>OZ018305.1:20217066-22831819 GCA_963969485.1 Nomada goodeniana | reverse complement strand
CACCCATTTTCTTGTTACTCGTTCGAAACAATCAGACCTAATTGAACTTTCGCGGATCTGGTCGCGATATGTAGCGACCAATAATTCGATGCTCGAGTAATACAAGAGAAAACAGAAGATCGGGTTTTCGAAGGTAGGAAAGTTTGTTGGAAGCTATTGGCACGAACGGGTGACTGAGCCCCGGGCTGTTTTTCAAGGGGATAGAAATATTTTTGCGATGGAGACTAGCAGTCGCGAGAAGGATAACAGAGACAGGGGCAAACGTTTGCCCGGTGCGGAAAAATTTTCGTCACTTTCTTTTCTTTTGAATGAGACGCGTGCTGATCGCCCCGTCTCGCCAGGGTCAGGGGTCGTTGAACGTCGGCAAAGATTTCGACTATGGCGATGCTGTTCCGCGGTAAATAGTAAATAGTAAGTAGGCGCGCGTACTCTCCCACCGACTTCCTTCCTAACCAGACCAGAAATGCTCGGGTAAAGGGGGGTTACAGGTACGAGGCACCCCCTTCGCGATACACACCCTCGTCTGTGTAATCCCTGTGCGCTACGCGATTTTATGCCATTGCGAGCATAGGAGACCGTAAAATAGAAGGACACAGAAAGTAGAAAGGAAATAAATGAGTACGTAGTAAACAAGCATTCTCCTCTGCCTTAACTACCTGTGATTAACTATCGCGAATAGTAAAGACCGGCGATGGAAGAAACGTCGCGTTTTACGCTCGTCGGTGTAACCCGGAACGAAAAGAAAGGCCAGATGGAGCGACACTTTTTTCATAAGCTAAACGATTTGAATACTATTCGCGAGGCTCGTTCGATAGAGACTCCTATCGCGCAACCGTAGGTGCTGTTTACGCAAGTGGTAAACGGCACAAGTGTGACAGACACTATCGTCCGCGCACACTTGTATACGTACGAGCACGTACCAGCACGTGCTTCGCATTAATATCGCCGGTGTGTGACGCGTCGCTGCGAGTATCCGTGCCCGTAAGAAACAATCGAAACACTTTACTTTTGTACCTTGCTTAAAAAAAATGTTACTGTTTACCAGCGTCGAACGGAGACGATCTACTGCAGCAGCTCCCTTTGATATTTTGCAAAGTTCCATGCGCGAGATTCGATCGGAAAAAATTAGCCCTTAAACGATAAATGATTTATGGGAATATTTGCGCAATGTTTTACGATCCGAGGACGCTGCCATCCCCCGCGTTTCCAGACCCTTTCGATTCGTGCCGAAAGATATTTGTGCATTCAACGATGCGCAATACCGTTCCTCAAATATGCGGAATAGAAGAATAGAAGACTCACCTTGCTGAAGTATCCGACCGTGTGGCAACCTTCCGAGTCGCCTATCGTCATCACGTAGAAAAGAAAAGGCTCGACGTCGTAGTACAATGTCTTGTGGTCCAAGAAGAATTTCGCCAACAAGCAAAGATTTTGACAATACTGCTTGTAGCGTTTTCCATCCACCTCCCATACACCGATTTTCTCCTTCCTGCGCAAACATGGAAATCCAAAGTATGTAGAGAATTCCATTCGCATCGAAGATAGGTACAGTCGCATTTATGTACCAACCTGTACACTTCGTGGCCAGGTGGATGCCTCCATAAACATTTTTCTCGGTGCCTCCTTAAGACCTGACGACTTTTCGCATACCGTAAACAGTACTCGCATAAATAAAGCTTCGGAGCCCGACTGAATTCCTCGGGATAAGGACTTTGATACCACACTTCCATTTCCCATTTTCCCATTTCAATCACCCGTGTACCACCGCCGTTTCTACCTTCGCCGTCGTAATCCAATTCTTTTAGCTCTTTTTCCTGCAGCGAAAAGAATTTCCGAATTAGTATACCACATCGGAGCGCGCAAACCTCGTATCTCTTTCGACGTACAATTTTTTCACTGGCGATCGCCTGTGCTTCCATGAACAGTTTCAAATCGTATTCTGGTGTTAGATTGGCTAAACGTGGTTGACGATCCTTCTCGTTCCCTTGCAGTTCGCCACTGCTGTCGCTCTCGTTTCCATCGCCAACGTTTCCCTTCCACTTGCTCCTCATTTCCCTTACTTTCAGCTGATAGTTGCGTTGCTCGGTTGTTTGATGCACGCCCTTTGGCGACTTTTTCCCCAAGCATGCCACAGATTTTTTCCGCTCCTCTTCGCGTTTCTTTCTCTCCTTATAAAACTCTCTGGAATGAGATAATATTAATCGACCCCGAATTATTGTGGCTCGCGATACTCGAACTTACAAGCATGCTTGCGGTGCCGTATTATGGTACAAAGGACAAGCCTCCGAAGTGAAGTGGGAATCGAGCTTCCCAGAGAGATGACCCCGAGAATCGCACGTCGGCGCCAAGGGGCACTCTCTTTCCTTGGTCGCACGGGAACGGCCATAGTTTCCTTGCGCAGATCTCCCGCTAGGAGCATTCGGAGTACCGCTGTTCTGTGACAGTCTGTTGCTTCCGGACGAGTGTCTGGCAGCAGTGCTAGGTCCGGCACGTTTAACGGGTGATTTGCTGGTGCTCCTCTTGCTCTCAGCTACTCTCGATAAATCACACCGGATCAGCGGAATTTGCAGGATACGTTTACACGCTACCGTTTCCGTACCTGAGAACCATACTGCCGCCGTAAGCAAAAAGACTGTATCTGCATCTTAGGACACCTTGGACATGCTTTTTTTTCTATACCAAATATTTATCCCATCGACCATCCCAGTGGATTCCTACGAGCCATATATATATTTACATATACATATATGTCCAATCCATCCATCCAGAACCGCAAATACTGCTTTTTTGTGTTAAGGAGGCAGCATAGAGTCCTAAACCCACCGCCAGCAGAAAATTCTCTATCCGCCTCTTTTCAACATATTCATGCTAAGAAATTCTTCATCGATAAATCAAAGTACATACTTAAGGACAGTTGCTACAGTCAGGATCTACCTAGTACGTGCATGCGTCGGGCCAAAAGAATATGGTTGCAACGAAAGGTCGATAGGAGGAATTGAGCTCAACGAAACAAACGTATATACTAATTACGTAGGGCACCATTATTCATCGTAAGCATAATAAAGGAAAGAGGGAAATATCAAACTAACACGCGCTACCGACGGTACTAATATCGGAACGATTCGTTAGAATATTCGATATTTTCTCAACGGCGATTCAACGCGAACGAGGATAGGAGAAAGACGTACGAGTTAATAGTAAAGTGTAGCATTCTACGACCTACGACATTCCTATTTCTACTGCGAGATCGTACCTGTGTCGGATTCCGAGTCACTGGTTGCCTTTGCTTGAAGCTGAAGAAGCTTGCTACCTTTTCGTGTCTGCAATTTTCGTTTGCCTTTGGTTCCTGCTCTCGGTGTACCTGTTTCTCCAGGTTCGTCCATATCTTTTTCACTCGCAGACGCGTCGGCTTCATCTTCGCTTTTCATTGTTCCTGATATTTTGTTGCAGAAGATAATTAATACTGCTCGGAGCAGAAAGTCACCACCGTTGCATATACACAGATGCTTTTCTTTCTCACCTTGACGCTTTGTACATTTTTGTGGCTTCACGGGTGCCACCGTAGCGGAAGGCCGCTTCGGGGGAAGATTGCCAGTAGTGCTTACCGTTGTGCTCGGCTGAGCTTCTTTTTTTTTTACCGGAGGCTGTGGACTTGCCACGCTCTCCGACGATTCAGAATCAGTGCTACTGTCTGTAGAGCCAGAGGAACCTGATCCGGCGGAACAGCTCTTCGAACTGGCAGAGCTATCCGACTTTTGGGATTGCACAGTTTTCGCTATTAGGCCTGAGACGAAAACTATTATTACTAAAAGATTGCCAATAGCACTGTAAGTAAAATCAAATAACACAGAAAGTACTTACTGGATCTATTTGGAACAGCAGGCTTTTGCTTTGTGTCCTGCGTTTTAGGCTTGGGTTGCTGATTTTTTTGATACTTTGCACAAGTATTGGCAGGCTTTGCCGCGTTTACTTTCGCTTGAATGCCACTGTCGCTTTCGCTACTATTTTCGGGACTGAATATGCTTTTCTTTTTCAATTTCTTTTGCACAGGTTCCGAGGTCATTTTAATAGATTTATCGCCACCTTTCCCATTCGCGCTCACAGAGTCTATTAAATAAATGCACTGTGAGATATAAAATATGGAAAAAACAAATCTTGCAAGAAAATGTGTTAAGGAAAAAATATTTACTAATAGGCTTGTTTGGCTTATTGACAACCGGTTTAGCCGTTGGATTATTTTTCTGCTGTCCAGGAACAGTCACTGATTTTACTGGTGTCCTTTGCTGTTTAACAACCGGTGCCACTGTGGCGGTTGCTTTAGGTTTCGCCGGTGGTTTTCTTCTTGCCACAGGTTTTAATTTGCTGGGCGATTCCTCCGATTCTGATGAATATACCACGGATCTATTCTTTGATGGTACTCTGTCTTTGTTTTTATTTTCTGTAAGAGGGGCTGCAACTGTTTCACTTTTTGTTTTGCCATGTCTATTGGCAGGAAATGCTGTCTTCTTCTTCGTCCTTTCTGCATCGGATGCTTTTTGACTATTAGCAGAACTGCTAGAGTTCTCCGAATCGGACGAACTGGATTCGCTGCCCGAACTAGAAGAACTACTGGACGAAGAACCAGAGCTGGTTGTTGAAGTCGATTCGGAGCTAGTGGTCTACCGTTTAAAAATTACCACACGATTTATATATTGATATTCGATTCACTGTATAACCTGTACAAATATACGTACCTTTCTTTTTGGAGTCATTTTTCTAGTGCTATCTCTTAAGTAAGCAACAAATGCCGCTAAACATCATTTCTACCCGAATGTTTATATTCCTCCAAGGCATTTACGAAGGAATTATTTACAATAACATTATATCATATATAACGCAACAAACTTCCCATTTTATATTTTACTTTCTTTAACCTGTACAAATTGTAGTAGTACTGTAAGGTATGTATATCAACACTAAACATTACTATAGACATAGATTGTGCATCTACCATATGCATGCATATAGCAGCCTGCGCAGAAGCAAGACGCAGCCTTGGACAAGTTCGAAGGTGTAGAAAATAATTTTCGTCTGCTCGAAAATAACTCACACATTTTCTACATAAGTAGCTGGAGAAGTATTTTTCGTTCGCTGTTAGTCTTCGATCGAAACAAATGATCTAATAATGAAACGAAAAATTAGAAGATGCACAAAACTCAAACATGTTCCTTACTATGACATTTTACGTATTTCATGATGCTCATGTAAAATATAGACATGACACTTCGCACCCAGTTAGAATAGTACATGTACCGGCATACATACTTCAACTTGATATTCGTACGATTATTCCAGAAAGGATAGAACTTAGATAGAGTATAAAGATGACGTCGTTTGAGGGTGAGCGTTTTCTGCTGAATATGTATATATTTTTGGAACTATGTAAATCATGGGGCGATCGAAAAATGTCTCGAAAAGATATAAAAACCTTTTATTAACAGGGACGTAACGTTTGATTTTAGAAATGGGTGTTTTGCCCGAAATTGGAAAAGCAGTGGACGAAATGGAATGGATGTGAGTAAAATAAAATAAATAGGACATGTTACGCGTACGGTTATAACGTGCGAGTACACATACTCTGTTCCAGGTTACCAACCGATGTCCAGGCTGAAGCAATTCCATTAATATTGGGTGGTGGAGATGTATTAATGGCTGCAGAAACTGGGAGTGGTAAAACAGGTGCCTTTTGCGTGCCAGTTCTCCAAATTGTATGGGAAACTCTAAAAGATTTGGAATCCGTTAAACCAAGTTCTGCCTCTATAGGACATCGTCCGATTTGTACGCTATCTGCATACTTTTTATTTTATTCCAACATATCCCATTGTTTTATACTCTAAACAGTTTCTTGAAATGCTACTTACAGCTTCGCACTGGTTATTGAGTTTGTTCGATAGAGGTAAAGCATTAGCCGTAACCCCAGATGGTCTAAGATGCCAAAGCCGAGAACAAAAGGAATGGCATGGCTGTAAAGCTAATAAAGGTGTTCAAGGAAACGAGAAATATTTCTTTGAAGCTATAGTAACCGATGAAGGATTATGTCGTGTAGGTTGGGCAACGTCACAGGTGATTATTCCACCTTTTTCTAGCCCCTTAAAAACAGTTGTACAGAATGTTATAACTATCGTATTTATGGGATAGGCTTCGTTGGATTTAGGAACAGATAAATTTGGATTTGGTTTTGGTGGTACTGGTAAAAAGTCTAACGCAAAGCAATTCGATAATTATGGAGAGCCTTTTGGAATGCACGATGCAATTGGATGCATATTGAATTTATCCAAGGGTGAAATTAGTTTCACAAAAAATGGCGTAGATCTGGGCACAGCATTTACCATTAACAGCCAGCAAAAGTCTCAAACTTTTTATCCAGCTGTGGTGCTAAAAAATGCAGAAATGTCATTTAATTTTGGAGCCCAACCATTTAAGTATCCACCTCCAAACAATTGCATTGCTGTTGCTTCTGCACCGAAAGCAGCTGTAAGAGAAAATCCTGTAAACAGTAGTCAAACTCAATGCAAAGAAGATGGTAAACCCAAGTGTAATGCGCCACAGGCAATAATCATAGAACCCTCCAGAGAACTGGCTGAACAAACTTACAATCAGATTCAAAAAGTAAGATACCAATAATTGTACTGTCCTTCAAACATTGTATTTCTTCTTAATACTTAAAATACTTTCGTTCAGTTTAAGAAATATTTAAGGGACCCCACTATTAGAGACCTGTTAGTTATTGGTGGAGTTAGCGTGAAAGAACAAATTTCTACACTGAATTCTGGTGTGGATATTGTGGTTGGAACACCAGGACGTTTAGAGGATTTAATACAGGGCGGCCACTTGTTCTTAACGCATTGCAGGTACTTGGTGATGGATTACGAATTATCAGAATTACGATGGCTACAATATCAATTTTGGCAGGTTCTTTATCCTAGACGAGGCTGATGGTCTATTGAAACAAGGTTACACAGAATTGATCGATCGTTTGCATAGACAAATACCGAAAATTACCTCGGACGGAAAAAGATTACAGATGATTGTTTGTTCTGCAACTTTGCATGCATTCGAAGTAAAAAAAATGGCAGTAAGTATATGTAATAAAAATTGTCTGTTTTTGTCGAAAATGCCTTTTACAAAAATCTATACCGAGCCAATTTCTTGTATAGGAACGTTTAATGCACTTTCCAACATGGGTAGACTTGAAAGGTGAAGATGCAGTACCTGAAACAGTGCATCACATTGTCGTAATGATAGATCCGCAAAAGGATAAATCGTGGCATAATTTAAGAAATCGTATAGAAACAGACGGCGTGCATAGCAGGGATAATGTAAGACCTGGAAACAATAATGCTGGTGTGTTTCAGATTCAATCACTTTCTGTAGGATATCGTCTTTGATTTTTTTAATTATCTTATTAAATGTGTTTTGTAGAAACTCTTTCTGAGGCTACAAAAATTCTAAAGGGTGAATACTGTATTCGAGCCATCAGAGAACACAATATGGACCGGGCTATTGTATTCTGTAGAACTAAATTAGATTGTGATAATTTAGAACGGTGTTTTAAGCAGTTCGGAAATCAATTTTCCTGTGTATGTTTACATGGTGATCGGAAGCCTGCAGAGCGTAAATCCAATTTGGAAAAGTTCAAGAAACAGGAAGCAAAGTTCTTGATTTGTACTGATGTTGCAGCTAGGGGTTTGGACATTTCAGGATTACCCTTCAGTGCGTAATCATTGTTTGTCCTTAACATATTTGTGTACAGTCTATCAACATGTATACTAATCAAACATTTTTACTACCAGTGATTAATATCACTCTACCTGACGAAAAGACCAACTATGTGCACCGTATTGGTAGAGTCGGTAGGGCTGAAAGAATGGGCCTGGCAATCTCTCTAGTTAGTAAAGTTCCTGAAAAAGTATGGTATCATGGAGAATGGTGTCACTCCCGTGGAAGAAACTGTAGCAATACCAATCTTACTGACAGGGGTGGTTGTTGTATCTGGTATAACGAATCAAACGTAAGTATCAATATAACTGTTACTACGATACTGAACATTTTTTTTCCCCCATTCTATTATCAGCATTATTCGTCCCTACAGTATTTAGCTGAAATTGAGGATCACTTGAATGTTACGATCCAGCAAGTCGATGCTGACATGAAAGTTCCATTAAACGATTTTGATGGAAAAGTTGTGTATGGCGAAAGAAAAGCAGCTTTAGGTACGTACCTTTGTTTGTGTGTATATTCCACAGAATCAGTTGGTTCATAACATTTCTAAACTTTTAGGTTCAGTTTATCAAAATCATGTTCAACAAATGGCGCCATACGTGTCCGAATTAACCTCCCTGGAATCAAAGACACAACTTTTGTACTTGAAAAGACACATGGTTAAAACTTCAATTTAAAATGTTTCTAGCCTTAGATTGTGTAAGAGTATTCAAGAACTAAACTTATACTATGTACGCGAATTGATTGTGTAGCAGCAGCGAGAACTACAAGCACAGACGAGGTTCAGAATTGATCAATCTTGCAATCGATGTAAATGAAATGGCAGATTAATAAATATTCCAGTATACAGATGTATTGCTAATATTCATGCTATTCTATTTATTTCTACAAGAAATTTAAGGAATTCAAGAAATTCTTACCTGTCAGATCACTTGGCACTTCGGCATGGTCCTGCGCATTGCCGCGTGCCCGCCAATTTTGAATCGATTTCCGAAGCACGCGAAAACGACGCCATGGAACAGAATCCACCTGAAATGAAAGATTAATGTATTAACAATCACTAATATTATAATAATATTGCCAGAAAGTGCAGAATATATTGCAAGATAATGGGATTCAGAGCTGAAATACGTATGCGCGTACGTAAAAGATGATGCATGTATGTATACTCGAGTCGATTAGTAAATGCAACCATCTTCGCCGTGTCGCCGGTGGTGAATTGCAAGCGAAGGCGAATAAATACATTGGCTGTAAACTGACTAGTGTAATACTTCGCATTTAAAGTTCCTTGAAAGTATTTACAAAACTTACATACATACTCATGTGCTAATTTTCAAAAACATGCTTGTCCATACGAAATGGTGCATTCCGGCCTATCTAACGGATGTTCTCCGAACTAATTTAGTGAAAGGTTCGCTCAGTATTTTCGTCTCACTCTGGAGAGCGTTGTTTACTCGATGAATTAATGTTATTCGCGAATATTTAGAAATGAATATTTTCATTATTTAACACAGTGCGATTCTGTCGATGAAACATGCTTGCGCTGAAAGATTATGGCAGTAGTGACGACAACAGCGAGCCTGAAAATGATCACGAAAATAGGACAATTGAGGTTAACTGCAACATCGATCTTAATAAGGATTCTACCGCGAAACCTATTCCAATAAAAAAATCACTATCCATAAATATGCAAATCTGTTCTGCACCAGAAGTAATACCAACGGTATGTATACCTTTTTAATTATGCTGCATCGAGGCATTCAAAATAATTAGAGGTTAATTTTATATCTCACCTGTCCGACTATGAACGCATAGAATAGGAAATAATTTGAAAGTTACGCAGTTAAAGATTCAAATGTTTAGTATCCGTTAGATTTGTTGTATTCTAGGGTACTGAGTTGTGTGTAAAGCATGTAGACTCAACTGTAAGCGAGGTCACTCATAACCCCAAGTTCGAGGAACTATTTGCTCCGGATGTTGGGCCAGAGAATCCATTTAAAACACAGCAGCAACGTGCTATGAAAAATATGCTTTCTGGATACGTGGAAAAGGCTTATATAAGCGAGTTTCAATTTGAAAATCAAAGAAGAACTTTTGCCAGTTATGGTATATATGAAAACAACAAAATAAACAATAATAATAGTAATAAAAAGTTTGTGTGTTACATTCTGCAAAATTCTTGTATATTTTAGGATATGCCCTAGATCCAACTGTAGATGGTAGCACGGAAGAGGGTAGAACCATTATTGGAGCTACAGAGATGGCCGAAGAATCCGGTGGTAAAACTGTATTTGAAAGTACATCCCTAAGAGCTTCTGACAAGAGAAAACGTCATAGAAATGATAATCCTGCAGATGTTGAGGGCTTTTTAGGCCCATGGGGTGGATACATAGATGAAAAACGGGTAATTAAACCAACAGAAGAGGAAGCTGCTGAATTAGAAGAGATATTAGCCAAAAGGAATAAAAGGGGGAAACCAACTGAGGAGAAACCGCTTGAGGAAAAAACAGTGCTACATAGTAAAATCACGACTACTTATTCATTTATAGTCGATTCGAATGATACAGGCGATTACTTTAATGGTGTAATGTATTTGCAGTTAAAGATAGCGTGGATTATCAAGGGAGATCCTTCTTACACGCACCTCAAGATGTTGGTGTAAATTTGAGATCAGAATCACCACCGGATAGATGCTTCTTACCAAAAGCACAAATTCATACTTGGGAGGGACACACAAAGGGAATATCTCAGATCAGATGGTTCCCACGAACTGCACACCTGTTACTTTCTTGTAGTATGGATTGTAGAGTAAAGGTACACAATGTTTGAAATATTAATTCACTGCTGATAACTATATCTAAACGGTATTCCGGCTTTAATTTCCTTTTTCGTATGATTTCAAGTATAGCTATGGGAAGTTTATAAGGATAGAAGATGTATTCGAACATATTATGGGCATCGTCAAGCTGTAAGGGACATCAGCTTCGACAATGATGGAAAGAGATTTCTATCAGCTGGATATGACCGCTACGTGAAGTTATGGGACACCGAAACGGGCGCATGTATAAGCCGATTTACAAGCCGAAAAATTCCTTATTGTGTCAAATTTAATCCTGATCCGGACAAGCAACATCTTTTCGTAGCAGGCACTAGCGACAAAAAAATTATTTGCGTAAGCTGAGAACGCGTACTAACTCTATGTTCTATGTTGATTCAATTGTAAAGGAAAACATCAATATTTATCTAATAATAAATCACGTATGCGTTATAGTGGGATAGCCGTTCCGGCGAAATAACACAAGAGTACGACAGACATTTGGGAGCTGTGAACACGATAACGTTCGTAGACGAAAACCGTAGATTCGTAACAACATCGGACGATAAGAGTCTACGAGTTTGGGAATGGGATATACCAGTCGACATGAAATATATAGCCGACCCTTCAATGCATTCTATGCCAGCAGTTACACCATCCCCTAATCAGAAATGGCTTGCGTGCCAAAGTATGGACAATAAAATTGTTATATTCTCTGCGTTAAACAGGTTTAAAATGAATCGTAAGAAAACATTCACGGGCCATATGGTTGCCGGTTACGCGTGCGGTTTGGACTTTTCTCCTGACATGAGGTAAGCATAGTTTTATTAGATTTCGAAATTCTAGTCAATCTCCTTGTATCATTAGCAAGTCGATTTAATTCTTACATCATTCTTTCGTGCAGCTACCTCGTATCAGGGGATGCAGATGGAAAATGTTACATTTGGGATTGGAAAACGACAAAGTTATACAAAAAGTGGAAAGCACACGACGGCGTATGTATCGATGTATTATGGCATCCTCACGAGCCCTCGAGGCTCGCTACAGCAGGTTGGGATGGGAAAATAAAGTATTGGGATTGAAATCATCGCCGGTTGCAATCATACAAAAGAATTTGTATTCGTGTTTCTACCTATTTTATATAACATGTACATATAGAGTTTCTTCGTATACATATTTTTCACGGTGTACCATTAATAAAACTGTAAACGTAAATATCATACGAAGAACCGATCTCATTGTTAGAAAAACAATTCGTTATTTTTTACATGTACCTGTAATATCACAAACGATTAATAGACAGTATGTAATAAAGATCGCACATGAATAATCGTAAGTCACATTTAAATTGGATATTAGCTATTTATGCTTCGTTCAAATAGGGATGACCAGTTTGCAGTTCCTACACTTCTACGTTATCGTCGCTTGTCATATGGCGGCCCTAAAAATCAATAGTACGCGTCACAATGCCTGCACCCGCTTTCATTTCGTGCGTCGTCTATTTAATCTTTCCCCTCGGCGTCGCATCAAATCTTTCGGACCGAATGGTTCAACTGACAAATGCTTAACGACGTACGTTTCGACAATTTGTCTGTTTTTTCCAATGAATAAACTAAAACAAACTTCTTGAAAACGTTCGAAGATCTACCGAGGCTCGTTGCTAAATGGAAAGGTAATATAATCTTGTAAATTGTTGCGAATACATATCCATATTATCTCTCTAACACGGTCCGCTATGACCGTACTAATACGCGTACGTAAACACGATCTTCAAATTTAGCTATACATATTTTTCATGAGCACGTGGTCCGTATACTTTTTGTTATGACGGATTGTTATTGTTTTATAGTAAATATGATGAAAATTAAACATTTCTCTATCTTTTTCAGTGAAAATATTATGAAAACGTGCGCATTACATTTTCCTAGTACATATTATAAAGATGAAAGTGCGTTACTAAAATAGAAACCTGAAAACATAATAGGTTCAATGTAAACATGGATAGTGCCGGATTAGGATACTCGTACCACCTTCCTTCAGCTGGCTGGAACCTTCGAATTAGAAATGTGCTTTCGCAGTTTAGTGACCTCTTTAGCGAATTTAACAAATACATTGCACCTGCTTATCATCATGATCGTTGTGAGAGGTATTTTCTTTCGCTTTTGTTACACTCTTTTATAAATGATATATATGTATGTATGTATGTATGTATGTATGTATGTATAATTCAACAGTATTGTATTTCCTTCTCAGGTCTGTACAGATGCGATTATATTCTATGCATAAGAGAGAATTCGTTATGGTATTTATTGCTTTCTTTGCATGTTTTGGCCTGGCAGTATTTATTGGGCTCGCGGGTAAGTAAAACCTGGTTCTCTTAAATATTTCTTCGCAAGTATTATTATTCATATTACTTTTGTGTTTCAATGTGAAGGCCCTCCTATAACATCGACAAGCGAACAGAGGACACATTTAAATGGCAGTGAACTTGCAACTGGGCCTTTTATCATGAAAACACCTCTATTATCTACGTACAGCCAACAGCTATGGGTGATAGGAAAATTGCTAACATCTAATAATGATGGTATTGTAGTAGATACAAAGAGATTAAGGAATTCTGTTAGTTTCCAACTATTAAAGCGCAGAGTTAAATACAGTTTGTATTTTGCAGATGAGAGGTACGACAAAAGTTTTCAAGTGAGCATTTCCATAGATGGTATTGCCATTGACCGCAAACTTGTTCCTATATTATCGTCGGAGACCGGACACAATAGGTATGTCTATATAGGTAATATGTTTTCCACATAACTTATGCAATTTACGTTTGCATTGTACAATATTGCACCTTGAATTTGCTTCTTACAATCATTAATAGTATAAACTATTACTTCGCAGAACCAGACATTTAAAGTGCGAAAGACAAATGTGTGAAGAACTTGCAGTTGCCCATCTTGGATTTCTCGATTACAGTTACTACGTTATCACTGTTCGTTTCCACGGACTTGAAAGTTTCCACCAACGTTATAACATACGCGAACTCACATTCTACGTCAGTAAGCACTATACGACATAAAAACGTGTTATATTAATCGGATTTTTCAGAGTTGAAGCAAACGGAGTTTATAATGTTTTTATTTGTTCATAGTTCAAGAATTACAATCAAGCATTTACAGAGTTCGAGATTTGGTTTAGATTTATCTTCTTGTTAGCTGCGTTCGGAGTAATGGTAAGGATATCATTTGCACATATTTTTCACATACACTATCTGCATACTGTTTTAAGAGGAACAGGCGACCAGCCATTAATTTTTGCGATTTTCAGTGCTGGTTCGGACATTCTCTTCGTAAATATCCCCTACATGACTGGTCTATCGAACAGAAATGGATTTCTATACTGTTGCCCCTGTTAATATTGTATAACAGTAAGATTTGATGGCGGCAAATCAATGATGTTCAGTCCTTACACGAATTCTGTAAAACCTCATCATCTTATTTATTACAGATCCATTGTTTCCAATGACGTTTTTAGTCAATTCTTGGGTACCTGGTATGATAGATGCGATTTTACAGACAACGTTTCTATGTGCAATTCTCATGTTTTGGCTATGCGTGTACCATGGTTTAAGGCAGGTACGATAGTTCTCTGATTGTCCATAGTCGATAGTCTATACTATAAACTCTATAGTATTACTAGTAATAAAGTTATGGATCTTATATTGTTGACAGAACGAAAGACGTCTTATCACGTTTTATCTACCAAAGGTTTTGGTAGTGGGTTTACTATGGTGTTCTGCGCTTATTTTAGCGACATGGCTACGCTGTACAGAACTAGAGGATCCCACTTACAATTACGTTCTCGATACGTCAAACTATTTCGTAAGTTGTCGAGACGTTTAATTCCTATGCCCAACGGAAAAAAATTACTAATTAATAATAACGAATCTGTATGATTGTAGGGGTTCAAAGTATTCTTTTTCACAGTAGGAGGATTTTACATAGCGTATCTACTTCTCCTAATATTGAGGGCGTACAGTGAATTAAGATCTATGCCATATTTTGGTATGATTTTATCGACATATTTTAATTCTCTTTAAAGCCCACGATTGCTTATTTGCTGTTAACAAGTATAATAAGATGTTTGCTATATTATACTCTTCAGTATTTATCTACTACATCTTCTCTCTTCCTTCGCAGATCTTCGTTTACGTTTCTTGACATTACTTGCTGGAGTAGTATCGTTAGTTTGCGGTTGCGTTACAGCCCGACAGTTTGGGGCAGGCATCTTTGAAGACAGTTTTGCTTCTCGTCTTACTACCTATTATCGTTCATCCGCCCAATTCATGGCACTGTATGGTCTTTTAAATTTTTATCTATATACAATGGCTTACGTATATGCACCCGCGTGCCAACAAGTATACGGTCAACGTGAGTATTGTCTATCCTCTGTGGAAGAATAATCAATTCTTTCAGCAAGTAAAAAAATGGTTGTTCCGATCGGTTTCAGATTCTTCCATTACAAAGGACAACCCCACATTTTCGATGATTAACGATTCCGACGAAGATGTAATTTACGGATCAGATGAAGATGTAATATACGGCTCGGATGAAGAGAGCCGGCGGCCTTTAACTCGTGCTACTCGAGTTGCAACTAGTAGCAATTAATCGAATTAAATTGATTGCCCTGAATGTAAAACAAGTCGCTACGAAACCGATAAACATTGTAATAGCGTAATGTAAGTGGTGGAAAGCGTAAAATAACACTACTATATGTATATTGTAAAATAAGATACACTAAGATAATAATTTATTCTACATGAAACTGAACAAGTTGTAACTCGAACTGCGATTTTCACGCATTTATGTACATATGGGAGGTATATCAATTCTGATTCGAGTCAATATATAAAACGGAAACCACAAATAACTTGCCCCTGCTTTTTGAGGGAATACATGATATGTATGTATACATATTGCCTTTCGAATAATAATTTGTACGTTTTCATGGTACAATTATTGATATGCATATACGTACTAATAGTACATGTTATATCGTTTTGCAGTGTGTTATAATAAATACATTAGGAATTTAAGTGTATGGAATGACATGTGAAAATACGCAACTATATATTACACCAAGTGTGTACATTTCGATTTGTAATGGTTGGTCTTGTGCTACAAAATAGGATTTATTCTATTTAATATTAATCGTTATTTTGTTATATCTTTGCTAGTTGTAAGTAGCAAAATTATCTGTGTATGCGCAGTCTGATGAAGACTGATGTCAAATATAGAAATCAAATAGATACAGTCGCGGTTAGAATTAAAATCTCTAATTGCAATTTTCCCGAGCTAACGTTTCCTGACACGGATATGGAAATATTTGAACTTTTTTTTTATTTATATATTTCATTCCAACTGCTTTAAGTTTAAACACAAAGAAAGTAACGTATGCCACGTATGTATTTGAATTGAATATTGGCTTGAGCGCGGCACCAATGCATCAGTAGTTTACCGTGCGCTTCTGTATATGCGTGGATTTTTGTTTTGCCGGCAGTGGAACGTTCATTCATAATTCAAAGTCCGCATCGTTGTTGCAGTATACAAATATAATATTGAGTCTTCATTCGTTAAGTGTAATATAATCACATATTTGTTCAACCCACACAAATTGCAGTTACTTGATTTCGTCGTTTCGGAAAAAGCTTTAAGTATGCGAATGATGTAACATTCGTTAACAGGTTATGTAGCAAACGAAAACTTTAATTTTCCTGAACGCTTTATCAAATAGCTCTGTTTCTTTCGAAATATAACACAATTAGTACCGTTTAATCTTCAACTAAATATAAGAGAGATTATTTTAGGTGAAAGAATTTGCGTAAAAAATGCCAAAATCGAAAGAATATGTTTCTACTGACGAGGACAGTAGCGAAGAGGTATGTATATTAATACGTAAATATGTTGCACTTGCATGATCACAGGATATGCATACTTATACGACTGTGCGATGCAAACAGAATAGACATAACTATATTTGCGTTTAAAGAAAAAGACTGCTGAACATAGAATATTTGTTAGTAAAACAACTTGTACATTTGATCCTTTTCTCTATTTGTAAGGAAGTGAAGTCAAAAAATAAGAGGCAGAAGAGGGAAACTAAGGATAAAGACGAGAAGGTAGCAAAAAAAGCTAAAACGACGGACTCTAACAAAAGTGAAGATACTGTTTGGGATTTGGGAAATAATCGTCATGTTAGCGTACGCAATTTCAAAGGAAAATTGTATGTCGACATCAGGGAGTTCTACTGCGATAAGGATGCAAACTTCAAACCTGGCAAGAAAGGTATCTGTCTATGCATTTACAAATTTGCATTTTTGTATTGAATCTTTAAGTTATGCCAAATGTGATGAGAAACTATTTTGTTTTGTACAGGTATTTGCTTAAGTATGCCACAGTGGCAAAAGTTCGTGTCCGTTGTGGAAGAAGTGGACAAAGCAGTAAAATCTAAATCTTAAGTACATATATTTTACTTCTTTATTTAACGTTCTTTAAGTGGCTATTTTCAATAAAGAATATTTTCCATCCTACAGATATATCAAGGCACAAGTTGTAATTTAATACTATTCTCTCGTTTCAAAACTTATATCGCGATTAAATATTTACTTTTACCATACCCTGCAAGCCTCACGATTAATAGAATACTTAATGGAAAGCAGTGTCTTTGAAAATCAATACAAATAAAAAATCTTGGATAATTGCAGTGTTATTTATATGTTTTTAAATTCTGTACAGTATTAATAGAGAGCTAAATTATTAAATTATCATGCTGGTCCATGAACAGAAGTTAAGAATTTATCTAGATCCAACTTGCTCAGTAATACTTGTGGGTCTTTTGCATGTTGTCGCTTCTCTATCTGCAATAGAAAATAATATCATCAATGGCTACACACTGTACCTAACGTAACATAGCGCGTACATAAACTGCAACTCGATTACAAACCTGTTTATTAGATTCTTTTACTTCTGATGTCCTTCTTTTCGCCATTTTTCCGCCAATATTATTGTCTGCAATTTTCATATTTTTTGTAAATTGAAACCTTTCGTTGCATCCATTAAAAATTCTATTAACGTGTACACTTACCTTTATCGTTCATCGTAGTAGATTTACTAACTACTTTCTTTACTTTACACGCCAGTGGTTTTTCAACAGGGGATGAGGTTGCTAAAGGTTTCGCGTTTGCATTTTTTATCTGTGAAAGATCGACCGACTTGTTGAATGTTTCACAGCTTTTTGCATGTTTTACAGGTAACTTTTTACTTCCGAATCTTCTCCTAGGTTTTGGAGGAAGATTAAATATTTCTTCATAATCAGTAGCGGTCATTACTTTAACGTATTCATCATGGTCTTGATCGTTCAGTGAAACATTAATTTGAAATTCTAGTTCACGGTTGCTGTACCTCCGTCTCCTTTTCTTAAGAGACGTACTATCGTCATATAGGAAATGATATTCCACCGAATTAGGAATAGTTTCATTGAGATCAGTTTTACGGCTGCATTTCATATATTGATATTGAGATTCCACTATGGGATTCTGTTTACACGCGGGGACAAGCTGCAAGCACTGGAGGACACGTGACAAGTTTTTAGGGTTGCCCGAGTCGTTTGCTTCTTTAAGCGTTTTAGAAGGATGAACGACGTCAACGTTTTTCTCGTTACTCGAGATCTTGTTGGTACAATATGTCTTGTGCTCATTTTCCTCATCGCTAAACAAATCTCGCTTCACTTGGTCCACCTTCGATTTCATCAGAACATTTGGCTTACCGTTATAATTGGGATACTCCTTTAATTTACACACTTCCTCTTCGTTTTTCGTGTTGTCTTGTAAAGAAACGCCGTCATCTTCGCACTTCTTACCATCTTGATTAGGTTTTTCAGTGTGCTGTACGGAAATTTCTTTAATTGTAACATGAATTCGCTTATGTCTCGTGTCAGATTTCTCCCCCGTTTTTGATTCCACTGTTTCTTCGGTCTTTATAGCATCCGGATTACAAGTCTGGATTTCCATTGCAGGCCTGTCGGACTGTTTCTCCTGTATCCTATCCACATTTGCATCGCTCGTTTCCTCTTTATCAGACAACATTTGTATCAGTTTCCTTGGCTCTTGCTCAGCCGTCTCTACACTTATATGGGTCACAGCTTCAGAAATCGAAATGTCGCCTTTCACACATTTTTCATTGTTACCCTTCTGCTCAGAATTGTTACCTTGTGTCACGCTAGTTGCAGATAAATGTTTGACTTTTGCGCCTTTATAATTATTGGTATTATCATTTTCAGTATCGTTATCGTTACCACTATCATTCTTACTACTTTTTATAGTAGCGTTAGGATTGTTACCATTTCCATCATCTACTTTTTTCTTTTCACCTTTCTGTTTTTTCTCATTACCATCATTGAGGTTTTTCTGACTATGCTTGCTTCGAATGTTCTTTTTCCTTAAGCCGACACTAATTTCACTCTTACAAGTTGCTCGTTGCCCTTGTTGAGACTTTCCTCTGGTAGGATTTCTTTTAGGAATTTCCCGAAATTTTGCTATCACACGTTGTCGTTTCGCTTCCAATTGAACAACGAATTTGTCATCCACAGTTGTCGATCTCTGCCTTTTTTGTTCATCGGGAGACTGTTTCGAGGATCTGGTAGGCTTAACAGGAATCGAAGAATTAGCCCTTGCGCGCTGGACATTCACTATCTTTGGTTTCTGTTTTAACTTCTTAACTGGGGAATTTTCGCCCGCTTTTAACAAGCTTTTCCGATCACCCGATGTAATTAATGCAGAAATTTTTGACGATAAATTAGTCAAATTATCCACGCCAGCCTTCGAACTACTCGGAGTCTCGGAAATGTCTATCTCATTCAACAAATTCTCGTCTTTTGCCGGCGTTTCTTTTGCGTTTAAATCTTCCTCGTTCTTCAATATAGGAAATACTTTCAGGGGCGATGATTCGCTATTCTTTAAAGCAATAATTTCCTCCTTCGGAGCTGACACGTTTCTTGATTCAATTATTTGTTTCGGAGAATCACTTTTCTTCATAATTTCTACAGTCTCTATCTTCGTATCTTTGCGCAACGAATCGCTGCTCGTATCACTATAAATCTGATTTGATACTTTTTTGTCCTTATTGTTGGAAGAGGATATTGGCATTGAGTTTGTTACTTTAACGTTGCTAGAAATACGTGATGGTGATGGTGATGGTGATGCTGATGGTGATGATGTTGATGTTGATGACGACGACGTCGATGATGAAGAGGACGAGGAGGTGGAGGACGATGATGACGACGACGACGACGAGGAAGACGACGAAGATGAGGATGACACCGCTGAATTATTTGACGAGATCGATGCATCGCTGTCGTTTGAATCTTCGCTATTCGAGCGATGGTTCTGTTCATTCTTCATCGTAATTTCTTTATTAGCTGTATCCTGAATACATTCAGCTTTTAGCTTCGTATAATGGACAGAGTCCCGCGAATTGGCGGATATTTTAAGTTCCTTTATCGCTTCCTCTTTCGGTAGATTTTCTTTGATTACTTCGAATTGTGTTATTTCTAATTTCGCAGCCACGCAAGCCTGATACATATTTGTAGAGGTGGTGGTATTATTCGGGGGCGAGGGCTGCTTCGTGTATTGCGACGGTGTAATGGAGGATTTTTGTGTATTATTAGTCGACGTTAAGTTCAATGATTTTTCAAAATTCTCGTCCTGCTCGGAACTAGGTTTATAATAAGGTGAACAAGAACTGAACACTTCTTTCTTTGTATCATCTGTTGTGATTCCCTCGGAATTTTTTGGCGTTAATGCTATGCAAGGCGTTATTGGACATTCCGGGGTATTTATAAATCCTCGCATTTTACTGGAATTGTCTTCGGTGGATTTAACAAATGGTGTTGTGTTGCTGCTGGGGCTAAGTAGTCTTGGTGTCGGTGGAACGCCAGAAATGCTCTCAAATTTTCTTGGCGTTTCGAGTTCGGTCAGCTTCGGTATTAGTAATAATTGTTGCACAACATCTGTAGAAACCTTTGCAAATTCTAAACATTGTATAACATCCGCCGAAACGCCGTTCGTGCTCTCGAAACTCGGAATCATATTGTCGCCTTCTTTGCATTTATTCACATTTGATTTCAATCTTTGCAGTGGAACGTACTTTTTCACATTCTTCTTTTCAGCCGATGAATGATCAATTGTCGTTACCGACTCGTCGTACTGTCGATGACTTTTGTTAACAAACGCCAGTCGACTGTCATCTTTCGTCTGTTCCACCTGAAGTGCTTTAGATTTATCTTCGGTGCTCGCACGTCTATGAGCATCGCCTGGTTTCACTGGTTCTACATCCGCAACATTTTCTGCCAGCCGTGCGTCATTAGCTTGACCGTCCGGCAATTCTTTCTCCGGACTGGATACTTCATTGTGATCCTTGTCCATGGCGATCGACGGATCACTTTCCTTTTCTACAGCATTTGAGCACTCGTCCTTTGCCTTTTCCACGATATTGCCATCTTTTAACGGATTACAATTCCTCGTTTTCCCTTTCGCTGCGCGTGTATTGCACTTGTCCCTTTTCACACCGGACTTGACAGTCTTCGCGCAGTCCTTTCTATTTGCCGTGGATACTTTTGTTTTTCCCGTATCTTCCTCGATGGTAAGCCGTAGAGCTTTCCGCAGGTCTGCGTCCCACGTGCCCTTAACGTTTGCCGGCTTAAACGAAGCTTTAGTTTCCGAGGAAACGCTGACGCTTGATTGCGAAGGAATGTCGTCTATGATCACCTCGCCCCCGTTATTATTAGTTACCATTGAATCGCCGATGATTTTCGGCACAAGACTTTTATTCGCCTCTTGAAGCGTACACGGTTGACAGGCTTCCGGCGGAGCTTTCACTTTATCCGCGGGCATAATAGAGTTATTGGTAAATGGCGGTGACTTGAAAAGGGAACTTTTGCACAAAGATTTTACATGCTTCGCGGGTCTGGTTGAAGAGCCCGGACCTTCGTTTTTACCGGTGGTCTTATCGGGTAGAAAGGCTGTCTTCATCGGAGTGGCAAAATCGAGGGCTCTTATGTGATTGCTTCTCCTTCTAGGTGTCGACAGACTTAATCGATGATTTTTCGATCGGCTTCTTAACAAGGATCTAGGCGTCCGTTTGCTAATGATATCGCACTCGGTATTTTTCGAAGCTGAAACATGTTGATCGTTAACGAGATTGTTGGGCTTGAATGATGCAAGAACCTTTGCACTTTGGACAACAGGTGTCAAGTCAATGTCTGACAGGTTTTGATTCCGATTACCTTTGCTGCAATTAAATTTGATGTAAGGAGATAATCCAGAGCTCGACAAGCTAGCGTTGTCTTCTATATTTATCGTGGGCATATTCGAACTGTCCAGCAGTGTGTTTGTGCTATTTTCATTAGCATATAGAGTGATCGATTCACCAATACTCAATTTCTCGGTATTAGACAATGTAGGGGTTACAATTGAGCTGCTTGCAAAGGAATGACCGTTGTGAATAGATGTACCTTTTGCTTTCCTACTATTGTCCCCTTTTCTGAATGGTTGCGTCATTGCCAACGTCATTATTGACTCTGCTGCTTCTGCCGCTGCTGCTGCGGCTGCAACCTCTGCTGTTGTTATTGTTGTTGTTGCTGTTGCCGTTGTTGTAGAAGAAGTGGAAATCACGCTTGTTGAATCGCCCGATGTATTAGGTAGCGATGGCGTTACTTTTTGAACAACATTTACAGTTTTTAGGTATAATGTTTCTGCAAAGCTTCTTTCAGTCTTGTTGCTGCCGGTGGTAGTTATAGTAGCGTTTGTAGGAATAGTAGTAGCAATGGTGAGATTCTTTGGGACGATAGGAACAAATCGTGCAGTTGAAGCAGATATTGCCGAACAAGTGGACGGGTGACATGGATTTATCGATAACATATTACTTATATCATCTTTCGAACACATTATTAATGTCGGCATTGTTATTATATCCTGTTCGGGGGTGTAATCGTCCTTGGTACTTTCCATCTCCCGTTGCTTCGGTTTCGTCGGCCGTAATCGTTTTGTTGCTGATTTTTTCCCCCTTGCATCTAAATCATTGCTCTCCGCGGTTCTAATTATTTTCGTATCGCCCCTTTCACGTTCGTCCTTCAACAACTTCCGAAATTGTTCTGCGTCTTTGTTTGGAGAAATTTCATACAGCGGCAATTTCTTTTCGTTCTCATCGTTAGACGAGCATGGCGTTTCTTTCGTAGTATCTACGATTCTCTTATCGCTTGTCCCTGATTTGTTATTAACGATATTCGCATTTATTATACTTAACACTGCAGCAGCATTTTGATCATCAAGGTTACTGTGCTCCTTCTCCTGATCTCGTTCGTCTTCAATACGAGCACTCTGCTGTCTGGAGGAACTGCGAAGTCTGTGTTTCAACGGAACATCGGCTGTGTTTAACTCACTGGATGATTTAACATCCAACGCTATCGATTCCGGTGAGTTATCGTTACTTGACATCATTTCGCTTTGCTTTTCTTCTGATTCATTAAGAAATTTTGACTTTGGTTTAGCATCGACGTCCTCGTCTGGGCTCGTGTCAGTTTCTGTGTGAGGTCCAATAATGTCATCTAGAAATTTTTCAAATACGGGATCAGCCTCTGTCGCCTCCACTATTGATTTAATAGCATTATTCAATTCGGCCACGATAGAGGTATTCGCTTCGCCGTTCGCAGAGTCATTCAAGCTTTCATCCTTCGAAGATGTTTCCGGTGGAAGTATTGCCTTGTTAATGTTCTCAGCGATTCTCTCTTGTAACTCTGTACGATTCAGCAGCTCTTTTGTTAGTAACTGAAAAAAAAAATAGAAAAAAGTCAGCCAATACAAGTACCATTGTCGTAGAAATTCTCATACTCTTGCTTACGCTCAAATTTTCTATCGGTTCATCGTTAGTTTCCGACTCGGATTCCGGTGTATCGTACGGTGTAGTCTGAACTTCTACACACGAATAATTTAATAATTCTTCTGTGTTTGTCGCAGTGGTACATTTTTCAAGCATGCACGATGAATCCTTCAAACCATTGTTCTCTTTGCGCGAGTTTTCTGGGACAATATCATCCACTGTATGCGGAGCATTCTGTTGGCCGTCTGATTCAAATATTAAGAATGACATCATCATTTTACATTGTAACTTTTGTTGCTCCTTTTGCCGTTAATGGTGTTAGTTTCGTTACGTTATATATCGCGGTCATTTTTACTTGCTTAGACTATAATTTGGTAACAAAATTGTTTATACGCGTCATAACCATATTCGTACGAACTTGATATTTCCAAACCTTGATATTGCTGTGGGGAGTTATTACATTTCTTCTCTTTGACATTAGCACGAGTGTTACAGTGTTCGAATACATCTATGTTACCAGGCAGACTTTCCAGCGGCGTGGCTTCTACATTCTCGAAACTGGGTACTACAATGAGGAAAAAATTAAAGTTGCTTCGAATGCAACTGGGTATTCTATATATATATATATACCTTCAGCAGAGAGGGTGTCAAATTGTTGACAAGCATTCATTGTTATTTTTGTTCGTTTACATCGTTCACGATCGCTGTTACTATGCCGCCTTTTGCGTGTACTACTAGATATAACAGGAGACCCATTGCAAACCTGCGAGGAACTCTGTAAGTGTGTAAAGAAATAATGTTACCCTGGCAGATTTTACCACTCAAATAAAATTATTACTGTTGAAATCGACATTGTTACGCACCTGCGATGGGACATTAATATTAACGACAAAACGTTGCCCTCGAGTTTCTTCAATGAGAAACTTCAATTGTTCCAATAAATCACCGCACTGTTTCAGCTGTTGGCTATCGGTTATTTTGTGGAGACGATCTTGCACTAAAAATGAACCAGGCTAATGTTTTTAAGCTACTCTGAAGCTGCATAAAACTAACAGCACCTCTGCTCAAGATTTATGCCAAAGTGCACTCAAGTACAAATATTTCTTACCAGTTGCATTAATAGCAAAAAATTTTTCTATTATGTCTATTAGTGTCATGCCACTGACTCGAGTGCTAAAACGCCTTCCGCTTGACATTACAAAACGACATTCCTGCAGATGCGGAGATGTGTCCAAAAATGTTTTAGCTGCATCCATGCATTTTTGATCTTCAAGGTATCCTGAACACAATCGGTATAAAAGATATTTCAATAAACTTTCGAGACGATACTGCATTTTGAAAAGTGTTATTTATCATGACATATCGAGATATTGAGACACGTAGTGGCACTAGCCGTCTTCGCGTATATTGCGTGCAATTGTTAAGTATTTACATTCCCGCCACACATCAGGTTATTGTAAAACGACGCTTAAGATATATATACGTATGTATATAAATATATATATGTATCTCGTTACCCTTACCAAGAACCAATCTAGCTATTTCCGACGGTAATAATGTTTCCATAATGCTGATTGATATTTAAAATCTAATTACTGAAAAATCATGCGCATCTTTTGAAATGTTAAAAGAAAACATATACATATACACTTTGAAACAGTATAGCGTAAAATGAATCCTGAAGAATCGTACGTATGCCATCCCTCTGACAACAATTGTACCAACATTCGAAATACCATTATCTCTTACGATTCGTAGGTTACGAAATTGTTTTCCCTATATCAGTGGTACTCACATAGATCGTTTGCATAGCAAAGCGCTCGCCTAGAACAAGATAACGGAAAGAATAATTCTGCAAACAAACGTAGTAAGTAGTAAGGTTTAAGTATGTGCATATGATTTAATGTTGATAATATTATTCAGGTTAATAAAAAGGTATTTATTTTAAATGATAAATTATGTAATATCTGTTGCAGACAGTTCAGAAGAACTATACAATCTTGTCATTCGCACCAACAATAGTTACATTGTATGTTTCAGTGGCTAAGAATATCAATTATAGTATTCATAACTGTTATAAAGGCTGGATAGTCATAATAATGATTAGTTACGACTTACACACACACACACACACACACATACATATATATACATACAGCATATATAAATAGCCACCCACAATTATGGTTCTCTCATATTCATGCAATAAATTGACAACATTATTTACAGACTATAAATCATGACAAACTGGCAAATAGAAGTTGGCAGAATGACATTATATATATTATTTCCTATTGGAATTTATTATTACTTCAATCAGTCGGAAACTATAGAAAAATGGATAGACAGCGAGAGGAAAAAGCACGACAAGTCAAATACCAAAGAGCATATAGAGTTTAAGAAATTTGTCGATGAATTCAGTACTAAACGGCGGATAAAGGAGCTTGCTGAAATGGAAGCAGAATATAACAAAATGAAGATGACATAGGATATGCAAGCGTATAATTGATACATATTTTGAACATAAACTTATTTCGTAAATGCTAATAATAGATGCATTAATGTACATGTGTTTGTATATTATTAATATTACTTTCATTAATTACCATTTAAAACAGTTAAACAATAATCGTACTTTATTTAAAATGTTCACATTTATTTCACAAGCTATTATTTGTAATCGTTTTCAACGATTGGTTACCTAACGTTTATATTTGCAAATTGGTCAACAATAACAATGGAATCATGTAAATCAACTAAGTATTATGTGTGACAAGATGCGCAGAAAATGATTGAAAATGTGTACTATATTCTATATTTTTACTTAATATACATATAGATACAGGCATGGTTGATTTTCATGATGCAGCCAGGGAAACTTGTGCTAACTGTATAGCGTGAAATAGTACTAAATAATTTTTTGGGGGAAAAAATAAACAATTGAAAGCCGACAATTATATGCCGTTAGATTATATAGCTGTGAATAAAGGTTGCACGTTTGGCGGGTGTATTAGCGAATTTAATATCCCACTGTTTCATTAGATTATTTCGATTACCAGGTAGATATGTTTTCTTTTTACTTTTTGATAAGCGACACTCGTAATGCATTTGAAAGCATTTTCTGTTATTAATCTGAATATATTAACCTCTATATATCTTCGCATCGTTTCGCGTTACAGGTCTCAGATGAATAAACGTTAATCTTTGGAGACGAAGAAGAAACAGAATACGTTGCTATGATACAAGTACGATATACTCGTAACTTCTTTTTGCGAGGAATATGTATTATTTATCTCTTTGCATTTCTTAGTTTTTATATACAAATTCCTGGTGAGTAGAAAACGATCAAGCATATTATAAGCCTGCTCTAATCGTAAAATCTTATTTAACCCTGTCAAATATGTACACTAATCTTTTTCATTAAACAGGGCTATACGGTGATAATGGAATTCTACCAGCTAGGACCCAATTAGATCTAAAAAATCGTGCACCTTTACTTAATAAATTAAGACAGAAGCCAACATTGCTATGGTTTGCCCCTTACATTGGTCTAAATGTAGAATACATGTTAGACATATTGTCACTTGCCGGAGTAATTCTTTCCTTTGCTGGGTAATTATCATTGTTATCATTTGGTTGTAAATTAGCGAATTAAGTAACATACAAGTTACAATAATTGTTATTCACAGATTCGTTTCACAAAGATTTAATATTATGCTGGTATTTGGTCTACTTTGGTCGTTGTATTATTCTCTGTATCAGATTGGCCAAACTTTTATGTGGTTTCAGTGGCAAGTATTTTATGAAGTTCAATAGCATTATTAGTGGCAATTGTGCACTGTCACAAATTACTAGAGTTTTTGTATATTCTTTTCATAGGGATGTACTTCTACTGGAGGCTGGTTTTTTATGCATATTTGTGGCACCATTTTCTTATACTCAGCGCAGCAAGATAAGTACACCAAGCGACACCATAACGTTTTGGACTGTACGCTGGTTGCTATTCCGCTTAATGTTTTCTAGTGGAGTAGTGAAACTTACTTCCGGTTGCCCCATATGGTGGAAATTAGATGGTATATATAAAATGCATATTTGATGGATGTGCTTAACACATAGCACCTGAAAAAGAGAATATCTATCAGGTTCTTATTATGTTTCAGCATTGAACATACATTTTGAATCACAGTGTATACCTACTCTATTAGCATGGTACGCACATCATTTGCCAACATGGTTCTTACGCTTTACTACTGTGATTGTCAACATTTTTGAACTTGTTATTCCATTTCTATTCTTCTTTCCAAATAGAAAAGTGAGAATAGTAGCGTTCTACACACAGGTAAACATGTCTAACTGTAGCACGATTCTTAGCTGGTAATCATTTTACATTTTATTCTGGTTTTGCTAGGTGTTTCTTCAGGTAAACATTATAGCAACGGGAAATTATAATTTTTTCAATTTCCTAACTATCTGTTTATGCATCTCTTTACTTGACGATCAATTTTTTTACAAAAGAAAAACTAAGGGTAGCACGTATAGTCTTACAACATATTTGTCCACAATATTGTGTATCCTAGTTTATGGGGGAATTTGTTATGGAACATATGTCTTCTATAATCTCAGAATCTCGGACACATGGACTATTCAAAGCGACATCGGTATGTAATATCATGATAAGTTAGAAAGTGGGGTGGCAGGTATGTTTATCGATTAATTTATCACTTTCTTAATCATTCCAGCATTTACCAAGGAGCAATTTGATTACGTTTTGTCACGTGCAGTACCGATATCTATATACATGGGTGTATTATCCCTTGGGTTTACAGTTGCAAATGCAATAGTTGTATCTTTATTGGCAGTCAAAGGAACAAGAAATAAAATAGTTGCAACATTTATTACCAGTCTTTACACAGCAGCAGTTTGCTTTATCTTTGCTCTAAGTATTGTACGTAACTCTGCCAAATAATTTAAGAAACAAAAGTAATCATGATTATGTATTTGTTCATAGGTACCGTACGGGACACTACATTCTACCCACAATTCCACGATACCGTCGCAATTGAAACTGGTACACGGGAAAGTTGAACATCTTCATTTGGTAAACAGTTACGGATTATTTAGGCGTATGACGGGAGTTGGAGGTAGACCAGAAGTAATTATTGAAGGAAGTAATGACATCGATGGTCCATGGAAAGAATATGAATTTCTATATAAACCAGGAAACGTTAATAACTCCCTGCCTTTCGTTGGTATTATCTCTTTTCTTCTTACATTATTATTATTGTTATTGCTATTATCATTGCCATTATCGGCAATAGGATTCAGGAAGCGAATGATTAGTAATAACAAGCTTCAATTTTCCAGTGTCTTGGTTAATTTGAACTAAACCTACTTAATTCGTTCTTTATTTTCAGCTCCACATCAACCACGACTTGATTGGCAAATGTGGTTTGCTGCGTTAGGTACTTATCATCAGAATCCATGGTTAATGTCATTAGCATATCGTCTTTTGAGCGGTCAACCAGAAGTATTGGCTCTAATGAACAATGTAGAAAGGCCATTTAGTGAGAAACCACCGAAATATATAACGGCTAGCCTTTATCGTTATCATTACGTACCATGGAGTAGTCAGTCGTAAGAGTCTTAAGAGAACAAACGTACTGAACGCAGGTACAATCTTACATATTTCTTACTATTGTTTATATCTTTACTTAGGTGGAATAAACAAGCTTGGTGGACAAGGGAAAAGATCGGAGAATATTTTCCAATATTTAGCCAAGATCATCCACCTCTAATCGAATATTTATCGAAGATGAAGATTATTCAAGATAAACCGGCCTTCAAAGTTACGAACGAACCACTGAAATTGTTCCTCGATAGCATTAGGTCTTTAGGTCACAAAGTCGAAGCTAGCCTGCTCCTATGGGGAATCTTTACAGCAGGTTGTACAATTATCATGACTAGGTATAATTATTCAGTTTCAAAGAAGAAGTAATTGTTTAACTCGTTCGTAATGCGTTCTGGACAATACACAATTTATAGCCGCTTACATTTGTAAGGGGTTTCCGTGTCCACATGCAGACGTAATCGATTTAGACTTTTAGTATAAATTATTTCTAAATAAGCGTATATACTATACTTTTACATGAGTACACATAATCATTTGTCCTCCATTTTTCTTTGTTTTTGTAAATTTCAATTAAACAACAACAATAGTCATTTGTAATGAGTGTCGGCTGAAATAAACAAATTGAAGCAGAAAGGAAAGGAGTAAGCAGAAACTTGATGAAAAGAATTACAGTTTGCGTATTTATTTATTTTTTCCCTTTTTTTTTCATTTTTGTATTGTATTACCTAATGCACAAAAGTGAACTTTAGTAGTTTTAGATGTTTGAGCTATGTATTTATTATTTGGCATAAGCGCATGCACATGTAACGATATATTATTGTGTTACTGGTATTGGTAACATTATTTTACTAAAAACGTTACAGTGTTTTCAGCTTCAAATTTTATTTTATAATGTACTTGTTTTTCGCATATTCTTAATCATTAGTAATCATTATAATTCGTAATCATTATAATACAACGCTAATTTTACTCGCAATATAAATAGAACCATAAATCTCGTCATTTTAACTCAAATATCGAACGATAAAAAATATATCTCTTACACATTATCATCTCACGATTTCGTAACTTTTCTTTATCGGTCGTTTTTTTTTTGTTTTGCGCTCTTCAATTATGTCTGCAGTGTTAGAAATTTTTCTCTTGCTAATACCATCTTCATATGAGAATGTATCTATTGCATAAACCTCAGGCAATGTTATATTTGATAAGCCTATTGGATATTTAAACAATTGTTGGAGACGTATGCAGAGTAGATTGAACGCATCCCGATACTTAACTGAGCTTAAAAGACATTGATGGGGTTTCTTATTTAAACTTTCATTCAATCGTTTCAAATACAATAAATTTTTTAAGCATAATAAAGTCGCATGATTGGTATCTGTAGCACACATATTAGGTTGTTGAGGGATCTCAATGCCTAATACCGATGAAGCATCCACATCTTCATGCTCACGAAAGAGATTATTCACTTCTTTGATAGTTTGTATACATGATATTTTATGACAGTCAACATGAAGGAAATTACTAAGCTTTTGGAATTGTAATTCTTCTTCATTACCCCCAATGTGAGAAATTATAAGCTCAGGAGTATCAAAGTCTACAGGCTGTTCCAGCAGAAATTTATTCTTTGTATTTAAAGTGTAATCGATACACAAATTTTTCTTTGATTTCCTTACTTCCTTTTGCAACTGAAATGGTGGTGGAGGTTCAAAGTGAGAACACTCTTCCATACCTGTGCTTTTATTAAACATGCACAATCTATATTTATTTATAAATTTAATATAATGTTCCTTATCATCCTTCTTGCCCATATATTTTTTTAATAAGTATAATAATTGCATGTCTGCACTTTCTAGCTTTAAATTGCTAATGTCATCAGGGATAGAAAGTTTTGCATTCAATCCTTGTAAAATGTTATATAAACTTGTTACGTTATGTTTTAAATTTTCAACAAGATTCAAATGTTTCTGTTCCTGGATGAATATTTTTTTTTTTCGTTCCGTATGAAAGTATTCGATCAATTCTTTGTCTATATCACTGTAATAATCTGTATCATTTGTATCATTACAAGATTTAGAAGCATCCCATCTAGGTGCCCCTGCCACATCTGTTTGCTGGTTTTCACCTTCTCCATTAGGTAGACGAGTTTTGTGTAGCTCATTTAGGGAAACACCTCTTTTAATGTATTTTTGCAAAGCTGCATGCCGATGTCTTAATTGTGTTCTAGTTTTGCACGAAAAATTCTTAGCTATGGCAGACCAATTGGAACCGAGACAATTGTAAAGGTCGAGCAACTTGCTGTCTTCTGAGAGGGTCCATAAATTCCAGTTCTCTATTTGATTGGTGAGTAATGTTTGATAACGATCATGAAGTTGTACAGTGGATCTATTAGGCATCAATGCAGCTGATATCTTACGAAAATTAGTACCATACTTAATAACAGCATCCCTGAGAACCTCATCCTCGACTTTAGTGAATCTGCCTTTTATTAAATACGGTGCTAAACTATACGTCCATCTAAAATAAACTTGTTGTTTAGTTCTATTCCACATCCAACTAGCTATTTCACCCCAAGGAATGAAGTCGCCGATCTTAAATATTTCTATCAGTTTCAAAAGCCGTTTATCTTCCTCTCTTTTCCAGTTGCAATTTTTTATTTTAGGCAATTTCTTTGTTGTATTGTATCTTACGAAACACTGGTAAGCAGTGCGCTTTGTATTTAATTCTTTAGCAATTCTGTCCCAGTTTTGGAATTTATGTTTTTGTGCAATTTCTTTTAGTTTCGTGTCCTCTGATTTTGCCCAACATTCTTTATTAATACTTGGATGTAGAAAAACGTTCCACATTACTCTACAATCGAGTGGAGAATGTGCATCTTCAAAATGAGTGGAAGATATTTTGAACCAATCAAACTCTCTTTTCTGCAGAGGGCCAACCATTTCGACAAAGTCTTTAAATGGAAGCTGTTTCTCTATTTCCTCTCTATCTTTCACAATTCTTGTGCATTCTACATTATTTGAACATAATTGGTCCGCAAAGACTTGCTGTCGTATGGATTTAAGAAGGGTGTTCCGATCCTTTCTTGACCAAGGGGAAACTTTTAAAAGATTTCGCACCTGCAACTCTTTACGCTTCTCTTTTAAAATATCATCTTCATTACTGGAGGCGAAAAAGTAATTTCTATCTTTAAAGTATGGCATACTAGCGTTACAAATTAACACCTTTGTGTCTCCAGCCGTATGAGTTTGCAAACCTCTGTCTATTGCTGTCAATTTTCGTTCACATTTTTCAAGAGCAAAGGTTATGCGCCTTTTTAGATCTAACAAGGAAGAGGTTATTTTCTTGTTCAAATTCAGCAACTTATTACAATTCACGACGTTACATTCGGCAAAGACATTGTCACTCTGATATTCATTATCCAGTCTGCTTGTATCAAAAGCATTTACAAAATGATTTACATTTTCATACTCAGGACACACTATGCTTTCGAATAACAATATTTCGGCCTCATCATTATCAATATTGTTTAGAGTGTTCATAATGAACAGACGATCGATTCATTATTACCACTTAACAGTTGCATACATTATCGCTGTTCAACACAACGACCTAGAGGAGCCTATACACCATATATATTTACGTACAAATGTAACAGCAAATAGTAAATAGACGTGAAATATCAGCAAAATGCAACCTAGTGAAAAATGTTCCTCAAGTTTTAACACTCGACGTATACAGGAAAGCTTAGCCCGAAGAACACAGATAGTAAAAACAAAGTACAGGCGAAGAAAAACTAACATTTGTTATCTTGATATGTATAAAACCAATGGTAAATTAGAAAACGGGCGTCGCAAGCTTAAGAAAAGAAATTTGGATCATTTTATAAATACAACGATCTGTGCGATTTGCATACGGTATTATATGTGCACGGAATGTATGTATAATGAATTTTACTTCTCATATTATTCCTTCACTTGCGCGCAATACCTATAGGGAAGTACATATGTGTAGCATGCGCGGCCACAATGCTCATCGATTTGAAGTACGTATAATTTTCTGAAGTGGTTACATATGATAAATGTTTAAGTGCAATGATTGCGCTTTGGAAAATGTAACACGTAAATACAAAGGAAACGGAGGGCATAACTTTTTAAACTTGAAGCTGCAGATATGCTTCGAGGAAGAAAGAAAAAGAAGAAAAAAGGTGGGAAGAGAGTTTTGACATTCGGGCGGAAGTTGTGCACATATGTTTCCGATGTAGCTTTTGTAAAGTTGTACATGCGCAGTGTGTACGGCCTGAATATGTCGGCTGGGTAAAGTACGTTAACTGTTATCATGTCCAGAACGATTTCCTTTGGTTAAGTTCATTGCCGTTAAATTAGCAGGAAAGTCATCGTAAGTTAAACGTTCGAAGATACGGATATAATTGGTACAATTGATTCACGAAATCAAACTGGCCATATTGTGTATTAAAAACTTCAGCAAAGGAGGCCTTATGTCAAGTCGATTCGGTATTGGGAGGGCCGACGACGTGTGCCAACATGAAGAAGCTGTTTTCGAAAATCGAAAACACGTCGAAGGAGCCCAACAGTGACATAGGAAAGGTGTTTGTAGTCGGTCGGTATACTGTCACTGTCGAAGAAGTTTTAGCCGAAGGTGCGTGGTGTGGTTACTTACAACCTTGAATATTTATCAGGTTCACTGTTTCATTCCTACTCTTGATCATCTCTTGCCCGATACGCGAGTACCCGATTAAGAAAACATTCAATCATGTCACCAACTTGAACAGCATAAACGATATACTAAGAGCGCATTAAACTAATAATTAATTAGCAATCTAGACCCAATTTGAAAAAAGCTTCCATACCAAACGTCTTCGCAATATAATACACCATTCAGAAATTTCCCAATTGGGTTAATGTTAAGATTAGTGGTTTCGATGGCTAAGAATGACATTAGAAATCAATTTTGCCATATTTCCAATCTTTCTACACTTATCAGATTCATCATAATTGTACATTTATGTTTTTTATGTAACCACCGTAGGAGGATTTGCCATTGTATTCTTAGTTAAGTGTTCAAGCGGACGTTATGCGCTTAAGCGCATGTACGTTAATAACAAACATGACCTCAACGTGTGTAAGAGAGAAATCCAAATTGCGGTGAGTTATAACTATCTTCCTTGTAAACTACAGTATTTAATAGCTGTTGTTTTCATAAGGTTTCTATGTCTGTATTTGTATTTTCAGAGTAACTTGAATGGTCATAAGAATATTATTGGATACGTGGACAGTAATATTACTCACTTAGGCGGAGGAGTACACGAACTTTTGCTTTTAATGCCTTATTGCAAGTCTCAAGTTTTGCAAATGATGAACAACAGGTTTATATACAATATCTGTAGCTTAAAACTATCACATAACATAGATAAGAATGATCTGTAAAATTGGCACAACCCTTTATAGATTACAGACTGGATTTAACGAATCTGAAGTTCTTGAAATATTTTGCGATGTTTGCGAAGCTGTATCGCGACTGCATCATTGTCAAACACCAATAATCCATAGAGATCTAAAGGTCAATTAGCAACATATTCTTCGTTTGATTTCATAATCGCAATTCATTGTAACAAAGTCTATCCCATTTTATCTTTCCAGGTTGAAAATATATTACACTCTGATACTGGACATTACGTGTTATGCGACTTTGGTTCAGCAACAGCAAAAGTTCTTAATCCCAGTGTACAGGGTGCAGCGATAGTCGAAGAAGAGATTAAGAAGTACACAACCCTTAGTTATAGAGCGCCTGAAATGGTTGATATATATTGTGGGAAAGCTATTACAACGAAAGCTGATATATGGGTATAATAAATTCATAACCTTAGATTTTTGGAATGTTTGCTACTATCATCGCTACTATAATAATAATCGAGAAATATTTTCCAACCGTTTAGGCATTAGGATGTCTATTATACAAACTCTGTTTCTTTACGTTACCGTTCGGCGAGAGCACACTTGCTATTCAATCGGGAAATTTTACAATACCAGATCATTCAAGGTTCGTTCTTTATAGACTAATAGATTTTATTTTTAATTCTTTTACATAATAATATACATTATAGCAGCATTTAATATTTTATATAGATATAGTAAAAACCTTCATTGTTTGATCCGTTATATGCTTGAGCCGGATCCCGATAATCGACCCGACATTTACCAGGTTTCCGTGATTGCTTTCCAAATGCAGGGCAAAGAGTGCCCTGTACAGAATTTACACGTACGTATCAAGGATATCGAGGCATTGTATATGCATACAAGAATACCATACTATTACATTATATTTTAGAAAGTTCTAACACCAGTCTTGGAATCTTTACCCTGTCCACCTATGGAGTCTGAGAACGTTAAAAGATCGTCGTTAGTAAAAACTCCAAAACCGACTTCCTTGGCTGTTGTCGAAGGTACATCGGTTACCCCGAGACAACGGCCAAAGGGGCAAGTTGTAACCACGGGGCCGATCAGCTTGAGTGGCCAGATCGTCGGTCAAATATCTGGCCAAGGAAATCAGGTGCAGTCGCAAAGTTGTGTAGGAAATGCGATTTCGTATGTTCAGATGGGTCAACAACTTACTTCCTTAAATACATCTCAAGCTTATCTTGGGCAAAATATGCCAGCAAACGTAGCATCGTTACCAGTAAGTGTGCAAGTACCTCCTCATCAAATTCCAGCGCAGTCGCCATTGTCACAAGTTGCGCCACAAAATTGTTCTACAACCAGTCAGAACGTTTCCTTCGTTCAACAACCGCAGGGGCAACAGCCACAATGCTCTACGATTCGACAATCCCCAGTGATTGTCCAAGATTCTGCAAGCCCGTATTATTTTGACACGACAGCTGCAACGAACGTAAACGAAGAAAACTTGGAGGCGTTATTCCCCCCATCTGGTAAGAGCATTTATAATGCAAATACATCTATACCCTCTTTAGTTGGTTCATTCTTGTTCTTACTATTGTATTCGTAGGTTATCCAGATCCATTCAAAGATGATATACGAGCTATGCCACCGCCCGCCAAAATACCACCCCCTGTAGCTCCGAAACCTTCTAAAACTCTGCCAAAGGCATTGAATATTTCTGCTAGTTGCCCCCCTTCGAAATTTACACCCGTTACTACGGTAACATCGAAACTGAATACTCAAACGGGGCCTAACAAGTCAACTCCAGCAACGCCACAAACTTTACCTAAGTCGGCGAACAAGGCGGAAAGCTTGAGTCAAAATATAAACTCAAGTACTACACCACCTGATAGTCCCACGCTTTCTTCTGCGCGTCACAGGAGAAATGTTAGCGATACAAGTGCTTTTAATAAGTAAGACATATATGTATGTACATATAAATGTAACTTTTGTAATAATCGTACACTTACCTCCTACTTATAACATAGAGCGTTCGCAAACGAGACGACACAGTTTCTAGCACCGTATGAAGCTTCGGTGAAAACACGCGCGGAAGAAGCAATCACCCCCGAAGTTTTGAGCGACGTAAGAGCTTGCCTGGGTTCTAGCGCTTCGCATGTACGTATTGTAAGTACATAAAGCGCACCAATTTGTCTCAATGATTTTCTTTAAATATTAAGTTTCTATCTGTCGCTTAACTCTATTATCCATACCTTTCATTTTAACATTTCTCTTCATTTAATACTTGGACCTATAATTGTTTACTGTCTATTTTTTATTTTGGACCCCTTTTTTTATTTTCTGTTACCTTTACTTTCTGCACAATATCGATCACGGAAGTATGCATAATAAACGATATCATCGTACATTCTTAAATTTAAAATCATAACACTTTCAATTAGGGCGAACTTTCGAGCGTAACTGCTTGCGAAGGGAGGTCGTTAAGTGCGGACGTAGCAGCTTGGAATCCGTTTGAGGATGTACAACCGTTTAATCAATTGACAGAAGACCATATTTTCGGTGCTGAATTCGATAAAATTCGAAGGGGAAGTAACAGCAGTATTGGTGGCGTAAAGAGCCGTGAGAGCCTCGTTGTGTCGTATGCAGAGTTACCAGAAGATCCATTTGAATCTGCACCTTTCAGTTTACCAAGTGAGTGCATACACGCGATCGAATTAAACTGATTCGGTTCGTTTCTTTGAAAATAATCGTTTGAAGGTAATTGAGTTGTATGAACAACAGTGAAACAACAACAACAACAACAACAGCAACAACAACAATAATAGGAATAGAAATAACAATAGCGTTACTTATAATCTAATATTAGAATATGAATAACACTATTAATTCATATTACGGCAAAACTTTAGGTGTTTTATTTCAAATGACAGTAATGTTTTAATTCACTTTTTAGCAAGAAAGAAGAACAAAATTGGGTCAAAGACTGCGGCACTTGCTGGAGGTAATGCATAGACTGCTTCATATGCGCTCTCTTATACCATTTTCTTTCTCTCCTTTACGCGTCTGTATACAACAAAGCTTTACAAATCACACATAACGGAAAAAGCGTACGGGTGGGTAATCGGTATTTCAATTCTTTCTTTCCTTTTTTCTTCTTCATTTACTATACATCAAATCGTAATTAGATAGTCTGCTTAGAGCTACATAATTCTCTCTTAAGTTTGCGTCTTACATTCTGAGGGGAAATTTTTCTCAGAGCCTAGACTGGCTGTCTTATTATTGAGGAAAACGGTGTAGTCTTTATGTGATGCGCAAAATAATATATCGATACCTAGATGAGCATAGAAGATTACGAATGCCAATTCTTTTTTAAGAATTATTGATTTTAGTAGATACATGTTAGTGTTATCTAATAATTTGAATGCAGTCGTACGAGCCAAGCTTCGGCGACGAAGGATTCTTTTTTTTCCTTTTTTTTATTAGTTTAGTATGGCAATGCTTGCAGGATGTTGCGCGCGCGCAGGCGTATGAATCAAGAATAAACTTTTCAACCCGATTTCCATACAAATTTATTTTCTTTCTTTGCATACGCTTATGGGGTTGCAGGCGAAACGATAATATAGCGTAATACATCCTCGTTGTCAGTTTGATTTGTACACGATCGCAGAAGTATAATTGTGCAAGGTGTTTTTTGTTGAGTTACATAAGAGTTACGCAACTTTTTGGCTGAGAAATTAATTTGATGTAAAGGGACATTGTCTGTGATTGTGTAGCGAAGGAAAGATTTCACTGTATGAAAACAAACGTTCTCTATTCTACGGTATGTCAAGTATACACTGTTATCGAGGTTTTAATCGATCAATTGCAAAACGTTATTCACATTTGCATCGCATAGCGTGTAGCGATATTGTTTCATGTTACGAATAATGATTTCTTGCAAAGTACTTGAATAAAGTAACGCAAATTAATGATGCTCCGTTACCGCAGAAAGGCGAAGAAAAGGAAACTCCGTACCGAAATATCGTAGAACGGTTTAATTGTAATTTCAAGTGAGAACTTATTGGTCCCGTGTCGTATTACCAAAGATCGAGGTGTTTCTTAAGTAAAACAAAGAGGGCCGGGGGTGGAGGGTTGTATAGATAGCATTAAAGGAACGAAAGAGATAGTAGTGATGTAGTAACCAGAAGCTGTGTAAAAATTGTAAAGATTCCAGTGAGATAAAGAAGGCAAGAAATGTTTTCGATTTTTAGTAGAGAAAGCGAATACTGACGTTGTTATTTTGACCGAGTATGATAACTAAATGGGAAAAACATATTCAACAATTGTGTGTGTATTTGAAGAGGGATGTGTTGCTGGAGATTTATTCGTGATCGTTATTGTTGTCTAAATACTTCTTGTGTGTTTAATGGTATCGTACACTTTAAGTGTATTATGCAGCGTCTCCGTACATCTGTAGACAAGTTGGCGTAAAAAAATCGTTCATACTGAATTGTGCACGTTATACGTGAATGATTCAACGCATCGTTCGAGTAATATTATAACGTATAAATTTATTAGATATTCTTTAAATAAGGTGCACATTTACTTAAACCATGTATTATTACATGTATACGTGCACACCTGTATAGATGTCATAATGTTTATGAAATTTATAATTCTATTGACACTCGCATCAGGTGGGCGCACGCTATCGCATATACACGCTACACACACGAGAGACAGGGAATGTATGATGTGTCGGAAATACGTAGGTATATTGGAAAGCGATCGTACGTTTGGTTATTAGTTAATTAGATTGACAACTTGTGTTAAATAGATGCACAGTTTTCTGTAATTTCTTCCGTTTTTTTTTTTTTTTTATTCATTTACGTTATGTACCAATCGGAGAATTGCAGTACGTTTATACCTCGAGTGCGTTGTTTATTGGACACCTATTATTATCTATCTCGGATGTATGGTACGCACACACGTGCCGAAAGGATAACAGTAGAGAACAAAATTTTGGAACTCGTCGACGAAGTAGTCGAAGTAGCACATCGTAATTATACGTGTAAGTGTGCGAACATTTAGGTGAAACCGATGTTTCTGCAAGAATCAGTAGATTTATTGTTTTATGTATATAGTTTAATTTACAAGAATATAGCTATCAAAAATGAATATTCGCAGGGGTGCGTAGGTATTCATGCGCATTTCACTTCCTGCTGTTTCTCGTCGCTCTTCTATTCCTTTTTATCCGGCCTCTTCTTTTCTTTTCTTTTCTTTTCCTTTCTTTTCTTTTCCTTTCTTTTCTTTTCTTTTCTTTTCTTTTCTTTTCTTCTCTTTTCTTTTCTTCTCTTCTCTTTTCTTTTCTTCTCTTCTCTTCTCTTCTCTTCTCTTCTCTTCTCTTCTCTTTTTGTTCCGTGTGGCACGTCTATTCATTTGGTTTTGTCATTTGTGTGTTTTCTTTCTTTCTTTTTTTATGTGACCTCTAGAAACAAAAGTACGCGTACGTTGTACTGATAACTTGTTGCATCTTGTCTTTCTTTCCGATCAATATTTTAATAATCGGGAAACACTCCAATAGCTTTTACACACCATTAGCCAGCTGTTGACCCAGTGAGTTTTAATTGCATGTATCCGACTAAGATCGAACGGACGTTTTATTAAAGAATTGTGAGTAATATTGCGAAGAACATTATCTTTTCTTTCAATTAAATCGGTATACCGTCGACGCGATAAAGCGTAAGTGCCGCAGGCATTGCGGCACATAGTACACGCTCGTACGCATAGACACAGACACATAGACAATTTGCTGGCAGTACGCTAATTTGTTCCCATATAAATGTCACAAGTATTTTAATAGTAGGCTACTACGAATCGTATAATAAGAACACGAAACAAACTTTTTTTTCTGTTTTCTTTTCTCTTGCTCCCGTAGCCGGTATTTTCCGACGTGTCTGTATTTCCATTTATCACTGTCTGGAACACCCTAATTAGTCCGGGGGAGGTGCAAACAGCTAGCTACTGTTCGATTTCTTCTCTTTTTTTTTTATATATTCACGATAAAGTTTTCCAAACTTGTCCCATGTCGTTTGCCTTCCATTGTGTCTCTGTCTTTTGTCTTGTACGTAAGATATAAGATTTACGAACAGCAATTAATGTTCACACGATGATTCGATGTGCAATCGATGCGCAGATTGGCAATAATGTGTAACGAGTGATCGTCTGAGCATTTTAATCACGAATACCGAACGCTCGAGCACTTCTCGAGGGCACTATAGGAGGCTGACAATCTTGGACATCTCGTATTCGCTGTATTAAGATGACAATGTTACAGCAATAAACGTGTAAATTACCATGTGGTGTATCGAGTATTGTTTATTTTTTTTTTCTTTTGGAGAGATGTGAAACGCAGCAATTCTTTGCTTGTTAAATGCGTCGATGTTTTTCGCGTAAAAGAACTACATATCTCGTAGCAATCCTTTTCACAGTATGTATACTTGGTACGCATATGCATCGCATTGAATCGTGTTGTCCGGACTCAAAGATTATTACTGCGTTTTCTTGCACATAATCCTTAACTCCCTGAATCTGATTAGGACTGTTCCAGACCATATGGTGACGGTATGGTGTTTGACATGGTGGTGGTTGACTAACTGAATCTTACCTAAAGTAGGGAAAAGCTGGTCGTAGATAAGGGACAGAAATTCAGCTGAAGCTTCGTGGCAATAAGGTGCAAACGGGGAGAGAGAGAACAGAGGAAGGGAAAGGAAAAGAAAAAGAACAATTGAGATATTCCATTGCTGTAATATTATATACGCGGCGATGCAGCGATAATTGTACTATACAGGCGAACTAGTGTTCGCGTTGGGATGCTCAATGCATCGACTGCAACAGACCTAATCAGACGTATCTCCCTTTTCTTCTCCTCATTTATTTTCATTGATAAATATTGTTGTGTTACCCCGAAACGGCGCAGAGCTATGCGGCTTTGTCCGTTGTCTGTATACATATACACGTAATAGAAACAGATGCATATATGCAACGAACGGAAGAAGCAGAATTAATATTGTTAGAAAAATCCGTGGTATCGAAGCATTCGAAATGTACAATAGTGTGCTAGGCGATTTACGTGCGTACATATGCATCTATGTATGTATTGTATGCATGTATGTATGTATGTATGTACTTATGTATACTGTATACCGTCGGTAAGTACAAGTTGGTTTCAGCATTTGTATATACATAAGTAGAGGTATATATATATTCATTTAGTAAAGGGGAAAGGACAAGGGGCGAATAGATGTTTCGCTTGTATTTCTGTCACTTTCTTCTGAATTTGTATGAATCCGTCAAAAGTATACAAACTCGTTATCCGTTTTATCGCGACGGTGAAGTCGATGGACAGCGCGAACGAAAGAAACAATGTCGACGTGACGCTAACATTAACTTTGATTGTATAAGAAGCAAAGTTATCATTTCGCAAAATTAATACAACGTTCTATTTTTCAGGCAAGTCTGTAAACGGTAGACCACGAATACCAGCGAAACAATGGAATCCAGGAATCGAGCATGCCGAACCCGACAACGGATCGATCTTCCTTGCAGAGAACAAAGCTGCCTGTCCGCCATTTGTTCGGGCTCCCGCGGAAGATCGATCGAAATACGAAAAGCTGGAATTTAACGCCGGCGATGTATCCAGCGACAGCGACAGAGATATGTCGCAGGAACGGGTGAAGCAAAAAAGAAGAAGAATCAAGGGTGTGTTACGCAGAAAGGGAAAACGACGGGATATGAAGGTCACAGCGGTACAATATAGAAACGATACTGCAGTTGGTCCAGCTGGTGATTCAAGATCTATCGCTTACAATCGAGCCAGCGATAGCTGTAATAATATGAACAACAAAGTAAGCAATATCGGCGACAGTGAAAATCCAAGGAGCGAAAGTACTTTCGACGATGTTGAGGAGACTAATCTCCACGATGTAGACGATGGTAACGAAGATGACGACAAGGACAACGACAACGACAACGACAACGACGTCGACAACGACGATGACGACGACGAAGATGATTATATTGATCGAGACGAGGATAACGATGACGATGACTATGACATTTACGATAATCACGACGGTGAGCGCAACGGCGAAGAGAACGACGGAAGATGCGAAGAGGCAGGTGACATCGTTCAGGGCTGTCCACGAATTCCTCCGTCTTTAATTCATGGCGTGGAGAATAATTTGATTAGCAGCAGCGAACAGGAACGTAGAAGGAAAACGTCGAAGAAACTTTATCGGGTACAGCGGTCACCGATCACGCAAATTGACACCGATCCAGTTGTTGGGCACCAGTACGGAGAGAAGCCGCTTTTACTTGACGATGAACTTGATCTAGAATCAAAGGGTGAACGTTTGCACGGTGATCCATTCGTCGATGATCTTCGATACAATTCAAACTTGGACCAATTGTACAACGATACAGATACCTCGGAAGATGATGAGAAAGCGAAATGTTTGGTGGACGCATCGTGGAAATGCAAAGGAGACGTATTTGCCTTGGCTCCCTTTCCAGGATCATCCAGTTACTCGGGTAACGTTCGTCCAGAGGGTGGTGGTGGCGGATCAAGAAGTACGACGAGTCTCGCTGCGTTGGATTCAATTGTTTCACCTTTGGCGCCAGCAACAGCCGTAGATAATAAGTTGCTTCCTGAATATCCATCGTCCCGCACGTATACGAAACGTAATAACGCGGCAAACGATACAAGTGGCACGGATGTTCATGTATTATCCAGCGCAATGCAACAATCCCCGAGTGCTAAGGTGATTCCGAGTGCTCAACAGGCATTTGGTCCGAGGGGAAACGACGAGCCGGAAGATCGCAGAGCAAAGCAGGACGAAAAGAAGACTGTAGAGGCAGGGGAAATAGAAGCAAAGATGGTGGAAAAGCAGGAGGGCGGCGTGAAAGATTTATTTGGCTCGTCCCCGTTCAGTCCGAACAGTTTTGTACTACCTAACCCTTTCGATTTAAATAGATCGAGAAATGCTCCAGAGGACCCATCAAGGCGACCGGCGACATTGGTGTTCGTTAATCGAGAAACATCGTACGACGGCTGCGGAGAGGATTCCCTTCGTTACGTTCGATCCGGACAGCCGTCGCCAATAATTTTCCACCCGAAACAAACCATCGTTGCTTGTCCGACGACAACGAGAACCGCGGCAAGTTCAACGTTCGTCGCTGGTACAACGAATTGCGAACAGCCACGCCTGTTCGCGGAACGTTCCAAAGATCTCTTTGGCTCTGTTCCGTTCGATGATTTTTCGCCTCTTCAACTGGCCGAGCAGAAAATAGGAACTGAAGCGTGCCTATCGTTTCCTCGTACGTCTTTGCCTTTCCCTTCGTCGGATTCGCCACCGGCTTCGGCGATACGCTCACAGTCGCAGCCGGATTCCACGCAAAATTTCATCAGCCCCGACAGTTGTACGCTAGAAAAAATCCGATCGCTGGATGCTGCCCAGCCACCTTCTATTTCGCAAGCTGCGTATCCGATTAAACCTCTTCAACGTATTCCTCGAGTCGCGATGCAAATTGTCAACAGTCCATCGAGGACAGACATTGCATCGGACATCGTATCGCCTATGTCGCCGGAATCTTCGATAGCTACCGCCGGTGATCACGACATGCCAAGGCATAATAGGAAAGATAAGTTTAATAAGCCCGAGAAATGTAAATATCGTTTGATCGATGAAAATTACGGCGATGTCAGTGACGCTCTGTCCCCGTCGAAGCTATCTCACAAGGGGAAGTCAATGTGCTATAAGAAGACTCCAAGAGCGAAGAAATGTTCCGGCGTTACCACGGCTGCTGGCTTCAGTAATATGAGCTTCGAAGATTTTCCAAGCGACGAAAACGAGGAGAAGCAAGTTAGAAACGCAAAAACCGCCCCGTTCGAGGTAATAAGAGAACCCGAGAAGCGGTTCGGATCGTTGAAAAGGAGAAGCAATCCGTTCACTTGAGAGGCGAATCTTACACGCGATTCGGTGTCAGACATCTGCAAAAAGTATCGAAATTGATCGATGGTACGCTTTCTCATTTGTCGCTTTACGTATAGAGTATAGAGTGCAGACGAAAGTTGGAAACCGATTTTAGCTTTCGTCCAAGCTTCCCGTATGCAATTTCGTAATGTTCTATGTCAGCTCAAAGAAATTGTAGCATTTTATTACCACGTTACCGCCGTTCCAAAAAGCAACGAGAAATATTATTGCCTTGCTCAGTAACGGAACAAGTTGTATTATACGCAACGGTGCATTTTATTGATACATTTTTCCGGCCCATTCGCAACTGCGTGACCCCAGTGTCAACGAGGCCGGCAACTGGATATTCATTTCTTCGAATGCATTTTACCCCTTTAAGTTACCCCTCTCTTTTTACCGATCATTCGGCACGAAATGCTACACGGAATCTTTTATATGTGGCATATTTACATAATTCCTTCACGTGCGTGCAGAAAAGAAGACGCAGAGTTTCGTGTTATGCATGATTCTCGCAACGGTTGGATGGAAATCCTCCAAGGAAAATGTGATATCGCGCACCTGTGTATTTGAGAGGAATATTGTGAAAAAAAGAACAGGACGATTGCGGTGATGGGAGTGCGGTGATAAAAAAACTTTGGCGTCTATTTTTGCAGCAAAATGTTTTGTACATCGAGATTTTTAGATTTCTACTCTTACCTATCTATCGATTCCTGCAGGCAATACAATTATCCTGGTAGGAAATCTATAAACGCATTGCTAACATATAATACGTGTATTAAATATTTAATTTCACGGATTCATTGGTAATGCAGTACTTGATTTATCATATGACAAATTGCATATTTGACTGTAGATTTATTGGATATTTTTTTTCAGGCGGTTAATGTCATGCGAGACAAAAAGAGGACGAGAAATTTGTCAAAGGTATACGAGATACTTTCACAGACTATTTGCCTTTAAAATAATAATAGCCCACTCTGTCGCATTTTCGTTTCTTCTTTTCACTGTTTTCGGCCTGCGCGTATTTCTCAATAATTAACCATTTTTGCGCGATACAATATGAATGTGCTTGTCGAGAGTGCGATTGGAAATAAGTAAAGAAATTCGTATTTGGAGGCATTTGGAAAAACTTCGTTACAATATACATATTATATGTATCAGCAATGTTCGCTCGCAGATCCGCTTACTTTGTACTTTTATACGCAGAGCGGCAAGTATTATATAATCGATCTATGGTACATAAATATTGTCGCGCGAGCGTGCTTGCGTATAAAAATGCGCGCAAAATGGTTACGTGCACGTTTGTGTATCACAATGTAGATACTAGCGAATAATATAGTATATAATTAGGTGCCTTCGTTTCTGCCAAATAGTTTATCGCTTACATTGCACTCCCTGCTGTCCTGTAGTGTACAAATAGTAGTGTTAGGAAATAAGCAGAGTCAATTGTGTTATTCGCGTACGAGTGTTACAGGTGTAAAAATTTAATTCGATTCAGTTCCTATATGCCACGATTGTAAAAACTTCGATGGCGCGGGTAATACACCTATATTCAACAAAATGAACAGGGGGTAGGAGGCAAAAGGAACAACAGCTATTGAACTTAATATCTAGAGAATGAACTGGAATATTGTGTTCCTTTCTTTATGACCAATGATACTAACGATAAAATATGGAAGGAAGATCGAATGTAAAGCGTAACGCTCTTTAGTACAATTTAAAGATAATTAAAAATGTAAGTCTCGCGAACTTGTTTTCACAAGACGTTTGCAGTATTTCTACTTATAGCGTATATTGCAGGTGCTTCGGTGATATTTAATTGTACGAATATGTTGGAAAATATAAACGTTTTAATTGCGTTTTATTATTACCAATGGCATATATTCAGCCGTGCTGAGGATAGTATACACATTACTACACATTCCGTACTGTTTAATTGTTCATTGTTAACTGTGGCCGTGTATGCGTGCGTATACGCGTACACAAATAGTATACACATAAATTAATTATACGCTACGTATGTATATAGACAATTATTATAAATGTACGCGTTAACTTGAATTTACATATTGTATAAAAGAGGTTTCTGTATTTTTAAATCTTACTTAAATGTTGTAACTGCCCTCGACGTTCAACACATATGTATATGTGCGTACACCGTTCCTAATATTTCTTACTCGGCCAAGTACATACTATACTGCATCCGTGTGTCGAACCCAGGTGTGCAAATGTGCATCAGTCAAGAGTATACGTAAGTACACATATATAATGTCCCTTCGCGAAAACTTCATTCCACTTCTTCCACTGACAAAAGACGGCAATGGCCCCTTAAAAAACATATGCTAACCGAGCCGCTAAGATAATATTTTATTTATTTGCTAACAACGATAGCAAAGCGAAAAATATTGAAACGATCCCGGAAGCAAACGTTGTGCAGTATCGAGAAGCTATCGATCGCTGATGCCTTCCGGTTGAAACTTAACAGCAGCAGAATCTCTTGCGCCCCATAAATATGTTAAACAGAAATGCGAATGTCCAAGCGCCGAAATTGAACCACGTGGAAACGATAGCTAATCTTAAGGCCAAACCAGTATCAACTTCTTTACTGCCTCTCCAGCCACCTATGTCCGACTGCAAATAGTCCATAAAGTCAAAGATCGCCCCGCAAGAGAGCCTATCGTGTACAACCTGTGGGAAAAGAAAGAAGGAATAATGAAGAAACTGTGACAAAGCAATGTGTTGTAAAAAGCGTACCTCGGCTTCGCGACCCGCCGAACCCAGAACTTGTATCAATCTCTTCCGATATTGCTCGCAAGTTTTATAGTAACCATCTGTCGTTACTACTGCGTGTGCCAATGACAAACAGCAAAGTAATACCGTGAGAAATGTAGCAGGTATCCATTGCTTATACGGTGTTCTTCTCTTGCGTCTGACCCCCACCGTTGTTGCTATCGTTGCTTCTCCACTACTCAAGTTTCTGCGGAGAAAGAATGAGGATCCGGTTCCTTAACAATTTTTCCACGAACTTACGATTACTTTCGCTTGTTCCTATTTGCTCGTACGAAGTGTTCGTATTCGTAATTCTTTTCTTCGTACCTGGTAACATCATCGTTGATTCGCACAGGTTCACCCAAATTCCGATTGATACAGCATCGATATCCGTGGTATCCTCCGAGACATAAACCAGCCACAATTGAAGGAATTAAACCGTATACACCGAAATGACAGAGCTTTACGTCACCACCCATAAAAGTGCTGAAGGTATTAATACAGTACAATATGCAACCGCAATCGATGCTAATGCATACATCCAATGTCCAAGCCCAATACTGCCAGGCAGTAGCCAAACAGATTAACGACGTCACTGAGAATATTGCAGAACACAAATACAACACGCTGAGGATGCGTTCTACTTGATATTCCTTCATCCTTTTTCTTTTCTAACAGAGAAGTTGGGCCTGAGGAGGATCATAAACATTGCACCGAATAAATTCAGGAACGAGTTTCCTTTCGCGAAACTTTTTCTATATAAAACTTATAAGATTTATGCATTCTTAAAAATGCCATATTAACTGTTCAACGTCTCAGTTGACATGCAATCAGGATCGTTTCGAAACTTACAAAACTGAAATGGAACTTGGTAAATAGTGAGCATGTTTTTGATTTGCCCATGAGTGCAAGTCGGAAGGAATGAAGATATTAATTATATCCCGATTATCGGTTGAACAGTAATTTTAGAACGCTCTGAATGTTCAACGGCGGCCCTTCTGGAAGGTGAGAAAGAGCACAAGTACAAGCAAGTGCAGTTACTGTAATGTTTAAGCAAGTTACAATAGCTTACCACGCTCCGACAAATTGATATTTATATTATATTGGAAAGAAATAATGGCAACTTCCTTCCGAAAGGACCGTTCAATTTCTAAATGTCTTTTCTGCTAAGACATTACCACTACACTTGAGGAACCTTGATCTCTCACAGTACGTTCGGATGCCTGTGAATACCACGTGCTTCTTGTTCAAATAAGCCGTGGATTTTTGTTAATACACATCGATGCAACATCCACATGAACGTCACGGATCGTACCGAGTAAAGAGCAAATATTTACGTTTTGCAATAAACGTTTCCGTCTCGTAAAGTATTTCTAACCAGGTTTAGACCGCTGGATGAGTTCAACGTACAAACGAAACCGATGCAAAGGGGAGACAAAAATTAATACCGAATGTATTTCTTCTTAATTTCTTCCACGTCAATTAAAAACAGTGCTCGTCTAATATTATATACGTACATATATCGTGTATACAGTTCCAAGGACAGCAAGCATGAATATTACACGATAACTAGTGCGCTGCAACGCATAGATTAACGCGAATAATCTAATTAATCGATCGTCACCTTTTTTCACAGTATTATTTACGAATTTTTGTTTCCTGCTTCTTTCTTTTCCGCCATCAGCATGTATAGGCTAGATCGAAAGTCGCACGATCGGTGTAAAATGTGAGAATACTTAAGAGCGGGGAGATAAACTTTGATAAGATTATCGTGCGTTGCCGGTGTGGAATAGTAATCCAGGTGTCACAAGCTGTACACTCTGTTGGTGCTGCTGACACATATAATTCTAAAACTAGAAAGATATGATGAACTAATTGTCAACTAAATATTAACATAGAAATACACACTCGCGGAGATGGAGTACTGCACAATTTCTTTTATTTCTCTTGCAGATTAAATCCGCTCACATCGTTACACCGCTTATGTTCTATATGAAATTGTCCTAAATGATTTTCTCTATGTACAAAACAGGTCCAATTCGTTGCGTGAATTTCTAGTGACGTTGAGTCTCCTTCGTTCCATTTCATTTTGATCTGCAAAAGAATAGAGGGAAATATATTACATTCGCTCACGTGACCGAATACGTTTGACATCATATTATTCGAACAATGCATATTAACGAAGAAATAACATATACTTTGTTATCAAAGATATACCAGCAAAATGTATATGATCTAATCAACTCATTTATCTAGTTTTTGCTCTTGGCTTGCCTTCCTTTCTTTTATGTCAGGGGCGTGACAGTAACAATATAAAGCATAAATAATATTTTCTAAAGGAAAAAAGGTAGGAAGACATCTATCACGTTACGTACATGTACACGAATCGGGGAGAAATATACTTTTCTTTCGCACTCACGTTTCAAAACACTTATGTTTGTCGGCGAAAATTTCTATGCTGGAACAGTTGAAGGAGGAAACAAAGAAGTATTATTCGTGTATGTTTAACAATAATGACACATAATTTGCTACAAAATGGTTACTTTCGATATCGATTTGAAAATCTGATAAATATTAAGAAATGCTTGTGAAATACACCCGGATAAAGTTATGGAGAGTAGAGATGATAAAATTGATAACAATTGGTACTCTTTGTAAAAGTAATAGTACTTGTGCATTGCGGAATACTATAAGCAATTGTAGCAGAAATATTCAAGAATATTTGGGATAGAGATTTTGCTGGTACACACACAGTCTTACGCCGGGTTTATGTTGCGATGCCTCAGTTCCAGAAGAGCTTCCCGATTATTCCATAGGCAATATATCGATGCGATTCCTAGTCCAATGCAGCCACCCGTGGCACACTTTCTCAAACCGGCTGAAACGAATCGGTTTATTGCTGGCGTACTCTTTCAATGTTCTGAACATTTTCCATGTACAAATGCAGGTGAACAAAATAAAACATACTGGTAGATTTGAACAGCATTCCTGTTCCAGTTGCTGCTACTAAAGTATTCACAGAATCATCTGTACCTCTAGCCCATGATAAGAGTACACCGAATCCGCTATACATTACTGATACAATTCCAAATGTGTTTGCTAGCGAAGAACCACTTTTCATTACATGATTAATTAACCTACAATCAAAGATCAATTTTGTAAATATATTTTAGTTACATGTCGTATCGTTGAACATCATACAATAAATATGTATTCTAATATTATGTTACATATGGCATATTGTGTAACTAACAAAGAATTTTAATTAAATTACATACTGAGTCCTTCTAAGCTTGCCTGTGTGACCAGCCAAAGATGTTGCTTTGAGGCCTCTATAAAAGCCAGTCGTACCCCCGATACCAGCACCTATTATACATGCTGCACCAATTTGACTAAAGGCCAATTCGAATCGTCCTCTTTGTTTTGCAGCACCCTCCGGGAATATATATTCTGGTTGGCTGGGTGGAAGGTACGCAGGATCAAAGTTTAAATATGGACTCAGAGATGCTAACCCTTGCGGCGGTGAAACTAGTAAACACAATGTTACATGTTACTTGGCTGTATCAAATATAATGCAGGCTTGTAGGTAGTTAAAAATGCATATGCAGCGCAATCATATAGCCGATAATCGTGAGATTGAATGCTTACGTACATACAAATGATAATTACTTAATACGCATGCCGATTTTTATACTGACATTAATTAATTGAACGTAATTACATCGGTCAAATTCATATATTCAAAACTACATACATTCCTTTATAATGCAAATAATTATACTAATGTAAACAAGTGTTGCAATACAATAGACATTAGGTTACTTGTTAATTTACAACGTGCTTACTCGCGTTGTTATATAAATAGAGATATTCTAACTTACCCGGTATGTTTAGATTTTCATACTGCTCATTCTTCGTAGTAGTTTTTGCATTTTCCTCGCGTAAATCAATCATTTTACTAGTCACACTGGTGAAATTTTATATAGATCTATTATTTTTTGTAGCAACTAACACTCACGAATAGACAGAGGCTGCACGTTTGCTTCCAAAAGTTACATTCATCCACGCACTCTGAACATATCGAGAATCAATGGTCTAGTTCAAATTTCTACCGCGTTAATTCCAGCAATATCTATCTGCTACTTATTAATCAAGACCAAAGTCTTTCGGGAGACCGTGAAATATTATATTGAACGATATGTATGTACTAGAAAGATTCGGGATGAAAGAAGTGCATCAAAGTGTCTGCTCCATGAGCACACAATGTTTTAATAAATTACAATTGGCAATACGAAAGGGAGATATGTATTATATTCTTCTTTGGGTCGTAACAAAACGATGTCCAATAAATGTTAGATGAAATTAAAAGATAAACAACAAACAGAAACAATTATTGACGCTATGGGCAAATATGCGCGTTTTGATTGTGACACAATGAAATTTCTCTATTTTCATTCATTCTATAGAAATTGTAAATCGTCATTTGTAGATCGCCAATATCATTTTGTTAACTTTAAAAAGTGGAGGGGTAAGAGAGTAAGGACACAGGCGACCTCTGTTGTGGCAACGACCGCGCATTAAACTATGCATTGCATTGCTGTTGAAAATGGCGTCGGGCTCGGAGGTGCCAGAATATTCGTCCCCAGCAAAACGACGAAAAGTCGATGGCATCGGTTGCAACGGTACCAATAGTGTGAAACCTGTTTTCCAAGACTGCGAGACGTCGCATGGCAGCCCAATTGAAGATCCTGAAGGTATTTTCACCAAAATATGGTCCATTCGTTAATGAAATTTACAAGATTGCAAGATGGCGGTCAGGAAGGCGTCCGCTCGTCTTGTATGGTATCGTTCGTTTGTAGTTAATGGAAGATGAGAGCCGCCATGACAGTTTCGGTGTACGTCGCATATCTACCTTCGTAGTTAATTTTCCATGTTTTGAACTACATCGTTATGAATTTTGCTATTGTATCAACTTTTTTTATTCGCCAATTTGCTTCAAAATGTTCTCCCACTATATATTTGGTTTTTTTTTTCAACTTTTTCGCCTCTAAATGAAAACTTGGATCAGGGAGTGAATATAGTAAAAAAGTGGCGTCGGTGCAATGCAAAGTTGCATAGTACATTCGATGGGCGTCCACAGAGGGCACCATTTTCACTGTGGACGAAGTACGAACGGGGCGCGCTATTCTTACGAATTCAATATCAACCTGCAAATTTTTTCAACTTATCCAAATGACATCAATTTCATCGGAGATCTATTTTGAATCCAACTCCGCCAATGGGGGAATCGTTTTTGTTATTAATCATGATAAACGTACAGAATATCAGGAATATTTTGTCAACCTACCGAAATTAATACGCAAAGTACAAGCTTTGCCCTGTTAAAAATTTCACAGCTCCACAGCTTAATTAAAAATTAATTAAAAACGATGTTACAGAAACGTACGGAGGTGATAGCGGGTTCAATGAATCAAGCGAAGAATCTAAGTCAGCATCTGTTTCTCCAGATGCAACAAAAGTGAAAAGAACACTGTCTCGAATTGAGTCGCGTATAGAAGATACTGGTTGCCCGTAAGTTTTCCTGGCATATTTTTTTTTAGACCTTTTTATTTGGCAGAACAATGGTGGTTAATTGCTTAATTTGGGAGAAACTGTTACGAATAACCTGACTAATTTTTCATAATGTTTCAGAATCGACACAGCCGATGAGAAAGATGAAGTGTCCTCAACTGTTTCAAATTTATCCGATTTATCGGGTCTTTCTGAAATCACTGGCGAGGGAGACATTAATCATCAGTGGAGAAATGCATCTTCTTGGGTTCAGAAACAGATGCTGATAGGCGCAGATCCCAGGGATCTGTTACATCATTTACTAATGGATTCCACTCAGATTCCAGAACAGGTCGACGATCTGACCCTTTGGAAGGTGCGTAAAAATACCCGAGTAGAATTGGTTTCACAGTAAGCAATGAACCTTGAATCGTTGGCAACTACAAAACTTAAATCCTTCAATATTTTGCTTTATTATATTTCAGATTATAATAAACATGATGTCCGAGCCACCGCGACGCCAAAAACTGAGGCACATTAATACATTGTCGGATGTTGTTAGATTAATACGCAATTGTAATAGAATTATAGTTTTAACTGGGGCAGGTGTTAGCGTTAGTTGTGGAATTCCCGATTTTCGAAGTAGGGATGGCATTTATTCGAGGCTGGCCCAAGATTTTCCGGATCTGCCAGATCCACAGGTGATTTTTTTCTTTCCTTTCTCAATGTTTTTCTCTATCTCCATACGATGCATTAAAAATGATTGAGTTTTTGCTTTGTCATCAGGCTATGTTCGATATCAATTATTTCGGTCAAGACCCGAGACCATTTTTCAAGTTTGCACGAGAGATTTATCCTGGACAGTTTAAACCAAGCCCCTGTCACAGGTTTATAAAAATGCTTGATAAACAGAAGAAACTTTTAAGAAATTATTCTCAGAATATCGATACGTTGGAACAGGTGGCAGGAATTGAAAATGTGATAGAATGTCATGGTAAGTGAGAGTAATACATACGCCACGCACGATTAGAAGAAACAAATCTCTCGCCTTAAAACGAATCGTATATGAAAAATGAATATTCATACCTTTCATGAATGTACTTTATATTCAAGGTTCTTTCGCAACTGCATCGTGTACCAGATGCAAGCATCAAGTGAAGGCAGATGATATTAGAGAAGATATTTTCGCCCAGAGAATACCATTGTGTTCAAAATGCAGAGTTAACGCATTGCCATCCATATCGGAGATAAATCCTAACGAAAGTTACAAAGGTAATTATAAACGCTGATCGTTCTGCACAGCACTGGCTGATGTTGTGCGATCATTGTACAGTTTTCCATAATAACTTGCCAACTCTTTGTAATACAAAATTAGCTACCTAGTGATAGTTTTTGCTATTAGTCTTTCCTGTAGCGCGTCGCGAGTTGATGGCCATGAGAGAACATTATCTGCTCTTTACGGAATGCGTCTTCGCAAAATGATGTTGCCATTTACTCTGATCTACGCATAACTTGTTACATCAATTGTAACTACGAGTAAAACCTTGGCTTGTTTACAAGCATATAAGGTAAACTTTTAATAGTTGCATCAAGTTGTTACCCGTGCGTGCTGTTTAGCCAGATTTGTGGGGTAGTATTTGCGATATGCCGTTCAAGCGCTACCGAAATTAGGCAAACGTGTTACGTTCAAAATTGAGTAAAACAGACAGCGCAGCCTGCAGCGGCTAACGGAAAACGTTTTCGGTGAGGCAGTTTTCATAAGGAATTTTTTCTAATTTTCAGAGTTAGTGACACAGGGTATCATGAAACCAGACATCGTTTTCTTTGGCGAAGGACTTCCGGATGCTTTTCACGATGCGATGGCCAAAGACAAAGATGACTGTGATCTCTTAATAGTAATCGGTTCATCGTTGAAAGTCCGACCAGTGGCGTTAATACCATCATCTATCCCTTCTCACGTTCCACAGATTCTCATTAACCGTGAATCTCTGCCGCACCTAAAGTTCGATGTTGAACTCTTAGGAGACGGTGACGTTATTGTAAATCAACTTTGCCACTTGTAAGTAGATATTGCCAAAATCAGTCGTGTCTGCATAACCCTGTACACTTGATAGATTTGCGCATTTCTTTCTTTTTTTAAGGATGGAGGATTGCTACAAGGAAGTATGCTGGAACGATGTAATTCTTAATGAAGCTGCGCAACTTTTACCGGCTCGTTACTTGTTGGACGACAATTGGGAGGAAAGTCAAGATACAACATCGAACACTGTGCTGTCGCGGGACAGTACGGAGGCTGACTTTAAGCCACACGATTCCTGTTCTGTCGAGAGTCAAGACAGCCTGGTAGCGCCTGATAATATAGTAGATCGACTAGATAATATAAACGCGGACGACTCACCCTATTGCAACGATCATACGAATAGCATAGAGGAAAAATTGAACGATTTGGGCGGCGATAGTCCGAAGAGAAGATTGGGCGAGTCAAGCGCAGAGAGCAGTCCGAAAAGAATGAATTTTGGCGGCAGTTGCACGTTGGATTACAATTTGTCCTCCCAAAAAGCAGAAACTGCTTCTGACGGTTCGATCGACTATAAACTCCACGCTGTCCCCGTCGACCCTACATCCAAAGAGTCCGGGCGACTTTACAATTTGGGAGAGTGTCAAGTATTTCCAAGAATTATAGAAATTTCCTCGGATAATACACCACTGTTCGATGCCACACTAAAGCCGAACCATTGTACAGATAATAGAACGTCATTAAGCATGAACCATGGATGTCCGGCGACAACGTGTACCGTTGAAGTTGAGAAAATGAATTTTAAGCCGCGGCAAGCATCCATCGATTCTGCTTTAGATTCTGGTATAGGCGATAGTTGTAACAGCGTGGACAGTAGTGATGGCAAATGTAACAATAAGGAAGAATTAAAAAGCAGACGATTAGATCAACACTGTTGGCAGCCTAAAGAACGAAAAAGTCTTGCAGTACGATTACCAGGTACATATATCAATGCCATTTTTCTTCTTTCTTTCCTTCACCGTTTCGTAAGAATGTACGTACTTGCTTAGCAATCCTGCATGTCGACATAGGTACACTGAGATATTATTTGTTCACAGAGAATTCTTATTACCAATTGACTCCTGGAAAATACATATTCCCTGGGGCGGAACTGTATTCAGATCTCGAAGAATATGATCACTGTTCACTTTCCGTTAATTCTGATAGTTCAGTGAGCGACAGTGAATCTTCGTGCGCGGAGGAAGAAGAAGAAGACGATGACGACGACGATGATGAAGATGAGGACGAAGGTGAAGACGAGGAGCCAATGGATGTAAAGGGGGATGATGTGGTGGTACAGAGAGATGGTGTTAATGAGAATATTGATGGGTGGAAAGTGATAAAGGGACAAAGAAAAGAAGCGGAGCAAATGAACGAAACGGAGAAGGTGAAGCGATTGACGAGAATGCAGATGGATAATCTACGGAGACCGATAGAAAGGGAAGTAGAAGGATTTTCTTCGTAAGTAAGTTTTAAAGCGAGAATAGTCTGAAATTTTGAAAATATGCAACTTGGTTACTACCTTACAACTAGAACCAGCAGACTGGGCAGGCAAGTTGGTAAAAGATTTACCAATGCGGTAGATGTTAATACTGTCAGTGAATATGTGAAACAAACAACTAACCGATCACGCAATAGTGCATATGACTAAGAGTAAATTGCATTTAAATTATAGCGATTTTCATTCACACAAGCTTTATCAGACTTTGTAGTTTGATGAAACGAACGATAAATAAACTGGAGAAGTGTGCAATTCTCATCACGGCACGTGTGTGCACGTGCAATAAGGTATATGCGGGTGCTTACACATAGAGCACGCGTTTATTCTTTAAGATCTGTTAACGAGGCAGTAGGGATAGTAGTAGCTCCATTTTCACGGTTTTTAGTAAACAACCACACATTATGTCTACCAGCCTGAAATCATTCAAACACATTTAGCGATTGTCTATTTCGTAGCTATGGTAAAAGCAGCAGTGGTTAAAATTTATTTATACGCGGGAAACTTCTTTAAAAAACGTGCTTTTCAAAGCAATGCAAAGTTCTCGACAATTTTGTTGACAGTTCATCGAGTGCCTACCATTTAAGAAATGTAAACTAAATAATTGTTGCCAGAACATTAGAACTTGAATAGAATAATGAAACTAGTTGCAGAAAATTAACGAAATTTTCAACGGACTAAATAAAGACATTAAAATTACGCAAGTACAGCTCAAAAGAGAAACGGAGAGTAACCGTACTATGAATATATTAAACGACCATGATTGCAGAAAAGTAACTTATCCATGACTACTTCGCGGTACACGTCATATTCTTCTTTCCTCTTTTCCATTTGTTTACTACTGCATGCCAATGCCTCTAGCTTGGAAATAACATCGCGAATAGAATTGAATTTCAGTGTATGATTTATGAATGTTTCATCGAGACTAAAGTAGATTATAAACATACAGAATATTGTGCAATCGTAGGCTAGAGAAGATCCAATATAAATATTACACTGTACATTCTTGTGGATAAAGAACAATATATACAATGAATATTGTATACCCGCGCGCGAGAATATCAAAGGTGTAGAAGTCTAAATCGATCTTATCGGCGAAACATTCATTCTTCTCACCTTAAGATTCTTTATAAATTAACATGTTTACGTGTTACGAGGGCATAGTTCATTTTTATACAAAATACTTGACGGATCATCAGAAGAGAAAGTAAACCTCTGGTAAGAATCGTCCCCTTGTAAGAAAAGATGCACATAGGGCAGGATAATTCTAAAACGAATTGGTCCTTACTTCGATGCTAATGTTTCTTTTACCTAGTAATACTACAGTCTACTATTGTCGTTAATCGTTTTGAGTTTTCATCCACTGCTATAAAATTAACTATCATTAGTGATTATTTATGTTTTGTAAATTATTATATAAGTTATGGGAGAATCGCGATAGTATCGTGTGGAGGTGATCGAGAATCGTGTATTTTTAAAATACTTTATTTGTTAGCGCGTATGAAAATGCGAACAAGAAGTATTAATGTATCACAAGACTTGTAGACTGGAGAACATCGTCGAATGAACGAATTTAAAGGTGCGTGTGTGGTATTTAGAATTGGGAAGCATTTTCAAAATTACTACAAAAAGGTGCTTCGTCGTCTATCGTAAAATTTTAACGCAGGAAGAGGGAATTGAATGAAAGACAGATGACGTGTATGTGTATGTCGTGCGCGCGCGCTTCTACGTAGAAAGAGATGTTTAAAAAACAGCACACACAGCAACGAAAAAGACAGTGACGAGGACAGTTGAAACATAGTTTTAAGTTTTAGCAATAGATTTACGGAGGATAAGGCGCAATGATTTCGCATTAAATGTGTTTAGATTGTTAGGTTTCGACATTTTCCTTTTTTTCTCATTGGAGCACGGGCGAATGTACAAAGCAATGTTCGATGACATTGCGTGTTATTTTTATATGATGTAGAGAATGATTGACAGTCGAAGGTGGATGAAGGATAAAGTAGAGTAGCAACCTTATATAATTAAATGAATGAAATTTGGAATAACGAAGTAATGAATGTAAATCGCTCCTGTTACATCGGTACATGTGTTTGCTCCCGCGCGTGCATGTGTGTATGTGGATGTTCTGTGTGTATAAATCGACGCCCTCTCGAAGTTTAGTTACGGTTACGTGTATTTATAAGAGACGAAATGGTTGTGTGAAAATTTATTATAATTATTATAGAGCAAAACACCTGTTCGTTAAACATTGTGCGTAAAGTTTAAAAGTATCCGTGCGAATACCAATCCATATGGTTCGTATGTATACATACATAATGCACGCTATACGCATACACATGCAAATAGAATATGTGTACGTGTAACTGATAAAAAACAGTAGTGCGTACAATAGTGTGTGACGGCATACGTGGAAAAAATATGAGATTACTAGACCATCAAGAAGTACTCAACATTTGTTAGGTATACTTCCAGCGCGTGGTATGAAGCTTTATTTTTTATTAGCACGGCGTATACAGAAAGCTACCGACAAATAGTTCCAAAAATTAAACTTTGCCAAAACGTCCTGAACGGTGAGAGAGGGAGAGGGAGAGGGAGAGAGAGTGTGAAAGAGAAGTAAGCAATTGATATAAAGTGACAAAAGAAAAAATTGATTTTATTCCATGCAAGTGCAGTCACTTTTCTAAGGATTTAGAGGATTAAATCTTCCGCTATGTACAGAAAGATTTATTTATCGTTGTTTAGGAAATCGGTACAGAAGAGGCACGAATTAGGTATTGTTTTATAACTTCCAGTTTATCTTAATTTATTTAAATTTATCTCGTGCGCGCGCACACACACACACATATATATATATAGATGGTAAGTTAAGCTAGTAGCTATACAATTAGGGAGGGAGGTAGATAGATAATTGGGTAGGCATACAAGTGAACAACTGGATACGGTAACTGAAAGACGGACAAACGAAATACGTATAAAGATATATAACCGAAGTAAAGTACATGTTCTCTACATATATTGCACACGCATGCATACATTCCGCATGTATGTAAAAAGTATGCTGTAGGTACACAAAGTGTATGTATATATGAATGTCCGTACATACGTGAAATGTGTATAGTAAGCTGATTTCAATAGTCACTAAAAATTTTCCATGAATTCTGTAATTTAACACCCACCCTTCTCCCCCCCCCCCCCCCTCTCTCTCTCTCTCTGTTAATCGACTAGATGCGTAATTATATTGTATTTCCGTCAAATAATATTCATATAACTTGTTTGATTATCCGTAATCGTTTCCAACTGCGTTCTAGGAATTAATCATTTACTTACAATTAGTTTTTGGCTACTTACACAAAAGCAACAACATGATATAGATGTTCAGTATATTCGTGTTACCATATTATTTAACAAATATTCGCACAAAGTCGATTGCAGGGAAATGTGCTGTAAAGATTTGACAATCATGCCCACTTTTTTCCATGTACCGACTTTTTTTGTATAAATATGTCATATGTAAATATTTATTATTTTTACTGTACAATGAGAATCGTGATTTTCGATCGTTCCAGCTGGAAAGTGAATACTACCTATCCCTATCTTTCTTTCTTTCTTTTTTCTTTCGAAAAAATTGATTCGTGCATTTGATACCGCCCTTGTATTGGATATCCATCTTATTGTTTAATTACATCTATCCTTAGATTTATACACCATTCGAAATTTCTTCAAATCTATTCACCTTTTAGCTGGGTCGAAAGAACATGGGGTGCAAAAGCTCTGAATTTTTTATAATTTGTTATTTAATACAATGGATGTTACAGAAATGTTCTCTATATTTCAAACGTTATTAGTTTTCTGTTTCTTTGGTATTACTAATGTGTAAGCTTATCTCCTAAATTAAACATTTTTCTATGATAATAAACCGATTCGTTGATCCTTTATACTATACAACACGTTTATGACCCCTATTTTCTATGGAAATTGCAACGGGAACAATTGCTATTGTAGTAGTCTCTGTTGTAGATATTCCCCTCCTACTTTTTCGTTGTGTCCGACGTCCTAAGCAGAGATAGAATGATCATCGAATCGGGATCTTTAATCTAAGACGACGTTGATTAAAATCAGCCCATCAGAAGCCGGGATAACTGGATTTGTTTTAAAAAATTATAAACAAATGCCATTATTTCGACTTGCAAGCGAGCTACATCAATGATCATGGGACATAAATTAAAGCTAGCAGTAGAAGCCAAGCCACCATCTGCAGTAGGTGTGAACGATATTCCATGTGTAGTTCAGTTGTTATAAACAATTGAACAATTAAAATTATTATGGCGAACTGGATGTAGTTACAGCAACGAGGTATTTTTTATCGTATAACTTGATCGCTTCCCTTTCATTTGATATTCCACTCTTTAAAAAACAACCACCAGGAGTCGAGATAACAATTTTTAACAATTTTGTCGGTAACGTGACATATGGCGCCATCTCGCGGTTGCGGCCTTTTTAGCAGTTTTCCGCACCGCTAAAACCGAATTTCTGGATTATATCGTTAATTTAAACAATTACGTTTTTCTCGGCTTCCAGTGCGTATTTTTTAACCGGACTCATCTTAAATTAAAGCTACGGACCATATCTATCCGATCCAACTGTTGTAACAATATGGCTTTTGTGGTTTAAAAGCTATTAACAATTGAAAAATTGGCGAAAATGGGTCATTGCGTATGGCTCGGCTTCTGGAGCTGCTATATCAACGATGGATAACTCAAAATGAAGGTAAAGCATGCCGAGACACGAAAATCGATTTACTAATACTGCATGCGCGTTATATTTATTATAAACCATCTAAGAATCCGTTTGAGAATTGCACCGAATCTTTAAACGAGGGACGATGTAATGATGAATCATATTGTTCTTTGAACCAAGAGTTTCAATTTGAGGGTCCGTGATTAAAATCGGGCCGGTAGGATGCGAGATAATATAATTTGTTTATAATTTCGTTAAACAAATTGAAATATCTCAGCTTCTACTGGACCGATTTTAATCAACGACGTCTCAAATTGAAGTTCTCAGTTTAAGGAACAAGCTGCTTCACTTTTGGAAAGGGCTTGATGCACAGTTTGAGTGGAATTTTTATTCAGATGCCTCAATTGTTTATAACAAATAAACGGCGAGGCAAACTGCGAAAAAAGCCGACAATGCGAGATGGTGCCACGGTCAATTTTACGCTGCCGTGGGGTCTTAGCCCACAGGCCCGTTTCCATGTCACTGTAACGTTACCGACACCATGATAAAAGCGATCATAACTAAATTTTATATCTCGGCTTCTGGTGGTTATTCTTTAATCTTTGTGGTGTCAAATGAAAGGGAATGATGTTCCAACATTATAAATTTGTCTCCACACAGGTGACATCTTTTACGTCTTTTCTCCCAATATCTATTCCACTTTTGAGTGCCTCCAAACCTAACCTGTGCTATTAATCCCTGACGTTTTCGTATTCCCCTTTTACTTTGGTACTATGATAATATTGCAGCTTTAATATTTCTAAACCTGTCATTATATCTTGCCCCTTTTATTTTTCACTTCGTTTCCTTCCTTTTATGTCAAATTTGTTCTTGCTTAACTTATTCCATTCCTTTTGAACTAATCGTCTCTTTTTCTTATGCTTCTCGTATGGTCCTCCTCAATTTCATTTTCTTTTAAACATCACTTAACAATTTCTCTCCCTCTTATTACATACTTACTAATATATTTTTGGTGTGTGCAGGTTTCGCAACAAAGAGTAATGAACATTGACTGGCACTCCTCATCATGCATAACACCAAGAAAGGAGAACGAATAACTCTTGTCATTTAGTTTAGTTACAGTAAACTAATTTATACAAATAGTTTGTAACTATTAGTGCATAAGATTAATTTAGAGCAATTGTGCAATTAATTGTTTAGTAGATCTTATATAAACATGAATGTTACTTTTACTACAAGTTCTACGGACCTGGCTAAATGCAAAATGAAATAATTAATACTTTACATATGCACAAGTTATACAATTGGTGTAATGTAAAATAAGCTTCCGCGTATAAAGTACGTATACTCTAATATAAGTTTTATCTGTAAGATATATTGTAAAGTACCTTCAAAGAATAGTTTATAAGTATTTTTATTGATTAAATTTTTATTAATTAAAACATGTTTGTAACTAGTATGTTCATTAGTTAATTTAAATAAATCTTTAATGAAAGGTATTCTACTGCTCTTGTTATTTTCAATCCTTAACAATCCTTGAAAAGACCTAATTCCAACTCCTTAAATAAGTACTACCATGCAGAAACTTTATATGCAAAGTTCACAAGCGGAGAACTTGTAAAAATAGATCCGATCACTATTAAACATTGCGATAATTACGAGAAATTAAGTAACGTCCTGATGAGTGCTCCAGAAATTTAAGCGCTCGTAAATTCCTGGAACGTGACGTCATTTCCAAGAATTTGTGAAATAGAATACGTCCTAACACATCATATTCTCTTGATACAAATCCACGATTTTCGCCAAATATTTTTGTCAGAAACTCAGAAATTTTACGTTCGGAAACGTCGTGATGGGAGCCTCGGAAACTTAAGCGCTTAGAAATTCCTGGAACGTGACATCATTGCCAAGAAAACCGAGGCTCGGATACCTCCTCGCATATCATATTCCCCTGATAGAAATCCACGAATTTCAGCAAAATATCTCACAAAAATTCATGGATTTGTATCAAGAGAATATGATATGCGTGGAGGTATACGATATTAACAATTTTCTGGACATCAGCCAACCAATTTTTCAAGAAGTGAAGACTTAGACTTTGCTGCTTCAAAATTTAATAATGTATAGGGCCATTTTTACAAGTTTCTCGCTTTAGGACTTTGTATTTAAAGTCCGTCCACGTTACTTCTTTTTTAAGGACGTGGAATTAGGTTTTTTCAAGGATTGGTAAGGTATGAAAATAAAAAGAGCAGCGGAATTCTTTTCATTTAAAATTTATTTAAACTAATCAATGAAGATACAAGTTACAGAACTGTTGTAATTCGAATTTACATGGTAATACTTAGGAACTATTCTTTTATATCTACTGACAATACCTTGTAATCCTAAATTTTTAAACTAACGTTTACGTAATATAAAAAATACTATAAACATAAATAATCTAATACTTTTAATAAGCTATTCTTAGAAGTTAATATTCAGTATATCTTACAGATAAACCTTATACTGAAATTTACGTACTTTATATGCTGAAGCTTATTTTAAATTACTGCAATTGTGTAACTTGTGCATAGGTAAATTAATTATTATATCTTTCATTTTATATTTAGCACATTCAGTAGAACTTATATTACTAATATATGCAATTTTACAGTTTATATAAGATCTACCAAAAAAACTGAATACAAAATAAAGTATATAATTGATATATCTAACAATTAATTGCACAGTTGCTTTAAATTAAGCTTATGCGCTAACAGTTACAGACTATTTTTATAAACGAATTTACTAGAACTAAAGGATAACTAAAGTATGTGGCAAAAGTGTTTCTATCTTCTTTCTTGCTCTTATGCACTATCAGAAGTGCCAGTCAATGCTCGGTCCTTTTTGTCTACAAAACCTGCACACACAAAAAATATATTAGTAAGTATGTACTAGGAGAGAGAAAGATTGTTAAGGGATATTTAAAGGAAAAAGAAAGAAGGGAAGGCTAAGCCAGAAACATAAGAGAAAGAGAAGATTATTTAAAAAGGAATGGATGAGTCTCGTAATAATGAATCTGATCAGAGCTGAAGTAAAGGAATTGACATAGAGAGTAAAAAGAAGAGACTATGAAATGCAACAGCTGGAAAGAAACAGGATAATAGAAGGAGCAAGATATACTGAAATGTTTAAATACATTAGAACAGTAACACTACTAAAGTAGCGAATTAAGACCAGAAGACGGCATAATCAGCAACTAATAGTGCAGGTGACAGATGCAAAAGCATTACAGGATGAATAAATATTGGGAGTATAAGAATAATGAAAAACATGACGTGTATACACAAAAATTTGGACGTTAGAACACCTATTAAGAAAATGTATGGAAACAGGGATAATAGGATATAAATTTGAAAGGAAAAATGTATAATAGATATGCTATAAAGAGATAAGAATAGTGTAATACGTAAGGTAGAGAAGGAGCAAGAAGATATAATGAAAGATTTAGATATATGCATGACTCATGTGCCCAACACTGGTACAGTAAATAATAGTTCTTCAACTGATCATTATTCATAAGCAGAGGACGCTGAAATCAGTGTCGAATATCTGAGTCGGTATGGCAGTCACGTTGGCCCACAAAATTCCATAAGGTAATTCGCCTATTCCTATATCTCGTCTGTTGTTTTGGTTTTTAATAAATTAATTTTATATATTTATGCATCTTTCCTTCCAATTTTCACCTGCCTTTACTGATTTTTTTTTTCTGTTCGACAACTTCCTTTGTACTGCACTTCATTTGGCAAAAATACAGTTTTCCTCTGAAATCTTGTGGGTGAAATACATCTCAACAAACGTACAGCACTCGAGCAAACTACCATGGAAAAAGAGGGTATGTAATGTACAAATAATAACCTATGAGAAGTATCATTCTCCTCCATATGTATACCATTTTCAGAAATTTGTCGATATTTTAATAGTATTATTAAAGATGAAAAAGATGTTTCTGCCGGTATGGCTGCTATCCGTACACTACTCAAAGTTTTGGAGTATTCAAAATGTAAGTATAGATAAGCATCGGTAATGAAATTTGTACCAATGCTTTGCATCTTTTCGTAGCTGAAACCGTTCAAGAACTTCGATATTGCTTGCAAAACGCAATAGACGCAATGAGGTCCACTGAAAATCCAGTTACCGCTATTGCATCTGGCAGTGAATTATTTCTCCGTTTTATAACTCTGGCTACATTAGATACACCTGTAAGAATATGCTTGCACAGTTTATCAGAACTTTATTTCTTCTTACTGATCTATAGAATTTAACAAGTATACCGCAAGGTTTAAGCGGTCTCTTTCAATGTTCTGTGTTGTTTGGTATTAGTCATTCGCAGAATGCAAGGGAATTATGCTCCACAGGGGAAAGATGTTTTATGAAAAATTGGTGGCTGCTAGAGGAAAGGTGGCAAAAGTAGCGGCCCACTTCATTAAGGATGGTTCTGTAAATTTCCTCTCCGTTACAATTACATATGTATCTTTTTTGGCCTCGAAGAATTCTCCATTTTTTGCTCTAATACCTTTCTTTGTTTTAGAAAATACTTACTCATTCTAAATCTAGAGTTGTATTGCAAGCAATGAAAGAAGCTGCTTCCAGTAATAAAATATTCGAGGTCTACGTAACATCTTCTTCCCCAGATAACAGTGGGTAAGTATTACTTTTGTTACATTTCAGTTTGCGTGTAATAATGTGACTACTTATTTTATTTTTCGCCAACCATAGAGAAGATATGTGCAAAAACTTAACAAAATTGGGGGTATCCTGCACGTTGATACTAGATTCTGCTATGGGATACGTTATGGAACAAGTTGATATGGTAATGGTTGGAGCCGAAGGGGTTGCGGAAAGTGGAGGTGTTATTAACAAAGTAGGTGTAATTTTTAAGGTTCAATTTCGCAAACGCGACTGCAGTTTTTTTGTACGATTACTGTTATTATAGGTGGGCACGTATACAATGGCCATGTGTGCCAAGGAAATGAAAAAACCTTTTTATGTGCTAACAGAGAGTTTCAAGTTTTCCAGAATATACCCTTTAAATCAAGTCGATCTTCCAGACGAATTTAAGGTAAAGTATCAAGTTAAATACTATTATCTCGGCACTTGGAAAATAGTACCGGGATATGTAAGAAATCCTTTATGATCAACTTCTTTTTCCAGTACACAGCAAGCACGTTGAAAAAAGATCTACAAAAGGAACACCCGCTAGTGGATTATACACCACCACATTACATTAGCCTTCTGTTTACTGATTTAGGTATTTTAACTCCATCGGCTGTAAGCGACGAACTAATTAAATTGTACTTATAAAAATTGTACATCCGTTTTGAGATTTTATTGTTTCAATCTTTATTGTACGCAATAAATTTGCGTATGAAAAGGAAAGCAAAGAATGATAGGAATTGATATAAAATCGTTTCAACTTTAAACACCTGACAAGCATCTTGAATTTTGCAAGAATTCCGCTTCGATATAAGTTTTATTAATTCATTTTAAAAATAATATTGAGTATTGAAAACCACAACATGCTCGTTTACTTTCTCAAACCGTAATTCGGAGTAACAAGCAATATAGTATATAAACAATGTTACTGTACGACACATGCGTTCATCTTTTTTAATACTTTCAAACTATTCCCTGTACTTACGAGATGTTAGAACTCAACTTACGCATCTTGCAAGATGTGCGCACGCGCGTACGTGCATATATGCTTTCAGTAACCATGATTATATTAAATATTAGTTTATACGCATCTCGATAGTTCAATTTAGATTATGTATTGCACAGCAATAACGAATAAATTCCTACACGTAATTTTCGATATAAAAAGTTCAAATTCCTATAAAAATCAAATACATTTGTCATACATGAGTTAATACTAGACTCTGTGTACTGTATACGACAGTTTCGTATTCATAACATATGTATATGTATACTGAACAATTGCATAAAATTCAATAGAAAGATATAAAGTATTTTTGGTTAAACATTTCGTTTGTTAAAATATACACTTATTTGGGATATCTCTGTTACGTCACGCTTATTGCAAAAGCCTACTATAGACAAATAATTCGTACCACACATTGTTTGCTGTATGGTTGAATACTACGGTGTACATTGAATCACCATTTGGACGGATAAGCGATACGACATACGACAGACTTCCAATGCAAAACTACTAATGGAAAATGAAAATTGCACGAACAATAAAATAGACATTCCTACTGAATCAACCACAGATTTTCCGCATATTTAGTTCAGCAACTCCATACTTTTGTTTTAAAAGCTTTATCACTCTATCTCATGACACTTGACCAATAAACCTTTGCTAATATAGCATTCAAAACTATATATGATTAATTATATATATCCGAAGAAATATCACAACAATAATGCGATCATAGACGTGAAAAAGTCACCGAAACATAAATAGCACAGCAATCTTGACAGTGCACGAAGTAATGTAAATCGAGATTTTTATGCAAGTGAATTAAACATTGTAACAGAATAATATGCTAAATCTGTAGAATATTGAATTCGTTGGAAAGTCGTGAAACCCCTCCAGATGTTCCAATATAATTTGTATCATGGTACGATGATATATTCATGTTTTTTTTCGTTTTTCTTTATGTATAACAACAGATAAATATAACGGAAAACATGGCAATAGAAATGATTCGCTATGAAAATGAATCCTCCCTGGCAGCGTGAAATGAAGAACACACCTGTCCAAGAAACATGGACAATGCTCGATGCGTTTCAGAGCAAATCATAAACATGTCATGTATATACGTTTTGGTGATGAGCATCGATTTTTAAAGCTCGTTATCTTTGAGCTAATACAATATTTGTATAAAGAAATTTATAACTATAATAAACAATATAAAAAGAATGTTACGCGCGATACTGATTAGCACCGATCTAAACTTAATATTTATAAATACGCTTGAGACAGGGTCTCAACAACGGTATAAATCTGGTCGAAATGAGGACGCTTCTCTGGTTCGTACTCCCAGCATCGTAACATTAAACGATATATTTCATCCGGGGCGTTTTCTGGTGCTGGCATTCGATAGCCTAAAGCAACGTCAATTTTTACGCAACTGTTAAGCAAAATTATTAGTTTTATGAAAAATTACCTGCGTCAATTTTTTCACGAGCTTGAGAATTGGACATTCCACTATATGGGCTGCCACCTTTGGAAAATATTTCCCACATTAGGACACCGTAACTCCACACATCACACAGTGATGTATATTTACCTGTAGGAATAATTGTATGAAAAAAACGGAAAGTAGTAGAATCCTGTACACGTTACTATCGCATCACATCTGATCAAAGTACCAAAATTTAACGCTTCCGGAGCCGTCCATTTAATCGGAATCTGTTTCATTCCATCTGAGACTATATACTCTTCTTCTTCCCGTGACATTCCAAAATCTGATATCTTTACTATGGATTCGTATCCTAGAAATGAAATATGTTGTTTGCGATCTCATATATGTTACTACTCTAAAAATGACCGCACCGTAACATCACCCTTACCAACACCTCTACTTACCGACGAGACAATTACGAGCAGCTAAATCTCTATGGATACAATATTTCGATTCCAAATAACGCATACCTGCAGATGCATCTTTACACATTCGAAGCTGTTCTTGTTGAGAGATGGTGACAGCATTTTTTCTTAAATATGTCAACAGGGAACCCCCTGTTGTCAAGTTTAATTAGCGATAACAAACAAATTGCGATTCTAATTGATTTGTAAAGAATAAAACTGATTTCAGAATAAACATACCAGGTACCAGTTCCATAACAATCATAATAGGTTGCTTTTGAACACAAATTCCAATAAGCTTTACTATATTTGGATGATCGTATTGCTTCAATATTCTACCTTCTTGCAAAAATTTTCGTTTCTGTTCGTCTGGTAACGTTACTTTGCATGTTTTTACCGCTACCTCGGTCTTACAGGTTTTCAATTGTGCTTTATATACATCGCCAAAGTTACCCTGGAAATGCACAAAACGTTACACTGATCAATGGATTCGCGAAATTGAATAACTTTTTTCCTTGCAAAATTTCAGTATACCCGTCCTATTTTTTCTAAAAGGATTACATCGTCGTTATTCAGTTCCCAACGTTCGCGTAATATTGGCGTTTTAAGAATAGCCCCGGATCGACTAGTCACAGGTAATCCGGACATCCATTGATGTCTAATTAATTCTTGAATCGACGGAAACGTAGGTCCTTCGAATCTGTAATGTCCCTAAAATTAATACGAATATATTCGTTTCTCTGGTTTCTGTATCGACTGTACCGTACCATCGTAAGCGAAATTGGATGCTTACTTCAGGTGCTGTTTGCACAATGAAATGCTTGTGGCCGTCCCAACAAATAGATAAAACAATTTGACACTCGTCGTTCCTTGTTGTTTCGCGTACCAAAAAGTCTCCTTCTGTCACGAGCAACCTCACAACTTCTTCTCTCGGCAATACACCATGAAACCATTCCTCTTCCATGAGATCACCGCTTCCATTTCCTTTTTGATTAGTAGTCAAGTGCGAAGTTCCACGGAACGGTGCCTATAATACGCAGATACATATCAGTACTTCCTCTGACACCATGAAACTAAGGTATAAAATTGCTACTTTCTTTCTACCTGTATCGAGCAATATCATTTATTACCACGTAACGTTTCACAAGCGTTAGTAAAGAAAACGAGTCAGTCAATTTCATTTTCCTTTAATATCACTGTCATCAAACAAACATGCTTAACGTTAAAAACCGTACGCAGATGATCGATTCGATTGTAAATGTTTTACGATCTTTACTCCTCTTCGTACTCGTATAAAATTGCGCAACCAATGAAGAAGCATTTACACAAAGTACGTATGTGAATACAACGGGTACATACAAATGGGTAGTATATGTATATGGAAAAACATACAACTGGCAATGCATTATCTGCTTTTGAAGTAGGACCTTCGCTACTCGATCTAATCGTTCCATCTTGTGAGCCGTTTATTAAAGGTAAAGATTTGAAGGGAGACCTAAATATTGTCATGAACCGTTGATTTCTTCGCAATGTAAATAGACCAATATCTGCAACTGTGTTTTTCTGCAATGGTAGTAGAACTGACTGATATTAAACCACCGGAAAGGACAGTTTTATATTGGAAGACCAATGCCGAGCAATAGCATGAGAGTACCAGACGGAATCGTTGAAAACGGTACACCTATTCACTTGATGAAGGCTCGCGATAAGTTACACGTATTTCTCAATTCCAATTTCTGATATCCAACATCCAATTTCTAATTACCTTATTAACGGGGGCTGAATCTGCAAACGTACTTTCCAGAGAAAGATCGCACCCGAGCGGCAATTCCTCGCAGCCTAATTCGTTTAGAGCGGCCCTTATGACATCCACCTGCCGCTGAAGCTTTTTTTCTTGGCAACGTAAGCGTAGTTCTTCTCTCTCACGAGAGTAATCCAACATCGATATCCTAACGCGTAACCAAAAATAAAAACGAGTTTATATGCAATCGTAATACGATACATATTCAATAGCGTTTCGGGATAATAGTTCTTACTTGGCATCGCTATTATTCTCCGCAGGGTATTGAGTAAGGGTAGGGCTTTGCTGATTCTGCTGAGTCGCTTTTAAAGAACTTTCCAATTCTGTTAACCGATTCCGTAACCAATCTATCGTCAAATTGTCTACCGTCAATTTATTTGGCAACAACTTTCCTGAAGTATCGTCTACAAGGTTGTCGTCAAAAGTAAATCGTATCGGTGATGCTGGTCGTGTTCTGCAAAAACCGTTCAAGTGCAATTAATTCAGAATACTCCAGGTTTGAGAATGGTGAAAATCAGTTACAGGCAAATACCTGTGCTTCCCTATAAAGTCCCTGTACTCTTCGACAGGTTTTACTGAATCTACAGCCTTTTGCATACGCGAATGTACGTCCTGAAATTTGTCAGTCGTGAAATCGGAATACCTTACTATATCTTGAAGTATGGATTTCCTAAGAAAAAATAAAATTTTTTGATAAGACATTCGTCGTTACGATTGCCAATACATCTGTGTATACCGTCCCAGGTGTTGTTCTATAATAATTTACCTTCTGTACAACAATCTATGTGTCTGCATAAACATTATATACAAATAAGATTACTGATCAGGAATAACATAAGAGACTATTTTTCTTGATACAGCTATAGGCTTACCACGAGGTTATAAATTCTTGATGAATTGCCTGCTGTCGTTGTAGCAAGCTCGGCAAATAACAAGTTCTTAAGTCGTGTTCGCATTCCGTTACAGCACCCAAAAGTAACACATATTCGTTATGCGTTAAGTGAAGTTTTCTACAGGCCTTTTGATATTTTTCTCTAACTTCATCCAACTTCCTACCCACTCTCCCGGCTGAATAAGTATCGTAAATGGCAGGAAACAATATCAAATTTGCAAAGGACTAATAGATATGCTTACATTTGACGTAATGCTCCTCGAAGCGGGATCTCATCAATTTATACATTTCCAAATTTTTTTGATATTCCAATTTCTTTCTGGCAACATCTTCGGTTAACTAAAATATATAAGGAAATCATGATACAGGGAACATTACATGACTCGTGCATCATAAAGGATTTATCATAGTTTAGCGCACCTGTTGAAACTGATTGGTCAACCATGTTTGCTCCTCCTGATATAACTTTCTAGCTCTCCTCCTTTCAGAATACAACGTCATAACGTGTTCAACTACTATAGCTTCGATAGAATCAGCTTGCTGCTTGATTAATTTAGCAGTTTGATCTATAGAATCCATAATATCCCTCCAGCTCTATAATACAGTGGTATGTATGAAAATGTCCCTAAAGTCCCTATTTACTTTGTTTTTCTCTGCAATCTTTTTTCGATTATCAATTTTCATCGGAATTTTGACCAAGTACCTGTGCTATAAGGCTACCAACAAGATCTTCGTTGCGCTCAATTTTTTTTCCTTGCACCGTCAGGGAAGAGATCGTCGAAGCATATTCACGGTCCGATTTAACTTTAATCGTTAAGCACCGTCTCATCGTTTCGAGAAGCTTAATCTCAGCATCTTGTCGCGCGAGTAACGCCTCGTGCGACGATTGCCCTTGTAAACTCGTGGAAAAGCCCATCCTGGTTGTCGGGTGTAAGCAAATATTGCCGTCTTGCCGTCACTTCTTCGGACGTGTCACGACGAAGGTACGTTCATTCTTATTACTTTTTACATTAGACGAATGTAAAGTAACATTAACGGTAGCAGACGATCTAGTTAACTCGAACGAAAAATACATCGAAATACTGCTTACTCATCACAAATACAACTTTATGTATACGTTATTTTATTCGAATTCCTCGGATCTTTACATATTGCCTCCTCTGTCTGAGATCAACATTTATATTTATACAGGCCTCGAACTGCAAAAATGCACTTTTGTTCCTGATTCGTGATTCGTGAAATACCGTCACGAAGCATTAACTAATATAGACGGGTGATCTTACAATTAGATGAGTAGGGTAATATCGATATCGATGCAGGTTTATCGTAGTCGTAACACTATGCTCTATAGCAGTGGTGAGCAACCTTTGGCTCGCAGTGGGCCAACAGTCGAAAGAAGGATTTTGTGTCGCGAGATATTTCGTCTAAAGCATATCATGAACGAAATCACGCGACGATATATCTCATCCACCGATGCGAAGGGGTTAAATACTCAAATATATTAATCAATTAATTTAATTTAAGACGAAATTAGCCATTTCTTATTTGATTTAAAGCAAAATTCTCTTCTATTTTTTTTAAACATATCACATTAACGATGTTCAACGAGCAAATGCGTGGCCCCCGTGTCACACATTCTGGAGGGCCGCAGTTTGCTCATCACTGCTGTATAGAGTCCATGCTATTGTTATAGTATTAATAGTTATTTCTATTATTATTAATTATTATTATCAATATTATTAACCAAAGGCATAATCGCTATTACTACTGTTACTAGCATGTTATTCGATAAAAATATAGAAAATGATTTGTGGCCCGTTTTTATGAAGATGATCTCGTTGAATAGCGATACGTGTACCGACTATACCACTGAGTGTTCATCTCCGTATCCGCACGAGCAGCGTATTGCTGCGAGTTGCTGCGATTACTATCGAGATTGAGGGCCGTTTATTCTCGTCTCGTCAAGAGCAAAATGTCGGGAAACAGAATGCAAGGCCTTACATGGGCATCCCTAAAAAAGAATACAATGGTAAGCGGTAGAGTAGCTGAGTAATCGAGCCGCAACGGTGTGATATTCTTCTATATTTGTTTAGTTGATTCCACTATTCTTTTGCATCGGAGTTGGAGCAGCCGGAGCAACACTCTATCTATTACGTCTCGCTTTTAAAAGTCCCGATGTTACATGGTATTCCAAGAAAAACCCTGAGCCATGGAATGACTATAAAGATAAGCGATACAAGGTATGTACAAATATAATTGTGTGAATGATGAAAAATCTATAGCTAATAGAATGAATAACATTTCAATCATATGGCTAGGTCAATCGATTTACCCTGATTGAAAAAAATCACATTCACTCCACAACTATGCAGGTCATGCTATGTTATTTGTACTTTTATTTTTATTTTCAGTTTTTATCTCCTTATGGCAAAAGAGACGAAAAATCTCCAGCTCCAGAATATTAAAAGCAGGTCCTTTGTACAATAGTGTTCAATAGAAAAGCATAAAAGCTGATCGCATCATTCTGTAATTTATGTATTAGTGTCTTTCCATTTTACCAATGAAGATGGACCATTAATAGTACAGGGCAATTACATAAGACATGTATTACTCTGTTAATTGTATTGTACAAAGTTAAGATATATTTAAAAGAAAAAGAAAAATTTCATTATCTACAAAATCCAGATTCTTTATTGCATGCTAACAATTACTGTTTCCATTTGTCCGTCTACTGAATAATTTTACGCATTATACTTATGTAAGTTGACGCAAAGCAAACGTGAGGAAATAATGTTTTGTTCTCTATTTTATTAAGAATTAGCGTTATGTGAGTAGAATTATAAATAAACTAAAATACGAAATATGTTTGACTACACATCCTCAATCACTGTAACGTAACGTAACGTAACGAAACGTTCTTATCGCATGTACGTATTAAATCGCACCATGCATCACTAGCGACCTAAATAAATGTTTTCTTTTTTATAAACTTATTAGCTGTACCTGCCTAGTGTTTAATAGAATACATAATAGAATGTCAATGCATTGGTTCACGACCACGACCGAGCTGGAGTGAGAATCGCGTGCTCCAGCGCGCGCTCGACGGGCGCTCTCATTGGCCACTGTTTTTCGTTAATAACTCAAAAACGAACCTGCAAATTTTATTGTTGTCAATGGGAAAGTTGTTCAGAATCACCCCAGCTACCCCCCATCTTCCGATGTTCCCTGAAGTACGGGACACCCTGTATATTTGGATACATATGAGGAAATTATGGGCAGTAAATTGCCAGATGTTTCAGTTTCTGACGTTTCTTTCGATCCATGCGCCACCCTATACATAGTATAGTTAGAGGAGAAATGGCTACTGCTGGACTGACGTGACATTATTCCATGAAAATATGTACTTATTGCCGGATGGAGTGGGGGGCATCAAGCCCTACACCTACATATCATCCATGCATACCAATGCATTCTGCAAATGGATGTCGTACTCCCAAGAAGCACGTGGGGCATTTTTACCGTTCTAAATTCTATTTAACAATTGTTTTACATTTCGTGTGTAAATCAAAATTGATTTTCAATTAGGTGAACGTTTATCAGAGAAGAATATAATCGTTTCTGGTAAAAAATAATAACGGTAACGCATCTACCTGTCAGTGCATTACATTTTCAACGTCTATTTAGGAAATTGCAGCAGAAAGTTGATAGGTACCAATACATATACGGATATAACGGAACAAGAACCGTCGAGTTACCTACTTTTATTCAAACTTTAATTAATTATATAGAAACATGGTTTCAACTTGGGAAGATTTTTATGCAAAGCACCCACAACCTCACGACTTAGCGCATAGCAAACTATTACTTAAAGCTTTTATCGAAGATCAATTGAAGAGAAACAATAAAGTTGTATTAGTAACTGTAAGTCTATAACGTTTATATAATTATATGTCAACTGAAACTATTGCCTGCTAATTTCATATCTCTATAGAGTGGCGGTACAACGATTCCTTTGGAACATAATACAGTAAGGTTTGTTGACAACTTCAGCGCAGGAACAAGAGGGTCCGTATCTGCAGAATATTTTTTAGAAAAGGGATATGCTGTGATTTTTATGTATAGGTATTAATGCTATGCTATGTTGAATATTTGGATATATGATATTTGTACACTATATGCTAATATTTTTGCAATTTATGTATTCACAGGATGAATTCGTTGGAACCATTCTCGAGGCATTTTAAGGGACACAAAATTTTGGATATGTTCGAGTTGCATCAACAAGATGGAAAAAAAACAGTGACAGGTAGAAGATTTTGGTTTTACATTGGTTTAAGAAAATCCCTCTGGCACTTTTAGAGCTGATAATATTGTTATTTTTAGTTCTACCACAGTATACAGAGCATTTGGCAAATGTATTAGAAAAATACAAGGAAGCATTGAAGCAAGAGAAATTGTTGCAACTCACTTTTACCTCCCTTTCTGAATATCTTTGGCTTCTTCGCTCTGCCTGTCAAGCACTAGCTTGTCTTAAAAATAAAGCAATATTGTACCTTGCAGCTGCAGTTTCCGATTTTTACATTCCATCCAATGAATTGGTATAAATATCTGATATATATGGAAATAGAATTGTCTATTTAAAAATGATCTCTTGAATTTTTAGGCAGTCCACAAAATTTCATCTAGTGGACCACCAACAATATCCCTTCACTTAGTACCAAAAATATTAGCTCCTCTGGTGAGCCTGTGGGTTCCAGAGGCTTTTGTAGTATCATTCAAATTAGAAACTGATGAAAACCTTCTAATTTCAAAGGCGAGGAGCGCGCTAAACAATTACAAGCACAACGTGAGTAATTCCAATGGAATGATTGATAAAACTATGCACATGTTTCCTAACACGTTACACTTATTTTCCTACAGCTAGTCATAGCTAATATGTTGCAAAATCGGAAACAGCAAGTAACGATTGTAAGTGAGGAGAATAATTATGTTATTTCTCTGACTAACGAACAGATAAATAAAGGCGAAGAAATCGAGCGGTCGATTGTCAGCGATCTAATCGATAGACACCAACGTTTCGTCCAATCTACTAAAAATAAAACTAATTGACGCGCCTCTTCTCTCAATTCAGTTTGGAAATCTCTATTTCCGCGTAGAAAATATGAAATCAATTTCAAGCTATTGCATGTCTTATTTTATACAATTATCATTAATATTTAAAAAATGATTAAGTATTTGGAAAAAGTCAACTCTATTATGATCTGAATATAATTTCAATCGTTATTTAACAAAAATCAACTTGAACTATTACTTTTTGTGGAATGTATATTTTATCCAATCCAACTGTATATTTTACACAGTTATGCGAAGAAATATGAATGAAAAGCCAGACTATTCGACAATCGAGAACAACATTAATGGTGGTGGGACATCAATTTTTCAGACTTGTGATATGCATGTTAATTTTAGCAATCAATTGTCTATCCGTTGATTCGCAATGTGCGAGTATAAATGTTAATGCAGTAACATCTTTCTGTTCTACTGCAGTTTCAACCGCTTTGTTCAACATTCTGTAAACATTTTCTAACTCGTATCCAGTAATAAATATATCTATATTATGGCAATTATGCGCACTTACTTCAATTTGATCAAGTATTTCACTTTCACTTCATCCTTCACTTTGGCCAAATATTTTTTCGCTTCCCCCTCATTGTTGTATTTTAAGCATTGATCTATGAATGGCTGAAAGAAAAGGGTAGCAGAGTAAACAAATTACCTCGGTATGAATTACGAATAAAATCTAAGGTTATTTGTGAATGTTGACAAAGAGGAAATATGTTAAGTACTTATCAGAGCCACAGTACCTCGTAACCAATGGGCGATTTTTTACTTTTGGAAAACTTTTCCAGGTCACTCCACATCTTGTTTTCTGCTAAGCATTGTATTCGTAACCACCAATACCTAAAAGACATCATTTCGTATATTTTATGTAGCGGTTATAGAAGAATAGCGCGTGGTGAAAAGTACTCTGAAAGGTGGATAATACCTTCGATCAGATATCCGGTATTCTGATCTTAATTTATCAGCTAATTTTAATTCATTGTTCAATAGTAATAAGTTGACCGTGTCATGAAGTGGCTTCCCAACAATTGGTTTGTGTAACGTATCCTCCAAAGATCTTTGACAGCGTAACAGTTTTATCTGTTCATCTGTCAAAGCCGCATTTGTATCGTTACAAGCTAATTTGAAATTCTCTTGGGCGGATTGCAATAATGCTTCCCTCGACATTGAATTCTGGAAAAAATAGTGAATGATCATCGAATAAAATTGATCGTAACGATACGTACGGGCGATTACATATATTATTAATGTTCAGGTACCTTTCGTTGATAACTCTCTGTGATAAACCATATAGCTTGTGAGTGGAAATCGTCGTACTGATGATAAATATCTCGAAGTGTTTCTCGATTATGACTTTGACAGTATTTTATATACAAAGCCATCGCTAAAGGACAGTGCATAATAGACATCTGTGCAGAATCAAGAAGAAACCGAATCAGCATTTTTGTTGTATACATGCATAGAAGCATAGAGCATGGTGGTTAATAAGTGGTTTACCTGAAAATCACCCAGCGGCATATTCTCCCTAAGATGAAGTATTACGGTATAAACTAAATCAGTGTTTCCACTCTCAACAGCTTTACGTAGAGCAGCTCTTTCTTCTCCAAGAGTTAGTAAAAGTGGTACTTGCTGATGTGCACGTGGTTCATAATCTATTAACTAAAGAGAATACGTGGAAATGTAAACTACGTTGCGTAGTTCCTTAGAAAAAGAAAGAAAAGGAAAGAGAAAAAGAAAGACCAAAGTTGGATAGTAATGACTGATCTACTTTAATAGCTAGCTGTTTTCGACCACAATCCGCCGCCTTTTTCGCAATTTCGCTGTAAGAAACACCAGGCGCGTATCCCAACTTGTCAGCTATTTCCTCCGCTATTTGTTGCTTATCCAGTTGTGTCTGTTTCACCTAATTTTTTTAAGATAACAAAGGATATATTAAATCTCTTATTATACGTACATATCGCACAGATCAACAAGACACAGCATTACTTTGTAACAAGCCCAATGAGCTAATATTCGGCTTTCCCCATCAATTTCTGGTAACTGGAGGTGTCGCGCAATTTGTATGCTTAAATAGTAATGTCGCCTCGCAACGAGTCTGTCCAATAACACTTGATTCGTTAGAACAGTATATCTATGATTATTGAGTATCGTTTCGCCATTAATGTAAAAAATCCACAAACAGTAAGGAAATGTTGAGCGTAACGCGATAAATAAAAGGATACTGTGTATATGTCAATGGAATTCCAATTGCCGGATGTCTGATTGCATTTAAAACCCTCAAAGTCCGACACATATTGACGTAATATTCAGGATTAACTGTTTTACTAAAACCTTTTCCAAATTTGGCAGCCTAGGACACGAATAAAGCGTGCAGGTCGAACGGCTGATAAGAGGGGCATCAAGTGTTAACTTACCCTCATTAAAAGTTTTTGCGTATCAAAATCAAACTCGTGACTAGCCCCATCGATGCAAGCTCTTATTGCCCCATCCAATTTATCTTTAACTAGATCAATATAACTATCGGCTTTATGACTTTTCTTTTGATATTGTTTAGAAGCCTCCAATAGATAAGATGCAGGGTCAGTTGAATTAATTCGAAATATCTTTTGGACGACATTCGGTACTTTTTGAATCATTTCGTGAGACGAACTGGATAGCACGCGTATACCATCGATTTCTGTAACAAGATGTACGGGCCCATCGTAAGTGTATACTATTGTTTCGGCTGTTCGTCCAATTACCATTACACTATTATTCCAGCTGCATACTACTGCTTCTGTACCGCACCTAGAAAATTGTTGTGTGGATAACGATTATCCACGTGCGCAACATATGAGAGAAGCATACTGACCACGCTATATTCCCCAATGGTTCTTTCACGTTTGTGTAATGCTCGCAATACTTTTCTTTGAAATTTATGGCACCCATATACAAGTGGCCAGCATCCGTATAAAGAGCGATATGACGATTATTCCCAGACACAGCTATAGCTATCACACTGTACGCTTTGCTGTGCCTTGTGAATAGATTCTCCTAGAAATATATACATCTAAGTTCTTGGAAGCGTTGACTTTTTTTTGTGAATAAAACGTGTGTATCTTACAAATGGTATATGAGTTGCATTCTGACACGACTGATGTATCGCAAATATTCCGTCTCGGTTTGACAAAATTACAGAAGTTTCTCTATCGCAATGGACTAGACACCAGCAATCGATTGATCCACCGTATCCTGGAAAAAAGGAAATCTGTAGAAGGGTACAGATTTGTCTCCCACGATGACGAATACATGGTGTAAATTTCGTAGCTTACTAGGTATTTCTGATATTTGCCTAACTTTTGGTTCCACCACATTGTTTACCAAGAATATACGATTAGCTGACGTTAGAACAGCTATGCCCGTTCCACTGTAACTTGAAAAGATTTTTGCCTCGACCACTTTAGTGTCTTTTACCTCCTGGCATAGAAAAATAGTAACCCTGTGTTTTAAGAAACAATAATTTTTCATTGGTCAATCGAAAAGAAGGTGGCTTACATTTCCCATAGTGAACGCGTGTTGATATGTACCAAACATATCGTATATATGAACCATGCCGTCATCTTGTATGCATAATAGTTCTTCCTGTTGGGACCAACCTATAAGAACCAATTGTCCACTGCTCCACTTGAAAGGGAAATAGGAAAAAGTGGAGCTCGTATTAATAATTGGCAAACGCTCGCATATGGATAGCATATACATAGGAAGACACGGCAAATCTCTTTACTTGTAATTTGGCTGTTGGTTTTCCAGATGACGTGAACAAGTGTATCATTGGTTTATTGACTCCTTGGACCTTGACCAATTTTTTCGGGTTTCGAGTGACAGCGATAGAACCCCCGTAAGGGGCTGCCACTAGCAGATTACTATTTGAGGCTTCATGTTGAAAAGATAATGGGTAGAGTTCAAATTTCCTGAAAAGACAACCAGTCAATCACGCATTTAGATTCACGACTCGGTCGGTCGTAACAATATTTTGTTCCCGCTCGATAACCTAAAATATCGTTACCTAAAGTACACGTCACGTCCCAAGGGAAACCAGTCGGCAGTTAACATCGCTGACATTTCTCCGAATAATAAAAACGGCCCTCTCGATCAAGAACTAATGCACAGATTGATAGCATAGGTAAGGATTTATAGGGTAAAGACAATAAATTGAAAGGATCGACGCATTTAAAATTGAAAGTTTACCAGAGCCCCGTGATACACGGTACACAAGAAATGACATATACGTCAAAGCGAATCTGCGCATGCGCGTGTCCGTGCTCCACGAATGGCGCTACAGCGGCAAAAGTTCATCGAACGCGTACATGAATTTCTTCATTTGTAGAATGTTGATTTGGTGAAAAAACTCGTCTGTAGAATTGTGTTTTTTATACGCAGTATTTTATACCAGAGAAGGCAAGGAAATATTGTCGAGAAAGAGACGCCTAAAGGAGATGATACGAATGATCGGATTATAGGGATAGATATAGAGAATAGAGCAGCACAAAGAAGGTAACGATGATAACAATGAAGGTAATAAGGTAATAAAGAGATCGAATCCAAAATAGAGCTAAAGCCTTCATATATGCATAGATAGAGCGGAGGATGAGTAGAAGAAGGATGGTACGGTAACGGGTTTTGGTAGCGAGTACCGAACTCGAAGAAACCAGCCATGGTGGCTGGTGGCTGGTGGCTGGTGGCTGGTGGCAGTGAAAGGTTGCTCGTTGAAACATTCCTACGTCCATCCGATCGCATCTCGCGTTCTTTTCCCAGACTGCGTGTACTACATACGTACATGTACCTTTATAGATACATACATACATACATAAGGCAGAAAAGCGTGCAGTATCGTGCGGGCAGTAGTCAACTTCACCGTTTCCCCTACCTGCGAATCGGTCGCTCGCTACCAGCCCAAGTCCAAGAGGTACACATATCTTGAGCGTAGTAGATAAAGTTACGCGGGCCCCGTTACGTTCGAGTTTCCAGTTCGGGAATTTGTGGTGGCAAGGAGGACAGCAGTACGTGCACGTTACTCTCCCTGGTTCCCCACCTTCTTTCGCATTGATTAAAATTGCTCATCGGTAGATCGTGTTTGCCGTTCCAGCAACCCGAAGACCCGTTCGCTTTCCGAATCGCGCTGCATTTCACTCCCTCAGTTTGTCCACGGCGAGAAGAGTCACGAGAGGTTTAAAGGAAAAAGCGACTTGCGATGCCCAGCGATCGGGGGACGGAGAAGTTTTTGACGATTCAGAAGGACTCATAGCGATCGGGCTGGTTACCAGGTCCAGCGGACTGCTCGTTAATCTAAGTCGTCGGTGCCTGCAACTTTGACGGTGATGTCGTGCTCCGACAATACGGTGTGAAACAGGAAAAATGAGAAGAGCGTGAGTTTCTTTTCCGATAAAGAGTTATTTCGTTCGTTGTGTTGTTCCGTTGAGCGGGTAAACGAACGAGCCGCGTGGTGTAATTGCAATCGAGTTGTTTTGCCTATTTCCGGATTATCGATTTCTCGGATTCTCGGATTCTCGGATTCTCGGATTCTCGGATTTTCCGAGGACGCAGAAAGGAGCTGGGTAAAAGCGAGTGGAAGCGGGCGAACGTCGAATCGTGTCAGGCCGCATACCCATCCAGCCTGCATGGCTAACGCGGAATGCGCGGTATAAAATTGTTTGGAGGTCGCGCCTTCTTGTCGCGTTTCACCGTCAAACCTGTTCTTTTCCGCTGGCAAGTAGTCGTGCTCGATACAGCGAATACAGGTAATTTCGATTCAACTCGCCTCGCAACTAAACACGTATGCTTCGAGTTCGAATAGTGGAAGTGTTCGAAGAGCAAGAGCATGTTCGGTTTGGGCAGGGCAGGGCAAGACAGAGAAAAGTGTAGAGTGGAGGACGAAAACACCGTTACTCAAAGAGACTCGTTCACAGCCCGTTTCGCTGCGCTCATCTTCCACGTGTTTTCCTCCCGCGATCAAAGATGGAACGGTGAAAGGAATACCATCTACATATTGTCATAGTATATTAATTTCGCGCGTGTCGTTTCCAGGTGGTGCTGGCTGACGTTGGTGTTGTGCTCAATTTCGAACGCTCTTCCGACGCAGCAAACGGAATGGATACCATGCGTCGAATTGAAACGCGAGTTGCACATTCCGTGCAAATGCTCCGTTTCCACAGAGGACAAGGAATCGATCGAGTTGAGCTGCGACCGGGCCGCATTTACACGGGACACCGTGGACAGTTTGCGGGGACAACCGATCGTATCCATCAGCCAACGTAGCAGTGGTTACAAACGGTTACCGGAGGATTTGCTCAACGCTGGATTGAAGTTGAGGAAGCTCGATCTATCCGGGAATTCGATCTACAAACTGATGGGCCGGCTACTTAGGGCGCAGACTGAATTGGAGGAGCTAAGGCTTGCGGATAATCTTTTGGGCGACAGCCTGAATCCGATTTTCTCGAGCAACGAGTTTCACAGCATGAGAGAGCTGAAGCTACTCGATCTAAGTAGAAACGGCCTGCGAAGCATCGAGGAAGGTATTTTGAAGGGGTGCGAGAGCCTCGAGCAACTTTATTTGGACGGCAACAAGTTGTCCACGGTGCCGACCGTATCGCTGAAAGGTCCCAAGTCTCTGAGGGTTCTCTCGTTGTCTGGAAACAGTATCGGTGCGTATAGCAATATAACGATATAACGATGCGCAGCAAAGGAGGACGGATCGGTACGTGTCTCGTACTGTTGTTTCTGATCCGACGCACCATTTCTTTTAGGATCACTTCCCAGAGCCGCTTTTTCTATGCTCGGTGAATCGCTGTTGCGACTAGATTTGAGCGAAAACGAGTTGTCTCACATGGAGGATGATGCTTTAGCGAGTCTCGAACGACTACTGCTGCTCAATGTTTCTCGCAACGATCTTGGCCGTTTCAACAGCGACGTGTTCAAAGGTATGTATGCGCATCGAGCCCGTCGCATTGCGAGTGAATAAGTAAATACATGTTCTATTCCAGGGGCCTACAACTTGCTACAGTTGGACCTCTCGACAAACTTTCTTCGAGAGTTTCCGAGCGACGCGTTACGATATTTAACGGATCTAAAATTTCTCAACATTTCGAACAATTTGATCGGTGTAAGTAGGTAACAGTGGCAAGGGAACGACTCGGGCCTCGCAATCAGATTCAACTAATTGTACGCGTCGCCGCGTTTATCGCGTTACAGGAGATCGAGCAGACTCATCTGTCGGCTGTGAACGAGCTCCAGGTACTGGATCTTAGTCGAAACAACATTGGCCGGCTCGGGCTTAATACATTTTCGAACTTGACCAAGTTGGTCAGACTCGATTTGAGTCTGAACGCGTTACGTACGGTAAGCACGGTTTCGGCAACCGCATCGGCAGTCGTGGCACTTAATGGGAAAAGTCGAATGTTACAGATCGAGGAATCATCCTTCGACGGCTTGGTGAAATTGAAGTGGCTCTCGCTGCAGGATAACAATATACTGCTGGTACCCGCGTCCGCTCTGACCAAGCTACCCTCATTGACTAACCTTCACATGGAGTTCAATCGCGTCGCAGCTCTCCCGACCGAGTTGATCGAAGCAACCTCCTCGAACCTCGTCTCGTTGGCGCTCACGCGAAATCTCGTCCGGGAGATACCCGCCGGTCTGTTCCAGGACTTCGAGAGGCTAATCGACATCGAATTATCCGGAAATATGCTATCGGCGATCGGACGCGACACGTTCGCCGGACTGGAAGAGACGTTGCTCTACCTGGATGTCTCCTCGAATAGACTGACCACGATCGAGCGGCTTCCTTTCACGAACGTGCTCTCTCTAAATCTGGCGGGCAACAGGTTGACGCGAATTTCCCCGGAGACGTTCTCCGGTCTGAAAAGTGTTCGATATTTAAATTTCAGTTCCAATCCGCTCTACGGAGGCTTCCCACCTGTTCTCCCCTCGACCGTCGTCGACCTCGATGTCTCCCGTACGGGCTTGCAGGTTCTACCGACGATTCTATTTCTGAATGTCAAGTCCCTCCAGAGGATATCGATCGGTGGGAATCGTTTGCAGACGATCGAGAAAGGAACGTTCGATCGGCTCGGCAACCTCTCCAGGATCGACTTATCCGAGAATCGTCTCGAACTTATCGAGGAGGCTGCCTTCGTGGGCCTAACCGAGCTGTACGAATTAAATTTACGGGGGAATATGCTGACCACGTTCGCCGGGGAGCACTTTGACACCGGAACAGGCTTGGAGATCCTCGATCTGTCCAGCAACCGAATCGATCGTTTGTCGCCGACCGCCTTCGCGATCCATCCAAGGTTACGGTTACTCGATCTATCCGGCAATCGGTTTCTCTACTTCCCCGCCGAGTACCTGAAACCGCTGCAATTTCTCGAGCGGCTCGATTTATCCGCGAACGGGTTGAAACGCGTCGGCGAATTCGCCTTCTCTCAACTTGGCCACCTTCGAACGCTGAACCTCGCTTCGAATCGAATCGAGTCGCTCGACGAGCTCGTCTTTCACAATTCGACGCAGCTGCAGCTACTCGATCTTTCCGGGAACGGTATCGAATCGTTGAGCGAGAGGACAATGGAGGGTTTGCTGCGTCTCGAGCATCTCAACCTAAGAGACAATCGTCTCGCTTCTCTGCCGGAAACCATCTTCGATCCGAGCAGAGTCCGCTCTCTCGAGAGTATCGATCTATCCGGGAATCGGTTGAACGAGATTCCAATCAGGTCTCTGCAAAGACAGACCGGCTCGTTGTCGAGCCTGAACCTCGCTCGAAACCAAATGGTTCAGCTGTTTAGTCAGGAAGTTGCGAGCAACGTAAAAGACCTGGATCTCTCGGACAATCCTCTCAGCGCGAACGCAGTGAAAGGAATCCTAGGAGAGGCGAAGATTCTGCGTTCGTTGAACCTGGCCAATACTGGAATCGAGCATCTAGAAGGTAGGCTCGAAACGCCGTTCTTAAAGCGGCTCGATCTCTCCCGAAATAGTCTAACCGAGATCGAGCCAGCGATCCTCGAGCGCGTCACTATGCTGGAGAAGTTGGATCTATCGAGGAACAAGCTGTCGGATTTCGCACGGGTCAGCGCTGCCCTGAAACCACTGTCAGCTTTAAACTGGCTGGACCTGTCCGGAAACGACGCGACATCTGTAAACGGGGTCAGCTTCGATGCTCTATCCGGTTTGCGAAGCTTGCGAACCTTGAACATATCCGATCTGTCCAACTGCTCGAGGATCGAGAGGACCGCTTTCAAATCGTTCGGAAAGCTTCGCTTCTTGTCCGCCCACGATTACCCGAAGCTGGGATACTTCGATGTCCAAGGGATCCTAAAAGGAATGAACAGCTTGGAAGCATTGGACGTCGAAATAAAAGATTCCTCGGTGAGCAACGAGCAGCTATCTATGCGGACGCATCCGCGCCTCACCAAAGTGATCCTGCGTGGCGAAAGGCTCCGTAGTATTCTCTCGAGCTCCCTGGTCGGCGTTCGAGCTCCCAAATTTACGATCGGCCTCAAGAACACATCCGTCGACTCGATACCCGCGGCTCTATTTTTCCCAGTACCTCGTTCCACTCGCCTGGAGTTGGACATTACCGGCAGCAGATTCACCGCTCTCTCCGCTCCATTTCTCGCCGCCCTCGACGAGCGAGCTCACTCAGTTGAGATCAGAGGATTGCGTTACAATCCAATCAATTGCAGCTGCGGGGTAAAGCAACTGTGGAAATGGCTGAAAACATCCGACAACGATAAGCACCCCTCTAACCGTGTTCTCTGTACAAATCCTGACCACATTGCGGGCCAGATACTGACCTCTCTCGCGGAAGATCAATTCTCCTGCGATTATACCACTTATGCGCCGTTCGATGCTAACCGCCGTCGTCCCAGCATCGGCGACCTAGATGATGGGAAAAGAGTGGGCAGTGAAGCTGGAAGAAACGACGACATAGAGGACACGGACGACGATAGCAACACCACCGTCAGCGCTGCTACCGCTGGGAATACCGCCAGGCCAAGCTATTCCGAGCCAGAGATCATATGGACGGTGGCACCTGCGATTCAAAACGCGGATCGAAATAAGCATTACAAGGGAGCCGATCATACCCTGATTACCTCGTCCACTACTGGCAATATCGCCGGGACAGACGATACGCTGATTATCGGTATCGTTGGCGGCGTCGTCGCATTTATAGCCCTGATCGTGATCGTCATCTGTGTATGTCGTCTCAGATGGTCCGGTCGAATCGACCAAACTCGTTTAGCTCCACCGATCGCGCCCAGTAGTATTCCGGATGCCTCGATGATCAGACCAGCCAGCGTCTACTCGGGAAAAATCAACCACGATCTTTATTTTGGATCCTACAACGGATCTACATTGGATCGGAGTGCCCCGATCGCCACTTCCGTTCCGACCACCCCGATCCAAATGATCCAAATGCCGTTCGTGCAACCACCGATGCATCTTATGCACACTCTTTTACCTCCAGCGACGCAGTCTCAATCACAGCTACAGTCGCAAGCTCAATTCCAAGGGCAACAATTTTATGGGTACTGCGACACATCCATGCCCATGTACGTCACCTGCTCTAAAGATACCAAGTGCGACAGATAACTCTAGCTCCTTCCCCTCTGCTTTCATATTTCATCCCTATTATTTTCTCTTCCCTCGTTTCAAACTGTTCGCACACACATATACCTCATAGCGTTTACTCCGTTAATCCCCACCGGCGCCTTGCCATGTGCTGCATACAAAGCATACTTCTACAAAGCGTTCGACAAACGGAAACTCGTAATCATCCGCGACCGTCACATTTTCCTCTTTCCACACGGAGCTTTTAGCTTTCTATCAACAAGTAATAAAACTATATATAAATACTACAGGCGCGTTTATTCTCATATTTATTCTAAGTGTTTTGTAAATGCATCGGATGCATATTGCATATGCACATACATACAAAATATGCGAACCAAGTATGGACACTTTAGTCACGAATATATATTGTTATATATTTTAATGTACAATCTAGCAGATTTTATTACTTACCGCTGTGTATCGGTATTACACATTCGTATGTTGGTGCGATTAAAATAAAACATTGCTCTTTTTCAATTCAGTTTTCATAAATGGTCACCTACTTTTCCAATGTCGATAAGCTCGTACCACCGACGAGATATAGGAATAGACAAATCAGCCAATCTATTTTTTCAATGTAGTACGTACTTGTACATTGCGCGATTGGGCTATTCCTATATCTCGACGGTGACAAGATGAATCAAGCGAATTTCTAAAGTTACGTACGAGAGAAACTTAAAGAATCGCAGCTTATTTGCCCGACGCTTTTATCCTATACAGGGTAGCCCGTAACTAGTGGTAGCATCGGGAAATGTGGGGTTGCTGTGGTGATTCTGAATAATTTTTTCCTTTACCAAAATTTTCGTTCCAGCTTCGTTTTTGAATTATTAACGAAAAGCACTGGCCAATGAGAGCGCCCGTATAGCGCGCGCTCAGGTGCGTGCCTCTCAAATGCACTAGGAAATGTATCTTTATTGTTTTCTTTGACGACTACTTCAAACTTCGATCACGCTTTTAATATACTAGCAGTCCTGTCCCCAACACTACTTCAGAATATGATAGTTCTTCAACTGATCGCGGTTCATGAGCAGAGGACGCTCGAATCAGTGTCGGATTTCTACATCGGTATGGCAGTCACGTTGGGCCACGAAAGTCCATAAGGTGATTTGTCTATTCTTATATCTCGTCAATGACTAAACCTCTTTTTTTAGACTTGATCGCTTGGTGCAGCACTTGACTCAAGGGACAACAAAATTCCGGGCGTATATAAGCACTCTCATTTCCTATCTGCTTTAGCGATTGTTAATACACGGTGTTACGCATTGTGTATTTTCGTTCTCTATTCTAATTAAATATAGTACTATACGTCGGTGTCGGGGACAAGAAATATGAAAGAAGAGTACTTTCTCGATTGTTAGACGCGTATTTCTCTCTCGATTAGATTAAGTAATAATACATGCAAAGTCATTTTGTGACCAGAGTATCTAAAGTTGTATCATCATGATTCTATGGTTAGTTTACCACTCGTACTATGCCATGACACACATTGGAAAGCTTTCGTCTAATTTTATAGGTGCAGAGCATGTAATCTTTTTGGTCGTCGCAGCCGGAAACCATTGTCATGTAGAGCAATTTCTGTAGCTGCACAAACGGAAACGAACAAGGAAATAATACTGTTTGATCGAAAGTATCGAACAGATAAGTGGACAAATATTACTGAGAATATTATTTCGAAATTAGGAAGAAATTTGCATCTTACACCGTATCACCCTTTATCCCACATTCGTCAACGAATAGTTAATTATTTGTACAAGCAATTTCATAATCGCATTGGAAATCCTTTGTTCAGTATACACAATGACATATCTCCCATAGTTACGCAAACCCAAAACTTTGACTCCCTTCTGGTGCCAAAGGATCACACCAGTAGAAGAAAATCAGAATGTTATTACATAAATGAAGACACTATGTTACGAGGTCATACGACTGCTCATCAAGCAGAGTTAATATCCATGGGTTTGAACAATTTCCTTGTGCTTGGAGATGTTTATCGTAGAGATGAAATAGATTCAAAGCATTATCCCATATTTCATCAAGCAGATGCCGTTAGGCTATGTACAGTGGACGATGTATTTGAAAATGTGAGCACGCACGACCGATTAAGCCTGTTCGAACATAAGGGTTTGGAAACTCGTGAAAAGCAAGGTTGCCATACATTGGAAGCTGTTAAAATAATGGAACACGAGTTAAAAAATACTTTAATTGGGTTAGCGCAAACTCTATTTGGATCAGGTAGTAAAGATAAATTATTCTATGCATAATCTATAGCTAGACCTTGAATGACACGCGGGATACAAGTTTTTCATTATAGATGTGCAGTACAGATGGGTCGAACAATATTTTCCCTTCACTCATCCTTCGTGGGAACTTGAAATTTTCCACAATGATCAGTGGCTGGAAATATTGGGTTGCGGTATTATGCGTCAGGAAATTGTACAAAAGTCAGGAGCAGGAGAGCGTATAGGATGGGCATTTGGCTTAGGTTTAGAAAGGCTAGCCATGTGTTTATACAATATTCCCAACATCAGATTATTTTGGACCAAGGACACTGGTTTTTTAAATCAATTCAAAGTAGAAGACCCTAATATAATAATAAAATATAAGGTAGAGAAATTTGAAAAATAGCTCTAATATTATGCAAAAGTCAAATGTTAATAATTCTAAATTGACTCTTACAGCCGATTAGCATTTACCCTCAGTGCAGAAATGATATAAGTTTCTGGCTGCCAGAAAATCAAAATTATTCGCCAACTGACTTTTACGATATAGTAAGAGATGTTGGTGGAGATAGAGTAGAACAAGTTATATTGAAGGATGAATATACACATCCTGAAACTAAGAGGCAGTCTCGATGTTATACAATAGTGTACAGGCATATGGAGCGCACGTTATCGAAACGAGAAGTCAACAATATCCATAAGCAAATAGGAAAAATTACGGCCGAGAAATTGCACGCTACGATCAGATAAGACGAAAAATAAAGTGGATTTAAAGGATAAGATATTTACGTACGTACTATTGTACTTTGTGAAGAAAAAAAGCGCGTGTATACCTATACATATTGTGATGAATTGATCGAGTGAACAGTCAAGCGGGACGTTGAATTAGTCTGAAGAATTAAATGAACGTACTGTTATATTTATCACTTATCGCATAAATTAATAATAATAAATGCGACATTAATAGAAATAATAATATTTACCTAGAAATAAATATATAATCTATAGCATAATACATCTCATCAACATGTCGTAACTAACAACAATTACGCCTAAACCTACGTCTTTGACAATTTACGCACGAATATAAAAATCGATCTTTTTTTTTTATTGTTGCATTGTACATTTACGATAATAAAATTACCTTAGATTATATTACAATTAAAAATATGAAATGTAATATTTATATAAAATATAATAGAAACGAAGACTATTCCGTCAATTAAAAATCGAGATCGAGAAGAAATAGAAATTCAAACTGTAACGTATTTATTAAATATTATCATGCAAGCAAATTTCAAATAAAAGATCGCGTGATTTTTAGTAATTTTCGTCGCGTAAACTTAATAAATTAAAATACTTCAAATCTGTGAGTACGTGATATAGATATAGATGATAGATACGTGACGAAATTAAATAAAATCTTAAACATTACGCATACATATTTTCTTTACGAAAATATCTGGTGGTTTATTTAAATAAATAAAAAATAAGGAAGCCATATTAGCTACTTGCCAAATTTCAGGCTAACTCCAGTTTGTATGTCGTATTAATGCGTCAATAATGATAATGATCATAATAACAATAATAATAATAATAATAATGCATTAGTGGAATTGATCGTTCGTTTAAGATTGTAAAAAGAAAAAACAACAAAACAGATTCGATTAAATTCGATGCTATGCTCGGTATGATATATTTGTGGTAGCATTAGAAATTGCAATGTTCACCAAGAAATATAAGGTTTCCTCGATTGAGTATTTGCAAAATACTTGGAAAAATAGAGAGATTTGTAAAATACAAATTTGTCTACGTTACCGTGAACTCGAAGATAAACAATGAATTTTGCAAATATTTGTTTTTCATAACTACTTCATCGATACAGAGCAGCGCATTCTCCGCTCCTCGTACAAGATACTTTGATAAAATGAGATTACCCGATGCGAAGTTTAGGATAATTTGGTGTAACTGGGTGGTGAAAACTTTTTTCGTAAGAACTTCAAGATGTACAACGGCATGCAGGAAATTAAAGTTATCAGCAATACTTTCCATAAAAAGTCAGTGGTCTTGATAAACTCGGCATCTGCATCAAAAGCGAATAGGACGGATTAAATGTTTGAATAGAATTGTAATATACAAAGTAGGTATTGTATATCTATAAATGAACAAAACGTACCGAAATAATCTTTCAGGACCACTAGAGATAACAAATAAAGGGCCAATGAAAAAATCTCTGCTAGTATCATAATATGGTGCCACGTTCTAATCGTTAATGCTACCATAATTAATTCCGTGAGTACAAGTGCTGTGAAACTTATGGCCACTATATGAATGAATTCGTCTTCGAACATTATAAGTGCACCATACATAATAACACCACCTGTAATGAAGTATAAACATAAACAGGTGTACTATTGGAGAGAGCTTGAAAGTATTTACCTTGATATATGCTTATTAATATCCACATGAAGAATGTTTTATACGATAACGACCGACCTTTACTAAGTTCTTTGTAAAGTTCTGGATAAGTGAGTGCAATTTTTCCCGATACATCTTTGTCTAGTACCAAAGAAAAAACAGGAAACATTGTATATATCGTTCCATAACTATGAAAAGGAGAAAAGAAAAAAAAACACCGTTGTTAGTAATATATCGGTACTGCGTTACGATAGAAACAGTATTTTCTTACCCGACCATTAAAAATCCCTGATACAAGGATACCGACGACAAATAAAACACAGCAGAAAATACAGCTTGCATAGTGGAAATGATTAAGCCTCGGTGAATAACAAATTGGCTTAGGGCAGCGGATCGTTTGTAGCTACGGCGCCCGTGCACCAACAAAAGATTGGCCAAATGACTGAACTGGGAAATGGAAAAATCTGCGGCTAAAGAAGCTTGCCTTCCTTCCTGTCCCTCGAGGCCTATGCCTGCAATAGAATATGCATCGCTTAAACACGACACCTAATTGGTAGCAGTGCCGTGAAGGTATTATCGCCCAAGAATTAAATAATTACCAGCATCTGCTGCTTGTATCATGGATACATCGTTACCACCATCGCCGACAGCCGCGGTTCTTTTGCCTGTATGTCTTTGGATAAGACTGACAACCTCGGCTTTTTGCGTCGGCGAACACCGACAGCAAACAACAGCCGGTGAACCGCACGCCAGTTCCAAAAATTCTTGTTCATAGTATTGCAAGCATACCTCTAATGAATCTCCGCTGATAACTAAGGCACAATCTTGCTTCTTGCGAAACGCGTTTAATTCCAAGTGCGCGTCTGTGCGAGTTATTACCGATTTGAAAACATGAAGACCTTGGGTCCGTGATACCAAGCGCGAAGACTTTGCTATACAAGTTGCCGTTTCCAATTTATCACCCGTTAACATCCAAATCTGAAGGTCGGAGAAGAATTTCACGTTACAATTGGATGAAACTGGTGGAGGCATATTACTGAAAGTATGAAACGCACTTTGATTCCCGCGTTCCTCAAAAGTTCCAATGTAGGCCTCACTCTATCCTGTAACCTATCTTCGACACCAGTTACGCACAGTAATTCCATCTCCCGTTCCAAACTTTCGACAACTGCGGCTACCCTTGACACGCGATCGCTGACGCTCATTCTCGCCGAATTATACCTGCAAGAAAACTGTTGAAAGAAAGAAATATGTTTGCCTATCGTCTTATCGGGGCGTATTCGCCAAACATACCTTGCTTCAAAATCAAGATACTGTTCCTCTGTTAAATTCTTTTTCGCAACAACCAATGTCCTCAGACCTTCGCGAGCCATATTACCGCACTCCTCCTCGAGCCAGTCGTTATACTGCACTATCCCGGACATTACAACATCCGCACCTTTCAAATAAAATACTATATCAGAACTACATTCTTCTTTCACTATTATGCCCATCCGTTTGGTCTCCGACGTGAATGGAAATATTTGTAGGATCGTATAGTTTAAGATTTTGCCATTCGGAGCCTTCAGTTGCATAAAATTTAAATCACGCTTCACCAAAGCCAATCCCATTTCTTCTGTCCACTTGACTAACGCCACTTCATCCGGACTAGACGCTTGGTAATTGCGCTTTTGTTCGGGCAAATAGTAATGCTGGTCCGCTTCTGTTTGGCTAAATGAAAAAATTAATTGAGCACATGATTGGTAGTAAGCTGTCCATGTAGCAGGTGCGCGTGATACCTTTGAATTGAAGCAGAGTCCCCTGTTTCTCCTGTTTGCACGCTCACAGTGTCAAGGTTATTCGATTTGGTTACTTCATCGTAAACGGGCGTTACATTATGACACAATGCTAAAGCATGAACAGCATCGTATATTCTCGTACTTTCCGATCTTCTTACCTTTCCGCTATGAGCGGACGCTGCCGGTTTTACTGGGGAGCTGTCAGAATTTCCTGAATAACACGTTTTTAGCACCGACATAACATCATCGAATGTTTCTTGACCGTAAGATATCATGCCTAAATGTAATTTCTTGAAAACCATTTTATTCTGCGTTAACGTGCCCGTTTTGTCGCTCAACAAATACGAGATACGACCAAGTTCTTCCGGAATCGTGGTTGTTCTCACGACTGTTCCCGCAATTTCTTTGTCTCTTTGTATGCACCATGCATAAAACGCTTTCCCCATGTCCAAGTTCACCCTTAAACTGATGGGTATTATATAGGAGAATAGAAGAACGAAACGGAACATGTAACGATACCATGGTCCGTTAAATCCCTTTAAAGACATCATTACCAACGCCAGACCAATCACAGCACAAAATAACACCTGAAAAATTCAGATCGGTATGAATAATTGTTGTTAAGGCAGATTCTCAGTCAAATTGAGTGTTCCTATACAGTTTTAGCGATACCTTTGTCAACTGATTTATTTCCTGATCTAGAAGACCAACTTTTGATCGTGGTGCGGAATGATTCATAAGGGATCTAGTTTCCTGTCCGGTATATACTACAACACCGAGAGCCGAACCTGATGCGATTGCCGTGTTTGCCCACAGGGTGTTGTCTACGCCTAAACTTTCTTCGCTGCTGTATCCATCGTACTGTGAATCGTAACACAGTAATAAGAATGTATTGTACAGCATATATGTGTGCACTAAATGTAAGCATCAATAGGGAGATAAATATTTGATATGTACTCTTGTAAATGTTCCAATGAAACTGTGGATATCTTTCTGTGGTTTTTCGACGTATATGCTGGCCTTTATATCAAACAGCTGCGAATTGTTTTCCAATTTTTGAGTAGCTGGTACGGCCAATCGTAACTTCCAGTCTGTTTCTCCATCTAGTTGGTCGGTCCTCACAAAACATGCACCAGATTTCTCTGTGGTCCGTAATAAAACCAAATCAGCCGGCACTCTTTGACCCTTCTCCACAATTACCTTTGAAAAGAAATACGGAGCAATACTGTTTATATTTGTACTTAACATTATGTAGAGGAGTGGTCTCAGATCCATTTTCTTACCAGATCGCCCACCCGTAATTTGGAGCTTGGTACTAATTCTGGAGTATCAAAACCTTTAACTAATCTATAATACTTTTGGGCATTGACTTCTTTGTCTCTTTTGTACCGTCTGAAATCGTCTATTGCTTCCCGACAAATTGTAACGGTTAAGACGAAACATAAAGGGCCCCAATAAGTATATAAGTATCCTATTCGTATATCCGGTATGAACTGTGATATTGCCATAAGCAAGAAATACAGGTTCAAGAAAAATTTAAACTGCTGGAAGAGAACCTAAAATATAAGAGAGAGCGCCCATTAGTTATTTCCATTTTGAATTCAATTCAATTCTGTTCGATAATAACTTTCCTTACCAATGGTAAAAATGTGACGATATTATATTTTTGATTTCTTATGACATTAGTAGGAAATTTTTCATGCATCGGTTGACCAATGTGAATAACTCTGGCTCTTAATTCACGTTGTCTGCAACATCTCTTCCACATCCATGTACAACATCTATAGGATTATAGCGACGTATAAGTTGGGATATAAAGGAGACACATCAATAACTATATCGTACGATAAATCCGGAATTTAAGTACTGTGTTGAATATTGTGAACGGTTGAAACTTGGAAACGTTGGTACAATGATAGCAAATAAAAAAGAAAAGTGGTGAAATTGATATAATACTTGTACTCGAGCAGCCCTAAGCAACGCTACATGTATAGCGCTATGTAGCGCTTTATTTGTTTTAACGTTTACTATTTGGCACGAAATGGAGAAAATTCAAAGCTTCTTAGAAGAAACAAAATGTACGTCACCTTGTCCACGAATTGTCATTCCGCGGCTTAGATATTAACGGAATATCTTCCTTCGATAGCCTTATAACATTGCTCTGTGTCTCCATTTTGATATTTCTTTATTACAAATCATGTAAAGAAGCCCTGTTATTCGATTTCACGTTAAAAAACACTGCTTAAAAAGTATTTCTCAATGTTCAACACAATCCTGTTGTGACATCATAATATCCACGAAGCACGCGCTTACAAGATGAATTCGCCCATCGCCCTTCGCCCTCCCGCCACTACTCTGACATTGCATACGCATATGCATACGTATGTACACAATAAGTCTACACACATTCACCGCTGTATGCACCGTTTACGATTTACGAGCTGGATAAATCTGTACGAAATCCATTTATAAATTTTTGCTTTTGAGAAAAACAATCTTCTGTATTCCATTCTTCACTTATTGAACTTAATACAATTCTAATGGTGCTCGAGTAATTATAAATATAAACGCAAACGTAGGGAATGAAAAGTAGAATATATTTCGTGCAATTTACATGTCCTCTTGTGCTAGACGAATTAATATACATATATATTTCTCATGTAAGCATTATTAGATGTGATGAAAGTTGTTATTTTTTAAGCATACGATACATATAACACCTTTGTTGCTTTCGGTGGACTTGAATCGTTTGCTCTGTGGCTGCCATTGTTATTTATCAAACAAATCGTCGTCGCAAAGATTTTCTATTCGACCCAATAACCGAATATCGAACGTACAACTTACCCGCAAAGACAGTTCCTTAGGTATACAGAACAATCGTTAATTCGTCGCTTTCTTGAAGTCAAAAGCCGTATACTATCTTCCGATGGTTGAAGGAGATAATCAGTTTCCTCATCCATTTCAAAATCCCGCTCATCCGAGCTTAAACGCAATGGCATCTCTTCTAACCGCATATTTTCCGACAAGTCACTCGGCAAATTTTTTCCCATTTACTACCACAACTATTCGACTATTATTATTAGTAGTAGTAGTAGTATTAATATATATTATTAGTATTGTTGTGGTTGTTGTTATTGTTGTTATTATTATTATCGCTTTTTCTTATTATGTTTACAGTATACACTTCTGCACCACGTGTGTATCGTGTAACATGTCATGCATATGCATGCCTAAAGGTAGGTACATACATACACAGGATGTACAGGACGAAATGTACTATAGATTATTTTTGCGTTTCTTATAACTTATAACTTATAACTTGTTAATTGTTAGTTGATATTTGGTACTTGTTATTTGTTACTTATAACGACGTATTGTACATATCACATGACATTAAACCGTCACACTATCTAAATATATCGCACGCATACAGGTACGTTCACGTTTTGCACCCCTTATTCGGTTAAGGTTAAATGATATCCAGATATCCAATAGTTAACATTCTGAATCTACTTTCGTAGTTCTCAGTAACAACGAGTTCCCAATGGCACTGTCAATTGTCATCTTACTGAATAATGTAATTATCATGTTTGTTTATGAAATACTGTATATAAGATTAATGCATACATGCATAAGGTTTTCCTTTCCACGTTTGTATGAAAATGTATACGTATCGCGAGATGATTTTTAAACGGCGACAGCTATTAACGTTTTGAGACATTTCGAACTGAAGCAAGAATAAGAGTATTTTGGTCGGAACTTTGATCGTTTCTCGAACTAGTCATCAATCAGCTATGATCACGGTGCCTCGAACTGATGTTTGCAGTACATATATGTACGTATGTGCGGCCATATTAAATATCCAAAAATCACGTGGTCTGCCAACGGTTAAGACGCATGCTTGCACCATTTATAGTTTAAAGTTTATTTTCCAATTACACATTCGCAACAAATTGTAAATATAATTGCTCATTTGCTTACATCAACGCAGTTTATTTCCGCTGTAAATTCTTCAGTCATTACAACTGATTATTCAACGACGACCTCGTAAATTGATGCCAACGCTTTGATCGCATCTGCAGCGATATTATTTTGCCTTTCTGCGGCAATAAGCAAGTAAGAGAAGAGTCTCGTACACATATTCTTTTCGTCTGCTCCCATAAAACTCACTGCCAGGGAAAATCTACTGCATTTACTCAGTGCATATAAAATGTCAACGATCGGTTCGATATTATCTGTAATCGTAACACTGTGATGGCACGTGTCTATCATCTCGACAAGCAATGCCAGAGGTATCTCTGTTCGAAAAATCTCGCTGAAGTTGTGTCTAAAACAACGCGTTAAATGAATGAACATCTCCAGCTACTGGTATAATTACATGGACAGTATACCTTAACGATTTCAAGAGAGGAAACTTTGCTCCATGCCCGACGATGGTTCTCCAAAATTGCGTAAACTGTTCCGACGTGGTGGGTATTTTATTTTCCAAGGAATTACCACTTTTGTTTAATAATTCTAATACAGTTTCAGATTTTTGTGTTTCTTTCGAAGCGTCCAACAACATTGGCGTATCCAAATTATTGCTACAGGCAATAGGATTCCAGGATTTCTTTATTTTATGCTTACTTCCATTCCACTTTAAGGGCGTCAGATGGGCGGCATTTACCTGGTAATACATGTTCAATTGGAATTCTATCTTTTCGGTAGGTGGGTAGATGGGCAGATGGTTAAATTTCTATCGTTACCATTTGTCTAAAGTCTTCGTACGTAGGTACATTTTGTTCCACTGCTCTGAGCTTGGCATCATTCTGCAAATTATATAATTCGTCTGCTCTGAGAGCCTCTTGAAGTTCTAATTGTAAACTTTTATAATTAATCGGCGATCGTAGCTTGCTCATTTATGGAATTTTAGGCTCCTGAGATATTAAATAGTGAGAAATTTGCCAGGTGGGTGAGCAGTGTTGGTTGTTATTCCAATAAATGGTCCCCATAGTTACCTACCACGGTTACAATTGTGTCCTGCCTGTGCTTGTTTGTTTTGTTGGAAGGAAAGGATTTTAGATACTCGATAGAGTCTAAAGTTATATTAAGAACAACGAATGAAGGAAACATTGAGCGCATTGGATACATACAGCAGATAGAATTTTTTTGTCTACAGCCAGTTGTGCCTGCTGTCACATTAAACATGATATTATATTATAGATTATAGTGTGTTGTTTATTGTTTACAGAATACGATTATCAACTGACGCCGAAATCTTTTCGTTTACTATTTGGCTCTGTCTCTTCTTGTACAGTCTATCATGTGTCCTTTTCATTTCCAATATTTCCTTCATTTCTTCCTTGTCTTCTTCCTAAAATATTCATAACGTTCTATTATCGCGCAATAGCTGCATCGAAATGACTACGCAATCTTTACCGATTGATTCAACCGAAGCACCAAGGCCCTTCGTCCATCGGACATTGGTTGCGAATAATCCATTAATTTTTTAAGTCTCTCTTCTGGACTTACTCCTCTTTCCACTACCAAAACTATACGCGCCCACTGTAACGTTAACAAAAAAAAAAGTTGATGCCTGTTGTAAATGATGAGGGATATGACATAACAGGGTAGAGGAAGAAGGGAAGATTGTACGGGGAAAGATGCACGTACTTGTCTTTGCCACTCGTTTCTCGTTTCCGCAATTTTTTGATACGTGTTCCCCATCATAGCAATTAACATATTTACGAGTAAAATCGCAACGATCGCCATGTACACAACAAAGAGAAGCTGCAAACGGACAGTGTACAGTTTACGGCGTAATAGAAGAAGATGGTTTAATGTACATGGAGGAAGAACCACCTTCGCTTCTATCTCGTGCTGCGTTCTCTCGAATGCACCATAGTAATCCCCGAAGTTCGTCATACTCATTAGGAACATTGCCATGATACTCTCTACAGGCGACGGCATTGGATTGCTTATCGAGTCGTCTACTCCTTCTGGCGTATTAGGGTTGTCGAAAGACAGAAATATAATATAGTAGGCTGAAAAGGAGAGTAATGTTGTACATATAATGAAAGAAAAAAGTAATGGGAGGGCAAGTCTGGTGTGGAAGTTTAGCGAGCGTTGGAACGTAAACAGTGCGACAATGTGCCGCATTGTTAGGCTGGCAAATATACGAATGGAAGGTTTCGCAGCAGAAGAAGCGCTGATGTATGTCAATGTCGCTGGCTGATGTAGAGAAACAGACGGATGATTAAGTCGTAACGCAATCTCGTATCGTTATAGTTTGGTTAACGATGGGCAAGAAAAAAAAAGTAAGCGTCATCAGCATGTTTGCTTATTCGTTTGAATTTAATAGGCTGGTCCACTCTGTCGCGGATCGTTCACGAGTTTATTTTTACCGGTGATCCAGCACGTTTGAATGCAAGATGCGCACGATGTGACTTTAATCGTCGCGTGCGAAAAATTTCAGGCCAAGGAAGAAGATGCGAACGCGACGAAAATCTCGTCTGCGCATCCTCGCGAACACTCGAGTCTTGTGCCTTTCAGACACAATTGCTTCCATCGAGCATTGCGCCGCCGGCATCTCGATTCGTTTTCTCTTACCTTGGGAGAATCCCATCACGAAGACCAAATAGATGGAGACGAAACGGAGCAAATCGCCCATGATCATTCTGTAAATCATCACAACGAACGGGCCTACTGTCTTGAAGCCTCTGCAGAAGAATAAAAAGTACGGTGCAGTGGTCAACATGACCGCCACCGCTAGCATATCTTCGACTTCGTCGGCGCAGGCGAATCTCAGAAATGGAAAGGACAGCAGTATGCAACAGGAGAAAAGGAACATTACTCGCGACGGCGCAGTCATCTAAAAATCATGTATCTGGTTAGCGTATCGATATGGAATATGAAAGTTTCCAAACACAGGGTGGCAGCTTTACTAGAACGATTACTCTTGTTTGCGTTGCCTTACTAGATTTTCAACGAACATATTAAGACCTAGAAATCTCGCCTCCCGTAAAGCTGCAAGAATATAAAGAGCGGCTGCGACTTCCATTAATACTTCGCTGATCACTCGAATCTTTGCCGTTATCGTCGTCAAATGCATTAGTCTACACTCTTTCGTTAGATTGTTCCACCTGATTCCATAAATAATTACGCAAACTTGTGTAATAGAATAGAGAAGATGAGTAGAAGAAGTTTGGAAAAGTCTTACGGACCAGCCGTGTTTGTTACTGGCAACAGTCGACGAGACATCGTCGAGAAGTATCGTCGAATTTATTCCGACAATGCTATCGTCTACTACCTTTTCCAGGTAGTCGCTCGTGCCAGTCTCGTTTGCAAGATGAAATTGTTCGGCTGCGCGAATGGTATAATTGAGAACAAGTTCCTCTTGCTTTCGACTTGAAACTTCCCCCAAGAAAATATCGTTAAAGGCAGACGTTATGCCGGATTCGATGTCCAGCCTCAGCTTGTTCAAGCGATTGTTCGTTACGTTGAAGGGAATGTTCAGTTTCGACGCGAAAGATGCGGTGAGGATTTTCTCGAGAAGGGCTGGGAAGCTGGAGTTTAGATACGTTCTTAAAACCGGCGTTGTTGCTGGTACTGTTTTCGTCGCGACTGGAGTAATTAAATTCGGGGCAGGATGTTGCGGTGTTGAGGCAGCTGGTATCTCTGTGGCTGGAGCAGCTGTCTGCAAAACTGGAGTAACTGCAGCAACGAAGAGAGTGGTCGAGGGACCAGGGCGCAGAGTAAAGCTGATCAACGAGAGAACGAAGTAAAAACAAAAGAGAAAAAACTGTCGATAAAAACGAGACTTGACAAACGTGTTCCATTTCGCGTTCAGTAGATCGACTAGAATACCATCCATCAGTTCCAAGTGCTCGTCCTTCTCCTGCAAGTACGTATCGTCGATAAAAAAAAAAAAATGGAAAGAGAAACAATAAGGATTGTCGACTCACGCCAAATACCACCAGATTCAGGGCAGAATTGTGACTGATGTTTCCAGTAGTAACGTCGATGGTATCCATTTGCGACAGAGGATAAGCAGCGCAAGTGATACTGCCGATCTGCCAATAAATCTCCCTCTCGATGTTCAAGATGTGGAAAAACATTTCGATCCTTGCCAACTTCGCGGACAGCGTTAAAGGCGTTAAATGCTGAGCATTTCTGATCGGCAAAGACGCACCCACTTCGTACGCCATATCGAACGTAGCCTTGGTCGAAGCATACGAACCGATCATTCGCCGTGATTGATCCGTCATTTCGTATCACCTTTAAGAGCTGACCGAGCGCTTACCAATTTTTCATAGATCACTAACATGTGCAGGACAGTGTTTCCATTGGTGTCCTGTTTATCGGGATCCGCACCCCTAGCGAGTATCAACCTGTAGCACTCTTCCTGTCCTAGACACGCGGCAAAACTCAGGGGATACTCGCCCCAGTAGACGTAGCTGTGCAGGGAAAAGAAGAACCATACACGTGGAAATCGAAATGGAAATAGGAATAGCAATTACCCGCTGTAATTCGTTTCCGGAGATACGCAAACCCATTCGTGGTCCACACTGTCGGTTCTCGACGCCTTTTGGTCTTCCGGACACATAAAATTTCCGAAGCATCTTTCGTGAACGTCCGCACCGCTGTCCAGAAGGAATTTCACCATAGATGGATCTTCGTTAACTATGGCGATATGTAACGCGCTCTCGCCTGTTCAAGTTTTGCCACGACGATAATACAGAGATGGAGGCTATTTGAAACGCGTACCCTGATCTAGCTAGAAGTACATATGCACTAACCGTAATACTCATCGCTGATGTACACATCGTTGATAAGTTTCGGATAAAAGCGTAACAAACGCTTAGCTAGATCGGTGTGAATAGCAGTCGCGTGCAACATGCACAAATGTAGAATCGTTTCCCCGACCGCTCCTCTTTCACTCAAACTCCAGCAAACTAATTTGTGCTTGCTCTTATCTGCGAGCAGAGAGAATTTCCCAAATGTCGAATACACACCTTTAATCATTCCTCTGAATTGCTTTCAATGTTTGCATAACGTCTTCGCACTTAGACTTATTACTCTACTCTATTAGATATATTTTACCTATACTCGTTTCGTCCACATCTTCCTCGCCCATATCCTTATCTATATCGTAATCGGCTGGATTCTCCATAGCTCTCAAAGGTGGAAGCTGTAACGCGATAAACGGAAGAGCAGGCGTAACGATGGGATCGAGGAGCTACTGTATTGTACACCTACTACCATTTTATATTTCGGGCGATCCTTGTTTCGCAACAGGACGAGCTTCTCGATCGGAATCCATTTACCTTTACCCTTATTGTACAGATAGGGTTCCACTTTTGTCCTTAACGCGTGATCCAACTCTGCGTACTGTTTAGTTTGCGTCGCCCGTTTCATCATGTCGACCAACAAACCGCCACCTGGTCGTCACGAAACTTTCCTTCGGTTAAACGTGAACGAAACTCTTTTCATCGAAATATAACTCACGATTTACCTTTCAAGTCTACTAGTTTGTACAGCACGATAGACGAAGCGTCTGTCTGCTTTTTCACACTACTTGCTACATTGCTCTCTGTATTTCCCATGATTTAGCCCGCTCGTCTGTACATCGATCGGCTGGATACTGTTTCGACGCAACAATTTTATGCAGGCTGCACAAAATAGTGGTGCCTCCAATTTACTGCACACCGTTTGATTTTGTTGCCATGGTGCAGTTTCCCGATATCGATCCAGCAAGTGCAAAATGTTTTGTCATAGGAAAACTGTACGCCCACCAACGATCGGCTGTCGTTCGGCATAGAATGATACGGTGTGGATTTTTGACGAAAACTCTGCCGAATAAACCGATAATTGGTCAAATCTTAATTATCCCGTTCACTGTTCTCCAGGGGATATCCTCTTTCTCTGCGATACTGCTGGCCTCCGGTATCGAATTTGCAGATAACAGGCGCCTTCACCGCTTCCGTGGGTAAAGTGGTTTATACCCGCGTGCGCGATATCTACACTTGATTTTTTGTTCACTTTTTCCTCTCCGAATGAACAAAAAATACCGTGAGCTTGTGAACGCAAGGAAGTCGAAAGGCTCTTTCTATCTCGCGCGTACAAAAATAACCCATGCGCGACAGGTAAAAGTGAAAAAACTAGAAAAGAGATCTTCTTTAAAGGCTCCGGAGGGATTCGAACCCTCGATCTCCTGTTTACTAGACAGGCGCTTTAACCAACTAAGCCACGGTGCCGAGATGCTGACCATTTTTCAATAGTTTTATATCGGGTAATAATTATTCGTGCTGCAAATTTTGTTTTATTCATTATTAATTCAACGATAAAGAACATTGTACGCATATTTAATCGAACGAGCGCAACTTTGGGGCATATGTAAATCTTTCCATAAGATAATACTTAATAGATTACTACGTGTGCGTCGATTCGATTTGTATAATTTCATAATCAATTAGCACAAAATATTTGATATCTTCGCGCGGAAATTAGATTATTTGCATTCCAGTACTATACGTTCTTCCTAAGCGAAAGTGCTTCAGGAAGAGGCTCGTTGGTCTAGGGGTATGATTCTCGCTTAGGGTGCGAGAGGTCCCGGGTTCAAATCCCGGACGAGCCCGATTTTTTTTTTTATCTTTTTTACTGCATTCCCATGCAATCACTTCTCTTGCACTCGCGAACCGTTTGCTTTGAAAAATTCGTACACGGCGCGTGCATCATCTTTTTCTGGCCATAGTAGCGAAATCATTGAAGCGTAAAAATGATTGAGGTTCGATTAACGTTTGCCCATTCGCGATAGAAAGTTAAGTATTATTTAACAAAGTAAATGGAAGAGTAAGAATGAAGCTAACCAGAAGGGAAATGGAAAGGTGGGAAGAGACGGAGGGAGTCGCAATGACTGTATCGCTATACGTACGGCGAGCGAGTTGAATCGGAAGAGACCTTTGCATATTCGAGGAATGACGAATCTTTGAAGAAAAAATTGCGCGATGATCCGGTAAGTAGTCGGGACAAAACGAAATCGCAATGTGCCACGGGACGCAGCCACGTACATACATACATGCTAGCATTTAGCTCGCGTTTTCTTAACGTGTTCCCGCACCAGTTAGGCTCACGCTTTCAAGCTGCTAGCACCGATCGATCCTCTCCAAATCGTTTTCGATCGCGAGCGCGCCACGACTTTGAATTCGCCTGTCTCCGCAACGAACGCGAAAGCCTACCCTCCTCTCCGAATCACACCTTCCACGCGAAATCATTCTCCTCCTATTTGCTTCGGAGTGATCGATCTAACGAGAGCTAACATCGGAGGAAGTTACCTGTTTTCTCGGATCCTAGAAAACCTGAAGCGATAACGAGTAAGTGACCCGCTCGAGCGAGGCGTTAAACTTTACCTTTGCGCGATCTTATGATTTCATCCATATTTACCACCGTCGCGAACATTGCGATCCTGGATATTGCGGTTCATCTTAACGTAAACACAATTCGGACAAATTCGCTATGGAAATTGCAACCCTTTCAAGATTTCGTAATTATGGGAGAATTGAGGCGCTTGTTGCAGAGTGTTTATTTGAAATAAACATGCACGATGGGGTTTCACGATTACACCGGAGCGGCGAAACGCGAGTAAAGAATACGCGACTGATTGTTATCGGAGAGAAAAGCGATGCGCACTCGTGCAGTCTTTTGTCGAAGGGATGGTTCATTAGCGAAACCCACACACTGGCACCTATAGCCGATCGACCTGTCGATCACATCGAATACATAACGCGGAAAGAACGTTCGGAATTTGGGGCAATGGGCGCATACGCGTTAATACAACGTTCGCGTTATTTTTAGAGTGAACAATTTGAAGGATCGCGTATATAAGCATTGGCGCGCCTCTCGATAAACAGATTAAAAGAACGAGGCGACGAAAAAATAGAAGAGTTGAAGATGACGAGGCGCTTGAGCGAAACGATACAACGTAAATGTTAACGAAATGACGGATGTTCTGAGATGACACTTGAGCAGTTGCCGAGCTTTTTCGGACGGGCAATAAAGAGATGAGAATGGGAAATTAAGTGACAGAGAGATCGTTAAGCAATTAGTTATGTAATTAAGTGCGATTAACAGATCTATTGTCTGGGAGATATTCGATCGATCGCTAACGGAGACGATTAATGTCCCCGGCTGAAAAGTGGAAAATGAAAAAATGAAAATTTCGCTCCGTATTTGGTCAAGCACCGGCATCGACTATAAAAATAAGCACGTTCAGAATATCGCCCCACGCGTCGAGGTGATTGGGTGATAGCCCATTCTTCCGTTTTATCGGAGAAAGGATCCTCTCCACCCTGAAATTTTGAAATCCGCTTAAAAATATACGATGCCGCTAACCTCTTTCCTTAACCTCTTTTCGCCGATCAAGTGATTTTTAAAATAGCCTCCGATCGAATACGCTTCGCTATAACTGTATGCCGATTATTTTTGTAATCGTTTCAAAGCCGTGGCAGCGACAGAAAGAAGGGGAGAGAGAGAGAAAGAAATTGTTCGTACGCGAAAGATCTAACGTTTGTTAAATAAATAAAGCCAGCGTATCTCTTCCGTGCAATTTTTTCAGCGATCGCTACTTTGTTTAGAAATTAGAATACCGATCGGTGGTTTAATCGGCCCGCGTCTGCAAACGTTTACGAGCATCGATAAGAAGGTCTGATTGTTTCACTTTATTTCGTTACGTCATGCTATCGAGAGGTGCGTTATCATTCTTGTTTGCATCTTGTCTGTGTTGGAGGAGGAAGGAATTTGCGTTTCACCGAATCGTACATCCGGTAAACGAAACGGTAACGAAAGGATTCGCCCCGGCTTCCTTAGAACTCCTCGCTCCTCGTATGCTAATCGTTCGTTCGGATGTCCTTTTCATACGCTGATGGATTAACGGTTGCATAGCTTTCCACTGACTGCATTCATTGAATATGGAATAGAATCTCTCGCGTTAAATGTGAACGGCACATCTAAATGCGGAGCGTGCCTTTATACGCACGCAAATACATATGTACGTTGCGACGCGACGGCCTCGTAATAATCCGGCAGCTTACGCGTCGAGCATCACCGAGTCGAAATCTCCACTAGAGCAGGGCTGAATAGCGGCGTGCAATTCGAATTGTTCTTAATTCGAGAACAGAGTGGACTGTATATTCTCGGCCAGTCTGTTTCTAATGTGTAAAACGAAACGGGTCAAGATCGTCGTGGGTCGAGGCTGAACGTCACTGAAAAATGGTTTTGCAACGAATCTTTTTCGACGAAGCGTACACGACTGGGACGCGCCAGCTAGTCGGAAACGATACGTCAAAGACGCCTCGCGTTTCGGTCTGGTAAATTTCATTAATATTAATGAATTAATAATATACCTGGTAACGAGTAGCAGCAGAATCTGATTGTCAGTTGCGATCGGCGGAGCAGGGCGTGACTCTCTCGTTTAGAGTTTAGAAAACGCCCGCTCGATCCAACATCGTTGCATAACTTCAACGTGCTCCACTTCCAAAATCATTCAAAAATCCTTCCGAAATCTTACCGAAATCTTTCCGAAATCTTTCCGAAATCTTTCCAAAGCGGCGAGTTTCAGCAACGGTGGATAGCGCGCGTGACATTTAACGAGGAACAAAGAGAAATCGTTTGAAGCAGTTCCAAGACGAACTGAATGGCTCGCGATCAGTTGGCAGGCTTTTAACGAACCACTGCCAGATATTGTCGAATCCAAGGAATTGGTATACCGGATCCGAAGCAACAGGGAACACTAGTACCCGAGTGCCCGGCCTTCCTTGTCACCTTGTTCATTTAATGCGACGTGTAGCGCGGAAATTGGTTGGGCAATTGAAAATACTCGGAACTGTATACACCTATGTTGAACCGATTTCAGGGTCGGACCAGGATGGCGATAACGCGATCGTGGAAAAGCTTAGCAACCGCTACCTTTGTTCTGCTGCTGGCGATTGTAGAAGGTGTGCCCGATTTATCGGGCTTACCACCCGGTCCCTATTGCGCCACAAGATATACGCCTGGTGAATGTTGTCGTGGTCGTCAGGACGAATGCAGTGCACCGATCCTGACCACGGTATGTTACTGCGATGACTTTTGCGAGCGATACAGGGAAGAGGACTGCTGCCCAGATTATTGGAGCCACTGCAAAGGAATCGAGGCCAATGTCACTGTGCCGCCACCGGCAGAAATAAGACGTCCGTAATTAACAGAATAGTGTAGACTATATGTGTATCTGTTGCATGTATATACGTGGACTGTTCCATCTTTTCAGGCTGCTACTTTCAGGGGAAAGATTACAACTATGGTCAAACATTTAAGATGAATTGCAACATATGGTAGAATGCCTCCTTTAGATTTCTTTTTTACTCAATCGTTTCCATTCCATTCTGTTCTACTCCTCTATTCCAGCAAATGTTCCGCCGTTGGTAGACGAGCCGAGGTACTTTGCGAAGAGAATCGGTGCCTGCAAGAGGCAGAATTGATAGAGGAGATCAACGGGAACAGTGGGTCTTCGTTGAACTGGATGGCACGGAATTATTCGGAATTTCAGGGTAGAACGTTGAAGGAGGGTGTGCAGCTTCGCCTTGGTACCTTGAATCCGTCCAGATCGGTAAGGAGCGACAGGTTTTTTTCTTCTTTCACGTTCGCGATTTCGATTCGACACGATTGAATTCGAAGCTTTCGATCAACTGGATCGGTCGTCGAAGGTGTACAGGATGAACTCGGTTCGCCGCATCTACGACCCGGAATCGCTGCCCCGTGAATTCGATGCCAGGGTGCGTTGGCCACGAGACATTTCAGGAGTAGAGGATCAAGGTTGGTGCGGTGCATCTTGGGCCATATCAACCGTGCGCGTCGCATCCGATAGATTCGCGGTAATGAGCAAGGGTGCCGATAGCGTGACTCTCAGCGCCCAGCACCTGCTCTCGTGTAACAACAGGGGACAGCAAGGTTGCAACGGCGGTTACTTGGACAGAGCCTGGCTCTACATGCGAAAATTCGGGTACGATCGACGTTTCCCTCCGAAACCTGCCTACCGTCTGCAGCAAGCAGCCTATGCGTTGCAAATGCTTTTCTTACTTTTTCATATCCAGCCTAGTTGACGAGAAATGCTATCCGTGGAGTGGCACGAACGAGGAGTGCAGGCTTCGCAAGAGAACAGACCTGGAATCTGCCGGATGTGCCGCTCCGGCGAATCCATTCCGGACAGACGTGTACAAGGTCGGGCCGGCCTATCGGTTGGGCAACGAGACCGATATCATGCAAGAGATTTTGACCTCAGGACCCGTTCAAGGTAACTCTGTTCCTTTGCTGCATACCGTCCGTCCGATCTTTCTCATCCGTCTTTCGTAACGTTGCTCTCTGTCTTCCTAGCTACCATGAGAGTTTATCAAGACTTGTTCTCTTACGAGTCCGGAGTGTACAAACATACCGCCACCGCCGAGCTCTACGAATCTGGCTATCACTCGGTTAGGATTGTAGGTTGGGGAGAAGATTTTCCAACTGGCCATCGCGGTTCGCCGAACAAATACTGGGTAATAAATCTCCTCCGCATTCTGCGTATGCGCAGACGTTTAATGGAGACGTTTAATTCTTTTTCAGCTGGTCGTTAATTCATGGGGTCATCAGTGGGGCGAGAACGGACTATTCCGAATACAAAGAGGAACGAACGAGTGCGAGATCGAATCGTTCGTGCTGGGTGTATGGGCGAAAACCATGTAAGGAAATTACGTGTCCGTGGGACGTGGGCCCTGGGCCCTGGGCCCTGGGCCCTGGGTCCGGCAGTGATCAAAATCCAGACCGCGTCTTTACGAACTCTGCATTTATCGAATTATCGCTGATCCCAACAGTTGTTAGGGCGATCGCTACGTTTTATCTTCTCCCGTTTCATTTGAATGCGCGGGCATATAAGCAAAAACCGAACGACGGTTTCGCGACTAACCTACGCGCATCCATTTATCGATGCAAGCCACTCTGAACGACCCGTCGTTTATAAATATGTTTGCACGCGCTTAATCTAACAAGTGAAACGGTTACTACAATTTCCTTTCTTTTTTTTTATCAAACATAACGGTGCGTATTGTATATGTATGTGTATGTAATATTTATCTGTCGCGTTAGAGAATAAAGTTGTACATTCTCTGGCAAATTTCTCACGATACACACGTACGCGCTAAATCGGTTCCCCGTTGAAAGCCACTATCGACAGCCTCTCTCCTTTATCTACCGCTTGCGTTCGACGTTGCAGCAACTTTTTCAAACTACGACGCTACGACGACTACTTCTACAATGTGGGCTGTACACTTCCAATTTGTCTTTCGGTGTATTCATAGCCGAATAATCGATCGGGAACGGTACATTGTTTCCGCGGATTATACAAGAATCCGTCATACCGAAAAAGTGTTCACCTGGTCCAAAAGGACCACGCCCAAATAAGAAGTTGGCGAACGCCAGTTGGTACTGTGGCCAACCGAGGGGATGATCTCCGTTCTGTAAAAAAAAAACAAACAACTTTCTTCCCTTCCTTCAATCTCCCCTTTCTCTCGTCCAAATATTTCTTTCATAGCGTAGCATATCGCAGTTGTTCTTTTACCGAAGTGAACGAATTGTAAGCCATGTCGAGGCACTTGGATATCCTATCAAAGTCCAAGCCCACTACTGATCCGTAAAACGACTCGAGTTCCTTCTTCGTAACGATTCCACTGGCTGAGCTGTTGATAGCGAGAAATAGTATTCGCGGATAAATTTTCAACCAAAAGGGAATGTCGTTGTAAGCTGCACCGCCGGTTGGCGCGACGACGCGTGCCCACCAGTCCAACCATTCCTCCACACCGATCCTCTTTTCTCCGTCGCCCTCGTACTTTTCTTCTCCGACGATCAAATTGGCAAGCCCTTGCTCCGCCTCTAACAATCGCAAGTACTCGGGCCCGTTCCACGACCAATCGGCGAATCGTCTCAATCTCTTTGAAAAACATTCAACAGTTAGTTATCGTTCTCAGCGATATTCAACAGTTATTCGTAAATTATACCTCCGAGAGCATACGAAAATCGTTACGGTTAATGAAACCATCTTTGTCGTGGTCCAGAAGGTAAATGAAAAAATGTGAAAATTTGTCGCGCTGAATAGGCGCCAAGTCCTTAATTTTACCTCCCTTGCGGCCTTCTTCTATAGCGGGCAATTTATCGTCGGTAGGGTATCGACTTACCCAAGTAGCTATTCCAACGAAGATAGATGAAAGAACGAAGAAAAGAAATGAATTCGTATATTATAATATCGTATACGTACATAATAAATGCAACAAAGCAATCTCTAGCTCTATCTCTATTCTATAAAGTTTGCTTCGCTGCGTTGGTGGAAAATGGAAAAGGGCTTACTCCAGACGTGTACGCTCCAACTCGGATGTTCCAGATGTTTGTTCGGTATCGGTGCATTCACAATTTCGTCGATATTGCTCGAAACAGTTCGCCACCTCTTCAACAAATCCTTGGTTCTGTCGCGTGTACGATCGCAAGCTTGTCGCCAGTTAGTGATAAATTTGCGCGGCACTTTCAATGCGTTACTCTCCTCGAGGGCAAGTTCCTGGCTACTAGTGGAACTTCTACTGGGTTGGATCCTTTCGCCGGATGCCTCAGCCTCGGCCGGTGCCCCATTCCCTTCCTCTATCTGTTGCATCGAAGGATAATAAATCGGGTCCTTTATGCTGTCCGAACGAGGCTCCATCGTGGACTACGTCTCCTTACCTACACCACGTTTTTACCTTACCGCTCCTGAAATAATCAATTCCTCGGCGAGAGGTCACCAGGTCGCTCGATAACAGAACCGCGCCATACATTTCTGCGACGCATCCTTATAGATCCACCATCTTTTTACTTTCCAAATCACAATTACCGTACGTATAGTACTTTTCTTTTTACTCGTTGTTTTTGCCGCAATCGGTATTTCACTCGACTCCAAGAAAACCATTCTAATTCTACCATCGCTCTTTTAAGAAAATTTCCCATCGAAGACAGTACAGTCGCACCTCTTCCTTTAATCTTTCCAATTCTAGACCATCTTTTGACCTAGGGCATACTTCTACGCTCTTTCATTCCTCAGAATTACCTTTAATGTTGCGTTCTCGATTTAAATATATCGAATCGATTTATGCGTCGCGTGGCGTCGATTACAAGCTATTCCTGTCCAATAAAAAAATAGATAGATGAATCGTTCATGTTATACCGTCCCTACCATTTCCTTCGTTATCGACCGATCGAAGGTATGACAACCGCGTTGGACTTATCGTATCGTAGATGTCGGGCCAACTGATATTCACAGCAGTGACTAAGTTATCTTTAATGTTAACGATACAATGGTTTGACACGACGACGCCGTAGTAGCAAATCCTTTCCTTCTGTTCCCATTGTCGAGGGTGAGTGCTACGCGTTTGGAATCACGTTATATCTCAAGAATCCAAGCGTTTTTTCGTTCCACGTGCACAAGAGTTTCATTGCCAAGCGTATTCGTACAAAATGTTCTTATGATTTTCAACTTTTATTTCAACGAGAATGTCTCATTTATTGTTCGGAAGACGTTAACCTCATTGATGCAAATTTCGATCCAATTTGCACATTAACCATATTTCTGGTCAACAGATAAATGCTCGGCCGATTTATAATTCCGATTTAATTCCCTTCAAAATTGTCTTTACGTTTCATTTATGTCGAACAATGACAATAAAGAATGAACAATCTAACCTACAACATAATTCCATGCGTTTCGTTTACAGGGATTTACAATGGGTGCGTACAAATACATGCAAGAGCTATACCGCAAGAAGCAGAGCGATGTGCTCCGCTTTTTGCTCCGCGTGAGATGTTGGCAGTATCGTCAGTTGACGAAAATGCATCGTGCTCCTAGACCATCTAGACCGGACAAAGCGCGTCGTTTGGGTTACAAAGCAAAGCAAGGTAAAAATTACTGTTTCTTCGCGTGATGTTCTGACAAGAGGCCTAAAATTTTTCTTTTCTTCCTTTCCTTTGTATTTGAATCGTAATAATGAAAAAAAAAAACGGAAAAAAATAAAAAATACATGATGAGATTTACCATGCACCACTCTTACAGTTTTATGGTGATAGGTATACAATCTGACTTGGCTCTCAGTTGAATTGAAGCAATGCAAAATTGATTTCATGCAATGCAGAATAAATGAGAAATTTCATTCTCAATACGCAGGTTTTGTCGTATTTAGAATTCGTGTAAGGAGGGGCGGTCGTAAGCGTCCAGTTCCCAAAGGTGCAACTTATGGAAAGCCAAAAAGCCATGGCGTTAATCAGTTGAAGCCTACCAGAAAATTGCAGTCTGTTGCTGAAGTGAGTATACAAGAGTAAAAAGATCAAGTGTTTGGATCATTTGGACCATTTGGAAAATTTGGGAAAGATCCCCTGACAATTTCATTGTTTTCACAGGAACGTGTCGGTCGTCGTTGCGGTGGCCTTAGAGTTTTAAACAGTTACTGGGTGGCTCAAGATTCTTCGTATAAATATTACGAAGTTATTCTAGTTGATCCAGCGCATAAGGTAACTTCTATACTACTATTTCAACCTTTTATCGATATCGGTATACCATATGATGACATTTACACATAGACTATTGAATCATAATGATTACTTTCATCTTCCTTGGATGTCTGAAGTAGCAGAAATAGCGATAACTTGGTAAGAAAATATCGAGCAATTCCTAAATATTCGCATTGATTGTTTCAGGCAATTCGTAACGATCCAAAGGTTAACTGGGTATGTAACGCGGTACACAAACATCGTGAGCTTCGTGGAAAGACATCAGCTGGCAGGAGTTCGCGAGGTTTGGGCAAGGGGCATCGTTTCTCGCAAACCATCGGTGGTTCGCGTCGCGCTGCCTGGTTAAGAAGGAACTCGCTGTCCCTTCGCAGAAAGCGATAGACATTTCAAACGTTAACTTTCTCTTGTACAAGATACATCATTTCATTGATATATTGCAGATCGTTGTACCCTCGATATTATGGTATATCCTGTGCGAAATAAACATTTCTTTCCTACCAATTCCCTTTGGCTACTAAATATTATTGACTAACCAATTAGTCGAGCTCAAATCCAATGTGCTCGTGCAACTGTAATTATGTGCACGATAAATGTACCCACACTTTGAATGTTAACGAAACATTAAAACTCGTATAATTCCCGTGGGATAGGTTTCTAGATTTATTGACATTCTAAAAATGCGGTTAAAAAATGTTTCACTGGCCAGGACCAGACAGTGATTTATCCATAAATTTCTTCTTTGCAAAGCAGAGCCACCACTTGCTTGGCTTCCCATCCTCGCTGTATACCTTTTCTACAAGCCTGACCCCAGTTTCCTGCCTTATTTGTTGCAAATATTGCCTCATTGTATCTATAAAAGAAAGCATTTTGCTACAATTGTGTAGCAAGATAAAGACACCTGGTCAAGAATAATTTACCTGCTTCAACTGGATTATTTGCTTTGGCGTATACAGAATTTAAAGGAAAACCAGCATCACCGGGAATATCAAATTTTGAAATAGCTAGAGAGTACATTTCATTTGCGGCTTGAGCTTGTGTAGCGCACTTCTGTAACTTCTTTAAACATTCCGTAATGTACAGTGTAATATAAATTAAAACTCTATCAGCTTCGCTCTAAAATAAACAAATTTACATGTATTTATCTTTTTTTGTTTTTACAATCTATTTATACGTAATGTAATAATAATATATGTACAGCGGGAAATGTGTACCTTAATTTCATAGGTCCTGAAAAACACGTTTGCTTTGAAGAAATATAAGGCTTCGTCGATTATGTCCACATCTTGATTATTGAAAGGAGGCGCAGGACCTCTGAAATGGGTTCGAATTGGCAAAAGCGCCATATTACCGATGTTTCCATTGCTTTCTACGAAACTCGAATGATACGCCTATAAAATAGGAAGAAATATTAAAAAGTGCACGCGGTATTGTCCAGAAGAAAAACAAAGAAAAGTTAAATGATGTTTACATAATTAGTAGACAACAGTTTTGACGTATCGAATGTTAGGTTAAAGGAGACGGCTAAATAATGAAAAAGAATCTGGCTGAATTGGATAGGTACTTACAGGCATGCCGATAAATCAATGAAAAAAGGACATTTACTTCTTGCTTCTACTCGGCCAGAAATACTCGTATCACACTGTTTTTAAACGCTGTAAATCGAACGCATTCATCCATAGATGTAGGGTGTGAAACGGTGCGTCATAATTTAGTTTTTCATTGAAGATAAAGAAGAGAAAACGTGGTCTTCTTAAGAATATAATTTCATAGAAAATGTAAGACACTGTAATACTTGCAGCATATGGGACGATTGAAATTTCAAACTATATGTAACTTTATTTCATTTTTTACATACATACATGTAGCAATTGAAACGTTATTGACAATAATAGGTAGAATAAAATTGGATGTATGTAAATACTTTTTGTTTCCAAAGTAGTAACTAGCAAGTAAAAGTTATTCAGATAAAACTGACAATTGTGAATAATGTTGTCACGTTGATAGTTGATTCGCTTGATTATTTTATGTGGAATAATTCAAACATTATCCAGAATCGCAAGGATTCGAAGAAAATCAAGTTCTAGTTATTTTCCAGTGGATCTTGATTTTTCATATTGGCCATTCTAGACGCTTGATGCGAGAAACACTTTCGGTCATTTCCGTTAAATGGCGACGATGATGGACAGTTCGTTTCGAATTGTGTTGTCGTAACTTTGCTTTGTGATTTTAAGAAACTTTCCAATTGTTCGTCTTGTATATCATAATTCCATTGCTCAGGCGTGTATATGCATGAGAATTTGTTCGTAGTCTTGTACGTACGAAAACGTTAAAATTGAAAGCGTAAGCTGCCTTGTGCTTGTGTCGGACACTTTTCTACAAGAATAATGGCCGATATCGAAGGAAAGAAGTTAACCGAACTGCGAGTTATTGACTTAAAAACAGAACTCGAGCGGCGCGGGCTAGACAAAACTGGCAATAAAGCTGCGCTTCTCGACCGTCTCTCCAAGGTATATCTTTTTTATCTTCTTACCTTTTTATTCATTGCTTGTTATCTAGCAATACTGTTCGTTACTTTTTCGCCATGTTAACCCTCCAATTCCATTCATATTTGCTTGCAACTATATTTGAAATGTTCTTCAGATAACTGTTACAGTAGTAGGTTTCCCACCAGGTGGCATAACGTTAATTCCTTATTAATATTTTCTATCAATAGTAATATAAGAAACAATTGTAATCTTGATATAATGGATATCGCTGTAACGATAATAGAAATTTCATTGTTTCTGTGATCTATATAGTCCATCGTGGAAGAGGGTCAAGATCCTGACGAATACTTGATCGTACCGTGTGGCGGAGTATGTAAAGTTAGCCCAAGAAAAAATAGTGGTAAGTATATGTAGGTTTGTTTAAGGGGCACATGGTAAACGGATAGCTACGCAACCCAAGTGAACATCATTTTTCCTTGGCATCCCTCTGCTTTTAGTAACCGGTACGGTAAATCAAGAGGAACCCAACGATACGATAGAAAATCCAAAGGAAGAATCAATGGAAGCTCCGGATAATAACGAAGCTAAGCCTAAAACGGAAGCAAAGTCTACCATAGAGGAGGAGGCAACAGTATCAAAGGCCGAGGTACATCAATTTTTTATTCCTTTTCTTAAGAAAGACAGAAAAGATAATAGTCAATTATGCAGCTACAAGAGAAAAATTATTTCAGGAAGTTGAAAGCAAAGTTCAGAGTAACATTAATAAGGAAATAGAATGCAAGCAGGAGCCAAAGAATCATCCGAGCAAAGTATCGAGTGAAAATATGCAGACCACTGATAAGAAAGCAGAGCCCGAAGCAACTGTGACGGTAAATGAAGTTTCGACCAACTTGGCTTCGACCGTCGAAGCTAACGGTATCGACAATGAAGATTCCATCAATCTAACTATAGGGGAAGATGAGGAAAATCTCCTCGCCGAGGAGGTAATTAATCCAATTGCATTGTTACCCACGACACTTTTCTCGAGACTAAAACGAAAGAATGAACATTAACGTTACACCCTTTATCTTTCTCGATTGCAGACAGAGTCCCACGAGAGGCATAAGGGTAAGTTTTGCAATATCTTGAATCGTATAGTACTTTAAACGTAGACGTAAGATTACGAGGAATAGGTATAGCACTACTCTTGTTTACGGTCACGAGCATTTTACTCAAGCGTGTGCCATCAAGACCAAGGGACTTTATCTACGTGTACGATATTTCATCTATTGAAAATCACCAGCGTGCTGGATATTTCTACAAAGATGCACCTCATACTCCATCTTTCGTCTGTTCTTCGAGCTCCGCATTTGCAAACAAGCACACACCCACTGGAACGATGCAACCTCTCGTCGCATGGACATGCCGTGCGCTAATGTCACTGCAAACCAGTACGGCACGACGATCGACGAGGTTTCAGCCACCATGAAACGTACATCCGTGGACGTTTTTGTGCACAGTTTCTATCAGCAATGTTTTCTGACAAATTTCTCCCATAAGTGCTAGCCTATAAGTTAGTTAACGCTAGAGTTTGATATAAAGTTACATTTAATTCTACCTGACCGCATAGAGCATCGTTGGATCGTTCAGCCTCGAAGTTATGTGGATACAAGAAGACTCAAGTGTATAACAAGGGGAAAAGAATGTTGGCGGTATGCGGAAGTAAATAACGCAACGGCGTTATTAAATGTTTCACTTTGCGGAGAAACGAGTGTCTTTGAACTATATTTTGAGGAAATATTTGACGCGCGAGCGTTTAGTATTCCTCGTTCTCCTGCGTCCCGTAATTCTTCCGACCTAAGCTTTCATGTAGAATGATTTATAGAGGCGCGCACTCGCGCGCGCATGCAAAGGTAACTTTAAATCGTTAGGAAGTTAAAAAGAATGTAGGGTCGCTACGGATTCTGTACGGATTATATAGCATTGAAGAGGGAATTTGTGATGTTGCGATCACGCGATATTCATCATAATTTACTCCGCAATCTGTTAGTGGCTCGGGAAAAATTCCATGCAGTAAATACTGGCCACTAAGCAGCAGTGTTAGGGAGGGAGAAGAAATCTGGCTTCGCAGAAAGTGACTATGCTACCTTGATTGTCTCTGCAGATGGAGGAGAGAAGAAGAAAGTGGAAGAGAACAAGAAGGGAGACTCTAAAGGGAGCGGTAGAGCAGAAGCTGGCGCCAACAACAAGGAAGGGACGACATCGGGTGGAAACGTCGGGACGAAGAACAAGCAGGACGGTGGTGGAGACGGAAGCAAGAGGTTGGTCTCTCATTGCTAAATGGTTCACAGTGGTACGACAACGAAATGTCACACAAGTATATATGCTAGCGATGCTCTTCCGCCGCATACGATACCATCAGGATAAGATGTACCGTCGAAAACGATGGACTTTCAAGCCGAATTATTCGTCAAAGTCGCACGCAAGATTACTTTATTCCCTTTTTTTCAATCACATACGAAGTTCCTTTCCGCTCTCGTACGTTTAGGCTGTAATTCTTAACTCTGGAAAGTATGTTAAGAAATCGAGAAATTGGCTAGCAAACTTAACAAACTTGCGTCCTATAGAAGCAAATCCATGCGCTTTATTCCGTGTCTGATGAAGAATATACTCGTTTCGAATGCAGACAGCAGAACACGTTCGTCCAGCAGCGTTGGTAGCAAGATAGCTAGTATCTGGAGGTAAATAATACACTGGAGACAGACTCCGAATAAGATGTAAGCGACGTGAAGCAATGGTATCGTGCATCGGAGATCAATTCTCTGTGTACCACATACGTGTCAATACTTGTAACAACATTTGCCAAGAAGCGTGCCCTCCCCGAAGAAATACCAAGGAAATGCTCGAACGTTGAAAAGTTGCCGTAACAGCGGTACCATCCTATCTATGGACACATGACCGATGAAATCTGGATTCAACCACAACGAAAACATAATAATTGCCCTAGACTATTAATTATTTATATAGAAACAACATGCAATTGATTTACAAAGCAGCGAGTATCCAATTATTCCTGCTAGTTTGATTTTTTATTATCGTTATTGTTGCCGATCTTGCTTTTGTAATCGTTATTAACGGTGATAACGACGATGGCGGTGGTTAAAATATACCGAGGACGATGGCGATGGCGATGATGATGATAATAATAATAATAATAATAATAATAATAATAATAATAATAATAATAATAATAACAACAATAATAATGACTATGACGACGACGACGACGACGACGACGACGACGACGACGAGGACGACGACGACCCGATGCGATGATGATGATGACGACGACGGTGATGATGATGACGATGATGACGGTGGTGGTGGTGGTGGCGATAACGACGATAACGTGTTATAGAGATTAAAGTTGCTAGCCAAATTTATACGCTTAACATAGTTACAGAGGTACCTAATTAAGCCTCGCAAGAAAACTCATAGTTTCTAACATATTATCTTTCGTACGTAATGAGTAATGAAAATAATTTAAATGATCGTTCCATGCAATGAAAGTTTATAATTGTTTTCAGCGTGGAGTCTAGCAACAAGAGTCAAAAAAGGGAAGAGAAAGGTAAGGTAGCAGCTGAACTGATATTAATTTGATTGTAGCGTTAGATGAGGAAATGTATCGTTTCGTTGTTGGTCACGCAGACAAGAAGTCGTCGCAAGTCAGTCCCGTTAATGCGAGTAGTAGAAACTTGTGGGTATCCGGACTATCCTCGAGCACCCGAGCTACAGATTTGAAGCAAATATTCTCAAAGTATGGAAAAGTGATAGGTGCGAAAGTGGTTACGAACGCAAGAACACCGGGAGCTAGGTGCTACGGATATGTGACTATGTCCACCAGCGAGGATGCCGCAAAGTGTATACAACATTTGCATAGGACAGAACTTCACGGGCGCGTGATATCCGTAGAAAAGGTAGATGCAACAGGACAAAGGAAGTGTTCCCGTCCTCCCGGGGCCCTTGGTACGCGCGTGCTTTCTCTCACTCTGTGCACGTTTATATTTAAAGGCGAAAGGTGACACTCAACAGAGTCATATGCGTAAGCGAGACACGACGAATGGAAAATCGGAAAAAAAGGAGGAGAAGGAGAAGGAGAAGGAGAAGGAGAAGGCGAAGGATAACCACGATATTAGCGATCGTAAGGATAAGGAAACGAAGAAGGACACGGAGGATAAAGGATCGGACGCAAGTGAGTGATATCTAAAAGTAAATAGCGAACCGCGATTCGGTATTTCACACTGGCAAAAGAAACGTTAAAATTTCCGGTAACAGCAAAGAAATCAGAGGAAAAGATGAACGAGAGTGTCGATAATAAGAAAAGCAGAGAAGAGACCCAGGAGAAGAAGGAGGAGCCCTCGAAGGATGCCGATTCCCGATCGACCAAATCGACCAGCAAAAAGCCGGAGAGCGAGAGGGGGAGACGCGAGGAGAAGAGAATTCGTTCCTGGGATCATCATCGATCTCACACGCGTTCCCGTAGCCGCGAACGACGTAGACGCGACGACGTGCTAACCTTCGCGAAAATCAGGGTAAATAAGCCGCAGCCGAGGGAAGACGTTTGGCTGTACCGAACAGGGTGTAACTTGCCACGCGTATTTTCAGGAGGAACGAGAGAGGCAAAGGTTACGCGAAAGAGAGAGAATGCTTCGCGAAGAAGAACGAAGGAGGAGAGAGGACATGGAGCGACAACGGGAAGTAGAGCGGAGGCAGAGAGAAGAAGCTGCACGTCTAGAAAGGGAACGGGAGAAGTTGCGTCGGGAGCGAGAAAGAATCGAGCAGGAGAAGGCTGAACTGCTACGACTAGAACGGGAACGTCAAAAATTGGAACGAGAGAAGTTGGAGCGAGAAAGATTGGAACTAAAGAGGCAACAGATGCGCCTAGAAGAGAGTAGACGCGCGCCACCGCCCCCGTCCATCAAGCGATCTTCAAGCGACCGAAGGGATCCCAGAGATATGTACGTTGAGCCTGATAGGAAGCGTATGACTACCGAGCATAGTCGAAGGCACAGTCCGGAACGTGTCAGCGATCGCCGTGGCGAAATTTTGGATCGGGTCTCCGATAGACGGCTGGATGCGTCGCCGCCTGCTCGCTACGAATCCAGTAGGTAAGAAGGCGTGCGATTAACTTTTCCTCCCAGGTGCGTTTATTGTCGCGCTCGTTCTACGTAGTCTGCGGGGAACATAGATGGGACGTAGACGGAACGTAGACGGAACGTAGACGGAACGTAGACGGAACGTAGGTAGAGCGCAGATTGAACGTAGGTACAAATTACAGATCTGCGCAAGATATGGGCTTGAAGAAGGAGTTTAAACGCAGCGGCGAATTTACGTCCCGCAGTAGTCGGCCCGAAAACTTTTCCGAAGTATCCCGTGGAAGAGAGGTAATCGTCCGCCGAGAACCACTGAGCACTGCAACGACAGCTATCGATCCTCGACAAGTGAAGGATAGGTAAAAATCTGTGGGCTCGAAAACCCGTAGGAGATCTTTGTCGAACAGTGTCCCATTTTTTTCAGGTACGAACGTACAAGTACGACTACTTATCCGCGCGACCGCGACGTTCGGCGTTCAGAAACAGATACGCACAGAAGCTCCAGGGATAGTCACACGCGATACAGCGACAGCTTTAAACCTACTGGTTCTAGTACTCCGCGTCAGTACGAATTTCTATCCTGGTATACGTGTATCGTATACATTTTCCCAAGAGTATTCTTTGACTAAGCAGATGAATATACCGTAGGTGACAGTCGTTACGTCGAAAGCAATCGAACATCCAGCAGCTGGCATTCTGGACCTCCGTCGACGAAATCATTTAATTCCGTAGCCAGTAGTGGAACGCGAGATCCACGGAACGAACCATCCAGTTGGAGTTCCAGATCCTCCGACAACGTAAACAGGTACAGGGTGGACGCCCTCCTTTACCGCTATCTCTATAGGGATATTAACTGATTCCCTACGTGATTCCAGGTGGAGTAATTCAAGCAGCATGGGAAATACGCTACGGCATCCCGTACCACCGACTTACCAAAGCGGCCCAATTCAATCTATGGGATTGACAGCACCCGGCACAGCACCGTCGTACGACCGTTTCGATCCTTACAAGTCGTCCATGCCGAGCATGAGAAAATACTGATGTTGTCCCACTGAATCACAACATTCTAACGAACAATCTTCAACTTGATATATCGATGCGTCTACGATACGTTTACGATGAGAGGCACGCATACGCCCGCGGGCCCACTCATTCACTCGCGCGCACACACGCACACCACGTTATTCTTTACATTATTGACGAATCAAACTTTATTATAGCTGAACAATATATTGTGCACGTCAAATTTTCGTTGGGCACGCGATGCAGCATCTTTTGCGCCTTTCGCGTGAAAGATTCGTGACAATACGACTCTTACATAAATTTGAACAATCTCTTTTGACGCACCTTTTCTATTTTAACGTGGCTCTCGACGAATCGAAACTCTCGCTTTTCATAGCCGTCGATGCGATCATATATGCATACAAAGGATTGTGAAATCTCGTGTTTTCTTCTCGGAGCTTAGCAAGACAAATCTTCGCGGTTCGACGATTAAAAAGGAATAAAAGTGTTTCTTCTTTTGCTATTGCTACTACCATTGCTATCGCACTGTCACTGTCGCTATTACTATCACCAGTTTTACTATTCATTGTCACATTAACTGATCCCTATCGTATTCACGTTGAGAAAACAGAGAATCATGCCGCGTACATCATGTACGGCGTATTCGTAATACCAGAGTGTAATGGATTTTTGTACATTTGTTAATAGACACGATTGTGATGGATCTTAGGAATGCTCCAAGAGAGAGAGAGAGAGAGAGAGAGAGAGAGAGAGAGAGAGAGACTCTTGTTCGTTTACCAGCGACGCAGAGACACTTTTACGATGCGTTCTATTAATTGTTATTTGCAACTCCTTTCAAACGGCAGCGATGCGCATTCGTTTACATCGTTAGATATACACTTATAGTATAGTAAGGCATACCGTACAGAGCTACAAATAATTACATCGTATCTCTTTAACCGATTGTTCGTAGAAATACGTATATATTCTCGCAGGGATACGACTGAACCACTTGTAAATTGAATTCCAGAAGAGAGAACTCTGTATCTAACGAAGTTTCAATCTAGGTTCGTACGTGAATCGCACGTATCATGTTTCAGTGTAGCGATACCTATTACTATATAAATAAATTTATGGCATATTAAATAGATAGTTGGGTTTTTGAAATTCTCCCAACTTAAGTGCGTCAGTTGACAGGGATGACTATTTGTTCGTTGAAGAGCGGGGGGCGGTGGCGCGGGTGCGGTTGCGGCTGCGGAGAGGAGAAGGCAAGGAAAGAGAGAACACTTTCCGTCCAAGCAAATCAGGGATGGCGGGTGCTATAAAATATAATGAAGAATGGGTGAGGGGGAGGGGGCGAGGGCGAGGGCGAGGGAACGATGGCATCGAGAGCAAAGTGTGTCGAGGTCTTTTCACGGATCGTCATTGCGAGCAAGCGCGGTTCGCCCCGTGCGATCACGACTGTACGATTCGACGGTTTCCGTTGCTTTCCTTACTTCGCTTCAATTTCTTCATCTACTCCCTCTTTTCCCCATCTTTCTCCTCCTCGTTCTCCTCCTCCTGCCCCTTTTCTCAGCCTCGTGCGCTCCGTACGCTGCGTACGCTTTCCCCACGCACGCTCTCCCCCTTTCTCACCTTTCCTCTACCTGTGTGCGTGTACATACGTATTTATCCCCCCTTGTTCAAGCTCAATAGAGCCTATGGAGAATTCGCCGGTAGTCTCGCGGGCGCGACAACTTTGTTGAAATAGTTTGTTAGACTTGGCGTGTCTGATCGGGGGTGTCGAGTACGGTGTCTGTTGAAACGCTTGAAATTTGGAATGTCTGCGAAAAAGATCGTTTGAGTTTTTTTTTCCTTTGGATCAGGATGTCGACGTCTACCCTTTTTAGTAAGTGTTCTTCTCGATCGAACGGTGCGTGAATAGTCATCCGTGAAATTGTGCGAGTCGTGCGTGAAGCTCTGCTACTTTGCTAAACGGGACGATCCTTGTAGATGCGTCGAAATAGGCCGCAACTCGGCGAAAGATGAAAGAAAGGGATGCTTCGCGTTTCATTTAATCGTAAGTTTAAATCGTTCGCGCTTAGCGAGCTCTGAGCACTGAGTCGAGTATCGCCGCGTTACGTGCAGGCGCGAAAGCTTGAAAACGCTAGTTTCCACTTTTCGTTGTGCGCGACAGATTGGGATAGTTGGGGATAGATGATGCGACGCGCCTCGGATTGCGTAGGATAAGGGAAACTTGCATGCTTCCATTACGAGCGGAGCCCGACAGCCGAGCGGAGTTGGGTCGAGCGGCCCGCACGATGCGGGCCGCATTGCATCGAGATATCGGCGATGCGAATTGAGAAAGATGAGCATTGAAACGATGGGCGAAAAGAAAAACGGCTGGACAGAAATTGAAACTCTATTTGGGGAGAGGGGGGTTGTAGAAAAGAACGAGGTTGCATTTCGCAGGAGGAGAAGAAAAAATGGAAGCGACGCGGTTGACCTTTGGTGGAGAAATTTGGTCGCATTCCTGGTTCATCCGATCCGATTTACCTGACGCGGATTAAACGCGCGACGATATTCGATCTCTTTTCGTCTCCGTTCGCTCTGCTCGCTCTGTTCGGTGTTTGCTTGGTTGCGTACCACGAGCTCGGTATGTATCAGCTATGAATCAGTGAACGGAAGAAAGGCACGCTTTCTCGTCGAGCAACTTTCACCGTCGATGAAGTCCGTGAGCGTTGACCGATTCGAAAAAGGTTCGCTTGCTCGTCTCGGCCTTCTTCCGCGCGTCCTCTCTTCTTCTTTTCGTTTCGCGTCTCCGCGGGACGTACGAGAATGCACGCTTGCATTCTTGTTCGAGGTCGAAAGTCGGATTCCTGAACGGATTCGTCGGCAAGAATTCAGGGAAAGTCGGTGATTCCGCCCGAGCATGGGGTTTCCCGCGCTCAGCTATTGAAAAAGCCGACAAGCATCCTGAATTTTGCTCTTTTAGGTCCGCATTAGACACTCGGGAAATCGTGTTAATAGGTCGGCATAGGCGAACAGTCGGCCGCGTATCGGGCATCGATCTTGATCGCAGTGCCGGGCGATTCGATAAATCTCGCGCTAAAGTATCGCGCCGATAGCGCCGATAGTCATCTACGATAGAGATGAGATAGAAGAAGATGCGCAACGAGGACGAGGATGATATCATCGATCCTTATCCGGTCCTGAAACTTTTGTCACATGCGGCGCAATCGGTCCTAGGTAACGACTGATGGCGACGCAGAGAGCGACGCAGAGAACGACGCAGAGAACGACGCCGAGATATAGCAGAGATATAGCAGAGATATAGCAGAGGGTTCCGCGAAATCGGTAACGTTCTCAGTCGTCTATTCCATGCTCGATAGGCCTTTCTATGCATACGTCGCGGCTCTTTAATGGGTAGCGTTGTTCCTTGTATCATAGAAGAGAAACGCCGGACCGATCTCGAGTAATCGCACCGCACGAATTATACATATATACATACATATACGGTGTAATGCGCCCGGTTTCACGTACGCGAATGTTTCAGAATTGTGCACATTATGGAGTTTGGTAACGTACTCCTGGTCTTACACCGAAGAAGGTGGCCGCTATCGTTACCGTGCCGGTAAGTAATGGAGACTCGTCAACGTTACCCTAGAAAGGGTTTAGAGGTTTGCGGGCATCGTCGCTTCGACGAGCGCACGTTTCAACAATTTCGGATCGATCTAATGATATGCGCGCGGTGTCCACGATGCAGCAGCGAACAGACACGGAACACCTGAGCCGTTCGTAATACCCGTGCAAAGATGGGGCAGCGATGCTCCGCGAAGAACGACTACCGCAACTTTTCGACCAGACACGTACGTTAGGCGTTACGTAAGATTAGCGAAAGTGGAACAGGAAGGAGGACAACCGGATCCATTGGTCGCGATCACCGAAACTCTGGGCGCATTAAACACCGTTGGCAGCTACATCGTAAATATGACCAGAGGCGTTGAAAATTCCAGCTACCCTCCGAGGGAATTACCGTCGGCCATATACACCATTTCCAAGAACATCTTAGGTAACAGATGTTATTCAGAGATTCGGTATTCGGCATTGACTTTCTTTCGATTTCAACGAACAAATCGTTGCTCCAACGCGTCAACTCAGTTGGGTCGCTCGTTCGCATTTTCAGGGCGCAACGTGACGGACAGCATCGCTCCGCTGGTTCGGGGGGTGGGCTTGCCTCTTCGCCCCGGAACGACCGCCGCTTCCTTCGCCGCCGCGCCGCTCGAGGCTATACAGGAGGACAGGGAAAAGATTTCCTCGACTTTGAGTTCGTCGGCGACTTCTGCGGTATCGGCGACCGGCTGCACCACGGCAGACGGTAACCCAGGAAAGTGCCAAGATCTGAGCAACTGCCCTCAACTGCTGCTCGACTTGACCAAACTCAGACAGTCGCTGTGCTTCAAAAGTCTGTTCGTGCCGGGCGTTTGTTGCCCGTTGTCGGACAAACCCGACAACGACGGAATCAGGTAAACCCGCGGCAACAGATACACGTGTACATTCGCGGGCACACCACCTCCGCGAAACTCGAATGCGTCTCTGGTATTTTCAGTCCGATAGCCAGCATAGTAGCGGCAGCTGCAGCCGCACCAGGACTCGAGTCAACCTCTTCGCGGCCACCGACTCGACCCACTCGACCGACTCGACCGACACGACCGACACGACCGTACCAAACGCCCCGACCAATTCCGTTGTATCCCGTCGTTCCTTCCTCGACGACGGCCCTACCTGTTCTACCTACCACGGAATTGGTACCCGTTTCTACGATCGTCGATTCGTCCGTCAATCAAACGAACGGCTTCCTCGGTCTGTCATCCATCACCGACACCGTCGACAACAATTTCATCCAAGACGACGAAGGTAACGCCGTCTCGCAGGCGAATAGCCTGGCGCAATGTACGCGTAAAAGAGCACCCTTATTCTTTGCCACGCAGAGTGCGGTGTAAGAAGTTCGGGCAAGTATCGAGTGGTCGGAGGAGAAGAGGCTTTGCCAGGCCGTTGGCCTTGGATGGCAGCGATCTTTCTACACGGATCTAAGCGCACGGAATTCTGGTGCGGAGGATCCCTCATCGGGCCGCGACACGTTCTAACCGCGGCTCACTGTACGCGCGATCACCGCCAACGCCCGTAACTATATACCAAATATACTTGAATAAATATTCGCGCAACTCGCACGCAGTTGCGTCCAGTTGGAGCGATCGGTTTTACTCTACGTTCACGCAGATTCGCCGCGAGACAATTCACCGTGCGTTTGGGAGATATAGACCTCGAGAGGGACGACGAGCCATCCGCTCCAGCAACCTACACGGTCAAGCAGATACACGCTCATCCGAAATTTTCTCGCGTTGGATTTTACAACGATATCGCAGTTCTAGAGTTGGCCAGGCCTGTCAGAAAATCTCCTTACGTAATACCGATTTGCTTGCCCCAGTTACGCTATAGAAGCGAGCGTTTCGCCGGCGCCAGGCCCACCGTTGTCGGATGGGGCACCACTTATTACGGCAAGTCCGCGGCAAATCTCCATCAATCTCCATCAATAGAGATTGATGGAGAATCTCTATCAGAAATATCGATACATTCATCTTGATACTTTTGCTTCCATTTAAATAACCAGCGATATTTTGTCGGCGTCTGCTACAGGTGGAAAGGAAAGCACGGTTCAACGACAGGCGGTGCTTCCGGTGTGGAGGAACGAAGACTGCAACGCGGCGTACTTTCAACCAATCACCAGCACGTTCCTCTGCGCTGGTTACAGTCAAGGTGGCAAAGATGCTTGCCAAGGTGATTCGGGTGGGCCGCTTATGCTCAGGGCGGACGGTCGATGGATTCAGATCGGTATAGTTTCGTTCGGTAACAAATGTGGGGAGCCCGGATATCCAGGAGTTTATACACGCGTTACCGAATACGTAGATTGGATAAAGAATAATGTCAATTGATTCTATCGCTTGATTCTGCGCACTGGCATCCTATGTACATATGTACGTATACGAACGATTCTCGACACCTTTATTTTACTTTACTTTACCAATTTATTAGGCGCCTCGTTTATTGTACAGTCTACCTTTTTCGCGACCGACCATCATCTTATTTATATATATATATATATTTTCTATGTACATACGACTAGTTAATAAATTAAGTTTTGTTACTCACGTATGCCTATTTATCTTGTATTGCTCATTTCGGTAAGGAGCATCGCGCGAATGCGACGGCGTAGGCTCGATAATTCGAATATCAATTGTTCCATATTTCATCAATCAACTATTTCCCCGTTTGTCTTTCATTTAACCACCTATCGTATCATAGAAGTAGCAGTATTCTATTCGTTTTTGCGATGTATCGTTACGTTGTTCAATCGTTGCCAAAATCTGCATGTCAATTCCCATAATTTGCGACACTTATGCGTGCGTGCGTGCGTACGCACGTACGTATGTACGTATATGCGTATAAGCGTATAAGCTGAAGACGTTTTCCACTTATTCGCTCCATCTTTTCCGTCGGGGACTCTCGACTCGAAAAACTTGTTCGTAGACGACACGTGCACCACAATGAAAACTAAAAGCGCCTCGGTCCAAAATTTTCAACAGCTCGTCAAGCAAATGATCGATGGGACCCGACCAGATAACGGTTAGTCCAATTTTCCTTTATATTTAATTTATCAATCGACACACCGCTGCACGATCGTCGTGTCTACATTTTATACTTTCATCCTGCTAGACCAAACAATGGAGTTCCATCGATTGATTTACGAGAAATGGCGATTCGAGAAGGTATCCGAATTGAGGAGCGCGGAATGCAAACATGGTCTCCCGGAGGAACTAGTATCGGATGAGCAGGTTTAAATTGTAGCTGCAACTAAGAAGAACTCGTTCATTTTTAATTCTATTTCCGCATTTATGCTTTGATGCTTTGATGCTTTTAGAGCATATCAGCACCGCAAGCGCATCGTAGATCTCGCCGACCAAAATATAAGCGATTTTCTGTAGATGTTGAACCTGTTATATGCCCCGGAAAGACAGCAGAAGCGGGACGGACTGAAGAAACTGAAGAAACTGAAGAAACTGAAGAAACTGGAGAAACGAATGATTCAAAACCGTTGCAAGTACAAACTTTCCCATCGAACGACAACAAACAAGCACATTCCACTAATAGCGAGGCGAATTTCGCTGGCTGTGCTGATAAGATTATTGAAATTTGGAGCAAGTCACCGAAACGGAAAGGCCAATTACCCAGAACGAGTAACAAGATCGAGATGGCCGAGAAGGGACCAGCACATGATAGCGTTATCGGGTTACTATTTCTTTCGAAAAATCTTCTCTGTAGATACAATTGTCACTTGCTCTGTTATACGAAACGAAATCGTATAGATCGCCGAAGCAGAAACAGGACAAGGAAGGTTTGTCTTTCGATACTTGGAAAAAAAGGAAGACTCTGGTGTACAAACGAATGATCAAGGAGGTTAAAGCTGTAGAGCAACAAAAGGTACTCCAAAATCGAGCACACATGGAATCAACGAAAAATACCAAGCAGGTGTACATCCTACTGCACTATCAAGTTGTTTAATTCTTAGGTAGTTAAATGTCTCCTTAACTTTCATTCCGATTCTTTTACAATGATGCTGTTCTTTTGCTGCAAGATGCAATTGCATAAGAAAGGGCAAGCAAAAGGAACCAGGCGAAACCCAGAGCTACTTTTCAAGAAGCATCGCGATCTGCCAACCCCAGCGGATGAGATCAATAAATCAAATTGCAATACTATTATCAAGAGGGGTCGAGATGTGGGCCTGCGCGTCTTCAATACCTTGGAAGAACAAAGAGGGATAGAATTCCGTAAAAAAAACAGAATGTCCACGGCGGTGATGCAGTAATGTTCCTTGTTTAGGATCAACATTAAAGGCAGCAAGGAAACAATTTTCTCATTCTTTTTCAGACGATCACACCACATGGCGAATGTTCAAAGAAATAAAACAAGTTTGATGGATGATCGTATAGGAAACATTGCATTCAATTCATGGTTGAATCAATTGAATTGGACACTCCACAAGAAGTATATGCGGGAACGGCGGCACCTTGTACGATCATTTTACTGTCAACCTTTTTATTATGGAAATACAAGTGTCTTTTGAACTAGATAAGTATAGCGTTGTACACAACTTTACGTATTGTATTACATTTCTATTGTCTTTTCGCTAAGTATACTTAGCAGAATACAAAACTGCAAGCAACAAATTCATAATATCGTGCGACGCAACGGTAATGCAATATACAAAGAATATACATGCATATACATCTCAATGTGTGCGCGCTTGAAAATTTCACTGAATACAGATCTGATTTAAACAAATTCACTTATCTCGGCTTTTACTGGGCCGATTTTAATCAACGGCGTCTCAAATTGAAGCCCTTGATTCAAGGAACAATTTCTTTCTTGCTTAGAATAGCTCCCGTGTAATTTTCAAATAAAGACTTAAAATGTTTATAACAAATGAACCGGTCATGGAATATTCTTAAAACCTATTGGAGATTGCAGCTTGGGTATCTACCTTTAATTTATGTCGAATAATCATTGATGTAGCTGACCCGCAAGTCGATACAATGGCATTTGTTTATAATTTCTTTAAACAAATTCATTTATCTCGGCTTCTACTGGGCCGATTTTAATCAACGACGTCCCAAATTGAAGCTCTTGATTCAAGGTACAATCTTTTTCAAGCTTAGAATAGTTCCCGTGTATAGGTACCGTGTAATTTTTAAACAAACGTTTCTATTGCTTATAACAAATGAACAGGGCATGGAGAATTTGTAAATCGTTTATCATCGTGTAGCAGCATCCTTTACCTGCATTTTAAGCACACGGTCATTGATCTAGCGCCACCAGAGATAATTACAGGGACCCGGAGTGTAATTTTTCCGATTTTTCAATTGTTAATAACATTCAAACCACACGTGCCATTTTGCTACACCTGTTGGAGGATATAGCTATGGCCCATAACTTTAATTTAAGGCAAGTCTGCTTAAAAAATACGCAGCAGAAGCCGAGAAAAACGCAATTGTTTAAAGTAGCGATGTAATCCTGAAATTCGGTTTTGAAGTAGCGGCAAACTGCGAAAAGGCTGTAAACGCGAGATGGCGCCACTAGTCCGGTTATCGACTTTTCGTTACCGATAAAATTAAAAAATTCTTCTCTCGGCTCCTGGTGGTTGTTTCTTAATAAATAGGGTATCAAATGAAAGGGAACCGAATAAGCTACACGATAAAATATACCGCGTTGCTGTAAATATATACAGTTGGCCGTAATAACCATTTTAATTGTTTAATTATTTATAACAAATGAACTTCACATGGAATAATATTCACATGTATTGGACATGGTAGCTGATACTTGTAGCTTTAATTTATGTCCTTTGATCGTTTTCGCAGCTCGTCTGCAAGTCGAAGTAATCGCATTTGTTTATAATATCTATAAACCAATGCAATTATCTCGTGTTCTACTGGACCAATTTTAATCAACGACGACTTAAATTAAAGGTCTCGATTTTAGAACGACCATCCGCCCCTCGATCCACTCTGTTTTAGATAAACCTTTTTTCGCTTATGCTTCTTGGCCCTCCCTTCTTTCGTTTGCCTCTATATATCCCATAACATTTCTTCCCTCTCCTACTACATACTTACTAATATACATTTTTGTGTGCGCAGGCAAAGAGTAAGGGACATTGATTGTCACTTCTCATCGTGTATAAATGCAAGAAAGAAGAAAGAATAACTCTTGCCACAGACTTTAGTTATAGTCAATTACTTGATAAAAATAGCTTGTAACTATTAGCCCGTTAGTTTAATTTAGAACAATTGTGTAATTAACTGTTATGGCATACCTAGTGTATATTTTATTTCATATTCAGCATATTCAGAAGAACTTATATGTATTTTAATTACTTTTACTCAAAGTTCTACTGAATGCGCTAAGTATAAAATGAAAGATATAATAAGCACTTTACATATGCACAAGTTACACAATTGGTGTAATGTAAAATAAGCTTCCGCGTATAAAGTACGTATACTCTAATATAAGTTTTATCTGTAAGATATATTGTAAAGTACCTTCAAAGAATAGTTTATAAGTATTAGCTAGTAAATTTGAATTAAAACATGTTTGTAACTAGTATCTACATTAATTAATTTAAATAAATCTACAATGAAAGGAATTCTACTGCTCTTGTTATTTTCAATCCTTAACAATCCTTAAAAAGACCTAATTCCAACTCCTTAAACAAGTACTACCGTGCAGAAACTATAAATGCAAAGTTCACAAGCGGAAAACTTGTAAAAATAGACCCGTTCACTATTAAACATTGCGCTAATTAAGAGAAATTAAGTAACGTCCTGATGAGAGCTCCAGAAATTTAAGCGCTCGTAAATTCCAGGAAGGTGACGCCATTTCCAAGAATTTGTGAAATAGAATACGTCCTCCGACATCATATTCTCTTGATACAAATCCACGATTTTCGCCAAATATTTTTGTCAGAAACTCAGAAATTTTGAGTTCGGAAATTCCTGGAATGTGACGTTATTTTTGGGAACGAATACCTCCTCGCTTATCACATTCTCCTAATACAAAACCACGATTTTTTGGTGTTTTTGGCAAAAATCTCTGCCGAAAATCGTAGATTTGTATCAGGAGAATATGATATGAGAGGAGGTATGCGATCTCAACAATTTTCTAAACATCAGCCAACCAATTCTTCAAGAAGTGAAGACTTAGAATTTGCTGCTTCCAAATTTAATAACGTATAGGGCCATTTTTACAAGTTTCTCGCTTTAGGACTTTGCATTTAAAGTCCGTCCACGGTACTTCTTGTTTAAGGAAGTGGAATTAGGTGTCTTCAAGGATTGTTAAGGTGTAAAAATAAAGGGAGCGGTAGAATTTCTTTTATTGAAGATTTATTTAAATTAATAAATGAAGATGCAAGTTACAGAAATGTTGTAGTTACAATTTACAAGCTAATACTTAAATATTCTTTAAAGTTAATTTACAATATACCTTACAGATAAAGCTTATACTAAACTTTGCGTACTTAAAATACTAAAGCTTATTTTAAATTGCAGCAATTGTGTAACTTGTGCAAATGTGTGTATATTGTTTATTATATCTTTCATTTTGTATTTAGCACATTCAGTAGAACTTGTAATAGTAATATAAGTAATATTACAGTTTATACAAGATCTACAGAATAAACTGAATATAAAATAAAAGATATAGAGAATATACATAACAGTGAATTACACAATTGCACTTAATCAGTGGTGAGCAACCTTTGGCTTGCGGCCCGCATTACTAACCCCTTCGCATCGGCAGAGGAGATATTTTGTCGCATGATTTCGTACATGATATGCTTTCAATGAGATATCTTGCAACGCAATGTCTTTCATGCGATGCTATGTACGTAATATCTTGCGATACAAAATTGTTCATGCGATGCTATGTACGTAATATCTTGCGACACAAAATTGTTCATGTGATGCTATGTACGTAATATCTTACGACACAAAATTGTTCATGCGATGCCGTGATCTCCTTTCTTCCTCCTGCGCACAATGATAAGTACCGGTCAATGATCCTCCTCTTTGCCAGGAAACATGTACATAAAAAACATATATTAATAAGTATCTAACAGGAGTGTGAAAAATTGTTATGCGATGTTTAAATAAGATTCATTTAAAAGGAATGGAATAACTTAAACATGAATAAATTGCACATAGGGGGAATGGAATAAAGTAATGGAAATAAGATACTATGAAATACAACAGCATATGCAGAACAGAAAAATAAAAGGAGCACGATATAACGACAGGTATAAATATATTAGAACAGCAACACTACCACTGTACCAAAGTTAAAGGCTAATACCAAAGCTTCAGCAATTAATAGTGTAGGAAAGATCTGGAATCACACAAAAGTTGAACAGATATTGGGAGAAAGTAGAGTATAAAAGGTATGACCTGTGCGGATACAAATTTATAATGTTAGAACATCTAGTACGAAAATGTAGGGAAACAGATAAGGTAGTTACGCTAGAGGACCTGATGCGTAGAATAAGAGATGAAAGCTTCTGAATTTGAAACCGAAGGATATACATATAATAGATGTGCATAAAGGGACTGCTAGTAAGAAATGGGGCGATTTGTGCGGTAGAGGAGGTACGACAGAAAGAATGGAAGAAAAGAATGTGTAAACTAAGATAGTAAATCTAAAGTTAGATTATATGTACTCGTACAATTAGCAAAAATTTCATGGCTGCGAGGTTGAAACAAAGAGGCATACTATTGTTAGTATCTAGCTGGTGAACACAGGAAAATGTAAAGGAAGAAATAAATACTCAGAGATGTAAATACCTTCGTTAAGATGTTTCGCAGAAATATGTCAAGCGTCGTTGGTTTGTCATAAACATTTACACAATTAAATTAAATATTATGGGTAAGTGGATAAACTTACCGCAACAACACTATGACAGATGAATAGCTTGTATCTTCCCCATTCAAATGCTACCTCATAGATGAAAAAATAACCATCACGAGTCGAGATATAAAATTTATATTTATTATTGCTTTTTACCGACAATCTGTCGGTAACGATATCACAGACAGTCGATAATCAAGCATATGGCGCCATCTCGCGTTGTCGGCCTTTTTGCAGTTTGCCGCGTCCTCAAAACCAAATTTCTGGGTTAGATCGTTAACTTAAACAAATGCGTTTTTCTCGGCTTCTACTGCATATTTCTGAACTGGACTTGTGTTAAATTATAGCTACGCGCCATAGCTATACCCTCCACCAGGTGTAACAACATGGCATTTGTGGTTTAAAAGTTATTAACAATTGAAAAATCGGCAAAAACGCACTCCGGGTCTTTTTAATTCATGCCCTCTGATTATTGGTGTAGCTCGTCGGCAAGTCAAAATAATAGCATTTGTTTATAATTTCTTTAAACAAAGTCAATTATCTCAGCTTCTGCCAGGCCGATTTTAATCAACGGCCTTTCAAATTGAAACTCTCGACTCAAGAGCCAATCTGCTCCCCTTTTAGAACGGCCCTCGTGTATATTTTCGGTGCAATTCTCAAACGAATTATTAATTTATTTATAAAAAATGAATAGCGCGTGCAGCATTTGTAATTCATTTATTGTCGTGTAGCGGCATCCTTTACTTTCATTTTGAGATCCGGATCAGTAATCGAGCGCCTCGAGGTGTCGAGATAATTGCAGTGCCCCAGAGTGCATTTTTCAATTGTTAATAACTATTAAACCACAAATGCCATATTGATGAAACTGTTGGAGGAAATTGCTATGGTTCGTAGCTTTAATTTAAGACTAGTCCGGGTACAAAACACCCACTAGAAGCCGAGAAAAACGCAATTGTTTAAATTAACGATGTAATCAAGAAAGTCATTTTTGAAGGTGCCGAAAACTGGTAAGAGATCGGCTCCTTGGTCTTACCTTCCTTTCGGTGCTTGCTAGCTACTCACGTCTGGTTGTTTGGTAAAAATCGAAACCATAAATATGGAACTATATTACAAATAGTGTCGTCCCAACAGCCACGACGCTCATCATTAGTTTGTTTCCATTCACCAGTGCTCGTTAGTCCCCATCTCGAGGTTTTTCCGACGTAAGAGAGGCGAGCGACACATGAGAAAACATCGGTAAACACTTTTTCTGAGGAGGTATTTCTCCGGATAGATGCACCGCGGAGCCTGATCTTGCTCCAGTTTACCGAGTATTACTGCATTTCTTTGCTCGAATTGTCCGATCATGCGAGTTGATTTATTTCATTTCTTTATTTCTTTACTTATTTTATTCATGTATTTACTTTATTGTTGTATTTCATATAATAGTTTTGTGTTGTACATCGCAATTATCATAAATCAAATTTGAAAATAGGCTTTAAATTATTATAACAACGTATCTTAGAGAATAATTGAAGCGCTCCCTGGAATTAATAGAGTTGGAGAACTCTCGCAACAATTTTCCACGAGCTTATATCGAAACTTACGCGTGTATATGGGGGACCGTTTCAATTACGATATCGTCGCTATGTGTATTGAACACTTTTCGAAATCCCCGTCACTACAAATCTTGAAATGTTCAAATGTTCAGTCGAAATGAACATTGCTTATTACGTATAGTCGAGTGTTCATCTAGTTGAATATTTAGTGTATCATACTAGGTTCGGCCGAAATAACGGATGACGTTTACTATTTACCTTCCATTTCCTATAATTATTTCTTGTGTAATAATAACCATAATATAATAATAATAAACATTATTACCACCACAGCAATAATAGTATTATAATAGCACTGTTCCTAGGGTCGCATGAACTTATATTTACGTAACTGCGGCCCACTACCTTGCTTTAACACAATGAACGGTATTCCTTCCTCTGAATAGGATTCGTAATACATAATATTTAGCGTAGCATCTTACCGCGCGCACATTATATTGTATCAGCATATAGTTTCATCTTTTTCTATTCTTTCTCATCTTCTATTTTTTCTGTTCTTGTTCGCGGTAAATGATCAAATTCGACTCGAAGAAGTCGCTTGTATCGTTTTGCCAAGTATCGTATGTATAACAGATGTCCTTGTACACAAATCGGTTGTTTCTGTCTTTTTGTACGTACCACCCCTTCACCCCAGGCCACCGTTTTATAAGCCTCCATCTTTTACGGGCTGGAATAGATGGTCACCTCAATTGTATTTTGCATTTTGCATGGCTATTTTATAATAATATAAAATTAGAGTAAAGAGGAACAAAAATTTCTTTCTCTTTTCTTTTTCTTCTTCCTATTCGTTCTTAATTTCTAGTACAAGTAATGTAACTCTCACAGGGTTTCGGGCGAAGGTCGAGGCAGGGGGTTGGATAGAGGTGTTCGTAAGACGAAAACTACATTCTCGAGGTCAGATCTGTTTAGCAAACAATGTTTAACGAGGGAGAGTAATTACGAGGAGGATACGCCTAAGGAGGACCGGGGCAATAATACAAGAAGTAGAAGAGAAGGAAAGATTGTTACGGATAGTATCTCGAACTTGAATGCAGTATTCCAAGTTTTGCTGCTTTCTTTTATACTTTTGCTGTTTCGTTTGATCCCAAAGTATTGTTACTATTATACTCGGACAAACGGAAATAAATCTCCTTCTCTCTCTCCCTCTCTCTCGCTCTTCGATACGGCAATAACAGCATTATTATGTATCGTTTAATTAACATAATGTTTATTATTCATCTATTTTCTCGTGGTAAATCGAAGCCTTTGTTTTCGCAAACGTAAAAATTAAAATGAAGCTTTTTTTCTCCCTTTTCTTTGAAATTCGATGCACGAAATTCAAGGAACACAAAAAGGATGCAAGGTTCCAATTGGAGAAGTACTACTACACGTGAAGCCAAAGCCGACGCACTTAATGTATGCGCATCTGAATGTATGATGACAAATGTCTATGCAATGTTGCAAAGATTGAACCCCGTGAACATGGGCAATCCATCTGACAACGATTAAACATAGGAAATTTAGCAAACTGTTGTCGATATTTCGTAGCAGAACGATCCTGCATTACAGGAGTAGCATGGCTGAAGGACGATAGAAGACGAATGAAAAAGCAAACGACACACATACATTTTCTGTGTTCCATTTCGGTCTCACCGCCTCTGTTCTTTTTCCACCTTTTTGTTCCTCTCTTTTCCTTCCCGCCCCCCGAGATTTTGTTCTCAAGTCGTATTCGGTAATCGTGTGTATCGTATAATTACACTAGTTAATAGTAATAAGTTGTAGTAAGGATTTACCGCCTTATCACCTAACATGACAAATAATATCGAATCTGTGTTGCAATGGATACAATTAGGATATTAATGTAATTTAAATGTCTAAAAACAACGCTTCATATTCGAGTTCCATCTATTTTACTACTTTGAATTCCAGGTTCTATTTCATATTTCATATCATCCGTGTAAGAAAGCGGAGTTTCCTTCACAAAAATTTCTCCTCTTCCATTTTTCTTTCTTTTATAGATCGTACTTATTTTCCTTAATGAGTCCACTTATTCCATGCCTGCAATCAAATCGTTTATTCGTAATGCACGTATATAAATAAACGGCGATTCGTACCGTTGCTAATTAAATAAAATGGAGAACGATAATAGAGAGAAAAGACGTGCGCGAAGTGTCGCGCGAATAAAAATATACAGATAAAACAAGATATCGAATGAAAATTTCTACTGGAAATGTCCGATTTCGTTTCAACTTCAGTTACGCCTTAGGTTATAGTGAAACTCGTAGCATATAACATACCGCATGCTGTTTATCTTGCACGGCATCTGGTATGCCCCACGCTGGCGGATCCATCTTATTCGCTTCGTTCGGAGGAATTTCTGTCAACGCTGGTGTTCCAAATTGTCCCGGCAATAACGTTAATCCCGGCATCAGGGACAACGCGGTTGCGTTTCCATTAGGATAAGGCTGTTGTTGAGTGTCTACGTGAGCCTGCATGTACGTCAAGTTAAAACTATCAGGCTTGAAAAGAAAATCAAGATGAAAATGATAGATGAGAGACTCGAATAGTTTTACCTGAAACGAAGATTCCATCATCTGATGAAGTTCTGCATCAACGTTCGATATACGATTATACGTGGCGTTCGATCGAAACATCTGATGTCTGTCTATTCCAGGTGCCAGGCTTGCCCATGATCCAACAAGCTTTTCGTTATTCAACATCCAATTAATAGAATCGGCATCACCACCAGGGCCCATCCCCGCTGTGGCATAATTTTTCCAGGCTCGTTCTGTGCCGATCGGTCGCGGTACTTTACGGTCTTCTATTTTAAGCTGATTCATCTCCTGAGCTACTTGTGCCGGCGACGATGGTGATATAGCCGGTGAGCCACCATTTTCTAGACTGGTAATTAAATCAATGCTTCCAGGTTGTGCAGTGATGTTTGCCAAATGATTGGAGAAACCGATTTGTCCTATCATCGGGTCCTGATGGGGTGGATAATTATTGTGCGGTGGAACGAATGGCCAACGCGTTTGCCCATTCGTCGAGATACCGGTATTAGCTGGAGTAGCTCGAGACGGTGGCTGATACTTTCCTAAAGGAAAGTTCCCAAGCATCGCTAAATTGTTAGATTGAATCGCTGATGGAGGTGGAGGTGGTACAGTGGCAAACATATTTGGATGTATTCCACCGGCTGCCGAACCCGCGTTGAACATGGTCACTTGTGGCTTGCTGTTCAAGTGTAACGAGCTAGAGAAATCGGGCGCTCTTGGATTCAATCTGGACATACTGACAGTAGTGTTCACCGTAGCAGATGGAGCTATCGTTTGCGTGAAATTCTGCATGTGAGGATGGAATGGCAACAGCGGATGGGCCTGTCCTTCGTTCGGAACCATTTTCAATAAGCTCGAGTTTACGTTTGGATGCTCGTAACCGACGTTATTCCCTTTAAACAAGCTTACGTCCAACGTTGCTTGTGAAGTAGAAGCTATCACGTGTGGTTGATGTGTCGCCGCGTTACGACCTCCTATTAGTTCCCCTGGAAATACTGGTCTACTATACTGCGCTCCCATAGCTGCTCCCATCTCTATAGTTTGCTGCGGGATCACAGGGCGTGCTACAGCCAAACTACCAGGTGGCTTACTCGTTAGAGGATGTTCATTGTAATTTCCGGATGATTGAAATTGCGGTGGTTGAATAGGATTGTGACTAGCGTTCGTGGACACTCCGCCGCTCCCTATGCTTACTGCGTTCGTATTGGCTGTACTGTTCGATTTACTCGAAACGGGAGAACACATCGTTGTTCCTCGATATCCGGGAGCTTTTGAAGCATCCACCTATACGTAACACGAAAATTACAACTCGGTTATATAGCGGAATCGCAACGCGAAACTCTTGCTTTTTCTCCTATTAAATTATTAGATTATTCAATTATTATGGAAAGAGATATATGATACTAGCCTGAGGAGGTACACTGTCGATGAACTTCGAAGAGGAGGAACCGGATATGTTTACGGAAACTCCACCACCTCCAGCTACGGTCGCGAAATTCATGCCCTTTTGAGATTCGTTCTCTCGCCCACCCCACATCGATTGCTGGGTAACTTTTGTGAAAGCGTCGTTGAACAAAGAGTATTCAAGGGGGGTATTGTTCGCCTGCTGCTGTTGCTGCAATTGTTGTTGTTGCTGGTGTTGTTGTTGTTGTTGTTGTTGTTGCTGCTGCTGTTGCTGCTGCTGCTGCTGCGGCTGGTGATGATGATGGTGGTGGTGGTGATGGTGGTGTTGTTGGTGTTGATGTTGGTGTTGTTGCTGCTGCTGTTGCGGCTGTTGCTGTTGCTGTTCTTGAATAATCGATGCAATAGGCGTCGTACTACGCACATGTTGCTGTTGATGCTGTAATTGTTGTTGACACTGCGATACTATAGGCGGCGATGGACTGACTCGCACCGACGAATTAGAAGAGGATGAAACGACGGTATTTTCTGCACAGTATGCAACCACCGTACTTGTAGCCGGTGATACTGTCGAGTTTGAGCCAGGGGAGTAAGTAGACTTTCCGGTATAATTAGACACCATAGTTGGCGGAGCAGATAAGGTAGGCAGTGGTCGGCAGTGTTTTGGCGATGTACTAACTACAGACTGCTGGGGTGAAGTCTGAGCCATTGCCGCGGCCGTAGCTGACATGACAGTAATTGTATTTGCTTGCTGCGATTTCTGTTTGTTTACCGCGGTATGTGTGGATTGCATCACGGTAGTAGACGCATGCGTTGAGGCAGTGATTTCAGATAACTTTGCGGCAAAAGTCTGCGTGGTGCTTGTAGTTACGATTTTCGTTGCTCGTCCAGCAGTCATAATGGCGCTCGTGTACGACATTGTTGTTTTTGTGTTCGACGACGAAGCCATCTGAGCTGCTACAGCTTGTGCTCGCTTTTCGGCTATACAGGCGGGCGCGGGAACACGGCCAGAAAAAAGAAACAGAGCAACATTGGTCGAATGTTAGTAGGCGCTGTTCACCCGAATGCTGTTCCCTATCTGCGTTACTACGTTTCATGTTAAGAAATATATTATCGATGAGAGACGCATCGTATTATTTACCTGCAGCTACGAGCCTAGGCGCGGTTGCACGTGGAAGAGGCGTTGGAAATGCACCAGCTAACTTAATGGTAGATGATGATCGAAGTGGAACCAACTGATTGACGGTAGACACCCCAGAGGCGTAACCAGCTTTACTAATTTGAGTACTACTCGTATTGGACGTTAGACTCGGTGGTTTACTTACGGGTCCCAACTTTGCTTTGCTGGACTGAAAATGAAACCAAAAATGAATAATAGCTGACAAGTTGTAAAACGTTATAAAAAAAGTTATGTCGTTATGCCCGATAGCTTGAGATATTTGTATGGTCTTACAGCTACGGTAGAAACGGTTTTATCCCAAGTCGAGGTCGTAACGACCGTGAGTTTTGATTTTGGAAGCATTTGCAATATATCGACGTCTGGATCTTTAATGAGAGCCGCTATTAATGTGTGAGCTTGTTTCGTTGCGTCGGATGATCCCCTATAAGCCATAGCGTAAGAAAAATTCACGTTTATTATCAATAAGATTATTATCAAAGAGCAGTTTCCAGAATGGATAAGATTAATTATTGATTCCATACTTTATGGTAATAATTCGTTCGCCCTGGCACTTGCTTTGCTTCTCCACCTCGATATGGGCTCCTGTTGCTCCTCGAATTGCGTTTATATTGCTCCCGCCTCTTCCGATAACTCGGCTAATAGCGTTCGGTGGAACGGACACTTTTTTTGAGCGGAATGGCGAATTCATGAATCTACCAGAATCATCGGACTGCCCCCTGTTCCGAAAGTGATTATTATCTTCTACTACTTATTATGCTATTACTTGAAATTCGAGATTCTTACTTTCGCACAACTTCTTTCCAGCCTTCCTCGCGTTTCCCACCTTGCTTGGGACTAGTTGTTGTGTTTGTCTTTGTCGAAGCACTCAATCCGTCTCCATCGAACTGATTGTTGTATGACTTTTTGCCCTTACCAGGCATGTATGTTTCATTGCCAGTTGCCTCGAAATCTTCCCTATCGGCTGGATGTCTCGACGATTCGAATACTAGCTGACCTTTCAATTTACGTTCGCCACAATTTACACCCGTGGATCTAGTTGGCATCGTAGTGGATGTTGCCGACGTAGATGATACCGTATTAATGGCATTGCTCATTATTCTTCTGAAAAAATTACATTATTCGGGAGATAATTCGAAAACGAATTAGATTATCTAGTGTAATTTGAAAAACCCTTTCGACTTACTTTTCCGACGCATTCGTTTGAGATTGAGATTTTGTCGGTGTTATAGAATTTTGCGAAACGGTAGCCCCTTGCGCAATTACAGATTTTGGAGATCTTTGCGGAGATGCGTCTTTTTCGTTGTTGCTAGGACTGCTGGTTTTCTTCTTCTTTTTCTCTTTTTTTTTCTCCCTAGCTTTGACATCGTTGCTGCTACAACTTCCTTGACTGTTCGCATCTATACCACTGTCACCTTCTTCTCTATCAGGATCTTCGGGGCTTCTGTTAACCGGCGACGGCATACTGTCCATTCTTTCGCAACCGTCGCCAGTTTCGTGTTCGCTGTCGTCCACCCTGTCGCACTCTTCGTCGCCAGATTTCTTTCCATTATCCTCCTTATCCTCGTAGTTGGATTCATTTTTCTTGTATTCTTCGTGCAACTTTCGCTTCTCCTCCTTCTTCTCCAGCTTCTTCTTCTTCTTACGCTCTCGCCGACGAGCTGCCGCCGCTTTCTTTGATTCTTCCCTCGTTTTTTCCATGTCCAGTTCTTCCAATAATATCGTTGCATTTTTATTTGCCTTTGCCGCTTGAGTCTCCTTCGCGGCCCGTATAACTTTCACGCATTCGTGACACTTCTCGAGGAGCTCCTTGTCGCTCAGGGTGGCTATGTACCTTATTATTTCTTGGTCACTCGGAAACTGGGTAACATGATTCACCATCCATTTAACAACTTTAATGTGACCCTTGCGAAACGCAGCCATCAAGCAAGAAACCTGAAAATTAAAAGGAGAACGTTTACGCAAATGTATTAGAATGTGAAATGAACGTAACGCACAAGTTAAAAGGATCTGGAACAAGCAACGTACCTTGCGATTATCCTGCGAATCGATATCTGCACCAGCATGATACAACAAATCAACAACATTCAAATGTCCACCATTCGCCGCTAACCATAGCGGACTGTTCCCTTTCTTGTTCTTCACCTCTACTTGTGTGCCTCTGTGAAATTCATACACAATCGTGAAATCTACTTTCCATAAAGAAAAAGAAAATAAGAAAAGCGAGTATCTTGCTGCGGTTACCTTGATAATAATAGTTCTACGAAACGGCAGTGTCCTTTATCAGCAGCGATGGTAAGTGCAGTATCACGGGACGATGGAACAGGAGTGGCATTAACATCCGCCCCTTTGGTAAGTAAAACTCGCCCGACCTCCACGTACCCTCCGCTAGCAGCCTCCATTAACGGCGTTAAACCAGTCTGTGGCATATCGAAATGGAAGATATTAACAATTCGCAACTAAGCGAACGAGTTTTCGAATGGCTAAGTTTTATATGTACCTTAGCCCGATGCTCCACGTTAGCTTTGCGATCGAGAAGAAGGCTAACGACCTCGTGTCTTCCTTGGAAACACGCCAATGTTAGCGCAGTATTGCGATTTGTTTCTATTTGGGCATTAATATCGCTACCCATATCCAGTAGCAACTTCACCGCCGCTGTACAATCATTCGCAAACGTGTTTAGAATATTAATGATATATTCATACTTTCAATTGTTTGGAAAAATAAAGAATTTAAAGTTGAAGTCAACGTACCGACGTGACCATTCATAGCAGCAAGCATAAGTGGTGATATTCCTAACTTTGAACCAGTTCGGGAGTTAATTTCAGCACCGTGGCTAAGGAGCAGCTTTATTATATTCACGTAACCACCGGATGCTGCAAGACTCAGAGGTGTGTAATCAGAAACATTGCGATGCTCCTTATTAGCACCCCGAGTAAGCAAAAGTTCGACCACTTCGTATCTGCCGCCACTGCAAGCGAGAGAAAGAGGCGTATCCTTGGTACGTTCGGACTGTGCTTCGATGTCAGCACCATGATTCAAGAGGATCTCGACCACTTTCTGATGGCCAGCTGTTGCTGCCAAAATAAGAGGTGTGAACCCCTTCTTATCTCTATGCTCTGGAACACGCGAAACAGAAACTCCAAAGTCAGCATTTCAATCAAAAACGAAGTAGAAGACCCATGCCGTCTTACTAATAATGCCTCGTACCTATGTCTGCACCGCGACTTAGCAAAAGCTCGACCAGTTCTTCGTGTCCACCGGCACATGCCAACGTTAAAGCAGTATCGTGATTACTGTCTGTTTCAGAATCCACATCCATGCAGGAAAATGGTGCTGGCGGTACTTGACTAGTAGTGTAACCGCCCACTGTTGGAACACCTGTCGTGTATTGTCCAGCAACTAAATAGTGATTCATCGAAGATGTTCGTTAAAGTAAACAGTTGTCAAGTAAAAGGGTCCGTCTATGACAAATATTTCACCTGTCGTTGGATCCAACTGGTAATTCTGACTGGGAAAGTTGGTTGTCTGCTGTTGTGTGTTGGCAGTTTGTTGTTGCTGGCACGAGGGTTGCTGTGATAACAGTGGATATCTTCCTTTCTTCCCTTTACCAGTTGTTGGCGCTGTGTAAACTTGTTTTTTATCTGAAGCAACAATAGTTGCGCCCGTAGTTGTTGCTGGTGCTTGAGTTTGTGTAGCCACTTGAACCTGATTAGTATTGCAGGCCGTTGACTGAGCGTAACCATTGGTTTGATGGGGTATGCTATCTATTATTCCTGTTGCTTCAGTTACGGTTGGTAAAGTTTGTGTCGGAAATGCTAATCCAAACAAATTGTACTCGTGTTACAAGTTTATTCTAAACTTATGTAGATATATCGTAATGAAACACGAAGCTTACTTATCTGGGAAGATTGCAATAATAATTGCGATTCAAGTTGGGACTGAAGACCTATAAGATATCCTTCCTGAAAGGATTTGAATGCCTCCTTAGACTTTTTATTTCGCAGACGTTGCGCCTCGCTCAGCTGTAAACCTGCTGGTATGTCAGCTTGAATTTGAACACCAGCGCTAGTTACTTGAAGTGAAGGTAAAGTCGGTAATACAGGATTAGTAAAATATTCTTGCGATGTATAAGGGCTGGTCTGTTGTTGAACGATCTGTGTGGTTTGCAAATGTTGTTGTTGTTGTTGTTGTTGCTGCTGCTGTTGTTGTTGTTGCTGCTGCGGCTGCTGCTGCTGCGGCTGTTGAGGATCCTTGCTACTGGAAACTTCTAATCTTTTGAGCTCAAGCTTTTCTTGATCTTCTGTCGCTAAGCAGTAGGGTAAGATAATATACAATTAGATACAGGAACAACCGGAAAGAGATTATACTTTCACTTAGAGATTTACCTTCGACAGAATCATCGAAGCTAATCGACCGAAAGATCTCAAAAGCATCATCCAACGGGATGTGCGTGCCGTCTTCTAATTTTATAACGCTTTCGCTGGCGCAAAGAGCCTTGGCTTTTTGGGCGGCGGCAACAAAAGGACAAGCTCCATCCCGATGCAATCTTGCCAACTCAGGATCTGTCTGCTCCGACAGATTTTGTTGAGCTGCTTGCTGAACATTTAATTTCTACTTACTGATGTGTTTACTATAATATTTATTTCACGACATTTCCTTAAAGCAATCTGTAATTACCTGCTCATGAATATGATGAGTATGCGTAGGGTGAAGATGCGACATTAACTGTGTAGGCATGAGTATGTTGTTTCCATTAGCGTTTACCACCCCAGTTTGTTGCTGCGATTGCACTTGTTGCACTTGTGGCGGTTGGATTTGTGAATGTTGTGGCTGCTGTTGTTGCTGCTGTTGCTGGACCTAATACACATTTCAACATATATCTATGGCATAATATACTTTGTTGCTTCTTTTTACCCGAAATGGCAAAAGTACCAAAATAAACAGGGACAAGTGGCGTTAAACTATGAAAAGCAGTACCTGTACTTGGTCTAACTGTAGTTGCAACTGTTGGTTAAGTTGCTGCAACTGATGCACTTGTTGAACTTGATAAGTATGTTGTCGTTGCTTTTGCTGGTATTGTTGTTGAAGGCCAGCCATCAAATTAGCCTGCTGTTGTTGTTGCTGAAGCTGTTGCTGCGGCTGTTGTTGTTGCTGAAGCTGTTGTTGTTGTTGCGGTTGTTGTTGTTGCTGCTGCTGCGGCTGTTGTTGCTGCTGCTGTTGTTGTTGCAATTTCCCCCCCACGACACTAGACGAAGCCTTCCGAAGATTTTTACCTTCTTTCTTAGAGACTGGCTTTGCTTTCGGCCGATCACTTATAGCAGTGTTCTGGCTAACATCGCTACTTGCAGTAATTGGTTGCGATACAGGTATAACTGTAGGAGGTGTGGATATGCTTGGAGGACTTGGTGTAGTTGCTGAGGGTGTGTTTGACGTACCCAACGGAACAGGCGAAGTAACAGGTATCGTCGCAAGAGAAAGAGGCGGAGAAGTAGGAAAAGCATTTGTTGCAGGAAAGGTTTCGGATATGGTCGGAGTTAAAGATAACTGAGCTTCTTGTGCAATTCGTTTTCCTCTGAGAAATGCATTGTACAATGACATCGCCTGGCTGGTACCTTGGTGAGTTAATGAATTTCCACACATACCAGTTGTACTGCAAACTAAACCTTCGCATGAAAGGTATCTTATCTTAGTACAGCTTCAAATACATCAGATGCACGAATAATTAAAATAATAAATCTAATCTTGACATGTACCTGCTGACAGTGCGTCGGGTTCATTGGAATCTTCTGGTTGTTGTAGTTGTGGCTGCAACTGTTGTTGTTGCTGCGGTTGCAGCTGTTGTTGTTGTTGCGGTGGCTGCAGCTGTTGTTGTTGCTGCGGCTGCAGCTGCTGCTGTTGTTGTTGCTGCTGCTGAGTTACAACAGAATTTCTTGAACCGGAGAATAAGTGCCCTGCACCCTTAATTTGAAGTTCTCTCTCCACCCTCTAAAATGTACAGGGAACATAATGTTGAAAGTAAAGTTGAAAGTAAATACGTATATGTATAAATACTTACTTGCAGTTCCTCGAGAATTTGTTGCTTGTGGAGAATCTGCTCTTGTCGAGTGTTCTTTCGGCTTTCCGTAACATTCAGCCCCGTTGTTGATGGTGGAGCAGAGCTAAGATTGATGTTGGGTTCCGAAAAGTTAGTAAATCCTCCGCTGCCTTTATCCAAAATATTAGTATCCTCTTTAGTTGTTGCCATTGATTCTCCTGCGGGCTGAGAACGCACTTGTTGAGCCTCGGCGGAAGTCAGACTCATATCAGGCATCATAGTCACTGATCGATTTTTCCTTAACAACGACTTTTGCGTGTTGTGTTTAGGTTGAAGAGTTTGCGCTTGTGCTTGTTCCGCAGTATGTTGTTGTTGCTGCTGCTGTTGTTGTTGTTGCTGATGAGACTGTGGTTGCGTGGATGCATGCTGTTGATGAGGTACATGCTGTTGATGCGTTACATGCTGCTGTTGCTGTTGATGTGGCTGTTGTTGGGGTAGCAACATAGGTGTAGTTGTTGCATTATGTGGTGTGCTCATCATAATACTGTGTGGGTAGTCCAATAGAAGTTGAACTACACTAGTATGCCCACCCTTTGCAGCCTCTATTAACATTGTTGAATTATCCTGAAACACACAGACGAAAAAAGAAGAAAAGAAAAAAGATCAGTCGAGAAGTCGTGAAAATTGGAGAGAGAGAGAGAGCAGATAATTCGAATGGCATTGCACACCTTCAGTTTATGAAATGGATTTGCAGATTGTGCAAGCAATAGTTCTACAACTGCAAGATGCCCGCCAGCACAGGCCAGCGAGAGAGGAGTGTGATCGTTGTTTGTTGTTTGCCTGTTGACATCTGCTCGCTTCGATATAAGAAACTGAACTGTACATAGATGCCCGGCTCTACATGCCTTCATTAACGGTGTTCTTCCTCCTTCCGATTCGTGCTCCTACATGTGCAAATGAATAAAAAGGGCAGAGAATAGCACGTGAATATCATAAGACAACAGGGAAATACGTTATCAATAACGAAACATGGAATAACGAAAGACATACTAAATCAGCACCAAACTGAAGTAAAAGATCTGCAACATCAGTATGACCATTTTCGCAAGCATATGTTAACGCGGTATCTCCTGTTTGTGTTTGAGCGTGGACATCTGCCGCAGATTCGAGTAAGTAACGAACGAGTTCTAAATGTCCTTCTTGAGCGGCTTCCATCAGTGGTGTAGAGGCTCCCAACTCGATATCCGCGCCTGCTTTGATTAAAAAGTCAGCAACTTCTAAAAATCCGCCGCAGCAAGCTAGGGTGAGTGCCGTTTCTTGAGTCTCTTCTGTTTGAGCATTGATGTTCGCCCCTATGTCGAAATAAGCGGATTTTTGCTAGAAAAGCCTCTCGCATAATTGTAAATTTAACATGATAAAAATAATTCTTGGGTTCGCGATGTACCTTGACTTAAGAGTAACGCAACCATTTCTTCGTGGCCCTCGCGTGCCGCTTCCATTAATGGTGTATAACCCTCGTCATTTACTTCCTCGATATTAGCTCCTCGCTCGATCAAAAGCATAGCAAGATCAACGTGACCTCCACAAGCGGCCAAAGTTAATGGAGATTCAAAGCTGTCTGTAGGCATATTCACCTGCGCACCTGAATCTAAGAGTAAACGGGCTACTTCTACATGGCCATCCATCGATGCTTCCATAAGGGCAGTGTGCATTTCGTCGGTTTTGTGCTCCTGTGAAATTCAGTGGTGCGATACTATAGTTCGTGGAACATGCGAGGGCGAAGAAACAATATAGTAGCGGCATTATGAGCTACCTGATCTGCTCCAGCTTCTAATAAGAAGCGAACCATTTCTAAATGTCCTTTATAACAAGCCAGTGTTAGCGCGGATTCTTTAAATTCATTGGAATGAGTATTAATTCCAGCGCCGTGTTCTAGCAAGATTTTGGCAACCGGAACGTGCCCGGCACTAGCCGCTTCCATTAAAGGTGTATGACCATTTTCATTGTGATCTTCCACGTTGGCGCCTGCTTCTAAGAGTACTCGCACTACCTCCTCGTGACCACCCGCGCATCCGTACATAAGGGGTGTGTTACCTGAGAGTTATAATGCACTTGATTTATCTATTACAGGCCATCTACAGAGGGAGAAGATAGGTGGAATGGCAAGGTGGTTGCAGTATTAATGTATAGACATCAATATTATTAAAAAAAAAGGAATGTAGCAACAGCTCCAATTACAAATACGAGTATTCTAACTACATTTCATACCTGAAGTAGATTGAGCATTCACATCAGCTCCATGAGCAATAAGCAAGCTTACTACATCTACGTGCCCTGCACTCGCAGCCTCCATTAAAGGGGTGCAATCCCCCTTTATTCCACGATCCTCTACATTCGCACTCATTGCCAGAAGTACCTGTTTGTAAAGGAAATCATTCGAACGATATACATCAATGCTAGGTAAGTATAAATATCGTATTTATTTATTAATTTAATTGCGAAACGAGAATGCTGCCTATCAATAACTCATACAATATGTTCACTTAGATACACTAACTGTCTTTAATTTCCTATCGCTTGCCATAACCGCGCACAATTAGAGAGATAGTTTGCGTGTGTCGATTTTGACTTACTGTAGATAATGTATTTGGCAGAAATGTGTACGGATTTATTTCTATAAGCGCAAGAAAAACAAATAAAATGCACACCTGAGCAAGCTCGTAGTAACCAGCTGAGCAGGCGAGAGAGAGCAAACTCTCTCCCTCCTCTGTTGTCTCGTGTACACTGCGTCCTTCTGTTAATAATTTTCTAACTGTACCTACGTCGCCGTCAGTGCAAGCCTCTACAAGAGAGCGCTTTTCGTTTTGTGTGCGGGGATTATCGCTGCGCATACGAGTTAATGCAGCTGCTGCTTCATCTAATGCACAAGAAACACTAGATGTTAAGCGACGGAGCACTTCGTGATCAGGCAAGTGCTTCCCATCGCCTGACGACAACTTGCCAATACCAGCTGCTTCCAGCAACGCTTCTAATCGAGCCTGAGTTTCAGGATCCACAGATCTCTCTGGATCTTCGGAAGTTAACAAAAACTTGGACGACTCTAAATGGTGACCTTCGTCTAATTCAACCTGATCAATTGCAAAACACTCCACCTGTAAGCAATAGAAAAATATATGTCACAGTAAGATTGCTCCGTAGAAACAACAATTTATCTCCATACTTCCACAAAGCGAAAAAATGTAACATAAACGGTATTACTTATTTTAAGGAGTGCCATTTCAAAATAAAACATATTATGGCGACACATTTACTTTCTTTTGTACCAGCACATAAAATACCCATAGGTGTCAAATGAGTTGGCTATTCTACTGTCGTAAAGAACCGAAACTGCAATGTACAGTTTGCAAATGCAAATAGAACGTGACCGAGTAAATGTACTACAAGTAAAATGCAAAGTTTTCCCGTCGTTCTTTGTCTTGGTAGGAAATACTGGAACACAAGAATTATATTGGCAGATTAATCGAAAAGACTGCCGAGTCATTTTTGGGCAATATTATTATCTCTCCTTACTTTTCATAACTGCTCGGCAGAATAAATTTTGCAAACTGTTAGACAATGTAAACTGTTTTTATGATTTATAAATACGAAAGGTCAACATTGTACAAGAAACGTCTATGCTAAGGGTTTAAGAAGGGGCGACGGGACAAGGGGGGCGAGGGGATAAGTAATTGAGGTTAGCGCATAACAAAGTTCGACGCTCTGCTTTATGAAAAAAAATACAAGTGGATTAAAAGAGAAGGCAAAAACATGTGGAAAAAAATATGTACAATCATGTAGAAAACATGATGAGATACAGAATCAATTAGGCATTGTGCTGACAATGAGAATATATTACCGAAAGACAATGGAAAAGGTAAGCAGTGGAAAAGATGGAAGTGATACAGAGTAAGAGGAATTGGATGTTGGAAAATATGGCAAACGTAGTTTCAAGCCTTTGAACGGTTCTGAAAGCAAGCCACGATCGGAACATAATCTAAATGGTGGTACGTACATCTCGCGTAGAGGTCATATCCTCTTGCGCTACGGGTGGAAACTGATGAGACATAAACGCAAATCAGAAGTGAGGTGAAAGTATTGTATCTTCTCTAAGCGATTACAATCGCTTGCCAGTGAACACAGTGGTATAAGAAAAATGTGCAGCCATTTCAAGGAGGACGAAACTGACACTTCTTTGCTATACTATCTGCGTGCGTTCCTAACGCGTCCCGTTTGTTTTGTCAAAATTCAGGTAAAGAGAACGCGTTGCGTATCCAGCGATCGTCTAAGCGCACGTCGTACTAGCTAATATAATTGTTCGCAGCGGAAAAAAAACTGTGGAAAAAAAAAGAACTCCGTGTAAGAACTGCTGTTGGTGGAATATAGAATAATATGGTGGCTCTGCCCTCCGCACGATTTACACGCCACGAACACGACCGGACACAAGGGAGTCGAGCAGCCGGCAGGAACGGAAGCAAGGATAGAGTTGAAATCTCGTTGACAGTACTATAGAAAGAATGGGCTGTTACGGTGAAGGTAGAAATACATCTATCGACGTATTATAAAGAACGTAAAGAGACGACCAAGCAGGCTCACGAACTCGCACGAATACGCGAGAAACGCGGCCGAAGAGAAGTCCGCTGGGTGGCGCACAACGTAGTGCAAGCGGACGTAAAATAGCTGCACACATACAAGTATGTATGTATGATGTAGGAGCGGGCGCAACACGCGAGACTCGCGCGGACGAATGTACTACATGCGGGTTCACTAGTGCGGTTAAATGTGTATGTACCTAACGTGTCACTGCCACGTGCATGTACATACATTATCTTCTACTTGTGTATAAACGCATACGCACAAGAGGCGCGCGCGGGCGCTCCACACAGCGCCCGCCCGCACATACACACATAAAACACCAAAGGCGTACACGTGCGTGCGCACGCGCTTGATTATGCAGTGCAGTTAACCGGAGTGCTTTACCCATCATCGTTTGCAGATATACGTCCGCAGGGTTACGTGAAATTCTTAAGTTAAATAAATATCGTACAAAGTATCGCACACTCTGTTTTTGAGGTACTGTTTCACGTGATGTAGAAGGTTTAACTGACCACGAAATTCCAGAAAGATCTCACGAAGATAAATCGGTAAAGGGGATGACAAGTATATTATTATAATCCATGGAACAGGAAAACTATGGAACCGTGTTACACAAACAATGCACTGTGACGTTCCATTAGCTATTAACGCATACATTTCGATTATATAACGCCCTGCGTGAATTCCCTTTTCGTTCTTTTCACTCTTCTTAAAACATTAACACAAAATTTGGACAGCAGTGATTAGTTTAGCGGTTATGTTATCAGAGTTTCATGCGCGAAATCAAATTTGAACTCCCTGACGCGACACCAAAAGCTCCCCTAACCTCCCTCGCCGCTGTCCGCGATCCCCGCCCCCACCGCCGACTATCCCATTACTATTTTTTTAATCTGTTTGCCGATTACGATTTCCAATTTGTACTTAACTGCAAAACGTGAAACGCTGCGCGACAGTAATATTACATTAGGTTACAACGTGGTAATAAATCGGTGAAAAATGCTATTCCCTTACCTATGAATGTCTATGATTTTATATTTTGAAATAAATACAGAAAGGCTTGGGAAAGATGTATATCACCCGGTTATTCTTTGCTACATCTACTTATCGCAGTGCTTGCACCGTGTCGTATCGAATGTATCGAAACTATACAAAGGAATATGCGGTGAAGTTGAAAAATATCAAACAGGATTAACATCGATTCGAATAGATTTCATCGAAAGCTGACGTGTGCGTACGCGCACGCACGCACATACCATGACGCATGGTACATACGTATACAAATCTATGGAGAAAAGATACGGGCAAGAGTGAGAGGAGAGCAACGACGTAAGAAAGAAGAACAAGAGAATAGGAAAATGACGAGAAGGGAACGGTGACTGGACGGACGAGAGGGATGAGAGAGACGACAGAAGCGACAGACATCGAGTTTATGTGTGTGTATGCATGCGCGCGCGCGCGCGCTATGTGTGTGCGCATGTATGGTGCGTGTGCGTGCGAGCATACATGCGTGCGTTCAACCTCTCATTGTACGAATGTCTTTTATTCACGACGTGGCATGTTTTTTTTCAACTTGATTTACCTCTGAAACACTGTCCTCCTCACTCTCCGAAGAGTCTGCCATAAAGCGCGGCTGCAACTCGGAGAAGGTTTCGGTCTCTGACTTCGTGGGACTGGAGTTCGAAGACTGGGGAGTCGACGACGTCTTTCCAATGTCGTGGTGAACGCTTGCTGATTTCTCGTGCTTCTGACTATCCGAGGTCGTTCCTTGTGCTACATTCTGCATCTTTACCTTCCAGATGAATCATATGATACTAAGGTATCGTTCCCGTGTCGCGAAACACACACAGAACACTTGCTTTTCAACAATAATCTCGAGCACGATCGCCGTCATTCACGTAAGCTAACACCCGCCATTTCTACTATGGCCGACAACGAGTCTCCCGGATGCCTCTTCCACCATCTATATGATTGCACACGATTCGACGTGCCATCTTGCGCTTTCCGTGGCGGGTTATTTCAATTTCATCTACACGATCATTTACATACACCGTATCTTCGATACTACACCCTTTCTTTCACATTGTATCTACTGCTTTTTATTTTTAATGTGTTAATACGAAGTTATACGAAGAACTCGAATTATTAAAAGGAATAAAGTGGAGCAATTTCTATTTCCTCATTTCCAGAAACATCTAACATTTTATTAAGCTCGGGTAATGCACGTTCTTCAGTAGTGCAATACGAAGCATGATTTTTATACATGTGTATGTAGGAATAAAATAAATACATAGAAATTGGAATATTTATTTGAGCATATTGTAAACAGCAAGTTGTTGAAAAGTTGTCTCAGAAAACCGATTCAATATCGATTTCTAACACAGAACATGGTATATTCACATCGAATCTTGATATTACATCTGGATGCAAAACTCCCATTTTTCCAATCACTCTGTCGTAACACAATATTTCCGCGCAACGATGTGGAAAGAAAGTAGGATCTGAAAAAAATTCACAGAATGCAGTAAGGGCATGCTAATGCTTTGTAAGAAATATACAATGGACGTTTTTTCATACTATTGTATTATACATCGCATATTGCTTTACCATCGACAGCACGAAGATAATATCCATATTCATTCCCATTTTTCTTAACACTCCATGGGACTTCCAATACTTGGAAAATTCTATCCAGCAAACCGTGTATCACCTCGAAGCCATCTGATTTATTGCAATATACGGCGCACAACTGACGATTATTACGTGCGCCAACTTCTGTATTACTATCTTTCAATACAATGTCTGAGACTTCGAATAATTTATGAGGAAGTGGCACCTTTTTATTTGCGGCCAGTGTCTTTAGTAATCCTGGTAGCAGAGTAGTACGCGCAACCTGTAATATCATTTTATCGTTCTACACATTTCCCTATTCCAATCATTTATACATATACGTGCCTGGAAATCGATTGTTTTGGGATTCGATATCTGCACTGCTTGTGTATTTTCCAAAACCCGGCCCAATTTCTCCGCTATATCTTCGCGTGAACACTGCAGAAGAAAATACTCGAGTCAATTACAATTGCCTGGTATAATTTTTATCTAATTATTATTTATTATTATATAATTGTTGTATAATTATTATACCAATGAAAAAGTCAACGCTTCTGTAAATCCAGCACAAGCCAACTCTGTACGCAGGTGATCGGACAATTTATTCAGTGGAAACTACGTTTAAATGTTACAAATATTAACACCAACGTTAGTTGAATTTTTGCAACATTAATGACCAATGAAATTCAGTATTACCTCCGCTGCGACAGTTGATAAACGCGGTACGGTTTTCTCGATATTATTGTATCCGTATGCTATTGCAATATCTTCGTAAATATCACATGCATGTATTACATCGTGCCTTGTGGGCGGCACTTCAACATCCAACTTGTTATCGTGTTTCGAAAACGTTTTCAAAGACATTCTCGAAAGCAGACTAGCTAATTCTGCAGTCGTTTGTCTTATACCGATATACTTTACTGCTTTTTCACAATCTATTTCTTCATTTCGATATTTTAAGTCAGGATAATAAAATACTTCCTTATTAGGGGACACTATTTCCACCGCTTCTACCGTGTACTTTCTTTTACAGTATTGACTAAAAGCACAAACTATGGTATCCAGCACCACACTTGCCTAGGGATTATTCAAACTCTGCTGTTATCTTCTTTAAGAATGTAGTGGAATCATTGGAGTTTTACGTACTTTTGTTAAATCTGTTGCAGTGCACTCAATTAATACGTTTCTAGTATCAAGAGTGATTTTTGAATGTTCACCATTAATAATAGGAGGAAGAGATAAAATAGTTCCATTGCTATCCTGTACCACAGGATAAACTGGGCTATCCTTTATAATGTGTAGGTACTGCTTCAATTGCGCATGATTCTGAAAATAAATTATTCAATCTGTAATTGTCTCTTAGACAAGCACATTGAAGCTTGAACTACGCACTGCATATAAATTCATTATTTCTTGGCCTGTGTATTCTTTATCTTGATTAAGTGGCTTGAAGCAAATGTCAGTTGGCGATTTGGCATCGTATAAGAATGGACCCTTGACAGTATCTAGATTGTGTGTACCGATCGATACTAATGTCCGTTTTCTGCCTATGTTTTGATGCAATTTATCTTGAAGGTCAATGAAGCTATTGTAAGAATCTTTTGTAAAAGTAACATCACGTAAAACAGCTGCCACAATATGTCCTCTAATCTTTGAACACTAAAATAATAACATTCTTGCTTTATCGCTGACGATTCATTTCACAATAGTAACTATTAAAATAGTAATAGTACCAGTAATAATAGGAGTACTAATAAAAATAGTTATACCAATAATGTACCTGCTCAGTCATGATGATCTTTTGTGTACCTACATTTGGAAATATTATTGTATACCGTGGTATGTTCAATCTGAAATATTAAAATATTATAATAAGTTGAATGTAACAATACATGATAAAAGCAGATAAAGACGCTATATGACAAATGAACGTACTGGTCCAAGAATATAAGAAGTCCCACAGTTAAACCTTCTAGACACAGTAAGTCATATCTGTTTGCTGGTATGTCAATTTTATATATAACTTCCTCCGATGCGTCTGATCCATGATTTAATCCCTGTTCCTTCACTATTATTTGCATCTCCGTTGTCTAATAACAAAAAGTTTAATTCTATTTTTTCTTCATATAAATATAGCAAAATGCAAAATACTTGGCCCTCTATTTTATATTTCGCTTACCACTTCATCTAGTTCTAGACCAAATTTGAAGCACAGATCTTGAAATTCGTCGTCCGCTAAAATCGTAACATTCAAAGTTGATTACTTTAACCGAATTAAATTGAAAGGTTGCACGTGCTGTTCAAAACTAAACGTGAAAATCAGCGTATAAATATTTTGTAAGGAGTATTCATTTTCCATGAACGATATAATTCAAAACATCTGCAAAGTGAACATTTTCAACTTACAATAGACTTTGCCAAGGGTTTTAAACAATAAATCACGTTTTATATTAATTGTCGGCATTTTTGCGTAACAGACACTCCTGATTCGAATACAGCGGAAACACAACAAAATTTCTTATTTGAAGGTTAGCAAAGAAATGTGAGGTTAGTTTCAAATTAAGCTAGTAAAGAGTAAAGAGTGCAACATTGTAACCGAGAACTCAAACGAAGTGTGCATATCATGTCTGTAGCCTGCCCTGTCTGTTAAATCTTCTCCCATTGTATAGTTTCTATATGGAGAAACCAACAATACTGCTGAATATTTGCATAGAAAATTTAGAAGCATATTCCACCGAAAAATTGCCTTTCATAATATTATAATTCCGTAACCTGTTGTTAAAGATCGGAAGTGCCTGAAGAAAAAAAAATCTCCACCCGTTAGAATTGTTTCTTTTACGTTTATTTAATAGAAAAAGAAAACTATAACACATATTAGCAAATCGGACATATTTATTTTAGTTTTACGAGGGAGACGTTACATTACATTACATTATTTTCTAAAATACATTATACTAAGGACAACGGAAAATTATGATTAAAGGTACATAAAAAAAGCAGGAGAATGTAGTTTCTTCAATAAATGAGTGACCTGATCATGCTGAAACAAAAGTATAGTCTTTTGAATACATATTCTGTAATTGATGTCATATGCTGTTCAATCTTTTCTAAAGCTTACCCATATAAATAATAGAAAAACGACAAAAGGTAAAATGTAAGTTTATTCCACCCTTCGCATTTATGAACTTTAAGAACCTGAGCACTCATTATATTCGTGGGATCATAAAGACCAGACTTGGACATAATAGGTCTGTGATAATATTGCCACAAATGATATGCTATTAATGGAGCATTTAAAATCAAGGAAAACCACTCCCCACTTATCAAAAATAATATGTTAATTGCAATATGCAGCGCATACTCTGGAACAATTAGCTGAAACATAAGTGCATGGTTTGAAACCTTTTTGAGATTCACTGTGGCTGCAGAAATTTGATCATTTCTGAAACTCTGCTTCAGAGCCTTACCGAATTCAAGTTATTACATTGTTCAATGGGATTCTTATATCCAGTACTTAATTCATCAAATGCAATAACCTGAAAAATACGATGTCTTAAACTACGGAAGGACGCAATTTTTTACTAAAAATCGTTAAGGTTAGATATAAATCATGTAACTATATTATTCTACGAAATAGACATAGTCAATTATAAAAAATACGTACATGAAATATTGCAAAAAATATTAAAAAGGCATCTGCAATTAGAGCTACAATGTATGAAAAAGCGGCCAAACTAAACGCCATTGCAGTAACTGAGCGCGTGGTCGAACTACATCTCTGTCTATCTCAACTACCTATGTACTCTGAATTCGAATGACAGCTGTATGTTGGAGAATACATATCGTAGGTATTAACTTTCAGGTTGATAGTTGCATCCTAAATATGCACAAATTCCTGTCTTTTACGCAAACAATTAATTTACCCTACATAAACAGAAAACATACTTTTTCACCTTTCGTTGACGAAATTTCCCTCTTAATACCTGTAATGGTACATTTCACAACATTCATGTATAAGGAGAAGGAACATTTAGGATCTTGATAAATGAAAAAACGAACTAAAATTAAAGTTTCATTTAGAATTTCAAAGAAAATCTTATATGTATATATGTATATATATTATATTATATTATACGGGCGCGCGTTCGTGTGTGTCTACGTTTTTTCCATTCAGTGTCTATAAAACAATGTGTGTACTATAACTATTAACTATACATGTTCGCATTCCACTTCTTATTATTATAATGCGTTATATCGAATTCTATCAATACCTTTGCATTAAAAATATTTCAAATACAGTTATTATACAGTTCGCGTTAAAGTTTCAGCACCATACGTATGCCTTAGGTCTGTTTCAAATCTTGTTATTAAATTTTCCTCGTCCGCATTGTTCCACTGACTTGCTCTGTTTAAAACAACCTTTCTTTTGGGCCATAATACATGCTTAATATTCTCATAATGTATATCCATATCCCTAAATACGTTCAACAAAAATATTGCGATTATTACAGTAAAAAAGCCACAAAACGAACCTAAAATATCTTTGGGGCCCATATTTTCCCATTCTCGGAATAGTACGCTAGATTCGATGACGACCAAAGTTGTGAAAAATACATAATATATAGGTGTTACAATTGTGGTGTCAAACAAATCAAGGGATCTATTCAAATAATTCATTTGTATGCTGACGCAAAGAATAACGCTAAATAAGAAAGCCCATGTTAACCAATTTGTGAATCCATTATTAATTCCGCTAATTGTTTCTTTCAAAGCCAATCCTAATCCCTTACAGCTCGTAACGGTTAACGAGCCGATGGATGAACACAAGCAGATATACACTGTAATATTTTGTTTTCCATAAAGCGGACCAAAATAAAAAATGATTAAACAACTGCATATTATAACAATGAAAATATATATAATGTACGCTGGGTCCTTCACTTTATCTACAAACTCGCTCAACGTACCAGCTTCTTCGCCTTTTGGGGAATGGAGAACAAGAGTTGTAGAGCCCAAGATGCATAAAACACAACCAATCTGGAACACAAGCGTCTCTATATGCATAGAGCTATTTCTACATACATTCCATTGTCAGAAAATTACCTTTCCCAGCAAATTGACCTTTTCATTCAGGTATTTCGATGCCAATATCGCAGATATTAGAACACTAAGCACACCCAGTGGGGTTACCAATGAAGCCGGCGCAAATGCATAAGCACTGAAATTGGCTGCTTCGCCTATTCCCACTTTCATGCAAATTTTCTTATTTTCAATAATAACACTTTGAACACAAATATCTAGAGATCTAAATAGTTTTTCTTTTACATACTCGAGAGAAGACCTGCCCACCATATCCATTCTCTTAAGTATCCAAAACCACCGGACGATGCTCTCAAACCACCACACCTTTCTAAGCGGATTAATGCCTTCTTCTTAATAATAAAACTGGCACCTAAATAACAGTAATATTCCACAATCAGAAATGTTGAACGAAAGAATTCTTGAAAATCAGTTTAATGACAACTCACCTATAAAGCAGCTAGAACTAATTGCTAATCCTAATCCTATGTAAAAGTTTGTCGCATCATAATTTTTGGAATCAAGCATAGCATTTGTTGAGCTGCTCATATTGATATTTAAACTTTTACACCGTCACTTATTATCAAATATTAATTAACAATCTATTCAGCAGTAAGTGAAAAATATATTTCATGATTCGTGATATATCTAAATTTTTAATAAATCTTGACAGAACCAAGTAGAATATCTTATTGACATTGTATCGTCACTGCTATATACATTGAAGTAATAAATCTAAATTCTTAACATATAAATGTTGTATTTATTGTCTGGTAATATCAGTAGTCTGCAATCAGTATTCTGAGGTTAAGTACATCGATGAATGCGCGTGCGTATAAAGTTCGCATAGTATGTATACAGATAGCAATTTCACAGATTTGTAGAAAAACTAGGTCTTATTCAACATAGAAGTGTGTTGCAACTGTATGGACGGAAAAGACAGCGCGGCGAGCAGTAGCAAATTACGTACGTGATTTCAGTAGTCAAAGCCCTTATGTGTGCTATTTAAACATTAGCAATTATTTTATGAAGAGAATGATGTAAGAAAGAATAGGCTGAGACTAATTTTTTACCAGCAGCCTTGCTTATCAACAAGCAACGTTTTTAATACTTTCCGACAAACTAATCTCATTGTATGAGTAGGAACCGAGGATGCGTATAAAATGCAAAATATATGATCTCCATGTTTAACTGCATAACACTTGTGGTACTCTGAACATAGATATGTTTCTCTTGCACCAATAAATTTCCAATCCTCGCTCTGTACATCACAGTCAGATTCTGACGATAATACAAAAGTCTCCACAGCCTGGTGATAAAAAGTTCTCAATATATCCAATCTATGCGAACCACTAACTCTATTCTTCGCATATTGGTTGTTTTTATAGAGTATAAATTTTTTTACTTTATAATTCGCTAAAAGAAACCTAAATACATTGAAATATACATATATAAAGATATACATATATCTGTGTGTGCATGTGTGTGTATATTAAATAAAATTATACAAGTTACATGTTTCTATTCCTATTACCCAAGTGTTTCCGAATCCAAGTTCATCGACGGTGGTAAATTTGGTGGATGGATTTGTTCAGCGCTATGTAAGGCATCGATACTATTTTTCCAACATTGCACTGCGTATCTTTCGATCTCTGCTAAGTCTGGACTAGGACCGCACAGTGCTAGTACTACGACTCGGTTGATCAATGTCACAGACACTAGCCTAAAAGCAACCTACGCACTTGTGATAAATTGCAGTAATTTCATGGAAAATATTATTATTAAATCTCATAATAAGAAACTAAAGCTCATGTTTCGAGAATATTTACAAAAACACTTACATTTGGACTTTTGTAAGGTAAAAATACTGGAATGTCTCGTGTGGTAAAAGTATCTTCATTACAAACAGCTATTATCATTAATTTTCTTTCAATAGGATTTAAACTCCACCAACCCTCTGTGGCTACAGCTAGACACCCATGCATCAAAATGCATCCGTATATAGAATCCAAGGATTCCACATAACCATCTAAGCAAGTCTTGAAAATATTATTAATTAATGCAGATTAAAAACACTGGTTGCCCGCAAAGAGAAAAATCTCACACTCAGTCACCTGAAGCAAATTGGTTTCTTGGCTTATAACACATTCTGTCATATCGATGATATCACTTTTGGAGCAAATGCCATCGCCAACATTGAGGCTTTGTAATAAACTGTCGACAACCGGATTGCACAAACGCATATCTTTCTTCAATTTTTCAATATTTTTTGTACCCTTCAACTCTTCCAAACCAACAAATAAAATTATCGCGCCAAAAACAGCATCAAGAAATTTCTGTAATACGTGTTTGGTAGTTCCACTTGCAATAACAATTAAGGTGACAGTTTCTTCAAACTCCCTCCACATTATAGTGGTGTCAGGTAAGTTTGTGTTTAATAGCTTGATGTTTTGCGACTTAAGAAACATATGTATACCATTTAGAGATGCTATTTTCGAAAAAGTCATCTGTAGGAAACGAAAAAATAACAACATGAAATCTGCACGGAGATTGCCGTAGCCATATTTAAATAGTTTACCGTGTCTCCTTCGCCCTTTTGTCGAGAAAACAAAGGAATTCCCCCAGTAGAGGTTAAACACATAACATGAGCAACCATTGCAATATTCTTTCACCTTCTCGTGTTAAACGTTTATACACAATAATATGGCGATTCATCAATATTTCTCGCTTTCGTTCCCTAAACTATGTGTAGATATTATTATTCCTTGTCATAAAAGTTTCGCCAATTTTTTATTTTCCAATTTAATTGATACTCGCGGTGCACCCTATACCGTACCAATTGCTACCAAAGTTTCCCTTCCATAGCTTCCAGCTTGCATCGTCAAATACCAGATTTTATATTCACATTATTTAAAGTGCTAGGAGGTTATTGATTCTAATCCGATGTTAACCTATTAGTTTTCATTCTTAATTAATGCACTTTTCATATCTTTCTATTACGGTATGTGTGCCTAAAATGTCATTCAATTTCCCTGTACTTTAAACCTAATACTAATAATATTGAAATATTCCAATAGGGTACTCAATGGAGCAGACATTGGAGTAGCCAATGAGGTAGCACGAAACGTATAAATATAAATAAATCAAACTGCACTCTATTGGTAATTATTTATTAACAGATTCAACCCTTTCCCTGTACATATGATTTAATGGTTTGAAAGGGATAAATAGATATTAGATATAAGTCTGATTGTAGGTCAGGTCAGGTGATGGTCACTGCAATTTCACAATCTAGATTGATAGTTGTTGGTTTGCATGCAAAATATTGAATAATGAGATAGAAATATGAAATATATGAGGCAAATGGCAAATGTATGGTAGTGTTATGAAATTGAAACTATACAGGGCACTTTGATGCAACTTACTATTATTCGCCATGAATAAAGCTTGCTTCGCTACATACATACGTACACAAGGATTGAAAAACGATGAGATTTAATTGCAATATAAGAATTTTCCTATTACAGTTTGTAGTTTCAATTTGTTCCATGCATACACTAGAAAAGAATGTAACAGCGTTGAACAATGTTGAAAGGACGGGAAGAACTATACATGTATGTATTTATCGCACGATTTCCGAATCGAGGCGTTTCAATAGAAACGATTGTTAAAAATGGGAAAGTAGCACAAATACAATGAATATCTGAAAAGACGTGAGGCGAACATTTGGAAAGAGTATTAGGCAACCTTAAACTGATCGAAGGGTTAATCGAAGATGTATAAAATAGGCGTTAAACTGGAAAATAGAAACGATTGATGTAATGTTGACATCCGTTTGGCACAAAGAGCGTACATATCGTTGTATGTACATATATCGTTCAGCAATTTTTGCACGATTAATCTACGTATCTGGAATACATCTTTTTGATAATCGATTCCCATTTTTAGGGGCAAATAATAGACATTATCCAACTAATCTGTCGATCGTTAATTGAAAAGAACAATTTGTTTTTTCGCGCACGAACTTGGTGTATCCCGTAAATTACGAAAAAGAGTGTCAAGTCGGTGTAGGAATGTGGCACTTCAAAATGGCTGCCAGTTACTTTAGTAATTTACGGCTGTATCTTTCTTTGTTGTTGTTGAAGTAATTACAGCTGTATATCGGAATATCGTAAAATTAGTTTTTAGGGAAAATAGTGAATCAAAAGTTGTACGTACACGTTACCCTCGTCACATAGGTTCTACGGAAACGTGAGAATAGAATATGCTTTAAAGTCGTCGTTCTTTCCTGATTGCCGTTTCAGTTTAACTTATTTCAAGAAATTTCGTAGCTGATACCGTCTCGTTTCCGAAGAAAGTGCGTGCTGCTGTAGCTCGTTTTACGTACAAAGGAGATTCTGGATCGATCCGTCACGCATCTGATGAATAGGTTAGATTTTTCATCGATCTCGATATTATGTACAAAGATATGGAAAATCGTTTCTGGGATTACATATGACTGACTGCTTGTACCTGCCTAAGGAAATACCCATATAGTGTGATTTGGAAATAAAATTCCGAGTAAAAAAGTCAAATGATTTTACAGTAAATTTCAGAGGTGATACTGTTACGAAGAATATATCTTGACGTTTATCGATACATCCGTATCACAACTATTTTATCGTGGCGTGTGATTGCCAGTATTCTGATAAAGGATCGATTAGTAATAATGCTTATTGCCGTTTTTGCTTAAACTTGTCATTTCCATTGTACATAGCGTACAACATTGTCAATGTGATGACAGCCAAAGAAATCTGTGGTAAAGCTTATTAGCTTAGTTCCGATTGGATAATCAGCATGTTAGTACATTTATTTAGATAGCCATACAGAACTTTCCGTGTTATCTGTTATATGTTGATGGATAAATAAATAGAATTATAGATAGGATTAAAAGTAGACTGTTGCATTTCTGAGAGTAGGACTTGTTTGGAAGAATATTGTGCGATAAATATGTTACCGATATGTTACAGAAACTTAACGATGCTGTAAGAAAGTAACTTGATATTATGTTTTAGATGTATGTATATATATATATATATGTCGCAGCCAGATTAAAGCTAGGTCTGAAAGGGCCTAGCATGGGCCACTATGAATCCACCCACAGTTAGCAAATCGAGCACTCGTGGCTCTGGATATCATCAAAAGGCCTTGGCTGAAATTCGCAATTCTTTACTACCTTTTGCGAATATTGGAGGAGCTGGTGAAGTAGGTTCCAGTGCTGCTAGTACTATATCTACTTTATCCACAACTAGCGGAATCAGTTCTGCCTCTGGACTTAGCGGACTCTCTGCAGCCTCTGGCCCTACCATCGATAAATCTGATCAACGCCAAGTGTTGGCCCAGCTTCTAGCTATGGGGTATTCGGAGGTACGTGCTATTTTTATTAACTACAGTTGTGCGTTAACAAATTGGTATGCATACCTCTGTATTTTCAGGAAATAGCGGTGCGCGCATTGAAGCTGGCTGGCTGGCGTTTGGATGCAGCTGTTGAATTCTTGAAACAAGCACAGGGAGAGTCTCTAAATGGACTGGGTAAACTTAACAGCAAGCTGATTAGAAAGCCAAGCTTGGAAAGAGAATTGAGTTTGCAACGCGGTAGTCCTGCATTAGACAGTGGAGCTGGTAGCTCGCGATCTGATAGTCCTCGTTTGACAGAGCTCAGCCCACATCCGCAATTGAGTCGGCAATATTCGCCGAGCAATTTCGTCGAACGAGAACCACCGCCACCTCCGCCACCTAGATGTAGTTCCACGCCACCGCCACCGCCACCACCTCATGTGCCGTATAATCAACCGAACGTACCTACGAACATGCAACAAATGCTGAAGCGCATGTCCCCGGCCCCGGTCGTTCCTACGCGGCCTGCACCGATAACTCCTGGTAATACCGGGCCGATTTCAACGTCGGTCAATCTACCACAAAGGGGTACGAGTCCTGTTGCGAATTCGAATAACAATTCAAACTGTCGACAGCCCATGATCGTTCAAAACGGTCCTCAAGTTCAGCAACAGCTTTCGCAACAGATGCAGGCTCTTAGTATTTATCAAACGAGCAACAGCAACAGTAATACTCAAGTCGAACCACCGCCCCCATATCCCATAGTTTCATCCTCGTCGGCCGGTCCGATACAACCACCATCATACACTGCATCTATGCAAAATAGGCAGAGCCCGACACAGTCTCAGCAAGATTATCGGAAGAGTCCTTCGTCCGGAATCTATTCGGGACCAACGTCAGCCGGTTCTCCTAGTCCCATCACCGTTTCTGCAATATCCCCAAGTACACAGGCATCCATGGCCAGACCAACTCCGTTACAAGCTTGGGGTGCACGCCAAGCGAAAACACAGCCACCGATCATAATGCAGTCCGTCAAGAGCACTCAAGTACAGAAACCTGTATTGCAAACTGCAATCGCACCAACCTCACCACAACCGATTTCCACTACTAGTAACACACCACCCCCTCCACCATCTTACGCGTCGTCTATTCAGCAAAAGCAGCAACAACAGCCGCAACAACAGCCGCAACAACAACAGCAGCAGCAGCAGCAGCAACAACAACAACAGCTACAGCAGCAGCAGCCGCAACAACAACAAACACAGCAGCAGCAACAACAACAGCAACAATCGCCGCAACAGCAATCGTCTCAACAATTACCCCCTGCTTATCCACCTGTGAACAATGTTGGCACAACGTCTGCAAGCAATATGAACGTAGGCGTTTCAGTCGGAGTTCCCACTACAGAACCACCAAGTTACGCAACGACGATGCAAGCGTTAGCGGCACAACGCGGCATGCATCATCCGGTTCCTCCACCGCCTTATGGCACTGCAACCACTGAAGACGCTGCTGGTATTCCAACGATAGAAAACACCACGAGTCTTAGATCGTCTCCGGTCGCTCTGCATCCTCCATTACAAAGAAAATATTCACCTGCAGAAGGATGCCAGCATCCGACAGAAGCGCCGCCCTTACCACCGGTAGTGTCCACTTCTATCACGCAGAGAAGTAATAGCAATACCGGTAACAACGGCAACGGCAACAGCAACGGTAATAATAACAACAGTAACAATAGCGTTGGTGCCGCCAGCATCGGCAACGGTAATGGTAACAACAATAACAATATAAATAATGATAATAATAATAATAATAATAACAATAATCGTTCACCAGATAGTAACGGAGCAAAGGGGACTAATTCTACACCAACGTCTTACAAGATTAAGCATCAGTCGCCTATACCTGAGCGCAAGCACATGAGTAAAGAGAAAGAGGAAGAGCGTAGGGATTGCAAAGTCCGTAATTATTCTCCGCAGGCGTTTAAATTCTTTATGGAACAACACGTTGAGAATGTGTTAAAATCTCACAAACAACGGCTCTATCGACGGCTTCAGTTGGAAACTGAAATGGCCAAGATTGGTTTAAGCGCGGAAGCCCAGTGTCAAATGAGGAAAATGCTGTCGCAAAAGGAATCGAATTATATTAGACTGAAGAGGGCAAAAATGGACAAATCGATGTTTACGAAAATAAAACCTATCGGAGTTGGTGCTTTTGGAGAAGTGACGCTTGTTAGAAAGCTCGATACCAATCAATTTTATGCGATGAAAACCCTGAGGAAGGCGGACGTATTAAATCGTAATCAAGTTGCGCATGTGAAAGCTGAAAGGGATATATTGGCAGAGGCTGACAACGAATGGGTTGTCAAACTCTACTATTCCTTTCAAGATAAGGATAATTTATATTTTGTTATGGATTATATACCTGGAGGAGATTTGATGTCATTGCTGATCAAATTTGGCATTTTCAAGGAACCTTTGGCAAGATTTTATATAGCCGAGCTCACGTGCGCGGTAGAAAGTGTTCATAAGATGGGTTTTATTCACAGAGACATTAAACCGGACAATATTCTAATCGATCGAGATGGGCATATCAAGTTGACAGACTTTGGTCTGTGCACGGGATTTCGTTGGACACACAACTCAAAATATTATCAGCAAAATGGTAGGAATGATATTCGCAATATGATATACTCTCGATATTATCATCATATGTAAGTATCTGCTTGTAAACAGGTCACGGGAAACAAGATTCAATGGATCCTTCTGACGATTGGAACAATGAATGCCGTTGCATTCAGTTGAAACCTTTGGAACGCAGACGGCACAGGGAACACCAAAGGTGTTTAGCTCATTCCTTGGTGGGGACACCCAACTACATTGCCCCAGAGGTGCTGCAAAGGACAGGATATACTCAGTTGTGCGACTGGTGGAGCGTTGGTGTAATTTTGTACGAAATGCTGGTCGGTTCCCCGCCATTTCTTGCCAACACGCCAGCTGAAACGCAGTACAAGGTAAGCGCTCACAGCGCAATTCTACCTGTTGAATAAACAGTATGGAATAGCTTGGTGATAATGCACAGATTCATGTATACGGGCATAGATATAATGTTAATCGCATCACAGGTGATCAATTGGGAAACGACATTACACATCCCGAAGCAGGCGAACCTTTCGGCAGAAGGTATGGATTTGATATTAAAGTTATGCGTGGGGGCGGATCGTCGGTTGGGTAAGAACGCAGACGAAGTAAAAACTCATCCATTCTTTGCGAGCATTGATTTTGAAAAGGGTTTACGACGGCAAGTAGCTCCACACATACCCCGAATACAGTATCCTACAGATACGAGTAATTTTGATCCTGTGGATCCTGACAAGTTGCGAAACTCCGAATCTTCTGATTCCAACAAGTCCGACGAGTTATTAGATAACGGGAAACCGTTTCACGGTTTCTTTGAATTCACTTTTAGACGCTTTTTTGACGATGGTGGTGGTCCTGCGTATCCTAGTCGAATAAGTTTGGACGATAATGATAATCAAGGTCCTGTTTACGTATGACAATAGATTTACAAGTTTTCACATTCACCAAGTCGAAGAAATACGCAACCTTCTGTACGTTTCGTCGGATAAGATATACTTTGTAAATATTCTATTGAAAAGGGTTTCTTCTGGACTGGCGAGTAGTTAGGGTAATGTGAATTGCAAAAGTCTTCGATCAGCCGTCAACTAATATATGCGTACTATGTTTTATATAAAACAGAAACCTTCGTGCTTGTTCCTTAATTTCACTAGTATATCATACTCGTTTGTTTTCCAGTTTTCCATTTGTCTCTTCTACCTCTCTATTCTTTTCGTTTTGTATTCATCCCTCTCTTTTCCCTTTATCCTATTCCCCTGTGCTTCTTGATTTTAGACCTTCGTTGTGATCGTAAACTCATTGAATGGATCCCTTTGTTTTTGTCTTCTCTCTTCTCTCCTCTCTTTTTTTTCGAAAAAAGGACATGCCTTTTAATCTGGAATCGACGAGACAATCGACATTATAGAATACGAAATTCCGCATACATATAATTACGACATTCAAATTTATGGGCATTTATCACGCGGTTCTAACGCGGTATAACTGCTAAAGAATTTTATTCTATATAATGTCACACAAAATATCTTGCGACGTGAATCACGATTATTTTTGTAATCTTTTGTAATGTGTGACGCAAAAGGAAGTACGCAAGAACTGTGCGGGAGGATATGGAAATAATTTGTGGTGGTAAGGCGTATTTATATTCGAATGCAATCATTATAAATGTGATGATCAATTGTGAAAAAGGAAGGGAGCGACCGATGGCTAAACACTATACACTCACATATGGTACGCTTATTGAAGAAAAGATGTTGTGCTTGCCATTTTCATTGATATTGGCTCATGTGCCTATCGAAAACGCGTGTTTGTATGTTTCAGCAAGTACTGTGATATTGCAGATAATTAGAATAATGCGGCTTCTAAACCTATTGGCCTTATTTAACTTCTTTTTTTTACATCGAACGATTAACAATAACAAATATAAATAATTATTAATATTAATTGTTACTGTATAGATTCTTGAATGGATGTAATGTGTTCATTGCATATTTTATGCATCTTTTAATTGTCAGACTCCTCTCTCTCTCTCTCTCTCTCTCTGTCTCTCACACACACACGCACCCTCACTCACTCTCTCCTCCTTCTTTTTCATTGAATACGTTGTAATTTTAAGATATGTCCACCCACTCATTATGATGCAGTATACATTTTTAGAATGCCTTTTATATTTTTTCCTAATTCATTAGGGGTGTCGAATTGGACCTTATAATCGAAATTAGATTCAAACATAAGAGTTGGACAGTTAAAAGTTTTTATTGCACCGAGCGTGCATTGTTAGTAATGTAATTTAAGAGGAAGTACAGGTAAATAATATTGTGACGTCAATCAAAATAACGAATATTCTGTGTACCGCCTTATCATTTTTACAATATCAGAATGAATTTATTATTACGTGGAAGGTTTATGCTCGATATTGGTGCCTTAATTTTGATATTACCGACAGGTATGCAATCAGGAAGCGAAAGAAATGATTTATTTGCTATTCCGTTAATTTCCCAATCTCGCAGGACAGCAAAAAGTTCTTACACAATATGTGTTAAAAATTCAAATTTCTCTCGAATTATAAGCATGTTCACCGGCACGTGAACAACAGTACAGCAGTCCTAAAGTCTTCCTAGAAGAGCGAAATGTTTCATTGTTGACGTTGCACAATTGTTGAAACTGAATGAAGTGGAATGCTTCATCGCTGCGTCAATGTATGTATTTTGTACAAAGTAAAGATAAGTTCGACTTTTCACATACGTCTATGTATTAACATATTAATAGAAAGCGGGGCCGCTTTCTTCCCTTTTGTAATAATTAATCGAACATAGAAAAGGATGCCTTAAAATTATATACAAAATAGGAGGCGATAATAGTTAACATCTAAAAAGAGTATATCACCTATTAAGAGTATATTAATTTCGAGTTTTTCTTTTTTTTTTATGAATCTGCAAACATTATCGTTTTCCTTTCATTTTTTTTTGGTTCGCTTTTGTTTTATTCGTTTTCACACTATGATTCGTTTCGATTAGTTCAAATATTTACTATTAATTTGTATGCTTACTGTGTGCTGCATGTACCAAAGGAAAAGTAAGTTTTTATATCAAATGGGGAGATGAATAAAAAATTATAATGAAAGATTAACTTTATATGCTAATTTCAGGACACAATGATCATCTGAATGAGCTACTATGTTTATAACAACAGATGATTAACATTTATATACGTGTTTCACATGCTTGTCCATTTTGGTACACATACGAGAACCGTAGATGTATCGATTCGTATGAATTAAAAAGGGTGCAATTCATACTTAAAAATGCTATTCTGGTGCCGTGTAAGAATTCTTCAAATCAGGCATACTGAATATTGTAAAAGAGTTGATTCCTATAAACGCGAGGCAAGAGGGATGAAAAATTGAAACGTTCTGTGCGATCCATTTACTAATGGATAGTAGGCACCTGTATCTCTGAGGGATGAAAGGAAGTAAAAATTGTTCTTACAATAAGAAAGGAACAAATTTTTTTATGAGCTTTTGCTTTTGTTTCTTTACTTTCGTTTTCTAATTTCCTCCTTTTTGTTATCCAAATGTTAAATCTGCGAAAGAAAATCTTTTGAAGGTAACAATGAAAACACGTATATGAAAAGTAAGATATTATTAATTTATAAGCACCTAGCAATCTAAAGCTGTGCTAAATGAACAAAATTCACGATGGATGAGGTATACCTCTTATTACGTATTGAAAACAATATTTTTATATGGTAAAGTATAGATGTATATAATAATTTACCGATACTTGTTATCCATACAGAATTATAATATAAGATCTACACTGACTTCGTATCTACTAAACAAGGTTTAGTTCAGCTAACAAATTGTAGCGTCATTATTGCAACAAAGGTTGCGATGTCTTGCATTACCGATTCTCTACGAATGAAGTACTTTGAAATTATAATAACTTTCATCTAGATCTGTTTATCTGCATACTATAATAATAATAGTAATAATAATAATAATAATATGAAAGCGGTTCTGAATCATAGCTGTATATTTTGTAACATCTTTGCTTTGTAATTGTATTATGAAAATTAGGAGTGAAACAAGTTAGTTTTGTAAGGTATTATAATATATCGAACTTTGTATATATTTTGGATAATTATTCTAAATTAAAAACACGCTAAACGCTTAATTGTTAGAACTCATTCCTGGCGCTTTACTAGATTGACGATTTTCGCCCCTTCGTCGCTACGTCGTCCTTAATCCGCCAATAAGCTAACATTTTGTTGGCCTAGCTGACAATGAAGACGTATCATAAAATCTGTAAAAGAAAAAAAATTCCAATAATGAAAATCATAACTTGTCTAGACTAAAAAAGTACATGCCCCGGTTAGCATTAAAGTACTACGTACTATAACGTAGTATAACTTCTCGATCCGCCTGTAAGCAGAGTATACTAAAAAAGATTAATAATCAGTAAATAAATAGTACATTTTATATTGACCTTGTTGGAGAATACTTGAGTAATATGAAACTCTTGCGAAATGCTTTTTGGTTTATACTATGCAGAAATTTCCTATCGTAATCGTTTATGTAATCACATTGATTTACATTACTCGGGTCTCTGCTAAGCGCAAGTGTCTCGTTCACATTCCTTTAAAGAAAAGTCTCTTTGCTATTAATTATAAGGACTAGAATAGAAGAAAAGGGAGAAACATGAATCGAGTAAAGAAGTTACTATCGAGTAAAGAGACTCGGGATTACTTAATGAGGCAAGTCGCACAGAATTTATGTAGCCATACATTAGTGAACACGTGCAATTTTATTTCTCGCATCAGTGTACTTATGTATCGCATGTCTAATTAAAAGTGGTTTAAACGCAAAAGGCACGCTTTTTGTTTTAGCACACATTTTTGGGGGCCTATTGCTAATTGGGGTATTCCAATCGCTGCGATCGCCGATATACAACGTGATCCAAAGTACATCAGTGGAAAGATGACCTTTGGTTAGTTTTTCGATCTTGCATTTTTTTACACATGTAGATTTATTATTTAAGATATTCGTAATAGATGAAATTAGGAAAACAGTTTTCAGCATATCATCATAGAATAATAGTAGTAATCGAAATTTTCTTTTCTGCATATTCCAATATGCCCACAGTACATTATACTAGTAATTTTATAAGAAATTTTCTATTTGGAGGTTTTGTGAAAAAAAGGCTACATTTTAAACATAGTCTAAAGCGAATCCTCTGCGGAAGCAAGATTTTTGTTTATTTGAAGATGACACACACACATATATAAATATTTATTAGTGGTACATGTTGTTAGAAAAGGGGATGTATTAAAATTTATAAGATCTATTCGTTTCTTGCAGCCTTATGTTTATATTCAGCAATGTTCATGCGTTTTGCGATCATGGTGGAACCACGTAATTTGCTCCTGTTTGCTTGCCACTTTGTTAACGAAGGTGCCCAACTCACTCAAGGTTTCAGATTTGTTAAATATAACTATACGAATAAAAGTGAATAATGACCCACCAATATCTATTGGTTCATCTTTAAGGGTATAGTTTAAAATTGTTTATTTAATTTATTTTGTATAACGAACATCATTTCTCGTCGTTTTTAATATAACGTTCTTGAAATCTGCGCTTTCTTGAAATAGAGCAAAATAATGCATACAAATATAGCGAGGTATTAATCATTTTCCTTTTAATATAAATTGTATACCAAAGAATAGAGTAAAGGTCATAGATTAGTATATTACTGTGTAGAATGAGAATAGGAAAGTAAAATTATTAGAAATAAAGTCAACGAAGAAGGATACCCTTCAAGACTATTTCCTTTTACTGCGTCTGCTGTCAACAAAGTAAATAATAAATAATTCAACAATTCAAACGAAGAATGATCTCTTTTACCGCTCTACTCAAACTCATGCCTTTATTTATTGTTCGATAAAATACAAAAATTCTTTCTTTTTTGCATTATTACAGCCTTACATTTGCAGCTCGCTTGTCCAGTTACAAATAGCTGTTTAATAAACGCTTGTATAAACGTTGGTAATTGCTTTAGACTTATTTAAATGTGCACAATAAAATTGTGTAGGGCATTCGATCAGCTGATTCAGTCTTACGGTATGAAAAACTTAGAGCATTTATACATGATATTACATTGTAATAACAGTCCTAATAAGTATAATTCGTTTGTACCAAGTATCAGATCCCTGAATTTTTTCAAATACTGGCAATTCAGATAAAGACACGTAGCAAATGCAGCGAAATATACATGTGTACATTTATTACCGCAAACACTTGATTAATATTTAAAATTCCCGAGTTTACAAAAATAGTAGTTTCCAAAGATTCGTGCGTTCTCCTTCTGTTGGTTTTAAGAAGGAACATTTCTGAACTATCTTATACTAATGTGATGCTAATAAAAGTAGCAGTAAACAAAAAATATGTAAAAATGGACGGTTTTTAAAAGTAAGTTAAATCTTAGTCTTAGAAAATGTTAAAACTACATATATGCTAATGGACGACATAATAGTGCATCGGGCTGCAGGGACATCACTGTGAGTTAATTAGTTGCTATAAAATAGAATAATACCATTGATGTGAGCAATAGTAGTCGATTAATTTGTATCGATGCGGCGGTAGCTAATCGGCATTTAAACATGTCGTATCTGTAAAACAAGAGAGAGTTGCATTTCAAGGTTTAACTCAAAGAATTTTATCGACTTCCACAATTTTATTACCTTGTCTCCTGATCGTTAACCAAGTTATTAAATTCAGCTTCAACCAATTGACCATCGTAATATGTTATCAAGTCTTCGAATGGATATTCAAAGCCTTGCTTACATTCGCATTTGTATCCGCCCGTCTCGAAACCTCTTCCAAGAATAGGCACGCACTGTATACGAAGAATAAAGGGGATAAACAGGCATACGCAGAACAGAAATAAGGCCACAGAAAATGAAAATGGCAGTTCAGTGATACAAGTAGAAATACATATATGATCTTGAAAGGAGTATAATGTCTTACATATGAAGTTTTCCTATCGCACTTATGGGTACCCTTGAACACATTTGGGGCGTAGAACACATCGTCGCATTGATTGATGTCAAGCTGGAGTAGATCCATGGTAACAGCTACAACACCCCTGTAAGTAATTCAATATAAAATGCGATCTTCCCAGTCTCCCATCTTTACAATGGAACAGGTTTTCTATACTTATGGTTCATCTCATATTCAATTTTTCAAGCGTATACTATACTTTGTTCAGGTGACCATGTGGACACAAATACTTACTTGAATTCCAGTTTCTCTTTCAAGCTGTCCCAGCCAAAAAATGGGGATGCATAGGTAATTACCCATTTCTTCAGTTTACCGTTGCAATCAAAGTACGGGGCTGTCCAGTGGCCGTGATTCAGGTTTGCCGCCCTAGTACAAACGAACGTGTATTCTCATACAGTCAAATAAATCCCACTTGTGTCGCTTTCGATGTCGAACGTAGAATACTCTGCTTATGCTTTATGTTTATACATACACACACACTGGTGCGCGCGCTCACAGACATATGTATTTTGTAATTACCATCCTTACCTATATGAATTAGGATAATGCTCATATTTTTTTAGATATTCCCCAGTCTCGTTGTATCTAATTTTTATTTTCATATAATACTTCTCCAGTTCGTCAAAACTTGTTGCCCATCTTTGCTTTAGTAATTGGAAATAATTCTTCTTTGTATATACATTAGCTAGAATAAAATAAGCAATCCCCTAAGAACATATTTTCTATTTTCGTAAAAATAATAATATGTTAATGTCATATCTGCCAATGCTACCTGAATCGTTCATTCTGGCCAAGTCTTCAACTTTGAATTTTCGAGTGTTTAGTTGAGTTTTATATGCATATGGGGCAAAGAAAGTTCTATTTGTAAATTTGTTACGGTCCCAAAGCATTTCTGCAGACCATATTTTAGTATCCCCAAGAACTAAAGCTAAGGTCTCCCCTATCATTTGATCTTCTGTAAGTGGTCTGTCTGCCACTCTTTTACCCGAATAAACTTCATGAGGATCGGAGATTTGTAAGAATGCGCTAATAAAATTCGCTAATCTAGTTGCCATTTTTGCCTCATTTTCAAAAAATTCTTTGGCACCAAAGTTTACATCGCCGCGTAAACTTAAATCTTCTTCTGTGTAACTGAAATTTGTTATGTTTTTATTATTGCGCCTTTATTTAGTTACCGAATCAGTGTGTAAAAAATAGGAAAATATACCTTTTGCAAGTCCTCGAGTTTACGCTTAATATAAATTTAAGGCTTTGTTCTATATTAATTTTTTCAGATCTTAACGCTTGTGGGCCGACAGAATAATTTTTGTAATGATAAAATTGCTCGAGATATTTTTCCCTAACGCTTGGTTTAGCCTTTTCCCATTGTACAGGCATCTTATGTATCCCTGAGAAAGTAATATATAATGTTGTGTAAGGTATAAGATATGACTAAATAATATTAATCATAATAAAGGAAGAAAAAATGCAAGAGGCAAGTAGTACAAGTAATGCCGCAGGTACTTACATCCTATGCGTGAACAATCAAATCCATTGTAATATTGTTCCTGAGTTGCCCTTTCTATAATCTCTCCTAAATATGGACGTCGTACTACATTTGGCAATCTGAAACCTGGCTTACATCTACACTGATATCCTCCTCTTCTAAAACCCCAGCCATGCAACGGTTCACACTAAGTAGAAATACATTAAGTATGATCAAGGAATAGAATTATTTTTTCTAAAGCACAAGGCACTAAGTAGTTAAGCCTTTTATGCTTTATACCTCTGTGGTTTCTGTTTTACACCTGGCAGTGTTTACGAATCTGTTTGGACCACTGTTTCCCTTGCCTTTAGGGCACTGGTTTATATCTATTCTTTCGTAATCCATTTCTATTACAGATACAGCTGTATAACTAAAACAAAGGTTTGCGTTTTCAAATAAAACTTAGACAAGTAACAATTGAATTCAGAAATATATGAAACATTACGTTGGATATTCAACGTGTCTGAATCCTGTATGTCTTGGATAAATATCTGCAATGGGTACTACTGCTGCCACAAGCCATCGGTTCGACCTACCGCAATCAAAATATGGCCTGGTCCACCTGACAGGTCCAGGATACTCGTCGGCACCTGTTTCATATTAAAAAATCGATTTAATAGAATGATCTCAATTGAATGTATCTATATGTATATGTTCTTATGCTGCATGCTGCACCTGGTGGTCCATGAAATGTGAATGTTTCGTTAGTGTTGTTAGCATACCGAATTTCAACTTGGTAAGTAGTTTTTGTGTCGTGTCTTTTGTCAACATTATCCGGCAACCATTTCTTAAACCTAAAATGAAAAAATTCGTGCCCAAGTAACAATTTGTAGGCTGTTGTAAAGCTCAGTTAAGTTTTAAATGATTAATAAACATTTCTTTACCATTCATTTATACGATAATAATCTGTCGTATAATCGTCGCTCAGGCTACCGCTAGCAAATGAGCCCAAATCTCGCACATTAAAGGTGTTTCTTGTGGATATTCTTTCCAAATGTATAGGATCGTTAAAATCATCGGATCTAAAAGTTCTTGGAGCGAATCTTGGCATGGTTTTGTTGAAAAAGCCTCTATACGACGACGAGTAAGACATATTTGGAGAAAAGTATATAGCGGATGCATTTATATATGGATTTGCAGAGACATCGGCAACAGTGGACAGAAAGTAATACATCATGCCTGGATCATACGTATCGTTGATAGCTGGACGTATGAATCGAGATTGTAGAATGTAACTCCAAAAGAAAGATCTGCTAAGGGCCATGTTATGAAGATGTAGTAAAGCAGTTCTGTTTGGAAAGACAGGATTAATATTAATGTCTTTGATGTCAGGCAAATGGGAGACGGTATCTTCCGGTAAGTAGAGGTCCCCGAGATGCTGAATTGGACAATTCTCTTCATTGGTTTTATCCATCTTCAAACGAATTTCGTCGAAAGCATCCCTGGTTTGCCATTCGTATTGTCCGACAACGCCCAAACAGCAAAGGCTTACGATCACTGCCGTACATATTTTCGAGCCAACGAATTCCATTTTCTTCGATAGAAACGCTCAGGAAATTCCTACACGCGTATCATTTTTTAATTAGTTCGTTGAAACGAGGAGGAAGCGGCTGAGTATGCGAAAGAGTACAAACACAATGATAGAATAGAGTAGCCTTCTACGCACGTAACAGTCGTTCATTCACATAGCACAGAAAACTGCATCACGGAGAAGAATGAACACACCCAATTCACTCGACAATCGTACACCCGTGTCACCGTTTTATAAAACATACTGCATATTCCTAAAGTTCTGACGTCATCAGTTCTATACTTGATTAGAGTTAACTTATACTTCGAAGTACCAACACAATGACGCGTTTATGGAAGCGCCATTATTCAAAAGATTGAACATGGGAAGTTAGTGAGCACTATGCAATTCGAAATATAAATGTTATTCTCGTCACTATAATATTCAGAACATACAATACTGAAGATGCATGTATTAACAGCCTTATCAAGTTTTATTAATTTGAAGAACATTTAGCACATGGCGATATATCGTAAGCGTTACACAACAGAATATTATGATATTATTTGTTGTGCTGAAATAAAAGATTAAAAGAAATTAGGGAAAAAAAATAGAAGCAGAGAAGCGAAGGCCTTACCTTGAGCTTAATATAAGATATTATTTAAATATTTTTTATTATGGTAATTCGGGTTTCGTCTTGGTCCAACGACCCCCCCCCCCCCGGCCCTTACCCTTCTGACAGGATTTGACTCATCCAAGTATGTAAGTATACTATGCATACTCTTCCTACGGCATTGTCCCAATACAGGTTCACCCCTATTTATCTGCGATGCGAAAAAATAGAATTTCTCATAGCTAAACAAGATTTTGAAGAGACAACTTGCTGGGGGTCTACCTCGTGATTTAATGCGCACTGTTCACGTTCTTCTGGTTCCTGGGAAATTTCTGCCACGTCTACTTGCAGTTCGAGGCTTCCGATATTAACGTGGGAAATACCCTTCTAAAGGACCACGAAACATTCCTCATGTGGTAGTTTTCACAATGAGGAGTAAAAATTATATTCTTCTATAAGTTACATTATTTACGCTTTATGATAAAAAATGATTACCAATAGTACGTTTTTGCAGTGTTTCCTAATTCTACTTCTAATACATAGCTGCGCTATTTTTTTGCTTTCGACCTACGTGATAATACATTGAGATTACTAATAGATCATTAATATTAAAATCTACACACGAAATGTCTTCGAAATTTTAACTACATGCAATATCGATTAAGCACATTTTTCAACGTCGAAATTCCAATCTTCCACGACAATGGTTCCAGAGTTTAGCAAAAAATGCATTGTCTGTAGAGAGTGCAGAAAGCTAAGTAATGAGAGATAGAATGAAAGAAAGGAGGGGGGGAGACAGAGAGAGAAGCCGGATTACGATAGAAGAAAAAGAATAAGAAAGGAAGAAAGGAGACAATGTGTGTGTAGTGTGTGCCTGTGCAAAAGCGCGCGAGTGAGAGGGAATGCTTGTTGGGGGGGAAGGGCAAGAGGGTGCTAGTGGGAGAGAAGAGAGGATGAAAGAAATATAATTAACGTAATGATAAGGGAATAACAGCTTAGCAATACTTGATTATTTAGCGGTTGGTGGTAAATCTTGTGATCATAGGTCATTCACAATATGCCGAGAATTTCGAGGAATAAAAATTAAGAAAACGGAAAACTTCTGAAGGAACAGGTTTTAGCAAGCGAACGTACAAACGTCATCTGTCTTTATTGCTCCTCCTCGTTTGAGGGACGCGGGTGCGTGTTCAGCCAGACAGGCGGTTTACGGTTGAATTCAGGACCGTATCTCGTTGTCTGTGCCGTGTTCTCTCTTATCTTAAATGTTATCCAACGTGTTCCAGAAAAACTACACCAACATTCCGTAAAATCATTTCAAGAACCCTATATATCAGAGTGATGATCATAATCCATTTTCATCTCAGATCTTTTTAGCCAAATATGAAGGTATAAAACAAAAGTGGTTTTCGAATACATATTGCTTATTCAAGTTATTATATCCACGCGCCCGTACGCACATACACTTTCGCATTATCTTGTTCCTCAATTTAGTTATACATCGATATTACCTTCATTTCTTGCAAGTATTTAAATATTGTAAAATATGATACAAATAATGCAAACTAGTAAACCGCAATTATTCTCCCCTTTATTTGATGATTGGACTTTGTGTGGAACTGTACGAATCAATGTGATGTATTCTCCTTTTCAATATGTTCATAATTGAAGTGTAAAATAAAGTCAGACTTAGTTTAAAATCAGTACTTACGTATGTGTAAATATAAATAAAAAACTATATGTTATATTTGCATAAAACAGACTGTCTACATGCGTACATATGCATATACATCTATTCACATGCAAAGTTTCGATCAGTGACTTGCTTTCCTTCTTGAACTATCTTGCTTAATCCTAAATCTCCGTATTTGTTTTATTTATAAGTTAACATGCTTGTAAAATCCTATTTTTGTTTCAAAACGCAAAGTATGTAATGCATATATCAGTATGTTTGCGTGCATTGCCGTGTATTCCTTTTCTTTCCTTTTTCCAATATTGGGTTGCAGATTAATTATTATCGCATGTTGCGTTATTCGGGATTGAAACGAAAAGAAAGAACGCATACGGTAATCTGTTTGCAGAAAATATAGATTTTGAAAAAGACGAAGGAAGATGGAGCGAAAAATTGGTGGGAACGGTCCAGGGATGAAGAACAGTTGCGACGAACCTGGCTAAGGCGGGGCTCGCATATACCGCGAAGAGAGGTAAGCGGTTGAATCGGATTGGATTGGGGCGCAACTAGCAAGCAAGCAAGCAAGCGAGGAAACTGGTTTGGTTTTGTGGGGCTTGCACCATTGCACCGCTCTTTCAGTGAGACAGTCCAATTTATGCATTACGGCTATGTAGGCACTACATGATATCAAAACGCTGCGCCCGGGTTTACTCCACTTACCGTCATCATCACTGCAATATTATCGGAACTTTGCAAGTGCCTACAACACTAAATTCGTTACATTACATTTCCATTATATGATCAAGTGTTTGCAATTTGTAACGCATGTTAGAACACAGTTGCATATAACAGAAAAGTGAAGCGAAGTACATAAAAGTTTGTATTTGTGTTGATTTAGTGGTATTTATAATATGAAATTTCTATCAGTTAGAAGCTTGTGACTGTTTTGTGCGGGATCCGGTGCTACGTTTTATAATTTGTCCCAAATTGATACCGTGAAGATTCCAAATTTCAACAGGTACACGATTTTTACATATGGTATTTTAATTTTTGCAATATAAACAAAGCTTCTTCTATGTGTGTAGTTTATATATACAGGTATATTTACTATTTCTCATCTTTAAGAGGTTATGGTACTTGGATCCGACTTGTTTGACATTTCCACAGAGCTAGTGCATTTACTCTTTAGACTCGATTATTAAAAAAAATATGTAGCTACTATTCTGAACGCGGTATTATTTTTCGTCGGACGAATTCTGTATGCCTACACATATGTACTGCATGCGTAGATGTATGTATGCGACCATTTCCCACCATTCGAATTCGTAAAGTTCTTGCGATTGTTGTGCCTGCACTTCATGGTGCACTTTAGTCGTTTCTTTGTTAAATAAGCGTACGTATTGTGAGAAAAAGAAAGAAAGAAGGATGTATAATTGTTTCGAAAAAAGTAGCTTCACTAGTTGTGTTTAGTGGGCCAGCTAGTTTATTACTGCAATTACGGAAACTGTTCAGCATATGATTTGAGCTACCCAAAATGCAACTAAATCGGACTACAAAAATTTGTGGAACGTTATCGTTCATTGCAAGTATGTAGCAGCGCCTATGTAGTAATTGTCAATTTTCTTGAATCAGTTTATGTATGTGTCATACCTATTTAGAACAATTTGCCAGAATTCTATATTCGTTCAAAGAGCGTACATAAAGCATAATTCAAGCAAACATAGACAAAAATCTACATAATGTTGTACGTGCATGACTCAATTACGAAATTCGTTATCCCGTGAGTGCATACTGCATGGTCAACTTTTTCTTCTCATCAGCTTTTTGCATGACCAATCGGAATTCGCGAATGTGTTTCAAAAGAAAATGGCTAACTCGTGTCGCTGGGTTCGAGCGTATCTTTGCGCGTCGTTTTGTGAACCCCGTAGTCTGCAATCACGTTGACGTCTATCGCCATTTCCTCGCTGGAGGATTCTGTTCGTTTACTTTTTAAGGTATAAGTAATTATTTTTGGTAGAAATATCATGAATCTTTTTTATCAGTGCGCCTCTCTAATACCGTGTTAGTGAACGCGATTAGAAATTTATCAGTTAAGGTAGGCGGTGTTGATGTGTATCGTGAGTGAAAAGTGCATCGCATCATTCAGGAAATATGGATGCAGTCCTATTGCCGGCCGGCAAGCCATACGCAAAAAATTTCAACTGTATTTCTTTAAAACTGCATCCTTGCATACAGTGCATTTTCATGCAATACCCTCAATCTATCATTATTCGAGTCATATTCCTCATGATGTGAAAATACATCTTGTTCAATAATAGTAGCGAGTTTATTATTGCGTATGCATTTTCAATTAATCTGATAAGTACATATATAAAATGATGTCATTGGTGCTGTATCAAGGATGTTCACAAAATATGCCTTATGCATAATTTTCTTGGGTCAGATGTTCCATAAAATTTATCCATTATGTCGGTTATTTGTAAACGCGGGAAATTAAACGGACGGTGCATTATGTGTCGTATGATGAAGCTCGAGTACTTTTTTCTTTTCTTTTCCTTTCCTTCTTTTTTTTCTTCCTACATGGCGTTCCGTATTTTGCGTGAACTCTATTTTTATATATAGGCGTTTTAGCAATCTCTTATCGTATTTCATTCTCTTACTATTTGTCCCTTGTAATCGTTCTTCGCAGATATTTCATTTTATTACATATAATACATTATACGAGCGCGCCTTTGTACAATTGGTATTTTTAGCCGAATATGCTACGGTATTCGATTTGTTGGCCAGCGGTATTATGCGAATCTTCCACATCGATATTGTTCAACAATGTCTCCGAATTTTCCATATTGATATTAAATAATAATTTTTTTCTTTCTTTTTTTTGCCAATACTTCTTTTCCGTTATTTGATACATATGCGATTCCATCATAGATTTGAAGGTTGGCTAAAAAGTACTTCATTAATTGATATAAGATTTGGTTGTTAGATGATATATAAGTACGCAATCATTAAATATTTGTTTTACTATGATGGATTTCATGGAGGGAAAAACATTGTGCGAAAAGAATCCAAATGTTGAACTGTGCTTGAATTTGTTGCAGCTATGGCAGAAGGAAATGGGGAAATAAAAATGGAAGAGAAACAGTCTAAGGAGGAAATGGAATATGTTGAACGGACTGAAGATTTTTCAAAATTAATACAGTATGGACTGGATGAAAAAGTAGCGGCAAAACTAGACGAAATTTATAAAACAGGAAAACTAGCTCATGTTGATTTAGACGAGAGAGCATTAGATGCTCTAAAGGAATTCCCTGTTGATGGTGCACTAAATGTACTAACACAATTTCTGGAATCCAATTTGGAGCATGTATCGAACAAGTCTGCGTACCTTTGCGGTGTAATGAAAACCTATAGACAGAAAAGTAGAGCTGGTCAAGGTACTGGCACCAGCACTACCCCAAAGGCACCGGACGAAGATAAGATAAAGGTAAAAAAAATAAAACGCTTATTTATTTTGGTACACGGCCAATTGTAATATTAATAATAATGTCACAGATGATTCTGGAAAGAACTGGTTATCCTTTGGATGTAACGACAGGACAGCGGAAATATGGAGGCCCCCCTCCAAATTGGGAAGGTGCTACACCAGGAACTGGTTGCGAGGTACAGTTTCTCCCAGTTTTGTTTCCATTGAGATGTATTTGTTTGTTTTTTAGATTTAAAGTAAGTTAACGGTTACTCATTTTGTAATACTCTTTTCTTGCAAAAGGTATTTTGTGGGAAAATTCCAAAAGATATGTACGAAGATGAATTAATTCCCTTGTTTGAAAAATGTGGGAAAATTTGGGATTTAAGATTAATGATGGATCCAATGGCAGGTTGCAACAGAGGATATGCATTTATCACTTTTACTAATAGGGAAGCAGCACAGCAAGCTGTTAGAGAGGTATGTAGGCAATCTCCAATTTCCCTTTATTACTGTTTAGGTACATGTTTGTGAAGCGTACAAATTTTGTTATCCTAGTTTACTATATCTTGTTATGAGCATATCAGTCCCTTTATTTTTATTTACAAATTTTTTTAGAAATGTTACAAAATTGTTATTGCTACCAAATTAAGTGAACTTTCGAAATGTTTATTCATATTACTACATTCGTTGTATTTCTTCGATCTCTTGTGTTGTTGCCTTTTTTTTAGTTTCCTGAATAAGTTGTATTGAATCCTTAAATTTGCTAGATTACATACTCGTTTAAATAATATATAATATAAATATAATCAAGTCTTACAATTTTCCGAGAGACTAGTACATTTTCTTTCAACACTTCTTGCGCCAAAGATAATTTATCTTCATTCTTCATTTTACATTAAACGTTTCGAATAAATTTTTTCATTCTCCTATGTGGCTTGTTCTATGTTGTGACTTGCGTTTTCTCTTTCTTTCCTCCCTTTTTTTTTTGCGGTAGTTTTAACGGTAATATATTAATTATCGTTTCACTAACGGTGAAAAGTAACGAATTTTGAGACTCATTGTTTTAATTAGTTAGGAACAATCCACATATTTGTTTTATACGTACACATATGTCCCTGATCATTGATTCATATTTAAGTATACTATTATGCCCAACACGTCTCAAATATGTAACAGCAGCAGGACACAATTAGAGAGGATAAGTGCACATGTGAATTAAAGTATAGGTACATACACGCAGCATACAGTTTATACTTTTTACACACACAGACGTGCGCGCGCGCACCTGCTGCATGGACACGGATATATAAATACCTGCATCCATGCAAGCGTGCACATATGCGTGCACATAACACACACACACACACACACACCAATGCGCGCTAGCACATGCATATATAATCATACATAGATACGTACGTAGGTATTGCGTACATACGTACGTATATACATACATGTATAAGATAATGATATCCTATGGATGAGTTTCTTTTTCCAGCTCTCCTCTTTGCTCAGTGGGCAAAATTGGGAGTGGAGAATCTTCCTAAATATTCAGGATTGAAAGTAAAATAGTAAAAAAAGCAAAAAAGTAAAAAAAGAAAAAAGTAAGAAGGAATGTAAAAAATAGAACGAAAAATGAAATCTCGCGTGGTTTAATTGGTTAGGGGTATATTTGCTTAATTGGTTGACTTTCATTGGACAGTGACAATTTTTGTAACAAAATTTAAAAAAAATTGGTAGGTTAAAAATTTGTTTACAGGAGCACATACGTGAACGCCGGTTTCCTATATTGTGAAGACTCGAGCGATAAAGCGCATGCCACTTTCTCGCTTTTATGGAACCAGGCCATGCTAATTATTTTACAAAATTGCATATTTTGACAAATTTTTCCTAAATTCTTTTTTTGTTTGTCGTAATTGCATAAAACATGAAGCGCATTTCATTGAAACAATATTAGGCATGTGTTTGTTTTCTTCATCCCACAGCTCGATAATCACGAAATAAAACCCGGCAAGAATCTGAAAGTAAAGATTAGCGTTCCTAATCTACGACTTTTCGTGGGGAACATACCAAAGTCAAAAGGCAAAGAGGAGATCTTGGAGGAATTTGGTAAATTAACAGGTAAAGTGAATTCGAGGCGTGTGTACCTACCTATCTACCTATACCTACCTGTCTACCTGTATTGTAACTTAAGAGTGGTAGCTTTTAAGTAGTGGTTGTAGATGGTATGGAATTATGGAGCATCCATGTAAAAACACGATCGTGCGTGCGACCGTGTGATCTGCGTTTACCTATGACACCTTCAGCTCTAGTCAGTCTCCTTGCCTCTCGGTTTATTAGTGAACAGTAACACCTCTCTGGTCCAAGTATTCTTTTCCTCACATATTTAGGTTGAGTTACGAGTTATGTGCTATCTCCTTTTATTGGTTGTACTACATTACTTACTCCTGTGCCTTCCTCTTTCTGTGTTTTTCAATCTCTCTCCACTTGCTGCGTTTTTCCTTATCCATAGGTTTTTCTGCCTACTTTCGCCGTCCTCGTTACAATCGCAACAACAATTAATAATACCACCATTCTTTTCACACTCCAGATCATTTTTCATATCTACATTCCAGGATCATTGTAATTTCACGTTTAGTACCGGATCACCGCTACCGCCACTACGATCAATCTCCCCCCCCCCCTATCTTGTCCACTATACTCGCAAATTACTCACCTGTATACACATCAATTAATTTTACAATACACGAAAGCGTGCGCGCTCACGCATACACACATAATACGATCAATTTTCAACTTGGCATTTGTATTTCCATCTTGTGGTCTCTCTCTCTCTCTCTCTCTCTCTCTCTCTCTCAATCTCAATCTCAATCTCAATCTATACACCTTCCTAGCTTCCTCTCTAAACCAACCAATCCATATTTCTCTCTTCTATACACACGCAAACATAAACAAACACACAAACAAATATACATAAACTCTATTTTGTTCTGTTTTGTTTGCTGTTGACAGTACAGAAAAGAGACAGAGTAGTTACAAGAGAAAATGTGGAAGTAATCCAGTATGGCAGAATTATTAAGGTTCTAGAGCGAGTTAGTAACGAAAATAACGCGCTGTGTCCTACGTGGTTGTTAGCTGATCTCGCATAATATTAATTCGAATTATGATTGGGCCTCTAGCATGGGGGTATGGGAGATATGCGTGGACCGCTGGGGCGTTTGGCTCGCTAACAAACGGACAGGCACTCCCCACCCCCCAACCTCCACCTATCCGATACCTATCATATATCTATCTGATGACTACCGACCAATCTACGCACCTATTTCTTTATCAATTATGTACGATAATTGACTCCATTATTACTTTCCACGGTCCTCCATCGAATTGATTATTACCCGTGTCCTCCTTCGTACAAGATATACAAAATTCCCCGATGGTCGCTTCACGATATATATCCCACGTTCAGACAGCCAATAAGCAGGTGAAATTATTAAAGGCAAGCTTAATTGGCACTTTCCTTCCACATTATTCTTACAGCTGAATGATTATGAGATTCGGAAAGGGAAAAAGATTGGTGTTACCGTATCTTATAACAATCACCGCTTGTTTGTGGGAAATATTCCAAAGAATCGAGACCGAGATGACTTGTTCGAAGAATTTACAAAGCACGCACGTAAGTTGATAATTGTCCTTAAATCAGCAAGCAGTAACCAAAAGGAATTTCTATGGGGAAAAAATGGTGGGAACCGAATATTTATCTCTTAACGATCGGTTGTTCTTATCCGATTTTTGTCGGAGGTGCCAGGTGGGTTAACTTAGCCCATTATAAATTATTAGGCAAATTTCTTTTCAAATTCAGCCACACGTCATGGTATATGATCTTTTTCACCTGTTAAACATTCCGCACATATTCTCGCAACAAAATCTCGCATAATTTTTTTTTATTCTTTTTTTTTCTTCACGTAACAATTCTTCACACTATACGATTATACTGTACATTTCATTCGTATTAATCTTCGGTTCACTATTTGGATCTACTTGATTCGCGAGCTCTTCTATTAACGTTGTTATCCACAATCATACAATTCAGCTTCTCGTACACATCGTGTAAAGTATCTTCATTTTTTTCGGCTGCGTTTTTTTTTCTTCCGCTACTTTCCGTTTTTTTTCCGCACTCAATTTTCTTGTCTCCGAGTTTGAACATCAAATTGTTTTCGTTCCAGATATAATATTTGGTCGAGAGTAATCGTTCGTCGTATCACGTTGCGTTACGCGACTTTCAATGTATGTTCTTCGATTGCTTGAAATCGTACATTCTTGGTGGAGACGTTTTTCTGCATTCGTGTAAATTGATTTTGCAACACGGGAAAACGTAAAGGTGTCGAAAAAGTATAGTATCGCGAAATATTTGTTAGAACATGAAAGAAAACAAATATCTAAACACATACGCTTACGGTTTTAAACTGTATTAGCTACACTTGCAATTAGGAACTGGTAGTATATTAGATTTTTCTTTTTCCTTTGTTTTCTCACGGAAAAAGTGTTCTATTTCGTTGAAATTTTCGCTTATGTGTTTGTAAAGAACGTAAAATTCCGAACGTCAGACCGATGGAATGAATGTGAATGACATTTGTTACATATTTTATGTACGTTTTCATTGTATTCTTGCATGGAACATTTAAGTCTGGACACAGAGAGAACATATCGAAAAAAAGTGACACGATGAAATATTAACATTCGGTTTACCAGTTGCAAGGTTAAATCGTCTCAAGCGGTTGGAATAAAAGGTCATAGGCCATCTAAATTATTGTAATGACTGACTGACTGACTGACTGACTGACTGACTGACTGACTGACTGACTGACACACACACACACACACACACACACACACACAAACACAAACTCTTTCATACACGTGCGTGAGCGCGTGTCGGATCCGTTTCTTCGTGTCGTATAATATTATTCAGCTACATATATACATGTACATGCACACATACCAACATACATGCGTGTGTGCGTGTTGGGTGCGTGTGTGTGTGCTCGCGCGTAAGCCAGCTGTTAAACTGAGAGGAAGGAGAGGAGAACTAGCTTTTAAAGAGGGGTAAAAATGAATGCTAGTCTTGAACTGAATATCATTTTGCAGCGAAGCAATTGTTCGAGGGTTCTTTTTACAAACAATTTTGCTAGTTGTGTACATGAATCATCGTCGCCGTCAAACAGATAAGCATCGATTGAAATCCATTTGTTCGTACATATACAGTTTTACGAAGCGTATTGGCTTATGTATATTTGCAAATGAATAATTGCGATGCATGTAAAGTCTAATAGCATGACAATTCTTTTGAACGATAACATGTATTCTTCATTTTTCACTGTATGGACTATCATGGTGTCTTCTTGCAGTGACACGATAAGGGGGAATCCATAGAGATTTAGACATTTTCGAAAGACCAGTTGATCTTGACAATTCGTATAACATCGAGGATATAATATTTCATTACATACGAACAAAGTTTTGCAGCCTTCCTCTTCTCTCTCTCTCTCTCTCTCTCTCTCTCTCTCTCTCTCTCTCTCTCTCTCTCTGCTATCTATCTATCTACCTCTCTATCTCTTCTCTCTGATTGGAATATTTTGTTGTGGTATTCTAGTTTGACAACGTGCTTTTTGTTCCTTACTATCGAATTGTCATCGTTGAATTTACGAAAAGTGTACACAGTTCACCAAATATTGTCAACTACTTTCACAAGCAACTTCTTTTTGGAAAGTTACACGTGTACGTATACATACGTTCGTACACGTATATGTATAGTTGCATGGTGTGTATGCTCGTATTCAAAAGTACGAATACATTTATACCCGTTACTGTAACTGTTACAAAATAGGGGTTACTATAGACAGCATATTCGTAGAAACGTGTATGATATACTATGATTAGAAATGCACTCTGTAATCGCACGTGATTCACGCAAGTTAACAGGTACATATTACTATTCATTGTACCTTGTGTTCACGGGAGTGCTTCGGTAGGGTATTCGCGTGTCTAGACTTTTATAATTGTTAGGTTTATATACGCGTGTGTGTGCCTTGCCGGCTTGAGGGTTTTATGCATTTGTTTTACATGGTTTAATATCACGTATGGGTCATAATTCGGAACGTCGTTCCAAGTTGAATATTCTTATTCAATGTACCCGTCGAATACATAATCTGTGATTTATATGGAAAATTTCGATGGAAAGCAATAAACAATTATGTGTACGTGATATTCGGTAGGCGTGAGAATTTCGTGATTCGCAGAATCAGACTTAGAAGCAAAAAGGTTTGAGACTTAAACCACATGTTGCTGAACATACACTTTATATCTATACATACATATATCATTTTGTTCCCCTCCTGTTTTTTTTACCATCGCAATTGAAGAATTTATCATACGCAACATACGCCGAGAATGGATTCCTGCTAGTTCGGTGATGTGGTAAAGTCGCAAACTTTGCGTTTTGCTTCCCTCTCTTTTTCTACTTCCTTTTGAGTTCCTCCTTTTCTATTCCGTTGTCTCATCATTTTTACTTTGGTTCAGCGATATAGAAACAATACTTACGTTTGCTCTATACAAATAGAAAATGTTCCAAACGTAATTCGGATCATTAATATTGTGATTATCGCGTTATTAATTACTTCTCTTGCGAACATTTGCTAACGCACATCGATAATTGTCGTTTCAATATTTAATACTCCATGAATTATCCAGTTAGCAAATTCGACGACCAATTTCTCATTCGAATTTTCAACTCTCTTTTTTCTCCCCTTCTTCCCATTCAGATTCTTGCTTCATTCTTTTCATTTTCTCTATTTCTTTTTGCCGCCTCCTGTGCATTTTTTGTTCACTTCGTTTGAAATGTTATTCGGCATCGATTGTACTCTGGTCTACATTGTTTTAAACTAATGTCAACAAATTATCCAAGCAAAGCGTATATCAATTCTTCATAAAGTTGCAAATACACGTGTATTTATTAGAATTGTGTGACGCTTTCATTTCTTTTCTTTTCTTTTGGTTTTCATGTCTGACTCGTTTCTCTTTTTCTTTTTTCCTTCCCGTCTCGCTCTTTCTCTTTATCTAGCGCGCGCGATCTCCAGTTTCTTCTGAACTTGTAGATCTCGGTATCAGATTTTTGTTGTTTGTCTAATGTTGCGAGGAATTTTATTGAATCGTTTTGTATAATTTTTCATCGTGTAGCTGGCCTGACCGAGGTGATAATCTACAGTTCGCCAGACGATAAGAAGAAAAATAGGGGTTTCTGCTTCTTAGAGTATGAATCACATAAAGCAGCTTCCTTAGCAAAACGGAGGCTAAGTACCGGCCGTATTAAGGTATGGGGTTGTGATATTATAGTTGATTGGGCTGATCCTCAGGAGGAGCCTGACGAACAAACCATGTCTAAAGTAAGTAACCAATGTGGAAATACGAAAGGACATAATTCCGACTGATACTGGTAGAGAGAAAACATATAAAATGCCTATTAATTTGTTGCTTGTCAGGTACGCGTGCTGTACGTAAAGAATTTGACGCAAGATTGTTCCGAGGAGAAACTGAAAGAATGTTTCGAACAATATGGTAATATCGAAAGAGTGAAAAAGATCAAAGACTACGCTTTCGTGCATTTCGAAGAAAGGGACAATGCTGTTAAGGTAAGAACGAACAGTCTCCGATTGCATTAGTAACACGCTAATGCGTCTGTTGACCCGTGCTTATGCGCTCTGTCGTGTGTATCAGGCGATGAGTGAATTGAACGGAAAGGAGATCGGGGGCTCTCACATCGAAGTGTCACTCGCAAAACCACCATCCGATAAAAAGAAAAAGGAAGAGATGCTTCGTGCTAGGGAGCGAAGAATGATGCAAATGTTCCAGGGTCGAAGTGGGTAAGTCGAGAATGCAATGTATCGTTCGCTCCAGCGTTGGTTACCATTGTCGAATTCTATTGAAACTTTGTATCGCAGAGGTTCCCCGTCGCATCCGAGCATGATAGGAGGGCCTATGCCAGTTCGTGGACCCGGCCAAGGTCCCCGTGGTACTGGCGCAGGTATGCGAGGACAGATGGGACGAGGCGATTATGGTAAGTACCAACCTGCAGTCATTTTCAACGCGATCGTTTATATCTCTAGACCCGTCCGCGATACGCGACACACATGCGCCACATTTTAAACTTATTTCGTCGCCCCTTTAACGACAATGCTTCCTCTAAAAGAAGATACATAATGTGTACACGGGTTTTCACTTGCTGGTTCTTGCAGCCAGCCCCATTTTACATTTTATATTTAGGCTTAGACCACAATTTCAATTCATTTAAATTTTCCGTTCCGTAAATGGTTGCATAAAATCACTAACAATTGTTGTATATCGAGTTATGCGATCAGTTTGTACTAGTCTAATGCGTTATGCTTCCATTCAAATACAAATTTAAACACGTCGTTCCAATAAAAAATTGTAATATATTTGCAAAGCACGAATCCATCCACGGTAAATATAGAAGAGCAGACAGATACCCCTGTGCATTGAAGATACTAATATTTTCTTTTTCAGATTTAAATAAACACAAATCATTGTTAAATCGTTAATATTGATATGATATGGTAATGTTATGTAACACTGACGGTCCCGCATGCTTTTGGGGATTTTTCACTATCTCACTACATACCTTCGCTTACGCGCATGGCATAATATAATAATACGTGTGAATTTACTCTTAGGAGTATAAACATATCTGACGATGAATGTCTTTTGCGTGATAACCTTTTCTTCTTCGCCTGAGAAACTATGATTCCCTTACTTGATTCTAATAATCAATTGCAAGTTCGTATCAACTATTAGACCGACTATTCGGTTCTATTTGGATCTATTCGAGTCTATTCGAGTCTATTCGAGTCTATTCGTGTCTATTCGAGTCTATTCGGACCCGGCCGATTCAGATTAATCGAAAGAGTAGCGTTAATATTTTCGGCAAAGAGCATCTGGGACATGTTTCAGAGAAATTCAAAGCATTCTGATATAGGGAAACAGAAATCGAACTTGTGTCACTTTCCTTTCACATAGTGTTAGAAGGTTGTAGTGAGAAAGTGCTCAGATAATGGAATACCCTACCCTTTATTTCTTAAATCGGGTACGATTTCGTTTTGTTCGGTTGAATTTGGTCTGAGCCTATTACGATTGTACTTTCCATACTTATACGATTGCTCGTTTCCTTCTGTTTTTTCCAATTACACTTTTCTTTTCATTCACATTGGTGAGCAACTTGCGTAAATATGTGAAAATTACACTATAATCGGATTTACCAAGATATCTCGGATAAAGTTCAGCGAGCTTGCAACACTATTAATTTAAGAAACTCTCTATCGTCTTTTTTCATGCACATGTAAGTTTATACATGTGCAAGTCAGGTGTGTTTTAGCTTTCTGATAAGACCACCTTGTTACCTTACCACTACCACATCCTGTGATACCGTTTTTTCTTTCATGCATACACGTGCGTGCGCGCGTGTTTGTATATATACATATGTATGTATTTATATACACTTATTTGTTCAGTCCAATATTAATATATATATGTATGTATTTTTTTCCCCTATAAAAAATAAGCGATTGCATGAGTATTGTTTGTCTTTTGTATTCACGTACAACGGTGTCCGAAAACATATTTCATGGCTACACCCAGTCATTACAAATTGCCGAGAAAAATTCTCTCTCTTTGTTTCCTCCCTACATTCTTTTTTCATGCTGTTTGTTTTCTTTCGTTTTATGTAAGTGTGTGTAACATTGTTGAATTTGTATGCATCATGAACTCAACAAATTTGGTTTCAGCTCTCATGGAGATAGGTAAGATGCGACATTGAATTACGAGTGAAACGTAGTAGAGTACCATTTGGTAGAATTTTGTACTTTTTCCCCTTTTAAAACTGTGTATACCCGACAAGTTGAAAAGCAGAACAAACGTCGGATCATCGAAAATGTTCTTTGACCACGTGAAACTTATTAAAGTCCTTACGCTCGATAAATGAAAAAAAGACAAAAAAAAACAAGATAGAGCTGTAGAATGAAATGAAAGAGCTACGAGTTCTTGGGACCGCATGATTATATGAATAACCGCGAGGGAAATGAAAAGTGGAAAATGTCGCGGCCAAGAACGGGGCCGTGCAGTGTGGAGCGGTGCGGTGCGGTGCGGTGCGCTGCGGTGTTGCGGGTGGGGTTGGCGGTGTAAAGAAAAGTTTTCTATGATCCGAACAGAAAAATCGTTGAGTTTACCAGGATACGTGATGGTGGTAGGGTAATTATTGAGTTTTTTCTTTGCAGTATCGCAAGTATTGTAAGAAAAGTAATACATTTCCGTGGTGATCTTAATAGAGCTGCGTCTTACGATACGATTGCGAACAAAATCGCAGTGTAATTCGGATGTACATTCTTCTTTTCTTTTTCTTTTTCTTTGTTTTTTGTTTCCTGTCACTGTTACTGAAGTTTTAAAAGCATCTTTTCCCGGCATGCCTTTTTTCTTATGCGAGACACAAATATTAGTTTTGAATAAGTTGTCAATTGGATATATCGTGGCTAAATTTGGGTCTATTTGTAATGTGTGTTTTTATAGATTATGATTACGACTATTACGGTTATGGGGATTATCGAGGTGGCTACAGTGATCCATATTACGATGACTATTATCGATACGAAGATTACTATTTCGATTACGCGCCGCCTCCGCCACCTGCCAGAGGGAGAGGCAGGCAGCCTCAACCGGTGGGTCGCCTTTTTTAATGGTTCTAAAGTCGTTTCCGTTACTGAATCATTACTTTCTATAATATTTACGTATGTATGTGTGTGTGTCTGCATATGTGTATAAATATATACACACGCATATATATATATATATACACATATGTATATATATATATACATATATACACACATCAGCAGTAGTTTGACTGTGGCACAGTGTTCGCGGATATATCCCAAGTACTTCATATTATCCACTCTACACTCTCCAAGCAACCTGCTGTCCATTTGATCGTTTAATCAGAATGTGTATTAATTTTATTCACTTACCGATCTAAGTATACATTTAGGCAATATAAAATGCGTGTACATAATTGAAAAGTACGCTTCGGTGCATCTTTATGCACGTAGCTGTTATACTTACGACACGTGTGCTACCTGTCATGTATGCCTGGGTGTATGTCTGCATTTTGTGCGTTGCGTCATTCCATGTATATACGCTATTTATATATTTCTTTTCTATTTATTATATTTCAACAAATGCATTTCCTATATTCGTTCGTTCCTAGATCGTTAACTTAGCTCATTTAGTAAATTGGGAATGTAAACTTAATGATACACAAATTTAACACGCTTCACCAAATAACAAATAGACCTATTTTGCAGTTACGTCGAAAAGCATCGTAGAAATAATCGAATTCACCCAGCTCGTGACACAGTTTTAATTATTTTTTTTTTCTTACTCCGAGGAAAGGGTAAACTAGTAACAATAAATATAACGTAGACTTACCAGATTTGTTGTGTGTATACTCGTATCGATGCGAATGAGGGAGAGAACATATATGTCTCTCAGCGCGCGCGCGCGCGCGTGTGTGTGTGTGTGTGCCTAAGAGAATCTCATCATCGATTATTCGGCCAGAGGAACGAATCAGATGTGAATAAATGCAGCACAATATGCAAGTATGCGCGCGAGAGAGAGAGAGAGAGAGAGAGAGAGAGAGAGAGAGAGAGAGAGAGAGATGATGGAAGCCACCACACTACTAACACCATTGCTTACACTAACATTGTCCTATCAAACGAACACATTGCCACTTTCAAATTGCTTGCTAATCATATCTGAGCCATGGTAGACCCATTCTAAATTTAAAACAAAAAATATATATATAGCCGGGAAAAGCTATTAGAATATAGGCAAACAAGAAAGGAACGGAAAAAGAGAAAAAATGTTGACGGAAGAAAATAGTGAGAAAGACGAATGGAGTCCGTGGTAAAGGGTAAACGCAGAGATGACAATAGCAGTGTTTGTCGCCCTTTAGTGCTTCACTGTTCCAAGAAAAAAAGAGAAACAGGACTGTAAATGTATAGTTTTGTAGGTTTCCCAAATACTTAGCCACCACATGGTCGATGATATTTAAGGAAAGTCTAGTTGTAGGTAAGAGGCATTACAGAAAAGTGCTTACCGTGTATTTCGTTATGTGTGACCTATGTATATGTATATGCAGACATGCATATGTGGGGTGGAAGATATGTGGAGTGGAAGATATGTGGGGTGGAAGAAATATGCGATAATTCGAAAACTGAGTTTAACCAAAGCTGAATGTGCATTTGAAAAACTGTAGTTCCATAATCGGGAGGTTTGCTGTCGTACTTTCTTCAGTAGCAGCGTATTAATTGAATTTGTATAATCTCCAATTAACTGTTACCGATGCCCATGAAATGGGAAACACATTGAAGTTTTCCATTTTCGTTTGCCTTTTACCTTTTTTTTCCAATAGAAATATTTACACAGTTGTTGAGCGTGCATCATCTACTTGTATTTCTTCCACCAAATGTATATATGTATACGTGTTACACGTATAGTTACTAAATCTATATGTATGCATACGTGTGCTCATAACTATAGATCGTATACACGTGAATGGCTATTGTCGATTCTGTAACGCACTCGTAATTTCTGTTTCCATAGAGAGCGACGTGAGTCTCGTGGCTCGGATATGATAACACTTAGGTAGAGATATATAGATTTGTCTCCATGTATATTATACATTGTATATCGTATATATAGATACATATCTATATCTATCTATATATATATATATATACATATGTGTATATGTATGTACGGATGTATGTAGGTATGTATGCAGTTATGTGTGTAGGTATTTGTATGCCCAGTTGCAGGGTTAAGTAATTATAACACCCTGTGAGCATGGTGTCATTATGTTAGTTTGACGAACTGACTGGTTAATGAATACATATGTATATACAGTTAGACTGTTAAACAAATAGACGTTTCAACTGATTGACAGATGGGTAGATAGATGAAAGTGCAGATCGACGAATAAGTAGGTACAGTGTTGCTATTCGAATCATTATGGTGCCATCACTATTATTATTCGTGTCAATTATGTTGCGAGCGAGAACAGAGGGAGGATTTGTTGAGTGTAGAGCCCATCTTGCATCTCCCTATGTTCGTCTTTCTTTCTCTTTGAACCAATCCGACTTGCTTCTGAGCGTACGGCAACTTTGAATGCAATACTGTAAGTGACAATATAGGTAGATAAATAAGTCGATATATAGGTAGATAGATACATGTCGATTAATTAATTAATCTATTTCTTGATTAGTTGTTCGAATGATTGTGGCAGCTTGGATCGATCGAGTGAATGATTAATCCATCGGACGATTGGTTGGTTGTACGGTTGTTTGCTTGCGATTAAGGTCTTCTTTCTCAATAATTCGTACAAGATATGCATTTAATTTTGCATTGTTTCTTTTATGCTTTGGTCATACCCTAGTACTTACTTCTGCAAATTCCATTATCTCCTCCTAGCCCTGGTCCGAAAGGTTGCTGCTTGTTGAGTCTCGGTCAGCCAATATCCAGTCGTTGTTTCTTGTTTAAACATATTAATCACGAATCCGATTATTGCAATGAATTTGTTCGCCTTATATGTGCACTTCCTGTGGTCGGTAGCCACGATATATTTTCGTTTAATATGCTCCAGCAGAAAGTTGAACTAAAAATATTCCAGATAATTTACGTATCGGTAAAGAACTAAAATTTCTGTTTCTTTGGTACATAACATTGTACAGATTCTCATTGATTGACAGAAATGTGTTCCTTGCAGAGAGTTCTGTCAAATAGTAACAGGGAAGCTGACAATATGAGAAGAGTGTCAGTGGCCGAACCCATTGTCAGAGAGAGAGAGAGAGAGAGAGAGAGAGAGAGAGAGAGAGAGAGAGAGAGAGAGAGAGAGAGAGAGAGAGAGAGAGAGAGAGAGCACAAAGGTGCATCCTTGTATGTGTGTGGGGCGGGGGTGATAAATAATGTAATTGTCTGTATAGATAGTGTATGAAAAAGAAGTAAGGAGTTATTTGGTAAGAAGAAAGGTATAGTAGGAGGTAGTCCACGAAGAAAAAGAAATGACGGTGATATCCTCTAGTCTCTATCAGTAATCTATAGGAGAGATAATAAAATTTGATTGCTGTTGCTTGCTTCTATGTACAAAGTACCGCTTATGCTTAAAACATACCTCGCTGTGTGATGCTGAGCCGCTTACACAATTTAAATCTTGATTTGTTGAATTTTGTTCTAGCTGACAGTGCAGTAGGTTGTGTCGCTTAAAGTTCCTTCGCCATCCCAATACAAAATAAGCTTTTCGCTTTACTGCATTGGATAACTCTGCTAAATACTACCGCTGTCTGTAAAAAAAATGTGGTTAGTAAGATTTGGTTTTAGGTGATCCCTTCTTCCGTTGCATCGCTCTGTACTTTATGTGAATAATCGACCGATATACATAATATGTGCACATACGTAAATAGCTATCTCGTCTACCTAGCCAGCTATATTCCTCTCGACTCCTATTTTCTCCTCCAGTGTAAAGCATATAAAGATTCTTTCACCTTTGTTCCTAACTTTGTATATTTATGTAAAGACACACGCAACACGCAACACACGCCGTACATGCGTACACCCGTTAGCCGAGTAGCCGCGTGTCTGCTACTTGCATGTACATATTGGTGTATGCGTATTCTCTGTACGTATATCTATATTCAACATAGATGCATGCATTTATTCGTAAATACATGTATCTTGTGCGCGTGTACGCAACGAACAGTTTTACACCTGCATCTGCATATACATACATTTATTGATATGTACGTGTACGTGTACGTGTACGTGTCTGTATATAATCTATATATGTATAAATATATTTAGTAGATAGAGTGTATAATGTATAACACGTACATCGGTAAAAAGTTTTTAAAGAGTCGTTGTATAGTCTCGTGTGTGTATACATAAACGAAACGTTTACCGTTCATTGTGGCACCCTAGATGCGAAGCTTTTATTTACGAAACAGACGATGCATTGGTGGGAAATGTATACATATCCATCTATGATACGAGCGATTAGTTATTAGTTAGGGCAGATGAAAAGGGAGCAAATGAAAGAAAAGAAAAGAAAGAAAACAGGGACGCGATTGTTGGAATGTACGCGAGCGACAGCGAATATTCGATATATAGAAAATCGTGCATACGCGAATGTTCTATAGGAGAGTAAGTAATATCGCATAGGGTAACGATTGGGTGTGTGTTATTTGGTCAGGCTGGACGTGGCCGTGGAGTAGTGCCGCGTGGCCGAGTCGGTGGCCCGCAACTCCGTGGCCCAGTCAGGGGGGGACGCAACCCCGCAACTTCAGGGGCCCGTGGGGCCCAGCGGCTGTCCGCTCGTGGGGGGGTCCGCGCCAAGGGAAGTTTACCAGGTGAGGATGGTCTGTATCTCCACAGTAAATCAATCATCTTTTTACATTATTCTTACACTCTGTTCTCTCCTCCTTACACTTTCTTCGTATTTGCCAATTGCCGTATGCGACTTTCGAACCTCTCACACTTTTCCCCCGTTTCACAATTTTCCCTTCCTCGTTCCCCGAACCCTTTCTCCTTTCCCCGTAGATTGATATTTCCACGCTGAATCATGCGTCGCTGAATCTTATATAGCGATTATACATCTTTTCGCGTTGCTAAAGTTTGCCCTCCGTTCAATGTCATACATGCAATTCGTCCCGAGTTTACGATTCGCATTACTCTGTATTACTATTCATGTGTAGTCTTTACCGACCACTAATCGTTTCAGCTTTCATATTAATTTTTACGAGCTTTCTTTTACCTTGTCCGATAAAACTCTGTTCCTCTTTGACCGTGAGACGGATCTCAAGAATTTTAGATAGGTTCCTCTTTGAAGGACGACAGCAATCCGTAATTTACCTTGGCGAGAGGGTGTATCAATCTTCTTCCAATCGTCACACTCCGAATCTTCCAAAGTCCATGGTTACCTTGTTCATTCTCTTAGTGCTCTTATCCATTAAGCGTGGAACACCACAGTAAACAATATATCGCTCGGTTGTAATGTCGAATCGTTGTTTCGTTTCCCTTTATTGCACCTTGTAATATGTATTTGCGTGCACGTATACGTGTGAACACGCATACTGTACCAACTGCACAATATTACACGAACGACGACACGATTCGAACGAAGGACCGACCGATGCAGCAACGTTAAATGGTGTACTCGCGAGCAGACGGCAACGGCAAGAGAGAGAGAGAGAGAGAGAGAGAGAGAGAGAGAGAGAGAGAGAAGAGCGAATAAAGGCATGTGTGATGTAAGTGCGAGTAAATGGGTTTGTATGAATCAGCGAGTGCGTCCGTGGGTGACAATGGGAGAGAATGGGAGAGAATGGGAGAGAATGGGTGAGGATGGGTGAGTAAGGGGGAGAGCCGACAGCGTGACGGTGAGAGGGAGTACGTGAGAAACGTACGTGTGTTTCTGCGTGTATGCGTCTGTGCGCAATCAAAGATAAATTTCATATGACACGATCATTTGTTTGTACAGCAGGTAAACGAAAATTTGACGGGGGTCACCAGAACCAGGGGGAATCTAAGCGTCGCTTCCAGAGCAACTGGGGAAACCAACCCCTCGCCCAACAACCACTGGGCAATGCGTACGGATTGGCGAGTGTGAACGGCGGCAGTGGTGGTGGTGGCGGCGGTGACATAGGATTTGGAAGTAGGACCGCCGCTCTTGGCGGTGTTTCCAGTGACGATCACGAATGGTACCAAGATTCCTACCAGTCGTGGAGCTAACTTCTACAAGCCTGTGAGTGAACGCGCACGAACGGCACGCACCTAAGCACGCACGCATGCATGACGAACGATCGAACGAACCAACTGTAAGGAGATGGAGGAAAAACAAAAGTATACTAGTTGGGGATAAATGCGGTGGCGAATGCTGAACGACCAGCTACGAAAGCGAGAGGTAACTACAGAGAAAGGAGAGAAATATGTTGAACCCTTGGAGGGAAACGTTAAAAAGAATGCTCGATGAATGGGACGTAACAGTCCATTTATATGATATTTACATTATTGATCTGGCAGTGGTAAAACCCTCTTATGCCTATTTTAATTAACGAACGAATGAACAAACAAACGTGAGGAAACGCGTGAAGCGTCGTGCTCTAGGCGTCGTCACCACCATTGCCCGCTATTGTGATTACGAATACAGTGATGTGCCACTGGAACTAATTATTACATCGGAGTGACCACCCAGCAACCCACCCCGTACTATTACTATATATATATATACACACATATATATATACACACACTTATGTGCGTATGTGTTTGTGTGTGCGTGCATGTGTATGTATATATATATATATATATATATATATATATATATATATTCACACATGCATATGCATATACATATACATATTAATCTAAGTACTATTACATTGTCACATTGTCTACTGCCAAGTGATACAAAGATCAGCGATGTTGACATTGGGATTGTGATGGCTTGTATTAATTAAGAAAAATCACGGGAGCCTGCGATTTTATTATGCTACGATTCGACTTTTTGTGCGTATGGGCGAGGACGCGTGTACATGGTAGATAGATTGTGGAAAAGCATGTGTATGCGCGCGCGCGTGTGTGTGTGACAGAGAGAGAGGAAGAGAAAAGCAGAAGATGGAATGAAGACGATGGGGAATGATGCGAAAGTTGAAGAAGAAAGTGGAAGATGGAAGGATGGTGCGAGAGATAGCAAGAATGAACGAGTAAATCAGGACCGTTGGTATTCGTCGAAGAATAGAGAGCAAGCTGTTGGTTGTGTATGATATGTTAAAACTATTGATATAGTAATAAATTTCCACAGTTTTTCTTCTTTTTACAAGGTAAAAAATGAGAAACTAAGTGTATGCACGCTTGCATCGACGCAGTGTAATATTATTACTATACTGCTGTATGAAAGGATGAGCGCGAGGGAGCGGGTGTAGTTGTATGTTTGAGAAAATGGGCGAGAGGGGTGGGGGGGGGGGAGACATGGCGTATGTATGCATGTATGCGCGCGTGATGTGAAGCGTGTTTGTGTGCGTGCGTGCGTCTGGAGAGCGCCAAGCGCTGCTAGACCTTCTATTGTTGGTCTATAATATGTACAGTCAGTGAAACTATTATTATTATTAAGGATCAGGCAGGTTTTTATTGGAATAGGAAATGACACGCTAGAAATCAATGTTTCTGCGTACAAGTATCTCGCGCTCGTTCGATCATGATAAGGTTATAACGATCAAAGCATAGAGCGAAGAGTAGATAAGTGTAGTACGAATGAAAAGAAAGTTGGAGGAACGTTTGGAAAGCAAGAAAATTAATGAAGAAATTCATTCGACATTCATTCGACATTCGTTGTAGAAAAATTTCCCATTTGTATGATAACAATAGTGCCGTCGAAATAACGGACAAACTAGATTTGAATACCTCGATGTTAGCTACTTTGCAGTAACGCGTTTCTGTTAATCGTTTCTCTCGCTATCTTTTCTTTTCAGTTCTGTTCTCTTCACTTTTCTGGTTTTAGTAAAATCCCGAGGATCGAAGTTAAATATGAGCGAATGCGTGAAATGTCTTGAAGGAATGATAATGGTATAGCTTATATTTTTCGTTTTTATTTGTTTGTCTGAAATTTTAACTTTCCAAATTTTTACGTCGCGATCATCGCGTGATCCTTGCTACATGCGGGAAAGTTTCTTTTTAGAATGACTGACTACTGAATCCGATAATGATAGTCACGGATTGATTTAGGATGTGTAACGTGAACGCAGCGTTTACAAATGCATGAACACATACAGCACACACTTTGAGTGTTAACTCGTTGTTATTGTTAGCCTGTTAGTTAATTAGTAAGAGTTGCAAATGCGGGCTATAGTTGGTAGTCCCTGTCCCTGGAGCCCAGACACCCCCTGTTCTGGAGAATGTTCGAAACGAATATGTGAGCGAAGCCTAATACCGTTTTACACATACCCCCGGAATGCGACGGAAACGTAGAAAGGTGAACCATGAGAAAGTTTAATTCATTTGTAACGAAGCGTCTGCATATCACCATATTGTCTTACAACGTCAACGGAAGAATTAGTATGTACTCGGCCCCATAGAACACACTGCACACGCGAATAGATACGAGATAAATGCAATTTCGTGTGGGAATAATAAAAGGAATGACAAGGAATTAAAAACGCAGGCAAGGAGCAAGAAAGCACACACACGATTCCTATCTATTCGATAGTTTGAAACGATCGATTTCTCCAAACACTCGTAGCCATGAGCATTTTGTTGCCTATTTTATTACTTTTTTTTTAAATTTTTTTTTATATTTAAGTCCGACCGAATTTACGTCGTCGATACTATTTTAATAACGATGACAACTGTGTCTAGTAATGCAAGATCCCTCACTTTTACTTCCTGTCCCCAGTCATGCGAACCGAAAGGGAGAAGAGACTGATGGTTGTGGCGAAGAAGGAAGGTGTGCTTGTGCGTGTGTGCGAGCGAGAAAGGAAAAATAGAAAGAAAGATGAAGAGAGTGCGGATAACACGAAGGAAGTGAGAGACCCGAGGGAAGCAAGAGCAGCCAGCAGTTGGAAAAAAATTACTAATCTTATCCGTAACAATCAATATTATTACCTTCCATTCCTTTAGTCCCCTTCCCTCGTAACTCATTATTCGCTTACCATATTTTATACCTACCTATTCTACTTACCCTACACACCCTATTTATAAAAACATTGTAACCAGGTTATAATAATATTAATATTAACGATATAATAAGGATGATATTGCTAATTATAATGAGTGGGTTTTTGTAACACAATAACGTTTCAATATAAATTCTGGTTTTCCTTCGAAATTATAATAAAGGAAAAATAATATGATAAGGCAGGCAGGCAGACAGACAGACAGGTAGAAAGCAAGTATGCAAGAAGGAAAGAATGGAAGGAAGGGCGGGACGAAGGAAGGAAGGAAGGAAGGAATGATGGATGGATGGATGGATGGATGGATGGATGGATGGAAGGATGGAAGGAAGGAAGGAAGGAAGGAAGGAAGGAAGGAAGAAAGGGAAGGAAGGAAGGAAGGAAGAAAGGGAAGGAAGGAAGGAAGGAAGAAAGGGAAGGAAGGAAGGAAGGAAGGAAGGAAGGAAGGAAGGAAGGAAGGAAGGAAGGAAGGAAGGAAGGAAGGAAGGGAGGGAGGGAGGGAGGGAGGAAAGAAAAGAAAAGGAAGAGAGAATGGAAGAATGAAAGAACGAACAAACGTGTGGAAAAGAGAAGAAAAGTTCAGCTTGCGGGGGGCAAGGAAGCACAACCTGGCAAAAGCGGAGGCAGTTCACGGTGACGAGACTTTAGACTGATCTAGGTACTAGCGTTATGATATTGGCCCTACCCCAATGTTAAGGCGCCCCAATATTATATCATTTAACTTTTGCTATTTTATACTTTGACCGGTGTGGCAGCTGGGGTGCCTGGGGGAGGGGGGTTATCGGTCACATTTAGGATAATGCACCACTGTGGCTGACGATGCTGTAGCCGCGCGCGCGCCCTTTTACCCGATCATTGCCCTAATTTGTGGCACACATCCTTGGGAACTTGACTCTTTTTGGTTGGCCCGTGTCAGGCGGATGTTGTGTGATTTTTGGGTCGCTCAATTTATGTTAATAACGACCCAAAGACGTGTTTTTTAATTATATATAAATATATATTATATTCCAGCGAATATGCATTTTGTGACGTGATGTTATTTAGCACTAATAAGGAAAACAAATAACAAAAGTGAACAATTGTACCGAAAGGAAATGAAGGAAAAATGTTAAAGAAAAACAAAAAAAAAAGTACGCAACACTATTCACACGATCATATACGGTTTATGTTTCTTGCGCCACAAATGCCACGTGTCAGCTCCACGGCTAAAAACGAACGACAAAATTTCATACGACCAAATTCTACTATCGTTTGATTATTGCGTTTTCTGGTTTTTTTTCTTATTATTCATCATCTTCCAATTGCTTTGCTTCTTTTCTTAATTCCTGCAATTTTAAAAGTTGTCCCTAATTTTAGTGTGACGTAGTTGAACATAATGATTATTAATGAATTTAAAAGAATGTTGAAATGGTTCCTTTTTCGGGCTAGGAGCTTGATTTAAAGTGTCAAAGATTTTTGTGTATGACCAGATGTATTCTACATGTCTCAATAAACAGTTGTATGTGAATTACCTTTCTTAAATGGTGCTACATTTATTTGTGTGCTGTTCAAATATACAGCTGCGTACCTTAATATCCTTCCCTTTTATATTAGACATCGTACCGTCTGAGACACGGTGCGCAATCTGTCTCCCTTTGACTGGCATGAATTTTCATACGATTGTATCACATGTATAATCTAGCAAAATGTTAATTGTCGAACCATCCCTTGACGTGTTACAATGCGGCTTTCTTTGTCGCGCATTTATGCCAACCTTTAAGCTCGTAAAGTGCAAGTAAATTACATTTGAATAGAGAAAAAATGAAAAAAAAAGTTCGCAACGGTGCTTCACCTGTGCACTTTCGGCCGACAGTAACCATCCCCGCATCCGTTATCTGTCCCCACCCGTGCACCAGCGATCGACTTGCGCGACCTCTGTCCTATCGTTGGGGCGTGTTGGGGGTAAGCAGTATCTCCGTAGTAGTCGAGAGCTAGGGGGTTGCTTAGCATTATACCTGTCGTCCGGTCGTTCTATCATCTTTTCGTTCTTTTCCTCTCTTCTACTTTTGCTAAACGCACGATCGTGCGTGCGTATCAGTACGCTCGCTCGTACGGACAACACCGTTCGACAAGTGCACCCTCCAACTTCCTTCTTTCAATATTTTCTTCTTTTTCCCATCATTTAAGTGCTATCATCGGACTGCGCCCGAATCGCATGTACGGGCCTGTGCATCTTTGGCGAAAGGACGGATCAATTGTCGGAAAATAGCGGGGGATCTATTCTTTCGTGAACATCCCGCCGTCCGTTGTTTATTACCATCTTCGATTACCATTTTCCGACCCACCCCCTTTGGTCCAGTGTATGTCATTCCGAGTTCGGACGTGTAGCGGGATTCGCAGAATGTTTACGCGTATAGTCCGAGAGTGTCTAGCGTACAGTGTTTCCAAGTACCAAGCATCAAGTATCAAGTAGAAGATATCAATTTCCTCTACAGTTCGAAGGTACGTATCCATCGTATGCGTGCACGCGTGTATTACATTTACGGGATGCAGGGCTTAGGATCCAAGTGTATGGCACAGGCCTCGATTCGGTCGATACTTTCGCCTTTTTTCTCCCCCTTTCCTCAAAAGCAGTATCTGTGTCGCGTATAAAAATGCCTTGTATGATGTCGAGTGAGTCGGTAATATTCTAGCGTGGAGATATCCCGCGGGATACGGTGCTCCCTGTTTGTCTCGGATCGGTCCGACGCGTCGCGGCGGTAGAGACGAGTTTTGGTTATCTAATGGACGCAAATAAAGTATATACATAAATAATTTTCGGGAGAGGAGGGAGAACTTAATCTTCCGTTTGTTACTGTGCCGCGGTACGTGTTATTTTGTGGGCAGGAAAGTTAGTACGTGGCGTGTACCTGCCGCTTATATCACTGGGGGCTCTGCTATTGACCACTTTGCCATCTCAGCGGAAAACTAGGGTGGGTTTATGCGGGACGAGATGCGTCGCGTCGGGGCGGTTCCGACGCGAATTACGGTCCTGCCTTTTGCTTTTGCTTTTGCTTTTGCTTTTGCTTTTGCATTCGGACATTCGTTTTCACGCCAAATGATTCCGATGAAAATGTGCAAGGAACGATACGCGGAGACGATCGTCGTCGTTGCAACGACGGTTATCTGTGCAGCGCGAAATCTGGCAAATGTTTCGAGGGCGTGGCAAGTTAACGCGACACGTGTACGAGATTTTCGCACGGTCCGTTTAAACCAGCCCTGCCGCCGTAAACGCAGTCGTTCGTTTCATCCGTAAACGTACGTGGCTCTGAAACGAATTCGAGCCTCATTTCTGTTTCGTTTTCTCTTCGCAGCATCGTAATAGATGCATCGTAAGAAATGGCATATGTATGGAGTGAATCCATATGGGGTAGCAGTTTTGGGCGCGGCCCACAATAGAATCTCTCACCGGGTGCAATGCTTCAATGCATCTTGCTGGAAATCATTTTCCTCTAGCTCAGTATTGTTCGAATTGTTCATACTACGGTTCGATCGTTTAAGAAGGAAGATCCCAGTGAGATTTTCGGCTCGCGCGGTAGCGGCGGTGATTTGTAATTTTTCCCCGTCGTGCTACTCGCCTGTCTAAATACGTTTTATGCATACATACCTATACCTATACATATATACATATATATATATATATTTCTGTAGCGACTGAATGTTCTAAGATACTTGTCGTTGTAATGTAACGATGGAGTACCATACCAGCATCTAACTAATAAAGGGGACGCGTATGGTTGCAGATGACTTTGAAGACGAACGATTCGTATTCTTCTCGTTTGCGGTACCGAGGATAACGACATGGTAAAATGACAGCTATCTCGCATTTTGCACGTGCATTCTGTGCAAAGTTTTGCCGCAGAATAAATTTTTAATCGGGATACTAACGCAGCGAAATACAAATATGTATTCCTAGGATGCAGTATGGCCTCCGTACTCTGCCATGCCTCTGGGAATCGTTTCGTTTCTCCCGCTTTTCTCTTATTCTTACTGCTTTGTCCACGGACCAGTACAGGTTAGTGTAAAATATTCATATACCTTTTGAATCGTGTCTCTTCGAGAAAAAAGTGCCGTCTGGGACCGACAATATTATATGTATATCGTAAGAGGGTTTGGAGTTGCAGATATACGACGAAGAACAGGAAATTTGAATGAAATCTGATGTATGACGTATGATTCCACAGAATGTGACCAAAAGTTCATAAGCACACCGGATGGACCATCGAACGGAACGTTCCACGCGCCAACGTTAATTAACCCCGACCGAGACTCGCGGCAATGCGTGTACACCTTTTTCGCTGGACCACGACAACGGGTCGAATTGATTTTCACTTCGTTCGGCCTCCGAGGCGCACCACCGGAGTAAGTTTCTCAAAATGTTCACGTCGTTCGAGTATTTCGAATGTTTCTCGCAGCACGTAAAATGTTTGTTCGCAGTGGTGCCGCTGTCGGAGAGTTGCCCGCGTAAGTGTTTGTAGAAATTAATCGCATATCGGAGCAACAGGATCCGGTTGCTGCCAGTTTTTCTTTTCAGGCGAACGGTCTAATAACGAATTACGAATTTTCCAGTTGCGATCACGAATATTTGGACATATATACGGAAATACGATCGGAAAACACGACCAAGTTCGTGGAAACGCCATTCGGAGGCCGTTTTTGTGGCCCGATTCCACCGCGTAGACGCGTTTCACTGTACCAGGGGATCGCCCTTAGTTTTTTCACCGATAAAAACATTACGCTGTCCAGCCTGTTCAGTGGTACTTACGCGTTTATCAACGCATGTACGTTCTCTCTCTCTCTCTCTATCTCCCTCCATTTGTCTCTCTGCTGTATACGCACACACACACATTTTTATATGTTTTCAACCAGCTGTTTAATTATTTATCTGTCCGCCCCGATCTCCGTTCCCCTTTTTTTCGATTCTGAGAACTGCCATCAATTTGGTGTACCAATAAGTAGATATTTGTTAAGGCGACAACTGCCCAACTATGTACTTATTCGTATGTCCGATAGAAATCCACGCCCATACGCAACTAAAACGCTCCTGTGCCCGAATAACTTTTGCCGAAATCTATTGCAGCTGAGTACGATGTGGGAACGGCGGCGCCTAGTACTCCATGCTCGTTCGTAGTGAACTCGGAAAACAAACGTAGCGGTAACATATTATCCCCGACGTACCCGGGCACATATCCCAAGGGGCTTGCGTGCACTTATCAATTTATTGGGAAGCATGGCCAACGAGTGCGTCTGGAGTTTCGCGACTTTGATTTGTTTTTCGGGGGCCAGCAGTTCGTATACATTTGCATACTCGGTTATTCTCCTTCCCGATTCCCTTCGTCTAAAACGCACCTCGTTTGTTACAGCTGCCCTTTGGATTACGTGAAAGTGTACGACGGTTTGGACAATACGTCGGCCGTTATAGGAACGTATTGCGGTCAACAACGAAATTTGGTATTATACTCGTCGGAGTCTAGTTTGTACGTGCTGTTTGTCACGCTCCAACGTACAGCGAACACGCAAAATCGCGGATTCAAGGGTATCTTTGAATTTTCCGAGAGTTTTGTGAAATTAGGTAAGTGTATCGCGTAGCGTCAGCGATTGTTCCAATCGAATGCTTGGCGAACACATACAACACGTGTACGTGTACGTGTACACGATCATCTCTGTCCACTCAGACTTCATAACCACTTACAAGGGTGAGCATATACGAGGATCGGAATGCGATCAGAAGATATTGAGTAGAAAGGAGTCTTCGGGACACGTCGTTAGCCCAAACTTTCCATATCCGTACATACCGAAGGTTGTTTGCCGATATTTCATTTACGGGATGCAGGACTCGCAGCACCTGGAGCGCGTTCGTCTAGAATTCATGACGTTCAAGATACCGAAGAACAAGACAACGGGAGAGTAAGTGTAACATTGCATTCGATCAAGTCGAGTTGTCGATCGTGATTCGATGACACGTCCCTCTGGTTTGCTCTCCGCGCATAGTTCGTCTTGCACCGATGGATACTTGAAGCTGTACTTGAAAGGGCAAGAAGCAACGGACTCTTACGATAAATTCGATCACGAATTGTGCGGTGTGAAGAGCAATCCGAGCCATGTAGTTAGCGACGGACCGAGACTCGTGATGGTGTTCAGCAGCGGAGAATCGCAAGGGCAAGGCTTCAAAGCACGGTAAACGCGCTTCGAGACGAACGCGTATCGCTGCGAGGCCCCTCTCTCAAACATACTTCTTTGTTCGCTTCATTGCAGGTACAGATTCGAAACCGAGTACAAGATACCGGGTACAGCTGCGCCCGATGGTAGCTGCACCTTCACCTACCGCAGTTCCTCTCGCAAAAGGGGCGACTTTAATTCGCCACGGCATCCCAGCAATTATCCCAGCGACACCAATTGCACTTACTTCTTTTTAGCTACGCCGAACGAACAGGTCACCTTGATATTCGACTACTTTAAAGTTCGAACAAAAAATACGAACGTAACGGCTGGCCATTACGGGTGAGAAGAGTCGGTTCGCGAATTCGGATAGCTGCCCGATTATTTGTTCACCCGCTGCCTTCTCCTCTGCGTAGAGTCGACATTTGCCAAGACGATTGGCTGGAGATCTACAACATGTACCGAGACGATACGGAAAAATTGATAGGTAGATATTGCGGAGGTACTGCCCCAGGGCCCGTGGAATCGAATCTCGGTGCTCTTGGTTTGAGGGTGATACTCCATTCCGATTCCGAGTTGGTTTACAGCGGTTTTAAGGCACGCTACACGTTCGAAGTGGCCAAACCTATATTTGGAGGTAATGTTTACCCTTCGCGCAACCCTTACAACCTATCCTGCATAAATGTAAACGTTGCACTTGAATACCTATTATTTGTTGCTCGCGCCGCAGATTGTGGATCGAACATAAGCAGCGTAAATTATGGAATCATTGCCAGTCCGAATTTTCCAAACAAGTACGACGGCCCGGCGAGGAATTTCTCTAGCAAGACGTGCAACTGGTTCATAAGAGTTCGAGCGAATCAACGAATACTGTTGAACTTTGAGCTGTTTTCGGTGGAAGGTGATCAGTCGGGTACGCCGTTATCTCTCTTAGTTCCAATAAAAACGATTCAGTTGAATTCATTCGAGTGGCAGGTGGTAGAAAATGCGTTTCATGCGTTTCGTTCCAGTTCGAGGTTGTCCAGCTGCCGTTCTACGCATGTGGTACTCGGTGTCGTCTACCCCTATCGAATTGTGCGGCGTTAAGACACCGGAAGTTGAATGGACTTACCTTTCCGAGGATAACAATATGCGTCTTAGGTTCGTTACATGCTCACTATACGTGTATCTACATAGATTTCGTACACTGATACGTCTAAAGAAGAAGTCGTATCTTTCTCTCTGTTTCTCTCTCCTTTTTCAGCTTCATATTGGCGGACAAGGCGGTTGGCCAACAAGGATTTAGAGCAACGTGGACCGAAGTAAGCACAAATACCGACTGCCAGAATCAGTTTCTCTGTGGCAAAAGTAAATATTGCATCGCGGAGTCACTTCGATGTAATAACATTTATAATTGTGGCCCGGCCGACACTTCGGACGAAGAAAACTGTAAGTTTCGTAATCGTTAGAAAAGCACCAAGAACAACTACTTATGTAAACGTGTGATTGGTCTTTACTCCTTTTACTTTGCTTCAACTATCTAGTTGTACACCTGTACGCGTGTGCGTACCACAACAGTGCGCGCATATTCTTCCGCCATGCACTATATGTATTCGTATTACCTTCGAAACATTCAATATGTAATTCCCTCGGACCGTTCAATAGATACTCTGTTACTCTACAATTTTACTAAGCGTATTCTCTTTCTACGGAGCATGCTACCAATGATCAATCCTTCTCGCGTATATCTTACGCTCTGTGCGTGTGTGCGTGTCTGCGCGTCTGCGTGTGTATGCGAATGTGTGCGCGTGTGCACGCGTGCATGAACGACAGCCACACGCACGTGCATCAAGTTGTTCATACGATATGAACGCAGCAGCTGAGCCTCTGTACACGTGCAGAGGACCGAAGAGTTTCTTTACTCCCGTTCCGTACCTTCCCTGGGTCCTACACCTTCTTATAAATATATGTATGTATATCAAAATTCACGCATACGTACACATATACAGGATGGGATGAAATCATGGTACAACCGAGCGAGACAAGATACTTTATGCAAAAATAAATCGGACAAACTTTTCTTGGCGTGGTTGCACCACGAATGTTGCTCCACCTTGTGTGTATATATATATATATATATATATATATATATATATATATATATATATATATATACATACACACGTAGGTGTATGTGCATTTCTTTAATTGCATATACGTGCGAGGATGCTTGCGTGCGTGCGTGCGTGCGTCTCCGTGTGTGCGTGCATGTGTGTACGATGTATAACTAACAGTAATATACAGTAATTTCTGCCAGCGGTAGTCCAGTGTGAGAATACGTTTTTGATAGAAGAAAAATCGGTAGATATTGCACGGAGCATGTATTGTTCACTCTACTTTGCTTGAAAGTAACAAATGGGTCATTGCGATCTTTCGAGTTTGTCGTGCAAATCGCCATACGTCGCGTCGGTTGCGGTAAAATCGATCTTCCGCTACGGTGAAACGAGGCTCGTGTTAATTATCATTTTGCACACGCGTACAAAATGCACATTATTCGGAATATAGACGGTGTTCCATTGAACTGAAAATGGTGAAATATCTCGCGAGAGATTAAAGTTATGAGACCAATGTTCTTCGCTTAAATGCCATTAGCCCGTACGAGTAATTTTCGCTAGATTTAGTGCTGATAGAGATATCAAACTGCAGTTAATGCTTTGCAAATGGGTCTTGTTTTTAATGGGAAAATTCTGCACAGCTAGCGGGAATTCTGCTCCGTTCATCTCTACGGTTCATCACTGTCCAATCATTCTGCTCACATTTTTTCTTATTCTTTTCAAATCATACCCTCAATTCGCAGTTTGCCTGTACGAAGTGAAATAAATCGTTGGAAATTTTCTTTCTATGTATATCTACTAGCCGCTAGACGATATAGCCACGTAGGGTTCAGATAGCGATAACTCGCGCTTTCTGATATACTTTTTCACATTCCGCTGCATGGAATGGTATCATGCCGTCAAATTATTTGTGCCACATAATGTCCCACTTCGTACCAAACATCAAACAACTATTGTCAAAACTTTCATCTCTCGTGAGATAATCTACCGTTTCCATTTCAACGAAACACCCTTATATTATATTCTTAAGATAATTCGTATAAAAAAGAGCCCAAGGGTTGGTGCGGGTGGTGCCGTTTGACATATAAAAAGAATTAAATAGAGCAGGCGATAAATTATTATACACAAGGAGAAAGAGTATACGTACAGAATCGCGTAATAATTTTGGTAAGTAGTACGTAGCTGTGTGTTACAGGTGAGAGAGTGGAAAGATTGAGTGGATGAATGACTGTGTGTGGTGTCGCAGGTGCAGCATCAGCCCCATTGTCACCAGCACTGGCTGGAGTCTCTGCCATGCTTCTTCTCTCTCTGTGCTTTGTGTTCGTGGCCATCTGAGCCGTTCATGAAGCTTCCGACGATCTGGCATGTTATGATCTCCCCTATCACGTGAGTCCACTCACAGTATTGCACATGTACCATTTCTAACTTTTATACATATAGACGAGAACACAATCTCCCTCGATACGTGTTACGTGTGCGAATAGAAACGGAACGTAATATTATATGTATATACTGGAATCGTTGTTATCTCTTGAATGTACTTCAATTTAGCCCGAAAGTCGTCATCTCTGATACGAGTATGTGTAACAAAATTCTTCGTATATAGCGAGAATAAATTTTTTTCAGCTCTTCGGTCACTCCCGCTCTCTCTCTCTCTCTCTCTTTCTTCCTATCAAACGTGTAAATTTTTCAAAGAAGCCTAGATATATGCGTTTACTTCGTTTTTCGGTCCCCTCATGTTTTACACAGAGTTTACAGAAAAGCGCATGACTACGGTGAATGCAGATTTATTCGTATACAGTAGCATGTCAAGTTTCTCTCGTGCTCATAATCCCAGTCTCTTTCTGTACCTCTCTTTCTTTTCCTTTTTCACGTATATTCCTCCACCAATTTCAAACAAAAGGTTCGTCTGTACGCATTATTGCCATTCCTATTTTTTACCCAAACGTCCGGATGTTAACGGTTATCGTTGCACGCGTGTTTTCCTGAAGTTGTAATTTTACCGGAAACCTTCACAACGTGGTGTGTAAAGTATCTGTCAAAAGAAAAATGGTAGCCAAGCTAAGAACCGTTTAGTGGCGTCCTTTAAATGCGTCGCAAATTGTACATATAAATCTATAATAGAATACACGCTTGTTAATGAACGAGATAAATTGGGTTTTAATATACATATAATTAAGATCGTCTGCACACGAACAGACGAGTTTTGTGTCCTGTACGAGATGGATAGAATAATATTGATGGCGGAGAAGGGGGACGCCAGATTGTAGAAACATTTAACAGAAGATAATTCTATTTCAGGTGATACTGTTGTGCAAACGGACAATTACGCCTTTCCTGCGGGTTGCGCTATTGGCGTGGTGGTGATCGCGTTGATCGCTTGTCTGCTCTATCATCGAAAGTTAAAGAGACGAGTTCAAACGGTGCATCTCAACAATCTACGCCAACCCATTGACGATAGCCATAGATATTATCATAACGAGAATCTGCTTCACCATCGTCATCAACATCAGCATCAGCATCAGCATCAGCATCAGCATCAGCATCAGCATCAGCATCAGCATCAGCATCAGCACCAGCATCAACATCAGCATCAGCACCAGCAACAGTACGAAGATACGACGAACGATTCAAGATACCAAGCAGAATCATCGATCAGCCCTACGAGCGACAGCGATGTCGAAGAAGCTAGCAGCCTCAACAGTGTGTGACGACTCGTCAAGCTATCCAAACATCTTTATTGCATTCGTGCTGTCGACGTAGTTCCTCCGCGAAGGGCCCTATAATACGTGCTGCGTCCAAAATTACGTTTTATTACCGCATTTAAATGACACATTTTCTCAAATGACCTCTTTATTTGCGAACGAATCGCCCAGAATTCGTACACTTATATTGGTGATTGGTCCGATTATCGCGCATTCCATTAATGAAAACTGAACACTGTGCACTCTTATTTCTTGCAGAAGCGCAAGGTTAAGTTAAAAGACATTCGTAATTCATGTCAGTTTTCGGTATTGTAAAGATAAGCATAAGATGTGTACATGCAATTGTGCATCGGCAATCATTAGGCGGTTACTGGTTTGATCGTTCTTCCCGATATCTGCGACGTTCCTGATCCCCCTGGAGAACGCGAAATATATTTTTTGAACGAGGTCACTTACCCTCGTATTAATTGCCGCGCGCGTAGATGCAGTCATCGAGTTTACTCTTTTTTTCTGGAAATTCGATAGAACGAAGATTCCGTAAGCGTCCACAGCTGACTAAGCATAGCTCGTCCCATTCCCTTATCGTATATTCGGTTTCATTTTAAATGTGCTGTTTTGCAATGGGCGTAAGTGTAACGCGTTTTCACGTAGCTTCGAAGAGGGCTTGAAAACACACGTCCTGACGAAAGTTCTACGATTCTTGTGAATCGCGCACGATTCACACCCTAATGGGAGCACGTATCATGCATTGCGAAAGGGCTGCTAAAGTATACATGCGTGCGCATCATCCACGTATACGAGAAAGATAAATGCTGCCATTTATTGTTGTAATTAAACGATACGAATTTGTATAGACAGGAAGCAATTGTAGCGATAGACCATCGAGAGTGTCTCGTTTTATTCGCTGCTTTGTCAGACACTTCGGTCGACTGTCGAGTTGGCAACCAAACCTTTTACGCGTCGAAGCGTTTCCTTTACCTCTGGCCTCTGATTCAGTTGCAGTCGTTTTTGCGTTCGAACGCAAACTCTTCTTGGAGTGCATACTTAAGGACTATAGGAAAGGTAGTTGGACGAAACACGTGGGAAACGATCTCGATTGAAATTTTGTGAGTAGTCAAAGAGACGAACGCGTAACGTTTGGATTCTTTAATAAACTAAAAGTTGTACCGCTTAATGAACGAGGGCGTGAAATAAAAAACGAAAAGAATGAAATGTAAACAACTTGTCTATGACATACTGTGCACTGTACGTGAATCCGTCGTTAGATGGACATTTCAATTACGAGGAAATCAACATGACTTCCCTTTCTTCGGTGTTTTCATTTTCCCACTTTTCGTTTATTTTTATCGAAAACACTCGATCTTGTGAAAAATACACACAGGCACGCACGCATACATGCATTATATATATATATAATGTATATAAATGAATAGAAATGATTGTGTTCAAAAAAGTAAGCGCGGTTAAGCGCCTTCGTCTGTACCGATTTAATAGTACACGCTGGTCTTGACTCGTAACTAATTACCGACTACTCTGTGGTCTGCGATGCGCGTTTATAATAATTGTTTCTTCGAGCCAAGCATTTCACGGTTTCGAAAGTAACTTGCCTTAGAACTACGACGCAGAAACCTATCTACAGATGTTAAAGTTTGTCAATACGGATTTACTTGAAAATCTTTCGGGAAAAGAAATGTTGTAATTATGGAACGTTGGTGCTCTTAAAAATCGCTATTAGCCATAATAGATAGAATTGAATTGCGCGTAATTGGAAATTTTAAGGCGTTACTATTATTTACAGTACTAATCATCTTAACGCGTTAAATTCACACCGGTTTTTGTACAGTCTCGGGCTACAACGGTCATCGGGAAGAACAGGTAAAAATCTCCAAGTGAAATGAAGACAGGCATATTGAAATGTATGAATGAAAAAATGGATTTTTCTAATGTTACAGGGTCCCGAGCGTTATGCAAGAAATATTGCAATTAAATAGGATACACGGTGAAAGAGAGAGAATATGTACAACTACACCTGAACGTATTGCTCATCGTCAGTGTCACCGTTAATCGGTTGCGTAGAATAATCCTGATGCAGTATCCTTTCGTAATCAGCATTGAAGGATGCTTGTTTTTTCACTTTCTCGTATCCAACTGGATCTTGTTCAGATTTATAAGCATTCACTTGCTCGTACGGTGGCTCCTCGGCCCGTGAAACACACATGTACTTGACGCTCTCATAATTTGGATCCCCGTGATTCACGGACTCGTAATTGGGATCTGTATCGCTGTCACCGGGTCGACAAACTGATGCATAATTAGGCTCTCCGGAATCGTGAGGCATACTCTCGTAATTCGGCTCCGAGTCCGTATCTTGATCTATTTCACTGCGTTTTTTGAGTCTCACTTTCTCGTACCCTGGATCTTCGCTGCTAGCGTTACTGGTCTGTCGGTGTTTGACCGGCGGGGGTGCGGTGTAGGAAGATGTAGATGTCGACGTCGATGTAGATGTAGATGTCAACGTTGATGTAGATATCGCCGTCGACGTAGACGTAGACGTAGGCGTAGATGTAGGCGTAGAAGTAGGCGTGGATGTAGACGTGGACATAGGCGAAAACGCAGACGCAGACGCAGACGCAGACGCAGACGCAGACGTAGACGGTAAATCAGTGTTGCTTCGTAGAGATGTCGAAACGGAACTGCCGGCTCCAAGGTAATCCGAGATGCTGTTCGGGACACATTGCTGTGGCCGCAATACTTCATAGTTTGGGTCACAGGACTCGTGAATCATTCCAGATAATTCGTTATTGGCCGGCTGGTAGCAATGATTACTCGAAAATGTTGCTACGTCGGCATCGTCACCGACTTTGGGCACAGGCGACGACAATGATATCATCAGGGCTTGTACATCGGAAGTACGACTACCAGCACCAGCAACAGTACTGGCAGCCCTATTATCACTACTGCCACCACAGCTACAGGCAACCACGACAGAATCGGACTCCTTCTTTTGTGTCTCCATAGAATCGTGACTAGACCATGAGATCCTGCTGTCGTCTACGATACTCGGCTTCCTAACCGAGCTAACAGCGAATGTCTCTGAACGAAGAGTTCCGTGAGAGTTCGAATGCGTATCGGAGTGCTGCTCTTCCACGTCTTTCTTCTTCTTCATTACTTTCGCGTACATATCCTCCAAGGATTTTCCACTGGACAAACTTGTCTTCATCCTATCCTCGCTCCTCGTTCTCTTCTCGATAGATGCATACACTTCTACCGTTCCCTCCGGCGGCGGTGGTAACGGAGAGTTAGCTTGACGTTTCTCTGGCTTCGGTGATCCAGGATTTATGATAGAACTGTTGGCGCTCGATGATGAAGCTACGATTGGTACCGGATATGGAGTGAAAGGTACTGTTGTGCGTAGTTGGAATGTTATTCTATTACTGACAGCGAGTCCTTACCCTGCCTAGAATGTGCGTGGGCGACGTGCCTTAAGCTGTCGACACTCGGAGGTTGCGGAGCGGAATACGTTTCATCGATGCGAGACGGGGCTCTGGAGAACAACGTTTGCTCGTTCTGTACTCGCTGTACCTCTGTCATTGTAGGTTGGATTTGGGCGTACGTTTCGCTACCACTAGTGTACACTTTGCCCTGCTCATCGATGGCAGCATACATTTCGTCTGTCGAGTGAAATGTCTACAATGCTTCCGAGCTACTTGTTCATTATTCTTCGGTGAAAAATGTAGTGGTGCTTTTATACGCACACGACATGCATGAGTAGTAAATATATCTATGTCTATACCAGAATCATCTGAGACAGTCGCATAATGGGGATCCGTGAGAGTTCGGATGGACTGGTTCTGTCGACAACTAGTTTTCGTTTGGGCGATTATGTTGGCCAAAGGTTCTCTCACGCTGATACTTGTGTATCCTTCTGTAACACAGACGATGTAACGTTAACGCGTTCGAGAGGCCATCTGTAAAACAATTTATGAGGACATATTTACTCGAATCCTGAGAATCTCCGCTGAAATGCTGCTGTGGGCTATTCGACTGAGGTTGTGGTGGCTGTGGAAGTAACATTAATAGGGGCGGCGTCATATAGGGCAAATCTTGGTTAGCTTGTACTCCACCCGTAATAGCGTTTGCCGCTTGAATATCGCTCGAAATCGCTTCAGCGGACAATAGGGAGTTATGCGATAAGGATCGTCGAGTTCTCGGTGGAGCAATTGGATTCCCGTTAATTTCACACGCTGACATGGACGTTGGCGTTGAAGTTGACGTTAACGTTACCGTTGTCGCTGTTGCTAACGTTGACATTGACGTTAACGCTGACGTTGTCATTGTCGTAGACGTCGGCGCTGACGCTGACGGTGACGGCGACGATGACGTTGACGATGATGTCGATGTTAAAGTCGCCGGCTTCTCAGCATCGATCGGTTGTTTGACATTTGTTCTGCAACGTTATCACGATTTCACGTACGGATAAAAGTGCTCGCTGAATAATAGCGATACGATATAGGATGCAAACAACAGTTATTACCGCTTTGATTGATTAACGTCGGCCAATTTTTGAACACTTTGAAGTTGAGCATAGGGATGTTCCACTGAAACAGAGGTAAGCTGAATCAGTGCCTGTCATGGAACATAAAATAGAAACAACGATTCTCCGTGGCCATACCATTTTCAGAAGTGGGAGACAATGGAAATCTTGAGTACTGGTCGTCCCTGCCTTCTGGTCTTGAAGAATCTTGATTTGAAACTTGCAGTACCTCCGATTCGGTTACCTGTTTCTTTCCTGCTGCATTAAATGTACCATTATCGTTCGATTGCTAAGTGATGTTCCAGATTTCATTGTGAAGTTTGATGAAAAGTAACAACACTTTGTCTAAGATATAGTTAGGCATACTGTACCGAGAATACCTGTGTCCCGTACTGTAGCATATAATTCTGAGTGATCGCCGATGGGTTCAGTAAGTTCATAAATATCTTGGGACACGGATACACTAGTATTCCCATCTCTTTTCTCCCTGTCTTTCGGAATATCCGGGAGACTTCTATTGGCTCCAATTGACCTATTATGCGTAACGCAAGAGTTCATTTTTAACAAAGAGAACAGTATTGCGCTCTCTATTCTAAGTCTACCCTTATTTATATGTTATTGGAACAAAATTGATGCATATTGCCGACTGAATTTCATAATAGAAACCTTTTCCCACTGTCGGCAGCATCTTGAGTTGATAGACGTAGGGCATCCGGCGTCTGAATCCTGCTAAAGCCATCGTTGTCGGAATCGTTTATTGTTACCATTCCAGGGAGGCCGAGAAATTCATTCCTATTTAAAAGAATTGCAACTGAACGTATGTTTGTAAACCATAAATTACAACAAACTGCGTACTTAAGTCCAATGAAAAATACAATATTCTACTTTCGCTTGGAGCAATGAGTGCGACAAATCTGGACGACAAGAATGTTAAGATATATTTGAAGGTAGAATATCAATGATTCGTTACTTGTTCTCGTTACGGCGACAACTGCAAATGCAAGCCACGATCAGACCAATGAACGATAGCAACGCTCCGACAGAGACTACCCAGTAACACCAGGCACCTTCTTCCAGAAAAGGTTCTATCATGTTATCGCTTGTGTTCTTGTATCCTACAATACGTAATCTTGTCAATGTCTGTGAACAAAGTAGATCCAAGTACTAGAAAATTCTATAGATATATTACCTGTCAATCAAGTCATTCTTATAGATCGACCAGACTCGTCTATGACTGCCTGCAATCTTATAATGCTGCTCCCCTTTGCTTCTTTTCTTTTCCAATTTTTCCCTTTATTTGTTCCTTTTTCCTGTACACCTTTTGCATTATATTTTGCACAGCTACATTATGAGATAGATATTTTTAAGCCATCAACGTCTTTGCACGACATTTGAACGTTTGAAATGATTCTGCAGTAAAGTAGTAACCCATTGTTAAAAAGTAAGCAGACTCGTCTCGTTTCGTATCGTTCGTACATGGAAAGTTGCTATATTCTTAGCTCGTATACGTTGGGCACAGTTGAGTGACTGAAAATGAAAGTTTCAACAAACATTTGCAAGTTACAGAATCTAATGTCAAATGAGTACAGGATAGTGACCCGGAGGGTTTCGTTTGTACCAGTTGATTCAGTACGCTGTATCGACGAATATACATAGTATCCTGCGCAAACATAATCAAAAAAACGAAATGTTTGTTTAAAAGGAACACTCGCATGTACACAGTTGCGTACTATTGTACGGTTTTACCTGGAAACGTACTTTTGACATATCACGAATGCGAAATAAGGTTACGTTATCTATTCACAGGGTTGGTCGAATACGTGTTCGCGACGTAAACGGGAATCGTGTACGTATACGTGCACACACATGCCATTTATTCACCGCGCACGTTGCAACTCCTCGATTTTCGATTCTCAATACTCGATAGTCGATTTTCGATTCTAGATACTTGACACTCGATACTGTATTTTCGATTCTTGATACTTGACACGGGATACTCGATACTCGATACTCGATACTCGATACTGGACACTCGAATGAATGGAGGGTTCCCAACTACAATTATACGGAAAACAATAGTTCCTCAACCGACCACTGTCCGTGAAAGTTGAACGCCCAAATCAGTATTAATTTTTCAGGTCGGTATGGCAGTCAAGTTTGGCCACAAAAGTTTATATTTCCTCTGTAGCGACAGATCTATTCTATATCTCATCTGTGGTGCGACACAGAGTGCGCAAGGCGATAGGTCTGTTCTATATCTCCTCTGCGTATAGACAGTGTAAAGAATGGCTTGTAGACGGAACGTTACTTTGAATCTTTATCGAAATCTGATTCGAGAAAGTAAAAAATGGGATTCTTATAATTATCGGCAAGTATAAGTTACCAAGGGTTGTAAATTACTACGAGTAGCTAACGTGTTATTTAATTAATATTTATGATTAACCAAATTGGCCTTGTTAAATAAAATTATTCATAAGAGAATGAAGACGTTACGATATTAATGAGTTCTAGTGTTTGTCACGTGTATTGTAAGTTTGTTCGTTTTACAAAAAATGCGTTCATATTTGTAACAGGATGTACGCACTGCGTAAAATTCGGCATGAATTTCAAGAGAACAAGTCACTGCAAGAAAAGGACAGAATGATCGAATGTTATCGAAAAGGATTAGAAGCTCTTGATGTTATTAAGAGACAAGTAACAATTGGAAATCTTTATAGTACCAGACCTTTAATTATTGAGTCTATTGGAAACAAAATTAATGTGAATTAGAGAAGGAGGCCTAGAAGTGGAAAGTAATGTAAGAAGGTTATGTTGTACAACTAATGACAGCAGATACGATTAATAAAACAGAAGTGTTAATTAGAATAAATGATCGATGTAGTTAATATTGTGTATGAATATATATTGATATATCCAAAAGTGCTTGCGTATTATGTGATAAATGTTAGATCAGTGTTAAATGCGTAATAATTCATAAATCATGAAGCTGATCTAACAAAAATATTACATTAATTAGTTTTATACTCAAACATTATTTGACCCTTTTATGCCCGAATTGCACGAGTAGATCGATTCTTCCAACCTGTTGGTGCGCACAGTACAATATTTTCTAGCATAAATATTTCATAAATTGTGCATTGCAACTTGCAACGTATATTATTTAGTCATTGAAAATTACTGCGCCAATATTTTGAATGAAAAGAATAAAAGCATGAAAAATTTTCGATATATGAAGTTAATTGTATTGGTAGATGGTCCGTTTTGTCCTGTTTCTATTATTCGCGATGACAGATGGAGCATATCGAGCGGGCCTAGTTGCGATACGCGAGAAGAGTGTGCGGCAAGTAGTGAAGTGCGGTACCACGCCTAATCAAATTGATTGAAACATTCATGAAGATGGCGATGCGAAACTTGACAGAACCCTTTGTTTTAATGCGAAATAATGCATTACAAAGCAAACATATCTACGCTGAACAAGTACGACATACATAACCTACAATTAAAAAACAAACGTATTGGATAGTATTAGACAGTATCAGAAGGAAGAACATTAAATGGTGGGACGTATTGTTACAGAATTTGTCCGACCGAATGGCACTAGTGGGTTCGGATACTGGAACCTCGGACAATGTGGAATTGAAGAACATCAGCTTGGAAAGTAATGCACAGCCTGTGTGGACCGATGCCTTGGAAGAAACGCAATACATTTTGAGTAGATTGCGTGTTAAAGTAGACAGCTTAATTGAGTTACACGCTAAACAATTAACTAGACCAACGTTAGACGACACGTCGCAGGTTTGTCATTTAATTTAATAGAATCGCCATGCTAAGCAAGTACCATTAGCCATATATCTATTACATAGCACGTATTGGCAAAACGTGAAGCACATGTTATGATTTGCTTTGATCAGTTAATTGTTAAGGAGCAAATCATTAAAAACATGTCTACAGGAAGAGAGACAAATGGAGCAACTGACGAGGGAAATAGGACGTGCATTTTCTAGCGGCCATCGTCATGTCCAAACCATAAAAAGTGCAGGGAGGCACGCCTCTAAACCAACGGAACGCCAATTAGCCATAAGTGCTGTAATGGCTCTCTCTACAGCTTTGCAAGAGCTGGGTCTCCGATACAGATCAGCTCAGAATCATTATTTAACACGTATGATTGGCATGGTTTTTTCTATTCCTCGGATAGCAGAAGACAGTGGTTTTTAGATCTATTAAACAATTTCAGAGCTTAAATCCAGGGAAGAAAGGAGTAATCAATTTTTTACCGAAGATCAATCAATATTCTTAAGTAACAGGGAACATACGACGGATGCATGGTTAATGGAGGGGAACGAATCGAATACAGACTCCTGGCATGCACGGCAAGAGAAACAAGAATCTGTACTTTTACAGTTGGAAGAACCAGAAGACAGAATGAAATTAGCTTTGGAGAGGGAAGAACAGATTGGTAATATAGTGCAGAGCATAGCAGACCTCAGGCATATATTCAAAGTAAGGATCTCTAAAAAAGAGTGGTGTAGTAGATGCCGTAAGAAATAAATAAGAAATTTTTGTTAAACAGGATTTAGCAAGTATGGTGCAGGATCAAGGCACCATTTTGGATAGAATTGATTACAATATTGAGCAGACACAAGTCCAAGTACAAGAGGGCTATAAACAATTGAAGAAAGCAGACTCTTATCAAAGGGCCAATAAAAAATTGTATTGCATAGTCGTGCTGGCAGGCGCCATTATTCTAGTTAGTTTTCTTTTTATTGTGTTTAAAACATGAAGGCCGCGTTGCTGCTTGAATTACGTGGGTACATACTAATATGCAATTAACTTATTACTAAATATCCTAGAGGGAAAGGTGTTCGGACTGTGTATGAGAAATATTATCGCGGCAAAGTCCGCGTAAATGATTGGCATGCGGGGAAACAGGAGAATCGAACCGCGCCACGGAATCGATTTCAGACGATTGAAATGTCATGAATATTCACGTTATATCGTGATACATTTATTTCATCTCTATACTAACAGTTCTCCTGTTTCACGAGCTGTTTGTTATAACGGTTCTTAATATTCGCCGAATGTAACGAGTGTAAATGTCGATATTGTATTAACAATTTTTATTATATTTCAAATTTCGATTAATTAACATATATATTTATGTTTAGAATATAGTCGCAAATATTCGATGGAAGGTGATTTCAAGAAAGACAAATGTGACCAGAAATGAAATATGTCGCGTAAAAAGAATTGCAGCTATGAACAGATAGATGATGTACCAATTACCTTTCACCCTTCACATTAGAGACGATTATTCATAGTCTAGACAGTAATGCATAATAATCCTGTGAAACACAGTGGTAATCAGAGTGTTGAAAAACTTATTGTTCGTAATGGTGGCACACGATTGTCGGGGGGCCGCTAAATATTTTCTCGATACGAAAACATACTTGGGCTAAGCGTTGACTTGATCTTTATATATATGAGCATTTGCTTCTGCAACAGTATCCGAATATCTATCTGTTCGATTATACTATAGTAATAACTACCTGATATGTGTGCGTGCGTGCGTCCTGCTCCGTCAATGTACATGTGTATACCTATTACATAAATTCAAGGTACATTGCACATGCTTTTAGACGCAATCAAAAATTTGGTGTGCAGATCGTAAATGTTTTGTGAACAAGGAGATGATACCTATCTGATCCTCGGGAGTAACACGATGACGTGGGTTCGCTAATTTTGATATCTGGAATGCACTATAAATGCTGGTATCAAAGTTGAAAACATTTTATTGTATTGTATACGATGGTTGTATTCGAGGACGCTCTTTTCTCTCGTTAAAGATAAATTGAGATAAAAATCGTAATACGGTAATCGTGTATTAACTAATTGTATTGTAAGACACTGGGCAGAATCTTTTTAAAACACCGTACACATATTTGTACGCGAAGTGAACTCGCACTGCGCTGATCGATGTTACTTCAGCAAGAGAGGAATTTCGTTGTATATCATGGAGGCTGTACATCGACAGTAATGTAAAGTACCACGGCGGTTGTCGCACGAAGAGAATAGAGTGAAAAGGGACGAGACCGCGGATGATATCGTCTCAGGTAGCCGACGACGTAGCCAGGATGTCAACTAAAATTCCAAAGGCTCCACCGAGTATGTATCGTACGAAATTATCACCGACTAAAGGACCCAAAGCGTACAATCCGCTTTGCGGAGCTCTGATCACCTCGTAAGTGAAATCGTCAACTTCGATCGGATTGGATTTACCGTCTATGGGCTTCTCGGGAAATTTTCCAAGCTCGATACTGCCAATTTTCAAATAGCTAAGGTCCGGCTTGTAACCTGTGAATAAATGGCTTCGTACAATTCGAACGGAGATGAGAAGGAGATGCGTATCTAGTAGCTGCATACATTATTGCTTTCTGGAATACATTGGCTGGAATACGTACCGATGAGTATCGCAACAACGGAGACACGAAATGCGTGTACACAACCGTCCGGAGCAGCGAGGGCGACCATCGGTCGTGCATTGGTTTCATTTGCGGTAAAGCCTAACAATGTGTATCCCGATAGCGCTCTATACAGAGGATAATTGCTACCGCCGTCTGCCATCATTTCGTAAACCTTATGATACTCGGGATACATGGAATTGGGAAGTCCTTGCAACCTGTCGTACGTGGTGCGTATCTTGTCTGTGTCTGGTTTGCTCCATTCACTGGACGGGTCTCGGAATGCGTGCAAGACCGGTATACCGCGAAACCGCGCGGCCATGATCGCATCTGCTGCACTCAGCCCAGCGCCGATCACTAGTACCGGATCGACTACTCGTCGCTCTTCTTCGTGCTCGTTCCCTAAAATAGGAACGCCTTGATGCGACGCGCAAATAAACGGATACTGTTTCATCCGTAAAAATGAAGTGGAAATTTAGCCGTACCGTGATACTGATCCTGATTCTGATCTATCAGCCGATCCAATCTCGACTCCAGGTCGTTCAGATCGTGCGTTATCCAATCGGCATGTAAACTTTCGTCGGGTATACCCAACTGATTAGACAAATCCGTCGTCCCTGTTGCGAGGACGACTCTTTTGCACCTATAGCGAAACAGACTACCGGTTTCATTCTCGTAACCGTCTACTATCCATCCGTGTCCGCAACGATCGTTTTCTTGCTGCTGGCCGTTCGCAACGCAAACCGGTCGCACAGAGGTAACAGTGGTCCCGCTGGAAGGTAGAAACGTCCTGACGATTAGAAAAACAGCCGAGCCCGTGACGACTCGCGAGCAAATCACTGATACTAAACTGCGATGCGAACCAACCATCGGAAGTACTGCTCCAAGCCTTTTTTGCGCACATAGTCCTTGTAATAGGCAGCCACCGTACCAACGGAAATTCGGCTAGCAGTTTTACACGCACTCGGCTTATCTTGAAACGCGTAGTGCGCGCACGGCTCACCTTCAGTCTCATTTACTTTCCAAAGTTGTTCGGACCCGACCAACATCTCCCATTGCCTGATGTCTAAATCGGGCAACGACATCCATCGGTTCAAGCTGATGGTCAACACGTTTGGGTCCATCGACTAACAGAATCAATTAATACATTCTAAATTGAAGCTTGATACGTTCAACTTGTTGAGTTCGGTTGTTAAAAATGTACAGTGGAAATGTTGATAGATTGAGCCACAACTGAAAGGAACGTGTACGCGTAGGTAGCTAGGCAAGCGAGATCGAGAACAGGTCGATCGTTTCTTTTTTTCCCTGTACTGCGAAGGGGCGCGATTCTATTGCTGTTGTAAAAGACTGACCCACCCTACTGTCAGCGCAATTATCTTTGTCCGTAAACACCGTGTCAGCCCACTTTTAGTCTACTAACGCCACCACCGATAAACGATTCGCTCGTTACCTGCCACGAACCTCCAGGCTGTCCCTTGCCAAGCACCACGTGATCTATCACTTTATGCTCGGAATGCTGTTCGATGGATTTCCACGTGAGCAAGGACGGAACGTCGAGGCCTACGTCTACGCAAGGGTGTTGGAGGTGATCCATAAGAAGGGCCAATGGTCGCCCGCCAATTCTACCTTCCATTAACCCAGAGGAGAGATTTTCGAGTTTACACCGTGTGCTACCCGCCAGACCCTTTTCATTAATTTTTTCCTCGCGTACCACCGTTGTTGTACCAACGTATTGTTGCTGTTGCTGTTGCTGTTGCCGTCGGTCGCTTCTGACATTCCTTGTTTCCTGCTCCGCCGTTTCGGAGCACTCTTCGTTCGTTGATCTCGTGCTAAAATGTAGTCTGGCGGTCAGCATCTCGTCTCCGGGATGCGGTTCTCCGGTGTAGTACGGCCAATTTCCAGCGAGCATGTACGATAGGCAGATTCCACTGGGCCCATTTCCTGAATAAAATACACGATAGATTTAGCCATACGGCGTTCTCGTCCGGTTTAGTACGTCGTCACCGATTTTCCACAACCTTTCGTCCAAACGCTACATCATACATTGGAATCGAACGACGCGTTTGAAAATATGTTCCCAATACCGTGTACCTATTATAACTCGGACTTACCTATAATTACCACATCTGTATAAACGACGTCGTCGCCGTCACCGTCGGCATCGCCGTCGCAGTCGCCGTCCATGCGATTTTTCATTCTTCTTCGGATGCGCAATTCCCGTTTGCTCTTTCGATCCCAGCCTCTGTAACAAAATCACGTTTCCAATGATCGTAAATATGATTGTCAAGCTGTCTATGATAACGTAACAAACGCGGCTAGTGTTTAAATTCGGCAAGGATAAATTAAAAAGGAAACAGAAGGGATGAACGTACGCAACGTATGGTACTTTTGCAACACTCGAAAAGCATAATCATCCGAGTGCTGATTAACGATAACAGCCATTCACGGGCGTTAAGAGTATCTTGATCGGCTGAAAATTTATACGACACATTGCCGCCAAGTTATGAAACTTTCCGGCTACGAGCGAAACAGTACAGAACGTTTTATCGACTCGTTATTAAATCGATAGCTTGGTCGAGGCAAGGTCATGTAACGATCATTGTTAGCTTCGTTGATCGATTTTTTGAAATGCACGCGGAAACTATATTCGCGCTCTTATTCTTCATCCGTTCCCATCAAGTATTCCATTCTATTCAACATTCTAACGTTGCCAGATCTAAATGAAATTGCGATGCCGTTCTTACGAATGTGGGCAACGCAACTGGAATATGTGCGTTTCCGTCGACTGCGTTCTGTTAGTATCATTAACATTCAATGCAAATGTGAAATATCGAGCAGCGATACGGTCTCCGACGAAGAAGACCGATCAAGACTGATCAAGACGACCTTCTTTTTTTCAAATATTCGATTCGATTGTCGGACAGCCGAGGTCGATAATCAGGCACGAGACCTATACATTACACGCCCGTACACCGACGAGACAATTCAACTGGAAATATTTCTTTTTCGTGCTCATTCATTTCGGTAACCGATCTCGTCGGAGCATAGAGTGTATAGCGATTCTTTTTTCGTCTGTGGTCTTACGAAAATCGTTAACTTGCGAGTGACTTGTAGCAAAACCTTGCCGTCCGCTTATCATGACAATCAGCGTGTCCCCCTTACCCCTTAGCCGTGACACGCACGATTCATGTGGTGTGTTGGCGACTCGAAACTTAATTGCTGACCACTTAATACCGAACATGATACCTACATACCATCAATTATTGCGATCCACCTGGCCGTAAGATCCAGGGCGGACCTCGTGGCGCATTAGATGGAACGGAGCAAGAATCTACATATGTATCAGTTGCTTCACACTTTTTTACGTCTACCAAGTACATACAGCCATGAACACATTTCGTCACTATCAGCCACCACGCGCCACCGTCACCATACACTCGCGTATACATTTTGCCCATCGTAATACGCATAACGATCGCGACTATTTTCGAAACTTTACCGACTCCAAAGTCGAAATAACTCGAGGGGCGCGAGATGGACTGGCGGTCGCCGGGTAGGAGATCCATAGAGTGAAAGAAACGTGACTGTTTACCTTGCGATACCGATATATCAGCCGCGTGCGTTGTCGGTGATATTGTCGTAGGTGGCCCGGCAGTTCTTGGGTACCTACGGGATTTTCTTGTGCGTTAAAAAGAAGCAAGTAGAAAGAAGAGACAGATTGCACCGTTAAATTCGCTTTCAGTCTACCTCCTAACCGGAGAACGGCCGGAGTCTTACTAAACCCTGAGTACTACCGAGTAGCGACGCGCGCGCTTCTCTTTTTCGCAGAAACGAATTCCTGCTAGAAGGTCGTTAAGCTTCCACTTGCCTTTTTTTCACCGTGTCTTCCCCCCTGCCCCCTTCCACACCTTTAACTGATTACTCGGCCGCCTCGATACACAATTACCGCAATGATAAACGTTCGTGGTCTATGAGTGGCAGAGAAAAAGAAAAAGTACGATGATAATCATTTTTGTCGCGCTGTGCGTAGCCTTTAGAAAATCGATTTTCGATACGCGTACCTGTAATAAGATATTGCATTTTTGCGCACGTGCACAAATGTACGCCTAGCCAATGGCCTGCGTATTTCGCCTATTAGATCGATACGTAGAAATTCATTGAATATACTCGCAATCTCGTGTGCTGCACTTATGACCGACTCGATTCAGCGACCTGAAAAATTAATAACCACAGCTTTTGCGTGCGGCAGTCCAAGTGAAACAAGTCGAAGGTCGCATGACAAATCACTTTACTTTTTATCCCTCTTTTATATAATCTGTGACCTGCAACTGGCTAAAAAAACCGGTTACACCTTTCACTGTTCACTCCTTTGAAAAATACAAGTGTAACCTGCTGACAATTTTTATCAACTGCTAGCGGCAGTTTATGTATGTATACTTACCAACGTGCACAAATGATGTCCCAATCTTTCTACATCATGTAATACGTATGAATGTACAGTTCATTCTCACAACTTCTAAGAGTAGCTCTCCATCAGCCTAGCGTTGTTTAGAATGAGTCGATGCAAAAAGTTTTTCCTTCTTTTTTCTCCTTCTTGATAATTTTTTGTAAATATGTGAATCAGAAAACTGTAACTATTCACCGTAAGAAGTAAAAAAAAAGGAAATGCCGATGTATCATGATGATATTATCGCGTATGCTTTGATATAGAATATCTGTTGCGATTTGTCACAAATAAAAATACAACATGTGTATCTGTGAGAATGATTTATCAGAACTGTCGGCTACGATACGACGTACACGCGTAAAGTACACCGCACTTGTGTTCGTAGGTGTGTTATTAAACGCGGTTTATTCCAGGGCGCTTGGATGCAAATGTTCCACAATTTTTTCAATTGTAGATAAAATATTGATAACTTGTGACTTTTCAGTTTTCATTGATAAAGTAATAACGTATTGTGCGTGCAACAAACAGTAATTATCGTAGCTAGGAAAATTTCTGGTTCCAATAAGAGTTACTACGAATTCAGGACAGATCTAAGTTTCCAAAGCTGCCGAACGATTAGAATAGAACAGTAAATATCCGTCGCTGTCTGTTATATAAATACAAAGTTGAGATAGAATTCTCTCGAAACTACGAGTATCTTACAATTGTTAATTATAATTAATCTACTCGTAATCTATAATTATGCTGATAGTATCTACGAAATGGGAATATGTAGTAGGAAGAAAACGGTCAATAGGATAATTACAGTCGCAACATTAATTACCTGCACTTTTCTTCACTATTTAGGATCACGACATTTCACTTAATCTGGATTGCCAATTTTAATCCGATACATTCGGTGCAGGTTTTGTGGGTCAACACATCGAACATGTCCACGGTCAGCACCTATTTTCCATCGATCGTTTCTAACACTATCGAGTACCATGTTCAAGTAGTATTCGGTTAGTCGGTATGCAAATTTCTCTCGAATGTAGTCAGGCTTTCTTCCCGCCTCACCACTGCCTCTTTAACTCGCAATTCCACCTGTACTCTTCCCTTGATCTAAAACCGCGACAAAACAATTCTCGATTGATACTAAAAACAACATGCTCGAGTATCGGCACCGACACACCTTACCGCTACATTGATTTTCTTTTTCTATTAGTTCTTAGCTCCATCCGCTAAGCATACGTCTGCGCCACCCTGGCGGCTATTTCAAAGCAAAAAATTGCAAGTACATAGTGCTTAAATGTTTGCCCGATGTATACGCAGGTTACGCGATAACTGCTCAATAATCGTAATCCTCTGATCAGCACCTTTCGCATTTCATTGCGAGTCGAACGTATTCATTTTGATGATCAAGTGGCCCGTTCCGATTGCATACTCGGTTACTGGCATACTGGTTACCGAAGCGCAATAACTATCTGCCGGTAAACTAACGGTACTAATTTGCAAATTATCATCATGAAATAACTGTTAAATAACTTTCTTCATTTCTAAATCGACTTTTTTATTTTATTAGATTAGGTCAATCAAATTGTAAACCTCTGTAAGTAAATTCTGAATTCTTATGTTCCCTTTAAAATGTATACGTACAAAGGTACTTGGAAGGATAGGTGATAACAAAGCGCCATTACTTCATGTCCGGAAAATATATTTTATTGATATACATACAAGTAGAAAGAAATATTATTAACAGACATCATATTGTGTGACGAGGCTTTTGTATTCGTTTTATTATCAATTGCTATTAACATCATTATTATGGAGTTGTCACACCATTGCTGGCATTAACAATGGGGATTTTGATTCGAAATCGGATACCGGATAAACGCTGAAAACTGAATACTAAGTACATACTAGTGATCGGTTAGTAGTTGCGTAGCAGGGTCGGTAAGGGGAACATAGGAGACGTGCATTAGCGTTTTCTTTACAACCGTACCATCGGAATTCTTGTCCACCTGCAGTAGATCTTGGAACCTTTGAAAAGCTTTTACCGAGACAACCGGACAAATTAGACGCCCGCCAGGTGCAAGTTGATCTATGAGCTGAAATGTAGAATAATTATTGGTCTTGATATTTTTGGATTCAGAGTTATAGATATCTGTTCTTTCCCGCGGATCTCTTTCTTTATTTGATCATTCATAATACCTGCTGCGGCAAAGTATCCGCTGCTGCTCCAACGTGAATCGCGTTGTAAGGACCATCTGCAGCAAGACCCAATCTGCCGTCTCCCACTAGGTGCATTTATAATGACTTGTCGTTAGTCTTCGGTCGACATTTACGTACCGAATGGCAAAGTCACGCAGTTGGTGGACACAGTCCTGTTTCATTCCTCGTAGCAAGGTACATACTTACTCCACGTGGGTGAATTAGCAGTACCTTTTATGCTAACACATCTACGTTTCTTGAAAAATCTTCAACATGGTTTGATCAAAGAGTTTGGAAACATTGTACGAAAGCGAGCTACGTATTTAGAATAAATCGCTATTTTCCTTTTCTTTTTCTCCCGACACCAACCATTCGTGAATGGGAATTGCAGTAACGCATTCAGCCTTGACTGTTTTCTTACCTACAAACCTGACACGTCCTTCCTTGACGAAATGAGGACAATCTTTGTTTACGTTTTTCGTGGAGATTTCGATTAACTCAGGAATGTGATCGATACCAATGACACGACCACGCGGTCCAACCATAAACCCCATACATGCGGACAAGTAACCAGATCCTGAACCCACGTCCAAAGCTTTTGCCCCGTTGAACAATTGATCCGACAAGGCGGACAAAGCATACGCGTGCTGTAAAAAATGTATTGGCCTTTGACTTGTCCAAATAAACGAGCTTTTTGTAATCCTGTCACCTAGACAGGAAGGATAGTAGCCTAGTAGTATTATAAATATTGTAACAAATGCAATTTACAGACCATGTGCGGAGCACTAATGGTCACGTTGTAACCAATGCTTCGTGGTCGATCAAGATACGGATCCGACTCGTGGCAATAATTTGCTCTGTCTACAGCTGTCATAGCTGCCTCCGCAGCATCCGTTGTTAAAATACCTGCTTCTACGATACATTTAGATGACACCATTCTATCTGTTCTACATAGCAAATAAATGAACTTGACCCGCATACAGGGGACTTACCTTTCAATTTGGCTATCATTTCTCGATTGGTCGTTCCAGTACAGCGCCACGCCATATTGCACAATGTATAGAAACGCTGGTAGTTCGATTAATAAAGAACGATAGAAAGCTGTCAAAGAAATGAATACGTAGTGATTAATATGGTACTAAGAATATTGGTATCATAAACTGAATAAATGAATGAATGAATACAACCAGAACCTTGATGCTCCCTTTGCAAACTTTACTGATAATTTACGTTCGTAACGAGTCTATTGCAATAGAGTCATTGCTAGCAAACGGGAGAAACGTCTAGAATATTTGTGAAAATGTAAGGAAAAATGTCAATACTTCGCACGACTCTGATTTCGAAAAAGTTGGTGGTGCGAAATAATGCAAGGAAATGAGAGGAATCACTCTTCGATGACGATCAACATTCTCAACATTTTTCAGTCAGCATTTTCGCCCCGACTCTGATAGGAACACTATGCAGCATGCAACATACAGTATACAGGGGCTATTTCGATACTGCTGCGCTTCGCCAATGCGACAGTATTTAATCGGGTATTATGTCACTAGTTGCTCATAAGCATCACCTATGTTTATGAAACACAAAAGCAGTTTTATTAGGTTAAATACCTGTCCTCTGCCTAGTTTCTATATACTATATTATATATATAACACGGCGTATGCGCTTCATCGATGCACGACTGGTTGCATCCACGTATGCGCTTCATCGCATGCACGACTGGTTGCATCCACGTATGCGCTCCATCGCTGCACGACTGGTTGCATCTACGAACGCGCCCCATCGCTGCACGACTGGTTGCATCCACATATGCGCGTTGTATTTCGTAGCATAGAGAAATTTCCACGAATGTAATTGAATGGTTGCGAAATTTTAAATGGCAACGGGAGTCTGTATCCAATAGATGATTTTTAAGATTATGAGTCGGTACGATATTTAAAAATGACGCAAACGGTACTATGTTATCCTTATCGGAATTATACTTGTTAATGTGTGGCAAAAATCGACGTGCATAAATCCATCAACTCTTGCTGAGCCATAAATTACCCATGAACTGTCTGTGAGAGTAAAGCAGATCTGGCAGTAAATCATAGGCGAATGCGTTTAATTCCAATAGAACGATGGTGATGAAACGATTTTATTTGCAGGAATTAGAACATTTTCCGCGAACCCCCCGACAGATAGTTATACGTACACGTCTTAGGCATAGTATGCGTTGTGCCCCAAATATGTTATTTCAAAGTGAAAAGACGATACACGATTCTGTAGCTGCCGCAGGAAATAAAGAATAAAGTTTCACGGGACAAGTATATCTCATCCCGGAAAGAGTTACGGTTGTGGTAGAGAAGGACAAAAGGTGGACAAGAGATAGGATGCAGAAGGAAAACGAAAGCAACGATGCTGCTGATAAAATGACGCGCGAATCCACGATTGTTTATCGAGCACACAGAGCGAGTAGTCAATCGGGAAGAAGATAAAGAAGATAAGAGATTTGTTAACGAGGTGGCTACTGAAAAGTATAAATTCGAGAAAGGATCGAAGCTCCGCCTGCAGAAAGGATACGTAGAATCCCGGAGCAGAATCTTTGTGCCCTCCGGTTGCTTCTAACTGGCTACCAATTTATGCATCGCGAAAGACAAATTGTTTGAAAAACGACGAGAAAATGTCAAAAGAGAAGAGGCGTCGCGAACCCGGAATGTTTCGACAGCTTTCAGTCGCGCTGGTCGGTAAGTAGCAAGTACAAAGTATGCAGCGCGTCGCGGAAGGGGGATGAAGTGTTTTGGATAAAAAATTGCAACGTCCTTCTAATCGTTTGAAATTATTTTGCAGCAAACATCTCATCCTTGTCGGTTGGGACGATGATAGGTTGGCAATCACCAACCATACCTCAGCTACAAAGCAACAATCCTCCAGTGGGCGAGGCGCCGATGACGGACGACGCAGTGTCCTGGTTAACAGGGATCACGTGCCTAACAGCCGCTCTAGTCAGTCTGATAGTCGGTCTAATAGCAAACAGATACGGACGAAAAGTGGCTGGATGTCTGATGGCTGTTCCCCTCTGTTCCTGTTGGTTGTTCACTATATTTGCAACAGGGCAGACGCATCTGTTTATAGCGCGGTTCTTTTCGGGCATGTCCGGGGGGATGGCGTTGTTTTTGGTGCCGCTATACGTGTCGGAAATTGCGAGCGACGGAATACGCGGTATGTTAGGCAGCTTATTGGTGTTCTTGTTGAACGGCGGTATTCTGTTTGGCTACATTTTCGGTTCTCTACTCTCCTATACCGTGTTCTCGATCGTCTGCCTCGTGTTCCCGTTGATTTATATCGCATTCTTTGCTTTCGTTCCGGAATCACCCGAGTATCTGATACGGCGCAATCGCCTCGGCGATGCAACGAGGTAAGCGAGAAAAATTCCCCGGGCCGCCTAGTCCGGCGCTTGGCTTCATTCCGTAATCGTAATCGTAATCGTAATCGTAATCGTGATCGCATGCCCCGGGTGTTTCTGGTCGTAGTTCCTTGATGTGGTTGAGAGGCGGGCACAAGCCGACGGTGCAACGAGAAATGTTACGCCTGCAGATGGAAGCGAAGAAAGTGCAAACGTCGGAACGGACTATTAAATTGTCGGATTTGTTTCGAGATCGAGCCACGACGAAAGGGTTGATCATCACGCTGGGACTATTCGGTGGTCAACAACTTGCAGGGATATTTGCTATGGTAAGATTTGCCTTACTTGCTTTAATATTTACCGGTGGCACGCTTATTTTTCACTTGCAGATAAGCTACACGGAAATGATATTCAAGATATCCGGAAGCTCCTTGTCGCCAAACAACTCGGCTATCATCGTGGGCCTTATTCAACTGTTGGGATCATGCTTGTCCACTACATTGATGGAAAGGGTCGGCCGTAGACCTTTGCTTTTAACGTCCAGCTTGGGAATGGGCCTCTGTCACTACACGCTTGGACTCTTTTCCTATCTGCAATCGCTTCAGTACGATGTCAGTCGGTTCAGCTGGATTTCAGTTGCAGCCTTGTCCGTTTATATGATCACGTACAGTTTGGGTTTGGGCCCCGGCCCGTACGTCGTCTCGTCGGAGATACTCAGTCGAGATATCTCGAATTTTGTGATAACGATCGCGATGTTCTTTGTTTGGGCCATGGCATTCGTGGTGGTTAAATTATTCCCGAGCGTGATCGTCTTGTGCGGCGTGCACGGTTGCTTTTTCCTATTAGGTTCCTTCTGCGTGGCCATTTTCGTCTTCGTCTTTGTACTTATCCCAGAAACGAAGGGTCTGCCGCGGCAATTAATTCTGGATCGACTTAATGGAATCCCTCACACGCTAGACGAGAAACGATACGCTCCGTCGAGTAACGCTGCTGATAAAAGTACGCGTCAACCCGAAATAATTTCAGAACGTTGTAAATAGGGATCACATCATCGTTGCCGTTCGATCTTTGAATGGGACGTCAAATGCGATCCAAGTTTCTCGATGACTCTGTTTCCCGCCCACTCTCTCTTACTCTCTCTCCTCATTTTTTTACGTAACACCGGTACATAAATAGTCAGCGAAAAGAAAACTTTGCTTGTTATTATTCTATACACGTGGTACAGGCCTCGTATATTTGATATCTACCAAAAGAAGTAGAATGATCGCGCGTAGAGTATATTTTGGATGACAAATTGTGAAACGTACGAAAACAAGGTATTCGACGTAATCGATTGGTATTTTCGATAGCAATGCATGAAAGAATCTAGTTTCTAGTACAAATCAACCGATACGGAGTATCCGATCGAAACTCTTACAACACACCAGTTCAACGTTCGACGAAATATACGCTAACCCCGTTGACTCGGCTATCACTCATCGGCTAATCGTTTCCGCACATTCTTGTTTCCAATTTTCCGTTTCTTAAATGTAGCCGGTGGCCCGTCCTCGTCGCTGTCACCGGTGCCAATTTGCGTAACTGTCTTTTCTTTGAATGTTCTTTGCAAGGGTCGTGGTTCTGTTTTTTCAAAGATAGGTAGCTGGACTTGATTCTGCCGTGGCAGCTGCAAATCCACCGGCTTCGCTTCTCTGAAACGAAGAATACGAAGTAACGTTATTTGTTTCAACAGCGATGCAATTTCTACAATTCATTTTTGATTCTTTTTTCTCTTTGTAAAATTGAACTCCAATTACGCGCTGTTAATATTTTTTTTTATCGTTAATCATCGTTAAGAAGTACTTACACTCTCCGAACGGTTTGCCAAGGACCATACGGATGGGACTTGACGGGAATGCTATAGTCCCTCCTGTACGGTCGACTTTCCACCCCTGTGTCCGTCTTTCCTTCGTCGGTATCGTTGTTCCCTGAATCTGCCTGCTCCGGATTGCTTGCCTGTCTCAATTCTTTCAACCGTTCTCTCTCCACATTGGCACGCTTCTCCTCGAGTATCTCCGCGTTTGCGACCGCTTCTTCCTCTTCCAACTGCTTAAACAATTGTTCCTGAACGGCCTGCTCCTTTACCTCTTCTTCCTGTTCAGCGAACGTCATGTAACCCTCCTCGGGTGGCTCCCACACGGATTCTGACGTAGAAATTTGGAATTAGTCGGTGGTGCGATTGTCCCTGCTCCTTCTACGAGAGAAGAATTCACGGTCGAGACACAACCGTTTGACTTTCTATACCGTTGCTCTCGATATGCCAATAGTAGGTATATCCTTCGGGACTGAGCGCTTCGTACCAAAGTTTCCGAACAGGTTTCGACGAACGATCGTCTTCCACAGTTTTCTTCCCTTTTCCTTTTCCTTTGCCTGTTTTGCTTTTCCCCTGAGCCTTGTTTTCGCCTTTATGTTGAGGCTTGGGTTGGCGCCACGTCACGTTCCTCGATAGCGTTGGATCGCATGGATCGATCTCTTGAGAACACTGAAAAGATCCATTGTCTCCGAGCCGGTTTCTCGTATCCATTAACGTAACATGCAACGATCAATAGCCAAATACCCACGTTTTTCGTTCCTATTTGCTGAATTTTCTCCTTGATGATTCTATCGGCTGTCATGTCCCTGGTATTGTTCTCTAGATCCTTTAGGTAAGCAGCCATGGCTGCCTAAATATGAAAGAAAACGTTTGCCTAATCTGTCCTATCAGTCACCGGATCCTCGGAAAAACTCGGTTACGGTACAAAGAATGGCACTTACGTTCTCCATCTTTTTAATGTCGTTCTCCATCTTCTTATTTTGCTTCGCCTGTTTCGCGCTGCTTTTATGTATCTCCTTAAGCCGTTTACTAACATTTTCCTTATGCTTCTTGCCACCTTCATGAAAATCGATGCTAGGCTTATTGTCTGCGATCCAACACTTGCAGAAATCGCAGAACTTACGACCTTGGGATTTCCAATAATCCGCCCTGAAACAATCAATGCGAGCGGACCTTATCATTTCGAAACTTGGCTAATTAACGTCGCATTAGCGATCGACCTCTATCACTCTTTCCGTTCTTTACACGTGGCATGCAAATATTTGGCGAACCAGCTGACCTTGTCGAGGCCGGATTATCTATGTACGAATGGTAGATACGATACACAGTGCATAGAATCGTATCGCTCCGAAATCCCAAAATCGGATCAAAGCTCATCGAAACTAATCGCGTGTGCAAACGTGAAAATGTGCATACCGGAAATCGCAACGCTTTCAACAATCAGCAGCGCGCTATGAATAATAGAGCATGTATTAATAGCGACAACGCCATATAAATAGGCACAGGAAAGATTGGGTTAGCCAACCTAGCTGACCGTTTGCGAGGCAATTGGTTGGTATCCTCGCTTTCTTCTATTACTATTGGATGCACCATTGATACCCTTTGCGTGCCACCTGCATAGCGGACGACACTATTGCATCACGATGGCCAGTCTTCAATGCCTTCTTGCTACACCTCATTTGTCGCCAAGGACTGCCGTTGTTACACTCAAATCGATCCCGGCCGTTGTCCAAATGTTTACAAATGTTTACCAAGGAAATCATCCTTGCGACTGTTTCGTTGGAATCGCGGGACGATAACGGATGTTCCGATAGATCCGCTAAGACATAGTGGGCGTATTTAAGAAGACCGAGGTCAGGACCACGTCGAGGGTTGTGATACGAACCCTTGAAATTTCTCATCGGTTTGACGCGTGCATAGAAGCAACGGTCGCTCCCAGCTGGCCAACACCGGCGTATATTTTGGTGCTTGCTTTTTGGCACGCGGGCACGCTCGTTCGGTGGATGTTCGCGTTTATATCCATAGCGGGTGAAATCTTTCCGACTTCAGCCGCGCCACTTTTCACCAACTCCATTGGGAGAAAATAGCGAGGTACGTCCATACAAGGTGAAAGGACGCAAAAACTAATTTCCTCCAGAGCACAGATATGCCGGATAGACTTCGAACAGTGGTAAGTACTAAGCCAAGAACAATTGGCACCCGTACGATGTAATTTTCAACGTCGACAACGACACGACTCGCGATCAGGCTCGCCCTTAATTTTACGCAATAATTTATTTTTAGGCGAGAGTGAAAGAGAGAGGGGGGGGTGGTACTATGAAACGCGATCGTGTCTGCGTTGCTTCGCAAACATCGTTCAACCGTGTGAAACCCATTCTCCAACCTGTGCGCAACATCATCGTTAAGTTGTACGATTGTTCGCTCCACGATTTTATTCTGGATCTGGATTGTAACGAAGCAGAAAGAATTTCAAGCAGGGGCCGATTCGAAAATACATCTCGCTGTTCCGTGGTAGGCTCGCTAGATCGTTTTATAGCTCTATCCTCGAACGGAAAAAAGTTCTGTGGTTCGTTCTAATTTTACCTTTGGGGGTTGTACACAAGTCTCGACGTTCGAAAACGCGACTCGTAAACCAAGCGCATCATCAGATGTACGATTTCGCAGCTACCTTTTACGTCAGGCCCATTGACATATTTGACTAACGTGTTCGCGCCGATCATCAAATTTTGCCTTTCTTTCATACATGCAGCCAAAAGCGGAGCCAAAGGCGCATTGTATCAGGATCGAGATCGAAATGTGCGAGGGGGAAAGTTTAGCGCGGGGGCGGTGTCGTAATGTTGATCGAAACGCGACGACGCGTTCAACGAAAGACGTATGGAAATTGTCCGGTGACCGGCAACGAAGGGGTAAAACTGACCAAGTAATCGCGCGTAAGCTATCGATCTTACCGAAACAAGATCGACCGCTAAACGCGTCGGTAGAAATTCACAAGGGAAAATATTTTATTGTTCCGAACAATATCTTCTTACATATCTAGCACTCGCGTACAGACACATGCGCACGTACGTACAAACACATACATAAATTTAAAGATAAAGCTATATACGCGACTTGGGCATTTTTGGTAGCTTTGACTAGGCGTAACTAGATTGGTCCTTTCGGTAACAGCTGGGTCTACGGTACAATTTCGAAAAACTGCTTTCAACTGGCAAAGGCAGTTTTTTGAAGTCAGCAGTCAGCAGTCAGCAGTCAGCAGTCCAGGCGGGAAGGTAAAGTCTAACGCGTGAAAGTGTGGAAATCTAACATTTTTTTTTGACGGGCAAGGACTTATGCCATCGTTGTTTCTTTGTAAGCGCACTTTTTTCACCCTCGGCCGGAGGCAGCTCGAGCAAAGTTTACGAGTTGACCGAATAGAAGACCGATCAGTCGTAAAAATCGATGCGACCCATGGTAGATTTCTAGGTATGTATCTAGTTGGAAAAGTTGGCGATCGTGACTTTTCAATTGTATCAGTCTAGCATCAGGTACTTGGAATACTATCGTTTCGCTACTCGTCCTGACTCGATCACGCGTATCGAGTGACCCGTGACACGCAAGCGATCCTCATCTATGAATTAATAGGACATATGTATACATATGGCTTTCGAATTTCGAAGCAGTAGGATAAGATTAAGATAAGGGGGCAATTCGGAATCGGAGTAGAAAGAAAAAAGGGACAGAGAAGAATCCTCGGCTGAATCCTGGTCGGCGTCGTCAGCGTCGTCAGCGTCGTCAGCGTCCTCGGCGTCGTTGGCGTCGCCGGCGATCGATACGAATCATCCGGGTGGCGTTTTCTTTTGCTTCGTCAGCTCTAGGAGAATCGGGTAATGTAGGTCTGGACAATACTTCTGGCTTTCCTCCAACAATTCTAGATGCCTCGACCAAATCTTGCCATCGTAACGGTCTATCTGTCGTGCGACGAAACCCCGTTTCATCGTTGCTTCCGCGAACTTTTCAAAGGTCGAGCCCCGTCTAGGTGCCATCACCAAAGCGATGCCGTCGTTCGTCAACCAGCCGTAGATCGTTTCCACCAAGTCCGAACGAGCCTCGTCGAAGAACAGACAGTCCGCGCATAGGATCACGTCGTACAATTTTTCCGCAAATCTCGCGGTATCCTTGGCAGCGCCGGTCCAGCTCTACCAGTAAAAATGCATTTCAGGTTTCTGGGCCGCTTGACGAATTTCGTTCGGACCCAAGCACACCACGCGAACAAGATACAACGACAATAATCGCGCAAATATTGATGGTAAAGTACAGTATCGACTAGGTGCAAGCTATTTCATAGAAAAGGCCGAATGCATATCGTACATACGTACATATATCGTTGCATCGTTGTCCTAGTTGGTATCATGGTCGATCGAACAATAACAAGAACAAGAGCTAATACAAGAGCAAGCGATTTGCGACTCGACTCGTTTCCAGCCGCATTGTCCGGTAAATCGTTTTGCGCGGTTTCCTTCGATTCTGCGAGCGCTCAAGTTCGATCGGCACGAGTCAAAGAGAAAAATGCTGTTCGCGTCCCGTAGCGTGGAGTAGCGTGGCATAGCGTTGGATCAACAGGGATTCAGTGGCACGTTAACGGGGAATAGCGCGCACGCGTCATCATTAGGGAATCTCGACACGCGGTGCATGCTACTTATACGTTTTGTCCACAAGTTTGTCGCGTGGTCTGTGTCGAACCGGGTCGGCGATTCGCTCTCTTACGAATGATTTATTGCGAAATATAGCGAGAATTCACCTTAAGTCGAAGACCGTTGGGATGGGCGTGAAGAAAGGGTCTAACCGACCTGGGTGTTCTGGTAGCTCTTGTTGCTCTGGTCGCTCTGCTTGCTCTGCTTGCCCTGATCGCCCTAGCCGCTTTGGCCCATTGAACGACACCGCATTCGATGAAATCACCTATACCGTTTCTAGCTACGATGCGACGAACGTTGTTCACGCTGGTCACGTTTCCGTCCGTCAACGTCACCTCCCTAGGATCGCAGTACTTGGCCACGAGCATTCCTGCCAAACAGCTCATGCCACCGCCGAGTTCGAGGACTCTTCGGTTTCGGCACAGCTGACGGTTCTTCAACAGATAATAAGCCAAGCACTCCTCCGACGGCCAGACACAGATGTTTCCCGTATTATTGAACCCGATCAATTCGTTCGCCGTAAAATTCTTCTTTACCCGACGTACTTGCACGCTGAACAGCTTGTTCTCCAAAACAGTGGAATACTCGTACCAAGGATTCAAATCTGTAGATTCGTTATCTACCCGGCCGACTTTGAGCAAATCGAAGCTGCTGAACCGACGAACCGAGACCTCGTCCCTTACGTCCCTCGCATCCCTCGCGTCTCTCGCGTCCCTTACGTCCACGGAGATCGGTTGCTCGGATCCTATCAACGCTTTTGCAAGGATACGCCAACGTCGTTGCGCGGTAGTTTTATCTTTCGCTGTTTTATCCGGGGGGATGTCGCGCGCCGATTTCCTTTCAGACATCTTCGCCGATTTCGGGAAGTCTCGTGGAAACGTCCCTGCTGCGTGGCAACCAGTTTCGTCAGATTGCCGAGGAGTCGAGGCGCCGAGGGCACGCCACACCGACGAACAGGATCATCCGTTTCATCGTAACGCCAAATTGGCGAGAAAATGTCAGTGACAATCTTTATTGGCGTACGGCCGACTGAGCTTCGCCGTCCAGCCCTTTCTCCCTTTCTCCCTTTCTCCCTTTCTCCCTTTCTTCGGCAACGATCAAGCCTAACAGGGTTCGCAGGAAGAGAGGAAATAGTCGCGCGCGACCTCAGCTCACCTCGGGAACGGTTCCGTGCCTTTCTTCTTTATTCTTTGGGACGGCAGAACCAGAGCGAACCAGAAGGGACGGGACGAGACTAACAATAAGATCGTCGAGCCAACTTTTAACTCGCGCCACGCGGATGCCGAGCGATTACCGTGTTTGCTCCACGCCTGCGCGTCTTCTTCTCCCTGTTTAACCCATCTTTCGCTCCGCGCAACTTCACCCTCCAACTCCGACCCCAGCTTTCCCTCATCTTCCTCGCTGCATCATCGCAACCAAACCTGCCCACACCAAAGGTTTGCTATTGCCCTACGGTGCATGGTAACCGCATGATATACCGCGTCTCTTTAATATTTCACACCAATTGCAATTCCGTCGGGCCGTCCTTCCTCGTGTTCATTCGAGCCGCAATACAGATGGACGCTACACGATATTCGCGTTAGATCTTCCGACTCTTATACTTGCGTACGACGTCCCTATACGACCCTATACGACCCTATTCTAATCGGATCTAATCCGTTCGAATCCGATCCAATCCAGTCTGTCCGCGTGTTTTGTAGTCGACTCGCGGCCGATCCAATTTACCTTAAACGAAACAGAATCTCTAACGGTATTATTACGTAAAACGTGCAACTTGCCCACGTGTTTTTTAGTACAATGTCGTTGCAACGCGATTTGTCGGGCAAATGATACCGTAATTTCGTTGTTCCTTACGTTCCTCGTTCAGGCGATTACGCGCTCCTTTGCGGTGCAATCGGCTTGCGGAGATTCTATCGTATCTCCCGCGAGATTTCGTTTTCCTCGTTCCTAAGGAGCGTTATCTTCGATAGTTGTAGTTGGCGTGCGGCTCCTATCTGTTGCACTCGTGCAAATGCAAGGAAGATGGAAAGAGAAAGGGGGATGGCTCATGCGTCTAAATCTATTTTATATTGTCGACACGAATAGAAGTCGGTGACAGCGACACTTGCACGTTTTCATTCGAGCGCAAAAGCTGATAGTCTACTTGCCAGGACGCATATAGATATTCGAGTTTCTCATCAAATTCCGACTACAGCATAATTAGCAAAACAGAAACGATCTTATTCTGTTCCCGATGCTTTTCTACCTACATGCTGCTGTCCCTTCAAATCTTTTACTTTCGCGGAGGTGTTCTTCTATCGGTGTTTGCAAAATTAGTGCCCGGTAAAAGTGCAACTCCTTTAAACATATGTTTAACATACGGCGGGAACGAGACAATTCAATTTCATTTCGGTTCGTGAAAATTGGAACAGGGAGATATTGCCGCTGTTGGGCGACGCGGCGTGGAACGCCACCCGGTGCAATTCATCTACGCTTGCCTTTCATTGTCAGTGGAATACGGTTCGTACCGCAGCCTTCCTGGCAAACCCTCTCGACGCATTGCGTCTAATTTCAACGAACCTGGCTGGCATATTCACTAAGATTACCCCTATCGAACGACTAACCACCACTCCTCTCTACTCTTCTCTTGCACTTACGCTAGCACTGCGATTGTCGTCCACTTATTGTCTCGCCTGTCCCATTTTCACCTTTTCTTACAATTATCAAATGAGGTAACGATCACTGCCCTTCGGTTTTTCCGGCAATTCGATTCTCTTTCACATTTTATTTTATTTTCCTTTCCCGCAATGAAACACTCGACAGCCCTTTCGCCTTTCTTTCCATTGTTATATCCGATTCTGTATCAACATCTTTACCAACCATGAATATCTTTCCCGAATAAGCGGGTTATAGGAAAATAGTTCGATCAAAATCTACCTCAACTACCTACTTTCAAATACGATTCAAAATATATATGTATATACTTACATATTTGATGCCACACAGAAAGATAATTGACAGAGTTTCCCTTCAATTGGAATAATCCACTTTATCGTGAGCAAATGACAGGTTACTTGGTAGTTTAACCTCAAAAAGTTGAAACACTGAATACTCAATCATTCAATACATGTACTACGATACTCGTTTCGCTGCGATTCAAATAGGGGTACCCTATGCATTGTAACATAAACAAGGCTTCATGGAGAACTCATGGAATCGACGATGATTTAAACGGCGAACACTGTGAACAATGTAGTACACAAAAACCGAACAGCTGATCGTGAAACGGAAGTAAACAATTCGAGCAGCTAGTGACATCTGTCATCGAGGACTCTAAATATCAGCGACGAACGACGAGTCTATTTACTCGAATGTTTCATGCCGTGTAACATGTACCGGCTTGGGCAAAGTCGTGTCGTGTTCAGAAATGTTGCGAGCGTAACAAGTTAAGAAGTAAGAAGTAAAAAAGGCCCGTTCGCCCGATTTCGCGTTAACATTGTTATGCATGTGTGTACTATTTGATACACTCATTGCAAAATGGACTTGATGGTCAAAGATCAAATGATAATGTCTAACCTATTCGACTTATTTTTGAAGGAAAATACGAAAACGTTTATTTAGTTCGAAATGATTGTTGGTTCTCAATGACTTGGAAAATCATGGGGAAGCTTGTTACACGAATCAGCGGAACGTTTCAGACTTTAGCCTATTAGACGTATCAAACTCGTTTACGATGACGTCAATTACAATCTACTAAGTATAATACGATGAACAAGTCTAGAATGGGATCAGAGTATATTCCGCTCGTGGAGGAAGACATGTCGAAAACCCGACTCGTCCTGCCTTTCGCTAAAATAGCATGGTTTACTGTGTCTCTACCGTTTCTAGCATTTATTTTTTGTGTCATATGGTCCATCGTGTACAATTTTGAGCATTCTACTTCCACACATTGCAAGGTATTTCCCATTTCTTTTACTAAAGTGTTCAAATTATCTGTATACGCGATATGTGCAAGGCAGCCACAGTAAAAGTAACGATAACAATATAAATAACAAATCAGTTTTTCCATTAGGTTTACAATGTTTTACCATCTGTCTCTGCTACCATTGGACATTATAAGCCGCAAAGAAACATATGGAAAGCAGCTATAGCTGTGCAAGCGTTAACCAGAGTTTTAGTACTAATAATGTATCATCGTTACTATAAAGAGCATATTTACAAGTGGGCACAAAATATTGGTAACGTCGCTACGGTTACCTACGCTGTGGAAAATATATCTCTTGTGACGCTGAGCTTTTGGAGTTCGGATGAAAATTATGGTAAGTATGTATATGAATCATTTCGAATATGCCACACATCGACTAATCTATGTTTCTCTTTCAGCGTTCCACAAATTGTCCTTCATAATGTTTCTAATAATGTCCTTTATTCATATGCTCGTGGCATATTACATTGCGAGAAATTGTTGTAACATTGGCAGGGAATCTTGGGAAGCTAATTCCTTAAGGTGGAAGAGGCGATCGATGGTATTAAACGTATTGTGTATAATGCTTGCCTGCTATTTTTTTTACAGGCACAATAAATACTGCGAACCCTTAGGTGAGTTCATTGATTTACAAAAAAACAAGCGCAAACTGATATCTATCGGATCAAAATATTTATTTGCAGTTTACTCTATGTTTGCGTTAAGTGAATACGGCGTTGTTCTTTCGAATATGGGCTTCCATTCAACAGCGGCCTGGGACTTTGCAAACACTCGCCTTATGATATCGGGAACAGGGTTTAGAATAATTTGACCCAACGTTCGACGAACGTTTTTAATCTTCAGATTCCATCACTTATTCCATGCGCTAGCATATTCTTATTCACTTGAGATTTCAAACTCATTCATTCGCACATCAAATCACGTACATATATCGTTGTTGCGCTAATGAAATTCATGTAACGGTATAGAGATGTTAAAGTTGAACATTGCACTGAAGAAATTGTTCTTCCCGTGAAAACAACCTTTTTTGCGAACAAGATGTTGAGTATCCTTTATTTCACAATCCGCTAAATGCAAGAATTCTTTACGGAAATCACTTTCAGACATACATTTTCACAAACCTTTTGCTCAGTGGTACAAGATTTTCTCTGCAGCGTACATTGCTATGGAAAATTTTCACCTATCTTTCGCAGTTACAACTTAAAGTCAGTTTCCAATTTGTCGGCAATGTATTTAGCGATTGCCAAGGAGCTGGTTGCAGCGGGAGAAGGTGCGTTCCGACAGTGAATTACTCTGCTACCGATATTACCTTTTCCACTGTCGAAAACAAAGTCGTCTACTAAATTACCATTACTGTCCAATGCTTGAGCCCTAACGCCCGACGGTCCCCTGTGCAATTAAACGTGTTATAAGACGTCTATACTGTATAAAGAAAACAACAACAACATGGAAAGGGACTTGCACGCTGCATCTACGATAGAAACAGCGAATTGCCAGCACCTACATATTTCTTTACCTTTTTATATCTTTGCTAGTCACTTCGGGAATAAATTTTTTCAAATCTCGTACTGCGAGTGGATAAAAGATTGACTTGATCACTTCTTTGCATCCTGGTACGAAATATCGGAAGCAAAGTTTATACAATCCAGGAAACTTTGCCATTTCAATGCAATCTTTTATATTTACATCTCGCCATCTGAATGAGCATAACAATAAATAAATGCGAATATGTTTGTAACATAATGTGCAGGCAAACTATGATGTATATCGTTTGGTATAGTACCGATAACCCTCCCTGGCAAAGGCTAAGACTGCATTCGGACCGAGCCAAATGTCGTTATTCATTCTAGGCGTAAAATGAACGCCCAAAAATGGAAATCTGGGATCCGGGACGGGGTATATATTGGTAGTACACAAATGCTTTTTGCTTTCGTTTAACAGCAGGTACTCTCCCCGAAATGGAACGATACGTGGACTAAGATCGCATCCTGTCATTACTGCTAATCGGTCTGAATGTAAACCGGCGCAAGTAAGCACATATTTTGCCGTAATAGTCTGCAATGTAACATCACGCAGATCTGATATTTCCAGAGGTACGGTTGAAAATGTGTTATAAAAGAAAGTGAAGTTATTAGTTACATTAGTTTTGGACTGCACCGAAATCGGTGCCAATTCATTCTTCCCCTTCGTTTCTTTCGTTTCTGCGAAACCAGTGACTTCGTAATTTAAAAATATTTTGCCGCCCTGCTTTTCAAAATCTTTTGCAAAATGTTTGCAGACCAAGGCCCAATCAACTATACCCGTCCATGGAGACCATAATGCTTTCTCTCCCTGCGTAGTAAATATATGGAGATTTGTACGACAGTAAATACATACATATATGTTTGCTCGATACTAATCGTAAGAAGACACGAGACTAGACAATTTCCAGTACTTGACATTTAGGTTCGTATTTCGATATGCAGTCCTTTTCAACCAGTTGGATGTCGGGTACATTGTTTTTTGTTGCCCGGTCTAATAGTTCGTCGAGTCTTGCAATTTCCTGTTTGGTATGAGCTACAATGAGTTTCCCAACTTTCTTGTGGGGTACATCATGTTTGCAGAAATATTCGTACGACAGTTTTAAACCTTCCACGCATAGTTTTGCCTGCAATCATTTCCTGCCAAATCAAAAACCTCTTAACGAAGCGTTATTCTATTGTGCAATGAAAAGGCATATGTATATGGGAAAGGCGCGTTTTGCATCTTAAAACTAGTAAAAAAGAAAAATAGAAATGAAAGAAGAAGCAAGACAAGGAAAATACATAAGTACTGCTGTCGTACTTTCATACTGCCCGGCTTGTAATAAATGCCGGCGTGTACAACACCGCTGTTGTGCCCAGTCTGATGCTTTGCCAGGGCATCTTCTTTTTCAACGATCGCCATTTTTAAATTGGGGTGCCTCATTATCATTTCACGGGCAGTGGCGCATCCAACAATGCCACCCCCCACGACAACTAGGTCGTACGTGTCGCCTGAGTCGGTGCTGCAAATAATTATACATTTTATCTTTAAAGATGATTCGAAATAGCGAACTAGCTTAATACAAAAAATGAAGAATCCTCGAATTTACTAACCAGGAAGAAAAGGCGCAACGACGCGCGTGAAAAAGTTGCTGCAGAAAGATTCTTTTCGACAAGGGTGCAATCATGTTTGCGTGAACACTGTGATCGGTTACATAAAATTTCTGTAGAAGAAAAAACAGAATACATATAAAAATGCCTATGTTAAATATTATTTTAACGAATTAATTTTTCTACGTAGAACGATTTGCACGACAAATAATTTGTCCATTGGGAACTAATAACTAGCATCGTGTAAATTAATTCGTTTATATACATATTTTGATAAACATTTTGTGACTGTCTACTTCGGCAGATGCATTGACATTTACGACTCGATATAAGACGTTTGAACATTGTCATTTTACACTGGCCAAATCTGAATCGACGTTGTGAAGCAGTAAATGCATACGTATGTAGCGTGTATGTATGTGCATGTATGAATGAACGTTAATATTTGCTGTTCTTTCGCCCAACTTTTACCTTAAGGCAGTAAGTTTAACAAGATTTTTCGACTTCAGTGCACATGGTAGCATGTGCTTGGATTATGTAAGGACAGGTTCCGCAATTAACCCTTCATCGCATTCTGCGTTACCATGTTTCAATGATACTTACGCAACTTCTTCAACAACAGTTCAATTATGCATGCGCGAGATCAAGAGGCGCGTGCGTTAGCCGACAAAGATAGAATAAATCGAATAAATAACATCAGCAACAAATTCTGGCGTTTTCTTACCTGAAAAGCTGTTAAAAAAATCTATTACGGAATGCAATTTTCTGCACAATGTATAGTCTGCTAGTTCATTCCTTCGTATACGGAATTAAAAGATCCTCACGCGTACACGTACGCATTCCTAACGTTAATTCTCTATATACTGCTGAATGTCGCTTGATAAAGTCGTATTATCTGGCATGTGGCGCCTCCACGTACTTTAACACATACCTTTTCTAATATCGAATTTGGCGATGATGTTATCGCTATAGATATCGAATATTGTAGAAATATGCGTCCATGACTTGGAACGTGTATCATCATTCTACAATAGAAATAACATGTTCTCGGATGCTAATCGATAGTGTACCAACCAATGTCTGGTTTTCATTTTACGCACGTTATGTAACTTTTCGTGATCTCTGTCATTGGAACACATTTGACCAATGTTCCTCTTTTTTCGTATTAGTTTGTAAATGTAAAATGACGATGGGAAATAAATTGGTACACGAAGATGGAACGATAGAATGAAAAGAGTGCGATCGAAAGGCCGCGGGGAGGCTTTTATAATCAGGACTGTAGTAAGGGTAAGATTCGAGTAAGATTGCAATCATAGTCTGCAAATTAGCGATTCCCAGAGAAAAACCAATAGAGGAAGCAAGTACTCTGTGCGGCAATCGTAAAAGATTATCTCACGGAGTAGTCAAACCTTTTTTACAGCGTGAGAATAGGACCCGCAACGAACTAAAATTTGTACCAAATTATTAATATTTGTTAGATAATCAATTGCAATCTGTAAAGTAACATACGTTGATCAATTTGGATTTTTTGGTACACAACGCTCCTGAAAAATATGTACCCATGCATAAATAATATATATCCCACGGTGGCCCGTTAAACGACAAGAGACGCCCCTGTGCCATGATGCGTGAATGCGATGCGCATAGGTAGTACGGCGTCCGAAGTCAGTCAACCCGGTGACGTCTTGTAGCGTGCATGGGAAATGGCAGGGTAGAATTGTTGCGCCGGTATTTACAAAATTGTAATTGAAGTTTGTAAAATCTGCGCGCACCGTGCATCTCGGTATATTAATAATTGAATCGTGCTACCACGACAACAATTTCAACAGCCAAAGCACGTCGATTCCATGCAGTAGAATTGTTACGGGAAAAGACACAAGATTCGCGTTGGGGCGTCTGCTGCTAATCGCTTCGGCGAATAATACATTATCGGCAATTTGGCAATCTTCGCGTGATGTACGAGCAATCGATGAGCGAAGGATAACCACGCGCGGATGAAGTAACACTCGGTCGTAATGAATGCAACCGATTCTGGTTCGATTGAAGCATGCATCGTTTTGGTGAGCTATCTACGTGCGGCGAGTAAATCCAAGGACGCCATCAGAAGAGACTTGATGGTTTTTCTCGCGGACTAGATGCGAGCCACCGTTTTCATTTGTTTACCAGTCGACGCAACGGAGTGATCGAATCGCTGTGGAGATAAGAGCTGGCTTTCGATAAAAGACGATTGAGGAAGTAGAAATTGCACCCAGGAAGTGTAGCACGAGCGGTCGAAGGATAGAGGAAAGCGTGATTGAAGGAAAGAAAAAGGGGTGTGCGTGTGCGTGTGCGTGTATGCGTATATCTATGCGTTACGTATGCATGCGTGGTGGGTGAGGGTCATCGGTAGTAAAGTGATCTTCGAAGCGTAAGGAGGCGCGAAACGTTTGCCAGTATGGAGGACGAGTTGCGATGTCCCTGTTGCAAAGAACTGTTCGTCGAGCCGGTATTGTTACCCTGCTGGCATGCTCTTTGTTTGGCGTGCGCTGTTAACCTGCAAGCCCCACCGGACTCTCCTCCAGAGTCGACGACTGACTCGTCGAACGCCCCTGGTTCCGACCAGGAAGCCGACAAGCTATCGATACTCTCCGAGACAGACTCAGGTGTGGTATGCAGTAGCACATCTACTAGTTCGCGACCTGGAAGCTATGTCGGCACACCTGGGAACGGAGGTTTCCCACCGTCTGGTGGCACTTTGTGCCTCTCTTGCCCTGTATGCCAGAAGATCGTTTACTTCGACGAAGGTGGAGCTCACAATTTACCCAAGTACAAGGCTATGCAGCATATTGTGGAGAAATATCAGGAGTCGCGGAATACCAGATTGCAGTGCCAAATGTGCGAAGGCGAGCCCCGGGATGCTACCGTCGCTTGCGAGCAATGCGAGGTCGGTTTCCTTTTTGCAACCTTGTATTCTCCATATATTTCATATATTTTACATTGCCTGGTCTTTCTCTTCTTGGTTTGGCAATGATTTCATCTATGCGCCTTTGACGCGTGTTATTGCATTTTCACTTACAGTATATATCGTTGCTCCAATTACTTATGTAAATCGTACGTTAGACAAGTACGCGGAGTACTTAATTCTTTACTTCTATGATAGCAGAGCGACGAACGTAAATAAGCTGTGACTCGAAAAATCAAATCGATCAAAATAAAAAATTAACGAAATCTGGTCGATCAGTAGAAAAGTGTGAAACGCATGAAAGTGTGTATGTGCATACATATTTGTTGTATATGTATAGACATATACGTATGTATGCAGTTCAGAAGGGAGATTTCGAAAACAGAATCGTGCTTCAGGTTTTGTACTGCGACGGCTGCAGAGAATCGTGTCATCCTAAGAGGGGACCTCTGGCAGCTCACAACTTGGGCCCGCCACGAGGCAGCTGGCAATCGAACGGTGGAGGCGGAGGCAAAGGTTCCCGCGGTCCAGCCTTGGAAACAACGCCGGCTTGCAACGATCACAACGGTGAACCGTTGACCCTGTATTGTGCTCTCTGTAAGATCGCGATATGCGCTCTTTGCCTTCGAGATCGCCATGCTGCTCATCCGCACGACGTACTTCCTCTGGCCGCTGCCTGCAAAGCTCAGAAGGTGAGTTCCTTCTTTTTCGCGTTTGCGTTGCAACGGCGCTTGCAACAAACATCTAACCGTTACGTTTGCGCAGTATTTTGCCCCCGAGGAGGCTCGGGGCGAAAAGGTACCTGTATTTCTTGCTGCCGTAAATCGAATGGATCTGACGGCGGTTCGATAGAGTTCCGTCTACACCTTTAGTCTACATTCTCTAGTAATCGTGCACGGTAACGAGAATCTTCACTGAAATGAAAAATTTATCGGCGACCTTGACCAAATTGCTTCCAACTCTATTCACTCCATTTCTGCGTTTATTTTGGAGCACGCATCCACTATGACGGAGCAATGACCGGACGCTAGGATAGCTATAGATGCCGCTTTCGATGTCGCGTGCGACCGCGGCGATGCATCGCGAAGCGTCGCGAAGCGTCGCGACGTGGGTGTGCTCCCTAGCAATCCCTTGTATTTTCGTTCCAAACTTCCGGACACCTGATCGCGCTAAACCGCTTCGCATCGCAAACCTTTGCGATCTTCTTCATTCGTTTTTATACGTACGTATCGATTCGTGTAATTCGTACTTGTTGGCGTTTGTATGTTGCTGGCTACCAGCAGATAGACAACTAAGGTTCAAAGTTTGTCGAATCTTTTATATTTACGCAGGAGCATGCTTGATTAATTGTTCGCGTTCAAGCAACGCATCCGGTCCTCTATGGGAGCCGAAAATTGCCGCAGCATTAGGGTGTACGTTTCGCGTTGTTCCGTATTGTTTGCTCGGCTTTCCAACGAGAAAGGGGGGCTCCATGAATCCAGAGAAAAGAGAACGTCCACGTGGCATTTCCGTGCTCTCGATTATACGTGTACGGAAGAAATTGGAGCGTGTATGGGTTCTCGACAAGTGTCCTTATTATATTTTCGCTCCCCTGGGGATTCGCGTGTTCCTATCCATTCGCGGCGGTTTCTTTATATGCTCGCGCTATCGCCCCTGATGCACTGCAGCGTCTATCGCCACCGTCGCCGCCGTGGAGCGAATCGGTGTGCCGGTTATCTCGTTTCATCGTGCGCGCTCAAAGGGTTCTCTCCGATATTCAGTTCCGCTGCCCACTAGTGTGTACCGTTTGCGAACGATACTAGGGACGGAACGCTAACCGCATATGAAACAACCGAAGAGCTGAGTAGATAGATGCTTCCTCACGCTTCTTAAGAAGCAGAATTGCTTTCTTTTCTCTCTTAGCTTTTATAGTCCTTCTAAAGGGCCTCCTGATATAGTCCTAAAGTTTTGCATATACCTAGACTACATATTAGTTTCCCTAAATGGAAATGAGCTGGAAAATGGCACAGAACGCCTTTCATATTTCATATGCTTGACTGGCGTTTACTGACCATCGAACGTGACACAGAAAGCGAACGCGGCTGAATTCAAGCACTTTCTTCGTCACTCCTCCATTGATTGTGCTGCCCTTTTGTCTCCTTTCGTTTTTTTGTAACGCGATGTAATGGATCGCCATCAAGCGATGACTGGTTCCAAACGTTTAAGCCAGGCTCACTTTCTCCGGTGCCCTTCTAAACGTATATACTCTTACTCTCGATGATAATGTTAACCGGCGGCACCGTTACACTCGCGAAAGCTGAGTACCGAATCGCGAAACGCTTATTGTCAGCGCATCGCAATTTCCTTCAATACCGTGACGCCTAACAGCCTTGCACAATTTTTGCGAACCATCTCATACGAGGTACGAGCATACGAGAACACGATCTTGGGCTCGATCTTTCCGAGTGAAAATTGGGTATCGCGGTAAGAGAATTATGAGGCGAAAATCTAGGCAAGAAACCGAAAGTGCAACGGGGACGCGAGAATCAGCGACCGAAAATAGCTTTTGAAACAGTGCCAGCTTTTAATACCTCGTATGCGTACACGTATACGTATCCATTCTCGTCGGTACATCGTACAACCGTTTCGCACGTGTTCCTTTCATTATTTTTCTTGAGAATGTGATTTTTGCGTATGGTAGAGATCGGACAGGATATAGTTATGGTAATTGGCGACTGTAATGTGCTTGCGATAGAATCGTTCCATGAATTGATTAGTGGCAGACCGTTCTGGCCGGTACAGATATACGTATGTATACGTGTACATGTATGTACATATATATATATATATATTATATTATGTATATATATATATTTATATCGTTAGGCTATCTTAGATATTTATGGTGAGCGGCTCGGGTGTGATAAGTGCCTTGCACGCAGCTAGGGTAATAGCCTATGCAAGGACGAAAACGCACAGAGACTCGTTACATAGTGCTACCACGCACGAAATGTGCCGTGACTCTCTCTTTCTCTTTCTCTTTCTCTTTCTCTTTCTATCTCCCTACCTACCGCCCTTCTCCCTACCCACCCTCTAGTCAGTTCGCTTCCTCTTCTTTACCCTTCGCCCGCCCTTAGTCTGGCCCGCTGATTTCATTCCGAATTTAACGATGGAAAATACACCCTAGCCAAGTCGATAGGTTGCTCTTTTCCCCTCTTCCCCTCTTCGAATCCCTTTCCGTTCTTTCCATTTCTGCCTGCTATAAATTGCAGTTTGTCGACAAATCTTATCGGTGATTTTTATTCTTATTTAAATAAATTTCCCTTTGCTCTTTGTAAATGAACTTTGGCTTGCCTCAAATATTTTCTACCGTGGAATACTCGTAGAGTTGTGCCGTCTCTTACGGTTCGAACTACGATCCAGTTTTCGAGCTACGGCGGTGATCCGTGGCACCTCGGAAATCTGTGGCTCTTCCTATTGGAAAATGTATTGGGTTGTCCGAAATGTTCGGTCGACTTTTAAGATTTAACGGTAAGCGAAAGACCTGAACGCACTTTGCGAACAACCCAATATATTATCCGTGCTTCGTCGCGGGGCGTCATTGCGCTTGTCGCGGGTATCCAGTTCTTTTTATTTTACAGGAACACTTATAGATCATAGATTTGCGTTTATCGAAAATGAAAACCGTGGGCAAACGCTTCACGATAACTGATAGCATACGGTTACAACGATGCGATATGCAAAATACCGGACGTTTTCTACAGAACATAAGCGGATATACGGGAACAACGGGTTGGCGTGAATAAAACCCGCTCATTTTTTAGGATGCAAACGAATTTACAAACGACTCACTCCAATTTGTGCGTCTAGGTGGTGACTGGCGATCGAAGTTGAACTGGAGGGCAAATGTTGAAAGATGGTGCAGGCGTCGTAGTCGATTCGATGAATTGATGCATCAATCGACGACGACCATCAAACGTATCAAGTAGTACAGTTGTATCTATTTGCCACTCACAATTAGGGACATAGCACGTCTGAATATGGTATCCGTGGTGGGACAACGACGATCGATTCAGTTTGAAACCACTGCTCTCCTCCATCGTTGAAACATCTGGAACTTTATTTTTGACGAGGCTCTTGGAATACGCACACACACCCGGCGTGCTCTAGCACTTGGATCCTTAGCACGACATATGTACACATTTCGTAACCGAATTATAGTACTCGCTTTTCAGCTAGCAAGGCGGAAAAAGTTTTCCATCTTACTCGCTTCTCTAGCTCTGTCCCCGTGCCCCCGTGCCCCTTGCCCCCAGTGAAGGGACGGTGAATTATTGGCGATTTGTCGATGCATCGTACGCGTTGTTACGAAACTGATCCATCCTTAACGATTTATAATTTGCGCAAGTATTTCTGACTTGTACGCTAGCTCGGTTCGTAAGTTGGAACGATATTTAGCGCTTCCAACGCGAAATAGAAAATGAAGGGTCATTTATTAGGCGATAAGCTTCGCCTCTATCGATAGCAAGCTCGAAATGTAATATTCACTGCGACCCAAGCCAAATAGTGGTTGATACGAATCGATACGAATCGATACGAATCGCAGAGAAAAAATGCCGACTGGTAAGAGCAAATATCGCGTACATATTGGTTCTGTGGGATAAGAGGTAGCGATGCGCGCGTCAAGGAGCCTCGAGAAAGGAGAACAAGCATCGTCGACTGCTGCAATTACAAGGAACGAGTGGCCAAACGAGATACGATCGTGCCACTTAATTAGTAGGTGAGCGCTGAGCTTTTGCCGCTTTATTTCAACGTCCGGTAGAGTATCCGATTAATACGACTATTCCGAAAAAGTTGCGTGGCCGATAGTTTTCGGGCGGCGTCACTGGATGCAAAGAAGGTGTACATAGTGAAGATTTGCCTCGCGAGTGTTTCGATGAGTTGCTGTCTCGCGACAATCTATGGTGAACACGGAAAGAAAAAAGAGTTTGCCCTGACGCGAGACGTTTTATATGATTACAGACGGAGCTCTCGCAAAATTTGCAGCAGCTGTCGGAAAGGGCTCGTTCGACGACGGAATTCATCCAGAGGCTCAAAGGAATGACGGACAAAGTGCACGTGAGTATTCGCCTTGGACGTCCTCTTTAAATTTCCCGGCAGGGATGCGGTAGATACCAGCGGGCTCCGTCTTCGTAAAATTACGGAAGGTCTCCGCCTCGGTGCTAATTGCATCGACTGTCGCAACGGGTACAGCCCTTGCCCTCCCCCTCCCCCTCCGACCATCCATTTTAGTTTCCTCGGCTAGATCGTCACTTCCCTCGGTTGGTTACTTGCACAAGCGTCGTCTCGGCGACGTCGACACCGACCCCGACTGCAGCCCAGCTCCCCTCAGACCGCGATCCAACTGAACAGCAATGCCCGAAATCACGTCGGTGTCCTTTAGATCGTATTATCTTGTGAAAAATGTATTTTTCTATTATTAGCTTCAAAGGAGTTGAAAGGAAGGAAAAAAAAAATGTTTCCGTTTGTTAACAGGAAGAGTGTGTATCTTTGGAAGAGGAGGTGGAGGATAGGGTGGCGAATCTGGTGAGTCTCTTGCAGGCGAGAAAATCTCGTCTGATCGAAGCAGCCCGGCAAACCAGAGAAGCGAGGGTGCGATCTTTGAGAGACCAAGTGGGCAGATGTGCGTCTCACCTTCAGGCAACCACGGCTCTTCTAACTTTTTGTATCGAAGCCCTGAAAGAGACCGACAGCGCGGCCTTTCTCCAAATTGGTGGCATGCTCTCGGTTAGAGCCGCCACTGTCGCTGGTTCATGGGGGGGTTCCGAGGGGGTGCAAGAAATTGCTCGGCTGCCATTGCTCGATCTCACTCTGGACGACAAGCCGTTGCGACGCGCTATCGACCAACTTACCTTTGTTCAGTTGAAACGTAAGCTCACCTCCTAAGCCGTTCACTGCCTTCTCCTTTTCGCACTTTTCGCACTTTTCTCTTTTCCACGACCTACCTAAACCTATCTAAAGTTTGAATGATAGCAATCGAAAGAATCGAACATTGAACTGAAATAATGCGTCGCTGCACCGAAATACTATTTACCCTCTGGTTCCTACCGCACCGTAGTTCGATGCTCTTCTCTTCGATTGTTCAGAGACGCGAAAAGGAAAAAGAAAAGGAAAAGGAAAAGGAAAAGGAAAAGGAAAATGAAAAGAAATCGGATGAAAATCTGTTTTATATTGTCGATCGAACGTAAATAATTGCTCCATGTTGGACGCAGCATCCGAAGGAGAAGAACGATTTCCAATTGCAGGTAATTTATCGAAGGGAGTAAAATTTTTGGGATCTAGGGCCGTATCTCGGTAAATTTTCTACCGAAAGTAGTTGCCTTCTTTCCGCTCTGAAATTTTTCGATAAACTTTCCCACTTTGATACAGAGGGCAACATTTTACTGTCGGTAAAAATTTGTTCGATTGGCCATGCTTCTTGCATATACATGTATGTACATGTTTGCACCTAGTGTACACGTGTTTGGGGACAGTTTGAAAATTTGTTTCGTTCTGATTGCTATACCGTGTATGTTCTTTAGCAACTTTCCTTGTAACTTTGTAATCTTTGTTCCGACCCTTTTGGAAATTCTTTCGTCAATGATCGATGGGTATATTTAATTAATAATTCTTGTAGCGCCCGGAGCTCCTATTTTGATACCGGAAGAGTGTAGCGCAGAGAACAATAGCGTGACCGTTGCCTGGCAGCCACCAGCAGGGCATGGAATCGTCGGTTGCGGCGGTCAAAGAGGCCCCGCGATCGAAGGATACCTACTGGAATTGGACGACGGATGTGGCGGAGAATTCAGAGTAAATAAGAGTTTGTTCCTTCAATGGTTTCGTCGAGTGCAGTGCTATCCGAATGAATTAATCCGCGGTATGTTTGTCCAGGAAGTGTACTGTGGTCGAGAAACGATATGCACTGTGGATGGGTTGCACTTCAACTCTCTGTACAACGCCAGGGTGAGGGCATTTAACAGCTCCGGGGAAGGCGAGTATTCGGAGTTGATCGGTCTTCAGACAGCGGAGGGTGAGTATATTCCACCGCCCCATTCGTTCTTTCTCGCTCAGCAGTTTCACACCTGTCGGCTTTTCCCTCGGGCCCAACAAAGCAAATGGAAAATGGACGCGCCGGTATCGAACGAAAGGTCAACGAACGGAAATGCTTGCTCGAGTTCAAGCGTTTTTCGCCGAGTCGATTACGCGATCGAAAATTTCTACGTCCGACGTTTGGAACGGAAACGAATGGCACGTCGAGTAGAACTCTTTTCCTTGATCGCAATTCAACGAACCTTAGGTTTCCATCCATTTTAGTGCGTCTTGCCTATCTCTGTGGAGTACTATGGAGAAAGTGCGATCCACTAGCCGCGCTTCCAATTACCATTTCGGGGCGTTCGGTTTCCCATATTCGAAAACCGGTGCATCTGCCGACGAGTAGAATCGATCGGTCCCGATTATTTACCGGGCGTTCGTATGCTTCTGTTGTACAGTTGCATGGTTCTCGTGGGCTGTGGGCGTATCTGGTATGCCGCAGGAGGTTTCGATATCCGAGGACTCGATGAGCGCGTCCTGCGAAGGCTACGAGCACAGGGTAGTTTTATCGAGCGTTGGTTTTTCACGGGGCGTTCACTACTGGGAGTTAACGATCGACCGATATCACAGCGATACCGATCCAGCGTTCGGTATAGCAAGGGCCGAAGTGTCGCGAGATCGAATGCTCGGTAAGTGGACCGCTGATTATTATTCCCTCGAAATATTAGTCGGTCATCGCATCGTTTCTTCACCACATACAGGCAAGGACGACAAAGGTTGGAGCATGTACATAGACCGGCAACGTTCTTGGTTTATGCACGGCGGAGGTCACGCGCAAAGAACCGAGGGAGGAGTTCAACAGGGGTCAACAGTGGGTGTTCTACTGGATCTAGACACCACCCACACGCTCCGTTTCTTCGCGAACGATCAACCGCAAGGCGGGGTCGCGTTTCGCGATCTCTACGGAGTTTTCTATCCAGCTATCAGCTTAAACCGTGGGGTGACCGTCACTTTGCACACAGCTCTCGACGTTCCCCGTCATTTGTTGGCGTTGCACGAAGAATACGCGTCCGATACGATCCAGAGCTAGGGGTATCTGATCGTCCTGAAGAAGGGCCTATTACAGGACGGTAGCGCGCTCGGTTCAACTTCGTCGAGCGACAAGCCATCGAGGGAATCGAACGGTTTACTCGAAAGGATCGTCGAGGAGAGCCTCGGTGAGACCAACTGACGATCACGTACGAGCGAACGACGACGCGTCGACGTCGCTCCGATCGGTCCGAGAATTTTAATTAATTTTTTTCTACAGGTATCGAGGAACGGCTCGATATAATCTATTTCGAATATCTACTTTGCCGTTTCCCGCGAAAAAAAGGTCGAAATTAGCTTTCGATGTAGACGCGACTTTGCACGTCACGAGCAATTTTTCATCGACGACATCGTTAACGTTCACTACCGTTTATCCAGCCGTACCAACGATTCCTACGATCGACCCTCCGTTTGCATAGAATCCACTGCCACTAACGAGAGATTTATCGAATCGAAGACTGCCATTTTCGTCGATCGACCGTACTTTTATTCATATCGATACGTATTAACTGTGACACGGCGTAGCCATTAAGATAAATTCTATCGATATTTAAGCAAGCTGCATTGCGACCAGCGAAAAGGAAACAAGCCAGAAAGACGGAGAAGAGGCGGGGGAAAAAGAACGAAAGCAACTCGCCCGACAGGCACGCACGCACGCACGCACGCACGCACGCATGAACGCAAGCGCGTATAAACTCTAGTGTAACGAATACGCGTTAATTTCTTCTAGTCCTCGATAACATTTTTCGCGCTCATTTATTTCCTTGTTTCAATTTCATTACCCACCGGGTTCTTTCTCTTCTCCACGTCTTTCGACTTTTTCAATTAGTTCTTTCTTTTTTATTCTATTCTTGAATCACTCGTTTCTCCTTTCTCCTCTTTTCCAATTTTCTCCAGCTCATTTAAGATAGATGTTGCAGCGCATACGCTCGTAATACCGCTTCTCCCATCTACAGGGAGGATCAACGTTGGCGTTGTACATAATTGTATATACGTACTCCGATCGTATTTGCAATGAATTTGAATCTCTTGTATCTACAAGTCTATCTGATCAGTAATAAACGCACCAGAAACAGCGAGAATCGAAATAATTGGAGATACGAACCGTATTTTTTATTTCCACGTTCCTCTCATTCCATTCTTTGAATTCGTCCCTTTTACCCTAAGTATAAAATAGGTCAGTGATTCGAACGACTATTCTTACCACCGTGTCGATCGGACAAAATCCTCGTCTTTAAGTGGAAGGAAAGAAGACGTTGCGGAGGGAGTCGAGGAGATTCGAATTACCTCCTGCCGAGCAAACCAGAAGCCAGGGAAATTGCACGATGGTAGACGAGACACCGCCGAGTCTCGTCTTTCACCGCAAAACCGAGCGAAGGGGAAGGAAATCTCGTTCTCGCACGCGTTTCGTGGAAAATTGTAGAGAAAAGCGCCGCGAAAGAAACCTTGGGCGAATTAGATCGATAAGCGCCAAACCTAAGCCGTAGTCTGCAATGAACCATGACGGCGGAGATGCGTTTCTCGGCACGTTGTGTCGGCTTGGAAATTGATTCTGATACTTCGGTCTCGCTGTGCCTTAGCGATCGTTTCAACTATTGCTGCAGAGTGCTAAACACAATCGGCGACACTTGCAAATCATCTTAAAGATTTTGGTAGCACTTTCAATTTCGCAATTATGCGAGGTGATAGCACCGACGATTTATAAGAAAAAGATACAAAGTTTATGGAGCAGCACTCCCACTAACTTTTGCTACGAGCCGCCAATGGGAATAAGTCAGGCAGGAATAAATTTAACATGAAAAGAGGGAAACTTAGCAATCGAAAGCATTAAAACAGCATTGAGTTGCTCCATAGATGAGAATGCGCGTCCACCGACGACCTCAAGATGTTATGTAGACTGTGACGCATATTCTGTTGCCTGTCTGCAGGCGCTCGTTCTTTCGTCTGCTCCTTGCACAGCGTGGCTTCATTCGGAAGACCATTGACCTGCACTTCCCATTGTGCGTAAGACCAAGAGAGAAGATAGAAGACCTTATGGCACATACTTTAGGTATAGTAAACTAATTTATAAAAATAGTTTGTAACCATTAGCGCATAAGAATAATTCAGAACAATTGTGTAATTATTTGTTATGTACACCTGTTATATATTTTATTTTGTATTCAGTTCATTCAGCAGATCTTACATAAATCTTAATATTATTTATATTACTATTACCAGTTCTACTAAATGCCCTGAATCACCAAACATTAAGTAGATATTACTGCCCACTGTAGTTATTTAAGTGGACAGAGTGTTTGATTCTTATTGCTATTGCTCTTGAATTCTCGTTTCTGTTTTTGTATCTATTTGAAGTTACAAATATTCTGTAGTATTTTTTATCCTAATTCTAATGTAGATTCTTATGTTTTTGAAGCCCAAGAGGCATTTCTTCAATAAGATAATATATGCTTTGCCTTGAGAAATACATTTTCTTATTCCTCAAGAAGCCGTTTCTTTTGACATGAAATGCTCATGTATACTTTTATCTTAATTCATAAATCAATTAATATCTGTAAAGATGTGCTCGAAACTACGCGGGTCTCTACCATATTTGCAGTGCCAGCTATTGTTCCGCCATCTATACACAACTCCTTGAAACTACTCGCGCCTGCTGTAGTACCGCCATCTATACAGAACTCCTTGAAACTACTAGTGCCTACTATGGAATCGCCATGTATGGGGAACTCCTTAAAACTATACAGGCCTCTACCATATTTACAGTCAAGGTAAGTAAGGTGCGAGTAGTTTCAAGAATTCCTGTATAGATGGCAATACCATATCAAGCGCGCGTAATTTCAAGGCGATACTCTTCATGCAAGAGCAGGAGCAGTGGAGAACAATAAAAGGAGCAAGAAGCCTTAATGAATGTTTAGATATATGCATGACTCTTGTGCCCAACACTGGTTCAGTAAATAATAGTTCTTCAACTGATCATTGTTCATAAGAAGAGGACGCTGAAATCGGTGTCGAATTGGCAGTCCTTCGTGCTACTAAAATCCATAAGGTAACCAGGTCTATTTTATATCTCGTCTGTGCTTAGATAGTCTTCATGAGCTTTATCGATAAGTAGATTCCGATTTTAAAAAGCAGCCATTTTTAGTTAAGTCTAACGGAATCTCTGCGTTCATCGCACCATTCTCTGGCGCTTTAAATTCTTTTCTTCTTTAATTGCTAGGTGTAACATAACTTGTGTTAAAGTCAGAAAATACCAATGAAAACTAAATAATCGTCAGCAATATTAATCTAACGCTTGATAGCAGTTTTAATTAGGTGAGACATATTTTCCCCGTAATAAAAACCATACACTCATAAACAAAACAAGTAATTTTAAGAAATAGTGGGGGTAGAGCTGTGCCGTCCTGCACGTTTGATTGCAGTCAGTAACCATTGTCAAAGCATTAAAAGGATTGGATGATAGCATTAGTTTTCATTACAATAGGAATTACGGCCTAATAATGGGTAATGCGGGAAGCAACCAACCGGTTGGTCATCATCATACTAGCAGCACAAACAGGGAGCACCGTCACACTAAAGAATATCCTCCCCCTTCGCCAGGAAAGGAAGGCCAAGCGTTTGTCTTTGATAAAAAGCCAAGTCAGAAATTAGTTTTTCAATCCTCTCATGAGGAAGAAGAACCTTATTACGCAAAAGTATTTTTATGCACCAATTAACAGAATGAGCAATTAGAACTGTGTAATGGTACTCCTTAATGTGCGCATTAATTTTTTTTATCAACAGACTAACAATCAACCAGATGGGGACGACTTTAGTTCCCAACGTCCGCGTTCTAATACAGTATCTGAGGGAACTAAAGTAGCAGATAGCAAAGTATTGCCAACAGTTTTTAAATGGGAAGGAGGTGGTAAGCAGGTTTATATCAGTGGAACATTTACTGGGTGGAAGACATTGCCAATGGTTAAAAGTCATGGGGACTTTGTAACAATTATTGACTTACCAGAGGGTGAACATCAATACAAATTTTTTGTTGATGGTGAATGGAGACACGATCCAGATATAGTAAGGAATTATGTTATCTCGTCTGAATCACATTGAAACATTTCTCTGATCTATTTATATGTTAATTGCGCTATGTTTCTGCAGAAAATTGTTGATAATGGTATGGGTTCTAAAAATAATTTAGTATCCGTAAGGAAATCTGACTTTGAAGTTTTCCAAGCACTGGCCAAAGACAGTGAGGGTGTTATTAGCAGCGCTCAGACTGAATATGGGCAAGACGTTCCACCTCATAAACCATGGGAGAAAGTGGCTGGACCACCGATATTGCCACCACATTTGCTTCAAGTTATTCTAAATAAAGATACCCCTTTATCGGTAAGTAAATTATCTAAAGGCAAACAATACCTCTTATTATAATGTTTAGTAATACTTGTATATTTTGTAGTGCGAACCAACGCTTCTACCTGAACCAAATCATGTTATGTTAAATCATTTGTACGCTCTAAGCATCAAAGACAGCGTGATGGTTTTATCGGCGACACATCGCTATCGCAAAAAATATGTTACGACTTTATTGTACAAACCAATTTAAATATCTTAAGTTACACCCTAAGTTATTCGCGTTAGTTACATTGTATAGTAGGCCTGATTGTTTAGGGTAAGGTGATACATCAACGTTTAAAAAAAGATATTTGAAAATTGACAAAGCATAGAATTTGTTGTAATTGAAATGTAAGATAATGTAATTACTATTTATTAAAATGAAATATTTTACATTAGACATAGTCTTCCGAGTAAGGAGCTATTTTTGTAACAATTTTATCGCATTACATTTGCATGCTCTAGATCGTAAAGGATTACATACTTTATTTAAATCACATTACCAGTCATCTCCATTTGATTAGCAAATGGCGATTCATTTCTTGTCCTAAGAAAATACGTTCCCGTAGCCGTTTTATCAACATGTTCGCCCATTACTACTGTCTTAGAATGATTGCAATCACCTTGCATAAATTGATCCCAGGTATTGCATTTGCTGGCTACAAATCCGGTTTTTGATTCAATACTCTCAGTAAAATAAACGTATGCCCGCCCGTGGCTACATGCCTCTAAAGAAATATACATTTCTATAGATATAGTCCCTCATAAGGTTTATAAAGGACGCATTACCTATTACTTCCGGGACACAGCAACAGCCAGGTTGAACCGCTGTTCCCGCATTTGGGTAGAAATCTATGCTACCCAGGGGCTGCAAAAAACCCAAGACTCCTCCGCATGAATGAATAATGTCGACGAACATCGCGTCGGTAGGATCTAGTCGAGTTTTTTCGGATGTGAGTAAATGAAATCCCGGCAAAGCTGGATCTAATCCGGTTATTCTGCCTAATCGTCCGGAAGTGACCGATGCTCCAGCATTTCCAGCTACGTGTGCTCCAAGAGAATGACCTTGGTAACGCAATGATCAGAATATAGTCCAACTAAAATTGTTACATCTAGAAGGATCATATGTCCATAGTGCGTACCAAGAAAATGAATATCTTTGGTTTTGGCGCCCGTTTCTTTGATTAAAAAATCAATAAATTCAGCAGCCGTTTGTCCTACTCTTTCTGTATTACGCATTGGTCCAAGATAGAATGTATTCGCAGCCAAAGGTTGCCAATCCACCATGATAACATTGTAATCATTGTACATCAGATACGCTATATAAGTTGCAAAAGAATGTGCGATAAACCATTCTTTAGAGTAGCATTCCAGATACATGTATCAAAATTCCTGTACCTTCTTTCAAATTAACTGGACCGACACCCATCGCGCTTGATTTCCATCCATGCGTTATAAATTTTGTCTGCTGAGATGGATTGAAACCGGATGTTGAAAGTCCTTTGGTATCATTCGTATATAATCGAGTACCGTCTTTAGGGCCAGATCTGCAAGCATATTTATATTTCAGAAGGATTGCACAGTGTAGGTTGGCAGAAATATATACTGCCAATTGTTAAATACCGAGTATAAAGGATATATGACACTTGTAATTCATCAAAGATGCCTCTTTCATCACTTCTTGCATGCTTTAATATCGCTACTTGTGGTTGATCGTTTCCATCCGGCATGAAAATCCAGTCGTCTCCATATCCGTCGTATCTTTCTTTTAGTCCACTATCCCAAGCGTGACAAAACGTAATATTACAAAAAACAAGAAAAATAGGTGCAAAACATTTGGAGAAATTGAATACAATCATTATTTATAGAGGCCACAGCATCTAATATTAATCAAGATGAAAGTTATAACAATGTAACTGAACAAGTTTTCAACTGGCGATGGAAAGTACAGTATTACAAATGTTTGTGAATTCTACCACTTTTAGAAATTGGATGGCATGAATGCTGGGGTGGAACCTTCTTATAAACCCTGACAATATCTTACTAAACATTAACAAACGCTCTCATGGCCCAGTTTCCCTTTCCTTTATCTTTGCTCCGGTATCGTATGTGCGGAAATACTGTCAAGTGGTTGTTTGACAATGCTTAAACATTATAATTGAATTCAAAGAGGTGCAGGTTTTTGCCCAATTAACTGTTGGATATGCTTTTCGTATCGCGTTAAAGCAGTAACGCACATACGATATTGTACAGGGGGCTGCCGTTCTCCATACTAACAATTATGTTCCAGTTGTTTTACTAATCATTTAGGAAGTCATTCATTACTTTTAAGTTAACTAAAAGTCAGGTTTCACGACCGAAATTTTTGACTCAGAAAATAAAATGTTTCGGAGCAGTATAACAAAATTTTTACGAACATAAAATATATTATTATACATCGTTACATAATGCATTTCTCACAATTAGGTCACAATTGTTGACTTCTCTTATATTACACTTAACGTATATTACATACGTTTATTAAATTTAATAATATTATCTTAATCAATTGTCACGATTTTCTTATGGTACATTCAACACAATTTCACGTATTTTAACCATATGTGATTATCAAAAAGACGGTCGACCTTTCATTATACCACAACTTCTTTTTCTTTTTAGATCGCTCTGAAAAATAATTAACAAAGTCAAGTTCAGTTTATTTTATCATAACGCTACCATGTTTTACGTCGATTGAGAGTAAAAACATATTTACTGTTTGGTATTGTAGTTTCCCCGAATTCTCCATCACCAAAGCAACCTACTAATGGTATTTGCGGAAATAACTTTTTGAAAAGGGAAGATTCCACATTACATTCATTGAACATACTCTCCCCTCGTTCGCAGCATGCAAACATGAAACCCATGGAATGTTTTCTCAAGGAAACATGATTCTTGAATAACATTAATCTTTGTTCAACTAATTCCTTGGTGTTATAACTTTGATCAATAACTACAGACCATGTATCAACTGAACCAAATATAGCAATTCCAATACAAAATGCAATTTCTGCACACCTATCGTGCTCAGTGTTTTTTGAATTACATATACGTAAATCGCTAACTACTCCTCCCCAAACAGAAGGCTTATCTGTCTTTTTACTGAAGAGAAAAGTATTCTTATGAACTTTTAAGTTAGATAATGTTGCTATAATATTAGACATTTTGAAATTTTACCTCGATTTCAAGTCCTGTGCAAGGGCTCTGGTTGGGCGACGACTTCTTTCATTACAGAACAGTAGCAAGCATTTGAAGTTACTACTTCTAAGTTGAGAAAGGGCTGAATTCAATTCACTGAAACATTCAAACCCTGTACCTTGTAAAATTGAAACGGTAACTGTTTTAATCCTTATGCTTGGCACATCGGGCAAAAATGCACACACAACATTTTCTAAGGCATTTTCCATTTCTTTGTTATCGATAAGTACACCATATGTGCACAATGTTACAAGTTCGCAATTTGTCGGCAGGACTTTACAATGACAATCTTGATGAAAACAATCCATGATTATTATTATTATAGTACAACGTAGTATGTATATATATATATATATATATATATATATATATATCATTTGCTTTAAGATTACAAAATTAATGTATAATTCAAGCAATAAATACCGTGCTCATTATATGGTTCACATGGAGCTTTAAAAAATAATCCTAATACTGGTTTGAGTTGCAAATTGTTCATAATTTGGCTTCTAGAATGTTCAACGCCTCTCCTGAAATTTTGCATTAAATATGTAAACCCTCCTCTAGTTCGTTTTTCATCGTTTGCCACCTCTAACCAGAATCTGTAATATAAAATGCTACATAGTGTATCTTCGCGACACTTGTACAGAAAAAAGATCAAGGAAGCTCGTAATATTTACATAGAAGGGTAACAAACATGAAGTATAATTCTTTCGGGAATAATGAAAATTTAATTGGTCTGTCATAGAGCGTATAAAAATACTGAAATTATAAAACTTCATCGCACCTGCAAACTGTTGCAGCATTCAACAGTTCCATCCCATTTAAATACTTAAATATTATCCTTAAAATATCGTAGGTTAAGTACCGATTAGTACTAATTGTTTTCTTTTTTTTGCTACTAATTGTACTTTTATCATCTTCGTGACTCCTTTTTTCTGATAACTGCTCCATTTACTTCACCGTGTATTTTAATACACTTGCTATGCTTTGCGTACAAATTACAACATATAGATCAGTGCTGTCTAGCGGTGGGGCACCCTCACACGCTCACGACCCCTACCATTCGTTCTTCGCACGCAATGCGCTTGCAACAATAACACTACGCATTCATTGTACGTGTGCACAATGCCTGAGATTTCATAGTTTCTTTGACGGACAGAGATCTAGTTTGTCGTAGCGTCGTGCGTTTCCATGACAACAAAGCAAGACTTGTGAGCTGACCTTCGACGACACTGTTCTCATCACTTTCATCTAATTGATAGTTTAATGTCTCCTTAAAAATGAAATCGCATTACATGTTTAATAAGTGGTAACAGTAACAATGATCAAAGATCATTACACTAAACAAATGATTGATTCTTCCGTGTCGTTAGAAAAACTTCAGCTTTTAATGTGCTCTCATAGAAACTCTACCAAAGACATCGATGGTCTTTTGCGAAAAAAAGAATAATGTGCACGCTATGAACGGTGAATGTTACTACATCATGCACTAAACAATGATCTCACGTTGTCGATTTTAGAGAATACGAATGTAGATATATTTCTAGTTAAATGTTTAGTTTAACTAATATCTAATGGAAATCGAAAATAAAACAGAAAATTCGTCAAATGTGCGTGATAATGTTTGCCGCGTTTGTCTTGCAAAGAATCGAAATAACCAATGCATTTTTGGGATCCAACAAAATGATCCGAATAAGAGAGAAACAATTGATTTGTCTGAGAAACTCCGTTTGTGTAGCGGTATTGAGGTCAGTTCAATTTTCTTGTCTATGAATGTTTCTTTCTAGGCTCCCACTAATGTGATTTTGTGATCAGATATTGGAGAACGATGGCTTACCTTCCACTATTTGTATAAAATGCATATCTAAGATCAATAATGCCCATGAATTAAGAAAGCAATGTCAGGATTCTGATATCCGATTAAGAGAATTGTATGGAAAGGTGGAAAGGATATATAACATAAATCTATGTAAGATTATGAAAGTAAGTGTTTGAACATGCATGTACAATGGTAATATAAGTACAAATGATGTTGATTATTCTTTTCACTAGGATCAGTATTGTCAGACTGATTATTCCTTCACCTGTGATTTAATCAAAGTAGAAACTGATACATTTTCTGCAATGGGTTGCAATCCTTATCCAACGATAAATCTAAACTCCACCAGAAAGGATCAAATATCTGAGGATACAGAAGGAGAAGAAGAAGAGGAAGAATTTGGCAGTAGCTTGATTGAACATAATACTCCTATTAAATCTAAGCAAAGGGGATGGGAAAAGAACATCATAGGAAGAGAAGCCTATCGGACAAGAAGAATGACAATGTTTAAAAGAGTAACATCTATAGAAAATTTAAGAAATCATAAAGAAAGGCAAAGACAGTACATAAAAAAGAATGGGAATATCAAGCGAGATGATGAGTTGACATGTATTAAAGAAACAGATACACAAAGTTCTTACTCATGTCCCAAATGTGGTAGGTTTTATTCCAGCAAAAGATCTTTAGATAGGCATATATTAACGCATGGTGAGAAAAAGTACACCTGCGAGAAATGTGACAAACATTTTTTTCAACTTGATAAGTTGGTACAACACAGCAAATTGCACACAGTTAAAGAAAAGTCTAAGCCTGTATTATGTAAAATATGTAACAGAAATTTCAGAAAAACTGATACTATGGTAAGGCATTTAAATGTTCATAAAAAAAGTAATCCTAAGGAAGTGCTCTCCATTTTGAAGGAAATTAGAGATAGAAGAAAGTTGGAAAACATCACGAATCCTCGTGAAGAAATGTCTGAGAGTGAAAGTTGTACCGATGGCAACAAAATAGGCGAAAAATTTGCAGCTAATCAAAAGATGCACATAGACATTCACAGAAAAAATGTGTTAGTGTCCAAAAGGAAAGAATCGCATTGCAATTTATCATCCTGTGATGTTGGCACTGAAAAACTCGACTTACACGATCATGAATCGCGTCATCGTTGTAAATATTGTAACAAATGTTATGCAAATGAAAGATCGCTTCAAAAACATTTACAGATTCATATTGAAAAGAAATTTGTTTGTAATGTATGTAACATGAAATTTTTCCGACAGGATAGATTAAACAGCCATAAAAATCGATATAGACACGACGAGGATTCAACATCGATCGATGTACAAAAACCATCCGACGAAAAATCAGCTATTAAATTGATTAACAGCTGGATCAGGGAAGAACTTGACTCAGACAATGAAGAGAAAGGCTTCCCTTGTAAAATTTGTGGAAAATCATATGATACGAAAAAATCTTTATTAAAACATAAATTGGGCGCACATAATTCGGAGGAAGAAAACTGTTTCAACTGCGGCAAAATGTGCACTTGCAATGAAAAAGACAAGGAACAACCGAAATCCATTGAAATTCTAAAACCATATCGATGCGACGAATGCACGAAATCCTTTGAGAATGAAGTTAAGTTACAGAAGCATATGAGAATTCATGAACGGGCTAAGGAACAGCAGGATGTGAATTTTAAGCGATTTTTATGTCATATATGTAGCAAGACTTTTAGGCAAAATACAGGCCTCATGTTTCATATGAGAACGCATACTGGATACAAACCTCACGTATGCAAATATTGTGGAAGAGGATTCACATCGAATTCTAACTGTATCAATCATGAAAGGACACACACTGGTGATAGACCATTCGTTTGTCATTTCTGTAGTGCTGCTTTTGCAAAATCATGTACTCTTAAAGCACACATTACGACGCATACAGGAGAAGCAAATTACCATTGTAAAACTTGTGGCAAGTCATTTAGAAGACTAAAGTACTTAAAGGAACACAAGTTCACGCATACAGGGGAAAAGCCGTATGCTTGTAAACTCTGTGGCACGGCCTACAGCCACTCGGGCAGTTTATTCGTGCATGAAAAGAAATGTAAAGCACAATATAATACGTATCAATCTAACTCATCGCAACCTGTGCAAAATTATTGTGAATCTGAAATGTCTTCACCAAGCGCTACTCCTATCATCACGGTTCTACCACATCTGAATAATGCCTCTACAATGGACACCCAAAATAGCAAAACTTATATTGATAATATTCAGAGAATGAATTCTCAAAGTATTGGTGTTATAAATAATGTTAATGCGTCGGATCTACATATTCATCCGAATTCGGATATTTCTGACGTTTCTTTAGCTGTAAAAAGTTTTGCACTTATTGGTCAAATGTTTCAATCGTAGACCGATTTAAATGTAGTCAAAGTTCAAATTCAAATGTTTCTGTGATAAATTTTTATTTTACAACCCGGCTTTGCATTAACAAAAAGAAAGAAATAAGAAATAAGAAATATGCGAAATACTTCTAATTAATTGGCATTTGGAATAAGTATCGAATGTTGCATATTTCAGGAATTGTAAAGTATGGGAAACCTGGTCTATTTTATAATGTATCTTTTTATTTCATTTATACAATATAGTAGAATATCAAGTTTTATTGCTGTATATACGTAGGCTTCTGCAACCAGCCTGAACAGTAAAGCATTGAATGAACAGATGAAAATGAATATTTTTTTCTATTAGGCTCGTTTTTATTAAAGTAGTATAAATGTAACTTATAGTTTTCATCTTTGTAACTTCTCATTTTTTTCAAATTTCAAATATTTCTACATATCGTTAGTTAATCGATACTTATCTACCAATTTCGTTGCAAACCAGCCATAATGTGTAGTATTTGGTTTGGTTCACTTTGAATGTGGCGAATCTAAGGATCCAGCGCCTTGTCTATAGGCATTGGTGAAGTATGGTACAATGCCGTAAAGGTTGTGAAAAGTGTCTTGTTTTAAAATCATGTACGCGAATATTCCCGATTTTATATTTACTTGAATGTACTTAAACCATTCAAGTTTCTCTCCTTAAACTTTTTATATATTGCAAATAAAAGTTTTATGTGAATTTCATTTCTTGGTAACATTTATTCATTCCTACGAGGAATGATGGACATTCAATAGATTAATTAACATTTGCGCGGGTAGATTTATGAAGCACCATTTGCATTTTATTATTTATTCCATGCCACATAACTTAATTTATGTATACATATATGATTGATGTAGTTTTCTATGCGGTCAATAATTCATTATAATAACATGTTATTGTCGCGATAAACTATTGGACTCATATCTGAAAACTATGTGGCCGGAAATTGTGGAGTATTTGAAAGATGCAGCAGTGGTGGCAAAAATTCAAAAATCCTTTGGTGTTAACATACATTACACCGAAACTTCAAGAGGGGATTACAAAAAAGTATTGTGCAAGGAAACACTGGATATAGATTCGCGGAATCTTCATCTTCAACATGACCCGGATTGTTGCTCAATATACTCCAACGAATCGAATGAAAATGGTTATATTACAACTGAAAGAAAACGTATCAAAGTGACAATTAGCAATGTGTCTACGGTGTGTGACGAACAGGGACAATCAACGGCCGATATTAATACTAATTATACCATAACGAATTATTTTTGGTATTATTTGTTTCTATTTGGAACAGAATTAGGGGACGAAATATTTTATTCTACATTTATACCCTTTTGGTTTTGGAATATCGATGCTACTACAGGTAGAAGAATTGTGTTAGTATGGGCTATTAATATGACAATAGGTATGTAATTATTCTATAGAATATAATAAAGTATCAGTTTAAGTAGTAACATTGCACTGTAAAAATATTGGCATAGGTCAAATGTTAAAAGATATTATAAGTTGGCCCAGACCAGCATGTCCACCAGCAATTCGATTACAAACAAAATGGTCAGAAGAATATGGAATGCCATCTACTCATGCTTTGATTGGTATAACAATCCCATTCAGTGTAGTATTATTTACAATGAATAGATATACTTATCCTATCTCCATTAGCTGGATAATTGCTATTTTGTGGTAAGTGTAACGCATTGGGCCCTTTATGGTAGATTGAAGAACAATTGAAAGAAGATTTGTAATACAGCTGTATTTATTTATTTAAAAGGTGCACGCTTGTATGCGTGAGCAGGCTTTATTTAGGAATGCACACAGTACTAGATGTCCTAGCAGGCTTAATTTTAGCTGTTGCATTAATGGTTCCATTGGTACCTCTGGTGGATATCATAGATTATTATATTTTTCCAAATACATGGGGTCTAGCAATTTTAATCTTTACTAGTATAGGTGTAATAATTTATTACCCCAGCGGTAAGAAATGGACGCCAACCAGGTAAGTAATTAGATAATTCTCCAATCTGTCAAATTGTTGATATGATGAAAATGGATATTTTTATTATATTGCAGAGGTGACACAAGTATGGTGGTATCTGTTACTATTGGGCTTTATTCGGGGACTTGGCTTAACTACAAAATCGGGGCTATGTTAGCTCCCACACATTCACAGCCATATCCAATTCTTTGGCCATCTTATGAAATGTTTTTCTACTTGATACTTAGAACAACACTTGGATTTAGTTGCGTTCTTTTAACCAGAACTGTGTCCAAATCTCTCGCCTATGGAACAATGTGTGCCATATTGAAAATTGACGCCAAAGATCTTAGGAGAGAGCAAAATAATGGACAGAATAAAAATAAGGTGCTTGTTGATCTAGTCCAGAAGTATATAACTTGTTTTATGATAGGTTTCAATACAGTATATTCCTTGCCAATTGTTTTTACTGTGCTTGGAATTGGAAGGCCAACATTTTACGCGGAGATATAATGTTAAGAAAACGGCGCTCTTCTTACCTTTATGCATTTTTTTTCCATAATATATTGGAGAATTATGTATTGTCATTGCTATAAATATCATTCCAATAATGTTTGTGATATTGTTTTCATATGTGTATGTATATATACACACATATATAAATATAAATGCAAATTAATTATCTCCTTGTACAGTAATTAGTTGGAGTGCTACGTTATCGGCCATACAGAATAGCATAAATTTTATTATACATTTCTATTTATTCAATTTATACTGATACTTGCCCATATACAAGCTTAGGCGATTTTTACCCTGTTGCTCTAGTTTTAATTGTACTGTTCATGTGTACTAAAATTCTATTTTGGTTAATAAAAGAAGTAGATTGGGATAGTACATAACATGTTTTATATTTTTGCCTATTTTTTTAACGTACACGAATTTTACGATGTTTTTGTTATAATAAATAAAACAAATTAAACTGTTTAAATATTGTCCAACATACCTTTCACTGGCATGTCTACCCTAAGTACCTGTAAAAGATACAATTGTATGTTACTGCAATATAATATTCATAAGGGAATCAAACTTCTACAAGTATCCTTACCCTAAGGTCTTTGTCTAGAAAGCATTTCGTATGTGTTGCATTCATAATATGTGGAAGTGATAAGTCATACGTGAGATTCATTTTATCAACAGCAATTACAATGCGATCTTGACCAACTAGAACTTCTATCTCTTTACTAGTAATCTATATTAGATAACAGCGTGTACATTAATTTATTAATAGTACTTGAAACTAATCTAGTTATCTTACCCCTTTAGGCATATCAAATAAACCAATCAAGTTGGCAGGAGGTCCATCTGTAGGTTGTTTCAATAGTACATATTTCAAATTGTTATTAACAACAGTTTCTGATAGATTGATTTTATTCTTTTTTGCATCATCTTTAGTAGAACATGCAATCTCTTCTATTAATGGTTTCTGCGCTTGTGCGTGAGTTCGTGGTTCACGATTTTCGATTCTGTGTTGCTGTAGTTTTCCCATTACCTGATATTTGCAATTTAGAATTATTTATCTTATCTGTCTTTTAAATGCAAAATGAACATACCTTCCGATTTTTAAGAATCACGTAATCCTCCGTAGTCAAGCCTTTATTAAATTTACTTGATACACCGTCCATTACAACCGATATCGTAAATAGCAAAAAATTTTTGTTCTCTTGACACTTGTCAAAATATTTTATATTGATTGCAATATCGTATGTTACACAAGGAGATCCACCTACAAGATTGTGCAAGTTGCATTATTTTTATTATTAATCCTTAGAAGATTTTTGTTACCTTTATCAGGTTCAAGTCGTTCATTTCCAATGCTCATAGGTATTACAAACTGCGGATTTTCTTCCGACAAAATCTCAAAAAGTTTAGCATCGGAAATGTCATCTGGCGGCGGTATTTTATCTGATGTACATATGTTTAAAAAAATTTTTTCTCCACCATCAGTCCTAGTTTTAACGCATATGCCTAAAATATTGATGTACATAGGACTTACATAGATTTGGCTTAGTTTCTAAATTTAAGAAGTACATATTCATGAAATTTACCAGGTGTAGGTCGAATGATAAAGAATGGTTTTGAATCAGACTGTTTCATTAAATTATCATCCTTCGATGTATTTCCCTACGAAGAGGAAACATTTAAATTGTAGCGGTTAAATTGATTCAACTAAAAATGGTACTCACGGGTAATATCAGATTTTTTGTTAGTATTGTGTCATCGATATCCAAGAATGTTCGATTATTCATGATAAAATATAATTATAATATATTAGTTTATATTTTCTTATTCTACTTTTTAAATAGTAAATTTCTTTGCAATTTTAGGTTAATTTGTTTTGTTATGCCCCGCACTGTTCACAGACGCGATATACAAGCATTGTTACCGCATAGTCGCGGTGTAATCATACACATGCATGTACATGGCAAGCACACGCATGCGCATAGTCTTGTGTACTACTCGAACCTCGTGGACGAAGCTTGTGTAAAACCAAAAACTATGGGCATAAAATATACGTACTTACAAGGTCTAATGTATTTCATGATATTCTAAGATATTTTATGATATACATGAGATATTGTAATTGCGTGTAATCACTTACTTGAACGTTTTTATTAACGCGATTGAAGATTAGGTAAAGTGAAAAGCTCTGCACAGTATTATTAAAATGGCAAAGTGTGTGAACACATTGGATGGGTTTACCCTGAGGTATAAAAATATATGAATTAATATTCTAATGATTAAAGTATTTCATATTGAAGGACAAGCATATAATTAAAAGAAAATTGTTTTAGCGATTTAACATTACAAGATGGACTTATACTTGAAATTGGAAATGAATATGAAGACATTCAGGAAGACGAATTTCCTTATTCCACGGATGTGCCATTAACTAATGAAGAGGCACTAAATCTCCTAAATATGGACAATTTTGAAGACGAGTATGATAATAATGATGCTGACGATAATACAAATAATCATATGACAATCTGCGGTTTAAGCTTTGCAAATTTGAAAACCAAAATGAGCAACGTTATTGAAAATGGAAAAGTAAATTAAATTTCTTTATTATAGTATATTTATCACACTTTCTGCAATTTTTTTTCGGAGATTTTTTTCAATATCTCTATTACTATAGCTGATGAAATTAGTGAAACAAAAAGGTATTGGAGACGTCGTTCCGTATGATGCACAAGTTACAATAAAATACATTGGGCACATAGAGTACAGAGATGAACCATTTGACTCCAGTTTTGCTCGTGGAGGTTCAGAGATATTTCGTCTCAATCAGGGGCAGTTAATACCAGGTTTAGAAATTGGTATAACAACAATGAAGAAGCATGAAATAGCAGTGTTCATTGTTCATCCTGATTTGGCATATGGAAAATATGGCTGCGCACCCCGTATTCCTCCAAACGAAGAAATTCTCTTTGTTGTACACATAATTGATTATGTGGATAACGGTTGCGTTGAATCTTTAAGGACCTTATCATTGGAAGAAAGAAAACAACTTCCCATTGTTGTCAAGCGGGTACAATCCAAATTTAATACAGCTAAGGATTGTTTCAGTAAACAGAAAATTAAACAAGCTATAAGAGAGTAAGTTGTTTTTTATAGTGTACATAAATACGGGCATTACAATTGTTGCATTTGGTCAGATATTCGAAAGCACTTCAGTGGCTGGAAGAGGCAGAATTAAGAAATCAGGAAGATGAAGATGAAGCAAAGAAGTTACTTTCAAGAGGATATAACAATCTAGCAGTTTGTTACAATATGGAAAATATGCCACGCCGTGCTTGTTCTGCCTGCAATAGGGTACCTACACCAATAGCTAAAACTTATTTCAAGTATGTGGTATTAAAATCTATTCAGATTTTGAAACAATACATAGTGTCCCAGATTCCACCTACTATTTGATTTTGCAGTCACGGACGAGCATTGCTGAGAATAGGGGAGTACAGCAGAGCAATGGAAAAATTACAAGCTGCTCTGAAGTTGCAACCCAAAAATGAAGAGACGATTAAGGAAATTAGACTGGTGAGCCTATCTAACGTATATATGTACGTGTTACTTTTGCAAATGCATCATGATCCACCTTATGGCTAGGCAAATGAAAAGCAGAGGAAGTATTTAGAAGTGGAGAAGCGTATTTGGGCAAATTGTTTCAAAACTGAGGAAAAGGGGAAGAAGGATTCTTTATTCGAGAAAGCTGCTCGCGACATGTGTGAAACTTTCTCTCAAGATAAACAAATTTTGAGGCAACCGCTACCCGAATGTTTAACTCCCGAAGAAGATAGATGTATACGTGAAAAAGCTGCTGCTTTCGGCCTCACGGTTACTACGCACCAAAGATACGGAAGAGAAATAACATACCTCAACAAGTCTAATTTTTAGGAGCTAGTTAAGTATATTTTTAAGAATGAAATGCAAACAGTATTCCGCTTACTTTTATATTTTCGAAGAGAAAGTTATATTTTATAAAAATGTTTCCTTTTAAGTTTAAGATCTTAATATAATTGTTAAATATATTCTTTTACTAGTGATGTACAAGACACTCAATTTCAAACATGTTACGCAACAGCAATGCAACAGCAATGCAACAGCAATGCAAAAGAAATATCGAATAGAATACACAAAGGTTGAATTCTTGAGAAGACGGATCTACGGTGTTCATAAATATCGCCAATGTATACATATATGAAAGTATTTAAACATCTGTAGTGATCGCAGGTGAATCTTCTGAAAGAGGTTTTTCTACTTCGTTTCCAAATCGCACTCGAAACTTCCGTCTTACGAGATCCCAATCGACGATATTTTCGATTCTCGTTGGATCTTTCAAAGATAATTGACTATCCAGTGGACTTGGCCGAAGTAATGGGAAATTCATTCCGTCGCGTTGCTGAGATAATCCATTATCCTAGAGGGAAATAATGAATTGTAGATTTTTCGTTGCACATCCATTATTGATCCCTTACGTACCTGAATAAATGAATGCCCTGTGAACAGGTGCATAACACCGGTTTTTCGTTTCTCGTTTCGAGTCTTACACGCTTTTACAATACATGGTATCCAGGAGGAAATGAGATTCAACGGTGAAGGTGCAGTTCGTGTTCTTAAAAAGCAGGTGTTGCAATTTTTAGCGCTTTTCATATTGTGTTGCAACAAGAATACATCGCTGTGAGTCTAGTTGGTTTTAGGCAGTTTACTTACTTTTGCATTTTACGAATAAGTTTGCTGAGACCGTACTTCCACTCGATATCGCTTTGCGATTGAATGCTTTGGTATGTGTCGGACATCATCGCAATTAACAGATTGATCAGTACTATGACGCTAACCAACATGTATAGAGAGAAGGATACCTGTTAGAATACGAGATCATTGATCATCAACCGTTGAGCTATAATTTATGTACGTTCGACGAGTTTATTATTGGCCTAACCTTGAAGAGATATATCGTCCAACTTGGTTGCATTTTTCTGTTTAATGATATTGTAAAGTCGTCCGTGTCCTTTTGGCCAAAAATAGCGAAGAACAGATTTTCCGTAATGTCGATGGGACTTACTTTCACTGAAAGAATGCAATCAAGCGTCTAAAATTGCGATAACGCAATTTCACGGGCGGAAGGCAAAGACCATTGCTACGTTGTGTAGTATTCGGTTATCAATCATTTTGTGCAAATTTACATTTTGATCGTTGCGCTCCAATTGATCAATATGATGGAACATATTGACAGAAAGGGATATGTACAGCACGAAACGCAGAACATGCGATGGCGAAGTGAAAAGGAAAGGAACGGAAAGAATGGGAACAATCGGTATATTAATAAAGGAAACACACGATATGAATGACCGGTAATGAATTTCGAACGCCTGAATGGCGCGGCGGATGCGTGAATGTTCTGTCGAAATATCGATTTAAAGATACGTATGTATTCTGTACGAGTGAGGCGGGTCGATGAAGACAGCGTGTCATGATCAATGGGGAATTGATCGAACGGCACAGGATCGATGTGCTGACAAAATTTCTCAACTACACGTTCGATTCTGTTAAACTGCAAGCGCTGCGTGATAAGTATTCGATCGGAAAGCATGCACGCATGCATTTAGTTAACACTGTGGAATTGATTTATCGGTCTGTTCGTTCATCAGTGAAACAATCAAGGACGAAAACAATACGGGTCACCGTATTATGCATGTATGTATGTACATGGCGACAGACCATTGACCGTATAATAAATATGTACGCACTGTTGCTATACAGCAGCATTTCCTCGGTAACTTCTAGAACAGTCTACAACACGATTGCATCGATTAGAGAAAGGATAAAAGGTACGCGAACAATAGAGTCACAAAATGATCCGGTGCGATTTGGTCGTTTATTTCGGTATGAAAGATCGTAGAGACGAGGCCGTACATGTTTGTTCGAAAACCTCGAATCGAATCATAATATAGTTGTAGTAATTAAAGAAGCGCCAGTCCAGTTGTTTCATCGATTCGAGAATTCAAGAAACGAAGTTGGGTGCCGTAAGTTGGTTTGCGGCGGGTATACCGGACAACGAGTTTTCCAACGCTGTCGTTACGGGATCGTGCTCCACAGATTCTTTCGATTCTTCGGCATGCTTCGCGACCTCTTCGCCGTAAAGGTCTCTATATTTTCGTCTCACTGCTTCCCAATCAACGACATTATCGATTCTAACAGCGTTACTGAACGATAATTGGCTACCAAGAGGGCTCAGGTGAACGACCGACAGAGCGACGCTGTCCTTGTGTCCCACCTGACCCTTTTTCACTTTGGACAGCCACTTTGCGCCCATTCTTGACCGCGCCGATATCGCATCGGCTCTTTGCAGTCCCATCAAACGAACGAGGGATGGCCGGTGCTTATTTGCGGTGCGTTTCTTGCAAAGTTTGAACAAATACGTCATCCACGTTGTTAGAAGATTCAGCGGCGATGGCGCTGTGCTTGTCCTGCGCATCGATAAACGTGTCCCGTCAGTTAGAATTTCCGCGATTTTCAATTGCGTGGGCATGCAACGCTCGTTATCGCGTTCGTAAATTATGCGGATGCTATCTCGACTCTCATTTCCGAAGAGTGTACGTTACTGGAGAGTCCGGCAATTATTCTAAATCCTTACCTGTGCATGTTCCGAACGAGCTTACTCAATCCGTACTTCCACTCGATGTCGGACTGAGCTTGTATCCGCTGGTAAGTGTCGCTCATCATGGCAATTAGCAGATTAATCAGCACAACCACCGAAACCAGCATATAAATACCGAAGGCGAGCTTGAAGAGAACCTTGGTCCATTCGGGCTGTACTACTTCAACCTTGAATTGTTCGTGGGTCGTCTGACCGAAGATGGCGAAGAACAATAACTCAACGGCCAGTACGGGACTCATCCTGACTGGAAATACGTGGGAACGATACGTCTCGTGAAAACTCTGTGTATCGCCATGGTGAGACTCTGTGTTTCATGTTCTTCGATCTGTATGTATATACGGGTATATGTTGGGTATGTTGTATGTACGTATATGGGTGTAAATACGTGCGTGTGTTGTAGGCCTCGAGTTCGCCGAGGGACGGTGTCGGCTATGGCTAAACGCTAATACAGGTAGGTAGATGGACACGTTACTTTAGAAACTTAAAATTAGGGGTTGCTCTGGTTGAACGACCATTGAGTAATCGTATAATGGAGGGGAGCCAAGGGTAACTGTAGTGCAGTCGAGAACTGGGATAGCCATGCGGGGTCACGTTCGTAGACGCACGATATACAGTCGTACTTCTCTATGTCGTGTTCGCGGTATTACTTACGTACACTCCGAAACGATTGCAGCTTGATTATGTCGCGCGAAATGATGGTTGATCTTCGAGACGCGGCAACAATTCAATTACGAGATATTACCTAGAATGCTTCGGCGCGGTATTAGCGCGAGGAGAATTCGTACGTGGCGTCGTGCACGATTGTTTTGTCAAGTTCGCGACAGTAGGTTGAACTTGTGTGTTTTCCGAGGCGAGGAAGCCGCCTCCTCTAGATAGGTGGCGTTGAAGTCGCTGGTACCGTGGAGGAGTTCGATGCTGTCGGTCCGTTCTCGTCCTCGTTCTCTTCATCCTCGTTCTTATCATCTTTGCCAGCTTCCTTTTCAGGCTCGTTTCCAGACAAGGCCAGATACTTCTTGCGTATCGAATCCCAATCGACTACGCTCTCGATTCTTGTGGCGCTGTTGAAAGACAGCTGGCTTCCGAGGGGACTCAGGTGTACCACGGACAAGGTGACGCTATCCTTCGGCCTGACTTGGCCCTTCTTCACTTTGGCTAACCATTTTGCGCCCATCTTCGATCTAGGTGAAAGACGACCGGCACGCTGAAGTCCCATCATGTGGACCAACGAGGGACGCTTTCGTTTCGCGGTGTGTTGCTTGCACACCTTGATGAAGTACACGATCCAAGTGGTTAGCAAGTTAAGAGGCGACGGGGCGGTGGTCGTTCTGTAACACGGAATCGCGTGTCCAGCCTATCCCGCAGATGCGTGTCACGTAAGGGGACTACACGATCACGAAGCAAGCGGCGCGAAGGCAATTCAATGTGGAAATCTGACAACGAAATCGTAGGATCGGGCATTCTTTCGTCAAAGAATGCAAGTTGCAGTTCCCTTTGAACAGGAAACGTAAAACGGATGATGAATATAGAGAGAGAGAGAGATTCTGAACGCGGCGCGGGACGGATATCCGGGTCGCGTTTGCCGGCTTACCTGTGCATATTTCGGATCAGTTTACTGAGCCCGTATTTCCATTCAATGTCCGATTGCGCCTGTATCCTCTGGTAGGTGTCGCTCATCATGGCGATCAGTAGATTAATTAACACGACTACCGAGACCAACATGTATACACCAAAGGTCAGCTTGAAGAGGACCGAGGTCCACTGCGGCTGATTAGTCTCGACCTTCAGCTCGCCGTGGGTCGTTTGGCCAAAGACGGCGAAGAACAGATACTCGAAGGCGAGTACAGGATTCATCTTTACTGGAATTCGAGGCACACACGTTTCTTCATTTGTCTTTCTTTGCATTTTCTCTCGTGACTGCTGCTTCGTGCCTTATGCTGGCTACTGGTGGACTCGCTATGTATGGATGCGGGTGTGGTATCATACGTACATTAGAACGAACGAACGATCGAACGAACGATGAATGTACGAACATGCTCATGCTAATACAGACTGGCCATGCTTGCGAATAACGTTGGATGCATGCCGGACGTTCCGTGAGCTTCGATCCACGTCGTGTAACTTTTCGGTGTCTTTTAATTTCCAATGTGGTATCTGATATTATTATTATTATTATTATTATTCCTATTCATATTCCTATTCATATTCCTATTCCTATTCCTATTCCTATACAGTTTGTTTTCGTTTACTTTCCATATAAAAACTTTGCGACAACAAACTCGCGGAATGCATGGAGGATCTACAAAAGCCAAGTGTGTTATCGATCATTCGGATTCCACGGGTTTACCGCGTGCTCTTCCATCTACCCGGTCCTCCGAACTCGCAGGATTTGCAATCGATTCGTTTATTTTGGACGATGAGATGCAGCATGCAGACGGTGAGCGCCTTTCTTCCCTTTCTCCCCCTATTCTCTTTTGCTCACTCCCTTTCTCACACTCTCGCGCTCTCTAACTCCCCGTCCTTTCTCCTCGAGTATTCAGGTGGACCTCGCGACGAGGTAGACTCGCGAGCGAACACGTATGTAGAAAGAGAACTATTTATCGTGCGCATGCAAGGACAAGATCGGACGCTTCGCAGCTTTCCGAGGGAGAAGGATGACTCGAAGGGGAAGAAGAAGAAGAAGAAGAAGAAGAAGACAAAAAGGATGAGGGAGACGAAAACGGAGATCGAGTCGGGGCGGTTTCCGGCAGTAAAAGACGGTCGTTGAAAAAGTGGAAGAGTGCGGGCGTCGGGTGGTGTTGCTCATCGAGATGAAACTCCTCGATGTCGACCAACCCGGCGCTTCTCGACTTCGCATTGAATTTGGCCGATTAGTGAGACACAACAAAACACGCATTGCGCAAGACTCGAACAGCACGAGAAAGACAACATTGCTCTTGTATATATTTATAGAAATGCAATGCACAACATAGGCTGTGGAGAAACGCGCGCTCGATTGGCGCCTCCGTGATATATGAAACAAGCCGGCAGTGGTCGCCAACCCACTCGGTGAGACTCGCAGATCTCGAAATCGGAAACGAGATCGAGATCGAGTCGCGGACACCGAGTAGCTGCGATTCGGACTCGCGGCCGGCTGTAAAGGATTCCGCAGATTACAGATTCTTTCTCTTCGTCGTGAAGAATGTTTTAGGATCGTCGACCTTGTTTGACAGAATATGGGGAGGAGGAGGAGGAGGTTTCGCTCGCGCCGTTGGATCTTACAATTAGTCACAAGCCCGAATCACAGCGCGGGTTACAGCGAAGTGAGATACATTTCTCGCGACGTTGCAAATATTTATGTTGTTTAGAATCAGGCAGCAGTCCCAGCAGGCAACACACATCGGGCAAACGCACAATGCAGACGATACGACACCAAGAAGAATCGTGTCCTGCATTCCGTTGTGCACGTGTCATTGCCATTCATTTCGCGTTCCGTTTGGTTGCGGCTTCTCGTTGAACGTTCTCAAACGGCTTTCAAAACTTACTATCTCGGGAGCTATCGTCACAACACTCATTCTTTTTCTTGTAGCGGCCGTAGCGACGAGGAGGCGCCGTCGATGGCGTCTCCATCATCCATTCCGTAACATTGGCCAACAAATCTATCATTGTAATTGATCCGATTATCCGTTTGTCTCGAGATAACGAGGCTGTTCTATGGTATATTCGGGACAAGGATAGATCTTAGTCCCCGTCTTCGAAATATACTAAATCACCGGTGGCCTGCTTCGAGAGAAGGCCAGGCTGGCGAAACAGTATCGATTTGACTGTGTCCGGTCGGTCGCGTTTGAAATTCGACCAAGGATCGAGATGGCCGCGAAAAGCAAGGAATTTCGCTAATATTGTATATCCGGGCGATTTCGAATATCAATGCGAACTTTCCGACGGACGAGAAGCATTTTTATTCGTGTAGTCGCGTGTCGCATCGACCGCGCCGTTAACACTCTTACTTTTGTTTCGTTTTTTCCAGATTGGCTGTGATCGTATATCCGAGGGATAAGATAGAGGGTAAACGTCAGGAGGCTATCTCTCACTCCCTTTCTCTCGTTCTGGTAAACGCTAAAGAATCGCGACTAATCACGTGCGTCGAAACTTACCGTCGTGGAAGGCGCTCTTTTTCTTTCTGTCCTCGATCCGTGCGTCCTGAATCGACTGGTTCCTGAAGGCTTGGTTCAACGCGACGAAGTGCATCGAGAAACCAAACACGAAGATGGCCAGCACTGCGAGGAATCTAGCGAGATCCTTCATCAGATTTCCGATGATGATGGCCCACGGTCCGAACAGATGATGGAACGAGAGGAAGTCGAGGATCTGCACACATGCCAATAAGAAGCTCAAAGCGAACAGCTGATTCCTGAGGTACAGCAGGGTCGGCCAGTAGGGTCGCTGAACGATCACGAAGCCCATCAAATGGAACGCGACACCACAGATGCCGAATAGCAGCACCGCCAATTTTATCCAGCCGAGTCCACTTTTATCGCTAGGATTTGTCAGCTCGAACAGCAACAGTCCCGATAGCATCACCAGGAGGCACCATTCGTACCAGTACGGCAACAAGCTCGCCCTCACCACCGGATATATAGGGATTATACCGACCAGCAAAAGGAAGACCATCAGATAAATGTGGGACGTGAGGTAGGACATGAATTTGATGATGGGAACGTTGTTGTACTTGTGACCGAGTGGAAGGGCGAACACCACCCAGACAGGCGGACAGACGAGGAACGCCACGAACAAAAGGATCGTCCTGAAGGCGTTCCAGTTCAAGCTGCCCTGCCAAAGCTCCTGAAGATATCGTTGCACCACCGTATGCGCAATCACCTCCTTCTGTTCGTTCTCGATCAGAACATCCAAGAATTCCACGTTCCGACGATCCATCGACGTGAGAATCCTCCCGGCGGAATCAGCGCCGGCGGCAAGGGCCAACAGTTCCGTGGCCATTGTTTCGCACTGTTTGCCCGCGGCTATCAAATCCTTCGCTCTCTCCTTCTCCTTCTCGGACAATTTCATGTATATGTTGGAGAGTTTCGCCGCGGTGTCTACCGGTGCCGGCGATACCAGCACGAATTCCTCTATCGGTTTGTTGTTGTGGCTCTTGCTACAGACCATCATGTTATAGACGAACTGAAAGAGAAACGGGTTCGAATCGATCGGATGCGTCACGAACGAATAGTACAGGTGGGCGTAGCGTAGCGGAGAACGAGGAAAGTTGGGCATCGCGTGTTAACTATCTAGCGTTGGTACTCGCGAAAATTTATTGCCCCGAACGAGTGATCATTGCTCGTGTTAAAAGTTTCGATATTCCGTGCCGCGGCGATTACATGGTCCGTCGAAGCTCGTGTCTTCGCACGAACGAGTGGAAATGCGGAGGAAAAGTATCGGGGAGGGTTCGAGACCGTGGTGGTTGCGGCTTACCCTCTTATCCTCCATCAGGGCGTAGGTGTCGTGCTCTTTCTCCATGAGATACTTGAGCACGTCGTTGTGGCCCTCCGAGGCGGCGAACCAAATCGGCGCGCTTCCCAAATTGGTTTCGCTCTTCGGCGATGCGCCGCTCTCGACCAGCAATTTAACGACATCGAGATAGCCGGCCCGCGCGGCGCAATGCAGCGGTGTCCAGCCATTTTTGTCGGTCGCGTTTATTTCAGCCCCCTGTCCGAGCAAAACCTCCACCATCTGGTAGTGGCCGTGCGTCGCCGCGATGTGCAGACCGGTTTTCCCATACCGATCGGAGCTGTGCAGCAGCTCCGCCGATCTGCTCAACAGAAGACCCACCACCGTGATGTGACCGCCGAAACAGGCCAAGTGGAGGGGATTAAAACCGTTTTCCGTAGTCGCTGCTTCCACCTTTGAGTAATGATCAGCCGTCAGCCTCGTTCGGTTCATCGCAACAATTGCTTTCGTATTGGTTCTTCTGTTTTTGATACCTGTACACCAGCCGAGTTCAAGAGCAATCGCACGACGTTTTCGTTTCCAGAGTAGGCGGCCAGATGTAGAGGTGTCATTCCGGACTCGCTGCCTAGCTCCCCTACCAACGATCCGCCAGTCGGAGGATCGGACTTCACCGTTCCGGGCACGTGGGTCAGCAATTCTCGTACGGTATCTGCAGCAATGTAACATCTTTTATGGCTGGCAGTCGTCAAAGAGGGAAGCGAAACAGGAAAGGGAAAAGGTTTACCAGCTTGACCAAAGTACGCGGCAACGTGGAGGGCGGTTACGCCGAGCTTCTTACTGGATATACGAAGAGACTGCGAGGATCTCATCACTTCGAGTACCTGGCCGTGGCCATGCTGGGCGGCCAAATGAACCGCGGTGAATCCTGCCCGATTCTCATCGGCGCAGGAAGCACCTGCTCTGACCAACGCTTTGACAACCTCCGCGTGACCACCTTCGGCCGCCAGCTGAAGAGGTGTCGCCTCTGTTAATTTGTTCCTAGCAGAGATGACACCCTGCCGGTCGAATTTCATCAGCTCCTCGATCACCCGCACGCTGCCCTGCATCGCTGCTATGTGGGCGCAAGTGTTTCCATCTTTCGTGCACGCCATCACCAGGCTGGGATGCCTCTGAAGAAACAGCTGGGCCACTTCCGCGTAATTGTTCATCGCCGCCGCGTGGATCGGCTTCTGGCCCTGGTCGTCCGTCGCGTCTATGCTTGCACCGAGTTCGAGCAGAAGCTTGCACACTTCCAACTGACCAGCACCGGCCGCCAAATGAAGAGGCGTTTGTTTTCTCAGCGTAAGAACGTCTATCGCAGCCCCGTGATCCTGCACGAGGAACTTGACGAGATGCGAGTAGCCGTTCATCGCTGCCAAATGCAATGCCGTTCTACCGACCCTGGACTTGGAATTTATAAACGCTTTGTTGGCCAGAAGCGCGTCGCAGACTTGAAGGTAGCCGTGTTCGGCGGCCAGGTGAAGGGCAGATCTTCCCTCCAAGTCGAACACGTCCACCCTCGCGTGATTTGCCAGCAACGTGGTAACCAGTTCCATGTGTCCACGGTGCGCAGCGATCAGCAACGGCGTCCAACCCACGGCGCTCTGACGATTCAACGCCTTCTGTACCTCCGTGGCCGACATGCCGCATATCATCTCCGATAAAACTTCGTTGTTTCCAGCCAGGGCGCAGTGATGGAACGCCGATTCCTGCGCCTGTTTCGTCTGCAGCGAAACGTCGGCCCCCCCTTCTAGGAGGGCTCGAATCACTGCCCGGTCGTCGCCGGGGGTCACGACTTCCGTTGGTTCGATCTGAGCAGCGTAATGCAGAGCGCTCGCCCCCTCGTTCGTCAAACTGTTGACGTAGGCGGTCGCCGTTTCCGGACCCTTTCTCTCCCTCACGAACTGGATCAAGTGTCGCACCACGTCGGCCTTGCACCCCCTGCAGGCCAAGTGCAGCGGCGTTTCTCCGTTCTGCTGAGAAGATTTTGTCACGAACCACGCAGTAGGAAGAGGCAAATGGAAAGGGGGAAAAGAAATCTTACCTTGGATTTGAACATGGGGTCCCCGCCGTCCTCCAGGAGGAGCAACAGCGTGGCCAAGTTCCCGTGGCTCGCAGCAACGTGTACAGGAGTTTGGCCGTTGTCGGTAGTCAGATTTGGACCTGCACCGGATTTCAGCAACATCAGGGCGCATCTGTCGCCGTCGGGCACCCTCGCCGCAATGTGAAGAGGCGTTTCCCGCATCTTTCCGCCTCGAACGTGAACTTCTGCCCCGTAACCCAGCAGCGTCTCCACTACAGCAGGTTTCGCATTCTCCACAGCTATGTGGAGGGCCGTGTAATTGTCATTGGTGGTTGCATCCACCTGCGTGGCAGACGATCGCTTTTGTTCAGGGCTAATTGAATGGAAATCGATTCGATACTTGGCATTCTAGTACCTTTTCCCCTCGTTGCAGCAGCGTGCTTATGATGCCAACATGGCCGTACTTGGCCGCCGTGTGAATCGACCTGGCGCCGCGTTTATTCGGCATATGCAAGTAGACGCCCTTCTTGAAGAGCATCGTCGCGCACTCGGAATGCCCGTTCAAAGAAGCGATGTGCATCAACGTGGACCCGTCCTTCGTCCTCTCGAATATGCTGGCTTTGAATTTGTCGGCCAGCAGTTCGATTATGGAGGCGTGTCCGTTCTCCGCTGCCAGATGCATGGGGGTTCGATCTTGATGGTCGGTGATGGACGCCGACGCTCTGACGCCGTAGAAATATTTCACCAAAGTCTCGTCACCCTCCGCGCTCGCGATGTGCAGCGCGGTCTGTCCATCGCCCTGAGAAAAAACGAGGTTGCTATATATGATTAGTCTACGAGAACTTTACAAAGTTTCGCTATTATATATATATATTTTCTCCCGTACGTTCTGCATGTCCACAGCTGTCCCGTAGTCCACCAATATCCGCACCATGTCGATATCCCTTCTCCTGGCAGCCAAATGAAGAGCGGAATCTCCTTTCGGCGTGATGGCACGAAGCTGGTCCGGCGCCTGTTGGGCCAGCAACTCTCTGCACATCGACTGATTGCCAGCTTCCACCGCCAGCAGCAAAGGTATTTTCCCTCTCTGCGAAACGTCACGATGTTCGGCGCCATTATTCCCGAGATAATTCCCTTCCGAAAATCGGTCGGACAGAAAAGGCAAACGATTTTCGCGGAAAAATAAAGGCGCGTTCCTCGTACGATTTCCATAAATAGCCGCCGTCGCGCGTGGACATAAATATCGACGTTTACCGAACGGTTTCTCCTCGGCTCGAATAATCTTGCTCGTTTGCGAGACAAGGATCGGCGGAACATTAAGGGGCTCGTAGGTGCGCGTGTGAGAAAGACGGAAAAATAGATGGAAATTCGTAAGGGGATGTAGGTAAGGGGGGTAGGAGAAGAAGAAGAAGAAGAAGAAAAAGAAAAAGAAGCGAGCGGAGTATTATGACAGCTGTTCGGTACCAGGCAGCGATAGTCCTGCGCCACGATTCGCGTCACGCGAGAAACGTGGACGCGAGTCGGGAGTATTGCGCGAAAGAGATCTCGCAAAAAACCAGTCAATTTCATCGGTAATCTCTTGATGTAACATGGAGCTGCCACGCTTAGGGCACGGCGTGGTAGTTGTAGTCGTGCACAAATGATAAAACCAAAAGAAAATAGAGTGCCAACGCGCTGCTTACCCCGTCAACTTTCAACCTGATGTCCCGACCGGCGGCGGCCAGCAATGCGCGCAAAATGGAAGTCGCAGTGCCGGTTTGTCTGGAGGCAACCAAATGTACGGCAGTTTGTTGTCTCGGCTGTGTCAACGAACAGAACGAAGGGTATGAAACAATTGCACGCACGATTAATAGTTCGTAGAGGAATGCAGAAATGTTCGTACCCCTCCGGTCGCATATGGATCGGCGCCTCGTTTCGATAGGAGCAACTTGACGACGTCCTCTCTCGAGTACATGGCCGCGATGTGGAGAGCATTGTAATTGTCCTACGAAAAACGAGGATAAAATTTTTCAACGCAGAGAATACGCAGCTGGATAACCGAGGCGTCCGTTTGATCGCGCAAAGTACCTTCGGCTATTCATGGCGGGTGAAAATAAATCGCAAGTACTGGGAGGGTTCGCCGGGTCAAGTGGCCGGTATAGAAACCGGGTTACAAATCACGCTTCGCCGCACCCAGAATAAAACGAGCGCCTTATCGTCGAACGATTTGAAAATGACGTCGATCCGACGCGTTGGGTGGGGCTGCGAACCCTCAACCCCTGCGATTAGTCATTAGTCAGAGTTAACCAGGGGCGCGACCAGCTCGTTCCGGGAAACCGTCGAGATTGCTAGACCTCCCGCGACCTTTCGAATTCCAGCGGTGCCGATTACAATTAGCAAGCAACCGCGGTTACTAGAATTAGGCAAGCGCGGGCGTGATCGGGCGAGCACGATGGCCGCGAAGAAACGCCGCGATAAAATCTGAAAGTCGCCCAATCAGTTCCCAGAATCGAACTACTTTTGCGCCCTACTAACGGAGTCGGCCTACTTGCTCGGTTACTTTCTTACCTTCCGAACCCCTTGGCCTTGACCCTCCTTCACGCGAGCTTACCCTCCTCCGTTTGACTCAACACGGATTACAAGAAGATCGTTAACTGTACACGTTTCATGGTCTGGAATATTACGTGTCGCTGCCACGCAACGCGGCCGCGAACTTATTCTAAAGCTAATAGCGGGTAGGTTTATCGTCTTTCGTGGAATGCAAACCGAGACCAACGGGGAACCAACATGAGATTCCCCGTTTTCGTTTTACTCGCGTAACTGTGTAAGATGTTCTCGGAATACTTGCGTTGTTCCTTGCGCCAACGTCCGCCCCTAACTCGATCATTCGGTCGAGCAACGCTGTGCGATTGTCTTTCACGGCGTACATCAGCGGTGTCATGCCCGTCGCCTAGAAATCGGGTACATTCGTCGTGTAGGGATCGACAAGAAAGTGGTTGCCTTTTTTGTTTGTTTGTTTGCAAGAGCGATCATCTCGAGAGACTAACCGGGTCCATGATACTGGCGAGTGGAACGAGAGGGCCATCCTCCCCGACGTTCTGCACCGCCTTCTCCAGAGATTTGAGCAACTGGTCCACCGGTGCCCATTCTCCACGCGCGGCGAGCCCGAGGAGCTTTTGCACGGCCTCCCTGCTGGTAGCACCGGCCGACCCAGGCTTGCTTCCAGGCTGCGTCCCATCCGTGCTCCCGCCTCCGCCGGCGCTTCCCGTCGATGCCGATCCTCCGGCCTCATCCTTCCCGGCAACGGGACTTTCCTCCTTGCTCGAGGGGTTCTTCTTTTCGTCCTTCCCGCCCGATGTCTTCTTGCTGTTGCTGCTCATGATCTCTCATCGTAGAGCCCCAGCATGCCGCGCGATCGAATCACGAGCCCTCGCCAATCACTGGAACATCCGCCACCGTAATTTTTAACCCGCGTCTATTTATTTAACGTTCGCGACACTCCAACTGCCCGAACTGCCCGTCCGTTTTTCTATCGTCGCAGGACCAAATCGCGAAGCGACACGACTTTCGAGGCGCACCAACGTAGAACAATCTCTCGGCTCTTCGGGGCGCGTGTTAGCGGCGCGTTTATTCCGACGATTCTGAAGACGTTACGTAGCGGTGGCTCGCGAAGGGTTGCCCTCCCTCGACCCTCTCGCTGGTCGACCAGAATCGACCAATCACTGTCACGGTAGCGCGCGAATCCACGGGGTAACAGTGCACACCAACAACCGACTCGGTTCAGCCGGGGTTGCACGAACGCGTGCCGCTTGCTCAACCGGCTCACCCTCTGGCCAGCGCGGGCCTTCCCCCGCTGGATGCTAAGAAAATGCGGTAAATCGGCGGCGGTTCGGTAGAACCGAGAGAGCTGCCACGATGGTGGGGAGCAGAAGGTGGTACGGCGGTGGCATGGTCGACGTCGTCACGCGACTTCCGGCGGGCGCCAGCAGGCACGCCATCCACCTATCTGGAGACCACCAGTTTTAGACTTTATCCCTCGCTACCGTCCTCGCTACCGTCCTCGCTCCACTCGACTTGCCTTTCCTGCCCACCATTCCTCTATTTTCGTTTTTCCATTACCTCGCTACATTTCTTTCGGATTTCCCCTTGCACCCCCCCTGTTTCGACGCGTAGGCGTTTCGTAGCCGCTCGCCGGCGTTCCGCACCGACCACGAATATCTTTGGTACGAATATCTTTTGTCTGGTATGCCTATCTTCTAAAGGGAAAATACATTAAATGTCGCGGGTATGCCATGAGTTTGCGGTATGATGTATGACTGGCTGTGTGGTTATCGCTCTTTATTGTCGGTATAAATAATTAAACGGAGTGACGTAACAACTGACGAGCAAGCTGGCAATATAAGAATCGAGGATCATTCGCGCTCAAACTTGCTTGGGCTGATATTGTAGCCGTTAGAGGTCAGACGGATAAGAATTACAAAGTAAACATATAGAAAGCAGCTCCCAGATAATCCGAACTATCGAATTCGATTGTGGCTGTACGCAGTCGTTCGACGTCAATCGCGGTACCGTCGCGCGTCTCCGATCTGCCTGCGCAGTAATCGGCATATCATCGAGGAAAATCGTCTCAGTGAACAGAAGTTGGCACGCGTCGGAAGGAATGCTCTGCTCACGGATAATCGGAAACTCGGTCTCGCTGTCGGCCACGAACTTCCGCGCAAATCGCAGATATGCATGCGCCGCGGAATGGTTCTCACCAAGTAAGTTGATACCGTCCGCGAACCGCTTAACCAAAATTAAAATCCGAAGCTGATGTAAACAAGCATCCTCTAACTGCGCAGCTTATCGCGCGGTTCGGGGATTGCGCAACCTTTCGGTTCAGCAGCACCGGCACAGGCACGTGGACAACGAAAAACTGGCGCATATGGCAGAGCGTGGGAGCGTGCCTTTAACCGACGAGACCATAGGACAGTTATTAGGGTCAGCCGCAAGAAGGTGGCCGGAGCGAGAATGCGCGGTGTCCCATCATCAGGGCATGCGACTGACGTTCTCGCAAATCCTACGTCGGGCGGATCGCTTGGCCGCCGGTTTAATGAAACTGGGCATGAAACGGGGCGACCCGGTGGGCTTGTGGGGCCCGAACGAAATCGAATGGATGATCGGCTTCGTGGCCGCCGCCAGGGCTGGCTTCGTGACGGTCGCGATCAACCCAACTTATCAAATGGACGAAATTGTCTACGCCGTGGGAAAGGTTGGCGTGAAAGCCGTGATATCGCCTGCGAATTTCAGGTCGCAGAATTACTCACGCATGCTGCTCGAAGCAAGGCAGAGCCGAAGATGTCCCACATTGGACCACATAATCATCCATTCGAATGATCACGTAACGTACGAAAATGTTCCAGCGAGACCCAGCGAGACGGAGTCCGCGATATATCCGAGTTCCCCCGGAGTTTCGTCTAATTTAAGCGGGGGAATGGACATCGCGCGATAACTCCTGGTATCCGGCGACGGCGGATCGATGAAGGGACAGGTCGGCGAAGAAGCCACGTAAATCGTTCGTCCTTAGGAAACGCGGTCGTATCGGGTCACTGGAGGCGGCCGACCAAGCCCTCCTTCGAAGTAAATTCGTCGCGACCGTTCGTTCCTCGTGATAAGTCAGATCGGCCGAGGCCGAACCTTCCCGGAGCTTTAATGTATTCTCGCACTCGCGCTCGCACTCGCACTCGCACGCTCGTGTGATTCATGAATATCGCGTGCGAGGAGAGCGAGTAGAACGCGGCACCCGTCGACGCACCGCCCGTACTCGACTTACTTGCCGGGGTTAATCGCAGGGTCACCGGTGTTTATCGGCGCCAGCCTGTAAAGAAGCCGTACACGCTACGCGACACGGTTGTCCCTTTCGTTTCCGTTTCGTTTCCGTTTCGCCGACCGACACCCAATACCTCGAACGGGACGAACGATCCGCGAATCGATGATAATTCAGACGAATGCAGGATCTTCCTTCCGTCGCGGTTCGCGATACCAATCGCGGCCAATACCGACCGCGCCAGGTAAAGGGCCGACTCTAGTCCGGTCGATCTATTTTCGGCCGTGCCCCGTAACTTTCGAACTTCTGCTCGATCATCCGGGCGGATTTGATTAATAATCGTTCCCCGTCGAAAGGAATCGTCGGCGTGCAATTAGGTTAATGGTCTGCCGCTGTTTGCCAAGCTTGTTACGCGAGGCACGATTCCACTTCTGTCGGGATCTACAGCCTCTAGGGCCGGCAGGTCGATCGATGATCGGTTAACGTGTTTTTAAATCGGTGCAGGGGGGCCCGACGCTTCAGCGACGTCGAGACGCTCGCGTCCTCGATCGATGTGGAGCGGATCGCGGCGGAACAGGACGAGATATCTTGTTACTCTGGCAGCAATATACAATTCACTTCGGGAACTACGGGCAGACCGAAGGCCACGGTGCTATCGCATAAATCGCTCGTGAACAATTCGAAACAGGTAGAGTCGAGAGCAAGCCGCGCGAAATGTTTGTGTGCCCCGTCGGATGTTTGTCGAACATTGCATCCTCATTTTCATTTTCCGATTACGACTGTTCAGGCAGTCTTTCGATCGGGGCTGAACGCCGAGCAGAGAGTTTGTTTGAACGTACCGCTCTTTCACGCGTTCGGCATAGTGAAAGGGATTCTCGCCACGCTCCACGCCGGTAGCACGCTCGTTCTTCAGGCGCCCTCGTTCAACCCTGTGACATCGTTGGAAGCGATACTGCGAGAAAAGTGCAACGTAGTTTATGGTACCCCGACGATGTGGGTAAGAGAACGTCAGCGGCGACTCGGCGGTGTCGCCTAATAAAGGAATTCAATTCTTATCCCGTCGAGCAAAAAAAAAAACTACCACACTTTTCTTTCCAGATCAATCTTCTCGATGCCCATCGTCGACTTCAACCGCCTCCGATATCTCTGTCCTGTGGGGTCACCGGTGGTGCCCCTGCGTCACCGGAGCTGTTTAAAAATATAAGGAAAACTTTCAATTTCGACAACATGAAGGTAATAACGGCGGTACCGGCATATATCACTGCCAACGAAATAATTATTGCCAGGAGCTTGATCTACGTGTTATCTCAATTAGCGTCGCGCCATTTCCCTTGAATCGTTTCAGCGGAAACGAGCGTGTGCAGGCGCGCCTGCATGCTTGACGATGTCAAGGTAATCGTGTTCGCGGCGCAACGGCTAAACGATTTAACGCGACGCGACGGCGGTAAAGAATTGTGCCGCTTAATTTATGCCAAGCTAATTGTAGAGTCGCGAATTCCCGTTCGACGCTGCCATTTTCGATATTTATGCAGGCGCGGATGGCTTAGGGGATCGACGAAGGTCGTCGACACGGCGGCCGCGTGGCACTTAATTCGGCTCGATATAACGCGTCGCGTTCCCCGCGTTATCTATGCACATATCTTCCACGGGCAACTCCTCGGTCCGTATGCATAAATACGATTCTGCGAGGAGAAATATCGTTCCTTGGCCGCGATCAATAATGTTCCCTCTCGCGAAATCGGGCTCCGAGGTTGCTGGTACGCCGTGAATCGCCACTGTTCGCCGTTCCCTTTCTTGAAACGACGAATTACACGATGTTACGACGGTCGACAGACGATTTACGGCCTCACGGAGACAACGGGTGTCATCTTTCAAACGCTGCCCGATGAAAACCCCGAATTGACGGAGACCACTATCGGTCACTTGAGCAACCACGTCGAAGTCAAGGTAAATTAACGCTGTACACGCTTCTGCGGAGTACAATGATCCCTGATCAATCAATTTTCACCGCTATTAATGCACAGATTGTCGACGCGGGCGGAAAGACCGTGCCTTTTGATGTCCCGGGAGAACTCTGGGTTCGAGGATACTGCACCATGGTGGAGTATTTCGCCGACGAAGAGAATACCAGGAAGACCATTACCGAAGACGGCTGGTTGAGGACCGGGGACAAATTTATTCTACGGTCGAACGGTTACGGTCAGATAGTTGGTAGACTGAAAGACATGTTAATCCGTGGCGGGGAAAACATTTTCCCAAAGGTACGAACACTGCAGCCGTGCATTACATTTGAATAGAAAAGACAATTTTCCTTATCCGAGAAATCACTTTGCAGGAGATCGAGGATGTATTAATGACGCACCCTTGGGTGATCGAGGCGCAAGTTATAGGTGCTTACGATAAAGTTTACGGAGAGGAGGTGTGCGCGTGCGTGCGTGTTCGACAGGGCGGCGGGATTAGCGAAGATGAATTGAGAGTGTACTGCAAGGGTCGGATGGCTCCTTTCAAGATACCACGTTACATAAAGTTCGTGGAAGGGTTTCCGAAAACGGCTAGCGGAAAAGTGCGGAAACATATATTGAAGCAAGGAATGGAGGAGCAAGGAGTCATTCCTGCCGACAACAGAAGCTAACGGTTGCATAATTTCTAGACGATTTATTTATTGCATCTTCTAATCGGGCAAGGGACAGCCAATCTGTTTTATCTATTTTTACTAATACATCAGCGCGTAAAATTGGTCGCTACACGCGACAGCCGTTCTGAAAGCGAAATAGAATGTTCTTTCAAACAAAAGATTTAATTTAAGTCGCGGTTGATTAAAATCGGCTCAGTCAAACGCAAGGTAATTGAATTTGTTTAAAGAAATCGTACCAACCGGTTATAAAAAGCGATGTTAATTATAAATTTTATATCTCGACTGCTGGTGGGTTTTTTTTTAATCTACGAGGTGTCAAACGACAGGGTAGGCTATAAGAAATAAAACAATTTAAGTGATGATCAGGGGCAACTGGATGGTCGCATACAAAAGGGGGTGCTGTAGAGCAAAAAGAGATACAAAGGAGTACAGAGAATGCAATTATACTAAAAAGAATTACAAAAATGTAGGTATATGATTCACCAGCTGTATTAACTTGATTTTATAAATAAAAATGCAAACAAGCCAATTTTTTAAGCCGGCGAAACAGTACTGTCCCGTAATCAAAAGAAATAAGAAAGCTACGAAATCGCCTTATGGACTTTCCTGGCCCAGCATGACTACCATACCGACTCGGAAATCCGACACTGATTCGAGCGTCCTCTGCTCATGAACAGCGATCAGTTGCAGCACTATTATTTACTGAAGTAGTGTTGGGGACACGAGTCGTCCAATTCGGCGAATATATGTATGCATGGGATTGTTATGGAGGGGAATCAGGGAAGCAATTTCCACGGACGAGATATATGAATTCTTATATCTCGTCGGTGTCTCTGTCAAAAGATTCTAGAAACCGATCTGAACGCTCACTATGGTAGGAATTGTAATATAATAAAGTTAAGGTAAGACAAATATTGCACTTGTAATAAAAAATATTTAGTTCGTCACAGCATTCAAAAAACATCGGCCTTAAGGAAAGAGCACCCCCCCCCCCCCACACACACACACCACCCAGCCAATTAGCGCACTCTGTTTCAAAAATCTCCCTCTTTCGCCCAACGGATTGCGTAGTGATTAGACGTGTTCATAGTGTCCGCCGAATTAAGGTATGTCACATAGTCTAATATATTCACGAAAACAGGAAATGATATACGCATTGCTTTCATTTCCCTGTCTTCCAAGTTTTCTATAGTTTCTTTGTTAATATTAATGAATATTTTGCAAGATATGATGAAAATATTGTGCAGTCACACCGCGTGGCGTGCATTTTCAAATCGACTCGAGTATGCATATACGTGTTACCTTTTGCGTATGCGTGTATGTGTGTCAGCTCAGAATTCCATTGTTCCATTATCTTGCGATACATTCTACAGCTTCTAGCGATATTCTTATAACATTGGTGATTCTTCATACAATCTTCAATTTCAGTCGGGTTCTGTTCAATGGCGTCCCTTTTGCTTCCCTTGCAAATTCGAATCGGGATTGGCGGGAACGCGGCGCTGACAGGCGAGAATGCGCAGCGTAATGGCGGCGATCCATGTTGAAGTGTCAAACGATCTGGTTGACAGGTAAGCGTTTCTCAAATTTCTTGTAGAAATCAGTCGAATTTTAGCAATATATCCCTATTGAATTGTAATTCATACCACGTATAAAGCTTGTATACTGTAGAGTCGGGTTGTAGATAAGTGATAACATAATACAAGCAGTTGTTTGCGAGTATTCGTTTACTGCTTCTGCCTGTGGCCAGGAAGCTTGCTTTTTCTCGGAAATCTCGGCAATTTTATGGCGAAACAAAAAAATATACTCACGAAGTAACGTATACGTCGAAATATTTCTCGGAAATACCGGCGATCGTAAACAAAAGTCGTCATGGGCTTTAGTCGGGCATTGAACATAGGCAAACGGCAAAAGACGGTTGCGAGGGTTGTCATTCTACCACTTGACGCCGAGCTGACGAAACATACCGAAGAAATCTCGTGCACTTGTTTCACTTCTTTGTTACTCTTTGTTACAGGAGTACGGAGAGAGTTGATTAGACGAAACAGCGTAAGCCCGTACTTCGTACCTACACTGACGTACGATAGTTCATTGCAATCAAGGAGCATGCGTGTAAGCATTTTCATTATATTTCCATACTGGTTTTAGCGCGATCTGTTACCGATGCTAAGATGAAATAAGAATAGAGTGAATAATTTTCCAGCAATATAAACAAGCACCCACGCCTCCTCTGCCGTTTCCTAGGAGAAAAGTTTGTGACCGCGCGCAATGCGGTCGGTAAAGTCAGTGTTTGTTCCGCAGTTTTCTACGTTACCAGAGCCAAGTGGCTCTGCTTAAATTATCTCCGACACTTTAACTGTACGCGATCGTAGAGTCAGTGTTTTTCGCGTGCAACTTATGAATACTATTGCCAGAGCACCGGTGCTTCATCTCAGTTATTCAAACCGTGAAAGTAGTGTCCTTTTTTTTGTATATTCGCTATTGAAAGTAGAGTCAGTGCACAGCTGAAGGGAATGTCGCAGGCGACGCTGGACCAGCACGTAATGTAAGTATCTTTCGAAACATTCTCAGCTCTCGATAAAGAATAAAATTACGCACATTCAGCAGTAGATTGTAATATCTTTTGCATTCTATTTTCATCACATTTTCATCACAGCCTGCACGCTTCCTGAGTTCAATCGAGCTGCCTCGGCGATGTTCCTGATGTTTTCTACCATCAACGAGGCGGTGAGTCGCATGCTTTTTGGTTCCTCCGGACCCCAATCATGCCGTCGGACGATTGGTCCATATCGGCACGGGTGTCCGGTTGTATTTTTTAGTAGTTTTGCGAGGGTAATGACCGCGAGTATGGTTCTCGTTCCCGCCAGTAGTAACGCTACTTTCCTGTATTATTTCTTATACGAATCTAGGTCTGTCTTCTTGTACTCCGCGTTTTCTAATACGAAAGGGTTCAGAGCTATTGCGATACTTCTTATATTATGTTACATAAAAAGATCGGTACAGTTCCATAGTAATACGTAGCGGCAGTAATACATACACCGAACGCATGTGTACGTTACGCTCATTTCATATTACGTCTGTAACAAATTGAAATTCGCCTTCACGGGGCCACGAAAGTCCACAAAGTTGATTTGTCTGTTCCTATATCCCGTGTGTGGCCGCACGCGGATGTCGGGCAGTAACGCGACACTGAAATCTCTTGTTCGGATTCGCATTTTCTGCGACAGCACGTGTCAGGCTGGCGTTTTGCATACGCGAAGCTCCGTGCTCGCCAACTGTCGTTACGAAAAACGCTAGCCGGTGATCGATGGCATAGACGTCGAACCAGGAAGTGCAAGGATAACGACGCGTGGCGTGAAAATATGAAAAAAAAGAAGGAAAGAAGCCGTGGGGCGTAGCGATAGGAAGCTGAGTGTGCACGGGTGAAGGGAAGCAGGAGCGACGAAACAAGAGAGAAAGAAGGAGGAGAAAGAAGCCAACGAAATCCGTGGATTCGAGAGGGGCACGTGTTTCAGGTGGCGTCTAATTGAGGATGGATGCCTGGGGCAACGCGTCTCGCTCCTCCAAGACTGGAAGACTTGGAAGAGGCGTGCATTACTGCGGCAGATGGTGGTCGTGATTGCAGCTGCTCCGCAACGAACACCTGCCGTTTTCTCCGGCGTCTATCGAGATGAACGAAATCACTGTCCAGCCTCCTCTCTTTCGTCAGCTCCTGCAACCCCTGCTTTTTTCGTCCATTTTCTTCATCCTCTTCTTCTTCATCTTCATCTTCTTCTTCTTCTTCTTCTTCTTCTTCTTCTTCTTCGTTCCGTCAGGTAGAAGAGTATCCTCTTCTCTGAAAAGACACGGATAGAGATAGTTATTAGATATCGACCGTCGTTTCGTACACCGCTTCGGTGATTTATATCTGCGAATGTTTCTTTCCCTCGCGCGGATAGATAAAGATTTTGGCAGGGTGAAAGGAAAGTGATTTTTGCCACGTCGGGTCGCGGCGAAACGTTTTTAAATATCTCTGGTGCAAACGGGACCGCAAGAACCGGTCGAGATGGCTCCTAGGCGGACCGTCTGAGAAGCAGGAATTAATTTTGGCGAGCGGCCAGAATGTACGAACGCGGGACGCGAAACACGGGGATGGGAGGATGGGGGGATGGGAGGATAGCGGCGCTGGAGTAAATTCGGCCGAGACAGATTCGCGCAGAAAATTGTGCGCGAAAATTGGTTGCAATGTGCAGCGGTCGGACAGCCGGAATAGACGAGCGTGACCACGGCTTCCCTTGCCAGGGAAAGGAGCTAACGAGCTGTCAAGTGTCACCGAATCGAGACCGTTCCGAGTCACCGATAAACGTCGATGCAGCGTCGCGGCGCCTCTCCTTTGGCAGATGGTCCGCCTTTCCTTCGCCGAGCGAAACGACGCCCCGTTGAGCCGAGACAGGTCGAAATTTCTTTCGAACGTCGCATATAATCGATTCGCCCTTCGGTCGCGGCTCGATTTCCGCCAGAGGTTGACGACGCGTACGGAACAATAAGAGGTCGCTGACGGGACACGAGGGGCAGGGAAAACAGATAGGGAAGGGAAGATAACGGTAAAGGACAGGTGGGTCGATCGGGGGGCGGAAAAAGAATGGAAGAAATTCCAGAGTAGTGGGCGGAGAATGGCGGTAAATTAAATACGGCAGCAGCCAGGGGGTTCGTTTAATCGCTTAATCGAGACTTGAGAATGCTCGCTGCGAGTTGAGGCCCGCGCGCTTTCGTTTCGTCCCGATGAAAGCCCTCGAAAGGGTCGGCAATTACTTAAAAACGAAGTTCCGCACCATCATCATCGCCGTTTCCTTTCTCCCTCGGTGGGCCGCCTCTTCCAGTATCTACCGCCATCCTCCGGTATCCTCGGTTTCACCGTTCCTCCGTTCCTCCGTTCCTCCGTTCCTCCGTTACCCCGTTGCTTTTGCGTGCGGGTTTTCCGCTGCGCCGTATTCGCGCGAGCCATCGGGAAAAGGCGGCCGGCCGGACGAGCCGTCCTCTTCTCTATTCGGATAACGACAGCAATATCCAAATAGTAAAACGGATGGCAGCCGACTCGAGGGCACGGCAAACACTCGAACAGTGGCTGGATCGATGAAAGGTACGCGAGTCGCGGCAACTGGCGTAATAAAAGAGTCTGACCGCGTGAACGTATCCACCACCTTCTGCCACCGGCCCCCGGACGACGACCGGTCCCGACCGTTTCCCTCAATTTCCCTGAAATCCCCCGAGTTCTTCGCGTTTCGAAAGCCACGCGGCGGACTTCGCGGAACCGTTCGACGCGATCAATTTCCCGGAATCGGAACGAAATAGCTGCGAGAACGAGGATCGACAGATTTCTGCCGCGTTTCGCGCGAGCAGCCATGATCGATCGCGTGACGCACGGCGACCCGGTGCCCCGCGAGGTGACGCGGTTCTCGGTACACCAGCCGAGAGAATCTTCGCCGTCGGCGTCGTTGCTCATCCTTCCAGGACGTTCCTGGTTCCGGCTGGAGGTCGAGAGAATGGACCGGAGTGTCAGAGGGAACGGAGAAAGCGATGAGTAATAAGGAAGTCCCCGGCGAGGCGGAAGAATATTTCGTGTCGGCCGCGACACCGCGTAGACCACGTAGACCACGTAGACGCTTAAGACACGTAACGTTCGTTGGAATCGAGGTTACGCAGCTTCGAGTGAGCCGTGCCGATCGATATTCTTATTCCGACGACGATCGCGATGCTCGAACCGCTACTCGAGCGCGGCTACCCGTTTCGACCGGCCCCCGGGTCCCGGGGGATCGATCGACCAGAGCGAGCAGCGGATGAAAAGACGCGATCCGGCGAATTACGCGTCCGGAAAATAGGCAACGATGTGTATCCTTGGCCGGCGTAGGGGCACGTTTTTGCGGAACGACCGTCGCGAAGAGGATGAGCGGCGACGTTGGAGGAGGATAAGGAGAGAGGCGGACAGATGGAATCGTTGCCGCGCAGCGAATCTCGGTTCCGCGTCTTTTTCTGGAGCAAAAAGTCCTGGAAGAAGCTTAATGGAGCGTCTCTCGAGTAGCGGAACGATCCGTGGACGAGAGGAGGTCGGTTCTCGGCTCGCGAGTTTTTCTCGCCTCCCGAATCGCGGGGTTCCGCGCTCCTACGGAAATCCCGGGAGGGCTCCAAGATTATCGCGTTCCCGTAAAACGGCCACGGCGACAAAAGGGAAACACTCGACCCGTTTGGATCCGCGGGGGAACCGTTGTCTTCGGGGACGAATTCGTCGAAGAGGAGAGACTGGCGATGACGAATCCTCGCTTCCGCCGGACCGCCCACACCGGGAACAGGTTTACGAAGCGCGACGAAATTTTGTCAGACAGTTTTACGCCTTCGGTTTCCCGTGTGGAATGGAAGTGCGGTATGCATCTTTTCGGATGGAAACGATGGTATCGGGGAACGGGATCGTCGTTGGTTTCGCTGCAGCTGAATCACGTTCGACGAACGAAATCGAAGTAATCGAACGAATTGAGTAACGATAACGATAAAAGTCGTCGGTCGCGGTGAACGAGGGGGACGGCAGTGCGGGGATTTTGAAAGCGAAAACTGCGGCGCTTTCCGTCCACGTAATCGATTTACGAGGAGTCATTCGTCCCCGGCGTTTTTCTCTGGCGAGGCAAACGTCGTCGGGGCACGAGGGCGAGGTGGAAGCGTGCCTCTCGATTCGGACGAAGGCAAGGCAGGGGTCCGATCTCGCCCACCCTTCTGCCACTCTTTCCATCTCCATTTCCCTTTGTCGCCGCGTTTTCTCGCGGTCGCTCTTCACCCTCGCCCTCTTTCTGCCATCCACCCTAGGAACGGCCGCCAGAGAATTCTCTTGTATCGATCGGTGAAAGATAGGGAGGCTCGCGTCCCACGATTTAAGTCTATTTAATGGCGATACATTGTTTAGTATCGCGCGAGTGCGTTCACCTAATACAATTCGACCGACTCTCGTCGTTCCCCCTCGCAACTGTTTACCCTTCCTATGCAAAATCGCCCCTCCGACGCCCCTTTGTATCCCGTTCCCCGGCTCCGCGATGCCACGCCATGCCCCGCACGATTCCCAGCTCGCGCGGGTACGCGTGTTTTTTCAGCGCGGACTTTTTCGGGGGTTCGTACTCGCAGAGACGTAGGCCGGAATTAATAAAGCCTTTGCCAGAGCCGCACGAATTTTTTCTATCAATTTCTCGGCTACGTTCCATATTTGAACGTATTGTGCTTCGCGAACAATAACTCATCTCGATATTGCTGGCCTGGCTCTCGCATCTCTGGTCCGTTCTCTCTTTCTGCTTCGCGTCTCTCTGTTCCGCCGGTTCGCTGTCTTCGTTCGCTTTTTCACATCTGCCCCCCACCTCCCTCCCACCCTCATGTTCCCGCCTCCGCATCGATAAAGTCACGGGCAGTCGCGATTTTACGACTCCAAACGGAACTTTGTCTATTAAAGCGCGGCTCGTTAGGCCCCCCCCCCCCCCATAAAGCGACCCTCGCGCGACGCTCGCGATCGCGTTTCGCGCGATTCGTTCCGGCCTCCGCGTTTCCGGCGTTTCGCGTTCCGATCCGTTGCCGTCCGCTCTTCAAAGATCACTGAAAATCCGCGTGGCCGAGTCGCGGTGTCTCGGATTTTGCCGGCTCGGTTTGGATCGGTCGCAGCCGACGAATCGTCGACAACGGGGCGCGTTCGCGGACGATACGCGCGGACGCGATCGCCGTCGGGAGGCGACCGTACGCAGCGACGGGTCCGCTTTAAAGGAGCCACGGATTCGTTGGTGCGTTTACGTTTGCGTGGCACGTGGGTGTACTCGAGGAAAACTCTCCACGGAACGCTAAGCTGGAACGAGAAGTCGGGTAATGAAGGATGGAAGGGCCGGCTGGGCTGTGTTTGAGAAGCACTAGTCCGGTCTCCCGAGAGTGGTCGGTCTTCTCCTGGATATCTGGCGCGGGGGCACGGTCGAGGAACACGGTCGGGGTACGGCTGGCCACTTCCCAAGGGAGCTCGTTTCAGCTTGGTCCCTCCCGCACGCAGAGATGCTGTGCTCGCGTAAAAGCTCCCGCTGGCGGGAGTGAGAAACCGGGTTATATGCAGATACATACTCGTTCTTCCCGGCGTTTCTTCGACGATAGACCGTCCGTTCTCTCCGCTCTTTCCCACTTAGCCCCCGCCCCCACCCCCGCCTTGCCCCGTTTCTTTCCTAGCCGCTGAAACGCTCAACGATACCCTCAGGTACGAAATGGCAATCGCTCCGGGCCCCTGCTCTCTGTCTTCCACGGCTCCAACACTCCATCCACCGTCCTCTGCTCCTCGTCGCTTTGTCCGTCAACGTCCTCGACGTCTCGCAAATCAGCGCAGCTTCTTGCTCCGTATCATCCGTTCGCGCGATGTTCTCGCATTACGTATTCGCATCAGACGCGCCCGCGTTACCTTTCTTCCGTTTCCTTTGACGGAGGCCCGAGCACGATACGCTGCCCCTCTCCCCGCGTAATCCGACGTTATTTCCGATCGACCGTAAGAATCCCCGCTGGTGGATGCTCCGTCCGAATTACGACGCGCGGGGAAAGGCGGACGTTAAGGGTGGAACGGAACCCCGTCGTATTTTCCCCCGGCTAAATCCTCCGTTGGCCGTTTCTCGCGAGCCAGGACTGGATTACTAGGGATCTGGTGGAACGCGCGACGGCACGGCTGCTCGGCTAGCTGACCGGACGTTCCGCTTTAACCGCTACCCGGGTCCACCTCTTTCTCCGTCCATTTCTCCCGCGAGGCTCATCCATCGATGAGTTTTCGATGCGGTTTTTCGAAAAATCGTGCTCGATCCGCAGCCGTTCGTTGCCGTTGCCCGACGTTCACCGAGAGCTCGGCGGCAGCCGAGGATCCCTTTCTCGCGCTCGCATCGTCGCTCCGACGAGGTAGATTTAATTAACGAGCACGCGCTGGGCGCGGAGGAGGACGGCGCAGGGGAAACAGAAGGGAAACGAGAGGGAGGAGAAAAAAACGGAGAGAAAGCAAAGCTGGAAAACGTGGCACCCCACAGAGTAAACGAACGAAATTCGACGTCGGACAGAAGCACGTTTCTTCCGACGCGTTACGCTACCACGCGCAACCACGCGCAACCACGCGCTACCACGCGCTACCACAGGAGAAAGATGTTCCCTCTGGAGTGGCGGCCCTCCCCGTGCTCGCGTTTCTCTTTTTCCGTGGCCCAGTTGCCGCCGGGAAAAACAAAGGATACCGATTCCGATCCGTGCTGGGTAAAATATAGCCGGCGGTTCACGCCCATGCAACCAGCCCGCTCTTCCCCCCGATTAAATACCTAAATACCGTCAGCCGCTGCTGCACCGATACGTGGGCACGACGCGTTAAACGATTAATCGCACTGATTGGATTCCAATTAGCCTGCTAACGACACCGCGGCCAAAGCGGATTTTCCGTTCACCCGCGCGCGGTTCGCGCCCGTCCACACCGGCCCGCTCGGCGTCTACCTTTTTCCTCTCGTTTCTTTTTGCCCCGACCACCCGACGCGTACAATGTCCACCACCCCCCTCGTTCTTTCTCTTTGGTCATGATCGCTCTTGAAGCCAGACACGGTTCCGTTACGGCGACGCGGAAAATACGGCCACTGTGAAAGCTCGTTTTCCTTTATTACCCTCGTGAACGATTTTATTGGTCGCGCCGCGAACTATTTCTTCGCAGACGGCAGAAGGCGGAAGGTATATCGCCGGTAAGGAATCAGAAACTGGTCCCCGCTATCGGCCAAGCATTTTCCACGCTCGATTCAACCGGTATCGACGAAAATTCCCCCTGGTAGCGCGCTGAATTAGTAAACAGTCAACCGTGTGTTCACGGCACCGTGGAAGACCCTCTACTCTCGGCCGCACCACCGAAAAGATTCCGTGTACCGTCACCGTCGCTTCTTCGCCCACCGTTCGACCCATTTTACAATCCATTCGCCTCCTCCCCATTTTTCCCTCGCGTGCACGCGGCCAGTGCAAGCACGCCGTTCGAGTAACCGGGGAACAGCGAAGTCGTCGAAAGCTTCCTTAACCGAAGGAACGTATTGCAGGCGTATTTGCATTCAATTTCTCGCGAAGGGCCTTCCTTCGCCGTTCCGCGCCTCGTCCTTTCAGCTTCGTTTCGCCTCCACCCTCTCGTCCCCTTTCTCGCCCCCTGTCGCTTTCTTCTTCCGCCGGCAGCATCCCCTCGCCTCCTTCGCCCTTTATTTTCTCTCCCCCATGCGCGCCGGCCATCTCTCTCCGTCCCGTTCGCCCTTTTCTTCGCTGCGAAATAGGGTCTCGGGGATGAAAGGAATGCACTTGCCAAACATTAGCATGCACGTACGTCGTAGCGGATACAGAGCCGCGCGAAAGCCTCTCTCCTCGCGAAAGAACCGGCGCGTCGTCGCTCGCTACTTTTTCCGAGTCATCGTCGATGTAGTCGCCGTTGCTCCGTCGCCGACGTCACCCCCCTTCCCGTTCATCTTCGTCGTCGATCTACGATTCCTCGAAGCTCAACGCTTCAATCATTCGAGCCCCCGTTATCTCCGGGTCTCGCCCTTTCCGCCACCTTCCGCCACCCTTCTCGCCCTCCACTCAGAGATAGCCGGGTTCGCGCGAAAAGCTCCCGGATGCAGCCTGGTCGCTCTCCGGAGTTTCGGAATAGTTGGCGGGAAAGCACGGCTGCGTCAAAGTTTTCCGCGAAACTCGTGCTCGAAGGGGCAAATTATGTGGCTTCGAGCTCCTGTTCGCGAGCACTCTTCTTACGCGGTTTCCTTTTCCGTTCCCCCGAGTTGTTCGTCACGCTGCCAGGACTTCGCGGCGGACTTGGAAAAAATGTATTTCTGTTTCCCGTCTCGGCAATACCATCGAGGAGATTCGCCCGGCGCGATCAGGGTAATCGCGATTCGGGGATTCCCCTCGATTAAAGCTCAATGCGCCCCCATTTGGCTCACGGATCCGTTGTCGTTGTTACGGGACCAGTGTTATCTGCGCCGGAGGATTATGACGGACGGGGGATAAAGTGTATTCCGGGCGGTGTAGGTAGCGTTCCGTAACGAATTTCCCACGTCCGCCTCGGTACCCGCGATCGCGTCGGTATGTTATTTCATTAGGTGGTCGCTCACCCCTCGCGAGGGTTTCGCGCGCCGCGCCGTATTTCTACTCTGTGCACCCAGCACCGTGTTTCGGGTGGGTATTTTCGTGAACGCCATCGGAGTATGTCGGGTAACGCCATCGGCGAAAGTAGCAGGGCGCGTTGAATTTTTCAGTTCGCTCAGCGAACGTTGGGGGGGGGGGGGTACCGCGGTTCGAGACCGATCCTGATTGTCCCGCTAAATTTATCGCTCCTTTCGTATCGTCCCGCATTTTTTGCCCGTCGTGCACCCAGAGGTATTACATAAATTATGCATCAGTTATTATGCAACGACTTGGGCGAACGATTCCCGCGGGAGCGGTATCGCGGCCGTGAATTAATTCGCCTCGGCTGAATTGTGTCTCGCGTTGACTCCCGGTGACTCCCGGTGACTCCCGGTCGTTCGTGTCCAGAGACGTTTGCATCCGCGTGCGCGCACCGGCCGTTCGCGATTCTCTAAAAATTCCCGGTCGACCCCTTGATTCGTCGACCGCGGCAACCCGGCTACCGGATCGCCCCGATTTCCAGCGACGCGAACCGTCGCGAGGAAGCGAGGTTTATTAAAAGTCACGAGGTTCGTTACTTATTAAAAATCGAGCCCGCGGGGCATTAATATTCATCGGCGTGTTTCGCCGATAAAAGATTCCCTTCGGCCCTCTGCGGCGAACGGGGAAGGAGCGTCGGGGTCTCCGTCTTTCCATTAGGTCTCCGTCTCGGATTATCTCGTTATTGAAACGATGAAAAGAATTCCATCGTTGGCGAGCGGCGGGGTCGCGCCGCGCGAACGAAATTACGCGGCTCCAGGCTCGATTTGCAATTTCACGGCCGTTACCTGGTGCCGATTCGATCTCTCGTAATCTATTGTCCTCGGCGATGAAACGGTTATTGCGTTGGAAAAAGGGGCCGCCGGCCGGGCCCGCGATTCAAGTTCGTCCCGCGCGCGCGCTTATCGTTGCTCGTTGCTCGTTGCTCGTTGCTCGTTGCTCGTTGCTAGTTGCTCGCTGCTCGCGAATCATTCGAACAAATGCTCGACCAGCCCGCGCTGACGTTTAATCGAATTCGACCGGATAAAATATTCGAATCGGTGGGCCACGCACCGTCGAGTCGCCGCCCGCCAACCGGACATCAATTAATTTGGATTTATTAGAACGAAGACTCGTCGATCGCCCGCGAAATCTCTATACCCCGCCGACGCCTCCGCCCCCTCTGTCGCCTCGTTTCTCTCCGGTAACCGTTTTAACGGGTACACCGTTAATTCCTGCTCGCGCAATCGCCGCTAGAAATTCACGTGTTTATCGATTATCCATCGCGGGACGCGCTGTGATCGTTTCCGTTTCGCGATTAATCAGCGCAGCCTGGCCACTCGCGTTTCGCCGGCAACCGCTTCCATTTCCTGCCTATCTTCGTTCCCATCGCGTCGTCCTCGCGATTCCCCCGTTCCTCTCGATTCGCCCCGGCGGAGAGGACGCGAAAGATGCGGCCCGTTTCGAGCGCGCATGCATAGCCGGCGACGTGTTCCACATTGTTCGACGTCCACGGCGAAGCCAAGCGGATAACGCGATCCGCGCGTCGCTTGTTTTTAATGATTAACGAGACGCGACAGGGAACCCTTGGGTGGTAAATAATTTAGGCTCAAAGCTGTCTCGCCCGTCGCCCAGGCTGCGCACTCCTGACACGTTTCCTTCGAACAATATCCGAAGAAAGTCTAGGAAAATGCGAGACGACCCAGAGGCAAGGAGCTGGTCGGCCTCGTTCAGCGGGCGTTCGAGATGAGTTCGGGAGGAAGCGTATTAATTCGATTTTCTGCCAACGGGGCGGTACGTCGAACGGATCGGGGCGACCGTCGAATCCTGTATTTATTCCTCGTTTCTAGTCTACCGGGCGGGGAGGAAATTTATTTTTCCGCCGTTAAAACGGGGTTCGCGTCGATACAGTCGGCGTAATCAGTAAATGAATTTGCCTCTCGACGCATCCTATCGATCGCATCCATGTTTCGGTCGGGCCCTCCGCGTCTAACAAAGTGCACTCGAGGGATCGTTCGGGCTAATTAATTCTAAAATTCGCGGACACTTCGCCGGCCCGTTAATTACCTCGGCCCGGGAAACGTTAACTTTCGATTCGATTCCGCGATATTCTACGGAGGTAGAGTATCTCTGGGTCGACGTATTAAGTCGCGGAGGTAGGGGCCGTTTCATCGGGGCGAGCTCGTCTTGGCCGCGATGAATCTTCGGGACCGGTGTTCAACTCCCTTTCTGGAGGAGTAATTGATATTTGGATCGACGCAGGCGACGATCAAATCGCGGAGGACACTCGGGGCGAACGGAACTTTACGATTCCGTCCGCGGTAACGCCCTCGCAAATTCGTCCACGCTTTTTCGCAGGCGTACGATTTACTCGGCGATCCAACACCTCGGCAAATTTGCCTTCTCCTCGTGGCAGGGCGTCAAGGTCTCGAGACGCGGACCCAGTTTATCGCGGTGCAGGCTCGTACCCTCCGAGACGGTACGGCGAAGCGCGAACTTAAATACGGCTCAGCCTCTGGCAGCTTGACATTGTCGGCCAATTACTTCCCGACGCCCGCATACTTTTGCCGTTCCGGCAAATCCACTCCTAGAGCGAAGCTTCCTTTCGCGAACGAACTCGCGCCATTTTTCAAAACGCCCGGCCGGCGGAATCGTTCAATCTCTCCGCCGGACAAAAAGTTGGGCAAAAAATTGTATCGTTGGGATATTGCAGAGTCGTTCGGCCAGGAGGGTGGATCGTCAGCGGAGCGCATCGTAGGGAAAAAGGATCGCCATGGGATGATTAAGGGACGCTCGTAAATTTCGATGCCACGGATCTCGAGCACCAGCCTTTGGATAACACTCGATACACTCGTCCGCCCTCCGTTGGCCGAGTGTTTTGCTCATGGTGGATCTGACCGCGACAGCAGCGGAGCCACCCCGCTGGCGCGAATGGGGTTCCACCCTCCCTCGTTTCGAATAGACGAACCTGTCGCTCCGGAGAACCTGTTCCGGCGTAGAAAAGCACGGGGTGGAGGAAGTTCTGGCCGTGGGGGTTCGCCGGTCGATGGGAAGTTTGGGCGAAAGGCGGCCTCGTGTCGTACAATGACTCTCGTCGAGCTTACGAGCTAATCTTTTATCTCGACGTGGCACGCGTCCTCGACCCATCTGGCAAAGTTGACGGAGGGGCGCTCGATCGGTCTATCGCGAGGATATTACGTCGCCGGAATAGCTGCAGACTAACGCCGATATAACGACGCCGTAAGCCATGGGGGATGGGGGTGTTTGGCGATTTACGCTCGCGTTATTTTCTTTGCTCTCCCCTACGACTCACCGGATTACATCAAGCAGGCGGACTTTTATTACATCATCGCCGTGCCCGTCGCCATCAATTAATATCCATCGAGCCGACTTCGTGCGCGAAGGTTCGCCGTCGCGACGACGAGTCGCTCGCTAGCGACGTCCAATTCTTCTCGCCTTCAGCCTCCAACCCCCCCGGGCGGTCGCGCTCTTTGACTTTCGCCGGGTTTCGCGGGACCCTAGGCGCACTTTTGCCGAAACTTGTCCTCTCCTTCCTATCGAATCTCTCGACTCGAGACGTCTGGCACTGGCGGTCCCCTGATTAACTCGCAAAACCGTTCCAGTCGCCTTGCGGCGAACTTCGCTCGTCCCTTGCACCGTCTCGCCCTGTCCCGTCGCGACATTTACCCTTACTGTCGCCTTGGCCCCTTCCGACGACGACGACGACGACGACGACGACGACGACGGCGAGAGAAGAAAAGAACGCCGATGGGACAGATAGAGGGCCGGGGGTTCCGGCCGAGGGGAATCACTGGGTAAATGCAAATAACGGCGGGGCCAAGACGAATCGGATAAGGAGACGCGTGCCACGCATTTTATTTTCCCTTGTCGAGAAATCGACGGGATGTATGGGCAAAATGAGGAATCGCCTCTGCCGTCCGGAGACCCGGAGGTCTGGGGAAGTTCGATCTGGGGTGACCCTTAACGCGTTTAGACCGTTTCCTTCGTTTGCGAGGGTGCATTATTTAACCGGCGGCGCGATTCGAGAGAGCGTAAAAGTTGGTGCGCGTCCGTGGCATTTGCAAGTAGGTCGGCTCCCCTAACGAGTTGCAAATACACGCCTGCATAAAATCGGCCGAATTCCGCTCGCTTTATGCGGAAACGGTGCGCGCCGCATCGCTCCTCGGCTCCGGCGAGTCGTCTTTCTCCGACGGTGGATGCGTCCGCAGCTTCGCTCCGAGGGCGTTCGAACAGCGATCCCTAGGGGCAGAGGGCGGTGGGTAACGGGCTCGAACCGACTGCCGGGGATCGTGAGAAAAGCCGACGATTCGGGCGCAGCGTGCCGTGAGACTTTGGCCGTGTCTTTATGGAAGTGGCGCGGGGATGAATTAGCCGAATCAGCGAGACGACAACCGATCCCTTGGAATCGGAGCGACGAGTCGCGCGCGCGCGCGCGCCTAGCCGAATCATCTCGGGTTTGGCGACGCTTGTGCAGCGTTCGTGTAAACTGGCTGTTCAGCGAGGAGAAGCTGGCTAAACGAACCGTGAGGTAGCACGCGAAACGGAAGAATCCGTGGCACGAGACCGTCGTACGCGGACGACGCGGAAATGGGACGGCGAGACGGTTCCCGGGAACCTTTCCGTTTCCGTGAAAGATGCCCTCGTCGACGTTCTTCCTCCTCGCGGTCTTCTCGCGAGCCACGCGAGCCCGAGCGCGCTTTTTCGTACGAATTTCTACCGCTGGAGGGGCGCCGCGAGACGCCGATCACACCCCCCCCCCCGTGTCATAGACGTAATCGTTCCGAATTCGCGAATGGAACTCCGTCCAACTGTTGCTTATTCACCGCTTGTCTCGTCCCGGCGTCTTTTTGCGAACGCGAAGAGGCGAATCGAGCCGACGAGGCCGCCCGGCTCGACAAAAGCCTGGCGACGTTAGCGCGTTTCCATCGAGGTAGCTCGCCTCTCGGAATCTCCGGCGATTCCGCTACGCCTATGACGGCTCGGATAACGAAGCAAGACGACGAGAAAAACGAGTCGGAAGTTGAACGGAGAAAGGCCGGGGAGAGAGAGGAGTCGCGGTGAACGCGCTTGGGAAAGGGTTGCCAGGGGGAGGGTGGGGCGGAAGGGCGAGAAGGTGAAGCAAGAAGCGACGAGGGTGGTGGAAGAGGGTGGACGAAGGAGAGGGAGATGGAGAGAGAGAGGCACGGACGTCGGTGGCACTGCTGGAAAATCGGACTAATTACTTTGTACGCGTGGCTTTCACCAAAACGGGCTCGCGATTATTTTCCTCGAGTATAATCTCGGCCAGACGCGTACTCCGGAATAGGGACTTTATAATCGCGTCGGGCTCCGGCTACGCCCTGGCAAAAGGGCGGAGGGTTCTACCTTCGCTGACACGGAGATTTCTTGATTTCTTTCCTCTCGCGGACCGGCTGAACCGTACGGGGCCCTCGCGGAACTTGATATTCCGCGAGGTAATCGCGGGAACAACGTCAAAGCGACGCGAACAGTAGCTTTTTATCCCGGAGACGCAGTTCATTCCGCCGCTCTTCTGCGCCAATTACCACCGGCCGCGCAGAGACGGACAGCCGTTTACACGTACTATGCACGGTGTGTGTATGCACGTGTTTGCGTACCGCGGGGGCGAAGGAGGTGCGAGTAATAAGCAACCGTGGTCGAGCGCGGAGAGGTCGTGACCCGGGAATTGATTACGCGGCCACCGGACCGACGGGGATATTTCGACCGCCCGGCGTTTCAAATTTTCATACGATCATTGTGGCTGCGAATCTTTGTCGCGCATGTCGCTTGAAGGATTAATCGAGCCCGATCGAGCGGACTGGTAAATTTGAAACGCAGCGTCGAAAAAGAAACACACGTACGTGGAACTGTCGCGGAGCGCGGCCGGGATATAATTGGTAGAAATAATAGAATTTCTGAATGCATTCCGGGTCGCGTTGTTAAAGTTTTTAATCCGCGCGGAAATACCGGCGAGTCGTCGGTTCTCGAGGTCGCGAAACGATCCGCGAGAATCGCGAACGGATCCGTTTCCGCGTTGAACGATCGGCGAAAGGGAGGATACATCGAGGACCGAACAATTGTTGGTCGCGTCGGGCGGCTCGTGCAACTCGAGTTCGCTCGGGCCCGATAAATTTCTGCCACGAAACGCTCCGGGATGCCTCCGTTTACGCGGGGTTCGATCGTTCGCCGTTCGGCAGGGTGCACGTTTACGCGAGGGAGCGTAATAGTTGCGCGCCGTTTTCGCGGCGAACCGATGGCGAGAAGGGTAAGCAATGGGGGGAGAAAGAGAGGAGCTCCACGTGGAGGTGCTCGATCCACATCGGATCCGTTGTATCGCGAACGCGCGCTTCGAGCCGCGGATCTTGGAAAAACGTGAAAGGTGAATTTGACTTGGGAAGAGAAAGGGTTCGTCCCTGATCGGTGGAGTAACGAAGCTAGGAGCGGGCGGGCGTGTTTCGCTTCTGGAACGATTAGGAGCAGTATTTCGTTGGGTGGGTCGGGCGAGGGTACGAGGCAAATGGAACGCTCGACTGCGATTACTCGAGCACGGAGATCCAATTGGCCTTGGATCGGATCGTCCGCCTCGGAGAGTATCGGTCGTGGCGTATCGAGCGAGCCGGCGGCTCGCATCGGCGAGAGATCGATACGGGCAAACATCGCAATCCACCTTGCCGTTCGTTGTGCCCGATGTATTCCCACCTGAAAAGGCGGTTTCGTATGCCGCCGTTCCGGTGCTCTCTGTATCGGGCCGCACGTTCGCGAATTATTACGAGTCACGTAGGCAGTAGTCGCGAAACGTAGAGTGCTATTATTACGATGTAATATGTTTGGAGCGAATTCTAGGGCCGGAAGCGCACGGCATGGGAAGACGGGGGCAGAGGGAAGGAAACAGGATGGAAGGGTAGAGGATAGGTGAATCGGGCTAAGAGTCGGTCGGGTCACGACGAAAGGAAGGGAGGAACACGGGAAAAGAAGGCGGCGTCGGTGCCGCGAGGACACGACGATGAAACGGGACGGGAATCGGGGCCACGCGGCGAGTTTTCTCAGCCAGTTGTCATCGAGTCTGGAGAATAATGGAAATTATCCACGCTAGACCGATCTAGTTCCGGAGCGTTCCCGAGACTCTCGTGAAACCACCGGTCGAGGTGCTCGTCGGGAAATTCAACGCGACACCCTAACGCGCGACCAAACGGACCTCTCTCTCTCTCTCCCTCTCTCTTTCGAGCTGCGACTCTCGAACGGAGGAGAGTCGTCTGTTTGGATAAGGAGGAAATTGCCGCTCTTATTAGGGGAGCATCGATCGGCTCGTAAAGGATTATTTTCACCGCGAGAGAGTCCAAGCTCCCGTCCCGAATTCTTTTCGCCTGGCCAGGAACGACCTCCCGATCCGTCGTATCTTCCACGAGATCCAGCATCTCGGAACCGTGGATACGACGGGCCATTGGAATCGCCTCGATCGCCAAATTCCTTCGCCGTTGCTTCCTCGGGGCTACGCGGGTTGCTTCGTTCGCGAACCGAAGGGGCCATAATCGTATAGGTCGCCGGAAAAACGTCGGGGCCGGGGATGGAAAGGGCGGTGGACGTAGGTAGAGAATTTTAGCCGGAGCCTTTCGCGAATTTCGCATCCGTTTTGGCATCGCGAACCCGTCGGCCAAGCCGGCCAACGATCGATAATGTATGCGTCGCCTGCCCCCGTGCCTCTTGTGGCGCACGCGAAAAAAGATAAATAAAATATTCTTTACGTAACAACGACGGTCCCGTCGACTCTCGTCGGACCCGGGGGGAAACGAGAGTGACAGCGAAACAGGAGACCCGGAGTTCGCGCGTCCACGCCGGGCAACGACGCGACGCTTTTCTGGATACCCGTAGCGACGATCGGACCCGTCGCGTCGGTCCATGGTCTCTTTGTGCGGCCAAAAACACGGCCCCCGGTGGCCGTTAATGGGATCCAAGGCGACGCGTCCTCGCCTCGTTAGAAGCTTTATTTGCGGCGTCCACGGTGGGACGGTACGGTTTCGAGGGCGCGATCGATCCAGGCGCACTATTTCGAACGACAAATCGCCTCTATCGGCTCGACTCGCTTGCGTCCGGGGCTTGTGCCCGGAGAGCGGTGGTCCGCGTTCTGGACGATGCAAACTTCCGTCCCGTGCGTTTTAACTCTTTGATCGGAATATTTTTAATCAATAGCTATACCGGCTGCGACGTATCCCCGTGGCCTGTCCACTCGAGAGATCAAAGGAAGCGCGGGGATTCGCACAGCGATTCAGGGTTCCGCGTTCTCGAGCTCCGCGAGCCGTCTCTCTACGCTCCGCGGGGATGCGAATCGGGGACGCTTTTCGCGAAACGATCTCGCTTACCATGGAAATCGTATATAATTACACGCGCGCTGAAATTCGACGGTGGATCGGGTATTTCCGGCTGCGCGTGTCTCCCGGATAGCAGGTAGATTTTATTCGAGAGGCGAGAGTGTTTATCGTCGCACCTGTGATAGCTCAAAAGGCACCATCGCCCGGGTAAATCGATTCGGCGACACTTTTATTCGCGTTTCGTCCGAGCCGAGCACTCAAATTCGCCGGCTACAAAGCCGATACAAAAGTAAGCGGAACTGCTTTCCTCGTTATTTTCCACGTATCGATTAACCGGCAGCTTTTCACCGATCGAGCTGGGTCTCCGCAACGTTCGCCCACGACATCCTGCTAATAGACCCCCTGCAGCGTGCTGACAAACCGAGGTCGTGTCATCGCTGATTAACAGCCACGATCTTCAATCAGATCCTTTCAATCGTCCCGTCCAACAATGGATAATAATTCCCCCATACCCCGGTGTCACGAGTCACGAGTCACGAGTCACGAGAAGGAATAGAGCATGCGGAAGGGGGAGCGAGGCAACTATGGACTCTAGACTATAGACTACAGACTATAGACTATAGACCATAGACGAACACAGAGAGAGAGAGAGAGAGAGAGAGAAGAAGAAGAAAAACAATTGCGTTAGGAGAATTTTGGCAACGGGCATTTCCTGCTCGAGGATCAGGGGTGCCCCAGAGGGAGCGAGCGGATTTCTCGGCGATGATCGTTCGGCGGCGTTCGTTCGAGTGGGAGGGACACTTTCTACCCTTGGCGCTCACGCGTGCAGGGGTTTGATTTACGTTCGTCTGTGTGCCTTTCGTATTAGCGGTGCGGGAAGATGGCCAGGGTGGTGTCGGAACCGAGCCTCGTCGAAATAAATACGTCGATAAATATCCCCCGTATCTCTATTCGGGGTACGGGATACCGGCTATAAAAATCGAATCCCGCTCCCTCGTTTCTCCCCTCGCGAAAGACGGCCCCTCCAGTGTCCTGGCGAGCAGAGCGGCGACGAGTCCCCGTTTTCCTTCGCGAAATTGCCATCCGCGGCCGCCCCCTTTATCGCGGTTAAGTCGCGTCCAAAACCGGCGTCATCGGACGGCCGTCCTTTGTTCGCGACACGCCGCTCGAAAACGGGTTTCCGCGAATCGAGGGAACGACCGCGCCAAAGAGCAGTCCGACGGGGAGATACGCGCTGCCTCTGGTTTTCGTGGACGTTAATCGCGGAAACCCCGAAACGCAAACTCGACCCGGAACGGCAACCCTAATCCACGGAGGAAATCCCGTCCGATACGAGCGGCGAGAGAGTCGCGAGATGGGGAACCCCCGCGAGTTCGTTTCCACTGTTAATCTGTCGTCCCGCGAGTAACCACGGAAACAATAACGCGGCCGTATCGGCAGCGGAAGAAGCGACTTCGAGAGGACAGAGGAAATCCGAGGGAAATTGCTGGTTCGAGGCATTCGCGTTCCTCGACGTTAACCGGCACGGTGTACGGTTTTTTGCGGCCGACCTCGGGTGGTCGAGAGCACGCTAGAGAGCTACGTTTTTTAAAGCATCGCGGCCGTGATATAGCTGACGCTGGCCTGGCCCGCCTCTTACCGAGACCCTCTTCTCGCCGCAGCTTTTGCGAGGGAGAGAATTTTATGGGATTTCGGTGGTTCGTTCGGGACGAGCCGGGACTGAAATTTCGAAGCTCATCTTGGGGCAGCTGGATCCGCTCGCGGTAGAGCGGGTCGGCGTTCGAGTATTCGCAGCTTGCCCATCGGTGCCGAACTGAATCAGCATTCCGTAAGCACTAAATACCGCTAATATCGCGCATGTGCCTCGTACACCTTGATGGATGAGAATTCGCCTCTCAAACTGCCTCCCTGGTCTCACCCTGTCTCTGTCTACCGCGTTCGCCCGGTATCGCCCCGTTATCCTCTCGCTCCACGTTTGTCCCTGCCGAGCGGGTCGCGTCGCTTAGTCACCAGCCAGATAGACTGTGCGTGGAAATTGCGTAAGCGCGCGCGATAGCGAGCGTACAAGCGAGCGACGGAGAACTCGCGGATCGCGACTACCTGCAACGTAGGCCGAGTGTAATTGATTTGCGACAGCAACTGAACAAGCGCGACTTTATAATCCGTCCGATCCGCAACGCGAACGTTTCGTCGCCTCGCCTCGCCTCGCCTCGCCTCGCCGATAGTTCACCGGCGAGCACGGTCGCGGTCCCGCGAAGTTACTCTTCTCCCGTGGCCGGCTAATTAAGAAGTAGGTACTTTAATAACGGTAATAAATGTATCGCGGGTCCGCGCGAGCCAAGCCAACGGGTTTATGAAAATACAAGAGAGCGGCACGGCGGTGGCGCGTTATCGGCGGACGCGGCGTCGTTTTTCACGGGAAAACGATGCGAAGTTCCAGCGCGAACGGAGCGTTAACTTTGCTCGTTCGGGGCTAACTCCGTCGGCCACGAATTCGCGTAGCAAGAAGCCAGACATCAGAGCCGCGCATCTCTCGTCTGCGAAGGAGAGGGGTAACACAAGCCACAGAAACGAGGGTCGCGTTCAAAACTACAAGGGTGCCGCGTTTTTTCCTTCTTTCATCCGCGGCTCCTTCCACGCCGCCCGACACTGTCGCGCTTTATGCTCGCAGCGCGCACTCGGAATTCGCAATCGTCGTCGCCGCGGCTCGACACCGCCGCTCCACCACCGTCGCGTCGTCGTCGTCGTCGTCGTCGCCGCGGTGAAGAGGAAGCGCGACGACTCGACCGGCATCGTTCGCATCGGAGTTCGCATTGCTATCGCCCCGTGTCACCCTCGTTACCGTAGACCCTCTTTCAGCCAGCCTACTCGTGATTCCTCCTCGCTGGGGGCGGCCACGAGTGTTCGAATCCCTCGCGGCTAGCGAGTTCTTTGTGCCGTCGGTTACCCGGGCAACCTTCGCGAGTTTACCTAGGATTAAATATGTAGCTTCGAATTAGACGAGGCGAGACGCGTCTTAGACGCCGCGAGTTGCCGATGATCGCGTGTGGGGGCACTCGTTGTCCGCGTCAAAGGGACAAAACCGACCGGAAGGGGGTTTGCTCGAACTTCCTCTTCGCGCGGCGAGCCCCCCGACCGTTTCGTTTCATCCCGGCTGGATGAACGTTGCCAGGGGAGCAAACGAATGCGAAGGAGGTCAGAGACGTCGCAGATCGGTGAATCGCGGCCGTCGATCCGGCGCCGTGTCGACGTCGAACTCGAGGAACAAGGGGGCGCTATAAGAAACGGCGAGGCTCGTGAACAAAGCGGCGGGCGTTTTGCTCGTTCGAACGGAAGAAATATGGCCGTCATTATCGCGGAGCCGCGAAACTTTCCAGCCTCGGTTTTTTTCCGACTCGGGGCACGGAGCGGAGGCCTGCGCGCTCATCGTTGAAAGTTTTTCGCGCGTATCGCCGATCCCCGTGCTCCGCTCGTGGATCGCGCGTTTCCAATCGCCGTGCGTCGACGTCGCCGTTGCTCGCTCCCGTCGGGATAACGATCTTCGAAATTGAAATAAATCGCGGATTAACGGGGGTGGTCGTTAAACGGCGCAAAGATTGGCGTGCGTGGCCCGGCCTCGCTTTAACCAGTCGTCCGGTTCTCGTCTGAACGCCGCCCCTGCGAGCAACGACACCGCGCCCGCTCGTTGCGAACCGACGACGCGCCGACACGTCAACGCGGAATCGCGCGGGTCACGCGCGCCCAGGCCTGTGATTTTTTCTTTTCGCCCGCGACCCGCACGCCCGGAGATGCTTATCGTCGCGGTCGAGCTTAAGCGATCGTTAAAGTTCATCGCGGTCGGCCTGGAGTTTTCTAAGGGCTGCTTCGCCGGTCACATTTTCCACGCGAGGAACGGAAAACAAGAGCGGCCGACGACGTTCCGGCTGCCTACCTTCCGGAAGATCTCGTTTCGCGGCTCACGGCCACTGCCAGGGACACGTGGACCGTGCAGCCTGTGAAAACAGGGAAAATAGAGGGAAGCCAAGGGGGTGGAGTAGCTACGCGAGACGGGGGCTGGGGCTGGGGGTGGGGGACAGGGAAGACCGTCTAATCCGACGGTATCACCAGCCAGCTATTCCGAGTCAGCTCCCGTGGCAAGTAATAACGCCGCTGTAACGGCATCGCTATCGTTGCTCCACGACTGAGTTATGGGACTCCGTGGTGCGGTGTACCCCGTGCATGTCATCGAGCCATCCCCCTAATTATGTGAAACGAACCACGCCACCGTCGTTGCGTCACGCCGCACGCTAATGGGAAGAGGTAATTTATCGGGGGTGGCCGGGTTATTTTCTTCTTCTTCGCGGGGCGGTCCGTCACGGCCCCCCCGCGTCCGCACGGGTCGCCGGCCGATTGGAACGAAGAGAAAACGGCGGCGTCGACCTTGCCGTCGCGTCGACGATTCGCGATCGATGTTGCCCGGAGGACGGCGACCCTCGAATCTGTTTCCAATTATGCATTAAATAGCCGATAACTTGAACCCGGGACCCGGTTTATCGTTCGGTAAAAAGCGGTTCCCGAAAGAGACCGCGGAAACGAGAAACTTCCCCGGCTGTGTACGCGTCTCCGGGGGGATGCGGTGTTTAGCTGGTTTCTGGCCTGCGGCATCGCGCAACGACGCTGCGAACCGTTAACAAATTTTAACGATGAATCGGGCAAGATCCCGTGGCTCCGCCGCGCGGACGACAGCGCCGTTATGAATCTTCTATGAAAAGACTATGGGCGACGATTTTGCGCCGGAACATCTCGCCGACCCGACGCTTGCTAATATTCAGGGATATTCTGTTATTATGACGGGATTACGTGCCCCCGAGATACTCGGCAATGTTCCGATAAATGTGCCAGCGAGATTAATACGGAAGTTCGCCTCCCTTCGGAACCGACTCGTTCTCCGTCGGCCCTCGGCCCGCGACCGACGGAGAATGCTGCAACTGGAACGCGCGACTCCGGGGAGCAAATTCTTTTTCTCCTACGCGCGGTGACTACTTTATCGAATTGGTCGTGTCAGTTGCACGTCCTTTCTGTCGCGTTCCATTCGAACGTAACACTCGGATTCGGATGTTACACGGACCCGTTTAAACGACGCTTAATTGATAACGGAGGTTTCCGTTGCGAGGGGATTTGGCCCGCTGGAAAACGAGCGAATCGGTATCTATCCTTGGGAATCGGACGGGCCAGCGGAAAGACCGTTCGTTCGGAAGTACGACGGCCGTTCGAGCGTTCGAGCGTTCGAGCGTTCGAGCGTTCGAGGTCCGCGTTCTAATTCCTTGGCGACCCGTTTCCATATCGATGAGCCGCGCGCGCGGGGGCAGTCGAAATTGCCCTCGGACCGACGTATTCGAAATCGTTCCGCGACAGGTGAACCTCCCTCGACGTTTTCGACGTCAACCGAGTGTCGTCTTTGCGTCGCGTTTTTTCCTCCCCCCTTTTTCCCCTCGCGATTTCGGTGCTCGGTTTTGTATTTTTGGTAGCACGCGTGGTTCACGCGTAGCGGAGTCGGGTCGCCGCGACCGTCCAGTTCGTTAGGGAATTCGATGTCCACGCTCGCGTGATTCTCGGCGATATACCGTCGGCCTTTCCGCGTCATTGGCGTCGTTGAAGCGACGATATTTTACGAGGATAAATTATAACGGCTGCATCGGGCCATCCTCTGCCGAATAACGGGGCAAACATCGCGGCACCGAACTCTTTCCATTCAGGGATCGACTTTTCCTCGCGGAAAGTTTCCCTCTCGACCGCCTTCCGGATTCCTCCCCCTCTGCTTCCCTACGATTATCGTGGAAAACACGGACGCCCCCTCGCTCCTCTCGTTCCTACGAAGATCGGAGTTGAACGCAGCGAAGCGACAATTAGGGCCCAGACAGGAGGAATTCGTGGTGGCCGCGGTCCCACGAAGAGAATCCGCGCACCGATAAAGGTGCGCCCACCGGAGAACATAAATTCGACGATCGTGCCTTTGTGGATAGCGGAGGAACTTTAGGGCCAATCTCCGTGGGTGGTGCTCGGCGCCGAGGACGAACGATCTCCAGGAGCTCTTTTCACGAGCCAGAGAACGCCGCTATTCTCTTCTAAAGACTTCCCAGAGACTCCTTTCGCGGCGCGTAACTTTTCCTTCGAGCACGCCCACCGTTAGCGGACATTGGTATCGAGAGGGCTGCGAATAAATCTGCTCGGCCCTGCCTGGCGACGTTCTCGAGGAAAGGGGATGATTCGTGGCGCTGCCGCGGCCCGGCCGAACTCGTGATTTTCCTCTGCTGGTTGCGGCACGGGGTGTTCGAGCAACGAGCGAGGGAACCGATCGAGCGTTCGTGGCAGGAGGAGGAAAGGGGTGGACAACGCGACAAAGCGGAAAACGCGAATGGCCGACATTTTGAGGCGGTCGTCGCGACGGACGGATCGAAAGGTTGCTCCCCCGAGTGACCGGCGGCGGCGCCTTTCCAGAGCATGGCTATCGATCGGTTCTATTTTCTGATCGCAAAAGTGTCACGGACAGAAGCCGCGGCTTTAGCGGATCTTCGCGACGCGAGGCGACGCGAAAGAATCGCGACTCTGTTTCCGCGTTTCCACGATAACGAGGCAAGCCGCGCGGAAACGGAAGAACGTCGAGGAAGGAAGAAAGCCGCAGCGCAGCGCGACGGGGACAGAAGGCGACACGGGCGGACCTCGTTTCGTTCACGATTGATACCGGCACGGTCGGAACTCGAGCGTCGACCAATTAATCTTATCGTTAATTAATTTGAACGCGGACTGGGAGGAAGGCGGCGGCGGAAGAGGTACATCGGCGCGGCGATCGATCGAAATCGGATGCATTTTCGAGGGTGGCGTTCGATCGAGCATGCGTGGCTACTATCGGTTGCTAAAGGTCGTTGTTGTTCGTAAAATCAGTGGCACAGCGGGGGGACACGGAATTACGGTGTAAGCCGTATAGGGTCGTCACGCGATAATACTCGGCACCGCATTAATGTCGAGGCTGCCGGTAATTCCCATTTAATAATCACAGGTCGTATGTTAACCCATCGTATCCGGGAGTCGGACCTAATTACGCCCCGTCCGAGCGTGTTTCTGCCAATAAACGTTCACGAGTCTCGCGGGGCCGGCTCAAATATGCTCGCCGATAATATTTTCATTAAGCGACGCGTCATCGAATTAATCGGGTGCCCGGGTAATGGCCGGCAGGTGAACCTCGGTGCCCGTCTTGGATTTCTCGCAGCACGGTGCGAAAAGAAATCGGGCCGCGACTCGGTCCGCGGCGCTCTCTGTGCTCTCCGCTCCTCGCGTTGTTCGGCGTTCCCTTCGTTTCGCGGTCGCGTCTCTCTGTTTATATTTGTATCGCGTTTCTATTTGTTCCGCGCTTTCCTTTTCCTTATTTCCCTTGCGGATCGTGGTCGCCAGTCCAGGAACGAGGGAACGAGGGAACGCGAAGACCGGCGTGCATCGTTTTATTCCGTTCGCATCTTCGCGTCGAGGTTCTTTGCGAGGCTCCGCGAAAGGTTAAAGACCTCGGTGGCGGCGAGCGGGCATCGCGACGACAAGGAAGATGACTCTGCGACGCTGAGGCGTAACTTTTACGCGGACGGGAAGATGAAGATGGGGGAGCGAGGAAAAAGGGGTGAGCCTGTGAAATTGTAATCGTTGATTACTCTTCCTCGCCGCGCCGGACGCGTAACAAGAAACGGGACGAATTTTTGTCACCCGGACGACATCTCGATCTGCGATTCGTCCATGGACGCTCGCGGCGGGTGCGAATTGTTTCTTTCTCTTCGAGAACCGCCTCTCGAATAATTACTCGCGACGATCGAATAGATCCGAGGTCCCGGAATTTCTATCGTCGCAAGGATTTCGGGCGCGCGCCGCGTTGCACTTTCCTGCGGTGTCGCGGTTCGAATTCGGCCGACGATAATTCTAAAGGGGGAAAAAAATCAATGATCCTCTCCGTTCGTTTCCCCGTGGCGAGAGACGAGACGCAATTTATAGCGATCAAACGGCGGAGATATTGGCCGACGCGCAAGGGAAATTTGCTATCCCGTACGAGCGGTGGTAACGGGGGGCCCACGCGAGAATATCGAGGAACGCCAGAAGCAGCGACGCCTTTGAATACAAAACGACGAATGCCGGCCGCGCCGTCCCCCGGCGTTCCGTCCACGCTCGACGAAGTTATAATCCGCCCTAATGGCGGACGAGAATGCACGATTGTATTTTATTCGTGCAGGGGGACGCGCGCGGGGTCGTCCGATTCACCGCGGCGAACGACGCGGGCCGACGTTAAACGACTGCGGGGGGCAGAGGGTGGTGAGAACAGCTGGGATAGAGCGAGAGGAACGCGGGGGGAAGAAGAGGCCGAGAAGGCAATCTCGTTGGTAATTGTCCGTAAGCGGCTCAAAGATTGCGGCCAATTTCTGATCGTCCGTGCATGCGAAACGCCGCCCTTTCTTTTCATCCCTCGGCGTCGAGGGTAGAATTCCAAGCGCGTCTTGACCCTGCGCTTGCTTACCGCTTTTCACCGTTGCGCCGGGTCGATTCCGTCGCGGAAGACTTTCCCGCCGACACGAGCAGAGACGAGTGGAAAACATCGCGGACATGTACACCGGCGCTGTTTCGGTCGAATAGATCCGTTTCTGCGTGCTCCAGGTAAGCACGTAGGGGAGAGGATCTGGAGTGGTGCCAAAGTCGACTGAAAACCAGTCCGCGTACGGAACTGGATGGATGAAGCCAGCCGAGAGGAAGAAAGAACCGTGGACTCGGTGGCGGAAAGTTTTCTGAGAGACGAGAATGCAGAGTCGCTTAAAGAAAAAAGTAGAAAGGGAACGGCGGAAGGAAAGAAAAGAGAAGAAAAGAAAAGAAAAGAAAAGAAGAATAAACGGAAGAATGAAGGGGCGAAGGAGTGCACGCGGTCAAAGTTTTTCGAGCGATTACCAACGACCCGTGTCCGATCGATCGCGTCGCGGTTATTACGCAACGATGCCCCGCGAACGCGTTCACGACGATGTGTCTTGGAGCGAAGAAGATTCAGACCGATCGAAACGGATTTCGGAACGTCCCCTATCCGCGAGGATCGTCCGGTCCTCCTTCCACGGCTTCGACGAAACTTTCGTCGATCCCCGACCCTCCAACCGAGTTTTCCACCCTCTGCCTTCGAACTCGAGATAGACGGCGGGCCGAAAGCCGCGAACGTAGCGGACAAACAGGCACGCAGCCAACCAGGTGGGCTCAGGTGATACGAACGTAGGCCGACAAGAGACGCAGGCGCGCGGGCGCGCCTGCGAGACGCGGTTCACGGATCTAGCTATCGATTCGACTGTCTTGCGGGTCCTCTCGAGGCTCGATGAATAAAAATGACATGCTAACGAGCGTGGTTCAGCCGGCTGAAACTAACTCCGGTAACACGCGAGAAACGCTAAGCGGCGTCCTCTCGACGACGTCTCGTCCCTGTTCCGGACGGAGCTGCTTTGAGAACCAGTCGCGAAGCGCGATAGGACCAGGGGAAACGGAGAAAAGGCCGCCGAGGAGACCGAAACAGAAACGGGAATCTCCTTCGAATCACCGATGCGATTAATATTCGAGCGATCGTTCGAGTAGAAACGGATTCTCCCGCGCCGTGGAGAACACCGGGGACACTTTGCACGCCAGAACGAATAGTTTGCCCCTTCCTCGCGGTGCCGCTGTTCCCCCGGTCGCTACACGGATACCGGTAAACTCGAAAGCATCTGTTCGCCATGGCCGTACGCCATTGCGCACCCTTGCGTACGCCCGCGTTTCGCCGATCAATTAGACCACCGAGGAAACATCACGGCTGATGGGGGCAAGTCACACCTATTGTTATCGATAGTTGATGCGCGAGCCGATTAGCACCTCGCGTTCTGGTTACGATCGTGTCGCAGGTAGGGAAAAAAAAAGCTAGAGGCGTGCGTTCCGTGCAGTTGAGCAGTAAACCGAGTGTGTAACTTGCACCCTTCCAGGTACTCGTTACACCTTTGCCGATAAAATGATGGAAATAGCCGAGGAATTAGGGGGTAAACGTGCCGCGGAGTTCCGATAATTGAAAAGAAATTTACGGTTGCGATCTATCGCCTCGTCGAGCCGGCTTTCGTTGGTACCGTGGTTAAACGATGCCCGCGTCGAACGAACGTTTCGAATCTTTCTCGCAAAGGCACCGGACTCGCGCCGATCCCAGCCCCTGCGCGAACGTCGAACCACCGAAGTGCTCGTCTCCCTGTTGCTTTCCGAAGCCACGACGAACCGAATACAAAACGCTCGAGTGTCTCCAAAGGGCCGGCGTATCGTTCGGACGCGAACGCCCGTCGCCCGTCGCCCGTAGGACGAGCGTGTTCTTGGAGTCGAAGAACAGGAAGACAGGGTGGAAAGTCACGCGACGCGACGCGACGCGGGAAGCTCGGGCGGAAGATTAGAGCTCGCGGCCTTCCGGTCGACTCGGCGCGACGGCCCGCCTTACACGCGGAATACTGAATTTTTTATTTTCCCCGGTACTTTTCCAATTACCTCGGACAGAGCTTCGTTCGCGTCCCTCGTTTTCCCGTTCTCATTTCGTCGGCCGTCCTTTCGCGGCTCCGTCGCGCGCGTCCCGCGCGTCGCCAAATGAAAAAGGGCCGTTGAAGAGAGCCGGCGGCGGATCGCGACGCCCGCCTCGAGTTTTGATTAAAACTAAACGGCGAATAAAAATTCCGCGGTCGGCTCGCGAACACTGGCCGGGGACGGAGACGTCCCGGAACGGTTACGCGAATACCGCGGTCGCTGCGAGCGTACCGAACGAAAATAGATTCTTCGGTCGATCCTCCGCGGCGCGGAAGTGAAAAGAGCACGAAACGTCCCCGACCAAGTCTTTCGGAAGAAGAGAGGAGCCCGGAAAAAATAGCCCGATGGATCCGGCCGATACTCGAGCGAGGAAAGTATAAAGTTCGCCGCGAATCGAAAATCGATGCGCCGACGACGCTTTCGCTAAGTGCCATTCGGGGTATCGTCGTTCGTTCCTCCGAGCGACGTCGAACAGCACCGACGAGCAAAAAATCCTGGAACGTGTGCGTCCCAGCTTGAACGATTCCTGACCGACCGAGGACATTAAGAATCGAGCGTTCCAATGTCTAATATACTCGGGGCGTCTCAACCGACGCGTCGCGACGGCAGCAAGGGTACTCGAGGCCCTTCGCTTTGGTGCGCGAAGGTCGCCACTCGCCTTCGTCGAAGATCGAGGACCGGAGGAGGAAGCCGGATTAATCTCCGAGGAAAAATTAGCGACAATAAAGTAGCAACGGATGCGATAATCGAGCGATAAATCGAGCAAGATGTTAGAAACAAAACTGTTCGACTCGGAGGGGCGAACGATCTTGACCGGGATGCGCGGTAAGAAAACAGAAGAGATTCGTCCACTAGGCGGGCCGTTGTTCCCGCGAGTCGGCCGCCGCTTTCTGCAACCAGGGGATTCAACTGCGGAGTGTTTGGTTTTGTCAGGGTGATGGAAGGAGATCGAGTAGGAGCGAGAGGATCGCCAGGTCGGCCTCCTTCGTCCAGGGTTCAACGGACTCCGCGCGTCGGATCTAACGACGAGTCGGTCCGAGCGGAGAGGATCGCGGCCCGCTACTCGACGAGGCGCTACTCGTTTCGCGAGCATCTTTTTCCGCCGTGACCCGTCTTTTTTGTTGTTGTTGTTGTCCTCTCGGGCCGGAGAACGCGAACCGGTCGAGCACACACACCGCCGCGCGTCCACAGAATTCTCCAAACGACTGCTGACCCTTCTCCCTGCTCCCCAAGACGAATTTCCTCTTTTCCTCCTTTCCTCCTGGAAGAGGCCCTCCCCGGAAAAAGCGGAAAAGTGGTGCGTGCGGCCACGGTCACGCTCGTTAATCGCAGCCGGGACTGTTGCACGTGCGACCAGCTCGCGGTCGGAAGAAGCGAAGAAACGAAAAAGCGAGTGGCAGGCCTCGTAACTAACGTACCGGCTGGCAAGTGCCCCGGGAAGTTCTTGCGAGGGTTCACCGCGGAGGATCGGCGGGTCACGAAGATCGAGCAAGAACCGAGCCGCATTTTGCCGTGGATGGTTTCTTCGTTCGTCGAACGAGGCGAACGGTGGAACGGACGGCCTCGTTTCGCGTCACCGTCTGTTTCCGGTCCCATAGACGGTGCACCCCTGTCGCGAACGTCGACAGGCAAGAGAGAGAGAGAGAGAGAGAGAGAGAGGTAGGAGAGGTTTTTATTCGGTCGGCTAACCGCGGAAAGCACCCCGGCGACAAGCGGAAGCGTTTAGCGAGCCATTAAAGTCAGCTGGCCGTTACGATAATCGAGCAAATCGATTTATATCCAGCCCAAGACGCGGAGCGGTCGGAACATCGGCGATCCGATAAATCGATCGACCTCTGCTCGCGAGAGTCGAGCCACGGGAGAAACCTTAGAAGAGGGACGGGTTGCCCTAAAACCTATCGGCGCTGAGAACCCTGGAGGAACGATAAAGATCCTGCAGCTCCGGTCCCTCCGTTGCTACTTTTCAATAAACCGTGAAACTCACTGCCGCGTTTTCACGCGTTACCCCGTCGACAGCGGCGACGCGACTCGACCAGACGCGACGTTCTCCTCGTTTTCCTTAACGTCGTCGGCGCGAACTCGAGCCGCTCGGACGAAGCGATAAAACTTATCCTTCCGGAGGAGTCGGCCGATCTGTATTCGTAGGGTCGAGATTCGACGGCGACCCAGACCTCGGGACGGGCCGCGACAGTTGGGATACTCGGTCGGAACAATCGGACGGGCCGATAAGCCGGTAGATAAACGATAGCGTGTCGCGCAAACACACCTGTCGTTCGACACGCGTCCGTGTTCAGCCGTTACCGTGCACGGAAATGCGGCTACGAGTGCGACTCTGGAAAACCGTTGGCTCGATTAAATGGCCGGGCGAGCCGGCCTCGTGTTCCTCCTCGGCCGTCGAGCGAAACGAATCGGAACGAACGGAAAGAGAAAGGACGTCGCCTTTAAACCGCGCCCTGCTCCTCCTCGGAGATTTCACCTAGCTGCGTGGCAATTTAAAAGGGGTGCCCCGATGGGGAGGAACGGGGGTTACTTGGCAGGTGTAACTCGTTGCGCGGAACAAAAACAATGCACTCGCGGTCGGTTTACCCGCGAGCACCGGCGTCGAAACCGAAAATGGATCGCCGCGATGCGCGTTGAAACTGATCGGCCATCCCGACTCGGAGAGCTCTCCTGGAAACGGCAATCGGGAAAAAGAGAAGGCACCCTGGTTAGACCGACCTCGGTAACGGAAACGCGCGTTTCGACGATCAATTATTTCCGTCGCGCAGATTTCGCCCCTCTCGAACGCGTTCACCTAGAGGCGCACCGTCGAAACGAGGTTTACCTCTTTGATATCCGATTCCGTCTTGCTTCGTCCCGGTTTAGTCTCGGTTCAGTCTCGGTTCAGCCTCGGCGCTCCGGAACGACAGGGCTCTTCGCGGATACTCCAGGGAGAGAATCGCGTTCTTGTCAGTGTTCGTTCAGACACGGGACGAAGACGCGCACTCGAAACGAGTCACCGGCAGCTGCGCCTCTTCCGTCTTCAACGAACACTCGACTTCTCGTGGCCGTGTCTTCCCCTGGGCTGGCGCCACTCCTCGCCGACTCTACCGTGGAATCACCGTTTTGCCAGGGTTTTCCTCGCACTGCAACTCCCAAAGGTGTCCCGTCGTATACCCCGCTTCGATTCGCCGACAGCGGCGGCCGTCTCGCCCGGAGATCTCTATCGGGCCCGAGGAATCGCGGCGTCCGGTAGCCTCCCACGCGGTCTCGCCTTTTTCCCGATCCGACTGAAACGCGAGAGAAACGCTTTTATCGCGGGGTGCTCGTAAAGGCCGTGCGAACGGAAGTCTTGGTCACGGCTCGTCGAGTCGCCGTCTCTCGGTTCTCGGCCGTTGCGTCGGGACGATTCTTCGCTCGCGTGCGGCCACCTGCGAGCGAGACCTTGCCCGAGCTCGAAGCCCCGACCGATCGTTCGCCACCGGAGCGGTACACCTTCCGTTTCGCAGATAGGAATTAGACTCGTATCCGATAGTAACCCGGATCCACCGACATTCGGGAGCGGCTCGCCGCTCCGCTGGCGGAACCGCAACGGCGGTGAATCTCGTGGGAATTCCGCGTCGCCGGAGAAGGAACGCGGCTGCGGTGAATCCGGATTAGTCGAGGTCTGAGGAGAGCAGCGGGGCCGTATACCGCGTCGGGGGGCAACAAATTTCCACGGGTTTCCCCGAAGCTTATTAAGCCCACGAGCCGAATCTTCGAGCCGCAGCGAGCACTTAGTCTGCGAGCGTAGTATCGGTCGCGACCTCAAAGAGCTTTCACGACTCGCCTCCTTCTTGCTTCCCGCCGCCGTTAACGATACCCCTGCACGCCCCAACGACCGCCCGTCTACCTACCGGGACAGGAAGCTGGCTTTATTTATCGCGATAAACGTTACTCGCCACCCTCGCGGCCATCTTACAAAAGGATTACGAGATTCCCCCTTTCCACGGTACGATGCCCGTCCCCTATCGCTCCCTCTCGGGCCAATATCGCTCGCCCCCGACTGATTTGTGTGTCGCTGCAACGGGCTGGAGCATCGGCCGGCCTTCTCGACTCGGACAAATTCGACACCCGATTTCATCAACTGCGATAAGCGACGCGGCCGGTCCCTGTCGGGGACGCCCCGGTCGTTCGTCGATGCGGAAGCTTCGATCGAGCGGCGCTGCCGCGTCCCAGCTGTTTCTACGCTGGATTGCGCTAGCGAAGGGAAGATAGGCGCCGGTCCAACGCAATATCGGTGATCGGTTGGCAGCGTCAGCTCTTTCCCGGTAATTTCCTTCGGTCGAAGAATTATCCGCCGGTATCGGGGGCCGGCCGAAGATTTATTTATTTAGCCGATTCGAGCGCGCGACGGAAAAATGGAGGCGGCAAGTTTAACGAGCACCTGGACGACGCGTGGACTGTACCGCGAGCTGAATCAATAACGTCGCGAATAATACGGGCCGTGTAACGAAGGGCCGGAGAATGCCCGACGACCTGCGGACGAATGGTCGCTTCGAACGTTCCAGTTCCGAGCAATATTTAATATCCTCCGTCGTGTACGAGTACGCGGTTCTGCAATACCTGGCCGGTTCGTTGGGTGGCGGATCGACGCGTCGCGACGGGGCGATCTCTGATTGCGTCGAGCGCAAGATTCCGCTCGCCGTCTCGAAGGCTCGTTCGAACAGAACTCGCTCTTGTCCCGCTCGAATTCCCCGGAGGAAATCGAGCTCGAACTTTGGATACTCTCCGCGGCCGGTTCGTCGCTAGGAATTTTTACGCGCCGTCCGCGCCGCCAACGAAACCCGCCGCTTCTCCCCGAACGATCCCGGGGGCGTGGATCCGATTCCCGGCCGCGCGATCGGGTATGCAGGCTCCGTGGAAACTTTTCCAATCGTCCGCAAACTTTGTTCTGGTAATTAAAGCCGCGCGAATACTTAATGGACTCGCGGCGGTCCATCGATCGCGTCGACCCGTTTTAACGACACACGTGCCCCTCCCTTGACCTTTGATCCCCCGTAAGCAAACGACCCGGCGGCCCGTCCCCCGTCAAGGCTGAATCGCGACCAGGGAGAAGCCCGCTCGGCCGATTTTCCGCGGGGACGCTGGCAGGATGCGCGCGTCGTGCGAAGAGCAAAGTTTAGTTCCCGTATCACGCGAAAGGATAACGGCCGGGAGAAGTCTAACGAAGAGACGTCTGGGGAGCTGTTTCACCTAATTTAACTGCGAGACCTACGAGAAGCGAGGTACGCGAACGCCCGAGGAGAACCGAGTCTCGAGGGCCTCGAATCGCGAGCACGCCGCGCCGGCACGCGAGTCTGCCTCGCGACCGCGCGGCCTTTTCATCGAGCAATTTGCTGCCGGTCCGCGGAGGTTCGCGGGGGACCGTAATTCTGCCCTCGTTCGAAAGATATCGGGACAGAATTACTCGAACCGTCGCGACGGTTCGCGTTTCTCCGCGGGGCAATTAGTCTCAGTCTCTGCGCCGTTACTTTCTCCAACGTGCCCACGGACCCCGACACTTTCTCTCTCGGCGTTCGAGCACGCTGTTCCACTGTCTCGGGCGATTTGTCTACGAAAGTATCGGCACCCTTTCGACGTCGAGGCGTCGAGGCGTCGAGGCGTCGAGCCGTCGAGGGTGTTCCCTCTCGCGATCTCGGGTCGACAGAAGCTCGAGCTCTCGTGAGTCGGTCGTGAGTCGACTCTTTAATTAATGGATGGACGTAATTAAGAGGAGGGAATCTCCCGCGGGAAGTCTCCGGTGCAGCGCAGCCACCTCCGAGGCGTACGTGCCTTCGCTTCGCCGCGTATTTGCGTTTCCCTCCGCGCGAAACTTTCCTCCGGAAAAGGACGGCTTGCTCGGCGCATTCAAAGTCGATTGGCGGGACGACGAATCCTGCTCGGAACACCGGCAAGAATGGCAGGGATAGAAGACGAATCGAAGTGGAATTTATTAAGCGCGTGTTCGGGGCCGGCTTTTTGTCGCGATCCGAGCGAGCGTTCGCGCGACGATCCGCGCCGGTCGGGGTGCAGGGCGGAATCGTGAAACGTTACACGAAGGAGGACGCTGCAGTTGGAGCTGGGCAAACGGAATGCCGTAAATCTCATGTAAATTCGGGCCGCCGCTTGATTTGCAAGCACAATGCCAGACAATTGTACGGTCTACCATCGAGCGGCCGGATGCGGAGTCTGCGAGTTTCTCCGGTCTCCCTGGTTAACTTCTCCCGTAGACCCGTGCGTCCCTCTAGTCCCTCTAGTCCCTCTAGTCCCTCCGTCCCTCGGTGTACCGATACTTCGGTGCTCCGCGCACCGCGTCCCTCCGCATCGAGTCTCCGTCGCTAAACGTGTTTAACGATCGTTCTCTCGTCCGGTCGCAGCGCCTCGTTTCAACACCTGTCGTTGCTCTCTCCTTCCCTTAAATCTGCCGGCCGCGTTTCGCATCGTTTCGCACTCGCAGCCCCGGCGGCAGCGAGGCCGACAGAAATATGTTTTTTCAGATAAAAGGGATTCCCGCGTACGGGTGCGCGATTTACTGGTCGAATCGACGCTCGTAAAACCGCGTCGCGTTAACGCAATGGAAAGCGACCCCGCCGACGGTACATCTGTCCGCGGTGGGTGACGTACTCGCGGCGAAAGCAACCGCCGCGAACCACCCACCGTTGGAATTCGAGCCAGTAATTCACGCTCGTCCGCAGCTGTGCTGGATACCTGCTGCTTCGCGTCGAGATCCGCTCCCGTTGGGGACCGCTCGAAATCCCGGGACCGCACCGCGTCCACGGCTTCAGGGGATACTCTTGTCGACCTTTGACCGCGCCAGAAATATCCCGACTCCCGTTCCAAAGGGCGAGAACGATCGTCTCGGATGGTGGCTTCCGATTGATCAATCGAGCATCGTTTCACGAAGGAAGCGGTCGTCGCGCTCTCGCGGGCGAGGAGACACACGATTCGCCGTTTCCCGAGGGACGAGCGTGCCGAGGAAAGCGCGGCTCGATGGCGCGATGGCGCGAGAAATAAACGGAGCGGCCCCGCGACTCGACTCCAGTCGAGGAAACTTTCGCCAGAGGCATGCGCGCACTCCGATCGGCCTCTCTCTCTCTCTCTCTCTCTCTCTCTCTCTCTCTCTCTCTCTCTTTCTCTCCCGTTCGTTCGCGTGCAAAACTGCGAGGGAGACGCGAGTCGAGCGGGCCGCGGCCGCACTTAACCGCCGGCTATCAAGGTGCCAGGTAGCCACCGCCTCGTCCCGTTCCGTTACGCTTCGCTCCGCTCGTTCTACGCTCGCGAGGCGACCGCGTCGCCCGATCCTCGCGATCCTCCCGTTGTTCGTCATGACGAACGGAAGATCGGGGACGATTCAGGCCGCGGCCACGGGTCCCTTGGCCAACGGACACGCCGACACGTGAACGCTCTCAGGACTCTCCGGTGTGTGCCTTCTGGAGCGGTAACAAGTGCGACCAGCCTGGACTGGACTGTCCTATTCGGACGGAACACCGTTTCGATTACGAATAGAGTGACTCGCTTGCGACATAAGGGAAATCGAACTGTGATTGTTGGGGGAGAATACGGGGAAAAGTGTCAATCCGATAGAGTGCCGCGTGTTACTCGGCGGGCACTTCGGTGGGGGACAGCGGAAAGACCTAGCTGCTCTCGAGCGACCGCGGCCCCGAAGAGGATGAGACTCGTGGAGAGATCGGGCCTCCGTTGGACCCTCGCCGCGCTGCTGGCAACCATAGGTGAGTGCCTCGACGAGACCCTTTGATCTTTCGTGCCACGAGTGGCGTCCACAATTCGCTTCGCTGACCTCGAACCCGTTCTTCCCGCGCGTTCGCCTGACCCTCGCGTATTCTTCGCCGCGGCCCCCGACGATTCGATTCTCCTCGCGGCCGATCGCCGCGGGTCGACCGGGAGTCTCCTCGGCTCAACAGGTTCCATTGCCACGGTTGCTTTTCCCGCGAATTTTTCTGACCCCCGAAAGATCGCCGCGAATATCGGCCACTCGCCCGATGCGCGCACCCGCCGAGAAGGAGAGGCGGGGTTCGAGCTTCGACGAGTCTCGATAGAAAGTCGATTTCTCGTACCGAGTCCGTCGCAAATGTTACGACACCGGGGACGAAGATAGGATTCGAGGAAGAGGTCGAATGGGAAAATAAGAACACGAGGAGGAGGAGGAGGAGGAGGAGGCAGTTTCGGGGAAAGCGAAAGGCTCCGTTGGGCCGCAGCCAAGCCGCGCGTATAAAGTCCGAGTTTACGAGTGGAAAGACGAAGGAGGCGGATTATCGGGAAACCGTGCGACTCCTCGGAGAGCGTATCTTCGTCCTCTTCGCCGCGAGCCCTCTCCCTATGCTTCTCGAATTTTCGCGAATCGCAGTTGCGTAAGGAGGGTGCCGCGGTGTATCGCGTAGAGGCAAATGTTGCCCCGTCAGGAATTCTCGTTCTCATTGTCGACAAAGCGGATTTGCCCGCGAATCGGCCGTGTTCCATCGTTTCACCTTCCGCGCGGTATTCGTCGGGTTTCCTGGCAACCTAAATAACGCGATTTCTATGGCTACCCGTTCCTTTCGGAGGAGGTCGCCGTTGGTCGACGAAAATTCGAGGAATGGAAAAACCGGTAACCTCGTTCGAGGGGACGAAACGAGGTCCAGTCTGCGTTTAACGCGACGCGAGGTCTCGCCGCGATTTATATCGGCCGCTCAGCGAATAAATTTCCGTTTCCGACGTCCGGTGCTCGTTCGACCGAACGGGTATCGTCCCGAGCTCTCGGTTTTTCTATCCGAAAGAATCGACCATCCCCCTACTTTCTCTAGCCGCGACTAGCCCGTTTCCGCTCTCCCGTCACCGCGACACGCGCGTTCGTACCGCGATTTTCGTTTGAAACGCCGGCGACGTTGACGGACGCGGCCGCATTTGATATTCGCTGTGCACGGGCTACTCGATATCCGCGTGGGACGAGACGCGAAAGGGAAACGAGCCGCGGAATAATTCGACGGTGCGCATTAGCCTGATTAAAATCGACCGAGCTGAGATCGCACGCGTTTGATGCGTTTAATGCGTTTCCAGGGGAGGGAAATGGACTCGCGGCTTTCCCGCTTCCGCCGATTTGCCTCGACGAGTCTCGACCTCGCGGAGTTCTCGGAAAGCCCCTTGGCGCGTCTCGAGCACGGCCTGGTAATTCGGCTTTCAGGTTACGCGAGGCACAAAAAGTTCCGCGGAAAAGCCGGATGAAAGTGTGCGCGCCGAGCACGCCGGGCAGAAGCGTGACCCGCGACGACTGGCACCGGGGTCGATCTCGACGTCGATCACGGGTAACGCGATTTCTTGGAATCGCCGCTTCACCCCCCGGCGGAGGGCCCGCGATTGATTCCTCGAATCGATTCCTCCGCGGCAACCGTGATCCAGCTCACTCGTGCACGCGCCTCGCTTTCCCCCGTTTTCCGAGCCGATACGCGGAAAGTTGCGACCGATGAGCCAGAAGCAATCACCGCGCGCCATTCGCAATAATCTCGCGGACGAAAAAGTGGACCGACCTATTGAGTTTCTCGATCGGCAATCGGAATAGACAACGAACAAACAGACTAGCGAGTTTAAAGGGTTTCGTTTCGCGAGCACGGTCAGCCGTTAATCCGGGCTGGGGGCGAATCGACGGCAACGGTCAGAAAGCGATATCCGCGCGACGCGAACCTGGGGCCGATAGAAACAAAAAAAAAAAGAGAGAGAGAGAAGAGGGGAGACGAAAAAAAACGATTGGCTGGAAAAATCGAGCCGCACCGTTTTCCGGCCAGTCGAATGCGTCGAAGCGCGGCTCTATTTCGGCGTGTGGCCGCGAATCGAGGCCGCCACACCGGCCGCGTGGAAAACGACGCGCGTCCACGAAAATTCGCAGGCCGTTGCCCCCTCCAAGTTGGCAAAGGCGTTAGGCGGTTAAACGGTTAGCCGTGCCCGGAGCAATACGGTAAGTGCTAAATTAAATTCAGCGGAACGAGCGAACGGTCGGCGGCGCGTATTACCGCGCACTGAATCGGGACCAGGCCGGTCGTCGGGAGAGAAAAAAAGTATATAGCCATACCTATATGTGTGCATACGTATACATATATATAGATATATAGATCTGTAGATATACATATACACGTGCACGCATGCAGGACGGGCGAAGGTGTGCGGGAATTCCGGTTCTCCGCGGCTCACAGAGACAAAAGAGGATAAAAAAAAAAATACGGGGGTGCTCGGTGAGCGCGGATTTCATCGCCGTGCGAAAATTAGTTTTCCCGTTAATTGGACCGAGGGTACGCGAAGTCTCCATCCCGCATAATTGGATTCGTATACGCATATCCATCGTGTTCCTTTCGCGACTAAAGCCGGCCTCGTTGTCCGATTTCCGTCTCGTTTGCGTTCTCGTTGCGATTCGCTGCCTTTGTGCCGCGCCGCGACCCGGCCTCCACCAGCCTCCTCGACCGTTTCGTTGGATGGTTTATGCAGCAGCTCCGGTGATTCGTGGCGATCGAAAGAGCATGCGAGAGACGATCGTTCTCGCGACGCGGAACGTGCCTCCGTTCCACACGGCTGTTCCGAGAATTCCCGGATCTCCCGAGGCACCTTTCCCGTGATTTAAGCGGACCGAGCGGAGGCTATGGGGTTACTTGGGACGCAGCAGCGCTGCCGAGACTACGAAAATATCCACTGGCCGGCGGCCAACTCGCTGCCCCCGCCGCCCTTTCGCGATACACTCTTACCTGGGCCCGCTACCGTCCCGCGATATCGCGGCCTGCCCCCGTATCGAATGGCTATTTATGGATCTCCGACCTCTGCAGATTTATCGCCGTCGAGCGTATTCCCCCTATCTGAACCGGAACAGCCTCTCGATCGTCCGAAACTACCGGGAGGAAGCGTATCGTTGTCGCACGACCGTCTACAGTCTACAGTCTACAGTCTACAGTCTAGAGTCTAGAGTCTAGAGTCTGGAGCGTTCGCCAACGAGGGGCAAAAAATTCGACATACATTCCGCTATCTCCGGCCAAGGATCTGCGAGTTCCGCGAAGCGCGATGCGATCGAAGCCCGGAAGAGAACGGGGTTCGTACCCCTGCAAGACCCCGTTCGTCGCCGGTCGATGGCCGAGGAGTCGCGGGGCGAGTCCGGATCGTCCGAGGTCGAGCATCGTCGTCGATTTCGCCACCGACCCTTTGCTCTTTCCTTCTTCGCGGCTGCGAAAGGGCCGAACGTACGCGTACCACCGGGGCGCGCCATACTCCGCCGTCGCGGCTCGAGCGGCACGCGATTCCGCAATCATACGGCCTGAGTAGGGTAACATGCACCCGCGGTCTTATCGCCGGCCGCAAAGTGAAATTATTCCACGTGAACCCTTGTCGCCGATACGCGCTCGTGTCGCGAGGGAGCCCGGCTCGCACGACACCGCGTGCAGTGCGCCGCGCCTTTTCCCTTTGCCGAACGTGTTTCGAATAGTCGAAATTTCCTTTCGTCGAACCGCCCCGACCGCTTCACCCCGTCCACCGTCTCCGTTTAACCGGCGCCCCGGTTCGAACTTCTTTCGAACCGAGCGCCGCGAGTGTCGCCCGCTCGCCGTGGCACGCTTGCGAGCGTGCAAACGCCAGCCGGAAGAAGGTTTTTCGCTGCTCGTTAGCGCCTATCGATTTTCCCCCGATGCCCCGCCGGGATTTTACACGGCACGCGTCCCCCGCATCACGCTAATAACCAGCCGCGTTAGCTCCGGCCACGGAATTAACGCGGCCGATCGACCACCCAGCTTGGATTCTTCTCGCGTTCCCCCCAGCTGTGCGTGCGCTCGCGAGCGTCGTCCTCGCGAGAAGCGGATCGAGGGTCTAACGAGGAATCGAGCGGCTCGCGAGATAGTCAGACTTTTCACCCGGCCCGGAGCGGGGGTAATTAAGTGTCCTTCTCGACGGTGCAGGTTCGCGAATCGATTCGCCGAGCGAAAGGTAAATTACGGGCTGGAACGAGCTGCGGTTGAGGAACGCGAGGGGGATATCCAAAGGACTCGTGTATCCGGTATCTCGCGAAGCCGAGCTCGTAGGAGACGACCAACCGGGCAGAAGACGCGGGAGAACGATCCGGTGTTCCGGATGAACGGAAACAGACGGCGATCCCTGATATCTCGTCGAAGCCGTCTCGCGCGAGCTACCCGGATCACGCTAATAATATCGTCGTAAACGAGAAGTCCGCGGCGGGAGACGTTGCGCGACGAATCGATCGATAAAACGGTCAGCACCGCTCGCGACGATTCTTTTCGAGAAACTCGCGGACCCGCTGGAAGGAACGTTTCAAACTGAAAGGAAACACGAATGACGGATCGTTTTTCTTTTTTGGGTGGGCAGAGAGCGAATGAGGAAAAAAAGGGATGCAAGCATGAATGCTGAGCCTGAAAGAGACACGATAATATCCGCGTTTCCCGTCTTGTTTTCTCGGTTGAGCGAGCTCGAGCAAATGTACCGGGGAACGATACTATTTTTCGGAGCACGCGGAAAAACGGTCGCGGAGCTCCGCGATAATGCGATTACAAGGCGGGCGAAAAACCAACGGGCGGCCAAGTTAAATTTGCTCCCGAAATTCTGGCCGTCCACCGTTTCTCGAGCATCGCCGAACATTCTTCCGCCTGCGTTGGCAGGGAACGCCCGGCGTTCGTCCGGTCGGCGAAACAAGCGGGATCGTCGTCGGTTAAGAAACGATAAGTTTCACGGTACCCGGGGGGATCGCTGTTTCTCGAATGCACCGCCCCGGCCGCCACCCCCATTAAGGATATTCCGATATCATGCAAATGCGCGTAAGCGCGGCCAAGAAGCAACGTCTCGTCTAGAACGACGTTCTTTCCCCACGGTCCACGGTCTTTCCGTTCCGAATATTTTCAAAGGTATGCGCGGTCTATCGCGGTTGCGTCGCCGCTTCGATTCTTCCGGTTGCGCGACTTCCACGACCGTCTAACACGCGACAACCGCTGCGACGTTTCCGATCGAATTTCGATTCCAGTCGGCTCCTTCCTCGTCCGTTTCGCGCACCCTCGATTCCCCGGGACAGCTTCCGAGTGAAGCGGGGCCGTCGACGAATCGTCCAACCCCCCGTGACCGTCGTCGTTCCGTCTCGTGGACGAGCCGCATCGTCCCACGGTGCGAGCCTTCGAACCGGATCGGAATAGCGCCGGTCGCGCGGGTGCGCCCCGGCTCGTCAACTGTAAACGAACGGAAAAGGGGAGTAGCGGGTCGCTAAGAAAATTGAACGCTCGTCTTCAATTAGGCCGGCGAAAGGTACTCGCGCCCATTTCCCAAAGGGGAAAGTAGGAAAGGGAGAGAGGAGTGAATCGGTGGAACGGATTCGGAGGAAAACGACCGGTTTCTAGCAGCCAGGAGGGCGGGTGGATCCGTGGCACGGTTGGAGCCCCTGTGCATTCGGGAAGAACGATTGGCGTTTACCCGCGGTTCAGTGACCCTGGTTCAATCTCCAGGCAAATTGAATTCTTTTTAAAGATCAAAGAGCGCGATATACCTATAAGCGACGCGGCTAAGCTCCGCCACAGGACGCTGCCTCCCTTCCCGTTATCGACTTATACACAGCCAGGAATTCGTTTTTCTTGCGAAACGACCGCCCTGTCCGTCGACCAAGAATCCGATTCTCTTCCCCCTATTAAAAAATGCCTGAAAGGGACCGGATCGTTCCCCGCTTCCTTCTGTTCCGTCCGGCGGGAAATGCAGCGATCCCTGCCGCAGCTCTCGGTGGTCGCGAAACGAAACTGCGTCGCCCTACGACGGAACCGATGACGCGCGAAACGTTGACGGCAACGAGCATCCGCGAACGCAAATTACGAAGGAGAAAAAAAAACGAGCCCCGGCCCCCTGGCCTGTACGCGTTTCCTCCGGCGTCATTAACTCGAGCAGGCCGTTCTCACGATTATGTCGCGTTCGAGCCGCTCGAAACGGATGCGTCCGTGGACAACGCGCGGAGCAGCCGGTTCGACGGTTTCCACGTTTGCCCCCGGCACGAGCTTCGACGAGATTTACGAGACGGAGGGGTAACCGGCAGCTTCTTGGCTCCGGTCCCGGATATAAATTACGCGGCCGTCGCTTTGCATCCGTGTTTTTTCGTCGCGGAGGCAGCAGCGTCGGAACACGGTGTGTCGCGTTCACGGCCGATAACCGATAGATACACGCGGCGACGGTGGCACGCTCGGTTGACCCGATTCCGTGCGCCCGTGCGCCCGTGGCCGGTTCTGCGATCCACGCCAGTCGCGGTACCGTAACTTCCATCGGGGTCATCGTCGCGTGTCGTAGAACGAAGGCTCGGTGTAGCCGCGGGATTCGCGAACGAGTCGTGCGCGAAACGGCGGGCAAATGCGTGGAACAAAGAGACACGGCGGGGAGTGGAGAGAGGAGAGGAGCGGAAGTCAAAGAGAGAGGTCCCGGGAGAGTTTTGTTTTTAGGAATTACGAGGCACCGCGTTCGCAGCGCGGCGTGGCGCGGCGTGGCGCGGCGACCGCCTGACGGAGAATGGCCGGCACGTTTTCAATTAAGCCCATAATTACGAATTCGATGGGAATATGCCCGTTATATGTGCGGCGCGTGCACGCTCGTCGACGTAATTAGACCCTCGATATTTATGCCCGAGCATTAACCGTTCCGTCCTTTCGCGGTGCTCTCGGTGCGCTTCGATGCACTCGCGGGTATCGAGATACGGACGCGCCGCCCCGTAGATTTGTCCAATTCGGTACCGTTCTCTTTTTCTTTTTCTGCCACCTTCGTGACGCAAATGACACGGATCGAGCGCGGGTGCGCGTCCACCCCGCGACGACGAAGGGAGACGAACGAACGTGACGGAAAAATGCCGCGCAACATCTGTCGGGCACGTGCGGCGCGTTGCACCGTAGTACGCTTGAAAGCGGAAGTTGGAACGTTTTCGTGCCTCTTGAAGACGTTTCCGAGTTCGCGAACGTTACGTGCAACGACGGGAGCGTAACGTATATACGCGCAAGATCGATCACACTTTCAACCAGCGCGGATGTCTCCCGAAAACTTGTTAAACCGACTCGAATTACGTACACCGAGAACTTAGAACGCTACTCCCTGTATAAACCCATTAAGGATCGGAAACGCGTAACCGCGCCAGCGTCTCGCGCCCGTTTTCCTATCCGCCGAAACCTCCATTTCCCATTCCAACCCTCTCGCTGGAATGGAAAGCCGAATCGCCCCCTCCTTTTTCCACCGGCGCCGCGTTCCCTCTATCCGTTTCTGTTCCAGTCGTCGTCGCCCTCGTTCGGCTCGCTGCCGCTCATCCAAGATCCGCGGCGCGTACACACGGTGTCCTCGACATCCCCGTGGAGAGGTACGTACTCGCTACAGAAGCGCGGGGCCTCGGGATTTTCCACGCAGAGGCTCGGTCTCGCAACACGAGCGAGATCGCGACGCGCCGAGGAAATTTCATCCGCGCCGCGTCGCGCAGCTCTCGCGAAACCGCGCAAGGCGAGACCGCCAGCCTTGGCCCGCGCTCGCGCCCGAAGGAGATCGCGTCGGCCGTAGCTTTAATTCTTCGATTATCCCGCATTGCCCCGTTAGACGGTATTACCCATGCGGTCGTGCTCGTTGTCCCCATCTACGGCGATACCTCCGCCTCACCCCCACGTTCGACCGATCCGGCCTCGCCGTTCTCGTTTTCCACGAGAGACAACGGCTAATGGACAAACGCCCGCCTTTGTTTCGTCTTCGAATCAAGCCGGAACAAATAGAACTCGGGAGGCGGTGGGGCTTATCTGGTATCGCGCGCGAGGTGCAAGGGTCTCTCCTGTCCTCCGCCTCCGGAGCAAGACGGAAGCGAACGTTCCCCGAGAGATAAACCGCGTAAACGTAGCAGGAAAATTTCTTAAGAGAGGCCAACGGAGATAGCGTTCCCCCGGTCCGCGGCCGGGAAACTTTACGAGGCGGCTACGCGCAGCCGGCTAACTAGCCGTGCAATTATCCGCGACGATAGCCGCAAACCCTGGTGGCGTCGCTGCCAGTCTCCGTCACCAACGTCGCCGTCGACCTCCCCGTTCCTTTTCCTCTTTTCCCCTTTTCCCCTTTTCCCCTTTTCCCCTTTTCCCTAAACCGGTAATAGAACGGCCTCGCCACCGCAACGGGTCGCCTCTATCTTACCGATTTCAGATTGAATTGCCTTTCTGGATACCGTTTACCCCCGCCGCGCCTCTTCGCGGCTCGCGTTTCTCGAAACGAGCCGACCACCGAGCACACCCTCCCGCATTACCGTTCTCGTCTATATATCTTTTCTATTTCTATCCGTATAGCGTCTGCCGCGATCCTAGACCGTTTCGTTAACCGGAAGCCGGGTCTGGTGCGAAGCAACGTCATTCACCTCTGTCGCAGCGACGCGAAACACAGACAGCTCGCGCCAGGGTTACCGGAAACAAGCTGCGGCATAAGCGCGAGTTGCTCGTCTCCTCGAGCGACTTTCCGCAACCCGCTGGGCGCTTCGTTTCCCATTATCGGTTCACCTTCGACGCCCGGCTTGCACGGCTGACCCGAAAACGAACGAACGGTTGCGCGTCCACGGGAGCTTAGGAAAGGCCGTGGAGAGAGGCCGTACGGTAAACACCGAAGACCCGCAGAAGACGCTGCGGGAAAATGGATACAGGAGCGAAGCGTCGCGACGGGGCGGTGGCACGAAAAAGGGGTTGATGCACGGCCAGAAAGTACCTCGCCCCCTTTTTCGCTTCTATTCGCTACTTCGTTTACGATGCCGCGATTAGAAACGAGCTTCCCCTTTATTTCGTGGAAGCACAGTTCCTTCCCGGCGGCTCTCAAAGGACGGCGCGCCGAAAGCTAGGAGCGAAAGCGACTCTGCCTAATGGATTCGGAGCGCGAAGCTTATCGATCGCCTTCCGATCGTTTCAATCCAGTTAGCCCTATCTTTGTAGCAACCGCGAACTCTTCTCCGGCTCGCCGAATCGCGGCGCGGAGAACCGGGGGTCGGCTGAAACGCCTCCCGGGGATTCTTGCCGGTCGGATCGCAGTTAACCGAACGCGTGTCGTCGACGCGCCGGGCGGAAAGGAACGGCTCTTTGAACGGTTGGCCCTTCTCCGGGAACGATCCGTAATTTGCATAATTGTTTGTCTGGCTGTTTTCGTAACGAGTCTACAGCTTTTCTTTGATCGTCGGGATCGTTAAGCGGAGAGCATCGGCGCGCCAAAGTAGGAGGCGGTCGGAAAAGGGAACGAAACGTAACGAAATAACAAAGTTTACCCGAGTCCTGGTATAATCTGCCACTGGCCACGTTTACCGATGCTGGTAATTCAACGACCGGCCCATTGTCGGGGGGTTGACGCGAATGAATCGCCGAGCATCGAATTACCCGCCCCCACGATCCCGTCGCGCCGAATCTCCGTCGGCCGATGTTCAAGCGTCGATCCGCGCGTACGCGCGCCGAATCCAGAGGATCGAAAGCTGTTCGCGAGCCCGCACACCCACTCCTCCTGACACGCGCGATAACGATACTCGTTCGCGTTTTTTCGCCCGGGACACTTTCGAAGATTACCCGACGCGCAATTATTCCCCGCGCCAACGGGGACGAATATCGTTTCGTCACGCCCGACGGAACATTCAATTTCGGTTCTTTAAGCTGATTATTAAACGTCGAGCCGGCGTACCGCTGACGCTTCTATTATCTCCGCGCGCGCCGTGTCTGTTCATCGATTATTCGAAAAACATCCGTTCGTTGCCGGAAACCTCTTGCTTCCGTTTTCCGCGTTTCCCTGCTCGGATACGGACGCTGATTATTCGAAGATGCGGACGGGATGGTCGGAGGAGTTGCATCCGGATAATAACTCGCAACTCTATGCATAATATCGGCTTGTCTTATTGATTTCCCGCGAGCACGTACCCGAGACCGCGGCGATACGCGTCCCATTTGTTCGCCGATGGCGTACGACCGAGCGTGGGGCGGATGGGACGACGCTTCGCCGCGGCAAGACGTTCGCGGCATCGAGTGCGGGACGGTGTCGCCGTAAAAGGAACGTTCCGCGTAATCGACGGTCGAGATGAAACTGGGGTAGCGCGAAACGGGTCGATTAGGGTGGGACTGGTGCGTTTCTTAAGCGACACGGGAGAGCGGTTCACCGGGGTGGAAGGTCACGGTGGAGCGGGACAAAAACCGGCCGGATGAGTTTGTTCTGGCGAGAGAAGTTTACCTTTCGTTAAGTCGGAGTGCTCGCCACGGTTTTAGGGGACACCGGAGTACGTATCTAGTTGGCCGCGGGGGGGATGGAGCTTTCGCTCGAATGACCCTCGTTCCCCACGGAAGCTCGCGGAAGCTGGCCGTCCCCGGCACGATTAACGCGACTTCACGATTTCCGTTTCGCGTGGATTCCTCCCGAATCGCGCTGCGATACGTATATACATACTTATTTACCCTGGCGCGACGAAACACTGGAAAGGGTGCGAACGTTGGAGACGCTGCGGGGAAAAAACGAGCGGAAAATATTGACTGGGATACAGTGGGCTGAAATCTCGGATGAAACGGGATAAGATATCCCCAGCCTCGTAGCCAGGGTGCGTCCCGGCGAATCGCCGGACGGCGGGATCGAGAGTAGCGGGGCAAGTTATACGGTGGGATTACGAGATTGCCACCAGGGGATTACGAGGATAGCTCCCGGAACGTCCAATCTCAAGGATAAACACTTTCCTACGTTCTTGCCCTCGGTCGCCGCCTCTGGAGGCCTCCGAGGCGAGGATTCGCGAGGACTCCGCCCGATTCCTCTCGCTCTTTCCCTCGCCTTTTCTTTATCGCGTTTGCGGAAGACGATGTCCTCCGCCTTATTGAGACACCGACACGCGGGGGGGGGGGGGAACTTCGCTTGCGCTTTCCACCCCCTGCCCTCCATTCCTCGGCTAAGCACTCGTCCGTATTCTTCGCGACTGCCGGAAAGTTGACGGAAGCGGACAAGCGAGGAAGGAGAGAAAGAAATCTTAACGAGCGACTCGAGCGATGGAGGCTGAGGGCGCGATCTCGAGAACCGGCCGCGAGTAGCGCGATAAACGGGAACAAAGGAAACGAACGGGAGCCATATCCTCGAGCTATGCGGGAAAGCTAGTTTTATCGAGGTTACTCCTGCTCGTGCATCGCGGCGTGCCGCCTCGAACTCGCCTTTCGCGTCGATATTGCCACTCGATTCGGGACGCTGCTCCGACGTCCTTCGTCTCGACGCTTGCAGCGAGCTGAAAGGAGCTTTTTCCTCCCTCCGTTCCCTCGCAGCTCGTTTTCTCCCGTGATTCCGCGCAACACCAAAGGGCGAGCTCGTCCCAAAGTTTCCTCGCGGCGGACGGCGGACGGCGGACACGGACGGAGTAACGCGAGCTCGCGGTGAAATTTACGCGGAGCCACCGTTCGCGGAACGTTCCTTATAAGAACGAGCTGCCGGGTTGATAATATCGCGCGAAGATGCACGCCAGACGGGCGGAATGGGGAAAAGGAAAAGTTTGGATCTCGCGGAATAAGGGAGGGCCGCGCGTTATACGGGTTTACAACGCGGTGCCTTGTAATAGCTGGCCTAGTAAGTTGCACCGTTACTCGACCATAAACACCCGGGTTGCGTAACGACGCGAACGCAATGCCCATAAATAAGGAACTCGAGGCGGGCGAGTAGCCGCGAGTGAGCGAGCCACGCGATTCCGCCCTGCCTTTTTTTTCAACCTGATCGATTCACGGCGTACGTGGGACGCGTCGAATCGGTAGCGCGTTCGTTCTTCGCAGCCTTCTTGGAAAACCGAAAATCGTGTGGGACCTGCCAGGGCACGGACGCGTTGTCGAACGACCACCCGTGAACACAATGCCGACGGTGTTCGTCGGTTCCTGGAACCGCCATTCAGACGAACCTCTTTCGGCCAGCCTCCGAAAATTTTTCCCAGAGTGCAGGGCTAGCATGAGCGGATCATGCTGGCTCAACGATCGGTCGGCTTAACCTTGTTGGCTTCGACCCCATTGATCGCAGCTCGTAATGGGGTAGAGCGTAGAAGGGCAGGCACGCATGGGACAATTAATCGAAGCAGATTTTTCTCGGGAATTCGACTCGGTTGCATTCCACGAGGCTCCAATTGGGGAACTATGGACGGGCGGGCCATAGCCGTTTAGCCGCTATCGGAGTGGCCGGTGGCCGCGGACGCTGGTATTTACGGTGCTACCGAATCGGAAAACTTTCGGTCGGGTCAAGACCGAATTACGTCGACGAAACATTTGCGTCCGAACAAATTTCTGCCCGGCTGGCGACATTCGTCACTCTCCCCTCTCCCTCTACCTGTCTACCTATCTACCTATCTACGAAAGCGATGAAACAGCGACTTCGTAGATTTCAAAGTTCCCCTCTTTAAAGATCGACGAAAGTGATACGCGGAAAAGTACTGTTCTCCGCCGGTGCCAGAAAGTGGATGGTGGGGGATAAAAGATTCCAGCGAGAGTAACGTGCACCGATTATCCTGTTTAAAAGCCAAAACGAAGAGGACAGAACGAATCGAGCGGCGCGTTTCTCCGGCCGGGAGTTGCGAGCCCAAGACTTCGGAGTGCCAAAGGTAGATTCTCCGTTGGACGGTTTCCGAAGGTGGCTGCGGTGGAGGGAGTAGAGGTAGGCTGAAAAAGAGTGGAGTGGAGAGGAGAGACAGAAGACGAAAGAGAGCGGCGGGAGACAGGAAGGGGGCGGGGAAGCAGAAAGAGAGAAAGAAGGTAACCGAGTGGTAGGAGCGGCAACCGGCTCGACTGGAATCCAATGGCGCAAAGCCAAGAATTTTCAGTTTTCATGAGGAATTTTCCGTCTCGGGCCGAGCTCCGCTCGGTGCATTCGTAAAAACATCGAGGATCTGGCCGAGTCGAGTACGGAGCCAGGGAAGCGAACAACGGAGTCGCGTAGAAAAACCGAGACCTCGGAGAAGCCCGGAAAAAATGGTTTCCAAAGTTGTCGTCCGAGTGAAGCACGGTACGAGAAGAAGCAACGGGACACGGATTAGAGTATACGGTGTATTGCCGGTTGGGGAAAGGCCTGGGGATGAAAAGGAAAAAAATGCGTTCGCGAGCTTTGTCTCTTTAAGGTTAAAAACGTCGAGCAACTGGAACGGTCGTATTTGGAGCACGAATAGGCTTTTGCGCTCCGAAGGCTATCCGACTGCGCGGCCGAACTTGCGTTCTTTTCCGTTCGACGTGAGAAACGATTCACTTGGAAAATGCAGGCCATGTCGCGGTATATTGTGTTCGCGATCGTGCGACTCTTGTTGCTCCGGGGAAACTCGGGGAGAACGACGCCTCGGAAGAAAGCAGGATTACGAAGTTTCTTCTTTCCTGTAGCTGAATCTTTTCCCTCGGATCAGAAACCGATCGCACGTAGCTTTAAGAGCATCGAAGCTTTAATACCTCCGGCCGGAGTATCGGAGCTCCGTTGAATAAACGTTTCCATGGACGTTAAAAGCACGCGACGAGTAATTTCGAGCAACAAAGTCGGGCAAAACGGTCCGTATAATCTGGCAATTACCCGGCCCGATTAAATTTACTCGGAGAGCTTGGACTATTAATTACCTACAAACGTTGTCCCACAGTTAACCGACTGTTAGCTTAATCCCGTTCGATTCCACGTAAACGGGCAAACAAAAAAAGAGCTTCCTCCGGCAAATGATACGATACTATGACCTCGATCGGTGGATTACTCGTTCTCCCCCCCCCCCTTCTCTCGGCACCCTTTAAATCGCTTCATCCTCGAATCCACGGCTCGCGGAGAGCTCGCCTCGGGAAACCCGACTGCTACGCCAATGGCGGAGAAGTGGGACCGGTGTGACGGGTTCGCAGATGCGAGACCCTCGGCTCTCCAAGCGCCTCGACGCTTGTACCAGCTCGAGACGGCCAGCGCTCGTTCCGCGCGCACTTCTCGCCGCGTTTTCTCGACGCAGAGGAAATCCTGGATAACGGTCGATCGCGGGAGCCATCGATTTCGCGCTAATCTCTCCCGATCGAGTACGGTCCTCGCGCGATTCCGCTAGATTCGTTCCGCTATTCGCGAGCATCGGCCGATCTCCGCGCTAATTTCGACCTCGTACCTGAATGGCGTAACAGCAGACACTCGTTGCGCACTCGGAACCAGTCGAAACTGATTCATCGCGTAGAGCCGCACAGTATGCGTCAAGAAATGACGCACCATAGTAAATCCATTGAACGTGCCTCAATCGCGCATCCGTTTCCCCCCCCCTCTCTCTCTCTCTCTCTCTCCTTCGATCTTCTCATCTGCTCGCGAGCTCGCGTGCTCGCGGGCGCAAGGGCGCGCGCACAAACGCACGCGGAAAACGTGCCGGAAATCCGTGCAACAGGTGCCACCGGCAAACTTCTCGCGCAGTTTCGCAGGATGCTGGTACAGTTTCGGGAGCGAAGCAACGGGCGATAAGGAATCTGTCGGTGCGTCGCGTTTTCCAATCGGGAAATCGATCGTCAGTTGCGGGGGGGGGGGGTGGTTGCTTCGACGATTGCGGGCTCCTCTCCGCGGAGGCGGGGTGGAGGCTCGCAGGCTTCGTCGCGCTGCTAGATGATAAATCGTCGCGCGGGTGCCATGTATCCTCGTGTCACCGCGCGGGGACGAGCTACCGAACTCGCGGAATTCTTCTTCCGACCGAGCAGGCTTCCTTCCTTTTTTCTCATCCTCTTCTCCGGACGCTCCATCGCGTCGCGTCGCTAAACAGATTTACGAGCGACACTGGCCATGGCTCGCTTTAAAAATGCGCTCAGTATCGGGAGTTTGAGGAGCTGTGTTGGCCGGACTGAAAATAGGATCGCTGCGTTTCGGTGCGCGTACCGTACCTGGCTGGCAATCGAAGAGTCGGCTGCGTACAGTACTGTTTGCCGGGATCGAGTTGACGTTTCGTCCGTTTGCGAAGGGGGCTCGTTGCGAGAGTCCCGAGCGACGTCGGAGTTTCTTCGTTCGATTGCGTCGCGTTCGCTTAATGCGTGTCCCGTGTTGGGATTAAACAGCTACGGTGTTTCTTTCACGGCTAATGAGCAGGCGGAGAAACGGAATAGCTGCGATCTGCATTGCGCGTGCAGTGCCTAGGAAACGGTTCTCCCTGCACGCTTCCGTCTATCGCTAATAGCTATTCGTTTCCTGCTTGTAATAATAATAATAATAATAATAATAACGATAAGTCTATCGACTCGGCTGAACCGAAGCACAGGCGGTACCGGTGTATTCTTGCGCGGAAACGACCTCGATTTTTCCCAGCCTCGATTGTCCTCCGTCGGTTGTTTCTGCCCGCTCGTCGGTGGGGAAACGCTGAATTCGTTACGCTCGTAAATGCGTCGGGCTCGTTTCTTTTCCGGCAGCTCGTCAAAACAGCGGCGGGCTGCCAGCACACCCTGGTCCCGGCGTCGCGTCGCGGCAACGTTTAGGTCGCTCGGTCACGTTCGACCACTCTCCAGGAAGAAAAAAAATCGTGAAGGGAACACAAAGGGAACCTTCGAAACAGGCTTTCTAAGCACGCAGGCACGTAGGAACGCAGCGGCGATACGCGTGCAACTTATATACGTATACGCGTGCGTACTTATGTACACGTCGGTACTCCACCGCTGCGTGCGCGTAGAAACGCACACCGGGGACACGTGATACGCGCTCCAAAGGTATCTCGTGCTCGTTCGTCGTCCCTCGGTGTGTACGTACGCGCATTGTTTCACGCGAGGGCGAGAGATCGTAGAGCCGCGCGTATAGCTGCGCCAACGGAAGTCTCGATAAAACCGCGATCGAATGGCTTTGGCGTTCGGAAGAAAGCAATCCGTGGAAGAGATAAACGCGGCGGCGAAAGCGACGACCGATACCAGCAAGCATAAGTGGCCAGCGACGCGCGACTCCTTATCGAACGGAGGTCGAATGGAAGCCAGCCGTTATCGCCACGGCTTAGCGCCCAGAAGCGCTAGCGACCAGAATCATTCCTGCTTCGGGGGAGAAAAGATTTTCAGCAGTCGATTGCTCCACACCTCTTAATTGCTCCGAGGTACTAATCTTCCCACCATCTATCTTCTTGTAACCCATTACCCGATCTTCGGTCTGTTGCCTGCTTTCCTGCAAACAGGATCTCCCTCTCCCTTTCGCTCGGGGAGAATCCTCCAAGTGCTTTTATTTCGTCGCGAAAGTGGAGTCGGGATCTTCGACGGAAACGCGACCCTCTTCTCTTCCTCGTGTCTCGCCCCCAGCGAGGAAGGGACACCTCGGGGCGACTGCACCACCGCCGTCCCGTTTTTGCGCGCTACAAGTCTATCGAGCATCGATCCAGCACGCCAATCAAAGAGAATTTTGACGGGGTTCGGGGGTCTGGAAGCTGTTCTGGTATCTGGCGTACCGTGACGCGAACAGGGTTAAATTTAGCCCCGATCGTCTCTCGAGGAAACGTTGAACCCAAAGACCTTTCCATCCTCTTCTTTCTCCGCTGTTCCGCCTTCCTCCTGTCTGTTCGGTCGGTCGGCTGGCCGGTCGCTCTGCTTCGTGGTCCTCGGTGGGCCTCCGACCTCCCTCGGTATCCGCGGGTCGCTCACAAATATAGTCGCTGCCAGGCACCGGGATTCGCGCGTCCGTGCTCCGAAACAGCAGCCGCTGTTATTCCTCGGGATATATGTACAACAGAAGGCCCGCGGTCGCGATATCCGGTCGACTCGTGTTTTAACTACGCGGCACGTGTGCTTTCTTATCAGCGTCCGCCGCTCGCCCAGCTTCCCCCCGCGTCTTCGGCCACCGTTTACACTTCTTTCGCATTTCGTGAACGTAAACGATGACTACACACCTACGCATACAAAGGCCGGCCGCGTCGACGACGCGTCGCCCTCGCCGACCCTGCGTCTCGTTTCTGACGCGTTTCCCTCCGCTCCATTTTTTCCCGTCCTCGACCCGTCGTTTAATGGTACACCGAACAGCCCGCTCCGCCGCCAAGACAGAGCTCAGGAATGCTCTCGACGGTGCGCGCGCGATAAGCGCTCTCTCAGCCTCTCTCCACCAGAGTAGAGAGTTTTTGTCGTCGAATCGGCCGTGGCGACCGTTTCCGCCGCCACGAAATGAAAGAGCCCCTTGTTGCACGACTCTCCCGGGGCCATGCGGTTTCGCTCAGCCTCCTCTCGAGAGGCGAGATGACCTCTTCTTCGCCCGACCGACGTCGTTCCTTTCCAGCGTTAACGTTCGATGCCTGTTCAACGTCTACGCACCCGAACGAGTCCACCCAACACGCGTCGGTACGCGCATCGGTACGCGTATGCGTGTCCAACGAACGATGCACACTTGCGTATGTACATCGCGCATAGCGGTACGTACACGCGTACTCGCGTGTCCGAGCCTCCGCCGTGGCAAACACCGGTGCGGCGACGCAACCTCGCGTTTGTTCGAGCAGCGAGCGTATCGGTGGACGCGCGACGCCTGAGAATCAGGAATTCCAAGGTCGACGAAAGGCGGGGACGGTAGCGTCCAGGGAAAGCTATTCGATAGTCCACGGCCGTGGGTGGATTCGTTGTAGCGAGTCGTTTCAGTACCTATTCTCTGTGCCACGACTAGGTCGTTACGCTCGTTTCGTGGCGTCGCGATGCCCCGTCTGCGGGAGGAGTTCGGGTACGCGAGGCTGACCGGTTCGGCGTCTGGCCCGAACCGACTGCTGCCTCGGAGACGAAACAAAGAGGTGGCCCGAAGCTCGGCCGAATATTTTGCATTCGCCGATAGCAGATGGGACCGGCTGTCGGCTCCGTTTCGATAGGTTCGTCGCAAGGACGACGGGGTTGCTCGATCTAGACGTCAATTGGACCTTGAAAGAGTTGAATAGAGGCCCGGTGTCATTCGGAGCAGGAAGCAGAGTTATTTAACACCGGGGCAGATTCACAGTCGCCGTGGAGTACGAGGAATTCGTTATTCCTCTTCGAAGAAGGCTGCGCGCTGTACGCCGGCGTAAAGAGTGAAACTGTTCCAGCGATTCCGGGATTCCGGGATTCCGGGAACGGGTCGAGTTGCATTTGAGGAGCCTCCTCGAGAGGCTGAGCCAACGATTTATGGGAACGGATAAGCAGAACGGCTCCGTTCCTACAATTACCCTCGAACATCATCGATCAGCGTGTCGCGAGTCGCCAGATATACTCCTTATCGAAGTGTCGAGGAGACCACCGCGACCCATGATGAATCCCGTGTCATCGAATTCGGTGACCCGTGCTCCTCGGAATGGAGCGTGTCACAGCGGATTTGGACACTGGCCCCGTGTCCGGGCATAGCCGATCGAGCGATCGTGGAACAAAGGCTGGCGCCGATAACGCACGTGCTAGAATGGTAACGGTAAGAAAGTCGAACAGAGTGGTGGCATTACTGGGCCCAGAGTACGTACACGCTTATACATACAAGATCGGGGCCCGATGCTGCCGGGTTGCCAGCTCCGACGGCAGGCCTGACTGCGTTGCGAGATCAGGTACGCGACGTTGTCGGATGTTCGAAAGGTAAAGGTAGGCAGGAGAACGGCAGGTAAAGCGAAAAACAGTGAGGGAGAGAGGGGTGGGGTGGGGCGGGGAGGGGAAGCGCAGGTGAGAGGTAAAGAAAAGGAGAGGACGAAGGTGGGGAAGAGGAAGCCGGGTCGAGAGGGGGGCACTCGTGTTCGTTCGAACTTGCACGTATAAGCGTAGAGAAGAAGCTGGCGAGATTCGAGAGAAGCGTGCGGCAGAGGGCACGACGAAGAAGAGGAAGACGAAGAGGAAGACGAAGAGGAAGACGAAGAAGAAGGGGTCGGAGCTCTCGGTCACCGGCACGACCGTAGGACGTAACCGTGGTGCTTGCCGTGGCGGTGTTGCCGCTTCCTAGTAATTCTCCGTCTGCCGCTTTCGGCATCCGAGACCGAGCTGTTGCTTCTTCTCGATCTCTTCTCGATTCTCGTTTCTCGTTTCTCGTTTCTCGTTTCCCGATTCTCGGTTCGGGGACCATCTGCTCGCCCTCGGGCCTTTGAATCTTTAATGGTTCGCGTGACTGGCCGCGGCGACCACGGGAGGCTGCGCCAGCCTGGCCCTTTTCGCTGCCACCATGCTTTTTCTTCGACGTGGCTCCACGGCCAACCTTGCTCGGACCCAACCCGGACCGGACCAAGCATGGACGATCTCGAGTCCTCCGTGCACGTTCCACGCTTTACTACGATTGACCTCCTTCCCCCGTGAACGCGCAGGAGAAAAGGTCGAGCCTCGGTTCTACGCGGACGACGGGCACGCGTAGCGAAGAACGGCACGAATCGAGTCGCTTTAACGAGGTGCACACTCGGGACGTTGCGAAGCGCGGGGAACGACGTCGCGTTTAATCGTGCACTTTTAATCGACGGGTCGAAAGTTGCAAAGGGCACGGACCGGACGCGACCTACGCGGACCAACTCGAATCGAAGCGCAATTATCGCGGCCGCAATTATTTCGACGATCCTGCCGGGCTTATTCCGCTGACCGTTTCACCCCGTGCCGCGGGACGGAAGGTTCGTTAGCGGGCCGCGAACAGAAATCGTTACCGTTTAATTAAGCGCATTTTCGACGCGCTCCGCGCGCAAACTTGTTCCCGCCGTTTGCAATCGCGCGTCGGTTTCATTTTTTAACCGAGCACCCGCATACCGATCCAGCAACCGACGCGTTTCCCCTTGGCTGCGCAGAGTCTTCCAATCGAGTCTAACCCTCTCGTCCTCGAAACCCGGCTTCGATTTCGTTTCGTACGTCCTCTTCCGATCCGTGCAACCTTCTCCCTTCCCCGATGCATGTGTTTCTCTCACGGTTCGTCCCGAACATGCGAGGGTGTGGGAAACGTCGATTTTCACGCGGACCATATGCTCGTGCACCTTTACCCGAAAACATCTTCCGCCTAGGAGGAGAGTATATATTTATTCCTAGAAAAGTAGAGAAGTTCGGGGCTGGGAGGAGCAGGTGGTCAAAAGTTTCGAGTCAGGTAGCGGCGTGGATCGACTGGAAAGGCGCGATCGCCAAGGAACGAACACCTGCTGCACCGGGGTGTCCTTTAACCATCGTAAACTCATCGGTCGTCGTCTCCCCTCGCGGTAGTCGGTTTCCAGTCTATCCACTTTTCTAAATTACTCTCGATCGCGACGACGAGTTTACGCGTACGCGTGCACGCGCTTGCAGCCGCGAAACTAGCCCGTCAACGGGACACTCATCCTCGTCGTCGATTCTGGCCGTTGATCGTCGAGCGTTGCGGTTGTTCGGGGGAGAGAAAAAAATTTGCACGGGGGTCGGCGGCAGGCTTGGCCATGAAACGGCTCAACTACGGACGATGGCGCGAATGTTCGGCGGTCCCATGGGCCTAGCCCACGGCGGCAAGAACCACCTGCCGCAGAGGTCTGCCGGTGGGAGCAAGCTGTTTTCGCGCGTTCTACCTTTTCTTAACCACCGCCGCTTCCCCTCTTCTGCTTCGTCTTCATCCTGCCTTACCATTTCCCTCCTTCTCTCTTTCTTTCGTGCTACTTTCATCCGTCCCTCTCGAACGCGTTCGTCTTCCTTCCAGCCGCTGCCACCTTCGCCTACCATAGCCACCTCCACCGCCGCCACACTCGACACCATCGTCCTATGCCTACCGACCGACGACCGTGCATCGCAGCCGACCGGTTGTACGTTGTATGTACGCTGCGCTTAGCGCGCACCGCGCTGTAGTGGGAGACGCGCCGAACAGGGGGAAGCCGACCGGTGGGGGGTAGCACCGATGCTACGCGACCCCAAGCTCAGTCGTCGTGCGACCCTCGTCGAGCGTATCAACGTTAACGTCCGCTGACTGTCGGTGAAATTTTTTAACGCTCCTTGGGATACGTCGCCTACGGTGTCGGTTACTCCAAACGGATTCGTCGGCTATCAACGATCGTTATTTCGGTACCGATCGACCCTACCTGTTACTCGCCCCAGTTTCCCCCTTCCTGCCACATTTTTCCATTTATTTTCGTCCCGTTTCCCTCCCTTCTCTCCAGCGGCCCTTGCTATTTCTGCATCGTCGTCGCAAATACGACGGGGGAAAGTGAAGTTGAAGCGGAGGTGAACGTGGGCGACGATTACAGTGCCCACCTTCGATACGTCAAGGTGTGCGAGTACCATACGCGTGATTCCCACAACGAAACAAAGGAGTGCCTTCGGCCGGACGGTTGCAACGTGGCGTTTCGAAATCGCGCGCAAACCTACCTTTTCGGGCAGCTCGCGTCCGGACGGATGCTCGCGATGAGAATCAGCGTGCGAGCCTCACCGTTCACGGCGAACGCGAGCTCGGTCTGCTGAGCGGTTGAGAAATCGCTGGCACCGTGCTAGAGGTGTCTACCTGCTAGAGAGCGAGCCGATGTCAGGGATCCGAGACGACGCGATGCTCTTTCGAGACGGTGGATTGTGAAACGTTACGCGTGGGTCTATCTTCCAGGTAGTCGCGACCATTCGAGCCCGTTCCTCGGGACCGTTTCTATCGAGAAGGATCCCGACCGATGTGGCTGACGTCTTTCTCGCGTGGCCAATTCCGTTAAAAATGTGGAAGAAAGGTGCGAAAGTGCAATAGATTCTGCGTAGAGAACGTACATCTGTATCATGATCCGTGCAGTGCGTCGTTCTGTGTGTTGGCCAGCGTGATCGTGCCAATCGATTCGATCATCGATGCCGCGTGCTTCTGGCAAAACTCGCGCAGCGTCGTCGATACTCGGTGAAAGTCGCCGTAACGCGGAACTTTGTCCTCCGGCTCGAATGGAGCCGCGCGAATCGCGCCTCTCGTTGTTCCGTTCCACTCGAACCACTCGTGGAATTCGTTTTGCCGATAGAATGGATAGGATTCGATTGCCGAGCGCCACGGCGATTATCGCCGCCACGTTGCTGCTCCTGCAACCCGGTGAGTATACTCCCCGGAGTACGAAGGGACTCTTTCTCTCGTCGAATCGATCGGAACGATCGAGCGTAGATTTGTCCACGGCGTTTTCGAAGCCGCAATGGTCGCTCGATCGCGTCGTCCAAGGTGGCCGCCGATACAGTCGCGTTCCGCGAAAGAGCACGAGAAAACGGTACTCGTCATCGTCGCGACGAGATTGCGAAGTTTTTTCCGAGCCGCGCGCGAGACCAGAAGATCTTTCCCTCGCGAGATCGATGGCAACTCTGCGCGCGATTATAATATTGCGCTCCTAACGAACTCTGACAGCTGTATTTCATAACCGCCCCGCTGGAAGGTGAACCGGTAGAAATTCTATAGGGAGCCGACACGGTGGACGCGTCGTAAATTTGTCCGGTATGCAGAACATGGTTCGCTTAGGCTGCTTTCCATTCGGGAAATACCGAACGACGCAACGACGCAACGACGCAACGACGCAACGACGGTGTTAGACCCCGTGACGTAGCTAGCTGCCACAGGTGTCCCCGTGTATACCAGCGACGCGTTAATGCCACGGTACGCCTCGCAGCTGCTTCTTCGACGAGTACAATACGTTAGACTGCTGACAGCGATGGCGTATCGTTTCGATTCCTTCGAGCCGCGGCAGCTCCGATCGATTTCGTGTGTCGAAGCTGCTACGAAACGGAGGGGACCCCGATCGAGCGGCGCGCTCTCCTAAAGATAGCGAAGCGCATAAGCGGCGTCCCGATAAAAGAAATCGAACGTCGACACGGTGGCACGCGAGCAAAAAAGCGGTGCCATCGAAAAGTAAACAAGCCTCGTAGAGAAACGGGGCGCGGGCCACGGGGCAAACGTAAACTGCGATGGGTCGATGAATAGCTAAGAACTGGGTAGAGCAAACGGAAGGGGGATAACGCGTCGCGGATGGATTTATAGAGGGACAGGCAGACGTAAATATAGAGTCGCGCGTAGGGTAGAGAAAAGGGATAGGATGTGCAGGGGGAGGCGGGAGCTGGACGGGCAGGTAAAGGCGAGGGAGGACGGTGGTTGGAAGGAAGGTCCCTTGAAACGAGCGAAGGAAGGAACGGGAGTGGGGCCGAAGTCGCGAACGAGGGGAAAGCCTCGCGGCTCGCGGCTCGCGATATCGGAGAGAAGTCAAACCGGTGGCTTTACAGTTACGCGACCCAATGACGAGACCCCGACGGATCGTCCGGTCGTCGCGACGTCGACCGTTTTCCGCGTACCCGAAGATTCCCTTTGGCTCGGTGTCGCGTCACAATGCGCTGGACAGCTACTCGAACGAGAATGGAGCGCGAGGGGGATGCGAGCGCGAGAAAATGCATGTGGCGCGATGAAGGGAGAAGGAGCCTTCGAGCGATGAAAACTATATATGTGTACGGGGGTTCTAACGAGGGCGGTCGTTTCGGTATGTTTCAGCAGCGGCGCAGGGTCGCGTGGAGGAGACGCAGATGGACACGCACGAGGGGTCCACGGTGCAGCTGCAGTGTCGATTCTCTCCGCCGAGGGAAAACGTGACGTGCTTTTGGTTGACGCACACGAACGATAATCACGACAACGCGGCGATCGACAATCTCGCGTTATCGCCGCAGTACAAGGTGTTCATGAACCTGGAGGAGGGCCGGTACGACCTGCAGATACGAAACGTCTCGTACGAAAGGGACAACGGCAAGTACGAGTGTCGGGTGAAGGCGAGCGGCACGGGGCACGACCTGCACCGAAAGTTCATCACTCTGACCGTGCTCCGGGCGCCGGGGCCGCCGACGATCTCCCCGACCTCGGCGTCCGCGACCGAGGGGCAGAAGCTCGAGCTGCAGTGCGACACGAACGGCGGCAGCCCCGAGCCGGAAGTGAGATGGTACCGCAGCAACGAGAGCGCCGTCCTCCACGTTGGCAGGACGCTGCTGGTGGAGCCGAAGAAGGAAGACGACGGCGCGTCCTTTCGCTGCGTCGTGAGAAATCGCGCGATGCGAGAAGGAGAGACCCTGAACGCTACCGTGACCCTCGACGTCAACTACTTCCCCCGAGTAACCGTGGGCCCGGAGAACCCTTTGAAGGTCGAGGTGAACGGGACCGCGAATCTCGAGTGCCGCGTCGACTCGAAACCAGCCGTTGCGATGCTACGGTGGTGGCGCGACGGAAGTTTCGTTGCCACTAGCTTTCAGCACACCATACGGAGGGTGACCGTTCAGGACGCTGGGAAATACACCTGCCAGGCGGACAACGGGCTCGGGAAGAGGGGCGAGAGTTCTCTCCTTCTGGACGTTCTTTATCCACCGTCCGTCTCGATAGAGGGCGACTCTCTGAGGATCGCGGAGGTCGAGGACACGGTGACCGTGCACTGCAACGTGACGGCGAACCCTCCGCCGTCGGTGATCGAGTGGTTGCGCGAGGGACGACCCGACTTTCGACAGCTCGGTTCGATTCTTCGACTCAGCCGTGTCACGGCCGATCACGCTGGAAATTATACCTGCCGGGCGGTGAACACGATCCATCCTTCCGGCGGTGAAAGGAGAAACTACTCGGCTACCGCTCGATTGACCGTCCGGGTCAGGCACAAGCCTGGCCCGGCAAGAGTAACGCCGGACTCTCCCGTCGCGGTGGAAGGTTCCAGGGTCATTTTGACTTGCATGGCCAGCCCGGCTGGCTATCCAGAACCCAAGTACAAATGGTGGAAGGAGGGCGAGTCTGGATCGATATCGATGCCCTCGGAGAACACGGGACCGAGGTACGAGATCGACTCGGTTCATTTGGGCAGCGAGGGAACGTACAAGTGCCACGCCACCAACGAAATCGGCAACGGGGAAGCGGCCTCCGTTAACCTGACCGTGCACCAGCCACCCAAGATACTTACCAAGCTGCAGCCGCACGTAACCAGGAAGTAAGTATCCATTCGGTTCCCTTCGAATCGTCCGTTTCGCGTTTCGTTCGACCGCGGTCTGGATTCGGATTATCAAAAAGTCGGGGAAAATTTCAGACGCCATCGGGGGGGGCACCCGCCGCGCTTGGCGGCTCGAAAATTAGGTCGGTCTGCTTTAAGCCGGGATTATGAGCTTACGGTTTAAAACTCGAAGAAACTTTTGAACACCTTGGAGATACAGCGGTTATATTAATTCACAAATAACTGGGGGGAACCGTTCCCGGCCGGACCGTAAAGTTTCGTAAGAAGGGAGCGCTAGATCGGTCGTTCCCCTTTTCCTCGCGCAAGATATTCATCGTGCCGCGTGTATCTCGCGACGGGATCGTAATTATACGGGATATGACGAGCAATAGCGAGTGGTGGACCAGAAAGGGAATGCTTGATTACCTTCTTTGACGGTGAAAAGTAGAAAAGAATTAGCTTCTCTCGGTCACTCCGCGGGATGCGTTCAACTTTTGCTCCCGACAAATTCTCTTGTATTTTCAACGTCAAAGGGAGGAATTAAATGTCGTCGATGAGACGCGGGCAGCAGCGATACGCGAAACGAAACGGCAATTACCTTTTTTAACGAAAAGAATGTCACTCGTAGGGTCGGCGAGTCCTCCTTCCAAGTCTCCTGCGTGGCGCAGGGCAAACCTCGGCCCAGTGTGCGATGGTTGAAAGACGACCAAGAGCTCACCGCCGACGAGAGGCTGTACAAGGTGACGACCACCGCCTCGGAGGGACACGGGAACGTGATCACGGTGAATTCGACTTTGAGCTTCCTGGGGCACGCGCGGCCGCAGACCGACGAGATCGTGGCCAGCGATCGCGGGAAATACACCTGCGTGTTCGTGAACGAGGTGAAGAAGGTCGAGTCGACGATGATGCTGAAGGTGGAGCACGAGCCTATCGCCCTGCACCAGCATGGCAAGGTCGCCTATAATCTCCGAGAAACCGCGGAAGTAGCCTGCAAGGTCCAAGCGTGGCCTAAACCCGAATTCCAATGGAGTTTCGGCACCAACGCGGCCAGTTTGCAAGGATCCTCCAGCGATGGACATTACGAAATTTCAACGAGCAGTGACAATTACGACGTGTACACGTCCGTACTGAGGATCACGAATATTCGCGAGTTGGACTACGGGGATTACAGCTGCAGAGCAGCGAACGCTCAGGGCAGCATCACTTCGACGATCAGACTGCAGCCAAAGGGTGCACCGGAGAAGCCGATCAACATCACCGCCATGGACGTCGGTCCGAATCACGTGGCTTTGCTCTGGGAGCTCGGTTTCGACGGGGGATTGCCCATCACCAAGTATTTCGTCTCCTACAGAAGGGTACCGGGTGGTGACGAAATCGTGGCCCCGGACTGCGCTGTTCCTAGACCACCGGCGGGACAGTGGCTCGAGTCGGACTGCCACAGATCGAATCCCTGCAACGTGACCAATCTCGAACAGCATCAGACGTACACGTTCAAGGTGAAGGTGTACAACACGAAGAATCATTCCGACTATTCGGACGAAGTGACTGCTACGACCGCTGTAGCGAAAATCCCAACGCCATTAAGGGTCAGCTACGACCCGGAAAGCGGAATGCTCGCTATAAGCGTTGGAGCCACTTGCCTTTCGTTGGTCAGCTCGATCGAGAAATTCGATGGCCCGTCCACGTCCACGGATGAAACGCAGTGGAGAATCCTCGACGAGTGGCCCCTCGAAGTTCTCGGAAGCGCTCCTACTCAGAGGGAAGGAGTCTTGGACGACCCGGAGATTGCCGACGCGGAACCTAGACTTCGAGCTAGATTGTGCCTGAAGGCGGATCGACAAAAGTGTGGCGATTACGCTCTGGCTGAAAGTGAGTATCGTCCCACCTGTTCGTTTTTAAGGGGGATCGAACGAAGACCAGTCCTCAACACACTTGCCTGCTCTTTTATAGTTGGTCCATCGTACATCGCGCAAGCCGGCGCTCTGGCAACGCCCACGTTGATCGCCCTGGTGGTCAGCGGAGCAGTTTTCCTGCTGTTCGCTGCCCTGCTGTTGCTCTTTTGCCGGTGTCGCCGAAAGCACGCCACCAAGGCCAAGGACTACGAGATGGATTCGAACGCGTAGGTGTCTCAATTGTTTGAACAGTTTGTCGTCGAACGCGTCGTCAACGTTGTTTGTTCGCGCAGGGTACGACCGAGCCTCGTCGCCGGAAACGGACAACAGAGCCAGGCACCGCCACCCTACTACGCGGAGAACAAGGCCCTCGAGCACAGTCTGGACCACGCTCTAGCCATGGAGGACTCCAAGTCACCGGCTTACTCTCAACCTGGATACGGTTACCATCAGCCCAACCACAACATCAACGGTACGTTCCTCGCGACGCTAATTTCGCTTACGGTAATTTCGTAGCGCCAAGAGAAAGTTTCTGGAAGACGGTGTCGTATCTCTGCTCGGTCGCGGATAGAAAAAAATGTGGCATAAAGTAGACCGGTTTAACGAGGTCTAGCTTCCTCTAAGCGTAATTTTTCTCCGACTTTAACGATTCTCTCGCGGCAACGCGCAATCGCGCGTTTACTATTTCTTCTTTCCAGTCGCGTTACTCGAACCCTTTGCGGTCTACGTAGCTCGCTCGCCAGAGAATGTCGCCGTTTCCCCTTTCCCTCGTTATTTCGTTATCTAAATCTAAATTGCGCGTGAGATATTTGTACGTCGCGTCGAAAAAAGGACGTCCCTTTTCCATCGGGACATTTGTGGGCCACCGTTATACCCACACCGAGGCAAGGAAATTGGCCGTGGCGCAACTGCCAACGCCGTTTCTTATTCTCCGCGCCCAATGAACGCTAATTGACGTATTCACGTTCCAACAGGCGTCAATATGGGTTACATGGACAACAGCTACTCGAACTCGAATAACGGGGGCTCGGTGAACTCGCAAGACTCCATCTGGCAAATGAAGTCGGCAGCCGCGAACGGCGTTGGCCAGCCCTACGATCTGGCCGGCTACGCAACCACCGAGTCGGATTACCCGACCCACCCTCATTACCTCCCACAGAGGGAGGATTACCGGGAGAGCCATAATCTAAGTCGACAGCAGTTTTGCTCGGAACCATTCGCCACCGTCGTAAAGTCTCAAAAACACGTCGGTGAGTAGTATTCTTTAGCCGAACTCCGCTACCATCGCCCCGACCCTTTCCTCTTCCCATTTACTCTTGCTCCTTTTTCCATCCTTTAGCCAGCGCTCGCGATCGACCCACCGCCACGTCCAGCGATGAGCATTCAATTCTATCCGTCGCAAGTTCTCGAGCAATTTAGTTATACGGAAAGTTGGAATCGTCCGACGAGCGTTACTCGAATCGAAAAATGTTGCAAGGTGTTTTCGACAGTCCTGACAGGCTTAATAGCCGATCGAACGAAGTTGGGGAAGTTCTAATGGTACGGCAGTCCCGCGACTTTCCGGATATTACAATTCTTCCCGCTACGGGTCGCGGATTTTATTTCCCTTCGTTAGAGAATTGTCTTACGACGCGTTTATACGGACCCGTAGCGAATGGAAAGAGTTCGAACAGGAGACGCGCGTGTCCCGCATTCTGAAACAAGGAACGCTTACAATTTTTTTTTTTTTTTTTTTTTTTTTTCAATGAAGCCATTCCATGCGAGCCCTTAAGCGCCGGAACTGTTTCGTTTCCGACGTAAAAACGAGCTAACGTGGAAAAGTTACGCGGGACCGTTAGGATTCGGGAGAGAGACTTTTACCGTTGAACTAGATTCCAGGCTCCGGGCCATCGCTACCCACCTTACCCGTCATCCCGTTCATCCCGATCTCGTTCTCCGTGCACGTACGCGCCACCGCGTTCTTTCGTTTTCCCATTCTCAACGACCTCCTGCCTCTTGTTTGTCCGACAGATTCGCCGTACGACGTGTCCGGTCTACCTTATCAGGAGAACTACGACGAAGACGCGAAGCCGCCGCAGCAGGTCAGCCTGTCGTACGACGAGAGCCTCGAGTCGGGCTACTCCACTCCTAACAGCCGGGGACGGCGAATCATTCGCGAGATAATCGTTTGAGATCTACCTACCGGCTCGCGAGCCGGAACCACGCGCACCACCTGGCTATAGCAGGAAGCTGGCCCCGCCGGTTCTTATCACCCGGTGGACCAGTCGCGCGATCCTCTCCGCCACAGGATGGAGATAGTGATCGAGAACCCAGTGGAATCGCCGCCGCCGCCGCCGCCGCCGCCACCACCGCCGCCTCCCTTGCAGTCGCTGACGATGTCCTCCCCGTCCGCGTGGAACCCGTTAGTCGCGACCCCACCGACTACCTTCTCTCCGTCCACCGTTCCAAGCACGTCGATGCCAGCAGCGACAACCGTGATGACGATAACCATCGCCGAAAATCCCACCGCCTCACCGACCTATCCGCCGCCCGTTCGATTTTCTTATCGAGAAACGTACGCAGCCAATTCGCTTTCGTTCGCTGCTGATCCGTTCACTGTACGACACGGACAACCTCGAGGAAGATCTTACGGCGACCCAGATGGAGCATCGCCGTTGCTACGACGCACAGACAAATCTGGCTTACTGGGGATCACCGAGTCGGAGACATCGGGATTACGAACTGGATTACGATCGCCACGATTTCTCTCCGGGGTGAACGCTGTTACGTCTGGGATATTGTCACCCAGGCGAGTCGAATGCATCGGACAGTTGGACCCGGTGCTCGAAGTGCCGGGCCAACCTACCCGCGCCAACGTGGCACCAGGTGCCCCGAGCGTGTTCCCTGTCACGCCCAGCGTCAATGTTCCCGCAGCTAGCGCTTCGTCGTTCGAGGAATCTCGACGCGACACCTGCGAGGCCCTGTCCGTTGCTAACGCAGGAAGACCAATGAAATCGGCTTCGTTCGACTCGCTGGATACGCGTCACAGAAGCGTCGACCGCGTGGACGTTGCAACGACGTTGCAGCAGCCCGCCGATCGAGATATGGATGGTATCGAATCGTCGAATATAGACGCGGCGAGTTACGCCGCGTCGTTTCGATTGGATGAAAATTGCGAGGCAAGAACGCGAACCATGGGACGTCTGTCGCGGCTAGCTCTAAGCAGGAAGGGACACGACCAAGCGATAGAAAGCTTGGCTAGATACTCCCAAACTTGCTGCAATTTCCCATTCTCCGTGCGACCTGCCACAGTATTTCCCGGATTCGAGAGAACCTCTAGCTTGCCGTCGACTGTGACCACGTCCACGACCACGGTCGCAGCGTCGACTATGCGAATAATCGACGCGACCGGAAAAGAGGAGGGCATCGAAGATACCAGCGATCAAGCGCCGGAAGGTGAAAGGGCGGAAGCGGAGGGTTGCGAGCACGGATCATCGAGGAACCCGATGAAGAACGGGGAATCCTCGCAGAGATCCGAAGAATTCGTGGACAACGATGGAATCCAAACTCTTCGAGTGATCATTCTGTCGGAACAATTGTGAAATATAGAGGGCAGCTGATTGTTATATAAAAGGGACGAACTCGTTTCTCGCCGATCGATGTATCGTTCGATGTGTATTATATTTAAGTAGTCCGTAAGAAAGCGGCGACGAAGAAGAACGATCGAGTCTCGAGTCTTGGGAGAATCTCGCATAAAGGCTGACGCGATGCCATAAGAGGCCATAAACCTTTGACGAGCAGAACAAAAAAGAAGACGAAAGAACCGCGCTCGACGTAACTCCGTACGTGGGGCGCCGAATCTCGAACGTGACGAGCGTCTTTCCAAAGTACGCGTTCGCACGTTCGAGTCGCGACGCGTTTACGCATTTTGTACTTTTATATCGTGGACGACGCCGCCGAATCGAGCGACGAACGATCCCCACGGTTCCCGGTCGCTAGGCCGGGAACTAATTCTGTACATGTACCATAACTCGACTGCGCTGTGATGCGCTTTAGTAACGTAAGCAATAAGTCTGTCGTACGAAAGTGACACAGGTGACACGGGTGTCTAAAAATCGGAAACTGGCCGTCTTTCACGTAGAGTATGTTATATTGATGGAAGATGTTCCGGCGATTGACTTCGCCTGGTCGAAACTTTCAGAACGTTCGTCTGTTGTACATAACGGTAAACGTATCAGTACTTAACGAAGTGGGACACGATCGTGGAGAGGGCCCGAGGGATTCCAAAGAATTCAAAGTGCCTCGTTCCCCTTTCGTTCCACACCTTGGGAACGTGAACGAGGGGGGAAGGACGCCGAAACGAGGAGAAAGTGGAATGCCTCGAGCCCCGACGTGTTTCGTGTGTCGCGTTAAAAAAGCGCGGTGTCCGCGGTTGTTCAGCCCGAACTAACGATAGCTACGCTTTTAATGTTGAAAGAATCTTTCTTGGCTCGCGCATCTGTCCCGCGTCCGTTTAGTTTTCTAGTATTAACGCGGCGCGTTTAGGAATCTCGCGTACGTAGCGGCCTTCGTTGAAGTTCTTATTTTTGTACCGCTCTTTGCGAGCGCCGTCGACGTTCGTCCAAAATCGTGTTTCAATTCTCGTGTGTAGTACTCGTGTTATATATGCGCGCATTATAGGGAAATACAGAAAGGAGGAGAGAAATAAAAAGGACCAGCCGGATCGTACGCGTTCGTTCCTTTCGACTTGTGATCTCATTTCTTCGCCGAGACACGGACGAGATATCGAATAGACCTACCATTCAATGCATTCTTTCTCCCCTGTTTGTCCCCCCCCCCGCCATTTTCATGTCCATCGCAACGTTGCCAACGAATTATAGGGAACGAGCTACACGCTCACTATGGTAGGAATTGAAATTTTTAAATTTGAATGCTTGCTCTGGCTTGTCTATTTATATATCTCGTCTGTGGTATAGATACCCTGTATACCTATAAATGAAAAATTGCTTGGTGTAAACAAAACCCCATCAAAATTGGTATGGGAAGGAAGCTTGGGACCTAAATAAAAAGAAACACACACAAGAGTTTACACTTTATTCCTCTGAGCACATTTTGTTTGCGTTTGAAGCGTTAAGATGAAAATAATTAAGACGCGTGTGCTCGACATTTTGTCGGCTGTCATAGAACATGGGGCACCATCTATTGAGAGCATAATTTTCTCTTGTCGCCGTATGTAATAGGAATATAGAATGTGAGTGGAGGTCCTTGCTAGAAAGAACAAGGAGAAGAACGAAGAAGGAAGAAGGAAAGAAAATAGTTTAATAACTCTGGTAATGCGACTACTGTTACTCTAAATACGGAATAAATTAAATGGGCATGGAAAAATCGCTAATTACTCATTAACCGTGATTGATTTATGTACCTTTGTCATCGTGGAATAAACTGCGAGCTATTCTAAAACTTTCTCGTATATAATTCTGTAACATTACTGGACGTTTTTTGATTAACTTTTAGCCGGACCTACGACTCCAGTGTTACGCCTACTCTACATTTGCGGGTTCTGACTAGTTATAAGTTTTAGCTGAACCTACGATCCTGGGGCTACTCTTACTGGATGTCTACGTTTTCTGGCCCGACGCGAAATAATTGAACTTGTTTAAAGAAGTTATAAACAAATGGATTATTTCGACTTGAAGGCGAGCTGCATCAATGATCAACGGACATAAATGAAAGCTAAAAGACCAAGCTACAATCTCCAATAGCTGTTAAGAATGTTCCATGTGCGATTCATTTGTTATAAACAGTCAAACAATTAAAATTATTATTTCGGGCAACTGAATAGTTACAGCATCGGGATATTTTTTTTGCGCAATATTTTATTCTCTTCCTTTTCATTTGAGACCTCATGGATGAGAAAGCAGTCATCAGAAGCCAAGATATAAAATTGATAATTAACATCGCTTTTTATATGATGTCGATATAGTTGTCAGTGATACGGAAATGATACTGTCGCTCTGTTATAGCGACATGAAAACGTGCGTAGCGACATCTCGCGTGTGTGGCTTTTGGAGCAGTTTACTGCGCCCTCAAAATCGAATTTGCAGATAACATCGTTAATTTAAACAATTGCTTTTTTCTCAGCTTGTCGTAGATATTTTTTATAAGAACTCGTCTTAAATTATAGCTACGAATCATAGCTATCTTCTTCAACAGTTTCAAGATTATGGCATTTTTGGTTTCAAAGTCATGAACAATAAAAAAATCGGCGAATATGCACTCCGGTTCGTTACAACTACTCGACTTCTGGAGGCCCTAGGTTAATGACCGAGTGCTTAAAACGAAGATAAAGGATACCGGAAGCTATAAGCGTAAAAAACATAATCAGAATCCGCAGAAGTCTAGTAGGTATGTCCCTGTGACCGTAGGTACAGCTATAAGTCAGTAAGAACCCGCAGAAGTACAGTAGGCACGACTCTAGAGTCGTAGGTCCGTCTTAAAGTTGGTCAGAAATCGTGGAAGTCCAATAGATCTGACCTAAAGATCGTAGGTCCAGCTAAAACTTTGTCAAAACCCGCAGAAGTCCAATAGGTATGACCCTGGGATAGAAGAGCGCACGGCAACGGTCGCGGAGTGGGGATGAACAGTGCGCAGTGCTCGCGCTGTCAGTATGAGTTCAGGCGTCGTAGCGTGAGGGTCGTCCATGCTGTCAAAGGTTAGTGACATACATAACCCTACAATGCAGTAACATCTCGGGGTCTACTTTACCACCGCATACATTTGACTATTACCTTCTATTAATTAATACGCATTTATTTAACAATCGTTTGGCTATCGCGGATGTACATTAAACCCTTTATCGAGTCTCTTTTGCTGGACTCATTTGGATTATTAAATTCCATCCAATAATCATGGAATGATATTAAATATCATTTTAACAATTAAATGAAGGGTACTAAGTCGAATACCCTTCGACTTCGTTTATTTATCAATTGCAATTAGTGTACAGTTATAATAAAATGCATAATGATTGCTGTTAGTAAGAACATAGTATTTCTTCTTTTTTCTACTTTGGTTGAATATAAAGTAAAGGTACTTATATACCTTGTCAATGTGTTGGAACTATCGAATAATTTTATTATTCGATATCCATATTAGTCTTTAGCGTATAAAGATATCAATAAATTCACTTTTTCCGTACAAGATATTGATAAAACCTGAATGTACAAGAAGACAATACGCGAACGGGTAGATCTCGATATCAAGGCAATCTATTTGAAAACCAATATTGCGTTTTAGAAGCAATGCTTTGATGACGAGAACGCCCGAGGATGTTTCAATTTAATTCAAAGTATATTAAAGTAGAGTCATTGAAGAATTTTTCTAATAAAGTATATTAAAGTAGAGTCATTGAAGAATTTTTCTAATAAAGTAGAGTCATTGAATATATAAATATATATTTAGCCCGTTAGAAAATCAGTATGTCTTTATCATCTTTTTAGACGAGGATTTCCAGGTTTAACCCTTTCCGTGTTCACTGCCCGGATCCCACTCACGTGCCCCGGTGCTACTTGGGTGGGAAAACGGTGGTAGAGCACGACGATATTTCTTTAGTGGATAAGCTATTGAATGATTTATTGATGGCGACTGACAGTGCGTTTGGTGTATCGTGCACGACGTAATATCCGCATTGTGTGTGTGGTTAGGCTGTGGATTTCGGTTATCGACATATTGTTACCGACAAAAATTTTAAAAATTATTATCTCGGCTTCGGCTGGCCCGATTGTAATCAACGACAGCTCAAATGATAGGGAAACGAATCGGCTACACGATAAAAAATACCCCGCGGCTGTAACTATAGGCAGTTAACCGTAAGAACAATTTCAATTGTTTAATTGCTTATAACAAATGGACAGCGCATGGAATAATTATCACACCTATTGCAGATAGTAGCTGATGCTCCTAGCTTTAATTTATGTTGTCTGATCATTGATGTAGCTCGCCTCCAAGCGGAATTAATCGCATTTGTTTATATTTTCATTAAACAAATTCAATTATCTCGTGTTCTACTAAACCAAGTTTAATAAACAACGACCCAAATTAAAGGTCTCGTTTCGAGGAACGATCTGTTCCTATTTTATAACGACCCCCCCTCCCTTCGATCTACTCCTTTTCAAGTAAACCACTTTTCCTCTTATGCGTCTTGGCCCTCCCTTCTTTCTTTTTCCTCTATATATCCAATAAAATTTCTTCTCTCTCCTGCAACATTCTTACTAATATACTTTTTTGTGTGCGCAGGCAAGGAGTAAGGAACATTGACTGGCACTTCTCATCGTGCATAAAAGCAAGAAAGAAGAAAGAATAACTCTTGCCACAGACTTTAATTACAGTCTATTAGTTTATAAAAATAGCTTGTAACTATTAGCCCGTTAGTTTAATTTATAACAATTGTGTACTTAACTGTTACGGCATACCTAGTGCATGTTTTATTTTATATTCAACATATTCAGTAGAACTTATGTATACTTTAGTTACTTTTACTACAAGTTGTACTGACTATGCTAAATATCAAATGAAAGATATAATAGATAATTTATAATATGTACAAGTTACACAATTGTTGTAATTGATACAAGATTTACTTGTACGCTATATTGTAAACAGACATAACAGAATAGTTCCTAAGTATTAGCATGTAAATTTGAACTACAATGTTTCTGTATCTTGAATCTTCATTAATTAATTTAAATAAATCTTTAATAAAAGGAAATCTACTGCTCTTGTTATTTTCAATCCTCAACAATCCTTGAAAACACCAAATTCCAACTCCTTAAACAAGTACTACCGTGCTTGAACTTTAAATGCGAAGTTCGTAAGCGGAGTAATTGTAAAAATAAACCTCAACATTACTAAACATATTCAGCGCCTTACAACAATTTACCCAGGTTGCAAAGCAATGCCTGGCGAAAATGAAATACGGTTGCAAGTAACACCTGGCGAATCGCACCAAAGTTGTAACTAACGCCTCGGGAAAATATAAGATAGTTGCAAAAAACGCTTAAAAAAATGCAACAAAGTGGCAAACAACTTCTCATAAAAATGCAATTAAGTTGCAAACAAGATATCGCGAAAGCCAAGTTGCAAATTGAGCCCTAAGGAAACACAACAAAGTAGCAAAAATTTTCGAGAAAAATTTGCACAATTTTGCAAATCGAGCTCTAAGAAAATGCAACAAAGTTGCAAACTGCACCTCGCGAAACGCAACAATGTGCGTCAAAAAATTGCAACAAAGTTGCAAAATTTCTCGAGAAAAATTTGCAACTTTGTTGCCAACTTTTTGGTCGCACATTGTTGCAAATATTCTCAAGATTTTTGCAACTTTGTGTCGTTTTTCGCGAGGCGCGTTTGCAACTTTGTTACATCTTCGTAGAGCCCAATTTGCAACTTTGTTACATTTTCTTAGACCTCCCTTTTGCAACTTTGTTACATTTTCTTAGACCTCCCTTTGCAACTTTGTTACATTTTCTTAGAGCTCAATTTGCAACTGTTGTGCGTTTTCTTAGGGCTCAATTTGTGACTTTGTTGCGTTTTCTGGAGATTCGATTTGCAACTGTGCATGATATACGACGAGGTATTTGGTATTAGCAGTTCTAAGAAATGACGTCACGTTCCAGGAATTTCGGAGTGCTTAATTCTCTGTCCATCTGCCAACCAATTTTGCACGAAGTGAAGACTTAGAGTTTGCTGCTTTCAAATTTAATGATGTGTAGGGCCATTTTTACAAGTTTCTCGCTTGAGGACTTGGCATTCCAAGTCCGTCCACGTTACTTCTTGTTTAAGGAAGTGGAATTGGGTCCTTTCAAGGATTGTTAAGGTATGAAAATAAAAAGGGCAATAGAATTCTTTACATTTAAAATTTATTTAAACTAATCAATGAAGATGCAAGTTACAAAATGTTTTAATTCAAATTTACAAGCTAATACTTTCTAAACTATTAATACTTTCTATACTTCTAATACTATACAAACTATTCATTGAAGGTAATTTTCAATATATCTTACAGATAAAACTTATATTAAAGTATACGTACTTTATGCGCTGAAGCTTATTTTACATTACAACAATTGTGTAACTTGTGCCTATGTGAAGCATTTATTATATCATTCATTTATACTTGGCGCATTGAGTAAAACATGGACTAAAAGCAATTAGAATTTATGTTAGTCCTACTGAATACGCTGAATATAAAATAAAATATATACTAGGCATGCCTTAACAGTTAATTACACAATTGTTATAAATTAAACTAACGGGCTAATAGTTACAAGCTATTTTCACAAACTAATTGACTGTAATTAAAGTATGTAGCAGGAGTTATTCTTTCTTCTTTCTTGCTTTTATGCATGGTGAGAAGTGCCGGTCAATGTTCCTTACTCCTTGCCTGCGCACACAAAAAAGTATATTAGTAAGAATGTAGTAGGAGACAGGAAGAAATGTTATGGGATATATAGAGGAAAAAGAAAGAAGGGAGGGCCATGAAGCATAAGGGGAAAAGAGGTTTATTTGAAAAGGAGTAGATCGAGGGGTGGAGAGTCGTTCTCAAATAGTAACAGATCGTTCCTCGAATCGAGACCTTTAATTTAAGTCGTCGTTGACTAAAATTGGTCCAGTAGAACGCGAGATAATTGCACTTGTTTATACATATTATGAACAAATGCGATTACTTCGATTTGCAGACGGGCTGCGAAAACGATGAAACGACGCTACGCGGAGGCACCACAGCCGCCCGAGTATCCCGTGCAAATTTGAAATTCATACGTATCGACCCCAACGCGTACACATATATGTATATGAATTTTTGTCCATAATAGTTACGATGTTATTATGAATTACTAGTTGGACAAATTTTACGTTGCGATATAAAATAAACGATAAAACGATACATCTCCACGGAAGTTCAATACCCCTGGATTTAGATCGATTTAGATAAGGGGGACTTAGGTGTTCTCGATCGGAGCAATGGAAGCAGAATGAAGCAAAGGCGACGGAAAGTCAGCCCAATTGACATCGAGTACATAGACGAACATATCGATAATTCTAAGAACACCTCGCGCCTCGCGCCTCGCGTCTCTCATCGCAATTGCACGAGCGTGCGCTGTTCGTACGGCCGCACAAACCAGTCCCGGTGTTTATGCCGGATCGGTCTGTTGTTCGACGTTGCGCGTGCAAATTAGAATACCATTTAACGCAGCAGGTGAAAGTTTCTTAAAATATAGGAGCGACGATTCCGAGGTAAATAACCTTGACTAGCTGCTACCGCGGTATCCCCTCTCGAAACGATCACCTGTCTCCCATACGATTCTTGTAACCAGGATCCGATTCCCATTCGATCGATGGAATTGCGTTACGATCTGCCATCGAGAAAATCTTTTCCAATGTGTTACTCCCCGTGGTAACCAATACAGAATCTATAGTTCAACGAGCCTGGCGATGCCAGAGCGTCAAACGGTTCAAGAAAGAGCGTGTCTGTGCAAACGTAGTTCTGACGAGCCCCATTCAGCGTTCCGAGGCGAATGAGAGAGATCCATAGATTAAACGATCTCGCTGGTTCGTCAGAAGCAGCGTGGCGCCGCGCGAATCACTGGCAACGTAAACACGCGAACTATCCGTGATAAATGCAACATCCCGGACCGGCCGTGCAGATTCATAGACCAAGGGGTAAGTGCACCAAGCAAATGAATTTACTCTCCCAGAAGATTTCTCTGAATTTACACGCACTGTCGTGTGCAGAACTCTGCCAATCGCTTCCTCGTCCTGGCTTATCTATTAGTGTCAGCGGCAACAATAACAGAGGCCCAGCTCGTTCCACAACTCTAAGATCATCCGTGCACGGTAAATAACCACGATCCCGGGATCCACTGTCCCATCGAACGGCATCTCTCCCGATGACCGCCGCTTTGGTGGATCTTCTTCCCGTCTTCGACGATCCTCTCCAGCCTCTCCACGCCGAAATCGCACGCGGTGGAGCGCTCCGGCACGCGTGAACGCGTGAACGCGTGTCCGCGCTCGAGGACACCGTTTACTGTCGCGGAGCCGGAGGACTCGGCGTATCGACCCTCTGGATGAACTCAATGGAACACGAGGGCGCAGCCGCGACCTCGACTAGACTAACCAGGCCAAAGCTGCGCGATTTCGCCCGCCTCTGTATCAACACGCTCAGAGCGTTCTATGTCGGGAACATCGGCGCTGCGTTCACCACCGCTGCACCAGCTAGTCCAGCCACCGCCTGCGGTGGGGCACACGGAGCGGCGCCGCGCGACCCTGCCATGGGCAACCTGCAGAGCGATGTCAAGAAGAAGAAGAAGGGAAAAAGAACCGGAGATGGATCCGCCAGTACTCCTGGATCTGTCGCTGACGGGCTGGACGAGACGACCGACACTGGAGACGATGAGGAGACGGAGGACGCGGAGGAGACACCTGCTAGGAAACTGCAGGTCGTAGGGAAGGCGGAAGAGTATCAGAAATTTGGGTCGGAGAAGAAGCTGCCTCAGAAGAGGCAAGCTCCGAAACCGCCTGGATTTGCCGTGAGAAAGGTCAGTTTGGGAGCGAAGTTTAATGGGGCTGCAATGGTTTAATTGATTGTCTGGAGATTTTCGGCGGAACCTTTCCACCCTTGGGGATCCATCAGGTTAGGTTCAGTAATTAGCTTTTACTCCTTGAAATTTAACCACCTGAATGCGATACAGTAAGATGGTGCGAAATTAGTGGGTTCGCAAATTGGCACGGTAGATCGTTGCCCGATGCTTGGCCAATAGTAACGGCGGTGCGGGAAGCGCGATGCAGTAATTGGTCTCGTACGTGCTTTTCGGGGAGATAAGAAAATCGCATTCAGTCGCGCGATTGTACGAGGACAATTTTCTTGGCGATGCGCCGTCATTGTTCTATTCTCGAAGCCCATTACTAATTTCGCATGCTCATTAAGGAAAGGAGGGTGCAATTTTAATTCCACAAAGTTGAACATGTGCCTACCTTTATTTCGAATCCAAATAGGTCTCTTCGTCCGAAACTTCAGAAAACAAATCTCAGGATAGTGATAAGCTTCGACGAGAAGATGAATCGCGGAGATCGATGGACAGCGGCGAACCACAGGAAACGAAGGCCAAAGATGAACCGACCAAGCAGCTGATCCCGGTGCCCAGTCAATATCAGAAGCACGAATCGGCGCTGCTGGTTACCGACTCGTGGTGGTTGGCCAACAAAAGCATGCTCGTGACGGAGATCCTGATGCCGCCTAGCCAAGAATCGTCGAGCGATAGCGTATTCACCGATCCGGAAGAAGTAACCGTAGCGACGGATGCCAAGCAAGGGACAGCTCCGTCGAAACAATCTGAGCCAGCGGTGCTTCCGGAAACGTTCGCGGCCCCGAAGAGTCACGAAGTCGAACAGCTCTCCGCGTCCCCGTTTTTCGGTAAGAATCTCTCAGCATTTTTGTTCCGGTAGTATTTATTTATCGCGAACGAAGGAATATGATTTCAATGGCGACGATGAACTTGTACTAAAATTGTTCTCACGCATTTCGAAGCACCTTCACCCGAGGAAGCTACTTCAGCGTTGAGAAAACGAGGTCCACGGACTCTCGAGGGAGACTGTTTGCAGAGAAGCGCGCTAATTGCCGCGGCGATGCACACGCGAAATTGATAGATGTTTGTGGGCGATAAGGGGGGCACGATAATGGTTATCAGGGAGGCGTGATTTCGCCACGTGTCGCGCTCGTGCTTCCGCAGTCGAGGCGAGTTTCATTCCCGAGCGACGATAGGTATTCATTTCTCTCGTGCAGTTCGTCGCGACGCGATAAATAATTCGTCCGCAGTCTTTCAACATGACGTTGAAAGTGCGAGATAACGCGGTGGCGTTTCTTTCGAATCGTTGCTGGTTTCATGATGATCGCGACAACGAAACGGGGCATGTCTCAATTAAGCGCAGGCTACATGGCCGTAGGATTAGCAATTATCTTAACGCTGTCAGAGGTTAACGCGTTGGTCGCCGTTCACTTATCGCGGCACATTCACCAAAGTGCGGAAAACGGGCAGGATCGGAGGCGACTGCCGGTGTCGAATTTGCCGGGAAATCGATTAGACCTTGATTTTGGAGGAAAAGTATCGTGAGTCGCGCAAGAACGGATAAGAGCAGCCGCCAATGACGGACGAAAATTGGAACGGCGTTGAAGCCGAAAGCCGAGTTCTCGTTAAGTCGTGTTCGATCAGTGAAAATTGTGCAGGTTCGCTGCTTGTCTCGTTTCCGCGAGTTTTGCTTGATATCGAAACGATCGATCGGGTGAGGCTGCGTAGCGAAGAACGAGACCAATGAAAAATGCGAAGCAAGTGTTTAAAATGTTTTCCGACCTTGCAGAACGACGGATCGTTGGCACGTTGATCTCTGCGCTACCGGAACAATTAAAGTCGATACTCACGGAAGCCGAGGTAGAGCAATTCGCATGCAGAATCTACGCCAGACTTGTGTCGGATGGTATAATTGGCTCCATCACTATTGACAGCGGTACTCAGAACAAGGAATCCACGGTAAGGCGACGATTAGCAAAAACCGAAGGGCTCTCCAGTTTGAAATGAAACAACGCAGCTTGTGTTTCAGGAAGATCAATCCGAATGCAAAGACACGCGGTCCGTATCCGTCAGTCCGACTTCCGAGGGCGTTTCCGTAAAAGACCGAAGGGATTCGGAAAAAGAATCGCTGAAACGGGAAGTCGAGCGACTTCGAGAGCTCGCGAAGTATGCGGACAGAACGACTCAAGGTAAATCTACGCAAACCTCCCCTACGACCGCACTCCCCGAGGGAAGTCCTCAGGAACCCTCCGGGGGGAGAAATTTCGGAGCACTCGATTCACGTTTGGCGAGGTCCGACGTGCAAGATGCGACCTCCAAAGAGGACATCGCAAGAACGGCCCCCGTGTCGGCCACGATTGCCGCAAAGAACGAACACGCTCCACAGGATCGATCCAGTCGATTGTCGTTGACCGTGTCTTCCCCTGTTTCGTCACTGCCACAGCAAGCTTCGACCGCGCCTGCATTCGAGAATGCGTATCCTCCGCCTCCGCCGCCTCCACCTCCTCCACCGCCTCCACCACCTTCACTCTTCCTAGATTATCGCTCGGCCAACAATTCTCTTTCGGTGTCTCAATCATCCTTCTCCATACCACCTCCACCATTATTGCCAGCCTGCTCCACGCCTGCACCGATGGTCTCTTCCCATCGGAGTGTAACTTCGTTACCAACAGTGCCACCACCTCCACCGCCACCGCCATTACCGCCACCAATTTTGCAACCGATGACCGAAGAGATACGTGGTGCACCACCTGCGCCACCACCTCCACCGCCGCCGCCATCCCCCGCACCCTCGATTGGAAAGTTCAAAAGTATTATTCCACCGCCTCCACCTCCGCCTCCGCCTATCTCGCAGTCTCCTTTAATTAACTCGATCCCCCCGCCACCACCGCCACCTCCGCTCCCAATAGTCTCTTTATCGTCATCCATTTCTACCCTGCACAGTGGTCCTCCGATTCCTCCGCCTCCACCACCACCACCTATTCCAGCTCCAACGTTCGGTACAATTACCGGAGGACCACCACCGCCACCACCTCCTCTGATCGGCGGAGTCCCACCGCCACCGCCGCCACCATTTCCAATCGGTAGCATTCCCGGTGCACCAGCGCCGCCTCCGCCCCCATCGTTCATTGGGATACCCGGAGGGCCTCCACCGCCTCCTCCACCGCCAGGAGTTCTACCAGGAGGATGCCACGGACCACCGTCGGGACCTTGTCCCTTACCTGTACCTCCGGTCGGAGGTTGGAACCCAGCTACCAGAGCGTGTGAGTAACAGGGCAGGGACTAGTAGCGCGTTGTGCTCGCAATTTCGCGATTATAAGAACGACCTTCCCCGTTTAGGCACCAGAAAGGAGCCGCTCTGCCCCGAGGTGCCTATGAAACCGCTATACTGGACCAGGATTTTGGTACCCGCGGTACCAGCAGAGCGTGGTACCGTAGACGCTTCAAGTTCTTCCACGCAGGTAATTTTTGCACGAAGAGGAGATGAAGAAATTGGGAGACTATCGAGTGTATTTCGGATAGGGTCCACTGTGGGCGGAGCTAGAGGAGGAGAAAAACGTGGACATGAAAGAGTTCGCCGGCCTGTTCTCCCGCCAGGTGGCCGAGAGAAAGCCGGTGAAAAAAGCGGACGTGGCTTCGAAACCCTCTAAAGTCCAGCCAGCAAAGATCCTCGACTCGAAAAGATCCAAGACCGTGGGCATTCTAGAGAAAAGTTTGCACGTTGATTTCTGCGAGGTCGAGAACGCGGTTTATAATTTGGACACCAGCGTTGTTAATTTGGAGGCGCTGCACCAGATATACGAAATCGTAAGTATTGAAAAGACTGAGGGTAGAACATTTCTCTCGAAGCGCAATTTGATTTCCCGCAGAGGCCAACGGAAAAGGAATTGGAAGACATAAAGGCCTTCGAAGAATCGAATCCGGATGTTCCTCTGGATCGGCCGGAGATTTTCTTAAAAAAGCTCGCCGGTATAAATCATTTTTCGGAGAGAATAGCGTGTCTGATGTTTCAAGCCGAATTCCAAGACGCGATCTCAACGGTTTCGACCAAGCTGACGAACCTGAGAACCACCTGCGATTTTTTACGGAACTCCAGCTCCCTAAAGAAAGTTATAGCGATAATCCTCACCCTTGGCAATTATATGAACGGCGGTAATAGAACCAGAGGACAAGCGGATGGCTTCGGTCTAGAGATTTTGGGAAAACTGAAGGACGTCAAGTCGAACGTACCCGGGATAACGTTGCTCCACTATGTTGTTAGAGCGAGATTAGCTCAAGAGAAGGATCACAATTTCGAAGATCCTCTGCCACTGCCAATTCCGGAACCGGCGGACATCGAGGCAGCTTCTACGATTAATTTCGAGAGTCTTTCGAACGAGCTGGAAAGGTTGAAAAAAGAACTCCAAGGTGAGGACCAGATGAAGATGCCCAATTTCTATTCGAATCGTTGCACGCGGAGCAACGGTGTCCTTTTTATATTTTTTCATTCGACTATTACAGTTTGCACCGACAAGTGCAACATAGTCGTGGAGGCTGACCCCGAGTCGTCGGGGCCGTTCAAAGAAATAATGGACTCGTTTTTCGGCGAGGCTGCCGCGGAATTGGCGAACGAGCAGGAGGCTATGGTCGAGGCGAAAAACAAATTTAAGGCTGCGATGCAATTCTATCAGTACACGCCGAAGGGGACGACCATGGACGCGGCTGACCCCAGCGCGTTCTTCGTCTTCTGGCTCGGATTTTGTCAGGACTTTAAAGTATGCGGTTCACCGTCGATTTTCCTTGCCCGTGCGTATGCCACCGAATATAATTGTACGATTTAATTTCTAGGACATTTGGAAGAAAGAGCAACAGAGAATACGAAAGGAACGAATGGAGGAGATTCGAAAGAAGTACGAGAGCAAAAATAAAGTGGAGAAATTGAAACTGAACGCAACGGGACTGAAGGCTCGGCTTCAGAAACTTTCGCGCAAATAGGTCGGCAGATTTCAACGTCGATCGGGGCCCCTACACTCTACAACGAATCGAGTTAAGATTTCACAGCTTTCGAGCGAGGCACAATAGAGGCTTGGCTGTCAGGGAAGACAAGGGGGCAGTTCTAGGGTCCGTTCTGTCCGTCCCATTCTTTAAGGCGCTAATTTCATCGAATCTAAGGAAATAACGATTACTATCGCGTAGATGCGTTCGTTTGTATGAATCTGTTACACTGTACATAGTCTTGTTAAGTTTTCACCTGATTTGTAAATACGATTGTTCCGCGCTGAAGAATTTCACTGTCACAATAAACGATACTTTTTACATGAGCCTATCGGTTCCTGGTTTTTTTACTCGTAACGTGTTTCTGGAAGGATTGAATGAAAAGCGTCCACATTCGTTAATTTTTTCCTTCTTTTTTTTTGGTGTCAAATGCGTGTGCGTTTGCGTATATTTTTCTTTCCACTGCAATTAGTAGCGACGATACAGAATCTTCAAGTAAAGCGAAAACAGAGATTAACATTTAAGAATAGTTAATAGATTAATCGCATCATCGTACGAATCGTGCTATCGCGCGTTAATTATCGCATCCTAAAACGTAAAAAACAAGAGAAATAAGGGGGAGAGAGAGAGAGAGAGAGAACGGTTGGAAATGTCATTCGCAAGGTGTATTGCATCGTTTGCAAAAACCGACAGGTAGAAACGAATACGCCGTTTTAACGAGACGGCTCTGTGACACGATACTTTTTTAAAACACATTCTCCGTTTGCTTGGCCGACATTTCTAAGGGCTCTGCCGGTTCATCCACGCGTCGGTTCGCTTCGGCAGGCAGGTACGATTCGCGTAGAAGCGGATTACGGCGATAGACCTAAGGCAATCGTTGCGTGTAGCGTAATTTGTGTCTTTCTTTTTATATAGGAAACTGTCTTATTCGCGGAGTGGTTCCCGGCGCGACACCGACCCGGAGAATCGAGCAATATTTACATAGATCACGTTTTCTCTCTCCTACCAGAGAAGCGCTCGGTTAAAAAAAAACGTCGCGTTTCCCTCTGTTTCCGTCTTCTTTGCTCTTCCCGTAAGGCCCTTTCCGTCGATAAACGAGAGACAGATAAAATAGGAGGAAAAACAAACACGACGATCGAAGGAAACAATGGTACAACGAAATCATCCGTGTGTGTGTGTTTGTGTAGGGGAGGGGTACGCATACACCGCGACGACGACGAATGTTTTCTCCTCGGACATGAGACGTTATTCGTGTGTTACGACCGGTAAAAACCTAGTCCTATAGATAACGTAAAATTACAATTACATTAATAATAACCGTTATCGATATTCTCGGTAAAGAAACATCTTACGAAAGAGTTAATGGTTACGCTCGATCGCGGAATAGACATCATCCGTATACGTAGAAACCTTTTTACGTACCACCGATGGCCGCGTCCGCGATAATTACTCTTTGGATCGCTTTGCAAATCGCGTCCATTCATCTGCTCCTTGCGTATTGTTTTTTTTTTCCTTTTCAGGCATTTTTACAAAATATTTCGACAGTGTTAAGCTCTTTCACTCGATTCGGACGTTCCCAAGAGAAGCGCAGCCTTGTCTTTTTTTCACGTTCGAAAGCAGCGAAATTGAACAATTACACGGGGAGGTACTCCCTCGGGAGACGGCCTCGTTTTCGAATCGTTATTACAATATTAGAATATTCTAAGCGTCGCGTCGACGAGTCGCCGATTTGATCGACGACAATCACGCGACATTGGCCTTTCAGCGACTACTGTGTTGAAAGTGGCGACGACTACAAACGGAATGGCGCTCGTTGATCGATGGGCGTCGGTTTCCCCTTCCTTTGGCTGCCTGGGGTCGTCGAGACGGAAGTGTCCGACGCGCCGGAGGGCTTCCTGGATAACTTTAACGACGGCGGCAGTGGCGTACTCGATCCGCTGGACGGTGTCCTTGTTCTAAAGGAAATCAGCGAATTTCTTGTTAGCCTATGATATTCCGGCGGTTAATTGTTGGTCACGATCGACTCGTTAACTCTGATCGTTTCGAATGATCGACCACGCGAATAATAGTACGCGACTCGGTCGACGGTGATTCCCCGTCGAACAAATACCGGCACTAACCGTCCGGGTTCTTTCGGCACGGTACGCGCAGCGATCACAAAAGACACAAGCGACAAACCAAAGTACGTGTAAACCGAGTGAGACCGAAACGATGATTACCTAGCTTGTTTAACGGCCGACGAGGTGTTAGTTGCTGAATTTGTACACACCGAGCTGCTCCTATGGTGTTAGAAAACAAACACGATACTGGATTATTAGTAGATCAGAAGCGGTGCACGGTTAAACGGCCGTTAATGGGGCGAAGTTGCGAAATCAAACGATGCACTAAGAAAAGAACGTCGATCTTGAAGCGTGCCAAATTTGACCCGTTCGAGGTCGATGCCCGACGACTATCATTAGCGCGCAATCATTTATCGTCGAACAGATGTTTTCTCCGTTAAAGGATTGCGTTGCTTAAAACGTACAGCTTTCCTGCTACAGCCGCCGTTTCTAATCGGACTAATAAAAGGAAATAAAGGAGTGCATTCTACGTACGAAAAGAAAGACCGTGAAAGCGCACGAGATTAAACGAAAGAGTGTACATGCAGGGACACACACACACAGTGCAGAAAGAAAAGAAAAGTACGTGCAGCAATAGGTGTTAAATGCGGGAAAGAGTTCGACCATACCCGGTAGAATCGGTCGAAACCGTCGAATGGTTGCTTTGCGTAGAATGAGTAGAAATATTGCTGGTCGTCGACTGCGGGGATTTTATATCCGCACCCACATACACGGGAATCCTCGAGCGGCTAAACCATCACCATCGAATCAGTTTAATCAATCGACATACGGATATCTTTTTTGTGCGTCTCGTATTCCGCCGTGACATTAGCGAATATTTCGTTTCTTGAACCGCGAACAAATGTTCGAACAATTAAACTGAGAAAACCAAAAGCCAGCCGAACATGAAAGAAAAACGAAAACAACCGAACCACTTCCACCATCGCCGCGAGCATCTGCTAGATAAGAGGTACGTGAATTTGGAATAGCTGTTAAGAGTGTAATCGAGCGCGCAGCACCGTGATTAAACGTTCCACCTTAGTGTAGGATGTATCATGATTAAGCTAAAGCCAATCGCCAATTTGGACTCGATAATCGTTAATTCAGTTTACCTGATCGGTGTGCCGACACCAGTCAGGGTTGGAATGCTCGAAGCTCTATGGATTGTGCCAAACCTAAAAAAATGTTATTAACCAAATTTATGTTAATCGTCGTTAACGGAACAGGTGAGAATCGAATGGTTAATAGGCGTGGTTCTAAATTCGCGTTCTCTAACGTTAAATCGTTCGCGGCTTCTTCGTTCGACGTGTATGACGCCTGATAAAAAAAGAAAAAGAAACAAAAAAGAAGAACAGAAGGGGAACAAAAAGAGAAAGATAAAACTGTAAAGGTAACAAAATGCCGAGAAAAGTGAACACCGTATCTTGCACACGGCACGTCGATCAACATCATTCCAAGACTGTGGAAATACGAGATGCGAAGTACCACCACGACACATACGATCCATCGTTAATGTGTCTCTAGCACGAATCGACGATGCGACAAAAATCATCTGGATTCGACAAGATGCGAGTTAGTTGTTCGCAGATAATATTCGGATCTCTTTCTTTATTCATACGAGCACACCGGGGCGAAACGCTAAAATCAGGGTACGAACCTTGCCGGAACCCCACTGGCGGGACTAACCAACCCGGTGGGTGTTCGGGGACGTGAACTCGAACCGTTCACTGGCGTTCCCAATCTTTTCCCGGATACGCTGTTGTGCCTGCTGGAAGTGGGAGTATTTCCCGACGTGCTCACTGCCGTTCTTCGTGGAATGCGACTTAGGTTGATGGAATCGTCTAGAGTTGATTAATCGCGTTTAGAAATCACCGAACGTTTTTGGCGCCACAACGTTCGACTTTAAATAACTCTATTTTTTTTTACCAGTGCTATCTAACGATTGCGTGGAACCATAGCGACTCGGAGGTTTGCTGCCTTGCCTAGAGGCTGGTCTGCTTCCCGGTCTGCTGGTTGGTCTGGACGCTGGCCTGGATGCTGGCCTACTGGATGGCCGGCTACCGCCTGCGACACAAATTTCGTTACCGATCTGCTCCCGAAGCATTGCGCGCGACAAAGAACGCGGAATTACTTACCCGGTGTCATGGCGCTCCTGTAAGGCGTACTTGTTTTCCTGGCGGAGCCAATTCTGAAGGAACTCTCGTTGTCGCTCAGGCTGTCCGGCGTGCCAGCGCTCAACGAGGAGCGCGAAGCTCGCGTTTGTCCCATGGGAACGCTTCGAGCGCTGCGTTCCCTCACCTACGCGACAGAAAACTTGGCTCGAGTAAACGGACACGAATGGGGCGCGATACAGAAACGTGTGTTCTAGCAGAGAAAAGAATCGTTCGGACGCGCGACTGCGTCGCGTCTGTGCCATCCGCTACTGTTCGAGGCGATGCGCGCTAAATCGCGCGACAGGAGAGAAATGTTAACGGCAAAGAACGGGCTGAAGTAAATGTCGGCGACTCGACGTTCCATTTCGTCCCTCGCGATTTAGCGAGCGTTGCCGCCTAAGTATTTCAATTGCGTCGCGGTGTTGCTTGGTCGTTCGTTTGCAACCCTTCAACGCCACCGATGCGAATTGCAAACCGATCGATCGCAGGAAGAAGAGAATAGAGAAATAATAATGACCACAAAAAAATGAAGAAAAAAAAAGAAAAAGAAAAAGAAAAAGAAGAATCTATAGAAGAACGATCCATCGTGGCGGATCGATGGACATTGCGTTTTACGTCTAACGGAAATAGATCCATGCAAACTTACCAGAGGAAGTTGGGACAGATAGAGTAGCTTATGATGATTCGAAGTATCTCCGATCAACGCCACTATGCACGCACCAATACAGCAATACAGGAGATCGTTATGCACATATCGATACAGTAGTTCACCGTATCCGCGAATCGCGACTCGTGAACAAAGAAAAATTCGTACTGAAACGCTCGACACCCTCGACACTTCATCCCATCGGATATCGTGTTTCGTCTTGCGAAATATATATATTCCTCCTCGAAGTCGAGGATACCAATCGTTTAGAGTAAGCTGGAAATGATCCCGGTTCGTTCTACGGGGGGAGAGGATATCGTTCAGAGGCATCCAACGGAACAAAACCAATCACGGCAAATCGGTTTGACAAACGCGAACGAAAGAGGGAAGACTACCCCGAGGGAAGTCTACTGCGAAAATGAAAACGAGACGCGTCGCGCGGTTCAACGAGACACGTTTCATGCGCTGCTTTACCAAGTATATCGTCCCGCGGATCGACGTGCCTATAAACCGTTTAAATATGGAGCTAAACTACCACAGTTCTATCGCATGCAAGTATGAATTTCGTTAAATCTACGATGCCATACAATCGAGATGGTATCGCGGCGCGTTCGCGAACGCGCTCGAGTCGCGAGAATTGAACGCGCGACTGCGGGCGTACGCCGAGGGCAACCGTGACGGCAACAGCAGCGCGAATTAAAGGGATGGGATGGATATCGATTGATCGATGGTGGAATCTACGCGAGAATCGGTACGATAGTCGGGCGTTGAGATCGCGAACAACGAGGCATTCCCTTCGGTCGTCATACGATGCCGGGGAACGCGAAAGCGCAACTCGTGGGGGACAAGTCATTCAGCATAAGAGTAGGAATATAAACAAAAACGAAATAGAAACCATGAGAAATTCGGTAGTAAGGAAAGAAAAACAAAAAACGAGACAGATATTAATAACATCGGGTATATGCTGTGTAACACACCATCGACACCAGAAATTAAAAGAGTAGACAGAGTTTCTTATTTACCCAATGATAAGAGGGGGCGTGCATGTGGAGGGGATACGAGCACGGAAGGTCCTCCTTTTGCCTCAAACTCTCAAAAATCGGCGTCAGCTGGTTCATAAACTCCTCCGCTACACCATAAACGAAATGTTTAGGAATATACCGTTCCTCTTGCTTGCTCGTCGACCGAGTGAACGCTGCAACTTTCGACCGAGAGCGCTCGCGCGGATCCTCGAAAATTCCCCTTTACCCGGGTTTCAAGGTTGTCCTCGGTCAAAAGTTCGACGTTCCCTTCGTCGCGTGGACTGGGCAACCGAGTGTCGTGGAGACAACGCACGTACCTCGAGCCGACGACGAGGACGGCAAATACGTACAGATACAAAACGAAGCAGAGAGAAAAGTAGAATCGATAAGGAAAAGAAATAAGTTTCGTGAAATCGCATCTCCTGAGGTGAGGTACTCTCTATTCCGTCGATGAAAAAGGTAACGCCAAGGACTATCGATTCACGGCGCGATTCGTGATCTCGATTCGGGGGGTGGGGGGGCATCAGCGTGGCTGGGGAGACATTGGGACACTTTCGTGGGCTGTAAACCAAAAAGGAAGCTCTGGGCGGAGCCGTATCGAGGAACAAGGATGACTGAAGCTTCTATCTCGAGGTGCTACAAAACTCTAGGTGCGACGATTTGCTACCTTCTCTAAAGCTGACATGCTCGCATGCGAGGGTAAGGAAGAAAAAAAATAAATAAATCCAGAGGATCCAATCCTGATCTCCTTTCGTTCAGGTATTTCACTGGTACTTACCAAACTGAGACTTGGACCGTTCGAACGAGCTCGGGCAAAGGCTAGGAAGAAAGGGGGCCGGGAAAGCCAAGACGATGTCAAAGAGACAGAGAGACAGAGAGACAGAGAGACAGAGGGATCTACGATGCGTGCGACGTTGAGATCGATATCGAACCAAGGAAACTCCGACGGGATGGCATTCCTCGTGGAGCATCGATCGGCTTTAGGGCGGCTGAACGGATCAACGAACGATCCAGCTCTCCAACGGAGAGAGACACGGGCACGCGACTCAATGGAGAGAAGGAGATATGTACGAGTACTGAGCCACGTTCGTATGGGTACCGAGGTATCGATCAACGAAGGACAATCGTGCCGCAAGTTCGAATCGGAGAAGATTCGTCGTACGCGTGTACCGTGCGTTTCTCGTTTACCCATACGAAGGAGGCCGTAAGTTTCCCCGATGGATCCTGATCCCTATTCTAGGACTCCGCCAACTGGTATTTTGCAGTCGACGACCAAACTCGGAGGCCTGGAATTGACTGGCCAGACGATCCATCGGGGTAACGAGAGTATGGTGACGCACACGTTACCTTTGTGATGGGTCCGGTATTCGCGGATGAGATTTGGTTACGCTGCAGCGTGGAGGTCGGGCTCGGCTTCGATCTGAACGCCGTCATAGTCTGGCTGACACCGTCCGCCAATATGAATTGCTCTCGCAGCTCGATATTCGTTCTTCCCTTGGCTACAGTGTGTTGCGTGCACGCAAGTTAGAAGGAAGGCGTTACAGGACATGTATCGCGGGGTTCAGAAAATAGGGGCGGGGGGGCGAGAGCAAAGTACAAAGAATTTTTTTTTTTTTTTTTTTGTATACAGACAGAGAAACAGAGATAGAGCATAGACAGAGCGAATAATTATTGGGCAGCCGGCAAGTAATAGTAGTAGGAACAAATACAAATCAGAGCGATCAGATATACGGCAGGTATACAGGCGCATTTACAGTAACATTGTCAGGTAATCATGCGCGTTATCAATAGCGAGATAAGTTGGAGTAGATAGAGAGTAGAAATGTACAGATTGTTGTAGCAGAAATAGCAAGGATGATAGTAGTAGCGATAATAATAATAGTAATAATAATTGAGAAAGGCGACAGTTGCGACGCACGTGGGTATGTATATGTGCAGGTGTACAGTGGAACAAAAAAGAAAAAAAAATACTGTGTTATAGAATGTTTATCCGATACCAGTTGAGCGATTTAAATGGTAATAGAAAGTAACAGCTACACTGTCGATCGCGGTGATCGTACATAATTGTAAAATTATTCTCAAACATTAATCGCCTTGATTTGCAATTGGCCGGATTGATACGGTTCCCCATTAATTATGCTACTTGAAAAATCGAGTGACACGCGGAATGGCATGCGATGGGTGAACGTTGTCAACGTCGGGAGTCGACTGTCCGATTAATTCTAAAGTATGCGGAAGCCGTCGAAGTGGAATAGCTCTGTATAAACTGAAATCCGATTAGAAACCGTGAGCAAAGTGAGCGTGGAAATGGTTGACTCTCGACGTTGGCATTGAAGTTGAGGGTTGCGGGTAGACGGCGTAATGAATGCGATGCTTCGATGTACAGGGGATTTGTATTGAATAAAAAATGGATACGACATCCAGGAAACGGATCTCGTCGTTCCGTTGAATAATCGAAGGAGGAAAACGATCGAGATGGGTAAGGCGTTACTAAATTTAACGATCAGTCTACGCGAGTACGGAACGAGTGTCTCCGTTAGATTAACTTGAAATTAGAGCACCGTGTTGCATGCCACTTTTACACACATACACACGACGACAACTTCTGCGCGACAAATAGAACACGAGAACGAGCTAAAGTACACAGCAAAACACGAACTCGTTACGAGAAAGCAAACGTATGTATGTACACGAACAAGATACGCATCATGCAAGATAGACGAAAACGTTTATTTCGTGGCCAGTACGATATCCAAGTATCTACATATATCCCTCGAATTATATTTCATTCTGTTTGTTTGCTTCTTGCGTAAAAAAAGAAAAAAAAGAAAAAAATGGAATGAAACGGACTAAATTTTTCGAATCAAATGGCAGAGAAACGTGCGGGCCACGAATTGCAATTATTCCCATATAAAAAGATTCTCACCGAGCGGACACCAACCCTCATGTTGTTCCGGTTTGTTAGGGTCCGGTATCGGCATTAGAAAAACTTAACGAGTTAATCACGATGTGAGACGTTTAGTTGGTCCGTTTTTTTTTTGTTAAGTAAACAAAGGCATGCAATAAACTCGATGCGCATTAAAAATGTACACGCAATAAGGTCGGAGATTTGGTCAACGACAATAAAGTTGTGCGCAAGTAAATAACAAGATGTAAATATCAAGTGGTGGAACAAGGCGGAACATCTTTCAGTTTCTTTTAAACAAGGATCCATACAGGGATTTGTAAGGGATGATTCGACTGACGTTAGTATATTAATGATACTAATGACAGGCGACACGAATTTCCTAACGTACCAGGATAATCTATGTTCTCTATGTGGTGATCAATCGAACAATCGCGTTCCACGAACTTATAATTGCCGAACTCAATGAAACAGAATGGCTAATTGGCAAAACTTTTCGTAAGATAACATCAACGAGGAACGAATATTAGCGTAATTCGTGGAACGAAGATTCGTTCGTGGTTAATGAACAAGCTGAAGTGAAAATCTAGCGGATACGTGGGTAAATATGACACGAGGCGGAGATCGCAAGTAATGAGCACACGCTTCCTTTCTTCCGCTATAGTAAACGGTGTTAAAACTCATTTAGAGCCGGTTAATGATTAGTCACGCTCACATTTGATACCTCAGGAGCTGAGATCGTACACGTATTTGAATACACAACAAAAATGCGACACATGAAGAGAGAAATGAATGATTGCGCGGAAGGGTCGATGAAGGGTTCGTTAGTGAAACTAATGAGTGGATTTTATTATTTCGTTATTCAAGTACACGCCAGTTACGCGATGAGTTTAGTCAATGTATGCGTACACGAGCAAACAACTTATTCCTGAGGCAGCGGCAAGCGATTAAATCCGATTTCTTCGTAACTAGTTGTAGTACCAACAATCGGGGAAACTCAAATACCAATAAAACTCAAGGTAAAAAGCACGCAACGTTAGTAAAATTATTTCAAAGGACGATCAATTCAATCCCACACGCGTGTCTAATCGGTAACAAAAAAGGTAAACGCGTTTAAGCTGCCTCTTTGGATGGGGACAGGGGTCTGGGGAACAGTGAAATTTGTTCTTGACCGAGAACCGGGCAATCTGTGTCACATTTAAAGGCAGACAGGGTCGATACGGAACGTTCAAAGGAAAATTTCAAATTATTATATGGAAGTACTCGATGTTATTGAAAAAGAAATCGTTCGAGATTGGACTTATCCAGAAATTCATCGATTCCAGTGATACAATTCGGCGGTACGGAGTAAAGAGATAGAAAAAGAAATAGATGGAATAGAGGAAAGACTTACCGCGGCAAGGGTCATTCTTTAATAGAAATTCGTCTAAGGCTACCCATCCGCCACCGACTCGTACCATCACGGTCGATCGCAGAATTCGTACCAATCGCAATTTCTGGCTGTCTCCGAACTGTAAAGAAAAATTCACATTCCAGATAACCAGATCTTAATTCCATTCGATGAGGAATTAAACGTCTACTGGCATACCCTGTATTTTCCTTCGCCAACTTGGAACACGCGGAACTTCTGACGACACGTGCAAAGCATGACCAATCGTTTCACTTCGTCATGAATTTTGTCCGTGTCGTTGTACGTTCTACGCTCTTCCCAATCTGGTCTCAAAGCTGCGATGAATTCTTTCCAATCAATTAATCCTTCGCCGTGGCGGTCGAACAAGTCCGCGACTGCTCCCATCTCTAGCCGAGAAGTCTCGAATTCTGTGGCAATAAAGCATGCTTTATTCCGCCTCGTTCTGGTTTAAAGATATGCTTTAAAAATGTAATTAAACAAATGGACCACTGACTAGTGTTCATGATTCCTTGAATGAAGTCCTCGCGAGGAATCAAACCGTCGTTGTTTTTGTCCATCTTCCTGAAGAGATCCGTTAATCTGGACTTCTTGTGATTCATGAATTTCAGGAACTACAATTAAATAATAATATTAATGGATTATTTTATTCATATACTATTGTACGGATTATTGTGTATTTAATTGGCAATAATTACCCTCTTGCGCCAATCTTCCCAACTGAAATTGGCAACGCGATCCAACTCTTGGATGTAATTGTACTTATCCTGCAGACGACGTTGTCGCTCCCACGCCAACATCCACACGTGCCTCCACCTGTCCCAAAGGAGTTTCACCCTTGGGCTACGGAACTCAGGCTCGGCGCCTTTGCTACAGAGCACAGAAAATATGGTCAAAAATTTCGCTCCACTGCATCGTCGATAATTATATCCGAAGAAAAGCACGAGAAGCGAGGAAGGTTTATGAACGATGAAACGAATAACGAAGAGCAACCTTTATAATGGACAGTTGAAAGAATCTAAAAAATGGAGAGAAAGAAGTCAAAACAAGTGAGATGAGAGACGTTCATCGGGTAAACTGCAAAGAAAATGTGGTCAAGAAATGTAGACGTGTTATGTGTGAAAAGTAAAGCGTGGGCGATTAGAAATAATCCAAGTATGGCTGGACATGACGAACCTTCCTTTAGGTGGGAACCGTGGGCCAATGTGCGGCAACGAATCGGGCGTTCTGTCACGACCTGGGCTGGCTCGGCTAAACAGGAACATGCGTCAAATCACTCGACACTTCTACCAAGTACTCGCGTCAAAGAATTCTCGCTTTCGTTTACCGATCGCTTATAGTCCCGAGTCAGCGATCGATCCTCAGTTTCCTTTGGATACGAGCAGTGGAAGGAAACGGGGGGGGGGGGGCAGAGGAGAATAGGCCTCGGCAACAAATATTCTGCAACATCTCGTGCATAAATATGATACTAAAATTATGATACCGGTTCCGTATTATATTTATCTGTAGAGGCATATTCTCCGTATCTGGATGTACCGTACGCCTCGGATGCGCTTCAAGTGACCCTACTACTTTCCTCGAATTCAACGATACTCTAGCACATACCATGCTGTTACTATGAAATGAGAACCTGAAATTGGACCTCGACAACCCCGTCCGTTTCAATCACGCACCTTTCCGACGATACCAGCTGTCCTCATAGATCTCTGTATTCGATTCTTATCCAAAGTCACGCAGGTAAATGAAAACTAATTGGAAGGAAGAGTATCAAACGCAACACATGCACGGGCAAGTGTGTCTTCCAAATAACAAAGCGCACGCAAAAGAAAAACTAACGGAAAATAGAGAGAGAGAGAGAGAGAGAGAGAGAGAGAGAGAGAGAGAGAGAGAGAGATCACGAGTATGTTAACCAAGGTAGAGAAGCAGACAGTCGAATATCGTGTACTTCGTCTACCTCGCACGAACGATGACTTTTGACGAGCGCAATCCTTGGCAATCCTGATGTTAGAACTCGCTAAAAGGGACTGGGACCACACAAAGCTAATAAACAGGAATGTGAACGTACGTCGGTGCGGGTGACTTAGCCTTCGTTATCTTCTTCGTGTCTTTCATAGATTTGATCTGCCTAGCCTTGCAGACACGGTCGACCTCGTTCTGCCTGCGACTAGTGTTCTCCATGAATTCTCTGTGGTCTGCGATTAACATTTCTAGAGTAGCCTTATCGTCCGGCAGAGGCTCAGCTTCGAGTGCGTTCAGAGTGTTCTCCAAACCCTCTAGCCAAGACAGCAGTTCTTCCAGAAGATTGTCGAGATCCTGAAGAATTACAAAATGATATGTACAGTTTATCGAACGATACAAATTTAACGTAACGCAAAGGAATTTTTATTCGTACCTGAAGTCCACGCATATGATTCTCCAATCTCTGGTTCCTCTGCTGCGCCCAAGTGGCAACCTCTTCCCATCTCGATTGAATGATCGTGATCCAATGTTTGATAACCGCGGCTCCGTCGGGATGGGCCTTAGCAAGAATAGTGTGGGCCATATCCAAGGTCTGATCCTTCTCGACCTCTTTAATACGCAATTCGCGTAAGAATTTCTCGTGCTCCATTAATTGATTCCTACTTTCTTGTTCGTCCTCCGGCAACTGGCCGGCGAATCTCAGTTTCATCTCGGCATCGCTGAGCCACTCTAGGAGCACGTGAACAGCCTTGTGCAGCCGTTCAGCTTCTCCAAGGGCTGCTTCCAGTCGGTCAGTCTTGTCGGAGGACAATCGTGTCACGGTGTTCCAAAGATTATTTAATTCAGAAAGCTGAGATCCAATAGCAGAAGCGTCGTCTGGCGTGGTTTTGGCTAAGAGCTCGCGACCGGTTTTAATTACGGACTCCATCTGCGAAGCTCGGGATTCCAGGTCCTTCTCGAAGGTCTTGTGTTGCTCAACCAAGTTGATCACCGTGTCTAAATCACCGTGAAGAGGGCCGGTGTTCGCCAATTGTTTCTCGGACTTGCTCAGCCATTCGAGCAACGCCTGAATAGCGTCCTTGAATTGGCCAGAGAACAGTAATGCCTCTTCGAGTTTCCTCTGCCTATCCACGCACTTTCCACAGACGGTGGTCCACTTGTTCTTAAGTTCGTTCAGGAGTTCCTTCAGCGCAAATTCGTCGGTCTTGGGTGCTTTGTCCTTCAATACTTTTCCATTCTTCATGGTAGTGTCGTAGACACCTTGCTTAGCGCTGAGAGCCTTTTGCAATTCACGATGCTTGTTGAGCCTAGCCTTGATCTTCTCTGGATCATTTCCACCAAGGCCACCGTCTCCAGCTACCTCATCCAAAGTCTTCTCCGTCTCGTCCAGCCAGTTCATCAAATTGGACCAAGCGTCGTGGAACTCTCTGGCTTCTTTGTATCCGTGATCCAGGGCCCTCGTTCTCTCTGCAGACTTGGAGACTACACGCTCCCACCTGTGCTGCACGCTGATCAGCAAATTCTTAATCAGAATCACATCCTGCTTTTGAGAGAAGTACTTCAAATGAGTTCCCTTCTTATCGAGATTCAACATAGTTTCACGATGAACGCCAACGTCTTTCTGGAACGCTTTATGCTCCTCTATCTGGCCAAGGATAGTCTCCATGACCCTCGACACCGGTTTCAAGTTGGTCAAGATCTTCTCGGCGTTGGTCAACCAATCGACGAATGCCTGCAGAGCATCGTGGAATTCTGTAGCTTCCTTCAACGCGATTTCCAGCTTGATCTTTTTATCATTGGCGCGAGCAGTCACGTTGTCCCATCGCTGTTTCAAAGTTCTTAAGTTGTGATTCAGTCCGCCAGCACTGGACGAGTCGGCGCGTTTCAGATACTCTTGACCCTGTTGGAGAACCATTTCAACCTTCGGACGATTCTGCTCCAATTCGTTATACACTTCCATGAAACGTTCTAGCTGTTCTGAGGCAGTCTCTGGCAATCCTCCGACCGGTTTCGAGGCAACTATTGTATTGTCCACGTCACCCAGCCAAGACAAAAGATCCTGAATCTCTGCAGTGAACGACTGCGCTTCCCTAAGAGCATCTTCCAATTCTCGTTGACGATCAGCAGCCCGTTGCAGCAAATCGCGCCAACGACGATTCAGAGTGCCCAACTTCTCTGCCGTTGTCGAAGCTTCTGCTGTTCCCTTTCCGTCTTCTATCAATTGCCTTCCAGCATCGTTCAACGTATCGACGCTGGTCTGGTGAGCTTGGATATCGTTCACCAGTACCTTCAGCTTCGCCAATTCGACTTCGATCACCTGTGGATCGCCGGCCACCGCTTTCAAATTGTCCAAAGTGTCGTCCGTCTTCTCTATCCACACCAGTAGCTCGTCCAGAGCGTGCTGGAATTGTCCTAGACGAAGCAAAGCGTTCTCCAAGAGTCTCTGCCTTTCAACGAGACCCCGAAGTAATCCGTCCCATCGTTTGTTCACAGCGCCGAGCGGTTCTTTAATTGCCGAGGCTTGTTCCGACGACGTTCTCTCTGTCAATTCGGCAGCTTGTCTGAAATAGTATGATATGGGTTGTACGACTTGTGTAAACGATCGAACTACAATTGTACGCATCGATGCGAGAAAGCGTACACCATGGAGATACGTGTAAAGGGTACCGCCCATTGTTTAAACTCGTACATTTAATTCGATGTTTAGTCAAAATGAACACAGTGTCGACGAATCTACAGGAGAGGAGAGAGAGATATAGAATTATCGTAGGGAATCACTCGTTTGGTGTCGTCAGAATGAATTCTGTAAAGTTTATATGCCACGTTAGGTGCGTGACGCTCGATAGAAAAATTGCGCTTGTCTTTGAAGGCACCAACAGGGTTGTTCCTTAATATAATCCGAGGGGAAATCCTCGACAGGTATTCGGCACGAGTCCCTGTCGAAATACCTACGGTGTGTGAGTAGAACGGGCACGTCACGAGCCAGGCAACAGCCAAGGCAGACATGCAGGCGAATACAACGTCGATCAAACACTGTTCGGATTCCAACCAACAGACAAAGTTAGGGATTCCAATTATACGACCTCAACTGTAGTATTACGGCAATGTTACGGACATTATAAGATTAAAAGGGCTGTAGGGCGGGACCATTCAGGTACCCTACTATGATCGATGTACAGTAAAAAAAAAAAAGATTATAAGCCATGCTCTAACTACTGCTACAACACAGAGAGAGGTTGACTTGCCTTGTCAGACTCCTATGCGTTCAGGAACCGGCGCGGAAAAAACAAAAGTTGGGATTAGAATTTCGCTGTTCATCCTAGACAGCCTTCCTTGCGTTAAAGTACACATGGTAAATCGCGCAACGTGAAAACGCAACGATCGATTTACAATATTAGAGTACACGCTATGAACATTAGGTTTCAACGAATGGAACAACGTTCCATGGGGAACCGCGAAATGCAGCTTTCCTTATAATCACGCGAAAATTCAGCAATCGCAAAAAAGGGGGACCAATCGTGGAGGAAAGAATCGTGTTTGGTTACCTGTTCAGAGCTTCGACCTTGACCATGTGAGGATCAACTTCGGCCTTGAAATTGGCCAACTGTTTGATCTGTTTCTTAACTTCGTCGATGTCGCTGCCAAGTGGTCCCATACGAGCGTACTTATCCTCGGCCTCTTGCAAGAACTCCAAAAGATTCTGCAACGTCTCGTGGAACTCCATGGCCTTCTCCATGGCGTCGATCAGGTTCTCCTCTCGTCTGGCGTACAACGCAGTCACGTTGTCCCAAGCCTGATCTAAATCCTCAATGTGTTTCCTGACTTCTGGTTTATCCGGTTCGCCACAGAGACCCATCAACTCGTGACCAGAAGCCCGAACTTGCTCCACGTCTGGTTTCGTCTGATCGATCTCGTGCCTGATCTCCTGCAGAGCAACCTGTTGCTGTTGTATTGCAGCAGGCTGAGCTGCAGGCGGCGCCTGGGCAGCGAGAGCATCCTGCAGTTCTCGCAGCGTCGACATCACACCGTTCAACTCGGACCAGAATTTTTCGGCGATCGCCAGAGCATCGTCGAGGGTGTGCCCACGGTCGGTTGTAGCCCTTTGCACGTCGCTCCAGAGTTTGTTCAATTTCTCCAGCTTCCGTTTGATGTCCTTGACGGCCGGGTCGGCTCTGTTGCCTGCTTTGCTAATCACATCGTCGGCGGCCCTCTTCACCGCAGCATAGGCTTCGGTGCGTTGAGCTAATTCATCGACCATGGCCGTGTTCTCTTCCATCTGGTCCCTCAGACGACCAGGGTGAGCGCTGATAGGTTCCGCGCCGTTAACTTGATCGGCTGTTGACGAAAGAGCTCGAAGCATACCTTCCAGTTTGTCGGAGAACTGAGAAGACTCCTGGAGAGCCTGTTCCAGAGTCTGTTGACGACTTCGTAGTTCTGCTCTGAGAGCAGCATATCGAGCAGTGTCTGCATCGAGGATGTCCTGTATCTTGATACCCTCTTCTTCGTTGCAGAGCTTAATCAAAGCCTCTCCAGTCTTGTTCAATTTCTCGACCAGAGGCTTGTGCTCGTTTATGCTCTGCATCAGCATCTCGTTCTTGTCCTGCTGGGCAGCTATTAGATCGGGCCGTAACGCGGGCATAGGGAGCATGGCAACTTGTTGTTCAGCCTCTTCCAGCCAGCTGACCAAGCCGATGTGTGTCTCGCGCAAATGTTCGGCCAGAGGCAATGCTTGCTCCAGGGCTCCGAGTCTGTCTGCCGAGAGGGCCGAAACGATCTCCATTGTTTCACGAAGGTCCTCCATTTTCTCTCTGATCGTTGACGTATCCTCGTGCTGGCCATTCTCGCGGATCACTTTCTTTGCCGTAGATATCACGTCCCTGACGCGACCTTTCTGACTGGATATGTCGTCGTTCAGGGCCTTGTGCTCCTTGAGTTGCACTCTGATGATCTCCGGTTCACTGCTGGGTGGTTCCGCCTCTCTCAATTGATTGTCCACTTCGCGGAACCATTCTAATAAGTCGTCGATATCTCCGATTACTTCCAGAGAGCGTTGCTTGCTCAACTGAATTCTTTCAGCCTTTCGTTGAATCTGTTCGGCAATGGCATCGAATCGTCTGTTATCTCTCGTGACTAGGCCTTCGATAGTCGCAGCACCTTCACCAGGCGACAATTGGGACAGCTGAGGACCAACGGCGTTGATTTTATCCAGAATAGGTCTATATTCTGATATCTCCATTTCTAGGCGTACAATCTCATCTTCTCGAGGTTCAGCTGACTGCAGAGCAGACTCTGCAGCCTGCATCCAATCCATCAGACGATTATGATTATCGTGGAACTGTTGCACCAATGGCAGGGACTCCTGTGCATGCTTCAGCAAGTCGGAACCCCGGCTGACTAAATCGTTGAAGCGCCTTTGCAAGGAATCCAGTTTGTCCTTGAGTTGGAGAGCTTCGTCGCTCGAAATATGCTTCATCAATTCCAAACCAGCATCGGTGGTGCTGTCGACTTCCGTTTGTCTAGTCGAAACTTCCTCGGTCAAATCAGCCAGGTCCTCCATCTGTTGAAGGAGCTTCTCAGTGTGCACTGCGAGGATCCTATACTTCGATAACCTTATCTCCATGCCCTCCATCCAAGCCTGTAGTTCTTGATAGCTCAGAACCAAGTGACGCAGGCCTTGTCTCGATCGTTGAAGCAAACTACCAAGAGATTCGGATCGTTCAACTAACGCGGCGTATCTGTCTGCCGCGTCCTGAAGTTTGTCAGCCAAGGTGGCGGCCTCGTCTTCGCCTACTAAAGCCATCAGCTGACTAGCAATCTCTGTGAGTTCGCTGAAATCGGGTTTCCTGGACAGAATATCTTCGTGAAGGGCGTCGTGCTCAGTGACGCGTTGTTGAATCTTCTCTTCGTCTGTCGGTACCAGCTCCATGTCTCTGACACGTTTCTCTGTCTTGTCCAACCATATTGCAAGTGGTACCAGTTTGTCCTGGAACTGTTTAGCTACTGCCATTGCCTGTTCAAGAGCGTCCATCCTTTCAGCAGCACTCTCTGTCAAATTGTCGAACCTTCCCACCAATTCTTTTAACTGTTTCTCGATCAACTTTCGTTCCTTAGGATCTGCCCCGGCCGCAACTTCTTGGCCCATGTTGTACAACGAGGACATCGAGTTTTGTCGGTCCATCAGCATTTTCTTCAGGAACTTCTGCTCTTGTAACTGTGCTTTGACTACCTTGTAGTCCGACGATGGTGGTTTCTGATTCGAGACCATTTCCTCCGTGTCCGTCAGCCATTTCTCCAGACCCTCCAGTGCTTCCTGGAACTTTCCAGACTGCAACAGTCCTACATCCAATCTTCGATCTCTTTCGTTAAGTCTGTCCTTCAGGTCGTTCCATCTCTCGTTCATCTTGTCCACGTCTTTCTCAACGCTGCCGGTATTAACGTCGCGACCAGCGGTCTGAATCAATGACTGGCCTAGTGCGTTGCAAACTTCCACGGCGCGAGCCAGTGGTTCGATCTTGTTCGCTTTCAAAAGTCTGAAATCTTCTTGCTGCACTTTGATGGACTCGACTTCCGATCCTACTGGCTTGAACTTCCTCACATAATTATTTGCGTCGTCGATCTCTGCCATGACGCCAGTATGAGCTTGATAGAATTCCTGCAATTTGTCCAGGGTCGCTGTGAGCTCGTCGTGGCGATCCCTGGATCGATCGTCCAGTTTTCCAATCTGTCGTTTCAGTCCAGCAACCTGTTCTCTGGTTGCCACAGCGTCGGCCGCAAAACCGTAATCAACCAGACGTTCTCCAAGACTCTCCAAATCGGAAACTTCCTCGTACAATCGGTTTACTTTACTGATCACCTTGCTGGTCTCCTCTATCTGTGACCGCACGACCTTAATCTCTCTACCTGGTGCCCTCATCGCGTCCAATTCCTTCTCCAGGCTGGAAATTTGTTGACTAATTGTCTTGATGCGATCGTTGAACTGTGCAACTGCAGTGGCTGCACTTTGCAGTTCGTTGCATCTATCGTCCAGTTTTGCTTGGAGATCGTTGATGCGATCGGTTATGTTGTCTACTTCATCTTGCAGGTGAGTCGCGTCCACACCTTGTTCACCAGCTGTGTTCACAAGATCGTTGGCTTGCTGCTTGACGCATTGCAAAGGCTTCTTGAGTTGCGTCGTTTCTTCTCGTAAACTCTGCAATAGAAAGAATGTTACTCCATCAGCCTCGAGAGACATTAATGTGTTCGTGAAATTGTCTTCGTGTTAAAAATATTTGTTCACCTTTATCCTATCGAGAAGTTTCGGATCTTTAGCTGCTCCTCCAAGGGCGTCGTGAGACGCCAGCTTGTCCTCGCAACGTTGCAAGCCGTGTCGCAATTCTCGCAGATTTTCGTTGAAGTCCATCAAATGTCTTGCAGTATCCTCCAAAGACTGTGTTCTTGCTATAAGATCTGTAACGAGAATAAATTACTTTAATTAATTCGGCTGCTGAGTACAATTAGTAAAAGTGTGGTTACTCCAACGTACCGTTATTCAATTTGTCCCATCTGGTCTTCATGGCACCAAGCTCATTCTTAACGTTCTGTTTATCAATGTCACAAGCTCCGAGGAAAGTCTCACCGAGAGTCTTGTTGTTCTCGAATTCCCCAGAGTGTTTCCAGACCTCGTTTCTAAACGAAGACAGTTCTTTCAATTGCTTCTCGATGTCCTTGCGTTTGAAGGATGCAGGTTTCAGACACTCCAGCCTATCTTCTGCTTGTCGTAACCATGGCAAAAATGCATCTTGAGCTTTGTAGTACTTTTTGCAGTGTTCCGCGCAAGTTTGAAGTTTCGTATGTCTATCGAGCATGTCCTTCTTTAGACGATCCCACTGCGACTGCATCTTGTCCAAGTCACGCTGCATAGATCGGTTCTCCACTTTCTGAGATCGTGCCAGCATGTCTCGCCCTTTGTTCAGTAACATGATGACCTCGTGCTCTTTGCCCATCACATTTCTGTATATTGGCTGTGAATAGGAAAATCGATTAAATACCACTAACGTTAAAGAAAAACGAAGAGAACAAGATTTGGCCTCTATGCTTCGTGCAATAAGCTTTTCAATCATCTTACCTCGTGATGGTCCAGTTGTTGTTGCAATATGTCACGATCAGCGGACACCAATAATTTTTCAGACATATTTCCAAGTTCATCAGCCAACCATCCCAATGTTTTGGTGCAGGAGGCTTCGAATTGTCGACCATCTCGCAAATTGCCTTCAATCTCAGCCTTCTTGTGGTCCAACTTCTTCTGCAGATTAGTGTACAGCTTTCCAACAGCCGCCAGTTTTCCATGGATCTCAGATTTCGAGGCTGGATCACTGAGAACTTCGCACAGTTGGTCTCCAGCTGCCTCTGCGTCGGCCAACAAGGGTCTCTGGCCTTCCAATTGTCTTTCCAGGTTCTCAATCTTACGCAGTTGGTCCTCGGGATCTTTTTCAAGGGTCAAGTCGTCAAGATTGTCCGAGATAGCTTGCAAAGCATCGCGCAAACGATTCAGACTTGCATCGAACTCGCGACTAGTATCGACTGCGTCGCCCAAGCTCTGCGCTCTCTCATCTAGACGAGCTAATTGGTCGGACCATTTATCCAAAATGGATCGCAATTTCGTGCTTGTTCTCTGGCCATCGGGGGAGTCGATTCCTACCACAGCCAAGATGTTTTCCCCAACTTGAACCAAATGATCCAACTGAGGCTGCTGAGTACGGAATTCTTCTCTCAGGACTTGAACTTGTTGTACTTGACTGGCAACCATTCTAGGATCGGCTGAAATGGGTCCCAAAGCGCTCAGCATTTTTTCCTTCGACCCCAACCACGACGCCAGGCCTTCGGATGTATCATAGAAGTCCTTCACGTTGTCCAGGAATTTTATTCTATCCTTGCAACGTTCGCTGAACGACCTCCATCGGCTGCTCACATTTTCCATTTCGTCGTTCAGTCGATCCACGCCGGCTGCCCCCTTCTTTCGTCTAACTAAATCACGGACTTGGGTTCTGGTGGTATCTAACAAGGATTGTTTCTCGTACATCTCTTCGATCACGATCTTAATCTGTTTGGCTGTTTTATCTGCCTCCTCTTTCGTGCTTGGCATAGTCTCCTTCGGTATTTGTCTCTGAATCTGAAATTACGAACAACTTTTGTTTTAATATCTAATTGCTCTATCAACCATGTGCTAAAACACTGACAATCGACGAGCTACCTTCTCAAGAAATTGTGAAAGGGTCTTCAAATTATCCATGTGTCTTCTGAGCTCATCCTTAACGATGTCCAGTTCAGTCTGACGATCCGTCAGGCGGACACCCAGCAACCCATACCTATTGTTGATTTCGGAAAGGTGTTGTTGAACGGGTGACAAGTCCTCCAGGTGGAAACCATCTTGGCTGGAGCGTCGGCTGCTGAAGCCGCTGCTACCACCTGGAGAGACCGGACTTTGAGCAGCATACAATTTAGCGGGAGATGGTGAGCGACCGTCTTGTGACATTCGTCGTACTACAAAAAAAAAATATGAAAAAAAATCGTGTCAGTTGAGCGACAAAATGAGAATGTATTGTCATGTGTGATAAATGAGAAATGATCGCGGAAGAATGAAGGAAAGGTATTGTGCGTGTGACATTCGGAAAATGCACTAAAACAATGGCGGTTAAAGAATGATATGTGGATGGAGTAGTACAGGAGGTAGGAGTAACTTCGATGTACCTGGTCTCTTAGTTGGACTGGTACTTCCGCGGCGACGAGTAGGACTTTCAGTGCGTTCCTTCAGCAAACCATCGTAAGCGATGCCAAGATCGTTCACTTTATCAACAGTGTTACCATAGTCCCGATACTCTTTCTGAATCGGTTTCAACTCGTCCGCTTGTTTCTTCAATTTATCCAAGTCGACGGCCACTGGTTCAAGTCCTTGCACTTTATTCTCGGTACGCGTTAACCAATCCATAACTTGGTTGCGAAGTTTCTCATAAGCCGACAATTGTTCGGCCCTAGATTTACTGAGCCGTTGTTTCTCTTCGATCAGATTATTTACTTCCTTCCATTGAGATTCGAGTGCTTTAATTTTGTCTCTAACAGAAGCAACGTCGGTCACGTCCTTCTTCGAAATCAAGTTCTTGCCGTTGCGAATCAAGTCCTCAAAGTTGGCTCGCTGGTCCTCGCGTTTGTCCATCAGATTCGTCATTTTAATCTCGTATTCGGCAACATCGAGCTTGCTGAGGTCTCTGGATTCCAATGCTTCGATCATGTGAGCGTACCAGCTGTCAAATTTAGTTGCCTCGACGAGGAAGTCGCTCAAAGCTTGCGCGATCTCATCGAGGAATTCACCTCGGCGCAAAGACTTATCCATCAACTTCTCGAACCTGCCCCGGACGTCCGTCAGTTTGCTTTCGATGCGCTTCGCGATCCTTGCGTTGCTAGAATTCGTTAACAGATCTTGCGCAGTGCTTGCTACAGCTTCGACGCTCAAACGGTGGCTATCCAAGTCTGCTTGAAGCAGACGCTGATCTTTCTGCTGCTCCTCAAGTCGTTCCTTTTGCAAGCTGGCTGGTCTTTGAATGTTCCTACAAACAAACACATCACAATAATTATTTCCGCTCGATTACTAGGTCGATATTATATTTTCAAACGCTACTTCTTCTACTTACTTGAACTGGCTTTCAATATTGTTCAACCAGAGCACCAAGCTGTCTAATGCATCCTGTACACCCTGACTTCGAACCAGAGCCGCGTCCAATTCTTGACACTTTTCACCGATAGCGTTCGTCAATTGTCTGTATTTATCTTCCAAAGCCTTGGCTGGTTCCTCCAATTCATCTACCTCTTTCGGTGTTAATTGACCATCGAGCGATCTCAGAAGAGCCTCGACTGTCGTCTTCACGTTCTCAACCAAACGTTCGTTTGCAAGCATCTCGTTGTTAAGTGCTTTAGCTTTGCTCAACTGATCTTCCACCTGTTTAGGTTCGGCTGCAATAGGCTCCGAAATGGCTCTGTGGATCTTTGGCTCGACTTCCTTCAACCAGCTTCTGGCTTTCTCCAGAGACTCACGGTAATCCCGTTGCCTTCCACCAACGCCAGAAAGTTTGTCAGACAATGCATTAGCCCGCGATAGCAGGTCCTTATACTGAGCTGTGACGATGGAAACTTCACCACGCACGGGAGATTCCTGGCTGGCAATGGGTTCCTTATGGGGCAGTCTCTGCGGCAAACTAGTTCGAAACTCGTTCAGGACGTGCAGGAATTCTTTGCTTTCGTCCACGAATTTCTGTGCAGCCATTGTGATAAATCGAAGATCGGCCTGGTGTGCTATAACGTCGCTGATGAAATCGCGAGTAGAATCGGTGCTACTGTTTAGTCGGTTCAGATCGGACAGAGAATGTTCCTTATCTTCGAGGACTCTTCTTGCGTTGTCTAGCCAGTGAGAGAAGGTCGACAATTCGCTCCTAAAGAAAAACAAAATTTATCAGTGGAGTAGAATTACAGAGAAACGAAAACAAAACATTCCTTTCTTTTTTCATAGCCTACTAACTTGAATTTGACGAGCTCGTCTCTGGCAGCGTTCAATCGCTTCACCATTCTCTCGGTACGATCCGAGGCTCTGTCGAACCTGGTCTTCAAGGATCGACCATTTCTTTCCAAAGTGGACACTTCTTCGCTGGACAGTACGTTGCCACCGGTCAGAACCACCTGACGAATCTGATCGAGGCAGGAAGAGACTGGGCGGGAGTGGGCTTCCAGATCTTCCTTTACCTCCTGCGAATACCGCACGATCGATCGATTAATATCAGGTTTCATTTACCTGTACAGCAAATCCATATCGCAACCCTTACTTTCATAGAGTTTATCTGATTTCGAAGTTCGTCGACGTCTTCCTTCACGTTGTCTTGATGGGCCAGTTTGTCTTCGACCTCGGATATCCATTGAAGTAATTTCGAAGACGTTTCGTCGCACAATTTGTATTTTTCCTCGACCGCTTGCTACATTGATTTGAAACAGACAGAACGTGCAGGTTGATACAAATCGCAGGCAGGCAAACAACGCGCGAATTAGTGTCTTATCTAACGTGCTGTGTCTTATCGGTAAATGTAGCCAATTATTATCATTTTTAAACCGCCCTCTTACCAACGGCGGTCGCTCTGTAAAGAACAAGGGGTCAGTAAAAGAACAAAAAAATTAAAAAAAAAAACAGAACATGGTAAGCTTAAAAACGTATCTCACGCATGCAAACACATACACACACTTGGAACGTAAAACGTAACACGTTATATATAAGTATTAAAAATATATATATATATGTATATATATATTATAAAAAAAACACAGTTTTAGAAGAACCAGTAGATCTGGTTAATCTGCAGCGAGTAATCGAACTGCATATTTTGTCCCGTACGTGGTTTTTTCTATGCAGTTTCAAGCGAACGACAGGACAGAAAACGGAAGCCGCGTTCTCGTCTCAGTAAGACGCGTCCATCAAGCAAAATTAAACAACTGAGAACAATATCTTGACGAATAGATGACGACGAGGTGAAGAATTGATACAGATATGATACGGGGCTGGGACACGCGCTTACGATAACGGATCATTATTAATTAATTACGGTGTATAATAAATATATGTATATATGTTGAGCTATGCTACGTGCTCAAGAGCTTTTCCACAAACTCGTGCTAGAAAGAAAACAGAATCGGGCATAAAACTGAACGCAATAATACCTGAAAAAAAAGGAAAACTTCAATGTAAATAATTTGACTGATTTAAACAGTGAATCAATTAAAATATAAAAAACAAAATTACTGTCGTTATACGATGAATAAGGGGAGGGTGAGAGAGTAAATTATTCTGATATATGTAGGTATATGTGCGGTCGATATGATATCCTGTTAAAGCATGCAATCACACGTAACACGCGGCTACGATTTGAGAACGACTAGTCGCTGTCGATTTGTTCGATCGTTAATATTATGTAGTACACGCCGATTCCATGTCACGATGGACTTAAAGTTCTTTATCGTGCTTCATGCTTCGCGTCTACCTGTTTACTTGTATCGTTTATCGATATCCCCCCCCCCCCCGAAAATTGACACGCGAACGCGGAAAGATGAATTCGTGAATAAATCGCGCCACGTAATCAGGTACGAATCGAGGAGAAGCATGAAACGTCGATCGACCAACGTGCAAATTACAATTAACAAACGTTACACGATTAATAAATCGATGATCGAGTTAGCATTGCCGATGCGGTCAGGCGACACGAAAGATCGATTGCGTTAAACTGTATTACTGTGCGGACGAACGGGTTGTTATCGATATTACTTTGTTCCTCTGTTTCTCCATTAATCGGTGTAACGCGCGCCGTTAATTAGTATGACAATTAGCCCCTTGTTACGTGAAGAAATTGTGAATGACGTGCGTCACGTGGTGAATTTTGCAAGTATGAACGAACGGGAAATAATAAAAGGAGGAGCGCCCCACGTGAAATGATCATTCCGATGGCTCTATCGGAGAGCCATTTCTTCACTGATATCTTTGTTTCTCGTTATCACTGATCATTGACTAGACCGTGCGGTGACGTTTCTCGAATTGAACGCCTCGCTACGTTTCTATTCCGATAGTAACCGGTGACATGCGGCCGTCAATTATCGGTATCGTGGCACGCTCTTTTAAAGGGCTCCATGCGGGATGTGTTTTCTGATGCCGAGCAGAGATGTTGGTGTTGCTGTTAATGACTGCCGCTGTTCTAGCTTGCCGCTATCGACAAGATCGTCGATAGTGAGTGACAAAGAGTAAGTTTGCGGGTTTCGTGATCGACTATCGTCGCACACGTAGAGCGATAGGCGACAGGATGCATCGAAGCGTACAATACGTAACGATCCATGACCTTTGACAAGCGGTTAAGAAAAAAGAGTTAAAAAATTTGCCGGAAAAAAAGTGTTTGAAAATAAAAACGAAGCAACAAAAAGAGACACGAACAAAAAAGAAAAAGGCGAGGAAAGTGAAGAAACGATTGAGCAAAAAGATAAGTAGAAAAATTAAAAGCAGAACGATAGGGAGAGGCGAGGGTACAGCTCAATAGAGACAGAAACGTTGCGCGAGGAACGACGAAGTGTGTAAGTAAGACAGTAGAAATAGAAATAGAAATAGAAATAGAAATAGAAATAGAAATAGAAGAAGAAGAAGCAAGTGCCACTTACCCTAGCTTCTGCGGTGAGAATATAACCCTGCTCCAGGGCACTCGCGAAGTCAAGGCTCTTTCTCGATGCATCTTCGATAAGCCTGCCCGCTATAGGATCTACTATCTCGGTATTTATAGCTTCTAACAAACTAACTATTTTACCGGTTGCGGGTTCTTTGATCACCGTGCTGGACGGATCTATCAACCCCGTGTCGATAGCCTCCCTTAACGTTGCGAGCTTTCGATCTAACGCGGCCGCGACCCGGAAGGGTTCGTTAAATTTACCGGATGCCCTATCGTAAAGTCCGAAATCCAATGATTCGATAAAAGAAAGGCCGCGTTTTGGCGTGATCAGTAATTCGGCCTCAATCGCCTTCGATAACGGATACAATCTGGACGTTTCCGTCTCTAAAACGTTCCCCTTCTCAGCGTCCATTAAACCTTTCCTAAACGCTTCCGCCAGTTTCACCAATTTCTTTTTCTTTGTATCTTTGATCAGCGCGGAATCGGAATCCACGATTCCCAGACTGACCGCTTCCTTTAACGTCACCGGTTCACCGGTTTTCGGATCCGTCAGTTTTCCACTTTCGATGGACAAATGTCCCTTATCTGCGGCCTCTTCGAAGCTCAGAGGACGGTCGAAGTAAACCTCGACCTCTCCGAAGCGAACGAACCTTGGAGCCAATTTACCATCGGAAGTACGGGTCGACGTGGAGGCGAACGTTCCTTTGCCGGCCGTGTCAAGGACCCCGTCCGTCAGGATGTTGCTGATCGTGACGAATCGACCGCTCTTTGGATCTCTGATCACAGCTGTGCTCGGGTCAAGCAGACGGTTCTCGATAGCTTCTCGGAGGGTAAACTCTTGTCGAGAGGGTTCCTCTTTGCGGACGAGACTTCGCCGTGCTGGTTCATGCGTCAGAGGTTTATCCAGGGTGACTAGGAGCCCCCTTTCGAGGGCCACGTCGATGGAATAGGCGCGTTTCGTTTTCGAATCTAGAACGCGGCCGTGCGGCACGTCGATGGAACCGTTTTCTATGCCCATTGGCAGAGACGTTATTTGGCCCGTGGTCGCGTCCTTCAGAGCTGTTGTGTCTGGATCGAGAAGACCCGCGTCGAATGCGCGATTCAAGTCGCGGTCTTCGTTCGTTCGAGGATCGACGAACACCCCTGTCCCGCTTCTGTAGAGATCGCAAGCAACTGCTTCCTCTATGCTGAGCGGAAGCTTCGAGGGCACGATGTAACCTCTCCTCGTGGCTTCGCGTAAATCGATCGGTTGGTTGTTCTTCAGAGCAACGTAGACGCCACGCGTATCGTCAATAACGTCGGATGATATGGCGTCGGTGAGCGACATGTATTTATCGGATCTAACGTCTCGAACGATAGACGCGAGGGGATCTATTAATTCCGATCGACAAGCCTCGGCGAGGGTGAGCTTCTGATTAGTTGAAGGATGCGTAAACTTTCCAGTGACCGGATCGTATATGTTCATAAGAATAGTTTGATGAAGACTGAACTCCGCGGTTTCGATATCGACGATCAATCCTAACTGCAAGGCGAGGGTTAAAGGCACCGTTCTATTTGCTCCAGGTTCTTTGAACATCCCCGATCTTCTGTCTATTACACCTGCGCGACAGGTCTCGGCAAGTGACAACAATCTATCCGCTCGTCTGTCCCAGTAACATGCGAGGGTGGGGCTGACTACACAGTTCCTCATTGCTTCGTGCAAAGTGATTGCTCTGCCTGTGCTCGGATCGATTATTTTGCCACTCCGTTCGTCGTACAGTCCTTGATGGATCGCTCTCTGCAGAGAAACGGCTGCTCTGTGGTCCACGATCAGGCCAGCCACGTAAGCTTCTTGCAAAGACATAGCTGAATCGGGGGTGACGTTAACTTTGCCGGAAGATCCGTCGATGTAGCCGCTCCTAATGGCTTCCATCAGGGAGATTCCTTCCCGGAAACCGCTTCTTCCGTCCTTGACGGTCACAGACCCGACGTCAATGAGATTTCTTTCAATGGCGTCAACCAGACTCAAATAGATACCGGTCTGTGGATCCAAGAACGTATTCGTTCTTTCGTCCAGGATGCCTTTGGATATAGCTTCACTGAACGTCATTGGTCGTCGTGCTTCGATGAGAAGACCGCGTTCCAAAGCTTCTCGGAAATCTACGGGCTTACCTTTCTCGTTGGTCACGGTGCCCGTTTTCGGGTCTACTATCAGTTCTTTGATGGCCTTGTTAAAGGTGATCGCCTTTCCATTCGGCTGACGCACCACAACCGCCGTGCTCGGGTCGATGGCGCCAACTTTGATCGCTCGATCGGTTGGCAATTTTTCTCTGGTCTCCGGGACGATGAATCGTCCAGTTGTCGGTTCGTAAAGCCCTATAAGAATTGCTTCGGGCAGAGATATCTTTCGTTTGGCCGGCACTATCAGTCCGCGATCGAGGGCGTCCGTTAACGACAATGGTGTACCGGTCGATAGATCAATTGCTGTGCCAGTTTTGGGATCGATTAACCCTTGCTTGATAGCCTCCCCGAGAGAAATAATCTCGCTGTTCCTTGGATCTTTAACGGAAGGACTGTCTTTGGCGATTAATCCGTTCTCCAATGCATCCTCCAAAGTGTAATTAACACCATCTATCCGGAAGGTGCCCTTCTCGGGATCGTAACTCTGATGGGCCAGAGCTTCCTGTAATGACCATGGTTTCACTGTACTGAGAATGTACCCCTTTTCGTATGCAACATCCAGAGTCATTGGATGTGGCGACACCAACACTCCATTCTCAAGATCAATCAACTGATTCTCCTCAGCTTCTTGCAACGATAAGACCCTATCGTTTCTATCGTCCCTAACCATGGTCGTCTCGCCATCAACGTAGCCAGTCTCTAACGCTTCTTTCAACGTGGTTTCATCTCCTGTTCGGGGGTTTGCAACGAGGCCAGTTCTCGGGCAATAGTACTCTTGAACTATCGCGTCGGTTAATGTCGGCACGAAACCAGAAGTAATTATCAAGCCTCTGTCGAGCGCAACATTTAACGGAAGCAACTCGCCAGCTTTGGTGTCTTTCAATCGGCCTGTGCCTGGATCCAGCAGCTTCGATTCCCCAAGAGCTTCTTCCAAAGAAAGGAACGTTCCTGCTTTACTGTCCTCGCATTCGCTGATGAATGCATCGATTATTCCTCTCCGCACGCATTCCTCCACGTCTATAGACTGGCCAGTTAAAGTGTCTCTGATTTTGCCGGTGTCTTCCTCGTAGAGATGCTTTCTGATCGCTGCTTCCAAAGAAATCGGCTTACGCGATTCAGGAACAACCAATCCCTTCACGAATGCATCCTCCACGTCGATTTCAGCACCGGATTCCAACACCTCCTGCAACGACGAGACTTCGTCGCTTACCGGATCTCTAATGCTGATCGAGTTCGGGTCGATTAGACCCACCTCGATGGCCTCGTTCAGTTGAAATATCTGATTGCTAGTCGGATCTCGAACCTCGCAAGTGGCTGGATCGAGGAGACCAACTTCTACCGCATTCCTCAGGGTCAAACCATTTCGCCCGTCTACCGTGGAAGTGTCCGACTGCTCGACTGTTGGCTTCTGCTTGATCAAGCCCAGCTTCACCGCTTCGAAGAACGGAATCTTCTTGCCTGTCTTTGGATCCACCATGTATCCAAGGTTTCGATCTACCAAGGGCTTAGCAATTGCTTCGCGAAGAGACACGTATCTGTCGAATGTTTTACAGGAAAGATCTTTTACTACTACGTCGTCCGGATCGAATATACCGATGCTGAGAACGAAGTCGTTGAAGGAGACCACGTCTCCCGTATCCGGGTCCACGAATTTTTCCTTTTCTAAGTCGTAAGCTCCACGAGCTGCGAGATCACGGGCATTTAAGCGAGGTGTTACTTGGATTACGAATGTCCCCTCCTCATCTTCCGACTCAGAATCTTCTTCGGTCGGCAATTCGTCGGATATTTTTGAAGCGTCTTCTTTTGCTTCAACCTCTTCTATCACAGAGTCATCCTTCTTTTCTCTTATTTCTTGAGGCGCTTTTGAGGATTCCTTCGCTTTCAGCTGCTCCACCGAAGCTTCGTCTTTAGCCTCCACTTCCTCTTTTAATTGTGTCTTCTCTGGTTCCAGTTCTTTCTCATCTTTGCTCTCCTGCTTCGAAGTCTCTTCTGGCTGTTCGTCTATGTGTTCTTCCTGCAAGGCATCTTTTCGTTCTTCTTGCTGAATTTGGTGTCCCGAAAGTTCTTCTGGCTGCTCTTCCTCAGTTTTTTGTTTCAACAGTTCCTCAAGTTGTTCCTCTTTGATTTCATGTTTCACAGGCACCGTGGTACTTTCCTCTTCAACTTTTGGTTGCAGAATTTCTGCGGACTTCGCCAATTTCTCTTCCTGCTTTTCAGACAACTTTTCTGCAGGCTTCTCTGCAACTATAGGCTCAGCTCCAGACACCTCGTTCACTGTAGATGATTTCTGCTGAACTGCAATAGACGGAATATTCTGTTCCTCTTTAGGACGAGAAACCTTTTGCGCAACAGCATCCGTCTCTTTACTCTTGGTCGCGTCGCGAACAGCATCGTACACAGCTTTTCCAGCAAGAACAGGGGCAGCGACCACTGCCAGCAATCCTAATTTCGCCGCCTGTTTCAATGAAACCGTACCGCGCCCTTGATCGCCTTTCGTTTTCCCGGTCACAGGGTCAATTATTCCCCTCTCCAGAGCTTCTCTAGTTGTAAACGTTTCAGCGGTCCCAGTATCATAAATCACAGTATTAGGATCGATCAGTCCAACGTCTACCGCTTCGCTAAGCGTGTAAGATTTCTTCGTCTCCGGATCCATGAACCTCTCAGTCTCTTCATCGTATATCTGTTCAATCTGTTGGCTCGCAACGCCCGTATCGGAATCTTGAAGCTCGGTGGAGTCGTCTAATAATCCGTGTTCAATTGCTTCCTGGATGGGAATTGCACATCCCGTGGCGGGATTGGTATACGTGCCGGTGCTCATATCTAGCAGGCCTTTTTGAAGAGCATCGTCGAACGTCATCTTAATATCTTTCGTAGTGAACTCTTCCCTCGTTTCCGATACGTCCCGAACGATTCCCTTTTCTCGAGCTTCGTCGAATTTCACGACATCGCCAGTTCCTGTGTTCTTCACCTCATTGGGACTCACCAATTCGTAGCCGGGCGAAATTTCCAGCGTCTTAGTGGTGACTGTGTGATAAGCAGTGACCGTTTCCGTGATACCGCTAGTTGTCACAGCGGCAGCCTCGCTAGTTACTGGCCGTTTAACTACTAGCAATCCCGACTCGATGGCCGTTAAGATGCGTACCGGTGTTCCGGTTGTTGGATGAACAAAGACGCCCTTTTCACGATCGATCAGACCAGCTTCGAGAGCTTTTGTCACCTCCATGCTGTCGGATGTCACGGGGCAGGGCAACGACATTATGAAATTGCCCCTTATGGCGTCCTCCAGGGATAAACGTTCTTCGGTAATTGGATGTCGTATTTCCTTGCCTGTGGCGTCTATCAAACCGCGTTCCAGTGCGACGGTGAAAGTCATTCCTGCCGGAGGTATCATTTCTTGATCCCTTTCTGAATCACTGAACACGTTACATTCAACAGCTTGCATTAAATTCACGCTGTTGCCGTTCTTGGTTTTTATTAAAGACTTCTCTGGATCCACGAGATCGCTCTCGATGGCGTTACGTAGAGTGTCTGTCCGACCATCGGAGCACGTTATTCTGGACAACGGATCAACTATTTCGCAAAGAATCGCTTCCCTGAGGGTCAGATGAGCACCGGTCTCGGGATGGACAACTTTGCCTTGCTCAGGATCCAATAAACCTTGCTTGTACAGACCAGGAATTGATAAACTTTTCGCCAAGGGCACCAAAACGTCAGCGCTTACAGGATCTAAAATTCCCCGTTCGACTGCTTCTCCAATTTTGAGCACATCTCCCCTCTGAGGGTCCACGATCTTTCCCGAATCGGCGTCTATTCTCTTGCTGCGGATAGCTTCGGACAAGGTAACAGTTTCACCGTTCTCCACTGCCAGTTTCCCCGCAAATATTTCAGCGGTCTCTGCGTCTATCAATCCACTCTCCAGAGCTTCCTTCGCTTTCACTACTCTCTTTCGCATTTTTTGAAGCACGATCGATCTGACCTCGCTGTCTGCAGTTGGCGGTATCATTGTTTCCCCTATGATACCTTCGTATTTCGGTTCGAATGGTGATCTAACTTTAAATTTCGCGTCTCTGTCTGCGTCCTCCTCCGTTCGTGAAACAGAAGGATCTTCGCTGGTTGCCGCGGTTGGTGAGAAATCAGTTACAGAATCGACTACGGACGTGGATCCAAGAGCCGAGTCCGATTCAGAGATCGAAACGGCAGCCAGCTGTTTGCCAGAAACCGAATCCTCTTCCTCGTCGATCGGCGACGTCTGATCTTTGCCAATTCGTTCGGTTTCCATTTTAACGAAGCCCGAGTTATCCGTTGGGGGTGTGGAGGCTGTAACCGGAACAAGAGGAGATCCCAAGACGGTTACTATACCGAATTTCGCCGCATCCAGAAGAGATATTTTCCTGTTCTCGTCGACGTTATATTCCGCAGTGCCAGAGTCAATAATTCCACGCTGAACAGCCTCCGCTATGCCAACATCTTTTCCAGTCAGGGGGTCTTTCACGACCACCACCTCGGATGGCAACGTGCCATCTGACAGAGCTGACAATAACTCCGTCGACTTTCCAGTTGCGGTCGAAATCACTAGAGCTGTGCTCGGGTCGTAAATAAGACCACGCGAGACCCGCACGGGGTCAGGTATCGTGTGGCCAGCATCGGAAACTTTTATTTCCAGCTGCTTCGTAGGGTCGTCCGATCGAGTCACCTCCAACTTATCCGGTTCCCCAGTTACCTTGGTGATTCGAAGTAATCTCTGCTGAGAAGTATCGCCCTCCGGTGCCTTACCTTCCAATATAATCAGACCTCTGCCAATTGCCTCTTTCATCGCAATTTTCTGCGGATACATGTAGTGTCCTGTCGAGTCTAGAATATTTTTCTCCAAGCTTCGCAACAGTGATACTTTTCTACCGTTATTTGGATCGATCACGAAACTCGAATTCGGATCGATTATCCTCAATTTTACGCACTCTTCGAACGAGACTAGCCTGTCCGTTCCTGGTATTATAAAAAGTCCAGTAGTTGGATCAAACAATTTTCTGTCGATGGCTTCAGAAAGAGACCATCCATCTGTAGGAAGCTCAAACACGCGTCTCTCCGTCGCCACACTTTCATCCCTGACAACGTCGACGGCTGCACTCGTGTCTTGGTCTTGGTCAGGATCCTTGTATTTAATCCACGACGGTCGCACGACGTCAGCATTATCGTCTGTTCTCGCCGGGGACGACCTATCCATAGAGTCTTTCGTTTTAACTACGCCGCTGTCCTTCGCGCCTGGGGCAGAGTCCACTCGATCTTTAGAGATAATCGTCGTGGTGGTTCCAATTGCTCTAGGAACACTATCGTTCAATGTACATTCATAGGGATTATCAACATCCATCGTTTTATCAACCGAATGACCGCGCGGCCCTTCAATTTCGCCCACTACATCGTCCTCCTTTCCCTGTCGAATCTCCCTCACTTTCGTCACTGTTTGAGTGGTCACAGTAACGTTCAGCAAACCCGTGAGCAGAGCGGCGCCATCCGGCGTAATTAGGCCACGTTTAATTGCACTCTCGAGGGGAACCAATTTTTTAGTTCTGGGATCCAACAGAAGGCCAGACTTTGGATCGATGAGCTCTGAAAAGACAGCTTCGAGCAGCGTAATCTCTCTGCCCTCTTCGACGATTCCGATTCCACGGTTCAGCATCTCCGAAACTTCCGGCCGAACGTAACCGCGCTCCTCCGCCTCGGCCAGCGACACCGTTTCTCCAGTACTGATATCAACGATGCAACTGCCACCGGATTTGGAACTAATTAAACCTTTGAGCAGAGCTGCGTTCAAGCTCACGTACTCGCCGGTTAGCGGGTCCCTAAATCCATCCACATCGAAAATAGTTCTCTGGGCAAGCGAGGTGACCAGTCCCTTTTCCACAGCCTCAGAAATAGCGAGTTCCTGCGTAGTAATTGTATCCCTGTACGTCGCTTTTTCAGGATCGATAAGCCCGCGGGTTAACGCCTCGGACAGCGTAATTGTCTCTCCCGTTTTCGCATCGACGATCGACTTCAATCGATCAGCGTCAAGCACGCCCCGCTCGATCGCCTCGGTCACAGTCAACTTCGTACGATGCGCCGGACTCGTGATTCGACCGCTGTCGTCGATTATCTCCGAGTCGCGACAATCTTTCAGAGTCATAGGTTTAACGATCAAACGCCGTCTACGAGCCTCCGTCAGAGTTAATTTCTCCATCGTAAGGCCGTGCATATACTTGCCCGTTTTCGGGTTAACGATGCCCAAGCTTACGGCTTCCAGCAGCGTCACTTTCGTGTCGTTCCTCGCGTCCACAATTTCCCTAGCGGTGGGATCCAGTATTCCTCTCTCGACAGCCTCGTCGAGAGCGTAACGCTCGCCTGTGACCCGATCGAGAACACGACCTAAAGTCTCGTCTACCAAACCCTGAGTTATCGCGTCGCTCAAGGGCAACGCGCTCCTCTTTACCGTCACAGTCACGTCCAATTTAGCCAGATATCCTCTCGCGTGAGCCTCTTCTACCGTCAACCTTTCGCCGTCCTCCGTAACGAGCTCGCCCGTCCGCGGGTCCAACGCGGAACCATGTTGTCGCAATGTGCCTACGTCGTCCCTTATCGCATCGGCTACGCTAACCGCACGCTCATCGTTCGGTGTACTCTCCCCGTAGTAAGTTACCTTCGCTTTATCGCCAGACCCGAGGCCGTCGGGCTTCTCCGCGTCGAACAGCTCCCGCTGGATCGCCTCGAGCAGAGACACCGGCCGTCCCTCCTCGTCGAAGCCGCACGGACCTAGCAGACGATCCGCGAGACGCGTCTCGATTATCTTCTCGCGGACTGCTTCCTCGATCGTGACGGTCTTTTTACCGTCCCTCGAGCACACTATCCTACCCTTCCTGACGTCCAAAATCCTAAGGCTTATCGCCTCGCCCACCGTCAACGCGTTCCCGGTTCGTGGATCTACGATACCCCTAGCTTCTATTATATTCTCTGTACCTATACCCTCCTCCGATCGTTCTACCCTCTTTAGACTCCTAATCTCGCTAAAATGCACACTGCTCCCGCCGGTGCTGCTCGTCCTCGACCACGAACTTTCGTCCCTCTCGTCGATCCTCTTCTCCTCCTCTTCGCGTTTCCGCAACATCTTTTCTCTCTCGATCTCGACGTCCCTCTCGGACTGAGCGACCGTCGTTCCTGCATCCTGGCCCAAGGATACGCCACGACCGTCGAAACGAGCGTTCTCCTGCGAGCTAGAGCGTCGCACCGCGTCGCTGGATTGCTTGCTCTCGGTCCTTTCGGTCCGCTCCGTCCTCTCGTGACGCTCTAGGCTGTATCTGTCGGACAGCCGGTTAGCACAGGCAATTGTTTTCGATCGGAGAAAGTTGGCGCTGCCGCGATTCCACCCGTTTACATAAATTCTACTCACTGCGACTGTGTGTAGTGCGTGGTCGTGGAAGTGTAGCGCTCCTCGCAGGTGCTGCTCTCGTAGATGTTGAACTCTGTGCGGAACGTTCTGAGCGGCCGTTGCTCCTGGAGGGCACGCTGAAACACACGAAACGGCAAGGTCGTAACTGATAGCGCAAGATCCATTCACGAGAGATATTCATTGAGAAACGAGTCGGCTTCTGCGAGGGTGGAGTAGCGCGACAATTTACCGCGTTAACGATCCTCTTATCGAGCGTCATCGCGGCGACCGTGCTCTACTCTCCGTCCGCTAGGCGTAGATCCCCGCGACCGATTAAATACACGCGACGCGATCGAGAATTTCAATTCCCGTAACGTTGCGCAGCTGCCGTCTAGAAACTGTGTCGCGTGTCAGGGCTACGCCGCGCTCTCGGACGAACACTTTCACAGAGCATGTTCTGCGCGGAACAGTCGGAGATACGCCGTCTTAATCGCTGCCAGCACCTCCACGGGACTGAGTCAATTCTCCCGAGTTGGCATCAAGCCGCGTACGCGACTCGTAAACTCGGGAAACGAGGCATCTGCGCGTGAAAAAGCCAGATTCTTTTTTTAGAAACGCGACCGAACGCTCTTTACCGGCGGGGAGCGTTTAATCTCGCAGTTAATCGCGCCCGTCTCGTCTCCCTTTCCATCTCTCGATTGCGTATTCCCCGTGAAATTCATTCGTCCCAAATACACCGCGGGCTGTCCGTCTCGACATTCCTTCACGAGTGTCCGGATGGATGGCCTCGAAAGCCCACGTAAAATTAAAGGATAACGTAATCGATGAGTAACGTGCGAAAGGCACGTGTCCCCTCCGCTTCTGTGCACGTGACACGGCGTCGAGGAAAATCTTTCGGTTCACGGAAAGCGATCCCTCCTCCGCACGGCTCTCCCGCTGCCGTCGATCGACTCGACTCGACGTCCCAGTTTTCCACCCAACGTTTCGTACCTTTCGTACGATTCTAACAGCCGGCATGTCGGACACGGGCGTCTTCCTCGCGTCGTCCACGCGCATCTCGTTCAACAATGAGAGAGTAAAAAAAAATATTCCTTGCTCCCCGACGAAACGACAGAAACACCCGGCTGCAACTCGCCGGCACCTTTCAAGAGCGCAGCCAACGAACGAAGTCTAGCGCCAGCTGAGCGGGGAACGTTTACTACCGTGCGCCGCCGCCGCCGCCGCCTCTTCTCACCTATCGAGCTTTCTCGGTGCACACTCGCGTTATCGATCCCACGCGGAGGCGGCGGGAAGAATGAAACTTTGCCTCGCCTCTGGTTGCACGCGATACTACCGGCGAACCAGCTTTATTCTGCCCGACTACCGCGTGGGCGGCCTCGAGAGGACTAGGGAAGGACGAAGAACTTGGTCACCGCCAGTTCCGTTCGTGTTGACGATTAGCGACGGATTGATTAACATTTTTACTGGTCGAGCATGGCACGCTGTGATATAATTGTGATCGCGAGGCGTGCATAATTCGTTCCAGATTGCGCGATTATTCACGGTCGCGTTCAGGAATAATGTTCGCCGCTCGTTGTTCAGCAGCTTTGTTATTCCACTTTTTGCCTTAACCTTTGCATTTCTAATGGGCTCGGACAACGAGGACGCGATTAAAACAACGTTATCTCTAGAACCGCGTTATCTGTTTTAACTGGAACGCTTGGTAGCGCGTAGAGGGGGGCAAAGCGTTTGCGCGGCGCTATCATTTCCGTTTATACGCTTCTAAGAAACGCAGCGTCGAGAAAAACCATGAGACAAGAAATACATGTCGCGATAAAATGGTAATCACGAAACGAGCGTGACGAAAACACGAGAACTCACCTGCAGGGACGTGTCCTCGGGATGTAGCGTCGCGAGTTGTCTGACCCGATCTTGAAGAACATTTACAAGCGTGGTGTACCGCCTGTTGAGGGTATCCAGGTCCCTCGCCACGTCGTCGACCGTCGAGACGAATTCTCTTCGCGGCTTCTTCACCGACGCGTCCAAAGACGGGCAGATATCTTCCAATTGTTCCTTGAACGCTCGAAGCCTCTGTCCGTATATCTAAAGGTTTTGGTTAGGCCGTTACGGTTAGTGGATAGTATTAGATTGTCGCCTGTGCGTTGCTACCCTTCTATTCCCTTAGCAACCCCTACCACCGTTGTCCCAAGGGACCCGACGATCTTGAAGCAAGCCGACCGGGTAAGCGGAATACCACGGTCGAGGTGGTTAGCGATTTTAATCGGCTTTACTTTCGATTACGCGCCACCGTTGCTATCCACTATTAACCAGCAGGAAGGTGCGCGAAGTAAGGACCGATACGGAATAGGAAACAAGCAAATTCGAATCTACACCCAGGCGTGCGTGTATTTGAAGCAAACAAGGGGCCACTTCGGAGGCGCGTTCGTATTCGTGTAAAGTCGCTGGAATACTCGCAACTAGAATTCACACGATTCCATACGAAACGCTTTCACAGGTGAAAAGCCACCAAAAGCCGAGTGTACGCTCTAATGGTTAGCATTAGCCTCCACTAAGCCTACGGTCGTTTGTATTTGCAGCGGATAGAACGGCGTCAGGAGTTTTAAGCGATATATTAAGTGCTAGGTGAAAGCGAGGGAAACGTGGCCAGCGATGCATCCTGGATCCCTGGAAGTAATTGAAAAAAAAACGAAATTTCTAAATACAAGGCTCATCGTCGACGGTGCGAGTCATCGCACTGGACTCCCGTCGCAACGACGCGCACGCTGAAAAGCTGATGAAAAAACCCTTGGTGAACATGGTTGCGTACGATGCTGATTGGCGAGTAGAGTCCATCCAGGACAGCAGATAGTGTCGTCAGCGACGACACCGCGGCAGGTGAACGATATCCATGGCGGCGATCGTACACATCCTCCGAGCACTACTTCGCAAATCTAACAGTGGTCGGGGTAGAGAGACATTTGGACGGACAAACGGGTAGTCGACAAAAAGAGGTCGACGAAGGTAGGGACGCGGCTACATAATCGCGCGACGTGTTCTTCTAAAGGGGAACCGAGACGTATATTGGACTCGCGCAGTATCTCATTCACGCAAGCGTTCATACCGTAAGCTAAAAGGCTACCTAGAGGCTACCTAATGCTAGCTAAGCCTACCTAAGGCTTGCGAATACCCACTCGCGATCGCGTCGCGTCTCATCTTACCTTTCCTTCGCGAATCAATCGACCGCCCGTCACATTTACCGCCTCGATCGCCGGTGCTCGTTCGACCACTCTGTTCAATAGATTCTAGGGACAAAGCGTGTATGAAGATAAATATCAAGTACAGCCGTCAGGATTCGTGCACGATTCGTTACCTTCGCGTTCTCCGTCTCGAGCTTGGCGTACGATTCGTCGACGAAATCGACCTCGTTCCGATAAGCGTGTTCCATCTGTTGGGCCAATCCGTAGGCCGTTTCCGCGCTGCGAAGTCTGTCCACCAGTTGACCGCAAAGATTGGTCCACCTGGCGTTCAGCCTGTTCACCTCGGCATCCAGACGATCCATATCCGAATGGGGACCACGATGGTTTGGTCTGGACTTTTCGACGAGTCGCCTGGCGTTGTGTGCGTCCTCGTTCAATTGGTCCATCGCGGTCTGCTGTTGAGCTATCGCATTTTGAAGTACCATCAAATCCTCCAGTACGATCTGCAAACCTTTTATGTCGGATGGCAGCTCGTCGAACGAGGCCAGTTTCACTTCGAACTCGGATATCGCGGTAGTGTTCTCCTCCAGACTAGAAAGCACGATCTCCACGCACTTTAACCGCTCGATGTACAGCTTGCTCGAGTTCCAAATGTGATTCCACTTGGTGGTGACAGCGTCGAGCTTGTTTCTCATTGCCGGCGTCTTCAAGGTGATACCGCGGAAAGTTTGCTGGACTCGGTCGAGGTCCGGCGCCAGGCGCCTAAGGCTTTGCTCGTAATCTTTGTGTTGCAACACAAGGTGTTCCAAGCTGTCGATATCTCTGGGCAACGGAGCAGCTATGCGAGAGTTCAGAACCCGCTCGGCTTCGTCCAGAGCCTGCTGAAGGGCGGAGATCTGCTCGTTGAAAATGCGACCAGCGTTCTTCGACTCTTCCTCGGCCCTGGCACGTTTCTCCAACTCGTCGAAAAGCTTGTTGACCTCCGCCATTTCCCGTTTCAACCGTCTCAACTGTGGATCGGCGGGGTCGCCTTCCGACAGCAGCTTCTCGGCATCCTCGTTCAGAGCCTTTCTGATCGCGGTCCTCTGATCCTGACCCATGGCCAAGAACTGAGGCAGATCCCAGCCCTTCACCACTTTGATGGTAGCGAAAATCATGTTCTGACGCAATCGAAGCTGCTTTCGTTGCCACAGCGCGACGCTTCGGTCGTATTGCCGTCGCAATCTCTCCGCGGCGTCGAGAGCGTCCTTGTCCGGTGGCTGCAGAGCAAAGCAGACACCTGGAACCGGAGACTCGACGCCCTCCTGGTTCTTCACGCGCCACTTTATCCTACCAGAGTTGTCGTACAGCGTGCACTGCTCCCCCTTCTCTATCGACATCTACGACAGCAAAGCAATCGACGCGGAATTATAGTTAGGCGGGCCATCAAACGAACGACACGATCATCGTTCAACTTACATTAACTTGCTTGTAACTGCACACGCAAGTAACTTGCATCTGTCGCGTGACGGGCTGGCGACGTTGCTTCATAGGAATGACATCTTTCGCGTGCTCGACCAGCTTTTGCACGTGATCCCCGTAGCTGTTCAATTCTTCGCGCAATTCCTGCATACCTTTCAGAAGGCGTTCACCTTCGTCCAAAGAGAAGTCCGACTGAGAGTAAATGGTGTTCAACGTCTCGTCCCTCTTCGAGATCCACTGCTCCGACTGCTGAATGTCTCGGAAGAACTGCTGGCTCTGTGCCGCGTGCTTCAGGTGAACTTCTAAACAGAGGGTCAGCTGAAGCAGCCAGGCCCACTGGCTCTGCATGGCGGACATGTAGGCCTCGATGGTTTTCGCCGCTGGATGATGCTGAAGTACCAGCGCCTCGCCTCTATCTTGCACCGCGGAGAACTGAATCTCGCGTTTCTCCAGATCGCTCATGAGGGACTGGAAGAATAGAGAGGCGATTGAAAAATTGGTCCGCGGATCGATGGATCCGCGTGTCTCTGGATGCACGCGGTTATACGCGAATGCATTGCGATCGCTTTGAATTGAGTTTGGTTTCCTTATTACCTCTATGCCAGATCCATAGGTACGCTGGCAGGAAAATAATACACATTAGCGAATTAGTTTCTATTCCTCGGAGACTGAATACCAAGGGGGCAATTAGTGTCGAGCGGACACTAAACTCACCTCGTAATACTGTTCTATACTCTGCACGTTCAAATTCTTGTCACTCCAGTCCCGCGTCACCTCGGTCTCCTCTTTAGAGCTCAGCCAAACCAATTCGCCAGTGGCGGATTGTATAAAGTCGTGCAGCGTGTCCAGGTCGGAGAGTCGTTTGTTAGAAGCCGCCAATAATTCCGTATAAAGTTTCTGGAGAACTGAAAGATGCTGGCTGTACAGGGTCAGCTCCTCCCCGTGGAAATGGCTCTTGGACTGGACGCATCGGTCCACTTTAGGATGGAATTGTTCGATGTTCTTGTGCTCCCTTTGATGAACGTCCAATTCATTCTGCACGCTGGGCAAATCTGAACCGTAGTCCGCGTCTTGGAGCTGCTTGATCTTGGCCTTGCACCAGTCGATGCAATCGTGCAGCGCACGGAAGTGCGGATTGGTGTCCACGAGTCTGGTTTCGTGGACGGTGGTGCGATGTTTCGTGACAACCCGTTCCTCTACGGGGAAGGACACGGCCGACAGTGGTTGAACCAAACGTTTGTGTAGTAAAGATCGCAGGGCGACCCATCGTTGGTGTAGCTTCTGAACTCTGTAGCGCAGAAACGGATTAATCGGCTGAGCTGAATGGACAGAACAGAAGGAGAAGGATGGACGAGGGACGATACCTTTTGTGGAGTTCGGCCGCCTGACTGTATCGTCCTTCGGTAAGGGTGTGCACGTCCGTGAATATGTTCTGGATCTGAATCTCGGTGTTGCGGATGTCCTGCTCCAAGAGATCCACCGCGTGTTTCGCTTCCAGAGGATGAAGCCGGTCCAAGCGTCTCGCTTCGTCCTCTACGCGTCTCTCGAGCTCCTCCAACCGATTGTCGGTCGCTTTCATTTCTCTGTGCACTTTCTCTGCCAGTCGTTGAAGTCGTTCGAGTCTAGGAACAAGAACGAGCGCAAAATGAAGCCCGATCGAATCAGCGATGCGAGCGATTTCGCGTTCCCCGCTGCGCGTAAAAAGCCTACCGTTTAATTTCGTCGACGATGGCTTGCTCCCTTTCCTGGTGCAGCATCATCAGCCGGTTCCAATTCTTCTCGATCACTTCGATATGCAATTCCGGCTCCATGTCCACCTCGCCGACCGCTTCGAAATATTTCTGCAGGTCCCTGAATATGTAGGCGAGCCGTTGCTTGTCCCTGTATCGCGGCGGCACCTCCTCGTTCTTGAATTTCGTGCTGTCGGCCGCCAGTTTTTTCATCTCGATCAGGGTCGAGGGGAAGGCACGTTCCTGCATCAGGCACATCTTCTCGCGGATCCACACGTGGAGAGAATTGGCCAGCTCTCGATACTCCGCCGAACGCCTCTGGGCTTCGGCATCGTAAAGTGGATGGATCGCTGGCGGCTCGGGGAACACGTCGTAGAGCGAAGAGATGTACGTTATCAAGGACTTCTCGTCCGGTTCAGGAGTGTCCACGTCTATGCAGGAAGAAAAAAGAGAAGCGAGCAGGTGTCGCGTGAACCAGTTACATTTGCCTCGCGATTCTTCGTCGCGGTGAAAAGAAAAAGGAGAGGGTTGGAAACGACGCGTCGGGTCGCGTCACGGTCCGAGCGTCGACCGGAAACGGTCGACCGTCTGCGAACGGGAGAGAAGGAGGCGAAAAGAAATACGTGGCGGAGAAAACGCGAGGAGAAACTCGCGAGCGGTAAAAAAATCTTTTTATCCGACGATCGAGCGGAGTGTTACCTTCGGGATCGAGAAGCCTCGTAACGCCATACTCGCGCTCCGCGACGTGGAAGACCCGATCGAGCCGCTCTCGTGGCTGACTGGCACGAGCACCTCTCCAATCGACCAGATCTGGCCTGTTTCGATGTATCAACGCGCTGAAAGCCAGACCGTCTCTCCACGATCCGGTGAAGTCCGTCACGCGTACACCTGGATAACGCGCCGTCGATCGTCTTGCCCATCTTAGAAGAGCTTCCCGGGCAGTCACGTTCGGTTCCTGGCCCACTACGATATCGGATATCTGGGGAGAAAATAAAGGTGAAAGTTCGTCAACAGGTGGTCGCGGATAGATCGGCGTGTACATGTCAGTTTGTTTTCGTTTAGTACTAAAAGTCTGGCGTCGCGCAGAAGCCTCGACGTCGTTTCTGCTTGGTTCGCCCTTCGATGTTCAATCGCACGATTTGAACCTCGTAACGTTTGCTCTGTTTTGCCGCTGAGCCCCGCGCGGTGGGAAGGATTGAGGAAAAAAGCGCAAACCTAGGGACGAACCACGCGACCCACCAAAAACCACCAAAAATCGTCGAACGCGGGAACGCGATAGGTGACAAGCGATGTTTGTTTGCGATCGCGAAACACCACTGCCAATATTACGCTTACCCGAACGGTTTTCGGTTTTGGCGAGGCCCGCCGGCTCAAGGAAAAGGAGGAGGACGCAGCTGTCTCCTGCAAGTAGCCAGCAGTGGCTCGTTTCGTCAGATCCTCGGCGACGCATCTCTCCTCGCCTCGCGTCAATGTGGTCGTTTTACGAACGATGCGTGTCACGATACGCTTCGTCCCGTTCTCGCCGCGTTTCGACGTCTTCGTTGACTCGATCGACGATCCTAAATCGCAGCGTTATCAGTCGCTACGTGAACGCATCGCGTCCCACCCGAAATATTCCACGCCGCTGTGTACGACAGGCACCTCGCCACGAGTGTCCGAGGCAGTTTTCCCCCCCGATCGAAGTCTCGTCACGATCGACTCGTTCCTGGCTACTTTCCAGTTCGCCGACTTAACGCCGTTCGAGTTGATCGTGTCGCGACTCCAACATTCTCCAACAGAGATAATAACGCGAGTCCAGCCTTCGGGACTCGTAACCAGGCGCGCTCCGCAATATCCCCGATCGAACTCCTACCTAGAACCTCGGTCGAGAATCTTCGCTTGGTATAAATCGCCCTCAAGTCATCGGTGACAGGCGTCGCGGTGGTCGCGGTGGTCGAGGCAGGCGAGACAGCGTTCTCGCGAGCGTCGTTCTCCCTGGTGCCTTGCACGAACAACCGGCCACCCTTGCTAAACCGATATATCGACATTGTGCACCGAAGTCAAGTAAAATCGACGCGATGATTCCCCCGTCTGTCTTCTCGCGGCCGTCGAAATGACCGACCCGTTCCAAGAAACTAACATCGACCTCCGTGGACAGAGGCTGAGCACGTACGACCACCGATTCGTAGCCTTATCCAGCGCCTCGATGCTCGACGCGCCGCTTACTTGGCGCGCCAGAGGCTCGTGAAAGCCGATTATCGAGGATCGACCGTTCGTCTCTCACCGTTAGTCCGAGCGAGATTCACAGCGATTCGAAACGCGGTTATCGATTCGCGAAAGCGCGTCAATTCTTCTCGTCCTCGCGGTTCGCCCGAGTTTGCGAAACGTCTACGCGAACGAGCGTTTCGCGTTCCTCTGAAGCGAATAGATTCGGTGCTCGTCGCGATCCTTCTCGAATGGAGGGGAGCAATCACGCCTACTTTGAGCACCGAGGTACCGCGGCAACAACTGTGCTCGCGGCGTTTCGGACAATTTCGGGCGCAGCGACGAGTACACTGCGGCGGCAGTGGGGACAGGGGCACAACGTTTGACGGAGCGAAAGAAGGAGAAAGTGACGGAAAGTTGACGATAACGCCCGACCAATTAGTCGCTATCGGTTGGAACACTCGATGGTAGGTACACGGCAAGCGCGGCGCGATCGCGAACCGACTGCGCGCACTACAGACAAGCCCGTCGAGACCGTTCCCCACTTTGAGTTCTTTCCGTGCTTCTTTGCGCGATCGTTCGCCCGTTCGCTCGCACGTTTCACCGGTAAGGTTTCACGATGCGGTCCGTCAGGCGTCCCTAGCCACGACACGTGTTCCCGTTCGTGGCTTCGCGCGGAGCTTAGACGTTCGACGATTTCCAGCGTATGTACTGCGACGTCTGCCGCGCGGAATGAAACGGCAGGATGCGTCCACGATTCACCGACCGACCGACAGCGCGCCGCGTTGTATCCGGCTGCCGTCGCGAGAGTAGGCCAACGAAATGCGCACAGGTGAGAGACGCCACCGACAGTCCTCGTCTTGATTCCCCACTCTCCCTTCCTCTCTCTTTCCCTATCATAACTCCCTCTCTGTCCCCGTGTTTGGCATCCTTTCCCCTCTTTCTGTTTACAGCTCGTGCTCGTCATACCATGGCCTGGCTCCATCCTGCCCACCCCTGCACTCGACGTCACCTATCTCCCTTCGCTTCCGCGACGCCCCCCCAAATCGTCGTCCTCGCGAACGTCCTCGTCGTGGTCATAGTTGTTATTGCCGGTAGCTGGTAGCAAGATCGCGCATGCGCTCGCGACACGGATCGGCTCGAGTCATCGAGCAACGCTGGGCTGCAACGAGGTGTTGCGCGTCGAGCACGCCGCACTTGGAAGCGGACGTCGCCGCGACGGCGACGTCCTTCCTCCTTTTCCGTTTCCTTTTCCAGAGATTTTACGATTCGCCGGAGGCTCGGTAACGTTCCCTAAGTGCTTTGCACCGCGAGCGGCTTACCTCATTCGCGTGCGCCTCGTTAATTACAATACCGCGTCGGTATGCTTCGAGGACGTTGGGGAAGCGAGCGGGGGTCGAGGGTACGAAAACAATGCCTAAATAAGCGGCGTCGAGTTGAAAGAAGCGAAAATAGGACGCGGCGGCGTCGCGTCCCTGAGCGTTGAGAACTCGAAGGAAGAAAAGGAACGGAAAACGATCGGGCCGAGCGAGAGCGGTGCGCCGCCGGGTTGCTCGAGACCGGACGTGACGTCATCGCGCCCGCAACTATGTACGTACTCGGCTCGAGCATTGCTTCGGTTACGGGGCCGAGGGTCCGTGAACCGATCGTTGCGAGATCCCGCCGGATCGTTGTAATTCCTTCGAATCGCCGCCACTGTCGGTTTCCTCGTTTGGTTCGACGATGCAATTTCAGTCTCAGAAATGGCTCGATCCGTGGTCGCGTCGTCGTCGCGTCGTCGTCGCGTCGTCGTCGCGGGTTGCGAAACGACGGGCCATTATCATAAATTAGAAAGGTACTGTTCACGGGTTACCGAAATCACCGAAAAATCATGGTGAACCATAAGGTTTGCGGTGCCGCGAGTGCCGCGAGTGCCACGAGTGCCGCAATGATGAACGCGGCGGTCTAAAAAGGAACGGCGCTCGCGGGTCGACCTTGATCGGTGGCGTCATTCACGTTCTCGTATTCGGTGCTCGATCGACCGATCCCGATTATCATAATTGCAAGGTGGGCGGCTCGCGACAGGCAGATCACCGGAGACGCAGCGGAACGCCGATAAGGCTGTTGACGAACCGGCCGCCTCCCACGTCCTGGAGCTCCGTGCAGCCGCGCTTTCGACTGTCCGTCAAACCTTCCGCCTTGTCGACTCGATCGGGAGCTTGAAACTACCATAAACGGACAGCTCTGTCGCCGATCGAAGGACAAACATTACCGGCCGCGTGTCTATTCGCTCGTCTAGGGAAACGGATCTCGAAATACCTGGGCCCGGGGATCACCGGGGCTTCCGTGCGTGGGACGATAGCTGTGTCGCGAAGCGAGAGGGACGCCGTCTGCCGTACCTTCGAGCGCCATCTAACATTTCGATCGGTTCACGCGGTCGATAAGAGATCGAGACGGCCGCAGGTTATTCGAATCGCGATTCCTTTTCCTCCTTCGAGAAGCCACTACGCGGCATAGAAATATGGGGAACTTACCTTGCGTCGCCAGCTCTGCGGCGCGAAACAGAAGAGAAAAATACACCATTAGACACAGATGCGGAACGGGGCCGCTAATTAGTAAGTAAATGTAGGAAAATGGGTTCGATGCGGCCAATTCGCGCCTCCAGCTAGTGCCAGCTAGCCGATTCGGGAACGCGCGAGACGAGAATCGAACGCGTGCTCGTTGCGTCGGCCAACGCGATTAACTTCGAGCCGCGATCGATGCATCGCTCTTTTGCGTCCGCCCCACGGACGAGGATCGAGCGTTTTTAAACGTGGCCGGTTCTTCTGCGATCGCTCCGGCGCCGCGTAATCGCGTTCCCGTTTCGCGCCATTCGACGGCGCCGAGCGTCGCCTGGAACGGCTCGCTCCGACTCGCTTTCGATCGGAACGAGAATCGGCAGAAAAACGAGAGTGGTCGGGCATTCCTGTGCGATGATTCTCCTAGCCGACGTTTTCCCCTCGCGAGCGTAGTTTCTCGGTAGCGAAACTTTCGATCGGTATCGCTGGCGCTTCTTGCGAGGTATCGAATGGAGCACGGTCGAACAGTACGAGTCTTTGTTTCACCGATAAACGCGACTCGAAAGGGCGAACCAGGTGTCGAGACGTTTCACGAGTGGAGCTGTTATCCTTGGCCCACGTGATTCGTGTGACCGTAGCGGAGAACGTTTGCGAGGAAACGCGGACGTCTACTCACCTGGAAGTGCAGTATGATGGTCCATATCAAACCTAGGGTCAGCTTCGGGTTGCCGTCGACGATGTCCTCGGCACGGATATTCACAAGCTTGATTTTCTTGTATCGCAGAAAATCAAGGGCCATTTGCACGTTCTGCAGCATGTGGAAACGCATCCGACCTCTCTCTCGCGGCTAAAACACCATAGATTGGACGATGTTAAATCCGCGGGGCAATGTTTTCGTGGTCGTAATATTGGGGGACGCGATTCGGGTCGGAGTTGGTCCCAGCTTAAAAAGTTACGCGAGCAGCATTTCGTCCTGCCAACTGTGGGTTAAACCGAGTAGCAGCAGTTGCAGCGTTTGTTGCGCAAGCGGGCGGCAGAACGCAGCGGAACACCGTGCAGATACTTACGAGATGCTCGCCCGAGAGAACCTCCAGCAAGGAAATGAGGTTGTGCCCGTCCCGCAGGTCCTCGAACAAGTCTCCGACATGTCTGCTGGCCTGTAACAACGATTTCACGCATCAAGACTCTGATCAACGACTTCCTCGTGCAAGTGTATCCCAGTAACTCATAACTGAAAATAAGAGCGAGCAAAATGACGTGACGACGGTCTCGTTTCGACTAACATTAATCGCGGATCGAATTCCATAGGACATTGAACAGGCAAATGCGCAAAAAGAAAAACAATTCTATAAATACCAACGTGCAAACGTACAATGGAGATACAGGTGGTGCGGGTGGGGGGAAGGTGAGGGAGACACGAGATTCAATCGAGGCAGGTAATTCCAAATGGGTAATCGCGTGCATCGCGAAGATAAACCGCGAAAAGTTACACAAACGTTGGCCAGTCACGTGCAAACGCAGCGAGCGCGGCCCTCAAACTCGCGGTTAAAGTTTAAATGCAGCTCGCGATAAGCGCACGAATCTCGGATATCAGGGAGGCCACGAATAATCGATGATGTTCGATAATTGCGCCGGGTTTGCACGTCGACCGCGTCCAGGCTTTTTCGCAACGCGTGCGTTTTCCCTGGCCAACTATGGTGTCCGACTGGTGACAAAGGAAACGAGGGAAAACGGGAAAATCGGGAAAGACATTACTTGCGACAACGACCATTCAATGGACATAACTGGACAAAACGGGACATCGTTATTTTCTTTCTGTTTTTGTCAAAGCATGCGAAAAATTCCTTCTGACAGTGGCAACGGTCTTTAACGACACCTGCCGTGGACTTACAGTGGGGGAACAGCACGGCTGGTTGTTGACAAGGACGCACACGTGCAGGCACGTGTAAGTCTGAAAAAAAGGACGATTGAAAATGGTGCACGCCGCGAGTAAGAGATTTTGATTCCGCGTGGCGAGCACACGACCGAAAGCAGCGGCAGGTTACGCGCTGCGATTAACGAGTTCGAACCTTCCGCTACTGGCCGGTCGCACGGACGAGTGGTCCTCGACCGGGGAATTTATTACGGAGAATACAGAACCGCCGGGGGTAGCTTCCCCCCGCGGGCTGACGTTCGCAAGAATTTCCGCGACCGAATCAGCGTTCGCGGCATGTCAATACTTGAGCGCGCGAAATGTAGATTGCACGGGTTTGTTCTCCGAATTGTGATCAGCTGAAAGGAATGCCCGATGCGTCGGTGTCTATTTTTCGATGCGCCGTAAGGTGACGTCTATGCCCAACAATCTTTAGATCGTCGTCAATAGACACTTGTATCTCGCCACGTCGCGGGATAAACGAGGAATTTATCGTCTACGAACCGGCGGATACGTTTCTGACATTTTGCATGGCAGACGTGGAATTTCTACGGCGGCGCCCGTCGCGACGTCCGTTTTCTAATGGTTTTCGCGGTACGTCTGGAATTATCGGGCGCCTGGCGCCTAATGAAGCGGTTGTGCAACGCGGCGAAAGTAGAAATCATCGGGCGTTTATTTTTCTTTTTTTAAATATAGAAATCTACGCACGTAAAACATAATGTCTAGGAAAGAATATAGGCTATACACGTTAAATCGTTAAAACTGGGAGGTTTACTGGAGCGAACAGGGGTCACGTCTAGAATCAACGCAGCTTCCTTTTCTAAACCTATACGCCGCTAAACTATTGACATGCATCAGAGGGTCATTCTATAATGTAACACTCGTTCGAACCACTCGTCCCGGTTGATCGGATGGTCATCTAGGATGGAATATGTCTGGATTCATACCTTCACGTACTTCCAGTGCTGGGGCAAGCGTGAAAGGATTGAAATAGTACAGAGCATGATTATGAATTTTCATCACACAATGGGATCTTATGTAATTACAGAAATCTGCAATGGAACAATCGATGCATTGTCACGGGCGAATCGAATGGCATTCAAGCTGGACGTCACGCTGCGCGAACGATATCGCGCGCTTTCAATTATCCTCGAGCGAAAGTGAAACGAAAGTAAAAACGCGCGAGTGGAAACAGATTTTTTCTTCTCATTCCTTTGCGACATCGCCCGGGACAACGACCGATCATCCGTATTCGATATCGATGAAGCGACGCGTACGCGTATAGGCGCGTGCACGGTCGACGGGCGTACGACGAATTCAACGAAGAAAAAACAATATCCATGAATGGGAATTAAAACAAACTACGTGGCACCGGTCGAATGGAAAGTGTCGGGTGTCCTTCGACCCGACCGTCCGTCCCAGTTCTCAAGTTTTATTTAAAAGGAGAAGAACAAAAAAGCAAACACGCGACGCTTCTCCGTCGTTCGCGCTTAGAAATTGCACACCATATTAAGAATACAAATAAAGAATCCCAGGATGCCTTTATTCAACGGTTAGGAATGCACGGGGGACGCAGCGGTTGTGGATATACTTGAACGGGCCATTTCCTGGCGCAAACGTTGCGCAACATCCACGATGCGTCACAATCTAACGTGCACTCGCTCTTCACCGATTGCCATTAGTTTTTCTTATAACCCCCGCTTCTAGGCAACATCCCCGCGACAGACCGACAAACCGATCGACACACCGCTTCCCTACCTGCGTACCGAACTGCCTACTTGCCCACCTACTTATCAAGCGAGAGGTGGTAAGTCGGGAACGTCGTTCGCATGAGAACGTTTCCGAATAAGGTCAGAGTTACGGAGAGAAAAGGTGGGCGCGTGGAATCGAGCAGGTAGGTAGCCAGGAGAACCAGTAACGAGAGACGCGCAAACACGCAGTACCGTTCGCCGTATTACCCTGGAATCCATTACCGAGGCGAAGTCGGCCGATCGAAGGAAACGTCGCTGGTATCGACGATGGAATCTGTTGCCGAACGGTCTGTGCTTTCTGTGCTCGAGTCGGGTGAAAAAGAAATATCCCTGCGACCGGAGGAGGAGGGTGGCATCCGTCGTACGTACTCGAGGAGCCGACGCGACGGTCTTCTCTGGTCGCGGGTCCAGTGATTTCGTACGGGAACTTGCGAGCTCGCGAGAGGGGCGTAGTTAAAGCGAGGGGTGAGTAATGCTGCGGTTCGGTAGGCGCCGCTCTCCGCTGGTCGATTTCGAATCGAACCGGGGTCGAAGAGCCAACTAACATAGGAAGAAAATAAGGCTCGATAACCCTCGAAATGCCAATCGAGTTATACTTGCCGCTTACGAACCAGAGCTTCAACAACCTTGCCTCTCGTCTCCTTTCTCCTTGACTCCTGACTTTGCATACGCTGCCAACGCGACGAGAAAGCAATGCGGGGAATGTATCGCTGCTCGATTTATCATCGAGCTCTTCTCTTTCCCTTCGTGTCCAGGCCTTATTTCTCTTTCTATCGCGAAGGCGAACGTACAATCATCGTTTACCGACGATCATTTCTTTTTTCTTTCCGAACACCGAAGTGGGACCTGCGTCATCGTCAATTCGCGGCCAAGCAACGAGAGACAGAGGGAGAGAGAGAGAGAGAAGAAAACGAAGCAGGAGTCGCGTGAGATCAAGGCTAACGTGTCTCGAGTTGCAAGAATTGTTCGCGGTCGCGTGCCATGTCGTCGGCGTCGGCGTCGGCGTCCTGTACCTCGTCGCGGACCTCGTCGTCGACGTGGTTGCGGTCACTGTGGTCGTCGGGGCCATTAGCACGTCCGCGCCGTTGTTTCGTCGACGTTAGAATTTGGTATTGGCATCGATGGTATCGTCGGCATCGTCGACGGTCGACGGACGACGGTCGACGGTCGACCAACGTCGGAATAGACGCTGGCATCACCGATGGCATCGTTTTTCCCGTCACGTGTACGTTCGAGAATGCGCGCGACGTAAAACAGTGGCGATGCTTGTTCGATCGAGCTAATCGACGGTAGCAACGATCGTTAGAATCTCGTTAATCGTGCCAGGATCAAAGAGCTTGACTTCGCGGCCGGTTTATCGGGGTGGCGTATTTAATGGGAAGAGTTTAATCCGAGGGGGGTGGGTGGAGGAAAGAAGGGCAATTCGGGAATACAGACCGAGGCTTGTATCGATCGCAACGATTTTCTCGATTTCACCCACACAGTTTTCTCGATACGTTGCCTTCTATAGAAGCGCGTGAAATACCCTCCTGGAAGGGATTATGGTCGGCCCACGCGTACAGCCTACATGGACAAAGAGACGGGTGCAGGAACACGCGTGACGCACGCACGTATTATACGCGTACACGCGTACGCGCGTACAGCGGAGGGCCGAGAGGGTCCCTATCGTTTACGTGTGTGGTTACGAAACAGCTGGTTGTACCGGTGTTGCGCATTGCCGCTCACCTATCAGGTGTTTCGTACGCTCACGCCTCAACTCCGCCAGCTGCGGCCTCCTACTAAGGTCGCTCTAAAATTAGGTTCGTTCGATATTTTGAAGGAAGGGCCACGAGGCTAGCCTTCGAGAGGCAAGCCCATCGCCATAATTCGCGGAACGTGTTCGATCGTTCCCTCGTAGTAAAAAAAAAGAAATTAGATCAACTATCCGCGTGTCTGGATCGTGGCCGTGCAGACGGATCGATAGTGACAAATGTTCATCGCCGTGTACGCCAATTAAGCGAACGCCCGTCGACTGTCACGGCGTTAAGCACGCGGGACGTTTCCACGACTCGAGGAGAGAGATGCTTACCTTTTTCAGATGCTTGTTCACCCATTTGGTAAATGTTTTCTTTTGGATCGCGTCTCGTTCGTCTGCAATCACAAAGAGGAACGGTGTCATTAAACCGATTGATCGCGAGGATGGAGAGAAAAAAAACCCAGACAGCTTCGTCACCTCCGACTTTCTCTACCGTACGAGATTTTCCTTGATTTCCGCCGCACACGACGGACTTTAAATTAAATCGTTCGTTTGCATTTTCATCAACACGACTCGCGAGCGATTGCCTCTACTCGGCAAAATCAGGCATCTAGGCAGCAGCCAGTCAAAGCAACCAGATAGACGGACAGGCAGACAGACAGGTAGGTGGTTAGATAGGTAGGTAAGTAGGTAGGTAGGCAGGCAGGCAGGCAGGCAGGCAGGCAAGCAGGTAGGTAGGTAGGTAGGTAGGTAGGTAGGTAGGTAGGTAGGTGGATAGGTGGATAGGTAGGAGGGTAGGTAGATGGGTGTTGATACGTAGGCAGTCAGGTAGGAGCAGAGCAGTCGTTGGTGCAGGCAAACAAGCAAAACGTGCACCGAAACCTTGCCGAATTATTAGAAGCCGCCGCAATTGCCAGTGCATCTTGTCTCTGCTTCCAGCTGGTGCTCTAAAACGCCTGCCGAAGTATAATAAAGCAAGCAGTATCGCCTGGCTCTTGTTCTGCGCTTGTACTGCGCGTACATTTCGCGTAATCCACTTTGGCAGTCGTACGACATCCGTCGATGGAGCGCGCATCGGCATCGTGCCACTGTATATTAGAAAGCACAAGCTCGACGGCACGACTCGATCGCAAGATTAACGAAGTAGGCGGTTTCTGCTGGAGCCACGGTGCAGCAATTAATTACGGCCGATTATCCGATTCTATCCAGCGGCGGGCTTTCATTAAGAAACAGTTATCGTCAATGGATGCAATCGAGACAATAAAACCGTACACGAGTCGTCAACTTTCGGATCCACGAATTATATTGCTCGACGTCGCGGGATAAAAAAGAGGCGAACCTATTTGAATCGTTCTGCGATACGTAATGGCCGTTTCGTGAAAAGACTGTGCAGTAGCAATTTAGTCTGCCCGATTCCGACGTCCGCGACCACGTTAGCGAGTTCTGCACGCAAATATTGTTCAACGTTCGATAAAATAAGGAAGCCGATACACCAGGTGGTACGTAAGCGTTAAGAATAACAGACGCATTTACTTGAATTGACGTGACAAGGCATTAGCTGGTAATCGGCTCGATCGAAGTTCGTCGAAGAGCAGTACGCATGTATATGCCTCGAAAAAGTATTCCGTCGTAATTGAAAACGACGCTTCGGAAGAGTGGCATACCGAGGCATAAATGGGGATAAATTGGGACAGCAGGGATAACCGTTCTCCGGCACACGATCGGATTTCGAACCGTGCGATAACGGGGGGACAATTGCAACAATTGTCCCTGGACACGAGCTGGACCGATGGAAAGGGAAACGCGTTATCTTTTTTCTCGACGATGATCGAAACAGGAAGTTGCGCGTTCATGTTTCAACGAACATAAACGTACGCGCATGAACCGGGCGCGTGTGCGAGGAACTTTTTCGTCGAACGATCTGGTTTGGCGCAGGACATTCGCGAAATCGTTTCGCAAGCGAGACAGTATCTACGTAAAAGCGATTTTTATGCGAATATTCTATCGTTCGAAACGCTAGAAAGTGCAAAGCTTCGATGATCTAGCGCGCCGCGCGATACGCATCATGGACTGAACCGGGATTAGGCACACAAAGACACTTCAAAAAGTTAGTTGATGTTAAGAGAGCAAAAAAAAAAAAGAAAAAGAAAAAGAAACAGAAAAACGAACCGCCCAAGGTGTGTAAAACATAAAAAGAGGAAAAAAGAAAAACACGGGCGCGTTTGCAATGTACACGCGAGGAACCGCGACGGGCGTGACGCAAGAATTTTCTCGTATCGGGCATTCGAGCCTTCGGGATCGGAGCTCATCGCGAAGCGCGAACTATTTTGCCCCGGCTATTTCCGAGGCTACTTCCGCGAAACATTCGGGTCAAACGGCAAAAGGTAAACGACCCGAAAAAGACACTTCCGTTCGAGGTGCTCCCAGACCGATACGAACTTTAGTTTACGCGATGCGTCCGCTACCCGGCCTCCCCTTTCCCCCGTTCGCTCTGTTCTACGCGAGCAGAATCTCGCCGCGATCGCGAAACGGGAAGAAAGAGAACCGGGGAATCGCATAACAGCGGCAACTACGGGTTTCGTACCGACTCGTCTAGATTCTCGGACGACTAGAGGCCAGGGGGGAAGCGAAAAGCGAAAAACGAGTGGAGATGTGCGGGGCGATTGGAAAAGAAGTATCCGTGGTAAGGTGAGGAGGGTCAGGGACAAGGTATTGGACGAGGTCCAGCATCGGCATGCCAACTCTTCACCTACCGTGCGCCTCGATGAACATCGCCCAGCAACCCCAGAAAGCCTGAGTGCCGCTGGAACGGTGTTCCGCGGGCCCTTCCACCCGCCAATTTTCCCGTTCTTCCATCATCCACGAAAATCCATTTTCCTTCTGACCTTTGAACTTCGAAAGCGACTCCTCGTATCCGTGCTGCGATCTCTGCTCACGATGGTGTTCCGCCACGGTATCGGCCGGATCGAAACCGAGCCTCTCCTTGTAATAAGCCTGAGTGGACATCTCGTCGTTAGCCAGTTAAGCCCGCCAGTGGTCTTCTTAAGTTGTTTCGAAAGCAGCCAACGATGCGACCAAGCGTTCGACGATCATCGAGCTCTTTCCCCCTTATTCCTTACTTCTGTTCGCTGTCTGTTTTTCCTTTCTTTCGCGGGACACGCCGCGCGCACACGCGTATCAAGCACGACCACCGCGTTCCGTTCGGCACCGTGTCCAAACAGCCAATGATTTCCTATGGTAACAGTCTGGTCTCACCGGCACCTCGGCGTTCGCGTTATCGTCAACTTCACACTTTTACGCGCCCCGAATCGAAACACTTACTAAAGTAGACTTATCTTAACGGAAGGTTTAACATATGTATGGCACTTCGAGTCGGTGGAAGACCCAGTTTCGTCCTTAATTAAGTTCACTTTCCTTCTCTGCCCGTTGTTCCCGTGTGCTCCCGCCGTTGACTATCGTAGTTCCTTTTTTTTCTTTCTTTTTTTGGATCGGATACGTTGACTATGGTCGCGTTTCACTGTCAGCAGAAGAGAACGAAAGGTCAGACCGTCGCGCGGACAGACAGGACGAACGAACGAGAGGAAGAAAAAGCTCGAGGGCGCGCACCGGCGACACAGACGACGACACGGACAATGCGGACAGAGTGGAGAACGGCTAATTTCGTTCCCGGTTTGTCCGTTCGGCCGTTCGGCCGTTCGCCCGCTCTCCAGACACGAACGAAGCTTAACGAATCAACGACCGAATTTATCACGGCACGTCGCAGACGTAACCACTCAGCGTTTCTCGGCCAAAGTGGCTCGGTGGAACCACGAGACGCGGTAATCGGTCTTTCGCTGACGCCTAGTTCATCGTTCTCCGACAGGGAGAGAGAGAGCAAGGGAGAAGAAAGTCCAACTATATTTGCACAGACACGAGAAAGGGAAGAGCCGAGGGCAATTTTCGTTACTCTACCGTTCAACTTTTGCCCGGTCAATTAAGCCGAACGATTCTATTAGCGGCAACGAGACACGTCACCGAAAACCAATAACGCGAACGCTGAGCCGCACCGGGGGACACCGGCCGATAGCGAAGCGAATCGAATCGAATCGAATCGAATCGTATTGGCAGGGACAGGAGCGAGCGGCGAAATGCTCTCGCACGGTGGCACGCGAGCGAATCAGCGATTGTGCTAACGAAGCAAGGCGAGCGAACCAGCGAACGATCTACCAAACTGACGGTCCACGAGACGCTCGGTGACTGAGACACGGGTGCCACCCAGGGAAACCCAAGACCATCGGGATCTCCGCATATGGTAATGGAAGCAATGGCATGTGGGTGTCGTCTTCTGGATCGGAACGAAAAGTAGCAACGTCAGTTGCAACACACCACCACCAAAGACCCTCCGCCGATTCTATCGATCCCCGAACGCGTAAACCCGTATCGGACGGCTGCCTAACAGTTTATCGATCGGGCACAACTTTCCTCGAACTGCCACTCCGCGAATCGATAGGTGCTACCTAAATGACATCAGAGGTGACTCGTCGCGTGCCTCCCGCGAGGTGTCAGACGCGAAGACAAAGTTCGTGGGACCCGAACCCGCTCAACACCGGCCGACTCCACTGGACGGACTCGACCCGACTCAACATTGCCCGGTTCTCTCTGGGACCGACGGAATTAGATGCGAATAGAAAATAGAGTAACGCGTGTCACGCGCCACGCGCCACGCGGTGTTAGGCGAACTCCTTCTGACCGTGTCCGTCGCATTGGTTACACGACGTATAGAAAGTTCGAGAGAAAGTGCTTCTCTCGCGTGCGCGAAGTGTGAACAATGTCGCGGTTTTCAAATTTCGTCCGAACCTCCTAGAAAAGGGTGGGCTGCCAGCCAGTCAGCCAGCCAGCCAGCCGCGGTACCTCCGGCGTCTTCGTGGAAAGCGAAACTCGTAGGAAACGGCAGTTCCTTTTAAGAAGAGAACACGCCTGATGTATAATGTGCAAACGGAACGACATGAAACGATCGATGACATCACGACAGGTCGAAGCGCAACGCGTTTCTTCTCCCCCACCAGGTGTGCACCACCTACGATCCCTCGGTTCACCGGTGAACGATACGCGTTCGCGCCTTCTAATGCGAACCGACGCCGGTAGAAAGGTGGCAAAGGGAACGGACACAGTTGGGCGGCCCGCGATCGGAACACGCAGAATCGCCGGAGGAAAGCAACGAAGAAGGAAGAAGAGGAAGCGCGTGTATATACGCGCATCGGATCGGCATAACGCGAGATGCGGAGGGGGCCGGCTCGGCGGCATTCTTGCGGCAACGGCGTAGCAGTATAACGGGTCCATAGTCGGCTCTCGGAGGACTCTCGAGGGCTCTTGGAAGCCGAGAAGACTCTCTCCGCTTGGCGTACAGTTTGGTTCAACCTTGAGTCGCACGCGGCAAGCCGTGGCCCGAACGAACCCGCGCGACTTCTGCTCCTTTTCCTCGGTGTTTTCACGAGCTTCCTCCGCGCCCCTTTCGTTTCTACGTTTCGCGATTGCTCGGCTCGCCGGAAACCCCGCCTCTACCTTGCCGTCTCGAAACGCTCGGCCAGAAGCATCTTTTCTCGCCTTGCTCGTCGCTCGTCCCGGTTACGTCCCACTTATGAACGACGCGCGCGTTCGACCACTCGCCGATTGCCGCTAACTTTTTCGCATAGCCGATCGACCTAGCCGACAGTCTCGCGTACCGATAACGTAACGCGCTCTCCCGTTCCACGGTGTACCTACGGTGTCCAGAGGATACGAGACGCGTAACTTTAGAGGCGCGTGTCCATTACGAATCGACCTTTCTCGCCAAGGTGGCACGACCTTCGCGCGGACCGATCGACCGTTTCGCTGCACCGCGATTCTTTTCTTTCCTTTTTTTCTCTGCATCGAACTCGACACCGCGAATCGGCACGATCGTCTCGGAGGCACGCGCCGCCTTGAGTGGCAGGAAGGTGGGAGGCCTCGAGGACGTCCTTTTCAGGATTCGCAGAAAGCTCGGATCGTAAATTTTACCGAGCGTTCAATTTTCGCCGCGACCTTTCGCCGCGAAACGGAGCTGCTTCGCCGTCGAGCTCGCGGTCGTTAAAACGTTTCGGCTAATAGAGCCTCCTCCCGATTCCCTCTAAACGCCGTTCCTCTTTCGCGACGCGACGCAAACTGGTTTCCGAGGTTACGAACGCGACGACGATCCGCAGAGGTGTGCGCGAAATAAATCGTTTCAACGCGATTCCGCGGGCAAACGGGGCGAACGGGGCGAACGCGCGCGGACGACTGTCGACGATTCATTGTCTACCCTTTCGGGGGGATCGATTGGTCGCGTAATCTCGGTTGGCGCGACCGCGCGACGAATCTTTTCACGACCGTGCGATCGTTCCAACAGCGTCATCGACCCGAACGAAATGTGGCGGGGGAGATAAAAAAAAGAAGGAAAAAAAAAGAGGCGAAACGTATCGAGAGAAGGTGGTACCCTCGATGACTACATCGACACGAGTGCGACCACTCAAAGTCCCTTGCTGCTCGACGATAAAGCTTACTTGCACTTTCGTGGGTCTGTTAACGCAACAACCAAATACGGCTTTCGGTGCGAACACGATGGAGGTCGCAGATGCGAAGGTGGGGCGATATACTAACCGAACAAGTAGAAAGAGAGCGAGAAAGAGAGGAGGGGTCGCGGTAGCGATAGCGAGAACTAACCGGCCAGAGGACCAGAATCGACGATGCGCGGAGGCTGTCAACGAAAATGAAGAAATCCAAGGAAAAGCGACGGGGCCTGGAGTCGATGGACGCGAATGTACGCGAATGTGCGAGAAGGCGTAAGAAGGCGAGGGATAAAAACAGTAGGCTGAACGAAAATCGACGACAGAAACGCTCGAACGACGGCCGCTGAATGTTTCGGTGCGCACACGAGTATCGTGTGTCGAGGAGCATCGAGATAACGAGGGACAAACAGAAAGGCTGGTTCTGCGCGCGGGACGAAATTGTACGTAATTGGCGTTCCCTTTAAACGCAAGAGACGTGGCGAAACTCAATTGCGCCGACTCAAGTAATTTGGCAAGAAAACATGCGAGTCGTTCCGCTTCGGGGTACCACGCGTTCACCTTGCTTTTCGGTCCACGCTTTTCTGGGAAGGAACGACGGGAATCCAGCGGCCAAGGGACAAATTTCCGTCCACCCTCGTCCAACCACGCGGGCACGCAATGTTTGCGGCTGTGCGATGACGTTTCACGGTGTTCCGATGACGCTCGAAACGGCGAAACGAGGGTACCGTCGCGAATCGACCGGCTACGACCGATTTGGGCCAGAGAATAGGTCGATCGAACCAAATTAAGAAATTCCACGTACGCTGGCAAGCGGGGACACATAAGCGTGGACTCATACGTGATTGTACGCGGCGTGTCCCGCGAAGCCGGTTTGTCATAGAGCTGTACCAGCCTGCAATTATTGCGCAATCCCCGTATTCGATGAAAACGACTTTCTTCTTATTCACTCGTCGCTGTGCAAACCACCGCGGCTATTTCTATGTCTACGTATATTTATCGTTCTACGTATTGTACGCCGCTGTACACGTATTTGCACACACTTCGCCCGACGCGGCGATATCTTCAGCGATCTTGCAAGCACCTCTCCCTTCTCTCTCTCACTCTCTCTCACTCACTCTCTCTCTCTCGGCAGTCTCGTTTCATTGATAGGACGTTTTTTACGTTAACTCTGCCCGAGGCTATCTCGCGATTCCGGCATCTGATTTCACGCAATATTGTGTCGAGCATTTAAAAACGCGCTGCTGACCGTCTTCCAATTGGAGGAAGGGGTACGGGGACGGTCGTAAGAACGGAGCCGAGTTTACGACTTTAAAGGGAATTCGGTGATCCGATGGTCGAAACGAAGATGTATGTAAACAAAAGTACACAAACACAATGGTAATCTTGAATGATCGGGCCATCGTTAATATCGGTACAAGCATTTCCCATTTCGCGATGAATCGGTCGTCTAACCGTTCGAGACTCGATATGCCGTTCCGTGATTACCAACAACGCGCGAGTCAAACGGGAAGGGGTTCAACGAGACAGAGTGGGAAGAGCCGAGCGGCGGGTATGTCTATGAACGCGTGTCAGAGAGTGAAAAGAGATGAACAGAGAGGGAAACCGGCGGAGTCGGAGTCAGAGACAGAGAGGTAGAAAAGAGCAGGGAGGTGCTCGTGGAACGAAGCGTGACTCACGGACGCCTCGTGTTTTGCTCACGGGCCGCGGCTTTTTGCCGAAATATTTCACCCAATTCCTTTATTCCACGTGAAACAGGATCAACAAACCGAACGTCGCCTTCCCCAGCTGTCTAGCCAGCCCTTTGTCGACCACGTGTCAAGAACACGAAACACCCACGGGACCACGATGTTTCCTCGTCGTCTACTTCGCCCTCGACCGCACAAACTACGAGCCTCTCTAAATCGTCGCGGCGACAACGTGAAGCATTATCGATGCTGGCTCCCAAGCGTTTTATCTTGAATGCGTTTGCGCGCGAGCAATGACATCGGCGAACCGCATACGCTAACACTGCCAACACGATTCGAGCAAACTGACAGATGACTAACCAAGCGATTCGTTCGTTCGTTCGTTCGTTCCTACGTACGTCCGTCCGTCCGTCCGTCCGTCCGTCCGATCCGTCGACAGACGTGGCACTGGAATTCTTGGTAGAACGTACCGCACGACAAACGTTGACGAAGTCGACGCGCGTATCCGGAACCCCGCCGTAACACGACCAGGTAGCTACCTATGAGCGGCACGACGAGGACGGGGAGAGACTTGGCGAGAGGAACGCGCGCACGCTCGCGCGGAGAAACGGTCGAACGGAAAAAGACGGGAAGGTGGACCGAGAAGGATGAATGGGCCGAGGATAGAGAAGCAACGGAAGGATAAGGAACGGCGCGACGAACGCAGGGAGGGACCGTGGAGCGGGCAAAGAGAGGAGGAACGGCAACGAGATGCGTGAAGGGAGAGAACGAGCGTAAGAGGAAAACGGTATGCGAAACGGAGCGAGAAAACGAAATGGAGGAGGACGGACGGGGGAATAAAGAGGAGAGAGGAGGAGAGAGAAAGAGAGACGACAGAGGGGAAGAGAAGGAGAGCGAGCGAGCGGCTTGCGAGTTGGAGAAGACGCGATTTGCCGCTCCGTCGTGTAGAGCACGTCGCCTCGACACAGACTGCGGCTGCCTGGACAACTGCCGCCCACCCAGGCTGCCTCTACCTCGAGCCTCGAGGTTCCAGAACCTACTCCTCGCATGCCCCGCCATTGCAGCCCGTTCATCCTTCACTTTCTCCGTTCGTTGAACAGAGAAATCGACGGACCGAGGGCCGGGGCGAAGCCGAACGAGAGGCAGACAAAGAGGAGTCAAAGGACACCTTCTGTATCGGACGGAGAAAAGGAACCAAGGGCCCCCGTGCCTTTTTGACGGCGCTCCGCGTAGAATAGCTGCCGTTACAAACAGGTTCGTAGGGCAGGTCACGTAACGACAGGGGCGCGCCTTGGAAATGCCGCGAACCGCGAATTAAATTCACCGGCAGCGGTGCCAAACGCGACGACGATTATTCGCGTTTTACGGCCCGATACGATCCAGCGATATTCATTCAACGCCGTAACCCCTCCCCCGCCGTTTTACCGTTCTCGCGGGAATTCTTCTTGCCCGTCCTCGGCCAAACGGAAGAACGCGAGGATCGAGACGTCCCCGTGTATCGCACCGCGGGCCTCCGTTACCGTGAGAATTCTTGGGATCTGGCGCCAAGCCAAATGCATCCCATTTTTTCTTCGTCGATCGTTCCTAACGTCGCCGATATTCTACCTCTTGTTTATGTTCCGCAGTGAAACCAACGGCGAACGCGGGACCGCCGCTAACAGATGTGGACACTAAATGTGTAACTTTCCTCTAGATCGCTAATCCTGCCCGCGGCTACGAATACAGGAGTGTTTATCTTATCGAGATAAACGATAACATTCGTGTCTTGTACAGTTGGTAAACTTATCTTCGCGCTATAACACTCGAGCCGCAGAAAGAAAGTACACCGATTGAATTCTGTCCCCGGTGCGTGTATACGGAAAGGTGGAGGAGTAAATACGAAAACTGTGATCGACGAAACCGTCCGTCCGAGTTGGCTGTTTACTCAACTCGATCGCGTACCTCGCCTTGCCAATATTTATGTTTTAAGCTGTTTCCCATCTGGAGGAACTTCCACTAAATCGAACCCCTTCGATTCCAAATCAACGCGATCACCTTGCCAGCAAACAAATATGATGTCTGCGCTCTCCGCTGCCCGATACCTGATACCCCGACCCGTTCCCGTGCATTTAAATACGACACGGGTCCCCGTATAACCAGAAGCGACCAAACCGGAAAGAATCCAATTTTGGCAAGGTGCACGCTTGCAGAAGCACGAGCAGGTACGCCGAGGGTCGGAATAATCTGAATTTCAATAGACAGCCTAACCCCTTGCGAATCTATGCAAAGCTACGGATTCGGGTCCTCGCAGCATCCACTTTCAACGGTCTTACATCCCGGTAAATGATTCACGCTAATCTAGCTGGCTTCTGGTTCGAAGAATAGTTCTGCGTATAAGGTTATTACATCGAAATGAATCCTCACGGTTTTGCCAAGTGGTTACGTTTATCGGATTGATATGCAGACGAGGCTCCCATTAAATGTGGTAATGTGGCGACCGTGCACAGCCGAGTGATCGTGCCGAAAGAGATAATTCCCACTGTCTAACGTTAGTTAGTAATGCCTATTACATATTCGATGAGTTCAAAGCAGCGGTTCATCGTTCCTCGACTCATGACCTGGATCCCAACCGACAATTTTCTCCTCTTATTTTTCTTTTCTTGTCGTTCAATGCCCGGTTGGCAAGTTTACACGCATTCCTAACTGTACCTCGATCAAAAGATTACTCCACCAAATATATATGAAAACCAGGAGTCTTCCAATCGAAATTTAGTCTGATCGTGAACGCCGAAACGGTCGATTCTACCGTCACCGAGGAGTCTGCCGCGAGAGATGTCGGTCCACCTGACGCGCTCTTCGCAACGTCTCCATAGAAATCGCGCATGGAAAATTTTCGAGGCAGGTGAGTGAAAAAGACAAGCACGGGAGTGTGCGCTTCCTAATTGTCGGCGAAATTAGTCTCGTGTAGTTAATTAAAACGCGCGCCTACTCTTGCGCCTCGAGGGATCTCTTGCTTCGTGCCTCGAGCACTTTTCGAGCGTTCGTAAAAGGTTCATTTAAAAAATGCAAGGTGCACGAGGGATGCGCAGGCCCGCCCAGGTACTTCAGGTACCCCGGGACATCTAGCGAGCGGCTCGTGAAACGGCTTGTCCGCGGCAAAGAAAAGCAAGGTTGCAACAAACTGCATCGACGCACCTGTCCAAAAATCCATTATCCCTTTTCGACTTTCGAAAAGGACCACCGTTGTCTCCGATTTCAACGGGTCATCCTCGAACGCTCTACGATTTGCCAAATGGTTGATCGTGTCGAATTTTAGCAGGGCGCTTTCTCCCGCGACTCGGATCACGATCGTCCTATAGTTTCGAAAGAGGCACGTAACGCTAAAAAAGCGAAAGAATGTGTGCCCATTCCATGGCAGGGCGGTGATGCGCAGAGTGTCATCGACGGAGCAGCTCGTCTGGCTGATACGAGTCTGCGCGGGGAAGGAAGTGCAGAACGCCGAAGGTGAAAAGGCCGAAGAGAAAAAGAAGAGGAAGAGGAAAGAAGACGTTCCCGAGGCTGGGGCATCGAACCGTGACCCGAGCACCTGTTGCCGCCTCCACGCTCCTAGATTAATGCGAACCGACCTAACCTGCCGCCTCCGCTCCCTATTCGCCGTGTAGGCATAGCGAACGCCGGTGCAACCTCTCCGGCGAAGACTCCATGGACCGTGACCGCTGTAAAAAGCACGGCCATGAGTTCATCGACGCGACGACGAGGTTGAATCGTTACGCGTTAGTCGCTTGTCTGCCTCTTTGATCGTAAGACAAGTGTCTTCATTCATCGTTCCCGTCCGGAACGAGCTGAACGTTGTTAAATGTCGTTTCCTCGGAACGAGCCGAGATTCGCTCGTGTTCTTGGAAAGTCATAAATTAATAAGAGGCGGAGGAGCAACGGCGAGACTCGAGAGGCAATTGAGAGAATCGACGATGCTCGATAGTGCAACGGTTACTAGAGCATTCACGATAGCGCACCAGTAGGTCGTTATAATTAGAAACAATTATGCTCGCGTGCCGGAGATGCGATACTTCGATATCGGCTCTACCTAGATGCACACACGTACGTATATGTGTGCCCGTATTACGAGACCGGTTCAACGTCGATCGAGCCATTTTAGCGACGCTACATGAAAATGGTGCGGAACCAAACGCGCCCTCGCTGCTTTTGTGAGCGTGAATCAGAGCCTGTAATTTCACGAATCGGATGTATCCTCGATGCATAGGTATGCATAGGATGCGCGTACACTCGCCTCCTGCACACACTCGACGGAGGAAAAGTTCGATCATCGCGGAACGAACCTGTTTCGTGACGAACATTCGTACCGCGTGCTAGACACGGAATTCGTACGTTACGGCGATCAAAGCGACGCGAGAAACGACTTGCGAGGAAGGTATGCAACGAACCCATTGAAAAAAGTCTCACGGTAAGATGATCGGCAATCTGTAATTCGATATTTATCGAATGGTTTCGAGTATCTATTCCTGCTCTGCACCCCTCGACGAAGGTCGACGCAGGACTCTGCCGCAAACGATTCGCGTTTCCTACATCTCGCCATTTTCCAGTGCGGCTAATTTCTTACGAATCGTATACTATGCGTTCTCGTGTATCGGTTTTCTCAGGACGAGCCGTTCACGGTACGCTGCGAACACAGTCGTCGGTACGACGACGCGTAGCCATGCCCGACTACTTTCCGCTTCTCACGAAACCCCTCTGTGCAAGAGTCGATCCGATCGATAAGGCATATTCGGGGGAGGGTCAGCAGGGGACTAACGAGGGGAAGAAAAGAATTCGTTAACTACATAAGCATCAGCCTTGTCACGGACGTTACGAGCCCGCAGATTATCTCGACTTATACCACCAATCGATTGATAGTGTTGCAATTAATTTGCAGCTCATTATACGCTAGCACGTATTCCGGTCGATTACGTACAGGCTGTATCGCGGCAGAACGACACGACAAACATCACCAGTGACCAGAGCAGTTTTAGTACACTCGTGCGCCTAATGATGCCCGTTTTGCAATTGATCGACGATCACACTTGGCACGACAGTGCAAGCCGTTTGATTTCCTTCGTGCATACATCTACAATAACAGATTGGTTCTTTTCTTTTTTCGTTTTTAAAAGAACACCAAGCATCGCGTAATGCATACTTATGTACAATACACGTTTCGATTGGAAAACGAAAGCCGGAAGGTGATACATAGGCGGCAAAGAATTCAAGTGTATATGTGCGTAACCGGCTTATGAGTATGGAAACTAGAAATGACAATTTGACACTCACCGGCAATCCGTAGGACGGCTCTGTCAGCAGGATCGAGCTGCAGGATACTCAGAGGTTTATCCTTTACCCATTCCTTTAGACTTCCGTCCAACTCGAACTCCATTATCTAGAACTTCTTGACTGAAACTTTCTTTTCTACACCATATTCGTGCGCAACTCCTCTCCTGCTCGGCACTGTTTTCACCAACCACTAAGCAATTTCACAACCGCGACACACAGCGAGCCCGGTGTATTACGTCGTCTTCGTTCAATAGCGTTCGCGACTAGCGTACAAGTACATACACCGAACTAGCCGTCGCGTTATCGACGGCGGGCAGCTGGCAACTTTGCACGCGATATTAGATACGACATCCTTCTTGCTGCTCTCTTCTTCCTCCTGGCTGGGTCTCTCTTAGTAATACACCTCCCTCTATACGTCCGTATCCTCTGTTTCAAAATCACGACGGCTGACACAGTCGAAAATAGTTTCAACCGACTGAGAAGCACGTGGAACTCGTATCCGCCATGCCCCGCGCGTTTATTTACTGTACGCGACGCTTGTAGGAGGGTAGAGTAGTGCACCGCTGCGTAGAAGTGCACGAACTGCACCGGCGGAACGGAAGGAAGAGAGGTGGCAAAGGAGACGAACGAACGAACGAACGAACGAACAGGGAAAGCGTACGATGCCTGCGGTCCTTTTCAGGATACTGCCCGATGACTTAACGATGGGGAGTGATAGGTATAACAGATGGTTTAGTCAGCAACGTAACGTGCTTCCTGCACGCCGATAATCAGCAATGTTTCGTATCTTCGTCGTTAGCGGCGCTCAGGTCAGGTTAGATTTCGGCTGAATACGGTCAGGTTTGACCTCACCCACGACCTCGAATTTCCCGTCGATGCTGCACTTGTTATGTTCTTTACCGTTAATCCGTAATTTTTCGATTCTCTACTCGTTGACAGGGACTGGTCCAATTCAACCTCCCTCGCTGTCCTCTATATTGTTGCTTTTTCGAAACATTCTATAAAAATAAATAAATATATGTATTTGTTAATTCTTCGTCTTACTCTTTTTGATCGCGTTTGCTGCATTTTTCTTTCTCGTCAATTCAATCGATAGTTATACAGGAATATATGCCTTTCGTGGTAAGGAACATGTATCGACGTGCGTGTATGCAGTTGAGAGGGAACGAACGATATTTCCATTAATATTTTAGCGACCGAATTGTGAGTCACGAGCGCGTAAAAAGCAATGTTTCCTGCCGTCAGACGTTTTGCAAGCGTGTTCTAAGTATCGAGAAATTTTATTCAACCATGGAACTGCTACCGTTACAATAAAAATGTTTCCCGTGGGTCTTGTTTTATCAAAATTCTTGTTCGATGCAAACGGCAGCAGTTGATGCACTATAGATCCGAGTTGGATCCGATACAAAGAACCGGAAGCGGATGCGGTAACACGTCTAGTTGAACTGATTCTAAGACGGCGTTGAAAAATTGAAACACACGTAAATTCTTCGGCGTATAGATCATCGTTCTACTTTCAAACGGCACTACTTACTTACACGTATATTTATACTTGACACAAAAAACGATAGCCTTGTAATTGTATCATCTATAAGCGATATACCGATTGCCATGCAATTGTTCTTTGTTTGAAACGCTTGCTTTATTGTACGCGAATTGAAACATTTGTAAAAGCCAAAACATGGTTTTAACTTTCAAGTTAAACTCCTTTGCCGTTCCTTTCGTTGGTTTTATCGCATCGGACGAAAAAGTACGGAAATCCGTTCTATATTCGCGACTGAGAAAGGCACTGATTTACGCGCACGCGACCACGCGAGGTACATCATCTTTCTTTCACCCTTTCCCCATTTATTATGCAAGGCAAATATAGAATTCTCCAAATGCAAGATCACAGCAAGTAATTTCGTACGTCCGGTCGCTAAATAATTAGACACTAGACGAAAGTTAGGGCTCTCTTACTTCAAAAAAACAATCCTGCTGAATGAAACAAGATAGAACCTGATGTTCTGGGGTTAAACCTAACCTAACAATTCCGTAGACGTAACGAGAATGCAGTTGCCCGTGTTTCGATGACATGACACTAAATTCCTTGAGTTTGCGCATCGCGAAGATTTACGCTTATACTCTTAGATATTCTTATCATAAAACTCTGATGCTTCATGCTTCAGGCTTGACCGATATAAGGGTAATGTGATATTAAAATTTAGCGACATCTGTAAAACATATTCAGGCAACTGCATAATCAAGTGATAACGGTCTCACTGAAAATAATTGGACGTAAATGTGATTCGTTTCAACATTCATCGGGTTCAAATGTTCAAATAAATACTGAATTAGATGCATCGTAGTATTGATAGAACCGTACACTGACCCATTTCGATCCACGTATACAACTAATAGTAGCAAATAATTGCGATTCATTTAATAGTAACGCCTCGTAAGAATTACGAAGGAAGTGTGCATTACCGTCTGATCATCTGTCGTGTAGGCTGCGAAAGCAAGAAAAATCAATGTTCACCGGTACTCCCGTCGAGTTCTTTTGTCGAGAACGAAGCAATCCGATCCGTGCAGTATCCTTTCGTGACTTCTGACACACTTTCCAACAGAGAACACTACGTACTTGTGTGCAGGGGCATCGCATTATCACTTATCATAACAATTTTCGCGTTGGAAATACAACCCGGTTCCCGACGACGCGCCTAGCAGACGACATTTTGCTTTTCACGAATGCGACCGAACTTCGCCGAGAGTCGCCGGACTTTGGCGCTACACTGAGGCAGTAGCAGCCTCGATTCACGATACATATCCCCGTGTGATCGAACCATCCCCCATGGCTCGACCTTGCGCCCCAAATAGGGCGTAACAAAACTGCTAATTTCTTTTTCAATTTCAGACAAACTATCTATTCGAATTTTTATCCCTTTTTCTTGTACCATCTTTCATGTTTTTCCTCTTAAAAGGGCAAGCTTACAAAGAATTACAAAACAGGGAATTTCAGGAGACACACGAGGAACACAAATTTCTGAACAAAACAAGGAGAATAGTGGGTTAAGGATGATGAATGAATCTTAACAAAATATCGTCAAAAAATATTTAAAAACTGGTTTAAAGTTACCGATTGGTCGAAGGTATACCATATTGATGGATTATCGAAAAAAAACAATGTATCGTCAATACTTATTACTAAAATCTATTTAAAAAAATAATTAAAAACTTTGTCTTAAACAGGTGTATTTTACATATGAATGAATGGAACGCGTCTGACATCATACCTATAATGGGTGACATCAACTTCTCGCCGTGCAATTACTATACTCTCCACCGCTATCGGCCGTCCATACGGTGGCAAACGGTAGCCTTCGTAGCTACTTGCTTCATTTGATGTCACCGCTAAATAAAGCGACTGACACGGTCGGTAAATACGAGAATCGTTTCAAGTAGCACCTATTTCATAATTAGATGCTTATTAAGCGATTCGTTATAAATCTATCTCAAAGTCCAATGTATTATGAATGATCTTATCACACGCTTAATAACGTACTGATGTATTTCCAATTTCATTCGACGATGACAAACATTTCGCACGGGGTTACGGCTTACTAGACTTCGCATCTTGCACAGGTTGAGACACCTGTTTTGCCAAATCATTTTCATTAGAGAGTTTCACTATTTGTAATTTCTCAATCATGTCTTCCTTTTGTTTTATTACGTCGCTCAAATTTTGTATTTTGCAACGATAATCGCGTTTCATTCGACGTACGTGATGTTCTTGCAACTTTATACGTTTTTCTACAGAGTCCACTTGCTGTTTCGCACCTTTTTGTACAATCTAAAATTGTCAATAATATATAAACGCTGCAATTATTCTATAAATACGGCAAACATTTAACACGTACCTCTAACTGATTTTTTAGAGCCTCCATTCTATTGCTGATGCTCTTTCCAACGCGATCCATATTTGCATTTTCCTTTTCAGTTTCACGTAACAATGCAAGTAATTTTTCTCTCTCTGCGACTATTCGTTCATACTCTGAAAACAGTTCTCCGCAATAAGCAGTTGCTTTACTTAATTGCTCCTTCAGAGAACTACGGGACAGGCGAGTCGAATAGGCAAGATTTTGCATACGTTCCATTTTACATTGCGTGCGCCTAAGAAAAAAAATCGATGTTAGGAATATGTGTGACACACGAAAAATGATATAAAAAGGTGAACAGATGATCTCACTTTAGGTTCGATTCAAGACTTTCAACAAGACCCTTTAAATGATTTCTTTCAGCGGTAACCATTATGAGCTGTTTCTCGTTTTCAGGTTGATTCTCCTCTATGCGTTTTATATGATTACAAAGATTTCGTTTTTCATTTTCGTACTGATATTTCAATTCATCTAACAATGTTTTACATTCTTCAATAGCACTAGCGTGAACAAGAGCGGGCACTGTTTGCTCCTCTTTATTCTTCATTTGTTCGTGTTCCTTGCTTAAAATTTCATATTTCCCACGGAGATTGCTTAGTTCTGCCACTATGCTCGCGTGTTCTTTTTTCAATGTTTCGTTGCGCTTCAAGATTATTTCCATTTTCAATTCATAAGACGAATGAATTTCACTAGCTCCCCTTTTTGTTCCAATGGCTTCCTTCTTCAACAGATCGTTTTGTTTTTTCAGCAACGCGGTATTTTCAACCAGTGTTTTAACTTCCTTTTCGTACCTATTACACTATACATTTGCCTGTGGTTATTTTCGAGACAAATAAACGCATCTTTTATGTACTTATCTATGTTAATCATGCATCATGGATTATTTACCTCTAATCTTAATTCTTCTACTTCTTTATGCATCAGCTCATTTTCCGCAAGGATCTCTTTACATCTACTACCAAAATCACCCATCTCCTGCTCATACATCGTTACAAGATTCCGTTTCTCTGTTAAGTTCTCCTCGTAGGCATTCAAGAGTGGTCCCAATGCATGAAAATTGACACCGGTCCACACACTTTGATCGTACTTTCCTTCGCTGTATTCCGAACGCGTACGATTACTTCCATGTTTTTGATCTTTTAATCTGTCTTGGTACCTCTCTAACTGGGTATTCAGTTGATATACAATACTCTTTAATAATGCAATATCCTCGTTCGATTGTACATTTTCCGTTTCGAGTTTCTGATTGTGCTTAGCCTGATCAACTTTTGATCCTTCTAACTCCTGAACCACATTTATCAATGCCTCATAGTGCGAATATACTTTCCTGTACTCTAATTCCCTTTGCTCCAATAAATTACTTAATTTCAGGCACTCCTCTTGAGCAAGTTTATAATGTTTCTCTAATTTATTATATTCATTAGCTATCCTCAATGTATCTTTCGACACACGTTTGTTTCTCCTCCTTCTTGAAGTTACACCTGTAATAAACAGAGAATTTTTATTTTTAATGCTACAGACAATAAAACATGCATCGTGCAAATGATGACACACAAACCTATATCACCCTCTTGAGCTTCCTGATATTTAACGCTGTCCTGGTCACTCAAATTCTTACTCCTTTCGTGCTCATCTTCCCTACCGTTATGTCTCAGAGGTGTTTCACCTTTACGATCATTCATACCACTGTCCGACAAAAAGTCCGGTCGTTCCCTGTGTACACTGTGACTTTTGATCGTATGCTTCCCTTTTGATATGCGCCTGCGATGATATATTGGGGTATACGTGTCTTGATTGCTCTTTGTACCTGACATCCTCTTACAACTACGCTACAAAGTAAATAAAGAGGGTCAAGTTACCATCGTGAACATAATATAACAAACATATGCTTTCATTTATAAATGCAATATACTAGTTTCATTGTTGATAACAGTTACCTTTCTTTTCTCTTGCTCCACACTACTGTCATAACCGGCCATTGCTACCTTTTGTCATTCGAAAACGATACACGTTTCTGAAGTGAATTTTTCCAGGACTGAGTGTAATGTTTAAAAATGCAGCTACACCGACTGTCTAATCTGCATACCACATATTTATGTAAGGAAAATGTGAGCGCGTGTACTTCTACACCAATGCATGCGTTTATTAATTTCCAAGTTTGTATTCTGTTCATCGCCATAGTAACCACCTACATATGTATGCATTAGGTGTCCTGGCGGGGTGGTGTACAACAGATGCTGTAGATAGAGAAGCTTATTACTTTCCCTTTAATTCGACACTTCAAAGGCTAAAAATTAACTGCAAGGAGCCATGATCACAGAAGAGATATAAGAATAGCCTTTTACCATTTCTAGATCATTCGCACCCTTAACGACAGATTACAGAAAACGATCTAAACACTCACTACGGTAGGAATTGAAATTGATATAACATTAACATTGTCGAAACTTTACTAACTTTGGTTATGCGGCTGCAGTTATGTACTTTCCTCGAATAAATCATATTGGCGGGAGAAACTTGCTAATTACTCATTTCATGCACCTTTGAGAATAAACTACGGGCTTTCTAAAACTTCCTCGTATATAATGTTGCAGTTCTTTAGCTTCAACTTGAGATCCAATTTATTCAAACACTCTGCCTAGAAGCTGATAAAATTCTATTTGTTTACAATGCTAACATCGAAGACGACTACCTCGTTTGTATCAATAGTTTTATCGTTTCACCGCTAGATGGTTATAGTGTTTCGCGGTACATAAATCGGCGAATTTTTCAAAAGCAAAAATAGTGTACCTCGAGAAATAAAATATGAACCTTTATGATCGCTTCTGTTCATCTAGATCCTAAGCTTTCTACCCATAACCAACTTTATGTGATTTTGTTTAAAGCAAGCGATTTTTCAATGATACATATACGACGTTGGTAACACCTGCTGCGCGTTGCAAAGTCGCGATAATGATTATTTATTAATTCACGATTTCCTTTGAGGATTGTCGCTTATCCCTCCAACTGTAATTTAGACCCTCGATCATTGTTCTAGCTATCCCGGGTGTCGAAATAATCGCATTTGTTTATAATATACCCTTAAAGAAATTCAGTCGTCTCGCCTAAGACTTTAAACCAAACCATCGTTGGACAGCACTGATCTAAATCTAATCATCTGTTGAGTTAAGTTAAAATCTCTTATCGATTATTTCTCAGAACGCGTGAAATGCCAATAAAACTTTCCTACGAAAATCTGCTTTACCTAACACATGAAAGTTTTATGCATTGAAGCGGCACAATGTTGCATCTATATATCTGCATGAACTTCCGCAGTTGGCTAATATTTGATGTCCTCGACTGCTTGGCGTTATATCTGTATCTACAGCAATTAAAGAATAACAATGATACAAGGATAATGTCTTTCGCTAAGTAACCGCTTTCGCCGATACTAATTTTATCAACTTTTCAGTATCTGTATGAAAAATTATACGCAGGGTGAATATGTTTAGCGCTTTTCAGAAAAATGAACGGTCGATCGAAAAGGCGCGTTTCATGCGCGCAAATATATCTACCGTTCTGACAAAAAGCGCATAAGTAGAGGAACGAAGAAACGTTCAATTACAAAGAAAAACGTTGCCAAATTATACCAAGAAATCGGGGGCATATTTTATCAGGCTTCTGGATTACATGTAGTTGTTAAACGTGACTCGTATGATTTCCAATTAGACTTTAGATATCTGTACCTCGGTTATCTCAAATTGGAAAATGTATTACGAACACTTGTGCTAATTCTGATTAAAACGCTTTTCAAAGCGATATCTGTGAATTAAGAAGTAATACAAAAGGCTAACACCTTGAAAAGGAATAAACACCCAGATCGTGGAATTTTGTTTGCAAGGCGTTGCGAAAGTATTAAGTAGTTGCCATAAATCGACTTATTCTCGAGGCTACAACTACCTGTGATAAGACCACGTGATAGCACTCGCCAAATTATTGGCCTTCGCTCCACTTGTCTTCGCGATGTGAATAAAAACGTCGGAATTTACACAAATGCTGGTAGATTGTGACAGTTATTTCTACGAAGTTTTGGTACCAACATCGTGGCAAACTGTTTTGGAATAGTGTCATGTTTTTCGAAAACAGTATCGCTGCACGTAACGAGATTGTCGCAAAAGGTATATGCACCATGAATCGGCAATATCGCAGAAGAAAGTTTGGACAGAAGCTTGAGGAACTGTTTATAAAGTTGTGCTTCTTATCGTACACGATCTGTGCTCTATCGAAGTACGCATTCGTTTCTTGATCTATACGTGGAACGTAGATTTATCGCACATGTATCTTGATTTATATCTAGCTCAAGCAAGTGTCTTCAAATAAATTTCGCTCCTAACTTTTCCATTCATAGATCTGGCCGTGAATAACATATTCAACGCTATTTTTTGCACCGACACTGAAATAACAAATTTTTGCTTGCAGCGGCTCTACTCGTACTATGTTGGAGCGCATCTTTAGTCGACCTAAGTGATGCTGTGGATGAAAATTGTACCTTTTATCAGGATCTAAGCGCCGGCACTACATATTATGTGTACAATAGTGAATATCCATACGCATATAGCGGACAACAATCATGTATGTGGACCATGACGAGCGACTATCGTGTTAACTTGACCTGCACGACGTTTCAGTTACCGTGGGTAAGTCCAAATCTTCGATTAAGGTAGGGGATTACGAAGGGATGATGTAAGAGGCAAACGTTTTTTCTGCAGACTTATAATTGCTTTCAAGATACGGTGACCGTGAAAATCAACTCTGAAACCACGCATCGGTATTGCGGCGTCGGAGAGTTTAGTGTAACATCCGATTCGAACACGATGATAGTAACATTTGATTCAGCAGCGTGGACAGAGGGTGGTCGATTTTTGTGCGAAGCGAAAGCAGTGAAGAGGCCTCTGGATTCGGAAAATTGCCGATGTGGTTGGAAGAATCCCGTATGTCTTTGTAAATGACGCGAACTCAACGATGTCCAATCGACCACACGCGTTCGAAGTTCGATAATGAAACGCCTCGGTTGCTGTTCATAGACTAGGATCGTCGGTGGCACTGATACGGGGGTGAACGAATTTCCTATGATGGCTGGCATCGTCGACTCCGTCAATCGAAACGTGTTCTGTGGAGGTACCATTATATCCGAGAGATACGCGCTAACAGCGGGACACTGCATGGAGGGAAAAGAGGCTCAACAATTGGGGGTGTTGGTGGGCGACCACGACTTACGGACAGGTACGGACAGGTACCCTGTCTAGTATTAATATTTCCTCTGGGTCGCGACAAATTAAACGACGAAAATAACTTTCGCTGCTTAGGGACGGACACAAATTCCACGGTGTTGCATCGGGTGATCCAGATCATTATCCACCCTGAGTACGTGAAGGGCGGCAAGCTGAACGACGTGGCTGTCTTAAAAACGGACAAGAATATACGCTTTAGCAACACCGTTGGCCCAGCTTGTCTGCCTTTTCAGCACTCGCCCGACACTTTTGGCGGTGCCTACGTCAATTTATTGGGTCAGTGATATTAAAACGTGATCGAGAAACGCGTTGCTATTCGAAATTTACGTTCGCGTCGAATTCAGGTTGGGGATCGACGGATTTCGGCGCAGCACCCTCCGATATTCTCCAGAAAGTAACCCTGAGCGTGCTAACGCACCTGCAGTGTTCCAAATATTATAATGATACGACGCCGGATCAAATTTGTACTTATGGCAACGGAAAGGATTCGTGTCAGGTAAAGCACGCGATTGAATTACGGGCAAACCGGGCTGATTAATCGCGAAAGTGAATCTATGTACAGATGGACAGCGGAGGACCAGTCCTATGGGAAAACCCTACGTCCAGGCGACTTGTCCTGATCGGAGTCATTAGCATGGGTGCAGCTTGCGGCGTCTCTGGTGGAATAAATACGAGAGTCGGGGCTTACGTAAACTGGATCGTTTCAGCAACCCCGGGTACGACCTTACGATATGTGATGCAACACGAGAATCATAACAGCCGGATCGCACAACTTGCACGATTCTTACTGTTTCAGATGCCTCGTACTGCATCATCGAGTAAATCAGCGCACCTTATCGACTCGACTCGACTCGACTCGACTCGATTCGACGCGATATGGATAAGGCGACCGATCGTTCCACTAATTTCGCTGACACCACGACCCTCGTTACTTCCCGAACGAACTGCCCGTGCCTTCACAAGGTAGATACCTCTTCCACAGACGTCGCATCAATCAAGAACTCATTGCCATCGAAGGATCAGTATTCGCAAATCTATTGCGTCGAGTTTAGAGACGACCGAATCGTTCACCTATAATAACATGGAATCAATGTATTTCGTTTCTTCGTATAGGCGCACGTACACATATATAATGCATACGTTGTTAAATCTTACTATTTCAAGCAACCCTCCATTTCTCTGGCTAAACCGCCCCTCTCTCATTCCACGCTTGTCTCCCACCCTCCGTTCCGCTTCGAACGCTAATATTATTTAATGTTTACGTAAGACCGTTCGAACATAGACGCTGGAACGTCTGCCTATCGTAGGGCGCGGAATCGATCGTAAAATTGACTCTGTGCATACGAAATCTATTTTTATCGTCAACGACGAAACCGTTAGATCTTACCGAGGCAAATTTCTGGCAATGTAGAAAGGCTCGCGAGCGAAGAGAAGAACAGCATTACGACATTGAGATAATGCGCAATAAGCAAAACCTTCGGTCACGAAAGCCACGCGCACGCGGCGAATATTCCGGCAGGTATGCAGATTTCAAGTCGTAATCGAAATTGATCCGCGTGCTCGGTCGAGTCGACTGAAATTTTCACGTACGAAGTTGGAGCCGCGAATCGCTTACGCAACGCGATTCCTCGTGCACGGCACGGGCACCGAGGCGAAAATCGCCGACGTGCCATTGCCAATCGACGACCCCTTCGCGAACAACGCCGGTTCGTCCTTTGGGAGCCGCGTTCCTCTGCCCGTAAACGGCTTGAAATTAATTGCGCGTAAACAATGTCTCGTTATTAATAAGTTCGTGAATGAGGATGTGACGTGAGACACTTTACGGCAGGGAATACCCAACATTTACGCGCTTACGTCGCGTCGGAGCAAGCGGAATCGCTTCTGCATACCTGCTAGGTACACCCGAGAGGAGGAATTATTTTAGACACCATCCATCTGTCCGGTATTTCACGGTTCGCTATAAATAGACAACGAGAAAGGGGGGAATTAATCGCGCGAAACAAACGGTAGTTCATGTCGCAATTACGCGCGATTGTAGAAAATCAGTCGTATCATAAAAATACGGACGTGGCTGTTCCATTGACAGGAGGTATTTATTAAACAAATTGATTTCTTCGACGTGCTTGGGCATGATCTGCCCTTGACATAGTTATTGAGTACGATGATAGTTCTCATAAATGGGTACCCCCGCCATCAAGTACACGAGCGCCTGCTGCAGCTTGTGAAAATTTCGTGCCAGTTTCCGTGACATGCGACGGATCTACATTTTCGTATTGGCTCCGCGAAGGAAGCACGGGCGATTCCGTCGCCCGTTCAAATAATGCAAACGGATCGATGCAAAAGAATCCGGGGTGTCCTGCCGAAAAAAACCAATTGCCACTTTTGTCTGTCCCCGATTGCATATTTCTACCACTCGATGTCCATCGACTTTCGGAACGATTCGTGTATCGCGCGGCCACCTGACCTTAGCTAACGATCCCGGAAAATCCCGAGGGAGGCGGGCCTCGCGGGGGTGGAAAGGTCAGTAAAAGTGTAAAGCCTGCTAGTCAATCGATTCGAAATTGGAACCTCCTCCGCGGAAAATAGGGGAACATAAGGGGAATTCTACTCGCAAGGACACGAAGAAAGTCTGGATCGAGGGCCAATCGAGACGGACGAAAATGGCGTGGATTGGCTAGGAGGAAGATCGATGTGTAGCGGGGCGCGCGCGCGCGCGCGCGCGTTCCAGTTCTCCCTCTACCGGGTGCAACGATACGATGACCAAAAACGTAGAGGAGACAGAGGCGAGAGATTCGTCCTCTTTCGTGGGATATTTCAATCCAGGCGGATAGATCAACGGGAACGAATTTTCTCCTACCCTTTTTCGTTGAACCGATTTCCACCCCAAGGAAGTCGGCCAGTGGTAACTCGGTCGTTCCTGAAACGCGTCGGACGGTCTGGCCCGCGTGGAAGCAGAGAGTCGGAAGAGCGTGGCTGTACGGCATATGCGCCATATGCACATAATTACTACGGCCAATCGGGGATTGAAAGCGGTGCAAAGCTTTGTCGTAGCGTCGAAGCTCCAGGGTCTGCTTCGCCCCGTTGGTTCCCTCGCGTGCGTGCGTAAGCGCGCGCGCGCACTTGGCCGTGCAACGGTGGTTCAGTTGGGTATTGATGTTCGTATGCACGGGGAGCGTTGGTAGAGTCTCTTGCGGCGCAGCAGTTCGACCGAGAGAGCAGAGAGAATTCGCGCGGGCTCCGGTAGCCCGACAGACACAGGAACAAGAGGACGTAACACCGAAGGTCTGTCGTGGCCGTAGGATCGAAGAAGACGAGGGGCGAGTCTCATCGGCGAGCCGGAAAAAAATAGCCGAGTTCGAGCGAGGGGGGAGGCTACAGAAGCGAGCTTACATGGCTCCGAAAATTATTCTTTCTTTCCGCCGTCCACGCGCCTGCTGTCCACGTTCGAGCGAGCACCATCGCTTCCGCCAGCGGACCGTTCTCTCCAAATAATCCCGAGCGATTCAAGTTCGATCGGTTCGTCGAGGTCCGTCGAGGTCCGTCGAGGTCCGTCGGGATAACGCGAGGAAAATTCGCCGACAATTTCCCTGTCAGTGTATACATGTACGTTCCATCTGCCGCGTCTCGCACGACACGCACGACACGCACGACACGCACGAGAGTATCGGGCTCGACGGTTGACAACTGGGAATGCAAACGATGCTGCCGATTTAGTACGTTCCCGTTGACGGTTCCTGCGGCTCGATAATTGCTGTCCGCTCGTGGGGTCTTATGTCACACGTAACCGAAAGAAACACCAGCATCCACGGAAGACGAAGGAGGAGAAAACTAAAAGTGGAGCGGCGCCACGCCGTAAAACGGGAGAGAGGACAGAAGAACGAGGGCATGTTCCAGGACAATAATCGTAGCAGCAACGTGAAACGTGAGCTTCCTTCGTTTCCTTCGGGTCGTTAAAAGTGATTCTCCAGTGCCTGGACCGCGGTCGCGATCCTTCACGATTTTCGTACACACTTCCCGCTCGAGAGGCAACGCTCGTCGTATCCTTCTTCTATCGCCCCCTTGTGCCCCTCGTTTTCCCTCGCTCGTCGCGTTCGTTTCGTCGCTTCTTTCAAACCGTCTCGCGCTGTTAGAGAATACGGATCCGCGGAGAAATAGCGTGCAAATTGAAGGAAAAATTACGTTCCATGCGCGTAACCTCTCCCTCGTACTCGGCCCACGCCGTATCGATTATACTCGCGGCCCGAGACGGAAATTTGAATCGTTGATTCTCAGCCGCATTAACGCGAATCACCTAATTCTCTCGTATTTTCGCCGATCTCCTTGAATCGTCGTTACACTCTGCCTCCATTCTACGCGATCGCATTTCGTTCCACGAATCGTCCCCTTCGCAAACGTCGGCGCACGCCAATCGTACAATGCCGGAGAACAATAATACTTTCCGCGAAATAAGACAGGCTACGAGGAATTGAGGGATAAAATATCAAACCGTCGGTCTCTCCCTTCTGCTGCGGGCAGAAAAGAGCGCATCCCCGCGCGCGAGCCTCTCGACGAACAGCCGCGACCTTTGTACCAGGCATGCCTTCCGCGTTACCCTGAGTAATGTTTTCTATTCAGAGGAATAACGGTGTTTAAGAAGGATATTCTTCTAGGTAAACGTAACGATTAAGATTCTTGTTGGGCCTTTCGTTGAACTGCCGTCGCTGTTCTCATCGTCGTCTTCGTCAACGTTATCGTGATTGTTGTTACTGTTACTGTTGTTGCCCTAGTTCGCTCCTCTTGCCGATGTTACAGTTCTCCTCGCATCTGTTGCAAGTGGTCAATCGCATCCGGTGATTGTCCTAATACATCTGTATAATTCTCATACGCCGGTCGGTTACCCTGATCGTTGCTGGTCCACAGTGTCGCCAGTGCCAGCTGTATCCAACGACTAAAGACGGGGAAAAAGAGAAAAGAGAATACGATTAATGTTGCTGAAAGCACTCGATACGAGCAAGCGTTGAAATAGAAACGTAATCAGCCCTGTAGGAGGAAAAGGAGTCAACGTAGATTGAGTTATTTGTCTTTCGAGCACGGAAGTCCGAAGTGAAGGATGGTAGTCAAAAACGAGAATCCGAGAAATGGGCACGAGCTGGCTCCGTTGAACGAGGTGCGTCAGGCAGGCCAGAACGTGACAATCGTGGTAACCGGAACGCAAAATGCTGCTGGCAGCCAGGAGACGAAGCAAGAGAGCAGAGCGGAATGGAGCGGCAAGATGCAATTTTTCCTCAGTATTATCGGGTACAGCGTGGGTCTCGGGAATATCTGGAGATTCCCTTACCTGTGCCAACAGAACGGAGGAGGTAAGTGATCCATGTTTCGCGCGAACGCGGAACCACAGCGACGGGGCCTCGCCGAAATGAAAGATCGCGAAAGGAAACGGGAAGGGGGGAGATGCCTCAAACTTCTGCCGCAATATATTCCCCGTTCTAAAAATGGTTTCTAAAACGTGGGTTTATTTGGAGCCGTTAGGAGAATCGGCACCGATATACGCGCCACGTTTCTATCCTATTTTCGATCGCACTGTTCGACGAGCCCTTCGCCGCAAGCCCAAGGGATTAAAAATATACGTGTATCTGCCCCGCGTGTTTCTCACGCGTCCTCGAAATACCAACGGGATCGTCGCACGGTATCGTCAAGTTTCTGTTCGCGGAGGATGCATCGATGCCTATCGGTCCCCTCCCACAACCCCTGAAAAAATACAGAAATACACAGAAACCCGGGGAAACGATAAAATCCTATAATACTCGTCCTTGAACCCGCCACTTCCATGTTTCTATCCACGACCTATACCTCCGTCGCGTAACTCGATTACACGCCGATGCAAACGGCATCGTCGAAACGGAAATATACCTATCGCGAAGGTAAACGATATTGGCCTGCGTGGGTGGATGCGCGAGCCGAGGGTGGCGGGTGCACTCCGAGTGAAATCACGACGTTTACGGGTTACGTCACAGACGGTGGTTTACGCGACCGCTAAAGCGAACGCCCCCACAAATTTTACCGCGGAAGTTTCCATCGGAGTTCCGAACGGCCACGAGCGAACTCGGCGAACAAAGAGAGACTTCCACTGCGCAGAACGGCAGAAACTGGCCGCGTTCCTCTAGCCGGCCGGCCTTATTAGATATACGCGACGAATGCATATGCAATTGCACCGAATTCGAGCCTGGACATTCTCAGCTTTCAATGGAAAGTTCCTCGTCGCGGACATGACACCGTTATCGAGGCCGCGGTTCAACCCGACGCCGACGTCCGACGCGCGTTATCGATTTTTACCATTCTATCGGGAGGCACGTAACTATTTCACAGTACCAACTCGTTTATGAACTATCTACCCCCCTCCTGCCCCGGCAGATGTTCGCGCAACCCTTTCGGCGTTTCCCGCCCGAGACCCTTCACTTTCCTTTCCTTCATCTTCTTTTACTGTTTTTTTTTTTTTTCGATGAGAGGAGCGGTACAGCGCGACAAAAATAAGGCTTCAACGAGCGATTCGCAATGATTTGTTTTCGTGTAAAATTCGATTCATCGGCACGACGTATTGAACAGCTGCCGCAGCAATCTATTTAAATGAAGTATCGATATCGCGCCGCGCGTGAGACAGTTAATCAACAATTCAATAAAGAAATAAACGGAAAGATTGTTCAGCGAAGATCGAACGCGTACGTTCCTGCTTACGCGCATAAGTACTCACATACGCGTCATTCGATCAATACCGAACCAGACACTTCGACTGCGGCCGTCTCAAACCTACTACCGCGAAAAAAAACGGGGAACGAAGGATATTCTCCAAGCGGGGAACCCTGCGAAATGGGAGAGATTAAAAGAGAACTCGGTAATAAGGGTTGGAGAAATAAGAGCGGAGAGGAGAGGAGAGGAGAGAAGGGATGAAGAATTGGCGAGGGGCTAACGAACCACATTATTTTATCGGGGAGAAAGAACAGGCAGCGTGCAAGTTCCGTCCTAGACAGAAAGTAAAAGAAAAACGGAAACAGATGGGGAAACCTGATGTTATGCAAGCAACGCTTTTCAGGTGCCTTTCTCATCCCCTTTTTCGTGATGCTAATACTAGAGGGTGTACCCCTCTTTTTAATCGAGCTGGGTCTCGGTCAACGAATGCGACAGGGTGCCCTTGGCGTGTGGAACACGATACATCCATGGCTGGGTGGTATAGGAATAGCGTCCTGTATCGTCACTTTCTTCGTGGCGCTTTATTACAACGTCATCATTACCTGGTGCTTCTTCTATCTTTTCAACTCTCTCGAGGTAAGCCCCTTCGTTCTTCGACGACTGTACGATCGATCCGATCGACCTCGCACCGTTGCTATTCCGTCGATCAAAGGCGATTTCGATGGGAGCGATTACGGTGGTTCGTTGATCGTCGGAATACACGGGAATGATTGTAACGGAGACGAGAACGGTTTCAAGATCGTTCGCCTGACGAATACAATTTATGTTTCATGCCGCGCTCGATTAGGCCGTCACTGTTAAGTTCGGTGTAAGTACCTATCGATTTTAATTTTCATTAGCGCGCGCCAGGCTGATGGAAAACGGAAATGATAGAATGGCACGCGCTGCGCATGCCGTAGTTTCCAGCTGTAATGCAATAGACGCTTATATACTTTGCGCTTTACAACGGTAGAAATTAATTCGTGTCGAAAATAATCGAATGCAGGATCCGTTACCATGGGCAAAGTGTCCTGAGGTGAATGGCAAGCCGGTGGAGGAATGCGTGAGGAGTTCGGAAACTGCCTATTTTTGGTACAGAACTACGTTGGACGCGGCACCGTCGTTTGAAGAGGGTCAGAGTCTCAAGTGGTGGATCGTCCTCTGTCTACTATTGAGTTGGACCATCGTCTTCTTTATCGTGATGAAGGGAATACAATCGTCGGGAAAGGTAAAGAAGCATCGAGTATTTTAATTGGTTTTTCTTTTCCTTGCGAATATAGTACGATAGTTAATATACCGAATTTCCTTCACAAAAGACCTCCCCCCCCACCTCTCCAACTCCTGCTCGTAAATGCGAAAAGTCAGATATACTGTGTCAACGACTTATTTTTTTGCTTGATTTAAAGGTGGTATATTTTACATCCATGTTCCCGTATTTGGTGCTTACTATCTTTTTTATTCGTGGAATAACGTTAAAAGGTGCCAGCGCTGGATTGGCCCACATGTACACGCCAAAGGTAATTGAATCAACATCCTGCTTACGAATGCCGCGGCTTTTCGGCGGAATTTCGCCTCACACTGTTCTTTTCTTTCTGGATAGATCGAGAAACTATTAGAGCCGACGGTCTGGCTTGATGCAGCCACCCAGGTCTTTTACAGTTTCGGACTAGCGTTTGGTTCATTGATCGCGTTCGGCTCTTACAACACCCCGGACAACAACTGCGTCCGGGACGTGATCCTGGTTAGCGGTTGTAACGCATTCACCGCTATTTACGCGAGTGTCGTGATATTCGCCATTCTAGGCTTTAAGGCGATGACAAACGTCGATAAGTGCCTCGAGAGGTAGAGAGATTTTTTGTACAACTTTGTCCCTAGAACGAGAGAGAGAGATCTCGCCGTTAACCATCCTTCAATTGAATCTAATTTTTCCAGCAACAAAGACTTGCTTGTTCAAAATGGATTTATATCGCACGAGAACATCAGCATGAACGAATACGAACAAGTTGTAAATACGTTAAACGCATCTGCGATGAATTTCACCCTGAAAACGTGCAGTCTCAGCGAACAATTGGACAATGTAAATAGTAACCATACCGGGGAACAATGTTTTATCATGTAAGATCGTTTCCATGTTCAATTTGTGAAAATCATTGCTCAGGCCGCAGAGGGAACGGGTTTGGCTTTCATAGTCTTCACGCAGGCAATAGTCGAGCTGCCTGGCGCGCCGTTCTGGTCTTGCATCTTCTTCCTGATGCTCCTGGCGCTCGGTTTGGGCTCCCAGATTGGTATACTAGAAGGCATGCTGTGCGTCATATTCGATATAGATCTGTTCAAGAGGATAAAGAAGCAATACATGACAGGTAGTACAGCGTCGGATCTCGCGTTAATAGAATTTCCAGCGACGCTTACCGATCATCCCCTGTTCGCAGGTGTGGTTTGCACGATTTGTTTCTTCGTTGGATTGATTTTCTGCACCGGCGCTGGGGAATATTGGCTCAAGATGTTCGACAGTTTTGCCGGCACCATTGGCCTCGTGATGGTCGCCCTCATGGAAATGATCTCCGTGGTCTTTGTCTACGGTCACGAAAAGTACGCACGGTTCACAAATCGGCCCTTGCCCCGCGCGTCCTTGACAAAATTCTATCCGCCGTTCAAATTTTTCCAGGTTCACGAAAGATATCGAGGAGATGACAGGATACAGACCGGGATGGTACTGGCAATTCACCTGGCGATTCCTCGCCCCCATAATCATGGTTTGCATTCTCCTCTCTAGTATAGCGTCCATGTTCATAAAGAAGCCTCAGTATTCCGCGTGGGACGCGTCGAAGGTATCGGACAAATTTTCCTGCCGCGAATATCGGTGCCAAAATTCTCGATATAACGTGGCCTCGGCACTTTTTTTTTATCCGCTTCAGGGTATGGCTGTACCAACCCCCTATCCCAGCTGGGTGCTGGCTATTGCGGTCGTCATCATTTGCGCGGGCATCGCGCCAATACCGATTGTATTCCTTTTGAGGCGGTTCCAATGCGTCAAACTGGACGTGGACATTCACCAAGGCAGTATACGACGTATCGATACCACCGTTTCCACCAAGGAGATGATGGGCGACGTCGATGTGAGTGGATTCGAACGATTCTTATACTCGCGATGCGATCCTCTCATCAACATTGATCTCGTCCCTTTTTATCCTTCGGCGTCTGATCCAATTAATTATTATATATATATATATATACATCCCTATACACGCGTCTGCATTGGTGTTGCTTCCTTCTCGATTTCACCATAGCTTCTTGCGCGTTCACGAAAAAACTCCGTTCCACATTATCGTCTCAGATAGCGTAACAGCGTAACAATTTTGCTCTTCACCCCGTACTTCATTCTTGTTTCCATGATTCACCGACTCGCTCCTCTTGATGAAAACACTCGTGGCACATTCATATGCTTGTTTAGACAACGTAGAGACATAGTCATCGTGGTAGAAGGCTACTTAATTGGCGCACCGAGAGGCAGGTTCTCGATTAGCGTCACAGGTGCGAGTCGAGGAGGAGAGGTTGCACGCTCGAGGTGCGTCGATTAAGCCTGAACGACGGATGAGCATAAAAATTTACGTTACACGTACCTGCAGTTATAGGGAAGCGTCCGATCTGTGTGCGGTAACGACGATTAATCACTTCTTCCGTAGCTAAGTTACACGTGAGTCCGTAGTACACATACTACCGTTTATGGAATGCCCTTAGCTTTTCTTTACGCGCTTCGCTCTGCCGTTTCCATCGAAAGTTCGACCTTCCAGCACGAGGAGACCCTCGTACACGGTGGACATGCGGGGGATGCATCTTGTTCTTCTTATAAATCTCACGGTTTAGCAAACGTGTGCCAATTACCAAATCGCAAGACCGGGCGCCACGTGCGAAAGATAAGGAACGTTGCGTGTTCCTCGAGCATACACAGCAGGGGAGCTTTCTCGCTTCGTATCTCGCTGGCACCGCACTTTCACCGATAAAGAACACGCGCTAGCTGTTTCACGTTTCAAACATCACGCATAGCCGTAGCTGCGATTGTTCGTTCACGATCCGATCATCGCGGGCAATGCATAAATCGGCCGTAATAAATCGTTGGGATTTCGATTTTTCAGTTGGACGAGTACCACGATCGCCTCGAAGATTTCCCGGAGGAGGACGAAGACGCGAACAGCGACGACGACGAAAACGGCGGGCCGCCCATAACGAAAATTGCCCCAAATAAGTTGCAGGGTAAAACCTTCAAAATGGAAGTGATGGACTTTTAATCGGGTATCCTAGGCTTGCGGTCTCTTGTTGCGCCGTTTCTACTACGAAGTGCTTGGAAACGAAGGATAATTGAAACTTGTCCCTCTCGAATTTCGTTTCTCAGGAGACGCGTGAAACGATAGGAATTACCTGATCCGAATAGCGAAAGGAGAATTGGGCGAGTGGTGCTTTTCAGAAGCAATATTTACCTTCCGTCGAACATATGACACGCGCTTAGCGTACAAGGCAAATAAAAACGACACAGAGAGAGAGAGAGAGAGAGAGAGAGAGAGAAATTTAAAAAGTCTCGGCGTTGCAGAATACATTGCAAAGAGAGAGGCAAATTTTAGTCGCACTCGTAATCATTTCGTCACGCCCCCCCCCCCCACGGTCTGTTTTATCAATCTGTTCGTTCTATTCTGTCGAGACGCGAATCATTTCCAATTTGTAACGGCCTGATAATCGTGCAATGATTACTTTCAGTCGGATTATTTCATTTGATTCCACGTGAAATCGGAGCTGCAGAGCAAAAAGCCGAATTACCCGCGAACCCTTACGGCCTCGTTGTTAAATTTAGATATCCGACGTGAAGAAACGAATAGCATTGGCGTTAGTCTCTCCAACCTTCGCGTTTTTAGAAAGAGTGCCGTCTGCTTTTGATGGATCGAACGATAGTGTGCGATACCTCGTCGATCTAAATTTCGGGTAAACCGTACCGATGCTTCGACGACAGGTCGTTTAGAATCAATCGAATGAAATGAAAAGAAACTGATACCTTCGTGGCGTGCAGATGTATTTATTGTGTAGTGCGTTTAAACGACTACTTCGTCTTTCCATTGTTGATCGATTTCTAAATGGTACCTACGTTCCTACTGCTTCCATACCTCAGGGTTGAGAACAAAAGAAAACGAAACAGTTACAATTGTCAAAATGTTACATATTATAATACACCTACTCGCCTACATAGCGCCGTACGAGTAGGTAATAGAATATAGACGGTATCTCTTCGTCAGTTTCGAACTACGCGCATACTTCCAATTCGCTGCGAACCCGATCACTCAACGCAAAAGGTAGACCGCGATGTTACGTGAAATTTGGCCGTCTCCGGGGCAGGAATGTCGAGAACGAGTCGAGGAATATTCAAGATTGTACTTAAAGGAATAAGGAAGGACAACCGGAGGCAAGGAGAAACGGAACGACAACAAAGTTCGATCCGAAGGCGGAGAATTTCTTCGCGACGATTCGTGTCCTCGTTGAAATTAAATATTTGAGTTCGACCGACGCCGACATGTCGGTCCCGCGTTCGTTCCTCGAAATGAGGAAACGCGAGATTATGAATACGTCAGGTTTGCGATAATCGCGCGCCTGCTTGAGCATCTCGCTCCGCTCAGTTTCTACATTGGTTACGTTATCGCCGCCCAAGAATATAAGAATCCCGCAAAAACCTAGGGCAGTTATCTTTCCGTCGAGCGGTGTACCAATCGCTCGGCAAGGTCTACACCTGCTCGCTGGAGAACATCGATAGCGATGCTAGCACCCGGAACGCTATCTATATACGATACATCGTATCGCGCCGGCGATGCTCGAAGTGCTATATTTTTTAGTAGCGCGAGCGTTGTTTTTCAGATTACCCCGGAAAACGTGTGCCCCGTACCCTCCTCCCATTTCCGTTCTTCTGTTTTTTCCACTTCACACCGGAGCATGACCGTTACTGCGTTCGTAGATATTAAATATAGATCGTACATAGGGTATATTGTATACGCAAGTATCCAAGACGTTTAAATAAAAGCTTATTTATTGCCGAGTACACGATGCCACGGTGTCTATCGACTTTTCCCTCGCTCTTACCTCGCGTCTTCGATCTCGTCGCGTGTCCCACTTTATCAATGTCAGTGCCGCGTCCGGCACATAACCCACCGGAAGCAACAAGAAAAACTACGTAATACAAGATCGAGCAAAATACATACTCAAAAATCGAGTCAAAAAGTGTGCATACGGGATACGTCGGGTTAGATAACGCCCGGTGACTCAATTGTATTTGAATAATGATAATTTCGAACGTTCTCATGTACAGGGCGTTAACAAAGAGGGTTGCTAAATATGACTGAGGAAAAGACTACTTATTGACAGTGAACCGCACAGTTATTCACTTTATTATTCGCACCCCACCTGTCTTTGTGTCCTATGTTTCGAATGAACTGCGTGACACGACAAAATTTACTTTATATCATATTGCAGCCGATTTATCGGTTAACGAACGATAATTCTTCTTGCTTCGCGTGTACGACTGTCTGAATTATTTTAAAGGGTCGTAAACGTAGGCAACTGTCGCGTCGCAATAATATTCGAACACAGAGGAAAATTCAATGGTTTGCTTATAACTATCAATTTATCTTGAAAAACTTGTAGCAAAGATGTTGACGTATCAGAAATATATTTTTTATATAGACAATATTTACGATCTTTTCTTCTAATTTTTATACAACGTTTCACTGCAAACGGTGCTTGGTATTTAAATCACTTATTAACGCACTTAAAGCACTTCACTCCCGATCGTTTGCCAGCATTTGCATATTAAATACTTTTTATCCAATTGTCCTATGAAATATTTACCCGATGTCTGGATATCCATTGCAATAAAATTGCAATTGCTATTAATTTACTCGAGTAAATTAACCATGCAAATTTTTAGACGTGACTGTATAAAAAAATTGGCGATCAATTACACAACATCTTGTCTACTATAATTGATCGCCATTTTTTTATATATATTTACGTCTAAAAATTTGCATGCTTGAAATATCGTTCTTTTTGTTACCTCTAACCACTTTATACTGTTATACATGCTGTCCCTAAAATGGCGTGGAATATTTATGTATGATTCGCGTAAACGAATGAATATTTATTAAGGACATGTTTCAGGAAAATAGATGTAGAATAGAATTCTCGTTTTATTTCCGTATCATTATCCATACATTATACGAATATACCTGTGTAATCGTGCCTTCTACCGTAGCGCGATAAACAGTACTATATATTTTGCTAACAAATATTGTAAGAAATATTTCTTTTAAAACTATGCGGCCGTATTGCGTATACAAAGAAATGTATATCTCTGACACGTCAACATTCCTGGAATATTCTCTTGCACGCATTAAAGTGAAGAACTGTATTGTGACTTTCCATTTCAGTAATGTAAGCAGTTGACCGTTTTCGGCACCGAAGCCGGTATCAACACCCCAATGATGTACAAAATGCACATCCACCGTGCAGTTCGGCCTCAGATTGCTTGGAGGACAGAGGCATTAAACTTTTGTACGAAGCAAAATGTTTGCACCATTCTACAACTTAGACCCCATTTTGATAAACATTGACGAGAAGATAACGGTAATACAAACTTGCTTCAGAAATTTCTGTTGCTAAAACAGATCGAGGTTCATTACACGGTTTAATGTTTTCCGCACATTTTCAAATATAGATGTCCTTTCTCTTCAACAGCATGTATAATCAACGCACAGAGAAGGAGAATTTAGAAGTGCAATAAAAGGTTTAACGGTGACATCAGCGTATAGACAGTTACTTATCACGGTAGGTAATACATGAAAGATAATGTGGCCTGGCTATCCGTACGATACGCGCGTACACTTAATTTTAAAAGATTTCAAGTGTTCCAAGATAAATCAGTCGATCACCGATCGTCGGGGCCTTACGAACTTCTGCTCTCTATTCGCCACCAGTTCAGCTACGATTTGCACAGTTTCACGTACGCGTACGTAATTTTCGAAAACGATAAGAAATGTGCGATTACGAAAAGCCACCTGGCTCAACCGGTTCAATGGCGAAACGCGAGGACTGTACCTGCGACGTGCGCAACCGAACCGGAAGAACGAAAATCGCAAAACGATCGACGGTAGAGGAGCAAGACAATAAGTTTGTAGTTAGTTATCAAAATCAATTCTACGACATACACGAATTTCTACACTATCACCCCGGTGGGAAAAAGGTCCTAAGTTATTTTAAAAATCGAAGCTTAGATAAAGCGTTAAATGAAAATCCTCACTCGAAGGCGGCGTTTCACCTGCTGGAAGACTTCACATTGAACAATCAAGAAAAGTATCAGGAATATGAAGTGAGTTCAAAGGCAAATCTTAGTGGAAGGACGTGTTGTTACCGTCACATTATAATTCGAAATCAAAGTCCAGTGAATGTAGAAAGAAGAATTAATTGTGGTTTCTGACTGACGATTTAGATTGATCGAAACGTTTCTAGGACCTGATCGATTGGAACGGAGCTATTTTGCGTCAAGTAGGGTCATTAGGTGACCAATATTGGGAGTGGGTCAATTTGCCGGTGAATCGACCAATTCGCCTTTTCCAATCAGATTTCCTGGAGATCTTATCAATTACCCCTTGGTATCTAATCCCGGTTGTATGGATTCCGGTGTTTATCTACTTCCTTTATTCGGGATGGATGCGCATTGCCGCCAACATTACTCGTAATATATTTTATACCCAGAAATTTACGCACATCTCTATCGTATAAATGAGACATTACATAAATATGACATTTACATGAATGCATTATCAGTTGAAAACTTGTGCCGCGCAATATATCATTACTTCGTGAAGAATAACGACAACTTAATGTTCACTGAAATTTATAGAAAAGACCTTGTTCGAAGCTTTGATCTTTTATATACTCGGTATATTGATATGGAGTATATCAGAATACGTTCTTCATCGTAAAGTTTTTCACTTTCAACCACCTGCTACCTCGAAACTACTAATATCTCTGCATTTTATACTTCATGGCATTCATCACAAGGTAAAATATTTAATGAACATGCGTCGTGAAATTTCTTCTCCCATTAAAAATTATCGCGCAACAATTCCTTTTCCGATTCTTAGGCACCATTTGATAATAGAAGATTGGTATTCCCCCCCATCCCAGGTTTATTAGTAGCGATACTAATACGGCGTATTTATGAAACAGTGTTTCCCGGAATGATGATCGATTTTATTGCCGCAGGTACAACTACAGGTACTGTTACCGTTATCTTTATATCTAATAATCCTGTAATAAATATGAAGAATATTACACAGCTATACCTCGGCTTACAGGGTACATTTGCTACGACTTAATACATTACTATTTACATTACGGTGCGCCGAAAACTGGATCATACTTTTACCTATTAAAAAGGAATCATAATTACCATCATTTCGTACACCATGATTTAGGTAAGACCTTCTACTATTTATGATATTATTAGGTAAATCGATTACAAATTAAAACCTGGCCCTTTAGGTTTTGGTGTCTGTAGTAAACTGTGGGATTATGCATTTGGAACGACTATTAGTTTACGACCATTAACGAAACCGATTGTATGGTGAATCGAAATACTAAATATTGCACACGGACAGTACAAACGAAGTCAATTGCAATTTACGATCGATCGCACGATGGTAAATATATTTTAAGTACAAAAGAGGAACAAAATAGTGAAGGTGTACAAAGAAGTGGATAAGATCTTAACGAGAAGAAAGCTCTTACTATGCATCACAATAAGCACTCCGGAGAAATTGATTTTAAGTACATAATTGCCTTCAATCTACACGGATTCTTCTATTTTATATAAATAACTTGAGCATGTACCAAATAAATAAACCAATGTCAATGGTTACAAGTGTACCATTAAAATTAGTAAGAAAAGTAAGTTACCAAGTTACAAATAAATGTCATTAAGGTCCTTCGACTCTGATATTTTTTCTGCCCATACTTAATTGTGGGAATGTGCTCTTATTTGTAGGAGGATTTAATCTGGAGGACAGATGAACAAACGCTTCGAATAAACTTGGCCTCTCCATGACATTTACTTCGTAATGTTTAAGTTTCTCTCTAGTACACCAATTTCCAGCCTTATTTGCTGTATTCTCTAAACTATGAGATTCTTCCTCAGTCTTAGTTCTGTTTCCAACAACGATCACAGTTATTTCCTTTTTATCTTTATTCTTGTCGATGTCCTTTTTCAGTGGGAAAAGTACATCCAAGGATTCTGGTTTGGCCGTGTCGTAAACTAAGACATATCCATCGGCAAAACCGAGATAATGTCGCGGAAGCTGTTGATTATTTGCATTACTCTGAATCGATTCCAATCCTGCTGTGTCGTAGAATCGTACTTTTTCTTTAGTCCCTCGATCCGTTTCGATATTTGCAACGTAAATATCTTCGATCGTGGGATGAATTTCCTATATTAAAAAATATAATTCATATAGATTGCGTAGAATATTGTGTTCATTTGATTTGTCAATTGCTCCATTATGTAGAATTAAAAACTTGTGTCCGGTATGGAAATATACAGTCGCGCAAGTTTTAATCAAACATAACCTAAATTCTTACAGTTTTGACATTGACATTTCCGTAAATAAGTTGCTCCAACAACGCCGTTTTTCCAACGCCTTTCATCCCACAAACAACTACTTTTGTGGTTTTTCCCATGTTCAACACTTCGTTCAAGTTACTCGGTTTCTCACATTAAACGTTCAAACTTTCATACCAGTTATTAAATAAAATAACTAGCTATTGAAAGACGACATTTGAACCAGTAAAAAAATGACCACTACTTTTCTAGGGGAAATGTGTACATACTGCCGGAGAAGAACGTGCATCCGCTCAGGTGTTCATGAAATATGCATGCATCCTCCTTTAGAATGATTTTCTGTGCACCGAATACATATTAGTAATAAATATATATTTTATTTCATTTAAAAATACTTTTGACAATTGACAAATGTAACAATAAACATGTTCTGCAATATTATATATAGTTTTTTAAAATGGTTTCACCCCATATATTATAAGATTATCTTTCATTAAAAATCTCAATTACATAAAATGTATAACAATAAATATCTGCAAATCGTTTACAATGGAATGATTAAAATAATGTTCTTTGTCACAAACGATACTGTAGATAGCATCTATACTATTTAAAAGAAATTTGCAGATTATCATATGTTTCTCAGTAAAATGTTTTCAAAGTTTTTTTTTTCTGGATCAATGAACTTTTACCATTGCAAATATGTTTATAGATATTATACATATGCCGTCTTATCTATCAGTCCACATAATACAGATTTTCTATTTTTTATGATATAATGTATTGTCTTTTCAATCACTAAAAATAGTTTGTACCTCAATATGTATGTATCTTAAACCATTTTACTATTCCTGCTTATCTTTTCAGTGTTCCAATTTTCTAATCCCACCCAGCCAGTGTCTCGAATTGCAATAATGATAAATTACATGTGTAATAAATCATATGTATTAAGGTTTTGTGCATCTCCAATTCATTTAAAAGTCAATTAAGGGCAGACATCTTTCCAAGAAGTCTGACATTTTCACAAAATAATAGACGAACCAAAGTGCATCTTTATCTGAGATTCAATCAGTACCACGTTATTTGCATCACGTGGAACTTATCGCAACTTATGATTTAACTGCTTGCTTTGCCTGTTCTTCAGATTTTGCATCTTCAGCCAGAAGAGCATTCAAATCTATGTCTTGAAAGTTAACGGAATGTTGACTAGAACCTAAAAGGACATACAAAATATACTTAACACGTGTATACATAATTGCAATATAAACGTACCTGCGTGCGCAAGGAAAAGGTCTTTTAAAAATCCTAATTCTTTTGTTAGCATTTTAATTTTTTCTTCTAGCAACTCGTTCTCCGTTTTCAACTGATTCACACGTTCCAATGTTTGTTGCGTACGCAACTTGCTCTTCACTCTGGAACGCTTTACAGCCTACGGAAACATGAAATGATAAGGCGGACGAATACAATATAACTGGCTTATAACTATTTACCTGATTATTCCTATCCCTCCGTTTCCTATAATCTTCATCATCTTCTTCCTCAGAATATTGCCTTTTCTTTTTGTTTCCAGATGAACTGTTTTCTTTATTTTTTGGCGCCATCTGTAATCAAATTATACAGATAAGTACATATATGTAGTCCATCGACAGGAAGAAGTTCCATTTATAAATGCTAAGTAGTTGTAACCTAAACCTTTTTAAAGCATTGCTAACTGCTAATATATTGTTCCTTGAAAAAATTTATGCCAGCAAACAGTAGCATAAGCATCGCTTGAACTATGCTTTCAGAAAATACGACAAGATAATTTACGTCACAAATAAAACATATTAAATTACATCACAAATAAGGCATGATAATTTCCATCAATATAAATTTACAAACACTCAAATCGTATGCAACTACTTTTTGTATGCAGTGTCCATGTGGTAAACTTGGATAATGTATATGTATACGTCACTGCACGAATGCATATGAAATTGTATGGCGTGCAAGTTCGAGTCAATGTTTTTAGTAAACATAGTAAAGTCTCAATTTCGACATTAATCGTAAGCACCACCATGCGATAAAAGATGTCGCATTGATTACATATTAATGTTTACTTACTTTTTAGGCTTCATGCAAACTGAATGTCACTTTGAAAACTTCAAAACAGACACTTTTATCGTGTACAGTCAACTATGCGTTCCTCCGTTACACTCAATTCAGATACGTCAGACAGATGATGCAATGCCATCGACGAGATATAGAAATAGACAAATCAGCCAATGTATTTTCTCGGCCCAGGTTCCCGAGAACACGAGAACCCCATACCATTTCTGTGTCACTCACAACGTTACCAACAGATTACAGAAAACGATGTTAGCGTTCTCTATCGTAAACATTCAAAATAAACAATTTTAAAATATGGTTTCCTTCTATGCCACAATACACGCCGGCTGCAGGACAGCAGGGGCAGAAAGTAATCAAACGTTACGTTTGTAATGTTACACATAGAAGAAAAACAATCGCAGCCTATTTACTCGACGCTGTTATCATAGATTTAACAATTGTATCACAAAAGAATAAGTGATCAAATTGGTAAATGTATGACAAATAACATCGATTGCCCAGGTCTCACCACGTGGAGGTTGCTGCGAGTGGAGTACTTAAAAAAGCTAATTTAGTCTGAAGGAATAGAAAGGAAGGGGCAAGGGAAATTTCATGATGAATCTTCAAGTTCGTTCGTGGAAGTTATGATCATGCACGTGAAACACACTAAAACACCTGCCTGAATAAAAATTTAGCATTCACGCAAACACACGTCATTCCACGATTCTCAATCAAACACTCGGGTGCAAGAACCTACACTAGAGAGACGTCCCGGGACGCCTCCGACACCCGAGCTTGGCATACAATCATTCACGCTCTAAGGGTACGTACCAATCCCTGAAATCGGCTGGCAAAGGCTAGCGACCATTGCGTAAATATGCGTGAAAGTATATGCTTGTGCATTTCTTTCGCATAAAATATTACTAACTAAGTATACTTGGTTCGTATAGTACTCTATTATTTGTCATATTTTCATAATTCGTTATGGTATTCAATGCATTTCTGCAATTGTTTATAATTTGTTATCAAAATACCGAGCCGACCCAATTCCACAACCTAACCACACACACACAATGTGGAAATACGTCGTGCACGGTACGCTAGCAAATGTCAGCCGCCAAACATTGTCATAAATATAAAACCATATGATCATCGTGCCCATTGCCTTTCACTCACCCAAGTAGCACCTGGGCACGTGAGCGAGTTCCTGACAATGAACACGGAAGGGGTTAAACCTGAAAATCCTGATCTAAAAAGATAATTAGTATACGTAAAATTGCAATAACGAATAGTATATTTTATTTCCAATTTCTTCAAAAATGACTCGACTTTTTAATTTATGAAATATTAATAAAAACTCGAAACTTACTGATAGATAATTTATTTATTAACAAAAATGACTCTAATTGAAATTAAATTTACTTAAATAAGTAATGCAATCAAAAAATATATCCAACAGAATATTTACTTGAAAAATTGACAAGGTATTAAATAAGCCTCAGGTGATTCCTTCATCGAAGTAAATTGTTCAAGATAGCTACTCCGATTTAAAAATCTACCCGTATACAAAGTGCCTTCTTGTACATAATGTGTAATTTTCATACGAATAAGACTCGACTATAGCATATGAAAATTAATATTAAATGCCATCATTGGCTAGGCATATTTAATGCTGATTTTAATATACATATGGTTATATTTATTTATTTCAATGCATGATTACTATAATCATGAAACACTTGCAGTAACGAAGTCGGAGGGTATCCGACTTCTGCACTGCTTAACAGTGATAGCAAATTTCACTTGATTATAAATGCAATTATAAATTTAGTATACAAGGTCCTCAGTATATATACATTTGTTCAACGTATTTATTAATGTCATAATATGTTTTTATGAAAACAGAGGAACCTACGTGAACAGTGGTTGTTTGACCAAATATTTATTTGGGTAAGAAATATTTCTTTGGTTTTTAATTTTTTTATATTAAAAAACGCGGAGTACGAGAAGGCAGATCTATCCTCGTATAAGAAATAATAGACAAGAAAATAATGATGGTCACTATGCTCGCAAATCTACTAAAAAATACAACCAGTCACCCGTGCCGGTTCGGACCAATCGTCCTACGGCATGATTGGGGACCGGAGGAATCAAAACGCATGCGACTCACCAACTCGTCGATTGTAAAAATACAGGAAGTACTGGTGGAAGACATCAGGAACCTCAGAGAGGCATCTCAATTCAACTCAATCGACAGCAAGTATGCAAACTGTAACTAAACAGGAAAGCGGAGAACATTAAAATCTACAGTTAAATCTACAGAATTTAATTCTTCGCGGAAAACTGAGAATTGTTTCAAAGATACTTACATTTCTCACTTTACCAGTGTCGCATACAACATCCCCTTCAGCGATGCACTGACTCTACTTCCGATGGCGACTACAAGAAAAAAATAAAAATAAAAGACTATGTACGCGACCGCAGATTATATCGACGAAAAAATTAAGATGCTACTTTCGCGATTGAAATAATTGACAAGGAGCACCGGTGCTCTGATAATACTATTAATAATGGGTACGCAAAAAACAGTTACTCCACAATCGCGTGTAGCTAAAATGTGATCGAAAATTTAAGCAGAGCCACTTGCTCTGGAAAAGCGTGAAAATTTCGAAGCAAATATTGACTCTACGGACCGCATTGCGCGCGGTCACAAAGTTTCTGAAAGAAAACATGTTCATCCTATCGAGTGTGTGTTAACAGTGGTATTTATGAAAAATAAATATGTAAATATACATGAGAAGTATGTAAATATACAAGATTAACAATGCAATAACAAATGCAACAAGTTATTGCATATGTTTTTAAATATAAAACATAAAAACATATGCATTATGCAAAATGTGGAAAATAGTTGTGCTTATTCCAATTGCAATTACTTAATTGTAATTGGTATAGAAAATCTAATTGTATTTTATAAGTATTTTAACTGTAGTTGTTTCGTCTTAGTATCAGTCTCAGATCATACATAACCAATATGGAAAAATGATTAAAATGCTTACATGTTCAACACCCGACTAAAGCCCATGACGACTTTTGTTTACCATCGCCTGCATTTCCGAGATTTCGCAATAAAATTGCCGAGAAAGAGCAAGCTTCCTGACCACCGGCAGAAACAATAAACAAATAGACGAAAACAACTGTTTGCATTATGTTATTACTTATCTACAACCCGACTCTACATTATACAAGCTTTATACGTGGTATGAATTATCATTTAATAGGGATATATTGCCAAAATTCGACTTAATTCTACAAGAAATTTGGGAAACGCTTACCTGTCAACCAGATCGTTTGACACTTCAACATGGATCGCCGCCATTACGCTGCGCATTCCCGCTCGTCAGCGTCACATTCCCGCCAATTCTGATTCGAATTTTCAAGCAAGCAAATGGAACGCCATTGAACAGAATCCAACTGAAATTGGAGATTGTGTTAAGAATCACCGATGTTATTATAATATTGCTACAAACTGCAGAATATATTGCAAGAGAATGAAATTCAGAGCTGAAATACGTATACGCATACGTAAAAGATGATACGTATGTATATGCATATTCGAAGCGAATTGAAAATGGACGCGGCGTGGTGTAATTCCGTTCACTGCACAATATTTTCTTAATTTCTTGAAAAATATTCATTAATATTAACAAAGAAACTACAGAAAACTTGGAAGACAGGGAAATGGAGTTTTCGAGAACATATTAGACTATGTGACATACCTTAATTCGACGGACACTCTGAACACGTCTAATCACTACGAGATCCGTTGAGCGAAAGAGAAAGATTTTCGAAATGGTTTGCGCTAATTGGCTGGTAACTGGATGGGCGGCTGGGGAAGGACGGCCGATGTTTCATGAATATCGTGTCGCCGCCAGTGGAACAAAATTAAAATTGGAGATAAATGCATTAAAAATCGCCAAAACTGTAATAATTTTGCTCGAAAATGTAGAATTTTTTGCAAGGAAGTGCACGAAAGTAATGATAACTGTCATATAGTAAAGCATTAATTTATCTCGAATTCTATAGCAAACGTGACTATTCGAGTTGTAAACGTACAGGTACGCTTACGACACAATTTTACATCGTACAAGATTTATATGTGGGACGAATATTAATTTAATCGAGATATGTTACTAGTATTTGTATAACTCTACTTACGTCTAGAAGAAATTTGAGTAATCCTTACCTGTCAACCAGATCGTCTGTCACTTCGGCATGGCTTGACACCATTATGCTTCTACGCATTCCCGCCTGCCAGCGCCGCGTTCCCGCCAATTCTGATTCGATTTTCAAAGCAAGCGAAAGAGACGTTCTATAACGCCAAGTTATAGAACAGAATTAAATATTCATTTCTTTTTTTGTCAAACGCTAAAAGCACATAGGAGGTATATGTAAGACCTAACGTGCAATGTAAATTGTTATACCATAATTTTACAAGCTTATACAAGTATTGTTAAACGAAAAATCTTTCCAAATTATATTACTAAATAGCATTGAGCAAATAACTACGAGTTTGAAATTATTTTATTCCATCTTAATCCGCATTTACTGCTTGTTAATACATATACTATAATTCGTAGTCAAAAATAACATTTATTATTTGCAAGTGACTTTCTTTTCTTATTCTTTTCGGCTTTTCTCTTTGTTAGAGGGAAACACAGGGGGATGTAACCGTTGGAAAATTGCAAGATTTTCATTATTATTGTACATAATGGTCGAACATTTTCAAAATAATATTGAAACGCAAAAAATCTTAACAAAATGTATGATTATTTCGGTAAATACTGCCGTAAAATTTGGAAACAATTTGGTTTTATTATTCAGTCACTGTCAGAACCACTTTCACCACTGCCACTACCAGATCCGCTTCCACTACCGCTGGCTGATCTTGATCTTGAACGAGACCTCGACTTTGATCTAGATTTAGAACTTGATGGCGATTCAGATCTAGATTTAACTGGTGATCCCGAGCGAGATCTTGAGACTGATTTTGATCGTGATCGTGATTTAGAAGAGTTTCTAGATTGTGGACTACCGGATCTCGATCTCGATTTGCTGCGCGATCTGGGAGGAGACTGCGATTCTGAGCGTGAACGAGAAACCGATCTCGATTTTGACGGTGATGCAGAACGAGATTTCGACCTAGAAACAGATTTTGAACGAGAACGCGATTTTCTGCTGGACGCAGGAGAAGACGCTCTCGATGATGCTCTGGACTCGGCTTCGTTTTCCGTTCCTTCTATAGTGGAAAGAAATCATGAAAGAATTATGTTAAAATGCATATGAAATTGTACTATTATCAAGATTGTATAGTTTTATACTACTGACCTCGTTCTTCTACTTTCTCAGTTTCTTGTTGCTGTTCCTCCTCCTCTTCCTCCTCTTCCTCTTCTTCTTCATCTTCTTCTCCTGGTGGTTCCAATTGCTTTTCTCTATATCTTTGCATTTTAAATTCATTGGCGTTAAGCGGTCGATGTCTAACTATGAGTCTTGTGTTATTCGGCTGCTGTCCAGCTTTTTGACGACGTTTACTAAGGCGTACTCGTGTTTCCAGTTCATTATAATACACCTGTAATATAAACAATGAAATTATATTTGTTACATTAATTTCATATTATGTGTTGCATTTTAAAACGTACTCCATCTGGTCTCATAACCAGGAAATAATTTTCTTCGTATCCTTTGGAAGCTTTACTTTTAACGTTCCAGTTATATTCCCTAGCCATTTTATATTCATATTCTTCGTCATCCGCATAGTCAATACCAGCTGTAAAGTCTCTTCTACGTTTTTCCAGGGTTTCATCCAAGGGCAAAAAGTATGCCACGAATTGTTCACCACTTTCATCCATTACACCACTAGAACAATATGTGAGTTTTAGTATTTTATACAATAATCATAAATATATAGTATAATATGGAAAGTAGAAAATGTACCGAATCATAGCTTGAGACATTTCTTCAATTTGAGCTGGCACAGATCGGCCAGTAGGAGCCGGATCTGAATCGAATATAACTTGGGCACAAGGATATTTCCAAAGCTAAAAAAGAACAGCAGGAATATGACTAAACAGTTTTAATATTTTCATGAAATATAGAAATGCAAATACCTTGAAATCTGGAAATACCGGCAAAATCTCCACAGGTACTACGTTAGGTTTACTGTAGTGCCTCTCAATTGCCTTCTTATTATCCTCGAATGTTTTTTCAATAGCTTTTATTTGACTCTCACGATCCATATAGAGCGTTTCTTCCTATAAACATGGATGCATAAACATTGTTCAATACCGCTAAAGTAAAGAGAATGAAGATCCAATATTCAAGATATTAGCGCTGAGACTCACTTTGAAGTTCTTCTTAATACTATAACCAACTTTTGCTTCCACTTTATCCACAGTTTGTGGTTGAAATCTGGTTTGTTCAGTGGAAATATATTCGGTACGTCTGAGCCAAGACACACTTCTGGCATGGTGTCTAGATCTTTTAGAATCTTGCGGAGTAAGTACATCCTCTTCTAATAGCTTCTCATCAGCTGGATCTAGCTGGGCATTGAGATCGCCAGCGTATGTATCTTTATTTATAAGGTCAATCTCTACACCTAAATCATGTTCTGTCAGTACTTCATACTTATAATTACGTTCCAGTGAAGTTGGATTATATTGAATAAACCTATAAGTGTCATACAATTATACATTATTTACTGTATCAGAGTACTGATATTTACGTATGTAATACTCACCGCGTGGACTCAAAGGGATATGTAATAAATTTTGGGTCGAACGGTATATCAGGCAACGTATTGCAGTACTTGACCCTACATATCAACTCAGATCTGGAATAAAATTAACGAGATAAAGGTATAACATGTCTCTAGCAGAAACAACAGGTTATAATGTACTTTTTCCATTTAAAGTAATTCGTACCTTTTCTCTGCCGGCCTGGCAGTGCGCTTGTCCCTTTCAGTTGTACTGCCATTAGTCTGGATTGTGGGAGCCATTACTCTTTACTAAATAAAACTTAACAATATTTTACATATTACAAGAATACTTCATTCGAATTAGCAAATAGGTCCTAAAGCGCAAGCCACACTTTGTATACCAAAGTTTGTGCAACGCCATCTGCTGCAGCATACGTATGTATATTTAAATCCAAAGCATCACACAGTAGGGCCCGCGAAACTGTCACACTATTTTGCCCGGTTAGCTGACGCGGTTTATCCCCACCAGTTTATGATACTATGTAGTTCGATGAAGTGAGTGCATTATTGGCGATAACTCTTCTTATATTTCTTGCTTGACGATTATGTATGTAATTATTGTTGTCACATTGTTAAAGGTTTTTCCATGAATAAAGTGGTGCCAAACTTTGCGTCAATGTAGCTAAAATTGCTTCATTCATTTTTAAAAGTTAATAAAATATAATTAAATTATTATGTTTATTACAAAATTGATGGTAATCAAATAGTAAAACGTTTTACTACTATATATTTATATGTACAGTGGATTTCGGTTAATTGGGACGCCGTTTATTAAGCGGGACCGCCGTTTATTTGGGACAAATACTGAAGAACGGAAACAAAAACTATTGGTTCTGGCTGCTTATAGAAATTTGCTTTTTTGGAAAAATTAGTTCGACCCCAATGTGTCCCAATTAACCGGAATCCACTGTATTGCGAGCGTAGTACGCAGGCGTTCATTCAACCACTATATTGATTTGAATGCGCAATATCACATAACGATAGTCTCATTTGGAAATGCGGACATTGCTGTCGCTGACTTGATACGGTGCTCCGTATAATAAAGTAACAGTTCTAGCATAGTTTACCATAGTGAAGAAAAAGACGTGTAAAAGGAACGAAATTAAGAAATATGGTTGGACCAAACATCTCCTTGTGACTAACCGTTCCGGAAGGTGGGACAACTACACAAAGCGCATCGTTTAGGACACCTTCCGACCACGAGCGTGTAAATCCGGAACTCGCAACGCTTTGCAAAGTAAAGCTGATACCAAATCTTTGTCACGTAAAAATATAACATACTTAGTAGCGAAGAAAGTACGAAGATCCAATTTTATTAAACGGAAGCAATAAAGAAACATGTAGTACGGCCGATATAATAATGTAATGATTTTGAAGCTACCGCTAAGCTTCAAATTTATGGCGCGTAAAAATATAATTCTATCTTAGTTTCTTCAAATTATAAAATCAAAAATTAATTCAATTGATTATTTCGCGTTAAGAACACACTATTTCAATCGAATTTAAGTTAAAATAACAATTTTTCAATTTATATTCCAATTATTTTAAGGTGTATCCGGTAAGCCCTGTAACAGGGCCTGGTGCTGCGAGATCCGTATGGGAATTAAGTCCCGACCCCGACATGGTCGGGCATCTACCGAACACTCCAATTTCTAGCACTACACATCCAAACCATGGCTCTACTAAGTGCACTGACTTAAGACCTAGAAATGGCCCAGACGACAACATTTATGCAGATGAAACTGCTCCAGGTCAAACACCATCGGACGAAACGAAACATATATTTGAACTTCTTAGATCTGGGTATTCTTAAAAGAAATGAATTTCGTTTATCTTTTGTTGTTAAGTTAAATGCTTATGTTTGAAATGATGCGAGTTATTTCAATATTCTTTCAGTGAAATTGGCACTGTTGAAGACCTGGTAGAAAAGAATGGTTTAAGTGTACTGAGCGCCAGGGATGAATGGGGATACACTCCAGCTCATTGGGCCGCCTTGGATGGCAACATTGAAGTTAGCTCAATGATCCAATCTTTTCAGGAGGAAAACCTAGTTTTTTTAATATAAAACATTGCTCAATGTATTGCAGGTAATGAGATATTTAATAGAACGAAGTGGGCCTGTTGATCTCTCTTGTCTTGGAACTCAAGGGCCACGGCCGATACATTGGGCTTGTCGGAAGGGTCATAGCGCAATTGTTCAGTTGTTGTTAAAGGTACACAATAATGTGGCTCACTCTTTTGTTGTATACACATTGTTCATATTTATTTCTAGGCAGGCGTTGCTGTTAATGCAGCAGACTTCAAAGGTTTAACACCATTAATGACTGCTTGCATGTTTGGAAAATTTGCGACAGCTGCATTTTTGTTGGGCTCTGGCGCACTGGGCCATCTAACAGATATAAACGGTGATACTGCTCTTCATTGGGCTGCATATAAAGGTCACGCAGAATTAATAAGATTGCTCATGTATAGCGGGGTAGATTTGCAGAAACCTGATTACTTTGGATCTACCCCGCTACACTTGGCGTGCCTTTCTGGAAATGTTAGTTGCGTAAAAATATTATGCGAAAAAAGTAAAATTGAACTGGAACCCCGCGACAAAAACGGTAAGACACCGTTACAGTTGGCCAAAAGTCACCGCCATTCAGAAATCGTAAGAATACTGCAGGCTGAACAAAAACGCCGGGCCAGATGGATTCCGCCTATCAATGAACTATGGTTTATACCTTTTATTTGATAAAACGTCGTAAATTTTATATTATTCACTTATATACTTAGATTTTTGTTTTCCTTCATTTTAAGGGCATTATTATTTGGCGGTGCTGGAAACAGTAAAGGTCCTATATTGCTGTTCATGGTATCCGTACTTTTATGGGGATATCCAATGTACTTGCTGAAATGTATTCCATTAACGTGGAACCTTCTACGCGGCAGTCATTACTGTTTCATTTATTGGAATATTGTCATGTGGATCTCATGGATTGTAGCAAACAGAAGGAATCCTGGCTATGTACCACAAAATAGTGAAACATACTATAGAGCAATTAAACAAGTACTATTTTATAACTTTATAATTCGTTAGAAAATATTACAGAATGGTTTCACAGAATGATTCTTTTTTACAGATTCCATATTTTGATAAATGGAAGAAAAGAAACGTACTACTATCACGATTATGTCATAGTTGTAGATGTTTTAGACCTTTAAGAGCTAAGCACTGCAGAATTTGCAATAGATGCGTCACATATTTTGATCATCACTGTCCATTTATATATAATTGCGTTGGTCTGAGGAACAGGTACAATACAAAATAATTTATATTTAATTGCACGTTAATTATTGTTAAGTAGATATCAGTTACTATTAATAATCAATTGCCATTGCAGGATGTGGTTTTTTCTTTTCGTTATGTGTGTAGCAATAAACTGTTCATTTACGATTTATTTTGCCTGTTACTGTATGGCAATCGAAGGAATCCAATTACTATATGTATTAGGTGTTCTAGAGGCATTGGTATTCTGTGGACTTGGGTGGATTTTAACATGCACCTCGGTAAATATAAAACATTCATTCAATTAATGCTACATATGATTTGTATGCAAATTCATCATAACTTATTCTTTTCAGGTGCTGCATGCATGCATGAATCTGACCACAAATGAAATGTTTAATTACAAACGATACTCATACTTAAGAGACAGAAAAGGGAGATACCTGAACCCATTTAGCAGAGGCCCAGTGCTTAATTTTATTGAATTCTTTCTTTGTCCTCCAAATCATCAAACAAATGATCCACAAAATTATCAAATACTTTCAGACGATATTATGTGAATTATAATAATGGGAATGATCATATTTCGTTGTTATTGCACCATTAACAAGGTAAAGATGGCATTAGTTAAATAATAAATATTATGTCACGAATGACAGTAACGTATACATACTTGCACATAATCTCAACGATTATTGCTTCTAACATCATGGCTTTTTACTCACACGTGTTTCAATAAACAATTTATTGATTTACGTTTCAAAATGTATTTTTCCCCTAATAGTATAATTTATTTTAAATTCAAACATGGTTTCAAGTAAAGTATAATTATGATTACAATCGGTGAGTTATAACAAAAACTGATAAATGCATCATATATCAAAAGTTTCTGATTCTTAATATAATTATTATGTAAAACAGGTGTATACCATTATTCGAATAATTGGTTGATATATACAAATTTCGAGAATGCTATATATTTAATTTGTATATGTAGAATGTAAAATAGATCTTTGGTAAAGTGTGTTTTCATACGATTAAAATGAATGATATTATAAGTTTATATAATTCAAACTCTTGTGTACTATGTAGAAAAAATACTAATTAAAATGCTCACAATGATTTGTATAGAAATTGTAGTCTACTATAAAACTTGAATTCCACTTTAAAAAATATGAAAGCGTTATCGTATCGATACATCGCCTTATATTAATTATTGAACATTCTTACTTTAATTCGTAGCAAAAATCATAATTTGGCGGAGGATCCGGAATAGTGGGCGGATCTTGTGGAATATCGATTCCTTCTGCATCTAGAAGTCTCAATTTAATATCCATGGACAATAATGTTTCTAAATCATTCTCTGCCTCTTTACTGGTCATTCTATTGCCTGTAAACGAAATTCGTATTTCTTAAAGTTTAGGCGACAAAATATTAATCGCATAAAAAAAATGACAACATACCAAGCAACGCGCTAATACCGTCTGTCCAATAATCAAAAACTTGTTCATCGGGAGCAACAAAATCTAAGCTCGAAACATCTACAGAGTCCAAAACTAAAGAGAATGCCAACTGATGCGTAGTTTTTCGTCTCTGTAAATCCTTCATATGAGGACAGTCTCTACCTGTTAGTAAACCGCGAATTTCAACAACAGCCAATTTTGTAGGAAGCTCATCTATTGTCGGCACTGATTTTTCATCGCAATCACCATAATGAAACACTTTATGATTGGGCGAAAGTCGAACATACCAAAACTTATCTTTGATTCTCTGTGTAGAAGTGCAATATTGATTACAAATTAATTCAATAACGTAATAATTTTGCATACTATAACGACAAAACATACCTGCCCCCTAGCACTATATTTCATAAATCTGGTGCCTTCAACCAAAAATCCTAAACGTTGTTGCTGAATGAGCTCCAATATTTCCGGAGTAATCTGTTCTCTGAGTTCGACAATCGGCCTCGCATGACTTTCCCATTCTTCTCTACTAGTTCTTTCTTGTTGCCAAAGATTGGTAATTGTTGAATACGTTAATTGTTGCAATTTATTTTTAAATTTATCCAACCCCGTAGGTTTGCACTGAAGTGCTCTAGTAATCTGCTCTCTTACGACAGAGAATACTTTTACGAAGTCTTCGGTAGTTGCCCTCATTTCCTTCCATGTCTTATTTAATAGAACTATGCACGCGCAGTAGAATTCTTCAAATGGATGATCGTGTGTGAAAAACATGGGATGGTACGATTGCCCTTGTTCACTAGGTGCTTCTCCGATACGTAACACCTAATCGCATATTGACTAATGAATTTTAATTTCTTGAAACGACCTTACATCACATTTTATACACTTACTTCGCATAGTAATTTGACAAGTTCCACGCTCGTTCTACCAAAGGGACACTCATGTTCATCCGCTCTGCACGAGTTTTCTAAAACAACTTTAGTATAAGCTTCTGTATGGTTGCGTGCAAAATAAACCATGCAATCGAGAGCGAGCATGCCAGGAGGAGTTTCAATAAAATCGAGGGCCGGATTAATGTCATATTTAAAGCCCAATTTTTTGTAGTCTTTTGCAAATAGTCCCTGCTTTCGGGCAGCCACATCTCCACCTATAGCTCCTTCTGTATCAAAAGCAATTCGTCTCAGTTCTTTAATTTTGTCATGCGCATCTTGGTCCTGTGGATCCATTTTTGTCATCATACGCTGTTCCCACAAGCTCAACACGAGTGTTTGCAACACATATAATTGATGCGCCATCTCCGCTCCAACCTACATTGAAATTTAATACTATAAGGAATACATTACTTTGTATCGTATGTGGAAGAAAGAATGGGGATGCATCTTTGCGTACCTGCCCCGTCGACTGTATAATGTTTGTTAAGAACACATTTCTGACTTGTTTAGATTGAAGAGTTGCAGCAACTGCTCTACGCTTCGACAAATCAGCTTTAAGGAATAAAGCATTTATTAAAGCTATTGCATTCTGTTGTATTTGTGGGCTCATACTTTGTAAATGCATTACTAAATTCGGGAAAGTTACTTCCTTTTCAACCTGACCATACTTTCCGGAAGAATTCAATACTATGTTTTCAAGAATGCTAAGCGAAGCTTCAATAATACTGGTGTCTTGTGTGATGGCTTGATTGTTCACATAACTTGCTACTTTATTAATAAAAGGACTCTCTAATATGTCCCATGAAACAATCCCATGATCCATTAGTTCTACAAACGATTGAAGTGAATATGCAAGCACATTTCCCTTATATTTTTCACCTTCCACCTGTGATAGAATGCAACATAAAGAATAAAATATGAAACAATATAATTAAATTGGATGGGAAATTTTTTAGATACCTGCGATATAATTAATGCTAATCCTTGTTTATTGATGAATTCCAATGCGAATGTCATATCTGTGCTAAGAGTGCTCAATTTTTGCAGGGCTGCCGTTTTCTCTTCCACAGAACCATTATTAAGCTTCGTCAAAATATCAGAAGCGGTTTTCGAAGGCGAAAACTCTAATCTTAAAATACTACCATTCTTCACTTCATTCCGATTCTTTTCTGTGATATAGTTCTGATTATTACTTTCCGAAAATTGTAACGAATACGAGTCGGGATCAGAAAGTCCCCACCCATTGCACAATTCCTATTGACAATAAAATAATATATAAGTTTTCCTTCATTGGCTCTTATTTCCACATTAATGTCATAAACACCTCAAATTCTTTTGAAAGATATAACTGACAAATGCTCCCGAATAATTTGTTGTATAAGAAATTAAAATTGTATTCTAAATACCTGAATGATTCCAGTAAGTGGATGTTTCTGATTAAATTCTATAAGCTGTGGAACTTGTTCCGTCATTTTAACAGCGATTTTCACAATGTTTGAATCCTTCTGGACCGGCATTTTGATTGTTTGCGTGTACATGAAGGAACCAAATACGATTTTTTAATTGTTACCACAAAATTCGGATATATGAACGCCGATCCAGTCTGCTTTTCGATATATTACAAATCTGACATATCTCTTGTCATAACAACGTGACGGCCATTATACTGCTTTCGTATTAAACAGCCTTCCCCTTCCATGCACTCGTCAACACTGACGTGCATGACATGTCGGGCAAGTCTGATTGTGAATGTATTGCAACGTGTCCAACTACTATACAACTTATTTTGTTTCTTACAATTAGTTAATTATTGAATATAGTGTGCAGTCATGTGAAGTTAGATTTGCACGGTTTACAGTGCTAACAATAATAGGATAATAAAAAGAGGGTGCCGCAATAAATTTCATTACAAATACACAATTTTCTAAAGCTTTTTATTATTCAAATTATATTATTTGTATTGCGTGATTTTACAAAATATATATTTTTTTCCTGTTATTTGTTCAAGTTCGAAATTCATATAGAATATATTAAGGCTCGTTACAATTTCAATGGTTATTACATGCAACATGCTAATATAATTTACAATGTACAATGAATTATTTGTGTTACTAATATTCCCAACAAAGCATGGTCAAAAAATAATTTGTTTTGTACTTTATGCTCTATATTATTGTCGTTCTATACATATAATGTATAATGCATATATATATATATATATTTGTCTAAAATTAATACAAAAAATAATGCCTATCACTTCTCTATCACATATATAGCATATACAATAATTATTACCGATGAATTATAATTTATACAATTCACTATCGAAGTCATCGCATTAATTGGCAACAAGATTGGAAACGGTAAATAGAAAACAATTAAAGTTATTTTACAACTGAAAGTTAAAGCTTCCAATCCCATGGTATACATAACACACCATCACTCATAACAGAGTAATAATGGGTAACCCAAAGCATAACATTTTTCAACAATGGCGCTAATAAATTTTTATGCAATAATAAACGTTCACAGCATTGTATCATCAAATCTGGAGTAATGCTATCATCCTTATTAAGAACAGTCAAACCTAATTCTCGAGCTGCTTTATCATGTAATTCTCGTTCTACATGTTTAATACTGAAACAGAATGAAATATAAAATAAGACTATAATGTCTAATGTTATAATACGTCGATAGGTCTTACTTATTATAATGGAGCAATCTCTTGGTTGCTTCTTCTAAATTTTCGGTAATAAAATTGACTAAAAGAAAACTTGGACACGACGATGGAACTATAAATTGTCCAGTAGGAGAAAGCATTAGCGGACCTGCTTCGCTGAAAATCAAATTCATTTTATCTGAAATTTACTATCCACAATATTATAGTTCAATATACGATACTTACAAATTATCTAAACCAAATAAATTTATATCATACTCACAAATGAACTAAGAGAAAAAAGACATGGATATATAAAGTATTTTAAATGTTGCGTGGAATACTAACGCTTCGATTACAATTTCGTACGTAGATAAATCGTTCGGCCATACTTTCGGATAATTTCGTCGTCCTCGATAATCCGAGAGGGTTGTAGTAAGCTGCCGAAGTTGACGTTCATACTGGCTAACCATTACTTTTGGCATGAATTTCCTGCACATATAGAGCACCCTGAGCCTTACCGTCACTCAATTAATGTGTTGTATTACGCACCGTCGACCAACTTTTATGTCAAGAAGTACTTGCGAAACAGCCTTCTCGAAAGCTGGCAGTCTTAATAATACCACATCGTATTTCTGAATATTTTTAATTAGCTGAAAAAGAACAATCATACATCTAACAAACAAGAATAATTCGTTTGGTAGATTTAAAAAACATCTGCTTACATCAAGCCAATTGTGTCTGACTTCGCCAGAATTTAGCATAACATTTCCCTCTATGCTTATGCCTGTATCATTGGCAAATACAACTGTTCTAGTTTTCAGTACCTCCATTGGTTCAGGATGGTGCTCGGCTAATGCCTTAAAAGCTAACAAACAACCTCTGTAATGGGCTATGTTCCATCCGCAGTCCCATATAATATGTTTTAAACCTAATTGAATGCGTAATATTTTTTCTAATTTTTCCACTTCCTCTCGTATTGGCCGGCATGCCTCTAGCTTCACGTGTACTTCGTTAATGTGCTTATCTATATATGCCCTAAAAGAATCATAATCATTCGTAATTCTTTTTACAGCAGCAATCATTTCTATCAAATAATGAGTAACAGCTTTACTTAAGTGTGTCTGGTTCTGAATTTATTTTCCTTTTCATTAGAATAGATGCATAAATAGGATCGTTTTCCAGTTCTGAAAAATCGATATCCTCTCCGGCTCCTTTCCTTTGCCAATATTTTGACATATACTTTCTAGTATTTGACGGCTTTTGTTCCTCAATTTGATCAACGAACGTAGTCGGCAAATCGCATGTCTTAAGAATGGATAATACAGTTTGCCTTAGATCCTTTTCTTTCAGTTGGATCTGCACTAAAGTGAATTTTCCAGCTTTAAGTTCCTTTTCGTCCTTTGAGCGTAAATAAAAGGGCAGAGTGATAGGCCTTGTAGGTTTTTGCTGTTGCAAACTTTCTATAATAGAACTTAGTTGCTTTAAAGAATTTTCGTTCACTGTCTGAAACATTCAAAAGCCATACAAAAATCATTATGTTAATATTTAATTTACATTTTACTTTATAACTGAAAGAAAATGAATTTATCATTTAGCAGTCATTGTTCATATTGTGCAACGTATATGTATACATGAAAATCATGCCCATACAAACATGTTCTGCAGCTTAGTGGACTTCCTTTGTTCTATAAATAATTTGGACTCTAATCAAACAATAAACTGCATTGCCAATGTGTAATCCATGTAAATCTTTTCTCTTACAGAAACTTTTGCTTTTTCCAAGTAAATGGAATCTTTAGAAATGAATATATACTTACCCTTTGTGTCGGATATTGCCCGAACAGATCCGGATGAACAGTAAAATAAAAAGGTCGAAGCGCAGTAGATATTTCACCTGTACTCAAAGCTCTTACTGCATCTTTTCTGCAGATACTATAACGAAACGGAGGTTATTAATATTATGAATCGTATTAATATGATCTACTAATATTTTTAAGATGTAATCAAGTAAACTTATTTACCATCTTCCTAGTGCACAATACATTTTCGTAGTTTACCGCAATTCCGTCAGACGTTCATATCAGCTGATGATTTACGAGTAAAATGCGATAAATATCGCATTCATCACTCATTGAACTTACTAACCACACATCAAAACACAAATAATGAATGTCGCGCATTGGCCGTAAAATGTGGAGGATTAGATGTACAATCTTTATAAAACGTATTGATACACGCTTCCTTGGACACTGTACATATCTTTATACCTTATTGGAACGGATGCTCAAATAACATTGGACTTGAACATCTACCTTTTTGCCCAATCAATGGTGTGATCTATACAGTACAGTGGAATAGATACATGGCGTGTATTTACTATTATGTGTACTATTAAAAATGAGTAACACGGTGTTTTATATCAGCTGAATTACTGCTTACCAAACGCTATGTAAAAATCAGTTTTTATTCGTGGAAACAAATGATACTAAACTAAATACATGACGCATTGCATTGTTACAAGTGTACGTCATTGACGCGTCATGTGTTGGTGTGTTCCGCAACAGCTGTTTTCACATCTGAACGTGTAAACGAATATGCAATGGGGAAAGGAATGCATGAGGATTAATATATAATACTAATGCCGTAGCATTTGGTTCGCGTATCTGTGCTTAGTCACAGGTGGTCGATGAAAATGAGTAACATACGTTATGTTGAGTCTTTCGAGGCGAAAACAATAACGTGCTGAAAAATATTGCCAATAGTCCCACGGACTTGATTTACTAAACATGCTCCTCAAAGATTTTCACGCATGTTAAAACGTGCCAATATTTCGAAAAATGTGCATCGATTGCCTAACAAAATGTAATTACTGTTTTACGTGTACGTGAATTATCGTCCAGTGACAACTTTTTGGGCAATTTCATATATAAAATATCGTAAGTACAATATTTCTTACGACTAATTAATTGCATAGCCACTGAATACAGATGTTTCTCGACAAGTGTTTATTTCTTTTAATAATATGTAAAATAGTACAGTGTTCTAAATCCTGGAAATTTTCAATTTTCTAAACAATCTAATTGCTTTATGTTTTAGTTTCATCATGGCATATTCTATTAATAGAAGACCTTTATTAGGTGGTGCATCGGACAGCGAATTTGAAGATGATTTAGAAACAGAGGTCGACGATCCTAATATTTCTGTACCCGATGAAAGACCTTTTTTAAAGCTACATGAACCTTATGACAAGTAATATATTACAAACTGAAATATTGAAGTTTATGTTCTCAAATATGTATTACGTTATCTTGAACTTTCTTCAAAGTTGTTTTAAAACTTTGATATAGTGCTCAATATTTGTTTTCATCTTTTAGATATAATATTGCATACATTGTTTTTTATCTGCTTGGAATTAATACATTAATTCCTTGGAGTTTTTTCATTACGGCTGACGATTATTGGATGTATAAATTTAGAGAAGTACCAAACAATTTGACACAAGCTTTTAATTACACGCATATAGAAAATATGGAGAAAAGAACCGATTTCCAAGCGAGCTTCACATCGTATTTAAATGTAGCAAGTTCATTGCCAAATACGTTCTTTTTAATCATAAACGCATTTATTAGTAAAAGGTAAGAAAAAAATGTACTCTTCTGTTTATCGAGTCGGAATGAATTATTCTAATTAATAAGTGAACACAATTCTAACCATTCAAAAATGTTGAAACAGAGTTCCCTTGCGAGTAAGGATGGTTGGCTCTCAGTGCGCAATACTATTATTATTCATTTTAGCAACAACATTTGTGAAAGTAAACACGGACAAATGTAAGTTACAGAAGTAAAATGATTTGTATTCGAGTAATGCATGTTACGTTTAAAGACCTTTATTTTGTTTAGGGCAAGGAACATTTGCAGTAATTACATTAACCACAGTGGCATTGGTAAACGGTAGATATCTAAAAATTAAAGCATTACTGCCAATTGGGGTAATTATATTATGTAACAAGGGTAACGATTGTTTTGCAGCTGCGAGTGCAATTTTTGGGGGTAGTTTAATGGGCATTGTTGGACGTTTTTCACCGAAGTACATCACTGCTATGTCAAGCGGCCAAGCCCTTGGTGGGATTTTTACTGCTGCTGCAGAAATATGTTCTTTATGGATTGGCGCTAGTCCTGTACTTTCAGGCCTAGTTTATTTCATTATTGGAGATATTATACTGTTTTTATCTTTAGTTGCATATATAATTTTGGAAAAAGCAGTAAGTAACTTAAGATCTTAATAAGTATGCTATAATGATATTTACGACACAAGTGTTCTATAAGTAGATTATGATAATTGTACAGATGTATAACATGTAATATGTTATATGATAGATTGAACAAGAAACTACATAGTCTGATGTAAATGATATCTATATATTGTCATTTTTTTAAACATCAGGCATTTTTTAAACACCATATGCTGGAAAAGATACCACTAAATGTGGAGGCCGATTATTCAATAACAGGAGAAGTGACATTCTCCCATGAAACTGCAGTGTCTTATATGCGTATCATTAAAAGGATTTGGCATTATGGAGTCAGTGTATTTTTAGTGTTTTTTATATCACTATCTGTCTATCCAGCAGTTACTGTATTAGTAGAAAGTCAATATAAAGGCAAAGGATATGCATGGAATGGTAAGTAATGAAAGATGTGTAGTTTAAGTTTACTTTGTTATTTTTCTAGGATTTCAATATGTTTTTCAGATGTTTATTTTGTGCCCGTGGTGACATATCTCATTTTTAGTACTGGTGACTATGTTGGAAGAATATTATCAGGCATTTTTCAATGGGTCTGTATAAAAAAAATATTTTGAGTTCTACAGTTTTTTATAAAGAATTTCAAGTATCTTTGTAATTAAGTCTGGAAAATTTAAGCATATTAATGAAGTCGCAACAAATTGCGTTAATGTTAATATTTTGTGAACTGTCGACTTTCTTTTACTAATATTTACTTTTTTTTCAAAATAATTACTTAATGTCTTTAATGTTTTAGCCGAAAAACAAACCATGGCTGGTCATCTTTTTGAGTCTAGTGAGAGTTATCTTTGTACCAGCTATTATGTTTTGTAATGCTCAACCTAGGCATCATCTTCCAGTTTACATTAATAATGATTTTTATTACATTTTGATAACTATTGCATTTGCCATTACTAATGGCTATTTATGCAATCTGACATTTATTTTAAGCCCCACGTAAGTATTATAATTACAAATATTTATGAGCACGACCAATTTAATTTTGATACCAACAATTTTTAAACAGGGTTGTAGATCCTCATGAGAAGGAAATTGCATCTGCTATGATGGGAGCATTCTTAGGCTTGGGTTTAACGACAGGTGCTTCACTTAGTTTACTTATGGTTAAGGCACTTTAATCATTGTAATAGGCAGAAGAAAACCGATAAATGACATATATTCATCTCACTGCCTGCCATATATATATCTATATATATATATATATATGTTTAGAATAAAGTTGGACCACAGGACACGATGTCCGACAGTGTTAAATGGATACAATGATTTTATCCATATAATGTTTTGTACATTACGATACATTATTTTTTCAACATCTCCTTACGTGGCTATGCAAGGGAACTAGACCATTCCAAGAATATATATAAAATGTTTTATGTATAAAATGGAAACTGTTCTCCGCTAGATTACAAGTAACAGGTTTGAATGACATGCTAACACGTAACAAATGAACCAGTTATATGAATGATGTAACTCTAGTCATTAATTACTTACATAGTGCATTTATTTATAAGGAAGCAAAGTACAACAAAGTGATGATAAATGTTTTAACCTTTATTAACAAAGAATGCAACATAGTTCGTAATTATAATAGTTTATATCAATACCAAATTATAAGTAATTAAAGTCATATACTTTCAAAATCATTTCATTTAATTCGTGAAAGAAGCTCATCTATTGGAGCACACCTGCATCTCATGTTGGATATTGTTTATTTTTACTAGTTAGTGGCACAGAAGAAATGCTCATGAGAGACTTCCTCTTGACTCCTCCATCCATTGCTTTATCAAACTGCCATAACGTATGTAGAAACGACTCTGTATCAATCGGTAATACCAAGCGCCCCCCAAGCGCTAATTGGTCAAGCAACTGCACAGAAATTTGTGTACAAGGCTAGTGCATTTTTATATAACAACGTTGTAATTAAATGTTTTTCTTACAGCTATTGGGAATTCCTTAGCAGCAGCGTCAACATAAATGACGTCATACCGTGCTTTTTCTGGATATCCTAATCTCCCATATCCGACTGAAATATTGCATTTTTGTTTGTACAAGATGTACAAAATTTAACATATATGCATATGATATTAGAAAACAATTACCAACTAATTTGATACGGCCATTTTGAAGAAGTTCTGGATGATCTTTTTGAATGTTTTCCGTAGCCAATGTTGTAAGTTGCGGAATATGATCAATGCCGATAACTAAACCATCTGAGCCAATCAAAATTGCCATACACGCTGTCAAATATCCAGAACCAGAGCTCCAATCTCAGAATCCAATACTCTTGCACCACTGTGCAATTTTTCTTCAAGTGCTTCCAAAGCAAACGCATGCTACATAATTTTTTTTCATCAAGTTTCAATAATAACAATACATTGAAATTTAATTTAAAAAATTAAATACCATTTTGGGAGCACTTATGGTAGCGCCATAGCCAATCGTTTTTGGTAAATCTCTGTAAGCGATATCCACATCGACATAATTTCCTCTATCCACAGCACACATTGTTTGGTAAACCCTTTCAGATTTAATCAACCCTGATTCTAGAACAACATATCTATTACTATCAGGGTATACACCTTATTTCATATGCACAAAGTTAAAATGATATAAATTGCGCCATTTGTACTTATACTACTGACTTTTAAGATGTTGCATTAGATCATGATTGTTCTTTGCATGATATTTTGCGGACCAGGCCATTTCATGTGCTTGAAATGGAAAGAAACAAACTAATCGTTATAAAGATAAAATACGTCGTTGAATTTTGAGACCTGCTAATTATATCGTATTCTGTAGTAACGAAGTCCAGTGCAGCAAACTATATAATTATTTATTACAGTGTATAATTAACGCAACTATCTCTTTCACTGTAACAATGCTCAATGTTTCGAGTAGCTGTACCGCAGACGAGACTCGTTTGTGCTGCTATCTAGTGGAGAGAATGTGTATAAGCGGGGCGTACTTGCTTGATTGCGTCATAAGAGAAACTGATTTTCCTAGGTAGTCAGCCATATTGACTCGCGCGTAAGAACATCGAAAGCAGTCCCGTATTCACTGTGCTTCACAGTTAGAATTAAAGTAGTGCGCTAGTATCACAGAAGTTCCTCAACCGAGCTGGATTTTTCCATGAACTGTGATCATTTGCTGGGCAAAGAATTTGGAAATATCGAGGTACGTAGGCAATAATACTTGAATTCATGAGGGGACTATTTGAAAATGTTGCGAGTATGGGCCGTGGCCACATCCAGCGTCGCCCCTCGATTCGACGGACCTGTTTCGTATTCGTAGCTGTCGGCGGAATTGGAACAAGAGTTGTTTATGTGCTTGTAGTAGGAAGTTCTCCGTTATTTGTACGCAAAAAAACGATTAGTGCAAAAGCCCCGTGTATTTCTTCTTATTATACTTTTATTTACGATTTTTTTATTGTGGTGCATTATTTAAGAGAGGAACGCGTCTACGTCCTATAGGTGAGTTTATTAGTTTTGTTGTTGCATACCTTCGTGACACAGTGCGACAAGAATTCGTTCGAATATTTTATTGAAGTATAGAGATACATCTACTTTGAAATTGGCGGTCAGTCAATCATCAATTCGTATTGTTATGATGTTCTTCAGATTTTTACATACAAGTAATTCTATGCGACGAACGCGTCTTATTCGCATAACCTACTGCGATGTCAAACAATTTACGATAAGAAGTGTCACAGTTTATTCATTCATTCATTACACGTGTTAGAAAAATATTTTTAATTATTGCACGCACACCTTTGAAATAATATATATTTCGATCAATGATGTTCGGAAAAATCTACTTGGTCCGGCTGATGGAAATTTTTGACAACAATTTTAGAGTCTTCTTAATAAAATAATCCTTTCCCTTGATAAAACATAATTGTTACCTGGAAGTGTAAAGCCAAATATATTAGTAAATATTAATTAAAATAAGGGAAATAATGATTGTATTAGTAAGATTAATAAAATAATTTTTTTTATTGAAGAGCCCAATTGGTCACTTAATGATGTTATGATATGTAAAATAGATGCACATATGGGCTGGAATTCGATTTATGAAAACAACAAGTTTTGTGGAATGTTAAACTTACGCCCAATAAATATTACAAATTTCATTCTTGACGCGAAAAAATAATTTTATTCCAAACTTTCGTATAAATATAGTTTTTGCACGCATCGATCTAGGTCTCGGTACGCGAGAAATCTGAATTAGTAAAGACCATATTGTAAACACGATACGATACGCAACAAACAATCCTGAGCTTAAATTGCATCTCAGGTACGCAAAAGATTCGGGTATGTAGCATAAACACGAAAGCTTCAGGTTCCCGAGCATTTGTATGTCTCGGAGATATTTTCTATATAATATAGATATAATATAGATTAAATTAGCGAAATTAGTTAGACAAGAATATATCGTTAAGTGGTCTCATGTCTAATCAAAATTATTCTCAGATACAGTTAGGTACAGTTGCATCAAATTTTTATGCAACATTATATTTCGACCAAAATGCATCATAATGCAAAAAACCACTCAGGATTTATTGAAGATCGCTGGTAAATGAAGATCAGAAAGTTTAGTGCCATAGTTCCCAGTTTCATGTGCAAGCCTCAGGCTAGAGTTCCTTTGCCGCTCTCTCTTTATATATTCGATTAAAACGCTGGCTTTTACAACCATTTGCTAAATCTATTATTAAAGTCTAGAATCCACGAAACCTATAATTCGAATTTGATCCAGTGTATAGATCGTATTTCGGATGAACGAAGATATATTGCCCGGTCGTAATGCAGAGTCTCCTAGGACCTTCGAACTTCGTGATTTCGTCATTTTTCGGCATACGCTCATTAGTGGCAATTAGGTCAATTATGTACTTTGTCGCGGAGACGCCAGCCTTTTCGAAGGTTGCCTTTGCTCTGCAGTTTCGTTTCTAACCGACGCCAACGATAGATCAGAGTTCCTCGTCGCTTTCCTCAATACAAAAATCTCTTGAATATTTTCCTTTATACTAACCTTAGGCTTGTATTTGTAATGTAAATTACATCAATTTAATGAGAACACGTCACGAAAGAAACATGCCAATCGTTCGACGTTGCAAACAACTGCGTCGGAGGTCGAATGGAGCGTAATTTAGCTAAGTATAGATTCCATCGTGTACTTAGGATTGTTACTACAAACGGTGCATAACCGTTAACCAGGGCAAGGAAGTGTATTCGTGGCTGATGCGTAGGGAGGTGTGGCGTTGATAGGAGGTGATGCACAACATGACCAAAGTTACAATGAACTTGGGGGAACGAGCTTATCCACAAGTCTAACGCACCGTAGTACAACGTACCTTTCTCCTATTCACGTGAGACCGGTGCGTGCTCATGAACTATGACACGGGTACCGCTTGGATTCGCTTGGACCAGAAATTTCCGTGATACCGAAGACAGAATAGAGTTTAACTGAAAGCATTGGCGTTATGATTTATCGAAAATAATAGATTTGTTCATTCGATGTCTTTTTATCGAGTATTATCCAAGCGAAACTCGAAGAACCACGGGGTCGTAGTATGTAGTAGTAACGTCAGACGTATCGCACCTGTTAAGCGAGCGTACTATGTCTCGCGTGGCCGGTCGATTCACGTAAAATTTAATTGTACACTCGACCGGCGCCTGCTGTGCCTGTCTTCCGTAGAGCAATCACCGGAAGTTTTGGCGATACGCCTGCATCGCGCGATGGATACTAGGAAGATAAGCGTGAACAAGTACAGTGGCATACCGCGATTGGAATAGTAATTCGCGGTTGAATTGAACTAATTCTGCGTCAAGTCAATTGCGCTGCGTCCAGAGCAGCGTCGTGCATTTCGAACTTCAGGTGATTTTATTGCTTTATTTGCATTCCTGTCGTCGTTTTACATGTTGGCACCGTGTTCACAGATCGCATGGTAAAAGGTACGCGGTGCTCGTGCATGATTAAATCACGCGCGTAATCAACGGGATGCCTGATTTCTTTTTTCCTCGCCTTTTCTATTTTTGTCATGGACGCTCGGCGGGTCTAATCGGCGAGCGAACGTATTTTCTCCTCGACGAATTCCTCGCGGCTCCTGATCCGTCCTGATCGTTCATCCGTATATATTTCTGACCGGCTTCATAGAGAACGTGAGTCGTATTTCCGCGGGAACTGAGCACTTTCTTTTCCATCGACGAACGGAGAAAGAGAATCGCGTGAAATCAGGGACGTGGGACGTTTCCACGCCCGGTGGCGGAGATGATTTTCACGAGCACAAAGTACGGTGTAAAGACCACGATTCGAGGAAACGGGCGTAGGTACTGAGAACGTGAAATGATTCAACCGAGAAAAAGCAGAGCGCAATAACGCCAAGGCTTGCCGTGTAACAGCGTCGGTACGTTACGGTAGGACACGGTCAATTATCTCAGTTTACCGGAGGAAAAAGTGCTCGTAAAACGTGGCCATTGTTATTGCACGAAATCGCTGCGAAGGCGGAGGAGCAAAACGAAGAACGTCTCTATATAATTCGTTTACATTCGTACGAAGAAATTCCATTGTTTTTGAGTGCAGGAAGAATCATGGAATATAGGTGGAACCGGTTGTCCTTGCTATAGAAACCAAATCTACTCATAAATGAACACACTTCCGTTGCTTTCCAATTTATACCATTAACAGCATTACCCACTGGGAGTTTGGTTGCGTCGAAGCTCACTCTGCTATAGAAAATTGTTATAAATTCTAAAGTTGTACGTGAGTCATGCGAAGCGGAGCATGATGCACGGTCGAAGCGGTATTATACACGTACATACGTGTTTTCGTCGATAACGAACATTCGAGCTTTTCATTCTACACGCATGCAGAAGTCCCCCCCTAAACCAATACTATCCACAGGTGGGGTCTCTTATGCGGACGTGTTTCCCACCGCGCATTATTACTACAAGATAGGGAATACTCTGCAACTATCAACTTACTTTAAACGGTACCGAGCAAATCTTCGCGCAAGGATTAATTAATTAAATCAATGTAGGGACCACTGGCGGACCCTTGAACCACCAACACTCGGGGTCAGTTATTTCACGCATCAAAAACTTAATTGACGTTGATTCTGTACGTAAAGTGGTACGTAAAGGTGCTCGTTCGAACGACTAAAAGACCGTCGTCTACGTGACTCGTTGTGCTGCTTGAATTTATGAGCATTCGTTTCTCCCGACAACGGGAGAAATAAAGAGGAATAGGTCTGCGAATCCCGGTTGGCGAAATTTCGTGCGACGTTTTTACAGCTTTCAGCCCTTTAATTTCACGCATCAAGGAATCCTCGTCGCCCTTCGTGTCTCCTCGCTTCCTTCAACCCTCTCCTTGTACTTGCCCACCCGTCCCTGCCGTTCCCACCATTGAAACTCCCGACAGAAGAAGACCTACGATGAATGCCGCGCTTGCGAGCCCGATGAAAGAAAGGGTTGAACGATAACAAGAAGAAAAAAACGCGCGAGGCCTTCCCCTTGCAACCCGTGGGGTTGCAACACGTCTGCCCGACGCCCGATAAAAACTGTCCCAACTTGTGTATACGTATATTCCCTCGAATCGGCCGTTGAAGACACCTGAAAGTGTCTGTGCGTATGCGAAAATCATCGCCACCCCAGGCCGCACCCGCGTAAAAGCCTCGAACCCTTTGTCTTTCTGGTACTTGTGCTCCGCCACGATTTTTACAACCGAGACTTCACCCACGGCGTTCTGGAGTTCTGTTAATTACTCTCGACACCGAATACCTTTGGAACGTGCAGGTTAGTCGAGGGAGAAGTACGCGCGGTAACGATCGACGAACACGGAAATAAGAAAAGCACCAGCAAAGTATTCCCCCGATGCATCGACGAATTACCCGAGTCGCCTGAAAATTCAGGCGGCGGATTGAAACGGGTTCGATACAGTTGGCTGTATCAATTGCACACGCAGACCACAGCCGAGGCACGCTTCGCAGAAGCTGTTGTGCGAATAAGCTGCGAACGTGGCTTAAAGCCTGGCCGTATCTCAGCGATCGTTTGTTGCTATTCGCCAGCCGGAAAATTGTCAGCTTGCACGTAACCGGCTGCGACATAGGAACCCCTATCGATCAAACATCCCCCTGAGATGGTTGATTCTGGCTGATGGTACTTGCGGAAGTACCAAGGGATTTCGATCGATGCGCTCGAAACCTCGTGCTATACCAGGAGGAGTCGGTACGAGGCATTTAAATGCCAGAGCTCGAAATGATCGCGTCCGCTTTTGCTCGAGCGGAGCAACGTGTATTCATTCACGTATGATTACGAGGCCCCCACTACTGCTGGGTTAAGAAACCCTGTCATGAATGTAGATTTGCAGAATCAGCTCGTTTTCTAATAACCTCCTCCGCGCATCTCTTCTTCGTGCGAGCTCAGCTGGCAGAAATAAGGATTGCGTCGTCGCCACCGATGTCGCGTACACGTTGATACGTGTTTACTCCAGATTGAGGCTCTGTTAGGGTTCCGTTAACTGGAAAATTGCGAGCCAGTACTGGGACCCTTGTGTTAAACATCGTGATCGGGGATTCGAAAGCGCATCGTATGTTCCAGTATTTACCTTCGTCCTAGACTTTCTATATCTCTTCGATCATTATTTCGACGATGATTTCTTCTTTCAGTTGGACGTGCTCTGTTTCTCGTGTTTTCTTCGTCGGGCCACGCCTATACAAGTTTACCTAAAGTTCCCTGAATTCGATTCACGAGCACGGTTCGATCGGTTCGATCGGTTGGAATTTTCGTCCGTCCTATACCCACTGTCGAATAACTGGCGTCCAGAAGGTTGCTCCACCTCGTATCTCGAGAGGTATGAATTCATTCATTAAAGACGATGGCTCTTTAAATGCGGACGGAGGAATGAGAGAAGCGTGGCCGCGTAGCATCACGGAGCGTGTGTACACGGGCTGTGTGGGCGTGCGCCATAGATCACGCAACCCTCGTTACAATAAGCCCTTTGACACACGACCAAATGGAGCCCACGCGTCTTTGAAAGGATCCCGCGAGCAACGGGCAAAAAGCGGATTCTTTCAGACCGACTCGCTCCATTCAACGGGCCTTCAAAGTTTCAGCTGACTCGTTAGCGAGACGAGACGATCGACCGGTTTTCTTGCACGCTATCTCTCGGATCGGAGCTCCCCGTTTTAAGTTTCCAATGCTTCTCTGATATCTGTCATGGTCTGGATCGCGGTCTACGGAGACAAAAACGTGTACCCTATCTGCCGGTATCTGGAATATCGTTCGTCGATGTGAAATTAAGTTGGTCGATCGGGCGGGGTACATTGCGTACGTATAATATAATATTGGTCACTGCGTCAGACTGTCCGTTAATCGGTGGTATTACTTCATCGGTTTAGCAGAGAGCACGGTAAAGGTTGTCTGCTTCCAGCGATGACGACATCGGGCTTGTCGAACTTGCAGCAAACGAGCCGTTCTATGAATTCCTTCGCGATTTCGACGTGTTTTGAGAGATGATTCGAGTTCTCGTCTTTAAAAGCAATCCCATTAGGGGACGGTAAGATTCCACTTTACCAAATGCCATGTGCCACTTTTTTTTTTGTCTCCCATCAATCGCAACGCGTTGCACAACAACGGGCGCAGATTCATGTAATTACTCTTTTGTCGAGACCGTCGGCTGTGTACGTAGCCGCGTAACAAGATATTCGGGTCGGAATTGAACGTTAAACCGTGATTTCCGTTTAATGATACACGCAGACTCTCCCTTTGTGTCTGTCCGTGCATGATTCACGAGGCCGAGGCGTTGCTCCGAAAACTCCTCTCGCAAAAACCTCGTGGAATCACTGCGAATGCATTTTTCCGCTCGTTCACGGCGAGCTGCGCTAATGGTATTTGTAACGACAAAAGGCGGCCCAGTATGGCTCTGATTCCATGCAATTGAGGTTGAATTACTATTTGCTTGCTGGCATTGCGTAAGGGGCTGCATCGGAGGTACTTTACATTAGCGGCCGATTCGAACAGCAAGCCTGGAAGAAGTGGTGTGGCGGTCAGGGTCGTGTCGCGCGTTACGTATTTCGCTATTTTTCAATCGCGAAATTGAACTAGAAGGGTTCACGGATCCTTCTTGGGACGCGTTACGATCAACCGTATATTCTATGCAGCAACTTTACCGCTTGACACAACCTGCCCGCGTATATTTTAATCCGCAAAGTATTATAAATACCCTTCCCTTATTGGCTTTTGTATGGAAACTTGCCTCTCCCATAGCGGTTATACAGACGTTCGTTCTGTCTATCTGTCGAAGGGCCAACGACCTGCGGTAATGCATACATGTGCCTGCACACAACACATAACTGCAACCTGCCCTCGAAGTTTCTTACGAAATCTCTCGTCTAGCTCTATTTTCTCTGTTATTTCTTCGCTTTGTACGCGCACTTGTGCTCTTGTCGGACGTATCATTACGGCGTAACAGTACATCGTGTGTGCAGTGGTTTTTGACGAATAAACGTGGATTCTTCGGGGGTACGTGTCTGAGGTAGGTCAGACGACGATAGTTCATTGGAACAAGAAAAAGATTTGATATTGGCCTTGAATTGAAATTATTCCTCTTTTATTGATACTAATCAGCTCGTGTAGGATTATACGATACAGCGCAGGATTCTTGTTTTCAAGTTCGAGGCTGTTCCACACCTTTTTCTCTATATATTTCCCACGTCGTTTATGAGATAGAAGCCGGGATAACTCGAAGTGTAACTCGAAGAGCTCCGGCAAATATTGATTATTTCTCTGCATGGCACTCTCTAGTCTAGACAGGATCTATGCCCGAATACACTGTACCGGCACGCAATCCTTTTTCCAGCCGATGATTAAGAAAGCAGATTTACTTAACGGATTGTATTATGTTGCGCGTCGTTGCCGGCAATGCGATGAACGAGCTTTACACGAGAAATTAATGCGGCGAATCTTCTTAGCGCAGGACTGAAATATGCCGGAGGAACAGAAGTCTGCTGGTGGGCCACCAGAAGTAACGGCAGAAAATGGAACGGGAACGAATTCACCGTCGAAAAGTCCAGTCAGTAAAGGCAAAGCTCTTGCAAGGATCACTCTCCTCGATGGAACAGTGAAAGACTTCCCCACAGATGTAAGCTATCGAGCGATTTCTCTCATTTCGTTGAACGAATGTTAAATTGTAACCGACGGCAAATTGATTTGATCACAGAGGAAGGCAAAGGGCCAGGAATTACTTGACACGATATGCAAAAGTATGAACTTGTTGGAGAAAGATTACTTCGGGCTTATTTACGAGGACAGGCACGACACACGAAACTGGTTGGATCTGGACAAGAGGATCACAAAATTTGTGAAAAGTTTGTTGCACTTTTTTTGTACGCGTAACAGACGCCAACGTTGGCGGAACGAGTGATCCTAACTGTGCTGCTTCTTTTTCCAGATGAACCGTGGAAATTTAATTTTGAGGTGAAATTTTATCCGCCGGATCCAGCTCAATTGCAAGAAGATATAACTCGTTATCAGTTATGCCTACAGATTAGGAACGATATTATCACGGGACGATTACCATGTTCTTTTGTGACTCATGCTCTTCTAGGTTCATATTTAGTTCAATCAGAAGTTGGGGATTACGATCCAGATGAGCATGGCCGTACATATTTGAAAGATTTCAAGTTTGCCCCAAATCAGACTCCCGAGTTAGTGGAGAAAGTAATGGACCTGCATAAAACGCATAAGTTAGTCTCGTCTGCTAATTAGCATTTTATCCATACGGTGCTGGGACCAACTTGCGAATGGTAAATGGGGAATGGTAAAGTAACCTTTTTCACATTTTTAGAGGACAAACACCTGCGGAAGCAGAGCTCCATTATCTCGAGAATGCGAAAAAATTAGCGATGTATGGAGTTGATCTCCATCCTGCTAAAGATTCCGAGGGCGTTGATATAATGTTGGGTGTGTGTTCATCGGGCCTTCTCGTTTATAGAGATCGATTGAGAATCAATAGGTTCGCCTGGCCAAAGATACTGAAGATCTCGTATAAGAGGCATAACTTTTATATCAAAATCAGGCCCGGTGAATTTGAGCAGTTCGAGTCGACTATTGGTTTCAAGCTGGCGAACCATAGAGCTGCAAAGAAATTATGGAAAGTCTGTGTAGAACACCATACTTTCTTCAGGTAAATGATTACCCGATAGTAATTTATATTGTTTAGCTGTGGCAATGTTCAAATTCTGTATACCATTGCTCTTCTATTCAAGGCTCATGAGTCCTGAGCCTGTAAAGAAGGTGGGTCTGATACCACATTTGGGTTCCCGATTCCGATACTCCGGAAGAACTCATTATGAAACAAAGAAGACTCCTATTGATAGACAACCTCCACAATTTGAAAGATCTTTAAGCGGTCGCCGCCCCACTTCTCGCAGTATGGATGGTAAAAAGGTTTTTCATACTCGCTAACTTTAGGTCTATTATTTCGCAAGTATTTTATTATACGTTTATAGCAATATTATCCCGTTAAGATTTATGAAATGTATGTGTACTCTGTGTAGCGCTGGGGGGTCCCAAACAAGTTGAATCTTACGGTTCAGAACCAAGCAAAAGACATACAATGAGCTATGAACCGGAAATGATTCCTGACATGGAGCACATAGATCAGCGGCCTAGTCCAATTAAAAAACAGAAAGAAAAGGTAAAACAGAATACACGTAATAAACTCTAAATATAGTGATAGTTAGTAGAAGGTGCATGAAATCGTCATGCAAATTGAAGATAATTTCGTGAAAGACCATCATATACAGGGATAATTTTTGCGGTCTACGCTTTCAAATGAAAGCTCAGATTTTGTCAACTTTGCTGATATAATATGATACAATATCTTACCATTCGTGTGAATCGATATTCTTGAAGTAGGAAAAAAGGTGATAATTATATTACGAAGATGGGAAATTGAGGAACACCAATTGGATCACACAAAAAACCATAAAATGTTTAAGTGAAAAATAGGAGTTATCATTATGCACTACATTTCTTCGAATAAATAGACAATGTTTCTTGTCACGGCATGCTGATAATTTACTGTATGTCATGCGTTAGACATAGCTGTATGCGTTAGATACTTTAATGCTATATTCATTCAAATTTATCGGAACAAGTCAAACAGATCATATGCAATTCAGTTAACATTTACTTGAATATTGCCCCATAAGACGGAAAATTTTTATTAAAAAGTTGAAACTCTTAATTATTAACTTGTACGCATTTATAGAAATTTAAAAACTTCCATGCCAGGAACTTAGAGATCTTATAATTGTCACTGGGAAGTGAACAAACGGCACTTGCATATATAACAATTTAATTTTACGAACTTGAATTCAATATTCACCTCGTAGTATTTCAATCATAAAAAACTAACCGACACCTAACTAACACCGGTAGCTCACACGCAAAACAAGCGCTGGAACAACATCAGCCAGCAGCACCAGTAGCCTGGAAGGAGAATATGACGCAGATCGTGGCAAAAAGGTATAGAATTTCACCTGGAACATACTGTCATGCATTAACCAACATACTTCTATTTGTATTAATATATGTGACCATTTGGTGTTTCCCTTTCTTTTTACAATGCATGTTGCTATCTTTCGTTTAATTATTTATTTTTTTGCATACATCTTACGGCCATCGCCTCAAAGCTGAATTTTCGAAGCGTGTGAGATTCAATTTTTCACAACACCCGTATCAGCATGCGCAGGTGCAAAGAATTGTTATCAATTATTCAACTGCGGCGATGCTTATATCCGCATGCAAATAGCAACTGTTCGTTGGATTCCGGGGTTTAGAATTTTAAGAAAATAATTCTTTCTTCCTTTAAAACACAACTTCACTTCTCGAAATCTTAGAATTATTTAAGAACACTTGAACGATGGATGGTTCTAATATTGTTTCGTGAATTGTCCTACGTGCGTGACTCCTCCGAAGACGTTCGATATCAAAAAGCTTATCGCAAACCTTGCTGTGTCCTTTTTAAGGGGTTCGGAATGCAAGTATGCGAGGTAGTGAAAATGGAAAAGGCTCTGATAGGAAAATTAGGGTTTGGGGCGTATGACTTGGTTCATGCCTGTTCATCATTGTGTAAGGGAGATAGGAAATAGGTCGATTTGCTATTGCTCATCTTAGTCATTGTAAACTATGAAATAGTTAGAAGCGTCAAAAAAAAGTTGCTCTTTATTGAATATAAACTCTGCTCAGGAAAGTATACCTTTATCTAACAAATCGACGACCAACATTTCTTGAGAGCGCAGACCGTACTGAATTTTCAAGCATGAAATGCGACGAGAATGCAAAAACACGTAGTTAATGATAGCTTATCAATAGAGTTGAATCGTGCTTATTGCATGAAGCAATGTGTGACTATAAATTTACTTATAGAAACCGGTCGGAGGTATTGCGGTCCTACCGCCCGGTGGTTTATCTAAGAAGAAAAAGGATAAGCAAAACGAAAGCGAGAAGGAGAATCATAATGATCTCAACAATTTCGATTTGATAAATGAAAGTGCTATTCTTGACAACAGCGATATGACCACGCCAAGTAAGAAAGAGCTGAAAAAGAAAGATGAGGAAATACCAGAAAAGAAAGATAAAGAAAAGAAAGAAAAAATAAAAGTAAGTATAGGATGTATAAAAAAAAATTATGATCACGGATGGTTCTATACCTTTGCACATGCGAAAAGAAAGAATCGACTAGTTTATACTTGAATTATTTTATCTTCGTCATCTCTACACGATGAGTACAGAAAAGCTCTGTAAGGAACCTTCCAAAAGTGTTGAAATATTTTACATTTATTCATATACGGTAAAAATTTCCTGATCAGCTAATAATGTTAGAATTTCTTAGACGCTCGTTCTAACGAGGGTGAGATTTTTATTTGTCGCACCCGCCTGTTAATGAATTTCTGCAAGATGGTAGAGAATGCTACACTGGAGTTGTATGTGTACGGCTTTGATGGTTGATGATGAATAGATTACAAAATATTTCGCATTAAATGAAATATTAGCAGGAGGGTGTAACCGATAATGATCTGTCTCTGCTAGACGGTTCTGGGTAAGTATCTTGTTGAGGAACACAGTTCTCTGATCAGAAAGCACTCTCGCCGTTCCGCTCTCGGGGGCCTTTAACAAAAATACAACAAGCCTGATCTGCCGTTTATCAACGGCCGCAGCATGGCTAAAAATTTGTCATAAATCGTACAAAAACAGAATATTATATATTACTGTGCACGGCTGTTAATACAATTTTGTATTCAACTGTATTAGATTTTTATTAGCTTTATTATGCTGCAATGTTTTTTGTTCTTTTTAAAGAAAATTTATCCCTCGTTCCACAAACTCCACAAGATTTTTACACGTTTCTTTACGCATTCTGTAGGATGACAAAGCAGAACCCCGATCAGTTAATACGCCATTACTGTATTTATGCTATCGCAGGGAGAGAATAACTTTAGCCCTTAGAGAATCAAGCTAGACAGTCGGGAATTTCGACTTTATTCCGGCTAGTGAATAGTTCCATATATATTTGTAATGATTAAGAGAAAAATGGTTTCCTTTGTCTAGCAATGATTCCGAGGGTTGATCTTCCAACAATTAGCTTCCTTTGGCATATATTTTTGAGAAACAATTGCTAGATATAATCAAAAATAAAATTGAGTGATCAATCACTTTTATCGAAAGAACAACGACCACTCAATTTTGTTCGTTTGTGTCACAATGTATATAGCATGTTTTTGGTATTGCATGTTCTTTTTGTTTTATTATATGTAAGAGTCCAGTTGGTGGCTTCTTATTTGGCAAGAAGGACAAGGACACGAAGCAGAAAAAGCAGAAAAAGAATAAGGAACCAGAAGAAACGGCGAGCAAAAGTGATACGGAATCAAATTTGTCTGCATCAGAAAAACATACCAAACCTTTGTCCGAAAAATCAAGCAATGAAAAAACTTCACAGTCGCCTACTTACACCAAACCTTACGATTACGAAGAAGCAGAATCGTCCCCAACCAAAAAGCCTTTCACACCGCATGGATTTTCATACGAAGATAGGCCGGCATCGCCCGAAAAACAAAATCAACAATACTCATCTGCTGGAAGTCGAAAGGCTACAGGTTTAGCTTTTAATTATGCGCCAGGCGAAGAGAGAACAGTAGCTGAGTCAGCAGAGAAAAGAAAAGCCAAAGAAGTGGAAAATACGCCCTCTTCTGTTGGTCTGAAGACCCCCGGTCTCAACTATGTGGAATCTGCAGGATTAAAGGAACAACAAAAGGCGACATCCAAACCAGACATCGATACAAATGCATCAGCCGCTTTTATTGCTGCTGAGCAAGTTCAAGATGGTGCTAATCGTCAAGAAATCGTGGGACAACCATCAGTTACAGATACCAAGCTTGAAAACCACATCTTACCACTCCCAGATGGTTCTAAAATTATTGGAGGTGTTATCTATACCAAAGATGGTAAACCATTAGATCAGAATAGTCTAGGGCCTGAAAATAGCAAGATAGTGAATGGTAAAGTTTGTACACAAGATGGAAATCCCATTAAAAAATCCGAATTCGGTCCACAAGGTATTTACATTAATAACGGTATACTTACGACCAAAGATGGAAAGCCGGTGAATCAGGAAGTTTTGGGCGTGGAAAGAAATTTTATTAAAGACGGCATCGTATATAAATCTAGTGGGCAGACACTCGACCAACACTTAGTTGGCCTAGAGCACACAATAGTCAAAGAAGGTAAAATCGTTGCGGAAAATGGAAAACCTATACAATATAACAAATTAGGTAGTGATGGTACATATATAAAAGATGGTCTTATATTTACATCTGACAACAAACCACTTACGCAAGGGTCGTATTGTATAAATGAGGATTATATTGTCGGAGGCATTATATGTAATGAAAATGGAAAACCATTGAATCAGTTTGCAGTAATACCTGACGAAACTTATATTTCTGATGGATTAATGTACGGACGAGATGGTAACGTCATTTCTAATGGTGTTTTGGGGCACGAAGGCCACTATATAACTGACGGAAAAATATATTCCAAAGATAAAAAACCAGTAAAACATGAAACCTTCAATTCAGATGGATCTGTTATAAAAGATGGTATAATTTATTCAAAGGAGGGGAAATTTCTGAATCAAGGATCACTGCTTCCCTGTGGCGCACATTTAAAGGAAGGAAAAATAGTTGGCAAAGATGGAAAGCCAGTAAAACATGCATTTTATAAACTTGATGGGAGTTTTGTAAAAGATGGTATTCTGTTTGATAGTAACGGCAGGCCTTTAAGCCGGATACCCCGAATAGCAGATGGAAGTTTTATTAAAGAAGGAATTATATACGACGAAACTAATAAGCCGTTGTCGCAAAGTCTGTTTAAACCTGATGATATCGTAATTAAAGACGGTATAATTTATGATACAAATGGCGTAACTTTGTCTGATGCTTCTCTTGGGCCAGATGGTTTAACGATTAAAGATGGAATTATACTTGGAAAAGATGGTAAACCTGTTAAACAAGAATCATTTGGTTCAAATGGTAGTTACATTAAGAAGGGAGTGATTTATGCCAAAAGCAAAAAACCTTTGAATCAAGATTCACTAATATCCGAAGGGACATCCATTAAGGATGGCAAATTGTATAGTAAGGATGGAAAGCAACTGAAATTTTCCTTCTTTAAACCAGATGGAAGTTACGTCAAAGACGGTCTTGTACACGGCAAAGATGGTAAACCCATGAACCTGTCCTCGGCACTTCCAGAGAATACCTGTATTGCAAATGGGGTAATTTTTGAAAATAACGGTGTATCATTGACTAAAGATATGTTTGGATCTGATGGGTCGTATGTCGCTGGTGGCTTAATTCATAACAAGGATGGCAAAATAATTTCTGAAGGTGTTTTTGGGCCTGACGGTAACATTATTAAAAATGGATTAATCATTGGAAGAGATGGAAAACCATTGACTCAAGATGATAAAGGACCAGACAATTTGGCAGTTAAGGACGGAAAAATTGTTGATAATCAAGGAAATCCTAGAAACTTGGCGTCTCTTATTCCCGACGGATGCTACATTAAAGATGGTATCGTTTACAATAAAAATCAGTGCCCTTTAAAACAAGGAGCATTCAAACCTGATGGTGGTTACATTAGAGATGGACTTATATATGAACAGGACGGGTCATTGTTGAATGCTGGCACTCAATTGCCTGCTGGAACTTATGTTGAAGTAGGTAACTCCTCCATCAAATTTGACGCAATTGAACTTCTTTCTTTGGGGAACACTGAAATACATTGTTTATAGTACAGGGTGGGACTTAAAGGAACTCTTCGACAATTCAAGTACATATTATAAATTAAAAGTTTCAGTCAACTTTCGTATTTCTTAATTATTTTGTTTTGCATTTATTTAGCTTTTACTATCCATTTTTTAAAAATTGTTTATAGCTCATGAAATATAAGAGATAATTTAAAAATATTACATTATTATAAGACTCCAAAGATCATTGAAATATTAGAGTAATGTTGATTATAGTGCACTTATTATTAGTAGTTTCATGACATGCATCTTAGATAATGTTCTGTGCTGTTAGTTCTTAAGTATATTTAACTATTGTATGCACCGAATGTGTGTTAGCGATATAAACTACAACAGTAGTTACTAGACAGTGAAGATTAAGGTCATCTTGAAACCAGTGCAAGTACTAAAAATATACATAGCTCATTGAATTTTTTACATTTATCATAATTTTGTGTACATACATCTTACTCTTTTGTTGTAGTTTATAACTCGTAAGGCATTAGTTACACTGTAGTTGTATTTAGGTACAGGTACAAGGCGATGGTACAACCCCATATATGACAGCAACCGCTGTTACTACACGCACCGCGACTATGCACGAGGATCTTGAAAAAAATCAAAAGACCAGTCAGGTTTGTAGTTACATTTCAAACAACCTAGTGCTTGTTTATGATTTATCATACAAATTTTCTTGGTTGCTATCTATCCTAAACACGTATGTCTCTTAGATAGTTAGTATCACCTTTTATATTTTTTATTTTTTTATATATTAGGTAGAAGAAAAAACGGTAGTGCACACAACGGCAACCAGTGCAACAAGACAAGAACAGAGGGTAGTTACACAAGAAGTACGAGCAACAAGTCATGTACTGTCTGAAGAACAGGTAATGATATATTATTAGCTCGAATACATATTAAGCTGACAATTAATTAATAGATGATGCATGGAAGCATTTATATAAACGACCATCTGTCACGTCTTGGTTAATTCTAATATTTGAAATATGTATGGTATATTATTTTACTTGCTAGTAGTGTGGTCACTGCACAACATATTCAAATCATTTCTCTTTCGTGTATCGAGATTCGCATAACAGTATAAAGCTTATGGTTTTTTTTATTGTGTATACGTAATTCCAAATATATACAGAATTCACTTATATGTAATATATGAATATATAAAAGATCATGCACATTCAGTATACATATCACAGGATCATGTACGTTTAAATACAGGGATTATAATTTTTTTTTTTGATGAATTAATATTACATAACTCATTCAGGATATCGGTTGATTAATATAGTATTTAACCAATGCTATTTTTCATTTAATTATTTTTTTTTTATTTTTGTAATTAATTTCGCTGGCTTGGTTAACACATTGCATGGTGTAGCTGTACTCACGAAGGCTCAGTACATCCAGCTCGAGCAGCGATGATTCAGGTACTCCTATTGACCTAGAAGATGACCAACAGGCTTTCTACAACCAATATTATCAGGTAAATTTTATAGGGGGAATGTAATAACAATAATGAAGCTACATTTGTTTAGAAACAAGCTGCTACATTTTCTTATATACATAGGCATAGATTAAAATGTTATTTTAACAATTAAATTCTGAAGAGGAATCTTTATCAACGTTAAGTATATTTGCTATGCAAAAAATATTCTCACATCGATATGTTTCTGTAATACTGCACCTCTGATATTATTGCTACTAATACTAACATGGTCATACGAGTATATGTATTATTCAAAGTATTTAATATACATCGTATATTTTTAAGCAGTCATTTCGTATTGGTACCTATTGCTTAAGCTTCATGGTAACAAAAAATAACATTCATAAAATCATGAACAACAGAATATAAATGTACCCTGTATATCAGAAGCACTGGTTTTAAGGTATTAATAGTGGTATGATAAAGTCAACCAAGTTTTATAGTAGTGCTTTGAATTTATATTTGTAACATGTTAATATAATTGTACAGCATCGATAATGTATGTCATCTTTAAGATTAATATATACTTCGTCATTTACTTTTAATGTGAAAAGGAAAGGACATAATATGTATTTGATTCAGGGGGATCCGGCCGGTGTCGTTGAAACGGAAACTCACGTTTACAAAGCAGAACCAGAGAATAACGTAACAACAACAACCACAGTTCCATTAGTAGCAACTGAAACTAGGAAAGTAGCTGTTGAAAGTGAAGACGGTATGTACAGCGTAGCTGGAGAAATTGTTAGTTCTCAGACAATATCCAGTAAAACTCGCACTGTTGAAACAATAACGGTAAGCATTTGATGTTTTCTAAATGCACAAACAATTTAATATTGCTGTGATCCCGGGTACATCAATTATTGCATTTTTAGTACAAAACTGAAAAGGATGGAGTTGTAGAAACCCGAGTAGAACAGAAAATAACAATACAATCGGATGGCGACCCAATCGATCACGATCGCGCTTTAGCAGAAGCAATTCAAGAGGCGACTGCTATGAATCCTGATATGACAGTAGAAAAAATCGAAATCCAACAACAAACAGCACAGTAACTGGTTACAAATCTAAAATCGCTTTCTTAGAAATTAAAGGGCACTCTCTGTCTAAAAGATATAAAGATTACGAGTTTAAAAAACGAATGCATTTTATCAGTGCGCAGTATCAATAATCTGCTTGTATCTTAATATTGTCAAAATTTGTTTAAACGTTCTATTAACTGAAGAGAGTTAATCAGAAATAACATTCATCTTCTAACAGTGGGAAAACACATTTTCTTGTAACAAATGTGACCCAATATTATGAGCTTGGACTTGATTAAAAATCAAGTTATTTAAAACAAACAAAAAATGAAAAACAGCAATCATATTTTTTTCTATAAAAGTCGCGGTACCCTGTACCATAAACTGCAGTGTTCATATTCGTTGTATGTATTATTTGCATACAAAAAGGCATAAATGTATATTATACATATTATGTATACATAGTAATGTATGTACGTAAAGAAAAAAAAAGAAGTTGTTCGTTGTTGTATAAATAAGACAGAGAGCCCTATAAACTCACGTAACTAGTTCACGGCGGACAGAAACATGATATTAATACCATGTCTCGTGTGAGAATTATATTACATCGTTTATCTAAGGTTTGTTTAAATAATATCCATGCCTCGTTCAACAATGCTGAAAACGTATTCATAAGTTCAATTTTTTTAAAGCATTTACAGATATACTTCCCTTCTTAATTTAAACTTTTATTTTTAAATCTTCGTCGTTGAGCCTAATATAGGTAAGAAATAAAAACAACTGAAATAATATTGAAAACGTTTTGACAAGTCAGAGATATGTAACTATATTATTATTATGCGACTGAATTACACAAGCAGTATAATATACTTATACATACAATGTAGTTCTTATGGACCTATTAACATAAACCAGTTACTCAAAGATGAGTATGCAGAAAGTAATACACGAAGACTTATAAGAGATGCAATTTTTTTCGTAACGCTTTGTGCGATTTAAATATTCCTTTTTTTGTATAGGTTGATTATTTGTGACATATTTTGCAAAGTAAAAGTTACATGATGTTTTATTATGTGGCAGCACTCTAAATATGAATATTAATATATACAGTAAAAAAAAATATATATATATACATGTACACAACACTTTTTCGTTAATTAATGACAAAGAAAGGAATCCATAAAGCTTCCCTTAAACAAAGTATTACTATTTAGCATTGTGAAACAAAAAAATATATGTTGTTAACATTGCTATTGTATACAACTCTTATTTAATAATTTAAAGATATGCATTTGGGGGCTATGTGGATTTTCTTTAATTATATACTTTAAAAAATTATAGGATTTATTAATAAGAATAAGATAAAAAAGATTATATGTATGTAACTTCATACCAAGAGCTATGATGCATTGGTCAGCGTATATGTCTAAATTTAGCCATAACTTCTGTAGTTTTAAGACTACAAATTCGTATAAGATTTTTTTTTGTTTAATGGTTTATATTTAATTTTTGTATGGACAACACAGAAATATAGCTAAGGAGAAAAGGCTGAAAACCTGAATTTACAATAAAATTATTAAGATACAAGTCATACTTTGCAACAATAAATCTATATAAAATATATATAAAATTATAAATATTACAAAATACCACAGCTTCATATAATTACGTATGGATCGTATATATTGTATACGGTGGAATTATGAAGCAACATTAAAATATGCATATCACACTGTAGGAGGCTTGTTTATACCTTTGTTCTTCCAAGTGTTGTTGAATATCGCTCTTGTATTTTGCGCAAAGAATTCATTTTCCTAAACTAAACGATACGTTCACGTGTAAACGATAAATCACTCCTTTTACTTTTCTAGTTTCCACAGAAAACTTAATGAATAGAATCAAATATCTGTCTATACATAATTAGTTTTCTAGCTGTTTATATTTATTGCATCCTCCTGGTGATTCAATTTTTCTTTCATAGTTAGGGCCACCAATAGGTGTTGTTAAATTATATTACATTTTCTAATGTATTAGTATTTCTGTAGAACAAAGGATAATCATTAACCATCTACGTGCGAACTGCATTTCGTCTTGTATGTTATATTTCGTTATACACTGGCAGCTAATGAATTGTTTGAATGTTATAAAATATATACTTTATATACATCTCATTTTATTTCATAATATTAGTTCGTATATTCGATATGCTCAACCGTTTCATTAATTCATTGTCTTATGTATGAGCAATATTAGACATTTAACAAATCGTTTTTTATGTTTCAATATTATAAAAGGCAGTAAAGTTATGACAATGAAGAAACTGATTTTCTACTTGTACCTTTTGTACTATGTAATTTCATAAATTATGTATTTCTTTTTATTGTATCTAACATTCCATGCTTATAGTGACTAACAGTTATGTATCATAAATACCTGTGTCTTTTAAAGTTTATTTATTCGTTTGTTAATAAAATTATAACTATAATTTTATATTAGCTCTGCTTGAAGAGGTCGGCATGGAATCATACGCAATGAATTACATAAACCACAGTTTCTTCATCACATCCAATTCGAATGCTTTTTGAGTTTTACATGCTGTACGATGTTAAGCTTTAAACGTAAGATATTATGGATCTTCAAGCAGTGTACAAATGTAGTTTATAGCATTTTGTACTTTAATACTTCTGTGGTTTATTTAGTGATAACATAATAAGTATAATATATATACTTAATATTATAGTTCTTTGATATAATTATACAATAGTATTTTACGTGTAAGAACGTCGGAACTGTTTATCTTTGCACGTTTTGTTATATTTAAATTGAATTATCGTTTTCCACGCATGAATATCAATGTACTTTATTTTAGCTATGAAAATCTTATGTTACTGCACATATAATATAAATTTCGCCTAAGTGCTAGAAAGTTGTACAAAATAATTGTTATTAGTTTAACGCCACAGCTTTTTTTTACCATAATTTGCCATACATTTTCTTTCAGCGCGCATTTTGATCATACACATTATTTTCTTCCTTATGCACGACTTTTCAGCAGCCAGGCAATAATTAATCGTTTATATACAAATTATTTAATATATTACGTACATTATAAAACAAAATTAATTGAAAATGAAAAATTGACGATAAATAATTTTTTAAGAAAAAGGATATTAATAAACAAAAATAATACCTCCAATTGAAAGATCTTGTTTTGTTGCATGCGTATTGTGTATAATTTCGTAGCGTTAATATATCGGAAGATGATTCAGATTGGTGGTAATTTAATAGCTTTATTATTTAGTAAGGGCTGTTCACTGCGATGTTCTTTACTTTTAGTTATGTTACTCCAGAAAGGTCTCGGTGTAATATGACCATTTTTTACAGCACTTGCGCCTGTTGCTAAATCATAGTAATCGGTCACTGATTAGTAATGTCTGTACAAATAATTATTAATGATTTATAACCGTTTAAATAACTTCTTGTATTAATTTACCTATTTTCCACGACGGAAATACGCGTGATTGGGTTTCATTAATTGCAGATGATATTGTCATAGGCAATTTTGGATTAGGATGTTGAAGTATTGCTCTAGATATCGATTCTTTTAATGCGGGTGGTAAATTCAATGAACCTATGACGCGTAGAATGTCAATACAAAATAATATCTGTGTTGCAAAAATTTTGTAGATTCATACTTGCAATGTCTTCATCCTGCGTAGCGGTTAATGATTTTTTTGTATGATACAGGTGTTTCTTTATCTTAAATCTTTTCATGAAACATCTACATATGTCTGTCACCGTTTTTCCGTCGAGAGTTCCTGCGAATTAATGCCATTTAAAATAAAATGGTGATACGATGGAAAACTCGGAATACAAACATACTTATTGTGTCATTATTGGCGATAAGATTTTCTTTATATCTATAACATTGAGTTACAGGATTGCCTTGTAAAAATAAGTCTGTTAAAGAAACGAAGCAGCTTATACTTTCTGTTAAATCGTCGATATTGTCGATCAAATTATTCTTAGCATCTAAAACCTCCAGTTTACGTAAATCTCTTATATTTTTTAGAGATGTTATTTTATTACTCGAGATATTAAGTATTTTTAAACAAGACTGGAAGCAAAAATTTTATCATAAAACATATAGTATCAGAATATTGAAAATCCAACACTTACGGATAATGTTAGTATGCTTCGAGGGTCGAGACATAATGATTCTCCAAACGTGAGTTGCTGATTTTCTATTTGTAAAACAGCTAAGTACTTTAATTGTTCAAGACCCTCTAACACCTGTATTTTATTATATCCTAAATATAGCGTTTCTAACTTCTTCAAAGAATCCACATTTTCTATTTTACTTATTACGTTATGCTGCAGATACAGATGCGTTAAATTTGACGCGAACTGCAGATTTTCTATCATCGAAATATTGTTATTTTGTAAATATATTACTTTAAGATGTTTGTAATTAACAAAGTTACCCTACAGTAACATAATTAAATGTACAAGTTATTATTCATTGTTGTTACATTCAATAAAAATAACTTACGATACTGCTGATAAACATATTGTTCATACGTAAGTGAGTTAAGCCATACAGTTCTTCCTTTCGTATCTTTTTACTAAGGGATTTACTTAATTGTTCTTCAGAACACTTCCTTTCTATATATTCCGCCGTTAATCTCACCATGACTGTAAAATTTTATCAAATAATAAATGCAAACGGACTACGCATTCCCAATTGATCAAACATTTCTTAGAACGACGCGCCTTTTCCACGCGACATCTGTAGATCTCTTCATGATCAACCGTGTTCTGTTTTAGCGACATCTGAGATTGTTTTCAAAATAAGTTTTTAAAGAGAGATGATCATTATTTTTCCAGTTTTAAATGGTGTGAAGTTAAAAACGATGCGATGATGGACGTGGATTTATTAAGGCCGGGCACTGTGCCGATATCTCCCGATACAATTCTTTGGTTTGAATTTTTATTAAATCCTTCTTTATTACAACAACATTTGTCCAAACCTTTTCCAGGTAACTAAACGTGTAACCTTAATTATTTGGTTTAATATAAATAGCGTAAAATGTCTATCAAAATCGTCGCTTCAATGACATAATCGTGACACTGTTATTTCAGATCCTTCAGCTACAGATTTAATAATCAAATTTATGACAATAAATTCTGAACAGAAGGAAAATGAAGTGAAAATTGTTGACGCCGAATCGAACGATGCAAAATCAACCACTACAAATAAATGGACGCATCGAAATCTTGCTTTGAAAATTCTTTCTTTAAAAGTAGCGGCGCATTTAAAATGGGATCTAGATATTTTAGAAAAGAAATTACCATTGCCAATACAGCTAACGTTACTGCAAGATCTTCTTTATATAACGTCTGATTTAATTGTCGAGATACCAGCTTTACCTGAGTTTTCGTTGCAACCAATTTCTGATCAGGTTTTATTTACAATTGTACTATACCATAGGTGGCATATAAGAGCAATCATTTATAGAGCCTTGAATAATAAACAGACAAAGCAACAATTTCTTCATATGTAAGATGTTAAACATTGTATAACTATAATACGTACAACTTTAAGATTGCGTGTGTAACTTTTTTAATGGCAAATATTTATCACGCATGTTAGACCAGGTATCCAGGAATCTGCTTATGTACTGCCTGGTATAATAGATGACATAATCAGAAAATTGGACAGCCAGGTCCCCAATAGCGTGAATGTTTTAAATAATGTTCTCGAGAGTAAAGATATAAGTCCAAAAATGTTGTCCTTCGATACTTTTCAAACATTGACCGAAGATAGCACAGAGATAAAGCAAAATTGGGAAAATATGCATCCTATAAATTTGGATGAATTTAAGTGTCAGGTACGATGTGTTTTTGTTATTATTATACAATATTATCTTTTATACTTTTTCGTTATTCCTGTCCTTCAGATACATTATGATCTAGCAAGATTTCATTTATTGAAAGAAGAGTACCAAGAAGCAAAGCGACACATGATACAAGCCAAAGAATTGTTTTATAATCTTAGTAATTTAGAAGATAGGTTGTATTGCGTGGTTCGCAAAGAGTTTTTAGACGGTTGTTGTTTGGCATGCGAAGTACCTATAGACGGAGTTACTTCCAATCTTACGCAACAGCTGCAAACATCAATTGAAGATCAATATACTGTATGCATCTTGAAATATGATATAAAAAGTAACTTGTGTACGAAATTAGTAAGGATGTTTTGTTTCAGAATATATTACAAATTTTGCAAGTGGACAATGTATCCAGAGAAATTCCACAAGTGTACAGAGATAATTTGGAACTGGACGTACAAGGAGGATCTGTGAATAGAAAGATCGTTGTAGCCCGTGATCTTTTGCTTCAGATACAGTGTTTAAATTTAGTTAGAAAGGTTTTAGATGGTACTATTATTCTTGGCGACTATGTAACAGAAATACAAGCAGCTGGCAGCAAAGGGATCGATGTATTTTTTGGGGTAAAATCATTTTCGTGTTGTCATATATACATACATTTACTATTACCTTATTGCCCATTTTGTGTATTAAAAATTCTCTTCAGGCTTTTGGAAATGTATTAGAAAAAGCAAATGCTACAGATAAAAAACGTATTTCTCGTTACCTTCTGTATCTTGTAAATACAAGTAACATCGAGGGTATTGCTTCAAAAATACTTAGCGATCCGCTATATATAGCATTGTTTGATGAGAAAGAACTAGATGAAATTCGAACATCAGCCAGTGCCGAGGAGTTTGATATACCAGATTTGTTGCTAAAAAATGATTGGGGTGTACCATTAGTAACGTATACTCGTTAGTACATATCGATATAAATTTGATATTTTAACATGGCGATTAAGAATACAATATTGCTCTCACATACAAACTTTCTACTTGCAGAAAGTTCAAGGATAGAGATATTTGAATTGGAGCAAAGATTAATACATTCATATGATACAAGTGAAATTCATGAAATACTAATACACTTAGATGGTAAACATCGAATGAAACCTTTATGGCATGTAAATAGTTGCTGGGAATTACCTATTCCTTTACAGAGCGTTGTAATGTCTTTACCTAGAGGGTTCCTTCAAGATTATTCATATGTGTTGTTAGCAAAAAGTAGAGAATTAATAACGTCTAAAGACTTCGAGGGAGCAGTTGAAATTTTAAACATATTAGAGAAAGAAGCACAACAGCATTCGCAAAGTAGTAACACATTACTATTTAAATTGTGTAAACTGGTAAACTGGGAATGTCTTCTTGTTGAAATTTGGAGATGCCTCCATGCTTGGCCAGCAACAAATATATGTAAGCATATTTGAGTACATCACTTACTTTCTTATAAATAAATTAATTAAAAAAAAATTTTAACAGGCGACACACAAAGCTTAGTAACAAGATGTAAGCAATGCCTAGGAGCATTGCAAGCGACAGATCAAGTTATTCCGCGACAAGAAATTATCGAATATTGTACGGTATTTCTTTTAAACATGGCAGAATGGGACTATTTAACAAGCTTAGAAAAACGTTGGAGTTACTCTGAATTTGCGGCGGCTATTAGTAGTGTTTGCCAAGATATTGTTAAATATAAGGGAGGAAGAAAATTTCCAAGAGAAGCGTGGGATATGGGTTTGTTTCATGACACCATATAAGAACTTCAATATCAAATTTTTGGTATCACATTAAATTGTCTTTTGTAGTTTTGGCTGCATTTGGGCCAAGTAGGGATCAGCCGCAAAAACGAAGTAATAGTGGTAACAGCGGGACAAGTACTGGTAGCGCATCGAGAGATGTTATCGCTAGCATTGGAGGGACTCTTAGTAGATTACGAGAACCTATGGTTCTAACTGTTGTTATTTCATTGTTGGCACGTTTACGAAACGTTTTACGCGATGAATCTAGTCTTGAATTACATACACAGTATCTATCTCTTTGGCCAGCTGGTATACCAAAGTAAGTTTTCATGAATCTGTATTGCTTAGCACCATTATACATTTAAGTAAATATGAATTTTCAGTGCCAATTCCTATAACATCAGAAGCATAGGAGAATTACTGTTTCAGTTGTTATCGCAAGCATTGAAATATTATCCGAGCAATGTTCCTTGGCTCAGATTGATGGGAGATCTGAATTTTGGTACGTGTCAATAATAATTGGAATATTCCGGAATTAAAAAAATAATTTACTATTTTAGTTCTAGGATATTATGAGAGTGCAATAAAGTATTATTTAGAAGCTATTATGGTAGCTAGCGATCTATTTAGCCAACCAGTACCACGATCACAGATCGATGATCTTGTTTATAGGCGTATGATTAAATGTTGTGCTCATTTGCAATGTTATACTCAAGCCGCAGTATTGTGCCAATTTTTAGAGGAAGTAGATTATTCTTTAGCGTTTAAAATGGCAGCCAGTGATCAGAAGAGTTGCGCACCAGCCGATGCTATGGATGCATATTACCACTGTATATGGGACACTACAATACTTGAGTATCTTATTCATTTACATACGAAACGTGGTGAACATCATCGGAAGCAATTAGCGGTTTGTAATTAAATATAATTTACTTTCAAATATAGATGTATTTCTATAATATGTAACCTTTTTCAGATTAAGGTAATTGGTTTGTTGGAACTGAATTCCAATAATAACGAAGAAATACAGAGAGAGGCGGCGAACATTCGGAAAGCAAAATTTTTAAGAGCATTAGCAAAGCAGTATGTTTATTCATAAAAATCAATATGTACAGAGTTTTGTATGATTGTTGAATAATTTCGTATCCAGTCAAATATAACATTTTTTACATCTATAGTTACAGTTGCATTGAGGCAATCAAATCTCCCTCCCTTTCTGTGGACAACTCGTACCAATCACAGCATTTTGTTTTTTGCTCTAATCGATCTAATGAAACACGGAATTGATGAAATAACATTAATTTTGTATAATTGTTTATTAAATTAACATCGTGCAGAAAAACATATTTTTTTAAATATAAAGGATTATTTTGCTTGTGTTGTAAAATATTATAATTGTTTCTTATGTATCATTTTTTTTAAGTGAGTCATCTACGATCACCCCTTATCGTTGAATACATTATTGTGTAGCTCGACAAGTGCATATTATAAGTGTACGTAAACGTATACATTAATTATGTTTGTACGTTGGAAAGAAAACTTAATATACAACGGAGGATTGCAATAAACAGAGCAATCGTGTAATACGTAAGAAACGTGCATAGTACCGTTGAAATTTACAAATCTCATGAAATTGTCTTCATAAACAAGGCGCCATGTTCTTGCAACGCCATAATACTGTTATACGACGACGTTTCGTTCTTACGGGCGGAGAATGTTTGTAATTAAAACCGCATGTGAAATATAAAAGGCCCAGTCTGGTTCTAAATAGTCTTCTGCGGCAGCATACATTCTAGGAGTTTGATTTTGGTGAGTAACGTGAAAAAGTTTGTGGATACTTGTTGAAATTCTGAAAGTTTTGAATACCATTGGTCATTGCAAATACCTTGACTCTACTACGAAAAAGACGAGTGAAAGAGATAGAGCGCGAAAGAGACAGAGTAAAGTCTTATAGTGAAAGAAAAAAAGAGAAGGGGAGATTATGAACGCTACTAGTGGCTACACTGTATTACATGAAAATTTATTCAGATAATTATCGTATTCGTAAAATTATCATTGAGAATACGATAGAATCAAGTGGTGTAAATCAATAAAATTCACAGATATTTTGATTTGATTGCGATGGTGAGAAGTTGGCGTCAAGAATGGGGTAACAGGAGTGGGAGTTTGTAGTAAAAACAATGCTGGATCGCTGAGCAATTCTACGTAAGTACATATGTATAATTTTATCATTCTTTATTTTCACTTTAACATATAAATTCTTTATATTTACCATACTAAAGATATTATTGATCTATCTTATATTTCGTGTATACGATTTACCAAACCTATCAAATGTCTAACCTCACATTTAACATAATATTTATTTATTTATTTAACAATTGCTTAACGTTTGTCTATATTAATGAACACAACCCGAATGATTCGTAAATATTTTCTTTACATTCAATTGAAATGCAGCTTCGCAATTTTAGAAGCAAAGTAATTAGGTGCAAGTATATGAAAGCGCACGCTAGAAAATTTTTTTGTTCTTTGTAACTTAATACGATTATATTAAATTGCAGGTTGTTTCAAAGTAGGAGTACCACAAAAAAAGTCATAGGTGTAGTTTACATATTACAGTATTTATTAACATGGATGATGAAGAAGGGTCATCAAGTTCTGGACCTATGTCTTCGTTAAACAGTTTGTTCTCGTTCACTAGTCCTGCTGTAAAAAAGTTGCTTGGATGGAAACAGGGCGACGAAGAAGAGAAATGGGCAGAAAAGGCAGTCGATTCTTTAGTAAAAAAACTAAAAAAAAGGAAAGGAGCGATAGAAGAATTAGAACGTGCCTTAAGCTGCCCGGGTACGCCTAGCAAATGTGTAACAATTCCACGAAGTTTAGATGGTAGATTGCAAGTCTCGCATCGCAAAGGTTTGCCACATGTAATATATTGTCGAGTGTGGAGATGGCCGGATTTACAATCGCATCACGAGTTGAAACCATTGGAACTATGTCAGTACCCTTTCTCTGCAAAGCAGAAAGAAGTTTGCATCAATCCTTATCACTATAAGAGAGTGGAAAGTCCAGTGCTGCCGCCGGTACTAGTCCCTAGACATTCAGAATATGCACCTGGACATTCATTGTTACCATTTCAACAAATAGCGGAGCCAACAATGCCGCACAATGTATCCTACTCTTCCAGTGGATTTAATGCTGGATCTGCTGGTGGCGTAAATCCAACATCGCCAATGTCATCTGTTGGATCAGTTCCAAGTCCAGGAAGTACAACATCGCCAAATCCGCAAAGTCCATATGGTACTAATGGATTACCAGAAACTCCACCACCAGCATATTCTCCGCCTGAGGATGGTTCACAACCTGGACAATCACCGCCTCCTGATCCAGCAGCAATGGATACAACAGGATCGGCAGAAGTAGCTCCAGTATGCTACCAGGAACCGCCTTATTGGGCCTCCATTGCATATTATGAATTAAATTGCAGAGTGGGCGAAGTTTTTCATTGTCATTCTCACTCTGTCATTGTGGATGGTTTTACAAATCCAAGCAACAATTCTGATCGTTTTTGTCTTGGACAGTTGTCCAATGTAAATCGTAATTCTACTATCGAAAATACAAGAAGACATATAGGCAAAGGCGTACATTTATATTACGTAGGCGGGGAAGTCTATGCAGAATGTCTATCTGATTCTGCTATATTTGTGCAATCTAGAAATTGTAATCATCATCATGGATTCCATCCTAGTACAGTTTGCAAGATTCCGCCAGGATGTTCATTGAAAATATTTAATAATCAGGAGTTTGCCCAATTACTTTCACAAAGTGTTAACCATGGTTTTGAAGCAGTTTACGAATTAACAAAAATGTGCACTATAAGGTAAAACATTTTACATAATAGTTAATGTTTAAGAATCTATAAATATATAATATATAGATATATGCTTATACATGTATTTGTTGTAGAATGTCATTTGTTAAGGGTTGGGGTGCTGAGTACCATCGACAAGATGTCACATCCACACCCTGTTGGATTGAAGCACACTTACATGGACCTTTACAGTGGTTGGATAAAGTGTTAACACAAATGGGTTCACCCCATAATGCTATAAGCTCTGTATCATAATTTTTGTGCTTCATGTATAATAGTAAGGTGAGGAAATTAGTGAAATGTAGGAAAGAAACTGATGATGCTGGAGCAGTTCTTAATATTACATAGTGCGATAATATAAGAGTATCATAAGAGATTCAAGAATGTATAATGAGAGTGGTAAGTGAGAAAATGCTATCCCAAAATGATGAGACTTGTCTCGCACAAGTAAAATAAAAAAAAAAGGTTGGTAATATAATTCGTATGAAAATACAGGATTAAATGAGTCAATGAGTATTGAAAGTGATCCTTATTAAGCAAATGTTGAAGATCATGATGTGTACGCATAAAAGCTGTACAATGTTTTGGCTGTTATATAGGGAGAGAAATATAGTAAAAATATCTACATCTTGCATATACATATATATAAAGAACAATATTTTTCAAATATATTCACTTACACTTAATATTTTATTTTATATGAAAAAATTGTTATAGAAATATTTGCAAGTGCTATGTCACAAATGCTTCATTAAATCGTTCGGAGACTTTTATTCAAATCATAATTGAACAATTACCGTTTACTATACACAATTAATTTCGGTGTGACATCGGAGAACATTTTACCGCCTACAATTTTAAATACAATAAGCATGCTTCTGAAACATTTTGATAGGCCTAAACAAGCTTTAGACTATTCAAATTGATCGACTATAAAGACTATAAACTATAAACTAAATGTAATTAATTACGATTTTACTAATGATAATGCAATTAATATTTCAATATAGACATCAGATGCTGATCTCACGTTGACAATTGAAAGTTAACTGTATGTGATGACATATTGGGATATTAACTTTGATGATACATATAAAAATATTTTTTTTGCGCAACGTTCCCTAACATTCGCATAATGTAAGCCTTTGGATGTAGCCTTATAAGAATATAATGTGACAACTAACATAGAGTCATGTTCTCGCTACTCGTCAAATTTGAGAGTAATATAAGAATATAATGTTAGCATTGCACTTTTCAGAAGTGTTCATAAATATGAGACTTTACCAAAAGTTCGTGTACATATAAAAAAAAGGGATGCTAATTGTGTTGTGTCATGTGCAATTTTAATAATTGGCATTACATTCAGTTTAAGAAGTACGAAAATTTTATGAGTCGAATTCTGAAAAGTGCCAAAGTCGTACGTATGTGATGTCATTCATTTAAATCGTGCCGAAAATTATTTTTGTTGGCCATTGAGAAGAGACCTGTTCAATTAAAAAGGAGTGTTGCTTGTTTGATATATTTTAACGAATGACACGCGAATTTTAAATCATTGTTATAATATCGAATGTAAGTCATGTGTCGCATACATTCGGTAATGAGCTAGACGGATCATGTGAATATTTAGTTGGGATTAAGTACAATTGAATCATTGGAAAGTGTTTGCATCGAAAATTCATTATAAGTAATGCTCTTATCTGTGTTCTTTTTACGTATTTATAACAGAACATTAGTTTCGAGATATATGGACGTTCATTACATACATAAACGTCTTTTTAATTTTGCATTGAGATACACAGGTAATACCGAAGCAGCACAAATTCAGAATTTTAGTATATACAATACCTGTGGCGTGGATATTCGAATGATCTTCTGGCTTGCTGATAAACGCACGATTATATTTGAAAATACTTTTATGTATGCTCTACATATATTGCAATTATAATTATGATGAAGGTATACGGATCATATAACTTTATTCAAGAGAATTGTGGAACCGAAGTCACTGCCGCTTGTTATTAATTATTTGTCAATGTACCTAGCTGTGATTCTTTGCTACCAAATTTAGCAAATTACGTATGGGTGATCAATGATGGCAAAAGTATTTGTTTCGTTAAATCAATGAAGCATAGGAAGCCTGTTTGGATTCAAAAGCACAAATCGTACAAGAAATTATGACAATAATCCATTAAAAAAGAAAAGGAAGACCATTTTTTACATGACGAACAAATATACTAAACCAGATGGACGTTTATCGTACCACTTACCGTTCTTTCGTGATCACCTGTAACATCTGTTTAATGAGCGAAAAAAAGAGAGAGAGAAAATATTTTGTATCGAAACAACGCTGTAATTGGTATTGATAAAATCTAAAAACATGTACATCAAGAGAAGAGATGCGAATTAATGTCTTAGGTATATCGTGCTTGTCGCACTCTTAATGAGCACCACAATGCTTAATCGCAACATGTATGTATGAATAGTTACATATGTATTATCTGTATTTAGACCTTTTATTTTTTTGTTGGTATCTTTCTTCATTTCTTTGTTAACTAATGCACCGTATATTGCAAATCTCGTTTCCAAATCACCTAATGTTTTTAATTGCAATTTTTACAGAGCGGTGTAGATGCCGAACGAATATTACAATAATGCACTTTGATGCTCTACGATTTATACATATACTTAAATACGTGCCGCCCAAGTTGTGCCTTGGATGCTTTTTATATTGTATATTCTAATATATATAGATATAGTGGAAGTATGAAATTTACAGCAATGTGTAATACCGCTTAAATATGTGAATTGTGCCACGTGAAATGCAAAAATACGTTTCTGCTTATAACGACGAGTCATAAATATGAATATATGTCCGATAATATAACAATATTAAAGAAAAAAATATATATATACATGTATCTATGTATGCATAAATGTATATAAAATGCTTTTTGAAATTGGTGACTTGGAAAGAGACTTGTGATTACTTTAGGTATCAGTCAGTGTAAATAAATTCTTTTAGTTGTAAAAAAACATCTGCAGAATCCATTCCACATTTTATGATTTAAAAATGATAGCCACAAACTCTCCTTGCAATATTTCCTTTGTGTTTTTTTGGGGGGGTATGGACAATATGTAATACTGTAGACAGTGTGGATAATGACAAAATGCGTAACTGTCTTGACCAAAAGTACGATATCGTATGACTTCTGTATAAAATTGTAATGCCTAAGGATACAAAATTTGATCAAATATAAAAAACAAATGTATTGAAAGTTGCAATCATTTCTTTAATTTTAGAATTCTCCGCACGAGTAAAATTTTTAACATAATCAGTCGTACAAATTTGTTACAGCAGTCATAAGTACGATATCGTGCAGGTCGGCTATTGTTATTAAGATTATGAATTTCTTTAACAGTTCTTTAAGAGAGATTTCATACGAATAAGAATATTGTCTCAAAATGTACTCTTTTTCTGTGTATCTTTTGAAACTGAATGATCGGTCTTTTTGCGATAATATGTAAAAATCTTTATTTGTGCAAGTATATCTGCATTTCTATTAACAACTGTGTTGTGCAGCTACCAAGTATAAATAAAAAGATGTTTCCTATCTGTGTATCTATGTGCAAGGAAAATATTGCAGTTTTATTAATGTGACAACCGTTTGACATAATTCGTAATATATATTCTCGAACTATAATCAAAGTATCTTTTTTATTATGATATTTTCTCTCATATAATTGAATATAATAATGAGCAATAGTTCATAATAATTGACGATTGCAACATCCTTTCAGTATTTCAAATTTAAATGACAAACAAAAGGGCGGGACGTGTACGCGAGAATTACTATAGGTCAATTTATTCTCAAAAGCCATTGGTTTATCCATAATGAGCGATTAATGGGATTCGCTGTTTTTCATACGAAACGTTGATTTCAAACTATTAACGACTGTTGTGTCGGCTTTTCTACTTCAAACCTGTCATATTAGTCTTGCAAAAGCGTATTGCCCGAACATTTATCATAAAATCATGTGCGGAGAAACAGTAGTCAGGTAAATGGTCGTGGATAGAATTACGGTTATAAACTATTTGTACCATAAGATGTAAGTGGAACTGTACATACTTGGAAAGTTAGGAGTCAAAAACAAAGAATCAAAATGGATGGTATGGTAAGTTATGTTGGAATAATTATTGCGAAACGACGTATGTATAAAATCTAGCTGTATACTCATTCATTCTTGCGGATGCCCTGAATGTAGCCTTCGTATAAAAACGATACATTAACAAAAACAGATGCGATGTAAGAAACAGTGACATGTATACGGGATAAGATTTTAGGGATACTAATCACATGTTGGCAAACGCCTATTTTGCAAAAAGTCATGAAATGATTAGACAAATTAGTTTTCGTATCCTTATTTGCCCGAAACTTAAGAGCAAACGGGAAAATAGGGACAGAAAGAGCGAGAGAGAAATAGATCGGAGAAGTCGGCGACATTCGCGAAATGATTTTCGGCGGTGGCGCTCCAGTTGTTATTTCCATCTCCCCTGGTACCATCGCCGCCACCTCGAGCACTATCTCCGTCACCGGCAAATCCACCCCCTTCTCCATTTCGCGGGTAGCGACGCCTCCGCACGGCGTCGATCAATAATGTTGTTCTCGGCGACGCCGACGTCGGGAGCGTCGCTGTGCGAAGGCATCCGCAAGCAATAGACGTGTCACCACGAAAGTTGACAACGGGTGCGATCGAAAAGGAGCGTCGCGTAGAAAAAAAAAAACGACTGGGAATGCGACCGCTGCATTTACCGCTGTTTTGCAGAACTGGACTTATGTCAAGGAACTGCAACGGCAGCATACGGACCCTGGGCCAGAGTTTTTTGGATTGGGACAACCTTTAGGACCCACCCACGATACGATGGCCAAGGTAAGTTCCATTCAAAATAAAGGATTAACTGTTTCTGGTCTTGTCACCGTAACACTAGTCGCTCTATACAATCGTTACGCTTTTGTGGTTGATTTAGCGATCCTCGGTTCGCTTTACGCGACAGGAACGTGCTATTGCTAGCCTGTCAACAACTGTTGCTGATTCCTAGGTTGCATCGTTTCATTTAAGACGATCGACCGAATTTGTTTAGTCATTTTTAGGGGGAGAAAACGGTCGCGTTGCGTTTGGTTCCGGGTTGAAATGCGTTTGGCGCGATATCGGGACGGTTCGACTATGTGGTCAGTAGTCGTGGACTATCTCGGCAGAAAAAGTAGTTTGGCGCCGTCATGATCAGCCGGACTGCCGCACATAGTCGACATTGCTATCGAAATATGAGAAAGAAAGTGGATGCTTCTGTGGCGATAATTACCAAAGCATTTGCATGATCTTTTCTTTTTTATAATAATTTAACACGATTAACATATATTTTCATAAACTTGTTCACTTACGGATCTTGTTGATTACACGAGCACTCGGTATATTCATGCGGTATTGAATTTATACATCAATACGGTGCACGAGATACACGTGCGACTAACGGTTTATAATTTTGTTTAATTAACGGCATGCAGACAGAATTTGTCCGTGTATCTAATATCCGTGTATCGCTATATACCTGTCCATTTACGTATGCGTATACGGTGTATGCGGCACTGCAATTGCAGGAAAAAGAGCTTCGTTGTCGGTCATGTGCAATATCTTAAGGACCGTAAACACTTATTTACTCGCAGTAGCGCGAAACCGTGACGATCTGATACAAGCATTTACTTGCGCATTCAAGAAATTTCTTCGCTGCAACAATCATCCATTTAGGAGTGAAATGTGCATCACCCTCGTTCCACTGTCTTGGACTTTAGCCGTTGACAATCGTACGCCTCGTTTTTTTATGTTTTTGCTTTCGACTTCGTCAGTTTCAACTCAATGCGGCACATTTGTTGCAATGCACTGTCATTCGTATCGACTACATCGCGAGGTGGTGGGTGATCGATGAACAGTGCATATACGCGCGCCTCGTATAATCGGCACCGAGTTCATTCCCATAGTTTGTTGAACTTTAAGTATCTAAAAAAAAAAAAAAAAAAAAAGAAAAAAACGTTTTCCCGTGATCGAAGCGAAATGTAAATGCTTTGAAACAACGGTAACTATTTTTGTTTCGTGCCGATTGGAGTAAACGTTGGAAAATTCGTCGTGCAACTTCGCAATAACACGAGGAACAATGAGTTCGAAGCGATTCACCCAGGGTCCTCGAATCGAATTACAATTACAATTTAACAGAATTTAGCAGAACGCCGTAATCAGTTGTGTCGATCGTTAAACGCCATGTAACAATCACCGAACACGTCAGATGTATGGATAGAAGAGAAAAGACACGCGAACTGGTTGTAAAAGCAGCGTTTACGGGCTGACCCATTATTCGTCGAAGTGCTTTCTTCATAAAATTTTCACCGTGTTTAACGGTCCTTCGGAGACGTGCTCGCTTATACGAACCGGTACACGTGCAAATAAACTTTTTCTCCCGTGCGGCGTTTACAAATTAGGCATTATGCATCGGGACGTATTGGAACCGAAACATGGAATTCATGGTCTCTCCAATTTCGGATGCCGCGTCCACAAAATTTCGTAGACACCGCATCTAACGTTGTCGAGTGGACCTATATATATATATATACACATATAATAGTTGGCAGCAAAACACGTTGAATTGCGGTCAGCTGTATTATATTTTCGTCCGATAGAGCGAACGGTCGTAGGTGAGATCGGGGTGGCCGAACCGATTATGACATTTACTCGAAACAGTAAGTTCCCAACGCACATTGCCGTTCGATTGTCGTTTATTTGATACTTACCAGCTAGAACGACGTATTTAATGCAACTTGGGAGGATAGATCTGTTACAGCAGTTTTACTGGAAGAGACGACACTAGTGTCTCACGCATATACATACGCGGCATTGCATAAAAATATACCGACTCGGCCAGTCGGCATGTCGAGGCTAGGGAGAGGCCTTTCAAGGTCCTCGTGGGATTTTTACACGGCTGGAAGTAGGAACGGATGTACATAAAGGTCGACGAGGACCGGTCGCGTAGCTATAGAACGAATTCGATCCTAAAATCGATATACGTGCCAGACCCAGAGGGATCGTTCGTCGACGCGGAAACATTCGTACTCCGGAGCATCGTAAAATTGCATTTTCTCTCGGGCCTTTTATTACAATTCATCTCTGCGTGTAGCACGTGGCTTCGCTTGCCAGTTTTATCAGGCATCGTTGACTGCGTTCTTATCGCGCGTACAGTGCAGATAATCGTCGGTGAAAGTTGTCTTTGAAGTCTATACCGTGTCTCGTCTATCGTCTTCTCGTAGCATAATCATCTATGCGGTAAAAAGAGAGAAAAACAAGGCACGCACGAAGCTCGCCAGCACGCGTAAACAGTTCTATCGCTTTCCGTATCTGCATCGTACCCATTGATCAGGAATATAAAGTTTCCTCTGTTCTGCCGCGGCAGATTGAATTCTAAGAGAACGTACCGCGAATTACCGAAGGTACGATAAAAAAAAGGAAGCGTAGTCGGGCTCGCAAGTTAAACGTAGCCTTGTTCTCCGGTTGATGACGTTCACCGTGTACGTGCAGCCCTCGTGTACCCCGGTGGTGCCGTGTGCGCTCGTACACGGATTCACGGGCCGGTGAATGCAGAAACCGTGCGTTTCCGAAGAATAGTAATCGTTGTTGCGGAGTGTCAGTCCGCACCGCTCGTACGGTGAAGGTGTACACGAGGACGTGCGCGTGTACTTACGTACATACTGTCTGTTTCTATCGTTGTGTCAGCGTTGGTGGATGCACGGTGGTGGCAATAGGTAGTGCCACGGGGATCACGGAGCGAATCCGGAACGTTTCATTGTCGTACACGCGGCGGGCGCATCGCGATCGTGCTCTCCCTATCGATCCGGCGGTCGCTTCTCGTTCGTAGTTGGAGAACTTTCCCGCGTTTCCCCGCGGTGGAAAATTTTCGTCCTGGTTCCGGTTCGATGTGACCGTCGCGATGTAATTGCGCGTCGCGTTCGCGAATTACCGGAACGGGGGGTGAATCCTCGTCGCCCCGTGACTCACGGGCGGGCAGAAAGTCTGCTTTATTAATAGTTCACTTGTGGATTATCCGAGCGGTGTTTTTCTGCGAACAGGGAAAGTGGCGTCGATTGGAGTTATGAGGCGGCCAAAGAGGCGTGAAGAGGAACGCTGAGGCGATCGTGAGTTCAGCTTCTCTTTCGCGTGATTCTCCTCGTTCTCGCTTTTATCCACGCTTGTATGCATTCCTTGCGGTGTGCGCGATGCAAAATGTAGAGGTAACACGTTACACGTATACGGTAGCTTCGCGTGTTGAATTCGGTGTTCCGAAGATTACTGTTACGCAAGTGAGGACGCGCTAACGGTCGTACGTGCAACAGTAATTTGATCGTTCTGCTTTTACAGCGCTCCGCAATACTCGACTATACAGGTGGAAATATTGTCCTGCCAATGGGAACATACATGTTTCCGTGTTCGACGCGAGCACCATTCGACGATCCTTCCCTTTTGATCTAAGCGGCGCTTCACGCGCACTTGGAATATAAATGGTACGAGCAGATCGATTATAGTTTGCACATAGCGAAGCTTGCACAGGTGCGGTAATTAATTCCATTGAAATTACGACAAGCCGGAATTATGTGGCCACGGGATCATAACACGCGTCACGTGTACTTGTTACTTACGTGGTCGCGCACAGTGGATCGAGTAAATTGCATGCCGACGTTGCCAAACGCTGTCCGCAACTTTGCCTGTTAGCTAGCGAAATTATGTAAAACCGCAAGTTTTTTTTCTTCTTCTTCTCGAGCTCTTTTTTGTGTTTTTTAATACGGATTAATGACGACATTCGTCGAGCAGAACAACAACCGACAGCGTAACTGCGTAGCAATCTGTAACTCTAAACACTGTTGCCTTTTAGAAAGTCCTTCTGCTTGTAGAAAGCGTTTCAGACATTTTTCATTCGGATGTTGATTTCGCTGAACGGCAAAAAAAAAAAGGAAGAGAAGGGGAAGAAACAAATCGGAGTAAAACGGTAGCTAGGTCGTGCGAACGCGTCTTCTTTGCTTTTGATTTCTGTGCCGTTCAACGGCATTGTCTTGTCGGCGAGACTCGAGGATCTACCGTGATTCCGTTAGATCGACGAAAATCTAAACGAACGTGCTTTTAATTAACACAGTTGCCCCGTCTCGCGTGGCAAGAGATAACGACCGGGTAGGCGGTCCAAATTGGCACAAATTAAGCTCTAATAGAATAAAGTTATGCTCGGGCTTGGCCCTTGCTCCTCCCGCCGTCGACTCCGCGACGCGTACGCGTCGATTTCGATTCCCGACGCGTTTTCTCGCGTTTCGACGGCGTCGCAAAGGCAGTTCAATATTAACATTAGTCTTCGCCTTGTCGATATCTTTCCGCTGCCCTCCCCGGCCGTGACATTTCCTCCTTGATCGATAAGAAGCAAATAGTTGCGCGGCTATCGATTAATTCAGAACTGGTGAGCGCGGTTGTTGCAACGAATTGAGAAAAAAATAGTGTGGATTTACGTCATGCATATAGATAGGAGAACGAAGCTACCGCGCGTCCAGTGCGATAATTCGCAGTCCTTGAATAATTTAACGTTTCCGTGTAAAAGTTTGCGCACGAAATATGTGTTATTGCCCAGGTGATGTCAGCGTGCAAAGAGCGGCGGTGTAAAGAAGAATAAAAGAAAAGACGACGTTTCGACAGCGATTTGCGTGCAGCTTTCGCGTTGACGAGTAGCGGTTCGCGAGTAAACTCGCGCGCGATGTAACCCAGTTCTCAGAGACGACGCTGTTGAACAGGGTCGACGGTGAACGCACTCTATTCCTCCGGTAGCCGGTTCCTTTGCTCTGAGAGCGGGGGCATCGGCAACACTATTATTAGTATCGCGCTAATGCAGCTTTTCATTCTGCGGGGCCTAATCGCACTTGCGCTCGTCTTTATCGGGCGGATCTCGAGCAAATACTCGAAATTCCTGGCGTTCAAACTTTGATAGGAACGCTCTAACTAGGGTGTTTGCCCGGCTTAGATACATACGGACAAATTACACGAACAGATTTGCCGCCGCGAGATAAAGCTGGACGACCACCGACCGTTAAACGGACCTCGAGGGACAGTGTTACGCGTGTTCTTACGCGGTAGGAAGAGAAACATAGAGTGTTCGGTAAAGGTGGCCGCAAAAGAAGTAACGCGGAGCGGGGCTAAAATTAAGTTAGCCAACTACGAGAGAGACACTTCTGATTCACCACGGGACGAAGGGTTTTATTTGGAGATGGGCCAAGGGCAACGGACTCTTCGCGTTCTTCTTCGGTTCGGGCGTCTCGCTTGACCTTGAAAAGTGCAACATTTTTCTAACAAACTTCGTCGAACCGCGTGTTAGATCTGTCGCGCCACCGCCGAGAAGTCTTCGTCAGATTTGATTCGATTGCCGCAACGCGATTAAGCCTGTCTATATTCAGTTAGATAGCAGCTTCGTCGTACAGAGCGGACCGACTAATTGGAGGATAAATGAAGGAATTCGTGGCACTCTTGATGGAATGTACGTCTGTCGGGCGGCTAAACGGATACGTGAAATAGTTTTACGGTAACCCAATTCACTCCGGGATATTTATCATTCTTTGCGTCTCGTTGCAGAACGTGGGGGAGAGTCGGATACCAGTACCACGGGCGGCTCGGCCGTCTTTCTTCCCGAAATCGAGGGTACTCGGCACGTCGACCCTGGTACCCGGACATCGACGTTCATTGGTGCTGTCGGGATGTTTGCAGTTCGTCGACGGCGAGAACGAGACCGCTACCCCTAAAACGAAGTGCGGGTCTCGCACAGCGTCCACACCGACGATCGAAGGTGATACTAAATCCTCAATTGTCAGTTTAACATTTTTCTTGCACGAGCATCGCGTACCGACACGCGTGGCAAAATTAAGGGCAACCATATCCTTTTCGTTAATTAACAGACTCGGGACATAAGACGTTCACGATATCGCCCGTGTGGGACATTGACAAAAATGACGTGCAACAATTGGTTCATTTTGCCGAAGAAAAGAGCAAGTTTTTCAGGTACGTTGTACACTTTGTGTTTTTTTTCTTCCCCCTCTTCCTTTACGACCAATATTAACTACTTTGTGTCGCAAGCTTGTTCCACCGTTGGGTTGAAAATCTGTAAACGACGAGTTGCGCGGGGCGCACTGCAGCCTTTCGGCTAATAAGAATGCTGGGACATCTTTTACGACGTACAATTTAACACAGCCCGGCAGTGCTGTAAGGATATTCTAGAATAATAGCGGACGGAGCTTGTAAATGCAAATACGCGTCCGACCGTCTGCCACGGGCAGGTATCAGAAGTACTATGCACATACCTGGAACTCGCGTAAATCGTCGTCGTCGTCTACAGAAAAAATAATCCGTTCCTACAGTCAGGAAACGTGTATGCACAGCGGTAAAACTAATATTGTTCCTCTATGCCCGTTCAGCCTGCTCGAGAGTTCTCAGTTGAACATGATCGACGACACCGGGGAGAGTTGCCTCTTGGACGCATCCCTAGGCAATTACAATGATAATACTACAGTGAACCCGACGCCGCACTACTTAATGCTCAACAAACAGAACTCTTTCGAACACGACGAAAGTCTCGGTATATTGACACCCGACCAGATGACCGACTTCACAGTGGCTCTAGAATGCTCTAGGACACCATCCTGCGAAAATCTGACGGGCTCGGCGGGTTCTAGATTGGCTCTGACCAGGGCGTCCGCGTCTAGACCGTCGATCGACGTCGAGCCAACCGAGGAAGGCTCCAGCGAGAGGACACCGTCACCGGAGGAACTTCCACTTGATCCTAAGCCAACGGAGCCCGCGAGAGGCACTGTCCCTACCAGTTTTGTCACATCGGTGACGAGTATCACCAGCCTCGAGGCTGGCTATCAAGGGGACGGTGAAAACTCGAGGCCTGCCAGTCGCGGGGCCGACCCGCCATCGGTTGCGCCACCGCCGAATCTTCCGGCGCCTTGCAGGCAGGATCCCATGACCGATTCCGATTTCTTTACGGAAAGCGATGCGGACGCGTACGAAGAAATCGTCCGCGGCGACAGGAAGGCTCAGGTGATCGACGGCACCCTGTTCTGCGCGCCAGGCGGTCGAAGATGCCCGAGTTTCACCGGGGAGGAAATGGACTCGAGCGGGATTTATTCGGATCTCGATAAGAGGCAGGACGAACTTCACGCACCGGAGGAAGCGGTCGAGGAGAACGAGGATCACACACCTGACACGATAGACACTGAGGTTTCCCAGAGGAGCCAGCCGACACCGATGAAGGCGGACGTCTCTCAAGTTATCATGGACTATTTACAGGCGAGATCATTATTTTCCCTGTCTGGCACGAATGCTCTTTTTTCAGGCTCGTCGCAAGAATTTTGCGTAATTGGTATTGTTATGTTAGGCGCCCATTAATCCTCTGGACGGATCGACCGATTCCAACGGGTCATTGAACCCGGCTGAAGTGACGGTGATCGAGGTGGACATAACCAACGACAATATGAGGACGAAGATGCAGGGCAAAGCTGACTCGGTTCCGTTGAAAAAGTACAAGATGCCAAAGAGGAACGTCGTTTCGAAAATCAAGGCGATGATCGAGTCCGGCCCGAAGGACGAAGCGGAGAAGGAGGCTCGACGTACTCAGCGATCGCCCAGAAAGGGTGGACGTTGGGACGCTGTTATGAGTAAAATCGAAGCTGGTAAAAACGAGCAGAGGTCCAGGCCTACGAGGAAGGAAGTGAAGTCAAGGGTGCTACAGGGCATTGGTCAGTCGTCTACGGGACCAATGCAGAAGAAAATTGGCGACGCCAATAACAACAGTAATAAGGACAAAAGGTGAGACGATTAGTCGCTGACAGTTTTCTTTACGCGCAACCGTTGTTCGCGTAGCTTTGCTAAGACGTTCGGAATTGGCAGGCGAATACGCGGCCGGCAAGAGATGAAATCCCCGACGCAAGAAACTGCCAGAAGCTCTGTCCGTAGCTCGTTGAGCGATCTCAGCAGCGGACCTACGAAAGACCCGACAAGTAAGTTGAACAGTTGTCCATTTTTAAATGTTTTCGTATTAAACGAAGATACGGTGGATCCCGCAGCGTTAACGATTACCGCGACCCGTGCCCCAAATTGGATTTCAATCGTCAACTTCGATACAATTTTATTTACGACTATTTGCACTCCTTTGAGATTTATGACGTACAGACAAAGGGATAGAAGGACTTCGGAGAACAATGGAGCTCGACTAAATATGACGTCTAACTAATTTGCGATATCGATTTGTCTTTAACTGCGCCCCGTGCGTTCTTGGAACAAATCACAAAATTAAAAAGAGTCTACGAAATGAGGAAATTCCCGGTTTAGTTAACCTCGAGATGCATGCACCTAGATGAACCGTAATTTCGTCTGCGCCTCGCCAACGAAAAGGCGTCGCCAGGGCCGACATCTCCCCGCGCAACTAATATCATCGCAACTAGCGCGCAAAAAGAGCCAACGCATGTTGCATAAAAATATTCGTCCCGAATCCGTGTACGTTCGGTTTCGAGGCAGGCCAGGTGAATTTCGGCGTCGAGACACGCGTGCCGTTTCATTCGAGGGCGGACGCGTCGCGTAGCTGGCCCGTTCCGCAGAGAGGGTGGGATCTTAGATGTGGGCGTAGAGGGGTGCTTTGTATTGACCCGTTCGGGGTGTAGACGTAGCTCATTGTCGGACGGGGAAAAGAGCGGAGGCGCCGGGGCTCCTCTTCTGGCGCCACTGGACAGTTTCGTTTCCATCGAATCGAGGCAGGCGCGAGCAGCCTAGCCGCAGCCGCAGCAGCAGCATCCAGTCGGCAGTCCTCGTCGGACCTCGTGCTCGCTCGGACGTTGTTTATGCACGCGTGTTGCATTTCCGGTCCCCTCTCCCTTAGCCGGTGCTGCTGTTTCATCTTCCCCTCTCTTATTCTCTACAAACCCCCTCCTCCTCCTCCTCCTCCTCCTCCCGTCGACTTTCTTACGATCTCTTGTTCCACCCCATTCGGGTCAGCGGTTCTATCGAGGGTATACGGGAGGAGTGCGTGTGCGCGACAAAAAGAAGGACAGGATCAGCGAACAGCCGGTGCAACGTCGTCAGTGAATGCCGCAAGGTGACGGTGCAAAGTGCATCCTCGAGTAACCAAGAATCGTATAATTGTTATTCGCGAATCCGTTCTGTCAGGTGGAATTTTGTTTGCTCGGATCGGGTCGCCCGTGTCCCCGCGGCCGCGCACCGACGTGACCCGATTCACTCCCCGTGTCACGGAGCGTACGCGTTTTTTTAGCGCACGACACCGGGAGGAACGATCGAAGAGAACAGTTACTCGCGATAGCAACCCCGCTCGTGCAACGCCTGCAATATGTTACTGGATACTCGCTTCGATCGTCGAAGGAATCTCAACTGCAACGCCGAATGCTTCAAGACTGGATTTTACTGTCCCCCCCTCTGAGTTCCTTCAATGAAAGTTTCCCAAGACACCGTTACCGAGGAGGAATCTTTGGCTACGTTCCTGGGTGTACCCGAACGGGCCTGGGGGCAAAGAATAGAGGGATTCGAATTGATGATCGAAGGGATTGGTCTAGCTCTTCGTGTACATTAGCAGCCTCACGACGAGCTCGCGGGTCAACGGCACCAGTGGTTTATTTCCGGCATTGCCTTTCTTCACCGGGCACCTCGTACTGCACGTATACGTCCTTCGCTCGACGCCGGTGGTTCTCTGGTGTGTCCCCACCCTTTTAGACAGGTGCACCCGTCGACCACGTGCGTTTCCAAGGCCGACGACCACCGGTACGCAACCCGGTCCGATCTCTCGCTTACGCAATCGCCAGCGGAGTCAGATGTTAAACCCACATGGCTGAGAACATCGTCGACAGTGCCGGTGAAAGACACGCGTTATTATACCCCGGGATTCAGGTCGTGGCGAGAGCGCGCAACCTGCGAGCGAGCGATTGTCCGACAGATTTCCAATCGAATTCCTCGAGGGGCCGTGCGAAATTGCGCGGCGCGTTTTCGAGTGTAACGCAGCGAAACACAAGGGACGAGGCTTGGTCTCGATCGCCGCCATAAATTCGTCGATATACGAGTTTCAATAAAGAAAAAAAAAAAAAAAAAAAAGATGCCGGGGACAGAAGGATACCACTGGCATACGACAGCTTGGTCCAGCTGGATAGCGTGCCTCGTCGTGGGCCTCGAGGATACCACGGGGTGAAGACGCGCGCCACGGTGTTTGGCAGGATCCAAATAATGATTTTATCGGGGACGGATTGTCGATGAGGCTACGGTGAAAGTAAGACTTAAACATGGGGCAGCAAGGATCGAAGGGTAGGCCAGCTCTGCGGACAGATTTCGTCAGAGACTCGGCGAAAATGCGGCTGGGCAGTTTCAAACGAGGTACGGTCGTATAAATGATATGCATCGGGAATTAGCCACTTAAACAGATTACAGTGTCGAACGACACGGAATGAACACAAATCGGCGGATAAGCTTCTCGTTTAATTCCTTTAACTTTGTTTCGCGAAGGAAAGAAAAAGAAAAAACAAAAACGGTGAAAGGATATCCGTAGTAATCCACCACCTGCCCCTTTCTTCGTGCTTCATTCAACGCAAGAAAGTTCGAGCAACGCGATCACGAGCGACTGGTTCGCCGTCGTTGCATAGGCTTTCGAAAAGGTAGATGGGTCGAACGGTTTCTCTTGAGCGAATCTAAAACGTTACGGAGAAGGATCGAAGGTACCCTACTTACGCCACGCTGCGGGATTTACACTGGCCATGGATCTTTCTTATTTGCGCGATTTTAGAGGAAGTGGTTCGATCCGTTATACGTAACACGTACGCGTGTCCATCCTCTTTATCTTCAGGATATCTCATGAGCGTGGAGAAATCGTCTGCTGGCCCTTGGGGTTACATTGAGGCTAGTTACCGTTATCAGGTTCAATTTATTATAAATAATACAAAGTGTTACAGGGGGTGGAATTGCTACTTAAAGCTGTCGATTATCGCTGCTCGTCACGGTTGGAATATTTATTCAACTAGCTTCATTTACGTGCAAGATAGGCTCGAAATATTATGCACACGAGCTAGTGCAGGCCGTTATATGCAGAAGCCTGCGGGCAACGGCTACGTGCAGCCTGGTGTACATAATAAACGTTTTCTTTTCCTCGTTGGTTTAATCGACGAGCACGGTTCAAACTTAGCTCTCCTTGCCGCCGCCCTATCTCGTCGAGCACAAATTCCGATGATGCGCGAAATGTTATTACAAAGTAACTACGATTGACGAGGGAAACGAAATTCCACGGTCGATGAACTGTCGTCTAACACGTAATGCTATGCGCTATGAAAACTGTGCTGCTGGTTTCCCCAATTCTCTGTTATAAATAGACACGACGGAACACGAACAACACTATCATTATTTTATCGTTCGTACGGACGATGCAAATTTATGTTCTATTATAATTTTGTAGAGAGGTCACCAACGTCGGTAAATACACCAAGAAGACTGGTAGCCAACATAAATGGTCGTGGTAGTCAACAGAATCGTGTCAATAGTTTCGACACGAAGAAGAACTGCGTAGAAATTTCGCCCATCAATCTCGGTGAGTGTCGGAGGGTTCAGTTCGTGCGCCCTAAATTGTGAGACCAGTTTGCACATATCCTGTTCTCGCATGCGCGCTTATATGTCTACTTATATGAATGTCTGCTAGCCGCTGATTGAACAGAGGAAACGAAAGGTCGAGGGCACCGCTGCGTACTTCCGGTTGGAGACCTGGTGCGACAAGGAATCCGCTTTTTCATTTCAATGCGCGCCTCAATTCAACACTCTCTGCGTAGCTGTTTGCCTTAGCGCGTAAACGTACAGACGTTCGACAATTCGCATCAATAGCCGTTGTATCAGGATAGTTCTATTTTCGTCGGGACGCAGCATTGAAAATATTGGCGAGCGGCCACTCCTGTTCCGGCCAATCAGTATATTGCGCGTTATCCGATTTTCATTGCGGATTCGTCTAAGCAGTGATCGATGTACATATAAGGTCTTATCGGGCAATCGTTGCGCACCGTAATTTAAAAACAATCAGTCGATACGCTAGCTCGAGCGTTTATAATCGGGTGCCGTTCCAAAAATTCCCAATTAGCAGCCGTCAACCTTTTATGGTGGTATTTACCAGTAATCGTGTTCAAGTTTATTAAAGCGACGCCGTACGACTTTCGTGATGATTACCCGTGGGCGTTAGAACCAAGACGGCGGCTTTGTTGGGTCAGGTCAGAATTATAACGGTATGCAGCCCCCTGCAACAGCTGGCGACGCTGTTGCACATTTCGATGGCCCTTCGCAACTTTAAAGTAGGAAAAGAACGCCCGTACCATTCAGTCCAGCAGAGCGACCCGTCCCGAGCGGGTCTCTGAAATATTCCATTCGCGGAAGGTGACTCGTGAACTAGTTGCCTGTGACAGAGATTCGAGATTCCTCATTCGACGATCTTTGAATGCGGTCTACATACGATCACAGAGTGCGATTACGGCAGGAGCACAGTTTCTCCGGATAAGGATAGTTGAAAAGGGCGTATGACCGGAAGATTGGCGCGTAACCATGGTCGTCACGTACTACCGTAAATATACATAGCTGTGTTGCGTTTTATATTTCGTTTCCTTCGTTGAATCGTTAATAGAAAAGAAAGGTACATTTGCATTTGATGAAACGTTTTCCTACGATTTGATATGCAGCTTCTGACGTCGCTAATAAATCGACAGGATGCTGCAGTAGACAAACCCGATAATACATCACTTATAGCATTACCGGCGAGTGTGGAATACGCCTCTTGTTTAACGCAGCGAATTCTGTTTCCAGATAAGAGTCCGTCGGCGACACGAAAGTCGACAATAACGAGGAGATTAACAACTACTGTTCCAGGGAAGCATCATAGTTCAACGACATCGACAAAAGGTACATTGATATATTTGCGCCATCGTGCGATCGGTGGAGAAAAAACAACCGCAACTATTTCGATGCATCTTTTCCCTATCGTTCTACCGATTATTCTCGCAAAGCCTGTTATTAGCGCAACGCCTTTATCTTCGCGAGAAATTCCACAATTATTTTGAACGGCGTTCTTGCGTTAGCGTATTAATTTATACGCACGAAATAAAAACACTCTCGCCGGTGCAGCCTTTTGGAAAAGATAACACCGAGAGGAAAGATCATCAGGTCGTGCTTTCTAATTCATTGACCGCGCTACAGCGGCAGCGGCTAGTTTCTAAAAGTCTTACGGTCATTTTGCGGTGCGTGCGTAAGTACGTGTATACAGTCGTTTCTTCGTATGCACGTGAACGCACACGTGCGTATCTCTCCGTGTTGCTTGTCATTTTGAAGAAAGTCATAGCTTTCACTGGTCTTCGGTTCCGAATCCTGTTCTCCGCGTTGGGAGGGAACTGTTCTCGCTTGGAGCAGCTGAAAACCCCGCCGGATATTCGCCAGGAATAGGTACCGTAGTGAATAAATTTGGAGTAGCGAGCGAAAGTGATCGTTTGACCGGCGGTTATCGAGATAATTCCAGACGATTTGCATTTTTTTACTTTCGAGACATTTTGTTCGCCATCTTTTGCGTTCGATTGCAACATTTTCGGTTGATTAAGACAGAAATTACCGCCAGCGTGTTGTAGTAATGTTTTCACTCGCCTGCGCGTACGTTTGTCTCTATCTGGAGCAGTTTCCTCGAATAAAGATCACTATCGCTGACCGTCCACGTCCTAGAAAACAACCGAATTACGGGTCGAGTTTCTACGAGTCACGGTCTTGTACTTCCTTTCATTTTAATTTATTATACTATTAATCATTCATGAAGCTTCTCGCGGTACGATGCATCGATAGCCAAGCAAATTGGGGGAATGGTCGGCCAGAGTTTCTGGAAATTGTTTCGCGTTTATTCATCGACTATCTTGCGCGAAATACTTTCAAGAAAGTTCTACCAAATTGACAGCGCGCAATGTTATTTTCGGGCCCGCCCGTAGAAAAGAAGAGTAACTTTACAAGCTTGGCGACGAACGTGTTCCAGGGGTATTGGTCAAGTGATTACCCCCGATATATTATTCCTTACACGCTAGGATATGACGGAGTGGGTATCGAGTAGAATGAACAATTGTTCGCAAAGATCCTGGCGGAAGAGCTCTATCGATCGTCGATCATTCGGATCATTATCGCGGAATCTTCTGTGCCCGTGCACACGTGTTGCCGTTTCGTACGAATACGGCTAAGTGCCGCCATGTACGGACAACCAGTTCCAAATGGATTCGCAAATTTATTCGACGCACGCTGTTTCGCAATAATTCATAGCTCGTTCGCGTGACGATTTTCATCTTCTCTTTCAAAGTCTCGCTCTTTTCCCGTTGCGTTGCCACGAATCCGTAACACTGCGGTAACAGAATTTTAATTCGTTCCCAATTTCGTGTGCCGTAAACTTTGAACAATTGAACGATGAATAAAACGATAACTGTACGCCAGCTGCCTGTATTACGTCGTGCGTTCAGTTTCGTGGAAACTTTTCTCGAGCGAGAAGTAAAAAAGGGGCGATATTAAAACGGTCATGCAAATGTACGCAGACATTGTGGGTCATATTCAAGTCGTGTGTACGGAGTGCGCAAAGCGCGTGTCCGGTCGGACACGGCTTTCCGCGTGTGTCCATCGTGTTCGTATTCTTCGAGGTTGCACCTCATTTCAAGGTGGTAGGAGTGGTCGACAAGGAGGAAGGAGGGATATATCGCGCCGCGAGGCAGCCTGTGGCTCGTGCTAATTCAGTCGAAGTGCGGACTTGGCCAGCAAATCGTTACAAATGACGATCCAGATTAGGTCTCTCCCGTGTCTGTAACTTCATTATTATTGTTCAATGCTCTCGTTGCGATTGAACGCAGTTGCATTTTTCCGCGGAATCGCTGGCGCGATACGAATGGGGAAAAAGTTGATCGAGCGTGAACATCTCATTCGCGGCCGGCAAGAATTGATACATCGATCGAGTAGTGTCGCACAATTTTAGAGACATTCACGTGTGTGAAAAGCGCTGAAATCGAGAGAGCATGGGGGCCCCGCGATGTCGGGGGCGTTAGGCGAACGGTGAATTTGATGGATCGAATTCGAGTATAAACAAGAGTATTCGATATTGCGTAGTCCCGTGCCGAAAATAATCCGATCCGCTTAGGGGAAACTTGGAAGCAGACAATTTCGATGTTCCCATTAAGGCGGTCATTAAATCGGTTCCTTGGGCTTTCCGTGTTCATGCCACGGATATCGTACAGTTGACCTTAACCCAGTGCGTCTTCATTGACTGGCCCGTGCTCTTGAACGTATTTCCCTTAGTCTGGCCGTGGAATTAAAATCGGTCGATTTATCGCCGGCGCGAATTTTTTAGCTTGGTCCAAGGTGGTCGAAAGGATCAAAGGTGCGGTGGAGCGGGGTCGCGGGCGCACCCGCGTGCTTTCACGTACATCGGTAATAATGGGAGGATGAGGCTCGAGTGACGTAGCCAGGCCAAATCGTCGTTACGATTTAATAAAGCCGTCTGCGCGAATTTCTCGCAATTACTGTGCTAATTGCATTTCCTCCGCGGACCTCTGCATCTGCTGCCAGGGTCTGCTCGTCGGATCGGACAACTGAAATATCCTGATAAACAGGTAGCCCGACTTTCCAAGACCGGCGTAAACGGTTTTCTCTTCTGGAAACGAGTTTTCCGCGTCAACTTTCTTCAATTATACATCTAAATCGATCCGTACGAGATGTACAGAAGCGGTCAATTTCATCCGAACTTTCGCCTCTACGATCCGGTCTGAAGCCGAGAAATGACTGGGTTCGCAATTCGTCTCGATAACAATGATATTACTTAAGGGGCGATGGCGTACGATTGAATCGTACGTTTAACTGATGGAAAGAAATATACCGAATCAAAGGGGCGTGACAACCTGCGCGCAGAATAAATTTCATTTCTGCCGCCACTTGATGAGGAGTCAGAATGGTGATGGGACCGGTTGCATTGGTTGCAGATCGCGAAACTAAGGAACATAGTAATAGCTACGTCGTGACGAGGGCATCTTTAGAGACACGAGATCAGGCCGCACAAACAGACATACCCTATGATATACTTCGTGTGAAACAAGCGGAACAAGTTGTGGAAGCCCTTTCCATCACTGTGCAGTATCTGGCCTATGAGGTACGTTTTGCTTAATTTTCTTATCCTTCTTCCGTACGCACCATTTAATCCACCTTCTCCTTCATCAATTCTTGCGACTGATCTGTTTCCGTTAACCCTCAGTTGGATGCCTTTTCTACCCCAAAATTGAAAAAAGATTGCGAGAACATGAAGAAAGAATGGATATCGACGTGCATGGAGATCGAGGAGTTGAGAACTAGAAACCTCGGCATTGAACAGAGACTAGAATCGGAGAAACAGAATCACCGAAAGGCCTTGGACCAACTTCGTGAAGATCGTAAGTCTTGCCAAGAATTATTTCTGTTTCTTTCAGTATCCTACCTTGATATGGCGAAGAACTTGAATGCCGTAACGCGTATATATATTTTTTTTTAACATTGATCTACAGAAACCCCCGATTTATGATCAAATTTGGAGTGCCGATTTTAGATTTTCAAACATTTTTACTGCCCCCTCGATTAATCGAATTGTTTTTTCTATCGAGAAGAACGTGAGCGAGATATACATGTGCATATATATTTGTCTTTATGCACTCTGTGCCCGGTACAATGTGTTGTATCGTATGATAATGATATTCTCTTGGTAACAAGCATAATGGCCCCGATGTCGTGGCAAATGGTACAGCCTTAAAGTGGAGCAATTGTTAATTAAAATCTGCGGGGCTGGTGTGCCTACGCTCACCTCGCACGGTACTAAATAATTCGGAGATAGAATTTTCAAAAGTGGACACACGCCCGATAGTTCACAAACGCTCAATTTAGTGGCCACGTAACGTTGATCCAAGTTAATTATAGGTTGGCACGTTCGACGGACTTAATCTGTTCTCCCGTCTTCTAACTTTGTTTTTCTTCCGTTTTCCCATCTATCCCGATGACGTCAGTCATTCTTAGATAAAAAATTGTCTTGGATTTTCTTAGTGGAGGCACGGCACGCGGAGCAAATCGCAAGCCTGGAAGCAGCCCTGCAAGAAGAGGGACGAAAATGCGAAGTCAGATTTCGGGATTCCCTGAACGAGGCGGCGAAAGAGCATCGAGCTGCAATGATGAAACTACGAGCCGAACAGGAGGCTGAAGTAATGCGGAGGGAATCGGAGTTGAAGAGGAAGTCTGTCGTTCACGACCAGGGTGCCGCCCTCACAGCGGAAGTCGAGTCTTTGAGATCGGTGCTGGAAATTAGAAGCCAAGAGAACGCCGCGTTGAGATCGGAACTGGATAATATCAGGCGAGAAATCGAGGACAAAGAAGCGTTGCAGCAGCGCGTAGACACCCTTGAAGCGAGGTGCGAAGATTTGAAGGCGCAGCTTCAATGCAAGGAAGCCCTGGACAGGCAAATATCTCACGATAACGAGGTACTGCACGAATCGATTCACCAGGTTTCGAAACAGAACAAGCGGTTGGCGCAACGTAACGAAGAGCTGCAATGGAGGTTGCGGCAGAAAAGCGAGGTAGTCACCGTTCTTGCAAACTTGACGCCTAGGCTATCGCGTTCACTGGGACCGGAACACGTGGAGCACACTCTCTCACCTGACAAGAACGGCCCGCAGTCTTCGTCTATGGTCAAGTTTATGGTGGAAAAGGGCGATTCAGTGTCATGGACATTGGAAATCGATGATGAACTTTCAAAGGGGGGATCGGATACGTCGTCTACGGCAACACCACCGAAAATGGGCAGATCTGAAACACCAACAACGGTATCGAGGCAAGGATCGCTTAGGCTAACACCTAGAAGGTCTTCTATTGATATGAGAGCCAGGTCGAAAAGTATTTCAGTCACAGACTCTGCGCGAGTAGAGGAATCTGCCTGGTCACCTTCGTTTAATTCGACGCCGATTGCTCGACGAAGACCTAGAAGTGATCCATCTTCTTCGTCTTCGTCCACCTCCTCGACCTCTAATCCTTCTTCGACAGCAGTCACAGCGAATTCCGCGGTTGCTGTTGCTGTCGCTGCGGCTGCTGCGGCCGCTGCTGAAGATTGCAGCGCAGGTCAGAGGCCTCAGGAAGCAGGTGGCGAAGCTATGATTTCGGAGGAGACATCTGCTACGAGCAGCGAGGATGAGTCCTCGACGAGTAGCGATATTCCTCCTTTGCCTATACAGTTTGCATGGGGTAAACCGATCAAGTAACGTTCAAATTCCATGATATTTCGTGGCAATTACATCGGCTATTTTAAAGGATAGTGCGTTATCCCTTTCAGCGAAAACGAACGTTCATACGGCTCTTTCAAATGTTGTACGCGCACTTTTTCTATTACTTCTGTACCTGTATCTTGTATATTCGATCGCGAGCAAATGAGAAGCGTATCTTTTAGTAAAACTGCAACATACTTTCGATGGCGTTTTGCACGATTGTATATTTGGCAGGATCGATGGAAGGTAAAGAGGTTCGGTCTTTGTTTAAGTATTTACATAAGAGACTGTGTTTTTATGATGTTGCGGTGTTTGCGAATGATGACTCTTTGTGCTAATACGACTACTCTGCCGACTTCTCTATCTTCGTAAGGATTCTGCCTCTTCTCGTTCTCGGTACGTCAGTACACGGAGGATCGCACAATCGAAGGTCGTTTGCTACCTATTACGTGTTGTATCAGATTTTCTTTTAAATATATACGTATATATTTTGCGTATTACAAAGTATATTATTTGCGATCTTAGGTACTAAGAATTTTGTTATCTATTTTTTTGTTTTGTTTTATAGGAGGTCTGAATAGTGCGAAGTCGATGCAAGTTTTTATTCTACGTATCTCACTATCGCTGTATCATTTAGATAGAAAAAATGCGCGTAGAAATTCCATTAATTTCGATTGAAAATTGTTTGTCAGTTTCAATGTAGTACGTAGATGTACGGGCTATTGGCGTCCATGAGCCGCGTACATTTCAGAACCGAATCGAAATCGGATTAGTGTTTGTTTGATCCGCGACACTTTTACACATGTCCGTTTTATAAGGTATGATGCGTTTATATTACGTCTGTACATAAACAACAACGATGTTTATAAATTAGTTAGTCTTTATCGCAAATATTGTAAATAGACAACGACCGTCAAATTGATCCTATCCTCGAAAGAAAAGGAAGAACAGAAACGTCGATGAGCCATTCACTCTGTTTGCAGGAGAAAGCTATTTGTCACTGATAAACAGCTTACCGAACATGTACGACTTTTGTGGTTTGTTACATCCAATCGATTACACGCCAGTCCTTCAAAATGCAATTAACATTAAAGTTACGAATTTTGTAACGTTAAAATTTGATTTAGCGGTAATAAGCTTGTGCAAGGATGTAGTACATTCATAATACATTTTCGTACTACATAAAAGGAGGAAATGAATAATATTCCTAATGTCATACGTTTTAATTGCCAAATGCTGATGAATCGATACATTTATCTGTAGCCCCCTTTTATGTACATCAGATCTACAGATGCTATGCTATTTCAGGTGCGACTTTGATAACCAACTACTATACATGCAAAAAATAGTCAGTTGGATAAAGAGTTGATTAACAAAAAAAAGAAAACAATGAAAAGAGAAACTCCGTTCCATGGACAAGAAGAAAAGTATGTTCGGTAGCAGTAAGTAGTGTAGGAATAATTGGAGGGTGTCGAATATAAGAAAAAGCAAGTATTATTCGCCGAGAAGTGTGTTTTCTCTCACATGTGCTGGCAAATTCAATGTATTATATACCTATCAAATAAATATTATCTGGATTAAAACAAATTCAGCAAATGTTGCTCTGTCCCCGTTCGGTGATTCTAATAAACTTGCTGTCCGGTCAGGAAAAAATTCGAACCTCGAACGCGTATGAAATAAATGACTTCCTGTTCGAATATACCACGAGATGTCGTTTTCACGTGTTTATTACGGGCCTTGTTTTTACCTCCTTCTTGACAGGGAGTTTCATTGAACATTTCAAAGCTCGATTTTCCTCTTATAGTTCTTTCATTTGTCGGTTTCATACATTCAAATAGTAATTCATAAGATGATGCGAAGAGAAGTGCAATAGCACTGAATGACTCGATGTTTGTTTTTAGCTCGCTTCGAAAGAGAAGAATAATTTTGAACGATGGAAGGTTCGAAAGTGGGGAAAAGAGTAATGCCAGACGATACAGATACAAAATTTCTTGAACCCATTTTAGTGAGGATCGATAAACATAGCTGTGCCCCGCGTGATATTCATATTGATAAGGACGAGGTATTAATACATATACATACAAGTTTCACCGCCTTGCCAGCGGTGTCGTGCAAGCATTAATTTTCTTTGCAAATAACATCACATAAAATTATCAATTGTTTAACAGTTCAAGATAGGTCGGGCAAGGGACAACGATGAAATTATTCTGGATGCGATGATATCCAGGAAACATTGCATTTTAAGATGCGAAGGGAAAAATGAATGGGTCATTAAGGATTTAAGTTCTTCTTTTACATTTGTGAACGATGTTCCTCTTACATCTGGCAAGCGTCAAAGACTCTACGATAAAGATGTCATACAGTTTAGCATATCCGAGAAATTCAAATATAGATTTACTCTGTGCGATCAAGACGAACCTAAGGCTAAAAAGCCTAAGTTAAGGGAGCAAATATTCGACATAGAACAAAAAACATTTGCGGAAAACCAAGAATGCCAGAAGAAGGTTCTCAAAGACAAATTACAAATAAAGCAAAAAGAGCAAGAAGAATTGAAGCAACAATTGCAACATCTTTTAAAGCAACAAAGCATTACAAATGAGAATACTGCAGATCTCAAAAGGCAAATTGCATCATTAGAGAATAGGATAGAACACGGTGGTATTCAAGAGCAACACATACAAAGTATGTATGCCGAGTTATTAGAAAAATTGGGACACGAGAGACTCCAATTTGATGAAATATTGAACAATGAGAAGGAGAAATGGAAAGAAGCATTAAGCTTGAGTCAACACGAGAAGGAGATGTTGGAAACAAAAATGATAGAGCAAATGGAAAAATGGAGAGTGGAGCAACAAATGGAATGGAATTATGCCATGGAGAATAGGGTGAAGGAAGAGAAAAATATACAGGCCCAATTGTTAAGTGAAAAAACTATCTTGGAGGAGAAACTGAAAGAAACAGAGAAAGCATTAAAAGAACAGGCAGCTAAAGTGGACACAGTGCAGAGTAATGGTATGATTTCTTTCACAATTGATCGATAATTAAATTATTAAATATCTGACCCAGCTCCAATTAACTTAATTGCATTTGTTATGCGCAGTTGCAGGCCCTTCTGACAGTACAATCGACAATTGTATATTATTGGAAATTGTGAATGATCCATCATCCGAATTTCAAATTATTGATACAATAGATTTAACAGGTGCTACTCAGCTCACTGTAGTTAATGAAGAGAAAGAAAGTGTTCTTAATAAAGTTAATGATATAATGGACGAGCAACTGACTTGCAGTATATGTTCGGAGCTATTTGTTAAAGCAATAACATTAAACTGTATGCACACGTTCTGTCAACACTGCATAAAGTCATGGAACAAGAAGAAAAAGGAATGCCCCGTGTGTAGAACATCAGTATCGTCGATGAATAGGTCTATAGTTCTTGATAACTTTATCGAAAGTATGTTAGAAAATTTACCCACGCTACTTAAAGAACGAAGAAAAGAACTACTACAAGAAAGGCAATGTAGGTACACAATGTGGCAAGTAGTAAGTTTGTAAAAGAATATCCCTGAAAGAAATTTTCAATGTTTCAGTAATGGAGCGGAAGAGGAAATATCGATGAGAAGTCACTGCAGGGAAGATATGTAATTAAACTTAATATATCGTAACAATAATATGTTTTATTAATATATGTATATTGTTTTATTAACTTTCGTCAACAAATGTTAGCTCTACAAGCGTACGATTTAACAGTGGAAAATGTATTTAAATGTTTATTTTTGCTATAAACTTTTTTAAAAAAGAAAAACATTCCTAAACATACTTTTTGTGCGATAGTTTCTCGGTGTAGTGTAGGAATGGCGTTTGAATTCGCGCGGCAGCATGGTTGGATAAACGACAAAGGTGCCATCTGTAGGTAATGCATCGAAGGATCGTTACATGCACAGATCCATGCATACAATCGTAATCGTGTGAGATTCCATGAAAATCTGCCAGCAATCGCTCGTCGTCGACATGCGCACTTATGAAAACACGACTTCTAGAGAATTGCGATTTGTGATACGGAACTGTACTGAACGTCGCGTAAATGGCGAAATATATACTACGACACTAGGGTAAAGTGTGATCCTTTTGTGGGGAGGAGTGCTTTATCGGTCCGTTGGTGCGATAAACTTTTCGTGTCGCTGACGGACCAGGCACTTACGATATTATTACGTTGTTTTTCGCAGTGGAAAACGACACGTCTTTTGGAAGGATGGCGACCTGACCCCTTCCGAATAATGGAATACTGTGCACAACGGTACGTTTCCCCCTGTGTAAGCAGGTCGTCTCTACCAAACTATAGATTAATTATTCCTTATGCATATTGAATTTACGATGTGCACCTGCACACAGCAACTACTACTCCGAATTCCCTGAAGGTTACGTGGTGTTATTAAGATAGTGTCACGCTTACAGCCGTCGTCATGACAAACTTTTTTTCACCTTTCTTTGTACTTCAACGACAAAAATAATTTTACGGCACATAATTCGTGACCACGTGCCTTCGTTTATTGTACTTGCAAATTCTTTAGTCGCGATTTCCATTCGCTTTGTAAAAGTATTTACATGTTGCAATTTTTCTAGAAGTTGTGTTTCATTAGGTATGAAGAAGGAGCTTAAGGATGGAGGGGGGTGGGGGGAATGCTGTCAACCTAGCTCTTAATATAGATACATCATGAGAAGTTTACATATCTATCTTTTTTTCCTTTCATTTCGTATCTTTCATTGCTATCCGTATAAATCCAATATATAATATACTCTACGGATTCTTCAATTATAACATATTAGGAGTTGGGTTTTGAAACAGAATTAATGTTCCGTTAATAATATTCGTTGCGTACTATAGCTTTTTTTTAACATATCTTTATTTCATTTACAGATTGTCAGTTTGAAATACATACAATTGGTGCTATTAAACTTACAAGGCAAGTTCTAGTTTAATGCGCAAAGATTCTTAAACATAAATGCGTATCTTATTCCTTTGTATTCGTCTATAAGTATAGGAATATAATATTTATATAATATTTATTTGTTCTTTTGAGCAGCATTGAACGGTACAATTTTTTATCTTTGTTCTCTTTTCTAATTTATGTATGTATAGATGGCTGATGTTGATCCCGAAACTTTATTGGAATGGCTCAGCATGGGCCAAGGAGATGAAAGGGACATGCAATTAATTGCCCTGGAGCAATTATGCATGTTGCTTCTCATGTCTGACAATGTAGATCGATGCTTTGAATGGTACGTTGTATGCACGTGCAAAGATCGTAATCAAATGAAATATAATAGACAATTTTTTATTCATATTCCAGCTGTCCTCCGCGCACATTTCTTCCTGCATTATGTAGAATTTTTTTGGATGAACTCGCACCGGATAGCGTTTTAGAAGTGACCGCTCGAGCCATTACATATTACTTTGACCTTTCTCCGGAATGTATACGCAGAGTTATAGCTATGGAAGGCGCTGTAAAAGCTATTTGCAGTCGCTTATCCGGAGCTGGTTTGGGATCCAGAACTAGTAGGGACCTAGCTGAACAGTGCATAAAGGTAGTGCATTGTTAAATTGTTCTAAGCAATATTGGCGTAATATGCTAATATAATGTGTTGTTTCAGGCATTGGAACTTGTTTGCGCAAGGGAAGCTGGTGCTGTCCTTGAAGCAGGCGGCCTTCCATGTGCGTTATGCTTTATTAGAGAGCACGGGGCACTTGTCCATCGTGATACATTGCATTCAGCAATGGCTGTGGTTACCCGTTTATGCGGAAAAGTAGAGCCTCAAGATAAATCTTTGCCGGATTGTGTTGAAGCATTGTCCACGTTGCTTAGACACGAAGATGCGCATGTTGCTGATGGAGCACTTCGTTGTTTTGCCTCATTGGCTGATAGGTTTTCAAGAAGAAACACAGATCCTGCTCCGCTAGCTTGTAATGGACTTGTTTCGGAACTATTATATAGGTAACATGCCGATTATGTAATCAGTAGGATGATTTCAAAGATTTGCTATATATTTCTATTTAATTGCAGGCTGTCTAATGCAGCAGGGCCTGGTACATCAATAGCAAATACTTCTGGAAATCCAAAAACCCCTCCTCCATCTAGTACAGCTTCTACAATACCTGCACCGGAAGCAAATTCTTGTGCATCGGTTTCTACTATAATTAGTCTTCTGTCAACGCTTTGTAGGGGTTCGCCTTCTATAACTCATGATCTTTTACGTTCCGAATTACCGGATGCGATTGAAAAAGCATTAAAAGGGGATGAACGATGCGCCCTTGATTCCATGAGATTAGTCGATTTATTATTGGTTCTACTGTTTGAAGGAAGATCAGCATTGGGCCGCAACGCAAGCGGTGGTTCCTCGGGTCCTTTGTTACCACGATTTAGACGGCCGGAAAGTGCCGGGGAAAAGTCTCACAGGCAATTAATAGATTGTATCCGATCGAAAGATACAGACGCTTTAATAGAGGCCATAGATTCAGGTGGCATTGGCGTTAATTTTATGGACGATGTTGGACAAACATTGCTTAATTGGGCGTCTGCTTTTGGAACTCAAGAGATGGTTGAATTTTTGTGCGATAGAGGGGCGGATGTTAATAAAGGTCAAAGATCGTCTAGTCTGCATTATGCCGCTTGCTTCGGAAGACCTGCTATTGCTAAAGTATTACTTAGACATGGGGCAAATCCCGACTTACGAGACGAAGATGGAAAAACACCACTAGATAAGGCTAGAGAACGTGTAGATGAAGGGCATAGGGAAGTCGCAGCTATATTACAATCTCCTGGAGAGTGGATGTTGCCGAATCAAGAACACAGAAAGCCAGAAACAGAGGCAGAATTCACAGAACCGAAAGGCGATCCTGAAATGGCTCCTGTCTATTTGAAAAGATTATTGCCTGTATTTTGCGCAACGTTCCAATCTTCAATGTTACCGAGCGTTAGAAAGGCCAGCTTAAGTTTAATTAGGAAAATGGTGCATTATATTCAACCCGAATTACTTGTTGAAACATGTGGTTCCGATAGAACAGGGAGCTGTGGTGCTATGCTCGTGGAAGTAATAGCCAATGTACTAGATAACGAGGTAAACTTGCAATACTTTATAAAGTTTGATTTCGCAGTTTATATAAAGCTTTTTAGGTCCTATAGGATAAGTGCAAATTAGTAATAGAAGATTAAAGTAACTTTTAAAAATCTTTAGTATTGATGCAGGCAGACAGGCAGCCAAACAGACAATGCTAGTGATTTAGTTAAGATTGTTCACAGGAGCTTGAGATAAAACCACCATCACCACCACCTCCGCCTTTCAAGCCGATAATTGGCCCAAAATTGCGTTGTCTCTCATCACGCAAGTCTTCCAGTTCCCTGAACTACATTGTTGATAAGACGGTAACGTCTGTTATATATTTGTCAGTCTCTAGTTAAAAAACATCCTTTGTGTCCCTCACATGCTATCGGTAAACCCCATGACTTTCTTTTGCTGATATAATTAATTATGCAAAGATTTAATTTGCCATTAACATGATGTGTATTTATGACACAATTCATCAAAGAGGGTGAGATCTAACAAATTTGCGCATGTCATTCCTTTGCTGACGAAATTTTGTTTTCTTTATATTTACAAATACCACAAACATATTTATAATGTGGAGTGAAAATTTTCGAACTATGTTCATATTGGTATATAGAGCCGATTTGCAATTCATTCTATTATCACGAACTTGACGTAAGAGGACAATTTGCAATACAGATTCTGTAAATAGTAACAGCAAAGGACACATAGATTTTTCAGTGAATGGCCAGTGAAGTTGCTACAGACAGGTGTTAATCATAATAGATTACACACAAAGCTGGTTGTCCACTCGTATTGACTGTCTGCCTGCTGCTGATGGGATTAATAGGCATTTGCTTGTGATTTCAATGATGAATGGATCAAGTAATCGTTTTGCTCATAAATAAATTTGTGCTGTTATATTCGTACCATGCCAGTATGAGTGAATAAAACAATCATAGACATATTATATAAGAAGTTGTGTAGCACTTATTTTATGTTGAACTAAGAAAGAAGGACCACAAATCTGTGTTTGATTTAATTGGATTTTAGATATTAGTAGGGCGTGTATTTAAAATGCCTACATTATTTTAATCTTTAATAGGAGGATGAGGATGGACACTTAGTGGTGTTGCAAATGATACAAGATTTGATGATAAAAGGCAAAGATGAGTTTCTAGAACATTTTGCTCGCCTGGGAGTTTTCTCTAAAGTTGCTGCACTGGCTGGACCGCAAGAAACCACTCCAGAACCAGAAGCTGAATTGAATCAGTCTGAGGAACAAAGAATGGAAGATGCAAAGGAATTATTAATTGGAAGAGCTTATCATTGGAGAGATTGGTGTATTTGTAGAGGACGAGATTGCTTGTACGTGTGGTCTGATGCAGCTGCCTTAGAACTATCAAATGGGAGCAATGGATGGTTCAGGTTTATACTCGATGGAAAATTAGCAACGATGTATTCTAGTGGAAGTCCAGAAGGAGGAACAGACACATCAGGTGCGTTTACCTTCCTCTTTTTCGTTTTATAATATCGACACGAAATTCATCACCTGTGTCTTGTCCATCTTGCCACTGTCTTTCTTGTTGAAGTGTTCCTTTCACCTCGACACACCCTACGCAACATAATAAATTGACTCTGTCCGGGCCACTTTTTGTTATTATCTTTTTCAATTGTGATTAACTTCTGCGAGGGGAATAGTTTAGTAAATAACTGGTTTTACTAACTGCCTACAGGAAAAGGGAGGAACACAGAGTCGCTTACCACTGAAGGTAGGTACACATACTATGTTCAGCTCTCCTAGTGTGTGCACGCTATCTTACCCTTCAGTGTACGTCACCAGTCGCACGGGAGTTCCTTTTATTTTTGCACGATCGAAACATTTTCTGCCACAACATTGTTTCATTAAAAAATATTACACCATACGCGCATCCGTTAACTGATTCGATTAACAGGACAACACGTTTTGCAGAGAACCGTGGCGAGTTTTTGGAGAAATTACAAAGAGCTCGTAGCCAAGTGAAACCAAATTCAGTGAGTCAACCTGTACTATCACGTCCCGGCACAACACGATTAGTTGTAGGAAATTGGGCATTATCTAGTAGGAAAGAAAGCGAGTTATGCATACATAATAGCGATGGCCAGCAACAAGCAACCATATTACGAGAAGATTTACCGGGATTTATTTTTGAATCAAATCGGGGTACAAAGCATTCCTTTACAGCAGAAACAAGTTTAGGTAAATGCGCGCTATATCGATTACATGCTTTTAATTCTATCATCGAGATGTTTATGTTCATATATATTTTATATCCTTTATTTTTAGGCCCAGAATTTGCAGCAGGGTGGGCCGGTAAAAGAGGAAAACGATTAAGGTCTAAGATCGAAGCTATCAAACAAAAAGTTAAGGTACAAGCCCAGGATATTTACGAATGCTATTTTAAGGCTGCTCAAGCTCAACCACGCGGAGTATTTGCTAAGCTGGGGATAATTGTTACTCAAATAGAAAAAGCTTGTCAGATGCAGAAACAACAATCTGGAAGTCGCGAATGGCGTACTATATTGCAGAGTGCGTTGGAAGAACTTAAAGGTTTATTGAACGAAGAAGGGAGAGTCTCTGCATACGAACTTCATTCTAGTGGTCTCGTGCAGGCTTTACTTTCGTTGCTAGCAGCCCCATCAGGGCCACAGCCGCCAACGTTAAGAGCAACGAAGCTAAGAATGCAAAGAATAGCAGTATTTAAAAACTGTTTCTATTCAAAGGACATTAATAAAGAACACAACTCGGCCAAAATTCTAGTCCACAAGTTGGTTTCAGTGTTGGAATCCATCGAGAAATTGCCCGTCTATTTATATGATACACCAGGCTCCGGTTATGGTTTGCAAATTTTAACGAGGAAATTGCGTTTCCGATTAGAAAAAGCAGCTGGCGAAAGCTCCCTAATTGATAGGTCTGGGCGTAGTTTGAAGATGGAACCATTGAGTACTATTCAACAGTTAGAAAATCATTTACTTAAAATGGTAGCGAAGCAATGGCACGATCACGATAGGTCAACGTTTACGTTTGTTAAAAAATTGAAAGAAGGGAATAGAATAAGTTTCAAATATCAATATGATTTCGATGAGAACGGACTGTTGTATTGGATTGGTACAAACGCAAAAACGTGTCCCGAGTGGGTCAATCCCGGACAGTACGGTTTAGTTGTCGTTACATCGAGCAATGGACGAAATCTGCCATATGGTCATGTTGAAGATATTCTGAGTCGTGATCCAGCAGCTTTAAATTGTCATACGAACGATGATAGACGTGCATGGTTTTCTATTGATTTAGGAGTATGGATTATACCAAGCGCTTATACGTTGAGGCATGCAAGGGGCTACGGGCGAAGTGCCTTACGAAATTGGATGTTTCAAGCATCAAAAGATGGTGTAATCTGGACCACGTTGTATGCTCACGTAGATGATTCGTCACTGAACGAGCCTGGTAGCACAGCTACATGGACATTGGAGCCACCGGCCGATGAGACACAAGGATGGCGGCATTTACGATTACAGCAAATTGGAAAGAACGCCTCTGGGCAAACGCATTATCTATCAGTGTCTGGATTCGAAGTGTATGGAGAAATCACCGGCGTTTGCGAAGATTTGGGACGCGTAGCGAAAGAAGCGGATGCCAGAATTCGAAGACTACGAAGGCTAATTAAATATCAAATTCTTCGTCATTTAGTTGCTGGCGCTAGAGTGGCCAGAGGCGCAGATTGGAAATGGCGAGATCAAGACGGTGTTCCTCCAGGTGTGTTTATATGTAAATTAAAAATCAATCTATTGGACGTTATTTATATTTGATTAGTGCTCGAGCTAACAGAATTATTCTATCATCCCAGGTGAAGGCACAGTAACAGGGGAATTGCATAATGGTTGGATAGATGTAACATGGGATCACGGTGGTTCCAATTCTTATAGAATGGGCGCAGAAGGAAAATACGATCTAAGATTAGTTGGTACTGGTCTCGACACAGACACCGGAACGAAGAGCAAAAATGGAGCCGGTGTTTTAACTGGACGAAAATCTAGTAGCACTCCCAGTTTACCAGACTGTACGGACACTACTATGCGTGGTTCGGTAGCTTCAACAGACCAAGCAGCGAGCGCAGATAATCTGGCAGCTAAGGTAAAACCTAAATATGTTTAACCATCTCATATATAATTATGTGCGTGTTTTAATGTACGTTTTGCGTAAAACATTGAAGCCCATTGTGTTATTATTTAATTAGCGTTGAAAAGCACTCGATTAATATAGTTCCAATTTCGAATTCGCGAAAAGCAGCAAGCCGCTGAATCGATAGCGGAAAGTGTGTTATCGGTTGCTCGTGCTGAGGCGGTTGTTGCTGTAACCGGTGAAGGTGGAGCAAATTCAACGGGCGAACTGTCCGTTGTACTACATCCCAGGCCTGACACTACTCTGACAAGTGATTTGGCAACAATTGTTGAGAGTCATGCCCTTAACACTGATTGTTCTGCCAATAGTAACAGCAATCGTGCATCTAGTAGTTCAAAACCGCTATTTGCAACTGTGCGTGGGAATAAAGTATGAAACTCGCATTATCAAAATCAATTGTATCGTATGTACACAGCGTTGATAATAGTTTTAAATCTCCATTACTTTTACAGCAAGGGTCAGGTTTATTGAGCCTGGAAGCCACCGAGGTATTAGACCGAGTCAGGGAAGGAGCTGACAGATTACGCAATAACACTAATAGCTTCTTAAGCGGAGAGTTACTTAGCTTAGTGCCTGTCAGAATTAGTGTATCGGGTGAACTAGAAGAAAATTCCCTAAGGATTAAGTCCGTTCAAAGGCATCACTCAGGAATTACCGATGGTATGATTAATAGTTGATCATGTTGTTCCACCTATACGCTATATTTTTCGTTCTTTCGTTTATATTAAAAAATTGTAACATATAACACAGATTTCGTTGGCCAATAATTTGAACTGAACGTATTTTATTTCAAGTGTTTATAATTTGTTTATACTGGTTTGTTGCTATTTACACAACGTTTTTTTGTAATTAATCACAAGACTAAGTGTGTTTCCTTAAAATCACAGCTGCCAAAGAATGTAGCCGTGACAAGGAAGCTAGCTCGTCTACGCAAAATACAGCAGGGGGGTGCCCTGTTGTCGTTACCAATCCTATGTCTGTGTCTGTTCCCAACCTTGCTTGTTCTGATGCTAACAATACTTTGGAACCAGCCGCTGCTACTGGTTTATTAGGAACCTTTACCGAAATAGCGCAAATACGAAGATTGGGTCAGTGCCTATGCTTAGCAGTGTCTTTGCATATTAATCACTTACTTTTTAATGGTGTAATAATTATTTGTATCTGTTTGATAATCAACTATGATGGTAAATCGTTTCAGCTTCTACAGGTGGACAACACATCGCTTCGAACTCCAATACTGGTTCAAATTCACGTGGACCCAATTCCGTATCAAGTTTAGTTCGACTTGCTTTAAGTCCTAATTTCCCTGGTGGCTTACTCAGTACTGCCCAAAGCTATCCAAGTTTGACCAGTAGTGGTCAAGTAGCTGGTAGCGGTGTTACAACAACGACTGCACCTGGATTGGGACAAGCACTTACAATGTCATTGACTAGTACAAGTAGCGATAGTGAACAGGTAAAAATTAGTAACAAATTAAAAATCCTCTCTATTTAAATAGCATTGTTTCCATTGCCAAATAATTTCTGTCGCACACTCTATTGTACATTATGAATACAGAATGTATATTGGCACATATGATTCTATATAATGTAATAAGCAGTTATGGCTACAGGTTAGTCTTGAAGACTTTTTGGAATCTTGTGGAGGTATTGCAAGTTCTAGTGCTAGTGGGGGTAGAACAACAGGTGGACCAACCCTTTTGACTGAACTGGACGACGACGAAGTTGGCGTCCTCGAAGAAGAAGAAGATAACGATGAAAATGATCAAGAAGTATGTGCTGAAGGGTACTGTTATCTCCTAGGGAAGACGAGTTTCTAATCGTTTTTGTTTGTCGTCTTAATAGGAAGACGACGAAGAAAATGAGGAAGAGGGAGATGGTTGCGATGCCGATTATGAAGAGGTAATGGTAAGTCGCAATCTCTTGGCAGCGTTTGTGGAGGAAGAAACCCCTCAGAGCAGTAAGAGACGTGCGTGGGATGATGATTTTGTCTTGAAACGACAATTCTCTGCACTGATCCCCGCCTTCGATCCACGACCTGGCCGAACTAATATCAATCAGGTAAATTGAATAAAAATGGAAGATTTCGTGTAATTGTGGAAAACATTATCTTTATTATTATAACGTTTTATAGACAACTGATTTGGAAATTCCACCGCCTGGTAGTGAAACTCAATCAAATACTCGTTCAGGTTCATTACCAATGCCGAGACTTTCTTTGACACTAAAAGGGCCAGGTCTTCCGGGTGTACCAGACGTTGAATTAGCGCTTACTGAACCTCATACCAGTATATTCCAACAAGTACAAGAATTAATACAGCTAACAGAACTAGGAAGTAGACAGGAAAAACTAAGAAGAATATGGGAGCCTACTTACACGTAATACATTTATCATTTACATAATTCATACGATAAATAAGTTTCGAACTACCTATTTCATATGTATTTTTTCATTTCATTAGCATAATATATAAAGAAGCAAAGGATGAAGAATCATCTGGACGAGCAACACCAGTCGTGACATTATATTCTCGTAATACAACACAAAATTCTACGGTGTGCAGCGTAGAGGATGTATTGCAACTTCTAAGGCACGTTTTTGTATTAAGTACTACTCGCGATGATGGCAAACACGCCGATTACGATGACTCCGAAGAATCAACATGTTGGGTTCACCCAGATGACTTTACTTCAAAGAAAATTACAAACAAAATAGTACAGCAAATTCAAGATCCCTTAGCACTGGCTGCTGGAGCTTTGCCGAACTGGTGCGAAGAACTGGCAAGGAGTTGCCTATTTTTGTTACCATTTGAAACCAGACGATTGTACTTCAGTTGTACCGCATTCGGGGCATCGCGATCAATCGTGTGGCTTCAAACTCAAAGGGATGCTGTTCTTGAAAGGCAAAGGGCGCCCGGTTTAAGTCCTCGCCGTGATGACATTCACGAATTCCGTGTGGGCAGACTTAAACACGAAAGGGTCAGTGTGCCTAGGGGAGAGAAATTGTTAGACTGGGCAGAACAAGTAATGAAGGTAACTTAATTGTCAGATCAATTCCACGCGACTCTAATGGTATTACTATTTGCTCTTAGAGTAAACGGAATTTTTATTTTAATTTATAGGTACACGCAGGCCGGAAGAGCATATTAGAAGTCGAATTCGTTGGGGAAGAGGGGACTGGTCTAGGTCCAACATTGGAATTCTTTGCGTTAGTTGCCGCTGAATTGCAACGTAAAGACTTAGGCTTATGGTTGTGCGACGATGAAGAATCATCCGATACAGATCAGTCTCGAACTTCCGGGGATCAGATTCGGCCACCAGGATATTATGTAACACGGCCAAGTGGATTATTTCCTGTTCCCTTGCCACAAGATTCTGCAGCTTGTGATCGTGCGGTTCGATATTTCTGGTTTTTGGGCGTGTTCTTAGCAAAAGTCTTGCAGGATAATAGATTAGTGGACTTGCCATTATCCCGTCCTTTCTTAAAGTTAATGTGTCATGGGGACATTACGAATAACGTGAATGAAAAGATCGGTCTCAGTGGTGTAACTCAAGAAAGTATGTCTTCGAGTATGTCGAGTAGCTTTATATCGGAAGAGGGAGAAACAGACACCGCATATTCTTTATTAGAACCACCTTCTTGGTATGCTGGATTATTGGATATCGAAGATTTGGTACTGGTGGACCCAGTGAGAGGTGAATTTTTGAGAGAGATACAGACAGCAATTGCAACACGCGATAGAACACTTTCAGACGGTCGTAATTCCGCTGACGAGGAGACATCGTTAAATATTACACATCCGTCCGGGATGTCGGTACCTATTGAAGATTTGGCTTTAACGATGACATATTCTCCAAGTTCCAGAATCTTTGAACATGATCAAGTGGAATTAATAGAAGGTGGTGCGGAGGTTCCCGTTGCTATGGAAAATGCAAGAGAATACGCCGATATGACAATTAATTATTGTCTTGACCGTGGAATTTCTAGGCAACTAGAATCTTTTAAATCCGGGTTTTCGAAAGTCTTCCTAATGGAAAAGCTTCATGCATTCAGCCCAGAAGAAGTAAGAGCTATGCTTTGCGGAGAACAAAATCCACAATGGACCAGAGAGGATTTGCTCAATTACACCGAGCCAAAACTGGGTTATACAAGAGAGAGGTAAAAATATTTAAAGTATTATTAATTTTACACATTGTAGAATATATATCATGCTGAAAATGGTATTTCTTGTGCAATTACAGTCCTGGTTTCCAAAGATTTGTCAACGTTCTACTTTCGTTGACTGGTCCTGAAAGAAAGGCTTTCCTGCAATTTGCTACTGGATGTTCAGCTTTACCTCCGGGAGGATTATGTAATTTGCATCCTAGATTGACTGTTGTGAGAAAAGTAGATGCTGGTTCAGGTGGTTACCCCTCTGTTAACACCTGTGTTCATTATTTAAAATTACCGGAGTATCCTACCGAAGAGATACTTAAAGAAAGACTATTGGCAGCAACTAGAGAAAGAGGATTCCACTTAAATTAATCTTGTTTCTGCTTAGGCAAGGGACTGCTACGATAATATTAATCCGAAATACTCGCTCTTAATATGTGCGAATCGAACTTTGCTCTACAAATTAAATCGCGCACTCTATGCGCGAAAGCAGAGTTTGGCCTTGATGTTATTTAAAAAAAAAAGCTAAAACCATTGTCCAATAAGATTCAGTGCAGATTTATAGGAACGATTTAATGCATAGCCTGGAACGGAATTGTTCTCAACATTTCAAATCGCTTTAACGAAATTTCAAGGAAAAATTCCTCGTGTACTGTAGCTTTCTTCTAAATATGTATGTCGCGTGTTTGTTGTGGGCTCCAATTTCTCAATTTTGTTGGAAGTTTATATAATGTAACTTAAAATGAATTACATTACTTTAAGAACTGATTTAAATTAATATCATAAAATGCATGACAGAAGAAACCACGTTAATTTAATGGTGGACACAACACAGATATTAACTTATGAATGATTAAGCTTGTATAGGTTCTCCGTTCCAGGTATTGGGTATACATATGTTATGAATTTTGTCCAAATACAATAGAAATTGTATTTTCACGAGAAATGTAATTTACGCGAGTGTTTTCAAGTATATTTGCTGTCCCTGTGGAACAAAAACTTTACAGTTCCTCATTTTAGAACGAATGTTCGTATTGTCTTCTTTGTGAAGTATTGTTGTGCTTGGAAAGTGATTCATATGTAAAGAAAAATGGAGGCACCTTTTGACGAAAATTTCTATTTTCTTTATCAGACTGCCTCTATGGTACACGTGTGTAGCGTTATTAAAACCAGCTAGAAAATGCGGATCAAAATTGACTTGTTCGAAGTGCTGCGTTTTTATTAATCACAATGGAAATGATGTTTTTTAGCATCTAGACCAATTTTCACAGCTTCAAATGTTTGTCGTTTTAACCAAATATCAATACATCACCAGACTTGTAAAGGCACTCCAGTGTCTAAATAAATAAGGCAACAAGCAAGAAGGAAGGTCGAAGTATTTGAAACCATTTTGATGAAAAGAAGTTCTGAATACATGGCAAGCTGAGCACTCTGCATCTTTGTACAATATGCTACTTAATGCTCACTCGATAATTATAATTATAGGCGGAAATCAGTATAATTGTAATAATAGTGTCTAGAGGAAGATATAAAAATAATATAAATGTGAAAAGATTGATTAATGATATCGATATGAGGAATAGTTACTATTACTGTAATATAAATTATTATTGATTCTTGGGGAAAGAATAAAACGAAAAAAAAATGTTATAAAGTATAACATGTCTTTCAATGTAATTTGTTACATGTTTTATACAATCTATGAATATAAACGCATGTATTTAACAATTCCTGTGCCACTTAGAAAAAGTATATAGAGACCTTGTTACATTCCATATAATATATAATTAATATACAGGTATATCACTAATATATTCAGGATCAGACCTATCTATTCCATGCGAAAAGAATTTCATTGGACAGCCATAGTTTTTATATTACATGTCATTTACAATGTCATGCAAATAATTACGTAATTTCAATTTTTTACAATTTCGCGGAGACGGGTGAACGACCTGTAGAATCATTATCTGTTGATCCTAGTCACTTCTTCTGCAACACATTATTGGCTTCTGTACGTTCCTCTTCCAATTCGTTCGATGTAGTGTTCAATTTCGATCTAGCGAATTCACTTATAGGAAGCCCCTGAAAAATCATGTAAAATGTAACTTTTTGTTCTCTTTCCAAACTATACTCGAACGGAAAACGTTACGAAAATGATATTTACTTGAACAATCTTGTATTGTCCATTTTCTATAGTAACTGGGAAAGAGAATACAATGTCCTTTGGAATACCATAGCTGCCATCAGATAGCACACCCATGCTAACCCATTCACCCGGTTTCGTACCCATCCACCAATCTCTCATGTGATCTCCAGCTGCTTTAGCAGCGGACATCGCGGATGACATCTTTCTCGCAGCAATTACAGCTGCGCCACGTTTTTGTATCGTTTCGATAAAAGCGTTATTCAACCACTTATCGTCGTTCAAGGCTGCAGTCACGGGCTTAGTGCCGCTATCAAGCGTGACGGTGGCATGCGAAGCATCAGGATATTGAGTTGAACTGTGATTACCCCAAATAATAACATTTTTCACGCTAAGAACCTATTTATAAAGTAACAAATTATTCGCTCAGTTTACATATAATTAGTATACTCGTATAGCATGACAATGAAAAACATGTACCTGCACTTTCAAACGTAATGCTAAAGCTGCCTGAGCACGATTCTGGTCCAGCCTTGTCATAGCTGTAAAATTTTGCTTTGGGATAGATGGCGCGTAATGAGAGCAAATCAGGGCATTCGTATTTGCAGGATTTCCAACGACTAAAACCTTAACATCTTTTCTCGCATATTTGTTCAGAGCTTCTCCTTGCACTTTAAAAATTTCTACATTTGCCGCTAAAAGATCTTTTCTTTCCATTCCTTCCTTTCGGGGCATTGCACCAACAAGGAAGGCAGCGGCCACATCCTTGAAAGCAACAACTGGATCGGCAGTAGGAACGACTTCTAAAAAATGAAAGATGCATATGTGAAGTGAGATATGTAGTAGGGCACATATTTTCTTTCACTACAAAAGGTGATGTAGTTGTTATGTAACATCAATGTTATATAAGATTTTTCTAATTATATTCATCGGATAAGCTGTATGTTTTTAATAGCTTTATCTGATACAGTGTCATATCTTATTGAAGCAGTTAATCAAAGATAATGGATAAATTTTGGAAATATACATTGAAAAAACTGATGAGAAAAATGGTGTGGCTACCAATTCATATTTGTACCTCTCAAAAGTGGAAGAGCCAAATCTTCCAATTCCATAACTACGCCGTCCAATACTTTCATCATAACTGGAATATCTAATAAACGAAGATTAATTGGTTGATTCGGACCAAAAACTGTACCAGCAGCAAGCTGGTACAGCAAGGAGTAGGCAATTTGCCCTGCAGCTCCCGTAACCACCACGCTTATTGGTTCAGCCTAAAAAAATTGTTCAAATTATAAATACAATTACATATGCATAAATCTTATAATATGGGATTATTAATACTTTTGGCCATAAGTATGCCCAATAATAAATTTTGATGGGCTATTATATATAAAATTCTTGTTCAGCGTTGAGTAATGATTTTATTGATACAGCTGGTTCAATCATGTAACAGTATGTCAGAGCAGTTAGTAGATAATACGTTGCGAATACTGAACATTTTGAAAGACTGCTGAAGGTCAAATGTAGGTTAAATATTCATTATAGCAAATATGGAAAGTTTCGCAAAGCTTTATACCTATTTTCGTAATATGAAATAAAGTGCAATATTATTGAGCCTTACCATGTTTTAGCACAGATAATTTGTAGCAAGCCAAGTTTAAAATAGTTCACAGGCGATTATCGAACTCTCCAGGAAGACTAAGGTCAATCACTATGAACTGTGCAATATATTGACACCGGTTGGACTGGAAGTATAGATACAAAATTCGAATGATAGTATACTGGAGAGCAGATATTCTAATTAAGTCATTCCATACTTTGATCGATACAAAATTATTCAATTTATGTGAAATAGAGCATGTATATTTTTATTTTAGTCGAATAAGTTAATATTGTACAGAAAAGGCAATACTGTGTGAAAAGTAATTGGCAAATTAAGTTGCCGTTTTCTCTTTGCAAACGTATGTATAATTGCGTTCGAAATTAGTGAGCTTAATATAAATAATACACCTGGAAGACTTGAAGTAACTATTTTTCACTTTTTGCAATGTGCAGGAGATAAATTGTAGGCAAACTTTTATTGCATAATATTTGCAAATATCATCTATAAATTTAAAAATTTAGTGAAGTCAAATCCTGGAGAAATGTACTATACTGCCATCTAATCAGGAGTACTGTAAAGTAAATAATTTTGTTCTTAATTAATAGAATGTTTCTTAAGCTAAATGCTGATGATACCGTGGCATGGATTTAGGAATAATACTGATATTTTGAATAATTCTTGCATTCTTATGTTTGAATTGTTACTATCTGTAGTATATATCTTCTAAGTTACTTGAATGGTATTTTATACGGAAGTTCTAACATAGACGAGGTATAAGATAGACCTAAAACGCAATGTAAATATGTATCGGACAGACGGGGAGCTATGTAGTCCCATAGCAAATACATATATTCATACAAGACTCTTATCCACCACACTGCTGCTGATGATCAGGGTTCAGTTGAAGAATTATTATTTACTGAAGTAGTGTCGGGTCCACGATTAAAATCGGCCCAGTAGAACGAAAGATAATTGAATTTTTTTAAAGGAATTACCAACAGATACGGTTACTTCAACTTGTCGGCGAGCTACATTAATGACCAGACGACATAAATTAAAGATCGCAGTACAAGCTATCATCTCCAATAGGTGTGAAGCTTATTCCATGTGAGGTTTATTTGTTATAAACGAATATAATGTTTAATCAAGTATTACGGGTAAGGGGATGAAGTTACAGCAATTGTATACTTTTGTCTGTGTAGCATAATTGTTTCCCTTTCATTTGACAGCCAATTTTTATACAAAACATCCATGTACATATTTTAATTCGTAAATTAATTAATATCTGTAAAGATGTGCTTGAAATTACGCGGTTCTCTGCCATACCTACAGTGCCTACTATGGCATTGCCATCTATACAGAACTCCTTGAAACTACTCGCGCCCGCTATGGTATCGCCATCTATGCGGAACACTTAAAAACTACTCGCTGCTGCTACTGTATCGCCATCTATACGAAGCTCGTTGAAACTACTTGTGCTTCTTATTTACCTTAAGTGTAGATGTCACAGAGGCCCGAGTGCTTTCAAGGAGTTCTGCATAGATGGCGATACTAAAGAACACTTTAGGAGTAGGTAAGACAGGGATACGAGTGGTACGTAATTTCAAGCAGTTGTTTATAAATAGTGGTACGACAAACTGAATGAAATATGGTTATGTGTGTCCTCATTTATAAAATTAAGTTAATAATGCTCGAAAATCCTTTCGTACCCTCATTTATATATAAATAAAGTCTTAGCAAACACAGTATTTCAATCTATATTAAAATTAATGCATTGTAAGTTCCATTGTTAATTTCCTTCTACAATGATCAAGCTTTTTAGCCAAGGTAAATACATTTGCCAATATTTTCTTTTGTCAAATAAATTTTTCCGCATGTCATAAATACATACTAATAGTAGTGTTAGTCTTTATTTCGGCCTCGCAACAATGAAAGTTGGCCTTAGTGTACATATAACCTATCTTTACAATAGTATCTTAACTCTTGCACTTTCATCTTCCGTTTCGCTGTTCCTTTTCATACCTTTTCTGCCTTATGTATTACATTACTTCTTACCTCTTGATCGCACATCTATTATAAATCTTTTACATTCCTTCTTGTTTAATTAACAAGTTCCGTTGTTACTTAGGTATTCTAGTAGTGTTGCCGTTCTAATATATTTAAACCTTCCATTATATCTTGCTTTTTTAATTCTTATAATTAGTTCCTGCTGTTGCATTTAATAATCTCTACTTTTAAGGCTCTGCGACAATTCCTTAACTTCCGATCTCATTAAATTCTCTCTTACGAGACTTGTTCCATTCCTTTTTAGATAATTCTTTCCTTCTCTTATGCTTCTGGTTTGGGCCTCCTTCTTTCTTCTGTCTTCTGTTACATATTTACTAATATATTTTTTGTGTGTGCAGATTTCGCAGGCAAAGAGTAATGAGTATTCACCGGCACTTCTCATCACGCATAAGAATAAGAAAGAAAATAGAAGAACTTGTGCCACATACTTTAGTTATCCCTTAGTTATAGTAAATTGGTTTAGTAATTAACTGCTCTGTATATCTATTACATACTTTATTTTATATTCAGTGTATTCGGCAGATCTTATGTACACTGTAATAGTACTCATATTACTATTACAAGTTCTACCGAATGTGCTAAGTGTAAAATGAAAGATATAATAAATACTTTACATATGCACAAGTTACACGATTCTTGTAATTGATACAAGACTTAGGAACTATTCTGTTATGTCTGTTTACAATATAGTGTACAACTAAGTATTAGCATGTAAATTTGAACTACAATATTTCTGTAATTTTTATCTTCATTAATTAATTTAAATAAATGTTTAATGAAAGGAATTCTACTGCTCTTGTTATTTTCAATCCTTAACAATCTTTGAAAAGACCCAATTCCAACTCCTTAAACAAGCTCTACCGTGCAGGAACTTTAAATGCAAAGTTCACAAGCGGAGAACTTGTCAAAATAGACCTCAACATTACTAAACATATTGCAACCAGGTATACATAAGGCGCCTCACCAAAATTCAACCAGGTTGCAAAGCAGTGCCTAGCGAAAATGAAATACGGTTGCAAATAACGCCTCGTAAAAATGGAACAATATTGCGAACAACGCCTCGCAAAAACGCAGCAAGGTCAAAAAATGAGCCTTAAGAAAACGCAAGAAAGTTGCAAAAATTCTGGAGAACGTGTTACTTTGTTGCAGATTTTAGCACAACATTGTTGCTAATTTTCTCCAGAATTTTTGCAGCTTTGTTGCGTTTCGCGAGGCGCTGTTTGCAACTTTGTTATTAATGTTTCACATCGTTTTTGCCACATTGTTACGTTTTCTTAGGGCTCAATTTGCAACTTTCGAACGTTTTCTTGGGAATCAATTTGCAACTATGCATAATATGCGACGAGGTATTTGATATTAGCAATTCTGAGAAATGACGTCGTGTTCCAGGTATTTCGGAGTGCTTAATTTTCTGGAGCTCTCATCAAGACGTTACTTAATTTCTGGTAATTAGCGCAATGTTTAATAATGTTCAGGTCTATTTTTACAAGATCTCCGCTTATGAACTTTGCATTTAATGTTCCTGCACGGTAGTACTTGTTTAAGGAGTTGGAATTAGGTCTTTTCAAGAATTGTTGTAATAATGCCATAATTCACCCTATATTAAGTATTGTATAAAATTAATATCCTTTATTCTCCAACAAATCTTATTATATTTACAATGGAAGAAGAATCTAGTTATCACAGCGTGAAGAGTATCTTAACTAATATAACTGCAACCAACGTGAATCGGGTTTTCGTGTAAAATCAGACGCAATTCTAGTGCTTATCATTTTTCGTACTGTACAGGTATAATAATAGGCTGTCGTACGTAGTCTGCATCGCTAAAAAAATATTTTTGCAGGAGGCAATAATTTTCGGATTTTCGTTTACGGAGTAAACATCCATTGGTATTAAATTATTATGTACGTATACCACACGTGAATACTCGAGGTTTCTATTTCATTCTTCACTATTTCTAATACTACTTTTATTAAGGCAACGAGGCACTTGATCGTCATTATAGTAATACTTTGAAAGAACACTTATAAACTATTCAATTTTCAATACAATTTCTTCATGATTACTTTGGAGATATCATCAGTTATCTTGATTATAATAGTAAGATACACAATAGGATTTGGAATGATGGATGAAAGTATGCAGAGTTCATAAACTCTGGAATTTCGAAGAGAATAATAACATCTTATCTGACAGTCAAGTTCATTGTAATGTTTTTCTTTATATAACCCAATAATATCTCGATTAAGGATAAAATCGATCATCCATTGATACTAGAAGTATCAGCATGGTCATTTGTTGCCAGTAAAACCTGCGTTTCGTCTCCTCGTAAACTATGCCGAATGTACAAGAAAAGACAAATGGAAATAAGTAAAATACCAATAGCGCCAATCCCGTAGAAAGTTATGCTACCTAAAGATTCCAGAATAATGATAAATTTAACCATACTAGCATAATCAGAAGTTAAATAAGCTTCTTGCGCGAACCATAATATTGGAACAAACGTAGTTTTAACGTTCCTAAACATGCTGAAAATAAAATTTGTCAAATGTGTTTAAGCTTAGGATTTATATAAAGCATTTCATACAAAGGGACGAACTTACCTCATTGTTTTGTCATGATTAACTAATAGATTCAGCTGTAGCTTGGCATTCACGTTTAGCGGTACACCCGTTTTCTGGAGCAAAAAAAAAGGTAGCATTAATATATACATATATGATCAAATCGTTTATTGTTGGATATTATTTTATAATTACTGGTTCTATGGTAATTGATAGTTCATGCTTTTCTTTGCTGGGATTCATCCCATCGATATTTTCTCTATAGCTTGGATCTGCCAAGTAAAAGTGTGGCAAACTGATAAATGCGGGCGCACCCCACTTGCACAACGATATATTTAATGCTCCAGGAGGAATGCATTCTCCCACGCAATAACATTTATGCGATTGTATTTTCGAACCATTATCGAATATGGTCTCATCGCTACTATATTTACGGCCGGTTACTCCTTCTTGAGTAGAGGTATTAACGTATGGCACAGACATACTCCTGTTCACATATAATTGGAAATAAACGATTGTTAAACATTTCCTTCGTATCTTAGATCAATCAATTATCGTCAAGAATACTTACGTGCAAATATCAGATACAAAGAAAGATACAGTTTGATTATTGGGCAAGGGTGGCCACAAATCACCATTTGTCCCTTTCACTTCCCCGCATTCTCCAGGATAGTAACTAACATTACTATTATAATTCCATTCTTTGAGTACTCCCAACTCGTGTATGTTAGATTTACCAGTGAGCATGTTATATGTTCCGTCATAAGAAGACGAGCCATTCCTCTGCAAAGAATCAAGCATTATAAATACATCTCGTCGACAAATTTTTTGCCTCGTAATAGAGGAATTCAGACTTACACCATAAAACCAACCGAATCTTGAGAATGGAATTTTCGTTAAATTCATTTTTCGTGCAATTTTTAGCATAGTGTCATCGTAGCCCTCAAAGAGCAATTCATTAACTGTTCTAGTGATTATCAATTTTTGTCCCAGTGATTTCATTATTCTATCTGCTACATCACGGTAAAATGAACTTTTGTATCTCAACGTATATGCAACACTCTGGAAATAAGGATAACAAGACATATATTGCTGAAATGCAATGCAAAATGCCATAGCAATTGAAGATACGTACCGCAGCCACTGGGTTTAAATTAGTTATTTTATCCGATAAACTTCCTGCCGAGAGAGATTCATCAAAGTGCCATACTCTTTTTCTTTGATATGTTATTGTATCGTTATCATTCCATGTCTGTTGTACTTTATAGTCGACTTCTCTGTTAGAAAATGATATCGTTTATATATAAGATATTGTCGGTGGTTAATATAGCATTTAATAATTACTGGATACCTGAATACATAAGGACCCATTTCGACAAAATGTGGTTTTGATCCATTGCCCGAAATAAAATCTTCTTCATTAGTCAAATTGAACATGTGCAGCTTCAAATACATTGGAATAGGTGTCTCCTTCCATAACCCATAAGTGGCAGATGAAGGAGATAAAGGAAGTTGCTACGAAAATAATGAACAGATATATGAGTTATGTCCTTGGTTAGATAGATAAAATCGGCTTATTTCAACTTACTGTATGTAAAATGTATGAATAAATCGTGGACCATAGAATTCCTGCAGTTAAGCCAAAAATTGTAAACACTATGCCAATAGAAAAGAGTATAACAAGCTTTTTCCAAACTTGTATCATTATGTTTCACTGGTTTGATCTGAAAATGATAAATGCTTTCTTATATATGACGTTTTTTTATTTTTAACAAACACTAATCATTTTACGTAATTACATAGCGAGGATGATTTTTCTTTTTTATTAATATCAAGTATTGCTTAATTCATTGTTACATCTTCGTTGAGTACATTTTTCCGTCCGAGCAATGCTAATCATTGAAAGAAATAGATTTGATGTATGTATTAGCAAAAGGGAATGCTGTAAATTCGGGCTTATTCGAACTTAAAAAGCGCGATGCACGATTTAAGCACATTTGGTGACACAAATTGGTGCACAGAATGAACGATAAATAAATTTCATCATTGCTGTTTCCTTTTGGAAGATTATATGGAAACACCAGATACAGTAGAAGTTAGCAATGTCGGGGTTGTAATGACGAACATTTTTAACAATATTATTACTTGAATATACAATTAAATATAAAATTTTACTGAAGTAACAAAACAATGGTGGTCTAGACACCATTTGCGAACTGCAAATACATACACATATATAATGGAGCATTTACGCGGGATGCACCTTAGAATGCAAGCGCGAATATTTGAATGCAAATTTGTTACTGCAACTGCATTAAATTTAGTATGTTTAGTATTTCCGCTTATTAACTTGTAGTGAAAGTTGAAATGAAATTGCTTCTCAAACGTTCTTGTTTTAAAAGCAGCATACAGTATAACGCGTAGGAACGTAAGTCTTATCAAAAATCTCGTTTTTACGTGAACTTAAATCATTATCTATAAGTTTCTTTATGTGCACTTGTACCCATTTCGATTGTATCATCCATAATAGTCAATTGACAGTATAGATTCCCATTTCCTGCTGTTCCGATTCAAGTCTTTATCTCTTCCTCACCGAACTTTTAGACAAAATTATCTTTTATATATACAACATGTATGTACATATATACACCTGTACCTCGTATCGGTACGAATCCCAACTCACAACAATTTCGTATTAAAGTTCAACTAATTTATAATTTCGCTTGTAAACAATAGATCGTATCATAAGTAAAACACTTATCTTTATCAATATTAAATTTTTTCAGGCGACACAATTATCATCACGAATTAATAAGTCTTTTTTAATTTTAATCTCAGATTGTGAAATATATTGAAATATATATCTTATCTTTGATGTAATTGAAAATATAAATGCATCCAGTTATTTAATGCTAATTTCTTGTATAGTTGAATTAAATTGTGAAACAGGTTTGTAGACACTTCTAAATCAGTGACTAACATTCCCGACAGTTTCATTTTGCACCGTTTTGAAGATTTCATTGTTCGCGGCAATACCATCGAACAGAAATTAACAATATAATAAATTATAAATGAATGTTTATTTACCGAAAACACATTTATTAGCGTTAGTTGTACGAAGTTGAAGATCAATCAATGTTCGAGACTGATTTATTGCAGATTAAAGATACGAATTATTATATCATGTGGTTTACAAAAGGAAATGTTTTGTTGTACATTTCTAAGTCGCACGCTAAGGTATGAAGTGTCAAATAAAAGATTGGTGATTTCATCGTATTCGCATACATCATTCATTGAATACGAATGTGTCATCCCTTTACAATTATCTATGCATTACTGCGGTCGAAAGTACGTACTGCTCTATAATAAAATATTCAAAAGCGCGTAAGAATTGATAGCTGGCAATAATTGTCTTCGTATGTAAATTGAATGCGCGAAAATATCATGGTCATTATTATATGTAATGCGAGTCGGTGTTTAACGTAAAAATAACAGTCATATAATATTGTGGCGGCATCGAATTGAAGCGAGTTTCCTTTGTAATATACGGGGAAAGATCGGTGAAAGTTGAAGAAAAATCAACACACACCATAAGCGTGCAATTTTTTAAATCGGAAGGAAAGTTCGTCCCGCTGGAGAGATGAACGTGTCAATGACCCTCGGGACAGCATGATGAACTTATATGCATAATGATAATTCCATTTCGATAAATGTAATGTAACGTATGCAATTTTATTTTAGTTATATAAACGATTTTTTAATTATTACGACATATAATTGGAGCTGATCGATTATATGTTGAAGAGAAAACTAATTTAATTGTCTACATTGTGCATGCAATTAATTACAAACCTGCTGATTAATCAGTAGATGATTCTCACGAGGGAATTCTCAGTCTCGTTAGTGGTTTTAAATTTTACTACTGATTGTGAACAGTCGAGTTTTGAAAATATACTGGTGCGAATGTCATGTTCGATGGTAACGCGAAGGCGAAAGATCACACGACGACTGGCCTGCGCAAACCTTGGACAGACTAATTCGTTCTGTGTTCAAGCAGGGCTGACCAAGATATTGTTGAAAGGGGAGGGATTATTCGGTAGCCAAGCAGATGATTGTACACAAAATCTCTCCTCTGCGATCGATTCATCAATATACATATGTAGAGCCTGATATCCCGTTTTATAAATTTATGATTTCGGAAATTGAAATAAAGTAGTTTTGCTGTTAAAGAACCCAGGAAACTGATGGTAAAGGTAAAGTAGTATTATATAAATGTTTTAAATTCCTGCACAATTTTATGTGTTGTTATTTAAAAAACATTATGTAGATTCGCCAACTATTTTTACGAGGCTGAGTGTTTATAAATCATAGAAAACGATGCGAGGCCAAGACATTGGACCCTTATTAACATTTATGATTAACGATATCCTAAACAAACTCTACAGTGCATAAATTTTCTTGACCAACACGAAAGGAAAACAATGCCAATAGCTTCTGATAATAGCTACTATCATCAATAGCAATTATACGGTAATTTTACGATATGGTTGGCCACGATGACTCAAGTTATCGCGAGGCTGGTCGGATTATTCATATCTTCTTGTAACTGTGTTCGGTCTCTTATCCTTGCACACATTAAGCTATATTCTAATACGCCAATACGTATATTCATCTCAGAAATTTCACTTTTCATTTTTGTGATCGTCTTTTTTATATTTATGAGTGGTGCTATAAAAAAATGTTAATAGTTGATGAATTTCTCTTATATCACAAGATTATTAATAAGATACTTACTTCCATCAGTCATACTTGATCCTCGTTCGTCTGTTTCTTTTTTCACATGCTCCAACTCTTCTGATAACTTGTTGAAAATTCTTGTCCTTTCTGTAACACCTCCACTAACAGCTCTATATTGTTCCTTAATTTTTGATAATTTATCTTGCAGCATTTGATAGTCCCTCAAAATGGGCTCAAGTTGTCTATTCAAATAAGATTCTCTTGTTTTTACTTTATCTAAAGTATTAGTTATATCAATCTGTAACTTATCTAATTGAATTTTAGTTCCTCCCAAATTTGTTTCTATGTTTGATCGAAGTTGTTTCATTTGCTCAATATGCGATCTCCAATCCCTTGAGTCTGCGATACATTTTATCTTATTATTTTGCTCATCAAATTTGTTTTTTAATATATCATTATCTTGTACCTGTCTTAACAGTCACTTTTAATTGTGGTAAAACTCTTTCCAATTCTAATTGCCACTCTTCCCTATTTGTTTTAGACTCCAATATATTATCAGGCTTCTGTGCTTCATTCTAGAAAACGAATTTCATAAAATAGAAAGGCCTGAGTTTTGTGAGTAACAAACTTTTGCTCGAAATTAGACTCACAAAGTTTTGTCCGAATAGCTTTGTAATATCATCAACGTGTAAAATATCTTCATCTTCATCATCATAGTTTGCCATCATTTCTTCTTCTACCTTCTCTAATATTAATTCTGCATCATCATCCTCTATATCTGGTTCAGTACTTGGTTCATCGGGTGATATTTGTAGTCTAAAAATGTTCCTTCATAGAATACCAAATTATACTTTCAATGCAAATGATACAAGTATTTCAAAGGTCTACCTTTTCCATTGAAATTTTTGCATTCTTAATGCAGCATCTGCTAAATTATCTAAAACATAAATGGCATGTTCACCACTTCCTTGTTTAAGCTTATTAGGTGGAAATTCTATTGGTACATTAATGTTTCTTAAAAAGTCCAATATTAAAGCTATTGTAGCATTTGGATCGTCCGATTCTTGCGGAGCTGAAATATTTCCACCTGCTTTTCCAATCAACCAAGCAGCTAATGATGTAAATGTATAAAACTGTTCTCCTGGATTCGTTTGAGTTACAAAATAATTCCTATATAAATCAAGTTAATATATTTTTAATAAGAACGTATGTTATGCAAAAATAAATGATCCATACATAATGGAGATAACTACCTATTTACAGCTTTTATCTTAAATTCTGGCTGAAATTCAATGTCATAATCTAGCAATTTTAATTTTTCTAGAAAATCTTCCATTCTAATGTACATAACGTAAGACGCAGATGGGGAAGATCCATCTTCTATAACAATCTTGGGAGCGTCTCGAAACATTTCTGTAATTATAATTTTGTGCCATAATTAGATGCGTATGTATGTGCAGTTATTAACAAGTACATGCGAGTGCAGCAATTTTGAAACTCTTTATTCGTAGGTGCTAGGGGACATGTTTACCTCTTATTTTGTATTGGTTTTGATGAGATTTAAATATATATGCTGTATACTTTATTTATATACATACATATCTATATAATATACATAATGTTTACAGCGCAACTCGTTACATGAGCATTTTGTAAGCATTAATTTTGGTCTATGTTTTGATTCATAATCTCACTTTATCAGCCTTTCCAATCGGACGCTATATATACGATACGTCATATCTCTCTTTAGTATAGAGAATTTCGTTTCATTTTCGGTTGACGGTTAGGGATATTTTTTATGAAAGCATCACTATTTTGTACACAATGTAGGAACCAATCTCAATGGTTGGTAGAACCGTGAGTTGTTCATTTTGTTGATTTTGACAATCGGTCACAATCAGTTTTCTCTTAGGTTTGCTGAAATTTATACGTGGGAAGCATTTCCAGTGAATCATACTCTAAGAAGTACATACATGAATTGCCACAATCGATCCTAATGATATTTAAGGTTTACTTATACGAATAGGTCATTAGAATGGGTCTAATATCTGAACCGTTGTTGTTCGTACTAGCTTTAGTAGATACCGGTTCAGTACTTTTTCTTTTAGTGTATTTTGTATCCTTTTTATATTTTATAATCGGACAAGCATTTGCTGAATTAATTTCTTTGTTATTTTTCTAACTTTATTTTACGATTGTCAAATTGTACATACATGCGTTTCATCAAATATCGTGCCAGGGATTTTTTCTCTGCATGATTTTTTAATGGTATCACAATAATGGCGCGATGGCTCACTTTTGAATGCTTTTTAAGTATATTCCTTTATATGTTATTAATATAATATTGCAACTAATAATATTAATAATAAAAATATATGTATATATATATTATACGGATAACACCGTTTGGTAAGATAAGTGCAAATAAAAAGAAAGATAATTCCTTAACTCAAACTTGTATAGGTTATAACGCTATCAGATTTGGAATGCGATTACTTGAATGCCCAACAATGTTGTTCGAAATTAAATAAGGTAATTAAGTAACACCCAAGTTTTTATTATTAATGAATAGAAAATTAAGAAAGTATGTAATATTGTCACTTTACAGTGGGTAGTTCCAAAGCTTATAGCACACTCCTTCTTAGAATTTTTGTTATTAACTCATGGACAATTGGTATTGTGTTTAGTCAATTTACCAATGACATTATGGTTACTATATGAATATTTTGGAGTACCCAGCGGCAATATGGGAGTTTATGATCCTACGGAAATCCACAATCGTGGTCAACTCAAAAGGCATACAAGAGATTGTATGATTTATCTTGGATATTATCTAATTTTCTTTTTTATTTACCTTTACTGGTACGTATATAAAGTAGATAGTTTACCGATTACCATTAGAGATGAGTAAATAACTACTATTTCTTTTAATTTCTACTTTTCAGCATGATCATTGCATTATTGAAAGGGGACCCAATCAACAGAAATGAAGATGGAATGCTACATACAGAATAATATAGTAGCAATAACATTTGAACTTTTATATATCCCAGTCCTTTTTATTTCGGTCATATTTAACCATTTATTTATTTTATGTTACAAATACGAAATGGAATTTTGTTAGGATATATAAATAATCCATCCTTTTTGTTGCAATTGCGTTGAACTTGTACCATATCTTTAAGAACAGAGATTCTTTGAATATAAGACTTCTATAAAATGGTGGATATGTTTTTATCAAGTCAATTCTAATTATATGTACATATGGATCTTATACGATAAGGGTGACACAAACAATATATATGCACGAGACAAGTATTGTAATTAAAAAAAACGTGACTTACAATCAATATTGCTTGATACCATGGTACTCTTACTTTCTCTCTATACATATATACATATACCCATACTATATACAAGCATTTTAATACTTGAAGAATTTACTTTCCGTTTATATTTTCAATATCGCGCCGTTGTGAAAATATATAAAAAAAACATTCTCAGTGGCTCGTTTATCCACTGGCTCGTTAAATCAAATTGAATCAGGTTTACTAGTTCCGGCGTAAGATTAGTTCGATTTAATGAACTCGGTGCAGTTGATTAATTTTTTTTCTACGTGAAGAGCGTACATTTATTTTTAGATAAGGTCAGAATTAGCATGGAAGTATATCTAAATTTTGGAATTAATTTCGGAAGCGAATGAAACATGTGGCTGTCTACCTTAATAGGGAGGATATCAGAATTTAAACGTGATTAATCAATTTGAAAGAGAAAATAACAATATTGTTGTGGAAAATTCCAGGGCGAAGATAGCAATTAAAGAACCGTAAGTAGTGGATTTATTGAATATCACGGTCGCATTAAAATCAATTTGTGCGCGATAGGCGCACGTGTATTGTATATTAGTATTCGTATAATCTGGCGGCTGTGAAAGGAGCGTGAGCGCCTCCTGGCGACGAAGGTAACGGGTGATGGATGACGGGTGACGGTGCTCGGATCTGCTCGGATTCGGATCGCTTTGGTACAGCGCGCGGAAGGATGCTTTTCTGGACCAAGTGAGTGCGCGAGTGCTCAGCAGTACGAAAACTTTTCCGGTGCATATTAATTGCAAGTTTCTTTTATCACGAATATAATACATGCTAAACTGTTTCTTTCCATTTCATTCTCTTCGAGATACTTGACAGTGGTTCAGCAGTTCCATGATTTGTTTTCGCTTCAGAACGTTTAATTAACCGGGGCTGACGTCGATGTTCACCGACAACAGCACGAATCCATTAGAGATATTCGCAAGGCGCTGCACGGCTGAATTTCGCGACGACGCGACGGCGACGACGACGATGTTGTCGTCGGGTTACGGTCGCATTTTTCATCACGGATGATTAAGCAGCGGCAGCTGTCAAGGTAAGGTGATTCCCGAAGTGCACCTAATGCTTACGAGATTTTCAATGAGACTTACGTCGACGTCACCGCCGCCGCCGCCGTCGTCGTCGTCGCCGCCGCTGCTGCAGTCGTCGTCGTCGCCGCCGCTGCTGTCGTCGTCGTCGTCGTCGTCGTCGTCGTCGTCGTCGTCGTCGTCGTTGTCGTCGTCGCCGTTGTTTTCACCGTCGCCGATCTTGTTACCACTGCGTCCACCATCTTCACTGCCTCTGTTATCGTCGTCGTCGTCGCCGTCGTCGCCGACGTCGCCGCTGATACCATCCCAGCTATTGTTGGCGCCGTCACCGTTGTCATCGTTCCGTTTACCATTGCTACTGTCATCGATACCGTTTGCGTTACAGCCGTCGGCATCACTGTCATTGTCATTGTGGTTATCAACATCTTTGTGCTCGTTATGGTTGCCACTGGCATAATGAGTCCGTATTGCCTGCTCCTTTATTAGTGCATCTGTGCTAGAGAGTAATATTGTCTTTACACAAGAGTACTTGCATAGCCTTCGAGCAGGATGGCGGGTAACAAGACAACGTGCAGTGTCTTGCAGTTTAGGCCCGTCAAGGTATCCCAACAATTACAAGATGGAGAAAAGTTCATCAAATGGGACGAGGTACCAGTTATACATTTAATATCAGTACAATATAGTAGATTGTATAATAAAATTCACAGTAACAAGCTATGTTGTTGTATGCATGGTTGATTAGTTTTATTTGTATCCCTATATAGGACTCTGGTATAGCAACTCCAGTAACATTGAGGGTAGACAAATTTGGATTTTACCTGCATTGGGTGGATCAACATAATGAAATGGAAATGTTGGATATTGCTATAATAAGAGACACTAGAACTGGAAAATATGCTAAAGTACCAAAGGTATTAATCAGTTCCCTATTCTTTGATAGTACAATTTTTGTATCTTAGTTAGCTTATCCTTGAATTTAGATAAAACTGATTATGATTGATTACACGAAAGCTAACACTTGCCTTAAATGTTTTATTAGTTCTATATATCATACTGGTATAAATATTTAGAAACAATGCTGTCTTGCCTTTACTATAATTATATCATGCTTTGCGTGGATGCTAATGACGCACAGCACCACCACATGATAATTATTGACAAATCTATAAATAGAATATTACCTACTTTATGTTCTCAATGTAGTTCATTTTTTTTCAGTCACACCTATCTTCGTACACAATGGAAATATTCTTAGTTGTATAGAAAGGAGACAGATTCTTATCTGTTACATTTTCCTATAAATCAATAAACAGTTTATAAAGCAGCTTTGTTTCCAGTTTCACTTTGTATTAGTAGTATATCACGATGCAAGCTATTGTTGTCACTATAATGCGTAGAAGTTAAGTCTATGGAAATAAATCTTGTTAAGGTCATTCCATTGAAAACTAAAAGTTATTGTATGAATTTCAAGCGGCGTTTATCTAAAGCAGGAAATGTTTTTCAGGATCCAAAACTGAGGTATCTCGTGACAATGGGTTCTCAAGATTCCTTGGAGGAAAAGACGGTAACAATTTGTTACGGATCTGATTTTGTCAATATGAATTTTATTAACTTTTGTACAACGCGCGCGGAAATTGCACAACACTGGACAGAGCAAATTTTTCAACTCGCATATAATTTAACTCTGCTCAACACCAGCACGACTATGTTTTTGCAAAAAGCACACACCAAACTTACACTTACAGCTGATAAATCGGAGAAAATTCCTGTAAAGAAGTGAGCCCATTTTATATTATATATGTATATAGACTACAATATTTCTAATTTCGAAAGTAAGTATGCACGTGCAGATAAGTGTGTACATTTTATGTATTGTCATTTCAGCATAATAAGAATATTTGCGCAAAATAAGGATGATCGTAAACGCGTTGAAAAAGCACTCGATATTTCCGGTTTTCCATCTGGAAAAGTGAGTCGATTGTCTTTCACACATTTATGAATATACATGTAATTTGTTCGAATGTAAAAATTATTAATCGTTTTGTTTTATAGAATGACGTGATATCATTGCAAAAATTTCAATTCGAGGATTTTTTCAACTTTTATAAGTCTCTTACTCAAAGGTCTGATGTTGAAAAAGTTTTCGAAAGCATTGTAGGCAATAATAAACGTAGACTAATGTCCGTCACACAATTTGTTGACTTTCTGAACAAAACTCAAAGAGATCCTCGTCTAAACGAGATATTATATCCTTATGCAAATGAGGCGAGAGCAAAAGACATTATAAGTCAATACGAACCAAATAAATGTAATGCCAATCGGGGTCAATTGAGTTTCGATGGATTTTTGAGGTACTTGATGAGCGAGGATAATCCAATCGTTGCTTTGACGAAACTTGAATTATCGGACGAAATGGAACAGCCGCTTGCGCATTACTTTATAAATTCTAGTCACAATACATACTTAACTGGTATGCGGCTTTAATTCTTTTTTTTCTTCTTCAATCAATTATGCAATTGACATATAATTTTCAACATTCCTGGACTTCATTTGTAGGACATCAACTTACCGGAAAAAGTTCCGTAGAAATATATCGTCAGTGTCTACTTGCTGGATGTCGATGTGTAGAATTGGATTTTTGGAATGGAAAATTTGATGAGCCGGTCATTGTCCATGGGTATGTCCCTCTTATGAAGAAATAACCTTATGCGCTTAAAATTATGTGTCCTATTCTTATGTAGAAACAATTATTTAGATATACATTTGTACCTGAAATATATGCACGGGATGTAATTGAAGCAATTGCTGAAAGCGCTTTCAAAACATCAGAATATCCCGTGATTCTTAGCTTCGAAAATCATTGTAACCCAAGACAGCAAGCTAAGATAGCTCAGTATTGTAGAGAAATGTTTGGAGAAATGTTGCTTGATTCACCACTCGAATCTCATAAGGTATAATTAATGTGTTGTCATGTGCAAATATGAAATTGTTGGTTCAAACAACATTTACCTCTGTATGTACCCCATACCTATTATTTAGTTGGAACCTGGTCAAGAGTTACCGCCGCCATACTTGTTGAAACGGAAGATTATAATCAAAAACAAGAAGAAGCATCATCACCATCATAAGAAGCATAAAAAAAAGCAACAAACGCCAGTAACAGAATCTGAAGAAGGAGTACAAGAAACCGAGGATAATGGTGTAACGATTCAAGCCACTGATAGGGAAAATGGCCCACCCCCAGATATTGTTCCACATGCTGATGCGGCAGATAATAGTGAACAGCAGATTGGAAACGGAGATATTTCGCATCCGCCGATGCTGCAGCAAAGGCAAGGCAGCAAGGATAGCGCTCAAGATGACGATGGTCAGCATTTTGAAATGAGAAACGTTGTTGAATAATTATGATTATGTCTGTGATAGAGAGAATAATACACGGAAGAATCTGTTTCCTTTTTACAGACGATGAAGAGGAGTCGAGTACGGAAGAGGACGAATCGAATGTCGAGGATATTAAATTGAGGATAGGTGACAAAGTGCCTGCACCTGATAAAGTAGCATCTAGCGCCAAAGAAACGGAAGCCGGAGCGGAAATTTCAGCATTAGTTAATTACGTACAACCTGTTCATTTTAATAGTTTTGAGTCAGCTGAGAGTACGTTCATATGTATTACGAGTACAAGTTTTATTTATATTTGTGTCGTTATATCGTGATTTATAAGTTGAGCAATTCTTGCAGAAAAAAATCGTACGTACGAAATGTCATCGTTTGACGAGAAACAAGCGACGACGCTTTTGAAAGAAAGGCCGCTGGAATTTGTAAATTACAATAAGCATCAGTTGTCGAGAGTATATCCAGCAGGTACACGCTTTGATTCTAGCAATTTCATGCCCCAAGTGTTTTGGAACGCGGGTTGTCAGCTGGTTGCATTGAACTATCAAACCCTTGGTACGTCAAATAGGATTTTACTTTTCTTTAATGTGAATAGCTGATGTCGGCCATTTATTCACCTTTGTTGTATTAGATTTGGCAATGCAATTGAACTTGGGTATTTTCGAATACAACCAGCGATGTGGTTATCTCTTGAAACCAGAGTTCATGAGACGAAAAGATCGGCGATTGGATCCATTCGCGGAATCAACTGTCGATGGTATCATAGCAGGGACAGTGCATATACATGTAATATCGGCACAGTTTTTAACAGACAAGAGGGTGGGTACTTATGTCGAGGTAGATATGTATGGTTTACCAGCAGACACTGTAAGAAAGAAATTTCGAACGAAAATAGTTCCAAACAATGGAATCAACCCTGTTTACGATGAAGAGCCTTTCGTTTTTAAGAAGGTGAGAATTAATGTTACTATGTGCTTGATTTCATATGTTAAAAAATGTATCCTTTTTTTGATCATTAGGTTGTTTTACCTGAACTTGCTTCAATTAGAATCGCGGCATACGAAGAGTCTGGTCGTTTAATTGGTCACAGAGTGTTGCCAGTAGTTGGATTATGCCCCGGCTATCGGCACGTTGCTCTTAGAACAGAGTGCGGTCAACCATTACCCTTAGCAAGTTTATTTTTGCACGTTATCGTGAAAGATTATGTTCCGGATGGTCTGAGCGAACTCGCCGAGGCTTTAGCAAACCCAATTAAATACCAGAGTGAAGTAGAAAAAAGGGAAAAACAGTTATCGGTTCTTACGGACTATTTGGAAGACTCATCGGAGGAAGTTGATGTAAGGTTTGAAGCATTAATGACTCATTGACCGCCAAGTCAATAACACACTAACAAACGCGTACTAACATTTTCTAGGATAAACCGAAAGTTGGTGAAGTAGCAAGTTCTTCTAAGCCAACTGTAAGTTTGTCGGCGTATAAAATAAAGTAAATACATGAATAAACTAAATTGATATTTATGCCTGCTTTAATATTATTTTCAGGAGGAAACCGTGAAGACGAAAAGACTACAATCCGTGGGTGAATTACCGGCAGTTGTCCCAACACCTACGAGTGTTCAAGGGAGGCCATCCATTGCTGGTATCAACACCTCTGAGACACAAGATAGCGAGGAAGGAGCACCGGTCCCTCCGGTCCAAGTCGTCGACACTTCCACGAGTAAAAGTTCAGGTAATGTTAGCGAGACTAATTGTACGATATTTGCATAGCATTATTCGTTGCTTCGCGTTACAGAGAACAATGAAATAGTGGCCGAGCCTTTGGAGAAATTAATGGAGAATAAACTAGTCCGGGAGAAGAAAGTGGAACTCGAGAAGAAGCTCGAATCTTTGCGGAAGAAGCATGAAAAAGAAAAGCTAAGGATGCAGTCGCAAAAGGGATCGATCGACGGTGAAAAGCATAAGTCGAAATTTTATGTTAGCCACAAATTAGTGAAGCGATTGTCCAGTAGAAATATGTGAGTTGGGCTTCAAACAAGAAACTCTGTTTCTACACGATCGTTGCTACAAAATTCTATTCGTTCTACAGCTTTTCCAGCGAGGTAGGTTTGAGTACGCTAGCCTTGGCGGAATCGTCCGAATGTACCGATGTAGAAAATCGTGAAGGTAACGGTGGAGCACCGAAAGGATTACCCAGGAGTCAGAGTGAACGGCTGCTGGCTGTATGTAAAGTTCACGTGCAACAGGAACGTGAACTTCAAGAAAAGTACTATGACAACCTCTTCACGACCGTGGAGAAAGTGATGAAAACCTCTCAGTCGAACCAATTTAAGACTCTGAAAGAACTTCTGGAGCGAGAAACTGCCGACGTGATGAAGAAGCTTCAGGCCACAAGGCACGGGGAGGTGCGGTCGTTATACATATACATACCGTTTTCTGCGCGGACTGCATAATGCAGTCTACACAAATGATGCGACTAATGTATTTCTGTTTGATCGTAGGTGAAACAGCTGGCGAAAGTACACAAGGATAAAGCCGAGCTGGATCGTATGAAGAGAGAAGTTGCGAAGATGACGGTAGAAAAAGGAGTAAACGAGTGTACGCGATTGACAAAGATTTACGAGAAAAAGAGGGCAGAGCTTGAACGGCAACACGAGGAAGTTAGGCAGAGGCTCGAAGAAGAAAGGGCGAAGGTAGCTACCTAACGTTGTGTGTTTAATTTAGAGCCATCTACTTAAATGTACGGCGATCTCACGATCTGCATTTCTATTTATGGCGCAGGTTAAATCAACTCTGATGGCTGAATATAGCAGTCGTTGTAGTAAATTTGAAAGCGGTGAGCTGCCTCTGTCGCCATCCGGCGGGACTAGCATGCCAGAATCACTCAGTGGAAATACGTATTGACTGAAACAATCGACGATTTAAAATTGACATCCCGCAATCGTAAATGTCATGGTTCGGAGCATTCACGAATCAATGGCAGGAAACTGTTTTTTTGCTGAAAGTGTATACCCGTTTGGGAAGAAGATAGTGGCAGATTGCGCGTTGTTCCTCCGCGATAAAAAGGAGTAGAAGCAGCGGTGCAACGATAATGGGTAGGAAATTTCGCGAAATCTACGCAGTTACCTGTGTTTTACTAAAATAATTTTCTTCGCCACTTCCAAAAATGTCTGTTTTGCAATGTGCACGACATTTATGAGACGATGTATAATTCAGATGAGCTGATCGCCGTGAAACTTCCAAGGTAATATTTTGCAGAGTTCTTCTTCGTTCAAGGAGCATTTAAGAAATGTTTTGCGTGCAAGAAATTTGATTTAAAATCTATTTAGCAACGTGCCAAGTAACATTTTAGCTATTAACTAAAGTTAAATGCGTTCGAATGTGTGGACTTTATCATTTATAAGCTGTCTCGAAAAGTTTGTTCTCGTGTACCGCGTGAAGACAATTCTTTATTTTCTCCAAGTTTTTGTGTTGTTCTTTTTTCTTCTTTTTTCTTCTTTGTTCTTTTAACATTTGCAACACGGGTCGATCGACTGCTTAATTGATTAATTCGCTGCGCATGCGGGAACGGAGTTTTGATCTCAACACGGAAGGTAGCATTGAGCTTCGCGTTCGAAATCGTAGGTGGTGAGGTTTAATTTTATTTTCCCCTTCTTTTGTTTAATTCGATTCGATATTACTTACGCACAGTATTAAGCGCACTATTCTAATTACATTCGAGACCATCGCCGCTAGTATCGAGATTCTGTTTCGTTCTTGAAGTCGATGAAAGTTCGGAAAGGCGGGAGCGAAGAACGACTACGTGGAAGAGGTACACGATTCTAAATAAGAATAATGTTTCTAAGTGCTACAGTTTAAACTTGTTATTATATATATAAGGTGTTATTTAATTAGCAACTCGATGCTAAATCGCGTTCCAGGATGCTCGGGTTATTTGTAATATGAAAAACTCGATTGATCGCTACAACAGTCGGACTTTAGGAAACTCGAATTATGGCGAGGAAAGAAGCACGTTAGCGAGGGTGTAATCTCTTTGGCCTAGAGGTAAAGGATGCGGAAAGTTAACGATTCGGATGGGCGTGTGCGTGGTTTGACATATTTTTGACTGAAAGTACTCCGTATAAAGACATCTCTTGAGCGGACCGTTTCTCGAATACTCAAGAGGCATTCTATTGTATAAAGAAAGGAGGTGCAAAAATTCACGTAGAAAAAAGGAAAAAGAAAAAAAGAAAAAGCAATGTAAGGGAGAAAAAGCGAAGTAAATATTAACGGGAATGTTTCTAGCGTTTTTGTACCGCGCGATTTCACGGCCACTTCGCGCCCGGAGCGAAACGATTGGGGTGAGCCTCTTTTAGGAAGACAATCAAAAATGTTACGCTGTAACATTGTCCTTGTTGTTTCTAATCGTACGATATTTTAAGTAACTCGATATTACACATACATATTCTATATATATATACACACATATATCTAAAAAAAAATTCTTAATAGTTGTACGAAATTTGCGCATTGTAAATCTCTTGTGTGATCCATCCCATTATTTATTACGTTAAATAGTAATTGAGATGCGCAGGAAGTATAAAAAATCGAGGGCGTTTTTCGAAAACGTCGGGTGTATTTGGTGATTAGTTGTTGTCGCCAGCACCGCTATCGCATATACTACACGCACACGAACATACGCATACATTACATACATTCACATGCACGTGCGTAACTAGGGTGTAATCGTTGTCAATGCGAAAAGGAAAAAAAGAAACAGGAGTACCTTTGCTATTATAATATTGCCGTTTATGTTGCGCCGAGGGGCTGCGGGCGGATCAATTCCCTTCGATTTGGAGACTGAACTTGATCCTGAATCGTCGTAGAACTTAATTTATTTAACGGGGCGTTTTTTATATTACGATGTGCAAGGTCCCACGTGTCCTACGAGGATTCAAGTCGGACTGAGGACTAAGTGGTAAGCTGCTCGAACTGTGTACGGTCGCGCAATTTTCCGGCATTTAGGCTCGTTTCGCTTTGGACCGTTCTCGTCGGACGCTAACTGATTAGAATGGTTAGCACGAGAAAATAGAATCGATGATGTTCGTTTCATGAATTGATGTTCCCCAATGCTGTTATATTAGTCGAAAGATCGTTTGGTTTTGATAGTTTAGAGGAACAAAAGATGCGAACGATACAGGGGATGTATCAACAGTGGGCACAAATCGCAGGATGCTTGCTGAAGCGTGACGAGGGACAATCCCGAGTCGCTCGCAATATTGTATTAGCCGGCTGTTTGATTTCTGCATAAAATACTACCTTTGAGTTACCAGAAAGGAGTAAATAAAGTAATAGCGTTAAGTAGTTAAGCATCCATCCGGATCAAAACGATCGTACACGGCGCACTACAATTTCCTTAATGTACGCCGATTTGTCGTGATTTCATTTCTCCACGAGTTACCATCTTCCATACGGCGAGAAGGATAATACGAATGTTGCGCGTTGCGGTGGTCTCGATTGATGTGAACATTCGGTCGGGAGTCAAACAGTGATAATCTATTGAAAGATTAAATAGCGTAAGTGTAAGCGGGTATAATTTAATTAAGTAGCGGCAGTCATTGGGCTACCCTTAGTGTACCGGCGCGAGAGAAATCAATAGTACATTATGCTAAGTCGTATAAGATTATCGGAAGTTTATATATAAAATATACATATGTACGTAATGCTCGTATTCGCATTATAAGTGCGGCGATGTTTTTCCGATCGTTTAACCGCAACGATGTACGTCTCGCGCATCGCTGATTTTCGCGATACGAACCGATCGGGAGACTCGCCCGATTCGATGCGAGCACAATGTTCGATAGATTTTAAAGTCACCCGCGGGTGGTATCGTCGGCGATGCGCGAGGTCAAATTCCTCGAAACGCTTGTAGTCAAGAGCAAAACGGTGACGAATAATCGGGCTGCGACGGGCCCGTTCCTCGAGCAGTTAGACCCGGTTAGACCGTGTTTCGATGCAGTTTCTTTGGCGGATGCGATATGCGTTCCGATTGCTCGTAAATACTTATAGTTCTTTTTCCTTCGGGCGTGAGCGGGTGTGCAAAAGTCCTCCGAAAATCTCGTCGAGCTCGGCTGACGTGATGCATTTCCTTTGAATATTTTTTTCCCGCGCGCGTTCCATACATGTATTGCGTATTCAATTTGGACGAACGTCGTTTCGTCTACTTCCTATAATTCTGTTGTGCACGTACTGCGTCCGTGGCCGTATGTCGGCCGTCTCTGACAAACTATTCAAATGTGTTTGCTACCTGTGCCAGCGTTCGCGCCACGCACGCATTATGTACATTACATATGTACCTACCGTATACATGTGTATAAGAATAAGAAATAACTAGGTTACGAGGATAGATGTTATATTCATGTTGATATATATTATGTGTTGTTGCTGTTGATGTTGTTAATGGTAGAGTAGCGAGAAGCTGGCAGTAGCCGTTCTAGCGTAGTCGTTCATAGTGATAATGCGAGACTAGTTTTGCGTTAACGGTATGCGATACTTTGCCGCGCGATTCGTACCGAGTGCATATTTCTATGACAACGGTATAGGCGATGGATAATCGAATAATTGGGAAACGTGCGAATTGCTCGTGCCTCGTATCGTTTATCGATTGAAAAAGACGCGACAAGGAGTACCTACAATATGTACGTATGTACGTCCACGTCGCAAATAGTTATAAGTAGTAGGTAATCTCGAAACGGCCTATCGACGATCGTGACGATCTGGCGTCGCTTATGTTCCTTTCGAAATGGACTCGCGCGCGCGTCTCCTCTAAAGACTTTACCATCAAACAAATGTTAAACTAGACCGCGACTACTAATCACGCGTGTCACGGTCTACCATCGTACAATTGTTCGGCTTCCGTGTGACAAAGATCTCCTATGAAACAACGATTCTTCGTACCTGAGTCGATTCCTCTGATCGTGGGCTGTTCGACGAAACCGAAAACGCGTAGCGTAGGCGAAGAACGGGGCGCGCTTTCCAGCCGAAACCCAATATGCCAGTATGCTCTGCGTGCGGGCCTTTCTTTGCAGATCGTCAAGTCTGTCAATTCTTGGCTACTTGGAATACTATTCGATGTTCAGTGTGATCTTTCATTCTATCGAACTTTCTTCTTTCTACACGATCTTCTCGGTGGTTCTTTTACGTCCGCACAGATCTTTCTCGGTCCGGAGGCTCTCTATCGTCGTACACCTAGGCTTTTAGGGTTGCCAAATATGTATCGTCAGGATACTCATCTTGCCTTTTAATTCGAAAAAGAGATTTCCATAGTCCGATGTGGGGACACGAAGCAGCGATATCCACGGTATCGTTTCGATTAGTTTTACCCTGACTCGTCCCATCGCGGCCGTCCTGACGTGCCGTTACTTTTCTCTCATTTACTCGTACCCTTCGAAAGGTATTCGAGCTTGAAATTTATCGTTCCCTTCGTATCGCGTAAGGAACAGCGGTATCGACCGTCGCGGAATATTTACGGACGATTAATAACGCTCGATCTGTTTGCGCGATGGCGGAGGCGCGTTTTTCTTCTGCAAATTAAAACGACAGATCGTGTGTCGGGCGCATTTAGTTTTCCCTCGGCAGCCTCTACGGTGATTCCTTTCGTCAGGCGTCACGCAACACGCAATACACGAAGAAAATGAAGGGTTTCGCTGTTTGGTCGGCTCCCTCGCTTCGTCGCTGGTTATTGTTAATTGCCGGTACAAAACCGTGCGTACCTATTAACCGTAATTTACGAGTCGCTTCCACATTAGATCGAGCCAAGGGAGGAATATTCTTTGCAACATTCTCAAGATTTCGCCGCGATACATATTTTTAGCTACTTCGCGCCGTCGCGACGCGCCGTTCAGCGCGAGAATTGATTTAGCGTGGCAATTTAATTTTCTGCGGAAAGTTAATTTTTCGCGGTGCGCTACGCAGACGTGTGTTACGCGTACGAACACGCGGTCGTTGCAAGCTGTTGCGAGCTGTTGCGAGCAGGCCAGAACTTTGCCGTTGAAACTTCAAGAAAACGTAGGAATCTCGTGCAACTTGCGCTGACGCTGGGTAGATCGGTGTCCCTTCTTCACTCGAATCTCGCTCGCTTAGGAACACCATCGACCCGACCCGTATCTATTTATGAAAGTATTCAGTGTTCAATCGTAAATACGAAATCTACCAAGCCGCATCGATTCTGAGTTACGACTCTTACTCGTGCCTTGCCCTCGGCTATTCTTCGACGCGCACTCTTCCTCGTTCCGCGTTCCATGTTTCACCTACGATTCGAATCGCACTGAGCGACCCTACTCAAATTTTACGACGCACGATACGATAGGTGTTTTTTTGGGGTATCGGGGCGTCCGGGAAACGATTAAGAAACGATCTCATCGATAAGATGAGTTTCCACGATACACCAGCAGAATCTCGAATAGCTCCTGGTTCTCTTCTTTCATTCGTTCTACGATTAGACGCGTTCTGTGTATACGTTCCTCGCGATCTACGGTTTGCTGTCGAGAGCTTCGCTTTCAACGCGACAAGTGCACGCGTTCGTTTCAGCTAGCTCTTCGCGGCGATCGACGCTGTCGTTGCAGCGAAACTATGCAGATCTTCCGTAACGATAAGAATTTTTTGAGCCGTTTTTATATATACATACACTACTTCCGCCTTTTTCTCGAGTCGCGTGGAAACACGCGCGATTTTTCGATGCGTTCCCCCTTTGGACTGTTTTCCTATATTTCCGGATATTTTTCGATTTCGACGCATTTACATTGTTTCTCGCTTGAACGTAGATCCGTGCTCTAGGTGTATACACGATCTAGGAACAACGTCTCACACGCTGCACGCTGTATTTTCCGCGCGGCGGGATTTTAAGGCGACCCGCGGAAAGAAGGGGTTCGCGAAACGCGTTAGAATCTCGAGTTGCTTCCGTTTACGGCTTCGGTACTAATGTTCTCGCCGAATGATCCACAGTTATTGTCGTTCTCGAGACAACCGGGAGGATAGACACGAGGCGATTCGAACGATGACATTCTTCTCGCGACCCTCGTCTAATTCTAATAAATTGCGCGGACTTGATGCAAGCGTCGTAGTACCGAAACAATCGATGTCGACGGTTTCCAACCGACTTATAAACTTGGGTGTATTTTTTAGGAAGATGCATTAGTAAAATTGTTACTCCTTGTATGGATACCGTAAATAAGCACCGTATACCGATTTAAATGAAAATGATATAAAAAACCCACTTATACCCATACGACGATATATGAGTTTTAACGATATTCTATAAATGGCTGTACCGTATTGTAAAATCAAAGACATAGTGTACAATAAAGTTTAGTGTTGTAGAATGAATGCAGCGTTCTTCTTTGCGTCTCGTCAACCCTCGAACCATCCTCTCAATTGTACCATTGGCACATACATATTGTACGTACCAGAGTCGGACTGTAATCGTAGAATGGAAACAAAATAATGAATAACGCAATAACGTTTGGCATATTTTATTAATAATAAAGACGAATACAACAATAACCATTTGTCTAACTTTTAATAGATTTCTTAACGCACAGTGGAGGGCTTCCGGACGTGCGCCACGAGAATGTGATATCTATCCAATATACTACACTCTTGCTGACCGTTGCTATTCTTATTCGCGAACAAGATTTTCCGACTTGCAATTTCCCGTAAAATCGCGTCCCTGTATTCTTCTTGGAGATGATCGGGGATCCGCGAGACGAAGGGATTCACCGCCATTACATGACCTGTAACAGTAATCGATTCGATGCAATTGCTAACCTGCTCACCGCGAAACGCGAAAGAATATACACATATTCGTATACGTAGCACGGGGTCGTACTTTTCAGTGTTTGCATATTCTGGAAAACAAAGCTCTTCTCTCTTTTGCTGCAGTGTAGCACGTCGAAACCCACGTCGTCGAGCATCTTCCTCAGCTCCGCTCGCGAATCCTTGCATCGATGGAAGAAGGGCACGAAACGATCCGCGTCCTGAAAATACGCAGCAATGTAGCTCGATGAACGGTTGATATCGATACGTGGATCAATATGTACGTGTATGCAAGTACCTCCATGTACGGTTTGTATCGAGGATTATCGCGCATCCTCGTGTAGGCATCGAAGCCGTCGTTCCACGCCAGGAGCATAACCAAAGCTTTTCCTTCGGGTCGGAGTAGTTTGTAAATATTCTCGAAGGCTCGCCTGGACATAATGAAAAATTCAACACGATGAAAAATAAGAGTCCCAAAGTGAGGGAGCATCGGGCAGGAGTATCAAAATACCGGGTGTCCTGGCACCAGTGGAGGCAGTAAAAAGACAATGCGTTGCTATACCGGCCCAACTCTTCGCTGGGCAAAGTTTTCGACTCGATGTCCATCTCTAGGAATGACAAGCGTTTCTCGTCCTGGCACTCTTTCTTCGCATGATCGATCATCGGCTTCGAAATGTCTGCACCTGCAAAGAGTTACGGAGCTACGTCTAAAGGTTGCTCGGCGCGGTGTTTATTTAGTACCCTTACCGATTAGCTCAGCATCCGGCGGCAGTCGTGGCAGGATCAGTCGCATGGTAACATTCCCGGGACCGCAACCGATGTCGATGCACTTGCCTCCCATTTCGGATATTTCTTTGTCGAATTCCTCGATAACGTCGAGGGCGTCGCGGTACTGAATTTTACTGGCGTTCACGTACTCTTCCACAGCGTTCATCTTAAGTTTGTCGCTCCTTTGGAAAGTTTTCCCCAATTTGGCCGCCCTTCGTACTAGGATTCGTTCGATATTTCGTATCGGCAGGCGCGGTGCTCTCGCGGAAACTCCACCGATGGGACAGGAATATCGAGTCACCTTGGGTATCAAAGTGCGCAACGATTCGATAGACTGTCAGATCTTCAACTGGTGACTTTTCGACCCGACTTTGGTATTTATATTCGGTGACTCGTAGAAACTACTTTCCTGCCCTCGCACACTTCCTCCGTCCTCCCATATTATTTTTTTCTGTTCACCGTTTCTTTAGCTGCTCCTCGGTTCCCTCCCTAATCTCTCTTTGTCCCTCTCCCCATTTCTTACCTACCTCAATATCCGAAATCTTTGTAGGCTTTGCCTATCGGAAGCCGTTTGCTCGTAGTTGGTGCCACAATAAGCGACGGTCAGGTTTGGTGGTTCAGTGACCCCTGCCACGACCAATTCTATATTCAGTCGAACGCAAAGGGGAGGACATCTGTTCTATAATTCGGTCATATAACGACGGTCATCCGAAGCCTATTGAAATCTGTGGCTGACGTATAAATCGAAGGAGGCAACGCGCCCCTGCGCCTGCGAAGCAAAAGTCTTTTCACTAATTGTGCTCGCTAGACGGTAGACGCGGCTTTCCTGAAAGAAACAAAGCCTAGTACCAAAAAGATAGGAGATCTGGTAAAAGTTTGATCGTGCGTTTAGATAGCCGAATTTTAGTGGGTAAGGTCCGGGCACATTTTGTAAGAAGGTCAAGGTGGGGGGTTGGTCTCGTAGCCGGTTTGGCCGCTGACCGGTTCGGCAACCCCCGCTTTTTTCCGGAGACCCACGAGTTTCGAAAAGCTAGGCTGGCCCGGCCGCGTTCGTTCGTACCTCCGCTTCGCAAATATTTGTCTGGCTGTCAGGTGGTCGTTACGGTGGCATCTTCGCCGCACCTCGACGATCGTTAAGGTGTCGTTAGGAAATTGAACCAGACGGCAAACTCTTGACGCAGCGGAAACATCGTATTTTTTCGCTCGATTAAAAGCCGCCCTCGTTATCCCGTATTACGATATGGTTCCCGTGTATTCTCGTTTCACCGCGACGCCGTATTTATTGCGCGCGTGTCGTCGTTATTTTTATAGTCCACCTGTCACGCTCCCCCGCTCCCCCGCTCCACCGCTCTTTCTATCCGCGGAGCGTAATTAATAAATTAAACTGGAGCGCGATGTTCCTCCCGATCGATTCCCTGGGATTCCTGAGTGTGTCCCTGTGAGCGGGGCTTATCTTTCGTTCGCAACGTATTTGCGTCGGTGGACGCGGCAGACCGATATTTGCATATGCGTGGACACATACTGGCAACCCCCTTCGAGACGCAGGACGTTTAGGTTTCTTTGTCAAACAGATCGATGGTATCGCGTCTCACGATTTCTTCCTGCATCCTTGTTACCTCGACAGCTGAATAGTAGAAATAGAAGGGCTCCGACTTTTCCGGGTGCAAGGGTCCTCTCGGTGTCGCGGTAAAAATCTGTGAAAGCAGTCGCGAGTTGACCTGCGTCACCTCCGGCGCGGCGCGGCCTTTTTCCACGTGGCGCGCCAACCGACGCCATACGTGGCCACGACATTTTCGACCGAGTGAACAAAAGCTCGTGACGCGCGTCCTAGCTTCCGGAGTTTATGTGCGTAAGCACTGCGCGCTCCGGAGACGGTTTCTCTTCTACTCGCGGCTGGCTTTCGCGCACCAACATCAGTTTTCGTTCGCGCGGAATCATCTGCGGAAAGAGCGGTACTTTTTTCCTCCACCGATCGATCCGTCTCTTTGGTTAAATCCTAGTCCCGACGTACGTGTATCGAAGCAAGCCGGGGGCGGAGGGAACGAAGGGCTTTGATAAATTACCGAGGCGGAAGAAAAAATCCGCGTCGATACGTCTTGCTCGAGAAGATGCGCCCCCGCGGATAGAAGGAGAGGCAGATAGTTGGGTGATCGAAGGAAAAACAGATAATTCCGTTCCATCGCTCGTTTTCGAAGTACTAAACGATTATCGCGGAAATTTGATTCGCGCGCCAGATTTCTATTCCAACAGAAATAGGAAATAGGAAAGGCCGTCCGTCCGCGTTCCAAATGGTTGTCAGGTCGATGGTCCTTCCGCGGGTGCGTGCTTTATCGGAAAACACTGAGTGAGATATATGGAGAGATTATACGAGATGGCGTTTCAGAATCGAACAGGCCGCTATTCTCCGCTCCGTCAATTATGCTAATTTCGATTGCTATGAGATTAATGGAAGAAGGCGGCGCGGCGTCCCGTTCCTGTATAGGTGTGCACGTATGCGTGTGTATTTGCTTCTCGAAGCTCGACATTCCTTCCGCATTCGGCCAACCGTGCATAATGCAGCAGACTTGTAATTACTGCGGGTTACACGCTGACCTTTCTTATCCGTGTCGCGAAACAGCATCTCCTCCCCTTGATTATTTTGCCGCCGCGAGTCACCAATACAATCGTATCGATCGCAGCGAACTTTCGTTCGCGCGACACGTACGTAGGTTGGTCGTTTGAAAATTTTCTTTGGGACTACCTAGAGCGGTACGGGAGAAGGTGTCTGACGACACCCGCATCAATAATACATGCTTTGGATACCTGCTACACCTCTTGCCTCCGCGCAACTTTTACGCTCGTCGCTTATATTTGTGTGTGACACGAGTGACCCCTCTTCTTCCTCTTTTTATTCGTCTTCTTCTTCCTTTTCTTCTGCGACACCGCTATTGTTCGCGAGCCAGGCATTGTTGGCGACCGAGACCTCTCGATTCTTCGCAGTGGTCTTTCGAAATTTCGCCACCGCTATTACCAAGACATTCGCGACATCGCGACATCGCGACATCCTGCGCGATGGGGGGAAAGAATATAGACGGTGTTGGCTGCGAGCAACGGCGAGGGAAACGAATCGATGCGAATGTCTCCGTCGAAAGGCCTCGGTGCGCGAAAATATTAACCGACAAACGGCGCGCGTTCCATGCACGCCTCTCTCCTACGGGGAAAGTATGAAAATCCATACAGACGCTCGGAGAAAATATCCGTCATTTAAAATGGATGGATTTAGGTGGATATAAAAGTGAGGGGTGGAAGAAACTGGTAGCAGTGCGAGGGAGGCCCCCAGGTCGGCCATGGGGGGTTGGGTGAGCTTGGAGGCGACTACTGAAAGTCGGTAGCGGCGGTGGAGGTGGAGACCGAGATGGTGGTGGTCGCGGCGTCGGCGGTGATGGCGGTGGTTGCCGGTGGTGTTGGAGATTTAAGGGAGACATTTTAAATGGATGGTTCCCTCGCAGAAGCAGATTGCCCCTGGTATTATCCGATACCGTGGCTGCGAGAAATTCGCGAGCACCGGAATGGCAGTATCTGCGACTCGCGACTACACCTTTGCACCAGGGTCTTTGTTTGCGAATTTTCGTTCCAACGAGGAAGCTGTCTCTTCCAGGGAAAGCAAAGTCCCGCTCGAGAGAAAGTTTGGTGAATACTCGGAGCGTTAAAGAGCCGACGAGTGGCTGGAAGAAACGTAGTGCAAAGTAGTGGTCGATACCGTACTCGTATCGAATGGTTCGTAACGATCCAAACAAATATCGCAGCCGGGAATAAAAATACCTGTGCTCGTTTCTCGTGGCTTAAAGGCCACGCGGCCGTTCGCGACGGTGTGCAGCTTTGTATCTCGCAGGAAGATACTGCTACATCTCTTTAAGAAGACTGTGTTTCGGGATCGATAGAGAACGCAATCGCATTCAACACCTCCGACATCTCTCCGCGTACCTGTTTTGGCCGTTCAAAAATATTTCTCGGTGCCGACGACCTCGGAGTCGTTGCACCGGTGAGGCTTTCCTTTCGGGGCCAACCCTTTCGCCGAAGCAGATGTTAGCGACGTGCCACGAGTTTCGCGTAATCCGTTTCCTTGCCTCGGCCAATTTATCTCGATACCGATTATTCAACGGGCGGTCGAACCCATTCCGTAAACCGATAGGCTGCGCGAAAGTAGCGCCGCTGTTACTTCGTCCGAATTATATCGCGGCGATACTACTTGGCCGGCCTACATCTCTCGTATCGACGGATCTTGAAAGCAGGTGCAAGCGACAATGAATTCTCGCTCCTCCTCTTTCGCGGTTGTCCGCGACTGTTTGCGCGGGTAGGCCGGCAGTAGTCGAAGAACGTTTTCCTTTCCTGGGGAAGAAGGAAAACGGTGGCCGTCCAATGAGACCGAGGCGACTGGTTCGCGGCCAATCGTCGAGTTTCCAGCATTCGGATGTGACTGTGCGAACAGGTGTGGCGAAAGAGACTGCGAGAGCAATTGCAGAGAGACTAGGGAGAGAAAAGAACGGAGTGTCGTGCTCCCCGCGACGGGGGTGGATATAAAGCACGTCGGGATGAGCAAGGGAAACCGGGAGCAGTCCTGCGCGATCGAGAGTTTCCCGAATTCGTTTCACGGACCGGAAGTCGGCGTCGTATTTGCGCTTTCCATTGGGTTTCCGAGTGTCGTTGGGGCCAATGGCACGACGAATGCCGACTGTCGGTGCCGCGATGCGGATTCTAGAGGGGTTGGTTACGCCCTACGCTCTATCTATACATCGAATGAAACGGCCGTAGAGAGGAACGGAGGAAAGGAGGTAGCGGGAGGGTCGGTGCTCCTGCAGAATCGACAGAGACAGCCAAAGGAACGAACGAGATTTCCCATCCCGTCGATCCCTGTCCCTCTTCCATTCCCTCCGACGCGCTCCGTATTTCCGAGGGAAAGAGGGAGTTTCTCCCTCTCGGAGTCTTTGGCCGTGTGCACATCGCTCGATGTGTACGGACGTCTGTGCAGCGGAGAGAGGTCGAGAGGGAACCGTGAGGGAACCGTGAGGGAAACGAGAGGCGGAGGAGAATGGCGATGCGGACGAGGACGGAAGAGGGCGAGGGCCGCCTTGCTTCGATCCGAGAAAGAGACGCAGATAGAGCCGGAGTGAGTCCTGGCTTCGATCCCACAAGGAGGTAGACACTCGGTAGCACTTAAACTCTCCTCCCTCTACTACTTGCCGTCGCTCTTTTCCCTCCGACCTGCAATCTGCCTTCCACTACCATCTCTACTATTTTATCCGTTTCATCCCTCTTGCTCGCGTCCCTATCCATTCCCCGCCATTCCTAGTATCTCCTATTCTTTTTCCGCCCGTTCTCTTCTTTCGTTGCCAATCACTGCCGATGGATACTGTGGATCGGGCAACGCTTGGGTACAACCCCTGTGTCGCGTGGGACGATACAATTCTTTCGCAACTTTGATATATATATTCTTTCGGAGCAGCGACATCGAACGTGGGAATAGCAGCGACGCGATTAAAACGTTCATTACGGTTAACCGCGTAGCCCGTTTATTTTTGCAAGTCAAGGTTAACTGTACAACACCTGTACGCGCCTCCGGCCACGAGAATCGAGAGCAGTTTGGGGTTGACATTTTACTCGCCTCCTATAACCGGAGGGCTCGTACGGCGCGTCGTTAAAAACGAGCTAATTGGTTTCATCAAAGCGCTCTTCGTGTCGCCGGGAAAACGAGCGCCGCGGCGGTGCCGTTGAGTGCCGGTTGATTTTTCGCCTCGTATACCGGTAATCTTCGTTGAAACGTCTTTATAAAATCGCGGCTGTGAGCACGGATATGTGTTTCTGCGACAGAGAGAGGGGGAGAGAGAGAGAGAGAGCGAGTACACGCGCCGCAACTGCTAAAGCGTCAAACGTTCTTTCATTCTTTTGCGCTATTTACCCGCATATTCCGTAAAGCCAGTTCAGCTTAATCGAATTTCAAATTACGCGGTTCCCGCCGCGCCGTTATTTTTCTTCCGAACTCCCTGTACACGAATTTCGAGGCACAATTTCCATCGTCTCTTCTTGTCGTCTATCGAACCCGATCCCCTTTTTCTTTTTCCATCCTTTTTTCCTTTAATCTTTCTCGCCCCGACGCGCCGCGACGTACCTCTAACTAACGACGATGAAAGAAGCGAGGCGCGAGGGCAAGCGTGGGTTAAAACCCTTTAGTCTAGACCGCAGAATCGGTGGGCTGGCTGTCGGGGAGTTTTCTATTCGGTACCACTTAAAAACGAAGCCCGAGAAAGTACCTCGTCCCTTGAGAGGTAGCTCGGCCTTATCGGTTATCGAAGTTTCGAAGAGTCACCTCGCTGAAAACTGGGTTGGTCCCCAGATTTTCGCTGGGAAATAGACACGCACAGTCCGAGCAATATTCCTGCGAACAAATGGCTTCCGTTTTCACGGAAGAGATAACGAAATGGTTGATCGGTTAGGGAGGGAAATAGGTGGAAATAGATTAGTTTGCCGGTAGCCACCGCCACTCGACGGAACGATGGCGTCGCGTCGCGGCGAACCAGGGGGTGGCGGAAAAGACCGAGAAGCGGAATAAGAGGAATAAGAGGAAGGGGATCTTGAGAGTAGTCTCTCCCCCTCTGCCCCTCTTAGCTGGCAATGACAGATACAAATAAACGATCCAGCGGTTTCGCGCAAGCGCCTTTCCAGAATCTACCTTCCACCGTGCTCACCACCACCGCCGTCGCCACCACTACGGACGCGGCCGCCACCCTCTCCTCTTCGTTCTGCCACCCCGCGGAGGCAGAGGTAGGCAAACCGGTACCCCGACACATCCACCACCACCTTGGGTGGAGCCTCGTAACTGACGTCATCAGACGTACAGACAAACGGTACAGACGTAGAAACCAATGCGCGGAAGGCCAGGTGGTTTACGTCTGCGTACAAATAACCGACCACCTCGGCCACCTCTGAGCGTACCCGCTTGGAGAACCGCCCCTATTCCGACGATTCTTGCGTTTCCTCGTCGTCCCGACCTCGAGGCTTTGGTCCCGCCTGACTACCTCCGCTGCCATTGCTTGCCGTTTCCGTTTCAGAATCCGTCCAGGGCGAGCCGCGGGGCCGAGTATTCGTTGCGAGCTGCTTGTGGATTCGATGGTGTTGATGCCTCCGAGCGAACCCGCCGGCCTTTGGGAGGTCACCGAGACTCTTTGGCCCTTCGTTTTATAAGAGCGCACCAGAGGCACCGATTATTCGTCCCGTTTAATCTCCGCTCGTCATCGCCTCGGTTCACCGTGCTCTACGCTACACGTTACTCTTCCTCGTCCGTTCGGACGGGACGGCTCAGTTGGAGCACAGACAACGCAATTTCGTTTCGTTTCGTTTCGTTTCTTCGAACGGGACCGGTTAAAAAATTGACAGCGATTCTGAAAGCAACGTAAACGAAAGAGAAGTGCCACGATGCTTCTGCTCGAATAGCAGGAACACGGGAGTAGTAGTCGTTGGGGAAGTTGTATCGGGGCCTAGTGGCAGAACCGCAGCAGGATGGACGGCCAGAGGAGGCGGAGGTGGCGGCGGCGGAGGTAGAGACGCGGGGCCGTGGGCAAGAGAGCGAGGGAGCGAGGGGGCGAGGGAGGTACGATCGGTAGGTAACACCGCGGCGATGCTTGCGGGGAGAGAGAGAATAGAGGGAATACAGCAGATAGAGGTAGCTTGAAGTCGAGTGCCCGGGGCTGAATCGACCCGGCTACATACAGCACACCCCAAGCTAGTCCCTCTCTTACTCGTGCATTCGCTTGCTACCTCCATCTACCCCGCGTTCTTCCTCTACCGTCTCTTCGACTCACCCTCCTGCCCACCTGCCGACACCCACCCGCCCTTCCCCTTTCCACTTATTCCCTTTCTAACCGTCCTCTCTTCTCTTTCCTTCTGCTATGGTCTACTCCTCCTTCCTCTGCAGTCGCACTTTCTCCACCTTTCTTCCCTTTTCCGGCAAGGCTTTCAGCTTCGAGTCAGCCTATTTTTCTTTTTTCTCCTGCCTTTCTTTCCTCCCGTACGCGCGATTCCTTTTTCCACCGGACAAAGACTTCTTTGCTTGCCTACCTTCGACCCGTTGCGGGAAGTCAATTTTTTCCCCGTTTCCCTTCTCTGTCGTTCATCGCCTCTCGAACTTGCCCAGTCGTTCAGTTCGAACCGCCAACAGCAAACGCAACTGCAACTGAAACTGCAACTGCAACTGCAACTCTGGTGCCTGGGGAGAGATGGGAACTCGATGGACGAATGAACCGACCGATGAAACCAGGGAAAGTTCAGCGTTGCCCCTTTCTGGAAACTTCTCTTCGTCCGATGGTGGTGTCCTTTCGATCGAGCAAACGGGCCAGACAGAAGCGCAAGGAGCTAAATTGTTAAACGTTATCCTCGGGTCTATCGGCCGAGGGCCCACGGAGATTCGTTCTCGCGTCGATTAGCCGCATATCCGATCTCGAAAATTCGCTTAGATCGTAGGATAAACTTCGAGTACAATCTCTGACGAGTCTCTGCACGGCACTCGAGACACGAAAAGAGTCGTCTTCGGGGGACCAATCGACTGCCTATTTACCCGCCAAACAGAAACAGAGCGCGGCAAACGGGTTCCTCTTTCAAATTCACCCCTTTCACTCGCGCTCTCCTGACGCCTCGCGCCTCAAGTATTCGCCAGACAAAACGGTCTCATTCCCATCTCAATCTATATTCGCACGTCCAACACACTCGAGATTATGAATGCGTGGGGTTAATGAAACCGGGGAAGGCGTCTGCCTTTGCACCACCACAAAACGCCGCCGCTCACACTCTCGTCCCTCGAATCTTCCACTTCTTCGCAAACCCGTCGGTGTCTTGCCTACCGCACCACCGCGCTCTTCTCGCGGCTCTTCCTCTTCATCCTCCGGCGGCTTCTTCATTTTACTCCTGCTCCTCCACACCCTTTACGTGTTCGCCGAGAGCACGACCAGCCCCCGATGCCAGCGGTTCTACTATCGCTTTCCGGGGAGTAAACAAAGTCGACTCGGGCGCGAACTCGGTCTACTTCGCTTTATTTTTTTCAAAAGAACGTGTGCACGCGTGAAAGGACCACCCCGTGCAAGGGTAAAATGTGGCTAGACAACTAGCTCTTGCTCCACGGCTCTTTTTCTTCCTCGTGCAGGCTTATGCATCGTTGAATCGATTTCGAAGGGGCGGGTGAGGGGGGGGGGCGAGGGTGGAGATCTTTTCCCTTTGTTTCCTATTCGACACACCCGTTTCCCTAGATCTTTTCTTTTTACTGGGTAAACTACATCGAATGCCAGGCGATATAGAAATGAAAACGCGCGTTGATAGATTGTTCGTGCTTTGGTTCTTCGTGGGAAACGCGGGCGATACGGGCGCGCTTTATACGCAACGGGAAACCGTGTTGATCGGTTTTTCGTGAACAACCTTGTCGACGCGATGTCGACGATGCAGCCGGAATTCCGTTTAATTTACTGTCTCCTAAAGTTTTAGTAATTTCGCGGGCGTGCACCGCACCGTTTACGAGACCCGTTATCAGCCGGGCAACTTGAACTTTTACTTTGGTTCGCGCGTTCGCAGATGGCGCGACGGGAGCGGGCGCCGCTGCCGCCGCCAATTTTTTCCGAGTCCTAACCGCGAATTATTCGGCGCGCTTCGATTAGTGTTTCAATAATTGGTGGTTATCACGGCGATTTATCGTTGAAATGGTGCGCGTAGCTAGAGCACATCTTGAACAGTTGCCCGATAATAATTTGCTCGTGGTACGTTTCTGCCGTATAGTGGACAAACGTAAAGAATGATCGGATGGCGAGCCGGGGTTTTGTTGGCGTTAACTTTGTTGTTTTATTCGAGGGTGATGCACACCGAGCGAATTTGCATAAAGGACTCGCGGTACTGCTTGCGGGCGTCGATTAACATTAACGAATGTTAGTGCATCTTCGGTGGACAAGGTGGCAGATGGCAGTGAAGAAGGCACCGTCTTGGAATAGGCATCGGAGAAGGACGCGACGCGGCGTCGCTGGATTAAAAACGGACAAAGCGCAGGGTAAGGTTATAAAGATTTTTATTGCGGAGTGTTATCCGTGAAGTAATGGTAGCAGTAAACCACGGAAGCCCCAGGATAGGCCATCGATAGCGGCGAACCTCCTCTCCGAGCACTTCGTATGCCGCGTCTTGAAAGAGGATAGAAGTCTCGCATTACGCTGACTTACTGGTATATGGCGTACTCGTAGCGTTCAAGACGCAATTTCTTATTTATATTCAACTAATAACAATAACGTGGTAACTCATTTACTAATATAATACAATTCCTGCGATAAACGTGTCTGCAAACGATTACTGCTCGCATTCGGTCTCGAGCAAAGTGTACTAATCGGGATTTTACTGTAACTTCATGAACATAAGAATGTATTCGACATCCATGATGTTCGAGGCAGGTCGGTGTCAAAAGATTCTGGAAAACGATCTGAACGTTCACTAAGTAGGAATTGTAATTTGAACAAAATTAAGACAAAACAAATATTTGCATAATGGAAATAGATTACTTATTCTATAGTGTAACAAACATTACAAACATGTTACTACTCCGATTTGTTTATTATTACTAATAAATATATTTGTATCCTACTAATATGCATTCTGTAATACTTGTAACAGAAAGTACGCAGTTCGATACGAAATTCAAAAGCACCCGCCTTAAAGAAACAACAGTACCCCCCCCCTAGTTACCAGCCAATCAGCGCAATCTATTTAAAAAATCAGTCTCTTTCGCGCAACTGATCTCGTAGTGAATAGACGTGCTCTGACTGTTCGTCGAATTAAGGTATGTCACATTGTCTAATATATCCTCGAAAACAGTAAATGATATACGCATTGCTTTCATATCCCTGTCTACCGCGTTTTCTCTAGTTTCTTTGTTAATATTAATGAATATTTTGCAAGATATGATGAAAATATTGTGCAGTCACACCGCGTGGCGTGCATTTTCAAATCGCCTCGTGTATGCATATACGTATCATTTTCGTATGCGTATATTTATCTCAGCTCAGAATTCCATTATCTTGCAGCATATTCTGCAATTTCTAGCAATATTACCGTAATATTGCCGATTCTTAATACATTTATATGTAATTTCAGTTGGATTCTGTTCTATGGCGGCCAATTTCGCTTGCCTTGAATCAGAAATGGCGCGAACGGGACATTTTTCGAACGAGAATGCGCAGGAGCAGAGTGACACGGCGCCATATTGTTAAATCAACTTCTCGCAGGACAGGTAAGCGTTCTTCAAATTTCTTTTCGAAATAAGTAGAATTTTGGCAATATATCCTTATTAAATTGTAATTCATAGCACGTATAATGCTTGTATGATATACAGTCGTGTTGTGGACAAGTAGTAACATAATACAAGCAATTATTTCCGACTATTTCTTTATTGTTTCTGCCTATGGTCAGGAAGCTTGTTTGTTCTCGAAAGTCTCGTTAATTTATCCCGAAACCTAAAGATATACACTCAAGTAATGTTTACGTTGAAATATTTCTAGGAAACGCAAGCGATCGTAAATAAAACGGTGTTTGGCTTTAGTCGGCTACCGAACATAGCCGAACGGCAAAGGACGATGGCGAAGGTTGTCATTCTACTAATTGACGCCGTGCTGACAAAACATATGGAAGACATCTCACTGAGGTGCGTACATAATAACTATACCACAATTATTTGCACTCTATTACAGCTGCTTTTTATTTAATAGGATTGTAATTACCACTTCACATAATATTGCTTCCATACTAAATTTGTTGTTAACATTGTGTGCTTATACATTTGTAAATCGAATATTCACATTTTCTACAGAATTCGAGTTGAATTATTGCTTTAGTATATTACAATTATCATTACTTTCGTGCACTAGTTTAATTTCCTTGTTTTTCTTTGGTACAGGATTATGGAGAGAGCTAATTAATGTGGAATAGAGGAAGGAGTAAGCCAATAGATACAATGAAGCCGAATAATTGAATGCAGCCAAGGCCTGTGTATGTGAGCACTTTAATTATATTTTCATACGATATGATTTGATATGATGTGTGATACTAAGATGAAACAACAACAGTTGAAATACTTATAAAAACAATTAGATTTTCTATACCAATTACAATTAAGTAATTGCAATTGGAATAGGCACCACTATTTTGCACATTTTGCTTAATACATATGTTTTTATGTTTTATATTTAAAAACATATGCAATAACTTGTTGCATTTGTTATTGCATTGTTAATTGTGTACATTTTCCTTGCATGTTTGCATATTTTTAATGCAGACTTGCACATTTTCAATGCATATTTTCATATTTCTAATGTATATTTGAATATTTTTATTGCATGTTTGCATATTTTCAATGCACGTTTTCATATTTCTAATGCATGTTCACTAATTTTTCTACTACTTTAAATTTTCTACTAATTTAAATATCAATGATAACAAACACTAGCTAGGATGACCACGTTTTATTTCAGAAAATTTTGTGACCGCGCGCAATGCAGTCGGTAGAGTCAATATTTGCTTCGAAGTTTTCTAGCTTTTTCAGAGCAAGTGGCTCTGCTTCAATTTTTTTTTACACTTTAGCTACACGCGATTGTAAAGTCAGTGTTGTTCGCGTACTAGTTATTTCTAATATTATCGGAGCACCGGTGCTTCTTTTCAATTATTTCAATCGCGAAAGTAGCATCTTAATTTGTTCGCCGATATAATTTGCAGTCGCGTACATAGTCTTTTATTTTTATTTTTGTCTTATAGTCGCAATCGGAAGTAGAGTCAGTGCATCACTGAAAGGGATGTTTTATGCCACACTGATGAAATGAGAAATGTAAGTATCTTTTAAGCAATTCTCAGTTTTCCGCGAAGAATTCAATTCTGTAGATTTAATTGTAGATTTTAATGTTCTTCGCTTTTCTGTTTAGTTACAGTTTGCATACTTGCTGTCGATTGAGTCGAATTGAGATGCCTCTCTGAGGTTCCTGATGTCTTCCACCAGTACTTCCTGTATTTTTACAATCGACGAGTTGGTGAGTCGCATGCGTTTTGATTCCTCCGGTCCCCAATCATGCCGTAGGACGATTGGTCCGAACCGGCACGGGTGACTGGTTGTATTTTTTAGTAGATTTGCGAGCATAGTGACCATCATTATTTTCTTGTCTATCATTTCTTATACGAGGATAGATCTGCCTTCTCGTACTCCGCGTTTTTTAATATAAAAAAATTAAAAACCAAAGAAATATTTCTTACCCAAATAAATATTTGGTCAAACAAGCACTGTTCACGTAGGTTCCTCTGTTTTCATAAAAACATATTACGACATTAATAAATACGTTGAACAAGTGTATATATACTGAGGACCTTGTATACTAATTTTATAATTGCATTTATAATCAAGTGAAATTTGTTATCACTGTTAAGCAGTGCAGAAGTCGGGTACCCTCCGACTTCGTTACTGCAAGTGTTTTATGATTATAGTAATCATGCATTGAAATAAATAAATATAACCATACGTATATTAAAATCAGCATTAAATATGCCTAGCCAATGTTGGCATTTAATATTAATTTTCATATGCTATAGTCGAGTCTTATTCGTATGAAAATTACACATTGTATACAAGAAGGCACTTTGTATACGGGTAGATTTTTAAATCGGAGTAGCTATCTTGAACAATTTACTTCGATGAAGGAATCACCTAAGGCTTATTTAATATTTTGTGTAATTTTCAAGTAAATATTTAATTGCATTACTTATTACAGTAAATTCAGTTTCAATAACAGTTATTTCTCCTAATAAATAAATTATTTCTCTGACAATTTCAATTTTTTATTGATATTTCAAAAATTACAAAGTCCAGTCTTTTTGAAAAAATTGATAATAAAATATACTACTAGCTATTGCAATTTTACGTGTACTAATCTTGTTTTTAGATCAGGATTTTCAGGTTTAACCCCTTCCGTGTTCATTGTCAGGAACTCACTCACGTGCCCAGGTGCTACTTGGGTGAGTGAAAGGCAATGGGCACGATGATCATATGGTTTTATATTTATGACAATGTTTGGCGGCTGACATTTGCTAGCGTACCGTGCACGACGTATTTTCCACATTGTGTGTGTGTGGTTAGGCTGTGGAATTGCGTCGGCTCAGGAATTTCATAAAAAAATATTAAACGCAATTATTCCAATACTAAACGATTTCACGAATAGCAATATGTTTTGCAATTGCAAATACACATTGAATATAATAACGATTTACGAACAGAGTGCTATACGAACGAAAATGTACAGTATATTTTGCAACTAATGTTTTATACAAAAGTAATGCACAAGCATATACGTTTACGCACATTTACGCAATGGTCGCTAGCCTTTGTCAGCCGATTTCAGGAATTGGTACGTACCCTTAGAGCGTGAACGATTGTATGCCAAGCTCGGGTGTCGGAGGCGTCCCGGGACGTCTCTCTAGTGTAGGTTCTTGCACCCGAGTGTTTGATTGAGAATCGTGGAATGACGTGTGTTTGCGTGAATGCTTTGCCATTTTTCAAATATAGGTCTAGGTAGGATAGGTAGTATACCTTCTGGTGTGCCTGATAGATTTAAGTAGGTAGGGCCGGGCAGGTTGACACAGTCTCTGGTCGGGTAGGCAACATTTCGCGTGTTCAACCTGTTTCAGGAAATCTGATTCGAAAAGTCGACGGTGAAGCTGCGGCGCGAACGAAAATGCGTTCGCCTCTGGCTTTGCCTATCGATTTTTCGAATCCTTCGCGGTCGTGATCGGGATTTGGTTTCGAAACGAACGTGCTACATTATGCTCGAGGCTGCGCGTGTAGGCGAAGATCGATTACAATTTTCATCGTAATCTTTACGATTTTCCGTAATCGCAATTTTTACGATTGTATTTGGTCGTGAGTCGTCCACGTGTGTTCCATTTAGCTCAGCGAGTTAGACTTTTATTTATTTTTGTTTGTTTGCGAATAGAGTCTCGAGCCTAGACTAAGTTTCAGCGGGCATTGCGCCCGAAGAAAAGAAGAAGCTAAATGCCGAAGAGGCCCGACAAACTGTCTCTCAAGAGGGCAACTACCAATGGCTCTGCATCCTTTGGATGGAGGGCCATTCTTTGTTAATATTTTGTCACTATGCTCGCTTTTGTATACTGTAGTTGTAGTTTATTGTTGGCGAGCGCTATTGCCTGGCCCACCGTCATCGTATTGGGCAAATTGCGATTTTTATTAGCGTCGCGAACGATTCAGTACGGTTTGCATTAGAGTTGCGAATTAATACAGATTCCGGTTTGAATTAGTGTTGCTTTTGTATTAAATTATACTTGCGATATGTACTTGCTTTTAGCGTTGCGATAATAATTTTCGCGTCTCCACAGGTTTTAATTAGCATTTACAGTGCTGCAATATGTTTCCACCGCGAATATTTTTCTTAGATTTTCATATAGTGTTGCGATGATAAATGATCGCGATTTTTGAGTAGCGTTGCGACCACAATGAAATGCCCAAATTGGTTCCCGAGTCACCAAAGCCAGCTATTAAAGCGGCATAAGGTGATTGCTTCGATGGTAGTCCTGGATACGACTACCATGCTTCTCCGTTATTAGTGTTTGACTAATAGCATAAAAATATATGGGTGCAGTGAATTACTGTTTTTGTTTAATATATACGATATACCAGATTAGAGATAACGAAGCACCATACGCGATTGACTTTGCAAGTAATGCAGTAAATTACTGTTGCGAGAAAAAGAGATAATCCACTTATGGTTTTCAATCGGGCTTATAAGAAGTGGACGATAAATAATAGTAGAATGCCCCTCTGGCTTTTTATTATTCTCTTTTGCCTCTCACCTTTTTATTAATACTAAAAACGAATTGTTTCATCTTAGTAGCCAAGTGTATGTTTCTATTTGTAATTCATAATTATTATTCAACATATTTGCATTTTGGAAGAACATGCTCTCTCTGTAATACTGTACTATTTTTTTTGCAATTACAAATCTCATAGATAAGTTTGTTACAGAGTTATTAAGGTAAAGAAGACGTCAATCTAATAGAATACTACCTCAAGTAAATTGCAATACGTTAGTAATCAGAGGCTCGAAAAGGATGCTGTATGGATGAAATAAATCGAAGGAAATCATATGATTCAACGAAAATGGTAGAAACAATCGGATTATCATACCTAACAAATGTCACTAAATTCTTATAAATTTTGATGTGTTTCAGGTTGCAGGATCACGATTTTAGTGAAGGAAGATTCATTATAAAAAATATCTCTCCCCTTTCTTTATATCCCTTTAGGTTTTCAGCCGGGAAGGCAATTCTTCAGTTAAATTAGCTTTTCAATTAGGCAGGCAATGTTTAAGTCAAGATAAATTTTTAGTCAGACTGGTGTTTTCGTGCGTTTCAGGTGCATGATCAGAACTTCCTCGGAAGAACTTCCAGATTCATCATGGCTCGTCATTTTTCTAAATTAAATCATTTTTTAAATAGGCTGGCCATTTCCAAATAAAATTAGCTTTTTAGTCAGGCAGGATGCTTTAAGTTAAGATTTAATTTACCTCTAGTATATGTGGATTGACTGGAACTACGTGCATGATAATTTATATTATAATCCTTATTCTTTAGTTTAAGTCAGGTATAACAGAATTTTTATTTACAGCTTTCGGTCCAATTATTTCCTTTAATACATTTTGCTTGCTTAAACAATGTTTATTCCAATTTATAATATAATAATATTTGTACATAGATGGTGGATGGGGCGAGGCTGGGGCCGCGCGGGTCTCCATTCGCAGCAACCTCCTCGTGGTGAGACCTGGGCAATCGATGTTACTCGTCATACATTTACCAATTGTATCACTTATTCTTTTGCGGTACAATTGTTAAATACATGATAAAAGCGTCGAGCGAATTGGCTGCGATGTTAGGAATAGAGAAATCGGCTAACTCGTCGGTGACACGGGAATTCGGGCCGAAAAACGACATTGGTTGATTCGTCTATTGCTATGTACATCTCGTCGGTGTTTTTGAGACGGACAGCGACGAGACGTAAGAGATGATATATCTCGTTTGTGGAATTGTTTCCCTGATTCCCCCGATGGCATTCACATATATTCGCACAGTTGCACGACTCCTGTCCTCCGGTAGCAACGCTACCTAATAAACAGTAGCGCTTCAACTTATCACGTTGTGACACAGTCACGTTGAGCCACGAAAGTCCAGAAGGTGATTTGTCTATTCGTATATCTCGTCTGTGGTACAGTACCCACCTCCTTCGGATCCAGTTCGCGTATCGGTTCCATTCAACGTTGCGTATATTCCTAGGCGGAATCGAAACCGCGAATGGTTCTACTGGAATCGAAAAATAATGGGCGTCGAGTGTTTTGGTTCGATTAGGTCGCATCGATTTTTATCGGTGGCTTACCAGCCGTCTTCGATGGGGTCGCGTAGCTATGCAAATACCGGGGGTGGAAAGAATTACGCCAAAGTGCTAAACGATCGCGAACAGGCGAGGCGGCGGGGTGGAGGCTTGTATTTTTTCGCGTTAGGCGGTTGTGGGTAAGAGAAAGAGGAGATTTCGAAGGAGAGAACGGCACGAGGCCACCTTATGTCGAGTGGGTGACTCGGAATGACAGAGGGTGCGGGATTTTCAGGTCGGTATGCAAATAAGCCACTCCCGAGGTGTCTCGGGGGTTCGATTTGGTTTAAAGTTATTGCTCGCGTCGAGTGGAATCATCGTCCTCGTCGAATCGTTGCCAGCGGCGCGAGTCGTCTATCAATCGGGGAGCCACCTCTTGATTCGCTTCACGCGTTACTTCCGGTTCGCTTGTTCTCGAAACCGCTGCCCGTTTTGTTCTCCCGTTTTTGCGCCTGCCTCTGCATTTTCTCCTCGAGCGAATGGTCACACGGACAGGCCAAGACTATGGACACTAATTGCAAGATAAATGAATGTTTGGACGAGCGGGACGCGTGAAAGAGATAAGATGACGGGAAAGAAAAATAGGTAGGAACGAGGCGATCGAGGTGCACTCGGATGGAAAGATTCGAGAGTTGAACGAGGATGGAGGTGGCCAACACTAGAACTGCCGGTGCTCGGTAGTTCTAAGTTGATGTTTCTTAACATCGCAACATGGCATAGCAACGAATAAACGGCAATAGGAGAGAAGAAACGGGGCATTTGAATCGCGCAAGCATATGTACAAGTACAAGGTTCCAGGGTTAACGACGATGGCGTCGAGATAAAATAGGATCGTGTTTGCGTTAGATTTGAATTTCGCACGAGTTGCATGTCGGTTTTCAATGAATTATCTTAATTTTCTCAAGCTGTATCTGCTTTCAACGTTCGCGTTCGTTCTCGCGAAGGGATCGATCTTGCCGGAAGGACACGCGATCACGCTGATTAGCGTGTCTCGTAGACAGTTAATCCCTTAGAGCGCCAGCCGCGATGCAAATGAATATTGATCACCCTGCGAAGGAGAAGGTCCGTGCATCGAAAAGAATCGTATCTCGAGACCGCAAGCGAGTGCTTCTAAATGGGAAATCAAACGAAGCGATCCCCGGCCCAGCGGTTGTCCCCCGATACCGGTAATGAATAAAAATTATAATTACGTCTCCGGTCCTCGTGGTCTTCGGGGGGAAAAAAGAAGTTAATCAATCACGAGCGCGAGACGCGAGGGCGGCAGGGGTGATGGTTTTGTCTTTCTTCTTCGGGAGTCGCCTCGCGAATGGCAGCCCTCTTTACACTCTCGTCTATCGGATTCTAGGGTTGACGGATGCGAAGCTTTGCCGACCACTCGAACCGCCCAGCTGTAGCATCCGTTGAAATTTTCGCGATATTCCTCGCAGAATCGTGTGGAAGGTAAGGGAGCCGGGACAGGAGAATCGGAAGGGGCGGCGCGTTGTCAAATATCGTGCGCTAGCTCGAGAAGCGTGGAATATGCAAAGAACCGCGTTACACGCATCGCTCACCGCGCATCAAACGTTTATCGCGTGAAACCATAAGAGAGCAGTTGGCGCGGATGATTCATGATGGTCGGAGAGCGGACGAACGAGTGAGAGAGAGAGAGGAAGAGAGCTGACAGGGGGTTGAACGAAGAGACGCGGGGCTAGAGAAGTAGGGGTGGGTCATAGAAGAAAGAGACTGCCGACTGTATATGTATACCTACATCATGCAAATGGTTCCAATCATAAGCGAAGTCTATAATCGATCTATAAATCTGCTTACGGGGAAGAAAGGTTCCGGGCTAGTGTACAGGGGCACGTCACCAGTGGGGGTGGTCCACACTAACACCGTTGCCTCTCTCGACAGCATCGAGCGCACCTACTAACGCCGGGCCACACACCACCATAGACAAATGTATCTTGTTAGCATACCATTTGTATGCATGGGGTTTTGCGCTCTCTCTCCGTCTCTCTCTCTCTCCCTCTCGTTCTCTTGGCCCCGTCTCTGTTAATCCCTCGCGCTCACTCGGCTCGGTTACGTCCCTTACGTACAGACATTTAGCGCCCAACTTCTTCGACAAATCGAATGGAAATCGTTTTTTCGCTCGTCTGATAGTTGATCGACGTGTCCTCTCTACGCGAAGATTCTTTTCTCCCCTTCCTCTTGCTCCTGGTTTAGTTCCGAACAGTCGACGATTAGTTTCGGGCCCCTGTTTTCGAAAGAAAAGGACGACGATAAACGAATGAGATCAAGTTCATTGGTCGGTGCAAAGCGTGAAAGGTGACCGATTTCCTCCGGCGTTAAATAGTAGGTGAATTCCTGCCGAAGCCTCGTTCGCATTGGCGGCAGGCAAAAAGACGGCAAAAAGGCGGCCCAAAGACGGCTTAAAGACGGCCGATAATTACGAGAAGCTCGCGGGGGTTGCTTGTTTCTTCGATATCAAAGCACTTGACAAAATAATCAGCGAACCAAAGTCGAGACGAGCGGTCGGTCGGAGGGTTTGCAGCAGTGCTCGCGCACGCGCGCTAAACGAAAGCCCGACGATATTCTTTGCATCATTATCGCGATTTAATTATGTCGAGTTCCTTTGACTCTCTTAATTTAACCGTCGCCGTTCCCTTCGTGTCCCCCGCCCCGCTATTCTGCCGGCAAATATTTTTGAAACGACTCGCCCCAACTAATCAGGGATTCCTTTTAATCAGTCTCGCTTCGGTGCTAATCAATTCGACCGTTCGATCATCGGGACACTCGCGTCGTTCTCTGTAAACGAAACGAAGGTAGGACGACAGAAATATTCGCGGCGGCGATCGTCGAATCGCAGAGGCGGTGTACGCAAACGCGAGCGTGTTAGTCTGCCGAGCACGTCGACCAACCGGGCCGAGAGAAATTAATTTTAACTTTAAATTAAGACTCGTCCGATACCTGCTTGCCTCTTTGTTGAGCCACGAGTGCTGGCGTCGGGATTCAATCATCCCCGGGTGCGCCAAGTTTTCCCGCGCTTTTGTCTACCGTTATCGCGAGAATGTTCATAATAAAACAACGATCCCGAGGTTGGTAACGAGTTATCGCACCGCTGCTCCCGCTGTCGAGCAATTTTTTCGCGTCGAATGTTAACCGCTCCAGCTTTCGTTGACGCTCCTTGCCCACGCCTACGACGCGCTTGATATTTTCGACGCGACTCATTCCGCGTTTGCGTGGATGCGTGCACGTGTAGTTAACGAGGAAAGAGGCGAGGCAGAAGCCGTCGTTCCGGATCGTTTTAGATCGTGGGGCTATAATTGCTCGACGAAAGGGCGGTAAATGACAAGAGTACGGTTGAAAGACGGACGATAGATGGCCGTAAGAAAAAGAAAAAGGGGCAAGTGAGTGGCACTGGCTAGAGGAGTGAGAAGTCGCGGTAAGGAAGGCGCGGGAGGCCATCGGTCAATTAATCAAGATAATGAGAGGCAAGTTGGGCCGCGACGAATTAGTAGTGGGCAAGGACCAATAGGGTGGAGCGACTGGCTCGAAGATACCGTGGCCGGTGGGTGGCGAGTGGGTGGCGAATGAGTGGCGAAGGGTGGGAAACGGTGGAAGGAGAGGAGGGAGGAAGGAAGGAACAGCGTCTGCACGAGACATTCGACACCTCGGCCAAACCGGTGCCGACAATACCGAAGATACGCGACTTGGCGGTAAACTCGGCGAGGCTTCCGGATAAGCAGCCCAACTTGAGCTCGGAAGGAGGCGAATGATTAATTAATTAGCCCGGGCTAGTTAGAACGGCGGGGGTTGACGCGTGTGTAGGTGCCCCCGACTCACTTCCCGTTTGCTAAACTGCAGACGGATCGATGACTCGTGCCTCGCCATCGATGTCCCGTTGATTATGACCTCCGTTCCGAGACAGTCCTTTCGGTGGCCCGTGGTTTTTCACGGGTTTCAAAGGAGCACGATAACGGTCGGGCGTTCTTTCACTGTCTCGGAGCCACTTGTCCAAAGATCCTCGCCTCCTGTTGCGGTGCAGTTGTAATTTATAGAGGGAAGGGCGCACGAGGAGAAAAATCTAATCCGAAAGGGAAAGCAGCCCGGGTTCTTTTGTCTCGGCCGTTATCTCTGGAAATCTCTGCGTACTCGCGGGCCGAGAACTCGCGTAAAATATTTACCGGGCAAACTGGTCGAAAGTAAGAGAGAGACAGGGTTTGGGGGATCGGTCGGCGTTATCGCGAGTATACAAGTGCGCAGGACGGGACATGGACCAACGCACAATCCTATCTCCCCGATTCTATCGGTCGGCAAATATAACCCTGAATGACCACCCTTTGGACATTAACTTTCGCGAAGTCGTGCGTCCGCGTACGCTGGTCTGCCGCGATCCCAGAGATCCCGTTCGTTTACTTTAGATACCGGCAAGAGTCCTCCGCGAGGACACTTAGTTTCTCGTTTTTAATGCCCGCTACGACTGCAAGAGGATGCCGAGTGCAAACGGTTTCACGATACTCGCACACTTCGCAGATGGAATTAGGGCTCGGGCGAACGGGGTTCGAGTCGTCGTTATTCAGCGCGACGCGTCGCGACGCAGGAAGGATCGGAGAGTCGTCCGCGACGGCGGCCGAGCAACGCGAAACTCGCGCAAGATGGTCGAGACCCGGCACGGGATCAAAACTCGTAGGTAGGTGGCTCGCTGAGCGGTTGGCGGCTAAAAGGGTGGACCGAGAAAAGGGGATGAACCGGAAGGTTAGGTTACACCGGTAGCTAGTTCTAGGATGGAAGGAGGCTAGCGACGGCACCACCGCGCGTCACACATTAACATAATGCTAATTATCTTGCCAGCTCATTAGCGCCGGTAAACTGTCCAAGGAAACTCGGCCTCCCGAGATAAGGAGGAGGCGGCGGCCGGAGTTAGGGGAGGTCTGTCGTTCTAGGAGTTCCTTGCACGTGCGCCCGCACCCGCCCGCTACATACGCGCGTTTCCTTGTCTAAGGCTGCCGAGATTAAGGTCCCGGTTCGTACGACCCGCTGCCTTGACGTGGGTCCGTGCTTCTCCGAGTTTGGACAACTTGCCGGAAAGTGTTTGGACGCTTCCTAACGACTTCCTACCTCCTCGGCCACCCTGTGCGCTATCGCGCCATTGTATTTAGAGTATTCCGAGGTTCGCGTTTATCAAGCGGTCGCAAAGTCCCGTCTCGTTTCGTCCGTTATTTTATGGCTACGTCTTCTGCGTTATTTTATGCACGGGCAGCCGTTGTCGCGATAGCCAGCGATAGGTACTGCGCGCACTTATCGATCAGCCCTAGGCGTTTCTAGATTCGTTCACGGATCGTGGATCGATCCTGGCTACTTTACGCGGACTCTGTTTCTCCCGCGGGCCAATGCGATTCGATTTTTCGGCTCGACTCGACTCGACTCGACTCGAAGAATGGCGGCCTTCGCCAAGTGTGCCTTAGCGGCTTAGCCCTTTGGCGCGCTAACTTAAGTAGTAACGCGCCCACCGACCACCTCTTTCTATCGCCCTTCCGACTAACCCCAGGTTACTGGTCTCTCCCATTCTCTGTACTCTGCATGCCCCTTCTCGCCCGCTCCGCACATATGCACGCACACGAGAAACCGGGAACCCTCGCAGGAAAAATCATGGCTCTGCGCGTCAAATCGCGCGTGCATATAAAGCGGTATTATTTCCTGCGTTCACGTATCGTCGAGCATATCTAACCGATACACACCTCCGCACTGCCGTATTGCGTGCTCGTGCTAGATTTATTCGCCGTAGACGAATTCGCCAGGACTTTCGGGAACGATTCAAGGAGAGATGGCTGGGCGATGTCCGAAATCTCGAGCAGCGGAGCACGCATCGGAACTTTTAACGAGCCCTCCGTCCCTCTTCGAGGTTAACGCCGTCGATAATTTTCGAAACTTTTAATCGAGTGCATCCTAATTGGTGTGCTTGAGACAACATCGCCGCTGCCGGCTAATTCGGGGACGGCGCATCGATTAGCCGGATTCTGTCGGTGAATGTAACGAAAGCGAACTCGAAGCGCGTTGATTTATTCCTCGACGAGAGTAACTCGTTACGAGTTCACTTTCCCCGGTCCTGATAGAACCACGAAACGACCAAGGACTCGTCTACTCGAACTCTCGTCGGCCGTGGAGGGACGACGACGACGTCGACGATGTCGACGACGAGTGGCGCAGTCAGTCGAGGGACATCAAAGAGGACGCGGAGCTTCCGTATAATTAGTGTCAGCTGTATTTGCATATTGATTGAACGAACGTGTCGCCGCGACGCTCGACTCACTGCCCTCTTTTCGTCGCGACGCCTGCCTCCAGGACTGTGGATACAAATTTTGGCATCGTCGAATTTTCGGAATTCTCGTATTCCTCTCGTCTCGCCGAAGACGCTTTTGTATTTCCCGCGCATCGAGATTCATCTTGCACCTATGCCAAAGACCCGCCGCGATTACCATTCTCAATTGCCGAAGGATAGACAATTTTCGCTTGCCCTTGCCACTTGCTCGGTCATTCGCTCCGCCCTATTTTCGCCGCGATTTCCTTGGCAAATCGTTTTCTTCCAGCCAATGGCGAACAGCATCGTAGAATAAAGGGGAATAGCGGAATGCGTAACAGCGACGAGAAGTGGCTCGGAAAATCCGTTCGATCTCGCGGGTCGCGCGTTCCGATAGCGTAGGACAGAGAAGGAGAATCCGAACCCCTTCGTAGCGTGGCATGGCAGCGGGCTAACATATGAACGTTTGGTGACTCTACGATTTTGCGGCGTCGATTCAAATTCAAGCGGCACGGGCGAAATCGGTACGGATTTAAAAAACGCATCGGCGGGGGTGGCTACCAGCCGAGCTGGAGGAAGCAACCAGGGAGAAACGAGGGAGGGTGACCGACAAAGAGAGAAGCAGATTCGGAGGGAAAGACAGACAAAGAGTCGACAGCGGAACAGGAGGTGGAGCTGGTCCAACAATAGGCTGCAAGTCACTGGATAAACGACCGGGAATCGTTAAAACGCGACGCGATCGTGACTCTATTTTGATTTTCTACCTTGTCTCGTCCAGATACGTCGATACGATACAGAAGCTGGGTGGATTCTAATTCGAACGGTGACTCTAGACATTTCTCGTCAACGACATGAGAAATTCTTGCTGCCCGAATTCGTACGGGGTTGGTGCCGGGGTTGGTGCCGGGACTTGTAATTATCGGAGAAGAGAACCTTCAATCCTACGCGACCGCTGCAACGTCTGGCGTTTCTCGTTTCTTCGATTGATTTTTACCCACGGCGATTTCTCGATACTTGCGACAAAACGCTATCGGAATGGCTCGAAACTCGGCGAGGATGGCTGACGCAGAAACGGGAAGAAGTTGCCCGCGTCTTGACTAAGAGATCCCGCGGGATGCGCGCGTTCGATGTCCGTGAAGGATAGCCGTGGGTCAGGGGCTATCGCGAAGTTGCCTATCCTCGTCCTGGTTTTCTCCTCTTACGGAGGATAGATCGAACCCTCGAGACTGGCTCGTTCGTCACGGCGAAAACACCGCCTCGAGGCTGTTCTCTTCGGAGGCGGAAGAGTCCATATATTTATTGATTCCGATTACAATCCAATTCCTGGCGGCCGGGGGGTTGGCCGTTCGCCCCTTTTACCTTCTCCTCTGGATTATTATTCGACGAGCAACGACTCGCGTACTTCGTGTATTTCGATGGGGGCCAAGCTGGTGGGGTGTTTGCCGTAAAAAATAAAGACTCGGTACACGGTCGAGCTTCTCCGGCACGCTTTTGCCCATCATCGTTTTCCGCTCCGGCGTGGTACACGTGGACGTATACATATTTCGCTCGCTTTTTCCATAAATCATTTCCTTTCGATTCTCCCTTCGGAACCGAGTAATTTGGGAACGAAAATTAGTCACCGTTATCGTTATCAATATTTTTCGATGGTTTCGTCGCGCGATATCGCTGGCACCGGAGAGTAGGATGGGGCGGCCGTGCAACGGGGGTGCAACGGGGGTGCAACGGGGGTGCAACGGGGGTGGAACGGAGGTGGAACGGAGGTGGAACGGAGGTGGAGTGTGATATTTACAGGCCGGTGGGCACACCGGCCCAACTCAAAATAAGCAATTGACCCACGACACTCTCTCTTGCTCTCGCTGCTCTCCCCATCTCTCCCTCTCTCGCTGCTCCGCGCCTCCCTTTCGGTCACTCATTCTCGTGGTAACAAAACCGTTCGTTCGGTGCGCCAATATGCGGCTAATTTGCACAACAAATAAAGCTTATTCTCCGGATTTGCATGTGTTTGAACTGCAGTGTAATTGGGTGGTACGCTCGGCTCGACGTTGTCCACTCTCTCTCTACCTCTTCGCTTTCCCTCTCCCTCTGCCTCTCTCTCTCTCCGCAACCCTCCCTGTTCGCTCTCGTTTCATCTTCCCATTCTCTCTCCCCCGGGGAGCCCGCGACGTTGCTTTCGACCGTCGCTAAATCTCTAATCTCTTGGCAATCGGAGACGATCGAAAGATCGCCGACAGACTTCGAGGACCGTCGATCGATCGGAAAAGGAGCGTGGAAGCGGTCGACGGGTGTCCACAGTCGTATCTTGATCTTTTTAGCGGTCAGACTATTCGTGACGCAGACCGATATTCGTGCGTGAAGAGAAAAAATGGCGACGAGAAACGAGCCCCTTCAAAATGGCGAGTCGTGCACGCGTTCAGATCGATCGTCGGATACGAGTTCCGTTCCGTGGCAGCTGCGGGTGCACCGTGCTAGACTTCCGACCGAACCAACGACTTAACTTCGAAAATGGCGTTCGTGCACGGATCCCCTCGCTGCCGCGCTGCGGACAATTAAACTTCTACCCCGTGAACCTCGCGACGAAAAATTCTCCTTCGGCAGTCTCGCGGTTCGCCACTTCGATCCGCGCCACGAGAAATATGCCTCGATTGCTTGCTACTCGCGTTTACCGCGAAGAAGAGGCGAAGAGGCGAAGAGGCGAAGAAGAAGGGAGGGAGCGAGAGAGGGAAGCTGTAACGTTGCCGTATAAAGTGGTAGTGTGCAATGAACTTGTAAACCAGCGACTGAACACACAATGGCCGACGACGACAGGGTTTCTGGCCGGTTGGTGACGTCATCACTTTGTGTCCCGTGTCCGAATTGCATCGCATCGTAGGACCCTTACCGCCCCGTTTGTTTGTCCTCTCTTTGATGTCCACCTCGACCCGGCGGACTTCAGAGAACCGACTCGTCCACCTCTGCCGAAAACCCAGTGGCTAGAAACCGAGCGATGCGTGAAAAATGTTCGTTTTCGGCAATGGCCCGACCTCGTCGTTCGAGCGACGATCGTCCTTTCGACGGGCTTCTTCTTCCCTCGCCGTGGTGTCGCGTACCGCGTAGTCCGCGTGGTCCGCGAGATCCGGCTTCCTGGAAATCCGGATGAATTCAAAATCCAGTCGTATCCGACGCGAATAAATTACGGTCCCCCGAAAGAGTTATATGCTCGTTTAGCGAACGTTCAAGGAGAATTTAGTCGCGTGGCTGCGGGGAATGGATAAAAGGCGCGCGGCCGAGTAAGTTATCGAATGCGAAAACAAAGAGGTTCCTCGCGATGTAAGATGCAAGATGTAAAAGGGACGAGATGGGGAGGGAGTAACCCTTTCCCGGCTCTCCGTACGGAACAATTACATTTTAATTAATATTTCCTAAGAGGCCGAAAAGCTTCTCCCCCCGTCGAATTTATGATCGTTTTATCCATTATTAGAGGCGGAGGCGAGCGAATCTCGCGAAAACCCATAACTTCGTCTTTACGGCTCCTTTCTCTCTCTCCCTCCAACCCTCCTTCCATTTCCCCCGCCCCCGTTATCTCGCGTCTCTACGCTTACCATTGCTCTGTTCCTTTCCCGAGCTCGGGGATGCTTGGTCGGCAGACGATTGATAAGCCCGAAACGGTCGCAAAACGTAGCCTTTTCGTGTCGCCTCTTCGCGAGACAGGATCACCTCGTGCAGAAACAACTTTGGCGGACGCGAGCCACAGATTCGGTTCGTAAATCGAAACGGTCGAGAAACGATCGAGAAACGATCGAGAAACGATCGAGAAACGATCGAGAAACGATCGAGGTACGCAGGTTTGCAATGGGCCACGCGAGACTACCTCGGTCGCGTGTATCGTCCAGGCTTTGGCAAGAGTTACTCGCCGACTTGAGCGAATGTTTCGAGTCGGCGACGGGGCGCGCGGGCTTTATATTTCGATATGCCGTAAATACGTTATCCGATCGATAAACGATGTACAGGGAGCGTCGTGAATGGCGGCAAGTCCGGTAGAAACTTATTGCTATTAGCAGTAAAACGTATCAGGCTCGCGCTACGTACCCGCGGTGCGCTTTAAATTCATAAATATGCACATACGTAATTATGCAAATCAATTATTAAACCAGCGAAACTGGCGAGCATCTCGTTCGCAACCGGCATACGCAAGTTTTTGTTGCTTGTTCTTCCAGCACGAACGATCAACCCTCCCGTCTGCCGGATAAAACGTTCGCCCGAAGACTTTTCGGTGGGCCTGAAGAACGGGTCAAGCAGAACCGGGAGAACCGGGAGAACCGGGAGAACTCCCTGTCTTTCCTTTGCTCTCTATACCTTCGCCCTTCTCTCTTGCTCGCGTGCTTGCTCGAGTACGATACATGTGCTATGCGTGGGACGTTAAGTCGAGCAAACGTGCCCCGGGGATATCGTGTGGTCAGAGATTCCTTCGCAGCTTCGTCATCCAGGATGGTTGAAACTTGGCAGTCTGCAAGACGAGAATGTCTTTGAGTCCCGGAAGGCATCCTATACTCCCGGGGGGGTTCGCACGGAGTCCTCTAGTCCGTCGCGAGCAGCTACTACTCTCCTGTCCCTACCGACGACCCTTCGGCACGAGTGCCGTGGGGTTACGCTCAAGAAAAATGCGTCTCTTACCAACTATGCCAACACTCTCTCCCTTCTGACCCTCCGACTAGGAGCTCGCATCTCCGGAATGCACCGTCGGTGTGCATCCTAGGTAGCTCGCGGATTTCGAGAAACTACAGTCTCGTCCGAATACCTTCGTGAAAAGTGCTGGTCGTCGATGCTTCCCCGGGTCTCGAATTCCTCGCAGCAGCGTCGCGTCGGTTCGACGCTTCACAGGGAATCTGCAATGCCCGGCCTGTTGGAACGAATATCCCTCCTTTGTTTCCAAAGTCGTACCTTTGACAAGAAGAAGGGGGTTTTCGAAATACGATCTGTTACCTTCGAGGTATCGACTGGCAAGTTCGTTGCAAGGCTTTAGGGGTCGATCGGAGGCGACACAGGGGATGAGCTAGCACCGGCAGATTGACTAAGTTTCTCGAACGGAGTTTCGACAGGTTGAAATCTGGTTGCAGATACCGGGCGGCATCTTCCAACAGCTTCCAAACTATTTGTCCGCCAAGTGCCAGGGAAAAGTGACTCGCCCCTGCTATCCCCGCGGCAACGCGACCTCGCTAATCCGATAGCTCTTCTTCTTCTTCTTCTTCTTCTTCTTCTTCTTCTTCTTCTTCGTTGGGAGCCCATCCCCCCTCGAAGGTCTAAATTTTAATCTCCGCGCTCCTCGATTTATCCAATCGTCGAGGTGAAACGTACCAGCTGGCAAATTTAAACGAGAACGCGCGAGGAAATCGAATGGCCGTTGTCGCGGCTCCTTTCTGTTCTCGTGCTGCGGAAGGGACCGATATTGTTGACAGGCGTCTCACAAAGTCATCCGGGTTTTGGTACAGGCGATGACGCGCAACTTTTTCCCCTGCGGTGATAAATGGCACGTACCTAGCCCCTACCCCCTTCGCGATTCACTCCTGTATCCCAGCGCGCAGCCACTAGCGGGGCTGTATCCGAATCGGACAGGAGGGTGGTTGACAAGAAGCGTGAGAGTCCTGCCGAGGGTTATCGGGGTTGTTTCCGGGGAGAAGAGAATCGCGTGGGCAAGACACCGCTCTGATTGATACGCGTCCTTCTGTCTCCCTTCCACCCCCATTCGCTTCTCCTCTGTCTGCTCTTTTATTTTCCATTTCCTTCTTCTCGTTCTTCGCAGCTATGCAATTACGCTATGCTCGTAGTCGAATGCGTCGGATTGCCGTTGAAAGGAGAATACGAATAAGATCGGCGAGGAATGCGGTGCGAAACGGTGGAAACGAAAGCGAGAGCGATGAATTTATTCATTGGATGGAAGGTGGAGTATAAATGCGAAATTGCCAATACATACGAAATCTCCGAGGTTCGAGTAAAAAGGGGTGAATACATTAGTCCCGAAATTAACCTCTTTGAACTCTGTCTGCAACGAAACAATTGCGATGCGGCGCGATGATTCGGCGGCGAGTGCTCGCGCGAGTGGGTGGACGGCTGCGGCGCGTCGTCGCTCGGAAAACGAGCAGGGTCTCCTATCGTCGGAAGGGAGAATAGAAAAAATTGGGACGAGTGGAAGGAAGAGGTCGAGGGAGAGAAAGAGAGGAGCACTCGGTCGCGTGCTCACTGCGGTCGACAAGTACCGTTGTACCGTTCGACGGAGTGCAATTTGCAGCGAATCTTATGCACCGACATGCGGCAGACAACTCGAAGCAAGAGATTTATTCTAGCGCATGCGGTTGTTCCGAGAATGCAAGATACTTTGTTTTAATCCAGCGACATCATGCAGTCGCATATATGAACCGGTGCGAACAAAGGGAAGATTCGTTTAAAACGGAACTGGCTCGTCCTCGTTCTCGGCTCGGTGCAACAATCCTCCGGCCCTCCATTCGCGAGTAGCGATACGCGAGTCGCGCCGAACCTTGGGAAATTTCATATCTCGAGACAATCGATATCGAGCGAAGCTGGCCGTGGGCTCGCTCGGAAATTAGTGGTACCGAGGGTTCTTCGTCTTTGGCGATTACGCGGATCCGAAAGGGTTCGCCAATCTGATACATGCTACGCGCCCGTACTCCGAGTGGCTCGACGATGATTAATGGCTCGTTCTATGGTTTTTTGTTAATTAGTTGATTGGGAACGCCTAGTATGATATGCAGATTCTCGTCGCGATAGGTCGAACCGCGACTTTAATTTCGAACGCTGCCGCTCGATAGGGCTACATCGATTTCACCGATTTCTCTCCATTCGTCTCGCGTATTCCTAGTTTCTCCATTAACGTCCCTCTTATTGCCCTTTCCCGTACACTCTCGCTTCCTTCGGTCTCGGGGAAAAAAACAAAATCTAATACGAAGGGATCAGATTGTTTCGTGTCCCCGTGACGAAAAAGAGAGGAAACGTCCGCGCACGTTTCGTACGTAGTTTTCAGCTATCGTTCTTTTCTCGTCGACGGGAAGTCGCACTCTCCGTTTTTTCACCTAGGACTAGCCGTCAGCCTATGTGATTGATTTTTATACCATGCTAGACCCCAGGGAACGTAGCCGGGTGCACATGTTGTTCGGTTTGCACGAGGGTGCCCATCTTTCCCATCCTCGCCACCTCGCCTCCTCGTCTCTCTTCATTCTTTTCATTTTTTTCTTTTTTTTTTTCTTTTTTTCCCTTTAATATCTGTCCAATCCCTGCGACTTTATTGCTCGATCGATCTATAATTGTTGACTGTAACGCGTCGGACCTTTGCAGTTTTCTTCTTCCACGGTATTCCCGGGGGGTATAAAGATAGTCGTTGGGCTAGGGCTCGATTAATCGAGACGTCGACGATTCCGCAGACATTTCGCAGATATTGTTTTTAATATCGCGAAACGGTCTCGACGGATCCTTCTCCCGTTCTCGTTTCATTCCGAATATCTTTTTTCTAAGCTATCAAGACCGGGCCCGGCAAAATCGGCGCGCCTCGGGCTACTCTCTCCTCTTAACTCTGTATAGGCCTAGCCAGGCACCGGGGTCCTGTTACGACCATCCGAGTCTCGCGAATCCTTCAGGACGACTGGCCAATTTTTGGCAATTACCGAGATTATCTAATACACCTCGCGGCTAATGATTTCTCATTACGAGGTATAAATCTTGTGGGGCGCTCGTGCAACCCAGGCCAGGTCCATAGGGTCTGATTGCTTCTGCGGATTGCACGACGTATAATATATGTATATATAAATAAACATCAGAGATCCATCACGCATCGTGCTCGTTTCGTTTCGTTGCATAACGACACCGACGCACGTATCGACGCGTTCCAGAAGCGCGACGATCGCACGGTTAGCGATACACAAGAGAGCAAGACTCTTCGCGGCGCTTTTTAAAAAGAGTCCTCGTTTCTGATTCTCGGATAATTACATTTGCTTCAGTTATTACCGGCACAAAGCCGTGGACCGTGATACCGCCGCAGGCTTCCTATCGATTATTCGCTACTTTGGCGATAATTAAAAACTGTCGCTACTGCGCCGAGAGCGAAAGGGTTTCCGTGTTTCTTAAATCCTGACGCTGATACAAAGGAACCGTTATTTTCCTTTTTTTCCCTCGGCCCTCGTGGGCCGAGCTGTTTTGTTCGGCGAAAAAATTCTCGTTCGCTCGAGGTGAAAGGGACACTGCCACCGCATGTGCGACGAAGATTATTTTTCAACCTCGTCAAAGGTGTCTCGAAACGAAATACTTGCCGCTCTCTGACTCTTTGCTCCCGTTTCAGGAATATTACGAGGAAAAGCTGGAAGCCAGGCGAACCTTTCCCGACAATTCTATGCGTCCAAGTACGCAACGATCGAGCCGAGGAATGTGCAAGAGGTGCACCGATTCGCGTCGAAATTGCCGCCCACTCCGGACGATATTGTCAAGAAACCCGAAGCGTCTGCTTTTCAATTTAATTCGAGAATTTTTATGGTTACACGGGCACAAAGAGAGCAACGGAGCAGGGCTAGGCCCGTAGACTGCGCCAACGAACTACCCATAATTACCAACTCCCATAGAAAATTGCGTCCATTCGAATCCCTTAAATGGACGCGCGTCCATTGTCTACACGTCGGCCGGGCCGCGCAACTCTTAAAGAAGCCAAAAGCACTGGCGAGAGAACAGCGAGCTTTGATTTATGAGTTTTCGGTTTCGTAGTAAAAAATACGAATTAGTTTTCGGGATGATGATCGCACGGAGATAATGGTCCCGATTAAGAATCCGTGCTGGCCCGGGCGAAACGAAGAGAAAGGGCGGGTGGAGTAAAAAGAACGAGAACAAGCTGACCGATCTCTCGAAGGACAGAGAGGAGAGACGAAGCAGAGAGGGACAGAGGTTTTGATACTGGTCTCCCCCGGCGCGCCGCGGCGGCGGGAGAGCGAGAGAAACTAAAAGAATCTGCCTCGAGGGCGAAGAGGGTTGACTCCCTTTCGTCTTTGTTTTGCGAAACTCGCTTTCTACTCGAGCTGCACCCTTTCGTATCGCGGACTCGGCCGTGTCGAGGTCCTCGAGCATCGTCTCGCTGGTTCGTCCGCTCCTCCGCTCCAACGCCGAGATCGTTGCGGCCACGAGTTTCGGGCCGATTGCTCGATTCGCCGACGACCCGTATCAACGTAAAGGAACTTTGCTCGTAAAATACGAGCAGGTGTTGGCGTACTTTCAAGCGGACGATTTATCGACGCCAGCTACCAGCGGTACTCGATCCAGTTTCCGTGGATCTCGAACCGCGGCGTTCGTACCAGAAATCGACCCGGTCAATGATACGGATAGAAGCGTCAAATTTTCGAGCGATAGGCGGCTATCAACCTCGAGACGCCATTTTACCAGGATTCGAGAGCCGGCCATTTTGAATTCATTTCCACCAATCAAGCCCGCTACTTTTTCCACTTATTTTTTTTTCTCTTCTTCCTCTTCTTCTTCCTCCTTTTCCTCCACCACCTCCTCCTCTTCCTCCTATTCGCGCTGCTGCTGCTGCTGCTCCTGCTCTTGCTCTTGCTCTTGCTCTTGCTCTTGCTCTTGCTCTTGCTCTTGCTCTTCTCGGCTCTCTCGTGGCTCTTTCTCCTTCTTTCGTGGTTTTGCTTTTTTTCCGCGCTCTTCCTCTCTGTCCCGTAGCGAGCATCGTTGTTGCCGATATATAGATACCGATAGCTAGCCGCGTGCACGTGCAAATACGCGAACGAGCCCGCACACGCATGCACACGCATGCACGCGCCGCTACCGAGCGCAGAAAATCGAAAGAGAGAAGATAGACGGCTCTGGCGAGCGAACGAGGACGACGTAACGAGAAAGAGGTGGTGGTGTTGGAGGTGGAGGTCTTCCGAAGGGGGCCGAGAGGTATAGGTGAGCGAGTGCGCGTTGTCCATCGTAATGCCGTAACATTTATTTTGCCCTTTCCCGCGCCGTCCGACGCTGGAATATTTTAAACATGCGCGCGGGTGCCCGCGCGCGCGCAAGCGCAAACGTGTAATTTGGCCGCGTTTAAAACTGTAACCTAACACGACTACCTGCAACGATCCGCGTGTATAACGAGTGACGTTGTCCGACTACTATCGAGCCAAGATGGCAGCCATATAAATTGGACGTCGCGGCTGGAAATGCCTGCGAGACGTTGCACCCTCGACGAAAGAGCATCCGCCCCGGCAAGATGCCCCGCGCGTTTATTTCTCCGCTCCTGTGGAATTTTTGCGACCGTCTGGCAGCGTTGCGCGGGATGGCCAAGTGTCGCTTGGCCTGACGGAAGAAATCACGCGAGACGGTCGGTACACGGCGTGCGAATCGGGGAACGAAGAAGGGTGGATAGGTGGCGGATTACGGTACGAACCGAAAGTACGGAACGGAGAGCAGAGAACGCTGCAGAGCAAGTGCATGGAGGAGGCAATAATCTGGTTATAACTTGAGAGATTAGGTCCGGATTCGATTACCAGCGAGGTATCAAACCGTTAAACAGTCTCCGTGCTAATCAAAACCGAACCTTATTATCAACGAACTCGAGACCAGGATTCGTCCAACCCTTCTCGCTTCCATTTCGTGTTCTGTCCGATACCTCGAAAATCTTTGCTCGCTACTCGCGATTATTCTATTTTCCAACGAAGGGAGGAAAGAGCGCCGCGCACTTCTCTCTCGTCGCGAGCTCCGTTTATTTTCGGGGGTGCAACAGAGATTATAGAGTTCGCGGATTAACGGGTCTGCGAAAATATGCTTTTCCTCGCCACGGGGCGTGTGCGTGTGCGTGGATAGATGCGTCGCTTGTGAAGCTCGACAAGGGGCAGGGTCCGGTTATTCGGTGGCGGGACGATTTTCTAATTATTGCCCCGTCGTCCGAGCCTCGAGGGCTCGTTGTCGGCCGGCGAGACCCATTGCCTCTGCGTATACAGGGAAATTTCTGATCCGTGGATCGATCGTATGGATCGTCGCGAACCCGTTGCCCCGTTCGACCTATCCACCTATCTGCTTCCGCAAAGATGGACAGCGAGAGGTGTTTTCGATGGGAATTGGCGAGGGCGTCTACGACAAAACCTTCGGCGACGCGCGATCGGAACGGATTTCCGTTCGCTCTGATTCGCGAGTACGTACTCGTCACGCTATCGTCGTCGGCTAATTCGATATTCGTCTACGTATCGATTGGAATTAGCGCGAGACCGAAGGATTAGCAGCGCGCTACCTTGTCGTGCCTTCCCTATCGTCCTCTCTTTCCCTCTGCGTCGACAAGCCAGCCGCGTTATCTCGCCCGGCGATAAGTGCATTAACAACTCGTATCTTCTCTAATAGTTTTCAGACACGCCGGGAAAGTCTTGTCGCGGTCGAATCTCGCCGCGCGCACGAGCAACGGTGCCCGATGCTATCGGGGGCACGAGCTCTGCACCGCTGCTCGCCGCGACGAAAGGGGTAAACGCGTTGTCTTTCCGTGCACGCGTGTGCCAGAGAAGCGTGTGGCGGTTTCTCGATCTCAATCTGTCATCGGTCAATTTCGTTTCCCAAGCGCCGCTGTCCATTTGTCTTTCCATCCCTCCCGAGGCCTTTTTCCTTTCGTCGAGTGTGCCTGTCTCGGCGATAATTCAGCCAGCTTTTAATTGCTGGCTCCGTGTAGCGCAACACGTTTTTAGTTTCGCAGAGATCGGAATCTATGAAAATGCGGCCGGTCTAACGAAAGCGCGCTCCACCAGCGGAAGGGCGAGAGGCGCGAGAAATTGCCGCCGTGTTGCCGCTCGGTAGCAGAGCTCGGGGAAATTAAGTGCGAGAACTCGCACGGCGAAACGATCCGATGGCATGTCAGGGGCTAATGCGATTACTCCCGAAATCAGATCCTGTAGTTAGCCAATTAGGAGGAAGCGGCTGGCGCTGATTCGTTTCATCGACGATGCGTATCGTTTCCGCGTTTCGACGACGAGTCATCCCCCTTTTGGCGGGGCGAGTACCCGTCGGTGTATTTTTTTCGCGAGAGCGAGTCTCCGGTTAGGTTTGGCTGCCGTGCAAAAGAGGAGCGCGCGTAGAAAACTTGGGCTGGTCGATAAACTCTTTCCTTCTGGCTCGCTTTCGTCGCGGTCTTTTTCTTGTTTCGCGTCCCCCTGCCCATAGACGGTCGAGTTAAGGCAGTAGTTTGGCCGACGATCGTTGCGAAGCGATAATAAACTATCCGAGGGTATGGATTTCAACGCAAATTTGGCGGCTCTTGAAATTTCCTGAGGTGGAATGGCTCGCAGAGAATAGCGCTGAAAACCTATAAATTCGAGCGGAGTCGCCCGAGGTATACGAGCGTGCACACACGCACGCACACTCTCTGGAAGAGCCGATCGACATCGTAAAAATTAGGCGGAAGGTATATGGCAACCGTGGGGGTAGCGAAACCCTATTACACGTCGCTCTCCTCCTCCGATCAAAGCCGGAATAATCGAAAGCCTTTGGCACCTGCCACTTTGGCCGGACGCGAGCGGGCAGCTCTCTCGCCGTCCTATCTCGTCCACGGATCGAACGAAAATTACGATTATTTTATAAAGAGTTCACTCGCGGCCGTGAAAAAGTATCTCCGTTAAATTACAAAATTATCGTTATTTGCCGAAAATGTGGATTCGGATGAACTCTCCAGTGGTCGAGTGATTTAACCGCGTCCCGATAATTCGCGATTTCTTCCATCCGGGGCGCGACGCGGTGCAAATGAAAATTCGAGAGAAGAAATCCTGCCCCTGTCCTGCTCGTCACCGTAGCCTAAACAGTCACAGGGGCGATACCGCCTCCGTCAGCGGTTTTTCAACGACCTCGTCGTGATTATCGCCACGCGGTAATTGCCACGTGTCTGCGGTAGACGAGGCGGGTGTAATACGTGCTGAAACCTCGCTTTCAAAACGGAAACGATACCGCGCCGGAAGGTGTCCGGCTACGAGAAAAGGCTTTCCTTCGAGCCGGTCGGTGGGGTTGCACCGCTTTCTCGAGTGGTTCGCGCACCTCGAACCCCGAGGTTCCTGGGCTCTACTTTGCAAAACACCTACGGGCAGAAAATAACTGGGGCCGGCTCGCCGCGGCGCCGTTACGTGACCAGCCGACTGGCTACAATTCTCGCGTACCACAGGAATCGCGAATGCTCGGTAAACGACCATTCGTCGATTCCTCTTACCGGATCAATATTCTGCGCTCGGAGATCGTTTCCGTTGCGACAATCACGGGTTACGCTCGCTACCGTCTTCGATTACCAAGCCGCTATAAATTCGTCCGGCGATCGTCCGGCGATCGTCCGGCGATCGGGCGAATCTCTTGCGGAAAACACCGCCCCAGAATAGCGGAAACCATGGAGGTCCCTACCGCGGTGGTGGAGCGTGGCAAGGAATAACGTTGCAACACGCACCGCGAGCTGACGAGTGGTGGACACGCGAAACCGATCCCTTCTGGGAACTAATTTCCACCCGTGCCGCTCGTCAAACCGGTAGCTGGTATACGTAAAAGTACGCAAAAGGCGGTCGTCACCGTTTTGTCGTCCTCTCGACGCTCTCGTTCGTACTCGCGACGCGCCGACTCCAAGCGCGGCCGTCTTCGCGCGATCGAGTTCCGATCCACCTTCCGGTTAATTAATTGATGCTCGATTATTAACGATTATCCGGTTTACACAGGCGCTGCCCCGGCTCTCTCGGACACCTCTCCGTCCATTCAGCGCTACGTGTCCAGGCTTTTCTCAAGCACGATTCGCCCTCCCCTGTTTCTTCTCGCGGCATCGCGTCTCGACAAAGTGCCACCCCTTTGCCCGAGAGATACGGTGTTTGCGATTAAATAGAACGGTGCGCTGTATCGTGGTAGGAGGCGCGTCAGAAACCGATACGCGGGGACGCCTATATATTATCTAATTTCTAGGGACAACGCATCGCGGTAATGACGAGGCTGTAGTCGGAAGGTAGGTTCGCGTAACGGGAAGATAAGTGTTGGTGTGCGTCGGCGGTTGGACGTCGAGTTTGGATCGGGAGAGCGGTGCAGAGGAGGCATTGTCGTTGTCGTTGTCGTTGTCGTTGTCGTTGTCAGCGTGGTCGTTGTTGTCGTTTCTCGAGCGTCCATTGCTTGTGCGGTGGACTAGAAAGAGAGTGAGAGAGAGTGAGAGAGAGTGAGAGAGAGAGTGAGAGAGTATGGGGGGATCGAGGCGTGGACGGGGATGTCCCCGGCTAGGAGAAGAGGACACGGGGTGGTAGCTGTTGGGTGGCGGTGAAGCCATCGAGGCAGAGCGTTAACAGAGGCAGAGAGCGACGCGGAGGCTGCTGCGAGGTTGGAAGCTGCGGCGCGGCGGTTTGCGCGTGCACAACGCATAACGTCAACAACAATAGATTATGCTCCAACATAGAGCAAGCTCGCTCTCGAGAATCACGTACGTATTGCGCGCTCACACTCGCGGTAAGCGCGCGTTACATTACCGCCCTCCGTTAGAGCCAAACACGCAACCTGGACGCTCTCCCGCCCTCCTTCCTATCGCCGCTTCCCCGCAGCCATCTCGTTGCGAGCCCGCTCGAACGATCGAGTCCAATGAGATTCCATTGTCTCGAGTAATTAATATTGATTACAATAGGTTATACCTGCTCGGCCGCGTCCCGCTCCCCATACCCACAACCCCCTGCTCCCTCTACCCACCCGCGACCGCTTCACCGATATGCTCACCCTTCTCCGCCGTCCTCCGTCAGGACTAGTGGCTTACGGCTTACCTAGCCGCGCTTATATTCGATGCATTTCCGCGCCGTTATATTAGGATTTCACCGATCGGCTCCGATCGCAATTATCGTTGCCTCGTCATCCTCGCCGTTCCCGCGGTCCCCGCTCTGCGCCACCCACTCTCGGCCCCCTGTTCTTCGCTCGATACCCTCTCTCTATCGTTGCTCCGATTACATCCAGGGACGCGTTGATTAAGTTGGTAACGCGGATACACCACTTTTTCGCGCTCCGTCATCCGCCGTTCGCCTCGCCACCACTTGCTCCGATACGCGACCATCTCTCGTTTCTTCGATTCCCTCTCTGGTCGGCCGCTCGCCACGGAGACCTCGTCCCCGTGCTTCTTTTTTATTGCGGCTGTCGCGTTACTCTCGATCCGGCTGCGACGAGCCGATTACTCTGGCGCGATGTTTAACGTAAACCGATCTAAAAGCGGTTAATTCGAGCAGCGCTCGTTCGGTGCACGCACGTGCGCTATTGGGTTACGTTTGGTGCGTGCCACCGCGATTTCGCGTTTACCGATCTCCACCGCTCCTCGCGTTCGTGGCTTTAGTCCGCTAAAGAGGATCTCCGACTTTGCCGATATCGCGTTACACGCGGCACTTGTGCCAGCCTCAGCACGCGTTTACGTTTCCGCTTAAAGTCTCGCGCGGGACCCGAAGAACGGCGCGACGAAAGGGTGGGAGCGGAGGAGGATGCAGGAGACGGAAACTGGCCGCCGAGGATCACCGACCTTTTTACTTTGTTACTCGGAACCGTGCGATCGCGTCGAGTCGCGCGGCCACGAGTGGCCCCTCGTGCTGCGACAGGCGAGACTCGCCGAGGAAGCACGTACGTGCGTGCCATTCGAGATCGCGATACGTGGTTGCGAACGAAATCTGGAACGAAATCTGGAACGAAATCTGGCACAGAAGGTGGTAGGATGGATAAGAAAATCTCGATTTCGTCCCCGGATGATTTATCGATCGCACAATGCGATACACGATACTACCCTTATGGCGCACCGATCGCGGGGGACACTCCCCGAACGTTATTGCCTGTGGTGGATCCCTTTGTTGCGCAAGCACCTACCTCCCGGCTCGTTCCGGCATTGCCACCTGTGCTGCCCGCATCGTGAAACAAAAGACCATGCGCCGTGCCGTGGCTCTTCGTTTCAACGGAATATTGAGTGACGCCGAATGGAATTTGGTTTCCGTGCCTGCTGACACTCGAGGCAACCTTCGCGTTCCCGCATGAACGCCAACCCATCCGGCGCATCCGTTGTCCGTGCCGTTTCGTTTCCATACATAGCTGCGCGGAGAACGCGATCGCGGTCGAATCTTGTGCCGGGCGGGCCGCGTAATAGTCCCTGGGACTATTCAGGAAGAAGCGAGGGAAAACGTCGCGACGGTGCTGGAGGGTCGCTCGCGATCTTAATTTCACGCGGGGCGTGCTCGACGTCGAGACGGACGGAAGCCCGTGGCGCTCCGGACGCAAAGAAATTCGACGGATTAATTAATTCGCCGTTGGTACGACGGTTGGTGCTCGAGAGAGCAGATAAGCGATTCGATGTTTCGCATGTCGGAGGCGGCGACCGTGCCATAACTCGCTCGAGACTCGCTCGAGACTCGCTCGCGATATCGCACACGCGGCCGCCGTGTTTAGCATATAGAGTGCAACAATTAACTCGGGAGTTCCCGCGGCGATACGCCGAGGCGCGAGCGATCGAGCCAGCGAGCACGCGGTCCTCGCGTTTAATTCGGCTTTACTTTTATTGTCGTCGCCTTAATAATCAACACACTGGGTAGATTAATGCTCGCGGTAATTGCGGAGCTCCGTTCCCTCTTCTCGTGACTAATGGCGACTCGGTTTGTCGTTGGAAACATTCGGATGCCGGACAGGGAACGCTTCCACGAGACGCGAAAGCCCGGAGCGGAATCTTGGCCGACGCGTCGCGACGTTTGGAAGCTTTTCTAACGCGTAGCGCAATAGTGGCAACGGACGGTGAATAAGTCGAACCGGTTTTGCAGGCTATTTTCACCCACGAATCCGTATCGGAAAGAAGAACGACGCGGTCCGTTGCCAGCTTTCGCGCCTGATGGAATTATCGTGGGAAAGCAGCGACGAGTATTCGAGCACCGATGTCCCCGGCTAAAAATGCTCCTCCCGACGGAAAGTGCCGGTGTTCGGTGGAATTTTTTACGGCAACCGTGGACGGTAAATACCGAGTTCGCTAACCACAACCTAGGGTTATGATTTACCGCCACTCCGCCAGATAGGGTTATCGGGAGTATCGCGACTCAACCTCCCGCACCTGGCTCGTTTTATCGAGAATCCAGCGTATTTACTTAGGCGCTAATCACCGTTGCTCTATCTGAACCCGGTCTACCCTTTTCGCGTCTTCCTCGTTTTCCACCGGCCTCGCATTTTTCCCGACCGTCGACCGTCGACCGTCGAACGTCGAACGTAACCCTATCCCTCGCAGCAACCCCTGCTTCTTTTTCCTACGAACGACGAATCTCTCGGACGCCGATCATTGGGGAAAAGGGGAGAACCATCTGGCGTCTACCCTGGGAGATGTTTTCGTTGCTCCGATCGACGAGTTCGCGGCAATCGTCGAAGGAGCCGTCGATCTCCTCGGCGCAGGTATATTTTTCGGTAATGACTCGACAAGTAAGATCGCCGACCGTGCTGGCAGTGTCTGCGAAAATGACGTTTGGTCCGTATCGGCGGCGCACAAAGGTGTCGATAATGGAAACGTAGGAAACAATGGGCCTCGCCGCCGACGAAATATCAATTAAAACTGGGACGGAAACGACGGTCGATCGTTTTCATTGTTTGTCCTACATTCTACGTAATACGGAGCGGGCGGAACGAACACCGAGAACCCAGGCATCGAACAAGGAAAACAAGGTAAAGACGGGGGCGAATCGGCTCGACAAAAAAGGAAATGAAGCTATCGCTTTGCACCCTAAATCCTAATTGAGCGAGGGGCCGAGTGTTCGCCGAGTGTTCGCCGACAACGGTAGCCACGGAGAGGACGTTCTCGGAGCGGGATTCGAGCGGGTTTCGAGCTTGCCTGCGACGACCGAGTCCGGGCTTGGAATAGAAGCGGGAAACGCGGAAGAGAGCAAAGGCTTCGACGGATGCAGCCCGTTTCCCGCAGTGGAGGTAGAAAGTCGAGCTCGAAGACGAGTAACGACATTAGTTGCGACTAACTGGATAAAGCGCAAAGTAGATACCTTCCAGAGCGAAGCGGAGAGCCCCGAGCCGAGCATTGTCGACAGGGAAATGCCGTTAACGGGGAACCGCGTCGTTCCCAGCGAGATGTCGACGCCACGGTAGCGACGCGACGCCGCGGCGTTGCGGTACGGTGTCGGCGATGCCGCCGCCAGGGCAGGGAAAAAAGATACGTACAAGGGTTGCCCTTTCCTCCCGCGATCCTCTAATGGCCCGGCGGGTCTTAAGGGCGATTTAAAAGGCTCTTAATGACATCCACTGGGCTGGCTGGGCCGACTGGCTGACTGGCTGACTGGCTGACTGGTTGGCTGCCTGTCCGCCTGCCTGCCTGCCTGCCTGCCTGCCTGCTCACCGGCCGGTCTTGCCTCCTTGCCACGGCTCTAATTTCATCCGAGTGGAAACTGAAGAAACAAGTGAATTAAGCAACCCGCTAATGACAGATCGGGTTCGCGACGCTGCCTCGTCGGACCTCTCCGCGCCTAACGATATTCCCCCAATTCGCGCTCTTCCGTGTCGCTAATCCACTTTGCGGACCACTCGACTCGGCTCGCCCATCAATTAAAAGAAGCAAACGCTCGCACCTTACCCGTCGTACCCGAGGGACACTCGAAAGTGTCGCGACGGTGCGGCACAGCGGTGTTCTATCGATTCGGAGGATGCCGCGAGATGGAAGCGGAACGATCTCGTAACTCAAGATTACGGAGGTCGTGGGGAAGAAAGCTTTCGAGCCGAAGCAACGCTCGAAATCGTATGGCAAGGAAAGAGGTGCTGGAGGAGGAGGGGGGCGGAGGGTGTGGAGGGTGTGGAGGGGGTGGAAGAAGAAGAAGAAGCTGAGGCGTATCCAGAATGAAGAGTTTCAGAGGGAGGAGGAGACGAAGGGTAATCTACATAGGCCGAGTCACCGGTCGAACCTTGCGCCCGACAAAGGCCAGTTCCCCCTCATTTTTCTCTCATTTGAATATCTTCATTAATATCCGCGCGGCTCCACCCGCTGCCGCGCCACGAACCGCACGCCGTACTCGACTTCTTGCCACCATTTAATCGATCTCGCCCCGCAAATTACGAAGCCACGGACGATTTGTCGCCTCGCGGCTTGTCATTCGGCCGTGGATCGAATCGGGCGGGTCATCGAATCTCGTTCACCCCTCGGCGACTCGCCGAGAGCGAGCGAGCGGGTTGCACCGCGGTTCGGTCAGGCCTCTTCTTTGCAACCGTTCACCTCGCGTCAACGACGTCCACCGTGTTTCGGCAGGGTCCATCGGGATTCGTCGTCGAGATCGATGCCACTCGGCCGCCCGAACTCGCAGAACTCTTTCGCTCGCGTGCACATTACGATCCAACGCGTGCACGCCATTAGATGCGGTTCGCACGATCCGTTTCTCGCCTTACTCTCGGCCTGGGTCATCCCGGCCACGATCGAACGATCTATCAAGTCAGGAACGATACGAGTAATTATTCGACTCTTAATGACTCTTACGCGGTATAACGAGTTTGAAACGCGGTCTCATAAGCGCGCGCTAGCACGTTCCGGCAGGGTTCGAATCTTGCTTCGGCGAACGCGAGTCTATGCAAGTTTCGCGAAGATGCCGGCAGATATTCGCGGCACCTGAAACACGCGTATATCGATCTCTCGGTGCAGGAATGCGAGCCGCGGTAATTTGGACCACCCAACCTCCCGACTAATCATAATGGCGTTTTGTTTTCGGGCTTTTTGTTCCAAGGCTCGGTCCGAGCCCCCGTCGCGGTCCCCGTTCGGGGCGGTGTACCTACGGAAGATGCCCATCGGTGTGCGTTCGCACATGGTATCGGAGCACCGCGAAAGTGCTGGCTCGGTCGCGGGGAGAGAGCAAAGGAGGATCGAGAGAGAAAGGCGGGCGAAGAAGCCGAAGAAAAGGAAGGACAGGGAGGAAAAGGGGAGGACCCTCTCGCTCTCGCGAGAGACCGAGAGACCGAGAGACCGAGTACCCGGGGCCGAAGAAGAAGCAGTCGGTCAGACTCTGGCCGCGTAATAATCGCCCGGCACCATTAAACTAAACCGGGAATAATATTATATTAAGCTGTAGTCGGGAGGGAGCCCGAGAGGGAGCCCGAGAGGGTGGAATAGTGGATCGAGGGCCGCGGGAGAGAAGGAGAGAAGGAGAGAAGGAGAAAGAGATCGTGGGGCGAATAGGGAGGGAAGAAGAGATCGAACCTCGAGGATGGCCGAGGTACCATGGCTTCTCAGAACTAAGTAGATTCGAATTTCGATACGGATGATCGGGCTGAATACAAATTACTCATATATGCCTCTCGTCCCGGGTAATCACACGGTGGCTGCTCCACGGTCCAAAGAAAAATGCTTGGCCGACGCTCCTTTATTTCCTTTTTCTCTCTCTCTCGCCCGCTCTCTGTCCATCGTTGCACTTCTTCCTTCCTGTCGCCCCCTTTTTTTCCACTTCGCAAGTCCACGTTTCCCGCGGGCTCGAACGTGTCGCGAATATTTGGATAATTTTCCACGGGGATTCCACCTTCGTTTCCTCGGGCGCGAGCTCCTCGAGAAATTTCTACCGTAGCGGAAATAATGCGCGACGGCCCGGTACCACCAGGTTCCCGCTGAGCCTCGGAAGGAATCGCTGCCAAAGATCGTCGAATTCGAAGCGGAAAGGAGGAACGCAAAGATGGCCAGAACGAGGAAAGAGTGGAAGGTCCGATTTATCGGAGGGTGTGAGCGGGGTTTGGGAACGACAGGGAGAGACCGAGGAGGGAAGAAAGAGGGAAAAAAGCAACGAGTCCTGCCCCCAGAACCACGGGGAATCCAATCATAATTATTATTCCCGGCGAATCGATTGTGGCTCTCGATAGGATTGGCTCGGTTTGGTCGGTCCCGGATCGGTACCAGGTATAACGTATAACGTATAACGTATAACGTATAACGTATAACGACGTATAACGACGTATAGGCGAGATGGTAGCAGAGCGGCGCGCACCGGGCCTCTGGACGGTGCAACGTGCGGGTTCGTCGTGCCGGGGTTGGTAGCGGTGCAACACTCGCAGCATAAATAATTAATAGTAGCCGGAGAGCCGCGAAGTGAGTCGACGGGTGTTTTGTGGTTCGCAGGCTCCGCCCAGCTCGACTCCGGAGCTCCTCCCTGTGTCGGTGGAAGTTGGCAAAGAGACCCGACTTATCGTCAAACCAAACCGAGAAGACGACTTCGCGAACAAGAATTCGTGCCGCAGAATTTACGATTATCGCGACCGAAGAGACATACTCCGCGAGCCTCGTTAGCCCTCCTTTCGTTTCGTGCGCGTACAACCGCCGCGGCGCGCCTTTTCTGCCCGAGACCGTGCAGCTCGTCCTATGCGCGGTGTATTTGGCTGTGTAATTTACGCGGAATTACCACGTTCTTGTAATTAACTATTATCGTGATTATCGGCCGATGACGCGCTGCGACCAATGCACCGATGCATCGTTCAGCCTCGCGAAATTTCAATTTCCACCGGCCGATCTCACGGCCGCTTATTACCCTCGATAATGACTGTGTTACCGGTATAAATTACGGCCGTTCGCTTCTTGACTTTTCTGTGCACCGCACCGTGCCCGCGCTCTTCTCCGCTCGTCGAAACACCGAAGAATCCACTGCGCTTACATACCTGTCGGCTTGCTCCTCAACGGAGTATTATTTTTCCTCCCTCTCCATCTCCTTCTCCTGCTTCTTCTTCCTCTTCTTCGATTGATTTCGGGTTTTCCCCTTATCTCTCTGTGACATCTTTAAGAGGCTAGCCGATCCACGGCGACGTTTATGTAGGGCGCGGCCTGGTAATCGCGTCACGTGGAATAAGCTCCGAACCAGAGGAAGATTTTCATCCGGCGAACCGCCTACGATCCTGGACCGAGGGTCGAGCCGGTGATAAGGAGTCGTAAAAAATAATGACCGGAAAATTAATCGAATTCGACGTTGGCGCGTCGCCTCGGATTCCGCCTTCTCGTCAACTATGCCTCGATGCACCGATTCCATTGTAGAATATGTCCCAGGGGGCTGAAATAAAATTCCTCCGTTTATCCTCGTAAAAGTCTGATCGAACGTGCGACCCATGCTTCCCGGAAACTAGCTCGCCGGGTGGAAGCGGCGCGGAAGGGTCGAGTTAAATCGTGGACGGCGAAATACATACTAGGCGAGCGATGTTTTCGACGAGTACACGATTGTTCGGACAGGGTCGCGTAGTTGAAGAGCTTTTACGAGGCGTCGAGGGTCGCTCGGACGCGAAACTCCGCAGCTTTATTCGCCCCACCGCGCCGCGCCGCGCCGCGCCGCACCGCGCGCCAGCCGAAGCGAACTGGTATTATCATTATCGGACGAAGGGACCGTGGGATGGTGGCGCAAGAAAGGGTTGAGTTTACACAAGAGTTACCAACGATTCGACGCTAGGCGAGTGCTTACCGAATCACTTAAATGATTAAGGAAAAGGGTTGTTTGGACAGCGCCTCGAATCTCGGCCCATTTCATTCTTCAACGCCTGCCCTCCTCCTTCGCCGTCGTCGTCGTCGTCGTCTTAGGGTAATCCGTTTTGTCAACGACTACCGAACTCCGCTGCCTCATTACCCTTTCCCTTTCTTTTATTTCTTCGTCGTTCTGCCTCGCAAAGTCTTGTTTGCTCTTGTTTGGTTAAAAACCTCGCCCCGTTCGGGATAATATATCACTCGCGATAAAGTTAATCGAGCGCGAATACGTAAATCGTCGCGTCGGTTGCGCGAAATTTTCCGGGACGCCATTTTCGCTATCTTCGTGGGAGGGACAGCGAGGCGAAAGGATGGAAAGGATGGAAAGGATGGAAAGGATGAAAAGGATGGAAAGGATGCCGTGTCAGGAGTGCGGAGCGGAACAAGTGCGCGTACGCTCGAATGGTTGGAGGCATCGAGAGTCGGGCATTAAACCTATTAAGACGGCATAGCTACGGCGTCAAGAGATGACAGTGATAAACTCGACCCTCTGACACGGCGGTCCCTCTTTCTCTTTTCTTCCCGCGATCGGTATACGGTGGACCTCTAGGAAGAATTAACGTTTCTCCCTCCGTTCCTTCTTCCTTGTAGCCTCTCGCTCTCGCGCCACCTCGCGCGCCTCGTTCCCTCTCGCTCCGCTTCTCCTTTCCTATACCATACCTTTTTTTTCACCCGCTCGACCTTTTCTGCGCGCTACGTTCGTCTTCCCTGGCGACGGTTCTCGTCGAGAGTAGAGCCGGCACGCCTGGAGAACGTCCAGGCGGAGTCGAGGGGACCGAACGGGCAGCCAGAAGGGCAAAGAGGCAAGCCTCGTATCGTTACAGTTTATTATAATATAATTATGTATCCTGGAAGGGATATATCGATGGTGGAACGGATAGAGCTCCGGCTGGAAATGGCTGAGCAAATACTAAGTCACGAAGTCGTCCGGGATCATCTGATTGGGAGGGGATCACGGGTTTACCAATTCCTTCGTCTCGGAGTCACGTTCGCTCCGTGAGCTCGGCCGTCCTCGTCAGTCTCCTCGCACACGACCCCCGTAGACACCGAGGACAACGAGGACAACGAGGACAACGAGGACAACGAGGACAACGAGGACGTCGGTCGTGGAGAAGGTGGTTCGTGACAAAAACCGCCGCGGTATTCTCGATGCATCGTGCGATGCGATCTTGGCCCAATTAACTATCGCAGGCGACCACGCGCCCTTCCTGGGCCGCCGCTTTCTTCGCAGGGATCCACGAATTCCGTTGGCTCGCCCGTGAATTCGTTCGATACCGGTGGTCCCGAACGATAGCGCCCGCGTTGCACAGGTTCGTCGATCGGCGTGGATCAGGTGGAGAACGCGGCACGGATTTGCGAATAAAGGCGGAGGGGTCGCTGCCGCCTCGATACCAACTATTCGCCGCGGACCCGAAATTTATGCAGCCGTCGGAATATGGCTTCGCCACTGCCAAATATATGGTATAATAATTCTCGATATCAGGTGCCTTTAATCACCTTAAATCCACAGTCCAGACACACCCCGTGTTCACTTAACTTCAGGGTTATCTTAATCTTTCGACAGCTGCCCAGCGCCTCCTCGATCGCTTCTCTTCTCCTTTACCCTCGATTCGATCGATTTTTATCCTCCTCCTCCTCCTCCTCCTCCTCCTTCCTTCGTTTCCCTTCATCGCTCGTTCGCCCTTTCCTCCTTCACCTGGCCCCGATACCTGCCGTCTATTAAATCCATGAATTTCTTTCAGAAGAAAAACGCGTCACGAACCGATTCACCTTTCTGGAAACGACATCAGGCACAGCCTCCTCGGGTGTGAGCCGCTGAAGGTTGAAAACTCTTCCGTGCCCACGGGTTACGACCGGTCTTTGGTGTTCGCCCGGCAGATAGAAAGGTGGGAGAGAGAGGGAGAGAGAGAGAGAGGCGGCGCCAACCACGTCAGTGGGAGAGATGTTATTAGATAAGTCTCCCCTGTCAAGTATCTCGAGCTGGCTGTCCAGCGTCGAAACTCGTGCCACTCAATTGCCGCGAGGTCTCGGCTGGTTTGCCCGGTCGACAGTCGAAGAAGCTCTGTCCACGAGAGCCGAAGAAATCGGCCTCCGCATCGAGCCGCTCGAAGAAGGAGACCTAATTGTCGGTCGTACAGTACACGCATTACACCGTCTAAGTATGCACTTAGGATACGCAGCGGCGGACGTTGAATGTATCGCGTACCTTATTACGCGACGGTGGATCCTATCCGCGGGTAGATGCAGAGGAAACGATAGTGATTCCAGCTTGTTAGCTCCTCCTTTAATTGCCTTCGAGTTTTCATCGTTCGTGCGTATACCCGCCTCGATATACGTATCGTCTCGACGCGCGCTTACGAACGCATCGCTCGACTTTTTATCCGCCGAAAGTCCTTTACACCCGTCGTCAGAGGAAATCGACGTTCGGAAGCAACGCGGGGCACGTAGGTGTTTGTCGAGAACAGTGCTCCCAGACGGAAACGAACGACGTTGGATAAACTACGGGTCACGCGCTCTGCTCCAGAGCTCTCGTAGGGCATGCCTGATCCGCACGCCATATACGACAGTGCATTATTTCCCAATATTACGTGAACTACGGGCAGGACGAAAGGGAGAGGAGAAACAGAGGGGCTGAGGGGCGGAGGAAGGGAGAAAGATACTCCATCGGATCACGCACGGTTGAATTTCCGAGTCGGGGGAAACGGGGCCGAGAGGTGGAGGCTAAACGGACCCGAGGGACACGTCGTCTCGGGCTTCGAAATTCCCTAATCGATCGTGCACTCCCGACTCGAATCGAGATTGAAAGGTTCGCGTGCATTGCCCCAGAAATAAAGAAGCAATTTAAAACGTTTGTCCGCGACCGGCGGATAATCCTTTAATTCGCTTCGAGGAACTACTCGCCGAAACCGATCGACGTTCGTGCCGATGAATTCTTTGTGGCCGGCGAGATGGAAAGTAATTTTCGCGTTATTTTCGAGCGAAATCCGGTCCCGGCCTGAATCCGAATCCCTCGGCGTAGGGTGGAGGGTGGACGAGGAGAAATTGGAAGAAATACGTAGAGCGGTTCTCGTGAAATTGTTATCGCGCCCGCGAATCTATCGACACGCGAGTAATATTCGCCGCGCGCGACGACCCGCGAGTGCGGAGGAGTTCAAGTAGAGGGAAAGGCAGTAAAATCGCGCGCCGACGGAGAACAACGATTCGGCCGAAATAACAGTCGGGCTGGAAAAGCGGGCGCCGGGCGGTTGGAAAAACGCGTTTATATTTCACCGGCTGCGAGAGTGAATTCCCTTTGTGACTGTAGGATGACACGTTCACGGCATTTAGCCGCGACAGGGCTCGCGTACGCGCGAAACAATGCCGAGCTCGCGAACCAACGGGTTCCCGCTCTTTCACCCTTCTTTCGCCCTCCCTGTGAATTTCACTCGGCCGTCTCTATACGCTATACGCTACACGCGATAGTCCGCATTCCCGTCGGCCCGTAGCTCGGCTCGTTTTTTAATCGGAAACAAAAGCGTTATTGCGGAAATTAAATGACACATCGCGCGCTGCCAAGGAGGGGGCGAATTGTCGGCTTAAAAATGTAGCGTCGGGAAACACCGGCCGACAGGAGAACGTAATTTTTACCGCTACACATCGCACAGTGTGCACAGTGTGCACAGTGTGCACAGTATGCACGTTTGACACGCAGATCGATGAGATCGATGCCGTCGCGTCGTCCACCTTTCCGGTGCCCCTTCACCCGTTTCGTTCCAAACAATCGCCCGTCACTCGTCCGTTATTTTTTCACCCGTCGTTTCTGCCCCGGCAATTTTCCGTCCGGGACAAAAACTGCCGAACGAGTCGCCCCAGCTCGAGCATCGATTCTCCTTATCGGTCGGGAACTTTGGGATTTTAATTGCGCATGCAAATCTTGCCGGCCGACGAGACGCGGCGAGGTCTCGGACCGCGTAGAAAATCCGGCAGGGCCAATTCTATTGTCCGATCTAGGATCCACTTAGGCGAAGTAATTGATAGATCCCTCGATGGCGGAGGAGGGATCGAGGAATGACAGGTTACGGGCCAGGATACGGGCCGTTCGCACGACCCTACCTCCCTGCCGTGTTATTAGTTAATTCTTACAATTACTGGTCGTCCCTGTGGTTATTCCATTACCGTATAACTCTCGTAGATCACCTGGACTTTTTCCCCCCTGGCTCGGCCATCGGTTCGGAGGGCCGCCCGACCGATCGACAAACGACATCCTCCGTCGTCTCGATTTGCCAGCTTCTTCTCTCTTCTCTCGCCGTGGCGGTCGCGCAGAGTTCGCGTGGGGCCCGAACGACCCGTCCTCGTCGCGTCTTCGTCCGCAGGCGTTCGCACGGTTCGAACGGTTCGAACGGTTCGAACACCGAGAGAAATCTCGAAAAGCTGTCGGTAGCGAGGCGTGCTCGCCGTCCCTGCGACGGCTCCGTACTTTGAAAGCGGATAACGAAGACGGGAAAGAAGGCTTCGCGAATAGTTAATTAGACGCAACTGCTGGCAGCGCGGTAATAAATGTAACATTAATGAGTCGTAGTAACCTTGATGCTTCGACAAAGAAGCCAGCGTGATTTCCAGTTTGATTGAAAAACAGGAAAAGATCAAGCGCACCGAGCCGTGTCGCAATTGCGGCAGCAACCCGCGGCCACGTATACCCGTCTATTATTATTCCAACGCTTTTTTGAATATTCCTCGCTAAATGGAATTAATTCCTGAAAAAAAAAAATAATTAAGTACAGAGAGAAACGTAACCGGGTGCGCGCGTAAATGTACCGTGGCGATCTAATCTAGCCCACAAAGTCAGTGCCGGATCGTGAGACTGGTCTGACGTCTTAATTGTAGTGTAATGCTCGTTGCCTTAATGGTGTGAATGAACTGTGTTTTCAATTACGGAGAGATCAAAGGAAGCAACGAACTGCCTTTCATCGCTCGGATCTTCCGCGGCTCGATGCGATTTGCCTCAGTTTTCGGTCTGCTTCCGACCGGTTACTCCCCCGCAGCTTTTCCCGCGTCGCCAGACCCCAATCTTTTCCTACAGATTTACGAAGCTGCGCTCCCCAGAGATCGATCGGGCAGGCACGATCGTGGAAAACTCGAACCACCTAACGATTATAGTTTCCTCGTTTACCAATAACGCGCGCGCGCTCTCACGGATAAGGGCGTCCGGTGCAGCGCCCATCTCCCTCTCAACCGTCCCTCCCACCCTCCCTCGTCCGCGATCAAGAAGTTAAACGCCGCGGCTCGGCGGCCGCGTATTCGCCGAGGTGTCGATCGTTTTTTCCAGCCGTGGCGCCCCGAAGACCTTGACAAGGCGGCCGTACTTTCTTGCGCTTCTTCGTCTACTTCCTCGGCTCGTGTTTCGAGAGAGTTACACGCAAGAATGCGGCGCGATCGCCAGCGAGCTAGGCCGCCGGTGCATCTCGCTTCGTAACGATCGCCGGATGTGGTCAGCCAATGTTTAATCGGCAGAGATAGAAAAATCTCTTCCGTGAGAAACTGTTTCCCCTTGGCACCGTCGCTTCTGCGCACCATTTTCTGCCTCCGCCTTTTTCGTCCTCCCGTTTCACTGGACGACGCGACGGATAAATCAACATTTGCCAGGAACCGATCCGGCAAAGAACATCGAATTCCATCCGCTGTATCGGTGCCGGACCAGGACGCGCCGCGTCTCCTCTTTCCTCCGGACCCTCTGTCCTACGCGGATTACCGACGATAAGTATCGGCGCGCACTGCCGTCCGCCGAAATTGCGCTCGCCGCAGCTCCCGGCGAACCGTTTTGATATTCCGCGGCGATAACGAGCGCGCGCGCTTCGAGCCGACTCGCGTACCTTCGTTATTAAATATTCCCTCGCGGAACCGCGGAGACCGGGCCGGGCCTGGTCGCTTCTGTTCACCCGAGGAGAAATTCATTCGGCGCAACGAATTTTTCGATGTTCGAAGTCGCCCTCGTCCCGAACGCTGCCACAGGGCCCCGGGCCCCGGGCGAGTCGCGTTTCACCACGAATACTCCACCGATCGAATGGAAAGGGACGGGAAAGGAGCATGTGCGTCCGGAGCGAAAGCAGCGGCTCGACGAACGAGAAGAGACTGGGACGAGGATCAACCCTTTGTGCTCTCGCAGCTTTGACTCTACCGGTATCTCGGGGGGAAAAGAAAGAAATTAGCAAATGCTAACTTTCGGCTAACCGAACGGCCGATTCTAAAGTAGTCTCGGAGTGCTCTCGCAGAGGGCAAAGTTGGAAAGTTTCGCGACGAGGACTTGTCCGGTAGCGAAGGATTAGGAGAAAAGTCTGCCCGAAGCGTAAAACAGATCGGCGCAGCTTGGAACGAAAGGGAAGCTTCTTGCTGGAAGCGGCATTGTACATTTCATTAGGTAGACGAAAGGACGTTGCTCGCTCAGTGTCGGATGCATTGATTTTCGTTTACCCACTCCTTCGGTGGTAGGCGCTTCCCTCTTTCAGCGGCCTCCTTTCGCCTCCACCCACCCTCGAGGGATGTTTCGTTATTTAAACAGATTAGCGATACGGCAGCCCTAGAGGGGAAGCGTCTTATGTGTTTTCAATGCGTAGAACGCCGAGGAAATTAATCCTTCTTGCTGCCTCGATTCGCCAACGTAGCACGCGTCTTTTAATCGTATTCTCTTTGCGAGTATCGGCCTCGGACTTTGGACGCGCCCCGATTAAATACGCGGTTCGTTTTCGCGAACGGTGGAAGGAGCCTCGAAATTCCACGTAGCTCGGGTCTCCGTCGAAGTGGTTAACAGGCCGGAGCCAAAAACGAGGAGGGAAGGCGATCGTTTTTGGCGAACGACGAGTCGAGCCGACTCTCGGAACCGATTCTCTAATACAAATTCATGAACGGGCCAGCCGTTTACCCTCCATTAGAGGCAAGCGCAATCAAAACCGAGCCGCGGACCCGATAGACGACGCCGGGATCCGACCAGCTGTAAATCAAACTACGAAATTCCTCGTGTCTGGTCCTCGCGGTGTCTGTGGATCACGACGGGACGCTCCGAAAAGTGTTGAACTTGCCCTCTCTCCTCCAGTCTCCGGACTCTCTCTCGGACTCTCGATGCGCAAGGGTGTAATTATGCGTCCGGGGCTCCGAGCCGAAATCCCTTTCCCTTTCCCTTTCCCTTTCCCTTTCCCTTTCCCTTTTCCTCTCTGGGTTGTTTCGGTCCGCTCGACTCGAGTACATGTATATCGAGTCGAACCGTGACCGAAATAGGGAAAAACGAACGCGTGCCTTCCTTCCGCTCCTCTGCACTCGGATCCGAAGATAACGAGGCGCTCGGTAAACGACCTTACCTTATCTTCCTCGTTGTTCTACTCCGAAAGGGGAGAACGCGCATATCTCCGTACCTACGGGTCGTCGCGTCCCGCGAGCAAACTTTTCTCTAGGTTCCCCGATATCGTTGTCGAGCGTTCAAGTTCGAAAGTTCAAGAACCAGCGGCGAAACGCCTTTCTCTCGACGGGCTCGCGGCAATCATTTTTTGTCCGCGTTCTAGTCTCCACCGCGAACGGAGAATTCGGTCGTTAAATCGAGGTGGAACTCGCGCGAGTAAAAGTGGCGCTGCCGGCCGTTTTAACGAGGGCGCTCGGAAAACGGGGCACGGCTGATTTTTAGGCGGGCCGTGCTGCAATTACAATTGCAAATTTTTCACGGTTGTTATTCGACGCTGCGACGTCGTCGCATCCTTCGCGACGACGTAACTTTCGTCGCGGCAACTTTCCCGGGAATCCTGCGGTATTTTTGCGACGCGTCCCCGACGATTTCGCGGGCAAGAATCGCGTCTCCGCTGGGACGAGAGTTGGAGCAAAATCGTTTAGCATAATTCGAGTGGTGACGGGGCCCTTTAGCAGCTCGCCCTCAATAAAGATCGCTTGTTTTGCTCGGCTCGACTGTCCTCGTTGGCCCCGGTGACATCTCGCGGAAAGGGCAGGTCCTCGGGTAAAAAGCGTCTCGGGGGATTATCGCCTTCTTGCTCTCGTTGCTTTCGGAAAAGCTGGAAAACCGGAGGCTCGAGAATCTTTCGGAGAATTCTTCAATTTGTCGGGGAATTATCGCGAAGCTGAGAGAAAAGATTGGACAGCGACGTGGAAATTTTCTCCGCTAACAATTTCGGATGGAAGGGATCGAACGAGGTAACGTGGATCGTAAAGAGAGCAGCGTGGACGGCGGTCGTTGCGATTCTAATTAGAAGGAATTTGGTCGTTCCGGGGGCGAATTAAGGTAATCGGCTGCGACGAACGAGGGTCTCGCTTCGACAGGAAACGCCTGCGCGGCGAGAAGCGGAAACGGAGATCGAGTAGAAAAGAAGCCACCGTTTCACGAATAATGGGACAGATGGGGAAGAAGAAGAGCAAGAAAGATCATGGGACGAGGGGCGAGAGGCGGGCGACCCTAGTAGCGGCGGCGGAAAAAGTCGAGAGCATGAAATTAGTCGTACTCGCGGCACGGAGCATTAGAAGTGCCCCGAGGGCTCGTGGCTGCCGCTTGCTCTCGTTTTATTCGATAATTATGCAAATGCTGGAATGATTGTCGGGCAATATGTCCTTGGAATAAAAGTCGAGTCGGAGCAATTCGGTTATCTTTATGATTCTGAAACGCGAAACGGGCCACCGTGGGGTGAACAGTCGTGGGATGACGATGGGGGATGACAGGAAAAAGAAAGGTCTTCGTCTTTCGAAGCGACGACGCCCAGAGGAGCGAAGCGCTTAATTTGCATCGAAACGCGCGTTTCCCCTTTTCAGCCTGGTTAACCGTGGAGCATTTCGTTTTCAATAGAAAAGCGGTTCGTCGACGAGGCGGCGAAAATCCGCTCGGCTCGATCGCGTGGCCGGCTCTTCGTCGAGCTACCGTTTACGTGACTTACGCGTAAGATCGCGGAGAATCGCGGAGAATCGCGGAGAATCGCGACCACGGCCCATTAAGACGTTCGCCTGGCGATTTAATTAAGCGACTATGACTCGACGCTGACGGAACCTTACCGACCACGGAACGGCGAGGCGGATCGTCGTTGTTTATTATTAAAATATATTCCCTTTCGAAAGGGTGGAGCCCGCCTCGGCCAATGGACTTGCCGTCGCGTGTCTCGAGTCGTTAGGGTGCTTGGAAATTGATAAGAGTGCGTCGTCGCCCGTCGTCGCCCGTCGTCGCCCGTCGTCGTCGCTGGTGCAGCCTTTAATCCGAACGCGGCAAGCTCCTTCACCTGCGACCTCGACGAATTTATCGTCCGGAATCCGGCAATCGTAAGGTCTACGCCTTTTCTGTATTCACTTACCGTGCTCCGACCGAATTTTCTTCTCTCGTTTTTTTGTTGCAGCAAGAATCCGGCAAGAATCGGGAGCGGAATAGGTTCAAGAGGGATGCATACCAGACACTTTACAATAACAACTATTTATTTATAGGTAATAATGCTGAATTACAATGAATACACTTTTTGCCTCGATACTAGATTGTATAAGTCCGATCACGAAATCGTCATCGCTCGTCATCGTTCCTCGTCGGTAGTGCGGCGATACTGGTTTTTCCCCAGCCAACCCCCCGACCCACGGCTTTCTTTCCCCTGTACGCACTCCGTTTCCTGCGTTTTTCAATCGCATTCTCGCAAACTTCCCCGACTCCTCGATCGAGAATCGCCGATAAACCGCCCCTATCTGTCCTATCTATCCAACGATTGATTCGCCTTCGCGACTGCACGCGAAACGAAGAATCTTCTCCTTGGTCCTCGCGACCCTATCGCTATTATCCTACCCCCGGCGAATCTTTCGGCCGATTCGCGGCTATTCCCGAGTGGAATGGACGGTCCTCTATCGCCCCGGCGATTCTCCATCGCGAGATTCACCCCGTTCGATTGGTAGTGGCGATGGCAAATACAGATGAGCTATCGGTGGTTAAATTCTCGTTTCACTACGTGTAGCATCGTCTTAACGGGCTGCAGCCGGTATGCACGATCTAGACACTATGATTATGTGAACTTTACAACACAAGAACCTTACGGGCAAAAAACTTTGTACATGGATCTTAAATACGGGAATCGGTCTCGGTGAAATATTCGTCGCGGTTCTCCCTTGGCCTTGCCAACCTTCCGCCGGAAATATTCCGCCGAGCATCTACCGATCAACGCAAACGCGGGACACACGCAATATGCATTAGCCTTACTTGTCGACGATAGTAACTAAGTTTATTTATATAAATAAGGTGTTACGATTTAAAATGTTTGGGAGAATCCTCCGTTGTTTCTCCTGCTTTCTCGCACTCTCTCGTTCTCTCTCCCCCTCTCGCGCACGCACGCACACATACGCACACATACGCGCACATACGCACACATACGCACACACACGCACACAAAATCAGTTGCCTTCGGCGCTTTTCGTCCATTTCTTCTTCGGTTCGAATTTCGACCGAAGCATGCGCTATCATTCTACGTTAATCCGTCACTCGAAATTCTTCGATTCTTCGCAGGATTTTCTAACAAGTCTCTACCCGGTTCTCATTTTTCAGCGATTAGCAACCACTCGCGCGGCTCGTCTCGTCCTACGTGTGTGATACAGAAGATCGAGTCGCTGCTCGTCGCAAACTTCTACCCGCGCAACACGGCGCCATGTGCAAACTGTGCGATGCCTAGATTCTAGATTATAAGAAATCTCTTTTGCACGCTCTGTTATATCCAATGGAAAAAACAGAAGGCGACGTTCCGGTTGGCCGTGCAGAGAATTTCTAGTCGACGGGCGAGCATCGAGGCGCGCGTTTCTCTTCCGATTCGTGGACTGATCGGTTGGTCAGTCACTTGGTTCACCGGTCCGGGGGAAATAATATTAATAATAACTGTAATAATACTCGAAACCGTGCACGGCGGACCCGATACAGCTGAACACGATTAACTAATCGAGCCGTTCGATAATTAGGAGAATAGGTACTGCTGGGAACGCGTGCACGCGCGCCCGCACTCTCTCTCTCTCTCTCTCTCTCTCTCTCTCTCTCTCTCTCTCTCTCAAGTGTTCCGTTTGTGGTTACTCGGTATCGGTACTCGGAACTTGCTGCTCCCTTTTCCGCCTCGCTACGAACGACTCCGCTGCAAGCACTCGCGTTCCCTTTCGAGGTACTATTCGAGACACTCGGTTTCGACTGTTCCTCGATCACCGGTATATCCTTGGACGTGGTACATACGCACGTACATTCGTTTCGTCTCGAACGAACGACGATCTCGTGTTCGTAGGCGAAAAGAAAATGTTCGCGACTCGAAACTCGTCTCGCTGATATGTGTGTTCCATGCTCACTCTTCGTCTTCAGCCGCGGCGGCCGAAAAATTGAATCGGTCCATGTTTCGAGCGGCCGTCCGAAAACGATCGCCCCTTCTGGCTTCGATCGAAGCTCCGAGCTAATAGCAAACTTCTCGAAAACTCTATCGCGCACAAAGCCATCCACGGTTCGCTTAGGCTCGTGGTCGACGATACGGTTCGCTTCAGCCACGCGAATCACACGAAACTACAGCGAAGAGTCTCCGCGACGATTTTCTCGTTTGCTCGCGGTTTCTCGCTCCTCCTTCGATCGATCTTCGTCACTCGTTTTGGCTGCTCGCTGCTAGACGCTCTGCCCCTCTTCTGCCCTCCTCCAGCCTCTTCTAGGTCGCGCTCGTGAACAGAACAGAGTTCTTGTAGTAACCCGTTCGGGACTCTGAAACAGAAGAGGGTGAAGAGTGCGGTGCCTTCCACAATGGTAACAAGATTGTCGAATTCTACTCGATAGCATGCGGATGCACGCGAAATCGTTTTCCGTCTTCGCCGCTGACTATCGGTACGCGAATTCGTGGATGGAGCGATCGGGTGATTCGTGAAACGGAGAGAAGACGCAGCGAATGATTCGATGATCGTTCGGTTGGAAGCGGCGCCGCTCACTAATTATCCTTGCCTCTTGAGACGTAGATGAACGCAAAAGGGAGCAGGCGCGGACATTCGGGAGAAAGGGAGAGCGAAAACGGGCACGTTCGTAAATACGAGGACCGGTCGACTCATCGGCCCTTGGGCTCCCTTTGTGATCGAGCCGCCACTCGATTTTTTATCGAACTGTCGCTTATGATTGAAAATCCCCACGTGCTTTAATAGTCCACTGGATTCGATTTACACCGTTTCTTCTGCCACATTGCTCCGTTCTTCGCCAATTCCCCCTCGCTACCCTTAAAGAACCGCTTCCTTTCTCCCCGTCCGTCCATCTCTCTCCCTCTCGTTCCCTCCATCTCGTTCCCTTTTCTCTCTCCGGAGAAACGAATTTGAATTCCCTTTTTAACGCGGCCACAAATTTCACGCGGAGCTTCTGCCGGTATGTACGAGAATTCCCGAAATCGTTCAGTTAATTTCGAAAAGAGAGAAAACGAAACGGAGAACGATTATTTTCGGGAACGATGAACAGTTGACTTTACGGAGCTGCGGCCAATTAAGAGACCACTCGTTAAGCCGGCTCGAGGAGAGGACCCAGAACGCGAGGAGAAAAACGATTATTTACGTGCAGCGTCACGTCGGGGGCCCCTGAAAAGCAGGAAGGAGAGAAAGAGAGAGAAAGGGAGAAAGAAATATCGTCGAAATCGCGCGCCACCGGTAGATGCTTTTTGCCGCGGAGCCCGAAACTTTCGACGAGTTTCCACGAAGCGAGACGAAGGCAAGTTTTGAATTCGGCGGCGTGTGCCGGTGACGCCACTGCAAGAAACACCCCCTCGAACGCGACCGCCTTCCAAGACTTTCTAATTAAAGATCCAGAAGTTTGTTGCTCGTCGCAAGAAATTCCTGCTCGCTGATCCGACCACGAATCGTGTAACGCTACCCGTTTGTGCGCGAGTTTCTAGTCGAACTCGAAATTTTCCCCACGATCCATGGCTTTCGATGCGCTACTGCACCCACCTTGAAGAGGAGACTTGACTTGGTCCCTCTCGGCCGCCTGGTGCTGCCGCGATTTTCTCTCCAGCTCCAGCTCCTGTACCAGCGACTCTGCGACGGGGAGAAACAGAAAAGCCAGATCGTTATTTATTTCTCGGACGCGTAGAATTTCGGAAGCGAGGCCTGTCGGTCGGCGCGGTAACAGAGCGGTCGGCGCGAACTGCGAGAAAGAGGAAATGAGAGGAGGGACGGGACTTTGGATAACGGACGAAGGCAGGCGTGAAAGGGCCGCAGGTTTGCTCACTGAATTCCGCAAGGATTAGGGTGAAAACTGGAAAATGTCCCTTTAATGATATCGCGGCGAATTAACCGCGGGCGGGCTCCTCGTTTCGGTCTACTTCGTTAAGCCTACGAAACGACGACCCCTCGACCTGTCTCGCGTTCTTTCGCTCTTCCCAGAGATTACGAGAGAAAGAACGTCCACCGTACCCCTTTCTCGTCGAAGATACCATTTTTTAACGCCACTTTGAGCAGGGCTCGAAGACACAGGGGGGAGAATCGTAGGATCGAAGGGAGTAATCGGGTACACGGGGGTTGGGGAGCGCAAGTATAATCGGCAAGCGTGAAATGGCGCCTCCTTGGGCAACGAGCAATGGTAAAATCCAATTGGGAGGCCATTAAATCCCAGTTAACCGACGAGAGCGAGGAGAGAGGAGATCGCGGCGACGTTCCCCGTGGTACGGCTCGCGCCCGGGACTAGAGACGCCGGGGCCGAGATTCCATTATGCTTTGAGCAACAATAGCTGAGGGCTGTTTCGTGGTACGTGGGTGTGAATTCGTGCGTTCGTCAGGACCGTTATATTCCACGGTATTCCACGGTATTCCACGGTATTCCACGATATTCCACGGTATTTCGGGACCACGGAGCGGCCGAGTGTTTGCGTTTCACTGAGCCAAATTACCTCCGGCACCCTTATCCGCGTGCGGGGTGTTTCTAGTCCCTTTGATATCCAAATGACAATTTAACTGCTCAAGATACAGCCGCGTTAGCAGCGATTGCTAGGGGTTACTCGGCTCGTTTCGTCGCGACGGTGCCAGACGGATACGAGACGCTCGCTCGATCCACTTTTTCGCAGACCTCGATTCGATCGCGCAAGATTCAACCGCGAAACAGCTACGCACTCGGAGCGGCGCGTATCTTGGCTCGACCGATCGACCGATCGACCGATCGACCGACTAATAGTTTTGCTACCGTGTTACACACCCTGACAAATCGCGCGAACAATGAAAACAATTTCAGGCCGGGCCGAACGAGGCGGCTGCCTCCCTCCCCCATTTCTCGCCTCTAAACGGTTCGCATTGTACCCCCGTCTTGCCGGACGATTTTTTCGCCCGTCGATGGTGGGCGAAGGCCCTCGAGAGAGGTTTCTGAAAGAGGAGCCTTCTTCTGCCTCTCGAACTGTATCCGGTATGACTGTGCGCTTATCCGCGCGTAATTAACTGGCGCACAATGCATCGCGAGGAGGTCGGCTCGACTGCCGAGAGGAGACGAAGAAAAGAAATAGCGAAGGTATGCTTCCAGCTCTCGAAAAATCCCGACGCTGCGCCGGGTGGAAATGGTGCCGCTGCTTCGATTAATCGAATCCTTTTTGCACGGAGAATTCTTCGATTCGTTTCTCCGCGCGGCGTTCCTCTACTTCTGCATCCGGTAAATTCGATCCGTTCGATCCTGCGCGCAAAAGAAACCGCTAATATGCTTTCCCGAACGACCCAGTCCGGGCCGAGCAAACGCATCTGTATCGCACAGGTCTCGAAGGATCTCGGGTTATTACGCGGCCGTGTAATAAGTAATTTCCGAGGCGGCGAGGGCTCCGTGATCTGCTATCGTGAAAAACAAACGTCGCACCGGGTTCGACTTTCAGTTCGAAGAGAAGGATCGTGTCCTGGCCGCGGTAATTGGTCGAACGCTCTCAGCCGATCGAGTCGTGGAGAAAAAGATCAGCTGCCCGGGGTGGGGCCGAGGGGGGGGCAGAAAAGACCCGAAGAGGGGAGGCCACGGGGAGGCCACGGGGTTGATTTCGTGTAGCGCCGCGTTTTTAATGCTCCGATCTTTATGTAAAACAGAAGGCGGGCCGTGGGTGAGGGAGGAACGCGGGGCGAAGGGGAGATAGGCGCTCGAGCACCAAGCCGACCGTGAAATTGTATGAATCAAGAAGGTGCATGGAGAAGCGCGGAGACACAAAAAGTGGCGATGCCAGCGGAACAAAAAGCAAAGACGCAAGGACGAAGAGGAATGCATGACCCTCTCCGTTAGCGTTCTCCTCGCTTTCCGATGGAGCATTCGATTCTCTCTCGCACGAAACGAATTTAATTTGCCACTCGGCGAGTCGAAACGAGGAAGGGCCAAGGATCGGAAGAAAATAATCGTCGCGCGGAAATCGGGAGAGGTGGACGATATTCTCGCCTAGGCAGCCACTACCACGTGGTTACCCTGGCTATCCTGGCGCAAACTACCCCCGAGCATTGATAGGAGCGGGACCCCCGTTCCCCTTCCACGGCTCACCCTCCCGATTTCTCCAGCCGTGGCCTGCACGCCGGAAAACCGCGTCGTGTCTCGCGGATATATCCGCGGCCCCTACCAATTCCAGGCTTCCCGTGTCGACGCGTTAGCTTCCTTGCGCCGCTATATTGCTCGTACACACGCGTCACGGTTTATCACTCTCGCGGGGTTATTGTCTTTCGTCTAATGGCACACGCACGCGCGCGTCGCGTACACGTTCTCCGTGTACGCGATCGTCGTCCAGATCCCGGACAACGGCGAGCACACGGAGAACAACAAGGCGGAGGATATTTCACCTGGAATCAGGCCGCGTGTCTCCCATTACTTTTTCTCCACGGTACGCCCCCCTTTTCCCCGTTTCGCCGCCGAGATATCCCGTCGAGATACCCCGGCGAATTTGCAACGCACAACCCGTCGCCGTACATTGTATTACTCCTCGGTTCGTTCCGGTTTTACGGTCGAGAGTTTCTCGAGTATAATAGATTCGGCGCAGAAACTCGTGTACGCGCATTCCATGCCGGATCGGCGCCGAGACCGCGACCAGGCACGCGTTCCAACCGGACCGTTTAACCGGGATACGCGCATACGTACTTGGGCCGACTCACTTCGTTTCCAGGATTTCGCGTGAGCGCGGCGCGACGCGTCGGCGTGGGACACGGGGAAGACCCGGCACTCGTATCTGGGAGATGGGTGGATGCGTTCGCGGGAGGTGCGGAGGCGGTGCAGCCAGGGGAGGAAATAAACGACATCGAGCGAAGGTGGAGAGGAAGGAGACGACGAAGCGGCCCGGTCGCGAGAAAGCGGCCGCCACCGGGAGGGGGAGACGTTATGGTTGCTGCAAAATTATTGCATATAGTCTGAATATTAAAGCGCGGCGGAGTGCTCGCTCGTACTCGTCGGATGGTGGATGCCGGATGATGGACGCGGAGGAATCGTCGTGTGCGCTTGTGCCGCGCACACGTACGCAGCGAAACGGGACGTGGGACAGAGGGACAGAGGGACAGAGGGACAGAGAAGGGGGCTAAAGGGGGCTAAAGGGGGCTGAAGGGGGAATCAGCGTGGGTTTAAGGGAAACGAAGGGGGTTCGAGGAAAGGAAAGAGAGGGAGGACAGGTAACGCCGCTGAGCTCCACGGTGGCCGCCGGGGAAATTACGGCTCCTTCCTTACTTGCCAGAGATGTGCATAAACTCTGCATTACGCTCAGTGGCGCTCATACGCGAACTCGGCTACCGAGTGCAGAGATCATCCACGAATGCCCGCGGACAGGCAAAAGTCGGTCGGCGCTCGCCTATTAAACGCTACCGTGATTCGCCTCGGCGCGACCGGTTTTTCTCCGCCCATTCCCTCGAGTAGCCTGCTTCTCGTTTTCGCGCAACTCCCCCGTTTCCGTCGGATTTTCGGACGGCACTTTTGCCCCCTCGAACTCGAACGAATTCCGCTCGAGCGAGCAACGCGAGCTTTGTCCGATTCGACCGCTCAAGATACTAGACTGCAACGTGTTTTTCGCCGCGCGCCGCGCGCCGCGCATTGTCCCTCGGCAATTTCTGTCCAGCGTTCGCGCAGCCGTGGAGAATGAGAGGCGCTGTTCGTATAGAATGCATGACTCGAAGACACGACGGCCCCAAAGTCCCCTCGGTGGCGTAAGTACCCACCTCAGACGACGACGTTACGTCGACCTATGCTCCTCCTTGTTGCTTGGCCCGTCGCGACGCCCCCGTCCCCGCTGCCCCATCTAAATCTCCGTTGTTTATTGCAAATGGATTCCGCATCATGATGCCCGGGTGGCTGCGGGACCCTATTCAAATACCTCGTGTTTCCTCGTCAGAACCGACTACCACTGCCCCCACCCTCCTCTCGCGCTACCGGCTCGGCCACCCTCGTCGTACACGGGGTTCCTCGCGGGGTTGTTATTGCCCGCGGCGTGATTGTTCTCTCTCTCCCAAGATCTTTCGAATAATTTACTTTGCGCGATACCGACGCGGCCCTCTCCCTCCCTCTTTCATCTTTCTATTCCCCGCGATATCCGCCCCACGAGCCGAGCTCTGCTCTTTTTTCCTCCGGGTAGTCGAGGATCGAAGTCACTCGGCCGGAAGATCAGAAAAATTGAGTGGATCCTAATACGGGAACGCGATTATTCGAATTAGCGGCTCGCCACGAGTCCTCGCCCTCCTTTCGCCGCGGTCGCGCCGCTCCCTCCTCGGCTGTTTGTAAGGAGGGTGCGCCCGCGAGGCTCGCGCTCTTTCTTATTTTCTCCCTCCTCGATATCCGTCCACTGGGTAGAACGTATATCCCGCAGCAAACTGACCTTGGTAGTTCTGCCAGAAGGCGGAGGCTTGGCTGCCGATGAGGTCCAAGCCGTATCCCCATGCTGGTTTCTCGGGTGTGGAGGGTTGCTGGGAGGGACGCGGCACCTGGGCCTCTCTGTACTGCTGGGCCTGTTGCTGCTGCTGAAGGGGTTGCTGGGACGACTGCTGCTGCTGCTGCGAGGGCTGCTGTTGCGACTGCGAATGCACCGGACTAGCTTCCGGTGGCTCCGAACTCGTGCGTGGCTCCATCGTCACGTTTTCTACACCGGGCAGAAAAATCGAGTACGTCAATCATCGTCGACATTCGATCCGTCGCGTCGTACGCGAGCGAGCTCTTCCCGCTGCGAGAGCAGGTAACGACCCCTCCAACAGGCGTCTCGAAGCGGTAGATTCGCGTGCTCCGTTTCATTTGAAATTAGTATCGCTACTCTCTGCTTCTGACAGAGTTAATCAACAGCGGCAGCGGGTGTAGCAACGCTGCTGCGACGCGTACGGGATTCCCGGCCCGCGTTGTATATCGGAATAAGAGATTTCACTTAAAGGGTTTCAAGCTCGCGCTCGAGTTTTGCTAGTGACAGGAAGAGGGGTGCAGCCGCGATGCCTCTGCCTCTGCCTCTGCCTCTGCCTCTGCCTCTGCCTCTGCCTCTGCCTCTGCCGCCGGAGGAGCGTGGCGTTTATCGTTTAAACGGGGAATCGAGAAAGAGACGAGCGTGTTTCGAACGAGAAGGGGTGAGGATCTTCCCCGGCGGCAGGGGATAAGTAAGGAATCGTATTCTGCCGGGTGTCAGGCTGTTTGCTCTGCCTCGACGAATTAATTAATTTATTCCGAGATCACCGGTAGCCCGAAGGCTTCGCTAGAGAGGTGCCCTCGGAAACGATAACTGGAACTCGCTGAAAACACCCCCGTTTCGCGCGATCATCTTTTCTCTTTAGCCTCGCCATAATCCTCGAGCAAGCACGCGCGCAAAGTCGCCTCAATTCTCGTACTTACCGGTAATCGCTCTGACTTGCTCGGACGAAGCTCCCGTTGCCTTCAACGCCTCCTCGAGTTGCGAACGCCTCTTGATCTCCAGGTCGAGCTGCTCTTGCAGACGTTTCCTCGCTCTTCGTTCTTTCTTTAACCGCTTCTGGTACATCACTGCAAGCAAAAAGATACGGGATCGTTGATTTCGTTGATTTCGTTTCTACCGGCGAAAGAGCGCGTCGAAATTACACGCATCTAGAACAGTCGCGAGTCTCGCGGACTTGTTTGACAGGACTTGGACGGACACCTGTCGAAACGACTTTGCGGGACGACTAGCGGTGGTCCCGGTTCCCCGGGTGGCGGAACCCCGGCGCGGTCAAAGTCCAACAAAATTATCTTGGCGTATCATTGTACCGCGGGGGGTTTCACGGCCAGCACAGGGGGTCGGACCTCGAACACGCGTCTAAGCGGGGGTCCGATCGTCTCGTTGGCTACCGTGCGCCCCTGTCGACGATGTCTACCGAAGATCGACGTCGGTCGATCGATCGATCGCTCGATCTAGTTATCGATCGATCTACGAATTGCTTCTCCGGCTAAACCGGTTCCCCGCCACCATTTGCAAGCGCGAACAATTTTTTCTCGCGACTGCCTTCGCAGCTGTCGGCCCCGCCGGTTGTCTTCGTTGATCGCTTCATTTCCTCGAGGTAATTTGCTTACTCGCGGTTCAAATTTATCGTCCCGGTTGTTGCACACGGGTTCTTCGAAACCCTCTCGATCGCTCCGTCGAAGGGTAGCACGCGAGTTCCGTGTCGCAACAGGAGGCGCTCGCGCGAAAGAAGTCGCGAGTAGAGCGATGTTCGACGTGGTCAGACGCGTCCTCGCAGCGTTCGCTCGGCTCGCTCCAGTCGGCCCGTTTCAACCGCTCCTCCCCTTGCTCGCTTTAATTATTTTCCATCACTGGGAACCGACGCGTCCGGCCATTGTGCGCTGCCAGGATCGCCGGTCCCGACACTTTCGGCCCCTATCTCTCGCGAACTTGGCCATTGTTGTCGCGCCTTTATCGAAGCGCCTCTCCTTGCGATCAGGATCGACGCCGTTGCCGATTCATTGGCCGCTCGTTTTGGCGGAACGCGAGGAGGCCCCGTCGCACCTTTCCACGGATCCACCCTGCGTTTAAAGTGCAACTCCGTGGTCAATGTCCAATTAGTCGCGTCGGGTAGGGTGCTGCTACACCTGGAATACGCGGAAGCAGAGGGAGGCCCAGAGAGCAACGTTTCGCCGATTCCAAGACGATTCCAAGACGATTCCAAGAGGATCGATAAAAGGGAAACGGTTGAGCATCGCTGATACGTGATTGATTCTTGGCAGACGAGGCGCAGACAACCCCTTTGCCCCCACTTCATTCTCACGGTGCCTCTACCTTTCCGGCGTGCACACACCTTTATCTTTCTCCGGGCCGTTCTTGCTCTTGCCAACTTTCGAGGAACGCTGCATTCCTCTGCCTGTTCTTCCTCCTTTCCGAGAGAGGCTCGCTCGCTCCGTTTCTTCGAGTCCTCGGCCAGATGCTGTCTCCTCTCTGCTGTCGAATAGGTGTGCAACGACAGTGGGGTGAGGAGAGAGCGTGCGAGGGTGCGGTGGGGAGGACCATGGAGGAAGAGGGAGAAATGGGGAGAAAGAGGGAGAAGCAAAGTCCGCCGGTGGCGGCGGGTGGGTTGGGTGGAACAAGGTGGGAAGCGGGAAAGACTTCTCTCCGGTGGTAGGAGCGGCCGGTGGGGTACGAGGGCGAAGCGGGGGACGCAGCATTATGATGCAAAGATGGCGCGGCTGCGGCACCCTAGAATTAGCTCGAGCACTCGCCATTGGCCGCTCGGGAAACCACTCCTTCGGTAACAACCGACTGCATACGTTGCATACTAAGGATACACGCGAGCCAGCGAAGAATCGCTTCGAACCGTCACTGTCCCGACTCGATTTCCACCTACGATTCCAAAGGTCGGCCGAGCTTTTCGATTTCCATTCGCGGGACCGCGGATCGCTCGCCCTCCAAGACCGATCTTCCCTCGACCCTGCCGAGCTGCTTTCTCGAACAACGAAACCATCGACGAAGCGCTGGCCGGTCGGTCTAGCGTTGCCTATTAGAGCGGCGGCGATCGACGTCGACGTCGTCGATCACGCATCCAAGAAAAATGAACCCGCGGTCGTGGTTATGAAATCAGAGCCGAGATTGGAGCACGCTGGACAAGTCGTTCGAGACGACGAACCGTGTCTCGTTCGAGAAGCCCGCGAAAGGGAAGTATCTGTTGATTCCATCCAAGGGAGATGGGGTAGGGGCGACGCGGCATGCCTGCCAGCAGGGTGGACAGAATGCTCCATTAGATGTTGCGTTCGATAGAAAAAGAAAGTGCAAACAGCAGAGACAGGGTTTCTCTCCCTCTCTCTTTGGGCACGTCGAAATACATCAGCTACCGCTGTGCGTTCGTTCAGAAACCGTTCAGAAACCCTCCAGCCGCTGTCCGCGCAGACTACCCACGTCGAAGGCTCGCGGACTCTGGACGCGTCCGCCTACGTTTCACGTTCGCCCGAGATCCCGCGGACCGATACCGATCTGGTCTCTGTCGCGACCGGAATTCTCGAGATCGCGCTGCGAGGGATGACGCAGCGGATGGGATTCCGTTTCCGCGTCGCCCCGGGCTGTTGCGAAGTCGTCGCCTCGATCTCGGAGAATTAGCGGCCGGTCGCGTAAACAATCAGGGGAAACGCGGCGGACAAATCCAATAGAGAAACCCACGGAAACTAATATACGGGCCGGTCGTCTTACCCGGGTCGCGTTTAATACGAGCTCTCCTGCCGGCGCTAGAGAACAGGCCCTTCGGGAATAGCAATATGATTTACATTTTGCGGCTATATTGACCATTCCCGGCACCTGCAGCACTCGCTCCTTCATAGCCCGCGGCCTCCCTCGTCGATGACCGGGATCTGCTTAGGAGAAAAGTAATGCCACCTTTGCTCCCGTGGTGCGTTTCCACCCCTCCCCCCCCTCCGCCTGCTCGAAAACCTGAACGTTCGATCTTTGAAAGTTTCCGTCGGTGCTCGAACGCGAGAGCGTGCTCCGGTCGAGAGGGATACAAGGACGGGGAGGCTGTCCGCGCGCGCTTGCACTTAATGCGTAATTACGATTCATGAAGGCGGATGAACTGCGGCGTAATCTTACCCGGGTCCGAATACGTCCTCGAGGGTCCGAGAAGCGGGCGAAACAGCCGTTAGCCGGCGTTTAAATGGGTTCTTACGCACCTACTCGAGACGCGGGAGCAGCTCGCTTCTCCGACGGGCAGCATCTGTGCTCTACGGCTCTCGATATCCATGCGAAGCCGTCTGCTGAATAACATTACGCTCGACGCGGCCGATTATAGTCCGAACGAGCGTCGATAGTACTTGGACCGTGTATCCTGGCCGAATGCTAATTTCGCCCGGCTCGACCCGTTCGTCGGGCTAATCGACGAAACCGCGAACCGATGTCTTCCGGTTCCCTGCTTCTCCCTGCTCTCCTTCGTCGAACCTCTTTTTGCCGTCCCGAAGAGAATCGATCTTCCACGAGAACTCTGGCAATCGCAGCCGCCTCCCACCCTTCTGCTTCGCGCGAAGGGGTCGCTCCTCGTTCAAATATCAATTTTGCGGCGACAACTTCTCGCCACCCTCCTATACTCCGTGACCCATATGGAAATGGAGATCGGTCATCGGAATCCAGTTTGCTAGTGGAAACATCCCCGAGAGGGTCAGCCGCTTTCCGCTCCCTTTTCTCGGAAGGGGGACTGGCCTCCGAGCCACGGAACGTCGTAAAGTCGAAAGCTTTTTCGCTTTTACGTATTATTCTTTTATCCGATATCGGGATAGCCGGTATCCGGCGGCGAGATATTCCGGAGGAAATTCTCCATCGTTCGTTCGGTCCCCTCGTCGATCTCGCGACCGCTCGACGATTCGACCGTTCGACCGTTCGACCGTTCGACCGTCTGTTTCGTCTCGCCGCCTGTTTCCATCGGTCCAACCAATTTATCCTATTAACATCCGCTGTGTACATTATGCGATTCTGTTTACAGGCACGACGCGAGCGTTACATTCGCGACGAGGGAAAGAACTCGGCTAGACTCGCCAGCGAACGGAAATAAAACAGGCGAGCGAGTAAGGAGTGAGGATTGAATCGCGATCGTGAGGCTGAAGGGGATCTACGTTTCCTGGAAGCGTTTTCAGGTGTGGTCCAACGTCGTCGAACGGTCGTCGAAGGGTCGCCGAAGGGAGTTACGCTCCAGTCCGGCAATACGAAAATGTTTACTCTCCGGGCTAGCGTGGGTCATTCGAAACCGGCCGATCTTGTTACTCGCAAGATGCAGCTCGCAGTAGCGTTTTGCTCGACTTCCCCCGCGAGTGCTCGGATCCACTGTCGAGATGGAGAGAACGAGGCGGACGCTGCGACGGATCGATCGACGCGTAAACGAGGAAAACGACTTACCGATCCAGTTCAGCGAAGGCGAAAGGGGAGGATCGCGTCGCGTCGTTTGTAACGCGTCTATTCCGAGGTAATTGTTTCAAAGGTAGCAATCGCTGCCGAGTTATGGCCGGCATACATTAATTTAGCCCGATTTATATTATATTATCGGTAAGTATGATCGTCGATGGAGCCGGATGATAGGCCTGCGCCGTGATAACGCATTTCGCGCGCACGTTCGTCGGTTAACGGGAGCCGATTCACCTCGAAGCTCGTTACGTCCAAGGACTGGCAATTACCAGCCACCATCGGCCAAAAGAGACCGAACCGAGAGCAGGAAAGGAAGAAAGAATGGTAGAACCGGTGCGGCGCAAACTTCTTCTAGTCGAATGGGACGCGAGGGGATCCGTATCTTGCGAAGCGTTTCTTTATCGCCGCTGAGCAGCGGCGGCTCTCAGGGGTTCCGACTCTATGGGACGCGTGTTTTATTGCCCGAAAACCGACAGATATCAGGATTATGTGTTTCATCGACGTCGACGCTCGCGCCCGACGCCCGAACGCCCGAACGCCCGGACGCCCGTTCGAAACGATACGCTCGCTGCAAATCTCCAGCGACGAATCGGGGGAACGAAAGAACCGCAGACATTCTCTTCCGCTTCGACGGATATGGACACGAATTCGCGACTCGTTTCGACAATAGAAGTACACGCGATTTTGCCTCGATGATCAGAAAAGCAAGTTGCGGGGAAAAGAAAGGAGGCGTTAAATATAATGGCAAGCAGTGCCGATGGCGAAGGTGGAGAGCTCGAAAAAAATGTTAGCTAGATGGTTATCGTAGTAATCGCTGGCCCAGCCGATGAAATAAGACCGTAGCCTTTCTAATGTCGGGTTATTTTTTTAAATGGCCCGGTGGAACGGGGCCAGTCCAGCAACTAAGCTTCACCTGTGCCTTCGCTAAGCGCCCCCCTTCGTCGTCGAGCTCTCGGGGTAAAACTCTTTTGACCTTTTTCGCGCGTAGGTCCAAATCCAGCGGAGGAATTTCGATTCGCCGTCGCGTACGCGCCTCCCTTGCCATCCCGTAGATTATTCCCCCCCGAAAAAATATTATACCTCGCAGCGAACAACTCCGTGCTTTCGGCACGATGCCGCTCAAAGTCCCCTGCGCGCGTACAACAATTTCATTAAAGATTCATGCAGCAAAGAAAGTGTGCAATGTTGACTCGACTAAGAGCGGAGCATTGTTCCGTTTTTTTCCTTCCGGCAGCCTATAGTGCTTTTCGTACAGAATTCCCACTGTTTTTTCGCCGTCCCCATCGTTTACGTCTTACGCCGTCCACGTGTCCAAGGACTGCTCGGCGACGTCTCATTTTTCCCCGAATATCCAAAGCAGCGATCGAGGGGACTCCCCGCCGCGCGCCGACCAAAACTGTTTCAGCTTATCGTATTTAATACCTTCCCCCGACTCCACGATAACTAGGGTGGATCCCCGGGGAAACATACGGCGGCTTGTCGACGGCGATTTTTTGTTTGCCGCTGTTTGGCTGTTTTCGCGTCGTGGACATTTGTCACTCGAGAACAACTACGAAGGTGAGGCGGCAGCGCGCGTACGGTTTCCCTTTTAACTCTTATCGACGGAACGAAGCAAGCAACGGGGAAAGGAGCTCGACGAACGGAAAGCAACCCCCAGCCCCGCGACTGTGTACGAATTAAATTCTTAAAGTTCCCTCTCATGCGTGTCGCATTCCGCGAGTCCCCGAGACATCTAGAATCGAGTTACCTCTGGCCCGCTCCCGTCGCGCTCTTCTCGAGGGAACCGATATTAATTCCCATAAATTTCCTTTCAGACGACCGCGGATCCACCCGCCGAGCCACCCCCAGCCTCGCCCCTTCGAAAGCAGAGGACTGTTTGCCTTTTAATCCGAGTATGCAAAGAACGTTATTCTTCTTTCCGTCGGCGAAACGGCGAGCAGGAACCATGCCGCTGCGGCGGGGTTACGAGAACTTGCAATATTCAGTGGCACGATGAAAGCTACTGAAATAACCGAAAGGAAACCAACGTTTCTTTGAACGCACTCCTTTGGCCCATCCGGACGGCTGCTCCGCTCGCAAAGTGGCCGGCGGTAATAGTTGGATTGCGAATGCATGAAATCTAGTACGTCCGATGGTATCTCGACGCGGAATAACACCGTTCCCTCCTAAGGATTCGACTTCAAATTTCTGCACAATTTCATCGCAATTACGGTCTACTCGAGATAAGAATTTGTTGCAGTGCGGCGGAGCAGCTAAATACGTAACTTGGACCGTGTACGTAAACATGGGAATCCGACGAATGCATACGAACGTATGAATGTACGGTTACATAGGCGCAACCTGTTCACAGAGTACGATCCGTCTTCGGTCGAAGACGCTCCTCTGCCCGCCCAACCGGGACAAAACCGGAACAAAACCACGGAGGAGGCCACCTTCCAGTCGCAGCGAGGCCAGAAAGTCGAAGGTGTACACGCGGTGGCACGCGGAAAACGAGATGCATTCGAGTCGTTCTTTCGCGGCGTCCGCAAAGGGAATGTTTGCGGCGGTGCTCCAGCTGGAATGGAAAAAGAGAAAAGCGGGAACAGATCGAGTGGCGCGCAGAACGCAGGGCGCAGAGCGCAGAGCGCACAGCGCGCAGCGCGCAGCGAGAGAGGGCAAGGTACGCGGCAGAAGTACCGGAAGGGTAGTTGCGTTTCAATCGGAGACCACAGAGCGGTGGTCGCTTTTCTTTTCTTTTCCTTTCGTTTCAGTTTCGTTCAAGTGGCTCTTCTCTTCGCCGCAAAACCCGACCGACCGACTCGTGTTTATACAATGTAATGGCTTGTGCCAGCATTGTGCTCGCCGCGTCGTCGCTTCGCGAGTCCCTTTCGGCATTCGTTTGGCACTTTATCACGCCCCTAGATTGCCGCATTAAACATCCAGCAAAGGGAATTTCAACCCTTGCCGCGTGCACCGCTGCCTTCGTCGCCTTGTCCCCTTTACGATTGTTTCCACGAAGATTACGCCGATCGTTCGTCGTAGACGAAATCATTTTTGGCTCGCCGCGGGAACAAGAAAACTCGATACCCGGAGACCTTCTTCTGCTTCTCCGTTCGCTTCCTCGAAGCAGGCTCCGTCGATTGGTCGCGTCGCGGCGCGGCCCGGCGTCGTCTCCGTCGTCTTTGTCGATCGATGACGCGTTTAGTAATCCAAGAGGGCAAACGGGAAAAGGGACGAGAAGTAGGAGACTCTATGGAATTATGGCAGGTGGAAGACGGCCGACCTCCCTGAGCGGCGATCGTCGTCTCCAATCTACCAGCACATATACGGTGTCGCGTTACACGCGTGGCTAACGCTATCGACCGAGAGACCGAGCAGCCTCGCGTGCATACGTACTCGCGGAGGAACGGCAGTGTTCCGTCGCGTCGTTCGGGATACAGGATCGCCACCCGGGTACATTATTTACGCCAATACGTTCCCGAAGAATACGAAACTCTCGACCGGAGAGCGCGACGCGGCTCCTCGAATTTTCTACACCCCTGCCTTCGTCTCGATCTTATCGGCGAAGGCGCAACGACGATTCCGAAACGTTGGCCGACCGGCCGATCCGTCGCGTAATACGTATACCGAAGCACCGCGAATACCCCGTTCGAGCCGGATATGACTGGGACCGGCCGATTACGTTGACAGAATCGTGAATGCTATGGGAACGATCAGCGATGAATAAGCCCGGCGCGAATTTCTCCAAGGATATCGAGAGCAGGGCTTCTCGTAGCCCGCACCTCGCAGGCTTCGTCTCGCAACGAATTTCCTGAAATTTTTGTTCCGAAACTTGACCGGCCGCAACCCCGTCCCTTTTCCTACGGAGACTAGAACTCTCTCGGAAGCAGCGGCAACTTCCAAACGAGTTGCCGTCGACGCTCGAAGATTTCGGCTTCTCGCCGTGAAATTGCAAGGAGTACCGGTATCGCGTTGCCGTGACGGCGCGGCGAGAAGAACGGAGATGCGGTAATTGCGTCAAAGCCGGTCGACGAATTTCAATCGCGCCCGGCTCCTCCCTCGTCGTCGGAAAATCATCCAGGCATTATGTATTTGCTCTCGAGTATAACCGGTTCGGTGGGTTCACCCTCGCGAAGTCGCTACCCCGAACCTCGCCTCCGCCTTCTCTCTCCTCTCGCCTCGTCTCGTCTCTCGCTCCCACTCTCGTCGAATTCGCGCGAGCTGTCGCCCCCGCCGCGGTTATTAATATTTGCCGACAATTACCGAACCGGCGACCCCTTTAATTCCGCCTCTCCGCGACCAAGACACGTTCGAGAGATCGATCCAACGCGGGCATACCTTCTTACCGTTCCCGTTCGGCTTCTACGAATTAAGGGAACGCCTCGGACAAGGCTGTTTCATTCTGTTTCATTCTGTTTCATTTGTTTCGCAACGCCGCGCTGGGAAAATAAAGGAGCGGTCGTCGCACGCGAGGGAAGGGGAGCTCGATTGCGTCAAAACGATCGACGAATCGAGTCACGTATCAATTCAGAAAATGCCCACGACCGTCACGCGAGGCGGGAAACTCTGGGCGCCGCCCCAGCCACCGATAGCTTCCTTTCGCAATATACGAGTGCGTTGCCATTAGTCCGCGAACCCTTCCACGAACCGAAGCGGCAGCTGCTGTTCTAAATCCTCGTTAGGCTAACTGCCGACTGTTTCCTTTCTATTCCGGCGATATCGTCCGCACGAATTTGCCGACGAACGATTATTTCATTGCCCTCCGCGGGCCTGACCCATCGACTCAACTCCGACGGAATCGCGAATCTTTTCGAAGGTTAGCAGGTTAGCAGGAGTCGATATTTGCGGGGCATCCGTCTTTCGTCCCGTCTTCCTGTTGTCCGGTTTCTCCTTTGCACGGGCGCTCAGAAACTAGATCCGCAGTTCGGAGTCGAAACTGGCCGATGGACCGGGCGGGTTCTGCTTCGAGGCTGGGAAAACCCATCAACGGCCACCGCGAGAGAAACGGAGAGGGTTGGAGAGACGTGCGTGCGTATATAGTTTGGTTCCTTTCCCACTGGACCGTCCAGAGAACCCCTTGGTTCGCAAAGCTCTTCGGATCCCCAGCGGATCCGGAGCGCGCAGGAGCCCCGGAAGAGACTCCGCGAGAGAGAGGGTGGACGAGTAAGCTCCGCTTACTAAGTACGTTTTGCATCTAAGACGCTCTTCGAGTTTAATTACAGGGCTTTGCGGTGGCAGCGTCACAGACGCGCCGGGACAACGAGTCGCTGGCGCGGCCTGGTTGCGTATGGTCAGCCTGCTTCGATCGGGAAGATCCAACGGCGAGTGGGAAAAGCGTAGAACGAAAGAAGGTAGGATAATTTTCTTTTCGGAGACCGCGGCCGGCCGACGCGCGAGTTCGTCGCGCAAAATCCAGCGAAGGGCAGAGCGAGAGGGACGGGACGGCTCGGCTAGAAGCGAGCGCATAAAAGCCCGTAGAATGACGTTTTACAAAGGGTCTATCAAGCGTGGAGCAATGTTGATGGGCAGCGGATACGCGGAGGGTCGGTGCAATTTCGCTGGACGTGCAACGGCGCAGCGGCGAGCGGCGAGCGGCGAACGGCGATCGGCGAGCGGCGCAGCGGCGCAGTCAGCGTCGCCAGCGTTAGGATTTTTACGACGCTCCCTTTACAACCGACAAAATGTAATTTTCTGCGATACGTGTACGGACGCTGTGGGGGTCGAAGCGACGGAAAGCCGGAGGAGACGGGTCGGCGCGCGCGCGCGCGCGCGTGTGTGCGAGAGGAGACGACGATCGCGGAAATAACGCTGGTCGCCTCGGTAGAAAAGATTCCGCGGCGACCCTCGGCCGCGAGTATCCCTCGGAAAGGAATCGAAGGTTACCGCAACGAAGGTGGATCGTGCGGTTCGATTTACCGTCGCTATAAAATTTCAGGAATTTTCAAATACGTTTTCAAATACGACGTTTATAATAGCGCGCTCGCGTTCACTCCGTCTCGGAAATAATTTCAGGCGGCTACGCGGGACGCCGTGGCCGTCGCTGCGCGCCGATCGAATTATTGCGAAGGATCCGCGAACTCGGTGTCGACCGTAAATTTCGGCGGACAATAAAGAACCACGCCGGATGGGAATTCTTCGTTTAAAAGGGAGAGCCGGCGAAAAAAGCGGAGGACTTCGAGGAGCCCAGGATCCCGATGTCTCGGCGCGACGACGCTCTCGGTTGCCGCGATTCGCTGCCGAATCGAGCCGAAAAAGCCTCGACTGGCTCGCCAGCGGAATTGATTTTCGGAATTTATCGTGGCGAGCTTCCGTTTGCCGCGGCTTGCCTCGCAATCGGCGCGTAAACAAGTCGAGTTTACGACAGGGTTGCGCCCGAAAGCACCTTCGACCGGTTAATTGGAAGGCCGGTCTAATCGCGCCGCGGGCCACGAAAGAGGCTTTGTTCTTTGTTCCGGGCGAACGCCTTCGCCCTCCTTCCCTCCACCCCTTTCCACTCTTATTCCATCCTTTCTCGTCAACCTTTCCTCTTTTATACTCTTTATAGTCCAACTTCCGGTACAAAAGAGTCGTCCACCCTTTCGGCCGCTAGCCGCTCGCCGCTCGCGGACCACCGGTTTTTCTCCTCGAAGCCCTAACCGATTTGCGTCCCGCGCCGCGTTCCTGGCCGAGAGGAAAACGATCGAATCTCCAAGTCGGAAGGGGAGCAGGAAATCGGCGGGATTACGAGGTCCGCGCGTAGCGTGGCGCACGATTTCATCGGCAACGCAATGCGGCAGTCGCAGTTGGGCCGAGATAATTAGGTTTGAGTGCACTATGGTCGCCGCAGTCGGTAACTCAGTTATCAGTGGACACCCCGCGTACAATGGCTATCACAACGGCATCAAACATAACGCATCAATTAACGTGAACAATAACCGAGCCATGGCGCAGGGGTGACGGGAAGTGGAAGGGTAGGTGGCGCGAGTGCGAACGTTCGGAACCCTTCCTGCGCTTCCGCGCCTACCACGCTTGAAAATGATGGCCGCTTCGTTTACTGCCGATCGCTATTCGCGCGGAATATACTTCTGCCGTGAAATTGAAAAAAACACCGTTCCCCGAACGAAATACAAGATTTCGCCCGGTCAATTTCGGCCGTCCGCGAATTAATGAAAGTACGCCGCCATCGCATCGGAGGCGTTCGTTAGCCGATATCGAGGCGGGCTGGTAACGAATTCGCCCAAGCGGCGGAAAAGCAATATCCAGAAGACCCGTCGTGTGCGTGCACTCGCTGGCGTATGCGTGCCGATGCGCCTTCGTCCGTACATGCATATCCATAAGTGCGTGGCAACGCGAGGGAAAGGGTGGCAGCGCGGAGATCGTTCCTGGGGCGAGGGGAAAGATAGGCGGCAAGGGACGATCGTTCGTATGCATCGTGCACGATCAGGGCCCTCTGGCGTATTCAAAGCGCGCAGCGACGCTCCATCTCGAGGAATGCGCCAATCGATTATCACGGTCCTGCATATCGATACTACCGTCGCGTCCCGTCGCGTCCCGTCGCGTCCCGACGCGTCCCGTCTCGTCCCGTCTCGTCCCGTTGCGTCGGACACAGGGCCGAGCGGCGCGGAGCTGCGCGCGATACAGGAGAAAGAGGAGGCACGGGGTTGCGCGCACGCTAGACGGGGTGCAAAAGGGTGTCCGCTTAGCGCCGCTCTCCGCTACTGTGGCCACGCACGCACACTCGCACACTCGCCCGACTAATGACATCGGCTCCTCTATAATACTCGTGCCTCGAATATCATCGGCCCGATATTGCCACCGCGAGAGATTAATGTTTCGCCCTGGTCCATCCCCATCCCCCATCGGCCGCGCTTCTCCGTTACTTTCCCGCGTGTCTCTCGCTCGGATCGTCGCTTCTTTAACGACTCCTCGTTACGCAGCCGGGACGTGGACGTCGGACATTCGTCGGGCATTCGTCGCGCGTTCCCTTCGCGTCATTAACGAGCAACGAATCGCTGGTACGATCGTGATTCTACTGCGAATCGATCGGGGATAATCGGCCGATTCTCGAGACTCTTGGAAACCTTCGGTCTCCCTCGGACGGAAAAAAGTTTCGAGCTCGTCGCGTCTGTCGTCGGGCCGATAAACGTCGAAACTAGTCCCAGCCACTTTGGAAACTTCGGGACGACTGGAGTTTCGGGCGCGCAGAGGCGGTAGTTTGTCCGCGACGAGCGCCACGAACGATAATGGTGGCTATTAACGAGCCGTAGCGGGCGCGAAGGCACCTGAGCCCAAAATATCACCGCGATTAATGCAATTACAGCTTACAAGTCCCTTCGGCTCTAAGACCTCCGGTATTACTAATTCAGCGAGCACGTGGATGTGTTTTCCGTCGAGGCTTCGACCATCCCTTTCGAACACCCCTACCGCCCCGTCACTCGCGCTCTTCGTCGACCACCGTCGCGCCCGAGCGACCATGTCGAACACGAGAACCACCAGATTTCGAGGTTTCGCCACTCGTCGCGGAGGAGCAGACGGAAGCTGGTCGTTCCGTCGAGGGTGGATGAAGAGGTTGGTTCGCCGTGCAACGGATTACGGCGTTTCCCGAGCCCCCGGTAGCGGTACCGGCGTTTGGCGGTTGCGGTTAACGTAATTACGCCGAAGGACCGAGCGGCCCCTCGCGAGAAACCGCGAACGTCTTAGCTCCGTCTTGGCCGCCGTCTTCGACCCCTTTTCCCCACGATTTCCAGCCCCTCGTCGACCTTCGAACGACGCGGAAACGCGTTCAACGAGATGCCGACCCGGCCCCCTGCTTATCGTCGGATCCGCACCGCAACGCGTTCCTAACCGACGATTCGGCTTTCGCCTCGCGTTTCCTATTTTCTTTTGACACGGGCTTAATCGAACGGGAACGAACCGCGCCGCGACGCGGATTTGTTAACGAACGAACGAGTGTGCCGCGCGAAGGGAAGCAGGACGCTCGATGACCGGAAAAGTTTCAGGGCATGGCGATCGAGAACAATTACGAGCGCCATTGCGATCGTGATCGTCATCGTCATCCATGTTCGAACAGTGTACAGCCCATCGCGCTTTATTAGCGCGACGATCGGGACGATCGGGACAATCGGTCCAATGATTACAGCCGAAACATAATCGTTAACGCGGACGACCCATTAATGACTATGGGCCATTCTCGATGCCAAATTGGTGGCGGCGAATGGGCTCGAGAGCGTCGATCTCGCGAACCCAAACCTACTCCATACGCTCGCACCAGCGCGGTATGCGTGCAACCGCGCGAACGCGGACGCGAACGCTTCGCGCCACCGATGATGAACGCATTTGTCCGGCCCGTTAATTCCCGTTACGACGAATCGAAACGTAAACCCGAACATCCCTCGCGTTGCTGCCCGACAGCTCAACCCCATCCTTCTCTCGGTGGCTGCGAGCCGAGGAAACGCCCGTCTTGCCGGGGGCAAGGAGTTTTCTCTCCGCTCTGTCTCTCTGCCCCGCGAAATCGACTCGTTCTTGCATAATTTATGAGATTCTCCGTCTGTCCGTGAGGCTTTTCCTCGCGACGTTATAATTAGAAATATGCTTACGGCCGTAATTCCGGCTGGAGCGGAACGAAGGGGGTGAGGATGGGTGTGGGGGTAGCTCGAAAAGGAGGGTGAGCACGTTTACTGCCAATAAGGGACGCATGCATAATAGAAAGCCGTAGATGGTAGTCGACCGACCGACAGAAGGACTTACACGGGAATGCTACTTTACGAGGACTCGTATTACGAGGGTTGCGGATTCGTCGTCTTTCATACGGGGCATCCCGCGTTCCGCTTGGATATCGAATCCGCGTCCCAGCCCGTCTTCCTCCTTCTTTCATATAGGAGAGGGCGGAGAATTATTGTCTATCTATTCTGGACCGCCACAATTCGCCGGCGATACCGAATATTCCGCGATACGAATTTCCTGCGCCGGTTCAGGATGCTGGCGCCGAATGGTCACGAGGGTATTTTCCTCGGGACACCGGAGCAGTTGCGCGGATCCTGCCACAGACGGAAAAGTCGCGACAGGACGCTTCGCAGAAACGGGGCGCAGCGGTGTCGGGTTTTGCTCGAGTTTTGGTCGGGTTTCGGTCGGGTCTCCGTCGGGCACCAGGGGTAGAGTGGCACCGACCGTAATAACTGGTTACCAGTTACGTATGGACATTTATTTATTTACGCCTTCCACCCCGGGTAATTTCGCCTGATTCGTGGTTTCGTTGGCGTCGACGAAATCGTTTTTAGGACTACGCTCCGGGTACGCGTAGAATTTTCGCAGCCGTCTCTCCCCGCGCAACCGAGACGGTGAGACGATCGAAGGGTGTGCGCCGCCCGGAGAAGACCGACCACGTATGCACACACGTTCGCTCCGGGCGCTCAAGTAATTCGCGCAATTTCATCTAAATTCCGCAGCAACGAAATTTCTCGCGTCGTCGTCCCTCTGGTCCCGCGATCGCACACAACCGCCGCGTACGGCCACGCGCACGACCGTTCTCCTAGACGGAGGAGAGCGCGAGCTTCCATCCTGGTATTTCTTGCGCTCTTTATTTATCACCAGGCTGGCTGGCGTTCAGGAGCACGCTCGCCCTTTCCACGTTGCTGCGATACACGATTAGGTTGGCACACCTCGGCGCCCTTTCGTTTCTCGTCTCTCCCTTCCCTTCGGCTGTCGACTATTTCGAATATTCGAGCGTTCGGAGGAAGCCGATGCTCTAAATACCGCGTCGCGTTCGACGCGATAAAATCCTCGGCCCTTTTGTACCGCTGCAGCGCGCTGGCCCGATTCGACGATAGTTAAGCTCTGCCAAATTGTTCGTGCTCCTTTTAGGATGCGCAACGTTTGCGCGAATACTTTAACCGCGATAAATCGTTGCAAATTGTGCCTCTATTTTGCTCGGAATAGCGAGACCGTCATTTATTTTCCAGCGGAATCACTCTTGCCTGCCGGTCCGCGTAAATAAGCTGCCCCGTTTCATTTCTTTCTCCCGCCGCGCCGTGCCGTCCCGCGGAATATACCTCTCCGTCGAAGAATATTGCGCGCGAGCTACTGCACGCTCGGCCAGCTAACCGAGAGCTTTCATCAACGTCAACTTTCTTTCGTGCCGCGTGTCCGCGCTTAATCCTCCGCTACTGTCCACACTTTTCTTCCCCTATCGCGTGTCGGCAGCGGTGTACGTCGCAATCAAATTTCATCTTTTCCATTCAACGGCTGCGCATTCCCTTCGCGAACATCTCTGGCGCGTTTGCACCTGCTCGCGACGAAAGGCCTATCTATTTTTTCGTAATGGGTTCGTGTCCGTGGACGCGTTTGCGCCACGCAATCGCGGAGCCCGAGGTCCATCGGCGCATTAACAATTATATTACGGAAGCTCGCTGTTACGCGCGAGTGAATCGATGAATTGACGCGTGCCTTCGGGGCTCCGCTGGCAGAGAGCAGCCCACCGAGGGGGAAAAAATTACGCACTCCGAGAAAGGAGTCAGCCACCCAAGCCGATCCCGTTGCCCTGTAGAGCCGTCGATACGCCGAGCAACGCGTACCTATGCCGTACGCGCATCGAGGGACCAAGTCTCATCGATCGTCCCCGGAAAATGTCCCCGTCGAAAGGAAACGAACCCAGGGACCGATTCGCAGAGCGGGGTCGCGGTTTTCTCCGGTTCGGGCGTCCGCTTTGTTCTCGCTTCTGTGCCGCTTCGGAAAGGGTCGAAGGATCGAGCACAGACCCTCGAAAGCTACGGGTACCCTTTCGTCGCGTCGTAACAGTGGCTGTGATTTAATTTTTTTTCTCTCGCCATCCAAGAGACGGAGAGGGTGGGTCGGGGGTGACACGAGGGGGCAGAGTGTCATATTCACGACACGGGCCACTAGTGGGTGGTGCAAAGCGAGATAGACTCGCCTCCCGGCCATTGAAGGGCCGCGGCTTGCCGGTCCGAGAGAGCGAAATCAAGCGGGGGTTCGTTCGCTAGCCGGAGAGCCAGAGAAACGGACAGGGCCGAAGCGAAATAGACAGGGAGAGAGAGAGAGTGAGAAAGGGGCGAGGACGAGTAGTCTCGGCGAGACTTAATTAAACAGCGGGCAAAGCCAGGTTAGTTCACAAAGTGACCGCGGCACCTACCCCCTTGTAGCCACCAGCATCGGCTCTTCGCCGATATAGCAACCTTCTGGGGATATACTGGCCACGTATCGGCTTCCAACGGCGAACGACCACCGTCGACGCCGATTTCCCTCTAGTCCATCGATCGAGACAGGTTTCATCGCGCGGTCCTCGACTTTCCCAAGATTTCCACAACCTTTTACCCTTTCTCTCGAACGGCCCTCGATTTCTTTCAACCCGGCGGAACCATCTGACGGCCCTCCGATAGTCTCTCTGACGTCTCTCTGACGCCTCTCTGACGTCTCTCTGCGAGGACAAAGAGGTACGGGAAAAAAAGTCGCGGAAAAATTGAAGCCGTGCACGGAACCCTAACGCGGGGACAGCCGAAAGGCCAAAAGGGGACCGCTCGGTGGCGACACCTTTGTTGCGGCACCCACCCCCTACGTCCACGGGAAAGAAGGGTCTATTTTCGCGGGGTGGCAGTGCGACAGAGTAGTCGCCATCCGACGTTCTTTTTATCTCAAAGCTGTATCCCTTTTGCGCCTCTTCTGTATTCCTCAATTTCCAATGAGTCGGAATACGACATGAAACGCTAAACTGCCACAAAGGGGGCAAGCCGCTCTCTCGCCGGTCCGACACTTTGCCTCTCTGCTACTTCCATTCCCCTCTGCCCCGTGTCCTCCTAACTCTTTCTCCCGCTCCATTCTTTCCTACACCGCATTAGATCCGCTTCTGCTCGCGACGCTGCTCGGAACGAATTCGCGACGCTACCGAACCTCTTGACGATCGTTTAGTCGGGGCCTGTCCCGTTCGCGTCGATCATCCGTGTTGTCGTTCCCGTCCCCGCGATCCAATAATAAATCATCCGGACGCGATGAATCATCGCCGAGTTGCGCAACTTTCTACGCGCGCGTATACAACAGGAAGATGGAATTTGCATTCGGTCGGGTGAACAGAAAAACCAGCAGACCCGAGTCCACGTATAAACTATCAGGTTAATCCTTTTTTGCTCGTGTTTACGCGTTCTCCGAACCGGTAGCGCGCATCGCGTAAACCTATTTAACACATGCTGCCAAACAGAAACAGCCTGCGGGGATTACGAATATTTCCGGAAGGAAGCCTCACTCGGCAAAACGGCGTATAGCCTCCTCAATGTTTGTCCGCTGCGGTGACTTTGTTCGAACGCAACGATCACATCGAGATTCCGGTTACGGGATTCAGTGGAACAGAATGGTCGCGCAAAGGATTCGAACGAAGCCGGCGGAAGGGTGGTAATCGACACGTTTCCACGCAGTGGCGTCGGCCGCGAGCAGAAGGACACCGGCTGCGTGGATGGTCAGACGGAGACGAGGGAGGGCGACGTTGTTGCACGCATCCCTGTCCATCGGTTGCCTCGAGAGCATTTACAATGGAGGGTTCCAGGGATCGGTGTGTGTAAACGTTCACTTCAAAGCAAATCAGCTATCGTTACGCACGGGAGCACCGACGTCATCGATGTCCATACCCGTTGCTGCTTCTGCTGCTGTTGCTGCCGTTGTTGTTGTTGTTGTTGTTGTTGTTGTTGTTGTTGTTGTTGTTGTTGTGTTGTTGTTGTAATTGTTGTTCCCGGTGTTTGCAGGCTCTTTTGAGAATTAGCTCTTCGAAGCTCGTTCGAAGATGACACAGCAGTGGGTTCCTTTGCGTCGCGACAGATACTTCGGTGGATATGTTAATTACGGTCCATTGATCCGGGGATAGATTTAATACGAGTAATTATAGGCAGCCGAGATCGTCGACGAGCATTGCGTCAGGAATCTTTGAGGGGATCATCAACCGTGAACGTGTAGCTAATGAACGGTTATCATTCCATCGTCCCTCTCAAGTTTTCGATTCAGGCGTACTCGGTAGACTGAACTTTGACCTATTAAGTTGCTCGTGTTCAGCTTCTTTCGTTGAAAAATTTGTGCGCATCACCCTCTCTCTCCCTCTCGTTCACCCTCTCGTTCACCCTCTCGGTGACAATAGCTATCAACGCTCCGACGATGGAGAAACGATTTCCCCAAGCTCGCAGTTAGCTGGTAAAACTCTGGGATAGCGTGACGGTGGTCGAACTGGGGTTGAAACGCGGCAAAGTCCCTCGGGTCCCAATTACACCGACACCCGATCCCGGCATTACGTGCCGGCTAATTCAAGGGGCGAGGAAGCGTCGCGTATATAAATCTCGGCCGGTTGATTGTACAGTTTCAATTCCGTTTGTCGCCACCGAGATAGAACGTGTTTCATCTGGGTGGCTGAAAAACCATGCGATAAACGATTATTCTCTTTCACGCGGCCATCATCATCCATTATTACACGTGGCTCCCCCTCGGCCGTTAATCTCGGGACGATATTCCGTTTCGATGTTTCCCGTGATCGAGGAGCGCGACAGGGCGTCAAAGGTTTCGCGAGCCGAAAGAAACCAAGAGGACGAAGACGGCTGGCCGCGCGAAAGGGGTGTTTCTCTCTGGCGACAAAAGGCTCGGCTAATTACGGGGAGGCCGCAAGTTCCCGTAAAGCGGTGGCAAAGGCAGCTGTCGTTTCCCAAGGCGGTTCGCGGGACCAAGGTTTACGCGAGTTTAGCCGAGACGAGAGCTTTTTGCTCGAGAGAAAACGCGCTCGGCTTTTCGGTCGGTTGACGCGAGACACCGGCCAGAATTTCCGGCCGCGGATCCAATCCAGATCAACGTCGCTCTTGTTCCGCGTTCTATTTGTTATCGTAGCGCGCGTCGACCGTTCCGTCGATGACGAGGTTATCGTCGCGCTCGTAGAACCGCGAGCGCGATTAACGACTCTCGAAATCCGGTTTACGTAAACGCTGGAGACAACGTGGGAAACGTTGTCCGTGCTCGTTCGGGCTGGGGAAAGAGGCAGCCTTCCTCGTGCACACGCGGCGCGTACAAACAGAGACGGTTTTTTCCAGCCCTTTTGTAAGCATCGTTCTTTAACCACCGTTTTCAACGTCTCGTTGGAGAAGGTGGATACAGCAGGCTCCCTAGACTATTTCCGCAAAGGCCCTTCTCAAAGGTCATCTCATTGTTCGACGCGAGCAACGCGTGTCCCATTACAAATCCCTCGGCCCGCGGCGGGGAACAACGAGGAGCACCGACTCCTTGCAACCCCTGCTAAGGTAATACCGTCGACGGTCCACGGGGGGTCGAAGATTTCAACCTTTAACGAAATGCCAAGCGAGGCTTTAAACGGGCTAATAACACCGTGGCCCTTTCTATCCCCCGTCGACGCGTCGACGCGTCGCCGCGTCTCGATTTCCTCCTTGTTGCACAAATTGCCCCCGTAGACACGGAGCTCGCGCCGCGCTATAAAACTGATAAAGACATCGCGCATCCTCGGGCGTCGCGGGCGTGACCCCGCGAGCCCAATTACGCCTCCAAGAAGAAAAGACGCGTGGTTCCCCCTTCGCGAAAGAGTAACGTAACGCCTAGTAACGGGAGAGTAGACGTTGCGTTCGCAGCAACTTTTAATTTGCTCGCTGGTCATTAGCCGAATGGGAGACGAAGGCCTTGCCGAGCGGTTGCGTCAATATTCTCGGATGATCGATCATCCAGCCGGAACCGCGGGGGGCCTCGCGCAAATTAAGTATCGTCTTACGTTGGCCGCCGCCTTTAAGAATCGTCGAAAATACGCGCGGGTCTTTCGATCGACGGAAATGAACGAGCTTGACGAGCGAGCGAAGGAACACGAATTTCGCCGCGATAGTGGCATCGATCATCGGTTCGACGAGGAAGCGAGCAAGCAAAGGGCAAGCAAAGGGGAAGGGACAGGGAGGAGAGAGCAAAACTTTCCCGCGGAAAGATAAAGGTTTCTATAGTCGACGAAGGCGGTGGACTCGTTCCTATATTTGCGATATCATAGAACACGCTTGACATTATGGGTGGCGTCGGAGGTGGGCCGAGGGATAGATGGGCTATTCCGTGAGACCGGCTGTCATATTCATGTATTGACACTGAGCTGGTTGACTAATGGACTGCTGTTGTCACAGGCTCGCGTTACCGCAAGGGCCCGGCCCCTGCAACTCGTTTTTCCTGCGAATCGACCGAAACGCGTTCACGACTAAACCACGGTAACGTCCACGATTCGTCAGCGCTGTCGCGAACTAACGTCCGAAAGCTAACGGAGGAGAAAATATTGCCACGAGCACGTGGATATTCCTGTCGGTCTTCTCTAGTTTTACATATTTATCGGGCATCGCGTTGCGCTGGCGTCAGCATCAGGCGAGAAAATTCGCGATGCTCAATTTGTGTGGGGCCCCTCTCACGCGTTCGACCATCTACCCCGCGTTCCAGCGGAGTCGGGAAGCATTACGAAATCTGGCCCGAAGCGGGACAATTCGGACCGAAAGACGGTTAAGGTTCGCTGCGAAGCCCTACCACCTTGGAATAATAGGATACGCGGACACTTTATAGCGGTGCGTCTCTCGGTGGTTCGTTGATTTACCGTCGAGTTGAACGTCCCGACGCGGAAACGCCCTGTGTAACCTCTTCGTCCTTACGGCGCGAGAGTGGCTCGATTCGTCGTAAAGAGCATCCGCTTGGTCGGGACAGGCGTCCGTAAACAGGGGTGACGGAATTTTGCGTGGCCAGTAAACTGGCGTCTGGTAATCGAACGCAGGAAGCGCCGGAATAGAAATAGCGTACTCACCTCGGACCTTCTGCTCGTCCTGAAGTTGGCGTTCGAGGCTGTCCTTTACCTCCCTCTCTCGTAGAACGTCCATCTTTAGCTCGGCTGAAAGCAGAAGGAAACGATTCGTGTTAGTTGGAATTTTATTTGAAAATGCGTCGAGTAGAGATCCGATCGGGTAGAAGCTCCGATTTAATTATGCTCGACGATCTCCTCCGTCGTTCCTTTTCCCAAAAGATGGCTCGGGAGAATATCGTACGGTCTACCGGGTTCGTGATTAAATCCAACGGACGACGACCGGACCAGAGCTCGCATAGTTACCTCTAATGCAATTACGTGAAGACACACAGCGATCCCAACCGCGTACCTCGTAGCTTGTCTCCAAGACGCTCGCCCCTTCCGTCTTCGAAATCAACTCCCTTGCCCCCTGAGACTCGCCACGCTAAATTAGACATTTCGAATCACGGCAAGAGGGTAGCATCGTCTTGCCGCGGAAACTCTAGAATTTTCGAATCAGTGTACGTTGAACGACGAAGGTGGTCGAAAGAGGCATGCCCGAGACTCGATTATCGACATCTCGAGGCAAGTCGCTTTTCACTCGGCATAATGCTTCCGGGCTTTAAATCAAGCAGGCTAATTCGGTTTGGCGGCAGAAAAGAAAGCGGGAGAAGGAAAAACGAGCCACCCTCTTCCCTTTCTGGCTGTCTGCCTCTCGAATTACATCGGTGGCCAATGAGCCGTGCAGCTCGTGCCGCGTCGACCGATAAGCTGCTCGTTAGATCGCTGCCAATTTGCAGACATTTCGCAGCGCGCAATAAAACTCTCCCGATACTCCCGATACTCCCGCTACGCCAAGGACGCGGTGGCATCGTCCGATTCGCGTTCCACCCCGAACATTCGATCGGCCGGTTCGAGCAAAAGGAGCGGGCCAAATCGGATACGCGATCCGCTCTCCTTCGAACGAACCTTGGAACAATTGGGTAGCGCGATGAGCAATAGCGATATTCGCGGGGGCAGGGCAATGAGTTACGCGGAGAATCAACCCGGTAGATTAGGTAGGGCCGCGTCTCAGCAGTCTGCTGGCAATTTGAGAGCGTTTGCGAGGTCCATTAACGGCGGTAACTCTTCACGACCGGCCGCCACGAAGATTCAATTTGAATGCTAACCAGAATAGGAAGTTCGCGCCGGAGCCCCGCCGCTACGTGTATACGTTACGCGGCTGCTCCTTCCTGCGCGTCTCCGCGCACCACCCCTTGCCACCCTGTTATTGCCAATTTCGGCGCGTTTCTGCAGCCCACTTTGCGATCGTTTAGATTATCATCTCTCCCGGTTTCTCTTTCTCTCGTCACGATGTTAGGGTCTACCTTTCCCTCGGTACGTAACGTTTCCGGAGATAATTGAACTTTATTAGAGATCGTCGTCGACGCGAGCGTCATCCCTCTCGCTCACCCCCGGGGCCGATTCGAATCGACTCGACTCGACTCGACTCGACTCGCTCCAACGATTACTCGCCTCTTCCCGTTGTCCTTGCTTTTCCATCACCCCCGCCTCGATATCGCGTCTGTATACGTATATACATTTCCGAGGGAACGGTCACAAAGTCGGAAGTTGTGAAAATCAATTTCTCGGTAACGGACAGAGGGAGCGCGACAGGGGGTGCAGGCTTATTGAAATTCGACCGCGAGCTTCTTGCTGCCATTAAAATTTCAGGGATTAACGTTCGCGTGGTGAACGAGTACCTCCTCGTAAGAAAACTCGCCCCTTCCGAACAGGACTGCGCCTTTCCGTCGTTTCCGTCGTTTCCGTGTCAATTAGACGTACCCTAATCTCCAGTCGCTCCATAAACCGTGCATTACGCCGGAACAAATCCACCGGGTTTCCACCGGTGTTCCACCAATGTTCATTCCCGATCGAAGCCAGGACCCGCGCACCTTTTACCATTTCCTCTTCTCGTATTTGTTCGTCATTTGATCGTCGATCGTTTCAGATTCGAGGTGTTCAAGTCGAGAGCCAGCCGAACTGTCGGACGACTCGGTTCGTTAAGGGCAGAAGGAATAGTCCAAGGGCCGTTTCGCGACGGAATCGAGGCTGAGCGGAGGATCATCGGCGATAATGATATTCACGGTAAGCCGAACACTCTGGCGCGGCAACAATAACGGTGCAACGGAACGTGCATGCCACTGTTACCGGCGCGATTCATGGTTATTGATTAGTATATGGAGGCGGGAAGACGGGAGGCAGCGGTGGCAGTGTAGCGTTCACATCCCCGGAGGGCTTGCACGACGAAGTGTACCCGTGATATAGCTTCTGCGCGGCGCTAAGATATTCGCAGGGCCCCAGGCCACCCTCAGAAACAACAATGTCAACTTACTCGTGCGCCGTGCCCTGCAATCGTTTGAATAGTATAATGTAGCTTTCGTGTTACACCCCGCCGAGCCGCGCCACGCCGCAACACTCGTCCATCGATGTCGTCGTCGTCGTCGTCGACTTCGACCTATGCCTACGCCCACTCGCGTCCATCTACATGATCGCGAATTCGTCGGCGACGAGCGATTGCGAACGGTGATCCTTCTTTTTCTACGGGCCTGCTAAAGATTGGCTGGCGTTTTCGAATTTAATTTCGACGGATCACGGGGACGGTAATAAACCGCCGCTGGGAATTAACCGGCGGATTATTTCGGTAATTTACAACCCCGGGGATCGCGCGCCCGTCTCTGCTATTCTCTTATTCGCCGCGGTTCCTTCGGGCTCGGAAGCAAACTCCTAACAACGCAGCGGGTCTTCTTCCTCGCTCGCCTTCTTTGCAGGGTGGAATCGGATTTTCGACGTTTCTGGCGTGCGAAATTCATAAATTTCTCGGCCCCGAATCCCGATTAATCCCACGACTCGCGTTATTCGCCCGCCTATGGTTTTCCTAGCGACCAGGGGGGAATGCTTCTCGGAACGACGATATTATTGTTTCCACCCTTGCATATTATAAACGCGTAACGATCGTTCCTCGGTGCTCGCAAGTTTGTCCTCTCCCGCGGGCATGCCTCTCTACGCGGCACTCGAATTGTCTCAGGTCTACGTGGCAGGAAACTTTCACCGCTCGAGGACTTTTATACGCGACGTCGAAGATAAGGAAATCGTTTCGCCTTGCGGAAAAGCTGGATCTCGGTTCCCGTTTCGATAAAATAGAAAGCAAAGTATAAAGCGCGTTGGTGGACGTTGGCGCGAGCTTCCGCGACTCCAAGTAGACCAATAGCGTAGGGCCAATAGTTATCCTGCGCGGATTACAGTCGTTGGCTAAGGGCTACAAGGGTTTCCCTCCTACGGGATTTAAGACGGACTTAGGCCTTGTTCCGGTTGCTGACCACTTTGCCTCCCATTAACCATTAACGGATCTAACGAAAATAGGATTAGATCGTAGCGAGCACCGAAACTGTTTCTTCGCCAAAAAGTCGTGACCACCACGGTTCATCCGCGCGACTTGTTCCCTTCGTCGATCGACGACCCGATTCACGGTGGTATTCGTCGATCGATAGGACAGAAGACCGAAGACAATCGAACGAGGGTACGAGGATACGGGGATACGTATGCCGTAGGCCGTGGGTGAATAGTTTTGATATCTCTGCCGGCTGTCCGTGCCGCGAATCTTCGGTGGCTGTGTTTGTCGCGCCAAGTCAGCCCCAAGTCAGCCGGAGATACGACGAAGAGCGTTTTCGCGTTTCAAGATAATCCTTCCTTCCTTCCATCCTTCCTTCTTTCTTTCCTTCGGGATATCTTGCCGAGTTATTGCACGGACGTTTAGAAGCGCTGCTGTTACGATATCGCAGTCCTCGCTTCGCTTCGCCATGGCCGAACCATCTCCATTTTTTCTCTCGTTTATCTCGCCGTTGAAATCCATGCAGCCAAGAGATGCAGAAAATTCTATCGTGCAAGATAGACGCGACTGTTTAACGCATAATATATTCTGCTGGTAAAAGCGTTACTAGCGCGAGTGTAATAGAATTGTCGTCGACAACGAGCACGAATCGATCTAGCACAGTCGTTGAACCATCGCGAACGGAGTCTCACCTTTTTCCCCTCGTTCCAACGAGACTGACGCACCGTTGGATCTTTATCGTTATTACGAGTGTCTGTCCAACTGTACGCGCGTGCATGCTAGACCGCCCGGGCACAGCGCGAGACATTAATGGTTGCCGATCGTAAAACGTTCACCGGCAAGAATCTCGCGGCATTTATCGAATAACCCCCGACGACCCGTGCCTGACTTCTTAACGATCGATCCTTCTCTTCCGATCCTCCGCCGCCTCCGCCGCCTCCTCCTCCTCCTCCTCGTTTCGTACCCTTTCGTACCCTTGGTTTATCGCGCACGGGAACGATCGCCGCTTGGTGCGCGGTGATTCCGCGTTGATCGGAGACACTGTACACCCAGAGCATCGCGTGCACCGGAAATGCTGCGAATTGTACGTAAGATCGGTTCAGCTGCCCGATTCAGTCGCTTGCAACGAATGCAGTCTCGCGCGTCCACGCTAATTACCGACCGCAGCTCGTCCATCGTCAATCCCCGTCACCTTTGCAGATCAATCTTGGTCCCCGATACGTATCCCCGCGTCCAAAGTCTTTTAGTTGCGCGGCAATTAAATAATGCCTTCGATAGGTTCATCCCACTCGCGGCGTCCAAAGTTCGGGGCAAAAACTTTGGACTCTTTCGAGAACCGTGGCCAGCGCGATTTTGATCAGGCGCGAGGAAGATGCGCCTGGTTCGCGACATCTCCAGTCGTCCGGGTATGCCACGCGAGAGGATGAAGTCGCGGCGCATAACACGCGCGATTATACGTATACATCAAGCTGCGAGGGGCGTGCTCGAAGGGCCAATTATCGCGGCGCTTTTACGCTCGCCGGGATTCTTTCGCCGTGGCGCGATGACACTTTCGAAACGGGATTCTCGCGCGTACCGACTCGTTCGATCTTTTCCTCCGCCTGTTCGTTTTTCGTCCGCGCTGTCGTCGATGAGCCTGGACGTGGCCGAGGTGGGAAAAAAAACGAGAAGAGGAGAAGCATGGCGAAGCCGCGTGCCGTCGCGATTCCACGTCGCCGAGTTGCAACAAAATATTCGTTCCTCGAGCAGTAAACGGCGCCGTTAACGACGCGACTTCTCCCTCTTTCCTTCGCGACTCTTTCGCGTGGCCGTTACCACTGCTCTTTTATTACCGGTAAATTGCAAGCTTTATTCGATCCGCGCGACGACCCAACTGAAAGCAAACTGTATAATTGAACGGTAGTTAAAACTGCGGTAGGTCAAGTTTCTCTCCGCCGCCGCGCCAGCTCTACTCCTTTGTCCCTGGAGATCGTCGATGAAAATTCAATTTCATTCGACGCGATTCGCTGTCCGTTAACCGACAGCCGTATCGGCGCGGTCGATGCGGAATCTTCCATTTCTTCTTCGAATCGAAATTCGAATTTCACTTTGGTCGTTAGCGGACGTGTCATCCGAATCGAAGGTCTAGAGAGGAAGGAGCTCGGCAACAAAGTCTCACGGGGGACACTTAAGACAGCGGCGACGATAAAACCCGCGACGCGACAAACTCCGAAGGCGAGATAGGACGAGGAAAAGAATCCGCGAGATCTCCTCCCGCGGGCTTCGAGAGGCTCGTAAATTTTCGCTTTATAATCGTACTGGATGCGAGAGTCGCGCCTCGTTTCGAGCCGGGAAATCGCGGGGTCGTTAGTCGCCAGTGTCCGTTTTGTTACTTAATTCCGTCGAGACAACGATCGGTGACGATCGATGTCCGAGATCGTTAAATCCAAGATTTAGGTGACGTCCTCGTCGCGGTTTATCGTCGTGTCTCCCACTTTTCCTCCATCCCTCCTTCGCGATGCTGCTTCCAAGAAGTGCCGCACCTCCCGCCTTCTCTATCGCCAGGGATTTCGCCATGGTTTTCGCCACCCTTTGCCTATCGTCGAACGTCTTTTCCTCAAAAAGAGGGAAGCTGCTGCGCGCGACCCAACTTCCAACTCAGATATATCCTCCGGACTAATTCGAAATATTAATCTGATTCGTGGACACGTATTCCCGAGCGCGCATAACGCATCGGCACGCCACGAGTCGAAGCAGGTAGGTTCGATTCCAGTTCGTGCCGAGTTCGTGCCGAGTTCGTGCCGGGTTCGTGCCGAGTTCGTGACTTTTTTTATTGTTAAATAAATAATCAAGCAGTTGTTGCCGCGTTAGGCATAATTTATTAGCCTCCCCGACACCAACGGGCCCCCTCTCTTAAATTCTTTCCCCCTCGTTTCGCTCGCACGCTCCCGGCCTAGCCACCAGCGTCTATCCTTTCGACCGCTTCTCGCTCCTTCCCGTTCACCGTCCCCAGGAGCTTCGCCCCCGAGTGGAGAAAGCAAGTCGACGAAAGAAACTCGCGCGCGATGCGTGCACACCCCATGGCCCGTTTATTCCGGCCCCTTTTGGACGGTGGCTTATGCTAAAACCGAGCTCTCGCGGTTTCTCTAATTGACAATCGGCCGCGTTCTCCAGCCAAGCCAACCTCGGCTCCTTCGAGGTGGGAACCGACAACGACCGTGCGGCTGCGACATCGTATTGTCTCGCGTTTTTATTCCTACTATTCTGTCTGCTCCGCTCCGCTGCGAAACAATATTGGGAGAGAGAGGAGGACAGCAGGGTGGAGCTCCCTCATTCCCTTTCTCGTTGCTCTCTGGCTTACCGTGCATGCCTCTGGATCACGCTCGTTTGCGTTTTCCACGGATTCGCGCAAGAATAGCCGGGCCGGTTCCCCGATCGCTGGTGTGCGTGCTCTCGGTCGCGGCTCGAATTAACGAGTAACAACGGGGCCACCCTGACCCGGGCGCCAACGTGTCCCATTAAATGAGCCCTTTTTCTTTCAGCCGGTCGAGGCTCGTTGCCGTTGCTGCTTTTGCTGCTGTTGCTGCTGCTCGTTATGAAAATTCCTCGAGTCCGACGCGGAACACGACCGAGTGGATTATGGGGCCGGTGGATACCTTTTGGTCGTTCAAAGGTAGGCGTAGAAATCGACACACATATATATACACATTTCTTGCCGTGCAAATGCGGCGTTCCTGTTTTCAGTCGGAAAAGTTGAGACGGGACAAACACGCCAAGTGCGCTTAGCTGAATTGTTTTCCACGAGCCTCGGTATACTCGACCAGTTGCTTCTCCGCGGTCGAAGGCAGCCTGATTGATTTACGTTGAACTCCGTCGGCCAATCGATCCTTCACCCTCTCTTGGTCACGAGCCCAAGCAACGCTATCTCTATATCGGTCAACGAGCTGCCATTATTTGGCAAAATATGTACGCACACTTGTGTGCGTTCGGCGTGCACCTGCCGCTGGTCCAAGTACTTTTCTATCTCCGAGGCACGTATCGACAACTCGATCGATGTCAACGATCCTTCCATTCCATTTCCATCCTTCCATTTTTTTTCCAGCTAAAAAGTTGGTACCACGCGAAAGTATCCTGCGAAAATCTGCCACGAAACAACAGTGGTTAAACTCGCGAACCACCACTTTTTACGACTAGCCCTCCCTTCTCCAGGATGTCGTTCAGGACCCTGGATCAACGTTCGAGCTTTATCGCGTCGGATGTTTGCTTTAATTAGCTCGTTCGCGTGGCCTCGGATTTAATTAAGAATGGAACAGCTTTATTGCCTCGGAAACGTTCTCCCCTCGGTGGGCTGGTCGCGGGACCAACGGAGCACGAGCAACTGTTTTGTTTTCAGTGGCCGAAGAAGTTCCTCGACGAATCGATCCGAACGGTCCGAAGGATCGGGAAGCTTCTTCGAGCGCTTCCCCCGCGCTTCTCACGATCCCCGCTATTAGCTCGGCGTAATTTATTACTTTCCACCTTAATAAGCATAATAATCGCCGCGGCCAGTTGTTCGCGCGCTCGGAGCCACCGACCTTCGACCCAGGGACGATCTTTAAGGTAGCCTGCGAGCGGTTGCAGATGCTTAACGATGCCCGGGACTCTGTCGATTCGGAGTTTACGAATGGGAGCAGCGAATCGGAGAAAGAAAGGGGGAGATTGAAACACGGGCTCGAAGAACCAGCCGCTGAATCGTAACTCCTCGGCAGATTTATTCTTTTTGCTGCCCTCCACTCGCGAACCCTTTTCTTTTTCTCTATTTATAGGGAGGTGAAAAACGAGTCAGCGGTTAACCCTTCGGGGCACGGATACGCATCTGCATTTACCGATACCGATACCACGCAGTTTCAACGAAAGCTCCGAAACGCGGAGGATCTTTCTTGTCGCGCGAGCGCAGCTTGGTATCCCGGTCCACGTCGGGACTCGTGCACGGAGCCGAAGGGTTGCGCTGTCGCGCGACGTGGCTCGCGGTAATAGGATTTCACGTAAGCAGCCTCCCAGGCAGCGGCCGAAAATCGAAGGAGCTTACGGCGAGATGCGCCGCCGGTCGGTGCAGCCAGCGTGCTGCTCCGAACGAAACGACCGAGGAAAAAAGAAGGCGGCGGCGGCGGCGGAGGCGGCGCGACACTGCAACAGGGTGGCGGTTGGTAGGGGGCACGGGAAGAGACACAAAGGAAGAGAGAATCGAACGATCGCGGGAGCGAGACAGGAAGGGAAGAAGGGAGAGAGAGAGAGGCAGCGAGAAAGAAAGACGTCCGGCCCGTACAATTTTAATTAACCCGGTACCGGGTAGCCGATCGCGATCGAATCGGGTGCACGATCTACAAGGAATCTACATAAGATCCTCCACTCGCGGCTACAACTCAATCCCCTCTTTCTATTCCGCTCTCTCGGCGGGCCTTAAGCGACCGGCCCGCCACCGACTCGCTCTTCCTCTCTGTCTCTTCCTCCTTGCGAGGATCGCGTGGTGGATACGAAGAAGAGGCGCGCACAATCTTTGCGCTCCCGCCGTACCTTCCCCCGTCCCTTATCTCGGCGAGGATCGAAGATAGCGAGCTCTCCACGCTGCTCGCCAGCATCCGACGAGCTCATATTGTTCTCCTTCGCGCGGCGTGTAACTTACCGAGCAAACGAGACGGAGAATACCTGTGCACGGTGTACCTCTGCTCGCTGCTCCCTTCGTTTCCTTTCTTTTGCATCCGTTTGCCCGACTCGTGCGTCCACGGAAGACTTAACGAAGACGATTCGCAGGATGCAGAGTTCGAGGATCGAGCCATTTCCACCGGGGTGGCTGGTCCCGGCGTTCGCGCGTCCGCGCGTCCGCGCGTATTAGGACGAGCGGACGAAACGGTCGAGACGCGACCGACGCGACGGAGCCATACGGAGAAGCTCGGTAACACGATAGCGGTCGTATGTAAAACCATCTGGTGTAAAACGAGCTGCTGGCTCGTTCGAGTATTAAATCGGCCCTCGTCCATCCCCAACCCCGACCAACCGACTGCTCTCCTTTCTCATCGTCGACTCGCTTCGGTACGCGGCCGTTCCTGGACTCGAGGCATCCGTGCTAAGCCGGCTTCGACGTCGCGACGCGCGGCAGATGAACTCGTCGCCGTTCACGTGACGGCCTCGGGACGCTCCGCGACCGCCGGCGAACGTCCTCTCGCGTTAAAGTCCCGGCTTAATCGGCCGGTCGACGCGAGTCGCGGAACAAAGGACGACCTCCTCGCGGCGATCGAGAGATACTGCCCCGGTCGGAAGAATGCCGGCTTTCTCCTTTACCGCGGGGAAAAATGTTGTACAGTGGCCGTGCCGGCGTGGCATGGGCGTCGTTAAGCGCCGCGAACGCGCATTAGTTGACGACCGTGGAAACGACACTTTGTACCGCGGTTAATGGGCAATTAAAGGCTCGCTTCGCGTTTCGTTTCGACGGCGTATCCTCGCCCTGAACCTCGGACGAAGCAGGGACGTTTCCATCGATTCTCTGGCCCGGATATGCACGGCCACTTGTTCCAAATTCGCGGGGGAAATGGGAGTGAACGTGGATCGCCATCGGACGTCTGATTCCCCTTAACGCGGCACCGCGAACCCCGACGGATAATGAAATTGCGGTGGGCGGCCTCGAGGCCTAGGAACGAGCTAAGAAACCCCTGCCACTGACCTTTCTCGTAGTTGATTTGCCTCTCCTGCTGCCTCGCGTTGTCGGCCGCGACCTTCAGCAGGCCCTGGATATTCCTGAGCAAAGTCTCCGTACTCGAGACCGAGGGATCCTGGCCTCCCTGAGAAACGGCCACCGCCGCGGAGGCGATCTGGGAATAGTTGAGAGCCTGGGGACTCTCCGAGCCCGGCGCGGGCATCGGCAAGTTCTCCGGCACGTCCGAAAGATCTGAAAAAAGCACGCAAACAATGTATCGTTCGGGATCGAATCGGTTTTGGAAAACGGCGAGGGCCGATCGCCGGGATGGCGACCCTGCCTGGTCGCGCACGCTCGTAATAATCCGACACGCGAGAGGGCCAAACGAACGGCAACGAGCCCTCGCCTATTAGCTCGCCTCCTCGAGACTTTTTGCTCGGCGTGCGCTACGCGCACGGGTACGGGAACCGCGTCGCCGATAAATATCGCCGAAGGATCGGGGAACAACGTTCGAGGGAGGTCTCGCGCGATCCGCTCTCGAGGAGACTTACAACGCGTGCGTGTTCCAAAGTCGTAATCCCGCGACGACTACTTGTTACCCTTCGCCACGTCTCTGATTTAACGTCACCGCGGACGAATTAAATTCGCGAATTAAACGGCAACTCCACGGACCGATTAGCCGGGCCCGCCGAGGGGATTTCGGCTCGACATCGTCGAATCGTCTTTCGTTACCAGCCGAGCGATTAATCCTCGGTCGGTTCCTGCGACGGAAAACTCCGTGGATTCCGCGAAGGACGGGAGGTTCTTGGAACGACGATCGTTCTCTTTCGTTTCTGTTGGCTTTGTTGTCCGCTCTCCAGCCGGGATCGCGAACCGCGAGGGTGTCCGCGGCCGCGACCGCGGCGCATCGTCCGCAGGCTAAAAGGCGGGAGTAGCCTCGTTATTCTCTCTCTCTATCGGCGATTAGCTCGGAATCATGGTTTTCGTCGTTGGAAGTCGGGGATCCGGGACCCGGGATCGCCGGATCGCCGGAATAAAGGATGCCTTATGGTTATTGCCAAAGAGGTCCGAGAGTGGCGAGACAAGACGTCTGCGTGGGTTCTGCGGGCTTAAGTGACCGGTCCGCGCGCTCCTACGGCCCACACCGTGGGCTTTAGCCCCGGCTGCTTTATGGCCAATGATACGTGCTTTATTGTATCGTCTTTTAATTATCAGCGCGCACCTACAACGCCACGGCGTTCGGTTACTTATTGCCATTGGCCGATTTAATGCTCGCGCGCTTGCCTTCGGTGCCGATCCGCCGGCACCTTTTGATAGCGAACCTCCTCCTCTTTTCCCTCTCGATTCCTTCCCGACGAATGAAACGACCGCCGCGCCGCGTCGGTGTCCTTCGTCGAAACCCATTACAATTATCTGCGTCGGAGGCCAAGGGCCAACGTCTTTCCCTTGGAGTACTCCAATGTCGATGCTCGCTAGCTTCTCGTTCAGAGATCGCGGGGCGAGAGGGCGAGAGGGTAAAAGGGTAAAAGGGTAAAAGGGTAAAAGGGTAAAAGGAAACGGACAAAATCTCCAGGAAGTCGAACACGAGCCCGGCAAATCGCGGTGGATCGGTTTCCAAGAAGCAGAGTGAGATAGAGGCGCGTCTCATTAAATCAGAACTGCATTCCACGGGCGTGTACACTCCCACGGGCGTTCGATGGGGTTCTACTTCGATCACCGCGAGCACCATAGGTAGGATGTAGCCTATGCATACGACACGCTGCGATACATGGATTTCTTCCCCCTCCGGTACACGACCACCACAATTTATACGTCTAACTCGTGTCTTTCCCGAAATTTAGGGGCTCGCTAATTCGATCCTGCACTCTAGGTTCTCCGGGTTGATCCGCGGATGAACGCGACCGCACTTTTACCGTTCCCGGTCTCGGTTCTAGGTGCTTGACCTCGCTTCCTGCCGGGCTGCGCTGGTCCTCCAATTTTCTACCCTCTCGAGGCGAGAAATCTGGGCTCCTTCTTCTCCTTTTGCTTAATCCCGACTCGAAGGGAGGTTGGCACGAAACGAGACACCTTTTTATATTCTCGCGGTCGAGGCGAGGACACGCGGCTTCTAATTGGATACTCCAATTAACGCGTGCCGCGCGGACAATCGGCGAATCGATTAGAAATCACCGCGATTATGACGCTTCGGTGCATCGAAGCGCCGAGACAGCTGACCGAGGCCCGAGATTTTTATCTGGACCCATCTTTCATTATTAAAATGAAACTAAATACCGAAGATGCGAGTCTAACGACCAACGGGCCCCGTCGCCAGTGGTGCTTCTTCGTGCGAATTTCGAAAGCGAAACGCTGATTTAGGAAACGGCAAACATACGGGCGATGCTCGATCGTGCGCGGAATGTGCAATTCTCAATCGCGATATCCGATCTCGACGTACGCGAATCGAAAGGGGATTCTCGGGGAGGAAAGAAAGAAAGAAAGAAAGAAAGAGAGAAAGGAAAAAAGAAAAGTGTCGAATCGGCCGGGCGCGTGCACCGCGCAACATTCCGAACGCCTCTCGGCGTTCTCGAAAATTTCAGCGAGATCGGCTGACAAGTTTTGACAACCTCTGAGGAGAGGCCTCGGGTCGTCCGACTCGTCCAGGATGAAAGACGAATCCCAGAGAACGTCGTTCCGCGGCGGGCCGAGATGATCGATGAGAGGGTCTGACCTACCAGTCGTCCCCGGGAACTCATCTTTAAACGCGGTCCGTCCGCTCGATTCGATATAATTATTTTACGTATGCGCGCCGCGGAACGAGCAACATCGTTTCGACTTTCGGCACACGTCAAATCCACTGTCACGCTCTACCTGCCCTTAATTGATCGACCGATCGTCGCGACGGACGTATCGATCGACGCCTAGCTCGGTCGCGGTATACATCCACGAGAAGGGTCCACGCTTTCTCACCTTCGTCCTTCTCGTTGTCGTCGTCCAGGTCCTCGGACAGATTGTCGTCCTCCTCCTCGTCGTCTTGAGAACGGTGCGACGCTTCTGCCTCGCTTCCGGAGTGTTCGCCCACGCTTCCGCTTCCCGCCGTCTTCGACAGGTTCAGCACAGGACTGTGACCGTTCGAGGAACCTGTCAACACAGTCGTTCGATCAATGAAACTACAACCCAGATCTCTCTAATTCATCTAAGAGTACGGACGTCGACGATCGACGACAATTGACGGATCTTGTTTGCTCCGGTGCGGTTTCCGTTTCCACGAGAGCTTTCCACGATTGATTCGCTCCGCTCCGCTCCTATTTGACATGCTAGCATTTTAATCCGGACGCGGACGGATACTGTTTGACCAGTGACGTCCAGGAATATCGTAGCCTCGGCCTCCGGCAGACCGTGGTCGATTAAGCACGGTCGACGCGGCCAAGGATTCCGTGGGGCCCACCGGACTAACACGATCGGATTCGAACTCGAAACGTCCAGGTTGTTGCCGCGATCGGGACGACGAGCGCGCACGCTCGCCATCGCATCGGGATAAAAGGTTCGATCGAACGGATTAAAATATTACGGGGAATCGGAAGAAAGGTGGAGCCGCACGGTGCCCGGTAACCCGATATCCGAGTTAATCTCTTCGGGGCCGCATAAACGCTCGGCCGGGCCAGCGACGAGAACGAAAGAAATCGTGAAAAGGACTGGTCCCTGAGTTGGCCACGCTCGGTTAACTCGGTGCTTCGAGGACTTGCCCGGAGCGGCTCCCTTTTCGACGCGATTTGCTCGAAATCGAGCCTCCGCGTCGGAGGGACGACGAAAGAAAGATTTTCTGCCGGATGAAAATAGCATCCTCTTCCCCGTGCAGCGGTGGATCCTCGATCGCCAGAGGAGAAGGATGCATCGTCCGCGCAACACTGCTCGGCCCGTAATACGTCTCGGCGTTATTCCCCGTATTATCGGCCGATTACAGTAATTACGGTAAACGAGCGTACGCGTATTTATCTTACCATTGTGCGAGCTCAGATCCCTGGGTTTTTGGTCCAACGCGAGTGCTCTCTCGGCGTCTCCTCTCTCCTCGCGGAGCCTGCAAGCAGACGTGGAAAAGCTTTAGTATCGATTCCGTGCGGATGCGAATCGTTCGAAGCGGAGGTGGACACGGCCGCGCTGCCCATTAATTAAATAATTATTCTAGTCGTCGAGCAAATGGTCCGCGTAGGAAGATAAGTGCCGGTCTCACCGTCGGCCACGCGTTCCATCCGATTATCGCCGTTAATCGATTCCCTACTTTTTTCCTTTTCCCCTGCGGAGCTGTCGCGCGATTCCCCTTTCGATTCCATCGCATCGGTCAGGTAGCGAACCGGACCTATGTCCGTATCCTCTTTCCACCGTTGGAGTTTCTCGTGTTACGACTTCTATCGCGAACCTGTTTCACGCGGATTCGAGTTCCCATTGTCAGAGGAGTCGGCGCGGCGTCTCGCCAGACTCCTGGACGCCTCCTTCGAGAGGCTGCTTTTTTTTTATTTCCCCCCTGCTCCACTCTCGGTTTCCTTCAATGTTCGACTTTACGAGTGCCGGGCTCGTTAAGCTGCGCAGGGCACAACGTTTATGCCTCTGCTCCGCGAAACTTTTAATCTCGCCCCTATATTGTTCGGCCCTAGTGGCACGCCAGCGCGGTAGCTCGGTTCTGGAATCGTTAAGATCCGACGTCGATCGGTCGTCGTCGCGGTACCGAACGCCGAAAGAAAACACCGCGACGCAGATGCGCTACCGCCGAATTACATTCCCCCGGTAAAAGTTCTCGTGGTCGTGGAATGTCGCGGCGAAGGATCCTCTTCGAAGACAACGACTGTCGAGAAGGGGTCGCCGCGCGGGTCGATGGGTGAAATTGAGCAAGACTGGGTAGGGTACTGGGCGGTCGATGCTTTTATCGGCAAGCTGGAGATCATCCGTGTATTTACGAATTTATTTTCCAAGAGAATGGAAGACGATGGGAGACGATGGGAGTTTCCTGCCCGATTAGACTCCCCTCTTGTCCTCCTCTATGGAGAATCTGCTTTCAAGTTCCGAGGTTTCTTTTCTCGGCATGAAAATTATTCTCCCGGGTGTACCTTTTTTTCAGGGCCGAGGGTGCCTTTTCGCACCTCGAATCGAACCGCGGGCCATTAAGTAAGAAGTTAATATCATTAAGCATAATATTGGGCGCATCTGGGAGCCGCAGAGCACTTACCGCCTCTCCCGACCACCCACCACCGCAAACCACCCTCTCCAGCGGCGCGCGAACCCGCGAAACCCTCCCGCCCCCTTCCTAGCCTCGACCGCTTCCTCGTTTCTCGACCCCTCGAACCTTAATTTTTTAATGAGAAAATGCTTTCAAAGAGCCGGAGAGAAATATCGTGCGTCTACGAGCGATAAGTTACGGTCGCGCGAAGCGGGCGAGGATCTTCTCTGCTTCTCCCTTTTCTCTTCGTCGACGACTCGTTTCCCCGCTTCAGGAGCGAGCCTTTCGAGTCCCAGAGAGAGAGAGAGAGAGAGAAAGCTAAGGCTCGTTCGGTGACCAATTTTACGAGGATTCAAAATTTTACCAAGAACTCGCTCCCTTTACGGGGAAACGCAGCGTCGGAATAGCAGATGCATCTCGACAAGCGGCTTCGACATCGAAACGACTTAATTTCGACGATAATTAAATTTTAATTGGTAATACGAGTCGATTAAGACGGCCGATGGGTATCTCGGTCCGCCTCCGTTCCGGCCTGGCCCCCTTTCTCGCTGACCATCGAAATCGCGCGAGAACTCGGTTCCAGTCGGGATTCAGCAGTTTCTCGGTGGCGAACGAGAAGAAGAAAAGGTTGAAATTACCGGAGGAGGGAAGAAAGGGTTAGGGAAGCCGAATCGCTTAGACGTCGCCGTAACCGGCAACAACCAGGGCGGGGTTATTAAATTTGTAATTAGTCGAATATTACAGCGAGTATCGTGGTGCGCGCGCCTCCGCGTCTTCACGGTTCCGGCCACGCTTGCGTGCGTTTAGTCGCGCGTTTACCTGACCTCGCGTGAGCAGACGCCTAGTAGACGACCGCGTGCACAGCCTCTGCATCGCGTTAACACTCGTACATCATGGATTTCATTACGCGTGCCTACGGCTTTCCGTGCCGCTTGTCGCTGCTTGTCGCTGTTTGTCGCTGCTTGTCGAATAATTACCGATCACAGCCACCCACAAATTCTTCGCAGTATTCCCGTGTTGCTCTTTCTGAGTCATCTTTGAGGAGAATGCTTCTTTCGCACCCTTTCGTTCCGTCGTACAAAGACGCGGCTTGGGTATGGCCTATCGCAGATTCGGACGCATCCTAGACCAATTTTCAAGCAGTATCCATTAGCGTGGCGCGGTGCGTACGCGACTAACAAGTCGAACGAGCGCTGCCCTTCTCCGGATCTTTGCCTTTAATTTTGATTCGGTAATGACGAACTCTGCGGGGATTCCTTCCCCAATGCTCGGGAACGAGCGGTCCGCTCAGCGGGAGTTCGTTAACGGGCGTATTTCGAACGCGAAGAAGCGCAGCCTGCGATTCCAGATCGCTACGAAGAATCGGAGGAAACACGTTCGCGAGTCTAGCTCACCTTCGACCATCTGCGTCCCGCTGAACTGAATCGTAGTCTCAGCTTCTTTCCGATAGTGCACGGGATGTATATTTAGCCAGCTCTCCCGCACCTCTCCGACTCAGGTGCGAATCGAACGGGCGACGATTGACCGACGGGACGACGCGCCGTCGTAACTTTAATTACGTTTCTGGAATTCGAGGCGCGATTCTGTTACAGTTTCGGCGGTCCAGGGCCGAGAGTCTGTCGCAAAATTTCCAGCAAGTCGAAATAATAAACGAGCCAGAGGGAGCTGGTAACGGGATCCAAAGTGCGTGATCCTCGAAATGCCACCCTCGCTGCTGTGACATTCGAGGCGAAAGGGGTTCTTCGGGTCTCGTAACGAGTTTCGCTACAGCGAGCCTCCATCCTGCGAGTGTACTCCTTATTTCGCCGCCTTGCCTTCGCGTTGCGTTGATAATTACGAGTGAAGCGAGCCACTGGGCGATCGTGTTACCAAAAAGATGGAACAAGGCGTCGCGCCGCGCAGTGAGTTTCGACCCAGTGGCACCTTCTTCTTGCGGCGAATTCGATTCCCACGTGGCCGGGGTGGACGCGCGAGGGAAAACGTCGGACCCGAGCAAACGAAGAGCGACTGGATAGACGGAAAATATGAGCGGCATAATTCAAGATAGGGCGGGGATAGAAATTGTCTTGGAGATCGAGAGCAGGCGCTGCCACTGCCGGGACGAAAGGGGCCCGGGAAAGAATCGAATTACGCTCGATACGATCCCATCGCCCCTGCCTTTTCGATTTCAGTCGGATCCGCTCGCAAATATTACTCAACGTATCGGCAGACGGACAGCATTTATCAAACCGTGCGCGATCGCTCCGACTCGAGGGAGCTCTGGCCGATTCAATCAACGGATTCCTCGGATTCCAACTTCTCTCGCTGGTCGATCGAATCCATTCCGTCGAACGAGACTTCCGAATCTCAATTCGATATCAATTCCCATTCGCCGGTGACTCGCGCTACATTCGTCTTACAATTAGTTAACGTTTCGACGCATTCCGATTCAAGATTTACCGTCGCGATCCGAGTTATGCAAATCGCCACGCTCCGATATTTTTCTTGCCGTCGGCGTCGCGGCGCTAATTTTCCATCTCGATTGAATCGGCACGCTCGAGGCAGCGATTAAATTTCCGGGGCGAATGTCGTTCCGTTTCCCGGGAACTCGTTAAAGGCCGGCGCCCGTACTTATGCAGATTTGATCCCCGAGTTCGGAGGTGGATAATCGGGCGACATGTAGCGCCAACGAAAAGGGAATTCTCCCCCCCGGTTAATTGCGACGTTTACGCGACTTGATTGTCATCGGGAGAAGATCTTTTAGGCTACTTGCGACGGCAATACCGCGCGGCGTACGCGAATCCTCGCCGCGACAAAGGCCACCCACGGTGCCGTGGCTGAATCAACCGAACGCCCAGCCTCCTCTATCTCCGTTTCGAATTCCCCTTCCTCGTCCTCTCCGACATTCTCTCGCCCTTCTTCTCACCATTTCCCTGCGCATCACCCTGTGCATCTCTCTCTCCGAGGTGGATCCTCGCGAGGGAACGCGATCCTGCTCCCTCTCGGCAGGTTTCTTCTTCCATTTTCCGTTTCGCCACTCGGCCCGCTTGACTAATAGATCTGAGCAGCAGTCACGACACAATCGAGCGCAGACTACTACCGCTGCCAACTTTGTATCAATCCGCGGATTTCGCCGCTCGTCCCTGGTAACGAGACGTGATAAATGACAGGGCCCTCGGCCCACCGACGATTGAGATTAATTTCTCGTTGTACGTCTTGCAGCGGGCTTTAATACGCTCGCGGTCGAGTTGATCCGTAGCCAAACTGGCCTAACCCTCGGCACGGAATGAGACAGAGGTGCTCCCCCTGGAAATTGTGCGAGGGAAAAGAACGAAACGATCCACGTCGACCCCTGGATTTACGCGCGTTCACCTTGAAAAATAATTTCAATTTCGAGGGAGGACCGATGGCAGTGCGTCCAGCAGTAACCCCGATGTTTCTTCTCCTCCTCGCCCTCCGTCGCCCTCCGTCGCCCTCCGTCGCCGTCTGTTTCTCGCTTCCGTTTTAGGATAATTTCCCGAGCAATCGATAAGACGCAGCGCGTGCAGGCAGGAGGAAAAGACGAACGCTCGTCGAACGGTCTCCTTACGTTCCCCCGTCGACGTTACGACGAACGGGCGAACGGGCGAACCAGCTAATTATGTATCCCCTGCGGGACCCCCGCAGACAGGAAATGAGACTACTCGAGTTTCTATTCGTTCCACATCCATACAAACATAGTCGGTGGAGCGCGTGCCCGCGCAAACACGTACACGCGAGCCGAGCTGCGTGTGTTGAAACGCTCCGGTTGGAAATACAGTCGGATTAAGCCGGGCCTGGGATCAGATACCGCGCGCCGCGCCGGTGATAACCTCCGACTTTATATCCGAGCAGGACAGCGGTTTAATTAGACGACGACGCCTGAGATTCCGGCTAGAAACGTTGATCGAGCTAAATTGTTTTCTCAGTCGCTCGCCCCGGCCTGCTCCCGCCCAGTTCACGGTGCAGCGGTTCGCTCCTTCTCTATTTCGCTTCCGAATGGCTTCCGGGGCTGCCGAGGGAAGACAATGCCGATCGACCGGTCAGATAACCCACCGTTTAGACGAACGACTGCCCCGGCTCGGCCTTTCGAGTCGTTGGCTAGCGCGAGGTTGACGAACGATCCCAGCACGCCTCGCGAAAAAGAAACCACTTGCGGGGAAACGGGAAAGAGAGCCGAGGAACTCGCGAATCCGACGCGGACCGAAGAAACGAGCTGCGAACGAATAATTGTTTGTTTATTGCGATACTAAGCGCTTTTTATTCCCCCCTCCGCGGTAGGCTGGCCGGAAGGCTGGCCGGTTGGCTGGCCGGTTGGCTGACTACGCGCGGGTATAATCTCCTTCTTGCGACTCTTTTTTTTTTCTCTAGCGCGCGCCGCGCCGGCCGTTAATAGAAGCACGATACCGTGGTGTAACATGTGGCTACGATTTCACCAGGGACCCGAGAAAAATTTACTATTTTTCCCATTTCCTCGGCTCGTGTCTCTCGCAGGTCCGCGACGATTCAGCCTCCGATATAAAAAAAAAACAGAAAGACGCAAAAGACGCAAAAGACGCCGCTTTGTTAGCAGGCCGTTCCAAATTTGCAGCAGCACGCGCGCGTTGGGGAAAAATCATTTATCCCGAAAAGATAGGCGGTTCGGTGAATCGCGCTCGTGGACGATACGTCATCCCCTTTGGCGGCTGACGTTCGCCCCCTCGGCTGCCTCGGGGCGAGAAAGCCTCGAAAGCATTTTTCAATTCCGCGAAACTTTACGATAGATATCTTCCCCACGAGAGAGAGAGGCTACCGTCGGTCGGCCGCTTCGCCAGAAACATTTGTACATAAATCTGAAAATTATGAGCCCGTTCTCCGTCCGTTCCCGACCCTCCGCCCCTCGTAGCCCACCGGCCATATGCCAGCCAACGCGTAACGGAGAGATAACGCGTGGGGCAACCCCTCGCGAAGGCAACCGCAGCCGCACGGCTGCGTATGCGCGTGAAACTGCAGTCTTGAATCTCTCTCCCTCGAATCTGTTCCCGTTCCCCGTTCCCCGTTCCCCGTTCCCCATTCCCGAGAGCGGTGTCGCGGCGAAAGAGCCATCCGGCATAAATCAAGATTCGTGGAAAATAAAAATCACTTTGGCGGCGGATCGGTCGATTAAGGGCCATCGATGGTCGCTGTGGGAGCTGAGCTCCACGGATATCCACCCCTGAGAGTGGAAGCAGAAAAAAGGAGAGAACGCGGCGAAGCTTATCGCGGTTTCAAATGGGCCGATTCCACGGGGGTGGCGACATCGAACCGAAATCGTGGCCCGGCCATTTCTACCCCGATTCCATTCCCTTTTTTATTTTCTTCTCCTGCCCCTTCTCTCCGTCGGGGCCCTCCGCGACAACCTTCTTCTACCTTTCGTTCTAATTTGATCACGGGACAGTGTCAAGCGTGCGATTAAAATCTAGTTCGTTTTCCATTGAGACGAGGGTCGTAGATTTGCGTAAGGTTCACCGGCGATAAGTCCACCGTTCGCTTCGTGGACGGGTCGCTGCTCAGCCGCCAGGCAATGCGCAAATAAACTCACGAATCCCCTTCGTATACACTCCAGCCAAGGTCCCCCTGGTCGTTCCGTACCTTCGAAGTAGATCGAAGAAAAATATGCCGTACGAGAAGAATAAAGAACGATCGGGGGTGTTCCGCCATCGGCAACCCTTAAGCTGGAGCGCTTAGATATTCTAGAATATTCTCACGGAAGCCAGATGAGAAAGAAACCTCCCCGGTGTAGAGCAGGAGAAAATACTGGGCACGCGGGACGATCGTTTATCGAAAACGCGACCGGTATCTGTCGCGTGGAAATCTGCTTCTCCCCGATAGAGCGGAACGCACACCCCTGCGCGACGCGTGTGCGAAAATACACGCGTAAAAGGCCGCTTATCGGGTTTGCGCAAGAATAGGATTCGACAACGCTTCCGAAAGCCATAACCGAAACGGTAACTGCCACCCTCTGACTGATCGAACTTATTCTTTTCCTTCGTTCCGCCAGCCTTCGTCTCCTACTGTCGCCACCTCGTCGATAATATTTTCCACGGGCCGCGTCTCCCTCTGCTCTCCTACTATTTTTCTCGAAAATTCAATAGACAAAATCGAATATTTGCTACTCGTCCACCGTGCCTCTCGCTCCCGTCTGTCCATAGCTCGCTCCTTCTACTCGACCGTCGAACCACCTGTCCAGAGCTGGACAAGGCCCGTCCGAATAAGCGCGCTCTACAGACGCCGCAGGAAACAATTACGCCTCGTCGGAAAAGCAAAGGGTTTCGCGTTTAATTGCGCGTGAGATTCGCGACAGACCCGCGTCGCGCAGTGGTCCGTAACCGTAAAAACGCCAACTGAATTCAATTTTTCGACCTCCCTGGAAATTGAACATATAACGGGGATTAAATAACATCCTAAACGCGCATTTGTATGTGCAGATTCTGCATCCCATTGGTCCAACTATTTTCGTATCAGCTGTGCAATTTCAATTAAGCTTTCCGCAGACTGTCTATCTCGATGATGAAATCAGTATTGCAAGAGTAGTCGTATCGACTGCAACAAATTTTCTTTACTGCTACCTGAGAGATAACTCGAGACCAGAGAACATTCAAGTAACAATAATGAGTGAATCATTTGTCGCAGTTATATTCTATAGCTCGACGGCTACCTAAAATCTATCTATTCGCAATGACTAATGTGCGAATAACAGTTCTATGAATTTAGTTTGTGTTTCACGGTTTCGTACCGGTGTGCGTCGCCGCGTTCACCTTCGCGCTTTCTCATCAAGTTCCGCTTAATTTCTAACCCCTTCGCGTCCCAGTGTGTCTGGAAGGGTGGGTAGGAACGCGGGAGAGTATATTAAGCGACACTCGGAATTACAAATAACAAATTGCAATTTGATTCCCCGCACGGTCGGTCGGCACTCGAGCGGACGGGCTGCCTCGTCGGGGCCGGGGGCGCAATTTATCATTACCGTCGACAATTTCGCTGAGGACCTTGCGATTCCGATTCCGATTCCGATTCCGATTCCGACTCTCGATTTCGCTCGGGGCGGCAAGTTCTCTCGATTTCAAGGAAGGTGGAATTCGCGGCGCAGCAGCGATCCACTCGCGATCGTTCCCTTCTCGTTCCGATCGTGCATTACGAACCCGCATCGCGATCCCAAATAAACGGGTAACCGTTGGGAGGTGGAACAGGGGGCGAGAGCCGCGAGAACCCGGGGTAGGGGAGTGTAGCGCGTAGAAAGGAGGGCTGGGCTAGGGTTGAGGGGGCGAGCGGAGCGGTTTATATGGCTAAAGGCGCATCCCCCGAGCCGTATCGATCGTTGACTTTAAAATTCAAAGAGACCGACAATAGCTTCCCTTTCCGCCGGGCCTCTGTACTACAATATCATATTCCGTTCCTTTCGTTTCATTGTCTGGTAAAGCCTGCGCTAATAATAAAAGATTGCTACCCTGGAAGCAATGCCTAGGAAGGGAGAGAGGGAGCCGGTTAAAGGGAGAGACGAGGCTAGAGACAAGGGAGTGGAAAACGACCAACGAAGGGGGGGAGAAAAGACACGCGCGCTTGGCAGAGAAACGGTGGAACGGCAAGAGTCAGGAGGCTTTCACTCGGTCGAGTCTTCCCAAGTTCGGTGCTACATCATCCAGATAGCCGGCCCATAATGCTTCGCTGAAAAGTTGCTCGAATTCTGCGCGAATTTAATATTCCGCGCACGACCGCCCTTTGTGCCTCTTCGCCGAGATCCTCGCGTTCGCGTGTTCGTGTCGCCAAGATTCCAGGTGAACTTTCGGGAACCCTACCGTAGAAAGCACTCTCCGAGCAACGAGTACACCGAGGAACAACGTATAGGTATATCGTCCGCGTTGCTCGCGATTCCGGAAAATTGAGATTCTTTTCTCCCCCGCGTCTCCGTATCGTGGCTCGATTTCGCGAAACTGTATTTCGCCCGGCGACGATCCCACCGGAGCAAAGGAAACGACAAAAGGAAAAGCGGGTGGAGTGTTCGCGTTCGAATTACACGCGTAACGGGAACCGAGAGAAAGAGATATTTGCCGGGACCGCGGATAGAGGGGCGGATGGAATCAAAGGGGACGCAACAATAGACGATCATATTAAATCATAAATGTAAACGAAGATGGCAATGGGAAGGGCGAAAGCTCGCGCACAGTCGGATAATGAAAGTTCCCGATCCCCGAGCCCCACGGCGTAACTAGCTAAGCGATATAAACGCGACGGCACGCTTTCCCGCGAGAGGGCTGTCGAGAAAATAAAACCGCCCCAAAAATAAGTACGCGAAGGCTGGAAAGGAGAGGAGACTATCCTGCGTACCCGCTGGATAGTTGGGATCGGCGGCGCACAAACGCGCGTGCAACGCGATCGCGAGCTGCGCGCACCTGAGCCGAGATTAAACGTTTCGAGGGATACGAAATGAAATATTTAGCGATCCTGGGGGCTCAAACGGGGCCCACCTCCCTATTCCCTTTGTCGGCGACCCGTTAGCCATCGAATCGAGCCGGAATGCGCTAACCCCTTGTCACCGCGCGACGCGCGTCCCATCGTCTCGTCCTTTCCGCGACGACGATCGCGCACGGACAGTGGCAGCCGTTCGATCGACTTTTCCTCGGATCGACTACTCTTGGGATCGATTCTGCCGCAAGACGAGAACGCGAACCGTCGTCGAAATACGGGGAGAAACCGAAGGCGATAAAGAGTCGCGGAGAAAAAGGTTGGAAAGAAAGAAGAAGGGAAAGGTCGAGTCACCGGGGGTGAAGGAGAAGCGCGCGGATTAAGTCGTGTGAAAATTCCTGATAGACGGCGATGGTTAGATCGATCGGGTGAGTGTTTTAGTCGGGAAACGGCTGGAGTACGTTGAATGGGCCGGATTGAAACGTCGACGCCGTGAATAGCGGTTTCGGAGAAATACATTAGCGCAATGTGAAGGGTTACTTCGGAAAATAAAGTAGAAGAACGGAGCGCGAGGGATTGCTTATCCCGCTCCGGGTGCTCGATCATTCTTTCGATACGGGAGCGTCGTTCCATCGCGAAGCTCTGCGAGATTTTCAGCTCGCAGCAATCCAATAAAAGGAGCCCCTGTCGATTTTAGAATGGGTGGAGTGCAATCGGGATTGCACTTTGCCGAACCTCGCAGCATGGCTGAGGAGATTTGCGAGTGTGCATTGTCAAGTCGCGCGGATTGGGCTCGGCGAGTAACGGTCAAGCAGGTGCATTACTCGGGCGAATGGTTTACGAGAATTTTATTGTCGGCCCCCGGTGTTCAGCGGTCGTATTTAAGGTTTCATCCCGTCGCCTCCGCCTTGCCCCTATCTCGGTGTTCACCGAGAAAGGGTTAGGATTTTATTTTTCAAACGCGTAAAAGGGCTGCGAGGGGGCCCACGTTTCATAAAAGTCGTCTGGAACATACGTTCCCGTAGATTATTGCCGGGAGCGCGAGCCGACACCGACGTATTATTTTATTTATTATTTCAGTTTAAGACGCGTCTTCGTTCGACGAAGGATTAAGGCGGATTCGCATAAAGAACAGGAGCGCCGTTTCGCCTCACCTTTGAATGCGACCGTCCAGCGAGCCGGTGTACCCCTTTGCTTTCCCGTCAACCACTCCCACACGCTTGCTTTTAATTAAACTTGCCAGCCAAAATGTTTCGAATCGTTCGAAACCAGAGGAAGAATTTCGCAAGCTAAAATGAACGGCGAGAGCTAAGGTCGACCTCGAGAACGCATTTGGACCCGCATTTCGATTATTCTCCCCCGCGTGGCTTTTCGAATAAATCGCGCTCCCGAGGAAAAGGAGCAACGGGTGTTGGTAAAATTAAGGAAGCCCGCGATCGCGTCGGTAGAACGGATTCGCGTAACATCTTCGAGGGACAAGAAGCGATGAGAAGCGAAGAGGGCGGGGGGACAGCAGCTGCGACATCGGGAAATTACGAGGTGGCTGTGGAAGTAGTCGCTCCTTAGAGGAAGCGTTGACAAATGACGGAGGCAACTTTTATTATTTTAGATGTCGGCCCATCAGAGCTGCTCGCACCGTTACGACTCCGCGAACCGACCGAGATGTGTTTTACATACATTTCGCAGCAGCCTCTGGGAGCCGGCTACAACACCCCCTTGACAAATGGCTCGGGGTTTTATTAGACCAACTTTTTAAGCTACTCCCCCGGCGAAGGCGCGGTGCTCGCGTCGAAATAAAGATAAACTCTGCCAGCTCGTTCCATTCCCGCTCTTGGTTGATCTCAAGCCGTGCTTGCTTATTTACTCGTGTCCAGGATAAACGGGACAAGCAATTTTGGTACAATGCCAGAGAACTATTACATAGGGTAATTTGGCTGTGAAAGCATGGGAAAGTATACAAGGGATCGGGTACTTTGCAGCGAGTCGACGTTTTGTCGGCGCGACGTTCAACAACCAAAAGCTCCGCCATCGTTTCCAGATGTTGCGAGTGTACAGCGATCAAAGAAAATCCCTTCAAGTATACACTCTTAGCGTTAACAGCCAGACTAGAAACGTGTCCGGGAAACGAATAGTCACGTCGCGATCGTCCATCGTCCATCGTCCATCGTCCATCGTCCATCGTCCATCGTTCGCCGGGAACTCGAATTTTCCGTGAACGGATCGAAGCGCAACACCGTAGGCGAGAGGAGAGAGAGAGAAGAAAAAAAAAAAGTCGAACGCACGTTTCGCTCGAGAACATATTTACGCGGCCGATGACAAATGGTTTTTAGCGGCGCTGTGGGTGGATAGGAGAAGTTCGGGACACCCGCTGCACTCCCGGAGGGGCCGTCGGAGCGCGAGGGAGAACGCGCGGCGGCGTGTGGAGGCGTGTGGTGGCGTGTGGAGGCGGCGGGGACGGGAAGGAAAGTGGTTCGCAGATGCGCCGTGACTGATGGTCCCTACTTCCAGATGTACTATATACCGCGGTACTTTTATCGGCGCTTGTTTGTTCAGCGAGTTTCGAAATACCAGTGGCAACGGCGTGCCGTCGCCCCGGATCGTACCGGGCGGCGAGAGAACGCGACGGTTGTATAGAGCACAGAGCACAGAGGCGAGATAAAGAAAGAGAGGGAAGAAAGGGTGGACGCGGCAGAAGGAGGCGGCGGAGGTACCGGAACGCAGCGAGCGACTGCAATTACCGTCGACGCGGCGCGCCAGGGGGAAAAAATGATGCTTGTATCAACGGCGATACACGCGTGTATTTGCGTGTCGCGACCACCACGCTAAGGCTTTCGTCGTGCTCGATGATGGACGTCTATCACGTGAGACAACGATCGCGCTTCCCCATACATATACATACGTGTACATAGTTCCGACTCGCTCTCTCCATCTCCGAAATTCCTCGCGACCGAACTGGATCGTCGTTCCGCTACCCCTCTCTCCGCCACGGGAGAATATATCGAAGAGCCACGAGCAGTTGTTTCCGAGAGGGTGATCGTCCTCGCCGAACGAAAGGGTTTTTCACGGAAGGGGAGAAAGTGGATCGGCGGATTTCGGACGATCAATTAATAAGAGGAGGATCGGCCACTTTTCATCCGGGGGAGCAACGCGCCCACGCGTTGCTATGTAAATTGAAGAGGTTACACGGTTTTACATATTTCAACAGATTCGCGGGGGCAAGGGATGCGGCAGGGAAGACGCAGGAAAAGTGGAGAGGGAGACGAGCGAGAGGGCCCCGGTAGCCACTCGAAAACCGCGGGCGAAGCGTTTTGTCGAGTGTTTTATGGAAAGCTTTAGAATTGTAGATTTTCTCTCTCTCCGCTGCGCTGGCAGCGCTGGCAGCTCTGGCAGCTCTGGCAGCTCTGGCAGCGCAGCCACCGGATTTATGATAGCCGCCGCGAGAACCAACGGCCCCGTCGCTGCTGCTACTTTCAGCGCAGCCTCGATAATATAAAAGGATATTATTTAAATTCTGGCAAATTCCACCGCGGGTGGAAGTGCTTGCCGGAGTGGCAAGGGAAGTCTGCTCGGACACGCGTGCGGTCCGCGGCCGCTTCTGTCGGGCGACAGTTTTTCCACCGCCTCCTTCCGCATAATTCGTGTCAGAAACACTTTAAACCGATGATCAATGGATACAATCGGGGGAAAGCGTTCGGTCCTTCTCGAGGGGCGAGGAACGGCCGACGTCTGGATGTCGTTTGCTATTGGATTTCAATTGGGAAACGATTACCCTCCTCCTCGAGTGACCGTTTTCGGCTCGTTTGTCATCGACGTTTCCGAGCCTCTTTTCCGCCCCGCTCTCTCGGCGTATTATCGAATCGGTGGCCGATTCGTCGCCGCCGCTGCAGCGCTGGTCATTTCGAATAATCGTGCGGAGCAGCTTCCTCGCCGCGAGATGATTGAATTTTCGATCGTTCCATAACCTTTAGAGTCCCGCTACGTGGCTGCGTGGCCACGCGGCGAGGGTCGCGTATTTGTCCAGGGCTGACCTCTCTGGGGTGAGCGCACCCTTCGTCGCGCGCTCTGGCCCACGAGGATCGTCGAGGGCAAAAGGTAAGCCACGCGGTGCGTACACGCACGGAAACCACCTTCCGGATGGACACTGCAAATATTAGTTCATTACCAAAAGTGCCGGTGAAACCGGGCCTGCGAACCATAGCGCCGCGGAACCGCAGGAACGTTCGTCCGCGGTTTATTTAACGACACCCTTCCACTGCTTTTCAATCAACCTCCCCATCGTTTCTTCCGCTCGCGCTTCTAGGCGTTGCTCTCTTCCTCGTTTCGTCTGCTGGACAATTCCGGTCGGAGGTTTTTCCATTCTCGTTTCGCGACGAATATCAATCGAAAGCCCTGCCGATTCGCGGCGACTCGCGGCGATTCGCGGCGATTCGTCGCGACGGTCGAGCGGAAGTGCACGGCAGAATCGCATGCTAGTCGACCGTAAATAAGAGTACGGATCCACGCGTAGAAGGTTAGGCACTGCGTGCGGGCTGTCTGCTGTTCGTGCGTGCGCGAGGGCAACGGAGAAGCCCCGCTACGTAATATACTGGCGTGTGCGCACCGCCGAAGGGAGACCATTTAATAACAATATATCTTGGCCGTCGCGAAGGTACACGAGAGCCGCGTGGAAATAAGGACAAAGAAGGGAATCCTGCCATGCGACAGGAATGATATTTTACCATTAGAATCGGTATTCCATCGGATTAACGCGGCCTTCCGTTCCTCGCTCCTGGCTACTACCCTTGGCAGTGCCGTGGAACCGCGTCGTCGACGACGCGAAGCGACGCGACGCCGATGAGACAAATTAGTCGGCAGCTCGTTAGTCGGGAACTTCGATTCGCCCACGAAGACGTTGACGTCTTTAACGAGATCGCGTCGGGGGAGTAAAAAAATCGAGGAAAAGGAAACAAGATGGGTGACAATTTTACGGCACATTAGCGGCTCGTGGGTGGATACCGGTGTTCCAAACACCACGACTAATTATGTTTTTCAATTAATCATCGCGTTTTGTCGCGCGACCAAAGTTTACACGGCCGTGCTCGTTACTCGTTACCGGACGACGACGCGGGCTCTAATAACGCTCTGCCCGTCCAAGCGACGCGACAAAGTACACGCCCCTAAGAAACAGCCGGCTTCTTCCTCGTTATCTTCCGTCGACTCGACGACGGCTATCGAAATAATCGTGGCTCGGGGTTCGCCGCGGCGCAAATGACCCGGAAACTATCAGCATCGCCGAGTTCCACGAACCGTTCTTTGCTCCCTAAAAATACGGCACGATAGGAAACGAGCGCGGCGAGAGCAAAAAGCGCGTCGTTAATTTCGTAACGCTAATTATGGGTCGAAATTGCTCACTCGGCCGAGCTATCGAGAGGGGGCGATAAGTGATTCGTTGCCGAGTTAATAAAATAAATGCTCCAGAGGCGGTCGTTCGGAGGTGACGACTCTTTTTCGCGATCTCGAGAAGGCACCCTGTCGCGAGTCGTTGACTCCTGCTCCCTTGCGCGAGCTTTACGAGTCGAGAGACTTTACGAGTTCTCCTCTCCTGTCGTCCTCCGTTCCGACCTCCGTTCGAGCTCTCTCGGCATCCGCTTTCGTCGAGGGACAGAGAATACGTTCGATAGAACGATTTGGCTGGATCGAAGCGCGAAAGGCCGAGGGCAATTTGTACGATCGTCGAGTCCTATCCAGCCCGGAGATCCTTCGTCGTCGTTTCGCAACAGGGTCGTTAGAGGGTCTCGCTTTCGGGTCGGGAAGTTTGGCACGAGCGGCCGATTCGAGGAACGAATCTTTGTCGCGTCCTATCGACGATTTTTGTCTAGACCCCGAGCCCACTTTTTCGATTCGGCATTCTTCGACGAATAAGCAATTCGATGGTTCCGTGGAACGATCCCCACCCACGCCAAATTCGAGCACTAAATCACGCGAGTGCTATTATGGGATGGCCGGAGGTGATGAACCGTAGAAACGTCCGCGAACGGCAAAATGATCGACTCAACGTTCGCGTCGATACTAAGGAAGACGAAAGGAACGGCGTGACTAATGCTCGGGGAAATCGTCAGCTAACCCGCTATTATTAATTTCGGTTTTGCCATTCGGAGGAATCACGAAAAGACTCTCGGGAGAGAGGAACGGAATGGAGAGGGTAATTAGCGTATCCCCCAGATTGCGGGCCGCTGACAAGCCGACGCCTAGAGCCGCGTGTGACGGTATTAATCATAATGCACGTATTTGCACGCGAAACGCGGCTTAGATGCGCGCGTGCGTGTCGACGTGCTGACAGTTCGTTTGAACGCAATTAGCGCGCCGCTTGATAGTTGTCGGGTCGAGGTTTGCTATCGCGGAGAACGATCGTCGAATCGAATTAACCGTTTCGTCGCGCCGCGCCGTTCCGCTCTCGCGAAACGGTCCACTGCGCTTCCACTCGAGGAGTCCTTTGCGCTTCTTTTTAATCCTCGTCTATCCCCCCCTGCGTCGACACGAATCGCGACCGAGGGGCGAAGCTCTCCCGGTAGCGAGAGGATTCGTCTCGAATTAAAGCCGAAAAGATGAAACGTTTCTTCAATTTTGCGTCGAATTTGGTAGTGCGCGAAAAGGTGAGGAAAATTGGATAGGTCACCGCGTATCGGAATTAGAGGGGCAAAGAGCGAGCGAGGAGCGAGGAGCGGGCGAAGATGGATCGAGAACGACGCTCGTAACGGCGGGGCTCAACTTTATGAATATTATTTTCCAGCAGATGTCCCCGGCGATAGAGGCTCGTCGACGTTGTCGTCGTCGTTGTAATTAATGACGTCTTCGGGGGAGGCCGGCGAATTCACGGAAAGGAGAAGAAAGGCTCCGGAGGAGGCGGAGAATTTCCGAGGCAACTCGGTCCGGACGAGCCGGCGATAAGGAAGCCTCGGGGCAAAATTTGCGTGGCTGGGTGGGAAACGGCATTGCGCGAGAATTATCCCGAAATGACGGGGTAGTTTTAAGGGCAGGAAGGCAGCATTAGCGCATCGATGCCGCCGCGCCTTCTGCCATCGGCCGGACCATTAATATTAGTTAGTTTACGGCTGAGGCCGCCGAGTTCTCGCCCCTTCTGCCCCTTCTGCCCCTTCTGCCCCGATACAGAACACGAGACAGAGGTCCGAAAGAGCGGCGGATCTGCCAGGCGTATCCGACTTTTTCGAGGACCCCGATTTCTGGCTTACGAGATTTAATTGTCGGGATTGGCGGAAAGGCAAACGAGACGAGCGAGACTTCCACGGTGGTATTCTTCGGGTTTTCGGTGTCACGGGACTCGGCTGGATTACCGGCAACGAATCATTGGGATTAGAAACGTGGCGCGCGGGTGGATTTTGCCGACTCTCGAAAGAAGGCGGGAAGGGAGAGAGAGAGAGAGAGAGGGCCGTGGTGTCGAAGCAGAGGGCGAAGGAGAGGGCGAGCCAGAGGAGGGTGGAGAAGGTGATATCCACGGGCGTGAGCTCCGTGAGCTTGTAAAATCAAAAGGACAAACAATTAATAACCCCGGTACCGACGATTAATCAGAGTTTAACTCGCAGTTAAATACTCGACGGGCCTGGAGGGCGGAGGGTGGGTGGGAGCGACTGAAACGCGTAGCCATCCATGGCACGGAAGGGATACGGTCGAGGGTACGGTGCACACAGGATAAACAAAGGTTTACATCAGTGTCAGTCGCAACAAGTCCGAATTCGTCTAGGGTTCTCGGCATGAATATTCACGGTGCTCGCCCGTCCGCCCCTTCCAGTCTCCATGCGCGCCAATTCGACCCTCCTCCTCCCCACGCCCCATTTTCTGCCCTTCGCCACCCCCGACCTCCGCTTCCCTCCGCGCTGCTCTGTAACGGCTCCGCACGGCTCCGCACGGCCTCGCGACCATTTGCCACCCCCTGTGATATCCATCGAACGGCTACCAGTCAAAGGCTGAAATCACAATACGCGTTTGTCCGGTTGACGAAGTCGACTCGACCGGGTGCCGCTAAAGCAAATAGAAGGAGACGGAAAGAGAGAGGGGGAGAGAGAGAGAAACGCGGGGGTGACGCGTGCGAGCGAAGCGAAGGGAGCTGCGAGGAGATGCGAGCCAGTGGTCATTGGCTTTGAATTGGAAATTACGTTTCGACCGGTCGAGTGTCGATTTTCGCCCCCGCATTAACAGCTCCGGCCCGAGGGTTCGCACCTTGCGCGTGCATCGTCGTTCGTCTCGATCCTCGATCGCTGCCAGAGTAACCGGCGGAACTTGGCGGAACTTGGCGCAACTAGTCGTCCCACGGAGACGAACCATCCACGGGGGAGGAAAGTTCGAACCCCGCTTTCACGCGGCTAAACCTCCCCGGGGCGCCTCGCGCGAAAGGAACGAGGCTGTTGGGTCGCGCGAGTATTTCGCAGTCAGTCGAATGATTTAATCCCCGAATGATGGACGGGCACGTCGCGACGATGATCTGCGTTCCGTGAAGTGACAAGTGGTTAGGATCACGGGGAAACCTCGGTGGCGGATGACGGTGGCCGATGCACACCGGGTTAGAGGGTGACCGCCGGTGGTCGACGTTGGTGTCGCGTCGGTGACGGGATCGGGCTACCGGCGGATGGATTTGAGGACGGCGGGAAGGAGGGTACGACGCTCGCACCGTACAAATCATGCGGGCATTACAGCGTCACGCCTGGACTCAACCTGTCGCGCGACGGTAATGCTGATTTATCGGACGCGGAACGGCCACGCGTTTCCCGCCTCGCGGCTCATTTTTCTCCCCGAACGATTCGGCGCGGCGATCGGCAAACTCCGAACTAGCTGCGTATGGCGCGAGCTTGCCCTGAACCGAACCGTGCCGATTATCCTAAGTACACACTTGCATTTTTCCTCCTACCTTTCGAGATGTCTGATAATATCTTCGTAGGCAGTTCGGCAGTTCTCCCAAACCGTCCCGGACCTGTGGATCACAAAATAAGCGACAGTTGAGATACGGGGGTGGAAGAAGAACGCAAAGGGCCGAAACGTCGCGTCGGTCGCGGGAAAGAAGAAAAAAACTGTAGAAGAAAACGCGTTCTCGCGCTCGAGAGGAGGCTGGGATGTAACGGGGGGTGGGGGGCTCGAGTTGATAAGCGAATCGGTTAATTAGAAGCCTGCCACGGGATATCCTCGAGGAAAGTGGATCCGCGGGGTTGATTAAGAGTCCTCCTCGTTCCGTCTCGTCTTTCGTTTGTCCTTTGATTCGATCGTGGCTGTCTCGGCCTCGAAACGAACACGCTTTGAAGTCGTTGATTAAAAAAGACGTCGCTGGCCCCCGAGTTCGGCTAATTTGCCCGAGATATCGAGCGTCGAGAATCCGTGCACGGGCCAATGGAGAAACTGGTAGACCGAAAGGCAAAAAATAAGACGGGGAGGTAATCGAAGGACGTCGCATGGCAAGAGCGATTGACGCGAGGAGGAAAGTTTGCGGCGTGGGCGTCTGGCCGGAAGGAAGTTCCAGTTGCGAAAGGTGGGCTAGGATTCGTGCGAACCGGTCGAGGAGGTCGAGGAGGTCGAGGAGGTCGAGGAGGTCGCCGCGACAAGGAGCAAGGGCTCGGGACTGAATTAGAGGGTGGCGATAGAGGGCAACGGCGCGGTGACGGCGCGGTGACGGCACTGTGCGCTAGGATGGGGTTGCGTTGAATTAATCATATTCCGGTGTTTGTCGTGCCGCCCCCAGACGTAATCCGTCTTACCTCTCGATCTCTCTCGCTCCTCTGCCACGATAGATTTGCATTTTAATTAAAAGCAAAGCGCTGAAATCATAATGCGAAACGTGCGGCGCCGCCTTCGTCGCGTCATTATACACGTAGTCTCGGAAGGACGAGCTCTCGACACCGGCTCCTGCACTCCAGACGAATGGTTCCGCGATTCTTTCGCTTCCGAACATTTCCAAGACTTTTCAAGACGCTCGATCGAACGCGATTCGAAGCAGAACGGCCGGCCTAGGCACGACGACCGCGGAGAATGGAAACGGAGGACGAAGAAGAAGGCTAATTACGGTTCCGTATTCACGAAAGTCCACGAAAGTCCACGAAAGCCATCGTGGCAGCGGCAAAGATCGAGGGAACCGAAGCGCGGGACGCGCACCACCAACAGCATCTATTAGAAACGCGTTAACAAATGCCTGGATTAGCCTCTCCCTGGAATCCTCTGGAATCGGGATTCGCCTTCGATAGACTCCCTATAGACCGCGTCACGCTCGCCTTTGGATCTCCCTATCCGTGTTCCCCGCGTGAAAGACTAAACGGGCTCGCGTAATCCGCGATATACGTCTCGAGACCGCAACGCCTCGAGGATTTACTGGCCCTGCCCCTCCGCCCGTGGTAACTTGGCGTCCCTAAAGGGAATACCGAACGAGGAACGATGGCGGAGTACGCGGAGTCGTGGAAATTTTGGACGGAAAGCCGGCGATCGAAGAGTTCGACGACGGGGTCGTGTCACAGCACACGGAAGGAGAAGGGTGAGTCGGTTGAGGTCGCGCGGGTAACACGAGCCAAGTAAACGACCTAGAAGGAACTGAACGCAGCCAAGGAAACGGACTTTGAACGGTAGACCACCTTAGAGAGGCAAAGGTGGAAGAGGGAAGGAAAGATCAAGCAGTGTCGAGACCCCTCGGATTTCCACGGCTTCGCCGTCTCTTCAAATCCTCTTAAAGTTGTATTCTTTTGGCCTCGCTGGCCCTTCGTTGCACCTACTCCAAGACACGCGTGCGCGCCGATCGAATCTCCGAAAATCTCGATCCGGAGCACTGCTATTACCATTATTCTTGTTCCAAACGGCCGACGATTCGACTCGGCTGGTTCACGATAGACGACGCGAATGGGAAACAGCGTTTCGGGCTTACCTCGCGAGAGCTTCCATGTTCGACATGTTCGGGTTCACTTTCAGGCCCTGCTCGGCGCGCGCCTGGGCTTGCGCTTGCAAGTGATGCGGCAAGCTAGCCGGCGAAAGGATGGCCGTGTGTCCTGCACCTGGATGTCCGCCCAGTTGCATGAACTGCATGTGACTCAGATGCGTGGGAGGGTGATTGTAGCCGTTCGCCAACAGCGGCGACTTCTCCATCCTGGGCACGTCTGTAAGCAGAATCGAGCAAACTGTGTTAGCCTTGCCAGCCTATGGAATCGCGGCAAACAAACAAACCGGGGGATGTCCACCGATATCCCTACAAATACCGTGGGCATATTTGCGGGGGGATTCGCAGGGTAGGATTCTGTATTTCGAGCTTTCCAAGCCGGGTCATGTATCTTCGTCAGCGTGCACGCGTCACGATCTCGGTTAAGGGACGACGATGATAACGACGTCGGGGCCCATCGCGACCAAACTACTGTGTCGTGACGGAGGTCGATTCTCCGTGGATCAACGGCAACTTTGTACGAACATCCGAGGCTGCCACGGCCCGGCGATTATCGAACGGCCCGTACCATTTTCAGATTCCAGTCGTGCAAAGATGACGTGGAAGATGATACTATTGCGGGACGAGGACTGGGAGGATCTCTCGGTAAAGGGGTGGTAGAAACGGGGCACCGCGCACGATGCAACAGGAGAAGGGTGGCGAACGAGTGGTATAGAGAGGGAGGGAGGGAGGGGGGGAGAGAGAGCGAGAGAGAGAGAGAAAGGGCATCGGTGCGGGTAGAAGGAGAGGGGTAGAAAATGAGCGGTGCCTATTCATTACAAATTATCTAAATGGCAGTGATTTCGGCGGACCGGCTGGCCGTTTGACGAGTAAGTGGCGGGTTCGCTGGACAGTGACTGTCGATGCCGCGGACTGCTGCGCGATTCGCGACTGCCGATGAAACAGTCCCACGGATCGTTTGACAACCACTGTGGGACCCAGCCCATGACCGGCCCTAAAATTGGACTTATTACAACTTATAGAGCGCGATTTGAACGCACCGCTCAATAACATACATTATCCCCAATCCATATGATTTAATGAAATCCCTCTAAACTCTCCACTTAGCCTCAGTACCTTCTCGCGCGGTACCCTTATTTTTTCTCCTCCTCCTCCTCCTCCTCCTCCTCCTCCCCTCCCCCTCGCTCGGTATGTATGCGGTCTTTCGCAGATTGCTACGTGTGTACCAACAGAGAGGAGCCGATCGGGGTTTCTGGGGAGAGAGACAGGGTGGGCGCAGCTCAGCCGCGGAGCGAGAAAACTATCGCAGAGGGCAACGGCGCGAAGAGAGAAGCAAGGGTTAGGTTCGGGTGGGTCGCGAACGAAGGGAACGGTTAGAGAGAACAAGAGTGGCACGTTCCGATCACCGGGGATACTTAAGAAGCGCGTTTCCCGATTTTATAACCCCGACAATAGGTGTTTGCCGCCGGTCGCGATACGTTCGGCGTCGTAACGCGACGATCGATGAAGACGTTTCGACCCGACGCGTCGAAAGCAGGCGCGCGTCCTTCGAACGCTAAATACCAGCCGAATAATCGTCGAAGACGAATCGGGCAGAATCGCGTTCGCCGCGACGACCGAGATCGACCGGCCAAAGTCGAATGCGAGGAACGATAAAACACAATTTAAGCTAAAGACCGCGCACCCATAACTTCCCACCCCTGTGTCCGCATGTGGACGTATACTGCCATCTCCTTGCCCCTCGCGTAGCTGATGAGGTGACAACCCATAATTATACAGACCGCTTTCTGTCTGGCCTGACTGCAGTGGCATGCGGAGGAGAGGCCTCCATCATCCACCCCTCCCCATCGTCCTTTTTCCTCTTTCTTCTTCTACGTTCAACTTCTCTTCGCGTTGGTCCTCCGGAGCCCTTCTGACCGCGCACGGTCCCTCCCGCGCCAAGTCCTTCTTCCTTCCTCTCTCGCTATCCTCTCCTCCGTATCTACGGATCTCGCTTTTTCTCTCGTTACCCTTTATCCTTCTTCTCCGCCCGTCGCCGCTCCGCGTCCGCCACCCCCTCGCTCCTCTCATCCGCACGGTTTCTCATCCACGGGTCGATCCGCCGCGCCGGCCCGCTCCGCAGACTTTGACTCGCCTGCCGCTTAATAACGATACGCGTGTTTTCTTCGCATGGGCATCGCTCGACGCGGAGGTGGAGAAGCGAAATCAGCAGTCGGACTCGGCGAACGGGGGGAAACCCTCGTGCCGCTCGTCTCGTGCCCGTAGGAGAAGGACGACTGCGCTACTTCTTTTCTGGTGTTAATTACAAAATGCGGGAATAAATTGCCGAGCTAAATGAGTGCCTGGCGTCTTGTCTTCCTCTCTCTCTCCCTCGCAATCAGTCCCGGCCTCGTCGCGTCCGTTCCTTCCTCTGGCCGTCCGCGGGCCAACGCGACGGACAGATGAATGGAAGGCGAGCCTCGGCGAGGAAGGTCCGCGCAGGTGGAATTTCTTGTGCGTCGCGATCACGGCCGTTCTTTCCTTCTCTCGCGGTATCTCGATCGTTTGGCCGAACTGTTCAAAAGTAGAAAGTGTGGCATTGTTTGTAATCGCGATGCCGAACGGAAGGGAAGGATCTTTGGCCCCCTCCGCCAACCCCTCCGGGATGAACGTTACCGTCCGTGTGCCCCCTTTGTACCTTTTTCGCCCACTGTCGGTGACCGCGCGGCCGAAGAAACGGGCCGAGAAACCCTTCGCTCGAGTGGCCACCGAGACGAGGCATCGTGAAATTATTCGGAAAATTTGCCCTTTGTCCGCGAATTCTGCAGCTCCCCGCCATTGTTCTTACCAAACGACGAAGAAATCGACCGGCTCCCTTTTTCTTTCCGGAGTCGACGCTCGACCACGGTATCGGGCGTTATTTGCGCTTAGGTACGTATATGTTTACCCTCGACACCGACTCCCTCAAAACCCTTGGATTTAACCCTCGAACACCGACCCTCCGGCTACGGCCGATGACATCGTGGCCCTTTAAGTACCATCCGCGCCACCCCTTCGCCTTTTCTTCCAGAAGAACAGAGTCACGAACCGCTGATCCGTCCCCAAGGCGTCCAAGACTCGCGTCGTCGATTCCCAATCCCGATCGGGAGCAGCATCGCGGCGCACACGCGAGAAGCGACGCCGTTAGCCGGCTCGTGCACGTGCATCGTTCCATCCAACATTGCGCCCCGACCTGTGTTGGTACATAAACACGAGACGGGAAACACAGTTTCGCGCAGGAGGAATCCGGTTTTTCAAGTAATCGAGAGACTCGAAGCCGGGCTAGCAGGCAAGCGAGCAGGCAGGCAGGCAGACAGGCAGGCGGGCAGCCATCGAGGTAGCTCCCTGCGTCCAGTCTGGACAGAACCGAGGAGAGAGTGGCTGTGTACACCTCCTCCTCGCTCCTCCTTCCGTCGCTGCTCTTCTTTCTTCGATTTCTCGCGAGGAGAACGGTGCAGCGATGGTCGGGCTCCGTTCTTTCCTCGTTTCTCGGCTAGCTTGTTCGCCCGACGCGTCAAATCGATCGATCCGCTTCGAATCGATCGGTCTCTGTCCGAGAAAAAACGAGAGTGTATAATCGAACGGCGCCGACGCGACGGAAACTCGCGCTAGAATATTGAGACGTGGCTACCTTACGAGCAACGGAAAGAGGGTGGAGAAGCATAAGCTACGGCCGATTATTCTTGCGGAGCGCCATAAGGCCGATAGCGCGGACCCGAGACTCTTTCTCGGCTGCCCTTCTTCTTCTTCTTCTTCTTCTTCTTCTCCTTCTTCTTCCCTTCTCCACCAGCCCCTTCGCTACTAGCCGTCTCTCTGTTCGCGAACTGACTGCCAACCACGCGTCTCCCCGCGAAAGAGCAGTCCAATGTTTGTTCTTTCAGGGACTCCTCGGATGCGAGCATCATCCGAGGGCAGTAAACCTTTTGATATATAGTCGAAGGTTTTTAGAGTTCTGTCAGCCACGCCCACAATCAGCCTTAGTATTATTTACACTCTTCGTGGTTTGTAGTCGGTTGTCTCGCAACTTCGTCCCCGTTGCTCCTTTCGTTCCTTTCGCGAGTTCTACCCGCTCGTTTCTCCATCAGTCAGTTTTTCCCTTCCTGTTCGATCACCTTCGATGCGTTCCACCTTCCTCCGGATCTCGCCGCTCCTCCGGACGGTCCGAGGTAACGAAAATTTATCAAATTAGATACGATCGCGGGCTGCATCCCCCCGCGAAATGATCTATTCCGAGCGAGGCAGGCGTACGCGCGATCGCATAGCCGCCGGCACGGATTTCGGATTTCGCGTCCACAGTTTCGGCACGCAACTCGACGATGCTCCAGCCGAAGGGTAAGGGGCGCATATTTTATTCCGAAAATGATGATGATACGCACGAAACCTTCCACTCCTATCCTCGCCGACAACCTTCGGTTTTAGCTTTCTCAGGCGTTTATGGGAATCCATTTCATCCGGATCACGAACAGCGACGCCGAGTCGACCTCCCTCGTCTCTGAACGTTCCCCCGGTTACTGCTGCTACCACTTGCCGTGAATCGCATCGGCCGTGCACCGAATTAGATTCCGAGGTCGCAACACCATCGGTGCAACTGTTTACGTATAATTCCATCGTCGCAGATGTTAGTTCCCGAGCAAACGAACGAAACGCTCGCGACCGATGATCGGCCGTGGCCGTCGAAAAATCGATGTCGGTGCTAATCTCGAAGGTAAATCTTTCCCGCGGGCTAATCAAAGCCGAGGATCGGGGCCAGGTCCCGTGCGTTTCGCAGGCACATCTGCCCGTTGCGTTGGCCGGGCCCTGAACGAACCGGCGCTGCAATAGTCCGCTCGGACCGGCGATCCTCTCGTCCCGCCGCGGTCGATACTTTTTCACGTGCTCGCAACATCGGTTAATCCGGTGCATAAACATTGTATTGTATTTCGCCGGGGATGCTCCCATTATATCATATTTTGTTATTAATATCTTCCGACTGGCTGGGCCCAGAAGCTGGGACGGGGCACTTTTGTGTATCGCCGAAGGTAAGCCTCCCGTTGCCTCTGCTCGGGGAGAATAGGAGGGGAGAGAGGTTTCTGAATAGATCGAAACGGCTAAAAAGCGAGCGACTGGTATTTTTATTATCCGCGGGTCTATTTGGAATAGCAGCGGCGACTTGGCTTTCGAGCCCGAACGTTTCCGCTCGAAACGAGAACGCCCCGCGCCGTTAGACGAGGAAGCTAGACTCGGTAGTTTCCGATCCGTAGTTGAACGCGAATTTCACAAAGTTCCAACTCGGCGGGCCAGCTGCGCCCAACGCACCGCCACGAATATCGAGTGTCGAGCGATTTAAAGGCATCCGTGTCTCGGTTGTAGCAGAACGAACGAGTGGCGGTGGCGCTCGCAACGACTACACGGTGCTTTCAGCCCGAACGAGATCGGAAATGAAAGGAAAATAAATAGCGTGGCAAAAAACCGCGGCTCGTTTGCGTGGGTACACGCGTAACCAGGACCTTTGACATGTGCCCGTGTAAACGAGCAATCGGGCCGGTCAACCGCCCCCGAAAGTAGTCATTTACCCCCGACGAGGGGTGGTCTCACCGGCAGAAACCAACCCACGATCCGTGGTGTCGGTTTTCATTTCCCTCGCACTTTTTTTCGCGTTACTCTCCCTCCGCCGTGTTTCGCGCGTCTGTTTTTTTATTCCTCCAGGGCAGCGCGCGGCTGTTGTTTCGCGCAGTTCCGCGTGTTTGTTGGTCACGAGGGCCGGCACGAGGCCCGTGCAAATTATAAAAATACTCGGGAGCGAGCTAGAGCACACTATCGCGGACAAAGCGGCCCGCTCGTTGATTCGCGAGTTAATTGAGCGGCGCGGCACTCGGCGGCCGCTAACGAGTAAATTGTTGACTACCACCATCGCCGGTGCCGGGTGAACACCGTTCCAGCCAGCCAGAGCCCCCCCCTTGAATCGCCGCGGCGGAATGGCCGACAAATTAGTACAGATTTTTGAAGCAATTAGCCCCGGTTTTAACCGCAGGAAATTGCCGTCACTCGCCTAAAAAGCCCGAGTGCGCTCTTCTCTGCTTCAGAGCGGGCCGTGCCGCGCGAATCGACCTCCTCCGTGCACGTTCGTTCGTTCGTTCGTTCGTTCCGTTTGCCACCCCCGTCGCGCGAGCATTCCGGAATACATACTTTCATGCTCGATCCTCGAACAACATCCTTCGGGAATTCACGGGATTTCGGTGAACCGAAGGGCCGCGGGGAACGCGGTAATTAAGTCGAGGTAAAACTGGTTGCGTTCTCCCGCGACACCTAGGAATCGCGTCGCGTCGGCCCGCTCCTAGGGAGGGCCGAAGGGGACGATCTTTTATGCACGAGCTCGTCCCGAAACCCGTTTCGATACGGCCGAATGTAATCGGGGAGGATCGGTCGTTTTTCTAGTTAGAGCGTACACGCTGGTCGCATGTTCGCCGCGCTAAAGCAAACACGGGTCGTCCGGTAAACTCCCTGCAGCGAGGCCGAGCCTAGTTCTTCAGCCGCGTCGCCGCTTAACGTCTTCATTTGGCCGGAGCATGCGAGTGTTTCGTTGCGAGGCAAAAACCGGCGAAACGCGAAAATTCCTTGCCCGACTGATTTACGACGGTGTGCCACGCAGAACGATGTTGCTGCAACGAACGGGTTTAATTCACCGGCGTGGCGTTTCGTTACTCTGCCCTCGCGAAACCCGCTTCTCCCACTCCACGAGCCTTGTCTTCGTACCGAATCTCGCCTCCGCTGCCGGCGGGAAAAATAATCGTCCACGACGAATACAAGAAAGAGTTGAAAAAGGTATACCTCTCTGCTCTCTGCACAGCGAAGCGAAAACACCGGACGATCGTGTCGATGTAACTCGGCCCCGTAATAATCTCGACGGACGTTATTATCGCTTTAATCGCGAGGATTATTTCACTTTCGCGTCAAATCTCCGGACCGCACGGTTTCGGCCTCGGTTTCGCGTCCCTCGTTTCCGCGACCCTCTGCTGCCCGCGCGTAATTTCTGACCGCAGGCTGAAAATTCCATGTAAGCCAGTGGTTCTCGCCGAGCATTCGTCGTTTTCCCCCGCCCTGCACCTTTAAACCTATCGTATCCCGCAAGAACCTCTCGCGCGCCTGTCCTCCGCTTTTCCACTCCGGGTTCATCCCTTACCGCGATTCGTTAATTACGCGGCGCGGACACCCGAGCCGGTTCACCGTTTCGACCGCAAATTCGTGGTTTCCGCTAGCTCTTCGCTCCCGAGCACGCGATTACGGCTGCCCCGTCGAGCACACCGATCGTCCGTGGAAAGCGTGAAAATTGTCGCGGCCGAAAGAGGTTTCGGAACGGTCGATGCCGCGATATCGAAGCGGCTAGGGCCCCCTATTAACCGGGTTTTATTGGTACACGAGCCAGCCGCGTTGGCTGACCTACGACCGGCAACGGTTAATCAATGCTTTTATGAGCATTCGCTCGCCGGTACAGCGTCGTTGCAGCCGCGACCAGCCGAACCACCCCAGCCACCCGCTCGGGGACGCCGCCCCTCTCTTGCATCCGCCCGGACAACCACCGCCGGTCGAGCGCGCTCTCGCGTTTACCGATTCGCGAAACGCGTCCGTCGTTTCGAATCGTCGAGAACCGATTTGCTGCCACTCTGTCGGAGCGAAAGGCGGGAAATTTCTGTTCGCGCGTAAACGCGGATGCTTGGATAATTTATTTAGTTTGCGCATTAATACAAGATTCGCTGTGCATTAGGTCATATAATATAAATTGCGGCCGGCCAATTTGATTAATGCTATTTCGGTAATCGATGCATTAAATAATTACGGGGCACACGGGGAAGGTAACTCGCGCGAGCGACCCGACGTTACCCGATAGTCATTAGTTTATTACGCAGCGTAGCCTCGTAGTTGCAGCTCCGGAATAGTTTCATCGAAAAACGATCGCACCGAGCCGAGAGTGCGAGGGATCGTAAATCCACGAAGCTGACCGAAAGACGCGTGGTACGCGCTACGCGGCTACCTATCCGCGAAGAGAGGTAATCTATCCCGTGTACTCCGTACGTGTATGCACGCGTCGCGCCCCGATAGGTCAAGAGCTGAGCAACCCCCGCGCGATGCCAGCCGGTTCTTCTTCTCCCCCCTCGATCGTCCCCTCGATCGTCCCCTCGATCGTCCCCTCGATCGCCCCCTCGGGCTATTTATTTTTCTCATCGGTTTTAATTTTCTAGAGACAACATAGATGCGTATCGGCCGGCCGTGCTGCTGCGTACACGTATACGCGTCCATTGTGCCGGCCATTGTGTCCGCTACGTCCCGAATGGATGTTACGCCACCGCTATCGGGATCGGATCTCGCTCGTTGAGTTTATTAATTGCGTTATGGCAAGTGGCGCTCGCCTACCGGTCCAAATTGAAAAAAATCCCGTGCACGCGGGCCACGCCGCTCGGCGGTGCACAACGTTACGCGTTGCTTTCACCTCCTCGTCTCCCTTTACCCACCACGCCGCCAACCTTTCTACCTTTTTCCAGGTGGACCCGCGACGTTCTTTCCGCTGCGCTGCGCCGCGCCGAGTCGAGGAGAGAGGATGCTGTGGGAACTTCTTCAGCGAAACCCCTCAGCGATAACGCGATATCGCCGGGAGAGACTCGTGGAAGATAACTCGTCGCGGCTCGCAGCCGTGTTCCAGGAATTTTATCCAATTACGAATACGATTCGATACGATTTATCGATTCACCGACGAAAACCGAACGCGCGTTCCACTCGTCCCATCCATCCCGGATAGTTTCTCCCTTTCCTAGTCTTTCGTCGAAACGAAATACGTATATCCAGCGTTTCGCAGGCGTTCGGGGCCGCGTATCTTTTTGGCGAGAAGCGCGAGGTATACGGGTATGTATTTCGCAAAGTGGTCGCAACTGTCGCGTCGGCGAGAGGCCGCCGATCAATCGTACCAGAAAGGGGATAGAATCGTAAAACAATTATACAATTACCGCGGACTCGTAATTAATTGCTCGCCGCTTCAACGTTTACCCCGACTGCAATCGCGCGGCTCCGCAGCTCTGCAACTCTGCGCTCACGCTCTCGTCCATGCGGCATTAATTCATTAACGTTGCCCCGTCAAACGTATTTGCCCGTAAAATTGAACGGCCGGCATATTCGCGATTATTTGCTTAACCAATTTCCGAACGGCGATCGTCGACGCGGTTCCACGCGATTTTACGAGCCGCCTTTCCCTCGACTTTACTGCTTCCGAAGAACGAACGGCGTCCCTCGCAAAATACCACGCTACTTTAAATCCGTTAATTAACGCCGCGCGATAAAGGTCTTGCGAATGACAGCGCGCGTTTATGAGAAAGGAAGACGAAGATTAAAAGCTGCTGGATAAATGGATTATCGATTGGCGGACGTCCGATAAGATTTCGGAGGAAGAGTAACGGTGAGTATATCGGTGTCGGTATTCCGGTATTGGGAACCGCCAGAACCCTGGCCGCAACGCGACGGTGCAGTTGCAGTTAATTTGCTCACTCCAAGTGTGTTTGATTCCCCTAATTAATTGATCGGTAGGGTTACCGTGGTACGGCGCGTATACGGATGGCGGTAATCAAGTGTATGCCCCTGGTACCAGGGTTACGTATCTACGCGACAGTCCACGTTACCTACGGGCAAACGACCAACACTTGTCCGTCGTCTTTTCCTCTTCCACCGCGCTGGGCGCGGAGATGTCCGATTCAAGCATCCCTTGTTCGCGGACGTCGAGCGACGTCGTAACGGCCGCTCCAAGTATCGGACAGCAACACGCTGCCAGCCAATCTTCCTTCGTTTCTCGCGAAATTACAATGCGTCGAAATTTCGCGACGTCTCCATAAAACGCGTCCCTGCGGCACGGTCGTAACCGGATTCGCGAGGGCGACTCGGTGATGCTTACGAGCAGTGCAAGGATGTCGACGGAACGAAGCGTAGCGTAGCGACACTTACCCAAATGTCCGTTCTCGTAGTAGTCCCCGTTGTCCATTCTGTGCTTCTTGAGCGAATGTTGGGGGTGGTGACCGGCCGCCGCTGCCAGGTGGCTAGCTGCGAGGCTCAGAGTGACGGAAGCTCTCTTCGGTGGTCTTCCTGGCCTGGAGCTGTACAGTGGTAGAGAGTTACTGTGGTTAGAGACACCTGTCATCGAGGTAGCGTTTTACCCCGATCGTTCGCTTACGACGACAGTCGTAAGTTCCACGTCCGCGGGAAAACACGTCCCGAGCATTATTATTCTTCTTCGCATATACGGCATCGATAACGGTATTGTTAACGGTATCAGAGTAGGGCTAAATTATGCTCGGGCGGTCGTCTTTTCCCGCGGAATCGACGACTCCTCGGCCGGTCCCCGGCTCCGATCTCGACACCAAACGGTCTCGAAGGAAGAGAGGAAACGCTCGAATGGAGCTCGATGACTAACAGCAAGTTCTAACGGCTGCAATCGTCGATTAGTCTCTATCTGGTACGCGCATACGTTTCGAGAACTGGTTCTCCGGAGACTGCAGGCCTCGAATGAAATTCACCTTCCTCGCTAACGATCGCGCTACGAGTTGCGAGATACCGCCGGCTAATAAGTAGTGACGCTGTCGCGATAAACCTAACAGAGGGGAGGCGAAAGGTGCGCGTGGGGCGACAAAACGATCCAAATAGCTCGCATTTGCATAACTTATCGTTCTCGAGTCGCTATCGCGATTCCCCGTAATTCCACGTAAAACGGAGCTAGTCGAATTATTATCGAGAGCATGGTATCCCCGACGAGAGCGGAAGAAAATTTGTCCGCGGTACTTTCGCCAAGGTGCCCGCCGCACGGCAGGAAGGAAGGAAGGAAGAAGATTCTGCGGCTGGTAGGGACGTTCATTTCTCATAAGGTTCCGTGCACTGGCGTCGAGTACGGGCACATGCCGTGCAAAGTGTAAATATCCGAGGTATCTTCCCAGTGACTCTCGGCAGCGATTCTAATCCTTGGATCGCATCGCTCGCCCATTGCTGCGCCCTATCTAAATATAAGGTTGAATCTGTTTCAGATTTAACCAATAATCTCCCTCGACTCGCTGGATGCTTTACGGGCATTTAATTCACCATGGACAGAGGCGAAACGATTTTGTTCGATGGGAATGACGTCGTCGAACGGACAGCGACGAAAATGGAGCAAAAGAGAACGAACGGAAATTGAAGAGGACCAGTTCTCTCGATATTTATATCCACCGTGATGGCGGGGACGCCGGTTGAGCATCTCTGCTCGGTAAGCGAGCAATCTCATAGTAGTCAGGACAGATTTGTAAATCTAATTTTTCATCCCGTCTTTTTGCCTGCCCTCTCGCTTTGCCTCTTCGCGCTGCTCACGGTCTTCTCGTCCTCCGTTTAACTCTCCATTCCCCTCCCTCTTGCCCTCTTCATCCAGCTGAACGCTTCCTGCTCTCTTCATTCAACAATCTTTCGATCTCTCGATCTTCGTTCTCCGTTTCCCTGGCGCCCTCCCACTCCGATTTGCTCCCTTTCGTTCCTCGTGGCTCGTTCCTCTCTCTCCGTTTCTTTCGATCCGTAGGATCGCCTGGCCTATCTGTCTCGCCGCCTCCTTTCACGCACGAGATCTCCAGACGATTCTCAGACGGCCGGTTTATACGGCGTTGATCTCTTAAACCGCTTAGCTTCGGGTTACACCGAAAACAAAAACGCACTCTCGGACGCTTAGGTCCGCATAATACGTATACGTGTACTTGTTTGCGTACAAGTCTACCGGCGATACAAGAAAAGCCCTGCCGCGGAATCCGCTCTCCCCTTGCGTTGGCTGCGGCAAGCGAGCCACTCCAAAACGCGAGCTCCGAAACGGAGGAGCTTCGAGTCGATTACGAAAAAGAGGATACGGTGGAAAAGAGTTATCGACCGAATATCGCTAAAGAGAAAAAGGAAAAGGAGGAGGAGGAGGAAGCGTAGCCAGCAGACTTGCTTGCTACTCGACAGAGTTATGTATTTTCTTTCTCGAGCAGGGAAACGAGGCAGGATACTTTGACGCATTGATTACGCCTGTTGGCGCCACCTTTTCCAGCGCACGGCGAAGGAATCTAGATAGCTATCGCTGACAGAGTGCTGCACACGCGGCAAAAACTCGCAGAAACTGGCAGGAACAGGCAGAAACAGAGAAATTCCGCGGCTATAATATATAATAGTGGTTGCGTCAACAGTTGAGTTCCGACACGTGAAACTTTCGAGCGAGCATTGCAGCGAGGTGGAACAGCTACCGTAAGATTGCTGCGTCTCGCGGATAAATGATATTAGCTGTTTCTAATTACCGTGAACGGTTCAGCTGCTGGATCGATAAGTGTCCTGCACTTTCCTCGACACTTATTGTTAGTCACTGATAATTGAAAGGCCATCTCCGACTTTGAACATTCTCCACGACCTATAGATAGACCACTAGACAGAAGATCTGGCCGCATCGATTAGATGCAACTTTCAATTGGCGTCCGGCCGAGTATCGCGTGTAGAATTCGCGATGATCGAGCCAGGTGCTATCCTTTGATCCGATCATTCCCCGCCTTAATGATCGCTGTACCGCAGAAACGTCCGGTCTCTGATGGGACGAGCCTGCACGAAGGAATTCGTTCAAGTTGAGAAAGCAGAGCAAACCGAAGAAATACTAAGTCCGCCGTGCCGTTGGGGAACAGTTGCAACCCATTCTTACGTGATGAACCGTTTAAAGACCGAACAATTTCGTCCCCTGGATCGCCGAGCGCTCGTCTTTCGCGCGCCCCTCGATCTCGCTTCGCCCAGTCGGTAAAAAAGTCACCAACGATAAAAGCATCGAGCGTTCCCATTCGCTACGAAATTATCCGCTCGGTGCCCCGAAGGGACGAGAAGGAGAGCTGTACGATACGTCGAATCCGTCGGGCAATTTCGACGTCCTGCTAACGATTCGAGAACTCGGTCGCGCTCCGAAAAAAATATCTCAAAAGAACCAGAGAGCATTGCAGTCGTAGGAATATGGGAACGAGGAGATGGTTGGTGAGGAGAGAGGAGCGGAGAGAAGAGGAGAGGAGAGGAGAGGAACGGCGAGGAGAGACAGGGGTAGAATCGAGCGACCATAAATTGTCAATTTCGAAGTCAATTTGCCCGGGCTTACCAATCGGCTGCCGGTTAATTTCAAGGTGAATTGTGTCCAATATGGGTATATTATTAATGGGCCAGCGAGGGATAGGGTGCACTTCGCGCGGAGGGTTGCAACCCCGTTTTCGCGTACTGGCCAAATCTATCGCTCGGGGCCGGCGATCTGCTCTCTCGTATTCGGCATTCCGAGATTAAATGCTCTCTGATGTTGCGTTGCTGCAGCAGTTGTCGTCGCGCGTGCACACGCGCGTCCGCATGTGGGTTAAACTCGCAAGAATCGAGCGTGGACAGCGAGCGGAACGGCCGCTGGCTGCTCGCCTTCCTTCCCTCCGTCGCTTTTCCGCTTCCGGATTTTCCTAGCCTCCGCTGCATCGCGGCGTGGAATTCGTCGAGCGGGTCGTTTCACGATCCAAGCAGCGCCCGCGTCGACAAAGCAGCCACTGTTGCTTGTTAAACAACGCGCTATCTTTGAATTACGATGCCCGAGCCCGAGCGTTATCGCATCCTGCTACCGTTCTGCCCCGTTCAAACACTCTGCCCGAAAACGCGGGAACGAGAACAAGCGAAGCAGCATTCTTTTCGTGAGATCTTTTTACCGAAACGTTGGCTCGCTTGCACGGTTGCGCCTATTGTCTTTCTGGGTGGACGCGCGTTCGACCGGTGCATCAATCGGCCCGCGCGCGTTGCACGAATATCAAGCACGGGCCTCCCCTCTCCCGGAAGGAATCGCGAGTAGCGCGTCGGAAAGAAATATTTCGTTGCAGAGGAAACATTCGACCCGCCGCTATTATAGTCATTCATTAGCTAATTGGAAACGGCAAGACCGATCGTATCATCGTTCTTCTATCGTGCAACCGCATCTGCGACTTAACTTGTACGATTGAATATCGCACCTCCATTCGCACGTTCCCGTCACGCACCGCCTGTTCGAGCAACTCGGATTTTCTACACAGTCGTGCGATACTCTACTTGTAACGCGGTACTACCCTTGGGCAATTAAAAAAAACTGTAAACCGCTTAACGCGCCGCGGCAAGCAGCGAACGCAAAGTCGTAAACCGATATAACGAATAATACGAGCGTTCGTGGCTCGGCTTCTAATTGTCAGTTTCGTCCTTACGCGTCTCCCCGATTATCCGGCCACCAGCGCGTCGCGACGAGTCGTATCCCTTCGAACAGCACTGCGCATAGCTCTCTCCAGGCGCAGACCCTCACACCCCGGATCTTTTTCCAAAAGTTGCGAGCCTCGACGGGAACGTCCCACCCGTAAAGCGTCGTCGGGCGCAATTCCCGTCACAACAACGACCTCAATTTTCGTCAAAAGTCTTTCGACGTTACCATCGTCGCCGCCGACGCTGGCGCATTTTTCGATTTCTCGCTTTATAAACTCGATTGCCCGGCCAAAGTCCAAGAAGAACGGCAAGCGGCATTTTCCAAATTATAAATTTTTACGAGGGCCCGCGCCGCGTCGAGTCGACGCGAGCGGAACGTAAGCGTTTCTCTCTTTCCCTCTATTATTTCCTTTTCACCGAGTCGAACCCCCGTCCGCTATTCTCCCACCCTCCGTGGATCGCGGCAATCCCGTCAGTCAGATTGGATTTGTCCGATTTCGCGCCCAGAGTGGAAAAGAACGTGCTAGGGTCTCCCTCTCTCTCTCTCTCCTTCGCCCGATCCGGTGCTCAAGCGCCCTCCGTCTCCCAACCACCCTCGATATTATTCCTTTTCACGCTCGTTCTCGTTCCTCGAGCGAGAAACAAAGAATCAGCCGGTTTACTGCTTCCTCTCTCGCCCCGGATGGAACGGCGGGAATATACAGTCTATCGAGAAAGTTGCGTGAAATAGCGTAATAAGAATGTCGAAACAGCGCCATGGATCATAAGTTGGGATTCGTTTCTTTAGACGCGCGGATTTCGCCGAGAGCGCGATGCTCGTAATTGCGAAGTGGTACGGAAACAGTGGCATCGAATGCCTGGCGAGAAAGCGTACGAGGCTGCTGGAAAAATGTCGGCAATTTGCAAGAAAGCGATACAAGAGAAAGGACTCGACGGACTATCGTCGAACAGTAGTCGTCCGCTCCGCGGCGATTCGAAGGAAATTTCCTTGCAGCGCGTCCCGCGATCCTTGCGCGGGGCTATTAAGCGAGGTGGAGAAAGAAAAACTTGCCCCCTCGCGACGAGCCAGCATCGGGAGAGAGCATTTTCTAATAACCGCGATGCAAAGTTGGGGTGCGTTACACAAAAGAAATCTTTCTCTTCCGACCGTGAGGGGCTTCGGGAGACTTATCTTAGTAATATTGGATTAAAACTTATGCTTCTCTCGGTCGCAATACGTTATTTTTATTGCTCGCGGCTTTGCATAATATTCGTTTCGGGGTCGGTCGTCTCTCTCCTTCCCGTGCGCTCCCTATCCCCGTTGCTCCTTCCGGCATCCCCCCCACGCCCAGTAGACCCATCTTCGAGGCTAATTTTAATTTCGATGCTACGCCGCGTTGGGGAACATTACGATTTCAGCGTGGTTCGCTTATTTATGTACGTTTCGAGGTTAGGCGGTCCGCTTATTGGGCCGCCGGTTCGGAACAAGTCTCTGCGGGGGTGGCGAGGAAGTTGGCCAAATCATCGTGGCACCTGACTCTCGGAAGGGGGCTGAGCTATTGCTCCCTCTTATTCGACGGAACGTTACGAAGGACGGGAAAATAAAAGCCACGAAGGAGGATAAGTATCCACGCGAATACACGATTGACCCAAGGGCGATGCGCGTAAGCGCGCGAGGCAGACAACTCGAGGGCTCGTTCAGGACGGAGCGATATTTATTTCGAGGCTGTTCGCGCCTGGCTCGTGCGCCAGTTTCAATTTCGGACCCTCGTAAAGGTACCAAGCAACTTTATTACCGCTGGCTGCGCTAGTTCCGACACGCGATACCAGCCTCGTGCTCTCTCGGTCGATTTCCTTTTGTCCGAATCAGCGTGCGCAGTGTCCGAGACGAAACGTCGAAGGACGTACCTCGGGTGGCGCGAGCAAAGGGTGGTTCCGGCCCTGAGCCTACGTAGGAACGATCCAGTCAAGACAAGAGGGCGCGACGTTTCTTCGCGCACGCGATACGTACTCGCTGTAATACCCGATAATACCTGTATTTGTACGTGGCAGGCGAAACGCGAGGCGCGCTCGACGCGCGTTACGACCGCGTAATCCCGGCAATCTCGAGGACGCGGCCCAGTCTTCGGCGCGAGTAATCCTGCCAATTTAGACCGCGGATTATCCAAGAAGAGCAGCGGAGTCGGAGGAGACCGGGGGAACTTTCTTTTTCGGCAATATGCTCGCGAATTTTTTCCACGCAAACTCAGAGTCAGCTTCCACGGCTCTCGCCGGGACGCGCCGGCGGTACGCGTCGCGGGGGTGGCAGCAGACTTACGCGCCGCTCGGTTCCAATAAAATATATCGACTCGTAAAGCGTCGGCGGTGGTCAGTTTTTTGTCGGTGGATAGGGAACAAGAGAGGCCGGAGAGGTGCGCCGAAAGCAGTGTCTCTCATTTCAATATTTCTACGATAAATCCGCACCCCGGCCCTTTTACGACCAACAACGGAATAAATAATACAGCCGCCGTCCGACGTATCTCTCGCAGCAGTTCCTTTTTACTCGGTCTAGTCCGGCGTTTACGAGCGCGTTCGTGCGCACGTCCGATCGAAATAATAAGCGGGACAGCCGCGTGCGCCGGGGGTTTTTCTCGCCCGCGATGCATAAACTCGCGCCGACTTACGACCCCGACCCTTCCGCGGGAGATACTCGTCGAGAGCGGGCCACGAAAACCGTTTCGATCGCGGACGCCTCTCGGTCTTCTTATTGAGTCGTTAAAAGTGGCGTCGGGTCGCGTCCACCCGATGGAGTCCCGCGGAAGAACAACTACTTTGGACACCGCGAGCACCGCGTCGCACGGCTGCGGCATACAATAATTAGGGAATTACAATGTAGGTTGTTTCCAAGAGGATCTCGAGATCCCGTCGAACCGCGACGAGGGTCTTCTCCCGGCCCAGCCCCCGCCGCGCTCTCCTCTAGATTGTAATTAAATATCAAACGATTGCAATTACCGGGTTGCACCTGCCTCGCTCGCTTCCGTCCGGAGTGGCCGACGAATTTTGCGCAACGCAAACCGGTTGGCTGCTCGTCCGGGGTGCGCGGATGCGTGTTCCCGGCCGCAAGGAATTACCAAGCTATGCGTCTTATTCGCCTTTATCCTTTGATTCACGAGCTTCCGTTGATTATCGAGTGGTAGAACTGGGTACGATGTATACTCGGGTCGAAATCGCTGGCTGGGGCGACGAGCGCGTGCACTAGGCGTATCGCGGAGCATGTGCTTGCGAGTGAGCGACCTCGAGCAGCCGTCGAAGAGCCGCGGAACGCGGACAACCGAGAGAGCGCGTGGACGTTGTCGGTTTGCGGTTGACCCGTGCCGTGCCACACTCCGATACCTCTGCGGTCGCGGCACACCCGGGCTACCGCATCGCCAATAACGATGTCGACGCGACCTCTAAGAATCGCCGAGCGCCGACCCTCTCGAATCTTCCGGGGAGGTCCTCCCACCTTTGCTCGAATCTATCGCGAACGGTTCGGGTACGCCGTGGATGGAAACGAAACACCGAGCGCACGCTTTGGCGACGGGTACGCGGATGCGTTCGATCGACGAAACAACGAGAACGGACGTCGCGCGTTTCGTTCGCGGTTGATCGCGCGAGGAGCAGAGTCGTGTCCAGCGCAGACCAAGCGGAAGAGAGGATCGCGCGGCGGATTTTCGCGCCCGCACGAGGCACGCGATCGAGCAGAATTAGCCGAACGCTTCGTCATCCTTCGAGACGTGTCGTCGCGTCGTCGCGTCGGCGCGATCACCGTCCCCCACGGCGAACGGCCGGACTTTTTCCGTTCCTTTGGCCACCCGACATACCGAACGACGAGACGGGAAACGTATCGCAGATTCCAATCGAGCCACGCGTATATCGCGAGACGACGAACTCTAGTCCCGATGGGGTTAAGCGGTAACGCGGTTATTGCAGCCATCGATATCGCGTTTCAAGTTCGGATTCCTCCCTCGTATTATTTCGAGTTTCGAAAGTGATCGTTGGTATAGAAACGGAGGGGGTGTATCGGGGCGAGGATGAGTCGTCGGGGGTACCGGGGGCAAAGAGAGCCGAGTCGCTTTATCTTAATGCCAAAATCAAATCGGCTCTTGCATGGAATTAGAGATGGCATTACGAGCTATCAGCGCATATGCACCCTGCATCGGTGCAACCCCAACTCGTGCTGTTCCACGAACTACGCCACCGTGGCACAATGCCGGGCCGAAGGGCGAGAACAATGCACGTTGGGGGTAACACGAGAACCACGCGTACACCCGACGATATTACCGAACCCCCTTGCCCGCCAAGAGTCTCGTGGAATGCGTCGTCCGACAACCGATGCGATTTCGACTTGCTCTCTTCCGATGTCTAACCCACTTTTCCCGTGTTTCTTGCTCGTTATCCGGATCGTGCAAGTCGACGATCGAACGATTAATAGTGGCGTTGTCCGCTCAAGCATCGTCGCGCTACACCTATCTATTACTATGCAGGTACTGGAAGATCGTCCACTTTTTGTACGACGGCAGCCAATTGTTGCCAAAGCGAACGATTGTCCCTCGCGTTACGGAAAGCTCGGAAAAGCGAAAATTCGAAAAGCCCGGAGGGCTGTGCCGCCCTAGGGTGTTCTCTCGCGACGACGGCATCCCCGTCTATCTCCATTCCCTCTGTCTACCTTCCTCTTCCTCTCTCTGTCTCTCTTCGAGCGTACATTTTTTACCCCCGTCGCCGCTCGCTTCCTTATAAACTAATTTCGTGCCGAGCGCTTCCCTGCTGTCGGCGCGCTCAATGTCGAACAATTGAATTCTCTCTTTCCATTTACCTATCCGTTTGTATCAACATTTACATTTATATTTGAATAATGGGGAAAATAAAGAGGCCCGGCGTCGTCGTTTTCGCGTCCGACGATTCCGGGGCTCCTCGCTATTACATTTTTAAGCGTTCGTTTTCGAGCCCGCGGCACGGCGCGCCGCAGCCTGTTCAACCCTCGGCCAACGACAAACGCAAGGGACGACGAATAGAGAAAGAGAGGAACAGTCGCGTCGGCCCTGTCCTCCGACGATGCTCTGGGTATTCCGTGCGCGACGATCGACTCGACGAACGCTTCGTATTAACATTTAGATAAAGCTTATGTCGATATCATTTCCCGCTGCCTCCTCCGGGTACCTGCCCTTTTCTTCCTTTCTTCCTTTCTTCCTTTCTTCCTTTCTTCCTTCTTTCTGCTTTTTGCGCGCCCGACATTCCTCCTCCGATCACGTAATACACGTAGTCCTGTATCTCGGAGCGAACAAACTCGAACAAACTCGAACCGACTCGGACACTGCGGGCTGCTCCTTTGCGGCCGCGTCTCCAGCAACGCGAAGGAAACTGCTCTCTACTTTCGGCGTTTAGTTTTACACGAATTTCGTTACTTTTACGATAGTCGCCCTTTCCTCGTCCCGCGTCACTCGACGGAGAGGGAACCTTCCTCGATACCGTGGGTCGCCCTTTATGTCCGAGGCGTGTCACTGGCCCTCGCGGCGGCATTACGCGCGAACGTTAACCGATGATTTAGCGACGTCGTATCCGTGTAAATCCAACCGTTAAACACTAACGTTCCGCTGGAAAATTGACAGCCGGGTTTAAGCGTCAGCGGCGATCAGCCGTTCGTCCTTTCTTCCTTGCTTCCCAATGCGGTGCATTGTATACGGTATGCGGGATCCAATGGTTGCTACCCCTTGGATATCCACCACGGAAAATATTTTCTAGGCCGATCGGTAGCTACTTAAATTCCGTCGGCTCCGATCCAAACGTTTGCACGGGCTTGAATAACATTCGCGTGGGGCTAAAACGAACGGGGTTGTCGCAATTATCGGACGGAAAGAGTCGACCGTTAAAAGGGTCGGCGTTTTCCTCCTGCACGAACTCTTTCCATCGTCTGATTGCCAGCGAGACAAAAAGCGTCCGTGTCCGTTGTCGCGCGGACAACGATATTCGCCGGACGGGAGAGATCGATAGCTATTACGCAACGATTTCGAGACTGCCTCCAACAAATTTATTAGGAAGGCGAAGGGAGAGAAGTCCTCTGTTCTCTGGGGAACGCGTCCATCGATCGACACGAGTAAGTACACCGACTAATCGACTGAAACTAATCGAGAGAACACTGCCCCGTGTCTATGGCCGACGATCTTTTCCTAGAGTATGAACCTACGCGTTTTAGGCTAGACACCGACGACGACGACGACGACGACGACGAGCGGGTACATGTATTTCGTTGGAATCGCGTGGCACGTCGTCGCGCAGGGACACAACGGAGCGGAAGAGAAATGTTAGGAACGCGGCCACGACGCAGGGTCTCGCGTTTACGAGGTAGCATATTTCTGGTAGCGTTCTGTTGTCGGTTGGCCACCCACCGTGATCGGAGCAGTCAAAATAGCAGCCGAAATCGTAACGGCCGATTGTCCGTCCTCGTCCCGAGTTATGAAGCATTAAACGTCTTCAATTCCCTCCGCAATGTCCCTCCCTCGCACGCACGGGTAATCTGGGAATCTGCGATCGCGTTGCGGAATAATTTCGACGTTTCCTAGCTGCTCGACCATTTTTCGCGTTTCGCGTTTCGATTTTCATCGCGTTCGCGATGAATCTACCTAGTCAAAGATCCGTTTCTGTGTTTCGCTGGCGATCGTGCAGGATCGAAACCCGTTCACCTGGCGAAACATTGAATACAAGAAAACCACTTGCCGTGCAATCGCGTGACTGACAAACGTTTGCCTGGTCTCCGGTTTCGCTTCGCGCGAACCATGCGTTCTCGAAACGTCGCCTTCCGGCTGAGAACACCGGCGAATCCAATCCGATACATACCTGAAACAGAAAAGGGGAAGACAGGTGAGCGGGTGACGTACAAGTATTTCCCTTTCTTGTCGCTTATCAAGAAATATCGCCGCTACGTTTCTGTTCCCGTGAGCTACGCCCGGGGACGGCAAAGAAAAGAAGCAGCACGCGCGAGATTACGTCGAAACAAGAGAAACAATGGAAGCAGGGTAGAAGAGAGGGCGGTTGATTTGTGGAACAGGTTCCTCTAATTCCAACTCTTCTTCGGCTCTCTCGCAGAGAGACGCGCGATGGTAGCGTGGCGGGATCGATAAATCAGGATAGCATTAGGCGCCACTAGGTATTGGACCCGCGATCTCTTTCCTATCGCTTCCCTTTGTGCCGCTCTTGTTCGCAGAAACGTACGTGTTCTTATGTGTATGTGCGCGTCCTGCGAGACTCGGCGATTTATACGGGCAATATCGAGTCGGGATTAGCACGATCGGACAGACTCGAGTCATGCTCGTGGTCGATACCACGTGGCTATTAGTGTCAAAATAAAAATGTGGTCGCAATATATGGCGAGAACCGTAAGCCCTCTCTTATTGCCACGGCTGCGATGATAGAGAGGCTCGGCCGTGTATTCCGTGCTCGCGCACCAATCGTCGCGTCGCGCGTGGAAACAAAGCTGCGAAACTTCTTATTTTTCTTTAGAATTCTGGCTAATCGGCGTAAATCTCCACGCGTTTCACACCCGCGGCAATGAGAATTTTTCGCGAATCGTCGATCAAGTTGGTAACGCGTCGATCGTTGGTCGGGGCAAACGGATCCGGGTAGAATTTTCGCGATAGGAAAGGAAAAATCCAGGCGGGTGTCGAGTCACCCCATCGTTTCCCTCCTAAATAAAGTGACCATGGATCAAGGGTGGTTGGTGCCCGGTCCGAAAGACCCCGAGCGGCAATAAAACTCCCTTCGTCTCGTCGTGCTGTCGGACAGGCCGCGAGAACCAGGGCCATAAAACTTAGAAACAATTGTCTTTTATCGTTTTGTTGTTATTTAATTTTCTCCCGGATTGGGCAGCGAGGGCCAATCGGGGCGACGAGCTCCGACACCTAGGTCCGAGCTCCTAAATAATTTACGAGCCTACCCCGCGCTCTCTTTTTCACCCCCCCCCCCCCAAACCAACCCATCCCTCGCCACGTCACCGTTGGCTTTCCTTCGTCCACGCCGCGTCATCGTTTCGCTGTTTCGAGAATCGTCCGAGCACACCTCCTCTATTCTCCGGAGCGTAGAGAGAAGAAAAAAACGATCGACTGTTAAATAGACCCCGGGGGGGATTTCTCGAGATCGATGCTCCTCTCGAAGACAGTGTAAATGGCTCGGCAAAACAAATCGTTTCAAGTGTCTGCCCCGTTAGAATGTCCGAGCGGTACGAGCTCTATTTTTATATCCGTTCGTGCAGGAAGTTGGCCCCGTAGGATGGGGGAGTCCCGTGTACACGAGGCCCCCAATGAAAATAATTATTAGCGTTAAGTGGACGTCGTTAAACGAGAGGAGACGGTTAGCCGTCGGTGACAGACGTTGGAGCGGTTAGGTCGAATCACGCGCCGCAATCAGCTTCGATGCGTGAATCTACTCTGCTCTGCTCCGGCAGAGGATGCGGATCCATTGGCTGGACAACTAGATTTCATTGCGTAATGCTATCTACGAACCCGCGCGTTCCCGGTAGCCTCGATGTCCTCGTTCGACTTGCTCGTCCCGAGGACAATGCTTGGCCCGATCGACCAGTTCCTCCTCTCTCGTCGCGGAAATTAACGTGCCTCGTCATAGAGCGGGCTTCCTTCGAACCCTGCGACCGACCTCTAGATTTGCCCGAAAAGATGCAAGCACGGATCAAGTTAGACCGTACCGAACGATCCGGTCAGAATTGATCGAACTCGAGGTTGCTCGAGCCCGTCGCTACCGAGCAGCCGTAATAAATAAATTCCGTGGGGTGGCGAACGAACATTATGTAGAACATATAAATAAACGGTTTATGTCCGGGGTCTGGACGATCCTTCCTCTCCCCGGTTCTCTCTTCCTTCGCCTAGCTATATTTGAGTTATGAATCGTAAAAGCTAGATCGGCAATCGAGCCGGACTCTCTACGGGGAAGGTTAAAAGCCACGGTGTTAACTCGCTCTCCGGAGGATAGTATTGACACTGTGTTCTCCGCCTGCCACTCGTACCACGGATCCGGCCACTCGAGTCGAGCAGGGGAATCGCGGCTTCTCGACGAACAGAATGTTCTTTCTCCAACGCTTTTTTTTCTCTTCTGCATCGTTTCCAGAATCGGGACGCTCGACTCGATTTCCAGAATTATGTATTCCTGCCCTCGTCAACCCTCTCCTATCTGCGTTCCACTTTCGGTCTTTCGTTAGTTCAAGAGTTTCCCCGGCAATTAGAGTAGGAAGATTCAATCGACGAACAGATCTCCGCGAACGAAGGCGACCTCGTTCGTCCGCGTCTAACGATTCCCTTATCGCGTCTGCCTCGCAGTCGGCGGAAAGCCAGCTTTTTATCCGCGCCGCGAGCAAGTCTCGGGGAAAGCGGGCGCACCTGTCCGATCTACCTGTACTCGTCGCTTCGTTCTCGAACGAAGTGACAGAAATCTGGCCCGGAAGCGCGACAGGGTTGACACCTGCGCCTCGAGAACGAACTCGGGCCGCGCGAAGAGGTCTATTTGAACGGAAACACAGTCGGGATATCGCACAGTGATCCCACCATTGTGAGATGGCTTTGTACTCGTAGTCTGGCGCACTCGCACGTCCATCTAGCCAAAGTCGCACGCACACCCGGCCAGAACGATTTGCTCTTCTGCTCCCCTTATTTCCATCCTGCTCGACTTTTTATTTATCATCGGTCTTCTGGCTGTATCTAGTAAAATCTCGTCTTCTCACGAACACCACTTACGGACAGACAGTTGTCGGAAAATTGAATAGCTGCTTCTCTATTTATGCCCTTCGTGATCTTTGAGCAGCCGACGGTCGCCATCTGTATCTGCTTCTTGCCCTCGAAAAGCATTGCACCGGGATGACTTCTGGTCTCCTCGGGGCCCCCGTGTTAGACGCGTACACGTCGTGCCGTATGCGCGCATCGTCATCGAAAGAGGTCGGCGCCACTCGAGCCTCTAGCCCAGAGACCGGGGGCTGTCGCTCCGTCGAAAACGATGCAGGCCCTTCGCGATAGCGGTATCCTTTACGAAGGGGCTCCTCGTCCCCAAAGGTCACGCGGAACTCGTCTTTCGTTGAAACGAGCCAGAGAAACGAAAGAGTGGCCTCCCCTTCCTTAGCCAACCTATGAGAACGACCTATGAGCGCGATTCTACGAAAAAGAGAAGGAACGAAAACGATCCCGGGGCGCTGCTATTTTCCACGGTATGAAATTCATCGCAGCGGTTATCTGGCCGGTGGGATCGAGGCGTCGCGGCGTCGCGCGATTCCGTATCATTCTTTCGACCGATGTAATTATCCTCGACACGCGGTACCGTACGTTGCATTCGTTACGCGCGTACGTTCTGTACGCGTCTACACGACGCGACGCGACCAGCGGAACGCGTCGTTGCGCTCGGCCGATGCGTGTGCTGCACTCGAGCTGCCAGCGGAGCTGGTCCGCACACAGCCAGACAACGAAAGGAGTACAGGAGCTGGCCGTGGCAAATATTTCCAAGTTTGTCCATCGTCCCGTCCAATCTATCTCGTCACGGTCGGCAAAGCTGCCGCGACATGAGAACCGAATACGGAAAAGCCGGCGAGAGTCCTCTCGGTGCCGTGCCGTTGTAATGCACAGGCTGGTACACGCGACAATGTACTCCGTTGTTTCCGCGTTGTAGCTTGCCTACACCGAGAGTCACCCGGTCTACAGAGACCCGAGTGTTTCTGGCATGCAGCCTGGCCCGCGAGAATCCCCGCGGCCAACAAGAGCCAACAAGAGCCAACAAGAGCCAGCAAGAGCGAGAGGGAGAGCGGATCGACCAAGAAGATTCCGGAAAATTCTCGTCGCCCGACACCGACCGCGACAAGGCTGAAAGGAAGAGGCATCGAGGAGATACGGGAAAGAGGAGACAGTGTATTAACGCGATCGAGCTCGTAACGTTGGAATTACAGACGGCAATCGAAGCGACGTAAAGCCGCGATGGACGGCCGCTAGGCGATACGCGAGATCCTCGACGTTCTCTTCCTATATAGCCGTGCTGCCCGTGTCCCGAGAGTATTACGCGAAATGAAGCCGGGAAGATGGTCCGCCGCTGGCCTCGCTACGATACGATCCTCATCTCGACGGGGAAAGAGCTCCGAAGATCCTCGCGAAAGGACTTAATCAACGGTCCGAGTGTTTATGATTTTTGTTATTGGTGTCGTATCTCGGGGTAGCTTTGCTGGATTTCGCGCTCCCTTCGACTCTAACCACCCTCCCTCTTTCGCGTCGTTCCCCCCTCTGTCACACGTGCTACATCGCTTTTTCCTCTCGCCGCCGCGCCGCTTCGCCCAGCTTTGCTCCAACGTACGAATCACCGAACGCTTCGCGCAACTGCCGACACCGATGGTATCCGAAATTTAGGGGCGAGTCGGAATTTCCTTCGTCCAGTCGAGGAACGGAGCTGAACGCTGCGTCTGTTCCAGGGATAGCCGAACACCGCGCAGAACCGCTTCGCAGCGGAGACCCCGAGGTTTCGACCGCAAAACCGCTGTCGCTTCTTCCCTGAACTGCACGAATTCCATTCGCGAGTGCTTCCTTGAACGCCACGTCGCGGGAGACGAGGACGGCGGACGACGGCAGAGGAGGACGAACGACGCGACGATCGAAGCTCGTCGAGCGGGCAATCGCGCGGATGGTTCGGCAAACATCTCCGCTTCCCTCCCTCCTTTTATTTTCTCTCCGCGGAGGGAGATGTCCCTGTGGCGATCGGTCGGCCGCGCGCCCGGCTGTTACATATGTTGTCCATTTCGCGTTCAAACAGTGCGGAGAGCAGCGGGAACGAGGAAACGTTTGCCACGGAAATAGTCTCGATCTTTTTACGCTCCGTCCGATTATACGAGACACTGGCGCGACGCGTCTCCGTTCCCAGATGATTCGTTTTCCCCGGCGCAGCGGCCCGTATCAGCCTCGAGGACCTCGACGAGCCTGCGAGATACCGGGCGATCGTAGCCCACGGATCGACGTCGCGCGTCGGCGAGGTGAGAAGGAAAACAGAGAAGTTGCCGCGCCGGTGAATCGGTCAGGTGCGTGCATGCGTGCGTGCCTGCCGTCAGCGCTGCCTCTTGAACTCGTGTCAAGCCACTCCAATCGGAGAATATCGTAATCTCCGTACCGTACACGTTCGCGGACCCCTTACGTAATTCACGTGTCTGCCGTGATCGTGCTCGCGTGTGCGGAACCCGATCGACTACAAGAGTTACAGCGCCGCGGCCCGGCCCGACCCGGCCAGACCCGGCCGGGGTAAATCGAGGATTGCACGCCGGGAAAGGGAACCGGGATTGCCCTTCGACCTCGCGAACGCCGCCACGTATACATGCGTACGTACGGGGGTAATTCCTACGAAAGTATGATTAATCGACCATGCTCGCCTCTCGTTCACCCACGAGCTCTCGTCTCCGCTCCCCAACCTGTCCTGCCGAATCTCCGTCGCTTCTCACGAAACGAGAGTGGATCTCTTCGATGCGTCCCCAGTGGACAGGCTTTCGGTCAATTTGTCCACGCCGACGCGGCCGATACACCGTTTCGTATTTTTTTGGGCCGCGCGGTTAGCAACTCGCGAACGATTTCGATTAGCTTCGCCGAGCGAAACGAAGGCGAATAAATTCGAGGGATTGGTCGGAAAGCACGGCACAGCATGCTCGGACCGTTTCCTGTCCGCGTGCCCGGCACACGGGGTTGTTCCAGGGGCAAGAGAGGCCAAGAGGGTCGCGCAGTTGCCACGCAGTCTGACTGACAAGCTGACTTATGCAAATACAGCCTCGCTTCGGCCGAGTAATCTGATCGTACGTACGTACGTTTGCGAACCTTTATTTCTCGACGCGATTTAAATTACCTGTAAGCCGAGCCGTTTTACGCTAATAATATTACAACGCCGACGACTTTATTGCCGCGCGTCGCGTCCCTCGGGCAAATCGTCGTCCTTTCTCATTAGAACCGATACGGGACGAACGGAGACGCATCCAGCCGTCGCGACGCGCCGCGATAAAGTCGGGGGTCGAACAAACTTTTTTCAACGAGAACGGCCAGCAGCGGCGCGCGCGGCATTTACGACGAGCGATATACCCTTTGGAATTGCGGACTATGAATACTCGGCTACTTGGTAATAAAAGCGAAAGTGTACGCGCTCACAGTCCGGCCAGGGGGGAAAGGGACGCAGAGGCGTCGAGGAGCGAAAAAGAGTGATAAAGGGTGGCCGCGGAGCAGCTCTATCTGTCCGATCTGCGGTCGTGTTCGCGCTCGTGCCGAACGAACGCCGCTCCGACTCGCACTCTTCCACGATAATAATTGCGCCAGGATACTCGGGAGAATGGGGGAACGCGCGACGAGAAAGGCCGCAACAAAACGCGGACGCTCCGGTACGATTACGAAAGGCGACTGTTTTCTTGAAACCTTTGACGGGCTGCTCGGAAGATCACGCGGAAGATCACGCGGAACGTTCGCGCGGAACGCGAATCGGTATCGATCGACGCCACGATATCGGAGGACACGTCCCGGCCGCAACCGTGCTAACTACGTTTCGCGACGCTGTAATCGCGTCCCTTCTCCGAATTCCGCTTAACTATCGGGTTCTTCGCGCGGGGTTCTCGATGAATCTCGAGTTAACTAACGCGACGACAGGGTAATTAATCGAAAGAGCCCTCCTCCTGGACAGTGTCCGCGCGACGCTACAACGGGGAGCGGACGCGGCCGGCTAGTTTCCGTTGGTCACCTCCGGCTAATCATAGACCACGAATCCTGCTTCCCTTGGCACTCGACTCCTCTTTCCTCTCGCGTGCTACTGTCGCCCGGTTGGAGCGGTACGCGTCGACCCTGTACAAGGGTGTCTGATTGTAATTACTTTACTCAAGTGCGGTAATTAAACTTCTCCGGTAGCTCGTGTGCCCGGCAATCCCCCGCCCCTTTCTCCCACGCAGGATCCAAGATAATCCTAGGCTCTATTGCTTTTCTTTCTGCCCGAGGAAAGTGGAAGGTCGTTACACGATCGCGTCCTACTCGCAAGGACTCCCGGTTAGTTGCGCGAAGGTGCCCGGTGTTTGGACCGCGATGGAAAAATTGCCTTTCCGCGTGTCGTGCTCGTCAGCCGTTTCGCGCTTATTATTCCACCTGCTGTCGACGCGTCGTCCAATAAAAATGACGTCAAAACGAATCCAGATGAAAATAAAATGCGCAAAAATGGCAACAAACGAAGCGACGAGGAAGAGAGAACGAGCTTGGAGACAGGTCGCTGGAGGGAGAGAGGGAGAGAGAGAGAGAGAGAGAGAGAGACGAGGGTGGAGAATGGGCGAGGGAATCGGCGAAGCGTTTCCTCGCTCGCAGAGTTTTCATCGGCCGTACAACACTCTGACAGCTTATTCCACCAGTCTGCCCACCTCCTGAACTGCCAACTGCCAAATGCCACTGAGCATTGAATCCGAACAATCAGTGTGTCGGGATTGGAAAAGGCTCCGCGTCCGCGAACGCGCGAGTCCTGTCGGAATACCGGATTAACGCGCCCTCGTAATACTCTGCCGGCGTGAGATGAAAATAGACCGATCGAATGTATTTCCCTGGTTGTTAAGTGAGAGAAAATTGCTCGCGATTCGCTCGCTCCTCCGATATCCCGATTAAACTCGAGGAACCTTTGGAGGGCCCCACATTGGCCGATAAAATCTCGTGCGAGAGAGCGACTAGCAAAGGCGCGTGTTATCGATTCCTCTGCCCCACTCTCTTCGACGTCTCGTCCTCCTAGGGATCGTCCAGCTTCGTCGACCTTGCACAAATTAAGCCGAGTACGCGTGCACGCCTCGCAGCGTAGCCGAAACCGAAGGAAAACGAGTTCGCAGCTCGCAGGCAGGTGCGATTACGCGAAAGCTTGCACGCGTAGCAGCGCGGCGAAATGTCATTCCTGTTGCGCGGCTCGGTGCGAACGGAGCACCGGGAGTCAACCAGCCTGAACGGCTGGACACGCACGCACGCACGCACGCACGCACGTACGCACGTACGCACCCGCTCGCGCACTCTCGAGACGCGTGCAGGGACAAACCAGCGCGTGTACAGTGTACACGCTTTAAACTTTAAACGGGTGGCCGTTCGGCCACTCGAATCGCGCTTCGATTCGCGTCGTTTCGCGCAAATTGTTTCTTGCACGGCTAGGCCAACGTAATCGGCTTCGCGGTAAAAATCGAGCGAGCAGAAACGGCTCGGAAAGAACTGGAATGAATTGTTTACTGGTTCCTTCGAATCGCTGACCAATAGATTATCTCGACGCGTCGTAAAAGCAAGTTTCGGATACGAGGTGGCAATGAATTTTCTCGTTGCCACTGTCGTTTCGCGCGGGCACGTTTTCTGCTAAACCGTTGCGCTCGGCAAACGTAATATTCTCGGTGTCGCGAGAACACGGTTGCGACCAATCGGAGGAAGAAGCCGATGCGAACGTCCAGGTGCGGACGGCAGGCCAGGTAAAGCCAGCAACGAGGGGACACTTATCGTCTGTTATTATTCGACTGGAATCAATCGACGCGAAGCGGCTGAGACGAGGGCAAACACTCGAATGTGCGCTTTATCGGTTGCTAATCGGCCGAGTCTAAAACGGCGAACGGCGAACGGCAGAGCGCCGGGAACGGGACTGAATATACGTGTACATCTGCGACAAGATATACATACAGCGCATCGGCAATTCTTTTGCTCGCAGTTGCAGCCGCATCGAACGGTATCGTCCGTTGTCGATCTCTCGCGACACCTGTAACATACGCCGCTGCCTACCTATCGCGTCAACGAATCTGTAGATAAGTCGAATTAACACCGGTGTTATGGCCGTTGGCTTCGCCTTGCTCCTCTTTCCATACGGCCGTCCTCGCGAATCGAAGCGTCAAAATCGCGGCAAACCCACAGAATCGCCATCGACCCGGCAGGCGGATCGATCGTACCCGAAGGTTGCGAGTCGTGCGGACCCCTAAATCCAGAAAGAGCCGGGGAAATTGATCGCGCGATACACCCCGGTCCGATAGTTCCCGAAGGCTATCGGTCCGTTCCTGCGGTGCCCGCCGCGCGGCGTTTAGTATTTTAAGCGGGGCACGTTGAATTGCTGTCGGTAGGTGTCAAACTAATACCGAGTGTTAAACGCGCCGTGCGAACGAGTCAGGTGGTTGGAAAGCGCGTCGTCCCGCGTTACCTCGCCATTCACAAGCCTTCCCTCGACCGTCCCCGACTCTTACGTTAATCAATTCCGTGATTAGGCGATTTCATTGGGGACGAAACCGCCGTCACCGTTCCGTTTCTTTTCGTTGCTCGCGCTGGGCAAACGTTGCCTGGCGGAAAATTAGAAATCGGTCTCGAAAAGGGGATGGGCGATTTCGGTGACAGGGAAACGAGAGAAGGAGCCGGTCGCTCGCACGAGTAAGCTACCGCAAGTAGTATACATTATTAATCGCTGTTACGAAGCTGTTGGGCGCATCGAGCAGCGTTGATTAATCGGCGGCACGCTCGAGATTTTAATTAATCCCCGAGAGAGGGAGAAAAAGAGAGAGAGAGGGAGAGGGAGAGAGGGAGATCTCTCGTTCAGCAATCCAGACTTTCTCGTCGAAGAAATTACGTTGCCCTCGATACGGAGAGGCCGCGAACCAGCGAAGCAATCGGCAAACGAATCGGGAAGCCCCCCACCCCTCATTCCCGAAGGAACTCGAGACATCCTAGCTGCTGCCTGGCTTCTCGTGCACGCTCCACCGAGTACCCGGCATTCCTCGACCTCCACGCGAATCTCTCGCGCTCCGAAAACCGAGGGATGCCCCCGTGATTAAGTTCCGTCGCTGAACCGCGATTGGACGCGAGTTGCAGGCTAATATCGTCCAAGGTCGAAAATCGATTCGCGACTTCCACGGTTGAAAATTCCGTCCGGAGAAAAATTGGTCGAAACGGTGGATCGATTTTCGCGGCGGTTCCTCGGGAACGTCGGTTCCCGCGGCGTTGCTGCGCTGAAATAAACGGCAAGGGGAGGAGGTCGAGGAGGAGGAGGAGGAGGAGGCAGCGGCGAAAAAGTATTCCCGGTAAATATTTCCGTTTTTTCGCCGGTGGCGCGGGGCTGGAGGCCAACGAGGGGGCGAGAATAGACTCGGGGATGGGGTAGGAGCTCTGATTTCATTAGGCCCGGTGTTATGCGATTAATTAAGTCGCGAGCTCCTGGAAAAATAAGAGCAAAAGCGAATCGGTCTTTCTCTCTTTCTCCCTTTCCCGCTCGACCCGTACCGCTATCCCTGGCCCTTGCCAACATCTCCCCTGCCCCTCGTCTGCCCCTCGTCTGCCCCCGCTTGCACGGCCTTCCTGCTCGCTACAACTTGGATATAAACGAGAAAAGAACCAAGCCGAACACCAGCGAGCCAAGGAAGAAATTACCCCGAGACGTATCTGCCCTGGGGATGCCAGAGGCCGAGCACCTACCTACCGGCGAACGATTCCCGGCACGGGTCGCGCCTCTGCCCTGCGTTTCTCCCGATGACTTTCCCGTTCCCCGTTCCCCGTCGATGACGGAAATTCCGTCGTAACGATATCACACTGGTCCGGAACGGCGCGATATTAACGACGCGACCGTATTCGCTTTGTGAAGCGAACTATAACTGAATTTGGCCCCGTCATTTTATGCATCAGACTCGCCATGCCGGTATAACTGAATTCGATGGGTAACCCAATTACGCATCTTTGCCCGTGCAGATATACGTCGCGTTCTCTCTCTCGATACCGGCGCATGGCGCTCCCACACCTACGCGAGAGTACCATTAATTATTATATACGCGCGCATGGCGTGTGTCAACGATACCCTCTCGCCCGCCCCAATTTTGCCACCGCGGCGCCCATCCGTTGGGCAAAATATCGCAAAACCACGATTTCGTGCGACCGAGACAAATTTGACTTTCCCGGTGCAAACGGTTTCCCTTTCTGTGCCGCAGAGCCTCGACCACCTACGCTTCCGCGTTATGTATTTCGTTCGCGATCGATCGTCGCACGGGTGCCGCGCTGCCCGCAAAAAGCTGAAAGGTCGTCGGAATTGTGTCGCCGCGCGACGATTCCAGACAAAAAGGGAGAACGAGCGCTCTTGCTAGCGCGGAGAGCACGGTTCGCGTCGAAGCTTGCGTGGCGCGTGGTATCGCTCGCCCGCTCCCCATGGATCCCCATGCGTACACGTGTAACGCTACGGTGGCACTCAATCAGATGTCATAATACATTTACCGCAGCCTAATGAAGACCCGATGAAAGGCTATCACCGAGACCGCGTCAGTGTCCCTCAACCGGCAGCGTTGGGACATCCGTTTCGTTTCGTTCCGGTCCCCCGGTCCATTTGCCGCCGAGAGCGACCGCGAATCTCTTCCAGAAGAAAGAAATTTAGCGAGAGGATGAGGCCGTTGCCGAGCTGTGCGGGGAAATCGAGAGGCAGAAAAAGTCGAGTCGCAAATAGGCTCGAAGAAAGGACGAGAGCGAGGCGAGGCGAGGCGAGGCGAGCCGTGGACACGGGGAATCGCCGCTGCTTCTCTATCCTCCGCGGTAATCCTCGAAAATTAAAAATGCCCGCGGTTTTGAAAGGTTCCGTGGCGTTTGAAAGGGGCATTGGTAGAAGGGAGCCTCGGCTCACCCTTGGCTCGCAGACCGATCCCACCGTCGCGCCGTTCCATTTACAGAAACTCCATCAAAGGGATCCCGCGCGGCGCGTTGCGCTCTTCAAAGTTCAGCTGGAACTCCGGAGGCGCCGCGACTCTGCGCGGCCAAGGGTGAAGTGGCGACGAAAGCTAATGACGCTGCGGTGACGACGCTCCGCGTCGGGTCCGGAGGGTGGACAGGGAAAGCTGGAAAAAGGGAAACCACCGTGCCGCGGTCTCGCGAACATTTACCCGTGCCGCCACGGTAAATGAGTATTTGCCTTTGTGAATAAATAAAATGCATTACAAAGTTGCCGAGCCTCGGTCTCGGAGAAAGACACGGCTGGCCGGGAAGGAACATCCAGACAGTGGCTGTGCTTGGAAATGCATCAGCCTCGAGAGCCCTCGAAACGGAGGAAAAAAGAACCGGAAAGGGTGGAATTCTATTCCACGAGGGGAAGGGACCGACCTCGTGTCCCGTGAATATGACGGCTGTAATCGAATCTTTCGCGAGCCTTGGAACGCGTTTAAAGAACGACGTTCTGTGTTGCGGCCCGTGAAAAATGGAATTTCGTGCTGCTCGAAGACGTACGCGATGGAAATTAATCGCGCCGAGGCCGCATCGAACGTTTCGAAGCTTTGCCCTCGAAACGAGAACAAACTCGACCAACTATGACGACAGTCGAGAACGGAACGGAACGGATCGCGGTGCTGGCACGCCGATAAAAGGGGGTGGAGATCGAAGAGCGAAGGTTAGAGGGCAGGAAGCAACATCTAAGACAATGAGATACGGGCCTTTGGAGTAATCCTCCGGCCTTCCTTGGCGTATCGACATTAATTCCCTTGCCCCCTGCTTTTAACCGGAACAGACGCACCCTATAATAGGCAAGTTGGAATCCAATCTGCAAGTTTGCAAATTCGATTCGGCCGTCTTGCGAGAAGAGCAGCGAACGAGCCGAGTCGAGCGATCCTATCTTCCAGCGAGTAGTTCACCATCCGAAACTGGAGGCCGCGAATTTTTCTACCCGTCGATCGACGACACGTCTCCGTCGACAATTGAAAACAGCACGGCCCTCGTATCGGTGACACTCTGCTTCGAACCAACCATGAATTACGTTTTCGACGCGAATACTTTGCTCGGCGTTCGCTAAACGAGCACGTAGATTCCGAAAGGGTGTGTAGAAGGTGGGATGCAGGGGAGAGAAAGGACTTAACGGGAGGTGCGTTGGGCTCGTGTAGTCGTACATCGCTCAAATTAGATTCCTTAGCTCGAGGGACGTCGTAAGGCTTGACGTAAAGCCCGAATAATTCTCGACGAAAGGATGGTATGCCGTAGGTACGCGGGACTCACTCGAGGGCGGGCTGATTCTACGAGCAGGGAACGTACGTACGCGTACGTATATATCAACGGTGAGCCACAGTTTGTCAAGTGGAAAGTTTATTCGGGCAAATACACGTGACGCGGTAAAGGTAACGTTGTTTAACGTTCATCCGACCCGCGAGAGCACCGTACACGGTACACACACGTTCGTCTCGCGCGCCACTCGGAATTTCAACGTTGGAACGAGCTGACGACTTTAGTCCGATGGAGTCGCGACACCGAAATTCTTCGATATTGAATTCTGCGGGAACTTGAGCCGGCAAATGGAATCGAACGGGTGGAAACGGTGAAAGTTCGTCGGTGTTATTCTCCTCGAAGACGGGCTTCTTCGACGAGTTGTTCGGGCGAAGGGGGAACGGGTCGAGAGCGCGAGGGCGGCCCACCCTATTCCGTTCGCATAAACGCAATAATTCGCAGGGCTCGAAGGGGTTGCGCGAGCGTGGCATGCGCGTAAATGTAGTTATAAATAAATCTAGGAGCTCTTAATGCTTGCCGGTGGCTCGCGGAAGCGAGGTCGGCCGAACAACGAGACTAGTCGACGCGAAGGAGAGGCAGAAAGGGGTAAAAGCAGGGCGAAGAAAGCTACGCAGAGGGAGTAACGGGAGAAAGCTAGAGTGCGCGAAGGGTTTTCAAAGGGGCCGAGAGCTTTCCTTCCCCGTTTGCCCGTCCGTTTCGACCAATTTTGCCGAGGATTTCTCGCGTTCGCTCCGAGAAAAGCAAAGCCGAGTCGTTGATTGAAGGAAACGGTCGAGACTTTTGTAGAAATGCACGGCGGTAACGAGGCTGGTTACGACTCGTCGATCGTCTGTTCCGCAAGAAAGGAGGCACGAATGCGTGCTCGCGCTCGCTGCGGCGACGATTGTGTGTCGGATGTTTCTTTTAATTCCTCTTTTCCCCCGCCCTCGTACCGCCGACGATCTCGTTTGGATAAGAGTCTGCTGCATTACGGTGCATTCGCACGGTAGGCAAAGAACTCGTTACTTCGCACGCTCTCGGAAACGGTATTACAATTAATCGCCGTGAATCTCGTGGGTGCGAACCTGCGAATTTCTAGCGATAGATGCACGCGCGCATTATTCCGGATCCACCGGGGGAACCCGAGGCATTTTTTCTTTTTTCAACTGCTCCCATCGATTATCGAGAAACTCGCGAATCTGCTTCCGAATCTGCTCCCGAATGTTGCCACACCGTGATACGCGCCCGACCGTGTAAATCGCGTTACCGCGATAAAGAAACTTTCACGCCGAGAGGAACAAAGACCTTTGTTTCGCCTGCCTCCCCACTGAAACAGGAATAACACGCCAGAGCACAATCGTATACAAGTAATTAAGAAGGATCCGACGCCTCTGTTCGGAGAAGCTACGAAAATATCACGGGAGAGAATGCATTTCCTTCCCTTGCCTTGCCTTGCCTTGAATTTTCCTGCGGCCGCGCGAGTAGCTGCAACACAATGCACGACCGAACCGTTTGGCAAGCAGCAAATTAAACCCCTTCCGCGTACCCGTGACCGGCAAATGGAAAAATAAATCCGATCGGCGTTTTCGCGCGAGTAGCTTCGGGGATACCAGGAACATCCGTGGAACGTCGAAGGGTGCACCGGGTGAAATGAGTCGAGAAATTGTTCCGAAGGAATTTATCAATTTTCTTTGAGGGATTCTAATTGTACTAATTTGTCGAGAGCCACCAGCGATCTCGCGAAAACGTCGCTGGAGGGAGGCACGGAATTCTATCGTTTAATCTCCGGCAGGGCTGTTCCTTTCGTCCCGAAGGGAGCACGATGAACGCGAGGAGCTACGAGAGAGACCGAGAGGAGAAGATTCGATCGCGAAATCGCAAGACAGCCGCGATAGGAAGCAGCCTACCGTGAGAAACGAGCCTTTCTTCGCTCGTTTGATCTCTCTGGACCCCCCTCCGCCCACCCCCCCCAATTTTCATGAAAATTCGGCTGCTTCGGGGCAAGCCGTCCTTCGATCTCTCCCGCGAAAGTGAAAAGTGCGACGACGATCCCGTGGTCGGATACTTGTGCGACCGCGTTACGAATTTAGGGGCCCTTATCATCGGCGCGATTCGTAATCGTCCTCGTTCCTCTTTCCATCCCGTTGCGCTACTTTCTTGCGACACCTCTGTTCCGCTATCGCTATCTGCTTGCACTCGTTTCGTTCCCGCGACTACACGGTCGACTACCCGAAGAAACGCTGTCGAGTCCACGATGACATTCAGGCGTCCATTGACGCGCACAGGCGCGGCTTGGGGAATGGATTGAAAGTATCCACGCGACGCACAGGAGTATGTACGCGCGAGAGGTGCGGAAGAAGAACGGGAAGCGAGTCTAGCTGTCGGATATCGACTCTTGTCTGTCGGCCGTCGGCTGTCGGCTGTCGGCTGTCGACAATCGAAAAGAGGAAGAGGAACGACAGGGAGAGGGATTGATCTTGGAGCAAGAAGGAGAGCACGGACGCCGGGAAAAGAATCGAGAGCTCGGGGCTGATATCAAAGCAAGGCAAACAATACGGCGAGATGCTGATGCGATTGTATTATGGCTAGTGGACCGGTGATCCATTGTCTCGTCACGTTCTACCCACTCGGTTCTTTTATCTCGATCCCCGTAATACTCGTATCTCGTCGTATCGAGTGAGCATCCATCGAAAGTAGCACGCTCGCGCGATCCGAGGGGTTCGTCGGATGTAACGCGGAATCTGGCGAATCTACGAAATCCTCGCCGGTGTGTACACCTTCCGATTAGCGCTCCGCGATCCCTCGTTTCTCCCTGACACTCGGCCCGCGTTCACTGGCAGCAGCACGTGCGGATGCAGCGCGAACGAAGGAAGGTGGTGGAAGAATAGTTGGAAGCATCCTAATGACCTCCGAGGCTGGGATCGGTGGGTCGCGTCCCCTCGTCGCGTTTCGTGGTCCTTCTATGCAGGAATTGAGACGAAAGACGCGTGACAGAGCGGATAAAATAAATGAAACCGGCGCGAAAGGAAAATTGGTTACACGAACGGGGCATAGAACGAGGAGTCGCCGACGAAATTTATTTGCTTTTCATTCAAATGGCCTCATCTCGCATTTATGTATTCCGTGATATTGCACTTTTTAAACTCGCCTATTTTCATCGCACGCCCGTTGGATATTAAGACCCCCGAGACCCGTGTATTAGTCGTATAAATTTCATCGGGAACGTTAGATTCGTTCCCGCCACGCCATGGACAGAACTGCTTTGGGAACCCACTTCCTCGTCGTTCTTCTTCGTCTCCGGCCGTTTTCTTCGCGGTTGCGCGCCCGTGCCAACGGTATGCCAACGATACGCCAACGATATGCCAACGATTTGTATTAATTACGCTCGGCTCGGAGCTATTCCGCGGCCCGAAATTAATGGAAGTGGCGTTGTGGCGACCGTGCTTCCCCGTATACGTATACATATAGATATACATATACATAAATTAGAAACGTGTCGTTGGATTGGCACAGACGTTAATCAGTTTCTCTTGTCCGGGGGACAAACAATTGTATATCCGATTCTACCGGAAAAAGAACCCCTCCAGGACGGGGAGAAGCGATAGGAAATATTTCGGTCGATCCACCGATGGAGAACGCGAGAAGCACCGGAAAAAAATGAAAGGAAATGAGGAAGGTGCGGTAAAAATGGCGAAAGTGATCGTGGCGGCGCGGGCGAAAAATAAAACTTCCCCCCTCGTTTCGTTGTAGGCGTTTCTCGCGTTTTTAATCGACCCCCTGCCCCCTCCCCCAGCGTATACCCCGGAATTCCTTCGGTTAATTACGCGGATTTCCAATGCGTTCAGACCTCGTGGAATTTTTACGATTGCCTGGCTGCCAGCCCTTCGTCCGCTGCCAACCCGGGATTTGTACTACTGAAATATTCGAGGGATTTAATTTTATAAATGACCAAGCTGTCCCTGCCACGGGCACTCGGACCCGCCACTCCATCGATCTTGCCCCTTGTACTTTGCTGTACCTCTCTCGCTTTCGAGACGGACCGAAATAAATACGTCGAACCACGAACACGAGGAAGAAGTTTCAACGTTCTTTCGAAAATCGATTTGCAGTCGGGCGATGTCTCGCCGCGGAAACCGCGGCAACGCCGAGCAAATTAGTCGACGTGCCTGCGGCGAATAAAGCGGAGGAAACTGCGACGATAAATCGAAGTCGAGGACAGAAACGCTAGGAAAAGCGTCGGAAGAATTTCGTTTCCATAAATAATTCAAGTCCCGTCCGACAGCGGGCCAGTGCGTTTCCCCTCCATCGTGTTTCTCGCTCTCTCTATCTCTCTCTCCACTGCTTAGACATTCTAGATATTCTTCTTTCCTGCTTCCACCCCAACCACGACAACCATCGCCTCCGCCACCCTCCACCGCCTGTCGTGGCTCGGTTCTTCGTCGAGCGGTCAAAGGGGAGGTCTGAGAACCTAATCTTTTCGCAAAAGGGTTTCCAGGAGCACCTGAGAACCCAGTGGAAAAGTCTTTACCGACACCCCCTTAATACTTAATTCCATTTTCGCCTAATTGGACAGTTTTATTAAGGGATGCATATTTCAGATGGCGTTTTTATTATGTCTATTGGGAGCGAACGGAGTTTGCAGAATTTTCTTTCCTCGTCAGGGAAGGGTATACGGTGAGGAACGTCGAGCATGAGGAAGACGAACGCGAGCCGCGACCGGGAATTATTTCAGGGGTTGGAAAAAATTAGATTTCAACCCTTCGGAAAATATTAGCACGGCCAGGAAGAGCAGCGAGAGAGAAAGGAGAAAGCACAGATGAGACGAACGTTGGGGGTTAGGTTTGAGACCTCGCAACCCTTTAACGATGAACGCGCTTCCTTCTTTCACCCTCTATGGCCGGCTATTGTCTCAAGAATTAAGGGATGAACGGCCGACGTCTCGAGAAGACACCACGAGACCCTTACCATTTTTTCTTCTCGCCGCGGAGGTCTGGCGGAGACAGTAGATTAAAGAGCGAAACGTTTATGAAAGATAAAACGCGATTTCTTAAACGTTAAACTTCGTTTCATCGACTTGTACAGCCTAATAGGCGAAATGAAAACGGACAAAGTAGCTTGCGCTTTTCATCGTACGATGGAAAAGGACGAAAGGTGGAAGGGATCGAGATAAGGTGGCAGCAGGAGGCGGCGGGCTTGTATAAATTTTAATAAGTCTCATTCGCCGACCCTTTGAGCCCGGCAAAATGAACGAATTAAAAGTTTCTGCCGTTTTAGTGGTCTCGCGGTTGACATTTCAGCTCGCGCGACGATCTCGCGGAATTGCGCAACTTTTGTCGTTCCGAAAAATGCGCAGCCGGTCGGAACAACCCCGGCAAGAATAATTTTCGCCCCGAGCCCTCATGAATTACGCATGTACGCGCCTGCGTGCCTTCGAAAACCGATCTCGCGTCGATTCCTAGCGGCAACCTCTCGTTACTCTTCTTCGACCTCCAGTTCCAGAAGCCCAATGCCTCGGTGTATCGCGAGGAATCCCGCGGCACGTGTAACGTTCCCTCGTTAACCCCTTCGACGCACGCGAATGCGAGCAACCTCTCGGCGTCCACCCTTCTTACCCCCGGCCCGGCGAGAATCGTCGGCGCACCGAGTAAGATTTCAATTAAAACAACCCCCCGGCACGACGGGGGATTAGCGATACCAATCCGTTCCGTAGCGGGCGGCGAAGCTCCGGTTATGACACGGCATAAATATCAATGCAAATTACCTACGCATTATAGATGCCAGCAACGAAGGAGGCCGCGAAGACGTCCGCCACTGTCTACAAGTTCAGACCTTCGCGAACGCAATCACCGCGCGACTTTGCATTTATGAGGTTCAAATTGCTGCCACCTACCGTTACCACCCTCGGTAACCACCCCCGAGGTAACGAACGCGTACGAGATATGAAGGATGTTTTTCGCGAGGCGACTTCCATGGGAGCGGGAAGGTACAATAGAATATCGCGAGGCAAACCTGAAACTCGCAGGAACGTGTATTCGAGCGGCGAGGCAAAATCGTCCTACGAAATCATAATTAACGGAATTATGTCGAGAGTAACTCGATACCGTTCCGAGTAGGCGGGCAGAAAGGGTGGCAGGAGAAACGCCGAGGCTTTCGAGGGGGCTTACGTCTAACGTAAGAACGAAGGGTTGCGAGAGATGTATCCCCCCAAATAAGAGGAGCGGCGTACACGCGTTCTCATCCGCCTTTAATGAACGCAATGTTACACGATATCCGCGAGCGCGCGGTACACACTTCGCTATCTTGGAAAGGATCACTCGGACGTTGCGTTAACGTCCCCGCCGCCTTCGCTCTCGTGGGAGCGATCCGGAGGGGAAAAAGGTTGAGACGCGTCGTCGCCGGCGAAAAATGCGATTCGCCGGTGCGTGAACCGTGCGCGTCCAAGTACTCGAAAGGTTGAACCACGAGGATCGCGAGCAGGATCGTGGCGGAGTGATCGGATGATCTTTGACCGAGGCAACGGAAGCGCGAACATAATCGACGCTTTTCCACAGAGAGGGCTCGGAGCTGCAGAAAAATTGGAGAAAGTCTTGGTGCAGACGGGGGGGGGGGGGGGGGAATCGTTTCAGACGTGGCTCCGCGAGAGTGCTCGCGCGAAAGAAAAAAAACCGACAGAGCGGTAGGAAGAAAAGAGGGCAGAAGGAAAGAAGAGAGGCAGGAGGGCGTTAACTGAACTTTAATGGAGATCGCAGATAAATCGGACCGACGGACGCTGAAAGAACTCTTTGACGGATTACGCCCAAATCGTATCTATCCGGTCCTTGCGTCTCTTTCCAAGCAGCGGCGTCTACCTGGAATGGAACAGGGGCCGAAATACCATCGGGCTACCGCTATCGAGGCGGCCGCGCTTTCGTGCGAGCCGACGAGAAGGTATTTTCCGTCGATGACACCGTTCGAAACGCGTTGCTCCGACTCGCGTGGAATTAGCGAGCGGTCGAGGACCGCGGACGAAATGGAAACGGAGAGGGAGACAGCGTAAAATGGAGTGCGAGAAAGGGAAAAGAGAGCAGGAAGGCGTTCAACAAGTCGAATAAAAAAGCTCATAAATAAAGAGGAGGAATTCTCTCGCCCTGCTCTCGAACCACCCTTTGGCCTTCACCCTCTGCGTCGTTCCACCGTCTCTCGCACCCTCTGCGTTTCTGCGAATGTCCCCGCGGACACCTGTTGCTCCGTTGCGCCCTCTACAGCCCTGTCAAAGAGAGAAACAGAGAAACAGAGAAACGAAAGGGGAGAAAGGAACGGGGAGGAAATTGGAGGCATTCGCTCGATTGCTCTCGCCGACGATTGTCGCGCGTCGGCCACCGCGCCATCCGGATTCGTCGGGCGATTTACTCTCGTTTTATATTCCTCCGACAAATAACCGATAATGGTTATGCGGCGTATTTTTGACAGCCGTGAAACCAGAAAAATTGCCCCCAATTATTCGGTCCGCTCCGAAGGGCGAAATTATATCGCGAGAAGAAATGGAGCGCGTCGTTCGGTTCCGCGGCCTCCACCTTCGAAGCCACGAATGCCGATTTAAAGCGGAGCTTACCGCACCGTGGCCGAACCACGAGTTTTCACAGGCAGCTGCTGATTTGTGATAAATGGAATTCCGGGAACGCGACCAGTGAGCGGGGATATTACACTCCGGGGCTGCCCGCTAATTACACGGTGGTCTCGAATAATTTACAGCCCGGCGAAAATGCCGCGCCGGCTCGTTGATGCAACGTCGCGTTATACCGACATACATAGTTATAACGCGACGATGTCCTTCCCAGGCGGAGGATGCCCCCGATTCGGGGAACTTCCGATCGAGCGCGGCGAGCACGCCGAGCATTTCCTGACCTTCGACCCATAGCACCGCCTTAAGTAGCTTATCCCGACTCTTGTCCCGACGCAATTCCAGTTCGCGTTCGCGACTGTTAAGGACGTCCCTTGTTAAAGACGAAAGTTCCCGGCGTCGATTCGGCGCGATAAACTCGCTTTAAATTCCATCCCTTCGAACGACTCGAGAATTTCGCCAGGTCGAGCAACGTGGTGCGGGATGGAGAACTGGAAACGGGTATCGTTTCGTCGCCCCGCGACGCGGCACGATTACAACTTTTTATTGCATTTCCATTTCGTTTCCCAGGGAAACGAAGAAAAAGGGCGAGAAGGCTCAAGAGCCACGGGAGATTGCGAGCGTCGTGATTATGCGACGAGCCGGAGCGCGGAGCGCGGAGCGGCGTGCGGGGCTTTCGTAGCGTTTTCGCGACAAAGTCCCGCTTCCCTGGGAAGCGAGGAAACAAAGGGGCGAAGGGAAACACCGCTCGTCTCCTCTTTTACTCGCGCAAACGTGTCTGAAATAATTCGGGGATGCGTAAAATCCGAGCTGGCCCTATTTGTCGCGATAATCGGGGCGTGAGCGATTTCGCAGGGCGAGAGAGCCGGGACCCGGGCGAAATAGAGACACTCGCGGGACGTTTAGGGGGCATTTGTTCGCGACAGTTGCCGGTGGCGGTAACGTTTGTTGCGAAGCAAAGAGTCCACCACCCGTCGCGCGATCGACGGGGGCGAGAAATTGGGCACCTCTCGGGGATGGGGACGCGGGGCGACACCCGCGGCGAGATTATACGATGCGATCTTTCAGGTACGTTCGAGCGTGGCGCGCGGCGCAAGAGAAAAAATTCTGCACCAGGGACAACACCGGGACGCAACGAATATCGGATTAGAGAGAAGAAACGCGGGCGTCCACGCGGAAAGGGAGCGGAAAATTGGCCGGCGCGTAACCCGTAGGCGAGGTAGACAAGGCGGCGATGGAGACAACGACCGCTAAAAGAAGAGGAGCGCAGGGCTCGGGAGGGTGGCGGAGGACTCATGCATAATGTATGCGAAATGTGGTGTATCGGTGACACGCGGTTCCGGTCTCCTCCGCGAACGCGTCCCTCTACGACACGGTGACAAACAGGTTTCCAGCATGCGATTCGTTACGCACGGCTCTCCGCGCGTTCCATCTTGCGGCTCGAGCGGAAAATGTACGAGCGTGTGGCCGGACTTAGCCGAGACAAAGACTGCCGGAGCGGGGCAGTGTAATCGTTAATTGCCGGGTAACGATTATCTGGCGTCTAAATAAAACACGCGGAACGAATTGTACGCGAACGGGAGCGCAAGAGGAACAGATAAGTGTGCAACAGGATCGGAGCCTCGATCGGCGGCACGCCGTGCGTAACGGTCCTCCGCGACCATTCCCCCGTGGGATCCGACTTGGCTGTCTATTGTTTAATTTGTTTGCCTTTGTTTTACGACCGTTCCGCTTCGCTCTTGCGGCGGAGTAACGTTCGAATGTGCCGCGCGCGCAGATGCTTCGCCCGAAATTCGGCGTCCAAACCTACGGGCAAACTTGTCCTCCGCCCCTTTTCCGATCTACGCGGAGCGAAAGAGAAATCCAGGCAAAACGCGGGTCACCGTGACCCGATTTAATTAATAGGTCGACCGAGGTGTCGGCAATCTGGCACGATCGTCGATTATTATTACTCTTGGCTGAAACGACTGGGTGTACCTACGTTGGAGTAACGCGGCCGCTAATTATGCGGCGCTTCAATTTTCTCCAACGTTTCGTTCAGTTTGCTGCAAGTCGGTTACGAGGAAATTAAATTATAACAGCGTGCAATCATAGGTACGAGAGGCAACGATGGGTAAACGGGCGTAGCACGATTCACGGAAACATTCGCATAACAAGGGTGTGGGGGGGAGGGGGAATTTTGCGTCTTCCTGGACGAATGTCATTGCCGAATGGAACAGGTGTCGACTCGAATTCGAACGGCATTCGCGTTAACGCCGCGTTAACATATTCCTCGCCTCCTCGAGTATTAACGAGCGCACGAGCGCGCGAGGCAACGCGAGGCAACGCGGACCGAGACGCGCTACTAGGTTCCCCTTTAACGGAGGAAGTTAATTAAGAACACCGCCAGATTTCTCTCTCCGACCTTCCAGGTGGATGGCGCTCGACTCGAGATTTTGCGAGGAGGGATTAAATTTGCCAACCTCCTAAAGAAATCCAGGCGTTCGGGTATCGATTCTCCTTCCAACATCCGGGCGCAGCGCGATACGACCGGACGAAAGAAGAAACGGAGGAGACTGAAGGTAAGCCGAATGTAATTGAGGGAATCGTGTAGCTCGCGGAGAGATAAAGCCGAGGGAAGGAAGGAAGGAAAGGCGAAGGAAGAAGGCAGAGCGCGAAAAATACGAATAGATGTAAGATATATCCGAGTGGCTCGACGCGCAGCCAACAACCCGAGGAATCGTAGTCGCGTTGTTACCGGTGTCTGTAGATGTTCCTGCCGCTTGCTACTGTTCCTACCGCTGACGGTTAGTATCATTAAAACGTAATCACTGCCGTTCGCTAACCCCGGCAATGCTAATTTCCTCGTTAATTAATGCCGAGTCTCATTGTGCTCGCGTATGCCCGCAGAAGCGATTACTCGCCGACTACCACCAACGAGTCAGACGCTAACGCGCTTCGATCCTGCATCTAGCTTCCTGTTCGCCTTTCCGTCGCGGGAGGAACCATCGTCTAGCGAGCTCGAGGAGCCGAAGGGAAAAGTAGCAGCTCGCGTGAAAAGGGAGAGAGAAGACGGAGACGGAGACGGAGAGCTCTCTTTAATCTTTAATTGCGACGCGTAACAATAATCAAACGCATTGTGTTACGAGAAGGGGCCCGACGCGGTTCTTCTCGACCGATCGTCCGGCTCGATCCTCCGATTCGAGGACCCTCGAAGCTCTTCTCGAGATGAGTGCTCGGTGTGCACAGCTCGGACGCGCTCGATCTTCCTGTCCGTCCCGAGATATTGTACATACTTCATTATCGAGCGCTAAACGGCGGTTTCTGCGAACCGACAATACCACCCCTCTCCCAGACCACTTTGGTGAAATTAGTTTTGTTGCGGCGACAATGAGACCTAGAGAGACGTATTTGGCCGGGCGGCTGCTCGAAGGAAAAACGTGGCCGCAGTTCTTCGTCTGATTGTCGCTGGGGTAACGGACGCACAGAGTGTTCGCTTTTCGTTCGTCGCGGCGAGAGACAGATGTTTAAGATGGTCTGCAAAGGGAAACAAAAAATTGTTCGCGTTCGGCGAATCGAAGCAGCGAAAGAGAATTGCACGAGATCGATTCTAGGAACGCAGAGATCGTCCGGTGAGCGGGACCCTTCGATCGACGATGTCGATCAGCTGGCCCCGCCTTTTGTATACTCGGCTGACGGTGCAACTTCGACCCCAGCGTCGACCAGTTTTTTAGCGAATTTAATATTTATACCGAATGACTGATGACCGTAATAGAGAAACGGGGTTGCATTGTTCGAAACGCTCGTGTCATTGATCGATACGACGCCGCTTTGCCGCTTTCCCGCTCAACCTCCAGTGGGAAAAAAGCTCGCGCGAATCTAAAGCGTCCCCGCTTGTTCAACGTTGCCTCTCGCCCTTTCCGAATCCGATCCATCTGATCGCGATTCGAACGAAGCCGCGAATAACGAGCGAGCAAATCGCCACGCGATGAATCTACCCGCTACCTGCGGATTTCCGTTGCAAATCGCCCACGCCGTTCCAGTGTTTCAAGTTTCAACGAATCGTTTACCAGCCCGCGTGAAAATCTGGTTCGTTCCATGCCATTGATACTGCGGGCCGCCGATATTGGCCGAGGGAATAAAGGAACGTTCCCATACCGTGGAGGAGCCGAACTTCCAGCCCGACCAGCCAACCTGGCAATCATTAACGAATCATTATCGTGCCCACTCCTCTAAAGCCTAGACCCGTGAAACAAAACCATTAATGATTTCTATTTGTATTCGTTTGTTGGTTCGTTTAGCAAGGAGACGGAGGGTACGCCGAGGCCCAGAGCCAAGTCCCCAGTGAGTTATGTGAGAAGTTCGCTTATTTTCGTTAAGCCGAACTCCCGCGGCGCGAACAAATCGTCCAACGCTGCCGCCGAGAGACCGAGCTTTGTTTCTTCTTTCTCTCCGCTTGCCGATTCCTCATTGCCTCCTCCACCCCCTACCGTTCTTCTGTTTCAACCACCGACTACAATTGAAACTTCTTTTACCACCAAACCACCGAAGCGCCACAATTTCCGATTCGTTTCTCTACTTCGATTCCAATCGGAAAGAAAAGAAACGAGAAGAATCACCGTGGAAATATTTCGAATACACGAATTCCCTCTGTTACTGCCGTTACTAAAAGAGAAGGAAAAAGGAGAAGAAAAAAACCAAAGAGAGAAGGGCGATCGCTTTTTACTTTTTACTTACCGAGCAAGTAGAACGGAATGAAGGCGTCTCCGATGCTCGGTGTTATTTATTGACAACGAACCACGAACTACGCACCTAAACCAATATCGTTAGCGGCGCCGCGAATGTCGGCGCAAGTTGTTGGAGCGGTCTGTTCGCTGTAGCGAAAGTATGGCCGCGATTGCAAGAGGTCCGGGGACGAGCGGTAGGGCCCGTCGCGCGACGCGCCGCTTCATCTGTCAAAACATCGTATCCGATCGCCCTGGCCGATATTTATTGCAAATATCAAACACGTGGGAGAGCCGCCGACGCTTCCACGTCCACGGCGGACGGTGGTATTCGACGTTTGCATTTCGCGTTGAAACGTATCAGACGGTAGAAGGAGGAACGCGCGCTCCGCGTTCCCGAACAAGTCACAGGAGCAAGAGGTATGCACGGCCGAGTGGAACGTACGAGAAGAGTTTCTATACCTGAATATACCCTCGGAGGCACTGACAGAAAGCGTCCCGCCCACAAAAGTAATCTCGACCCCGTACTCCGCGATGCAGGAGAAACAGAGACGGAGAAGCCGAGCGCCACACCTGATTCATCAGCGTGGAATAAATCGAAAGACGGGCGAAAAACAAAACGTTTCGTTCTCTTCGCCACCATCCCCTTGCGTCTCTATTCCCAAGCTTTCGTCGTTCTCGCGGGGTAATCCTACACGATGCACGCATCCTGGGACCCGTTTCTTCGCGTCTGATTCCTCGACAGAAAGCGAGACAACGTGTAGGTGTACGCAACCGTCTCCCCGTCCTCTACCTTTTCGGTTTCTCTCGCTCGGCCGAAGCTGGGACTCGGCCAGGTACGCCCCAGCCATCCCCGTATATAAATTACCTTTTTAATTTCCCGCCAAGACAAATGATTTAATTTATTCTATCAATTATTGGCGAGAAACGAATAGACGCGAGCCACGGGGGGAGGACTTGTTTGGTTTTCATTTCGATTCGTCGATACGTCCGATTAGTTCTCGCGTATCTCTTCTTCCCCCGTCCGTTTGCATATCCTCCTGTCTTTACCATTCTCTCATCCTTCGTCGCCGTTCGCGGGCCCCGACCTCCGGATACCACTAACTTCCACCGCGATGACTCGACGAACGGAGCAACCGGGAGATAGACGTCTGCTCGAAAGAGGCGTCAAGAAAATAATTATTTCGAAAGCAGCGATATCGCCAATATCGTTGCCCGTCTACGATCCGTATCGCGACGCGTTAAAGAGTTGCCCGATAATATCGGGATAAAGTGTGCAAAACTCTTGACAACCGAGGGAAGAAGGTGGCGAGACGTATGTTTCTGCGGATAGACAGAGTCGTGATTCTTCTTGAAACCGGTTCGACGTGTGTCTGGACCGGGCTAGGTCAGTTATTCAAAAACTGAAATATCTCCTCATTAACGGCAACTCGTTTGCGAACTCTCGCAAGGAGCAAGAATACTCTCCGCCTGTCCTGGCCATCGGTCCTCGAGTCTACCCGTGCAGCGCACTCTCGTCTGACGTTTAGTTCCTTCTTCTAGATCCGACTATCGGCCGTGGGAAAAGTTTCTTCAACGCGACAAAAGTGCGCGGAACATCTCCCCTTGGTCGTCCCTGGATGGACGTCGCGTCGACTCGAATACGAATAAAACCAAGGACGAGGATTGCTTTTTCTTTGCCGCGTAGGTAAGTATCGAAGGTTCGGTACGCTAGCCGCGGCGAAAGGTATGAATTTTCAGAAATTATCGTGGAAGAAAACGATCGTCGGACTCGGGCTTACCTCGGTCCTTTGTCCGCGGCTCGTGGAAACCGTTCGAGCTACCAAACAACAGGGAGAGGACTAACTCTCATGGCGTCCCGTGGATATTTCACGGCAATTCGACACACTTACGGTATCGCGAATCGCCGGTTATCTGGCGATGATTCGTGCGAGAGGTTCGCGGCCGGTTCTGGGCCAATTAATCATCGTCCTGCTCGGTTAAGAGGCCAATTAAGTTCCGCTTTTGCAAGTCTGATTGTCCCTACGTGCGACCCGTGCTCTTACTCCGGCGGTTCGCGGAGCTCGTTCGTGCTTTATCTATCGCGGTGTGCTCGAATTAAAATGTACTTTATGATAGGTGTCAGCCGATAGCGGCCACCACATGAATCCCTCTATCTCCCTTACGAATTTATTGCACAATATTTTCGCGATCGTGGCACCGAGACTCTCTGCTCGAAAATATATATCTCCGGATGAATTCGCCGGCTCCAAGAGATTATGTTCCGGCTAGAGCAGAGCAGCGCGAAATCACGAATCGAATGCAGTATTTCGCCGCGCGAAATTCGGCCGGCCTCGAGCACGGATCGGCTGCAATTTCTTTCGGTTAAACGGAAGAGTTCGGGGACGCGGTAACGAGCGACGTTGATAAATAGCGGGCCGCTTCGAGAACTCGAACCCTTCGTAATTACACGTCTATGCCCACTGCCGATCGCACCTCTCGTAACCGCTGTCTGGCAATCGGTAAATGTCCCGACGACTGCCACGATCGGAGTTGCGTTCTCCTTTATTAAATGTGTGCCATTCTCTGCGTGTTCGATCCAGGACGAATATACTGGAAAATCTATAGGCTGCGCGGGGCGTACCGCGATCCATCTACAAGCTATCGTCTGCAAATTCGCACGCGGACGCTCCGTCTTGATCGGGGAAGAAAAATGTGCGCCGTCGATACGAGACGTATTCCGTCCTGTTTCCAGCCGGGACTAGATGTATCAACGTCGGCGCTTAATAACACCTCGTAGCCCCGTTCCTCGGGACCCAGTACCGTAACGACGATCGTGAACGCCGCCAGGTAATTCGGTACAATGATATAATTATACGTCGCTAGCCAGTATCTCGATTGCTCGTATCATAGAGCATGGTCGGTTTCGTGAAAACATTCGCCGTTCGAAGTTCGCGAAGATCGATCGACCCTTGCAATATTTTCAGCTAGAGCAGCTACTCGATCGCCATCGATTCGTAGGGAGCGGAGAGCAGGGTAACGTTGCGAAGAAAGTAGAAGGAATAGAGGGATAGAGGGATAGAGGGATAGAGGGATAAAGAGGCGGAACGAGGAGCAGAGACGTGCGTGCAACGCGCAACACGCGAGCTGACCGCACGCGTGTAAAGATGGCTCCTTCAGACGCCTTTGACGAGCCAGCAAACGTCGGCGTCGGCTTCGACTCCAACTATTCTCCGACTTCGTCTTGGACTCGCAGACTGTGTGTCGACTCGGAACGAGGCTACCCTTCAAAGCTGTACGTATGTCGGGGCGTATCAAGACTGCCGTCTATGTACGAAAGATCGAGCCGACGTCGAGTGCAGGCATCGTTACGCGCGGGAGGCCGTGAGAGGGCTCGCGTTGATTGACGCCCGACGTTACGCCAAACTCAACGGCACGCGAGCCGAGCAAACGGTCTCGATTGGTAGCGATTTCGCCTCGGTAACTGGCAAACAATTCCGCCGACCCCGAGACGAGATAGAGATAGAGCCGAAGGGGAAGGGATTTCTGCAGTCCTGTACGGACGCGGTCGTTTGATCCGCGAGTCGCGGAGAGAATTCTGAACGCGGTGCAGAGTACGCGAAACCGCGGGGATCGTAAGTGGCGACTATCATCCTGCGCCCGCTACCAGATTACAGTCGCCGGATTACGGTCGAAACGTTACTGGTTCGAACGTTCCTTCGAATGAATAGCTTCGAGCAAGATCGGCGCGATTCGCCGTGCGCTACGTGCGCTACGTGCGCTATGAAATTCCGATTCCTCTCGACAATTTCTCGACCATTTCTCGACCACTTCTCGACCCCCCCGATTCACCGTCTCGAAGCCATATCGGTTCCGGACATGGACGAGACCTCCTCTTTACGAACACGAACGCGAATCCTGTCTCACGATGCGACTAGGATTTTAATCGGCCGCGTTTCACAGTCGACGATAGCATCGAGTTCTAACAGTGGCCTTAAGATACCGAACGGACGTGTGTATACCGGGGAGGTCTCGTGCGTCGTTTAATTACCGCGTGTAACGAGTTCGAGTGGCTGCCGTGAGCACGAAACCCCTCTCGAGAAAGGGGTGCGATATGTTCGCTGACGTCGTCCACGAATCACTCGAAATTACCGAGTATCGTTGCGACCCACACCCCTCCCCGTGTCTCTCGCTCTCTATACCACCCCTTTGCAACCTTCCTCCTGTCTCACCCTACAACACGGACCCTCGCTCCGCCTTATCCAACCGGCCAGCTTTTTCATACGCGTACCAAACACCGTTTCAATCCGCCAGATAATCGTTGCAATTACGGAACCGAATGGTGGGGCCCGTAAGGTTTTCGCCCTTACGAATGTGCCGACCGTTGCCACTTCTGCTTCCACGTTTGTTTCACCCTCGACGAAAGCTATTAACGCGCGTACAAGATCGAAGGACGAATCTTCGCGCCGAGCAACTACGATCGGAGGACGAGAAAAATGTGGAGAGGGGCGCAACGGTAGCTAAAGATTGTCTTTTGGGAAAGGGTCGGCCCGAAGGGTAGGCCTCGTTGATACGTCGAGGGTGGAGGACCAGGGGATAGAGCGAGATACCCCGGCGTCTCCCAGCAGTCAGCTGTTTTAATGTGGGTCACCAGTTCCTACGAAACGATCGATTCCCGCCTAGCTGCGAATTAAACATGTACGTTCGCATCGTTTCCCTTTCGTTCGTTCTTCCCTTCGTTCTTCCCTTCGTTCTTTCCTCTCGCCAACACCGCGCGAGGCCACGAGCAACCTGGCGAAACACTTTTTCGGCCAGCTGGCTGCACATCGACGATAGTCGTCCACTGCCATCGCACCCTCGATCGATCATCCGAACGTTCGTCCACTTTTCGTCGACCTATCGCCGATACGATCTACGCGAGCAACGATAGCATCGGGAGACGTTGAAAGAAGCCAGTGATCTCGCGCTAAATATTCCGTCGCCTCCCGTTTCGCCATGATTTATGCTCGCGCGAACAATGCCGAAAAATACGGGGTCGCGTCAAACAGATGGCTGGTGTCGATGTCGCGATTTCAACGATACCCGGACCCCCTTATCATTGACGCAGGGAAAGGGTTGCGCGACGAATAAAGCGAACGAAATTCCCATCGTCCTGTAAAACGGAGACGACCTGTTTTTACTCGAACCTAGCAATTCTGATGTGCACGCGCTACTACGGGACGCAAACTGAACTACGTGCACACGGCAAAGTAAATACATATTTATGCAGTAGGCGTAACCCGCGTCGCTCCAAGAACACCAAGTTCCAGCGAACTCGCTGACCCGATAAAAAAGTCGGGAGTAGAACAGAAGCAGCGTTCGTTTTGGTATCGAATGGTGGCGAAAGGACTTCATTTCCAATACCTTTCCGTCAGATTTATAATAGCAAGCTCCGTTTCTAGCTGGGTATACGCGCCAGGGATGATCTTTCATTTCCACTGCCTCATTTATAAAACGCTTGCTCGCGAGATCACCGTTTGCGTGTCGCACGACTCGATCGAATCCAACTTTTCGAGCCTTCAATTTTATTCCCACCGATGTGGTATTCGCCGAACCCGTTCCACCGCTGCGCACCTTGGAGTGCCTTTAGCGCGCGCATGCGATCTACTTTTTCGTTCCACTGTTTCGAGTTGAATTAAACAATCCTGCCGTTAGTGCTTCGTAACAGCAACTAACGTCGTGCCTTTTCGTGCCTAACCCCTTTTCAATAGGCGCTGCTTTATCGTGTGCACGTATGTACGCTCCACGTGTATAAAAGTCAACGCGCAATGATATTTCGCACGACACCGTGGCTCTAGCTGTAACGAAATTAATTCGCGTTGCGCTTCCTTCAACGATACGCCGCACGCCCGTGGCGAGCGTACTTTACTGATGGATTCCCGCAGCTATCGAAACGATTCGATAGAGGAAAATACGGGACTCGATGCATGGAAATATCGCGAGTGATCGGTGGCACGAACAGAAGAAAGACAAGGAGTCACGGTACGGGAGGTTGGCGCCGCAGCGTTGCGATACAATGCCGACCCTAGATGACTTGCATCTGTATCGAGAGAGGAATCGGCGATCCTGCCCATAGGCGCTTGTAGTATACGTTTCACTTCCCTCTAGCATCTAGCATCTAGCATCTAGCATCTAGCTTTTCTACTACTGCGACGTGCCAAGCATTCTCGTTCTTCGCAGGCCTCGATTTCATCGTTCGCCGCGCCCGTTATTAGCCTTTGCGGGCGGCGCTTCTAATTCGCTACTAATCCGCTACTTTTTCGGTCGACGAAAAATCGGACGCGTCGCTCGTAGAAAAATTCTTCGAGCATTCCTGGTAACGTCTGCAGAGTTCTCGCAGCAACGATTAAACGGAGGGAAAGAATGGTAAAGAGGAGGTGCCCTGGGGCGCTGGGGGAAAGTTGTATCGAGCAGAACGGGGAAATTGTCGAGAGGAGAGAAGAAGGAGAGGGTTGGTAGGAAAATAAAGAAAGAGGCAGAAGGTTCGGTTAATCCTTCTTGTTTGTCTTTACGTTAATTATCTAGAATTAAGAACGCTGGCTGTCGCGGCCCGCCGACCGGATTACTGCCTCGATTATTGCTTGTTGCGGATTATTAATTACGGAGAATTACCAGCGGTACTTGGTTGGCTGGGGTTCGACATCTCGAAGGGTAGCGAGAACGTTCGAAAAGAAAGCGACGAAACCATTCCGCTTGCGATAGCAGCCCGAAGGATCGTAAGAATCGTACGCTCGCTAAACAAGAGCCGAAGGTGAAACGGAACTCTCGTCGGCCGCACTATGATACTCTAATCGGGTGCAAGATGGAAAAGAAAAAGCATGGAGCGTAGAACGATGCGCGCGTACATCGCACGCCTATCTGTGTTAAAAGCAGTTCCCGACAATAATAGAAGCCCTTAAAAACGCAAAGCTGCCTAGCGGGCCAGTTGAGCCCGCGTGGGTTATGAAACCAGAAAGGAAAAAAAGCCCCGGAGCCAGCTGCCGTATCCGATACAATCGCCGAGCGTGTATATAAGTTTTTCGCTGCGGAAGATAAATGAAAGCATCGAGGCTCGATCATGGGAAAACACAGTTTCACGATCGATCTCACTCTTCTTCCCTCGTTTCTTTCCTTTTCTTTCCTTTTCTTTCCTTCCCGCTTTGATTTGGAAATTGTACTACTTTCCATACGAGGCGTTTCGCGAGTGTGCATCTCACGCTTGTGCGCTCGCTTAACTCGAACGCGCGTACCCACTTAACCGCGCACCTAGACTCGGGACACGATTGCGCATAAGCGCACGGCAACAACGAGAGGAGTTGGGAGGAACGAGCCAAGGAAATAAATATTAATAACGATGCTGCCTCCTTCCCGACCCCTCCCCCAACCCCTCTCGATGGTGGAGGAGCCTTTGTCTCTTTCTCCCTCGCAGTCTGCATACATATATTCTTTCAATCTGTCCTTTCCATCCTCTCTTACTACTCCTCCTCCTCCTCCTCCTCCTCCCGAACTCCCACTGGCGTTCCTCCTTCCTCCCCCTTCTTCTCCGATGCACCTTCGCTCTTTCTCTCCGTTAGTCTCGGAGCGCGCGTCTGTGCATTGTTAGTGCCATTACGGGAGCCAATTAATCTATGCACAATTTTATAATTAAACGGCTAATAGCGCATAGAATTATAGTCCAGGGCCGTGCGCACTCCCACGTATCCTGCTGCGTTCGTGGGTTACGCGTCCACGGCGGGAAAGACATTTAAGAGAAAGGAGGGAGGCAGAAGCAAGGAAATCTCGAACGAGCGCGCGTATTCTTATCGCGATCCGCCCGCACTCTCTCCGCTTCTTCTGCCGCGTTCGGATGAAGCGCAATCGGGACAGGCGGACGTTTCGCGGCGAGCCACTCCGCTCGGGCGTTCGGCCCGAATCGAGGACACTGTCGGGGATAATTGGCCTCGTCTCGTTAGCGAACGCGTACCGCGTCAATTAAGCGTATCCAAGAATGGAGAAGAAGACGCGAACCGATCGTGTCCCTTCTCCGTACGAAATCGCGAACAATGCGGGGACGATTCCCGAGTGGGCGTCGATCGATCGAACTTTCCACCCTTGCATCCGAGATCCGACGCGGATGGTCCGGAAACGGCGAGTAGACGCGAGGAGGAACCGAGCTTTCGAACGCAGCCGGCGCGGTGCCGCGGCGCCGCGCTATAAACCGCAAGAAAAATCCCCCTGAATTATCGGTGCGGTTCTCGGTGCATGCTGTTGCATCGATGCCGATAGAAGCACGGCAGCCACGGCAGCCACGGCCGGACGACCGTGTAACTGTGCGCGCGGATCCACGTCCGTGGAGGCAACGCAAGGTGTGTAGCTGTAGCCGGTGTTACCACCGCCGTGCATTATCAGAATGTAACGACGTCAGCGGTACACGCGACCAGACCGGACCGCACACACGAGAACCATCCCGCGGTCTCTTAATCATCCGATTTTTCCTGGCGATCCTCCCTATTTTCCCACCCCCTCGATCGTTCCGCGCGCTCTCCCGCTCGTCGATCGATACGGAAAAGTGCGGGCTATCATATTTTTGGCCAATTTTTTGCCCACTCTCGCTTTCTTCGCCCGGTACGAACGACCGAGCGTCGGTGTTTCGGTGATTCGATGACATTGACGCAACGATACGAATGTCGTAATCAGTTTTTAGTACGTTCCGGGCGCAAGGACGCGCGGCAAAGGGTTGACGCGTCGCGCGCGAGCCGACGCGACGGCTCGGCCAACCCTGATCTGTGACTGCGAGTTGGATTATTCGGATCCCTATCCTTACAGCCCTCTCTTTCCTCCCGTTTTCTCTTTCTCTCCCGGGACCAATGTTTCCCGTCTCCGTTCCCACTATTCGACATCCCTCGGACCTCTTTCTCCTACGCCCCCTCTGTGTCGCGCTGAATCCGTTTCCCTTGCGACTGCCACTGCGCGCTGCTCGCTGCTTTGCTATTGTCCTACGGAACCGGCCAATTCCCATTGGATCGATTCTAGTCGGAGTTTAGACGGCCCCGACGAGTGGAAATTTCAAAGAACGATTACTTCGTCGGGTGAAAAGCAACGTCGAACGGAGGTCGGAGAAAATATTGGCACGGGGGATGGCACGCCGGGCTGCTCCAAAGTCGGGGACAATAATTTCCCCGATAACACCGGATCCCCTCGTTCCGTTTACCATTCCGTTTCGTCTGCCGTCTGACTCGTGGGTGGGGTAAGCTTGTACTACAGCCACTTCTCTCCGTCTCGTCGGTGGGGACGATTCATTCAGAGAAACTGCCGTGAAAGGGACACCTGTTGGCACGGAGGCCCGTTGACAATTCCAGATACAAGGGCACGTGCCTTTGCTCGCGCCACCTTTCCGTGGACGGGGATGACGATCGAGAGACGCGTGAATCGCGAGTAATCGACGAATAGGGTGGGGGCGTTGAAATTGGGTCTCCCTTAATTTCGCTTATCGTTTAGAAGCAAACGGTGCACGCGTCGAGAAGGCACCGCGCGATTAAAATATCTTTTGGTCGACCGGTAGCACGGTAAGGAACGTAGCTGGCCGAAGATTAAGTGCTGCCCAGAGGCGACACCGGGCGTTATTAATACACACGGGGATCGCGGCTTCCGTTCTCGGCAGCGGGAGCCACAAAAACCGTTCGATCGCAGTTATCGTCGCGAGTCATCGAGGCGTCGATACATTCGAAATAATCAACGGGATTTACACCGGTGCGTTTCCGCTTACCTGGCCGTGGTGCAGTCCCTGTAGAGTATGTCGAAGTCCTTGCAGCTGAGCAGCTTGCATCGATTGACACCAGGCTGGATGGCTCCTAGTCCGCGTAGAATCCGAACCTGTTCGACGTTGCACACCAACGGCACTATATCGAGCCTCTTGAGTTTCGTGTAGACGGTGTGCAGACCACCGACGAGGTGCTTGAGAAACAGTTCGAACGCCTGCGGCAGACAGAGCATCGTGTCCCCGGCGATGATGAAGGCAGCCACCTTCTGGCCGCGATAATCGACCAACTTGCATTCGTTCGCGGTGGGATCGCTGGTGCTGATCGGCGGCGGGCTGTTGTACGATCTCGGGGGCAGAACCGCGTGATGGGCGGCCATCAGCTCGAGCGGAGACCCATGATGACCGCTGAGCATGCCACCGAGTTGTCCTAGCAATCCTAGACCCGGGGGCGGCAAGCCTGGCATTCGCGGCACCATGCCTGGCGGTGCACCAGGTGCTCCTCCGGCGGAAAGGGGCGGCGGACTCAATGGAAGTCCTTGAGGCGGAGAGCCTCTGGTCGGCGAACCCGGCGTGGGAACGCCGCGATGCTGTTGCTGTTGCTGTTGCTGTTGCTGTTGCGATTGTTGCTCCCGGAGCTGGTCCCGCGGGTGAGGCTGCTGATGCGACGGCGGTGGTTGGTGCTGGGATCCGTGGAGCTGTTGCTGACCTTGCTGAGCCGACGGGCTATGCGGATGCTTCGGACTGCCGGTTATAGGACTGGCGCGGCTGCTGTGATCGGACCCGCTATCCATCGCTCCGTGATCCATCGACGCTCCAAGTGGCACGCGTTTGTCGCCCGTTATCGACCACGTTATTTACGATTTTTTCCACCCCTTTGTCGGAACCCCTTCTTCGATCGCGCGGTTTCTCGCTCCTCGCCTCGGCTCTCGCCACGTGGACACCACGGGATACGAGGAACTCGGCGTACCGGCGCGAGTCACGGCATACTAGACTCGTCTGTTCTACTCGAGGAGGATTCTCGCGTCGAGCCAGGATCGATCGCGCGAATCGGCGCCCCAAAAGCGTCACTGTCACTCGAAGAAATCGACGCCTCTCACGGAGTACGTTGGCCCATGTACGTGGCCAACAACTTCACTGTGCACAACCACTGGAGAACCGTGTCCGTAACATCGGCGCTGGTTAATGTCACTCGATACGGCCTGCGACCCGGGGTTCGTTCTCCTCGCGAACTGGCTCAGCGTTCCGCGCGATGCTGGCCGGCTTCGCTCGAGGAGCAGCCGAGCTGCCCCCCGTTCAACGCTCCACCACCCACGATTTTTCCTTCGAGACGCGCTGGGCTGCTGCTCTCACTGACGAAACTGGCTGACACGAGGACGACCGGACGACACGATACCGCGACCGGGATTGCCGCGTCGAGGAACGCGTGGACGCGGGATCACCGCTGATGACGAGGACGGTGAGCGGAACGGGGGCGACGCGAGACGCGCACGACCGCGACGTACACCGCGAATACACCGAGATCGGCGAAGGTGCTGTCGCGATGACAGCAACCGCGATAACGACGACGATTGCAACTAACACTTGGACGAATTCGACGACGACGACGACGACGACGACGACGGCGACGGCGACGGCAACGGCGACGGCTGCGGCGGCGGCGGCGGCGGCGGCGGCGGCGACGACGAAAACGGCTGCGGCTGCGGCGGTAACTCGCAGGGACGCGCGTCGCTCGTTCTCAAAGTGGCAAACGCTCTCTCGGTCGAGTCGGGAGTATTTCCCTACCCAGTCACAGATGTAATAAATAAAAACATCAGTGGGAGCTCGAGAAACGGGGAGGATGGGCGTTCTGTGCGCGCAACCGACTATCCGGTTGGCGGAGCCACCGGGGTGGCAGTTCTCGCTATTGGACGGTAACCTCGTACCGTCGACGCCTTTCGAACCTTCCCTCGGCTGGTGGCGGAACAAGCGAGCGTTCCCCACTACGGAGCACCCTCTGCCACCGACGACCCGCACCGACGATGCCGACCGGGACGATTCCGGGGGCGACTAACACACGGAGACATCCAGACGCAGACGCGAGTCTCGACAAGACAGTACGATTCGAACCTACCGCCGATCTACGCGCTACGAGTGGGGATTTCTTCTTTTTCCTCGCGACCTCTCCCTCGCCCTCTCCCCCCAACGGCCACCCCGGGCTCCCTCTTCCTCGCCCGCCCTTTGCTCTCTCGCCTCGCCTCACCTCGTCCTACCGCGCTACACCCTCTCGCACCCCGTCCCCCGGTGCTCTTCCTCGAACTTCACCTAAACCTAACCCCTACCAGAACCTCCCTCGCGATCCACCCCACCGCTCCTTGTCGCGTTTCGGTACTTCCCTTCTCCTCTTCGTTGTTTCTCCTTTCTTCTCTGCCCCGTTTTTGCTTTCTTCCGCTCGGATACACCCCCCCCCCCTCTCTCTCTCTCTCCCCCTGCCACCACGTTCCTTTTTCTCTTCCGTACACGATTCTTCCATTCGACTCTCTTCCCTTTATCCGCCTCTTGCCAGTCTTCGACTATTCCCTCGATCTCTTTCTTTCCGCTTCCTTTTCTTCCCATCGCTAACCCCTGCCCCAAGCCCTCCTATTCGCCACCTTTCCTTTCTTCGCTCTCTTCTTCACCTGTCCACCCTCTATGCCCCTTTCTCTCGCTCGCCTTCGCACGCACTCGCCGTCTCCCGGCCACGAACGAATCCAACCATCGCTCCTTCTCTCTTTACCTGCCTCTTCGTACCTCCCTCCCACTTCTTCCGTCACCGTCGCCTCCCACCGTGCCACACGGCTTACACGCTCTCCCGCGCTCACTCGCGCTCGCACGCGCGACCGTCGCCTCGGTAGTCGTCACCTCGTTTCCTCTTTCGCCCCGGTCCTATTCTCGCGCCTCTCTTTCCCCTTCTTTGTCCCGGCGCGTCGTCCCAAGTCGTCTCTGTCGGCTTCTCCCTGTTCCTCGGTTCTCTGTCCGCACAACGAAGAATGTCGCCGGCGTTCGAATCGATCGGTCGGTCTCCGCGAGCGCGGGGGGTCCCTCCTCCGTTCCCTCGAGCCCTGCCCGCCCCCGTGAAGAGACCCCGTCCTCCCTGCCGCCTTCTTCTTCGCCGTTCCCTCGGATCTCCTCTGCCATATTCGCCATCAGCGTTACACGGGCGCACTTATTTCTTCTGTAGGCAACTCTGCTTCCTCGCGATCTCTCTCTGCGTCTCGGCAACCCGCTTTCGCCGCTGCCCACTCTATTCTCCGCCCTCGTCGCTCCGCGGCGCTACCACCTTTCCACCGCTCCCTCTTCCGCGGTGTACGCGATATACAATACCCGGCACTCTCCGCGGCTCTCGGCGAGATCCGAGTATGAGTGCGTAATATCTTTGCGCCATATCCGAAGCGTCCGTGTCCGTCGATGCTTCTTCCGTCCGAACTTTTCCCTCGAGCCAGCCTCTCGTCTGTCGCTAATTCCTGTAACCATTCCCCGCTTCTTTCACTTCGCCGAAGAAGGAAGAAACAAGTCCTGTCTCGTTTTTTCTCGATCAGCTTGCATCCTTAGAAATTGTTGCCCGGAGAAGGTTGCCTCGAGAGAAAGTGAAGGAGGAAAAGAAGAAGAAGCGGAAGTAGGAAGAGGAGGAGACGGGGCAGACCGCTTGGAGTCACTTGCGCGAAATTAAAGGGGGATAGAGAGTAAGAAGGCTCGATGCGTTCGATCAACTTGTCGCGGGCCAGAACTTTCGAGGGATGTCGAAATGGGCGAGAAAGAACGCAGAGAGGAAGAGCATCGTTTGGCCTTTTCCTAGCGGTCAACCCCCGATCAGTCCTCATCAGCCCGATGACCCAGATTCGCGAGGAAAGACCCTCCGCGTTTGTTACGAGTATATTCACGCGTGTGTACGTACGCGTGTGCGTATGCGTATCCGTATATGTACGTAACGGGCTTCCGCACGTATTCCACCACCGCAGCTGATCCCTTGACCTCGTGCAACCCCAAACGATGCGAGACCCCCTGGGCCTAACGTTCATTGACCATCGCCGCACGGACGAGCGGGGGCCAATCGTCTCGCCGTTCCAATTTTCCGACAAAAGCCTCTCTCGTCTTTACCTCCCGGCGTCCCCCTTTCGCGATCCAAGGTGTACCACGAAATCGACCAACGTCCGTCAAAGTGCTCTCGTACCATCGACGGTCCCTCCTCGGATCGGGTCGTGTTCTGGCTTCAGGTTGACTGGGGAAAAAAAAAAAAAAAAATGAAAAATAAACATTCATGATTCGTCGTAGAAGGACGCAAGAGAGTTGACGACGAGAAGGCGATCGATCGCGAGATCCAAGCCCCTCGACCGAGGAAGGTCGAGGATCGGTAGGGGACCGATGTTTGCCACGAACCAAACCACGTCCAATTAGTGGAATTAATACCGGTTGGCTTTGGGGGAGCTAATGCCTCTGTGTGCATACCTACGGGTATGCACGTCGATGACTGCACTTTCCTTCGTGCGTAATGAAGGACAATCTCATCGGTCGAACCAGCCTGATGCATTCGCTCGTCCGAGCAACCGCTGCCTCCTCTCGCTTTGCGGTCACGAGAAAATATCTGCGAGTTGCGACGAGGTTGCGACGAGGTTGCGACTTTGAACGCCTATCTTTCTGGCTGACCCTACGGCACCGCTTCGTTCGAGACAATGTTCCTATCCCTCGTCGAATCGAGTCGTTGGAAAGGTGCGCAAGAAACGCCGCTCTATTTACTTTTACTTGAAATTGTACAAAGTACCCTCGAAATCTGTCCGACAACGGATCGTAGACCGCTCGGCGGCGCGGCCCATCGGCCGGACTTTCAGGCGAATCGGTTGAGCGAGTGCGACACGCATTGTTCGAGCGTTCACGGGAGTGCAGTTCGCTAGCAGCGTTCCTGTTACTGCTCATTGGCCACCCTGCACGGGAGAATTGTGCGAAGGGCAGGCGGAGAACGTTGCCTCTCTCGTGCATAGCTATTACGTAACCCTCGTCATTGTTTGCGCGTCGCGTCGTCGTCACAGGACTGTAACAGAGCGTACGGCAAAAAGGAGGGTACGTGTAACTTTGGACGAGAGAGGGAAAAAAGCGTGAATTTTTGTCGAGAGCTTGCACGGAACGAAGGTATTCCGCGCCAACCAACCGGACACGTGTCAGAAGGGCTCCACTCCACCGGAAGCGTAGCTCTTCTCCGTTTCTTTGCCCGACGCGACGTTCCGTTTACCGCGTCTGCGACACGAATTTTTCTCCACGATTCCTTTTTTTTTCCTCTGCCTCCGTTATCCTATCGTCGTTGATCGTGTTAAAATTTGCGCAACAGATAGAGAGGATGCACAGAGGAACGAGTTAATAGACTGGCGTTTATCATCGACCGACTACTGCCGGTCGCACAGTCTGCAATTGCCACCTTGTCTGCCGCTTCGATTCTCTTTGCTCGACGCGTTTCCGCTCCGATACCCGCGATCGTCTTTCCATGTTCCTTGAATTTATCGCGTCCGCTCTACGTATATCCTCGTCGATTCGTCGCCGGTATAGCAAAGGCAAAAGGGAACATCGATCGAATTAACGTAATTACTTGTTCGTGCGAGATACATACGTGCCCGTCGCGGTGAAACGAGCATCAAAGTCAATCGAGAGTCACGAAAGTGCGAGATTTTGCAAAAGGTTAATTGCGAACAGTTTATATGACGCCGTTGGAGAGGCCGCCAGCGAGAGCGGAGGGAAAGAAAAATCAGGAGCTAAAATAATGGATTTTCTGGCGGAATGAAAAACGACGGTAATTTTTCTGGACACGTACGCCACCGTTCGGTTTTTCAGCGCGGCTTACGCGCAACTAATTACCCATACGCCACGTATTATTATAAATAGCCAATCGTTACCGACACAGCCGCATCCGCGATTCGCCCATAATGGCGTGTTATCGGATAAATAAAACGGATAGCCACGGGAGGGTGCGCTCCGATTATGCATCGACGCCTCCCGTGAGCGTATGTACCTACTCTCTGGCCACCCGTACTGTTTTCCCAACGAACGACCAGCTTTTATTTCTCGTCGACTTTAATCCGCACGCCGACCACAACGCCGATCACTTTTATTCGTTACGACGCTCCCGATTCTCTGCTCCCTTTGAAACTGCTCGACGAAACGGGGATACGTACGTTTCCCCCTGGAAACTATCTATTACAAAGAGAAGTACAGCATATATTTAAAGCTGCTCGAGTGACAATTTTTCGAATGACGACGCGATCGCTATGGAATTGCGACAAGCGTCGTCGAAATCTATCGCTACCGTTGATACAGCGGTGAACCAGTTTCCACGCTTCCCTGCAAGACGACTGCCAGTCTAGGTACTTCCATTTTGGCTGTCGCGGTACCTAAACATTCCTTTCATTCGCAAGCGTTGTAGATTGCTGGTCGCGCGTTTCGCCTGCCCTCCCCGCGTCAATACTTTTCCACGGTGAACGCGGCGCAAGACAATCACGTTGACACCCAGTGATGGATGTCCTGCCTGCTCAAAATACCCCCCCTCAGTTTTCCCGCCAATAAACCCCATTGTAAATGCGAACTATTCGAAATATTAGAGCGGCACAGCGATTACGGGCCGTTCAGTCATCTCTCCTGACGCACCATAATCCTTTCCATCTTCCTCCGCGTCCTTTTTTCTTCTGCCACGGCCGACTCTCGCCAGCGTTGCCCAAAACCTCCGCCGTCCCGTTCGAAACCGCTTGTTCCCTCCTCGCGGAACTTGCCGTACCATCGGCGACGTCCTAACCAGGTAAGAGGGAAAAGTTTGCGATCGAATGTTGAAACATCCTGTTGACAGCATATCTATTATTACCCGACGAAGGTTGTCCCTCTATCTACGGCTGACAATCTGGCGTGCCTCGTGTTCAATGAGCAGCGTAACAATACTATTTCAGCAACGGTGCGCCAGAAGACAACCGACGAACGGGTCGACGGTTCTGTTTCCGACGTGAAACAGAAACGAACCAACTCCCTGTCACTTCTCGTTGCTCATTATCAGCTGGTAGCTCGAGCCCCTTTGACTCGCCTAAATATTCAGCTCGGCGCTCGCGCTGTTGGCGATGGCTACCGGTTGCTTCCTTCTATTCAATCTGCACAGAAGCGACGATATGTATAAATAGTCCCAACGGAGAATCGTTCTACCGTATTGTCGATTGCTTTTCTTTTCCGTCTGCAGAATTATCCACGACAAGCTTGAATAAAAGAGGAGAACACGGCCGGTCGCGATCCTCCGGGGCCTTTGGACTCCGCGAACGCCGCAAACCTTAAAGAGATAGGATTACTTGCTATTCGAAATTTATTTACACCGGCCATAATCCCTATTATAGCCGCACGCGTAGCCCGGGGAAATGGCCGGGCAATTTCGGATTTCGACTGCCCAGAGATGATGGATCGCCGTTTTCTAGCCGGGCGCTGATGATACCTCGCAGATGTAACCTCCGCACCCTTTTCGAGCGGGACCACTTGCCCGTATGGTGATTATCGATTAAACGCATGCACGTTGCTTCGCATTCTCCTTCGACTCGATTTTCCTCGCAACCCCCCTGTCTTTCCTTTACATTCATTTCCATTCCTTTCCTTTCCTTTCCTTTCCTTTCCTTTTCTTTTCTTCCCTTCTCTTCTCTTCATTCCACCCGCCAACCCCCCAACTTTCCTTCCGGACCGCCCCGACATCTGGCTGGCGGTTCACACTCTTCGGTCCACTCCGCTTCGTCTCGAATACTCGAGACAAACTGAAATTTAACCGCAGAGCTTTGGCAAGACGTTTCATCTATCGAGAAGTCGAGCTGCTAGTTCGCAGATCCCACCCGAAGGAAGACGATGCCCCGAGAATAGATGTATACGTTCCGATCTGGCTATGTTGCTGTCTGAAACTTGGATATAGCCTCGCGCCCTGTAGCGCCCTGTGAGCAATCTCGATAGGATTAAAACGTTGTTTACCAGAACAGAAAGCCGGGAGTTTGGGTTCGCGGGCGCATTTCGCCGTCACGCCAGCTTCCTGGCAAATGCATACGTTTACAAGAACCGGGTTGCTCGTACTCCCTTTAACTTCTCTCGTTACGCGAGTTACACGATCCGTTCGGCCTACCGAAGTTGCCGATAAAAATTAACATCCGTATAGTGGGCCGCGTGCGAGCCACTTGAACCAGAGCCGCTTCGACGATGACTTCCGGAAATGTCGAACATATGTCGCCACTTCAGATAATCCAAAGCTTTTACATTAATCTAATCAGCATCGTGAAACGAGAAATACATACATACATTTAAAATACCACGGTCAAATGCATTTCGACCTGGCTTTTAAAGATAAAGCGAACTCCCGCGCGGATACATCTGTCCGTTGCGATTATTTCGCTCTTGTTCGTTAATAATCTTCCACTGATATCCGAGACCAAAGTTTTTCGTGATGTGGCGACACTATATTTTCGCGAAAAGAAACGATAGAGGGTCGTGACTCGTCGCGAGACCAGCCGAGCGGAGACCACCAGAGTTTTCCTGCGTAGCTCAAAGTCAGACAGTCGAGTTAGAACATGCCCGACGAGGCACAGGCTCCTTCGACTTTATAAATAATAAATTCCCGTGGAAACAACCGCGAGGACAAAGATGGGATGGAAGAAAAGGAGGTAACTACTGCAAAGGAGAGAAGAAAGGTGGGCTGGGGTAGAATGGAGTACTATGCCGTGGGAGGAGAGCGTGAGAGGGAGAGTGAGAGGGAGAGTGAGAGAGAGAGAGAGTGATAGTAGAAAGAAAAGGGACAGTGAGAGATGGTAATAAAGAGCAGGCAGTAAGAGCGTCGAAGTGACGTCCTGTGTCGCGGAGTCATAAACTGGGCCCCAGGATCTCAGGCTTACACTCTTATTAAAACGTCGTCTTGCATATTGACGGTTATTGATCACCTTTCCCACACCTCGCTGCTTTTACGGTACAAGGTCCGCGTTACCTTGAAAACCACAGATCCCATCAAATATTGCAAAGGCATTGGCATTATAATACATCAGTCATTGTGGCATCTTTGATAACCCTCAATCGTGGAAGACAATTACTTGAAACGAAAGATGTTATATGTACTTTAATGGCGGCACTAAGCAGGGTGTACGTACTAACATCATTGGGAACAATGTTTATATCTCGCTATTTCTCTGTTATTACTGAGGGCTTAAACTGTTTTATCTTACAAGATATACCACATTGCATAGGCTCAATATCAGGCTAAAGAAAAGCAGACGAATAATAAAGGGGAAACATACATTTCACTCAATTTCGGACATCGATCGGAGCACAGCGGCATTGCCATCTATACGGAACTCCTAGAAACTACTCGCTGCTGCTACTGTATCGCCATCTATACGGAACACCTGGGAACTACTCGCAGCTGCTACTGTATCGCCATCTATACGAAACTCCTTGAAACTACTTGTGCTTCTTATTTACCATAAGTGTAGATATCACAGAGGCCCGAGTGCTTTCATAGAATTCTGCATAGATGGCGATACTAAAGACCACTTTAGGAGTAGGTAAGACAGGGATGCGAGTGGTACGTAATTTCAAGCAGTTGTTTATAAATAGTGGTACGATAAACCGAATAAAATTTGGTTATGCGTGTCCTCATTTATAAAATTAAGTTAATAATACTCGAAAATTCTTTCGTACCCTCATTTATATATAAATAAAGTGTTAGCAAACTCAGTATTTCAATCTATATTGAAATTAATGCATTGTAAGTTCCCTTGTTTATTTCCCTCTACAATGATCAAGCTTTTTAGCAAAGGTAAATAAATTTGCCCATATTTTCTTTTGTCAAATAAATTTTTCCGCATGTCATAAATACATACTAATAGTAGTGTTAGTCTTAATTTCGGCCTCGCAGCAATGAAAGTTGGCCTTGGTGTACATATAACCTATCTTTACAATACTATCTTAACTCTTGCACTTTCATCTTCCGTTCCGCTGTTCCTTTTCATACCTTTTCTGCCTTATGTATTGCATTACTTCTTACCTCTTGATCGCATATCTATTATAAATCTTTTTCATTCCTTCTTGTTTAATTAACAAGTTCCGTTGTTACTTAGGTATTCTAGTAGTGTTGCCGTTCTAATATATTTAAACCTCCCATTATATCTTGCTTTTTTAATTTTTATGATGCGTTCCTGCTGTTGCATTTCATAGTCTCTACTTTTAAGGCTCTGCGCCAATTCTATAACTTCCAATCTTATTAAATTATCCATTAAGAGACTTGTTCCATTCCTTTTTAAATAATTCTTTCCTTCTCTTCTGCTTCTGGTTTGGGCCTCCTTCTTTCTTCTGTCTTCTGTTACATACTTACTAATATATTTTTTGTGTGTGCAGATTTCGCAGGCAAAGAGTAATGAGCATTCATCCGGCACTTCTCATCACGCATAAGAATAAGAAAGAAGATACAAGAACTTTTGTCCCATACTTTAGTTATCCTTTAGTTATAGTAAATTGCTTTATAAAAATAGTTTGTAACTGTTAACACATAAGCTTAATTTAGAACAATTATGTAATTAACTGTTCTGTATATCTGTTACATACTTTATTTTGTATTCAGTGTATTCGGTAGATCTTGTATAAACTGTAATATTACTCATATTACTATTACAAGTTCTACCGAATGTGCTAAATGTAAAATGACAGATATAATAAATAATTTAGATATGCACAAGTTACACAATTGTTGTAATGCAAAATAAGCTTCAGCGTATAAAGTACGTATACTTTAATATAAGTTTTATCTGTAAGATATATTGTAAATTACCTTCAAAGAATAGTTTATAAGTATTAGCTTGTAAAATTGAATTAAAACATGTTTGTCACTTGTATCTTCATTAATTAGTTTAAATAAATTTTAAATGTAAAGAATTCTACTGCTCTCTTTATTTTCACACCTTAACAATCCTTGAAAAGACCTAATTCCACTTCCTTAAACAAGAAGTAACGTGGACGGACTTTGAATGCCAAGTCCTAAAGCGAGAAACTTGTGAAAATAGCCCTACACATTATTAAATTTGAAAGCAGCAAACTCTAAGTTTTCACTTCGCGCAAAATTGATTGGCAGATGGAGAAAAAATTAAGCACTCCGAAATTCCTGGAACGTGACGTCATTTCTTAGAACTGCCAATACCTCGTCGCATATCATGCACAGTTGCAAATCGAGTCTCCAGAAAACTCAACAAAGTCACAAATTGAGCCCTAAGAAAAGCGCAACAGTGTTGCAAAAACGATGTGAAAAATTAGCAACAAAGTTGGGCCAAAATTTTTGCGATAAAGTTGCAAACAGCGCCTCGCGAAACGCAACAAAGTTGCAAAAATTGTGGAGAAATATTTGCAACAATGCACGCCAAAAAATTTGCAACAAAGTTGCAAAATTCTCGAGAGAAAATTTGCAACAATGTGCGTCAAATTTTTGGCAAACAAAGTTGCAAAATTCCTCGAGAAAAATTTGCAACAAAGTTGCAAAATTCTCGAGAGAAAATTTGCAACAATGTGCGTCAAAATTTTGGCAAACAAAGTTGCAAAAATCTCGAGAAAAATTTGCAACAGTGTGTGCGCCAAAAATTGCGACAAAGTTGCAAAAAATCTCGGGAAAATTGCAACAATGTTGCGCCAAAAGATTCGCGACAAAGTTGCAATATACATATATACAGAAAAAATTTGCAACTTTGCCGCGAATTTTTTTGGCGCAACATTGTTGCAATTTCTCGAGAATTTTTGCAACTTTGTTGCGTTTCGCGAGGCGCTGTTTGCAACTCAATTGCATATTTATGCGGAGTTGTTTGCCACTTTGTTGCATTTTTTAAAGCGTTATTTGCAGTATCTTATATTTTCTCGAGGCGTTGGTTACAACTTTGTTGCGTTTTCGTGAGGTGTTATTTGCAATCGTATTTCATTTTCGCCAGGCATTGCTTTGCAACCTGGTTGAATTGTTGTAAGGCGCTTAATATGTTTAGTAATGTTGAGGTTTATTTTTACAAGTACTCCGCTTACGAACATTGCATTTAATGTTCAAGCAGGGTAGTACTTGTTTAAGGAGTTGGAATTAGGTCTTTTCAAGGATTGTTAAGGATTGAAAATAACAAGAGCAGTAGAATTCCTTTCATTAAACATTTATTGAAATTAATTAATAAAGATACAAGTTACAGAAACATTGTAGTTCAAATTTACATGCTAATACTTAGGAACTATTCTTGTATGTCTGTTTACAATATAGTGTATAACTAAATCTTGTATCAATTACAAGAATCGTGTAACCTGTGCATATGTAAAGTATTTATTATATCTTTCATTTTACATTTAGCACATTCGGTAGAACTTGTAATAGTAATATGAGTAATATTACAGTTTATACAAGATCTACCGAATACACTGAATACAAAATAAAGTATGTAACAGATATACAGAACAGTTAATTACATAATTGTTCTAAATTAAACTAACAGGCTAATAGTTACAAGCTATTTTTATAAACTAATTGACTGTAATTAAAGTCTGTGGCAAGAGTTATTCTTTCTTCTTTCTTCTTTCTTCTTTCTTGCGTTTATGCACGATAAGAAGTGCCGGTCAATGTTCCTTACTCTTTGCTGCGAAACCTGCAGACAGAAAAAATACACATTAATAAGTATGTAAGAGGAGAGAGAAAAATTGTTAAGGGATGTTCAGAGGAAAAAGAAATAGGGGATAGCCACTAGAAGCATAAGAAAAAGGGAGGATTATTTAAAAAGGAATGGCATGAATCGAGCAGGGATAAATTTAACATGAAGGGAAGGTATTTCATAGTATACTATGAAATACAACAGCAAGAGCAGAACAGACAAAAAAAAGGGCAAGATACAATGAAAGGTTTAGAAATATTAAAGTTGCAACATTGCCTTAGTACCAAAGTAAAGGGGGAATATGAAAACTTCAGCGATTACTAGGGCAGGTAAGGTCTGGAAGCACTCAAAAGTGGAATAGATATTGGGAGAAAGGACAGAATAAAAGATGTGATCTGTGTGGAGACAAATTTATAATGTTAGAACATCATTTCCTATCATTTGACACTTCATAGATTAAAAAATAACCACCAAAAGCCGAGATATAAAATTTCTAATTATCATCGCTCTTTTTAAGGTGTCGGTAACATAGTCAGTGACATATAAATGGTACGGGAGCTTCAGCGCCGTACAGCAAAACAGGGCCGAAAGAGATACATTGTATGATAGACTTATACTATACCTCGTCTGTGGTCTGTGGTAAAAATAAATTAATCTACATCCATATTGTACCTTAATTCATATAAAGTATTTATTCGTAATGTATCAAAGTGCACGATACATTCCTTAGCTATAGTAAAACGGTATTCGATAAATAAAATTTATTAAAAAGTCTAATTCAACGACAATGAATTTAACAGCTGATTCACGTAAATGTATTGCCTATGGGGGTGAAACACTAAATTATTATGCCGTTTAATAATTACGTAAGACGGAACCATTTGAAAAAAAATATTCGACATTGGTGCCACCACTGACATGCTGTGCCGACATACATGAATCGTTACGGAATGTACTACCGTGGGAAATACATTTCTACGGATTTAATAAACGATCGGAAGAACAGTTTATTTAGCGCACAGTACCAAATACATAATTCTCAGAATTTAAAGAAAAGGGTGGTTTTATGGTGACGGTATGTGTGTCAATCCATTAAAGAAAATATGTCATTGGGGTCCGCTTACTGCTCTCGGTACGTAAATCAGGGAACTAGAAATTTTTCTTTCTACACTAATTTCTATTAAACAAATTGTTTCTCTTTTTGCTATGAAACGTTGAGGGCGGCAATAAAACTGTGTTAAAGCACAAGAACGAAACACTGTAATATCGTGGAATGTAAATACAAAAACATCGTGAACGCACTTGACAGATAGCTGCTCTCATTTTGTTTCGCAATACATACATCGGGATAGACTACCGCGAAATTTAAATATAACTTTGATATTTCTCTATTGTTCTCCATTTCGAAATCTACACGTACTGTACTATTATATGTATGACAGTCATTTCTTTAAGTGATTTATATTCGTTTATATTAATACCGCATCTTTTTTTCTTACATATCTTGTGTGGTTTCAGGAATAATAAAAATAATCACTCTGATGACAATACATTGTAGTAGGCAGTGGTGGCCACCACAGGAAAGTTTTTCCGGAGCAGTTCATTTCATTCTCTTCTTTTTCCTTAGTGGATCTACACTCTTCCATTTTATCAGTGCAATTTATGAAGGGCCCGGCTTTCTTCCGTTGAAATGGATGCCGGTATTGTCATACAGTTTTGAGAACGCGACAGGTTAATCGGAAGGGGAATACCTTTCAGTAGAAACCACTCAAGTTCTTCTTCTTTTAGGAAAAGGCAACGGATACACAATTCTTGCAATATTGTACCGTGTGCAATGGCTACAAAGCGCCGAGATCTCATCATTGCAGAAAGTGTGAGATTATACGTAATTAAATCAGATTGATATGTACATCCGCAGTATTGAATCAATTTGTTCATTTTCAGGTAGCCGTTGTATATTGAAAATGGATCACCATTGTCCGTGGATAAATAATTGTGTAGGACATTACAATCATTGTCATTTTACTGCGTTTCTAGCAAGCGCAGTTGGCGGATGCTGCGTTGCTACTTTCACGCAAGTAGCTTGGGTGATGAATGTGCTATCTCTGAAACCATTACTATTTCCACCGCCGTCTGTATTTATTTTGATAGTGGTGATCTTCAGTATTGGATTGTCTATTGGTGTCATTCTTGCCGTTGGAACATTGTTTTATTTTCAAGTGAGATTTTAATCTTTCACTGCTGCGCTGATGCTAATACGGTATCCATTTATATTTCTTTTCTTCCCTTTCCATAGCTATTGTCCATAATCAGAAATAGAACAGAAATAGAAGCCTGGATTACGGAGAAGGCGCATTATCGACGATTCGGAAGTGGGGACAAATTCATTTATCCATACTCAAAAGGATGGCGTTTCAATTTGCGGCAAGTTCTCACTTGGGATTGCACACCAGTGGGTGATGGCATTAATTGGCCTGTAATCGAAGGCTGTGATCAGTATACGTTAACGGTAAATACTTGTCCATCCTCGAGTATAGATAGTTTGCTGACAGGTGGGAAAATTTAAATGACAACACCATGGTATTTCAGCGAGAACAATTGGGCCAGAAGAAAGATAAACGGAAGAGAGCTAAGACTTACAGAGTTATCAAAGGAGCAACTGGATCCTGGTTCCCGTTAAAACATGGATGGGGTGTACTTTGTCATCCACCTTGCACAGATGAACCTCGTATCAAACTTAAAGTCGGAGATATTGTACTCGTGACGCGGTGGAGGAAGTACGTTCGCCTAGAAAAGAAATATAGATTAGTTTGCGAGACAGTATAATTGATTAAATTTTCAGATATTGGATGTTTGGCGAGAAGATGAAAGACGACGAAAATGGAAGGCAAATACGAAGTAGGGGTTGGTTTCCGCGGCCTTGCACGATCGAAGTAATCGAAAACGAAGCTTACTCGTCCGCTTTAACGAAGTCGGATTGAAACATTCCTCCATCGAGTGAAGTTCTTAGAGATTATTTATGAATGCATCATTGAACGAACGACAATATTTTGATTTAGCATTTTTTATATACAATTAATGTTTACAACGTACGAGTGTCTCTTAATCGTTTTGGTGGTTTAATGTGGAACAAGTCATCGTTAGAATAATAGTAGCAGTGTCAGTCGTTATATATTTATTTTGTGGATAAAATGTTTTGCATTCGTCGAAAAAGGTTGCACAAAACAGAATTCTGTTGTACTTTACGTTCTTTCTTCGTTTTTATTTTCTATTTTTTTCGAGGGGATAAAAATAATAATGTATTTTTGTATGTCAACCTCGGATGACGAGGATCGCAGTGTTCATTGTACAATTAGGTGTATATATCTTAAATTTAATTGCACCTGCTGTAATTAATGTTTTTCATATAGATACATATATATAAAAGACAAATACCGTGACGAATCGAAAATGGTATGCAATTCTAAAGTGATACTTTGATATTTGAAATTCGTCTGAGAACAAGAATTGTGGCAACATAAATTTACACGACTCTCTTTTCTTTAATTTTTGTAAGTGATTTAATATAAACGGACAATTGTAAAAGGGTGCTCTTCATTTCGTACATTTTTATAGAGAATTTTTGTAATTGATAAATAAATGTCTCATTAATAAGTGATTACCGTGTTTTTTATTTCATGCAACTGTTCGTGAATATTTTTTTGTGATTCGTGCCGTTTCACCCCTAAAGCTAGAAAATCAATATCACTGTGAAAAGTAACAGTGGCGGACGGAACACACCATAGTTTCACATGAACGTTATAATTTTAACTTGGAACAGGCGATTCACTTTTCTGCGAATCAATTGAACACGGGGCACAAATGACATGCGATTGCAGCCTTATGATTCTTATAAATGCTACTATGTATTCTTTATATTTTAAACGATACCGTTACAGACATCAATATTGCCACTTTTGCGCAATCTAGACTACGCAAAAATAGGCATAAATTCTGCTACGAATAAACAAAAATTCGATTCCGAACGGAAACCCAAAATTAAATGGGATAGAATGCAATAAAACGCTTGGTCATCTTTTTCGCAAGACAATACGGATAAAGGAGAGTAAACAAAAATTAAGTGGAAGTCTACTATTTTGAAAATTCAACAGTTCCCATTCGAATATTTGGGGCGGTACGAATATTTCTTTGGAAAAGAAGTGGGATACTAAAGTTAACGAATACCGAGACACGATTGGTAGCCAGTAGAATCGACGAAGGGATCGAAGTGAAAGTGACAATTGGCAAAAGTGAATTGTGCCTACCTTTTATGAATCCATGGTGGGATCTGACCACGTTTGACTTACTGGCACGACTTCGAGTTCTGCAGTTTCCTTCGAGTCATTCTATCTCTAACAAGACCATCTCGAATTTCGTGTCTTCCTTTTATCAATCTAATCGGAGTAAGTGTTTCTTCATAGCTGTGAACTAAAATTTAAATTACTCCTTTGCTCTTTGTGTTTTTTAAATAACAATAGGGATTGGTATTATTAATTAGATTACTAACTAGACATTCTTAATTATTCCTGAACCTCAATACCAGAACTACCTATCTATGCTAGTAAAAATAATCACCATCCCTCTAATGTTCAGGGTATAATTGATATACCCCAAAATATTTAACTACACTTAACAATTAATCCATGGTCCATTCAAGGTTCATAGAATTATTGACGATTATTTTATCGAACGAAAAGTCGCGTGTACAAGAGGATCTTCGAGGAAAGGATCCAAAGATGAAGAGCATAGCAATTGCTACCCTAATCGTGGCTTCCTCGGCGCTTTTCGCGTACGGTTTCCCCGATGGTGCACCGGTGGACACTTGCGTGAAACCATCAAGAGCTAATCAACCCAATCATGGTCAAGCTAGATCAGAATCCGCACAAACCAGTCCATACACATTCACAGCATCTTCTCCCGAGTATGGACCTGGATCCCAGATAACTGGTACGCTATTTGTTTTAATTCAAGGCATTCGGTATCGATATATGGTGCTGAAACACTTGCATGCAATGTAATGGAATACACGATTATTATTTGCTGCGTACATCGTTCGAAGGGACAATCGGAAATTGTTGCGACGCGATTGTTAAATTTAGAAAATTGAACACCGAAAGAGTAAAATGTCTGGGGAGAGATTTGATTAGAACAATGGTACGTGAGTGCAAAGCTTTTGTACAGATTTTAAGGAAAAAATAGATTTGTCATAGGATGGTCGTAGAAAAACTGTTTTATTTCATCATTTTTAAAAAGAAGGATATATATTGGTGGTAATATTTAGCTTGCGATACAGTTTCCAATAGCTGGTTTAACGTTTCTAAGGCCTCGAAGGTAGAAAAGTAAGAACGCCGCGAGTGGAGAATACATTATCCAGCATTAAGTACACCGATTATACCGAATAGATTACACAACTTTTTCCCAGGCCGTGCCTTTACATACAACACTCGCTAACAACTGTCATAAATCTAGCTGCTTGCCGCGTTCCCATCGCAGAATCCTAAATCTCTCTTTAATCATAATTCAATACTCGCAAAATTTATATGCCCAACAAAATTTTTATGCACTATCCTACTATTTTTTTACTCCCAAACTTTCTTTCCATTTTTGCTAAATAAAAATATATATCCAAGGCGCTCCACTCAGAATTATTATTACAACAACTTTTAATATCCCTTACTCACCGCTAAGAAAATAAAATAGAAACAACGCTTCGCGCGCTCCACGGACGAACGTCCCGTTTATTTTCTTTCGAAAGTAATAATCTCGCCGAAGTTACGTTGAACCCTTTCAACGAAATAAAATAAACTCTTCGCGCTTCGTGGCAGAAACATTTCACACGTTTCCGTCAAAAATTCGAAAGAACACCGTCGACCGCAAAATCGTGCACACTTATTCACCATCCATCATTTCCTTATCCCGATCGTCAACGAATGATGAGGGGAAGTTTGCGTGGCTCTGTAACAACTCATCCCGAGTACGTTGCCCCAAAATAAGCGGTCGAGTGTAAGGGTGGGCCGGGAACAAAGTTGCAACTCTTATCTCTACACCCTCGTGCGTTCACCCTTCGAAGTATTAGCCAATTTCTTTTTCTCGTCCTCGGGGAAGGAGCGTAACAAAGAACGCGGAGGACGAATGACTATTGTCTGTGCCCTATAGTGGTTGCCTGCGTATTCTGTCCCAAAAATTGGCAGTATAGCGCGGGGATGATCGGTCGGTGCAAAGAATATCGGAACGGAGTCGGGTAGGGAACAATCGATCCAATCAACGCGGATACCGTGCGACTTCGAAACGCGTCTAAACGCTAACAACCGCGTATTCTGCGATTCACGGGCCGATTCTGCATGCTCAATCATTGGAATAATAGCACGCCAGGCCGGGCTACGTTCGCGGAAAGAAATTCGTTCCGCCGTGGATCTGGCGGGGCACGCCCGAAAATTACGTGCACGAAATTTGTGTTACTCGTCGCGCTTGCCGCCGCGTCGAAACGATGTATCTATCGAGTTTAATGTCTGCGCGAACGTGTACGTTCCGTTTGTTCCGTGTACGTTCAGCTTCAACTAAATGTCAGCATCCTGACTCACGAACCGGTATTCCGTCTGACATGTATTCCGGAATAATATTTTGCTTAGGGAAATGATGAATTGCCTGCTGCGAACGTTTAAGAGCGGGGGCGATATTACCGAATTCGACGAGGCTATCGTACGGTTGACGTTGTCGAATTTTTAGAGAAACAGAGGGAAGCGGGTCGATCCTGCGTGCAGGAATTTACGAGGGGATCAATCTTCCCTGAAACGAGTACGTAGTCGATTGCCACTGAGTTCGCACGATCGAAAGAGATTTTCTAACGGCAGGCATTCCAACGAGGATAAAAAAGAAATGTGTATGCCTGTGTATAGAAATTAAATATTACTATCCGAAGAAATAATTGTCTCGCGAAATATTCAACGCGCTAAACGACCTAATCGTATTCCGCCTATCGGATAAAAAAATCTCGTTAGCATTCTGATTGATTACGAGAAGCGTGTTCGTGCGGGCGCACAAAAACCGGAAGCGGTGGTGTTTTGCAACCATCCAGCTCGATACATAAGGAGCTGAGGAAATTCCAGGTGCAGGTTTCTCGAAGAAAGAATTACGCCCGCAGCTTGACCCAACGTTGCCTACTCAAATCTAAAGCACGCATTCTGGAATTGCTCTGCCCGACACTACGTTCGCGAGTACTGCGCGCAGCTTTTCGTGGCGTCTGTAAAACGCGGCCGACGTAGCATAAAATTTCGCGATCTTTATTTCGTATTTAACGGTTGAACGAGGAAAAGAGAATAGAGATGAAGGAATTCAGGACTCACCGAACGCTGAACGTGATAAACTGATGGGGAAAATGCCGTGGATGATAAAAAGCTAGTTGTTTTCATCTGCTGGACCATGGTACAGCGTGCCGTTGAGAATCTGGACAGAAAAAAGGAATATCATTATAAGGATGAATATTTATATTCGGTTAGAAGAATATTTAAGTTTGAATAATTTGGTTCGCATAAATTTTAGAGACACTTTAACTGTTCTATTGACTCCGTTTCGAATGATTAATAGCGGCGATGGTTGTAACGTTTTGTTGATTGAGGCGACGTTGTAATAATTAACTCCGTTTCTAATTTCGTTCATCGATCGTGCAAAACGTTAATAGAAGTTCCTTTCTGCTACTTTTTTTTCGGCTATTTTAATTGCGTGCTTTGAACACCGACGCCTTTATACACCGACTCTAATATCGCGTATCGATCAAAAGCGAGAGAAGAAAAAAGTAATATGCGACCGGAGCAAAGAATTACCGTGTCAATAAGAAAAAAAAAAGGGGGGTACAAAGAGTCCGCAGATTAATTTGGCGCGAGCATTCGAAAGATTGTGGAAGCAAATTAACAGGAGACAATAATTATTATTCTCCAGAATTAAATAATTAAACGAAATATAAGTTCTGAAGCAAATCTGTCCAGAATAAAATACGATTAAAATTCCTGCCAAAGCCTACCAAAAATTAGTCCAGACTTTCTATTTAAACAAACCTGTCAGTTAAATACATGATTGTTCTCACGAAAATGTTTGTCCACAGATGACCATCGATTTTTAAACTGTACAACACGCGGTTGCAAAATAATTCTTCAATTAATGCAAACGATAATGGTATCGAAAAATAATTCAACGAATCTTAACATAATCGTGTCAAAATATATCAGCAAGAGATGTACACTTCTCCACGTCCCTCTCTAAACACGTTTAGTATTCTTTCTTCATTCGCCACTGTGTTTCTCTCCCCTGCCGCATTAGCGGGCCGTTTCATTAAGTTTTCCCATGGGACACGGTTTTCCATCGAATCGATTGCTTTCCAGTGACCATCAGCGGTTCCCCGTTCAAGGGATTCTTCTTACAAGCGCGTGATCCCGATACAGACAAGTGGATCGGTTCGTGGGCACAAACGGAGAACACGAACACCCACCCTGAGTGCAGCGCCGTGACACATGCTGATCCCCATGTGAAACAACATGCAACACTCATCTGGAATGCGCCACCGAACGCACGGGGACGCGTGTACTTCACGTGAGTACAGATTTTCCTTCCTTTGAATTCGATAAGGGAAGAGGGTTCTGTGTTTATTAATAATGTCGAGAGATTTATTTAATAATGCCGCCCCTGGTCCGCCCAGGTGCGGTTGCACCCTATATGTAAGAGCATAAGGCTGTCGAAAATGTATATTCCAAACATTCCTTTTCCTCTAGTGAGGTCTGATCGATGTTTCTGCCAAATAGTCCGTATACACATTATATATTATATTATTGCGTTTCGTATCGTATTTATTCATTTGAACGTAGTGGACAATATCGCGGATATTGCCGCGGGTTCGACATAAATTTCAAAAACTGTCACGTTCGATTTAGACGCGTTTATTATAAACGACACGCGCACGCTGGTGAATTTAATTTATGATAATTGGCTGCAGTCCGGTGAAGGGAGTATTTGTTAATCCTTCGCAGAGAAATCGAATCCATATCGCGGCTCGCGCCATTTTTATCGCAAACGTGTAAATAAAATTGTTTAATTTATTCCGTTCGAATCGGAAACGGCGCGTACGTTGTTACAAAATAGTTATAAAATAGTCGCGGTCGTTTACCAAGCCCATAATCGAATCACGAAGCGAAAAGGATAATCCAGGAGCAACCTGGAGCTGGAACGGCAATTACTAACCACACCCCGCAAGGGTAATGAGTAATTACATAGCGTATCGTACGTAGGGTGAGTAAAAATGTTCCTCTTTCTAGGAATTATTGGGCAAAGTTTCCTATCGATTCGGGGCGTACCGTTCAACTAATTCTATCGAAGGTCGTGATGTTAATTTTAATAAACGTGCTGCATTATAATTTGCATATATTACTATCAATAATAGTCGTGAAACAATTTAGTCAAAGGTAATGCTTGAATGAAGCAGAAACATGATTCGCCGTACAGCTTCTAATTTTTTCCATATTCCTTATTGGTATATATACATTTCGAATCGCTTGATTTTTTTTATTTAGATCTTATTTATGTTTTAGATTTCTTCACAGTGAATTTTTAATGCCAATAATGTTTAACTTGCCTCGCTTTATAAATAATCAATCTAGCATGAGAATAATTGATGAACACTGTTCCTGTTCATTAATAAAAGAACAGCAGACGGATGCATCGCATTTCCAGACCAAGGCTAATTAATTAACTTCGAAAACAGTCTTCCATCTCTTGAGATTTAAAACCATCTACCTGCGGTTTATTCTGGTTGAAGAGAAAAAAAAATTATCTCTTTATTTTCGAACTTTTCCAAGTTACTTGCGATCCCCAAGTTATAAAGTAAGACACTGCTCTTCCTGTTACGGGGAAAAAAGTATGCCCAACATGCCGCAACAACAAAAAATGATTTATCTTTTCATTTTTGTAGAAAAATTATGTCCGACAAATTGCAAGGCAGTAATTATTCGCTTCATTTGGCGCAGACAAGTTATATTCGACAATTAGCAAGGAGAAAATTGTTTTCAATAGTTTCGGCGGAGAAAGTTGCCCCTTTGAATTCACCCCAGAAGCATTAATTTTTTTCCTTCAACCGGAATTAGAAATTGCATGACCATTAACGCGGTGAAAAGAAAAATCCTGCCTTTCCAATTCCCCGGAATTTCCATAGCGTCCAGCTAGTTTTAATGCGAACGAAGGTCTTCCACTTGGACACGGGGTAACGCAGTAAGACTAATTGTACACCGTTGGCCAGTGGAAATAATCGTTTCCGCCGCGCGATTGCCCACGAATGCACGCGTACACGGTAAGCTTGCTAATAAGCCATCGAATTTCTGGGGAATATTACAGGTCAGAAGGTTCGCGTGTGCCGAAAGGAACGGGGCGAAAATCTCATTCAAGTTACACGCTCGAAATTTCACGTTCAACCCTTTCGCAGTAAAAAAGACTTTTACGTCTGCGTGTATGTTTCCTCGTGCCACAAGTGGAGAACAGCACGTAAAATCTAATTTCTCGTCCCGTACTCGCGTTGCATATTTTCTGAAAAAACGTGTTTCAAATATATATTTTTGTACGCGGTACCGCGCGTAAACTAATTTATTGTCCCCATTTTCCGTTCAATTGCAGGGGCACCATTTTGAAGGAATACGCGAAATACTGGTCCAATCTCGTAGCCACCACGAAACATTGAGAATTTCGGTGACTGTCATAAGTTATTCGAACAATCCTGCTTTCGAATCGAGAGCGACGTGCTATACGAGTGGACAGAAGGTAATTACAACACCTGGATCGAAATATGTGCGAGCAACGCCGTGCGTGAACATGTTTATATTGTGTAATTTTCTTGATGATAATCTATTCTTTATAAGGAGATAACGATTTGAAATATACCGATTTCGATGTTGATTTCGCACGATTTTTCTCTTCATTATTGGTTGCTGGCACAAGTTGAATTCTCGCCGTGCGTCGAAATATTAATGTTACTAAACCGCCTACGTTTTTCTTTTATCCGATTTCGATGGAAGCTACTTTCTATTTTCGTTCGTAATCGGCCGTATCAATTGTGACGTTAAACGAAGGTCCTCGATCTGTCAGACGCACTTGCGTAATGCCCGATTGATCGTCTGTACATCACGACTTGTCCAACGTCCCCCGACGATTTCCTTTTCGGGTGTGCAATCGCGATAAAGTTCGAGTATTGCAATGCAAGTAAACATACGGGCAGCCGGCGCTCATAGATTTATTTATTCCTTTATTTATTCGATAAATACCAGAATGCAATAAGTAGCAATATTTGTGAACCATGTTAAGTTAATAAAATCGGTGGTCTTTAAACTTTCTATAGCTGTCAGTGATGCATACAGAATTGTGCCACGTACCTACTGTACATCTTTATTCAAAGGTCTTCTATTGTAATTGCGTGCGAATGTGGCACAAGGTTCATCGGCTCGGCTATTAACCACCGTGGACAATTGATTAGTAGTAACACGGAGGAAAAATCATGCAATTTCCCACGCAACGACAAACAATTTCAGTTTGCCAGCAATAACTCATTTATCAGCCAAAGGATCCGTAACGTGTCTTCGAGAATCGTCAAGGTATCCTACCAAATGTTAGCGCTGCCCGAGGAACTTTAATCTTATGGGAGTCGATTACCAAGAGGTTCACTGTTCCAAGGTTTCCTAGAAAATTACGGCCTCCGTTTCTCGAGGAGCCTACCTGGGCGAGATTCACGTGCAATCGCGATTCACGAGGGTACACGAGTAATCTGTGAGAACTTCGTTTAAACTATAGCCGTTTGGTAAAGATTCCCAGGTCGTGCTATTAACAAAAATTCGTATTTTTTAAAAGAAAAACTTTGCACGCCACGCGTACATGTTCGAAACTTCAATTTTCTGCAAACTGCAATTCGACTTATCGACGAGTGAAATGAATTCGAGCCGAGAAGGCGGATCGTTGTACCATTTTCTTTTGCACGCAGTTGCAATAGAAAATTTGGCGATCGTTTAATTTTGTGGCGAAGCGCGTAAGCGACATTTCCGTCAAAAAAATTCCACGAACCGTCGAACAGCCGTTCGAAAAGAAATCGTCGTGGAAGCCACGACCGTACGACACGCCTAATGTATCGGAAGGAAATTCGTGTTCTGATTAAGGAGCCACGATTACTGGCCTCGCACCGACGACGAGATACGTGAACCGATACGGAGGCAGGATGGTCTTCACGCGTTCCCAAAGAGGGTTTTACCGTTTCTTCGTTGGATACCACTAATGGAACTCAGCACGACTTTGCACAAGCAAAAGGATCGCGAGACGAATTACGTGAGGCTCGGTAAAAGTGGGTCGGTCCCGTAAGGGAGGCTTGATAAGTTGCGAACAGATCGTCGACGATACGGCTTACCATTCGAAGTATCCACGTATACGATTCCGTAAATGTTGGGAGAGGTGTCCGAATCATCCATTTGGATACGATGGATTTGTCCTTGGTTGAATAGGGGACCAAGATAGCGTTCCATTATCCATGGCGACTCGCGTAATTTCGAGAACCCGGTTCTCCTTCAGAGTTATCGAACTGCATGCACGTATTGGGTATTCGGGGAACCTTGACTGATAGAAACTTCAGAATCCTTCTGGCTATGTTTCTTTTTGAACGATCTATCAGTTATTTTGCAATTTTGCAATTTTGCAAATTCGCGCAACGCGTCGGTGGTAAAAATCGGGGCGATATTAATCGCAGTTCATGGGTTTATGAGATTAACCTGTGTGAACGTGTCGATAAAAAAGGTTTATCCGCAACGCTGCCCTCGCGGCTTATCAATAATTTGGTTGACGAGTTCGGTGGTTTTATCTTCAAATATTTTTCCCCATGGGATCTAGCCGTGATTGATCGACGTGCACCAAAGAACGGTTGCAGACAAATGCAACGATACGATGCGTCAGCTGACATTTAAATGGTCGGATAAATCCGGAAGAATAATTTGTCCCGCATTGAAGAATCCGAAAATCCGTGGGCACGATTTCGAAAAGGGGCGCGGGGTTACACTGCCAAAGTGTGCAGGGGTATTTGAATAATGGAGCGTAAGTGACACGAATTTGGGGCAGACGTGTCAAAGATCGTGAATAGTGTGCGCAAAGGGGCGTGAATTTTCCTCGCGAGATCCTCCGAACGTTTGTTGGGTTTCAAAAACGAGACTCTCGCCTCCGCGGTTCAATGTAAAACGAAGACGCAATCTTATTAAAAACCGTATTGGAATAGAAGAAACCAGGAGGAACGCAGCTCTGTAATACAATTCCGGCCAAAAATAAAAATATATCGAAACGAACAAAACCTCCCCTTTATACTCCATTCCCGAAACATAAATCTAGTTACCGAGAATATTCAGGCCAACGAAGGTACGCATTTTACACCCTCCGTTAAAACACCATAATCGTAAACGTATCACGTTCCCGACCCATATTACTAACACGAAACCATGAGCTTACCACCGCCGCATGCAACAATAACCACCCTTCTTATTCCGCCTTCGCCGTTCGTCCAGAAACGCCGGCGACGCGGGTACTCCTCGCCTAGGATCATGCATATTTACGCCGCGCCATGGAAACACGTCGACGGGGCGGCTGTTTCGCAGGGAATGACTCAAGAGTCTCTGCACCCCTGCGACGTTCCACGGTTGCCGGCAGAGAGGCTAGGGGGTGCGAGAAGCGTGCTGATTATCGCGTGCATTGCGCAGGACGTCGGCGCCCTGGCGTCGCCACCACCACCACCACCACCGTCGCCCACCCCCTCGAGCGATTCGGTCGTTGTTTGCTGGCTCCATATCGCGAACGGCCGCGTACACGGCACCGCGTACAAGACGATTCGTTGTCGTTTCGTTCCGCGAGCGTGTCCCCCGTGCTGCACACAGATACGTCGCGGTTTCGTCCGGGGTTGAACGTGGGATCGTTAACGTCGACGATATCTCGTCCGGCGCGTTCTCGATTGCACGAGCATCGACGCGAGTACGCGCACCTGCCGTAACGCAGGGCAATCGTTTCGGAGCGATCGAGAAGCGGTGCGCTGGCAATTTGTACCGATAAACTTGTCGTTCGTTCGTTCGTTCGTTCGGCGAGGAGGGGGTGACAGTGGCGGTGGTTGCGGTAAAGCAGTACCGCTGCGTCCACGGACCTTCCTGTGCTGGTGAACAACACGGCCGCTAAGGGTTAAACGAGGACACCACGGGTCACCGTCGTGACTGCTGCTCTAGATCAGATCTTTCTCGCTGCTCCCGTGGCCTGGGTGAAAGGGTGGCTGGCGGAGCGCGCGGAGATATGCGCGTGTTATCGATCACGCGGGCCGATCGCGCGGATATGTGATACCGGAAGTAGGTACGGCAGGCTCGTCCTGCGTGCAGGTGCTCCAAGGTGCGTGCCACGTATGCGTATATAGGAGCGAGCAGCGGCGACAGAGCAGAGAAGGGTGAGCGAGAAGAGGCCGCGTGTCAGGGCCAGTCGTGAAGATGCACGCGACCGACGCCGTCGCGACGACGGCGTCCCTGCCGTCGTCCACGTCGTCCGTGTTCATCTCGAGGAAGCCCGGCTATGCGGCCAGGCTCGTTTGCGTGCTCCTGGTATCCTGTTGGATTGCCCAGGATCGTCTGGCGCTCGGGATGTCGGAACCACCAGAGCTGACGACGACCGACGGTGAGTTGTATACATATATAATATATATCTATCTATGTAGATATATATTTTTGCCTGCCCCTCTGCAGAATGAGATTGGCTCGCAAATGTAAAAAATCTAGTCATTCATCCGTAACACCCTTAAATTATATTACATTCTTATTTAGATTTAGTCTCGTAAACTATTCTCTTTTAGTCCTCCCTTGGGTTTTCCCTTGTCGTCCTACTTACCCTACATCTTGAGGGTGAGTCGTATTTTGCCTTTCTTTCGTATTTGTCGAAGGAAAATATATTTTTGAAGGGTATCAAGCTATTTGTTCTTTTGTACTGCGAGAGGACGTTTGAATATGGTTTCCACTAGCTGCTATACTTTTGCCTGGCATTTGGATCGCAATGATTTCTGCCATTCTTCGTTTACGGAAATACATTTGTCTCGCGGAAATCTTTCAATGGAATCTGAACCTTGTAAATTAGTCGGAGCAAATTAATTGCCACTGCTTTATCCGAGCGCGAAACAGCGGAATTTATTTGCGGCATCTATGAATCTGCACAATTTTATTTCAATACGATCGTTTATTCAACCCAATATTAGGTCTGCCCGCTTTCACTGGAGGAAGATTAATGACGGGGTTCCGAAAGGTGAATTTTCGTGTGATATGAAGTGGAAATGGCGAATAGTTTGACGGGCTCTTGGGATAAATATGACGCGTCCAGTGGTTTTAATATAATCCCCTGGGGACAGATATGAGGAATGATTTACGGCAGCCTCTTTAAGTTCTATTTCTTGGAGAATTTCTACAGCAACGCCAACGACGATTACTAAATATTAATTAAAGCGTATTTTATATTTTCTTTCAGATGTAGAATAGAATCATATCTGTTCCCTGCCTCTCTGTCTCTCCCTCAAATATATCCAAGCACGTACAATTAGCGGAGCTTATTTATCGAATTTCTTGTAAACGACAGCTGGAATTGATCGATCTAATCGTGTCGCCGATTGCGTTTGCCACGTATCCCGTTCGCGTTCTCCTCGATCGATAATCACACAAATATTATTTCAGCGTCAACGAGAGTCAACGAGAGTCTTGTCGATCGATGTCAAGACATTTTCTCACCCCGTGCCCCAAACCCTGCACAGGAGCAACGAAACGACGAAATGTTCAGCGAATATGCAGTAACCCTTTCGCACGATCGAACGCGGCTATTTATTTACGGTCGACCCTTATATGTTTCACGAGCTTTCAAATTGTACCAACGATACGATAATTCCTGCCGCGTTCCCATTAAATTCGAACGACTATGCTTAAAACAACAGCTTGCAAAACGTAGCGTACCAATTTCCCCTCGATTTATGGAGCCCCTCGTTACGGAAACTTCGAGGAGACGTTAAAGGGAAATTGATTATTATACAATTCAACGGGAAGGAAAATTGTATGAAATACCAGTTCCTGTCCTCTCTGCGTGGACTAGTCATTACAGTTTCCAAAAGACGCGGACGAAACTGTATTTTTTCCTTTTTTTTTAAGCAGAGACAACAGTATGGACGTTTAATACGAACCTACCAGTCGCGCTCCATTTTTTTTTTTTCTTTTTCTTATTTTAAGTACAGATTGAAACAGCAGCTTTTAGAATATAAAAACGGTTCGTCCTCTTTTTACAGACACTGTATCTATCGAAGCTTGCGAGAGATATTGCGATCGATTATGGTATATATTTTATAGCCATACATAAAGTCATTTTATATTCTTCGTTTCTCCCCGTTATCGTCGTTAGTCGATTCCCTTTGCTCCTCGGAGGGTAACAATCATCCAGCGGAATATTAAGACACCGCCGGGCGATCGTAATTCCTCCCCGGGCTGAGAAGTTCAATCGTCGGTTCAAGAGGCTCGGTTTATTTCCCCCCGACCGCTTTGTGCTCTCATTTGCGTCCTTATTTCCTGGTCGAGTAAGCCAGGAGCCCCCCCCCCCCCACACTTTCCAATCGTTAAATCCAAGCGAACCGCGCCGGCAATATCTCGGCATTTTCTGAATTCCTTCAGGATCCCGTCGATCTCGCGTTAATCTCTTAATCCCGGGCCGGTGCCACGGATACTGGCTGGCATATTTTCAAACGCGAACTTCGCCACGCTCGTTTCCGACCGTCCCGACGTCGTTGAATTAGTTATCAATCTTGCGCACGTTTGGAAAAGCAACTCGCGCCCCTCCCCGTTCGTCCGTCGTCTTCGGGAAATTCGGAAAGTCGACGAAGGAATTGAGATAGCTCCGTTTACGCGAATCGAACGTTTCCCTTTGGAAGGCCGCGCGGTCGAACTGTTACGGCGGGACGGAAAAGGGTCGGGCAAAAGTACAGATCTGCATAATGGTAATCGCGAAACACGATTACACGCGGCAACGACTTCCGGAGATTGCGAGAACCTTCCAGGTGAACGTAATCTCGGCTCGTATTGTTTGTCCCGTTTCAATGCGCGAATCACGATGCTAAGGAGGTTTTATCGATCCTCGAACGAGCAACGTTTCCCTCTCAGCCATTACAATTCAGCGTTTTTCTTCGCGTTTTTGCTCCTCGATGCATAATTTCCATCGGCCGACGCGGGGAGGGGGGCGGTTAGTCCCGTCCCGCGGGACAAATTGATACGTGGAACGGAGTGTTTCCGTCAGGAACATTTTCGTGTTATCGTTCCGATGGAAACATTTTAATCGGATTAATCTAGCAAAGGGGCGCGGGAGACTAGAATGGGACGCGAGCATCCCGTTGTCTTCGATATCGATCGACGGGAAACGCGTTTCATCGATGCGAGGCAAGCGGCACGAATTATTCTGCAATGCGCAATGGCGCGATGGAAATTCGTTTTTGTTTTTTCTCCCTCTCTTTTCGACGAAACGCAAAGGGCAGAACGGCGGTTTGCATTCAATTTTCGAGCCACGAAATTCGAACGAGTCTGCAACGTTGTTCCAAATGCATTTCCAATCAAAATATTGCCAGCTATATGGAGACGTATTGTGCTGGTGGTTGCCATTACCGACGCACATGGTTTTGTGCGGCACGCTTAGCGGTGCATTTGCAAATTGCACAAGGATAGGCTTGCAGTAGCCACTGCGGTAAAACGTTCGGCTTTACCGGTGCTCGCCCGACGTTATCGGGCCGCAATTAAATCCGTTTAACATTGCTGTAATTTATTTCCCACTTTCGTCTCACTTTATTATTTCAATCCGTTGAAAAATGTTTCGGGTCGTTCGTCCGCGAAATTGGTAAAGCCGAGTTAAATGATGGAACATAACGACCGGGGAAAAAACGGAGTGTCTGCGTTGTTTCTACAAAAATAAAGGGATTCGAGCTCCCCGCGGAAAAGAAAAGTGCAATACCAAAGTTCAACTTCAATCGAAGAAGATAGATTCTACGGAACGAAGATCGCAGTTCGAGAAACAGAATAACACGAATAACGCGACTAGCACCGGGCAGTCCATTCCGTGAAACAAAAAGTGAACAGCTACGATTTAATATCCACTGGAAGAGCTAAAGGAGGAGCTCCGCGGAACGAGGAATGCGATTCAAGGAGAGGGATAAACGCGATACAGACAATGCATATTTATATATCACATTATTTCGCCTCAGTTAATACGGAATCGATTTACCCTTCATCTTTTATCTCGCCGACGTACAGCCAAACTAAGCACGGGCACGGCATTCAATTCGAGCACGATTTCAAGATGGAACTCGATTGTTCTCCGGGTCGTTTCGCGAGGAAACACACGCGAAACTCTCCCCCGCTCGTATCTTCCATTACAACATTCTTGCTGAATGGTGGCTCGATGCCAACTGAGCCCTAAACAAACCCTAAACAAACCCTAAGCAAGTTCGCGTCGGCCGTTTGGCTCAGGTATCGCCGCTGCGTGCATCAGGTTGCGAATAATAATAAATATTCGACATAGGTCTTCATCGAGCATACGAAGGGTCGCGTCGGTCGAGCCACGTGAAAACGGAATTCCCCGAACGGTGCGAGAAAAATTTCATCAACCTTCGCCACGCAGATATAGACACGACCGACGACCTACATAACGCAATCGTGACGAAACATATGCCGTCCCTTCGAATGTCGGGCACGGAATCGCCAATAGATAAGACAGCAGAGAAAACGAATAAAGAAATTCGTCGTTCCGCGTGTTCAGGCATCCGATGAGTGGGTGCGTTCGCTCGACGGGGGCGAATCTTTTTCCCCGCGTTGAACGTTGGTAACCGTGCAATTGGGTAATTAAACGAAACAGAGCGGCAGGGTGTGCCACGGGCGATGCACAATTAAATAGCGAAGGCATTTAACGTCCGCCAAGCGGCCTCGCTAAATATATTCAACTGCAAACCGTATCCTATCCCCCCCCCCCCGCCCCGCCGTGTTCGGGCCAATTGAATAGCTTTTCGATTTAAATCGCACGGGACATTTAGACAGCGGCAAATGTTCCGTACTAAGCCCGAACAAAGTGCGCGACGCCACGATATCATGCACGACGTAACACAGTACCATTTTCATGACATTCGTGCGTGCCAGGATTACCTTGGCAAGAATTTCTCGTCTCTCCGTTTGTTAATCGATGCAAAATCATATTATATCACCGACTGTCACGGCTCCGCCCCCCCCCCTCCCCCAAATGGAATTTCTGCGACGCGATTTCGCAGTACGCTTCGCGGAGTTACGATGACTGATCCCTAATGTACTCTCTGCAGGTGCTCGCGTAGCGGCAGCACCGTCAGGCTGTTCGGTTGTATGCACGGTGGATGGATAGGTTGTCGAACGAGATCATGGAAAAATGATGAAACGCTTCGTACGTGACGTGTGACGGGGTACGCTCTTTTGTACTCGAGGGTTTGCGTTTTATGCCCTTAATTAATGAGTCGCTTAGAGCTTGGCCGGGCGGAGGCGCCTTTTGTTGATTAACTTTCGCAGCTTTTGCTTTTTCTTTGGTGCCGGTTCCTTTGTATTCGAGGTTGGTTATTTAGAAAGTGGTTCGTTTTCAATAATTTATGGAGAGTCGGTTTGCTCGGCGTTGCTTCGAGTTCTGTTCTTCTCGGATCTGATCGATTATGCTTGCGGGCAGTTGGGGAGTTTTAACCGATTTTTCCTTTACCGTTTCTTCGGGTAACTCCTTTTTTTGGGCGGCGCAATGGTTCTCGAATTCAGCCCTGTCTTGAACGATGGTGAATATAAATCGGTTCAATGGAGCTATCGAAGTTTGGGGTAGTCGCGGTTCGAAAGTGGACTAAAATCAGTAGTTTAGAAATAGTAATGGCAAGTTTTTAGTTGAAAGTTCTAGGAAATTGCGAGGCTCGTCGAATTTTGGTGCGCTAGAACGTGCCGGAATATTACTCTAGCCCGACTGCGAACGAAACTTACTAAAACTTGGAACAGCCGCCACCGGAGATAATAAACTTTTAATTGATCCAAGTTCCGTCGATCCACGCTTCCTACTTTTCTAATCTATGAATTTTCCTTCAGTAACGCGCGTTGCAGGACGAAATGTTAAAATGTTGCCTCGAACGAGACATTTCCCGCGAGCGAATCACGAGCTGCCGTTTTGCGTCGAAGTGCTATCGATCTTCGAATAATGGCGTACGTGTTTCTGGTGTATCAATGTGCGGGGAAACTTTTTTCCTCGTTTTTCCACGACAACCGGTCTACTGTGGGAAGAAAAAAAAATCAATATGTTCCAGTTCCTCTGAATTTGTCCTCCAAGAAAAGCAGCCGCATCGAAAATAATTATACCCCTCGCTTCATTTAAGTAATGCTTCTTTTGATTAATTTTCTTTGCCGTTCAGTTAGCCATTCTCCAATCTATATTTTGCTTCATATTACTCTGAGAACTTCCTGCGAATCATTGGATCGTTGAGCGTAATGAAACCTGGTACGTTCTACTTGTCAACTCAATTATAAAATTGATTTCCCGTAAAAGACGGAGTACGTGAAACGCCGTACGCTTTTTACGAGTTCAACTCGCCGCTGTAAAAGTATACGATTGGGAAACTCGAACGGCGTGTGGAAGCTACCGGAGCCGAATGCGTTTTACATCTTTGTTGCTGTTCATATTCGCCAGTTTCTTCGTGGCTATTTACCTCGTGCTTTGCGCAACATCGCTCCATTGACAGCTTCTCTGACGACGGCCTTATACACGTCGTGTTTTACGATCAATCGCGGAAGGAAACAAAAGCTTACCTGTCCGCTTGGGAAAACCGAGGAAAGATACCGCAATACTTTGCATTACAATCCGCGAGAGTTTACGCCGCAAATATATTTTCTAGAAAGGATTGCCATTGTGAACGAAATACAAAGGAAAATAAATAATAACAAGCTGAATTGAAATCTAAATAAAAGGGAGGAGTTCATTCTCTAAATTAAAACTGCATATATTTCTACGGGAATTCTCACCGTGCCAAAGGAAGAATTAATAAAAAGCTCTCCCTGATCTCTAAAATATATCAAAGATTTCAAATTTACAATCGAATGACGCTCGCAAAACTGGAGTTTCGGTATATAAAAAAATCATCCGGAGCATAGATCCACGATTGTTTTTGTCCTTTCACGCTTTCAAGATCCTTTTGTTTTCTCGGAGGATCGCCCCTGGCTCCCCGATTGACAAGAGTTTTATTTTTGGGGGCGAGGGGCCTACAACAAACAGGCCGTGGCACTTAATTACGATGGGATACCCCTTTTCCGTGAATTACATGTGTTGCAGCCACTCTTTTTGTCAAGCGCCGCGTCGTAATTAGAACACGCCCTAGGGCTGGCTTCGTTTTAAAATACAGCCGCACGAGTTTTTACGCCCCACCGGGTATAGGCTCTGCTTACCGCATGGAGAACGAGTGCTAACTGTCGTGGGGCTGCAATTAAAAGCACTTTGCCCGGATTACGACTTCGGTTGCCCCCTTGTTCCACGGTTTATTCGTCTTCACGCACATTGTCCTCACTTTGCTCGAGGTGCCCCCTTCAAGCTTCTCGCAGAGACATTTATTTCGTTCGGTCGCAGACGATGGAATAATTTTTATATACCAGTTTATTGCAGAAACAACAAAACTACGTGAAATTAGGTACGAATACGTTTCGATTTCGTTAATCGAGAAGTGCTGTCTTTTAGAAAATTCAGAAGATGAAAACGAACGGATAGGTAGATAAAAGCGGGGATGCAAACTTGATAGAAATTATTACGTAACATTATGGAGTAAAATAGAAAAATAAATAAAATGAGAATCGTATAGAAGACCGCGCGTTATTCATCTGTCCGGAAACGCGGACGCCATTTACAGTATCATTTGGGGCCACGATTTCAGTTCGCCCATTATACTCGTCGCCATTTAACATAATTCACGACAATCGCGAATCGTAGCCAAAGCTTAGCCCCCGGAACTGCTTCTTTTGTCCCCCGTACGCGTCTTGAAATTCGCGAAACGATCGAACATCCCGTGCCCTAGTTCGCGTCGGCTCGCAGCGACGCATATGACGTAGATAAGCTTGATATTTCTCATCGCACCAATCTGTCTCGGCACAATCGTACCAATCATGCCCGTGGCATTATTGCCATTCTTCCTCCGTTTCTGTGTATCTCTTTTTTATACCTTTTCAACGACCGTGCATCGCGGAACGCGTCGCCGTTTCCATTATCTCCACTGCCATTCGGTCCAGCGAGGTCGAAATGCAGGTTTCTGTTTGCAACTCGTTAGAAGGTGAACGGTCGGAAAGCGGAGACGCAAAGACACTGCAGTCTGCACTGCGGACTCACGTGCAGCTAACTTTCCGCTCAAAGTCGCGAGTTCCACTCGCTGCACTCCCCCCCCCCCCTCCCCAATCCCCCCGTTAGACCTGGACTAGTTTCGAAAATCGACTCGACAACAAACGACGATCGTTCGGCCGCGAAGTAACGCGTAATTTCGCTGCCCCGAGGACGAAATTCCTTCGCGCCGACGGAGACCAATCTTTGCTTTACACGATAGAATACGGTCCGCTTTATTGAATACTTGACGGAAACCCCGCTGACTATCTTACGATTACCGTGCGTCGTCCGCATTAATCGTACCGATTAATGGCTATTAACGTTAAGAATATAGCGTTCCAAATATTCGAGGGCCGTGCGATTCGAAATTGCAGGCGAAGTTCTCGAATGAATAAAAGAATATTTCTTCGGTGACGCGAGGACGATGTCAAGGGTGCAGCCAATATTCACGTTAATTGCATCGTATGGCACGATCCATTTTCATCCCCGATCGTGTCACGTCGACGAATGTCAGATACAACGCGGCCACGAATACGGACCGGCGATTCTGTCGGTGTCCATTTATTGACCCCCCGTGAAGCATAGAAAATTCATGTCGCAGCGGAATTCGCGGATCGGAATTCAGATCGTAAATAAAAAAAAAAAAAAATCGACATTTTCATAATTAAATCGGACACCGCAAATTTGGTCGAAGCGAGAGTAATTTGCAATTACGTACCGCGAATTGTTTGCAATATCTCGATTTTCGAGCAGAGGTCTTTGCCCATCGACTCGCCGTACGTTTACTCTGACGGTGTTACGTAACCTAATGCAATATACGTGCCCGCCGTTGTGTAATAGGTTACTTAATATTACGCAATAAATCATCTGGGGGGGGGGGGAATATAAGTTCATGAAAGTCGAGGCGCGTTCGATTGTTTTTAAACGAACCTGTCTTACGTTCGATCGCATTTGCAATTCATAAGCGATTTATATCTAAATTCGTTGTGACTTTCGCTCTTGAACTCGCTGGTCTAACGCGTCGAAGTTTCTCGGCTTCGACTTTTTATCGCGCTGGCAAATTTGGGTCAAGACTTTTCATTCCGATTATTGCAATTTGTGCAATTGCTATCGTTTAGACCGGCGATGGGCGAACATGTGACACGCGGGCCACGCATTTGCACATTGAACATGTATCGCGTTGAACAACGTTAATGTGTATACGTTTAAATTAGAAACAGAGGAGAAATTTGCTTTAAATCGAATAAGAAATGGCTAATGTACGTCTTAGATTACATTAAAATATATTTGAGCATTTAACCCCATCGCATCGAAGGACGAGATATCTCGCCGCGTGGATTTCGTTCGCGCGATGCTATGCAGGAAATAATTCGCGACACAATAATCGTTCGTGCGACGCTGCGCACTGCGATTAATAATTCGTTAGCTAACAGTCGACACTTCAATCATGTTTTCATCAGAAACGGTAATAGGACCCATGGATTCGGGGAAAGAAAAAAATACATTTTGCCCGGTTAGCGTCTGTCCTTATATCTCGTCCGCGATATAACCACGCTCGTCATGCGCTGCAATTCCTGCAATTCCGTCGCGTGAACGATTCTGTGTCGCGGGATATTTCGTACATGGCATCGCACGAAAGACATTGCGTTGCAAGACATCTCGTCCGAAGCGTATCGTGAGCGAAATCGCGCGACGAGATATCTCGTCCTCCGATGCGAAGGGGTTAATATTAGACTCTGTTTGGACTCTGATTTAGACTATTAGACTGTCGAACATTAAGGAACCCGCTCGCTGCTTGTTGCGCCCGTATTTCAAATGGAAAATGCGATCAATTGTCCGATTAACGAAGTATCAATTATCACGAAGTGCAAAATATATAAATTTCGTAAACCTGCGATAAATTGACATTTCGTGTTTCATCGTGCCTCTTCGTATACAGATTGAAAATATCAAGCATCTTTCGAAAGCGACACGCATACCTCACACGCCTTTCCCCGACTGGTACCCGTTCGATTTCGCAATCGATTTCGTTCGCCCATAGAACTTGTACGCCTTCTGGCATAGACTGCGCCAAACGACGCGACGTTAGCATTTCTGATAAAAACTCAGAATGATGATGAATATGTTCGGTGTTGTGGAATACACGGTAATAAGTTGCCTCACGACGACCGATTAATCGTAACGCGTGTGTACACTTTCCCTTGTTTATTAGCAAGGAGCACTCTGTTAAATCGAAATCATTGGGTCGAATTGTGAAACTTTAGTGGTTCGGTAATTTAACGAAAGTGCGAAATTGTTTCGGTATTAACGTTTATCGTATTATACGTCCAAGTGAAGCGAACCCGAACAAAATTGAAGCGTGCAGCTACTTCGCGTTAAAAGCTGCGGCCATCTAAAATTGCCCGTCCATTCAGTTTATTAAGTCTCAATAAAGAACCCTTTGATTTTACCGTCAATAGAAAGTAATATTGATCTTCTATAAAAGAAATAAAAAATCTCGACTGTAATAAAACAGAAATTTTTTCTACCCAACTTAAATATAAAATTTATTCGATAAATATCTCGGCGAATAAACCGCGCTTTATAATTAAACCCTTTCCTTCGTACAGAAAAGATGGCAGGAAAAAAATTATCGTCGTTCAAGAGCAATTTGCGATTTTTAAAAGTTTCATTCAATTTTATAACTTTACATAACGGAACCAATTAATTTGTCAATTAATAAATGTCGTTTGCTGCTCGTCTGGGCGGAGATCAAACATCGGGTCCCTCCATTGTTCGACGTATTTAAGAAACACGGATGCCCGAGCCTCACCTGGAAGGATTCTTCCCCAAAGAGCGCGAAGCTTCGTGAAAGGGAGCGTCATCGAGTTCAGCGTTTAGACTGCGAAATCACTCTGTTTTCCAATGCGGCGAATCGAGAAATATTCGTGGTCGAGGGGCCGTTTTTTTTTTTGGAGGAAAAAACAAAACAGAGAACACCGCGTTAAATCAGTGGAAAAAATTGCGAGACCATTGCACGACATCGATTGAGAACTTCGGGCACGCGCGAATTATTCACAAGACAGCCGCTCCATGACACGTCCAGCGGAATAATGACATTCATAATTTATGTCGTCGTGGATATGCTGCTCGACGAGCCGAATGAAATATTCAGATTGTTGCCGAACGAACGTGCGCTATTTTCCAAGGAAATGAAAAACCCGAACCCTGATTTCGAATCAGAAATATTTTAATAACGGCACGCTTTCATCTTGCCGCTGCTCGAATTTTTAATACATAATGTCTGGGCGATATTGTTATGCGGGAATTTTTTCAACGCGTTCAATTTATATTGCACGATTTTTTGTAATGCTGATCGTTTCGACTGTAGCCTTGTAATTTCTCGAATAATTAAGCAAAATACTAACGAAGAAAATAGATGGGAAGAACGTTTAAATTCAAATGGAAATAACTTCGTTTCTATTCGATATCGAAGATGAACATTGAGACGCGAGAATTAATTTTAAATATACGTCGAGACGAGTGGCAAATTTTAGCTGTCGTTTCTGTTTTCTCAGCAAAACCGACGTAACTGCGGCTTTCTTGGTCTACAAATTTTGGGTCAAGCTGGACCGTATATCATATCGAATTCAGTGGGAACAGTTCCTCGTGAATTTTTGTTATAGATAACAAGCATTGATTTATAAACTCAATATTCATAAATCTGATCGGACAGCTTTCTTACCTAATATGTCCTGATACGTCCAATAAAACAGAACTTGTTAAAATAAAATTATACCCTCATCGACGCCTACAGAACAGGGGGTCCGCGGTTATTTCCTGAATTAATAATCCGATATCGAATCTCCGTGTAACGTCCGAAGGATCAATCAATCGTGCAAGGTAAAACCACGGAGACAGGTTTCCATTTGCCACGTTGCACAAACCGCAACTATCTGTTGCATAATATTTTCCACTGCTGGAATTGCTAATGGGATACCTAGGTAGCAAATAAATTTGGAAACGGATATCCAGGTGGTAAGGGTAATTTATCGGGTGGAAAATAATTGCGGTCACTTGCAGGAGACATACGACAACAGCGATCAATTTTCTCTAAATGGTCCGACGCGATCGGTCCTCGTTTCTGATTCGCAGAAAAAATGATTATAAATAAAGGAAATAGTGGTAGAGATCTTGAACGATCGATATCTAGTAGATTTTCCTGATTGCAGTATTTTCCTACAAGCGAAGTGCAGCGGATAATAAGTTCGAACCGCGAAATTATCGTGGATTTGTTTGCAATTAGAATTTATGTCCTCCGTGAAACTTTATCGCTGGGATGGATTTTAATAATAACGCGGCTTCTACCGGGTCGTATTGGGTAACGCGTTAGAAGAGTTTGATTAAATTATCCGGTGAAGCTGCCGACTCGGAATCCATCTAACGAAATCCATTAGGAGTAATCGAATACTACATGCCCTGTAAGATTATCTGTCAGCTCGTTAGGGAAAATCTCTTGGCAAACTCTGCAAACTGTCCCCATTACCACCCTCTGTTTCGCGGATCGTTTAAATGATCTTGTCTCGTGCTCGGCAAATTGATTAGAATCGCGGACAGGCTCGTAAATAGCCGTAAAACCGGCGTAAACAATTAAGGAAATCATAAGGATCTACCGGTGGAGAAAGTATTACTTCGAGTCACACAAAAAGATAACAAGAAAGCTCAGGTAAATACAAAACAGGATACACGACGCGTGCGACGTTGAATTTAAACAAATGTTCTTTCTCAAACGTGTGTGCGTAAAACGGAGATAAAACGAAGCAAGACGTTAACGATAATAATAAAAGGATAACAAACACTTCGGATAATAAACCCGTGAGGCACGAGAAACAAACGACTCATTTCCAATTTTCATTTCGACCCATTTCCGGACACCACTTTATTTCCACCCCAGACGTATTGTTCAGAACAATTCCAAACAACTACGATCTTCGCGGATCTTCTTCCACGCTATAAATTGTGACAACGCCGCAAACTTTGTTCCCTCCTCCCGTCGGGCGTAAGGAGAGATAAAAAATTCCAAGGAAAAACCGCGTGACGCGCAGACGGAAAGGTTGAAAATTTTCTAGGTGAAAGAGCCCGGTGGTCTGGCGAAAGGTGGGGGGGGTGGTTTTGCCCCTGGCGATGGCGTGACGGCAATACGTCGATGACTATCGTTCCTCACGCAACGTTGTAAACACTGGCTACACTTTTTACCATTACTGTTATTATGCGACTTTTCACACAGTCAGTCGCCACAGCAACTGGCCGTGTGCGCCAATTTCGCCTTGATCGGGGCTACACCATGGGGGAAATCGATCTTTATGGAACTCGATTCGGTAAACCGCGACGTTTTTCGCGCCCTGCGCGGCCGTAAATGAAAACGGGAAAAAACGTGGCCACGACTCGGACGACGTTAAAGTGCACGGGATTAACGAGAACCTTTATCTATGGGTCCCGTGTTAATTAATCTATATCGTCTGAGGGGGATATGACGGAGAATGGGATTTTTACACGAGGGTTTACCCACCGGGGGTGGCCGCCTGAAATTGCTCGTATGATGTATGATGGATTAATTAAAGGGTGAGCGCGGTCGCCTGGAAGGTATTGAGTATTTGGAAAGTTCGTTGTTAATTTCGTTTGTAGAATTTCAACGCGTTGGAATTATTTTGGGTGGGAAGAATTTTTAAGATTATTTCAAGGGGCTGATTAAACTATGCATGCTGTAATGGTAAATGATATTATTTCTGTGTAGGAATTTTGGAGCTTGATAAAAATACGAATTGTAGTTTTTAATCGCTGTGATCGGGGTAAACCGTAGAGGAATGCAGGTTGCCAATTTACGAGAGGCGTCTATTTAGCATGACAATAGTTGTCCTGAATGTTTAATGTCAGATGTGTAAAGGGCAGCAGAGCTTTTAAAATTCAGTATAAATGTAACGTTATGCAAATGTCCCTTCTGTTATGCAGATTAGCTCTCATTTTCTCTGTCCCACGCAATAATTCTTAATGACGCCAAGGAACAATATAAGTGGAAGCACGATTCCTCGAGCCTTTTAAATTTCGTGATATTTAAATATGAAATTTCACGATACGCGAGTACGTTCCAAACGCACCCGTTTCTATCTTTTAATATCCGCGATCACCGATTCCTCGATAATGCGCCTATTCCTTAATGAAATTACATTTCCATCGATCTTAATCTTCGACTCCCAAACAACCTCGGCCATTCTGTTATAAATTGAAAAAGTTAAATTGAAACATCCTTAAATTACCTTTTCATAAATCTTAATAAGCCTGTACATTTTGAAGCAAGTTCCACCCACACGAATAACGTTTACAAACCCCATTATTTCTACGCAATGGAACCTCTTAGAGAGGTATCAAACGCTATACACAATGATAAAATAATTGAAATGACTCGAAACTTGCCGCTAAATGTTAATTTATCTTATGCTTCCCCTATTCAGCGATGAATTTATTATCCTGTAATAGGCGTGGACAGACAAACACTAAGTGGTCGACGATCTTTTTATCCGTGGAACATTCTTTCCCTTGAGGGGATGTAAATTATACCACTGCTGTCGGATATTTCAAAGAGAGCGAAAACACCTCGGAAATTTAGTGATCGCTGTGCGCCACCGCCCTTCGGGGAATCATGCTCGTTCGCGATTCTTGCGTTACTCCAAAGAAAACAATGTCAATGTTAACTAGCCGGCGAAAATACACGAACCATTTAACGAATCAAATTTTTCGTCTATCATTAACGTGGCTCGAAAGTCGTTAAATGATGGCTCGCGTTGCGTGTACGCGATCAATAAAATCTATATTCGAGCTTTAGATATTTATCGACGCATGCTATCCTATCATTTAAAGCTATCTACGCCTGAGCATTTCTGTGCTCTACAAATGTAACGGCACTGTCCTCGATTCAGCTGTTTATTCTAATCGACGTATATGTATATCAAATGCGTTTAGGGGCGACCAGCGCACACTGCGATCTCGCGAAGTTAGCAAAATGATTTTATAGTATCGTTTAACTTTTCTGTTCTCGTTCTGACAACGAAGCTCGAATTATCGAGCGGTCGTTTAAATTCGTCGAATGACGCGACGAAGGCTGCGAAATGCAGATACGAAACGCAAGCTTCTCCGTTTCACGGTTCGTCATTGTTGATGCGAGAGGAGCGACGAGATAAAAGTGGAGAGTGGTGAAAATGTGGAAAAACGGGACAATGTTTCCTTTTTGAATGGGCCTTACTCCGTGAAATACTTTACCACTCGACGCGCTACCTTTCCAACCGAAATATCTTGTTCTTTTTCTTATTACGTAGCTCATCATTTTAGGACGAAAATATAAAGCGAAAGTATAACCGAAGGGATAAAAAGTTGTCCGGAGAATTTGTTGGCGAATGCTGAAATATCTGAAAAGTTACGATTACAGCGGACACGATGTAGCGTGCGCGCTAAATTATTCTTACCTGTTCGCTCCTTTCATCCCTCGTACTGTACCTTCTTTCATGCGCGCGGAATGAAGCGTACGAAAAAAAAAAATTTCACTTTTCACCCCGACAAAGAGTCAAGACCTCGTCAGATTTATGCATATAGGTAAATTTCTATCGTTTCGCTCGTGCCGAATTTCAAGCTGGTCTAATTAAAACTCATGAATCTCTGGTTTCACCAACTGACAAAAAAATCTCATTGTTCCCGAAAGCATATGTTACACGTTGCACAATAACACAGCGGCGATGCTGTGCTTGAAACGAAGGCCGAACAATATTCCATTTTCCAGGCGAAAAAAAGATACAATAAAATAAAGTAACGAAAGCAGTCGGACCTGTACCCTTCCCACCTGCGTCCGTGTACAATTATTATAATTATTAACGTCGCTTGGAGGTGCGAAAGAAATTTGACCCTGGATAAAATTAACATTCTACCTACGCGTCATGGATGGACATGAAATAGACACATACAATTGTCATTCTGTCTTATTAAAAGACATCGTGAATCGCTACAACGACACCTGCGTGTTAATAACTTTAAAATAAGACATCTGAAACCAAGTAATTCTGACTTCCTTGGTGGTTCTGGCGTTAATTACAGTCAAGCCTAGTCAAAGTTATTCATCCGAGTCTAAAATCGCAATCTATCATCCTTCTATCATCTTTAAAAAAAAAAAGAGACATTCTCACATCGTTCGCACGATTGGAACTGAAAATCTTCGCCAAGCTTTCGCAAAACTCTTGACACTATACGTACTGTTATCCACTAACCACAAAAAAAAAACAAGAACGAAGCGCGTCCGCGAAGGAGGGTTGAAACCAACCAAGATTCCACCGGCAACAACATTCACCTGACTTACTACCCCCGTTGCGCCGCCCCTGTTTAAAGGTGGTTGCCAGCTTCAGACTGCAGCAAGCGTGGGACGGCTCGCACGTGAGAGCGTTGGCAGTGTGCCATTGTAAAGTGACCCACTTTCGACGCGTAGATTGACCCAAGAGTCGCCATTTTTACTGGGAGTCGCCGAGCAGTTCTTGTGCCGCGGTCGACGTTGCTCGAACCTTTTGCTCTCTCTTTCTCCACCTTTTTTTTTTTTCAGGTCGTAGCAAGGAGGACAGATCGTTAACTGACCACGCAATTATGCGCGAACTACTAGTTTCTTTGAGGCTTGAACCTTCGAGTTTGCACGTTCCGGCCTTTATACAGCCGTTTCCGAGCGAAAATTCCGAAGCCGGTTTGATGGCAAACGGCGAGATACCCCCTTGATCGAAACGTTGTTTCCACGGTGAGCCTGTGTGGCTCTATTGTACTTTACTTTTTGTGCCGATCGGCGATGTTGATAACTTGGCGATCGAGGGGTCAGATACTGAGAAGTATCTGATTCAAAGTATAACGACCCCCGAAAGTTTTCTCCGCGCAGGATTTTTAAACGCGTAGCGAAGGATCGTGATTTTCGAGGTAGAGCATTACGCAGCTATGTGAATAGTAAATACCGTCAATCTATATCTTAGATAGTGGAGAATAGGCTGTGTACGGTGGTAAAAATTGTTCGAATATTCCCGGTGAAAATTGGCAAACATATATACGCGTCGACAAACCACGAAAAAAAAAGGGAGAACTCGGTTGGTTCGCCGTCGACTTCGCTTAGTGGCCGCGACATAAAATTTCGCATTACTCCTTTTTAGAACGAGCAAAGCGTTTAAACGGCAATGGAAACGACTAAAGGGACGAGGGAAACGCCGCAGTTGAGCGTCTTCTCCGGCATAACTTCAGAACTTAAGCGGACTATGTGCGAGTGGAATACAATTCACCCTCGGCCAGCCTCATTCTGCTTCGCTGCAATAGGGACGGTTTTCCTTTACTCAGTGGAATGAATATAAAGTACAGAACCGCGGAGTCAGCCGAAATCTCGGATGGCTATGGGTCACGTCTTTTCTCTATCCGCAACGAAGGAGGTCGGCTACATACACGAGCGCATAGTTGAGTTCCCTCGAAGAGTTACGCAGGAAAACTTCGTCGTTCGTAAGGAATGAAGGTATCCCGTTGAGCAATCGGGGGAACGAACGATAGAGTGTATGCGAAATGTACATTCCGTTTCGGGCGAAAGAGATCAACTTTCATGAGAGTGATTTCCGGGAATAATAAAACAGGACGAGAGACGCGAAAACAGCCATCCATTATCTGGACAAACGTTATGGTAGACCCTGTCGACAGTGCAAACGTCTAACATTATTTTTAAATGAATTCCCCACGGCTGAAATAGTAATGTCAAATGCACTATCGATCGTTCGAATTGGTCTATTATTTTTATATCATTCATATCATTTCACGGAGCATCGCGATGGGCACGGTGAACTACGTTTTCAAACGAGACAATGCTGTTTGCCAATTTTCCTAACGACAGAACATTTTTGTAAACTCCCGTTACAGTATTTTTATGAAACGCTAAACAATGCTTCAACGCCACACCAAACATTGTCCATCGCCACCAGTTTATTCTCAACTTAATCTTTCGTCGTCTAATCAAAATGTATTCGCGAAATCTCGTCAACGAGGACAGATTAACGTTACGGTAATGAACATTAGTTAATTAGAGGACACATTGCCAGAATATACCCAATGATATCAGGAAGACACTTTGCACGCACCTTTCTTGTTGCTTGAGATACACACCGAATACTGATAGTGTCGTGACCGCTACGTACCCTCGTTTCGTATGCAAGCTTTACGTGCTACTGGCTCTACATCATCGTTTATTTGTACGCGGCACTGTTTCCTATCTCTTTCTCGCACGAATTCGTTCCACAAAGAGGGGGGGGGGATCTCCTGATTGATTGTTCCATGCTATTGTTAATCAGGTTGGAAAAAATCGAACGGATCAGATTGAACAATGTCGTCGCGAGTAAAAGGCTCACTCGATATAACGTTTACATGGAAACGGTAGAAAAAAAACTGCGAAGCGCACGCGTGTATTGTAGAAACGGAATTGTTTTTCATCGGAAGGATATCGAATTGTTCGGTGACATCAGAGGGAATGAGAGATTAATGGAAATCGAAGAGAAACCGAAGTTCGAGATAATTATAAAGTTACGGTTCAATTCTTTCGTCCCTTTATATTTCAATTTTGCGCAGCTTCCATGACGCGTTTCCGTTTGCTTTAAGATTAAGTACTTGCAATTGTTATCGACATTCTGCAAAGTTAGTTCGCGGCCATTCGTTGGATCTTTGTTGGTGTAAATAGAAAACTTATGAATCCTAATGAATGTCCGCAGAGCGAACGAAAACGAAATTTCCACAATTCCTTTCACTACACGGCCGACAAGGGTATTCTTTCTCGATGCACGTATTACAGAGTGAGGCAATTTCTCTGCTAGGTTATTAGATTCTCTGTCGGGTACGCTGGTACACCTTCGCGTCTCCTTACAATATGGCTGCCTTTCAGAAAGAAGGGAATATTGTCCTGCATCCTAAGAGCCAGACGAAATCCTCTTTTCACGACCGCGCGTGCCCTAAGCGTATCACAGAAATATCGTCGACCGTTACTTTCACCCCCAATAAAAAGACAGAAACATATTTCGACAAGAGATTCCACAAACCTACGTGCTAAACGTGCCATGAAGGCAATCCTTTCTCCCGACAACAAAGAAATTTGTTCTACACTTTCTTTCCCCATCGTTGCACTAATACAAACTCTGCCAATAAAATATATCAAAGAAAGACTAGAGCAATAATCAATAAATATAGAGAGCATGAGCTATTTTTCGATCGATTCATTATTTTATTATCCAATCTCGGTTTCTGGCCTGCCTCGCGAATAATTCAATCCCCTGTTTTCCACTAAACGCGTTTTCCGAATTAAATCGACGACTCATATGATCGTTCGAGCAGCAAAGTGGTCCGACGAGGATCCTTTCTAACTCGTCATCGCGACGTTTTCTGCCCGAGAAAACTACGTTCCAGCGGGTTGAATGCGATCGTATTCGAGCGGAGCGTCATTATGCGACGACAATGCAGCAATCAAGCTCGGGTCTCTTTGCCTTACAAAAAAATAAAAAAGAAAAAAAAAAGGATTGCTTCCTTGACTTTGCCGGCGGCCGTCGCCGTCTTCGCAAACCCGTCAACCCGTTCCCTCGAATTCTCCAACGCCCTGACGGTCTGTTGAACCTCGAAAAGCACACTTGGCAAGGCGTTAATTGCACGGGCAGAGAACCAAGTACGGCAATCGTCCGCGATATATATTTTCTTCCAATTTCGTGCGCGTTGCTCGGATTTCGATTCACCGAATTTCACGGCTACGAACGAGACAACTCTCCTCTCGACTATATACGCAGCCGGCGGTGATTACTTTAGAAACGATAATTGTACGCTGCTGCACGCGGACTTGAGTCGCGAGACGCCTACAGTTCTCCGCTCGTTTCGCGGAGCACAAAGGAATAATGGAGAAAAAAAATTCACGGGTGCGAAAGCAGAGGATTCACCGTTGAAAACGAGTTCGAGTGGATTTGTGCGTGGTTTGGTTTTTTACGCGTAGTTATACGAGCACAAGTATCGACGATTTTTAATGATCCCTTAATTTCATTGCCGAATTTCTATTTCTATTTGTATTCGTATTTATATTGCATTTGCATTGTATTGTATACGTCGTGTGCAATTACCAGGACGACAGTAATTTATATTTAATTTAATTAAAATCGTGGGCGTACGTACATTAGCACCAGACTGCTTCAGCTCTCGTTGTGAAACCGCAAACTCCAGTAACGTAGCACACACGGGGTACAAGGCCACTACGTGTAAACAATTTTCTAAATCCTTCCGCGCTGCTCCGAGCCTCGCGATCAACTAAGTCAAAAAGAAAACAAAATATCAGCCAGAGAAATGTTGTATGACCGCGGCGCTAGGGCAAACGCGTTACGATGTTTTCAAGAGCGCACGCAAATTACCGCACCCGGCCCGAGCGGCCACGTGTGTAATTGAAATTACTTAATTAAGCAAATTTAAAGGCGGAAAATTATTCGAGTGAGAAATTTGCTCATAATTCAATCTCGACGATGAATGAGCAAATTTCACTTGACCCGTACGTTATAATTTCGATCGATGGTTTCAGAGGCGCTTGCATTTTTGGCACAGCAATTGTTATTTCGCAATTGGAATTCTTCATTTCGCACAAATGTTTCGTTGTAATTACCGAATTTATGTATTGAAAACAATGGCGGCCGGCGTATTTATGTCGAATGGTCGATATTCATTAATTGTAGGAAGTATCGCGAATTTGCTAGTCATTAATCGATTGTTAGGCGGATAGTTTTAGTGGAATTAACTTTGAAACGGGATGCAAATATTTACGAATGGAATCGTAGAATGTAAATAGCATACGACACCTGCGGTATAATCTGGAAGACCAGGGAGAAACGGTTCGTCGTACGGATGGTCGATATGGGGTTAAAACACTGCGGATGATATATTTGCTTAGACCTCGGGGTTGAATTACGGTTCACTTGCGGGATGGTGTATCCGTCGTTGGTTTCGGTAGCGATTTATGTGGTGGATATTCAATGCCTGATTGCATCGCCTTGTTTAAATTATTCCTGCAATGGGAAATTCCGTTTGTGAATAAAATAAAGATACCATATAATATGTACTATTCCTTTGGACGACGAGTTGGCAATTTTTTTTTACCGTATGTATTCCGATTCCTCCACTGCACTTAACCACTTGAAGTTTCGTGTGGAGGTACGACTATCGATATTTCGATGTATCGATAATATCGTTAAGACGATTGGAAGCGTCAGCGAGGGAAGAACGAGATTGCAAAAGCAGTACATTAATTTGTTGGTTGTAACGTTCGAATAATAATAAATAGATTTCGAATGATTCTGTAAGCATTAATGCATCACAGTCTACCTCGGTCGTTCGATTTACGAAGGTTTCGACACATCGAAGTTCTTGTGTGAGAAAGGTGTGAGGAAGGAAAATTCGACTTACACGAGCTTTGTACTTCGGTACTTCGAGTCCCGAAGGCAAAATTTATAAAACTTTGACTTCCACAGAGGTAAACTCGAATCTAATTGTAGTCGAGCTTCTCTAAATTCCAATTACAGGGGTAAAATATCGCATCCTTCTCGACGTAACAATTAACAACAATAACAATGGAATAAATACCCGGCGTGTAACAATAGATTTCACTTTGTACGAGAACTCGATTGCCACACCGCAGAAACAAGAATGGCGGAAATATTGCTATCGATAAATAAAAAGAGATACATCGAGGCGAATGGATATTCTTAACCTTAAAATGTTAACGGATCTTGACGTAATTTCTATTGCAGACACGACGGGCAGAGGGACGAAGAAATTCGGCGACGACTGCCTGGAGGATCGCGAATGTGGCTTCGCTGGTTCTTATTGCGAGCCAAAGAAAAACAAATGCACGTGCAAGGATGAGTTCGAGGCGACGAATCATATCGACAAATGTGGACACCGTAAGTTAGTACATTTTCAAGTGCACAATCGTCGAAGACACGACGTAAAGTGTCCATCTATCTTAGTTCGGTAATAACGAAGGGACATGAAATAATAATAATCGATACGGGACAAGCAACATTGTCGACCGCGACGAACGCCACGGTTTACGAAACACTGAAACAGAAGGGGGAGTCGTTTCAGTCGTGTCACGTTCAGAGAACGAAACCGTTCCCTTTCGTGAGACCGAGTTTTACGATCGAAACGATATGAATGTCTAGGGGTGGTTGCTTATGGTATTCGCCCGAAGAATTCAAACGAGTCTTCCTTCTTTTATTAGGGTTGAGCGTTAGAAGCGACGCGATGAATTGTAAAGTAGAATTGCAGAATTCCGTGACTCGAAATCAGATTATGACGCGTTCATTCGTCTTTAGTTGAACTCCTCTTGTTGCGGGGAAATTGTATCTCGCGACTGCAGTTGTCGTTTAGATGTTTCTATTCCATAGAATTCTATAGGCATACCAACCGACGAAACGTGGCACGGAAAATTAACGCAATTATTTAAAACAAATATAAACGGTGATCAAATTTCAGGCCCTCTCTAATTTCGTTGGAAACTTGTTTGCTGACCTTCAATTTCTTATTTCTTTCAACAAAAAAAACTTCGCTGCACAATCTAAAAGACGCGGGGCATTTATTGACGAGCGTGACGATTGTCAAACCAGTCACCTAATTGCGAGCCTGTGGTCGATATATCGAGGGCAGTCCGGCGAATAATCAGTTGATCCGATTCGCCACACCAACCTCCAGGTGTACAGCATCATCCACAAATACCCTAGGGGAGGAATAATTCCTCCTTCCCTAGAGATCATAATCTATTACACTTTCGCAGATACATATTACATATTGTTCTTCGCGCGAGTCAACTGTATTTTCATTAACAACGGTGACAATAACTCTACGCTTTAAAAGTCATTCACCCTTTGATCACACGTCTCCCTACACGCCGGGGAAAGAAACTTTCGACTTCAACAACAAAAGTCACGCACCACGATCTCCAGCCCAGAGCCGTCCGTTGTCGATGATTCGCGCCCCCCTCTTTCTTCGACCCGTTAGCATCCGCCGAAGAGAAACGGCAACGTTTCGACGAGTAACCCACGCGAAGGATTTTCCGCGGATTTATTTCACGACGAGATGCACGACGAACGAGCCTGTCGTTAATGGTTTTTGTTTCCAGCGATGAACGTGAACGAGTCGTGCTTCTTTCACGAGCAATGCGAGGCGAGGGTGAGCCAGACGGAGTGCAGGGACGGACGTTGCATTTGCATCTTCGAGAAGATCCCGGTTACCCAGGCTGATGGCTTGATTGTGTGCGTCGGTAAGGGAAAACAGGCGAGACACGAGCCACCAGTTTCCTCTGCACTTTTTAATGAGATTCCGTTTGCGTCGAGAGTTAATGGAATTCCGGGCCGAAATTTCGCGAGGTTCATTAATTCGTCAGGTGTGACGCGCGGGCGCGATCAATTAACGCGCGCCGACGAAACGAATACCTGGTTCCCGACGGTGGACACGAATTCAATTTTATTTTGTCGCCCATTGGCTACCGTGTACACAAGGGAAAAGGGGAAGATTGTTTATCGTTAGAGGTATTGATCGTTATCTCGCGGCGTGAAAGATGCGCGGCACTGTGTCAAGTGGATCTAAGTTTAGTTTACGTAAAGGATATGTCTCGGGCGCCGTTGGTAAATTTTATAAACCGCGAGGGGGTCGGGAAGTTCTGCAGATATCGCCTTGAAAACTTTCGCCTCGAAACTCCTCGAACCTCCTACTATAAGTTTCATCGGAATTAATGCGGGACTCGTCACGTCGGTATATTCTAAAGTTGCTCGAGAGCCGAGGATACTAAATGGAAATCAGTTTCAATGGAATTAGATCGTGGACGATGAGATTGTCGAGGGTGGTTTTTAAGTCAGTGAAATGTGTTTTTCAGCCGAGCAGACGGAAGAACCGAATCTCCAGTATATCGACCCGACGATGATCGGTGTTCTCGTTGGTATGGCCCTCATGTTCGTCATCATCTGCGTCGTCCTTAGGCTTTTCAGCAAGTAAGCCATCCCCATTTGCATATCTTGCGCGGTGACACCGCCGGCTTCGCCAATTCTCGTAACGAGACCTTACGACCGACCGCTTCACCCTGGCAATCGTGCCCGAAAATGGACCGTCGGTGTCGCATGCCTAATGGAAATTTAATGTTCTGCCCTTTTGCCTCCGATTCTCGCATCGCGATCGGTCGCGCTCGAATCTTAACGCCAATCGATGTTTCTTGCGCGATATTGGCCGTGAGATGGAAACCAATTTTTCCTATAAAAAATTATTACACACCACGTACGTAACGATTTATAACTTTTTTATCGCCACCTCTATTTTCATTTTAATTCCAGCCTTGTCATCGTACTTGCACACTCGCCACCCAGCCCCCCCGCCTCGCCCCAGTTATTATGCGTAAGTTAATCTGCAGATCCGGAAGGACTAACTCGGGATTTTCTTTTTCAGGGCTCGCTGGCGCGACAACCGCACCATCTTCAACACGCCGAACGCTCGTTTGATGAACGTGTCTCTGCTGAGAGAGAACAAACTTTTGCATCCGCAGGAGAGACGCGGTTCAAGGGCGAGCGTACGGGCTCCCTCGAGGCAACCCTCGGTGGCCTCCTTACGCGCTCACTCGCCGAACGCCTCGCAAGGTGCGAAACACTCTCAGCACTCACAGCACAGAGTGAGCCGTACGGGTTTTTATTCATTCACTTACTAAGCAAGCAACTTGTTATACAGTGTCCCGTTGAAACGAATCAAGCGACTCTATTGCGCGCCAGTTTATATCGGGTGTTCGATGGAAATCGAGACGCCTCGACGTACGGCGGATCCCCTCTGAGATACAGAAGGCAGACAAAGTAATGTAGAAGAAGGGCAGAGACGTTGTCCGCTGAAAAATAGGATAGAAGATGGAACGAATTCTCTTTCGTTTTATTGTTCTTTTTTCACGTCCTATCGCTACCGGCCCTTGCCTCGTTCGGCTTTTCAAGTACGGTTGCGGATTTATGAAACGCGGTTCGAGCGATTACAGCTGGCGTTCTTGCCCTGGACGAGGTATCGTCGCGTGTAAACACCTGGTCGTGAAATAAAGAAGTTGCGAAAGCGGTTTCTCACACAGCGTCTCGTTCGTAATTTACGATGGAACTTTCTGTGTTTAAATATGTAACAACCACGTCAGGCGTACGGTGCATAGGAGGGCCTATTCACGCCTGTTCTAATATTCATGATCGTGCGAAGAAAGTTTCGCGTTCCGTTTGATTTGATCGAATTGCATTACTTCGGTGGGGCGCGTTTTTTTTCTCTCTTATCCATTCGGCCAGGCGCAGGGAACGTTGTTCGCTTTCAGGTGGTCGGTTTCGACGTAAAATTGTTCCGCTGAAATGTTCGTCGAGCTAATCAGCTAGCAACCAAAAATAGCCATCTTCCAGTATATCGATTTCCGTAGAACATCCCATATATGTATAATAATAGATACGAGTACATAAAGTAGGTGACCACCTACTCTTGCCTATTCTATTCTACACTTTAGAATCCTTCTGAATTTCTCGCATGCACAATTGCCTGCCAAGAGGGTAGATATTTGTTGGTTACATTCAACTCGAGGGGTGCATCGAGATCGATGCGTTACATTTGGATGCATCGTTTTCACGATCCAAGTGATAGTCCGCGCGATATATGCGCCTCTGGAGACGCGACAATAAAAGCGCGAGGCAATCTGTTCTTTTTTATACGATTAAAATTATCTCTTTTCCCGTAGGAATATATGCCTATCGATTAACATTTTTGCACGAGAAATCATGGGGCAGTTATTAAGTGAATTGCATCAAAACTCGTAAGTGGAACTCAAGCGTGAATAACAAAAACAAAAAAGAAAAAAAATAGAAGCGAGTAACCCTTTGGTCAATCGGTAAACAATTATACACCCGATAGACCAGAGAGAAATTATTAGAATCTAGCAGCCGATGTGTTTCTTTTACTAACACTCGTTATGTCAAGGGGTAAAACGGTCTCTGAACAATGCTGAAGATAATACCAAAGAATAATTAGACCCACCTTTGAAACTAACGCACCAGAACGATGCATCTTAATTCGCCATAATCATGTTCCACTTTTTTTAATGGATTTGACTCTCTTTGCAGTCGACCATCTATAGCAGTAGTCTGTTTAATGATCCCGTCTGTGACCGTTGTTCTTGATTATCATGTACTGTGGACCTATGAGGTGCTCTATTGTAAAAAAAAAAACTTTTCAAATTGACGCGTCCTTCGAAGAGGGTAAGTTTCGTACTCTTACGTGTTTGTTTTTTTATACATATATCTATATATCTTTCTTATAATTTACGGTGTATCGTAGCGTATATGTATGTGTATTTTTTGTACATAAGCCCTGTATCATGGTTACTTACCCTCTTTCGGATACGTCAGAACTTCGGGCCTAGAAGTGTGTGAGTTTCTGCAGACACAAGATAGACCCGAGTCTCCTCTATCTAGACGTTCTCGAGGATCACGACTATAGTTGCTTGCTACAGTAAAAGATACATTGCTTGCGTATGACGATGATTCTATCGTAGATTTCGCCAAATACGTTTCAGCATATTAGCCTAATTAACTCTCTTCGATAACTGTGCGTACATAAGTGATGTTCAACGAAACGACAGTTGAAGTCGGGAGGGAATAAGAAAGTATTCGGTATGAGCGTCGTAATTCGGTTGCACGATGAATTAACATGAACAAATTCTTCTCGCGTACGTTCAAAGGCGCGCGTGATAATTGCGATACCGCACGATTCCATCACGATGAAAACATTTTTTTATTTCCTCCGCGTAGTGTAATATAAAATAGCGATTAGTGTGATACGCGAGTTACGACGACGAGAATCGATAATAGAATATACGCGTGCATTTCCATTATCGCACGGAGTTCTGAAGTAGTTATGCAAGGGACCAGATCGCATTGGCGAAATGCATCTCGGTTACACGGTAAGGTAGTACATCGATCGACTTCACTGGAAATGGTTAAGGACAGCTACGACGAATGCCTAGGTAGTTTTGCTTTCGCAAGACGTAAAGCTCCGGCCTGCTACCATTTCCGACTCTGAGGATCCATTGTTGGTGAAATCGATCGTCGAGTCTCACTTCAAACACCTCTAACAATTCGAGTTCTCGAGCACTATTAGAATTAGACTATTGCATGCACTTGCACACAGTGGCGGTTGGACAGGCAAATGTCTATTCTATCGTATATCATGTTTCAACATAAATTGTTCATTGCACGCGGCACAAGTTGCAAGGGCGCGACAAGTTTTAGATCGTATCCAGTTCAAACGATTTTTAATTATCTTTTTGAATCGTATCGTTCCCCCGTTGAGCAATGTCCATTTACACTTTTTAGTAGAGTCACGACATTCTGTACGTGATACGTATGAAATAATTCCGCCCGGTGCTGCTCACCTTTTAAATGAAACAGTATCTCTTTCGTTCTTCCATTTCCAACTCACGTCGAGAAATGAACAAAATCACCGCCACTGTAATCCTTTCAGAATCGTAACGAAGAATCCACGTCGTTCGAGATATCGGCTCCTCCTCGACGTCGGCTCTTCGAGGCTTCAAATTTTTGTACCGGCTTTTCGTGTCACGTCGGAGGCATGCTGTCGCGTAAAAGCACGCGATACTTTAGCATGAAAATCTCTGTCGCCAGGGTCACGAACAGGATCACGCCGTGGAAGCCGCGGCAGCAGCGGAAACGCGTCGGCTGTCTCGACGAAGTCGAACAAGTCCCCGCCGAACCAGCCGAGCACCATGACGGAGACCGTTTTGCAGAGCGTCACCGTGGAGATTCTCGAGGCCAAGGCGTAGATCCAGGGACCGGAAGTAGTCGCCACGATCGTCGTTGTTCCGCAATGTTTCTTCAACGACGGGTCGTGAAGACGTCCGAAGCAAAGAAAAAAAAAAAACAAAAAACAAAAAACATAAAGGAAAATCGTCTTCGAAGCGACTTGCATCGTCTCTTTTCAAACGTACAAATTTCCAAATCGTATTAACCAATTCGCTTTCCTTCTCGTTATGTGACACGAAAATGTTCTCCTTCGTCTTTCGTCAGCTGTTCCTCATTTTTCTGGGCCCACGTAAACGTGGATCCCCGCGAATCTCTCTCGTCCAAATCGTTTTTATTAATAATACATTAAGCGCTCGAAGTGAAGACAATGAACCGAATCTGGTTGTAAGAAGGGGGATACGGTGTTACAAATTATTCGTGCTGAGATAATCATTGTTTAATTTTTACGTCTGCGGGGAGTTCATTTGCGAGGCAGGTCAAAACGAACGTAGCTTGTGTTTTCGATAAACTGTCGCGAATGCAGAGCCACGAAACATAATGATATTAATACGGGGAGTATTACTTAAATCGTAAAAAGAAAAACATAAAGGAAGAATCAATTTTTAATGGAATTAATCGCTGAACGGAGAAGCATAATAATATAACGAAAGGGTAATCGTGCTAATGTCGCGTAGAATCTTATCGAGAGATTCTCAGGATATTTAATCCTGGGGCAAGCGTTATCTCGTAGGTAATTTAGATTCTGTTGCATTTAAGAAAGAAGACAAAACGAAGAAAAACGTAACATTTTTCTACGATAAAAAAAAATAAATCAAAGCTTAGTCTTACGTATCATCTAATACCACGAGCCACAGCATCTATCGTCGTCGATCTGTTCGTTTGCTATTGAGTCGCGTTCCAGACAGGCCAAGTTAATCTGGAGGCGAGACATGGCGACGATGCAAAATTTCTCCCTTCCGCCATTCATCCGCGGGGCTCGGAATTTTGCATAGAATCGCGATGTTTTCATCTGGACCAAACGATAGCTCGCGTTTACGCCCACGAATAATCACCTTCGCTGAACATTTATCGCTTCAAGCTAACAAATTCTAGCCGATAAAGCAATCCGTATTTTGTAAAGAACACTACCGCATGAATATTCTCGAAGGACATTGTTCTGAACGAACAACACCGAAGGTGTACGACCCGCCTCCGGTTCATCCGCGAGAGATAATCATCAGATCCATCGCGTTCTATCTTTCATCTCTGTGAATCTACGATGTATTTTTTTAGTACCAACGTGTGCGCTGCGAATCACTCGATTTTGTAATATGAAATAGCATCGACGACACTGATCTAGCATCGGGCTCTCTAATCGAAGCACGATGATCCAAGGATCGTCGTTCAAGGATAGAAAGAGATTCGTCCGATTAGATCGAAAACATGGAAATCTTTGGTGTCTTGGCTGCGTTATCATAGATATTTCAAATCGTCAGCTGGTCTGATATAAAAACGATACCTGTTATCATCGAGCGAAGAAATCGATGAATATATAATACATATTATATATACATATATATATGGAGGATGAACGAACAATCTACGAGACAATTAATTAATCCCTCCTGTTAGTACACGCACACTCAGCATGATATAGGGGACGTAATACTTTGCCAGAGAAACTGAATTTCGACAAGCCAACACGAATGGGACCAGACGAAAAGTGTTTGAACCGACATCGTGGGACGAAGAATAGTGGAACTCTATCTGTCTCATGATGAACACGTTTTTATGAGCGCATTATTATTACGCCCGTCTGTAGGCAAACCGAAATACACGTATGCATGGGACACGCGGCTACACGCTGGAGTAGCTCGTTCGTAGGGACGTACACATTTCATCCGTGCTATCGATTAATCGTTCGTCCAACTCTTACCGCTTGTGATAGCGCGTTCTATCGCAGGGACGTCCAGGATCATTTATTTTCTCGCGTCCCTGAGCTTGGCAAATGTTTCTTACTCGAGCTCATCTGCTGGACGCCTGTCTATGAAACTAGCTTCATCGTGTTTGCTCGAAAATAGAAAAAAAAGGAAAAAAAATGGGTGATTCGCTTTCACGATTCGTCGAAGAATCGAGCTGAAGAAACGGAGCGACGCGACGTTATAACAGAATCGACTTCGGGGATTTCTCATCGTAGATGGAAAACACGACCAAACGCATTGAACACATTTGTACGACTATACTATCTTAATAACCGCACAAGATCTCGCAGCTATCCAAGATGCTATTGTCGATGTACAAAGTTCCGTACACTGTATACACAAACTTGTACACACGCACGAGTTAACGTACTGTACACGTATATACACATCGAAGTCATTGGTTCGTGTCGTTTTTTTTCTACTTTTTTTTTTAAATATTAAAAGTATTAAAAGAAATATCAGCGATAGTCCGGTACGATTGTATCTCAGCAATTTAGTGCCTGCGCTCTCGGGTAACATATAATAGCGTTTACATTATAAAAGAAAGATGAAATTGATGAAATATATAGACACGTACATATACATACATATATATATATATATATATACACATATACCAGTACAAGAGAAAGAAATTATATATATACATGGTACTAGGCTTAGCACTATTTGCACTATTTGTAGATTACTTTTCGAATGCCTAGTGACTGTATCCACTCTGTGATCTATGTGCAACGTACAGCTAAACAGATTCTTCTTGCTACCATCATTGTTATTATTATTACTACTATTATTATTAATAATTACCGAAGATAATTCTTAGATACTCGTATTAACATCGTGTAAGCGACTCGTTTAGTTATTATCGTCCCGCACCAAATATTATTCTATATCTGTGCACCCACGATGATCCATTTGTATAGTACTCTCGCTGTAAGTAACTTAGACGTATCTTCTTAACGATTACGCTATCTTATAGAAAATTATTTAACGAACACGATGATGAACGATGCATGTGGTGAGATTGAATCTCGAGCGGATGTGATATTTTTAGTGGATCTGAGAGGCGAATAGAATGGAGAAAGAATAAAGCTTGAACAAAAAAGAAGAAAAACCATAGGAGAAATACAGGTGCGTTTGCGAACGTAGAGACAAACGAACGTTTACTACATAAGCGTTAATGCGAACAGCGTGCAGGATTCGATCTGGCCGCAAACGAAATTCGGGGAAGGTTTCCGTTTTCGGATAGAACGTGTCCTCGGTTGTCCGATAATAATTTAAGTAACGAGAAACGAACTATCGCGTTCCTCGTGTCTCGACAGTCCATTGAAACAATCTTCGATTATAATTCAGCTGCGGAAAGTAATCGTTCGCTTGTAAGAATTTTAGAAGTAACGTTGAAACAATTTTAGGGCGTACCAATTAAGATGCTTTATTCCCGTGTCGCTAGTTTCCCACCACTCTTACGATACGAAGCACAACAAAAACAAACGAAGAAACAAGCAGGGTGACCCGTCTACATCACTCAAATACACTCGCTCACTTTTATAAAATCAATTCCTGTGAAACGAAGGATATTTACCTTCATCGCTCGTCTAATCTAGAGAACATTTCCTAGCTAGAGAAAGTGAAACACAATTTCATCTATTTCTCGTTATTATCGATAACAATGCAGAAACGAAACCGACACCGTCGTTGTATCATTGCTTGTTCTCGTTATAGTTTCGATATGTAAACGTGCGGCATTATTTCACAGATTATCTCACGATCGATCGTTTGTCGATGAAAACACTTCAGCGAGAAATCTTAAGCCTTTGGAAAATGACCTTCTAAGCGCTGCTGCGTGATTGTTGTCGCTATAAGCACGTTCAAAGCAGGGACACTAAACATAAAGGTACAGGAGAACATACGAGAATTATTGTTCGGTGACATCGACCGTCGTGCAACAATCGACTGAACTTATTATCTTGGATCGTTTGTTCGTAAGAGCGAAAAGAAAAGCCACAGATTGCAAAGACACGAAAGAACGATACGGTAATCCAAATATGGGGAAGTGTTTGGATTACTCTTCGTTCCCGTGAGACTTACCATTACAACCGAAACGATTTTTCAATTCCACCGGGACTCTCTGTGACGATACGAATCGTGCATCTAATCATACATTAAAGTAACGATCTTGAAGTGACCACTTTTGATATATTTATCGGATAACGAAATCGACGACGCCAATATTTTTCGACATATCCGTCGAGCCTGATAGCGCAGAACGTACCTCGAAACCGCAAGGCACAAGAAGAACAAGGAAACCGATAATTATCGTCGCTGGCAACGACGGGACGTCCCTAAATCAAAATTAGACAATATCTTGCCGATGAAATCAGAATCAGACGAGTACAGATCGAGATCGAGATGAAAGATCGTCGATCCGGAGGAAGAAAGAAAAAAACTATCTTCGTCAGTGTCTTTGTCGAACTATACATAAACATCGTGCTTAAAAAGAAATCTTGCAGCCACGACTATCGTGATTTTGTACCCCAGTCTCTTGCTACACCATACAGCCTCGCCTATGTAACCCTTTCGATTACAGCACCAAATTGTACGCGATTGTACGATTCAAAACGATCCTGAGGTACGATGAATATCGTTAAGATTGAATAATCATTTCCTCTGAACACTAGTCACGTTACTCTAACGAATTATTGCAATCACTGACGCAGCTCGCTTTTAAGAGAGTACGTATTTAGTGTGTAATCACGTTTAAGCTTCTGTAGAATTATATTAACAGTAAGGACAAGCGTAGAAGTCTCGTCTGATCGCATTTTGTGCTTGAATTCAATTATCCGTCTTGGTAATGCCCGACTTATCGAACGTAGACGGTACACGGTGAAATATTGTGATTCGACTTTAGAATAAATAATGTAAAACGTGAAAAAAGGGAAAGAAAGATTATTATATACACTCGTCTCGAGATATCGCGTATTTATATACTATAAATACATATACACGATATAATTATAAAAATAAAAAAAATGTAGCTATTGCTTCGATATAAAAAATCGAGTAACTGTAAGACTAAGTTCTACGCGATTATACGCAATACGCTGTAAGACATTAACTAAGAGTATTTAAAACGCAGAATTTCTAGACGGCAATTGCGAATCCTACAGATGACATACGTTTTCAGAGATTACCAAGTATCATATATCGTTTATGATTGCAGAGATTCCAAAATTTTAGATGAACTCACGCGAGGAATTTCGATTCGACACATACATTAATTAGAGTTTCTTAGCTTTACAGCGCGTGAATGGATGTGGGTAAAACGAGTATGCGAGGTCTCTCATTTTTCAATTTTCAATACTTTATAATGTCCGGTACGTAACGAAAGTGGTTATCGTTGAACATTTGGCAATATATACTACCCACACTATTTTACTAGCGGCTTAGCCTATCTTCTAACATTTATATTATACATTTCATATTATAGCTTGTAATGGATAAATTAATAATCTATAACAACTGTATTTAAAACTTAATTATATTCTAACTCTTCGAATTCGTTTTAATAAAATCTTAATATACGGTACGAACTCTGCTGTTTGTCCTTTTCTTTTGTACTTAATTAGATACATATATAAAAAGAAAAGTTTACGAGGAATAAAATGAATCGTAATGTAAAGCTCACTTCCCTTAATTTTTCTTTCTTTTTATACAAACAATATTCTGAGTTTTATACGAAGCATCAATACAACAATATTCTAAATGTAGTGTAATTTCAAAGGTACTTTGAAAGCTTAATACTTTCAAATATTTACAAGATTATAAATACTGTACATTAATAAGGATTTAGTTTCAATTATAAGAATTTTTGGCTCTCCAGTCCAGAAATTCGTCGAACTCAGCCTCGTCTTCGCTAGAGACATCTTCGTCCGTATTCTTTAGTTTTCTATCAGTAGACTGTACTTGTTCCTTTCGTTTTACAAGATCCATTACTCTATCAAAGTAATATTTTATTTAATTATGCTGCCCTGCATTATTTAAATAGACTGAATTACCTAGACCAATGTCGTATTTGCTCCTCTATTTCATCTAATTGCCTTTCCGTAGTTGCTTCCTCTTGATCATCTGCAATTATTTGCGCGGACTGCGCTGTTTCCTCTTTAATCTCTTTTTGGAACTTTTCCCATTCCTCTTCTACTGGATTTTTATATTCAACATTGCGAACCTGAAACATTTATAAAATATTTTCCACTTTAGCAATATTTTGCTATATACAAAATTTATATTTGACGAACTTGCTTTGGCATCTAAAATTGGATCATCAAAGAATCCTTCCGGTAGAGTTGCTTGGTTTGCATCTTTGTCCTTTTCTTTTTCTTCATCTACTTCTACATCCTTCAAATCTTTATCCTGCACAAGTTGTTTATCATTTTCTGACTTCTGTGCTGCGACGGATGTACTTTGTACTGTACCATTAACTTCTTTGGGAGGTTTGTCGAAAAAGTCTGACGGTAAACTTGACGGTACTTGTGCAGACTGTGTTGCAGTTTTTAATATACCCTTTATTTTTTTACTCGGAGACGATTCTTGCAAAGGTGATATAGGCCTCTTAAATGTTTGAACCTTTGATGTATCTGTTTCCAGTTTTGTTTTCTTTGCCAATGCAATATTTTCTTTATGCGTCTTTGAGTTCAAATGTACAGGCCAAGCTGTCTCGTTACGTATAACAGCTTTGCACAGAATGCACATTAGCTGGCCTGCCTCGGTATATGTGTTTACCATGGTTAAGGATTTTTACGAAATAAATATTGTTCTTAAGGTAATAGTTACATGCAAAATGACATTTGGCTTTTCTTTAATTTGAAAAATATCAAAATGTTCTTGAAACTAGGCTTCATTAACAATTAAAAAATAGAAAATAACAAGATACGTAATATAGAACAAAGAATTGAATTTAAAAACTTAACCCTAACATATGCCAAAAAATATTAAAAAGGATATTTTGCTAGTGGTGATTCAATTTTTTGAACCGTTCCCAATTTCTTTTTGTGTTCATTCATAGCTTTACGCAAATCGTCTTGCGTTAATTTCCTTTTAAGCGACATTTTAGTAATAGCACTCTCGAACAACAATAATAATAATCAACTTTTGGGTTATGTTTTTGTATGCATCTATCAATGCAACCTAGGATGCACGAGACCGATCCGATTCTTCAGAAAATCGATTCTTCGAGTCGAAGCGACTCCGTTCTTTTCAGTAAGGGCAGACTATCCGATACGTGGATATCGATTCTCGTGCTCACATTTCGATACTTCCCGCATATGCAACCTCAGCACCTCTATTATTAAATTTCGGAAGTGACATCTGCCCATTTACCAAAACATAGGTTATCCATTACGAAAATTTCTTTAGGTATTGTTATTTATCATTTTCGTGTTATCACATTGTTCGTATATACATTAAAGAACATTTTCTCACAGAGATAGATTTCCATGATTAATAATACATGGCAATGTCGTGTATTTAAGAAGTAGTTCTAAGTTTTGTATATTGTTATTATCGTTTTAGATGCCAATATTACTAATTTCTTTAAATTCTAATTGTAAGGAACGAAAAACGTGGCATAATATAAGAAATTAATAATGGGAGATGAAGGCACTGTACCATCTTTTGATTATGACCCGCTCACTGTAGTCGGACCTTGTACATTGTGTTCCAAAGAATTGACTAATTCAGAATTGCTATCTATGTTACTCAAGTGTGTCAATTTTGCAGCATTAAAGCACAAGCATCAAAGAAGGAAAGATGAAAAGGAAACACCTTATATAAATCATCCGATAGGTTAGTTGTTTCTTAAAAAAAATAATATCTGTTTAAGATATTTACTGCGAGATTTATTTATACGGATATCGATTGTGAACTGCGATGTTCTCGTTGCCTTGTGATCAATGTGTTTATATTGAGGAAAATAGAAATGCCAGAGTCTCTTTGTTAAAAGTTCTCACATTATAGAAATGGTTTTTTAGGTGTTGCTAATATTTTGGTCGAAGAGGGCAAAGTTTACGATCCTGCTGTAATAATGGCAGCCCTATTGCACGATGTTGTCGAAGATACAGGGACTAGTTTTCCAGAAATAGAATATAGCTTTGGCACCGAGGTTTGTAATATTGTTAGGGAAGTAACTGATGACAAAACATTAGAAAAAGCAGAACGTAAGAGATTGCAAATAGAAAATGCCCCTAAAAAAAGTCATAGAGCAAAGTTAGTTATACTGGCAGACAAATTGCACAATTTGAGGGACCTTCAGAAGGCCACACCAACTAATTGGTCTCAAGATAGAGTAAAAGAATACTTTAAGGTAATTCACAGAAGCAACAAGACTGTTGACACAAGCCGGTCGACAACCAATGAGATTTGAAAAATAGATTTATGAATATTATTAATTACAGTGGGCTAAAGCTGTGATTGATGGATGTCGTAAAACTAATTTTAATCTAGAAAGAGAACTGGATATAGTATATGCAGAAAAAGTATTTAAAGACAGAGAAAATTGTGCATGCAAAACTACTTCAAAGTTTTGTTAGCACTAATTGCATAATTTAAAATACAAAAAAGGAAGGAATATCAAATATAACATGAATCTATCTGTATGTATTGCTTTATTTTACCTTCCAGCATCGAAGAAAATGTATGAAATATATATATATATATAAACGGTTTGCAGATCTTGTAAAAATATTATATGCTTCATACTTATATACAAATTATTTTTATCGAAATAATAGTTCCAACAACTTATATTGTAATTTCTTAATTTTTACAATGCTTGTGGTAGAACCATTGCATGTATTCCGCCAGTTTCTCTATCTCCTCTACAGTGAGAGCGTTATATAGTGACGCTCGAATTCCGCCTACCAATCTGTAATGAAATATCCTTACATTTAGTATAAAAGTCAATAAGATAAAGCAAAATATAGCTCCCATCATTGCTATCACTTGAATTAGAAAATTAATACCGGTTCCTTGTTTTAGGCCGTTTATAAATTACACCGACCTGTGACCCTTTAATTGAAGCATTCCTCGCGCACCAGCGCCGGAAAGGAATTCTTTCTCGAGATCCTCATCGTCTTTGCCTATCCTGAATGGCACATTCATTCTGCTCCTCACATCCGTTTTAACCCGACATGAGTAAAACCCTTTCGATTCATTGATCACATCGTATATCTTCGTACTCTTTAAAAGTGCCAGTTTCTCCATTCCTTCGACGCCACCATTTTCCACAATCCATTTGAAAACTAAGCCAACTACGTATATTCTAAAAAGTAACACGATCCTCTTTAGAAAATTAATATCATTTTAGAATGCGTAGATATTTCGATTGACATCGTCGATTAAACATTTTCTATTTCTTTTTGTTTGAAGCATGCGGCTCTTTTATCAAGCTTTTGTTATGCACGATGCTTACTGAAATACTGGTGGTGTATTGTGTAAGGAGTTATCAGCTGCCATTACAGTGAAATCGAGCACTGTTGGACAGACTTTCATAGCATGACCTAAAACATCTTCTCGCACTATCACGAGAGTTATTCCAGCCGGTCCAAAGTTTTTCTGGGCACCAGCGAATATTACGGCAAACTAAACAACATATTATGTTAAGCTGTACGATCTCTTTGTTTTGCTTCACACTAATTTACATTAACTTGTTACGTACTTTCGAAATATCTATTGATCTTGATAATATATTCGATGACATATCAGCGACAAGTGGTACTCCGCCCGTTTCCGGAATATAATTGAACTCGATTCCTTGAATAATAAAGTTATACAATTTTCGATTACTTGTATTACAATGATCATCTAATTGCGTTATTGTTTAGTTACCGTGAACTGTTTCGTTAGAGCAATAATAAACGTAAGATGCGTTTGGATCCAAGTTCCAAGTAGATGGGTCAGGAATTTCCGTGTATTTGGTAGTTTTTGGTAAAACCAAGTTCACCTTGCCATATTTGGCTGCTTCTTTTGCCGCCTTGGCTGACCATGAACCTCGAAGATTTATTTTTCGTTAAAAAACGGGGGACTACTATTTTCATAATATGGTCTTATTTGTACCTTATTCTCGTTTCTAGGTTTTTATGTATTTCATAAGAAGAAAATATTTCTAAATTTACCAGTTACTATGTAGTCTGCGGTGCCTGTGGTCATCATGTTTAATGGCACAGCGGCGAAAAGCCCCGTTCCACCCCCTTGCATGAATAAAATTTTGTAATTGTCAGGAACGTGTCTGTAAGGTTTAAACAGTTCGTTATTAATAATTTAAATTTAAATCCTTCGAATTTCTTTTATAGCAACTTACAATATTTCTCGCAACCTTGCTTGTGCATCCTCGATAACATTTTTGAAATCGTTCGATCTATGGCTCAGTTCCAAAATACTGATACCTGTATTACTGTATGCGAGTAATTCCTTCTGTACATTTTTTAATACCTACGAAAAAATGCTTCATCATCGATATTTATCCGTATTTGGTATCATTGATATTATTTGATACGAGTAAGGAAGATTATTCAGAATTAAAGATAGATAAAGCAATATATTTTGGATATTTGTAAATATTTTCGATTAGATGCTGATGTTTCGTCTACGCGTGCACGGGTTGAATTAATCTAATATTAATCGATATTAACGATATCAAACAGCGGGCACGATAGTTGAATGAACGAGATTGACCTTTAAGTGCAAGATATTTATTGGTACTAATTTATTGAAAGATAGAGTAGATACTCGGCTGCAAACTTATCTCGCACTTTATAAAAATATTATCAACAATAGCACCGAATTCTGTATGCACTTTTGTAATTTATAATTATATTCGTTAACCAGAAATAGTTGCACCGATTTAAAAAATATTTTTATAAGAAAAAGCAGGAAAAATTAAACAAATATCATTTTCAAAGATCATAGTTTTTCCATTGCTTTGCGATCTCATTTTACTTTCTGATGAACAGTATTTCTAATAATGGTAGCGTTCATAGTAAAAAAGAAAGTAAAAGAAATAAAACAAAAGAATTCCATGCATTTAAAAAAAAAGGTACGAAGTGACTCGCAGCATTTACCTGTTCCGGAAGTTTGGCTGGTCCCGCACCAAAATTAATCACACTATCCTGCAAAATGTTGTTTGTGTTGCTCATTGCGAACGATACTGTCGTACTAGACTGCTGACACGGAAAGACTGAACTGGATTCGATGATGAAAGGAATTTCAGCTCTTAAAGCCTCGTTATCTCTTTGTAAGTACTTCGGGGGAACTTTTATCATATACAACTATTCTTCTCTACACCTATCTCACCTTCTCCACGATCCGTTGACTAGTACCTAAAAATTACAATTTCTAAACACTTTCTGCGATACAAATAGATTTTTATAACTCGTTTCGTGTTCATCCAAACACCGCTTCCTTTTACTTTCTCTCCTATGAGTACTCTTTATTCCATTTGCAAACGCTTTATGCAACCACCTGCACTATATGAGTATTAGGTACCTTTACCAATGCAAAATGAAAAATCGGTATGTCTCGTGATCAATACCAATCACTATAGAACTCGATATCTTGTTTTATTTTATACTGTGTCGTTGCCTGCGTGTAGACTGGTCAAGCAGGTATTTGCGATAGAAAATTGCGGATTGGTCGTTCGTAATGCTACAGGAAAATGCAAGTGTTCGAATCTTTAGTTAGCCGCGAAAACTGAATAATTCAATGAGAAAAATTGAATATGTACATATTAAAGAAAGACTGCAATAAAATTCCAGAAACAATATTGTTAAATGTATTCAAGAATATTATTCCCATTTCTCTGGAGATTTTACTAATCTCTCTGATAATTCGTGGAGTGCCCCCAGCAACGCCTTATCTTTCGATTGGGAAATTGGCCTACACGCCTGACCCCGTGATTTATTTAACCAGACAAATCCGGATTTTGCGGTTGCTAATCAGTATCATGCAATAATACAACGGCGTTTCATTTATCTCCACAGTTTTAATACAAATTTCCTCTACGATAATGCCTACACAAAAACAGAAGTAGTGATATTTCTTCGACCATAAAAGATATTATTGCCGATAAGCATCCTTTGTTTCGCATACTGCTTTTTAGTAACAATAATGGACCAGATAACATGCAATAATAAAACACTCTTTGCCCAATCTCAAACAGTTGGTTCATATAATATTAAATCACAAGAAATTGGATCGTACAAATTTTCTGCAGCATACAAAAATCCTAAGCCGACGTTTCGCGTTAATTCAATAGAAATTTACAGTAATTTATATGTGCATCTTTTATTATTACATTTAGATTATTCCTTTAATAAAATACATTCACGAAATCCTAATTTAAATATCTGTTTACAATTCGAATTCTTCCGAATTTTTTATTCGGTCACCCTTTATTGTGTACCCATGCAACGCAGATTCAGGAAAAGGCGCGATAGGTATAAAGCAAAAGTACATATGCGTAGAGTGATTTTGTATTGCGTCAAACGTTAAAATAGTTCAATTTACGAACTGTCCAGTGCTAAATAATTTGTTTTTAGACTATCATTATTGTTATACGTCATCTAGACATTTCGTAACAAACAGTAATTATGTGTAATTTGTTACAGACAGCAACGCATGGTTAACGGTCTTGGGTACTTGTACATATCCATCCATGCATCACAAACATGGATACATTTAAAACGTTTATGAATATTTTTGAGAAGGCTGTAAAAGAAAGGAACAGCACAAACCTGACGTCAATCGTAAGAGACAGTAGAAGATATTTTCAAAATATAGCCAAAAATGATAGCGGTATGTAGAACCAAATATTATTCTTCATTTCGTAATAATAACATATCACTTAATGTTGTGCATTCTGTTGCATTTTGCAATATATTTCGTACAAACATATGATTTAACAGCAGTGCCTTATGCGTGACTTGTGCAAATCTCCTTTTAGAATTGGTACTATCAATATTGTTCGACACAAATAAAGGACTGCTCTCTTTCCTCAATAATGAACTTAAAAGATCTGTTCGTCAAAAGAGCCTTGATACGGCAATTAAGGAAACATTTCATCTTCTTGAATTTATTATGGAACAGTTTGCTGATGTATTCGATCCGTACATAATTGAAGCAAAGGTACTGTATTATAATTTACACAAATTTTATTTTGTGCTGTTAAATAGACATATTATTCTCTATGTAAAATACTAAAGCTTCATTCGATTTTAGACTACATGCCAGCAGGCACTTACAACGCAATGTCCAATACTGACCCAAAGAGCAGCTTGCAGTGCCTTCAATAAATTGATAGAACTCTTTAAAGAATATGACATCAACTTAGGTGAAACTGTGAAAAAATTTGTATCCCTGTTCCATTTGGTAAATATCAAAGGTAATGGTGAAGTGTATTACAGAAGTATATTACGTAAGGGTAACACAATGACTACAATAATTTAATTTCATACAGAGAGAAGCATATTTTTCTCTGTTCTTGGGACAATTATGAAACATAATAATAATCAAGAAGTTCCGGAAATACAGGAATATTCTCACACAATTTTACAGCAACTAAGAAATGATTTTAAAAAGCAGGTAGGTATATTTTATTGCACAATATTTGTAAGGTGTTCAGAAAATGTTAATTACTGATTAAAAAATTTTAGTATCAACCACAGACTATGACCTGTTCAATAGATATATTTCAAGTATATTTGGATGTCCTTTCGGATATGTTAGAAGAGCTCCCGAGCGAGACAAAGGAAATATACTTTGAAGAAATATACAGATGGGTGAAAGAATTAAGTCATCCCGAGAAATATTCAGTTAAGAAAGTTTCAATGAGATCGGCAGTTAATTTGTTATCCAGGCACGTCTATAGGTTTCGCGAATTTATTTATCGCGATTACGAATACTGGTATAAATTACTAACAAACCTGTCTCAGGACAAGAACGTGCAATGCAGCGAATGTGGACAGCGTGCCTTGAAAAGCTTTTACAGAATAATTGGAACTACGTTAAAGCAGAAAACTTCTGAGGACGATAAATTTATATTCTTGGTAACTTATTACACACTTTTTACGCCACACAATTATTTTTCATGATATAACATGTTTGGCACGTTTTAGTACTTTAAAAACCTTTTTGAGGAACAACTGAAAAACAATCATCATGTAAATTCCAACATGTTACGTTTTATTGTGTACGGTTTTAGCCAAATGGCTGCTCCATGTAAAAGGTACCTCACTAATGAAGATGTGAAAAATATGTTTTCCCTGATAGCTAATTGTGCCATGCCTCTTTGTTCAAGGTACGAATTATACATGCATATATTTGTAAATACCTGTAGATATTTGTTGCTGCAAAGCTATAAGTCTTCTAAATTTTCACAGAGATGACTTAGATAAGGCTAGCCTGGAAAGTATTTGTGATTACCAGGAAGCTCTTTCAGAGATAATATTACATACATCGGATCTTTCGATTGATCAAATCAACATAATCACAAAGCTCAGTATACTTTTAATTAAACGATTTCCCGATCTCCCTATTGTCAGTCAGCATCTTGCAATATCATCACTAATAAACACGATCATCAATGTTGGACTAGTTAGTAAAAATTTATCAGACGAGTTTCTCCATAATTTAAGTAGGTATTAAATGTATCCGAAATGTATATGTTTCTCTGCTAAATTTGGTATATATGAAATATTTTGTTTCTTACGCGTTATGTTGAAAAACATTCAGTTCACAATGGAGTAATATGGACTTGTTCGCATACCCTGTTCGTCGATGCTGAATTGAAACGAGGCATGGAAAATCTAGCGGAGCGTCCGAGGTGTTACAAAAATTATTTGCCTTTATGGTTGCAAGTTTCAAAGCCGAACAGATACAAAGAGCACAGCCGAATTGCGCAAGATTTGGTTGACTCGATTATAAAAGTTGGTATCGCATTAATTAGTAAATTAAATCTGAAAACGAAAACGAAAGAAAATACCGCCTTCTCAGATGCAACTTTCTCTCAGATCGCCGAGAATGAAGCTGATTTCAGAATGTTCATCAATATCGTGGATCTATACGTTGACGTAATCAACAAAATAGAATCCCCTTTATTGATAAATACTATACACACATTTATATTAAAAGTCATCAGTATGTCCTACAAGCATTCACTAATATCAGGCTTTTATAAATTAATTCGCGCGACTTTCAAACATATTTGCAACTTCAGTCAAGATGAAATTGAAGCAGATACCTTAGAAACATTGTACAAGTACTTAATGAACGTGCTGAATCTAATTCCATCGTTCTCCAATGAATTGTTAACCACATGCTTGGATTTAATTCTAAATGCGCCGCTGATGTATGTCGAGCGTGTTCTAAACAGTACAATTCCTGCATTTAAAATCGCTTTTACCGTCGGTTTAAGCGATTTCGAACTAGCGTGCGCTGCTTTAAATGCATTAGAAAAGTGGACAAATCATTTGGACAATCGGCATACGAATGCGTTTCTGCGAGAAATAGTATCATTTCTGGAGCCCTATTTGCAGAGTGGAGAAAGCTCTGTCGAATTACACCAAGATATTATTAAGACTGAACGTAAAGTTATTAAACGAATAATATTGAAAGATAACGAGGATACTTTGGAAAGATTTCAGATGAGAGTTCTGTTGTTTATCTCTTCACTTGACACAGATATAATTATGCATTTTATATATAAGAAATCTATGGATACAGGAGCTACGTGGGATAAAAAGGATTTGCTTGAATACTCGTTGATGTTCACGGACACACAAGTGGATATTCATTTCGATAAAATTTTGCCAAGACTAATCTTGTTAGCTCAAAATTCTGGGGACAGAAGAACAAAGTTAATCGCCTGCGAAGTCCTTCATTCGATAATAGCGTTCATTCTTGGCAAAACGTCGCAACAATTAACTTCGAATCCAGACCGATTTGTTCCTGTATACGTAACACTGTGCCCGGCTTTGCTTCGTTTAGGCTGCGATTACGACGAAGCAGCCAGACAAATTTTTCAACCGTTGATGCTACAACTGACTCACTGGTTGAGCTCAAAGTTTATGTTAAAATCCCTGGCAACTGTGCATTTCCTCGATTCATTATTCGAAGGTTTGAGCAACGAATCCAATTCGTCGCTCAGAGAATTTGCTGGGATGTGTTTAGCCGAATTTACTAAATGGTCTATAAAGCAATCCGATGACGACCGAAGAACACAATTCAACATTCACGAAATCATTCATAAAATGACAAATTTCGCGCTTCACCCTTCTATTTCTAAAAGAATAGCAGCTGCAACAGCTTTCAATCATCTTTACACTATTTTACGCGAAGACGAGAGAATCGTATCCGTATATTGGTTCGATATTTTGTACAGCTTTGTGAAGAGTCTGGATGGTTGCAATGATCCTTCAATCATTGCTGCGCTTGATCACGTTGAGAGAGTATTAATAGTGAAGAAAAATCTATTGAATGCTGAACACCGAGGACGCAAGAAACCTCATGAATTCGAAGGTGTAACTTTAATTGATGCTGTAAATTGGTTGCTCATTCAATGCGGTTCTTTGGACCAGCGTTGTCGAACGAAATGCATGGAACTAGTTGCCAAACTTTCTCCGCATGTAGCGAATTATAACTCGGTCGAAACGATAATAAGTAATTACATCGGTAGCCATGGAACCGACATGTTTAATCTCATAATATTGAATAATCTTAAAGCAAAAACAGGAAGTTTATCTGCCAATAGCATGTTGCATCTTTCGAGAAGTTTGGATTGCTACATCTGGCTAATAAAAGGCAATCTTTTGGATCCACAATGCATGTTTGGAAGTTCTAATTCACAGAGGGAAATCATTTTCAATTGTACCCGAAATTTTCTTCACGCGATGAACAGAATTAAAGTGGATGAGAAGGAGGAGGACTGGATCATGTTGCCAAAAGAGTTTGAAGATTTGCAAACTTTACAGTGCAAAACACTGTTGACCGTTTTTGATTTTATGCAAATTCTGTTGAATTTAGATGTAAGTCAATTATTATTAACCAGTAACAGATCGTTGTAGCGAGATTTTATCAAATGTATGATATCTTCAATTTCAGGAGCATTTCATTCCCGACTTTTTCTTCAACACAGATCTGTTTGAGGTAATTGGGAAATGTGTAATGTCCCCACATCTGATAGGATTTGATGCGAAGAATCTGGCAATTACTGAGGCACTCCCTTCAGTTATGGGAAACTTGTTCCATTCTCTAATGCGAGAAAATAATAGTCATTTATTGTACCTGATCAAGGACGAACTATTGATACACCTAGCGAAACATATAAATAGTTTCATTGATTTAAACAAAATTGTGTCGAGTGTGGTCAGCTGTACGGGACTTAAACAATACGTTCGTGGTTTAAGTTTCTTGAAGCAACATAACATCCTCGATCAATTAGGAAATGTAACATATGTTTATAATTATTTTTATCATGTTACAATTGCTTCCTCTTCGTAATTGAAGTTCTTAATTAGTTATATTTTAGATGACTGCGTTAAATGAACAACTGGAGGACAAAGTTACGTGTATATTTAAAATTTTGGCAAAAGAATGTATGGGGGAACTTGTTCGCGTAAATATAAGACCATCGATCAAAGATTATCTGGAAATTTTAATGGAATTTCTACTGATGCAGTATCAGGTATTTTCTCTAATCATACATATGTTAGAATAAATCACCGTAACAAACATATAAATATCGAATATAATTTACAGCCTTCTATGACGACCAGGCTAATTGAACTAATTGAAAACGATACGGTGCTTGGTCCGGATAACAACAAAATTGAACATGGTATATACTTTCTGAATACCTTTAAAGATGAGATATTCAGGTACATCCTGAAGGATACAGAGAAAACTATGCAACTTTTTAACGACGTACTGCAAAGAAATCCGTCGCTCTTTCTGCTGATAATGGAGCAATTATTTTTATTTGTGAAACGCTATAAAAAGGAATTGCACGACCATACGGAAGTACTAGCGGATAGTGTTATTAAAAATTTTACATCTTTCGAAAGTGTCGTAAATAATATCGACGAAAGGAAACACAAGCTGATAAGTATTCTTCGAATTGCGGTCTACTTAAAGCGTAGACCAACAGAAGTACTCTCTCTAAGTAAAGATTTTTATTCTTGGATTCTTAATCAGCTAATAGATAATGCAGACGTAGAATATAAGGTTCACATTCTTCAAAATTTTCTCGTATGTCTGACCGATATGACATCCGATACAAAACCAGAATTGCTCGCCATCTTACGCAGTTTGCGAAACAACAGACTGGATGTATGTCCAAACGATTTCTCTCAGGGGAATGTTAAAGCTTCGAAAATAACAAATTGTTATCAAGCATTAATATCTTTGTTACCAATCACTAGATCCGTCACAGTGTTCGAATCTGTTATTTTATTTGCGTCTGGAATTGCTGAACAACTGTGTAATGAAAAAACCAACGAGTACTTACAAAAATACTATGTTTCGATTACAACTGATTATGCTTTGCTGTCTCTACAATCGGCATATAAATTATTTATGAACTTAAATACATCGGCGAACGAAAGGTTCGATGTGTTACGGAGATTTCTTTTACCTTCGTTCGAATTTTGCAGAACTGCAGAAATACATCTATTTTACGAAAAAAATATCAAAGAAATACATAATATAATTTGTCAAAGCTTTGTTGGAACAAGCTCGGACAAGAAAGAAATTGTAGTATCAAAGATAGGATGCTACGATCTCGTTGCAATTTTGTTTGCAAAAGTACATGTAAAGAATATAGTCGACACCGAGAGTACTATTACCCGAAACGCTATTGACAATGTGGTCACTGGAAAAGAACTTTTACAAAGCTTGTATAGCAACGCATTAAACGTACGTATCTTGAAAACATCCGAGCCTGAGCATAAAGAAATAATGAGATTATTGCATTGCTCTGCGTACAATTGTTCCATAGCTATAGTGTCTTCCTTGAAAAAGGATGAAGACTCTTATATGAGTATTTTTGCTGAAAATAAAAAGAAAGGACAACTGCTCTGGGAGAATATTGTGGACTGTCAGAAACGGTACAATTTCCAACAGACAGTCAAGGAATACCCAAAGTATTCTAAAAAATTAATTAATATCAGGAAGAGCCTGAAGCAGAAGCAGGCTTCGAGTCATTATTCATATATTTATAGTTGCGATTTATCTACCTCCACTTTAAAAGAAGATATAAACGCTTATGATTTTAACGAAACGGTTCTGCTCAGCAAACCTGACGGCGCTGCCGCAGAAGGCAGCATGAGTTTAACATTTGAAAATGACGATCTAAACAATCATGAATGCATGGCTTCAATTTGCGGAGTTCTGAAGCACATGCTATCTGAAGAAATATCCATACCATCTACTGATGACGATATAGCAATGCCCAAGTGGCTTAAATGCTTCTTCAGCTCCATTACAACTACTACTAAAGATAATGTCAGATTGCTCATGTTGAAAGTTGTTTTGAACATGCAAATTGTGTTTAAACCGTATGCAAAGTTCTTCCTTGGGCCAATAATGCATGCTGCATATTCATATCTGAAAGAAAATCAGTTAAATTACATTATCTTTGATGTTATAGAAATGTTGATAGATTGGCAGACTACATCTCCTCGGAAGTCGATTGAATCGGCACTTAACCAGAACAAGGCTGAGGTTCAAAAGCTATGGGAAATAATCATCCAAAAAGTAATCGTAATAAGAACCAATGAGATTTCAAAAAGTGTTTATAAATATAATATGAATATGGTTAAAGTAATACTGGAAGTGTGGAGTTCCTACTTAAAGTTACCAGCAAATTTAACTGACAAGATGAAAGCTGCGCCAGGGCCTGCGGTATATTTGATATTAATTTGTTTCGTGAATGGAATGGAGAAAGATATTGCTCAGAGCAACGATATCTTACAATTTCTTGAGAAATCGTTAGAAAACTGGCAAGACGACGAAGAAACAATTATACAATGTTGCGAATGCATGGGTTTGATATTGAAGATTCTGGGCGAAGATGAAGCATCGGCGAACAGAAAATGTGCCTTGATCGATAAAATTCGAAGTGTTATGATACAGATGCGAACACGGTTTGAAAGCAGACAGATGAAATGCATTCGTGCAGTGTGCAAAAATTATCCGACCGCAGCTACGACTTATTTCGAATTTGTTCCAGGAAATATGTTCAGAGTCGATGCTCAGGGCAAGTCGAATTGCTTAGAAATCTTTCTATTATGCATACCGAATCTGACTGTGGATCAGGTATTGAAGGAACTAGCTTACATGAAGTTCCGTGATTTGTTAGAAAATAGGATTCTACCTTGCGAAAAGATAGCATTCAAAATTATCGACACTTTAGTTCCCATACTGCCTGCGTCAAATATTTTATCACTGGCATCTTTAGCGTTGCCTTACACGAACCACGAATATTCTGACTACAGAGAAAGTGTATACAATATATTCATAAGTATTTACAAGAAGTATGCAACAGATACTTCCGGCAGTAACGACGTAGTAGAACTCATTAAAACGAGCAAACAAATATTACTTAATGCATTATTAGATTCTGCAGAAAAATTACAAGAAATGATACTCAATTTCTGGACACAAGATGCACAATTAACAAATACCTGCAACGAAAGACTAATTCAAACTCTGAACACATATACGCCCAGTGTTGGGCAGAATTTTTTACCGTTCATCCTGTTGCTAATTCTAGATCTTGCAAAAAAATCAAGGAGCTATACGCAAAAGTTGTTCGAGCCTTTATACGAATGCAGCTATAGGGATTACAAAATTGCTCTTTCATGGAGGACTAAGAACTTAGGATCAAAGGCTCCCCTTTTCGCTCCATCGCTAGCTAGTCAAATGAATCAAACGTTTACTCAAATGAGCGCTGCAATACCAAATACATCTTCCGATTTTATGTTCGCCAGCTCGTTCTACGATTCCAATGTTGAATTGGAACTTCGAGCAACTCAGGAGCCTGTATTCGATCCAACCTATGTTAACAACCAATCTACAGCGATGCTCGGTGATTTAGAGCAAGATGACAAGTTCAAAGTACCAAAAGTACCGGAACCGGCCCACAATAAAAAGTCGAAACGCTTTCTGAGTAGCGCAAGTGATCTCACTGCGGTTATACGGCAGAAAGAAATCAAGAAAAACATACTGCATGCTGAAATGATAAGGGAGGAAGGTGCTCGACAAAGAAGCAGCGTCAAACTCTTCAGAAAGTATAGGATCGGTGATTTTCCGGACATAGAGATATCACATGCTACACTAGTCGAACCATTGCAACAGCTAGCAAAGAAAGATTCGTTAATCTGTAAGGACTTAACAGTTTCCATTGTCTGCTCGTTGGTTAAACACTGTAGATCCGACAGTTTTGTAGAGAAGCTGGCAGATAGTATGAAGTACATCGTAGAGAATGAAGAAAACAGCAATTCTACTGTAACTGCAGTCTTGGAAATATTATTGAGTACCCGGATAACAAATTGCTCGCCTGAAGCCGTTGCGAGGGTCTCCAGGTCGAACAGTTTGAACTTCCTCGGATCGCTTGTCCTGGAGGAGAACTTAATTTACGCCTCAAGACCTATTGAATCACGGAAGAAGAGGATAAGAACAGAAATTGAGAGTGAGTCGTCCTCTGAATGGTTGCAGTTAACGAATCTTTACGAGTCTATGAATGATATCGATATGGTTCTTAGTATTTTTCAGAATCATATTACCAACGAAGATATGCAGGTACATGTATATTTGTTTGCAGCTTCATTTAAATTAAATGGACCAATGTATTTTTATTACTAGCCTACATTAAATCTTTTAATCTTTTAGGTCGCATCCCTCGCGCAGGCATCTAACAATTGGACGAAAGCTACATCGGCATACGAGAAGGCATATGAAACGGGTTCAGAAGTGGTCAAAGAACACTGTCTTCAGGGTCTGTTCGAATGTTTAGGCCATTTGTGTTGTTGGGACGAAGTCGATAGACACGTAAAGCGTAAACTGAACGGACAATTGGATAACATTTGGAATGATCCATGGAAAGATTGGATGTTCCCTTGGCTGTTCGAGGCGCATGTTCGTAAGCTGATAAATGAAGATTACAACGATGAGTTTCACAAAGACATGAATGTAATGCAATGTTGGCTGAGCGACGACACTAAAGTGAAACATATGAAACGTTTCTTTGGGGAAGAATCATCGATGTTTTTCTTGCACAATCAAATAGAAGTCGCTCGTGAATTTTTGTTAAATACCATGGACGAATTGAGGGAGCAATGGATAAGACTCCATCCGCTTTCCACTCAATTAAGAGTTCACAAGCTTCGAAAGATACGTAGTATCAATGATGTCGATCAATTTATAAAGACATGGAGAACAGCAAAGGATTTGGATAAACCGGGTGATTTATCCAAAGTTTTAAAATTTTGGAACAATAGTATGCCCTCAGCACAGGATACGATTCTGCCATGGGATAAGTTGACTTCTTACAGAATATATTTCGCCGATTCATTTTTAACTGATAAACTGCAGCAATGGAACGAGAGTCTAACTCTGAGCGATTCGGAAAGTATCCAGGACGAGGATGGAAATGAAATCTCGCACAGGTTGTGTACGACCACTTTTAATATGAGATTGAAGATGATCGAGGCAGCGTTGACTCAACGAAATAAGTACATAGGTAAAAAATATTTGCATCAGTTAGAGCAGAATAAAGAGCATTATTCGAAAGATATGAAACATCAATTCTTTCTAACCGGGGCGAGGATCAAGTATCTGAATGGAGACATTGAAACAGAAATGAACAAGAAGTTATCAAACTATACATCGTCTTGGAAATACTGTCACAACCTCCTCCAGGGTGATATTGAAGGCCCTACGAATGTTAATGCTCGAAGACAAATTAGTAAGATCGCGTCAAAGATTGTAGAGTTGAGCCAAGAGAATGAAACGTTTTCAGAATTGTTAACTAATAACAGTACAATTTTAAAAGAGATAAACGTGGAAAGCACTGACTTATCTACAATCAGAGATGCGTTGGAGACTTACAGCTTCAACCATTTGAAAGCCTGTTGCGATACAACCACCACAAACATCAGGGAATGCTATTTCATTCTTTCAAAGTATTGCTACGAGAAATTATCTGGAGGCAAGAATAACGCTCAATTGAGCAAAGAATTTGTTCATTCTATATTGAAAGCAATGAGTTATGGGTCCCTGGAAGCAGCCCACTATTTCCCCTGCTTGTTGAAACCTGAATATTTCAATGATCAGGAGACGAAAGATATTTTCTTGAAAGAGTGTGAAGGGGTTCAAACATGGATGTTCCTTTCTTGGCAAGCGCAACTTTTCTCCAATTTAGGAACATCCATTGCCCCTTTAGTTGTGCCTATTCTGAAACGAATCGTTGAAACTTATCCCAACGCGGTATTTTACTCGTTTCGTTTGACCGTCGAAACGAACCCTGCACTTTTGAACGAGACAAGTACTTATGACATTCGGAAAATTCTTTACATCAATCCGGAAATAGATCGATTCTTGCTAGCGATGCAATATTTAGTTCAACCAGAATTATATTTACAATACTATTTATCCGAATTTGTGAAGAATTTAGCCCTTGGGCCGGCCACGGCTGTAGATATTCTATTGAAGAAGGTATATCCAAATACTCGGGAAAATAAGAACGATCCAAAACCGGGATACATCTTCAGTGAGATCGCGAAGTACAAAAGCCACATAAAAGAATTGGAAAACAAGAAGCCGGAGGAAATCAAGGTACGAGTTGTTGAACTCATCGAGAATGTTAAGGAGTTACTTCAGAAACGTAAAGACAGATACAAATTGCAAGATTACAGTCCTTGGTTGGCCAATTTCCCTGAGCGAGGCATAGAGGTACCTGGCCAGTACACGGGTAATAGAAAGCCTATGCCTCAGTATCATGCAAGAATTATAAAGTTTGAGCCCACTGTAAAAGTCATGCAATCGATGCGTAAACCTATCAGAATCACCATGATTGGGAACGATGCGAAGGAGTATCATTTTCTAGTCAAATTCGGAGAAGATCTTAGACAAGACCAAAGACTGCAACAATTATTTACCGTCATGAACAAAACACTATACAGCGATGCAGCGTGCAGGCAAAGACAATTGTCTATCGATACCTATCAGGTAAATGGAAATACCGTATTAAAGGAGTTTAGCAAAGCTTTAACATTAGGAATAATTTCTTCTGTCGTTTTCGTCAATGCAGGTAATTCCCTTGTCCAGAACGGTAGGACTTATACAATGGATAAATAATACCAGATCACTGCAAGAGTTAATACACTTTACCCTATCGAAGGAGGAGATAAGTCGATATGATTCTATACCTGGAGACTATAGAGAATGGATGCGCAACGCTGCGCCTGCGAAAAAACAACACGAATGGTATAAAGAGGCGACGCAGAAGTACAATGCCCTGAAAGTGGTCGCTAAAATGAACGAGTTCGTAGGGAAAACTAAATGGGACGGTTTACGTAAAACGTTGACTGTATTATGCCCGTCTGTAGAAAGTTTCGTTACGTTGCGTCGAAATTTTATCACCTCTTACGGTACCATGTGCGTTGCACATTGGATCTTAGGAATTGGTGATCGTCATCCGCAGAATACATTAATTGTCATTGATTCAGGGCGTTGCTTGGGTATTGACTTTGGTCTAGCCTTTGACGCTGGAGTTGATCAAAGGATTCCGGAGTTAATGCCTTTCCGCCTTACGCCACAAATTCTTGGTTTATTAAAGCCATTTACTGAAAAGGATCTTTTGGGAACAGTAATGATTCACGCGTTACGAGCAGTAAGAAACGAGCAGGGACCCATTCTGTCTTGCTTGGACGTTTTCGTTCATGAACCATTGAACTGGACTGAACACATTAATAGAGCGTTGAGGGAAAATGTAAATGAGGATCTGACAGGTAACTCGTAACACAATGAAACATTTGAATTTTTAAATAAATACGCAAGCTGCCAGTGTTATATTCATCTTGTTTTATTCATAGATATCAAATGGGTGCCAATAAAAAAAATTAATGCAGTTACAAAAAAGTTGAACGGAATCAAGCCGTCTTTGATTACACTACAGCAACTAAAAGAACAGCATAATGACAAATATTTCGACAGGTATTATGCTATAGTGACTGGAGATGATGATGTCAAACGTACGCGAGCAAGAATGAAAAATAATCTGTTAACTCCTGAGGAGCAGGTAATGTTTTACCAAATGCCATTCCTGTGATCATTTATTAATATAATTTTTTAAATTTGTAGGTCGTGTGTTTGCTGGATCAAGCAACCGATTTAAATATTTTAGGTCATACGTTTGTAGGATGGAAACCATGGCTTTGATATGTCTGAATGTATAATATTTATGGTGCACAAAATTAGGTTCAAAAAATGTTCATTTTTAATACATTGATCGTACATTACTAATTACAATACTTAATACAGTATTATATTGTCTTTATATAATTCTTATCGTTAGTACAAGAAAACGTAACTACGTTCCTCAGCGTTATTATTAGTTTTCTTATTTGCAACTTTTAAATAAATTGTATATAGAGCTTTAAATTGAAAAATTATAAGTATATTCTTAAACTAACCGATAAGATGAACCAAAAGAGACCCGAAAATTAATTTTTCGTTTCCTTTTTGTTTAACAGACTATTCTACTATAATCGTACCTTCTGCATACAATAAATTATATTCGCATTAAATAATCTCAACCGTAAAGCTGAAACGTCAGTTATTGAATAACATGAAGTAAATGGTTTCACATTATACAAAAATTGAGATCTTCGTGAATATTCGCTTGCATAAAGCATTCTTTTACTAAATTCGTATACAAATTAACCTCTTGTATTTCATTAAATGTTTACAATACTTGTGATATCATATATTACAATAAATCATCTGGACAATATTTAACATTGCTGCAATTGATCTTGCAACTGTGCATACCGCACTTGCAATACGCGTTCTCGTTCTGTTTGCCTGTTAACATCTTCCATAAGCGCGTTTACTCGCCTCGGCACAGCGGCTTCTTCTTGTGATTGCAAAAATTTGAACGTAGAAAGTTCTAAATGCGCTTGTTCTATTTGTTCCCATAGATCGTGTAATTGTTTCGTTAATACTTGTGCCCTGGTCTGTTATGAATATATTGTACAAATTAATATCAATTTCGCGTCTTGTAACACATTTTTGATTCCAAAAAAGAGAAGACAATATACCTGATAACCGCCGGTCAAAACTTTTAGTTTCTTTTCCATTCTTGCTGCCCGCTTAGCTTCCCCGGTCATATGCATACGATTTTCTTCCAATTTTCTCTCGCATGCTTCTACTCTATCCTTTTTCGAAGCTAATGTTGCTCGCGTGTATCGTTTTTGTGTTTCCAGATACAATATCTGCAGAAGAATGTATTGATCAATTACGTTGTAAATATATTCATCAAATTAGTAATATTTGAACAATACAAAGCATGTATTTATACCTGTGATAGACATTCTTCCCATACAGTTGTATAAGAGTCCAAGCTTAGTTCGCCATGCGCCATGCCGTCTTTTACTACCGACATTTCTTCGACCAAAAGTTTTTTAGCCTGAATTACATGGACATAAAAATAAATTACACCATGAGTTTTTAACAAATGAATAAATTATTCCGCGAAATTAACTTACAGCGGTAAGATCTTCTTCCTCGAAATTAACATAGGGATGCTGTTCTAAGTATGACTGTGCTTGAGCTACTGAACTCGCGGCACCTTTTCGATTTTGTTGCAACGGATTCTGTAACGAGTCATGCTGCAGCATCGTGATCATTTCTCTTTTAATCAGTTCTTCCGCCTAAGACAAAATGTTCACACATAGTTATATGGTTTTTATTCAAATACATCATATATTCAATAAATATATGATTATACCCTTTGCAAATCCGTCAATGGAGTATCCATAAATGGTCTTAAGATATTCATATTTACATCCACGGGTCGTGGTAAATCTCGTTGTATGACTTGCGATCGCCTAGCCAATTCCTTCTTCCCTATGAAATATAGTATTATTAAATAAATAATTTTAAACAAAATTCATCAATTTCTTTGCAATAAATTTATCTCGTACTCTGTTCTAGCAATTCTTGCTGTTGTCTGGCATCTATATCAGCCTGATCTTCAACGACTTCTGTTGCACTCGAAGTCGTATCTTCTTCTTTCGTTTCTCCTTCGGGCACTACTATCTCGTAATCGTTACGCGGGACTGGAAGTGAACTTAGACCGGCACGCAATTGTTCCTTAACTTGTTTCTGTATTAATGGGGTTTCCGAGCCATCTATATTTTCATTTGGATTAATGCTCAGCTTATCACGAACTGGCGTAGTGGCTAGAACTCCGTTTTGCGTTCGTGTAGATGCTGGTGTATTAAACGAATTAGCTGGTGTTCCATCGCTCCGTTGGGAACGGAAGGGAGTAGCCAAAATAGTGTTTGGTGTTGCTACAGCGTTTGCGGATGGCACAACGCTGGTAAAATCAGAATTATTCAACGGAGTGTTTAATCCACCTGTATGAAAAATAATGCAATAAAATTAATATCTTGAATACGTTCTTTCTAGATACCGTTGTACCAACCTTTCAATGGTGTATCGACGTGAGTAAGGGCCATAACATTTTGTGCCTCTTGAAGAATTCTATCGGTAGCGGCAGGTGTTCTTGGAGTTACTGCTGCATTAGTAGGTAAGGAATAGTCAGCTAATAAACTGTCCGATAATGTGATACCACTCTCTGTCGCGACTTCTCGAGCAACCTGTTAGTAATAATATTAAATCATTTTATATTTTTTGTCCTTTTTTATGCAAAACAATTGTGTGCACGAGAATTCGAATATACCTCCGATGCTCTACCAAGCTTTACTACTTGCTGCAATTCTTGATCGGATATCTGCGGTTCCGGCAAAACTAGTTTACTTCTTTTCTTTATTGGCTCCTCATTATTCAACATTCCCATTGGAATATCGTTCTCTTTACGTTGCTTTAATTTTTGTTTGTCCTTTCTGCGTTCCATCTCTTCCTTTTCTTGCCTCAATTCACCATCCAAGTGTTGCTGTCTCATCTTTGAGAAATCAATAGCGAGTGGATCGACATGCTCGGTAGATGTATCATAAAATCCAGACGCTGGTCGTTTCTCGAAGGGAATCTCGGAATTATAATTCACGCCGCGTTTACGTTTGTTCTTTTGCGACACAGTAATACCGGCAGCTCTCAGTTCTCTACGTTTCTGCAGCGCGGCAAGTCTGCGTGCCTCCTCCAATTGCTTTTCCCTGGCCTTACGTTTTGCTTTCTTACCCTGGGTATTCGCAAGCCTGGCACGAGCCTCGGACAACATTTCCAATTCTGCAAATTACTAATTTTATTATTGTTACATGTAACAAGAAATATCGGCTTTCACAGTGGTATCTTACCATCTTCGTCCATATCTTTGGGATCAGGCCTAGCCGGTTTTGTTTCAGGATTCGGATCGATCTCTCCCGGCTTCAACTTGCGCGGGTCATCCGCTGCATCGTCTCCCTCTTCTTTTTTTTGTGCCTGATCCCTGATAAAACAAATAACAAAAAAATATGCAGAATTGAACAGCAGTACAGATACACCGATCAACAATTACAATGTGCGTTCAACTCACAGTAAATATTCGTAACGTTCCAAACATTGGGCAGCCGTACGTCCGATAATTGGAGCAATTGTTCTCCATTGCGTGGGCATTAATTTCGCAAGATGAAGAAGCTTTTCGTCTTCCTCCCTGCTCCATTCTGTCTTTTTGATACTCGGATCTAACCATTCGAACCAACGTGCTTTACACTGTTTGGCAGATTTTCTATGCAAAAGCGATGCTATTCGACTCCACTGATTTTTGCCATATTTCATAACAGCAGCTTTCAAAATTTCATCCTAGCAAAACAATAATTCGTGGTAAATGAAAAAAAACATCGCTCATAATTGAAACGTATATAGGTAGCAGGTTAGGAGTGAATTCGTACCTCGGTGTTGCGCCAAACGCCGCCCTTTATCATAATACGCGGCATTTTGTTTATATATTTTTATACCCTCACTTGAGGAAGAAACAAGAAAATAATAGATTTGTCTCTTGCGTGTCTTTATTTATTTCACAATTAATAACAACCGCAAGCTATCAATAGTAACGCCTGTATTAATGCTCAACTGTGGCGGTCGATGCGATGCGAGAGACACCTTCGAAAAATAACAAGAGATGTGCACTTTTTTCAAATTTCTACAACACTTGTGTCTACATTTAATTTGGATTATTTTTATGATATATGACAAATGGAACCTACTTAATATTCAATAAAATGATGAATTTATTGTTACATAGTACAGAATAAGTAGGAAAATATATTTTCGCTAATAAGTTACAGGTGTATTAATCTGATTGTAGATATCAGTGGTGCATATATAAGAAACAAATATCTAAATTTATTATGCATAAATTAGTTTTCATATACAATACTTTTGTACATAACAATTTTCGAAAAATTACACTTATTACATATATTAATGTACCTAAATGACTAAGGATTAAATTAAAAAATTGTCTGTTTCCATTAGGTTTCCTCTTCGTTCTTCATACTTTATAGATAGGATAGGTCTGCATATTTATAAAGTTTTAGCTTTAGTGTAAACTGCAAGAATATTTGTAGTTTATACAATGAAGATGAAAACTGAAAATTCACATGCTTTTCTACAAATCGATTGAACAACTACTTATTTTAACAATGATACATAATATATACAGCATTAATATTTTTGTTTGATGTAAACTTGAGCAACATTGATAACATAACACATGTTAAAATTCTTTTTTTTTTAATTAAAAGTATCTTGATACAATAGTATCATTACAAGTTTATCTTAAATCAATTTTTAGGCATATTTTTCATGCTACATTCTAATTATTTTCCGTTTTCTCTACTTTGTGTTCGCCCCTGGTGTCTCAATTATTAATTTCATTAAAATGAATATTTTATAAAATTTGAAATTCTATTATTAACATGTATTTAAGCTGCAAACATACATTTATATTATTCAGCTTTTATAAACAGTAATCTACTGTTATACAATATGCATTAGCAAACACTTATTTGGAATTTGCTACTGATAAGTTATCTATTCTTTCGTTTCAACTATAATTTGGTTCATTTCAATTTAAGTAAAAACAAATTGATCTATTCACAGTAAAAGTGAAACATAGTGAGTTTTTTAGTAATTTACTTTTTCCTTAGTAATTTATAGAATGCTTATATTAATTACTTCGATGAATAAATACAGTGTATCATTTGCACGACCTGCATTGATGATATGTGAAAAATAATTCGTAACTTAATTTTTCTTAAAGTCTTTGTCTTTCAAGGTTTCCAACTGAGGAAACTATCTTGAATAACTATTTGTTTAAATATGCTATGTGTAACAGATTGCGGAGCTTTACGATTACGTTGAGCTTCCAAAATATACGAAACTTTATCTCTTGCCTCGCTACGAGAAATATCACCTCTGAGACCCAATAGCCTGACCAAATGATCCTCAGTCATGTCGGGATATTTTTCAACCAAGGAATGCAAATCAAGAGAAAGGATCTCAGAATCCTCGCAACGTAACACCTCTGCAAGACGTTTAATTATTTCAAAGGGAGAATTAAAGTTCCCTACCTTTGGTGCTATTCTATTAAAGAAGTTCTTCAATTTGTCTGCCTCAGTCATTATCTTCGAGGTGCATGTTAAGCATTCATCATATGTTTTCAACGATATCTTTTTTTGCAGCATTGCAGAGATATAACGTTTTGCAATAAGATTTTGTGCCTCCGTGATAACGTACTCAAAGTTTTTCGGACTTAAATGATTGTAGTCCTGAAAGTAATCTTCTAGAGTCACACAAATAGTTTCTACTGGAATCGGAGATGAAAACCACTTGGGTGTAATCAAGTCTTGAAATTGCAATTCTAAATCTAAGAAAGACTCTTCCAGTAGTATGGCAGCGGCTTCGTTTCTTAGTTGCTGATAATTTGATAATAAATTTTCAAATTTAACAGTGGCATCTCCACTTGCATTAGTGACCCAGTATAACTGCTTCATTTGTTGCGCTAATTCTGTAAATTGTATGCAATTATTAACAATTGTAATCATATGATGCGTAAAGTAAGGTACTTGGCTTCTGTCTTCAAAATGTTTTCCCTTAAATTCCAGTATTGCTTGTCTGTACATAAATCCATATTTAATTACTTGCTCAATACATAAAACTATAGCCTGAGCTGTTAACTGTACGCTAATCGTTTTTGTGACCTGGAGATTTTGATCAATCATTTGAAATATAATCACAGGTGCTGCTGTATGATAGTATGCTTCCTGAGAGTTTCCTTCAGGTAGGACTCCGCACCACCAATCAACTTTCTCCGTTTCCAAGGTCTTCTTCATCCAATCTTCATAATTCTGACACATATTCTTTAAATATTTTTCTTGAAGGTCATTTATAATTTCTGAACTCAATAGAGGACCAATATTACTTGTATCTATATTTAGCTCCGGATGTTGCATCAATTCTGGTCCAGTGTAAGTGTTCATAATCCATGATAATAAAGATACATATTCATTTCCTTCTAAACCATTGGCAATAATATCCTGCAAATGTTGTGACAAACTTGTATGATACATGTTAACAAAAGTTGTTACAATATTATACCAAGGCGGGAAGCAAGGTTCGCAAAGAGTTTTACCAACTCTCAAGTCTTCCAAAATCAAGAGTCTTGTTAGCTCTAAATATCTAACTAACCACATTTTATTATCTACCCTTTCCTCAACATGAGTTCCTTCGATTCTATTTGCTACAGCCTTTTCTAAGACTGTCATAGACATATCTTTCCACTTCTTAGGTCTTCCTGGTGGCATAAACCCGCTTTGTTTATGTCTTTGAATAGCAAACCGATCTGCGTTTTCTTCTCTTTCTATAATCCTCAAAGCAGTTACAATTACAGTTGGCTCTTTTCTAACTGTGTTCAATGTACGACTTAATACTAATCTGATTTGCTTTTCCATCAGCTGAGAAAGCATTTCGACATCTTCTAAACAAGCTTTGAGCATGACAGTGTCCGCCGGAGATTGATTTGGAAGTTTGTGTAACTCGTACAATAAATCGTCTCTAGAGTTTTCAAGATCCATAATGATCTGATGAGCGTACAAAAGATTGCCTTGATTTATCCATTGTTTAGTCATTTCAACGCTCTCCGGCAAGGTGAACGTATGCTTGAGATTTTCCTTGGCGGTAACGTATTGAGAGTGACGCATGTTTTCCTCTTGTACCGCTTGCAATTTTGCGCTAAGTTCTGGTACTTTGCCGAACAATTCATTAATGTCATTCAAATCCTGTTTCACAGAAGCTATACTTTCTAGAGAACTTTGAAGCTGTTCAGAACCAACGCGCACACCGTCTAATTGACTTTGCATTGCAGTTTTGAGCATAGTATCAACAGAAGCTTTCTTTCGGCTTCTCCTACGTTTGTACATATCAATTTTCTCCAATTGACCTGGTCGTTGCAACAAATTAGACACGTATTTAGTGGCCCTTGCCTTGGCCTCTTCCTCCAATTTTTGTAAATCGTCCATTTTTGGTGGCCCTTTATTCAATTATTTAACAAAACAGCGACTGTACAAAGAAATTAATTGCAATATCTAAATTAATTAGGTTCGTTTAAAGTTTAAAGGGGGACCGTGTAAAAAGGTTATTTTGACATTCGTAAAACCTTGGTTAGGCTTGTATCTTAAGATGTGTTCACATTGAACCGGTTATTTCGTCGATATTTATCATAAGGACATGCCACAATGTTTTACACGCAATATTCCTACCGTGTAAATGCACATTGTCATTATCTAACTTGCATCATCTCCAATGAGAAAGGAGCATTTAAATACATACCTATTCAATTGCAGGAAGTGGCGATTCAAAAATAATCTTGTATTTATTGGAATTTGAATATAATTAAATGATACAAATGCATTTCTTAAAAAGATTGCCTCGAATAATCGATCCGCGTTTCAGACATTATCTAAAAAGATGCTTAACCTCTAAATCGTCGGCGAATGTAGAGGTTAAGGCAGAGCAAAAAGGTAAACAATTGCTTTTTTATTTCGAATATATTTTATCCTAATGCTTTCTGATTATATATCAATTATTTTAGAGAAAAGTATAATAGTGGAGCACGTGGAAAGTATTGCTCTGATTGGTATAAATCGGTACGACACAAAGAATGCTTTGAATGTTGCGACCGCACAACAGTTATCAGATGAATTGGAAAAATTCGAGAACGATGAGAATTCTCTAGTCGGTGTACTTCATGGGATAGGCGGAACGTTTTGCAGTGGCTACGATCTTGCAGAGATCGCGCAGTATAATGGAGAAAATGAAGAGGTTTTACCACAATTCGGACCTCTGGTAGATTGAGGAAGATAAGAACCATTTTATATAAAGATTATGAAACTATTAAGCTGAAATTTGTAATGGTTTTAGGCGAACAAAATTGAGTTAAGTAAAAAACCCCTAATAGCTGCCATAGATGGTTACGCTTTAGGCGTAGGGTTCGAACTTGCTTTGCTGTGCGATATGAGGGTAATGGAAGCTAATGCTGTACTAGGATTTTGCAACAGGCGTTTCGGAATTCCTATATTGTGCGGGGGTACAGCCAGGTTGCCAGCTTTAATTGGCCATTCAAGAGCAATGGATCTTATATTGACTGGTCGGTTGATTGAGGCAAAAGAAGCCCTCTCATGGGGCCTAATTAATCGTTACACAAGCACTGGTACAGGTATAGTTAACTTAATATGAGGAGCAATAAAGGTCATTAACATAATTGAAGTAAAGCATAGCGAAAAACCAATATATATTCTTTAATTTACAGTCATAGGTGATGCATTAAGCTTGGCAAAATCGTTCGTCAAATTTCCGCAGAGGACATTGCTTGCTGACCGTGCTTCTGTAAATTATGCTACATTCTCCGCTAAACAAATTGAGGAAGCTGTACAGTTTGAGAAAGACAATGCATCTCACTTGTTGTTTGAGGAGGGAGTTAAAGGTGCAAAGAGGTTTGTTACAGAGGGAGTAGGAAGACACGGAAAATTTCACAATATTACAAAAACAGATACAAAGTTTAAGGAAATAGATAAAGATCTTATGTAGAAATTCTGTATAGGGATATATATGTATAATCTCCAAAGATTTTGTATATAGAAAGCTTGTTCTTTTTATAAATATAACTGTCATGTAGTATATAAATATCGAAAATACATACAAATTTTATGATACAATTAAATATGTTCAAAGTAATTTGAAGTCACGGTAGTTTGTTCGTGTTACCGCCCTTCTTTATTGAAACTCTAGCAGATGAATGCTTTCTAGGCAAGGCCTGGGATCTTAATATCATATCAGCGCATTTCTTTGCTGCTTTTCCAGAAAGGAGTGGTACAATATCTACCATTTGACCATTTTCATCGCCTATATATTATGGGAAATCATACTTTTCTTTTATTAGAAATAATACGTTGCAAAATATATCGAACTTACGTCCAAATGTAACTATCAGATATATTAAATTTGCTTCGAAAACATCAATACCAGATGCATAGGGTCCAAAGAATGAAACTTTTCTTAATTGGCAATTAAATTCGTCACATAAATCGAATTCACCTGTAAATACTCAGTTCATTATATTTATTATAGTTAAATGTACATCGTGTCTACTTGTAGCATTCAGTCCAACTGTATGTCGAATATAATTTAATATTAATTTCAGCGGGCAGTCAATGTTCACTAAAAATTCTTTATCTATCTCCTCGAATTGCTTATTCTGTTCGTTGTTATAAACTGGAACTACGAAATAAATAATACATGATACATTGTTTGTTCCATAAACATTTTCTAACAAATATTGTCTCACTGGCGTATTTGATTCGTATCATGGACATTGTACAGCAATGATGTATACTGTATTCGAAACTATATCGATAATATAATTATCAAATAAAGATAAATTGAACGAATTGGTGTCAATTATTTCTCCCAAAAGAATATCATCCGTTATATGGTTAAAACAATTGAAGAATGATCGAGATTCAATGCTGATTGATATTTATTCCTGCTTGATTTATTCAACTCATTTTTCTCAAAAGATCCCTTCATAATTTTCCTCTCTCTCTCGGTATGTACTTGCTAATATATTTTGTGTGTGTGCAGGTTTCCTGGGCAAAGCAATGAAGAGCATTGTTCAGCCCTTCTCATTGTACATAAGAGCAAGAAAGAAGATGGAATAAGGAGTTGGAATTGGATCTTTTCAAGGATTGTTAAGGATTGAAAATAACAAGAGCAGTAGAATTCCTTTCAATATTCATTTATTTAAATTAATTAATGAAGTTACAAATTACAGAAACATTGTGGTTCAAATTTACTTGCTAATGCTTAGAAACTATTCTTTTATGTCTGTTTACAATATAGTGTACAACTAAATCTTGTATCAATTACACGAATCGTGTAACTTGTGCATATGTAAAGTATTTATTATATCTTTCATTTTACATTTAGCACATTCGGTAGAACTTGTAATAGTAATATGAGTACTATTACAGTGTACATAAGATCTACCGAATTCACTGAATATAAAATAAAGTATGCAATAGATGTACAGAACAGTTAATTACACAATTGTTCTAAATTAAGCTTATGTGTTAACAGTTACAAACTATTTTTATAAACCAATTTACTATAACTAAAGGATAACTAAAGTGTGTGGCAAAAGTTCTTCTATTTTCTTTCTTATTATTATGCGTGATGAGAAGTGCCGGTGAATGCTCATTACTCTTTTCCTGCGAAACCTGCACACACAAAAAATATATTAGTAAGTATGTAACAGGATACAGAAGATGTATAAGTATTTGTTTAAATTGACGATGTAATCCAGAAATTCGGTTTTGAAGGAGCGGCAAACTGCGAAAAAGGCCGCAAACGCGAGTTGGCGCCACATGTATGGTTTTCCACGGATGCGCGGCACTTTAATTTTCTAAGAATTTGTGTCTAGGCTCTTGGTGGTAACCTTTTAATAGATGGGTTGTCAAATGAAAGGAAAACGAATAAGCTCCACAGAAAAAAATATCTCATTGCTGTAACTATATCCAGTTGGCAATTTGGTTTAATTTCTTGAAAAGCTTATTTCGGTTATAATTATAATTATCCTTATATTTATGTAATTCACCTATTATTGATCACGCGTTGCTGTTATTTATTCCGTTACCACATGATACGCATACTTATAGTCTATGTATGCATTCAGGTTTACCAATGTGATCCATAAACTACTTTGCGAACGCTTATACGACACAAAATTCATCCGTTTTGACAATATTTTTCGGCAAAGTAAAACGAACTTATATTATTATGTTCATAACGTTGAATTTAACTCAGTTAAATTACAAGGGTTAACTTTCCAGCAATGTCAACGTTGTATTTTAAATTATTTCCTAACAAGTGGTTTTCCAGCAAATGATTTATTGTCACCTATGCAAATTAAATTGGTAGATCGGTGTTATACCTGTTGTGAAACTTGATTGAGCACTCTCTAAAAATAATACATTGATAATTTTCAATCATTTTTCACAATCACAATGAACTTATATATATTTCGATCATATGAAATATGGAGAACTTAAGTGTACGTATATATTTTTAATTGAATAATGCAGATATGTAAACGTTTGTATGCAGGACTATATTTTGTACATTTGGTTAAAATATTACTTCACATTTAACTTTGAATAACACTCTTTTCAGCCGAACAGCCAAGTTGACTTTACTAAACCACCTGTTCCTAGAGCCCGTCCACCCATAAGAATCATTAATTTGACAGAGAAAAACAATTCTTATATTGATCGAAAGTCTGAAAGTCTATTGACAAAACGCGCAATGCATAGAAATAATGGTCAAGATCCAGATATTTGTGATATATACGACAATGATGGTCAATATACAGACGATGAGGAAAGCGACGATGAAAATTGTAGTACCGACATGTTATTGAATACGTCAAATAATCTATTATTAGAATCTTTTAGAACAGCGGATAATTCCCCTTGTCGAACGCAGATGCAAAGATGTAGCTTTCAGTTGCACAATCCGAATACAAGCCGTTCATTTAATGTTACAAATTCTTCTTACTCGTACAAAGAACAAACTCAACCTGTGATTGGACAACTTTCAAAATATATAATTTTTCTATCCGTTGGAACTTTAATTGTATTTCTTGTTATAGCTTTAAGTAGCGAAGCCATGCCAGACGAGAACCAAAAGGCAATATCAGATTCAGAGAAAGTAGATTTGTCAAATATAAATGATATATTAGATAAATCGATACAAATAATACAAACGAGATTTCATAATCAGCGAGCCAATATTTGGAATGATATATCAGCTGCTATATATGATGTAGCTTTGTTTCCAACGAAACCTTCGATTATTATTTTATTTGGTAATGGAACGGAGACATTGGATTGCTTGGCTCAATTGCTTGGACAATTGAGTGGTAAAATATTAGGGAGCAATGATTACTTAATGCTAACGCCAAGAGACTTTCCAAACGATGTCGGGCAAACAATACACAAGTTAAAAATACAAATATTGCAAAAAAAAGCAGTAGTGAGTATTAAATGGCTTTATGCGTCTTCTCTCTAACAAAAGAAATTCAAATATGTAAATTGTATTTGAAAGTAGTAGTTATATTGGAAAGGAATCTTTTATAGGTAATACAGGATCTCTTGAATATAAACGCAGAGGGAGTGAAGGCATTTCACAACTTTTGTGACAAAGAAAAGCCTTTAGTTGAGCACTCCATATATATCATAACAGTGACTGTCGCTGGGTACAAATCATCGCAGAGGGAATTAGAATTTATTGAGAGGCAAATATTTAAAAGATTATCGAATCACATAAATAAAGATATGTTAGATCCACTAATAACTAGAATTACAGACGGTACTGTTGTGCCGATTGTACCAGAACAAAGTACAAATTTCAATCATGCAGATTGTTCCCTTTTTACATAAAGCAACCTGTGATACTTTAATAAATATATAAATTATTATGAAGCAACGACAATATGTGCATGGTTTTGCCAATACAAAGAGATTACACGTAGTATTACACACTACTCATGTATTGAACATTGGAGTGAATAAAACATTTAGTGTATTAATATTCAACTTTATTTTGTTATGTCGAATGACAGTACAGAAAAATCAACATTTTCAGATAAAGATTTCCAATGGCGATTTTGGCTGTTTCTACAAATTCTCAAAAAATATAACAAGATCAATGCCTCTGGCATGATTTCAGTTATGGTCTCGAATGACATGTTTATACAGCATTTAAAATAAAATATAATGATTAAGTTCACTTCGTACATGCCATGCCGTGTTTTGTACCTTAATAGTGTAACATGTCGGTCCCCGTCCGCGTATTGTTAAATCTGTCTTACATTGCCAATTTACAATGCGTTTCTTTTTATATTGCATCACAAATGAGAAACAATTATGTCTTTCTCTTTGATTATATCAGAAAGAACTATAAAATATATCTTTCCAAAATTACAGTAGCAAATCACATCATAAAGATATTCTCCCATCAAAATTTTAATGTTATAATCAAATATCAACGAAATAAGTTAGAAAATTATCGTAATTCTTTCATATAAAAATTTGACAAGTTACATAAATGATACATTTACATGTATGTATATATATATATATCTATATATATATATTTAAGGAAGATCAAATAAATTCGATAGATAAATCCGTAGAAACAAATCTTCCATAATAAAAGTACAAACTATTTTTTACCATTGTTTATTTATGTACGATGTGGACAACATAAAATGGCAAAATCGTTTCCACTATGCTAATACCCTATTTGGTAAGCATTTTATAAATTGGCAACAAGTACTCGTAAATTTCACACTTTGCTAAAATTTCGTGCATTAGCAAGGTGATCGACTTACGAGATTCTTATAATACAGTCCTCCTCTGTCGTAATAATTCAAGTTCGTAACTAAAAGTATGTAATATATATTTATATATATCTTGCATAATATAGCATGGTACCGTCAAACCTAAATAATAAATACATTTTATACAGTCCCAGACCTTTTATACAGAATGTCCAAAATTTAATGTGCTGTACAGTTACAAATACGATCAATCGTCATAATACGTGCGCAAAATTTCTCTTCGTTAACTAAAATATAAACGCATCTTCGAACAAATTAATGTTTGAATTTTGTGGTCTTGAAAAAAAAATTATAAAATTTTAAACCAAATAGAAAATATAACTATTAAAATCCGTAACAAAATTCATTATATTCACATTGAATTTCACAGTTGTTAAATTTGATACAAGCGAAGGAACATAGAACGTAGCAATTTTATCCACTTTTAGTAAATGTTCTGACTAAACATCTACGCCAATATTAGATAAAATATTTAACATATATATCTATGTATATATTAAAAGAAAAAAAATATATAATAGGAATAACAGTAATTTGACATAAGTGTTATCCTTCATTTCTTAAGGGCACTCTGTATAGAATAGCCTTAAAATTACAAGATACGTATTTACAGTAAAAAAAGTTTAATTGGTCATGTTCCTACCTAATGTAGTAAAGATGTGAGTAACGCGTCGCGAAATGTTGTCCGTGTTGGCTACGTAGTCGCGTACTTCAGTCATTAGTGTCTTGCCAGTTTTGCAAGTTTTTCGTAGTTGAGTCAGTCATACGTCGTTCGAGGTACATGTCTACCTCAGCAGTAAATCGTCCTGATCATTGTTTCCGTACTTAACCCTTTCTACTTAAGCACTAAGATGTTTACTTTGTTAATTCCAATAAACTAAACGTTCCATTACTAAATACGGTTTATGTTACGAGTTCGATCTCAAACCTACCCAAATTGTGTCAAAGTTTGTGCTGATCGAAAGAAAAGCATTGTCACAATTTGGCCAAGCTTTGTGTGGTAAACAATCGCATTCTGTAGTAAACTTAGAACGATGCATATGGTGTAGCTAAAATAATAAGAGAAAACCACTTAGTATAACTGCGTACAAACATTTTACTCATCTTTATCGTCGAGCAAAAAACTGATCACTTCAAGATTTTTCTTCTTTTTTTTTTACTGATATTCTGTTCGATACAAACGAATTCAACGTGTTTGTTTATTTGTTTGTGTGTGTACGTGTGTGTCGGATTCTGTGTATAAATATACCACTCTTTTGCATCAGACTGATTTTTTTTTGTTTTTCTTTCGTTTCGGAGAGACCGCCCCCTTCGCAAGAAATAGATGTAAACGTAACGAACGAAGCAAGATTGAACCCGTTGATACATTCGAAGGTTCGATTAAAAATAATCGATTAAAATTCAAAGCCTTGAACTGGTAATTGAGGTGAATCGGGTGCTCTGAATTGAAATTGTTGCCCCTGTGCATCAATAGTCGGTACGACTCGCGTATCTTCTTCTTCGGAACCGAAGTATCGCTCAATAATATCGAAGGCCTTCTGATAGATATCTATATTCTGATGTGATTGCAAAAATTCTATTTTGTTTAGGCCTAAAACATTAAAGATAGTTCATAGTGGAACCGTGCTAAATAACAAAAAAATTGCAGTAAAATAATTCCATCTGTTTTCTTTTCTTATACTTACCATAACATTCCTCGACTAATACCGCACAGCGATTGATACCATTATGTGGAGCAGAATCTTGGTCTCCCAGGCGTAAGATATTTTCTAAACCGCTCAATGCAACTTGAACGATCTTAGGTTCCATTACTGTTAATAAATCGCACAAGGGTGGAATACATCCCTCCGAGACAAGATAACGTATTTGATCAGGTGCACCGCCGCTCGTAGCATTAGTGATCGCCCATGCTGCTTCCTTTCGTGTCTTGAATTCGGCTTTCGCCAAAATGTCAATTAACGCGGGGAATATTCCGGCGTCGATAACAGCCTGCTCGAATAAAATGAACTTGGTGTTTTTTGATCGCTACAAATTTCGTTGCTCAGGAGAACTCTCTTTTCACCAACTATATACGAACCTGAATTTGTTGAGGATTTCCTGCTGTAATGTTAGAGATTGTCCAGCAAGCCTCTTTGCGGATCGTTTCACGTGGCGATTTCAATAGATGGGACAAACAATGCAGCGCAGAACAATTAAGAACGACTTGCGTTTGCACATCATCACCAGTTACTATATTACCTACTGCTCGAAGAGCAGCACTGACCACGTTTTGTTGCTGATGCCTGCAAATGCAGAATATTTTAATTTGTATTTATTTTGGATCATCTGAGTGCATCCGATCTATGTAATTCGCATATAGAGAAATTATATTATTACACTTACACAAGTAATTCTACCAGGCGTCTGCATACACCTGCATCGATAACAGCCTGAATCTTTTCGTTCGGTCCGTCGCTTAAGTAAGAAATGGCCCAACAAGCATCAGCAAGAACGTCGGTATCGATATGATTAAGAAGATGAGCTAAAACCGGCAGACACGGTGCGACTTTTGCGAAATCAGGCGGAGGAGATTTGCCTCGGCAAAGGTTCGATACTGCCCAGACCGCGTTACGCGTCATCGATAAACGTGTTTGTTTAGAGAAGACCCTAAAATTCCATAGAAATTAATTGAATGAACTTACACGAACGTAAAGGAACAGAAAAATAATATTGAACTCACTGCAAGAGAGGTGGGAGAATTCCACTGGCTAAGACGTGATCCCTACACTCAGGGCTGTCTCCTGCGATGTTACCCAATGCCCAAACTGCTTGTTCCTGCACATCATCGTATTCGGAGCCAAGCAACTGTATGAAAATAGGCACAGCTCCTGCTTCCACAACAACGTGCGTTTGCTGAGAAGTGCCACTCGCTATATTCGTTAAGGTCCAAGCAGCTTCAAACTGAAATCATTACCAAATATATCGTACGGTGCAGGCGAGTGTATGCTGTGCGTACATTAAGAATGATTAATTGTTTATATTAACCTGTAATGTACAGTTTGAATTGTTCTGCAGGAATTCAACAAACACAGGTACAATCCCCATTTTTACGACATCATCTATCGGCGGATTTGGTTCCCTAGACAACATTTTTCTAAACTTCTGTGTGGCGGCCAATTGATCTTCCGGATTGAAGCTTTGCAATCCTTTCAACATTTCGTATATTACGGTAGGATTTTTCTGTAAAATGAAGATAACACTTTTAATATATATCCGATGTTTGCGAACGTATTCAGGAAGTTGTGCATACCAATTCTGGCGCAGAGAACATAGAATCTTCCACCGTGACCCCGTCATCGTCGCTATCCATGTTAGGAACATTGCGTCTTTTTGATAATTGTTGCTCTCTTTTCTGTTTCCTTAATTGTACACCTTCCTCCTCTCTACGCCGTCTTAATTCCTGCGAATCCAGGCCCACATTTTTGTAACGATACTTGTGTGTAGTTGCGGCTGACATCTAAAAAATTTTTAAACTGACGACAATAATGTTGTATACTTTATGAGACATTAATATTATGTAAACATTCTATTAGTTTCTACAACCGAATATTATACGCAATCCATTATAAGAAAAATCTCATTCATTATGTAACACTTGTAATTTTATTACGCAAGCAGAGTCAAACGTAAAGTATAAAATTTATTGCTACAAAGTATTAGGTAATAAACAAAGGATCTTGGCTTTTAACAGCAGTGAAGCACAATTAAAATATAATGTTATACACGAATTTATTATTATATCTTTTACCAATTATTGCACGTTTCAAGGGCAATACGTATTTTCAACAAAAATCTAAAACTTAGTGGAACAAAATTACCAAATTGAATACTTAATGCATATATTGTTTCCAATATAAGTAAATCTATATATGCGTGTATATGCATACACATATTTATTACATATGTATATTCATATATGTATACATATATATATATGTGAAACTAATTTTATTGAAGTATAAATACTATATTCTGCTTTTACGAATACGTTCAACTCAATCGTTAAGTATCAGTAAAGTATGAATAAAAAAAATGATCGTTACCACGGTACAGAACGATATTAAATATGTATGTATGGTACGGTTCGGTGTAACTGCTACATGCAAGGACAAAAATAACAATTGTAACATCGCCGCAGAATAATGCGAATCAGCAAACCCGTTAATATGTATTTATTTATGGACGACACAATTATGATCGATATCGCATAAAAATAATTCCACGGTTCGTAGTCATATGTGGTCAATCGGTGATCTCTAGCAATACCTTCGAAGCTGCCTGACAATGGTCTACTGGGGGTTAGGTATTAATTCCGCAACTAAGTCGGGGACAAGGGTGTAACCACGGAGATACTAGTCCCAAGGAAATACGTGATAAAAATCGCACGGTCCGACGATGCTACGTATTTGAATTACAAGGTGTTCTACCCTCCATAATAGATACGCAGGATTAGACATTTTGGTATCGACGGGGCGACGGAAAGTTCTCTGACGTTCGCGTGAAATCGTCTTTGATCTATCGCGGACGTCGCAATAATCTTAATTCCCGTGTAGGTCCCTGGGCGGGTGTGATATAATCGTGCGATCGTTACTTACGGCTGCGAAAGGAGATTCAGGAGCCAACCGTTAAATGTGAGATATCATAAAGAATGTCCAGTAAAAGCACCACCGCACTTTTCACCTCCTCGAACTACAACGACCGAACAGAAAACCTTGATCTGAACTCCAACGCGCAAGGAATCACGGGTTGCAATTGCGAAACGCTGATAGGTCAATTCGGTCCGTCATATTTATCAGCCTTTCCAATTTCGCCGGGCTAATTTTGGGCTGGTTTGGAAACGTTATTGGATTATTTCAATCGTATGGTTAATAGAATTTTGTGGATATTGCGTTTCGTGTAGGATAGAGTTGGTCAAAATGCGAAATTGAATGGAAACGATTGATTAAACGGGCAAAAATTTCCCAGTGTTTCCAAGTGCGTTCAGAAAGACGCTGCTTTCGTTGACGTTGCTCGTCCAATTTCTGATTGGCGCGGGCGCGATACAAAGGTTATGGTAAAAATGCCGCATGAAAGGAAGGTTATGGATGACTTTGTGAACTCTCAGTTGCGGAAGGACTGCGTGAAACAATGTAGCGACCGGAAGTCATCTTCTTTCGTGTACTCGAGATATTTAAAATCTTTGGCGCGAATGTATTTAAAAGTAATGTAATATACGAGATTATTGAATACATAGTCCATTAAAATAAGATGTTTTACGGTATCAAGAAAAATTTATATTAAACAAAATTTTGTTATTAAAGGTATTAAAAAAAAACTAATAATATTACTTATATATAATATCAATAAAAATTACGACGATTATAAAGTAATTAAAGCCGGTTATTCACCAAACACATTTGATTTGACATAATTTCTGTTCTTTTGCAATTGTATTTATCCTTGCATCGATAAAATAGAAAGAATGTTCGTAAAAAAGTTAGTTTTCCATTTACGCACAAACATACAACCAACAAAGAAATATTTCTAATTACTAATTTTCAATGTTCGATCAACGTTCAAATCGTTAATAAACGTTTCCAATATTTGGCTGATTAATTATAGAGAAAATGGGGCAGGGCCCAACGCAAATTAGAACGCTGTGGGTGTTTCGCTACAGGTATATCTTAATCCCTTCCAACTTCTTCGTAACCCATAATCCGACCTTTCTCTACCTCAGGTAAGGAAGCGAAGGCGTATGATGATTGGTAGACCTGTGTACACGAAACTCCACCTACGTATACGCCTATTCTTACTTTGAGATCCGATATCATGCCTCGTTAACAAATGGATAATACAAAAAAGTATTAAAAAAGCTATACTTAGGTACCGTTTATAAAATACAGCACGGTGCCACACGGACCAAGAAAAACGACACGCACGATTACTCTCCGCTGTTGAAACCGCGAACACAAGTAACCAAAATTCTCGTGACTCGTCGACGAGGGTTCCCGTATAATTTTCATACTAATAGCTAAAAGAAGACGGGAATTTGTCAGTCGGTTTCGTCGCAAATTGCACGATACAGCTATCGCGAATCGAGTAGCGACTGTCCTGGGCAATAGTGAACTCAACGAAAAGTATTTAGCTAGAAGAGGGGGGCGAGAAAAGGGGTGGCGTTGGCGGTGGAAGGCAAAAGCACCGAAGGACGTGCAGAGGGTTGAGGAGCTATCGGGCGTGAATAATGCGCGGCGCCGTCCGTTCCTTGGTTCGATTCCGGCTCGGTTGGATGGATTGATAAAGATTAAAGGTAAAGGGAGGTGGCAGGGTCCAGGGGTGTTTTCGAGTTAGGCGACAGAAGTCAGCCAGCGAAACGAATCGGCCGCACGTATGGAGGGGGATGATGTCACATAGGGGTTCCCCCTCGGCGTAAATACATACAGATGCAAGCAGGACTGATGCATCGGGGCTTGGGGCACAGTGACGTAGGTAGAGGAGGATTTTCGCCAAATTTTCCATCGTTTTGCTCGTACATTAGGATCAGTGTTGCGATTATTATTATTTATTATCGACGAAACGGGAAGAGTGGGATTTTTGTTGCGGCTAACGACGGTTTTTATGGGGATGCTTCTGCTAATGTTTCCAGGACAAGACCGGGGTTTCTTCTTCTCCTTTTTTTTTTCCTTCCGAAACTACATACGTATATTGTAAATGATGATGTATCGCAGTTTGTCTGCGCCCTCTCGCATATTGTTGCGCATCATCGTGATTTATACGTGGTGCATTGAAAGGATACCTTGACCGGTCCCCCTGTGTATTCCTCTTTTTTTTAAATGGCACCGAAACAGTTTAGTTAACATCATCCTTCCAGGAACATTCCAGAGATGGACATGCTGTGCGAGCAATCGCATTAAGCCAATGCGAGAATCTTACTTAAACCGCGCCAGCTGAAATATTGTCATCGATCGGAAACATTTCTCGTCGCGCCGTTAAAATAAAGGTAACTTCGACAGCCCCTCGATGTCTGGCACCCCTTTAATCCACTTCTACCTAAAAATTATCCACGTGAACGAATAAAAACATCCCGCATACCTAAGCGCAAATATATAATACCGTTCTTTAGCATTTACCCCCAGGAAATCAAACGGGAAAGGTTTCCTTCGCACCTCTTAACGTTTTTCCCACACCCAAGCGGTCAAGCTTGAAAGGACCTCTCAGTTACCTAAGAAAGTCACAATGATCGCGAGCGTTCGAAATTTGTACAGAGTGCCCGCAGCCAGCATGATTCGTGTCGGTAGCAACGAATTAATTCGATTTAACGTCGCCGCGTGTACGAACGTGTGTGACCAAGTGAACAGACGATTGTCGAGCCGGGTTCCTTAACGATCGCGTTACGATTACACCGAGGGAGGAACCGCTGTGTCGGTGACCAAAGGATCGTTTTATCTCGCGAAGGGACAAAGGAAATCGTTACGCGAACGACGGGGATTCTCGGTCGCGAGTCGTAATATCGAGGAAGCTGCGCGACGAAACGGCCATTTAAAATGAAATACAATTCTTGTCGACGCGAAGCGGCGAACCAACGACCGCGCGACGTTTTAGCGAGCTCCTGGAAAATGGAACTGGCGAAAGATTCGGTGTTTGTTCGGACTGATTTAGTGGATGGTTAAACTGACGAATGTTGGGAATGAAACGGGGGCAGGTGTCGGAGATATTCGATTTGATCTCTTTTGGAAAGATTGTTATTATTTAAGTTTATTTAATTTTTGTATGCTTTTATGGCCAATGAACTGCGCGCTAGAAATGTATGCGACGAGTTCAATTTACGTTAACACCAACAGCTGCCCCCGTTTAATCATTCTTTTACTAATCAATTATTCCTAATTAAGCGTAAAATCGTCCGCGTCTACGTGTTACAGAGTGATGCCAAACAGATTGATACGGCGATCAACGATTTCATTCAACAAATTATAAACGCGTAAGATGTTGTCGTACTATTTTATCATATTTATCGGTCCTTCGATTCCTAATCTTCTTATCGAAACGGGGGAATTTAATCACTTTCGTTCAATTAAACAAAAAATAAGCATCGAGCCTGCCAATGAAACATCTAAATCCGCGAAGTATTAACGAAATGCCTCCTAATCAGAGTCAACCGTTAGGTCTATCGTCCAGAAGAAAATATATATCGAAGTTGTTCTACGCCAATGGAAGCAGCTCAGCACGGATGACTCACGCGATCTCTCTAGCAGCCTCCTTTGCACGGTCCCGTATGGTAGTCATACACAATAGAGAATAGTAAACGCAGTAAAGGTAACTCGCCGAGAAGAGGGCCAGCATCCCCTTATGGACGTATACCCGCGGGTCACGTGCCACGATTTTCACCCCCGTAGAACCGATTGCCAGTTCGAGCTGATCTCTGGATCGCTGGTCGAGGCGATTTCGCACGGACGTGAACGAATCTCTGCCAATGAAACTGTAAGGAAGCGTGTTCGTTCAATTTTCAATGCTATTTCACACGCAACTGTTCACTCGTGACAATTTTCCATTTTATCCTCTCTCCCCGTTGGATTTCTGCATTCTGGATTCCATTCGCTTCGACTAAGCGACTAAGCCTTGTTTCTATTGCCTGCATTCAATCAGTTAGATTGTTGGATAGTGTTCCGTAAGGGCATATACGTGGCCCGACGTAATAAGATGTGTAGTTTGAGGAATCTAGCGTGAGTTATCGAGAGGGTGCTACTGAGGATAGCAGGGGTTGGAAGGAGATTGTTACGGGTGAGGGTAAATTGCATGGGCACGATATTTCGTGCAGGGTTTACTTGGTAATGCAGGTAAACAATACACTTTGTTCTTAATATTGCCAAATTGTACGATTGGGAAGGAAAGTTTCAACGTTATTGGGGCTGGGGTGGGGATGTCGCGGTGAAAAAATTATTCCTTCTTTTGTTCAATTTTTAGATACCGGATTGATTTTTTTATGGATTGATTTTTTCGCGATTGTAGTCGCGACAACGAATTATTAATTAGTAATTTTATTTGGTCCATATTTCAGCGCCACATTGCGTTTAAGCTGCAAATATTCTGATTGCGGTAAGAACGATAATGTATAATAATTAAATCGTAACCTGGTAGCAATGCACTGTTTTCCTCATTGCTTCGTTTGTGCCTGACGTTATAGTAGAGCGAGCCAACTTATGTACCGATCAAAGCGTCAACAGATTCTTAGCTTTAGCACTTGCATTGTGTGCTGCGTGTTTATCTACCACAGTGAGTTCCATTAATTGAGAACGTCGTTACGATCCTCCTCGCGCTGCAACGCGTTTCAGTGTAATTTGCACGCGTTTCGAGCTTCCACTGCAATAAAGTTATTATCTTGCTCCGTTGTTTTTGCACGTGCGAGAATCAGCTGGCACAGAAAATGAACCAATTGCACCGCGGATCGAATAAATAGAATACGATTACGGATCATGTGACAGTATAACAGTAATGCTAATTGCACCTCTAATAAATTAACGATACCGTTACCATTAATATAAGAGACATTATTGACTGTCCATAAAGTCAATTGCCATGATATTTTAAATTGCATTCAACTATAAATTGACGGGTATTGAAATATTCACGATAACTTCGCGACAAAATCTGACAGACATTATCAGATCAATGAAACTATCTGAAACAGTGGCCCGTTCACCGCGAATTTTTGAAGTTGAACCGCGTGAAAGAGCCACTAGTGCCACGTCAGCAATTAGCCCCTGTAGCGTCTCGACGTGGATGATCTTTAATTAAACAATTACAGCTAAATCGAGCGGAATTTCCAGCGTTGAGCCCGCATGCTCGTTAAAGAACCATACGTGTGTTCCACCTACGGTTAAGGTGGCCGCGAGTAACAAGCGTGTGTAACCTTTGATCAGGTACCACGTGGACCCACATATCTCGATCCAGGGAATTGTGAGTCACGGGAGGAGGCCGAATTTAGATCCGTGATAAAGTCAATTCCACCGCGACCCTGTCTACGTTTAATTCTCCTGCAGCCGTTCCCCGCTTTTAATGTGAATTGACGCGTTCAATCAACAACGAGCACACCGAGTTCGCCCGTTGTACCTTCGCGGAGAACCAGAAGATATCATGCCGGTAATAAATCTCTCGCTCGGAGTCGTTGGATAAATTTCTGGAAACCAATCGAGCCCCCTTTAAGCTCTAACAGAGGCGTTCTGTGTGAAATAGAACGAAGAAACGATGTTAGTTCGTAAATGACGGTTCGTAAAAAGTGCAGGTTTCACGAACGGACGATAGAGATAATAAAGCCGTAGGTTTCGTGTTCCGAATAGTGGATTTTAATAGGTTCTCAAGTGTCAAACTTTACCAAACTTTTTCCACCCCCGGTTTCTATATTACATTTCTGTTTCTGTATTTCGAGTTAGAAAATTCTCGGCTTTCCATGTTTCGTTCTCCATTTGACAGTGGCAAGCTGATTTTCGAGCGGGCCAATACATCTTCCGGCAAATTATAATTACATTATTGAGCGCCCAAATTCTTCCTGCCCGGTTTCTTATCGTATACATATGTGCCCGCCACGCACATGTCCAGCCGCTATGTACCCCGATCGTTTGTTTATGAAAGAGAATGCACATCACAACAAGGTGTTCGGTGCAACGTTTATGGTCGGTGATAATTTTTATTTACGGCGGGCGGGCCTCACCTTCGCCGAGTTTCGGTCCGCCGATAGCGCTATCGTTTCATTCCTTTCCCCCCCCCCCCTTTTCTTTTCATTTGATTTCCTTCGTCGGCCACAACATCCTTTCATCCGCTCTCTTATTTTAACCGGGCAACTCGATCTTACGCGTACGCGCTCCGTTTTTCTATCCCGTTTCGAGCATAAAGCTGCCTAGGTCCGTCGTTGGTGAACTCCTCGTTCCTTCTACCGCGTACACACGATCGTAATTAGTGGATCTATTTTTACTGGAACATTTAACTGCCTTAACAACCTCAGTTGACAGGAGGGAGAAGGGGGGCCAATAAAAGTAAATAAAATTAGATATGGTAAGCTAAGTAGAACAAGTACGCACGATCGATCTAATTGTTAGCTAAGTTGACGCGCGATGCGTTCGAAATGAAATTCTTGTGAATCGAAATATTTTTGTCACGATAGATAGCCGTTGCGGTAGAAAATCTGTGGTTTGACAGTGAAACAAAGCGATGGAATCTCGGGAGCGCCGCTGTATTCCTATTCACTTTGGATACAAAGTATCAAAAGGTACAGCCCCTCGAACGCACTTAAGTTTGCCGACAGATATTGATTTTCGTGAGGTCAAACACGGGCCAATAGTGAGTCCGAATTCACCGCGACCAAGACTTATATACCGTCTCATTGTCGTGTCTATTTATCGTGGACCGTGTACAGTGCTGGGAAAATCCATCGGCGAGCTGATTTGAATGCACAACTTTTCAATCATGCCCGTTGTCGGGCGAGCTTTGCGAAATTGACAAATCCAACGTGATTCGCCAGAACTACATTTCCTAAAAACGAGAGTTACGTACTTCCATATTACTCGAAGCAATTAAACAATAATTAAGTGCACAGCGGTATCAAAAATTTGCGCTCGCCTCTTTTTAGCAACGTAATTTCGAAAGCAATTCAAATACAATTGCGCAGCTCTCGCGTGAAACGACTGTTATCCTTCAAATTCGGAACGCGCGTTCTGAACGTAATTTATTAATTCAAACGTAAGCTCCGCCGCAAACATGTCGAATCTGAATAGAAGTTTCGATGGTTAGCCCCGCTATTTAATAACGACAGATGTTACCGATTATCAACGATAAGAAGATTTACTCCCTTCCCATCCACTTTCTACAAATCGAGCGTTCATCGACACCAATTCAAATCCACAGTAATCGAACGACAAATATTCCGCTTCCGTTGCATTGTCTTCGCGATCTAAACGTTCGCCACAAATCCGTCCAGATCACGCGTCGCTGCGTCCAATCGTCTCCCGCGACCCCTGTCTAAAAAATCTGGCGAATAAGCTCAGGTCGAAATACCTCCATCCCCCATCGCCCTGCCAAAAGGAGAAAAGAAAAATCAATTTCCAAATCTCGTCTACGACCCCGCATCGTGCCACGCGGGCCAACGCCTGGAAATAAAACAAAACCGAAGGAACAGTAATTGACCGTACCTGTAGTCTCGCGACGAGACACGGCGATGGCAGGGATGAAAGGGGGGGGGGGCGAGGGGGTCGAGGGGTGGAGGAAAAGCGGCAGGAGGGTGGTCGACGATGCTCTCTCAGTCAAACACGGGAAAAAATACAGGGCAACCGAATGAATGAATGGCTTCCAATCTGTTCCATCCCTTTGTTGGAGCGGCTCGTGCCGCGTGTGCAAATCTACCCTCCTCGCCGTCCCAACGTTTCTTCTCTTTCCCCTTGCTTTCTGTCCACCCCCTTGCGCGCACACGCCTCACACCTGAGCACAATGGGGACCCGATTTCACCCTCGTGCACCACCTTCCCATCAAGCGTGTTTAAATACTGACGTGCGCCGTAATATGTGCGTCTGGGCATGCCCGGTCGGTCGGTCTGTCTGTCTACCTCCGTTTCTGTGTACGCGTGTGCGCGAGCGTTTCACCCTCTTGCTGGGTGAACTCTCCCCCCCCCCCCACGCCCCTGGGTGACGTTGAGATACATCCCCCTTTTTCCTTCGTTCATCCGACTCGCATCTGATTTCACGTGACCGTAAACGGTCGAATGTGTGTCGGAATATGACTTTTGCCTGCGTCGTGATCCGCCTATGCTGAGGTTTAATCCTTTACTGTTTTCCTTTTTATCTGCTGGAGCTTTTGCGGAGACGAGAGGGCGGCTGGGTGGTTTCGTTGGCTCTGAGACACGTTACCGTTCTGCGGACTCGTCCGCGTCCGGTGTGAGATTTTAATTCGCGGAAATTATCCGGAGTCGGCCCCCTTAATCTCCCTCGGTCAATTTGTTCGATTCGATGTCGCTGTAACTGCTGGCACTCCGAAACAGTTGACCACCGCCTTTTAATTGTGTCAAAGGTGTCCCGACGAAGCGAGGCGCTACATTGTTACGCTAACTAAGTAACGCTAAGCCCTCTCAAGCACATATTTTTGAATTGTGCCGAACTGCGTTTGAGCAGTTCATCTCAACGCACAGTCAGGCATAATTCTTGTCCGCATTGGTTTGCTACGCCTCGTCGAACACAATTTTCAACTAAATACAGCAACGACGCCGTCTTCCCCGAATACCCAAACGCGTTCAAAATAATCGTGCAGCCCGAAGCCCGAATCACTCGCTCGCGACGCGTATTCGAATCCGAATTACGTCCGCCGCACGCTCGCGAAGTGCTCGTAATTAAAAGGGAAGAAGAAAAACCCTCGAGGACCGTTTCGATTCTGCTCGATACCGGGACGAAGCGCGCATATTAAAAGCCTTTTAACGTAACCGACTGTATTCGGGGTACTTTGGAGGCAGGGTTGAAACCACCCCGGCCGGATTCACCCTCCTGGCACAGTCCGGACGGTACGTGTGCCGATTCGTATGTACCTATGCACGCGTTTAGGGAACAGAGAGGGAACGATATCGAGGGGTCGACGGAGGGACGAGGAAAGAAAGTTCGTAGGGGTGGGTAGGGTGGTCCAGAAGGGGTGGGTAGGTTATGTTCTTTCCGCCTGCATGGCCGTCTATTCAAGTTATTGCATTACTGGCTTAGCTTTGCTACCCCCGTAGCTCGTGCGCGATGCGCAGCCACCCCATCGTCCATATCCAATATCCATCGACACCGTGGCTGCATTTTGCAGTGCGCACCTTCCCAGAACGCGTAACCGCAATCCCTTTAACCTTTTGTGCGCCGACTGGACGGTCTGGTCGATTCTCTGCGACGGAATCGGGAAACGACTGTTACACTTCGGGGGCGATTTGGAAAATGAAAAGGCGTGACGTTCGATAACGAGACACGGTTTCTTTTATTTATGGCGCGCTGCTTCTTTGTTGCTTCACGAGTTCCCCTTTTATTCATCATTTTCGTCGAATTACTTCGGCACCGTGGTTCTCGTTTCAAGTTCGGCCAGTTTAAATACTCTTTTTTCGGACGCCTTAGAGGATTCAATTTTTAAATCTATTGTGCATCTGTTCTTTCTAGCGCAATTAAGACACCGAAGTTCTAATCCTGCACGATAGAGACGTTTGTCTGTTTGCCGAGCTGGCCGTCGATTATGATTTGCTGGATCAATTTGATATTGCCGCGGGGGGGGGGGGGGCGGTTACTTTATTTATTCGCTATTAAGCTCGCGCGTTTTCCCCGAACGTTATTCAATTCATTATCACGGTATCGCCTGATAAACGCGGCCGGCCGAAAAATCAGAGGTCTCGCTGAGAAATGGCCACCGTTTCGCGAAATATCTGTCGGCAGGGCGTGGAGGCGCAAATCATTTCTGTAAATAGCAGTCGCTCGTGGATGCACATGCACGCGCTCGCATTTCATTACGTGAAACACGCCGAGCACGCCGCACACCTGAGACACGTGTCGTTTCTCGTCGCAGACGGGAACGGCGTGGAAATCGAAGACATTTCCCAGACGTTCCGGATCCTCCAAATATAGCGATCCCCGTTATTCCGTCAAATTACTGCGACCTATATATATATATATATATATATATAAAAGACAGAAAAAAATTGTTTCGCAATAAGTGAAACATTTAAGACGAGCGTAATATCGTAGCAGAGAAATCGAACAAATCGTGTACAGTGCATTGCTGACTAGTAAGTCAAATAAATCGAACGAACAATCGTACTTACTCGATTTTCACGAGAGAAACGGCAATCGACAGAAAAATAATTACAGCGAACGAAAATTCATCGCCGCGTTACGTCGAAACTAATCCTTTATGAAACTAATCAAGATTAATTCTATTGCCACCGATGAGCGCCGGTTGAAAGAGCATCGGCTGAACACCAGACACGCTAATACACCGCCGAACGATTCGAAACTACGGCGCAACACAAAGGGAATAATATTAATCCTGATGCGTTTCTGCGCTCGAATTACTGGCAGCATCGAAGGTCTACGTTTCTAGCCGGCGGCAGAGCAGCGGGAAGTTATCGATAGATGCCACATATGGGAGGAAATGCGATAAAATTAGCGGAGGGAAAGTGATGGAACGCTGGAATCCAGGTTTATCGCGATACGCGTACCCGTGATTCGTCACGTATCAACGGAAAATCTATTCTGCGACGTGGATCCGTTCGAACGCGATAATACACGGCCGTTGCAACGAGGCTAATGGGCAGATTTATGACTACTTCGTACCTCGTTTACGTACCCTTTCAATTACAGCGTTTCCGAGCACCTTTGACTACGGTAGAATCCCATGGCACACCGATTGCGGACACGTGGTCGCAACGTTGCTCCGTAATTTATGGGAGGAATTATGAAAGGACTGTAAAAAAAAAAAGGTATTCAAAATATTAGTTATGGGCTGTTTGTCAATAGTTGGAATTGTTTTACGGAAAGTTCAAGTCGTGTATTGCAAATATTATAATATACTGATCGAGGGTTTTCCGATAAAAAAGTTGTATCTGTCCGGAATATATCAATTGCCCATTTTTGGGTCGGAGAATTTAGTATGGAAGGAACGGTTATTTATAAATAAGCTTCGCGGTTTAATAATAATAAAGAATTTTTGTTTTCAATTCGTTTTGTCTGCCCTTCGTCTACTAGGGTAGACGGGTTTAATATGAATCTGATTTCCGTAGCGAAGTGATCGATTTGTTATTTTGCAGACTCGTGCGAATGTTGCATTATGGCCTCCGCGCAATTTGTTTACTCGTGAAAACGTGAAATTTCGGAACGTCAACGTCGCGGCCCGGACGAAACGGAATTAACACGTGCGAAACGCGTTCCCTGAGTCTACGTGTGCACGTCGGGACTAGTAACACGTGACCCGGATAATTTTGATATGTTGCCGAAATGTCGATAAAACGTCGATGACAAATCAGTGGTAGATAATAATTACATGGCCGTGGACACGTCAGAATGGTAATACGTATCGACTACATCCCAGACCTCGAAATACAATAATGCAACCATGATTCGCCAAGTCTGCACTAAAACTACCGCGGTATACTGCTTACACAATTTAAGGGACGAAACAGAAAAACTAATCAACCGTAAAACTCCACAGAATTTCCATCGATTCCAAATATTCAGCCCGGACAGTACCGCTCCGAATGAGAAAATTTCCTTCGAAATGTTCAAACCGACGACAACCGACGAATTAACGAACCGCCCAAAGGAGCATATCCGGCTACTCAATCTCGTTCACGATTAAAAATCCAATACCCAGCCTGTCGATCTGCCAGATTGAGCAACCCCCTGCGTAACCCCCTCCCCCCACGCCCCGCTTCAAACGTACATACATATGTACGTGTATCCGCGCAATTCACTAACAAGTTCATTCTCCGTTCCTTGGACCATCTATCGTCGCAGAACAGGGACGACATTCGACCCCGAAGAGGAGACACGCGTCTAGGTGGGAGAGCGATTTCCTCGTGGGAACTGGCCGTGCACTCCGCGTTGAATTTATCGATGAGTCACACGTGCGATCTCGCATCGCCACGTTTTTGCAGAATCGTTCCGCCTAAGGGGAAGCCGCGATGGTTGGTGGCGGCCCTTTTGCGAGCACACACACGTCCATATACCTAGGACCATAAAATCTGGCCCGCATAAGGGCAGCCAGAGAGACAGAAAGAGACGAAACAGAGACGAGTGGAAGGTGCACAGCTCTCTCCGGGGCCCCCGGGCTGTCGCCCATATGGCGACCATCGTTATTGCCGTGCTGGTCCATAGGTAAACTACGCGAGCAAGCACACACTTTTGTGCTTTTTGTCCCTACCGAGGGAAGGAGAGGGAAAGGAGAGGGAAAGGAGAGAGAACGTGCTCACTCTCGTACCACGTTTGCTGCACCACCTTCCCCGCGGTACACGACCTCGTCGCCGGGACCTCTGGTCCGCAACATTCTGCTCGACATGGGGCTGACGAGCCTCGACAATGGGCGGTTGTTTCTGTCCTGTTGAGAGGAAACAGTCTTCCGGGGGAGGTAGAAACCTGAAGGACTCTCGTTTTGCGGGACAATTTTTCTACCGGTCGACCGCGAGCTTGGCGTGACGCGCGGGCCGTAAAGTTTCGCCGAAGTTCGTTCAGGTAGTTCGAGCAGCGATCGTTAGTGGAAATTTAAGTTGCGATCGGCGCGAATCCATTGGCAGTCGAACCGAGATCAATAAGGTTTTTAATTAAATTACTTGGAAGGGAACATGTACTGATTTATCTTTGAATTAGAAAACTCATGCTCGTGGAAAGCTGGACTTACACCGATTCGCTTCCGAGCCCTTCATTTGTGCATAGCTTGTTCTATGAGAGAATGTGTAATTATCAAATAAGGGAGATATCCAATTTTTATGTAATAATTTCTCGAACGCTCGATTTACTTCCAAACAGCGTTTCACAACCATCACTCTCCGCTTGTCAAAAACAAAGAACTCTCTTGTATTCTTCACTAATCAAGATTATATTACATTCGCGGTTCTCCAATTCTGAATCTTCCATCGATAAGCCCCGCTGCCTCCTCTCCTTCGCGCTCATCGGGGAACTTTTTCCCCCTATAAACGCGTCGGGACGATCCTCCTCTGATCGGGGCTCCTCCTTGCTTCTGACAGGCAAAAAAATTCTGTATACTCGATATCTTGCATCGTGGTGGAGTCGATAGCGGCTCGACGGGGCCGGCTATAGCCGTCCGAAAGGAGAAGGATGAAGCCGTGCCGCGACGTAGTCGAAATAAAAGGAAAGAAACACGGCAGCATGGGCGTGAACCGAGGTCGAGTTGTTAATATGTCGCTCTTTATGGGCTGACAGGTTATACAGAGTAACCTGGCCACGCGGTTGCACGTTACTGCAAAAGGGCCACTACGTGAAAGACGATCTGGTTGCTGTTAGTCAGCTTCGAATTGCACGGGGGAGCTAAATGTCCCTTATTTCAAAATATTGTTGGGGCAAGACGAAATTAGGCGGATTCGAGGAAGCTGGAAAACTCGTGGAATCGCCTCGAAAGCTGTTCTGTCCCGTTGGAACGGTGGAAATCGAACATTGTAATCGGTGAAGTATCCCAAGGTGTTTGTCGGCGAGAATTAAATATCGCGAATGTATTGGGGAACATTTCCCTGAGAGCCACTCGGTGTCTGAAGTCCGGAAACTCGTAATCGCCGCCGAAAAACATTGTACATAGTAAACGCACTGATACGCGCTAGTCGAAACGTCGAGAATGACAAAATAAAAGCGCCCCGTTACTTGTCACAATTTACCACCCGCCGTGCGAACGCTATTTTCAATAACATTCGTATCAGTGAATCATCATAATATTCGATGCATATCAGACGGTGTATACCGACCAGCGTCCGTTTCGCTTTAAGAAGGTACGTCGGTTTTTAATCAAGCTATTTACCTATCGGATATAATCATTTCTATCAACAGGATTTCTGTACGACGGTAAACACGTCCACCGACGCACCGTGACCGATTGGCCAAGTTGTAAAGTACAAGGGAAACGCACGGTAGCCAAGACTTGTGCCTATCTTACTTTGCAAGCGGCACTCTCATGGCAAACAGAAATTCGAACGTAACAAATATTTGCCCGTTGGCCCCGATTACATTATACGGCCGCGCCGCTCAACTTTGTTCGTGCTCGGACATACTAGCCGTGACTTATCCATGACTCGTATTAAAAATGTTGGGGAGCATTGTATCGCCACGATAACGTATATATGTATATTAGTCCGCGTCGTGCTTATCGATTGCAACATTCTGACGTGTTCCCCCGCGGAACGTTGATTAACTATGTCGCAGGTGATTCTTGGTACCGGCTTCGTTTGTTCGACGCCGTGGAAATAAAGTGGCGGTTCGGATAACGATTCGCGCGATAAAAATGGATAGAAAAAATGGCAGCGTTACCCGGAACCCGGTGATCAAGGGGATTATTTTTAATTAACATAGGGGTCTGTTGACGCGACGGGTTTCGCGTTTAGAAAAAAGTGGAAGTTCGGATAGCTCGATCGATTCTGTGGATCGTGACGGGGAGATAATGATCTCATTTGATCGTCGGTCACCGACGTTCGACGTTTCTATCGCTTCGATATTTTGGAAAATGGAGGATACCTTGGAAAGGAGCATCGCGAGCAACCTTTACTCCTAAAAAGAGAACTAGCATGGATTACTCAGCTCTAAAAAAAATAGTTCAATCGTGGATCGCTTGAATCAAGTCCGATACTACCGTGGGTAGAAGAATTTCGTTGAACGCGAGCCCCGAAGAGAAGAGGAGCCGCTGAAAAAACAAGCTGAACGAAAGGGGAAGGCAAGACGAAAGGTACAAGGCGACGATCGTGTTTCCCTCGAGTGCCTGACTTCTTATTTTCGTGCCTCCTAGAAACGGGAGAAGTTAAGACACTCGTCCCCAAGAGAAGCAAGAAGACAGACCGAGGCTAGCATGCATCCATGCCGGTCCCTTCGGTTTCACACCGTCTATACCTGATTAATCACGATCGGGAAGTTTGTCGAGGCGGCTCGTAGAGAAATGGCAGCCAGAGTAGCGCGCAGGGTAACGAGAGACGGAGAGAGAACGAGGGGGAGAGGCAGGAGAGTTTGAAGGACAGAGAATGGGAGAAGAGAACGCACAAGTGGCGCACACATGGTGCACAGTTGTTCGAGAGGTCAGGTTTTTGTCCACGAGCCTTCAGTTTTACAGATCCGGCCGAGTTTCTCTATGTCTCTATACCTATACATGTACAGGGTGATCCACGTAACGCGAGATTTCCATCCTCCCTTCGTCCCAGCGATTTACCACGGATCTGTTTCGATGAATCGAAAGATTGGACCGGTGCCAACGTGGATCGCCGCACGATTTCTGTGGCTGCAGCCTTGATGTACGGTTCCCTGAAGTTTGACGAAGGTGTCGAAGGTGTACGATCGAATTATAATACGGTGACCGATGGATGATTTCTTTCGTCCATCCTCTGCTCAATGTTGGCTCCGATATTGAGCATGCAGGCTTCGCAAACAGTTGCATGAATCACTTTGTACACAAGTGTAAGCGTATGTGCAACCGCCAGTCCCTATTCGTCCTGACAAATTGTCGAACCTTGTCGTTTGCCTTTCTTTTGTATAGGTGGAAGGGCTAAAGGTTGTAAGATACGGTGAAATTTGAGCGGTCTGGGGAAAAAACGTACGTTTTCCAGGAAAAACGATAAAGAACGTTGATTCCAGGTCAGAACGATAAGTCACTCTCGACGTTTCTTTAAATGAGAATAATTAACAGGGCGTTTACTTTAAAGCGCAAGGGAAAAGCCGGGCTGAACAAATATTTTTGAATAACGTACAAAATTGAACAAAATTAAAAGTCCCAAGTTAAATGAAGGAAAGCTCCGAAATTTAACAGAAACTAATCTCGACTCAATTTTATGCTTAGTTTATTGTTGAAACCGAATTATAATTTATTTGCGGACGCTTCTCGAGGGATAGTTCAGAATTTCTGATCAATTTCCACTCTGTGCATCATAGAAAATTCAGTCGTTTGCAATGAACTCATCGATGTATTGAACAGAGAAGCGAGGAGGCGAGCCATCGCATCAGTCATCCGTGAAAAACGGTAGCACAAAGACCCGAGCTATCTGAGCAAGAGGAAAACGCAATCTTTGGCAAAACACGATTGACCGACGGTCCCTGGAACAATAAGCGTACAAAGTAATGACTTGCTTTTCCATCCAGTTATTCCACATCGTCTGGCATTCCCGTTCCATTTCTGTCACCAGGAGATAGAAATCTGGTCTAGTTTTTCATAAGAAACGGTGACTAAATGAACGCAGAAAAACTCTTTGAAAAAAAAAAGAAGGAAAAGAAGAGTTACCTCAAACCAGATCGGATTGAACAGAAGAAAAAGTTCGGTCCTCATCGGATGCTTGTTATCCCTATCGCCATTGATTAATATACAGCCCGAGATAAAAGCCCTGGTAGAAGATTTATACTCTCTAGTTAATAGGTATCAATCTTTGAGACGCGATAAGTCAGATAAACCTCGAACCCTGTTTCGAGTACTGCTTGAAAAAAGCCAACATCTCGAGACTTAACGTAGAAAGAAAGGTGTGCTCCGAAAATGTAATCTCGCCGAGCAATAAAGCCCAAAGGAAATATCGATAAGGGATCATTATTCTTCCAAGTTCTTCTGAGCCGCTCTTCTGAACGTCTATACCTTCCTCCATAATTCAAAACTGTAAAAGTGATCGAACGCATGCACGAAGAAAAAGCGAACTCGAAACGAAGCGCGCAGGCGACTTATCTTCGCGCATATACAGAGATCGGACACATCGTACCTACGCCCGGTGAATCACTGCGCTATTGTCCGAATGGGGAGGAAGAGAGAGATGAAAAAAAAAAAGAACAGGGTGAAAAGATAGGCAAGAACGCATGTAGTCGGTCGCGTTCGCAGAGTCTAGCCGGCTACAGCGAAGATAAAGAAACACGGTTGCGAATCACGCCGCGGTGGCGCCTAATGGGCGGCAACAAAAAGGGACACGGTGTGGTCACCACACCGCACCGGCATCAGGGATTTCCCCTACGGAGGAGACATGTTTCTCCCCACCACATCGCCGGCTGGACTCCCACTCGATTAAAGTCGGCCGAGTTCGGACAAGCTCGGTGATCTCCGCGTCATTGCTGGACCCGCTACGCCGGAGATCGCGCAGTGCTGTATAAACGAAGGGAAATCTCCCCACCACACGAGTACTACTTTCACCTTTCAACGAAATATTTTACGCTATCAATTGAAGTAAAAGGGGGAACAAGTTTGCGATAAACGAAAGGGATTTAGTTTAGGAACATTTGTAATTCTGTTGGTGTATGCGTATAGAAAAATGTTTTTCTAATCTATTTCAGACGGGCATATAGAATCGAGTGGAGAATGAGGTGAATTTTTTATGACGCGAAGGATATTGTTCAGGCTGGTAGAATGAGAAGATTCAACTGGTGAGATACCAAGAAATTCTACACCTACAGATGAGACCTTTGGGAGAGAGGGTCGGCAGCTATTGGCACTAATTGCCAGTACTCGTTGGATGGAGATGGTCTGACTATGCTTTCACTGGGATGTAAGTCTGACTTTAAACGATCATAGTCAGACGCCTCTCGTTTAATACTTGAACAGGAGAAAATTGTGTACAGCAATCATGCTTTTGCACCAACGTATATTGTACCGATTAATGTTGGATCTTTATATTTTTTCTACGCCTCAATCATTCAATAATATACTATCAAATTATTAGCGAAATTTGATCCAAAAAAATGTAAGTTCTGTTTATCTTCGAGTAATGAAAAAAAAAAGTTAATCGTTCATTGAGAACAATTTTCAAAGGCCGTTCCAATCGTCGCCTGGAGCGCCAAGTACACGCGACACCTACATACATATATCTGTTTATTCTTCCATGCGACGCTAGACTGAAATAGACGTATGACCATCTCACAAATTAATTTCGCGGACAATTCTCTCCTCGTATGTGAATCAACGTTTATACTCATCAGAGAAGATTCTGCCGGGCGTTTCGCTCGCTTTCAAAACAACTAACGTGACGCTAAATAATTGCCGGACTTCTTGTAACTCGATCCGTGAATTCGCGCATGAGATAGATAGCTTGTCGAAACGCTATATAATAAACCTTTGATTCTGGAATAAAATAGTATATCCCCTACGAAATTCTCACGCCAATCGATTCGCACTACCTTCGAATTTAATTGGATTCAACAAGAGGAAATAAGCATTAATTGCAAATCGATCAATTAAAAAAGACAAGAAAAAGAGACCTCGTGGCTCTGGTCAGCGGACGCACATGCATGCGTATCTGGCTCTAAATAATCGCCGGATAGCTGACGGTTAAACGATGTAGCGTACCTCCCGTCTCTTTCGGACATTGTTTCGAAGCGGTCCTTCCCTTTCATTCAGTAATTCGCAGGCAGCTGCACACTAATAATAGTATCGGACACTGCCGCCACTGCTTTACCGTCTCTGCTTTCGTCGCGGCTGTACAGTACTTATATTAGTCGTCAATATCGTCGTTTTCGACGATATGCTACCTTGTCTCGCTGCGCTAGGTTGACTTTGCTTTCCTATGTCCTCTCTTTCTCGCGGCACCGCGTTCCTCCGCTGTTCGTTGGAAGCAAGCAGATAAATCGACAAATACAGTTTAGTATATTTGAACAAAGGTGATGTTCATTATGACTTATTTGTCTATCGTTAGATAATGTTTTTACTAGAAAGGAAACAAGTGAATGGAAAATTTTGCTGATACCGACATGTATGTATCGTAGATTGCACCGCGAACAAGAGATTCTTGCCCACTTTGTACGTATTACATACCTCAAAGCGGTGAAAAGTCAAGGGAATCGACTAAGATAACCGCACGCGTTACCAAACGTTATCTCGTTTCCCCTCCGAAAGAGTCCGTGGTATTTGAATGGTGGTTGCAAAATATGTCTATCGTGACATGCATAAACTCTGAATAATTAGATGTAACTACATACTTAACAAACTCAAAACTTACATATGGCACGGTCTTAAACTAAAAAAACAAAAAATATAACGCGGGGACATATGTTCTGTTTCCGTATAAAATCTTTTGTGGAAGCAGGTTGCCCTGTATGAAATTGCTGCGGGTATTTATTGGACGCGAATGTACTTCGCAGCAACAATTTCGTAGATTTACACAGCCTATCCGAGCGATATTTCAGTGACGTATATTCGGGAATGCGCATAGAACACGTGAAGAGGAAGCCATATAAAAGTAAATACAATATCGGAGCAGCACGCATCCTTCCTTTCGGCAGATAAATAACGAGGCAATCACGTCCGTGAGCCAATGAGCCGAAAGATACCAGGTTTCCGGTGAACGAGAATGCGGTACGATAAGAAACCGCGCCGCGGTCCATAAACTATATTAGTGAAAACAACACGACGCGACCATGTCTCCTCTGGCTATTCCCTTTGTGTCGTACTTGGCCCGAAACCGCGTACAATCGATAGCACGGGGTGCCGTAGGTGGTCTGGTACGCTCCTGACCTTGATTGCGGCCAACGCACACGCTGAGATGCGACGCAGGTAGGGGATGTGGCGACGACACGGGTAGACGAATATATAGTACGCACGAATCGCTCGAGGATAACATCTCGTAGCCCAGGGAAGGCTAGCAGACCTGTCGAGAGCGAGAGGAAGAGGAGGAGATGTAGAGAACATTGCGAAGTAGTGGGAGAGAAATGGCGGGGGGGTAAATTGGACCAGGAAGTGGGGGATTCCAGCGTGTCCGTCATAACGCATAGAGGGGAGAATAGGAGAACGGTTGGAACGGTGCACAGGAGAGGTAGAGTGGAGGGAAACAGCGGAGGGTGTTGGTAGTGGGGAAGGTCGAACAAGACAAGGGAGACGAAGAGAGAGAAGAAGCATGGGGGCGGTGGCTGCTCTGCTACGGCCGCCATCACCATCCGTCCCATCCTATAGTAAACTCCGAAGCAGCAGTCCCCAATCTGTCTCCATGTGTGTTAGTTAGGACCGTGTTTTACCGGTGCTTGCTACTCTAAGCTGGTAGTAACACCGACATTTCTGCCTTGCCCGCTCTCTGCGATGCCCTAGCATCAGCTCCCGATACCGTCGCACTTCCCTCGTTCCTTTCTTCTCTCCGTCTTTTTCCCGCTATTCTTTCCCTCCGGTCTTTCTCCTTAAGTGTGTGCTTTTGCCTCTGTGCGTGCGAAAACGCATATGCGAATGAAAAGAATCGGTGGAAAAGGAGAAGGCGGCGGAGGAGGAGGCGACAGAAGAAGAGCAGCGTATCGCTTTCTGCACCTCTCGTTTCCAAGGATATAACCGGTGCGTGCTCTCTTCCCTTCGTTTCCAACGTCCCTCTAGTTTATCCCGGTTCACCAGCGAGTGTATAGTGTGATTATTTGGGAAGCGATCGGTGCATCGCACAACATCGTTCGTTCCTCGACGTCGGGAGGTCCTTCAAGAAGCGAGTGAGAAGAAGCAATCCGGCAGGAGATTCGTCAAAGAAGTTGTTTTTGTGCGGACGCGAATTAGAGACCACTTTCGGGACGTAAATAACGTGGAGCTGAACGTACGCGCTAGCAGGCTGTACTTTTGAACGCAAAAGAAGAAACAAAGTTTAATTACCCGCTTTTCCCCTGTCGAAGAATACTCCAAACCCTCGAGATTGTTGCAATCAGCCTCCAGCGTACACGACAGAACGGACGTCGAAGATCCAACGAAGTTGAGACGCGTCCCACCCAATCGGTCCTCTCGAATCATCGTTGTGGAATCGTCACTTATCGGACGAGGGGAACGAAGGAACGGACGAACTATCCGTGGACCTCAGCGCTGCCGCCCGCTGGAATTTCTCCTGTCGTCGCTGCACATAACCTCTCCCTCTTTCCCTCATCTCTTGATCGTTCTCTCTCTTTACCACCTATCACCTCTCTGTCCCTGTTATCGTTCCTATATCGCCTTCTCTGTCATCCTTGTCTTCAACGCTTGGCTCGTTCGCCTATTTCGCATCGAAGGGAAGAAACGTGATCAACATTCCCGTGTTTCGTTGAACTCATTGTGCGCGCAAGTGACACGGCCGCTTTTAATGATCGTGGCCGCGGAAAGTGTTCGCCGGTCGTGCTGCTCGTATGGTTGCCTGGTGAACCATTCAGCAGCGCGTGGATATCCGCAGACGAGAGTTGATCATCGGTGATCGAGACACCAACGGTGATACACGCTCGATTCCGGCGTCGCAGACCGCAGTCGGTTGTCATTGCACGTTGTCCTACAAGCGAACGAAAAAGAGAACGACAGGCGATAATGGGTACGCCGTACACTGGAACGTTGGTAGATGTGAAATAATATACACGAAGCTGTTGTCTCGAACGCACGCGACGCATCGTGCTCACAATTTTTCTCCATCGACTGATTAAACTATTGCACGAACGGTCTTGAAGGCCCGTAATTTCGTATCTATGCTCCCCGACGCGAGAACAGGCGGTTATCGTTACTTCGTACCGGCGGCGTATTTATCGAACGATACAACGAAGAATCGGGGAGCAAGAGTGCAACCATGCGTCGCTGTACCTTGAAACGTCACAGATCACGCTGGACGAACTCTTGAGTGAGATCACGAGACGCGCTGCGGCTGCCGAAGCATTCAACCTGGCGAAATCGTCGAAGAGACGCAAGACGTATCTTGGGGAGCACTGGCTGGCGCTCACACGAATATGAGCATGACTCTCGTCCGGAATACGTTTAAAGGTAAGAGTTCTGTGCTTTATAACCTATACGACGCGTGTTTCGTTTTTCGCGGCTCGTGATTGTCAATACTGCGCATACTCTGTTGCGGATATAATCTTTTGAGGAAATTAATAGTCACCATAGATAGAGGTTAACCCGTTACTTTGGGCAACGGGATAGCTTAAATAGGTTTGTCAATGCATTTATTTACATGCTAAAGGCAGTGTGTAAAAGAGTGATGGTTAAATATTGCACTTTGATCGTACAACTATATTTAGAAACGTAATGGTACGTGTACTACAAAATTTTTATGTTAGATTGTTGTTTGTAGATTTTTCTTTAGCGATGTTGTTGCTTCTTTAAAAATTCATAAACTAAAAAATTTTCACACGTGATTACAGTGGTTAAATTGTAAATATGCTCAGATTATGCGTGCGCGTTCACGAGCATAGACGAACGCGCCTTGCGTTTAACACACGCGTGCGATTCACGCATGCGCGTTGAACTCGTGAAAATTTAGCTTATTTTTGGTACCGTTAAATCGTGATACAAACGTTGATATATGCTATAGTAATCAAACCACTGAAACACATCAATTAAACACATCCCAATCTTCGCTGTATAACGCAATAACACTTTGTCCTTATTCTTACGAAATTCATCACGCGATAACGTTGATACACGTGCGCGAGTTCAAAGAAAGACGCAAAACAGATTGAAACACGTTGCCATCGATAAATTATATAAACTTATCCATTAATAAATAGAAAAATTCATGTCAACTTCGAGTTTAATGGGCCGTATGCTAAAGCGAGATCTTGTAAACAATTCGTAGAACACGTCGAAGAGACACGTTCGACGCGAAATCTCGGCGCGCCTGCACCTTAACCTTAACGTGGCGGTGACGGTGGCTCTTTCTCAGGCGGAAAGTATTTTTTACTTACCAAGATTTATTAGCTTTCGCAACTTTGCGTTGATTCGCAGACATTTTTTTTTATCGCTCACGAACGTACTGGCGTCGTGTCACCTAACGACGAACCCCGACGATTTTTCGTGATTCACGAACGGTGGAGTTTGCGTTCAGCTGAACTTTAGACCCGACACGTACTACTTTCGTGGCGCGGATGCGCGAAATGAATTCAGATGTGGCACTCTGTTCGCGATGGTAATTTCCTTTCGAATATTTTTCTTTGGTCCTGGTCTTTTCTTTGGATGTTCACTCTACAACCTATGTGGTATCGCGAGTTGCAAATGGAGCAATGTTTCGAGTGAGCAGTGGTGTTCATACCTTGTCCATAAGCGTAGACTTAAGGACACCTAAACTGTTGTATTTGTAAGAGAAACAATTAACAATTTTTTCATCAATTCTCGTTGCAATAAATAACTGTAGTTAACTGTAGTCAGTTAACTAAACCTCTATCTAATTTTCGGGCGTCCCATATCTTTCAGACAGTGGCTCGAATAATTTTCCTTCCTACAAGGAACTTCGATTCTGCATTCACTAAATTTTCAAACATTCAGTAAATTTTGACTGCGGGAATGTGGAATAGAATACTCAAATAATTATATGCTACTGCAACAAAGAACTCCAAGCTTCATGGGAACAAGGTTCCATTTAAACTTCCGCAGCGCCACTGACGTAGAACATTTTAAACATTTATTTCTAAAACAAAGATCTTTAACAACCTCTCCGCAACGTTGCTCTTGAATTTACCACACAATGCCCCTAAATTGCCACACAAACAATAATTTAATTAATCTAATGGCGCGTAATTAACGTGTCCGTATTTGACTCTATATAAAACATTGCTCGTCATAAATCAGGCTACGTTATCTGGGCCGCCCTCTCAAACTATTGGCAATGTGTTAAAATTTCATTCACCCGAAGTTCCACCGACATATGTACTCCAAACTTCTTCACGCATCGGCGTAGAACTGTCTACGAGAACAATAGTCGTCGCGACCGAAGACCATACGGTAGATCTTAAGCGGTGGAACCCAGAATTCGGGCACGCTCGTGGAAAAATTCTCCTCGGTCGCCGTGGCGTCTTGCCAATCAGTGAAACGTCAGAAGCGGAGTTTCCTTAGCGTCCTTACCAATTCACACAAGTTTACAAACGATATCGGTAATCAGACCAGCGTTCGCCTCGTTCGCCAGAAACGTAACTCGACACTCGGCGAGGCCAAGATCAGCGTTGCCGGCGTTCCATCGTGAATTAACGTGTCCCGATACAAGACGATTATCGAGCAAGCCGGCTTTGCGAGGGACGCCGTGCGAAAATATTTACCGATTCGTCGGGCGGAAACTCTATTTTTGAGGGCGTACGGAGTAGGAACGCGTGGTCGCGTCGCGTCTCGACGAAAGGATTCCTCGTTCCAGCGACGGCCATTCAATCGATTTTCCTGTTCCCCATGAATCGGTGCCGTAACTCGTTGTACTCTTCGCCAATCTGCCCTCGGGTAAATATTTACGCGCCGCGAATGACCAAACGGTCCGCGAGTATTTTACGAAATCCTGTCCTCGATTTTGTCTGTCAAATACTGAAAGGGCTGGTCTTCTTGGTTCTCTTGATATTCCCGGCACGTACGACTTTATATTCGTCTTCGTTAGAATTAATTTCTGTTGTTGGAACCTTCCGGTGAATTGTTTTTGGGGACTGGAAGATCGCGGAGTGGCTCGCGGGATCGATTCTGGAATTTCTGTTCGGTCCACGATTGCGTGACAATCTTCTCACCACGGAACGATCTGAAAGATCAATCCACACTTAAATCGTATATCGATCGCTTCGCGGGATTCAGCAGCTCTATGATCGGTGTTCGCGTCAGGAGGCTCGCCGAATTCTTTGACTCGTTTTCGCGGTACTCTTTTGTTTCGTGGCGCACGAAGAGTACATTGTTCTTGTCGACAGATAAGAAGCTCTTCCCCACATATAATACCGCGATGAATGACGCTACTGTATCGGCGGCAGCACGCGTCGTATGCAGTTCACTAAGTCATCCGTGCGCGTGCTCCTCATCCTTTTCTCTCTTCGCTTCCGTTATCTCCTGCCGCGGCCGGTTATCGTCGTGCCGTCTGTTTCAGTATTTTTCAACCGAAACGCGGACGAATAATCGAGTTGCACGCGCGAACCGTCGGCGTGATTGCGAAAATGTTCAGTTTCCGCTGCGAACAATGGCGAAGGAGAGAGATCGGCCGCATCGCGGGGGAAGCTGGAACGTTGTTGTTCTTTTTGGTGCTGTTCGCGACGAGGATGAAGATAGAACCGTTTGTTGAAATGAGTGCTTTCGAGATGGGGATAAGTTTGCCGAGTTAACGTCGCGTTATCTTGAAACAGGAGATCGCTCGCAGAATTTCTTTTTTGCATTTAAATCGAAGCAGGATCTTCGGAATTTGAACGCACGGTTGTCTGCGCTACAGTTGAAAGATCACTGTGGAAAGGGCGATTGATGTGATTCTCTTGGCTACTGTTGATTATCAGAATTGGTTTAACAGGCGTGTTGTATCGTGGTCTCCAGGTTTACTAGCAACCGATGGAATCCTTAAAAGTTTGGAAGAAACAAATGACGAAGTACCGGGCTCGTAACTGAAAGGTCGAAAACGAAACTGAGATGCGCAACACTGTTTGTTATACGACTTGACTGGAAACCAAGGTTCATCGAAGTATTGGAAAATTTATAAAAATGAGCATGTTATCTCGCGGTATCGGAGAAAGTCTTCTTCTAGCATAGGATTATCCTTTTTCGCTACACTTTAAACACATTAAACTGTTTCACAAGACTTTAATATCCGAGCTTTCTTCATAATTAAATTTTGTTGCGAGAAACAGAAATAACTTACTGTTAGTGCATGAACTAAATTAGGTCTCTCTAATCATTTACGATAGCATATTCCATCGAGGCAGAACATAATGAAAATTCCGCACGATCAAATCGTTGGGGTTCAATTGACGCAATGAAATACACTTTTTGAAGAGCAAACGAGATTCTCGTTGGAACCACGAATTACATTGCACGAATATAATATAATAGAACCAGACGTAGTCATCTGGTTTCATTCGGGTTACACTAATTTTGGAATAATCGCGCGAAGCTTCAATTACATACAAATATCTTTAAGCGTTGCACGCTAAGTGCACGCACGGTTGCCCAGACTTGCAAAGTTCTCAAACACGACAAAAGAGTAATTAACTCCATTCGATGGCACGAGGTCGTCCCGGTGGCTGTACTTACTCGGTTGTTTCATTGTAGTTTCTATGTACCCTGATGCATTTCGCATCGCGTGCACATTAAACGAACCTTCGTTTAGTTTGTCTTTTTTTTACTCTCTTTCAAATGAATATCGGACTCCGCCTATCTTGGCAAACAACAGAATTGAAAGAGCAAACAATTTCTGCAAGAAAACGAAATAAATCATTTTCGTTAATTAATTGATTGCTTTCTTTGGATCCTCAAAGAAGTTGCGTTATTTCACCGAGTACAACAAAATTGTTTAACGCCTTAGCAACCTCGTTTAATCTGTGTTTAAATGAAACGCGACTCGAATCCCAATCTAAAATAGAGCATAGAATAGCGATGCACGTTGCGTGAATTTTCGCGGTAGTCGTGGATCGCCACTAACCGTGCCCCATCGAATTCATTCACGCTGTTACAATGTACAACGATAATGAAATGTGACGTAATTATTGTTCTCTCTTACCGATAGCCAAGTAACACTATCGTCTCACCCACATTCGGCTCGCTTACATCGCCCCTCTTTCGACCTGCTTCAATATCGTTCAAAATTTCCGATAGAAAATATAGAAAAGAATCCGCAATTCTTCTTTTAATTATTCGATATACAACTGTTATACGTAGCGTCCAATCGACAAAGAACTTCATACACCCCCGTGTGGGAGCAACATTTCCACCTCGCAGCATCAAAAAATCTATGCAAAAGTTAAAGGCAAGAGGATGCAAACAAGTGCATCAAATCCATCCGGGTTTTGCTCGAATAGCCTCGACATCCTCGTTTCTCGTACTCGACCAAATATTTCTGAACGAGTGATCGCAGCGACAGCCCATAATTGCAGGCAATAAACCATTGTTTTCTTGGCAAAGAGACCACCAGTCCAGTGAATCATCCGTGACCCGTTTTACACGATTTCGACTGGTCTCCCGTTCGCAGTACGTATTTGTCCCGTGATCCTCGACGATTATCTCGTCGAACAATCGGTATCGATATGCCACCGCACAGAACGGGGATAAAGAGATGAACCTCGGAACGATTCACGCGCGTTGATTCATCGGGAATTGTCTTGCCGTGGTGGTGTTCGGTATCTTGGATGAATAATCGCTGGCCAATAAATGGGCGGCGGTGAATTTTTATTGCCTCCACCTGAAACGTTCTCGATGCCATTCGTCGGCCTGGCTCGTTATTCCGATCCAATGGTGCCCATTAATTATCGCACCCTGGAAACAAGCTGTTCCTCTTCGAGCACCTTTGTTTCGATTGTAGCGATTCGTTGCAAGGAAGGTGGACCGACAATTACCGTGATGGTTCTCCGTTTGGAACGTGTGCGTTCTTTTTCCGTTTCTTTTTGCTTTTGTGGATAGGAGTGATTGGCGCTCGTTACGCGCGCAATTTTCGTTTCTCTTGGATTAATCGGCGAAGTTGATACGACCAATTGGTCGACATTTAGTCCACGACCAATTGGTGCACGCGTTCCATTGATTGGCCGGCGCGTACACATAATGCCGTGGAATAGCCGTGCCATTTGTGTTCAATCAGGAACGTTGCCGAAGATTTACCGCAATCGAAGCGTTCCTCTTAAACGTCGTTCGGAAACGGCTACTCCGCGGACGCTGTTTTATTTGCCAGTTGTGACTCTGATTCTCTGGCGCAGATTCCCCGCAACTCGCGGTAACCTTTAATCGCTTTTATCAGCAAAGGAGGTGACTTCCGTATGACGATACCTATGCATTTATCAGCTACCCGAAGGCGGGTAATAAAATAATTACGCGAATCAGCAACAAAACGATGCTCGCCGGCGAACTCGGCAGGCAATCCGCGTACCGTATTTCGTACGAAAATTCGGTGCCGCCATCGAAACCGAAACTCACGCCCAGAACAAGAAAGAGGATAGAAGGATCGCGGCAGGTGCCGGCAAAATGGTGCATCGTCTACCTAAGACCGCCTCAGAGCGGTACGCAGCGGAGCATAGCGGTGCACAGCCAGTGCAGATTGAAACTATCGTGCGCGTATATGTGTACACGCAATCGTGTCAGCCTTCCGCCAAACATTCTGTTCGACCATGCGTCAATAGAATAATCAAGGCCTGGGAACGCGTGTACGAATCGTTTCTGGCCGTAGCGTCGCCAGGAAAGTCGCCGAGAAGTGGTTTAAACGTTGTGGAAGATGGCGGCCGCGCCCCATCAGGCTCAATGACCTCCCCGACAAATCGTTTACTTCGCACGCGGTGGCGGCGTCAACTGGATCTTCGGCGCCGTGCGAACGCGCCTTTATGGCCTGCGATCCACGTTGCACAGAGTGACGTAAGCGGGCTTTTATCCTTTTTACTTCGGCCAAGGTGTTGCCCGTCCGACGTAAACGCGGGGGACCCCCCTTTTCTTTTTCGTTCCTCCGTCGTTTCACGGTTGTTCGACGAACCCGCCCACCGTGCGGGTTCTGTTTCTGGAGTCTCGTAACGTTTTCCGGTCCGACTGAATCGATCTCTTGGGATCCTTCGCCTTGCTCTCTCTCCCTCTCTCTCCCTCTGTCTCTCTCTCTCTCCTTTCCTTCGGCCCCTCTTTCATTCACGCGTACTCGTTGAAGCGTGGGGCGTTATGTAGTTCGTTTTTCGAGCAGCGAAATGATTTATATCTTGGTCAGGGTGAACTTTTCTTCTTTTGACTTTTCCTTTTGGGATTGTGTATCTTCGTTTTTTTTTGTTTTTTTTGTTTTTTGGAGGGGGATGGAGGTTTCTTGGTGTTCGTTAAGGGAGTGATTATTCGAGGGTTTTTTTTTTATTGCGCAATGTTCGTTCCTGGAACGGAGATGTTTCGGGGTATTTCGTGGACGATGATTGAGAAAGGATCGAGAACGTTGGCGGACAGAATTTTAACCCCTGTAACCCCGGTACCCGGGTGAACACTTTGCTTTAATATTTATTATTAGACCCCTATTCTTTGGATATTTTCATTGCAAGCTGGAAGTGTGAGCGAAGTGGCGACAGTAGCCGGGTATTAACATAAGGGTTAAATTTAACTTTCGAGTGTTTGGTAATTCACGATGGAGTTGTTATTCTTTGCGGTCCGCGATCGATTTAACGCTCTTTTTTTTTTTTTTTTTTTACGATAACGATTACGTCAAGCTCTCGCGGTTGCACAGTTGTGGTTGCTTCTGGGTCAAATAAGGAGTTCGTTACAACATCTTGGACACTGGATACACGCAATGATTAAAATTGTTATTGATCAAAAAATTCTGCCCCGCAAAAATGTATCCCACCTATTTAGTCGCGCGAATTTTTATATAGAATAGCAAGTAAAAATGATGATCGTTTCATTAAACCAGTGTCGCATCTTTGTATTTTTACGTGCTCGTGGGCAGACGATCGGCGGCGCTTTCCTCTGATAAATACCTCGAACGTGAACCACGTAACTGCGATCTTTAAAAATAGAAACAATGAGACACGCGGTTTAATGCAGACACTGGCACGTCGTCTAGAGAGAACGGCAGACAGTTTACCGAGGAATTGCGAGGTGAATTCACGTGATCGTTAGCCGATACACGTGTCTTTCCGCTAAATAATTATCACGACGAGCGTGACTCCTTCGAAGCATTCGGCGAAAACTCGCGTGGAAGCGCCTCCTTGCCACGTGACAAATTGCTTTCCCTTTAATTCACGATGGAGTGCCGAGTGAAACTCGGTCGGTCGCATTTATTTCGGGAAAATTCGTGCAAGGTTTACTCGGAAAACCTGAGGAAACTTGTAGTAAATTCCTCGCATTTCATTGGAGAATCGTTGCTGCGTTCCACCGAACGAATTAATATTACGGTCAACTAAATGAGACTAAATGAGACCGCGAATGAAAGCAATCGGCAGGAACGAATGGGCACTGTCGATTTTGTCAAGTCTATCGTTAATAACCGTTAGAAAGGTTGATACGAAAAAAAGTAATATAAACAACGAAGGGAAGGAAAAGCGACCGAAACGGTTTTGTGGAAGCCGTCGATTCTACTACAGGCTGGGAATAAGCATCGTTTCTCGCGTCGAAAATGTTGCACGCAGCGTCGATCCATGTTTTGCAACCAGCACCATTCTTAATGCTTCTTTACCGCGATAAGATAAATGATGCAGCAGTGCCATACAGCGACGGATCGTTTAGTATTTTGGTCGCGAAAAATTTGATAACGTTCGCTACCAGATGTTTCTCGTTTATTCGTTCATTCTTAGCATGCATCTCACTAAAATTCTTGCCATTCATTTGCGCGATCGTTCGGGATCACGAGACGCACGATTCCAGCGTGAAAAGATCCGCGCGCACTTTGCAAACTCGTTCGGCCAATATTTACCAGGAACTCGCCGGGCAAATAAGATTTCGCGCAGATCAACGATCCCAGACAACCTCGTCGGGAACTCGAATTTCTCGGAAGCTCTCTCGTGACAATTGACCTGGCGGACGAAAGCTGCCCACTTACGCAAAGTCGTACGCAATCGACACACCACTGCGCGTACTCCGCGCGATAATCTCAAGAAACGTGCGGCAGCGTCCCGAAGTTGCACCCCGTTTCCAGAACGTCGTCTCGACGAAACGTACGCAAAGGCAAAACCCGTAAATCTTTGGAACGACGCTCTCATAATTCAACGGTCGGTTATCGACAACGATATCCGGGAACACGGGAACGGCAACGAAAATAATTTCTCCGCGGCGAGGAGCACAATGAACGCGGCGAGAACGGGTAAAAACAATCCATCGATTTCCGCCTTTCAGCCGCGATCTTTGCCACCTTTCAGCGGCGAGTCGGATTCCCCGTTCTCAACAGGGACAGAGGGAACACGCGAATAAAAATAAAATACGCCGCGGGTCGCCGCGCCGTTTGCGGTTGTTCGGATCGGAGCGCGTGCCGCGATAAAAGATGTATTTCAGAGAGAAAAGGCTTTGGTATTCCTGGCCGGGAGCGGCGTAACGACGTCGTTAAAGCCGTTTACCTGCGTGCCAGCCGGCTCTATTTGCGATTCTTCTCCGCTAGCGATCGCCACGATTGTGCAAATAGCCGGGCCAATCGATGGCGAAACGTTTGCTCCGCTTGCACGGGGCTAACGGGGGACGAGCGTTTCCGTTTTCGGCCTTGCTCGATTATTAATGATCAATGCCATACGAAGGTGCACACACGTATATATAATCGATACAACCGATAGGGAAATTCGTGGCCGTTCGATTATCGCGAAATCGATGAAGTAGAACTTCCTGCAAATCGCCGGGAAAACATTATTGGCAATCGTGCCGATCGTCTCGCAGTCTCAGAATCGCATGAATCCGAGATTGCGCGATATTACTTACAATTTGCTAGGCCAGTTTCTGCATTCCACTGACGTCATTGGTGGCGCATCCTCTTCCCCCGAGGACAGCCGCCGTAAGATACGCATCTGCCAGCGGTCTCGATTGCTTCGACGGTCCACGCTCGAGATAACGTCCATCCGTCCTGGGTCGACTTATCCTGACCGTGCCGATAGGAGCATAACGCGTAGACGAATTTCAGGAACTCGAGCACGGTTCGTCTCGTTCGTCTTTTATCTGGACGGAGCGCGGAAGAAAGTTTTTGGACGGAAAGTTCCCGTTGCTTTCGCTTCACGTTCGCCGGCAAGGGGATTAATAATTGAACGACCGAAATTGAAAGGCTACGGGTCGTTGGAATTGTTTGGTAGCTTCCTCCGGCCTTTCGCGATTTCAACAGCGCGCTTCTGATGCGCCGTAGAAATAGAAACAATTTAGCGTGGCGCAACTCGAGAATATTATTTCGCCGATACTATTCTTATTATCACTGGCGCACCGTTAATTGATCTGTTCTACTGATGTTGACTAATTGATCTGATGCGGCATCTAAATTTCCAAGAACCAGGACAAAACGGGTAGGCTGTTAACCGCGGACTAGAATCTCCCTCGGTTCTGAGAAAAGAAATGATCGAACAATTCAATTCTCGCAATGAACGCAGCGCGGACGTTCCCGCGTCGAACAATTCGTGCGTCGATGTCGACGAAAGAAAAGGGACTCCGTCAAGAAAACGGTGCAAATGATGGAGTATAAAATTGACATTAACCAACGATAATCCACGAAGTTGCGGATTGTTGTTAGAGATAATGGGCACAGACTCTGAGTGGGCATTGACCCTGTCAATCATTCGCGACGAACGATGAAAAGTGTGTTAACCTCGCGGGTACACCTTTTATGCCCGATAAAAGGGTTGTTAGCGAAGTATCGCCATCGGTTTCGCGACGACCCGTGCATCGCGGGGATCTGTCCGTCGTTTTTCATGCACTTGTTCGCTATAATACGCGTACCATGTAATCGAGATCGTCAAACGGTACACACGTACAGAAGGAAGGCAGGAAAGGTCACGGCTCTGACCCATTTCGACGTTTTATCGGCCCAGAACGCGAGCAAAGTTCGCGTCTCGCGGTGCACGGAACGAGATTACATACGTGACTTCCGTTTTCCTCGTCTCTTGTTTTTCCATCGAACGCCCCGTGGCTCCCTTTGTGTTTTCTTTTCCCGGCGGGGTTCGTGGATTGCTGCGGAATTCGATCGGAATTGGAAGCATCTCGCCTCGTTTCGTTATTTTTCAGTAATATTCTTCGCCGCGTTAATTTAATTTTCCTTCCCCCTTCCTCTAATTCCTGCGCGCTGTTCTGTTATTTTTCTACCTTCTCATTTCTCACTTTATTCTCTGTATTTTTCTTCCTGAAAAATATTTCATCCCCTAAGCACGAGTGTAGTCCCAGACTGTTCGTGAAAGCGAAACGAAATTCTTAATCCATTGCGCGGTTATCATCGTTCACAATTTAATGATTAATATCGTTCGCGGAATCTTCTCTCCCTTTATCCACGTCTGACGTGGATCGATCAAAGATTTTTGTCGACCGACGTCCGAAAATTCTCGGGGATATATAGATCCATCGTTGACCTTCGCGGCAAGGAATGCTCGAACGTGATCGAACGATCCACTTGTGTAAACCAGCGAAAGTGTACGACGAGGCTGGCGAACGGTGAAATTTTATCTTGGCCGGCGATTTGCCAAATATCGAATGGCCGCTTGTACAACAATTTTCCTCCAACTCGAACGACACACTTTTCTGCCCTTCGTTTCTTTTCGTCTCACCTCCCCCGGGCCCGACGTCCCTCGACGATTGCCAAAGAAAATTCGTTCGACGCGCGGTTCACCGTGAAACGCGTAAGTAATTCGAGGATTATCAAAATCTTTTCCACCATTATCGTCCCGTTCGCAAACGAGGAAAAGTTGCACTTCCAAGAACCTCGCGGTGACGGATAAATAATTAATCGCCTCGCTCGATTCAACAGAGGCGCGCACTCGCGACGATATTATCCCGTTCAAAATTATCTACCGATTCGGGAATAGCCGTGGATCTTTCTTTGCCCCAAGAAACCGAATAGGTGAACCATCGATTCTCTCTCTTTCCGCCCGGGGAAATGAGAGTAATGGAAACGCGTCGCTCCGTTTCGCGTATGTACGCATGTACTTCGCGATGGAATAAATAATTGTCCGCGCGGTCGATTCTAATCAAAGGGCAATCGCGATAAACTGCGAGCTGCGCGACGAAATAATCGGGCTGGGATAAAAAAAAAATTTGCAGGACAGTGTACGCGTGTCGTTTGCCACTTCGAGCAGTGCACGGGACGTTCGCAAATTGTATGTTTATGAGCGTCGGCGTGAACGACGCAGAATATGTGGCTCCGTCCTCAATTGGTCACGTTCGCGAAGATGTTCGCGTTCCGCGTTTCACGCCGATCGTATCTTAAAGAGCGTCGCAAACAGCGTTCGATATCTTCCGAATTTTACCGACAGTGCATCCTTCGCCCGTCCGTTGTCGCCGCTCGTAAAGATTTCGTTCGCCAATATTCCTTTCGCTTTTCGCCCCGCTTTTCGATTCGCTGCAATCGTCGCCCGGCGAATCGATGTCGGGCATTATTTCGAGAACGGTTCCGTAGCGTAGCGGGGGCGAACATTTACCTCGCGCAAATCGGTCGAAAACAATTCCACTGCGGTTTACACGGAACCAGCACGATCGTTCGAGGGATCTACCATATTTCTTAGACCGCTCCATTGCTCTATTCCTTATCTGACCACGGTTGCTCCGCCCTATTGATAATTGTCGACTGAAAGGCCGACACTCCTTTCCTGAAACGTCTGCGAAAACAATCGCGTCGCATGGGGAAACCGAAAGATATAGGTAAAAGGCAAAACCCAATCAATTCTCCACAGCCAATCGCAAAGCTGACCGGCGACGCAGCTACCGGCTGCCAACCATCGCGGCATGAAAAATATATTCACGCGAAAATGGGAGACCGGTGCAGCGAACTTAAAAGGAGAAAACAAAAATCATAATCACACCCGTGACAAACTCTATCGCATGTATCCCACTACCAAACTAAATTCCACCGCGTTCAACGCAAAACTACCTCGCGGAAAAGAAAGAAAACAAAAAAAAAAAATCCACACCGCCTATAAATCCATCGCATCGCGTTCAAAAACCGTCCACCTAGCCGTTCTCAATTACGCGACGAAAAATCCGGACAAAAATCGTGGGCATCAAAATAGAGCAAAAAAAAAAAAAGATAGAAAAAAGAGAAGCAGCCATAAAACGGGAAACCCAATTGCAGCGAGGCCTCTTCCGAAACCCCCTGAAACGCAATCGCCCCGTAACAAACGCATATACGTATATAACCACCCACGCTACTCTATATCCCCTGTTATCTCGCGCGGTACAAGCGATGTATAGCGGAAAGATAAGGCAGAACGCGGCGGAAGATAGAGAGGGACGGTGAATAACGTAGTGGCGCACGTGTGTTTCAGGTTGCAGCGAGGACGAGGCAGCAGGTGTCGTGAACGCTGAGGTGGGCGGAGGTTGCGTGGCTGGGGCGCCAACCACAGGAAGTGCCGCTGGAGGTGGTAGCGGGACAGGTAGCGTGGCGTGCGGAGGCGGAGGCGGCGGAGGAACAGGAGCAGGAACAGGAGGTGGTGGACGCGGCGGCGGCGGCGAGGGCGGATCGACGAAACAGGGTGGCGAGAGGTGTCCACAGTGCGGCATCCTCTGTCGGGACGTCCACGTGCTTCAGCTCCATCTCGAGGATACGCACAAGACCTCGTACGCCATCGACAAGAACGATCTCAACGCTCAATTCCCCCAAGTGGTGAGTGAAACTAACGTCAAGGACGAGAGGACTCCATTGTTCCTCGTGTATTATCGATCATGCGCGGGGACCCGCCTGCGAGAGTACTCCTTTCTTGGCAGCGATGGATTTTTTTTCCCATTTTTCTTCCCTCGGTTTATTTCGTTCCTTTATTTTTGTTTCCCGCGGACGAAGGACGTTCCGCACATTTTATCGCGCAACTTTGTTATTGATTATCCGTTTGGCAATTGCGGCTAACTTTGATCGCGGTACTCCGGTTAACGCTGGGTCGGTTTATTTATTTTAGTGGGAGTGGATTTCCGGGGATTGTAGGGAAAGGAATGGAAAATAGTTTTTCGGATGTTTGAATGCGTGGGATTTTTAATGCCGATGCGACGCGTAGTTGAGGATAAATACAATTTTGTTTGTTGAAATATGCTTGCCGCGATAATCGGACGTAATGAATAGTTTGGTCTATAATCGCTGACGAGTAAAGGTAACGAATAGTGTACGCCGGAATTGTAGCGTACTCCCTTTTCTAAGCTGGCCGTTGAAAAATCATATTGTTTTGTTGCTGGAACGTAATATCGCAGAGGAGAGAGTGAATCATCGGTAAATTTATGTAAGACAGTATTAGCCGTCGCACCTGTGCGAAGAACCGAAACAGCTTATACTCGTGATTAAATATTGCGAACCTGTAATCGAGTTTTGTAACACTCCGTAAATTCCAGCTTCTCTTTGTTACCTTATGTAGTTCACGGCACTAACAGAAAAACCGCGGGCTGTGCGTACTTGAAGTAAAATAGGTTGACTCGCATTTTTCACGTGCCGGAGTACGCCTTTCTAGAATAAAGTGGTTCAAGAACAAAGAGATTTTAATTAGCATGAGGCCATCGTTTGAAAACTACACGCAATGACAGCCTTGAACGTAATCTTGTCCCCAGCTATGTTGCTGTTTCACTTTGTACTCGAAAGAAGCTATCGAATTTAACGAGGGGAAAAGAAACGTCGGAGAAAATTTCGTGTACCGAATTGCGTTCCCTCGTGGAATAGTAAACATAACATTGGGCATTATCTTTCTTTCTCCTCCGTAATGTTAACTCGTACGAAGGACGAAGATTCTATCGAGAATGAATGGATGATGCAATTCGATTAACTAATCGATGAATTCTGTTTTGTTTTCCAGTCCTGCAAGGTGTGCAGCAAGACTTTTGCAAACGTCTACCGACTCCAGAGGCACATGATCAGTCATGATGAGAGTGCCGTGCTTCGTAAGTTTAAGTGTCCCCATTGCGAGAAAGCCTTCAAGTTTAAGCATCACCTCAAGGTACTACGAGTGCACCCTTATTTTTCATTTCTCATTCGTACATCGTTATTTCTTTCCTTTGGTTTCTCTTCTAATAGTATCTCTATCACACGGCACTGCTTGATTCCATATAATTTGCGCCTGTAATGGATATGAATGAATTTTTCTAACTAGAATACTCTGTATGTGTTATAATTTCCTTTAAAAAAAAAAAAAAAAAAAAGAACAAAAAGAAAAAGCAAATCATACGTAGAATGCATCGATCAATATATTTCCATTCGAACGTTTATTCCTTGACTTTTACTTCTTAGATGTTAGTTACTATCTTTCTTCCTTCCTCTTTTCGTTACACATTTTAATTTCCGTTTTCGCACTCTGATTTTTGTGTCCAGGAGCACCTCCGTATTCACAGCGGTGAAAAGCCATTCCAATGCAACAACTGCGGCAAACGTTTCTCCCATTCGGGCTCGTATTCCAGTCACATGACCTCGAAGAAGTGCCTGATAGTGAACTTAAAGAAAACCAGGCACACGAATGTGAGCAACGTGGACCGCGGACCGAAGAAGGCGCAACAACCGCTGCCGCCAGGCCGTCGTGAGGTCGATCTGCTCGCCGCGAATAATAACACTTTCCTTCCTATCCTGCCGAAACTTTCGCCCTCGGATTATCAGGACATACAACGGGAAGGATCTGGTGAGAATCGATAACGCCGTTTCTATTTCGCCGCAATCGTTCTGCACGCGTCTGGAAAACTCTAACTCGCGAACCGAACCACATTCCATTCGAATCGAGTTTCCCAATCGATTTGGAAAAATTGAAATACGGGCTCCCTTTCGTTCGCGAGCGCCACACGTTGCGTTGCGGTCTTTTTCTCCACAAGATTTCGCTACCGTTTTGAGTCGCCTCGATGTACGATACAACGCAAACATTCATTATTAAAATTATACGTCGAACGACGAACGTGCCCAGTATCCTTCCTTTGCAAAATAGAATAAATTGAAACGTTCCAATTTGCAGCGTACGTAGTTTAGTTTATTTTCGCAACGCTTATCAAATAACCGACAATTTCCAAGAGACCCCGGCCACCCGAAACATTAATCGATCCTCGCGTCTCGATTTGCATGAAAGTAGCACCGCAAGCTTTCGGCGTCACGCGTGACAAAACCTACAGGGAATTGCCGGAATCCGCAATAAAAGAGAGCGATCCCCTTCCAGGTATTTACGATATGCCAACGCTGTTGCCTCAAATGATGGGCTTCGGCAGCTACTTCCTGCAGACGTCCCTGGGCAAAATCCTGAATCAGCTGCATTCCAAGAGATTGGACGAGGTAGCCGAGCAATTCGAGTCACATCGAGAGCTTATGAGCCCGTCGACGGCGGATTCCGAGGGAACGGAAGGCACAGAGGGCAAAGAGTCACCGGCACCGACCGACCCCCAGGGTTTGGACGCTGTTCGACGTATTTTAGAAACGGTGAACACCTCGGTCACGAAGCAACTGCTGGAGGCGAACGTAAGGAAACTGTCCACCTCGCCGGCAACGATGAAACGAGAGTTCGAGGAGGATTATCAAGTAAGATATTAATATTCGTATGGGTAATCGATGTTCGGAAGTGGCGTGAACCCACGACACGTGGGCGCGTTGTTGTAAAAGTTTCTCCGGATACTTCTGTTAGCCATGTGTTACTTTATTGGCTGAAACGGTCCTCGAGGTATCGTAAAGTAGCCGAGCAGGTACCATAAACGTGAATTGCCTTGACGGAGGTACAGGCTAGAAATAGGTGAGAAATTTCTGCGGCCATGTGCTGGATCGACCATGTCTGACGTTGTAATCTGTGTAGTATATAAAAAATTTAGACACTCGCTAGAATTACGGTTACCTGGCTTTACCTTAAGGATGCAATGAATTGAAACCTATATAATTGTTTTATAATTGCTAGAACTTGTCGATTAACGATAAACAAATGTTTGCAGGATCAGGACAGCGAAATGTCGAGCGAGATGACACATTGCCCGGACTGGTCAACTACGGATCAGTATGATTCCCAAAGCGAAGGTTTGGCGGCGAAGCTCGAGGATGTGAACCACCCAAGCGCGAGGTCGGGCTTCAAGAGAAAAGCTGAGGACAGCTCTTCGGCGGATTCGGAGGACGAGGAAGACGGTGCACAGAATCATAACGATAATGGGAGAAGAGTTAGGGCTAGATCGTTGATAGACGACGAGCAATTGGCTGTTCTCAAAGGTTACTATGCCATTAATCCTCGACCGAAGAAAGAGGAGATCATCATGATCGCCAATTACATCAATTTCCCCACTCGCGTCGTGCAGGTGCGTATTTTTATTTCCGCGGTGAAACATTTTGCACGCGAGTCTGTTATTAGAGGGCAAATAAAAATGGAGAGGAAATTGTTTAATATATTTATTGTGGTATGCAATCTATAAGGTTCGCTAGTCGAATGAAAATATATTTCTTAGTTGAGTAATCCCAAAAAATCATGGGACAGTATATATTTTACGGTCGAAGAGAAATTATTTTCACAATAATTTTGTTGGCGAAATTCTCTGCATTAGCAAGCTGGACGGTTTTGTTAGAAATATTAAGAATTTTGCAAGTACGTCGAGTATTGGCAGTTTGACGAAAGTTTAATTTAATTAATACAGGGAACATTTGTGCTAAAGATCGATTATTCAATGTTCAGGTTTGGTTCCAAAATTCTCGGGCGAGGGATCGACGAGAATCGAAGATACCGCCCCTAGTGCCGTTGGCGAATCCGATCACTCACACGGCGATCGAGCAACCCTTAGATCTGTCGAAGAAAGATGCTCTCACACAATCGTGCAAGGAAAACGACACTGTCTCTGCGAAGTATGTGTCGTCTCCAGTTGAACAAAAGAATAAAAATCCATCGAGTCATAATCAAGAGACGGAAGATCTAGAGGATTCGCCGCTCGTCATCGATGAGGAGGAGACCACCGATTCTGTAGAAACGAAGCGTACTCTGCCGACAGGGGGAGAAATTGTTCCAAAGGTAATAATGATAATAATATACTTCAAAGACTACAATTCACATACATCTACACTTTAATATTATTGTACTCATAAATATTATTGTGATGTTATAATTATATTCTCATTGCAAATTTTTCTATTCATCCGTTAATAGTATGTGCAGTTTAATTTAATAGTTGTGTTGTGATTGCAATTCTAAATAGAACAGACGATTGGATATTTTGTGCTGATGTGCATTTTGCTTGTAATATAACACGTTGGTTTTCGTTTTACAGAGTCAATCTCAGACAAACGTGAAAACCGAGAGTGAAAACGCGAGTCAACCAGAGGCACCGCCAGCGGCGGATGTCGAGCAGGGTGTCTACTTCTGTGATCGGTGTGACAAAACATTTTCCAAGCACAGTTCCCTAGCAAGACACAAATACGAACATTCCGGTACGTATTAAATCAATACAAAAACGATAAGTCGATTACACTTCGGAGAAAACTCAATGTCCCATTTAATTCATATAATACATATAATTTCTATAACACAGAAAAACAGTTAAATACCAATTAATAATATACTACCAATTAAACAATCGCCGGAATAGCATACAGCGGAAAAATGTACCGTGATGGAGAATTTTCAGCTCTGGGAATTCCATAGAAATCCGATCATAAATTATTTACCGTAAATCTGAACCATGTGTGCAATTTCCAAAGATCGTCTGAATGTCCACAGGGCAAAGGCCGTACAAATGCGTGGAGTGCACAAGGGCGTTCAAGCACAAGCACCATCTGACCGAACACAAGCGGCTACACAGCGGGGAAAAGCCCTTCCAGTGCTCCAAGTGCCTCAAGCGCTTCTCTCACTCCGGCTCCTACAGCCAACACATGAATCATCGTTTCTCTTACTGCAAACCGTATAGAGAATAGAAGTATTCCCGCTAGTTGAAAAAAACGAAGACTCGCTCGCTGGCTTAGTTAAGTATGTATGTACGGTCCTTTTCATTTCCTTCCAACGAACACGGGACTCGGCATTTATATAGCTGTTCGAAAGGAGCGTAACAAAGGTGATTAATACCTCGCGGTTCGAACGCGCGAGGATCACGTTAGAACGAGAATTTTTTCTTTTGTTTTTCCAAAACGAGATCTCTCGCGTCATAAATCGCGCAAAGACAAAATAAAACAAAATGCTGCGTGAAACGCGGTGAACAATAATTAAAAAATATATATATATATATATATATATATATATATATATATATTTAGCTGGGAATGTTCGAGAAATGTATATACGTAAATGAAACAGAGGTCTGGTTGAAATGGAGCGTCGTGTAATGCGCTGCGATTTCGTTGGATATGAACAATGAACGGGAAGAGCTTGAATAAGATGTGAATAATTAAACGATAAGGAAATCGCGGATGAGACCCGACGATCGCGACACTGTTCGAGCAACAAATGCTGAAACAGCCGTCGTCCAAGTGTCTCGTGAGTTTCTTCTCAAGTTCGTTTTCGCGCTTAAAGAATGAAGGGAAGTAGGAAGGTTGGAATGGTAAAAAGGTAAAAAGAAATGAATTTTCGCGACGACTCCAAGTCGACGAGTATGGAATAAAAGAAAAAAAAAAAATGAAACCAAACAATACGCAACGGTACCAAAAATGCATAATGCAATAATCTATTATATATTATATATAATATACATAATATTTTAGTATTTTTATTAACAAGATTATTATATATACCATGACAATAATAAGGAAACTAATTAACGTACAAATTTGTTAGCCACGTTCGCACGGGGCACGCGATGATAATACAGTCGCGAACGCGCAAACTGGCGAAGGGATATGGTGACGCGATTTAATACTTTCATTTCGAAGGGAAAGGGTTGTGCGTGTGCAATTGGATAAAATAATCATTACAAATTTCGACGTGTAAGTTATATAAGGAAGGGCAGTTACGTATACAAGTAATAAACGTAATTTCCTCGGTATTTTTTAGCAAATTTGCTCTCGCTAAACAGCTAGTTTACCAAAAATTAATTAATTATAGATCTTGATTTTCATGGAAGTAAGCTTACGTTCCTGAAACATCGATCAAACTTCTCTTTTTTTTATTAGTCGTTTTGCGTGTTAGTGTAATCATTTTACTCGCTAGATTTCTCGAAAATTAAACTTCGAAACATAAACGTTGATAACTAAAAAGCGTAAGGGAGAAGAAACAGTAATAGGCGCGCGCGTGCAATTGGATAAGAACGTGAAACCAAAGGAAAAGGTTCGAAAGGGTTAAAAGCATCGATGGAGGAGAATGTATTTTAATTTAAACCGCTAAAAACAAAACAACTGAGAGAGCTTAAACGCAAATTCCGATAAATCGACGAGAACCGAGACTAGAATCTCTGTCAGGCCATCACTTGCTGCGATCGAGTGATTTTTTTAAGCTCGATGCACGAGGTCCGGTCGAGTTACGATTTATTATACGTAGCGTCGAGGTGTTTCTGGGCCTTATCTGTCGGTGATCGATGCCATGACGAATAACTTTCGATCGTTGTGTACTTACTTTGAATTCCAAGTCGTCATATCGTCGGCATTCCCGTAATGTTACGTGTGAGATTCAATAAGCGCATTAACGCCTCCCACATTTTAACAGATCTCACGATAGATAATGAATTTTATTAGAAATTGTACATAAATTAGTTTTTACTCTCAGTTAATCGCATTCGTAATTATTCCAGTGTTCGGTATTTGTGTCTGTTTCTCGCGACTTAGATTCGAATCGTTTCCTTTCCTTCTTTGTTTCGCTTTCGTCTTCTTCTTAAGGTATTCGGATAAATATTCTACTTTAAGCGGTCTGTCGATTTTTTTTTTTACGAGTTGGTTACGAACAACAGAATTGTACAAAGTGAAATTATTATATTTATTACTTGAATCTCCACGTACCATCGTCATTCATACAGAGAAAGCAAAATGATTTAGAAGAAAGAAATGTATGCCTTAGACATTCCGTGAGGATCGACGCGTTACTCTTGTTTTTTTAGCTTTTCATAGATCCTAAAGTAATCAACATCATGGCTCTCGTACTTTTTGTGTTGAGCTCGCAGGATCCGTCGAAGATTTTGACAAAGTCTTAGCGAGCTCCTCAGTTTTCTGGCGCACGAAAGGGAAATGGCATCGTGAACCTTGCAATAAAAAATGAAAATTTAAAGAAAACGAAGAAAACGAACGTAAAAATGCAAAAAAAATCCCTTCACCGCGATCCGGGCCCCGATCATAAGCTCTAAGTATAATATTAAAATGCTTCCAATACTGTACTATTAAAACAGAAAAATATGATTATTACAACATTTTTATGATTTTATTCGTTCAGACGCGTAGGTAAGCGGTATACATTAATATATCTATATATATATTATCTACAGATCGATAATACTCGAGAATTGTATTTTATAACGGTTTATGCCTCTTTTTATTTACACGTACCACGAGTGACAAGTGATATATATATATTATATTATATTATATAAATATATATATTGTTATTGATAAAGATTGATAAAAAGAAAAGAAGGAAACGACGATTTATACGAGGATACACGGCAAACGAGTGTAACGTTTAAAGAGTCGTGCCAAAAAAGTAGTGTCGTGTTCGGCCGAGCGGGGCGTCACCGTTGCATTTCCTCCGCGTCTAGAAGCTCCGGTTATCCGCGACAGGCATCGTGTCCGTACTACGAAAAAATGGAAAGATCCAGATATGATGCTTATAATACTCATTTATTATAGTGTTAATAGTTAAGAAATATATTTTTATATTATTATAATATTACGACACGATATATTATATATTAATAGTACTAATCGATCGCCGCGGATCCGTGAACCCGCGACGAGTCTGTTCCTCGGCTGGTACAGATACGCGAGAATCGTCTATTTTTATTTTCTAGTTTTCAACATTCGATCATAAACGATTCAAATGTTCCTGTGCAATCGCTTTGTTATTTTTCTTCGTTATTTCTCGCCATTACGTTTCACGTTCTCTACTTTCCTTTTTGCTCGTTTCTGTTCGCATATGTCTTTCCTTTTTTTAAATAATGCTCTCCTGAACGTTCGATATACATGTATCAATTCATCGGCATTCCTTAAGTATTTTCATTTCCTATGATTTTCGTTTCTTTACGGAAGAAAATTCACTCGTATTAAGTTTCGTTTGCTATTGATTCGATTATTCGTATTCTAATGGTAGAAAAGCCTCGATTCTGTACTTTCGAATACTTTCACGACCAACGGGTTTAGGACATCAGGAAGCAAAAGCAGGAAACTTACGAAGACAATATTACATACGTATAAGTAACTAAATGAAGAATAAAAAAAAAAGATATATATAAATATAAATATATGGATATATGAATATAAATATAGATATATAAAGATAGAGATATCTGCTCTGATTCGGGAGTATTTGCAACCTGCTCGCCTCGATGTATGTATGTACGTACTATTAAATGACGCAGACTACCCAGTGCGTAATTTTTGCCAGCTTTCGCGTATCGGCATCGGTTATGTCTCCGTTATTTCCTAAACTATTACGCGGAAGCGAACAAAAAAAAAAATAAATAAACTAAAATTATAAAGTAAATAACTAAACAAATACTGATAAGAGCATTGAAGCAAACGAAAATACGAGAAAGCGGAGAGAGAAATACGAGGAAAAGAATATGAAAAAAAGAAAGAAGAAATTGTTAATAATTGTTGATGCAACGATTTAAGAAAAAAAAAAAAAAAAATTGAGCACCGTACGATGCCTTCCGTGAACGACCGAGCTTGCCTAGTTACCGAGAAATATAAAACATAGAAATTCAACGATTCGATCTCGAAATGAATTCTCTCGTCGAAAGTAATGTTATCCCCGCGATGCTTCTTTTGCCTATCAAGCAATTTCTTCCTCTATCATAGACAATAAAACATAAGTCGCGTAAAACGGTGTGCCATATAAACTAATAATATAGAGAATAGTGGATTACTTCGTAACGTTAGAACACTTTGAATACAGATACGGTGTGTATCAGTCGTAAACTTTGTTCCACGAAAATGTTACGAATTCCAACGGATGAGTATTGTGATTTTGCATGTGGCCAGAAGCACACGGGGATAATTAAATAAAAATGTTCGCTTTAAGCTACATATTATACTCGACGAACACTGGTGGTTATGATGCCATCGAGCTTTCCATGACTACGTTACATAAGCATCAGAGTCGTGCGTGTGTGTAAAGGCGTATGCGTGTATATTGCGTGTGTATTGCGTGTATATTGCGTGTATGTGCAACCAGAAAAATACTCGGAAAAAATACGGCAGGACAATAAAATACCGTTTCTCTTTTTTTTAGAACTTAGGAAAAGCGTAAGCATTAATTACAATAGTATATATATATATATATGTATGTATACTATTGTAATTAGACATCGTAAGTGTGAAAAGGAGGATGAATTTGCTAAATTACAGGCTCCTGCGTACACGTACTACACTTGCGTGTGGGTACGTGTGCGTACACGGCGTAACATGTATGTACATAGGTAATACACTTGTAAGGTTACATATAGTCGCCAGGAATAGCGATCCGGATGTTATATTGTAACAGTGAGCGTAATAAGCGGTAGATACTTGTGAGAACGGAAGGAGGAGAAAAGAAAAAAAAGATGAAAACCGGAAGGTTCCAGCTGCGTAGTGGTTGCAGTGCCTTCTCCGGGAAAAAATATGGCGGCGCACGCGCTGCTTGAAAGCGAGCGGTTGCAAAAGTGGCTCGAGAAGCAGATGCACTGTATACTATTTTAATTGTAACATTCAATGAAAATCTCTGGAGTGAAGTTTTCCTGATTGTTGTACAGCTTACTTTTGGAACTCGGTACATTTAAATTATTTAAATATAAGGGACACCAAGTAATTTCCTTCATTTGAAATGAATTTCAAAATGATACTCACTTTCCTGTAAGGAGTATGTATATTCTTCTAATTAGATCGCTCATCAATGTTATATATATGTAAAATGTGTAATTCTAAACGAAAGCGATCTTCTTTAAAAAAAAAAATGTTCGATCGTTGACAATGGGCATTCGATAATAGAGAAACAAATAAAAAATAAAATTTAAAAAAAAGGTGTATGATAGGTAATGCGTGCATCCTCGAAAGGATTGAACACTGCACGCACTACGCGGCTATTTACTGAGAAGCACGAATTGATAAATTCGGCTGGTTAAAACGAACGCGAAGCCGAACCTGTTGAACACTGCGGAAAGAAGAAGCAGAGAAAAGAAATGAAATTAAAAATAATGTATTGTGACGAAGTTCCATCCATAATAAAATAAATGAAAATATTATACAGTTAGGCCGACTTTTCCGCCAGTTCGTGCCTTTTTCTGCAGGGAGAGAGAGTGCAGTTTTGGAATCGATCTGAATGGTGTATGATATTGATGTACCGCCTGTTGATAGAGAAGGATGATAAGCGATAAGAAAGAAAGGATAAAAAGTTTAATGGTCGTCAACGATCGCAGTTACGAATAAATGGGCGGACAGGTTGGAAAGGATAATAGAATTAATTACGCGGATAGTTCGAACGAGATGCGTGTCCTGTAATGCATTACTCTGAAAGAACGTTACGTGCACGCCGATTATATTGTTTGATATGGAAGTAAACGTGTGACAACGGCGCTGAAACGAAGGAAAGAAAAAAAGAGGTGCGCGAGTAAGCAGTTCAAGCCGAGTGACATGAATGAAGGGAGAGTGTGTAAAAGAGCATATGTGTGCGCGAATGGAGGAGCAAACGGGAGGGAGAGCAAGAGAGAGAGAGAATTCTAGCAATTGTTGAACGTTCATTAAATTGTCCTCGTTTCACTATGTAATAAAGGCTATTTTACTTTGATATTGATGAAACATGTCTTCCCTAGCGCACTTTAAACCCTGGAACTTGAGAAACAAGAAATAGGTTTTGGACATAAATACTATTTACTTTAGAATTACCTATCTGCTGTCTGCATTGTGTGAAAGCAATTATCGTGTGCATTATCAACGGAATCAATAGAAATCGGACGAATACTGTTTGTACGCCGACAAGATATATGAATAGACAAATCACCTCATGAACTTTCGTGGACCAACGTGACTACCATCCCGACTTTGAAATGCAAAATATGAAAGGAAAGTACGAAAATTTGGTCTGTGGTTTGTACTTACTGTTAATACATTACCTACCGGGGATCGATAAATAGACTTTATACCCCGCAACCGGTAAATAATGCCATAATCTCGCAGTACGGTAACGGGGCTCGCCTACTTTAGCGACGAAGTTGCTTGTGCGCTTACGATAAAGTGGTCTTGTTGATAAATGACTGTCCAACTACGATTTCATCTCTCTTTGTGTCCACTGTGTCTCTCTATCGATCGACGAAATTAGTAGTCGTGGAATGAGAGTCGCGGATCAAGAAAGACCCCGTTACCGACTACTTGCAACCGTATAATATAAATGCGAGAGGACGCGTATAAAAGAAAGTATGAACAAATTTTGAGAACACGATCAAAATCGACTTTTATTGATAAAATTTATACATTGCTTGGTGCAACCATTCTTGTAATTAAATAACAGATTTAAAACTTTATCTTCGGCCTATCATATACTGTACATGGACAAACGAAATGGTTTCAATTTAGAGGAAGCTTCAGACACTGTATATCTACAGCATCTCCCTTATACCTGTTCAATTGACTCAGTAAATGTAACTTGGATTGCTTGCAGTAAGTGGTGTGCAATTCATACGAAGTGCATATATTTAACAATATAGGTTCCTGTAAACTTTTCAAGGGGTTCCTCGTGATCATACTTTCATACAAATGTACCGCTGCTTTCAATTGGCCTGTATATAAAAGGCAAACAGCCATATTATTAATTAACACAATATTTGATGGATCCAATGCTTCTGCAGCTTGGAAACATTTATACGCTTCTTGAAAAGAATTATGGGCTACTGCTAATAGTCCTCTGTCCATCAATTCTGTAGCAGTGGGGCCATTCTCTTGTTTACACGAATTAATTAAGAATTTCTCCGCCGCTGTAACGTCTCCTAAAAATAAGTGTAACCTGCCTATGCTGGCTTTCAATGCATCCATTTGTTCAGGATTCCAGTCGGCAGATTCGCACAGCATTTTCAAAACATCTATACCAAGAACATAATTTTTCATGCTAACTGCACAGTTAACAATAGATATAAGGACCCTAGATCTTCTTCCTTTCCATAATCGTAAAGCATCTTCCTGTTCTGCTGGGTTGATCTTAATCTTTGATCCATCTCCATTGAATCCTGCATCAAAGTTGACAATAATTTGCTTGACAGTCGCTAGAATCTTATAGAGATTGTGCAAAGCCTGTTTAGGCCTTCCACAGTAAAGCGGTATCTCAGCCAACAGCAATCTAAATGAAAAGGAAGCCATAGAGCCTGGCCTGGTACCGTAAAGCTCAGGATAAAAAGTGAAATACATGTCTGGCTTATCCAAATTATCAAACGATTTTGATTCGTTTTCTAAAATATCTATTTGCCTGAGCTTGGTCAATAAAGCCAGCCTTGTATACCATAATTGCAATGAATGCGGTGAATGTTTGCTCGGTTGGTTTATTTTACCATATCCTTGACCGTAGACCGCTAATAATGTTCCAGATAAATTTATTGCTGCTTTGTAACAACCAGCTTGTATTAATCTTCTTAAACCACGCTCGTCCTGCGTTACGTTAGAGGCTGTTAACATGTTCCTTTGTGTATCTTCATTGTCCCCTAAGAAGCGGGTAACAGCACTTTTTATTAAATTAGACATGTCTCCCTGAACCGCGAGGCCTGGCATCGTTAGATTTTCTCTGTCCAGAAAAGTAGTTCCCATAGTCGATGTGGCTACATTTCTTAAAATTTTTATTGTCTGTTCGGATGGTATCCATGTATCTCTATGTACATCATTCGTTCCACTATGGTCGAGACGTTCGTTATCGAGCAACGAGGTACCCCTTAAAAATTCGTTCGATTGATTGGATAGTAATTCGAAAACGTTCATACTACTGTCAGGACCTGCTGGTCCGTCGAAGAAGTCGTCTTTTTTAGGTGAAACGATTTCGTCGAAAATTGTACGAGATGCATTCTCAAAATAGCGACTAATGTCTGCCTCGGTTGTAACCTCTTCAGCGGTCGAGGATTTCTGTTCCGTTGAATCCTCATTCTTCTCGGCCATTCTATATTTAGCACGATATAGTTTCACTGGTAATCTATATACATTTATTTATATTGTTTAGAAATATTTGGAGGCATTGAAATGTAGGAAAAGTTAGATGTCAACTGTCAAAACCAGGTGGAGACATTTCTTCGGAAAGTATGTGAATACTAGAGCGTGATATTATGTGCGAAACTTTCCCTTTCAAATTATTGTTGTACTTACCACGGAAATGGAATGGTATTCCATTCTTTATAAGTCCTAGTAATATTGAATACAAAGTAGAGACATCAAACTCCAATTTATTTTTATTTATTTATTAATAAGAAATTTTACCCTGATAGATGTAAAATAAAAAACTAACATGTGAATAATACAGAATTATTAAGTTAAAGGAGATGTTAATATAATAATAGAACACTACCTCAAGTACAGTAAATAACATATATTGTAAGTAACCAGCGGCTCAAAAAACATGTTGTGTTGCGTATCTATTGTTGGGATATGGGTACACTTGTAAGATCGGGTGCCTGTGGAGCGGCGACCGCTCTGCTTGCGGAGAAACGCGGAAAATTCAAAGAAAATTTGAAGGCCAAGGAGCCGTATACATATATATGGCGTACATAGCTTTACGCGTGTGTAAACATAAAGTTGCAAACATAAAAAACTTAATCAGAACCCGCAGAAGTCCAGTAGCTACAACCCTGTGATCGTAGGTTCAGCTATAAGTACGGTCAGAACACGCAGAAATACAGTAGGTACAATACTAGATATTGCACTTTCCCCTATCATTCCCTTTTTTCCTTCATTCCCTTTTGTGCTTCATTCCCGGTTCTGTCTCATTTCCTTTTCTGCTTTAGCCCCGGAGAACCGATGGAAGGCGCTGTTGGCATCTGGGGCGGTATTTCTTTTGCACTGTCTACGCACAGCGGTATGTGGGGCTGTGATTGTGGTTCGACGTCTCAAAAGAAAGGGAAACCAGGAAGCTACACGATGAAAAATACCCCGCTGCTGTAACTACAGGCATTTACCCGTAAGAACAATTTTAATTATTTAATTGCTTATAACAAATGAACAGCACATGGCATAATTATCACATCTATTGCAGATGGTAGCTGATGCTCCCAGCTATAATGTATGTCCTCTAATCATTGATGTAGCTCGCCTTCAAGCCGAATTAATCGCATTTGTTTATAATTTCGTTAAACAAATTCAATTATCTCGGCTTCTGCTGGCCCGATTGTAATAAACAATGCCTCGAATGAAAGGTCTCGTTTCGAGGAACGATCTGTTCTTATTTTACAACAACCCTCCAGCCCTCGATCTACTCCTTTTCAAATAAACCTCTTTTCCTCTTATGCTTCTTGGTCCTCCCTTCTTTCTTTTTCCTCTAAATATTCCATAACATTTCTTCTCTCTCCTGCAACATTCTTACTAATATACTTTTTTGTGTGCGCAGGCAAGGAGTTAGGAACATTGACCGGCACTTCTCACCGTGCATAAAAGCAAGAAAGAAGAAAGAATAACTCTTGCCACAGACTTTAATTACAGTCTATTAGATTATACAAATAGCTTCTAACTATTAGCCCGTTAGTGTAATTTATAACAATTGTGTAATTAACTGTTATGGCATACCTAGTGTATGTTTTATTTGATATTCAACATACTCAGTAGAACTTATATATTCATTAGTTACGTTTACTACAAGTTGTACTGTCTATACTAAATATAAAATGAAAGATATAATAAATAATTTATATATGCACAAGTTACACGATTGTTGTAATTGATAGAAGATTTAGTTGTACGCTATATTGTAAATAGACATAAAAGAATAGTTCCTAAGTATTAGCATGTAAATTTGAACTACATTGTTTCTGTAACTTGTATCTTCATTAATTAATTTAAATAAATCTTTAATGAAAGGAATTCTACTGCTCTTGTTATTTTCAATCCTGAACAATCCTTGAAAACACCTAATTCCAGCTCCTTAAACAAGTACTACCGTGCTTGAACTTTAAATGCAAAGTTCATAAGCGGAGAGCTTGTCAAAATAGACCTCAACATTACTAAACATATTTAGCTTTACCGCCTTACCAAAATTCATCCAGGTTGCAAAGCAATGAATTCATCCAGGTTGCAAAGCAATGCCTAGCGAAAATGAAATACGGTTGCAAATAACACCCCGCGAAAACGCAACAAAGTTGTAACCAACGCCTCGGGAAAATATAAGACAGTTGCAAAAAACGCTTTAAAAAATGCAACAAAGTGGCAAACTCCTCATAAAAATGCAATTATGTTGCAAACAGAGCGTGGCGAAAACGCAACAAGGTTGCAAAAATTGTGTGGATTTTTTGCAACAATGTTGCCCAAAAATTTACAAGAAAGTTGCAAAAATTTTGTTTAGAAAATTTGCGAGAATGTTGCGCCAAATTTTGCAACAAAGTTGCACTGTTAGAGCTCAATTTGCAACTTTGTCGCAAAAATTTTTGGCGCAACATTGTTGCAAAATGTTTTCTCCAGAAATTATTTCAATTTGTTGCTAATTTTTCGCATCGTATTTGCAACATTGTTGCGTTTTCGTGAGGCGCGATTTGCAACATTGTTGCATTTTCTTAGGGCTCAATTTGTGACTTTGTTGCGTTTTCTTGAGACTCGATTTGCAACTGTGCATGATATGCGACGAGGTATTTGATATTAGCAATTCTAAGAAATTACGTCACGTTCCAGGAATTTCAGAGGGCTTAATGTTCTGTCCATCTGCCAACCAATTTTGCAAGAAGTGAAGACTTAGAGTTTGCTGCTTTCAAATTTAATGATGTGTAGGGCCATTTTTACAAGTTTCTCGCTTGAGGACTTGGCATTCCAAGTCCGTCCACGTTACTTCTTGTTTGAGGAAGTGGAATTAGGTCTTTTCAAGGATTGTTAAGGTGTGAAAATAAAGAGAGCAGTAGAATTCTTTACATTTAAAATTTATTTAAACTAATTAATGAAGATACAAGTGACAAACATGTTTTAATTCAATTTTACAAGCTAATACTTATAAACTATTCTTTGAAGGAATTTACAATATATCTTACAGATAAAACTTATATTAAAGTATACGTACTTTATACGCTGAAGCTTATTTTACATTACAACAATTGTGTAACTTGTGCATATATAAATTATTTATTATATCTTTCATTTTATATTTAGCACAGTCAGTACAATTTGTAGTAAAAGTAACTAAATTATATACAAGTTCTACTGAATATGCTGAATATAAAATAAAATATACACTAGGTATACCAAAACAGTTAATTACACAATTGTTATAAATTGAACTAACGGGCTAATAGTTACAAGCTATTTTTATAAACTAATTGACTATAACTAAAGCCTGTGGCAAGACTTATTCTTTCTTGTTTCTTGCATTTATACACGATGAGAAGAGCCAGTCAATGTTCGTTACTCTTTGCCTGCGCACACAAAAAAGTATATTAGTAAGTGTGTAGCAGGAGAGAGAAGAAATGTTATGGGATATATAGAGGAAAAAGAAAGAAGGGAGGGCCAAGAAGCCTAAGAGGAAAAGAGGTTTATTTGAAAGGAAGTGGATCGAGGGGTGGAGGGGCGTTCTAAAATAGGAACAGATCGTTCCTCGAATCGAGACCTTTATTTTGGGTCGTTGTTGATTAAACTTGGTTTAGTAGAACACGAGATAATTGAATTTGTTAACGAAATTATAAACAAAGGCAATCGCATATAGTTCCAACAACGGGGTATTGTTCATCGTGTAGCTTCTTGGTTTCCCTTTCATTTGTGACATCGTTGACGACAATCGGGCCAGCACAAGCCGAGATAATTTTTGTAAATTTTGTCGGTAACTATATGTCGATAACCGGACAAGTGGCGTCATCTCGCGTTTGAGGCCTTTTTCGCAGTTTGCCGCTCTTTCAAACCCGAATTTCTGTATTACATCGCTAATTTAAACAATTGCGTTTTTCTCGGCTTCTAGTGCATATTTTTTAGCCGGACTTGTCTTAATTTAAGGCTACGGACGGACAAGACACGATTTACAAATGCTCCATGCGCTGTTCAATTGTTCAATTGTCATAAACAATTGAAATATTTGTTTGAATATTACAGGGTAACTATACACGGGAACTATTCGAAACTAGAAAGAGATTGTTCTTTGAATCAAAACCCTTCAGTTTGAGATGTGGTTGATTAGAATCGGTCCAGTAGAACGCGAGATAATTGAATTTGTTTAAATAAATTATAAACAAATGCCATTATATCGACTTGCAGGCCACTTACATCAATGATAAGTGGACATAAATTAAAGCTGGAAGCCCAAGCTGCAATTTCCAATAGGTATTGAGAATATTCCATGAGCGGTTCATTTGTTATAAACAATTAAACAATTAAAATTGTTTTTACGTCCAACTGCATATATTGTATACTTGTAGTAGTACTTGTTTAAGTAATTGAAATTAGGTGGTTTCGAGGATTGTCAAACTGTGTAAATCACAATTATATTTTATTAACGATTTCATACGATATAAAAAATTAATATTATATTGCGGATAAATATTATGTATAACGGATTGATTTGTAATCACATTTGAAACCTTTGTATATGTTTTAAATTAACATCAGTATTATTGGTCGTATAATTTAGGTTGATGTGCGATCACAAACATGGATGTTCATGTTAGGCGCCAATATATTGTTAATATATAAATCTATCTATAAATACAAAATAAGCTGGAATATTAATAACGATAAAATAGTTATATTGTAGGTATTATAATTATATCTACGGTGTATAAAGTCATAAAATATATTTATAAGCTGCACGAACATTTTAGTAATGAAATTTTCCTTTTTTCCAAAGCAGCGTTTAAAGCTTAACATATATCACATTATATATAAAAATTGAACTACATGAAATACATTAACAATAAAGGAATATAATCTTCTTTCTTCAAAAATTTATCTTCAGCACACGATTCTTCTGCTGCTCGATACTGGACATATCGAAATATATCTCGTAGTAACTTTCACAGTGGTATTACATATAACTTTCTGCAGATTTTTATAAATTCAGATTACTACACTTTATAATCACGGTATATATAAAATACCGTTTATTTTTCAATACGGGTTCTGCCGTGGTGGAGCCTGCGGATTACCGCCATACCGTGGCAGAGTTGCATACCCTCCATAAGGAGTTGCAGGCATACCTTGATACGGATTATATCCTCCTGAAAATAAAATAGTCAATGTTTATAGGACACATTCTAGACCATCGTATAATACTCAAACATAATTACGTATTTTGTGTATCACCTTGCGTGGGATAAGGCATTGTTGCATACGGATTATAGGCTGCGGGCATAGGAGGAGCGATATATGCAGGATACGGTGTAGCAGGACCAGCTCCGTATGGTATAGGCATGCCACCTTGGAAATGTGTAGGGTACGGTAATGGTGCTGATCCAATTTGTTCAGCTGCAGGTTGACTTTGACCAGATGTTCCTAAACGATTTAAATGTTGCCTTTGTAGAGTATACTATGCGATATTATAAAAGCTCATACCATACCTCCGTGATGAGATGGAATATTAGGAGTTGTAACAGGACCAGTATGACTCAAGTTAGTCGTTAAATCTTTTAGCAATTCTTCTTTCTCAGTTTTTCGAGCGAAACAGAAATCTGATATTTTATTTTGGAAGACTACTAACAGCTGTAAAAAGACAATGGCAGATTGTAATTTTAATACGATATAATATCCGCAAAAATATTTAATCGATTATATCGATACTCACCTGCGTTAAGTCATTGTAAAATTTAGCACCCTCACTTAAGTTGCCTTTTAATTCTTTAAATGCATCGTGAGCAGCCGCTAGTTTACATAACATCGCTTCTCTTGAACTACCGCTACCAGATTGTTCGGCCGTGAATTGCATATGATACCTCTAAAATTAATTTACAAAATTATTTCATCGCAGAAAATATTCTATGCGGAAAGTATGTACTATAGCAAGGTTCAAGAATAGCTTATACACGTACTTGAATCTCTGCGGCCAATTGTTCTTGACGAGAAACGTTATCTCTCACTTGCTTTTGCAATGGTCCATATGTCTGTCCTATGTTCTCCACAGATAAGTTTGGTTCGTCGATTGCACCATCTTTAGCAAGCGCTGAGAAGAATGTTGCTTTCATATCGGTGACAGCAGATTTTAATTCCATTTCTATAACATCGCGTTCTGTTTTCAGCGCTTCAACCTTTAAAAACATTAATGCGATGCAATTCAAGTACAAGAATGGTATAAAACGTGTGTAAGTTTGTAGAAAAAATGTACATCTTCCATCAGCTTTCTAAGTTGGACAACAGTATTACTTTCTTGAACCGCCGATCCAGTCGGCACAGCATTGATTAAATCACTTTCATCCAAGCTAAGGATTTCCATGTTCGCCTTGTGACTTTCATATTTGTCGCGGACGATCTGCAAAACGTAATAGCGGTCTTAAAAAATTCCCTACGCAAATAAATGTCCGTACATATTTACCTTATCAGCCGATACAGCATTATTAATAATCTCACGATATTTCCTTAAAGTAATATTAAACTGCTCTGCTAAACGACTACTGGGTATTCTTGTCCAACGTTCTTTAAATTGCTCTCTCAACTGATCATCGGATGTCCGTTCTTCTTGGAGCATACGTTCACACTGTAAAAGTAGAACGATCAAAATTATCTTGGGAACACATCATAATTTGCATATCTATTTACCTCGTCCAATAGTTCTTTATTTCTTTGCAATAGCTCAGGCAATTCTTGCATGGAGTCTTCCAATGCATTGATTCCACCTGCATCTTTTACGTGTTGCGCTTTTTCCAAGACAGATTGTGGTAACTCGGTGCCACTTGTGTCTTCGATGGCTGCTGGTAAATTCAAGCTTGCTAGCATGCTATAAAATAGAATTATTTTGTATCAAGTAAATGTTTTAAACGATACGAAATTTATCATCATACCAATTTAGAACTTGTGTCATTTCACGCAATTTTGAAATTTCCGAATTAACCAATTCGTTACGGCGAACTTCGTAAGACGATAACGCTTGATGCACGCTAACAGGCAACAAATCAGCAAAGAGATCTAAAAGCATAAAACACAGAAGTGAATTATTGTACTGAAAGGGGAATTTTTAACACATATTATTGCTGCACGTAAAGCAACCTTTAAAGTTCGAGCTGAAAACTTCGGGCATCGTTATCAATTTAGCAACACTGGCTTTTCCAACTGGTTCCAAAGATTTTAGATCTGGTATTCTCTCGTGGTAAATAAAGTCGTTATCTTTTTTCACTTCTGCAAGATTCCTTTCGGCCCTGTTAGCATAATCTTGAAACAATCCAGGTTTATTCGAACGTTGTTGAGCAGCTTTAAATAACTTCACAGCATGCTAGAAATTTTATTTCATATAATGTTTTCGTATTTACGTACATAAATAAATAATTGGAATATATTTCGTCTATAAAATTTACCTCCAGTCGTGCTATTTCATCACCAATTGCTTTCTTATTTCTACATACTAATGATTGATAAAATTCCATCATGGCTCGATACCCAGCTTGCTTCCCTGCAATCTTTATTAATTCCCTTATGCACAATTATTGTACTCGTATATTTTTTGGCAATTTTCTTGCGCAATATAAAATTCTATGAACATACCAATGGAATCCACTCTTTGTCCCAAAATGCTCGAAAAATCTCCTTTTGGAATAACTTTAACGCATCTGCGTAGAGTTCTTCTGCCTGTGCAGCTAGTTTAGCAACAATTCCATCTTTCATAGTATCGTGTATAGCCTTATGTACAAATATTTCTTGAGCCTGCGCGAGCATTAAAGCAGATAATGCGCTTAATGTTTCTGGGCTAATGTCTGGCGTTGGTTCTTGTTGAATGGCCATCATAACATTCGATTTGAGATAATTGAAGATACCAGCAGATTGCTAAAATTTGCGCAATTAATTTACCGAAATATGTGTATAACTATATTCGTTTTATTAATACCCTTACTTGAAAGAGTTTCGCAGCCAATTTCAATCCATCGTCGCTGTCTAAAGACTGCGTCGCAGCGACTGAACTTTGCAAAGCAGCTATGTTAAACAACACGCACACTTTTTCGTACGCCAGTGTACTAATAGCTGAAAATAACATAGAGTATATTACATGTATCATTTCACACATATAATATAATATAAGACAGTATTATCAAAAACATAGCTGAAAGTACAGATGTAATCAATAACGGCTTTATCTTATCTTTCTTACCTATTCATGAATCAGACGAAAACAAGAGTAGTCTATATACTTGTACGAATAATGTAAAATACAGATATAAAGAAAAAGAGCTTACTCAGACTAAGTTTTCCGCCGAATATGGTACGATCGAAAGCATCTTTCCATTTAAATGGAATTTGTAGTTCATGGGCAGGTATTTTGCCTTCCAATGCACACAACTGATCATGGTAACTGAAAGGAGACAAATATTTTTATCTATTGGAAAAAGGTGTCACCGCTTAAGAATATGAAATCCTCACATATTACTAGAATGACAATGTATTGTAGGAAAATATCCTCACGTTCTTACATAATTGTATGAAAATTATGTGTAAAACGCAAACGCAATTGAAAGACACTTGTCAATGACACATCAATAATTTTTTTCAAACGAATTCTTATTAAATACAGATCATATAGCAGCGAATACAGTAAAAGGTATGAAAATCTTCGATTGCCCTCATAATTAAAATTGAAATATGTGTATAATAAGTCATTGAAACATGACTCATACCTGTATATAACCTCCAAGGAACTTTCATACTTCTCGAAAGCACGCCACAAAGCATTGTTTCTTAATTTACTAAAATCTGCGATCGCTTCTGTGTAATCCTTTTCATTGCTCCCATTACTGTACGTAGACTTAATAACGTTCGTAAGTGGTTTAATAACATCAACGTCAGATGGTTTTTTCAATGGTACCGCAATTAACTCAGCCATTTTGACGTACGACTGTTCAGCCATATCGTGGCTACCGTAATGAACGGAGATCCTGATTAAAGTTGAGAACACGCTTGCGTATACTCCCATTAGATGGCCATACCACCGACGAGAATAGGAATAGACAAGACATCGAATGTATTTTTTCCGCCCAAATTTCTGGGAGATCGGGTCTCATTACCATTTCGGTGTCACTCGCAACGTTACCAGCAGATTACAGAAAACGATGCTAAAATTAAATAACTCAACTCGTCAACTCGAGCCGAACCGAAGTGCATCACGCGACCGGACACCGTTGCTCATTTTTTCTACCGAAACGTTGCCCGAGAAATAGCTTTCCTGATCCCAGCACAAAGCATTTACATATGTTCACACAATCGCATGAATCCTGTCCCTAACACTACTTCAGTAAATAATTGTTCTTCAAGTGATCACGATTCATGTGCAGAGGGCGCTCGAATCAGCGTCGATTTGCTGAGTCGGTATGTCAGTCACGCTGTGTCCATGCCACGAACATCCATAAGATGCCTTGTCTATTCCCACATCTCGTCTGTGGTCTTGTCTATTCCTATATCTCGTCTGTGTCCATACCTTTAGGTGCCTTCAGTGCCATTCGGAGTAATTACTTTTTGATTATCAAACACGATGTGTTTCAAGCATTCCTTTATAGATGGCGGAACTAAACGTCACTCGTCAGCGTAGATAAGGCAGAGAAGCCAGGGGACAGAAAGGTATTGAATGGTAGGTCTATGCTTATATCTCGTCTGTGATGGACATGTAAAACAACGTTCCTCTAATGAGAATTCTCCCGAACGTATATTTAGTATAATACGTGTTAATTAAAAATCAGTCGACGATGGTCAAAGAGAAACAGCAAAATTTTGTATAAATATATTTCAAAGAAATTAAATGGGAACTCATTCGAGAACTAATGTTTCAAAATCTAACTCCTTATAAGATATTATTTGTTTCGTCAAGTCGAAAGGGTTCCACAAAACGATGACACGTTCCTGGCGGCATCGATTATACTCTTATGAAATGATCGAGTTCTCGGGCACTTTCATCTCAGCATTGTACGTGTGGCTATGTACATTCGCTCAGCTGTTCTCGTCGAAGTCGATCGCGACACATCCGATTGCACAAATTTTCGAAGCTTTGGAGTTTATTTTTAGTACGTGTGCCATGTCGTTTTGGTATGATCCTCGTGGATTTTTGCTGCGTAAGAGCATGCTGTTCGCACTCTGATTCGGTCGATACGAAAACGGTATCTCGTTGATTGACAGACTCGCTTCGGCTACCAAAATACGGTTATCAGAAAATTTTGACATTAATCCGGGGATCGATGCGTTTGACAAATTGACGCTTCGTTTTCACCACCGTAACAGTTTAAGGCCCCACCATGAAGAAGACACGCTCGAATATATTCCGTGACATATATTGCCAGCCGTACAATGATTGCACCAGAATGAAGCTTTACTCCAGCAGTAAAGGTATTTCGAATTTTTTCTGTCTAGTTGTTTTGAAAATTCGATAATGTCATTGTGAATGGTAACGTTTGCATGATAATACGAATGTTTGTGCTATTTCGACGTGTGCTAAATGAATGGTGATTAAATTATTATAGTGAGTCGAGTAACAATGGTGCAAAAAACAAAAAAGAAAACGTTTTGCAATAGATTATTCCCGATGTTTTTTTTTTTGTTTCTTCCCCTTGTTCTCAAGGCAAGGATAATTGTATTGTTGTAGTGAATTGATAAGAGCGTACGATTTAAAACATTTCGTAATTTTATTTATGGCAATTGCTCTTTTGTTAATACTTTATAGCGAGCCTTCAGATGATGCAGCGTATGGCATTGTTGAAGAGATTGAAAGTTCATAACGGTTGCGTGAACTCAGTTTGTTGGAACGCTACTGGGGAATTGATATTATCCGGCAGCGATGATCAACATCTTGTCCTTACGAACGCTTACAATTACGAGGTGAGCATTTTGCCATTCGCCTATGTCATTGTTTCGTATATATTTAATTGAATTTGGTGTTTGCTTGGAAAGTATTGTGGTCCACAGATTCTAACTACGTATAACGTTTTGAATTTGGAATATAAATCACAATGTTGCTATAAATCGGTATCTCGAAAACAAAATTTGTCCCTTCCAATCAGTGCATTGGAATGTGTCAGCGACGTATATATTAATTTATTCAAATCATCGAACAAAACATTTTTTACTAAGCTATACGTATATATTAATTTCTGATATATTTATGCATCTTGCAAAATTCTGTGCCAAAGTTATTTATATTCTCGCTCTAGACAATTCAATAGACTTATGCGTTCATTTGTTTGTTCCTCTATGTTTTAATAATATTTAATTTTCACTTTCATCTTTGTGCGACCATATTTCCATTATTTATTACATTTTATGTTTCATTGTCGGGTGAACCATTCCAATGCAATTTTGTTACTTGTCCGTGGGAAAAAAATGTTTTTTAAATTGCAGATTGGTAATTTTATACAGATCGTACTTTTATAATCTATTTATAGAAAAATCAGTTATGCGAGGTAAAACAGTGGCAGAGAGTTCTATTATGGGGAAGTGCATCAGGGAGGAAGTTTCATTGACAGTAAACCTTTTTCAAGGGAACATTGTAGATGGTTAATTCTAGTCAAGGTCTTACATTGGCATAGATAGAAATGCAGAAGCTTTGCCAAATGAACAAAACCTCTGACTGTAGTGTCTGTAGTGCTAATTTTATCATTTAGAGCCATCAATCTAGATCTATCCTACTAATTAAATAGGATACTAAGTTCTGTATAGGATATCTGCGATCTATTTCAAAATGAAAAAATTTCAAATGTTTTGCAAGTAGAAAGATATCAACAAGTTTGCTTCCCAATTGCAGGTTCTGACAGACTACAAGACCAGTCATAGAGCAAATATATTTAGCGCAAAGTTTCTGCCCAACAGTGGAGATCACCGGATAGTTTCGTGCAGCGGTGATGGCATTATTTTATATACGGGTGAGGAATCTCATTTGTTGCCTATGCACAATTGTGTACCTTGTAGCGATTTGATAATAATGTAACTTTAATGCTTGCAGACTTAATGAGAAGAACTGAAACATTTCATAATCAATTTAATTGTCATAGCGGTACTACTTATGAAATAGCAACAATACCCGGTGAGCCACAGAATTTTCTAAGCTGTGGGGAGGACAGTACAGTAAGATGGTTCGATCTTAGAATAAAGAATAAGTGTAACGCCTCGAGATGTACAGAGGACGTGCTGATTTCATGCGAAAGAGCTATAACTGCCCTGACTGTAAATCTTGCTTCGCCCCATCAAATAGCTATAGGTTGTTCCGATAGTACAGTTAGAATATTCGATAGAAGAACACTTGGAACACCGGCCACTGGTAATTCTAATATTCTTGAAGCATTACAAAATTATTTAATTCGTAGTGCAATGTATATACTAAATAACTTTCGTAGGATGGACAGATGCTCCCGGAGCAGTGAGGCCACTGTGCACTTTCACAGTCCCAGAATTCGAAGGAAATTCCCACAGAATAACATCTTTAAATTACAGTCCAGATGGACAGGACGTTCTTGTTAGTTACAGCAGTGATCATCTTTATCTATTCAACGTGAAGGTATGAACCAGAAATAAGAAATATGTTTCCTCTGGCACATTTCGTACCCCCTCGTATATGTACATTCAGGCAGCTACACAAAATCGACTGTTTTCTCTAGGACCAAGCTAGTGTTCAATTAAAGAAAGATGTGGCGATTGGAAAAGGGGAGGATAAAAAGCAGAGGTTACGCTCGCCGTTACCAGTACGTAGATTAAGACTCCGAGGAGATTGGTCCGATACTGGCCCTGATGCACGACCTGAATGTGAAGGTGGTCGACGTAGTGGCACAGGTATATTTTATTTCATTTATTATTTGTACATTAAACGCATCGACTGCCAAACTAGACAAAAGTGACCGACTATTGGGGCTAAAAGGCCAAGCACAGCGTGGCTTCTATATAACTCGCATGTCGTACAATTCGTTAAAACGATATTTTACGCGTTACAGAAATTGCTCAAGCTAGGCCAGTGCTTCATACTTCGTTAATGCAGAGAATGACGGATGTTCTCAGTAGAATGTTAAATGACCCAGCCACTAGAGCCGCGCTATGTGGTGGTGGTGAAGATAGTTTAGAGGGTGTAATCGATCATCAAGATAACGCCCAAAATAGCAACGACAACGTGGCGGAATCTAGCGAGGAGAGAAACAACGAAGCCGAGAGTGTTCCGAGCCAGAGCAATCAAGAACTAGGTATTCAATTATATCATATACGAAACCGTTCGATTTATTACTTGGGATTATCCTAACGATTAAATAAAATGGGCGTAGCTGTTCCACCACAACGGACTGATAGATCGGAGGAACCGAGGTCTAGCGGAATGCAATGCGAGCCTGGAACCAGTCGGTCAACGAAAACGGAAGAAGAAACGATCAATGAATCTATGCCTTTAAGCGAAACGACCGCGGAGTGTACAACGGTCGAAGAAAACTCTTATGTTCCTATGGATACAGAATCTAGTCATGTAGAAACACAAAAGTGTTCTGTACAACCGTGTTCATCGCGTACAATGGATAACAGCGGTGATTCACCGGAGGATGATCGAAATAGTAATGATGATTCTCCTTGTAGCAGTATGGGAAATAAACAGGAAGGTCATATGATGGAGAATCTTCAAGATAGACTGACTAAAATGAGAGTCGGGTTCCTTGAAAAGTATGCTATCCGAGAAAGAATAATACTAAAAGTGAGTTAGGTTGCTGCGAATATTTGTATTCGTTTACGTTTTACTTACAGACACGGTAGTGAACCTGCTGTAAGTTTAACTTATACGGATAAAAGCTCGACAAGCGCAACGATATCTCTTGGTGTAGCTGATGAGGTGACACGTGACAGTTATCATGCTGGTTTGTTGATTATTAAATCGTTGATTATCTTGTAACTCGCTTCACGTCAATTATATTAAACGATTTTCTCTGTTCCCATAGGACCGTCTGGAAGTGGCGGAGCGTTCTCGGGCAAAAGTCATGACAAACACATACGATATAGTAATACGCAAGAAAGTAAGTAGATACAGCGTAAATAGATGTATCTGTGGAAGATCAGAAATCATTGCGTTATCTCTTTGACAGAGACTGATGAAAGCGCTTTTACCGATAGCGATGATGAAGATATACTTGAGGAGAGGCCCGGCGGAAGGTACGTCACGGACACATAATATTCTATAAATCAGAGTATTTCAGTGTGCAGCGTAAAACACTCGAGCAACAATTGTGTTTCTTTTTTTTTTTTAATAATTTAGGCTGAATAAGATAGCTGAATCCGAAATGGACGAGGCCATGGGTGATGCTGAATCGGAATCATCGAGCTTCGATAAGTCGTTCGTAACGGAGCTCCGTGTGAAACAAAAATATATGGGGCATCGTAACGCCAGGTATAATGTTGGTTTTCGTACCGTGAATTTGTTAAACTTTAATCTGGTGGTCGCCAGTAATGAATAACGCAATTCGCGGACAACAAATGACGAACCTCGAGAGGGCTGTACATAATCAGGATGCACATGAATGAAATCTTGTGACTAAAAGATTAACCAAAAAATTGTATTGGTACTCTGATTAAATAATCGGTCAAACGTCGGGGAGTGTATATAAAAGAACACCGGCCACGTCGTCGTAGTAAAACATTAGAGAGTCTTTGTTGGAACACCAATTCTATTTTGGCGAGCTTGGTCCCTCGGTAAAAACCTTTACTCGTGTACCGTTAACTTGTTTCTTAACTTCTTTACCACGATGTGTATTGTACAAATAATGTTTGACGCAAAATCGATCGGAAACCAAACACAGTTCATTCGTTTTTTCTACCATTCCGAAAAAGCCTTCGAACGGTGTGGGCCATTTTGGTACAAGACCGCCATATTATCTGATCAGTTGGTCTTCCCTCCGTTTGACTCTAGTTTCTTTAGGACTATGATCAAAGAGGCAAACTTCTGGGGCAACGATTTTGTCATGTCGGGTAGCGATTGTGGACATGTGTTCGTGTGGGAGAAAGATACAGCGAGACTGTGCATGCTATTGGAAGCGGATCAGCATGTGGTTAATTGTTTGCAACCGCATCCTTATTTGCCGTTGCTGGCAACAGCTGGAATTGATTACGATGTTAAACTGTGGGCGCCGATAAACGAAGAATCAAGTTTCGACGAGAAGTTCGCTGAAGATGTAAGTGTTTTTTTTCTTCTTTCTCGTATTTCCATCGATACAGACACTCTGTTTATCGAGTACACATCGTACAGTTGCAAATATAAATGTACGATTCATTGACGGACACGTATGCAATTGCAGCTGAAAAAGAGGAACGCAGTCATGCTGGAAGAGACGAAAGACACAATGACTGTACCCGCTGTTTTTATGATCAGAATGCTGGCATGTCTCAATCAGATACGCAGAGGTAGTGAAAATTTATAATAATACTTTTCAAGACCTACCGGTTAGTACGCTAGTACGATCGACGTGTAATTAAGAGTTAACATACTGAAGAAAATTCGGCAGCTTTTCGCTATTAACGTGCAGGTATCGAAGCAAATAACGGTATAAAGTTCTCTCTTTTTTTTTATCCTTTCTTTTTGTTTCACGCTGTGACCCTGTCTATAGCCTTTTATAATTGCGCCCATTACGTCCATAAATCTTCATCACGCCCGTTTTTGTTTTCTTATCTTTTCCTTTTTTTTATATACATTTTTTTTTTGAGGAACTATATAAAGGTGTATGTATAAACGTACTAGGTGTATGCCTGTTAGTAAACTTTCGTGGTGTACAGAGGTTCGACAAAGCAAAGCAAAAAATTAAACAAATTAAGTTAAACGAGTAAACAAAGAACAAGTCTCAAAGAAGATTAAAATAAAGTACAAAGTCGTAGTTTATCATTCCTAAGCCACAGAGGCTAAAGTATTAAGACTAACGAAAATCTGGACAACAAACAAACAAAAAAAATATATATATATATATACACACACGGTTGAAACGTATACGGTAACAAATAATAATGATGAAAAGGAAAATTTTGTAATTTTTTATGCTTACGAGAAATTCTCATATGTGTACAAGAGGGGAGAGAAAGAGTGGGAGAGAATGGAGAAGAGCGAGAGTGCGCGTGTGAGAGAAGGAAATATCGATCAAAAAACGACATGTGCATGTAATGTCACATCGGTATTTTACCATTTCAAATAATAATTATTGTAGCGATGATAATAAAGTTTTTAACCAAAATACACAATGAAAATATGTTTAATGTATCACCAGGAAATGCGTATTATTCAATGTTGAGTGCCTTTTCTTTTCTTTTTTTCTTACTATCTTTGCAAGCTTATCGCGATCGATGAAAAATCACTATCGCGTAACTCAAGGCAGAAATTTAAAACGGTCTTGAATTGTTTACACTTGTGGCCAACGAGCTAAGTCACGGCGTGGACAGGTGTTTCACGCAATTTGCACGTCTATTTATTTCTCTCAATATTGGATCGATAGCGTGCAAATGATTATTCATCATCGCCGAATTTCTTTTCCGATCATCTGAATGATATAGTTCAGAAATTATTCAATCACTTCAATCGACATCAATCATTCTCTCTGACGCGATCAGGCGTTAAAATAAAGAACACTCATGTAACGCTACGTAACACGTTTCATAAATACACGATCGTTCTTTGATTTTATCCCGCCCGATCGTGAAAACCCTCGTAATTTCTTCTATCTCTTCCCCGCGAATCCCACGAAACAGTGCAATAATTGGAGCTTGTGTAAATTCCCGTTCATTTCCGTTTTACCATCCCTAAATTCTGTCCATTATCCTATTTCGAGCTAACAGATTCATCGAACGAATTCTCGATTGAACGTGGCGTTCGTCCAGCCATCGTCAGCTAGTGTTTCGCGACAGCAAACAATTGTAGTCTATTATTAGATGGTGTTCCGCGTGCTGAAACCAGATATTACAGAATAATTCCGGTTCTTTTGTAGGACGCGGTCGGAACAGGAGGAGGAGCGGCGACGAGGCCGGCGAATTACGAGGTGGCTAAACCGTTCCCTGCGAAGAATCGGGGCTACAACCAATTATGCCATTTCCAACCGAAGAGAATCTTTGTCAACGTTTCCAACCGATTAGAGCTCGAGCTTGCCACCTTAAATGCGTCCGCCGTCTCAGAGAGATGAAGAAAAAACGAGAAAAACATCCACGAAAAAAAAAAAACAGAAAAGAATTCGCATACTTATGATTTATCGTTGATCGAGCGACACTCAATTAACCGTAAGGATATTTAATCTTGATAGGCTTTCCGTATCGTATTATTATCGCGAGCGAATGATAAACCGTGCCTCTTTTTCTCTACGATTTTTCGTTCTGTCGCTTCTTCTTTTTATTTGCCGCCGCTTGCTATTTATAGTTCACGTTTCATTCTTCAGACGTGTTATCGTGTCCTCGAGAGATTGTAATTTCGTTTTTGTTGTTGTTGTTGTTTAACGTCGTTTCATTCGGCGGAGTGTGCCGAAGAAAGTCGAGATTTGTTTCGGATATTTTGCGGGGAGGTAACTGTGTGTGTCTCGGTTCGGTGCTGCAAACTGCATTAACGCGTTCGTACCTAGATAATGATTAATAGATAGGTGAAATTGAGGACGACTTTAACCGGTTAACAGCAAGACACTTTTCCTCTTTCACGGGACGATATTTGGTCGCGATACGAGTGTACGAAAAAGTAGCTAAAGAAAGTACTACGAAGAGTATTCTATAGATGGAAGTTATAGATCCACGATACTGGTACCACGATACTAGTGTCATCGCGTGAAAGAAACCCTGCAAGGTCGAAAGCGTTACCAGGGTACGATACCTCCACGTGTATCCCGGCAACTACTGTACAGGCCGCGCATGTGTAAGCGCGTTTTAAAATAGGAATGCACGTGGAAGTGTGCTAATCGATAATCGGCGTTAAATGCGCTCTACGCGTTCATTAATTAGCCCTTAGAATGGACAGCAAAAGGTGACCGTGTAATATAAATATCGCGTTTCGTTCGCACACCTGAATCTTGACATTCGCCCTGCTTCGACGAATTGAACGGCCTTGTGCATTGAAACTTTCCGAGACAATTACACGTGTACAGTGATTAAAATCGTACGTTCTGTATATTCTCTGTCGTTTCTCTCGAGTTTCGTTTATGCGTGCAACCCAGATATCCCGAGCCGGGTTCCTTTCTTCCCCTTTCTTTCCGTTTCTTCCATGTTTCATGTCGCGACGAATTATTTGGAAATGAACCGTGCGCAGAATAGAACGCGTAGAAACACAGCGATCGCCAAGTTTCCAGATTCCCGTAGACTCCTTTGCTCGTTCAGTTTGGCAACGTGGAATAAAATTGGAACGTAGAGACGCTTGCAGAGAGACGAAAGAACGAACCGTTTTAGAATCGTTTAGACACGTTAAGGGGGATATCACCAGGGGAAACACGTCGTTGTAGGATACCACGGTGTATCGATTCAGAGGATTTGTTTGTAATAAAAATTCTGAAGAATGCAAACATCTTGTCAAGTTTCTTTATACACCTTCCCTCCAGCCGAATAACACGAAACGATTAATCTAGAAACAAAGAAAGAGAAACAAGGGTGGGTATGTAACGTGCGACCAACAAAGGCAGAAATAAATGAAACGATATGCTATGTTCGTTCAACAACAGAGTCTAATTTAATAACAAAATATGAACGCTGTATTTGTAATAAAATTAACCGTAATCGTAATAATCGTTGAAATAATAATAATGATAACAGTAAAATAATAACTACGACGGCATACATAATCGTTAGCATGACCGTAATTAACATAATTGATATAACTGAAGCGTACGAGAAAGATCGCGCGGTTACAAATCGTTGCGCGATTAACGGGTCGACGGATTTGTAAGAAGAAAAGCTCGTCGTTGAAACGTGAACGTCGGCAAACGTTGGAAACGTCGAAATATAATCGATCTCGGTGTACATCAATTGAATATATACTCCATAAAATTCTTGAAACGCGTTAATGATTAAATTAATCATACATCGGATTATTGTACAATTAATCGAACACTGTGTTTGCTGGGTTCGGTTCCCGTGATCGCGTAACATCGACGAATAAAATAGGGGAAGAGCGTTCGATCGAGGAACAACGAACGAAAGAGACGGATGGAAATGAATATATATAAAACACGCGACGATTATTGCACCTTATCTGCTGCTCGTCTCGAACGTCTCTCGCCTATCAGTCACCGAAATTCGAACGTCGGTCTTTAAATATTTGCCAGAGAGGTTTTTATCTGGCGCCGATTCTGGCGTTACCAACAAACAGCTTAATCGTGCGATATATGGTAAATTTATTCGACGAGACTGCACAAATAGCTAGGAACGAGATTAAAGACGAAGACTGATTCTTTAATATATATATATATATATATATATATACATATGTTGAAGAATCAGAAGAAATTTGTCTTCGTCTCTACTCTTGTTTCTAGCTATTTGTGTTATGCGTGTTAGGGAGATAAACAAAAAATTGGCAGTAAAAATGAAATTTTACGTCGGGCTGTACGTCTCTAGCGATTTACACTCAACGACGATCGAACCAAAACTGTTATCACCTTGTACTTGAATGACCGAACTCTGTGCTCTCTTGCGTACGTTTATGCGTGTGTCACCTCTACGGTGTACGCACGGGGGTTGGAATTCACCTGGCACGTTCGACGAATTGTTAACAACGTTCGCGTGAAATACGTGTTGGTACATCAATGAAATATTACAATCAACAGAATTGGGGGTGCGATTGAGTATGTAATGTCCGACGTCGAGGCGAGCAACAGAGAAGGAAGAACATGTTGCTACGCAGAACCGGAAGTGTAGAACGGGAACGAGTTGTGTATTTCCTTCTTGTTTTTTTGTTTTTTTTTATTTCTCTGAACATTAGGACAAAATTGTAATCAATCGCTTATCCGTTTACCGTAAATCCAATAATGTCTGTAATAATGAATTAGCGTTATATTAAATGTACCGATGAGAGATTTTTTTTCTTTTCCTCCGTTTCTTCACTAATCACACACTTTCTCAACTCTCTCCATCTCTATCTCTCATTCCATTCGACACTCTCGCATTCACGCACGCACCATCGGTATATTCATGCACATTCACACACTAGTTCTCGTTCTCTCCTTCTATCTTTTCCATCCGGTTGGCATTCTTCCAACGAAGGCGACATCGATCGATGTTTTTTTTTTTTTTTTTTGGGTTTTCCCTGCCCCTCCCAATTCGAAGGATGGAGGAAGGAGTCGAGACTGACCGGAGGTCGAGTTTTTCGTTTAACCGTTTCCTCCGAAAACATCGATCTGTCGCTAATTGTTTTGGCGACACCCGATGGAGCTTGGAATCGAAAATCTCGGTGCAAACGAAAATTCTACTGGCGTGGATCCAACGATTACAAATCTGTCATTTTATTAAGCTTCGCGACGTCACTGGGTGAGGCAGTGAAGTAAATAGAACAATAAATTCCACTATATTTATAATAATAACGATAATAATAATGGAAGCTGTTTTATTATTGGAGCATGTCCTAGACGGCGTAATAAAATTGAAAGCTGTGGATCCTACGTTTTCAGTTTTTGCCTTTTTTCCATTGTTCACGATGAATAATTCTGAAAATCGTTCCCATAATAGTGCCGAGAAAACGTAACCGACGAGTAACTAGGAGATCGAACGACGTAGAATATATTAATTCAACCTTAGCTCGGAATATCGTCGAGATTTATTTTCTGGCCGGGAAAATTCGCTATTTTCGAAAAACAGTGTATTTTTTCCGCGAAACGATCATTTCCTCCATCGGGTGTACGTGAGTTTCTCTGTTTCGTGTTTGCTTCATTATTTATTCCCTCTCATACACTCTCTTCCTTTCTATCTCTCCCTTTTCTCTCCTCTCTTCATCGCAACGCTCAAGAAGTAAAAACACGAATGTCGCGCGGAATTCGCCATCGCAGATTGCACGTTGAATAATTCCTCTAAAATGCGCGTGACGACGGTAATCATAATAACAATAACAATGACAATATAATAATGATGACAGTAATAATAATGACAATAATATCAATAAGAATAGTAGTGAACGTTTTACAATCTATTACATACCATAATCTTATATATTTTTTTTTTTTTTTTCACCATGTTTTTCTTCGTTTCTTTTGTGGTTTCTTCCGTTTTTACTCGTTTTTACTCGTTATCTCGTTTAGTCGGAGGGGACGTCGCTCAAGATTTGATTCGAGGCACAGTTGGATCGCACATCCGCCAAAGAATTCAGTTCTCCTTCGCATATTTTTTGCCCATTCAGACGCGCCTGTTCACACCGCGGTGATTTCAATCGGTGGACCGTCCTCGATTCCGTTTCTATAATTTCTCTCGGTTTCTCTCCGTCGTGTATACAAGTGCCCACCCGCGTACAATTGTGTATAATCGATGTATCAACGTGTTCTCAATTTTCTCCCACGATCCGCTTCCGTTCCTACCGCGTTTCCATTTACTTTTACTTTCCATCGCGCGTTCTATCATCATCATCGTCATCTTTTCATTTCCTTCGTTTACCTTCACGTTCTTCTTCTAAGCTCGACAGGGTATACGTTTACGCTGTTTGTTTTTTTGCATTTTTCTTATCTCCTCGAACCGGTTATTAAGTGTTCGGCCGTTCGACGCGCACGCTCCAGAACGAATAATTATTCTCGACGCTAATAAGTGTTCTTATTCTGTCTTATTCGTTCTCTTCCCTTAATTTTTCGTCCAACGAAGAAGGACATGCAAGCGTACCGACGCCGGTTGACAATTCGATCGACCATGCGATCGTTACCGTAATCGCGATTATTTTGTTCGGTTTGCCTTCGAACAGACATGGCGACGCGCGCGTCGAAATCGGCGAAAGACGGGGGGCTAATTTTGTCGACCGGATAGATCGAGTACGAGTAATCCGTGCAAAATCAACCCGAGCTGCGCCTCGATAGATTACATACGTGTGCAACGATCACGCGCACGCATGCACAAGTTAGACGCACGCACGCGCTAAAATGTACAGTAATTGATAACGCTATGTTGCGTGCGTGGATAGAATCGCAAAAGGTTGACGGAACGATACAAAAAAGCTCTTTAAAACTCGGATGCCCGATAATAGCGCAGAGACGAAAAGAGAGGTCGAAATACTCGAAGACCGCGTCTAAATGTGTCGCTTTCTCCTCGCAGCCGTCACATTCAACGCGATTTCAAACGATCTCGCGTGTCCTGGGAACTCGAGTTCCCTCTACCCCATATTATTCCTGTTTATTGGCGTTTCTTCGTCGAAAAAGAAATATCGATAGGAGACACGACCGTGTCCGTGAAACTCGTAATCGTTTAGCGACGAAATTTACGAACGGCACGAAACGGCTGATGAAAGGAAATATAGTTCGTGAAATTATTCATGGCATTGTTATTTAATCGATGGAATCGCGGTTCGGCGTTGTTCCGTTGGAAATTCGAAGAAATATTGCAAATGGTTTAGTTTCGTTTCCCTTCAAGATCGGACAGAAAATTTACCGACACGCCCAATGTTGATAAGCCCGCATCTTAAACTCGAGGGGAATCCGACGACTGGAAGCGATCAGATGCCCAGCTGGTTACTTTTGCTATCAATATTTCTATCCACGACCATTCTCGAATCATAGTAAATTTTCTCGCGTCGAATTCATCCGATTCATTCTTACTATAATTATAATGTAATATATAGATTATGAAAAATTCCATTGATTTACGCTAACGATGATATGATAATAAATACAGTCACAGAACTATATTTTCCATCGCATTCGACAAGATTTCGTGTGTGTTTACGCGGCTTCGGATCACGCGACGCAATGCGTCGAGCACCCAGGAAGAACGCTCCGGAGGAACTTGATTCGTATTTTATTTATTTACTTGTTTATTTATCCGTTATCAACGCGTCCCATGGATCATGGCTCTCGTTTCAGGCCGCGTGTTTTTCTCTTTAAAAACTGTCGACTGAATACGGGTTTAGGTGGTGCGTACTCCTCTTCTATCGATTCTTTTCCTTTCAAACTTGACGCATGTAAAATCGCTGTAATAAAATCGTGCATACGCAGCAATCGGTCGGCGTGTGTGTATCCTGTGTGTATGTGTGTGTGTGTGTGCGCGCGATTCTCACGCAGAAGACGATTTTTCTTTTCTTCTCATTCTTACGAACACGACTTACTAGTTTAATTTATATACGCTACGGCGATTAATCGCTAAGCTTTCGATTGAACTCGGTAATTCGGTTGTCACGGCTCCACGCCGTTTTTTCCTCGCTTCTCTCACCACTTTCTTTCTTTCGTTTTCTTTATCCTTGCACCCGATTTCCGCCTGACTGTTCCCCCGATAATCGCGGAGAGAAAGCGCGCAAATATCGGCCAACACCGAGCCGGCCAACGTACACGTGTACATCATTCGATTAATCCAATTTGAAACGAACAACTTTTCTGCATACCTATTTCAAACGCAAATGAACGAATTGTCACGTTCAATCGAACATTGATTAATATCTGTCAATCTTCGTTCAACTTCGAGGCGTTCGTTTCACATTTAAACTGATTTCTGTATTAAATTTAAGAACCGATTAAAAAGGTCAGCCGAGGGCGACGCTTTATCTCCTCGCGATTAAATACGCGCACTCTCCGGCTTATCCCTGTTGCGCTTATCAGTGACGACGATTCAAGCTAAACGAAGGCAAGGGAGAAACAAGAGAGGGAGGACTCGAACGCATCGTTATCTTTTCCCTATCACCGGACTCATCACCCGCAACGTAACAATAGGGAACGAGCCAACTCGTGGATATCGGCGTAACAATAGGTGCGTACACGGCAACGAGTTCAATTAATCAGTCAAAGAAGATTGCGCGGATCGTGCTGAGGGGAAAGGAAAAGTGCCCGAAGAATGCTCGTTACGTTTCATCGTATCATGCACGATTACAAATCGAACGGATACTTAAGTTCTTCTTGCTCTATCTGTAATTCGTTTGCAGTCGATCATTGTTGACGAGCAAACGTGCGTCGACGAAAGAATGATTAACGACGATTAAAGAAAATTATCAACCCCTTGTCACTTGTCTTCTTCATCCTCTTCTTCTTTGCATTCTCGTTTAATCTTTCAACGATCATACAATTTCTGTCAGTTCGGTGCTGCCTTCGAAAATTCCCTTCTATCCATTTATTATTATTATTATTATTATTATCATTTTGAGATTTACCAACGACACCAGCGACATTTGAATATCGGTGCGCTGCGTACTTTAAATGAAGCAGATCTTGCTGAAAGTGGCTTCTTCGAGGCGATTGTCACGTACGAATGGTCGAACACGCGAATTCTGATTGTTATACTACACGTAGTCGTGACACTTCGTGATCAAACGAGCATCGTCACGCGATACACGGAAAATTATCCCGACTTCGAATGATCGATAGCACCACCGCGTTTCGCGTTGCTTCTCCCCTTTTTCCTCCCCGTCAGATCGTCCTTCTCGTTTCTTGGCCGCAGCGACGATAAATATGGAGGGGGCGAGAAAACGGACGACGAGCTCCGGACTTCTGACTAGATCGAGACACGAGGTGAAAAAAATTCGACGATTACCCGATTCGTCTGTCAGGGGTTGGACGACCGAGATTGACCTCCGGCAATTTGTTTGAGCGTGTTACAGCGCGGTGCCGTCTTAATTATATAAATCGAATTTCGCGGCTCGGCGATTTACAAGTTTCGCGAGGAACGATTCGCCCGCGAAACCCTGGAGCGAACAGTTTCGTCGGGGCGCGGAGTAGAAAACAGTTCAATTAGGTGGAACGAAGAAATCTGTGTTAAAGAAAAACGGGATTAATGAAAGGATGTGCAAGTGGTTGAGGAGGAGAAACGTATATCGAGTAAACCGTGGTCGAATGATGAAAAGAATCGGGAAGCTTCGGGCTTGAACAAATGTACGGGAGGGAGAAAATCGTACGCTAATATTTTCTAGAAGACTATCCGCGAAACTTGAAAATCGCCTAGATGCACGACGACACGACTAGGACTTCCGGTAGACGTTTTACGGAATGTGAGAGAACCTCGTGGAACAATTAACGCTACTACACAGTAAACTGTACCGCACGTATAATAATCTACAAGAGTGTGTTACGCTATCAAGACACCGGGGAAATGGTTAACGTTGTTTGGCGTTCGAAGTAATATTTCGTAATTTCTTTTTTTTTGTCCTCTTTTTTTCTGCTTTTCCCTTTCTTTGGAAACGAACGACTTTCAGGAAAACCCGACGAGGGTAAGCGAGACACCTTCGCGTTACGGATCTTGCTTTCGTTTTATATTCCTTCCTATCTCGCGAATTCGGAATGCTCTCGGTTCTTTCTTTTCTCGCTTTGTTCTTCTTATACAATTTTTCCTCTCCATCGTGGTTTTCGTCCTCGGTCAAACGATATAGGATGATCTAACATGATGTATCGTATTTCACTTCGTTCAATTCATTTGCTTGTTTTACTTGTCCCTCGTTGGCTCCTGATCACCATGAACGATTCGTAAACTCGGATTTATAAATGTGTATAATAAAGATCGTTACACGTTATTACTTGTTTCCTTTTCTTTATCGTTTTTTGTCGCCGTTTATACTTGTTGCTACTCCGTTTTCTCGTGTTCTTGCTCGTTTTCGTTTCTCTCGTGTACGGAGAATCGTGGTAGAAATCTTGCTCGAGACTTCTGTTCCCTGGAGATCCGTATTCGTTCGTCAATTAAGAATACCTTTAACTCGTAGGGAGAGAAAAGAACCCATGAGATCGTACAATTCGCCCTCGTTACATTTTCGTCTCCTCTCTTTCACTCTAATATTCTCCTCCTCCACCTCTTGGCCTCTTCACACGGAATTAAATTTTCTTTCTATCAAACAGTATCCACGCTTCCCGTTCACCTCGTTAATTATATACTGCTTTCGCTCGGCAATAATTAATAATAATTATAGTAATAGTAGTAGTCGTAACGTGTAATGATAATCGTGTAATAACAATGATAATAAATCAATAATCGTATTTTTTGTTCTTTTTTTTTTATACAACAATCACACGTAGAAGCGACGAATTAGAGTAGTAGAAATAACTATTCCTTAAAGTTTAATTTTTATGTTTATATTTATATTTATAATATAGTATCTGCAATATATTAAATCGTTTGTTTTTGTTTTTTTTCTTTTCTCTACCTCATCATCGGCTTCCTCTTTTCTCGTGGTTCCTCCCCATTCTTCACCTTTACTTCTGCTATCTGCTATCAATATACATACGCGGTAAATCTTGGGGCGCGCACGCGAGTAGCACACGCTAGTTTCTCGATCGCAAGAACCGTGTCTCCGAATTGTTCAATTTCCAGTAAATTAAAACCGTCGAAAACGCTTCGAAATATTGTTTACCCGATTTCGCTGATCAAAGAAACAAAAATTCCGTCAACATTTTCAATGTTCGACGTTTTAGAATGTAATCGAATACGCGTTCCGTGAATCGATCGGTGTCAATTTTTTAAATCAACATCGTGTTCGAATGGCATTGCAACAGAGCGATTTCCAATGAAACAAAACAGCGCGCAATTGAAAATATCGAGGACGCGATAGAACGAGAGAACAAGATTCTTGCAGACGTCACGAAGAACCGTGGTCCACAGTCGACACACGGTTCTAATTTTTCAACGCCAGAGCAACGCAATGCAAACGCGTGCACGCCTGTGTATATGTTCTAACATATATAATATATATATATACATAATATGTGGTGTGCATATATATATTATATAACAGGATGGCAAAAAATGTTCCTCCTATTATTCTCGTGGATCGAGAACATTCCTAATTTTCTCTCACCACCGTATTACTAACCCCTGCCCCCCAGTTCCTTCAACGAACAATGCGTATTAATATTCATTCCCAGGTAATCTTGTTCATTTATATATAATCGATTTATACTCTCGTAAAGTCGTATTTAATTATTAATGAATTAATTAATAGAGGATGTACGAACGGTGTAAGAAAGATTTATCGTGTGTACGTATGTATATATGTGTGTGTCCGTGTGTGTGTGTGTGTGTGTAGCTTTTATATGTTTTCTTTTGTTGCCTTTCCTCTCGGCTTCTTCCACTTATTATTTTATATTCCCTTCCCCCTTCTTTCGTCCTCGTTGAATTCTCAATGAAGGTGTGAAAAATTCGACGAAAAGAGTATCCAATCGATGATCACGTAAGCACCCCGAGGCCACCGACAATGTTCGTCGAAGAAATCTATTTTTTCACTCTCATGATTGCGCCGCGACTTTCCGCTTTCCTTTCTTCACCACACTTCTCTTCTATCGGCCCTTCCTCCTCGTTTATGAACGCGGGAAGATTATTATTTCGTGCGCGAACAATGTACATTCGCAATTCTCTTCCCTTCTTCCTCCTTTTCTCTATTATCTGATTTCTAGCGGCGACCCCCGTTCCGTTTCGATCTAGAAGGCATCATTTCCGGTTACACTTGCTCCTTCTTTTTCTACCTTCCACACGGCTGGTTGCGTCGAGGTTCGACGTGGTTCAATTTGAAGCACTCGGGGACTCAGGATCGACTGGTAAAAATTAAACGTACGCAGACTGACGTGGCACGCGTCACGTCAGCCGTGAAACTGCCTTACGACGATGAGGTAACAACGTTTAAACATCGCTCTTCTGTCTCTCTCTCTCTCTCTCTCTCTCTCTCTCTCTCTCTCTCTCTCTCTCGGCTGTCGCGCGTATTTTATACGTGTATTATAATAATAATAATATACGCATATGTGTCCCTATACGAACATACTCTCTCTCGACATCAACACAGTATACGCACAGTATCGTTCTTAACCGCTACTAATTAATAATCGTTCAACAATCACATAATTAATCGTTATATACCAGCGTTAAATTCACCGCTCCTTCGTTTTGTACCATTCGCATAAAAAGTATTGCAATCTTAAATTAACTCAATATACATATTTATATATATTACTCTGGGCAAACGAAACAGAAAGGGAAACAGCAATGTTATATGTATAAAGATCGTACGAGAGATATTACGATACTGTACGCACACCGTAATTTTCCTTCGTGCAAGAGAGAGCGCGTGACACTTACATACAATGGAGTTCTCGTTGCGCCGTGTCCTAGCGAGAGACGAGAACGAAAATTAGAAGAAAAAAGTTACAATGGAAGATTGTTCTGTACAACGACTATCGTACGAACTAAATATACGCGTGGATGCCGACGTGCCGGCGCCAACAACTTCGTCCGATCGCTGTCATTATCGTAATTCGTTCGCGGTACCACCACACCGCCCTTTCGTTTACTTCGTGTACTCTAACTAATCCCGTTCCTTCTTCCTATCACTGGTTAAACGCGTTCCTCCCCCTTCGACGTTCACCGTTGACCCCGTCCGTGCCAAGCATCGATGCTACTGGAACACTTTCCCCATCCGCGTTTCATATTTTTTCCTTTTCTTTTTTTTTTTTTTGGCTTCTTTTTAACGAGACACAATTCGAAACGTCTTCATCTTTTTCTGCGACGCTCAATGTTTCACGGCCACCCGTCCGTTCCCTTCGTTTCCCTCAACGTTACTCCGATCGACTTATAATGTAATAGGTTCTTGTTTAATCCATTTATAGCCTGCTTCATTCTTCGCTCGGTTTACTGTTACTCGTTAGTAAGGCTAGACTTGGTGTGCATTATTTCCGTAGATTCCTCTATTATTTCTCTGGTTAAGTGGTTGCTCTTGTTTCGCTAAATCGTTTGGTAGGATGGTTCTTAGACGTTCTATTAATTGTTACGTTTGAGGGGTGGACGATGCACTTTCTGACGTACGACGTTCCAATGTCCAATCGTGAGATTTCTCTTCCATAGTTGCTGAACTTGTATACCATTCCGCTTCGCCGTTCGCACTGTCCAACGCGTCGTTCCAGAGCTGAGAACGGAAAACGTTCCACCATCGAGGCCCTGGCACCGGTCTGCTTCGCGGTAAGTACGCTGAGCCAGGTACAGAAGCGTGCACTCGTCATTCAATTAGATAGCCGTCCCGGCGATTCTCGCGGCATATCGCATCTCGTTCGATCCTGTCGCGTTTAATTCTAGCTATACGCGTGTATCCATGTACGTGTACACGTTGAGCAAATAAATAGACGGGTTCTAAATAAGTAGAGCCGCTCGTCTATTTATCCGCCGAAGAAATGGTAGAGATCCAGGTGTTCCGTTTCGTGTGTTCTTGCACGGTTCGTTTTGTCCACGCGACCGAGGCGACGAGCGTCCACCGACACATCGGCCCTCTCTTCAACTTCCTCCCCTTTCTTTCCTTTCCTTCCTTTCCTTCCTTTCTTTCCCTTCTTTCCCTTCTTTTCTCTCTTTCCCTCGATTTTGTTGTTGCTGCCGCTTCGCTGGTTTTCATCGCCGATCGATTTACTTGTGATTAAAGGTGAACGGCGACGGGCCGGTGATCGCGCTTCGATGGAAATGCACGTTCTGCCATTTGTTGTCCCTCTTGTGCCACACGCGGCTCTCTTCGCTCTGGTGAGTGTGCGCTACCCCTTGTCTGGAACGTGAAACAACATAACGTGAAATATTTCCGTATTAAACAGCAGCTTATTACTCTCTAGAGTTATTGTATTTCTCTCGCGATCGAAATCACGAATAAGATTGAAACTCACTTGTCCATGTACTGCGTCAGCCTGACGTACGCGATGCACGCGGCATCCTCTCCCAGAAGGTGCACGTGTGGGTTCAGGATCGTCGTGTTCACGGCTTTGCAGTTCTTCCCCAGGACTGCTTGTGTGTTCGAGAAGCAGAAGGTTTATTATTCGAGGACCAACACGGGAATAAAGACAAGCAAGGAAACAATCTACTGTCCACCCCTAGTGAGCATTGAATTGGTTCAAATTGAGTTTAAACAAAAATCAGACGAAGTAATATTAATCGAACCATCGATGCTGTTAAAATATATATTGCTTATGAAAAAAAAAAAGGATTTGCACAAGATGTTAAGCATTCGGCGTTCGTATTAAAATGTGCGATAAGAAGCTGCTGCGACGTTAGATTCGACGATGATCACCGCGCCAACATTATTGCAAGTAGAATTTTCGTTTATATCGCGGACACGAAAACGCATGCGACGTTTGTGGGTACAACGCAGGGACAACAGTGCCGGGGCTGATCAGCGCGGTACAATTAACAGTGATGCAAATCAGTCATAATTACCATTATCAAAGTAAAATTTGTGGAAATCCATTCCCTCGACTAAATTACCTAGAGCCTCTGGCTCGAACGCAGTCAGATGTGGATCACAGATTTTCCTGAAAGTGAAGGAAGCGTCGGTATTATCTCGACACCGCCAATATTAATAACATCGCGGAAAAATTTACAAATTCAAATGCAACAGATTCTTTCCTCTCCCCTGGGTTCTTTCACCCAAACTTTGTTTCTCAACTATTTCTGCCAGAATCGCTGGCGCCAAGCGTTTAATATTTCAAGGGATGCTTCTATTAGTAGAAATCTTGTGATCGTGACATTTGAAATTTCGACACCCTGCTAAATTCTTCTTCGCTCTGATTTATCAATCGTCGCTGGACTTACGTGTACGCCTCGAAATCGCCGGTATTGATACTCTCGATCAGTTGCTCGGTCATCTTGATGATCTCTTGACGGCGTGCTGGAATCGTCAACACATTATCGATCAGTGGAAACGGCGCCATCGGCAACGCCCGATCGATCAACAAAAAGATAGACGATCGGGTCTCATACCGACACATCGTACGGCACAACAGTCACATGCACGAATCTTTATCAACTTCTACGTCCTACGCCAAAGACTTCTCTTATCAATTAATGAGGTTTGTCGAGAGAAAAAGAAACTCCCCCGTCGCTACGGCGACGGAAAATGGCAAAAATTTATATCGACGAATCCGTCGATGAAACAAACAAAATAAAAAAATAAATAAATAAAAATAGAAAAACAGTATCGTCGTTGTTCTCCCGTTGTTCACGATCGTTAGAAGCTTCTTGGATCCTTGAAGACTTGCTCAACGATGATCCTTTCCTTGCACAATTACCTAATCCATTCCAAGTTGACACCATATTAATTACCAACACAGCACAATCCTTGACCCATTTCGCCCGCCCGCCAAACGCAGTCTATCGATACTCGTCGCAGGAATAACACAAAATCCATCTTCCATTCTTTGTTCCCTGCACGCGGGACGAAAAGTACCGAACGAAATGCGTCGAACACCGTCGTCGAGCCAATTTCGAGCGATGTATGCATGATGTTAAAAAAAAAAAGAAAGAAGAAAAAGAGCAAACGAAACACGTAATTTAGCTCGGGCGACCACCACCGTCAGCGCAATGATAATCACAGTGCCGTAACTACCAAAGTACCGTAACTACTGCGCACCACAGCGAGCGAGACAACACATTGTATAAGTACACGAAAACGCAAGAGATTCGACATTCTACACGACACCGAGGGAAACATACGCATACGTCTCCTCGTTTCTATCGTTTTCACTCATCCGCCTCGATAGATAGAACGAAACGGATAGTACGGAGAGATAGATACGTAGATAGATAGATAAATAGACTTGAGTGAGAGTGAGATAGGTTCTTGCGTTACCTGAACACTGGGAGTTCGTCGAGAGCTGGCTGCAGGTCTTGATAGGACACACGATTCTTATTTCTACAAGCAATATATATAATATATATATAATATACATAAATAGAATACATATATTATACATATATTATATGTATACATATACATACGCATATTTAAAGAGACCCATAACGCTAGTTTCATTTCTACGTTCTCGTTAAGGGAGGTTCGATAGTTTTATCTTTCCCTTTCAGCTTTTCACGCGACCGAAGAGAATCGCTCTTCCGTTCGCGAAAGATTAAGGTCCGCGGGGACCGATTAATTTCAACGCGGTTAACGATACTTTTTAAGGGCATCCCCGTCTCTCGCGTTCGAGCAAGGAAAATTGTCATTTCGATTCGCGGCTTCTCTTTAGCTGCGCGATCGTTTTCTTTTCTTCTTCTAGTCTTCCTCGGGATGAAAAAGCGGCGAGAATAATTTTATTGTTTCCCCCTAAAGAGACGCGTCGCGGAGCTTAATCCTCGCGCAAGAGGATCAACCGTCTCCTCAGCTTCCGTCTCGTCCTTGGATGCTCCCGTTTCTTTTCGCTCCCTCTTCTTCCCGTTCCTTCCATCCTCTCGCCGGACTTTGCAACGCGTACCTCGGACTTGCCTCGATCCCGACGTTTCGCGACCGACTTTGGACGATCTCCCTCGTTCCGTTGAGCTCCTTGTGGATATATCGACCGTCGCACACGAGGGTTCAAAAGGTCGGACGTATACGAAGCGGGTAATAAGTGATCCTCGTTCGACTCGAGCGGGCGCGATTAGCTCGGCTGGAGTGTACGTGTCGATTCGCTCGATTCCAGTAGTCGAGACGACGATATTGCGTACTATCGTTGCAAGCAATCGGACTATAACGACGCGCACCGGCTGATTCGTTGACTCGATCGCACCGTCGAGATTTGCTTCAACACGTCCGTATACGTGTTCGGGGAATACGAATTTTCTGAACGGTTTGGACAATTTGTATAGGTAATTTTCGTTTCTTTCGAAGGGCACCTGTCACGAAGAGGCACCGACGTGTATCGAATGTGGCTCGATATTATCTGGCTGGTCGAGGAACAAAATTCGGAACGGGGAAAGAAAACTGAAGAATTACCATCGAGCAAGTAGTAACGGTCGGTCTGTAATCAGACGCTTGGGGTTCATATAGAAGTGTTCCGAAACGCGGAAGGCTGCTTCTCGATTTTCAGTCAGAAAGTTTTGCAATATACAGCAAGCTATCGTTCCGGTGCAATCAGTTTGCAATTTGCAGGGAATATTCCGTTATGCTCCAGGTAAAGTGTTGACTAATATCCAGTCAACAGAACACCATGTAGGTGGCGCGTATCGCCAACCTGTACGCTATGGAATACGTTTCATTTCCAAAACGCAGACGCAGGTAGCAATTACGAAAAGAACGACACTATGCACGGGACAAAAACGAGGTAGCTTTTACAGCGTCGAAACGACCGGGCGATCGTCTCGATCGTGCTTACCAGCATACGAGGAGCATTTTGCTTTCGGTCTTCCGAAAAATCAGCGAAAGCCTCGAATCGTTCGTAATCCGTGCCGCTCTCGGCGTCAATACACGACAAATATTTGTGTTTTGCTTGGAGTTTGCGAAATGCAAGAAAATATATACAACGGGCGAAACAAATATTCGTGCGGTGCATAGTTTCGCTTGAAACTTCACCGTTTCGTCGCTAAGACAATTATCCTTGATCAATATACATCGATGCGACGCGCATCTGTGAAAGTGTAATTAATATCAGAACGATGACGTTGCCAAGTCAAACTATGCACTGTACGAACATTTCCTTTGGCCCACTGCGTATACACATATATAAGAAATAACCACTCTACCAGCAGTCTAGCTTAAAATAATATAATTATCTACGAAGCCTGTCCGATGATTCGTTTCGTTCTCATACAACACAATGTATCGGGTTTCACAAGTTTTATTGGTACGTTCACAGTTTGCGCCTACACATGGATTACACGTGGATTTGTAGCGTGGACGACAGCCTAATCAATGCTTCTACGCGGATAAAATATCATTTCTTGGATGTTTCTTAAGTGGCAGATAATTAATTATCGATAGTACGTTGGTCGAATTAAATTGAACGACGGGAATAAAAATTAGTGATACGAAATGCCTCGGCGTTGCCGTCATCTCGACGAAATATATTACGGTTGGACGATTCATCGAGAGAAATTATTCTCGGCAGCGAGTTTAACGGCATCGGGTGAATACTAATCAAGTAATTCGTTCCGGGTGAACTAGAATTCAGAACACCGTTTCGAAATTTGTACGTCGCGCGATAAATTTAATCACCGGTGGGGGAAAAGCTAATGGACGCTCTTTTTCGTGGATCATTGAACGTTTCGTTCACACGGAAATGATACTTTACGAGCGTCAGCTTGCACACTAGAAACTGCGATGCGTAATGCGGGACGAACAATAGGGGACACGCGGAGACAATTGCAGTTCGCGAGAAATTCCATTCGCGTGTTCTTGTATTCTCGTACAGCGACGATTGTGCGTGTCGCCGCGGTGGTTGTGTCTTCGAAATACGGAAACGGGTGAACAGAAAAAAAAAAAGAAAAAAGAGAAGAATAGTCAAAGGAATATTGGATCGAGAGATCTCCAATTATGCGACGACTAAGATCTGCGGAATATCCTCCGATATCGTATCCTTTCACTGGGATTCTTGTCCGACCGATATCGATACTTACTACTTGCAGATGTCCAAACACGCAAAGATCCACGACGCGACAAACATTAGCAACCATTAACGTCCTGCCACAACATACCATTGATCTCGACCAATTAATAATTGATGTTTGCCAAACGAAATGTCGCACAATGTTCCAATGATTTTGTCGCCTCGAGGATCGACTAATTGTAAGCAAGCTGTACCAAGAAGAAACGGCACCAGGGATCGCGTTACGACTCGATCACCGGCTACGCAACACAAAAAAACCGATGCAGTCTCCACAAAAAGAAAAAGAAAAAAAAAAGAACGAAACAAGAGGCATGGTTTGAGCCTGTTCGCGACGCCGTACGAGCTTTGAAAGAATATATCACACATCTATGTGTCCCGGAAATCGACGCCGACGATTCACCTCCAGCGTCGAGGCGAAATTTCGATCTTCGACAACATCGAGTCACCTGCGTCGAACAGAAGAGAAAAGGAAAAACAAAAGGATGACCTTTCACGACGCAAGAAACTTCCGTCGAGGAAGTCATCAAGAATAATCAGCTTCGAGCCGCGTAACGCTCAATAAGTATTTCGTTCAGCGTCCCGAACCTCACGACAAGCAACACCGTCGTCTAAGCTTCGAGCAGGCATCCTCGTCCTTCTTTTTTCCCGACTTTTCCACGACCTTACCGGCGTCGGCGCTCCTCTTACCGTCTTCCTGATCGCTGCAATCGTTCTGTCCAAGCTGCACGTAGCCGGAACCGCCGACGCGTCGACCCTCCGCCTCTGATTTAGTTTCGTGTGGTTCGTTCGTTTTTGTTTTTTTTTTTTGATTTTAGATTTTTTTGTTTTCGAGCGGGTGGAGAGGGTGGCATGCAATCGAAAACGAAACGGCATGCCAGCGATGCGTGCGATTGAAACATGCGGAGAAACACACGGGGAAACAGACGGGTCATCGAACATATTTCCCAAAATTAAAGGTTCCAAACGCTTTCCCCTCTGGCAGAAGGGGTGGGGGTGGCTGATCGATCAGACGGAGGAATGTGATTCATGCGGCGCGCGCGACGGGGTTGTTCGACGAGGATTTACGGATGGTTTCGGTGAAGTCGGGGGATGTATTTATCGTAGCTTGGACAAATTGGGGATGACGTACGACGTACGACAGGGGGCGTTCATTCCGACGGTACGCGTGATTGAAATTCTCGGGCGAAACTCGATTTCGTAATTTTTATTTTCCGGAGGACAGCAGACTCGTCGGAACAAAATGAAATGATTTTTATTCGAGGGGTATAATGTAATTACCGTTTTGCTTTTTGCAACGCGAGCCGGAAGAAGTTCAAGTTCAATCGCGGGATAAATTTGTATTATTCCCGAATCGGAAATTATAGTAATTTTACTAATTTTTCGTCGGGATCGCAAGACGTTCGAGGGTCGAGGAATTAGGGAACGGAAGAGATCGCGACGCATTTCGGGCGGATTCGTTCGCCGGCCCGGTGCGAACGTGTTTTCCGCTCGCGAAACGGGATACTGATTTACGGACGTCGTCGCGATAAATGCACTTTCGGCCGTTATAGGAATCAATCGAGCCGCACAACGCGGTGGCGCGCACGTTTGCCTGCGAACGCATTATCGGCGATCAATTTGAACGACGCGACGCGTGCCCCGCAATTCCATCGCGCGGCTCAAAATCTCTCGACTGTCCTTTGAAATTTTGTCAAATTCATCGTTACCGATCCGTCTCCCCCGAAATAATAATTTCCATCGAAGCGAAACACGCCTTCGAAACGATCCGATTTCGTCCAACCTTTCCCGGTTCAACAGGGTCCCATAAAGAAAGCTAACTCCACATAAAAATTAATCGGTGTACCCAGCGCAATCGTTAACCGCGATCTCGCGGGACACAAATAAGGAAACATTTATATTAAAGGGAAAAGAAAAGCGACGAACAAAATTAGACAGCGGCAATGATTTGCAGCGTCACGAAAACGGTGTTTCGCGTAGAGAATAAAGGGGTGTTCGCGGTGGCCAGAGGAGAAAGCACAGCACAGGTTAGAGGTGTGAAATGAATACAGACCGTTGCTCGAGGAGTCGTAGCGTCGCGACGTTGGCGTCGGCGTCGTCGCGTGGATGTTACCGATGTAGGCGGCCGCCGGCGAGGACGGCGATGCGCCGGTCTGGCTGTTCTGGCTGTTGCTGCTGCTACCGCTGCTGCTACCGCTTCCTGCGCTGCCAGCTAGTCATGCAACCAACCAACCAAAAAGACGAGCTACTGTCAGCCTCCGTACAGCTTCCTTCCGGTCGCTTCTTGGGTCGAGTGTTTTTCTCGCACCGTCAAAGTTGGATCGTTGCATTTCTCGCGTACCGACAGGCAACTACGTAAATACGTCTCGACATTCCCGATGCCTCGCGGACGAGACCATTGGGGAACATTGTGGACAATTGGAGTGGAATATCGGGCAATTTTGTGTCGCGTTGCGGCCCGGCGAACGGCACAGCGGGGAATTAGAAATGTGAAAGATAGGAAATCGGTGATGATAATTGGATAGGCGTGCTCCCTTTTGTCGGAGCTGCGAATATTTCACTTTTTATTCGGCCCTCGAGGAAAATGTTGGAGCGGGCGTTTGGAGAGTCGTATCGTAGATGTTATTTTATTCAGGAGAATTGTTATCAGAGAACGGTGTGTTCCGCGTTTCGTATTTACTTCCGGGGGAAAGAACAGGAATAGGATTTGACAGAATCGTGTTGCGTTTTGGTATGATATTTAGCAGAGAATGGTGCGAGAGAGAGAGAGAGTGAAATTGGATGGGGGAACAAAAATAAGAATTACGACTGCGAGCGAGGTAGTTGAACGAGTGTTCCAATTCAAATTCCACGAGGCTGCAACGATCCGTCTTCGGAGGGCGCGAAAAAGAATGAAACGATAGAAAAGAGAAGAAGAGAAGATAACGAGAAAGAATGAGCGAAGTGCAGGTGTCACGAGGGTGCTCGTGAGACGAGCCACGCAGGCATCGAACGGTCTGCAGCATAAAAAGAAAAAAGAAAAAGAAACACTAAATCGTTCGATCGATCAATTCTAAGATCGGACAGCGTCTATGGTGAAGCGTCACGATTATTTGAAGGAGAAAAGCGAGGCAATTGGTGTACGCATTGCTTAAAGGGTTCGAAACTATGGTGTACGCGTGTGTGTGCACTGAACGAAGCCGACGAAATTTTTGTTCGTGGCATTCGACATACAAGGGGCAGGGTTCTGGGGGGGCGTGCAAGCATCGAGCAGCCGTGGCAAAATCTGAAAGAACGCTAAAGCGTGAGCTCGTTGCAGGCGAGAAATATACTCGACACCGGCATCGACCGGCAACGGCCGAGCCGGTGAACAAATCCTAAGGAGGAACAGAAAAAAACAATTCATGCTTCGTCTCCAAAGAGGCACTCACCGATTTCTGTCTTCTATGTTGTATCCGGTTTTCGGAATGCTACGTCGTCGCGTTGGCGATCGTTTCGATTACGCGTACGATCGTTCGCGATCGCCGATCGGACACCAGTGAGTCGGACCGCAAGCCAGGAGACGGTGCCAGGTCTCTCGCGACCCTCACTGAACGACGAACGAACCGATACTGTTCGCCCGTCGACTTATACCAGAACGACCGTACGCAGCGCGCCTTTGTTTAGGCTCGTCTACGTCTACGCCGCGTCTACAGAGCTCGAGTCAGAATTAACCCGGCACCGTCAATGAACCACATGTCAACGCTCGAACGACCGTTTCACTGGCGTTACACTTTGCACGGAACGCGTCGCGCAAGATTTGCGAAGTGTTTAATAATCAATGTTACGAAATTACAGTAATTTCGTTTCTTTTTTCTCTTTTTTATTCAACTTGGTCCTTCGAGCATTCGAAGGGGACAACGCTGGCCGATATCGACGCTGGTTTCTCGATTTTCCGTATAGAAACGATACGGTCGCGACGAAAGATCTTACCCTTTCCTCGTGGACGGCTGAATGTTTCGGTATCCTCGCCTCGTGTCTACCACTCTTGTATCCAGCACCACGGGGGCGCATTTTCGATAATAGCCGCGAAAGGTGGGCTGGCTATTTCGCCCGACACAGATCCCCGCTGGGATCGATCATAGAAGAACGTTTTACTCGTCGATAAAGGAAAAACGAAGGAAGAAAACAACGGCTCGTAACAGCGGGACGACGCTTTGATCATTCTTATCCGGTTCACGTTCCTTCCTGCGCCGTTTCGAACGTATCGGGCGAATAAGAAAAAGGGGCTTGAGAAAAGGGTGCGCGAACAGTGGGAGGAAAAAATAAGTTGCGCACTGTGTACCGCGACCGGGCTATTCGTTCAGTCGTTGCTCGCTTATAGTTCGCTGAATCCTGTTGAAGGCACCTTCCTCAATTTTTATATTATTGCGATACGCGTGTGACACGTTGGAACGTGTTCCTTCGTTCACTCGAGCATCGATGTTCCGGGACAGGCTTCGCAGAAATCGAAGAAATTATTAATTAAACACTGTACCAAACATTTCCGTTTCGCTTTCGTATTTTCGATTTCGCTATCATCGTGATCGTTATTCTTTATCATTTCGGTTCAGGCGAGAACAGAATCTCTCAGACCCCCTGCGGAAAACAGAGGAATAAGGACCGCCTCGAACAAATAGACTTTCCAAGCTGCAAATAAATTGCGAGATGCAATATCTTGTCCGTTCCTCTATCCCAGAAAACGGTGATATCATTTAAGCATCGAACGCTGGCGTAGGCGGAAGTGACAAAAACTTTCCTCCGGTGCGAGACGAAAGAACGGTAGAAACGGAGGGCCGCTGTCCGGGTCGTTTAGTTTTAAGCGTCGAACCGGGGGGCGCCATGAACGACGCCCCGGCAATTATTCCAACGACTATGCCGCTCGTAAAATGTTAAACAGGACACCCGATATTACAGACAGGAGCCGTTAACTCCGGTATCTTTCTTCGATGCAAAAGGCCCGCGATCCAATTGATTCGACCCGCAGGCTGGGAACACGCACGCAGACGTTCTGCGATTGCAGTTTCCACGCTGAGGATCACGTACCCGATTCTTCCCTCGAATCGAGGGTGAAAATTTCTCTAAATACTACCGTCGCATATAAAAACCTTGCTCCTTCGAGGAACAAACGGAAAAAAGAAATTGACGTCGCTTTACTGGACCATATAAAATTGCAGATTATGTTAGGTCTACCGGAGAGTTCTTTTTCGATAATGTTATCTCGAGTTTCAACGTATACGGCTGGCTCTTTTTATCATTGCATTTGTACACGTACAACGACGCGATTTTCTAAATTGCATTGGGAACGATGAAATTGTGTTGAATTCAAAAACGGGCAGAACATTCCCATAGACCTATTATTTAGAAGAACGAATTTCTCGCGATCAGAATCGCAGGAGAAAGTCTTTCTTCCACCGATGAATCGCGCAAAAATCGAATTTTTGTATACGAATAAATATATTATCATTGAACGAATATGCATAAATGCGAATAAATATACAGAAATCTGCGGGACATCTTTTAATTCAACCCTTCGATAATATCCCGAATTCAACCCCCAAATTGAACTTAACAGAAATTTAAACAAGCCCCTCTCGGTATTTCGATCATTTCTTCCTATCGATTCTACCGTGCTTTCCCCTCGATTCACGCTCACCAATCGATTTACCTTGTGCTCCCTGTAACAGCACCGCGGCAATTCCAAGGGGGTTTCCCTGAATCTGGTTCTGTGCCTGCTTGTTCGTCTGGCTCGCAGCCCCAACAACCCTGGAGAACGCGGACAGAGCGGCGGGACTGTTCGGGGGTGTGCCCTGGGAGGCCGGGCCTTTGTCGAAGAGTTCGAATCGCACCGATTAGAATCAGTCGGCTAATTAAGGGGATCAACAGCACGGACCAGACGTCCAAATGCAATTTGGACAAGAATGCTCCACAAGAAACACCTCACGGGACATTCAGCTGGACCCAGTCGCAGTCAGGCCCATGGAGATTGAACGCACGAGTGTGGAATGTTAGAAGACGATTATTGGCAGCAGTTTTAATAAGACGCGGCAAACATGGAAGGCCAAGCAGAATTAATCGCTGGGGGGAGATTTCTAACGACGGTAGTAAGCACAATTAGAATAGCGACAGAAGTTAGCGGACGTTTCGAATGTTAATCGAAGGTGGTTAGAAATCTTTACGAACGTGACCGATTCGAAGAACGAGGATAATTGCATTCAAAGATTGGTCAACGAAGCTGTCGGAAAACAGCGTTATTAAAAATCGTTCTCGACCGAGTCCCGTGTCGGTCGAACACTAAATCCGATCACGAGCTGGATATCGCCGAACTTCCGACACCGCAGGGGTTACAATACAGGGAAAGACGGTAACACGTGTAACCGCGAGTGATCCAATATTAGAACAGACCGTTATTCAATCAATAGCAAAAAAGAAAAAAAAAAGAAAGAAAGAAGCGATTAATAACACGCTTCACAAAAACGACAAGAGCAATTGCGTTCAGTCGTGTCTTCCTTATCAGACGGGGATAAAATATCCCCGTTTGCATTCCAACGAGCACAGCACAGTAAATTCACGTTTCTTTTCGAACCACAGGACGGACCGACCGAACGCGCGTTCTCGTGATTCACACCGATCAGAGGATAATTATCGAAAGCTAATCTACAGCGAACACGTTTGCACGAGGTGAATTCCGTCGCTTTCCGTTTCAGCCTCATCTGCCCGCGGTGCGTTCGAGGATCGTGTGCGATACACGCGATTTCGTAGCGGATAACGCGGCCGCGGCTATAGCAACGACCGACACCTTTCCAAAGTGAAACGAGAATAGTTACGGGCGGCCACGATAGATTCCCGGCCCGACATAGACACGAATTCGCGACTGAAATAGAATTCGTAAGGCTGGCTGGCGATCGTGACCCGCGCGACCGGTTTCGCCCGATTCGAAACGAGACGGAAGTCCGTTTTCCGCGTGGCACGAAACCGATTAATCATTCGCTGACCGGGCCCAGAGGAATCGAACGTGGAAAAGAACCGTCGAACTCGTCGTTTCACGAATGTCGAGAAGTGTCTGGTGAAGTAAGATTGTTCCTTTCTCGCGATCGTATTTCTGGGCGCGTCAAACATATTTTTTATGCGTGTCGAAACTGCAGTGTCGAGAAAGGTGGATTCACCTCGTTAGGGTGTCAGGTGTTTAAACCGTTTCGTAATGGTTATATGGAACGTTCGTTCGAGTTGGTCGAGTGGAATAATTCGGGTAAACAGAGAACGATGCGCGGTACTTTTGTAACGATATAAAAAAAATTGTTAAAAATTGCCCGATTTATTGCTTGTTAACGCGAGAATTAGCAGTCGCGAAATGTTGAAATGTTAGCTTCTGAACCCGCGCTGTGTGTCGCAATACCTTGTTTACGAAACGTTATTTAGAGTTGAATTTTGCGAGGCTTCCAAAAACGTGAAGCGGAGCTACATCAAACATCCAGGTGCCATAGAGCAGAATATTACCATACAGCAATTGCACGTACAATGTACGCAACAATATCTCGTGAATCGAGCATTCTCGCGAAGAAGAACCGGACAATTGTGAAGGTACGTAAAATTTTCCCCGTGCGCCAATTCAGGGACAGTTCAAGAAAAATTTTTACGGAATTTTATAGGGGCGACCAAGCGACGCAAGTTTTGTTTACACTTTTTTAAAATACCTCTCAGCGTTCTTGAGTTATATTCACGAAAAAGAACTTTCTGAATTTGTTCCGAGGGTTGATTTCACCCGTCCAAACCGATTTATCACACGAACGGAAACTAGAGTTTGCATTACGGACGACATACTTCGCTTGTACGCAAAGTTTCGCAACGCTTCTGAATCGTCGGGTTGCCCAACGTGTCTTGTCAGTGGAATCAGAATTCTCCCGTCAGAAGCGTCATCAAACGAAACGGTTTCCAAGCTCACCATAATTATCCGGCTGCTTCGAGGAGCCCGGAAAACCAGCAGTGGCAGACATTTCGACGAATTCACTCGCTATTCCCTTTCGAAATGCATTTATCGCATTTATCGGCACCACTCTCTCTGTCTCGCCAGCTCCCAACAATATCTGTACACCTGGCGTCTCCGAGGAATCAAATTTCCAATCGAAAGTGCTATCGAAATGATAAGCGTTCCGCGACGAAGGGCCACCGTGTACGCGCGAAAGGGTGGAAAATCGAAGATCGACTCAGTTTTATTGCGCTCTGCACAGCCGGCCTCGACGAGAGCCGAACGAACGACGCGAACTGCTGCCAATCTATTTTCAAGCGGTGCCAAGCGGCCAGGTATTTCCGTTGACAGCGGGCCACTCGCGTTCAAGTGAGTTTCGCGCAAAGATTCGCCGATAAATTCGACGGAAGATCGCCTCGATTCTGGGAATTTCGGTCCGCTGTGCCGGTGATTGCTTCGGTCGCGATCGAAGCGGAGGCTTTCGGCCGCGCGAGGAAGACAGCGAACCGCTGCGCGACAAGGAAAGCCAGCCCCCTGGCCTTATCGATAAGGAACAGCTACCTTGAACGACGACTAATTTGAAACGGGCTATAGTTGTCTGACCCGTTCGGTTTTGTGCGTGCACGGTACGTTCGCAAAGAACGTCCGAGGGCGTGAATCTATGCGATTCCGGGCACTGCGAGAGCTCTTTGAACATTTAATACAAATATTTTAGTGTCGCGATGGAACGATTGTCTCGCGAATGAAATTTATCCACGCCGCTCGATTGAATTAAAGAATCGCCGTACTGTGATCCGTTTTTCAGCTGCGTGATTTCACAGATCGGTAATTTTTCGGTTCGGCGATCCATTAATTTCCTGAGCGGCGTTTATATGATTCCTATGACGACTCGGAAGATACGGCTACGAGCAGCAAAAATGTTCTTTGGGGTTTCTAGTACGTGTGAAGTACAATGAAGATCAATGAAGATCGGTCGTCGTACTGCGGATTCGATGAGTCTATAGTAATCGACGGGACCTACGATAAAATACTATACCTAGGTTCCTCTTCCTAATCTAGAAAGCATCGTTTCATAGTCACCGGTCCCGGATTAAACTAACACTGGCCATTCTGGAAGTGATCGCGTCAACGAGGCTAACCAATGATAGGACTCATTCCAAGAAGAATTACAACTAATTCTGTACCTATGGCACAGCCATCGGTCGCAAAATGCTCTGGCGAACTATTGGACAGGTGTGCGGTGGATGAAGAGAATGTCTACAAATGAGTCTGGCTACGTTTAATCAAACAATTAAGCAAGTCGAGAATCCAATCTACCTATTCGGTTAAACAGCCGACTACTGAACACTTGCAAAAGCTTACGTTGCTTGGTTACTTATCCGTTCGAGGTTGCCGAACTGTCGGGGTGCGCCTTCCTTGAACGTTCCCCCAGGAATGTCTGACAATTATTTCTCGAAGGGGTCGTGTTTGCGAGTTCTCTCTCGTTTCGGGGACAGATTGGTAGGAAAAAAAAAACCGAAAAAAACGAAAGAAACAAAACAGCCAGCTGCTCGATGGTAACAGTACAACGTGATATATTTCTATTTCTCGTTCGCCCGTCGTTTCTCTGTTTCTCTAGTATAGCGTAACGTTCGCAACATCGCAAGAACAACAATCCTACGAGCAAATCTAAAACTCTAACACAATAATAATTACACAACGGCGCGATGAAACGTTTGCTCGGGATCACCGCGACCATTCTACGGGCTGTTCTACTCGCCTCGAACGTGTGCTGATCCGCGAAGGTGTCTGAACAGACGTCCTCGAGCGTTAAAATTTCTCGTCGTGTTACACGTCGTCTTGGCGATCGCTTCTTCCGGCGGTGAGATTCGTGCGATTCTAAATCGACCACGGGGATCACATACAGGGATGGGGCACACACATGGGTGAAACGGAATGGAAGGCCCGTTCTCGTGCTAACAGGCGTGGATCAACGATCTCTGCCTCTATCGAGGTGATCGTGCGACGGATTTTATCATAAATTCGACGAATCGTTGGAGACAGCGCAACGTCCATAGAAGATTCGCCACCTAACCGAATTTACATATATTTCCCCAAATTTTCTGTTACTGAAATCCACGTCTAACTCGATTTCCCGTTCCCTGCCAATTAAAATGTATCTCCCCCGCGCGAAAACGCCGATATAAATCGAATCGAACGAATTAATATTCCGGCGAACAGAATATTCATCTAATAAATTCTCCCACCCCAATACCAATCACAACTTCCAAACGGTACCGCTAAAAAAATCCCACCAACCAATTAACCATCCGTCCGTCGTCCAACATTTACCCCCAGAGTTTCGTCGAGGCAATCGCATAAAACCCCGCGCACGAAATCCCCGTATAATTGGCGCATGTTTCTTTAAACACAAACAAATTGGACATACACGCGTTCACGGATACCGTCGTGCAGAACGCGAGGGTTTCGTCACCCCTCCCGCCCGACAGCAGACAGTAGGGTGGGCTACGATTAATTTACGGGTCGAACAGACAGGTGGGGCAACGCACGCAAAGTCCTTATTAGTTCGTGGAACGAGAGGAGGCTGGAGAGACGGTAAATCCGAAGTACGAGTTAGCGGAAGCTGGAACAGACAGGGTGCAAAAGCTCGGCTCGAAGCTCGTCACTGAGCCCCTCGTAATACTGGCTTCTCCGATTCGTTACACACTTCCGGTCCCCGGGTCGCTTCAGCCCGTGGAAAAAAGCTCGTGGGGGAAACGAGGCTACTGTGTTTGCCTTTGTTACTGGTGCGATTCATTGATTCATTGGTTCGCATCGCATACGTTGTGCTGTTCGCGAATATTATTTCGCCAAAATTTTGTCGGATGGCTGTGTAATGGTGTCCGGTGCGTTTGGTCTTTGAATATACAAAAGGGAAGTGTTTGCCTGAAGACGAAGGGGACCGGAGGGCAGCTGGATATTTCGAATATCAATGGCCACGTTAGTTTTTCATTCTCGATCAGTTCGGTGTATCGGTGTAAGTATATCGTTTGCAATTTATTCATTCGACAAATGTTACCGTTCGCTGGACGAGCGTAGGTAAAGTGGCTGGTGTTTTATCCTCCACGATATTCGATGAATATAAAAGCGAATTTTACCGTCAAATTTTCTTGCTCCAATTCGTCCCTTCATCGGAACACTTTTGTCATTACCGTTTCGCCGCCGTCTTTTTAAGTTCGACGCGCTAGGTGGAAAATAAGACTGCGAAACCGGGCGAAGATTACGAGACCGGAAGCCACAAGAAGCAGCGCGAATATCGCGCGTAACCAGCACACGCGAACGGGAGAAGCCAACGTGAATGTGGAATATAATATGCATAGAATATATGTAAATCTAAACGGAGTACATAATATATGTATACACATGAACACGAGACGTCGAAACGCGTTTTATCCACGCGTTTCTCGGTCCTCGGTATGCAAGGTTTACCTTCGGGTTCTTTGGCAATGACCGTGCTGCTCCGGTCGACGCCGCCCTTCTTATCCTCTGTACAACAATACACACACACATCACGGATATGCGACAGTTTATTTCCTTCTTTTTTATTTTCTATTCTTTTTTTTGTTTTTGTTTTTTTTGCGTGAAAATCGCCTATCTCTTAATTGCAAAGACTAGAGACCAGCCAACGCACGTTTATCTGGACTCGAGCTGTTTTTTATGTATATATATATATATATTTTTTTTTCTTTCAATTAAGCACGACGAGTTCGCGGCGAGCCAGAAAGCAATATTTCGAACGATATATTATCAAATGTTATTTGCAATTAATGTTCGATTTCAATCCGAATAACTGTACAGCAGATTGCGATGTTTGCTTCAATTTCGTTCTTAACAGGATAATTAGTTTCGAGTAACGACAGCAAGTTTTGCTCTTCTGCTATTCAACACCGGCGGATCCCAGTTAACAAATAGCCTCGAGAACAAGGGGAGGGCGAGGGGACTTCTTTTACTGTTCGAGGGATTTATTCCGCTTGGAGAGCAGGATGTCGTCGACTTACTCGCGAATGTGATTCATTAAGGGAGAGGAAACTTCTGCGACGTCAGCGCTCCGTGTTCAATTTCACACGCCGCTGTAAAGTTTTCCCTTTAAAACGAACTTAAAGTGAATGTTTGCTTGCTCTCTGGATCGCTCTGGGACGCGTCGCGCTCAATTATTTCAATCGCGATCCTAAATGGAACGTAGCTGGATTCGGTGGTCATTATTAGTTATCGATGTCGCAGTGCTCGATGCGCGTGTTTCACTTAAACGTTCGAACAGTTTCAATCGTGGAGTTTTCCTGAAAGATCCCCGAACGAAATTTTTACTTTCCAGGCGTCACTCGAAGGGGAAACGTTTCACAAATTGTCGTATTATTCACGTTCAACGCAATCATGCCAAACAAATGAATTAAGCCGACATTTAAAGCAGCAATCATCAGCGAAGCAATTTTCATTCACTTCTAATTCTTTTGTTACACCTTTTTTTTTTTTTTATTTCAATTAGAAAATGCCACAGAGTTCCAGCTAATCCACCGAATTTTCTAGTTACTCGAAATGGTTGCTCATTAGTCTCTATACTAACGTAAGTAAACTCTGTGAAATGCAGTAGTCTGTAAATGAACAATCTTTTTTTCCAAATTAATCACCGCAGTTACAAAACAAAGGGTTCGCCGTTAACTATTGTTCGTGATTTCAGGATCCACGATTCTTCTTAACAGGAACAAAAGTCGGGGATAAGTCGGGTATCAAAAGGGGGGGGGGGGGGGATTGTGCCGGAGGGCGCAGAGTTCGTGACGAACGTGCAAACGTCGACGTGGATAAACGAAAATCGATCCTCCTCCACGAAGAAGGAACCCGTCGATGGACTGGGTAAGGGGTGGGGTGGTGCAAATCGAGCTTGTCATAGTCTATCAATAAAAGAGGATACTTTCACGTGTACAGACTTTAATTCGATCCGAAAACCTTGCCGGAATAAATTCTACGGATCGTGCTCGAACGAGCATGTACTTTGCAAATTCTTCTTTGTACTATTTCGTGGGAGATAAAAGGGGTGACACAGAGGGATGCAGAGGTGAATAGAGACAGAGAAGAAGAAACAGGGACAATCGATGCTTGTCCTCGAAGACAAACGAGCTCGAATCTGAGCTTGGAACATTCTGCTCGTCGTGCTATCGAGTCGTCGCAACACCTTCGAGTTTATCGAACGAACGAAAGAGACCGCGGAAGTATCGAATGATAGTTCGTTTCATTGCGTTGTCCTTTTCAACTTTCGACGACCTTTCGTCGCGAAACATCGGACGTGGTGTGGTTCGCGAGAAAACGTGGACGTCGATGCACTGGCACGCATAATATTAAGCGGGTAGAGATTTGTTTCATGCCTGTGCCAGGGACGGCAAGCACTGGGTAAGAGGATGAAAAGTTGTTCCACGAGGTCAGATTTGTTTTACCTTCGAATATTTCGCTAATTATTTCGCGCGATATCTATACAGTCAAGGAACGATTTCGGTCTAAACGTTTTAAGATGCGCAGAATTACTTGAATTTGATAAAATGATTTTTGTCAGCCGCGTGTACCTTCGCAGTAAAAGACGATTCGAAGAAATGTGCAACGCATGCAGCAGTGTACAATAAGAAAAATCCAACCGCAGAGCAACTTTTGATATTGTTCACGTGTAACCACGAGGACGAATGCAAGCCATGCGAAACATTGTGTGAGAACGTGAAGCGGAAACGGGAAGTGGTGTTCACAGAAAAACGAGCGAGACCGAGAATGTGGCGGGTTTGCGAGGGTGTTCATAAATCCATAACACCATAGCGACGGTGAGTCGTGTTCTGATGACGGTGCCACGTGACGGTGAGAAATTGTGCGCAGACCTAAGGCCGGTAAGAATGGGACAATTTGTTCCCGTTTGTGTGACCAGACGGATTCGATGCACAGACAGAATAGGACGAAACAAGTATAGAAGCAGACACTATAGTAAGACACAGAGAGTAAGTGAAGAAAAATGGAACCTTCTTTCCTTGTTTTTTTCCTTTCTTTTCTTTCAAACAAGATCCTCGAAAATAAATTCTACTCGGTGCACAAGTGAGAGACGACGATGTAAATGTGTGTTTGTAAACGAACGAAAACATAGACAAAGGAGTAAAGTAGAGAAATAAAATAGATATTGAAATGAAACTGCAAGTATTTACCAGAATGATGGTGTTTTCCAACGTTTCTGTTTTTTATCTGTCTGTTTCATATTTCTGTTCGCCTCGACTTACGTTCAACACCATGATGACGTGTGTGCTACGCCGCTGCATACACTACGAAGATATCTGGCTGTGCTTGTAGTTTTCTAAAATGGACGATGCATCACTAACACCGTACAAGCTAATCTAACTTTCTAGCCGGCTAAGGGCTACTAGCTCGCTCGCTGTATCCTGACGAGAACTTGACGTTAACTTGGTGGACGCATACGGAGGATTTACGACGGGGAAGAAGCTCAACGCGATGATCTGTCACGAGGAACTATCCACGGTTATTCGAACATCGTATTGGAAATGTTTACTTGTCCATTCGGAATACGCCCGGCCAATAATCTCGCGATCGCAACCGCGATACAAACGGTACACTCTTTTCTCTAAAAGCTACAACATTTACAGGAATAAAATGTCGCATAGTTACATTTCCATTTCGATCGTCCAATTCTTACGCGAAGCGTCTAACAAACAAAGTATCTCGATCCCTAAAAGAAAAGAAAATATATAAAAATACAAAAGGAAACCAACAGCTCGACGGACATTAGCTCAGAACGCAGAGAAAGTAAGCGAAAGCACGGAAAAGTAATATTCCCCGGGTATTTACAAATTAAGGAGAAAAATCGACGTAACAAATCCGCAATCGAATTTCGATGCCAGAACGAGACACTCCTACGTTCCTGATTTCCCTGTCGATCGTCGAATCGTTCGTTCGACGTCCGTGTACACGTTAATCCCTGCAGGGAGAGGCAAAGTTTCGTTCGAACACCCCAGAATCCCGATTTCGATTACTCCTACAGGGTTAACGTTTCCCCAGCTAACTTTCGCAGCAATTTCGCCACTCCATTATCCGAGCTCGACTTTCTCATTGTGCCAGGCTAATTGCATACTAGAGGATAGCGTGCACCGCGGAACGAGAACGAGGAACGTTTCGGTCGCAATGTACGCTTTTCTTCCCTGAATTTTCCCGAGACCGCCGCCCTCCAGGGAACCACGGGGGAAAAAAGCTTTCGACGCGGAAACGAAAAATCGACGAGTCACGTTTAACTCTTTCAAGATAGCCGCGTATAAGCCACTCTGAATATTTATCTATGTCGATCGGAACCGCGACAATGTAACTCGTCTCGATTTAAAATGTTTCCCGTTCAAACAAATGAATGTTGAAAAATCGACTGCTAACGTCCGATTGCGATTCGATTTCCGACAAGCTTGAAGAATCCTCCTCGAAACGACGCGGCGGTTTTGTCGCTCGATTATTGTTGCTCGCTGTCGTCACTCGATTGTTCTATTTTACGTTCGGATCGCCGTAACGAATTACGCTTTTCCTCGCCACGAATTCCGCCGCGAGGGATACTAAGAATACCAGATGTCGCCAAAAGCATTGTGGGCAATCCTTTCCAAAGTTCCGCTTACGCTCGAAAATAATATTCGAATAACAATGTCGAAATGTAACGCGTGAAACTTTCATCGAACTCGCCTCGCGCGTTCACGTCCGACCCAATACCGTCCTATTTCACTTGGACCGCGGTCCGACCAATGCCGACTCGCGCTACTGAAAATCATACCACGCTTCGTTTGACGCGCCTAAACGTTCACCGTTCACAGGGCAATGGACGACACCGAAATCGCGTTGCGAGAAATAATCGCGGCCACGTCGTTTCGAATTGGAGACATCACGAGCGCGTACCTTTGGAGAATCGGGAACGATCGACGATTAACGCCGGCGGATAAATCGTGAAGTAACGAAATTCAGAAGGACCCGGGGGTCACGATACGCAAGGATTTCGCATCGGTGGACGGGATGGGCAGACGTCGAAAATGCGATCGACCACCGTCGACGATATCTCCAACTGATTTCGTTCACGCGTCGCATAATACCTGTCGCGCGAGTCATTTACGAACGCTATCGATACCTGTACAGGGGGCTGCGTTATGGATTTGCGAGCGAGCATCGCGCGCGATCGTGCACAATGGACCTCTGTTCGTCGTTCCTCGCACAGCAGTTGCTCTACGAATTAAATCGCGGTGCGGAGGATGGAATGGCGTGACGCGGTGTGAGCTTTCGCGGGTCGTTGAATTTCGACGATTTGGCCGTGGTTCTTCCGATCGAGAGCAATTCGATTCGAACGAGACATTTTTGTACGTTCGACGTATTCGCTAGGCGGAATTAAGAATTCGAATTACTAAATATCGTACAACATTTTGCACACACGTACAAAATAGTTTCAATTTATATTCGTAACATTTGTGTAACAGACACGTCCCTTTTCCGTGGAGAAATCGGATGTCTGACACACGGGTATTCTCAGTTAATTAGAGAACCTTCTATGTATTCATTGTGCGCGACGCGAATATTTGTATTCGCAGTATTCACGAAATCGAGAATCGAACTGAATAGAAGAATTTAACGCGAGAGAGAAATATCTAACGCGGAAGAAGCAATATTTGTCCGAGTTTCACGGTACAACTGATGTATATTGGTACTGAAATGCGAGGCGGATTCTGGATTTTGCATATAGGGTATCACAAACAAGAGGCGGTCGTGCAATCCGAATCTGCTTCTGAATCCAATTGTTTTAGTGCTTTGTAGTATTGCCGTTTTGTGCTCAAGTGTACTCGTGTCTGGCTCGAGAATCAATCCACTTCATGATAAAGTGTCTGAATCTTGAAAGCGAATGAAACCCATTGTCTGCCGGTGTTTTCGGTGTAATGAGGGACAGGGGAAATTTGGTTGCATGCATGCCGAGAATCACTAGGACTGCACTCTCGCGATTCATTTTTGTATTGACAGATATTTAACGCACCTATATACTTTGTCATTTATGTTTATTTTTATTTTTAAATCAATTTGCTATGCTGTTAATTTATTGCTGGGCGAATGTTTCGTAGGCATTTCATATTTCCAATTATTATTATTATTATTATTATTATTATTATTATTATTATGATTGTTCTAGATTCTTAAAATTTCAATTTTGTCCAGTCAACGATTATTAACGAGATTAAACGCGAAGAAAAGCTGGGCCCTCGAATGAATTTGTGATATTTATTTATTAGTTACAGGAGAGTGCAATCCTGCGACGGGGTCCTGAATAATTCTGCTCTGGCGATGTATGCAAAATGAACGCTCCTGACACCTTCGAATACACTCTGCAAATAAAGCACAGCGGTTCAAAGCTGATCGGGGAAAATCATTGTCCAACGAAAAAAGGGGATGAACGAACCTTCCGTAAAATTTCGCCGAACCACTTCCCGATTTTTGTTCCCCCTTGTTTCTAGCACTCCCAATAAAACGTTAGAAGCGTCAAGAGGGAAAAGAACCGCCCATCGTCGATGCGAAATTAATCGAATCTCAATTTTAATTTCCAGCACCATTTCCGTCGGACGCGAACGCCTACGGGAAATGATTATGATCGATACGAGCGTGTCCGCGTGTATCACGATCGTGATTGACGAGAGAAATCGCGGAAGAACAGGCTGTGATAGTTAATCAGAAACGTTTCAGCGGCAGCGTGTGTTCGTGGTGGGCCTCGATGACGAGCGATAACGAAAATTCGATGCCCGGTACTCAGGTTCGACATGGACACAATCGATGTGTACGATTCGAGTGTAATCGCGACAGGTGAGCAAATCATACGTGGAAGAAAAAGGGAGGCCGCGGCGGATCGAAAGTGACAGCGGTACAGAGTATTGAACGTCTGCATAGAGGCGTGGGGTACACAAATTTGTGGGGCAACGACGAGCAAAGCGCTGCACGTTCCATTAATATAAATAATACACTTTGCTGTTCGTGGATGTGAAATAGAGGTTCGCTCGATCCGCATTTATCACGGATATTCAGAGCAAAATAACTCGACCAAGACGGAGGAACACAGGTACGCGCAAACGTACCCTTAACGAAAGAGAAAGAGCGGAAACAAATACGATATCAGATTTGACTGAAATATCGCACCACGTGGGCGTTCGACGAGATAAGAGAAGAATATGGAGTGCAAATTAGAAACAGATAAATCGTCTATGGGAGCAATCGACGGACCTCCGCGACAGGTTCACCGGCGCATACACCTGTGTCGATAATCGGGGGACCAGGTGTACGCAAATATAAGATGGATCGTGGCTGGAGAGAGCGACAGGTTGAAGGGGGTAAAGCAAAGACGGGAATACTTAACTACTCGAGCTATTGTCCAACGATCGATTTGCACGTGAACAGGAGTACTATCTCTAATAATAGGCCGATATGCGCGCGCAAGTCCCTGAGTTTGCGATTTTCTTACGTTCGAAGGGACTGCGCGCAATGTTTTTTACTAATATATATTTATACAAAAAAAGAACACAGCTACGCGTTCTATTTTATTGCCGATTTTGTGGGAGCACAATCGTTTGCCGTAATTATCGTAAGCCTTCGAACGATTTTCAGGGAGAAAGTGAAGGATCAGTACGGAGAATGTCTCAAGTTTGTTCTATTTCTATGCTGAATCGAGACTCCAAACTCGATCATCCGCTGCCACCCGATTTGCCGGTCAAAGGACAGCGCGAGATGGAATTCGTGCAACTATTAACCCGCTATTTCTCTGACGTGTCGGTTTTTCGTGTATCATTAAAATATAAGGAACATTGAATCGTAACAAGAATTCTGACATTAAATAATTAAACCCATCCGAAAGCAACGATCAATCTTCGTCAAGCGAGATTCAATGTCGCTCCTATTATTCAACTTAAATATATTTAGCGTCAAAGAGCAATTTAATAAAACGACATTCAATATAATTTGCATTATTCGATTGAAACAATGTTCGCGAGCGATAACGACCCACCCTTACCATAGAGCTGCAATTTATAGTTCAGAAACGTCGAAGAGACGTAAGTCGCGTTTAATTAATTGAACGAAACAACTGACAAAGAAATAGCGCTAACAATTAGAAGACCATTTCGCCTCGAAATGGGGCGGCAGCGCGATTGAAATCCAGTTACAGCCTCGCTAACAGCCACGAATCGAACGTCAATTCGGACTCGATCCGTTAGCAGAATCACGCAGATAGAATTCACTGTCCCGGTATGGTGTCGGACAATAATCAACGACCCCAAACACCCAGGTCCTAGACCAAGAAGATCGTGGAAGATAGAAAGAGAGAGACAGAGACGTAGGGAAAAAAATCGAAATGGAGGATTGGCACCATGTCGGTGCAGCCCTCAAAGTTCGTGGATGGCGTAAAAAAATAAAACGGATATCAGTTCCCCTTTTATGAAAGGGGGTTGAGGGTGTATTTGATTCTTTCCCTTTTTGTGAATCGAGGATACACAAAAAAAAGGGGGGGGGGGGAGCTAGAAGAGAAGATCTAGAAGTGAGAGAGGATTTGTCGGTGGTCCTACCTTTCACGTCATCGTCCTCGATCGTTGTGTTGCTGTCGGTCGATTCCTTCACCTGAGAGCCATCGCCCTTCTTCGTGATGATACTCCGACCTGGAGCACGCAGAGCGTTTCAGTAAATCGACATTGACTTGCGGGGTTTGTGTGTGGAAAAGTGTTTCAGAGAGAGAGAGAGAGAGAGAGAGAGAGAGAGAGAGAGAGAGAGAGAGAGGGAGAGAGAGAGCGAGAGAGGTAGAAAGATAGAGAAACAGTGAGAGAGAAAGAGAGATAGTCAGATTAGAATAATCGGTAGAAGTAAGGAATTGCTGGTTGAAAGTTGTATATTCATTATTATTATTGTTATTATTTGTTAGTGGTAGTAGTAGCAGTAATATTTTTCTTTCGGAAAGGAGAAAGACGCAGCTGGAAGAGAACACAGTTGCGCGAAGCGATCGTAGGAACGATTTTTTTTTGGGAGGTTAGAGATATTTTGGATATTTTTATCCGGAGACAAAGGATGGTCCATAATTCGCGGTAAAAGTTGACGAACTTTCTTAGTTAATTTCCTAGGTAATCGAAATGCATAATATTGGAATTAGATTCGCACCGCAGAATATTGCTCGTATTTATTTTACGACGAATTATGTCTCTTTTACCTTTGCAATTATTGGAACGTTTATGGCGATCAAGATTTATGTACCAATGTTTTCCTTCGTTTTCTTTTTCTGGAGGATAGGCAGATCGTTCGCAACAATTATTCAAGTAACTGGAAGAATGGAATTGTTTCTGAATTTTCGGTCTCTGTAATGGCGTGAAAGAAAAGCAACGGGCAGAGGTGCGTCTTCTATCATTTAACGAAGAAGCCGGATTGAGGAATCGATTGGATGGGAAACGTCGTCGAAACAAAACGATATCGTTTGAATGGTTCTTTCAAGCAACGGCTGAATTATTTTAACTATCAGAAGCTGCTCCCTTGGAAACGCAAAAGCCAGGTGAGATTGCAATCAAGTTTGGGAACAATGGAGACAGACGAATGGGAACCACCTATCCTCCATTTCATTCTTTCTTCTTTCGTTTTTAAACGTCACAGTGTAATCCGGTATTATTTATTTTTATTTCTCAAAATGAGAAAGAACTGCATACAATTTTTTTTCTTAAAGAATAAAAAGTAATTTCAAATAGAGTGGATCGTGATCGCCGAATTAAACTGCAAATTACGAATTCGAGAAAGGATGTGTACACGTATATAGAGAAGTGTGGTAAAAAGGAATGTTTCAAAGTTGAAAAGTATTCGATAGTGGTTGCCCGTCGACATTTGACCACGATCGACGTAACGACGGTTGAAAATATTTTTATCGAAAGCCAAACTTCACAATTTAATAATTAAATACAGGAATTGATTTTAGAAAATGTTAACAACATTAATTTACTTTCAGAAATATTGCGTCGGATGTAAAGTTAAGCAAAACAGAAGTTTATTGTACATTGCTAACATTAATTAAAACTTGAATAATTTATCTCTCGTTTCTACTAAAACTACAAAATTCAAACAAAGAATGCTCCGATATAATTCGATAGTCGCGTCGATTCGGTCAATTGCGACAGAATTGTCTGTTTGTGTGTCCATGCTATCTAATCACCGTATCCTTGTACAGTGTAAAGAAGAAGAACATCTACATCTTTTGACAGATCCTTACGAAGTAGCTAATCAATTACCCAAGCTATCCACAACAGAGAAACTACGGAAGAGCAAATGCAAACCGCACAGAATAATCGTAGAAGACAGGGAAACAGCGACGGAAGAAGATTCAGAAGAAACGAGGAATCGGAAAGGAAGAAAAGGAAAGCAAGGAATCGAGGCGCAGCAGTGCGCGCGGCGTGTTCTGCATGCGAGACAATCGTGATCGCTCAAAAATCGGAGCAACTCTGCCGATGCTCTCAAGACGACGTATCGGTGCCAGGAAAAATGGTAAAAACATCGATGGTCCTCTCGTCTTTACCTTCTGACAGCTTCTCTCGAGAGCTCTCGGCTTCGTTCCGTGCCAGCGAAGCGTTGTTTCACAAAAAGACAAACAAAGAAAGGAAGAAAGAAAGAAAGAGAAAAGAAGAAGAAGAAGAAGAAGAAGAAGAAGACGACAAACCGCATGCTGAGCGACGTGCGATTGCGTGTCGAATTCTTTCATTTCATCGAAAGAAAAGAAAATTGCAATTGCAACGGTGCAGCGAATTTTTTTTACAAATTCACCCTTGTTTTTTAATTATATCGCAGTCGACTGTGCAACAATTTACGGGGGACAATTTTGTTTCTATCATTTCATTTCGATTCATAGCATTTCGCGCATTACGGTGTCGCGATTTTAAATCGCGGAACCGAGTGCTATCGATCGTTGATGGAATTAATTGCACGGCGCACGGGGTACCATTCCTACGTACATTCGTCACGAGTCACCATAACATTTGCTTGCCGTTCGCGGCGAACAATTCTTTTTACGATAAATAATGCACCATTCGGCGCGCCTCTGGGACGAAAGAACCGTCCCGTGTAAATTACTTCCACGGACTAAAGAATTCATTAGACGCGGCACTTTATGGTAACTCGTCGCCCTTGCAGCGGTGCCCAAAAGCTTTTACCGCGGGTTCGCCGTTCCCCCGGCTATAAAAAGCGAATGCGCGTGTACACCCTTCACTTTCGTTTTCTTCGCCCCGTCCCTCGAACGAATCTTCGTTCCGACCTATCGAAAATTTATCGCTCATTCAAAATTCAAGCAGCCATTATCCGCGAGCACTCGCGGAAGCTTTCCGACACCGCTGTAATCACAGTTCACTTGGCTCGGTACAGAAAGAAAAAAGAATGGTCGGAAACCGAGTGGAAGAAGTGATATTAAATAAACAGAGCTTACAGATAGCTACAGATAGCATTCTTTTTTTCCACCAATAAAATAGGGGCTGAGGATGATTAAACAAGAGTGTCAATTATCGTCGCGATAGCGGACGGCCGTGGAAACGTTTCTACGCGACGGCTGAATAATTTATCGGGGAGGAGGGTGGAAACGGAGGGGAACAGGACGGAGGGCACTCGGTTCCGACGCCGGTATAAATACGCCAGCGAAATTCATCCCCGGGGTACAATATCCGTGTACTTTCGGGGGTTGAATTCGCGTTGCGGAAACGCGGCCCCTTTTATGCGGCCTCCGTGTTCTTATCTCTTCTCGGTCTCGGGTTCTCCTCGCGTCGAGGCAACGCGATCCCGTGCTGCCACAACTTTCCGAAAGGTGAATCGTCGCGGGTTCGAAGGTAAATGATAGAGCGTGGCGATAATAATCATTGAAATTGTAGAATAATGGATAAAGTAGTGATGAAATAACGGTAACGAGGAAAACAATCACTTTGCACGGGTAAGTGGATCGATTGAGTTATTATCATTATTATCGCGCTATTATTATATGGAGGGTTCGGAGGCGCTCGAACCGAGATGAACAACGTAGGATTATCTTTCAGGGAAATTGCGATTCACTATTTAGCGTAATAATAGTGGTTTGTTGCTAAATATTTGTTCGCAATTCCCTTACACGACTCGATATACTGTACGATACTCAATACACCGTGCTCCGTACTTCTCTCAATTAACCCACTCTTGACTCTCGCTTGACTCGACCTCGATTCTACCTTTGCTCTTTACCTCTACGTTGTCTCTATCTCGACACTGTTAACGCTACTTTGCCACTCAACTCGGCTCGGCTTAAACACTTCTCCGGCTCTGTATTCGACACTGTTCACTGACACACAACTCGCGCGATCGCAATCCCGAAAAATCCAGCAACAGGATTTTCGCAAATTATTGCGAATATTGCTTGAAATATTGCTCGCGTACGAAAGTAGTGACTTAATTGATTTGTCGACCGAAAGTTTTCACGGTAAAGAGGTTTTTGAACTACGTAACTCGTGTTCGGGTAAAATTGGACTTGCATCGATTGGCTTCCGAGCCCTCCATGTTAATATTCTAGTAATATATCATTGCTATTGCGTTTAGACGAATTGAAATTGCGCCCGGCGACAAAAACGAATGATTTCGAAACCCGTTGTTGCCTCCTGAACTGTATCGTTTCCATTCGATATTCACGAGGGGCGGCAGCTCTCTAGGTCTCAGAACAGGAATCCGATGCTCGAAACGGATTTACAATTTAAAAGGCTGGCTTTCGGATCGCAATTGATTTGCCTCGACGCGACGGAGAATCTCGAAATCGGATGCTCGTCGCGAAACACGGCCCTTTTCGACGCGCTGCGACTCTGTTCGATAAGAAACGCGAGTGACGCGTCTGGGCAGGCGTGAAACGAATGCGAAAAAAAATGATGGGAGAAAACGGGGAAAAGAGGAAGAAAAAGGCGAAGCGTGAAGCACAGCCATGCCAAATGCGACGCGAGAACGATTGTTCGTGCGGAAGGTTCCTTTCTCGAGCTTTGTTCCGAGATTCTTTATTCGTCGTACAATTGTCGAACAAATTGTCCGTACTGATTCCAAGCGAATGATTAATTATTCGTAACGTCCGACGAAAAAATTCTGCTCGACGCGAAACAAATTATTTTCAATCAGTGCGATAAGCAGCAGAATTTGTCTGGCTCCGCGGTGTAACGCAAAAATCGTAATCGATCGTTCGATTTCTCCTCGAATCACAATTAACGACACGGACAATCCAAAATGTTTCCGATTACAATTGACGACGCCTGAATTCACCAGCGATAGATAGCACCGGGGAAAGCAAGAAGGGTGACGAAATCGAGGGATGAAATTGATAGAAGAAGAAAGGAGCGCAGTGTTGCAGGGTGAACAGATTTTGAACAAAGGGTTGTTCTAATTGTTTCGAGCGGCATAGCGTTACTGTCGACTCGATTATTGGAACATCCTCACGAACCCATCGTTCGCTGTTCAATTTCTGCGTGTATGTCCGCTCTCTGCTACTGCGTGTGTGCACGTGTGTGTGTGTGTGTGTGTGTGTGCGCGTGTATGTGTGTGCGAGTATCGTTTATCGATTATACGTGTATCTTCTTTCGGTTTTTAAGGGACTCGAAAGAATTATTATCTTTATTTGGTTTCTGCTCGGAGCATGAAGGGTGCCCTTGCACCTCCGACCCACTTCGCGTACCTTGTCAGACAAAAAAAAGAAATAGAAAAAAAATGAAGAAAAATCAGTCATAGATTGAGAAATAGAGACAGACAGAGATAGATATTGGGGAGGGACGGAGCTGGGATGGTATACGGGTATAAAGAGAGTGGAAAAGAGAGAACGATTGATCGTTGGCTCGCGTTCTCTCGTCCGGAAAAGCCGAATTCGACTCCCGAGATTCATGGATTCGTTTTCCAAGCGGAATTCATGAATTCCTTTCCTTTTTTTTTTCTTGTTTACCTCGCGGAAATTTATGGACCTCGCTGCCGTTTATATTTATCCACGTGTATACCTGCATGGACGCGCAGGGACGGCAGGTATGTTAAATATATAAGCGTGTTTTCATATAAATCCCGACTGCGTTTAGATGCTCCTAGACGCCTCGAGATTTATCGATTCGATAACGAATTTTCGAGGGGGAACGAAAGTCTCGCTGCTTCGACGCAGAGATTTATTATCCGTACGGAAGTCTTGGGAACTACTGCAATTTTCATTAATTCGGGAGAATTGAAAATCATACGCGAAGAGTTAATTCAATGACAAGTATTATTAAATGCTTCTGAGATAATGAAGTTTACGAATTATACGGTCAGAATGTATCCGATTGAAATCTCGATATCGATCGAGGAATCGTTACAGTGGAATCGTCGAGGAAAAAGAGACACGTATTTTTGATCTTCGTAATTGTTGGAGAAAAGTATTCATGGCGAATCTGACGAGTTTCCTTTGATTCCTATCGAATCGCTGAACGATAAAAAAAAAGGTGGTCTTGTCGTTCAGTTTCGTTCACGCGGAAACAGTGATCGTTATCGTGGCCATTGAGGAATGTGTCCCGTTGCGATAATGAATCAATCGAAACGGCTATGGGTGAAGATCGTGCTCTTTGATTCAATGGCGAGTGGCCGAAGTAACGAACGAAAGAACGAACGAACGAACGAACGAACGAAGGAACGATCTGATGGCTGATTAAGCTCGACAAGAGAGATCGTGTGAATAGCTCTTGGAAGAAGTTGCGACGACGAAGTAACGCTTCAACGATCCTCGTCATTTTACTCTCGCCAATAATTCTGTTCAATTCACCTTGCCTTTAATACCTTTTGCGCAGAGTTGAACGTGGAATTCCGTAACTTTGATATTATAGGATATTAATTGTAAATTCAGAGAAGGTAACGTTCCCGTAATTTTATTTCAGAATATGCTCCGCGGAATTTTCACCGAAAAATTATCGATGTCTCGACTACTGCAGCTACGCGAAAAATGGATTACTGTGCACTTATTTGTTTTACGAAGCCACAGCGGTTCGAAAATCGATAATTCTTCGCTCATTTGGCGATCCATTAATGTTTTCTTCAGGCGCGCGTATCGAGAGATATAATCGAACAATTATTACGATTAGAAAAACATCGTACAATTCGACGCGCTAATTTAATTAAGCTTTTAAATTGAAAGGGAGAAAAGCGCAGGCTGTTTAATTGGACGGGCTCGGACGCGATCCGGTTTAAATTAATTATCAGAAGTTTGTTCTATCGCGGAAACGGAAAAGACAGGAGAGAGAAAGGTGACGAGAAAGATGGTAACGAATGATCGTTGGTCGCGTTCGAGTCGGTAATTGAAACGAATTGCCAGCGACGTTTGGAACCGTCGTTTGCATTTCTACATCGATCTCCGGACGGAAATTGTTACATGTTAATTTAAAGTATTTGATCCCTCGCGAGATAACAGGCCGACTATCACGCGAACCCCGAGAAAACTTGCTCCACTGTTTTCCTAGATAACAGCAAGTGCAGATAAGAATCGATCCGGCAAACTACTCGCAAAAATATCCGCCACGGAATTGTCTAAAAGAAAATATGCAAATGCAATGCTGCCAGAATATTCCTGATGCCAAATCGTTCGAAAATTCCAGACATTGCTGTTAATACGAATATTCCTAATCGAATGGAAATTCAACCTCGATTTCGTATCGTTCAATTTTTAGATGCACCGCGAATATCGAGTAGTAAATGGTGCGCGGAAATATCGAAGAGGAAAATAATCGACTTAGAATTCGCCAGTTTCCAAGTGGAAATACACACTTCGTTCCTTTGATCTTTTTCTCCCACGAATTCGCATTTCTCCGCGAAACGGAAACGTTACCTTCCGCGTTGCACCTCAGAAGCCGCTCCCCGTCCACAAGAATCCGCTTTAAATCCCCAGGAAAATCCTATTAAAGCGTCCTTTCAATATCGAAACGAATATATGTCCCTCCCGTGGGGACGTTTCTTACGGCCACCTGATGGCCGTACAACACGCAGCATCGCCTAGCACACCGTCTCTCTTCGTGAAAACCGATAATTGTTCCCTGTTGTGTCCTACCTTGATTCTACTTCGAGCATGAAGTGTCCCCGACGATGTGTCTTTCGCCATAAAGTACAGAGACGCAACAGTGAAAATTAAACAAAACCGTACAGATACAAAAGGAACAAATAATCGTTAAATAAAGAACCAAATGATATCATCGAGAAATACACACAGGCTCTAATCGTACAGTGAAATCGTATTTGGGGAGCAGAAAATGAACAAAAATTTCGCTCGTCTCACGATTCATTGGTAACGTCTCTACGGATGCAAGGTGATCTACTGTTCGACTAGAAAAGAAAATAAAAAAAAAAAAGAAAAAACGAAAACTGTTTGTAGGAGAAAATTGTAGTATAGTAGCATTCTAGGGTAATTCTTTGCAGTGTACGCTTGGTGTTCGTGTGTGTGGCGTGCACGTACACATATCTCCACACTTGCATCTAAACGCACAGGTTTCAGGTGTTATTTCGGTACGTATGTATATCGAGCATCTAGGTTCAAGACGGTTAGACTAACAGGGGGTCGGTGTGTTCAGAGACGTACACAATTGTTACAGGACATGGATCGTGTAGTATTCGTGTAAATCATGTTCGTACCTTGTACTTTGGAACTTTGTCCTAGATAAATACATTTCTAGTTTTCGTTTTCGTTTTCTTCGCTCTTCCAATAATTAATATTTCTACTCTCGCGGCAACGAAATTTCCCATCGCTCGTACGCGTTACAAAAGGTAACCGATTAATTGAAAAAGTATTCCATTCTCTTGTACGAACGTTTGCGCACGTCGTTCCAAAATACGTGGCGCGAACAACGAGACAGATAATTAAAGAGATGCGTGTCAACGGGTGGTGTTTCATATTTCGTCGATCAACTTCTCGACGGAACAGAGGCGCTACAAAATGGCCAGCAATACTAAACGTACAATAATCATTCGTAGGCGCTACTCGCTAGTGGACCTAAACAGTTGTGCTCGTTTATTGTCGGAGCGACAATGCGTAAACGGTATCCAACGATATCAGCCTTCCCTCCCTTAGTACGTACAAGTATGAAAAGAACAGCCAATTCGGTATCACAGAAACAATCGCCGATGGAAAATATTTCGATGCATCGATTGGAAAATTGAGATAAAACATCGTCGACCGAAGTACTTTAATTGCCATCACCACGGTCTCCTCGAGCAAAGAGCGGAGACTATCTCGCAATGTTCATGGATAATTTCAAATGAATGAATTGAATGAATTGAAAAGAGCAACAAAAAAAAAAGAGATTAAAAAAATGTCGAACCAAACGAATGACTGCAAGTGACGCGTAGCTGATGAAGTGCGACTGTGCGACACATGTCGCTCAGAATGCTCGATACGATCGTGACACGATCCACGAATTTGTCTTTCATTCGTTTCTCTTTCGTGATGACGAAGCGTGACTCTCTGCGATCGTCGTGAAGAGGAGAAAACTGGTTGAGTCCACTGCGACGACGTTTCGTGTCAGCCAGAACACCAGAGCGATTAAAATTGGAACGAAAACGAATAAATCGCTCGTATCGTATCCTTTCTTTAACACTTTCGAAAAGTTCCTCGAATTTAGTTATCATCGAATTCAAATTGTCCTCGCGAATCAAAAATTAATACGATCCGATTCTGGCCAACGCAACGAGTCTCTGCGGGATACGAGGTGCGAGCCAAGTGCATCGACTATGAGGTACACGAAAGTGAACGAATAAATCACGATTGTTCAGTAATGCGCGGAGCGAGCGAGGATGAAATTTCGGCGGAACAGAATATCCGTGGTAGCCAATTGAACGAGAGACGATCGGGATCGTAAAGAAGAATCGGGATGAGAAATTTCGCGGCGTAGCCGAATGATCGAATCGCCGTTCACCAGCGATTTTCCCGATCGATTTCACCTCGCTGACTCCGATCTCCGAAATTCTAGAGGGCGGAGGATCGACTAATTCGTTTGGTGCACGAGCAAGGACGATGATTCTTTCGGTTGGTGCTCCAATTCGTGGCCTCGGCGACGATTTATTCGTTGCCGTTTAATTTCCTCTTTGTTCGAAATAACAATTAGATTCGATACGGAGGCAAGTACACGAACACCCGCGTACAAATTTCAATCGAAACTCGACGTTACGAAAGGAAAAAATAAAGAAAATCAATCGATCTAGCCTCGATACAAAATTAGCAGCACTCGAACAAACTGTTCTACGCGTGTACTGTGCGTCAAATGATGTCTACGTACGAAACGATACAGAGCTGTGCGAATGATCTTCCGAACAGAAAAATTCCAAACGGTCGGACGTTAATAAATTTCCCCCTCGTTCGTTCGAACGTCGAACGCTAGACAAACCCGTCTTCTTTCGCCCCCAAAACATCCACCGAAATCAGCCCGTAACGCCTCCCTCGATCCTCCCTTAAGCTGCTCCCCATTGTAACGACGAGCAGTAAACACTCGCGTTTGTCGTAGAAACAAAAGGGGGGAGGGGAACGACGTGGACGGAGAAGCATCCAGCCTGTTGAATCGGTAAATCGAGCAGGGTAACGTCCTAATAATTGAAATAAAAGTGCGTGTCAGGGCCACGATGTGAAGCACCCCTTGGATACAATGAGAGGGCTGAAGAACGGAATTTCTATATCGACATATACATGTAGCTACACATATATGTTACATAGGTAGACATATATGCAGGTATGCATACACGTAACAAGGGAGAGGGGAGTCTGTGCAAGAACGGGGCGGGTTTATGGTGCTATGAAGTCTGGAACGAATATGTATAGAGGGACGGAGGAAGTGCAGAGATAGGCAGAGTAAATTGTGTGACACAGAGAGAACAGGGGGAAAGGAGACAGATACGATAGATCGAGTCAGTGTGAAACGGAGACAGAGAAATTGACAATGGGAGGTGGAACGTAAAAATTTAATAGGAGATACAAAAGTACTGTCTGTCGTGGTCCATGAAGCGCTGAAGAGGGCCGGAGGTACTTACCCTGTGCATCATACTTACTGGAAAAGTTCCTCGTCGCCAGCATGGTCGTCAAAATAGCGCCCTGCGAACAAAAAACGAGAAGAAGAAAATGCCACGATTATTTACTTAACCCGTCGGACGTTTAATTTGCCACGATGCCGACGCGCCTGTCGCGAGGATTCGATTAAAACATTTGCTGCAAAGCGAACGACTGCTTTGTATTGTAATTTGTTACGAGTACGTCGGAGCCTCGATTAACTGGATCAATTGATTAACGCCGGAGAGACAGCGCGATCATGTTTAAATCGAAGGCGGGGTTTTCTTTAAATATTTCAAAGCTTCGCGGTGAAATTCTTATTTGATTGAATCGATATACTTATCTCAATCATGTGAGCGCAATATTAATAATTTCGTGACACGGTTAATCGATGTTCCGCTTGTACCTTGTCCAAACGAATGAAAGATATAACTGAACGGTCGAAATATTGCGACCATTGAACAGAGCGCTCGTCAGTTCCACTGAAAGGATTAATCGAGACTGCGACGGGGCAATAAATTAATGACGCTTCATTCGAAACAAGTCGTACGAAATTTTTCGAGTACAAACGACGTCCAGTGCAGCTTCTTTGTGCCGCTTCCGGTCGTCGGTGTTGCACGTTGCAACACATGCCGGACTTTAGACCCGAGGCACACGATCGTTGACGCGACGCTTCTCTAATGATCGTGCATTCCTCGCGATCGAGAACTTCTGCTCGTATGTTAATTAACGTTCGGCCGTTCATTCGCGCCAGGAGAGCCTTTTATATAAATTAAACGTCAGCACGCAAGCGGATCTATTATTACTCGTCGCGAACATTGTCGCAGAAAATTGTCGCCTTTGTGGATCGAGAAGACGCGTACAAACGGTAAGCAGTTTCGTCGTCTGCAGCACGACTCGATCGAACAATTTATTCGCAATTAATCGATACACTTCTGCGATTTGCTTGACTTCGAAGCGGCCTCATGGAATACGAGATATTGCACGCCTAATTCTTTAGGACACATAAATTTAAGAGGTACAAAGAACCGGGTTTAAAATGTTCAACGCCTGCCACGAAAAGCAATGAAGAAAAATGCCACTCTAGACGGGGCGAAATAAATTTCTGCCGAACGACCGACCAAGCATTCAGACAGCAACGTGTAACGAAGAAGCGTCGGGTCGGAGGGTGAAATCCACGAAAACCGAAAGCCTGTCGAGGGCGAAAGGGTTACGACAAATACGAGCGAACAAAGGCAAACACGGCTAATAAGTGGGGCGTCGCTGCAGCGTTTCGCGCATCGCTCGAAGCATTCAGAAAATATTTACGGCAAACGTTTGCCGGTGGAACAATCGATTTCGATCGGGGGCCGACTTCTATTTTCGCCCAGCCGCGGCAGTCGCGAACACTTGCAACGCGTGCCGTTTTATTTCAATTCGGAATATTAAACGCGTCCACGAATTGCTTCGTAATGGAGAGGCGAGGCGTTGCGCTCCCTCCATCGTTCGCCGTTAAATATTCACGCGACCGTGCATCACCGTCTCCGTTGCATTTTGTCCGACCGAGGCCTTTTTGGCCCCCATTGTGCAACGCGTTCGTTCAACAAATTACGATCGATTCCTTCATCTGGTCGGGACAATTCCGCGGATCAACTCGATGGAGCCTTTGCACGGCGCGGTTTACAAGTTAAGGGTTAACAGCCCTTACCTCGTTTCCCTGTCTCGCATAAAACGTCGCGTCGTATCAAAGATCAATGAGGAATCGTTAAATTAATGAGATACCTCGGGAATAGTTGCTTCCCGTTGTCTGCACAACACGAATTTATTCCTCAACGCCTTCATGTTTGGTTAATGTCGGCCCCTCCGCTTGTCCGGGTTATTAAATTCGAACCGACACAGTGTTCTCGAGAATCGTTCGAACGGACGACGCTGTTATTATTCCAGTCTCTGCACACCTTCGCGCTAAATCAACTAAGCGTATTTGCGTCACTGCGCGTCTCAAATGATTTTCAATTTCCAGCGCTTTTCGTGCGAGATAATTATTAGACGATTGTCCAGCGGTCGAAGGAATTTGCGTAGGCAGAAAACGTAGCGAAGAAAACTCGACAGGCGAACGCCCGAATGATCTATTACAGCGTCGCCTAGCGCAGGCTCGTCCAAGGAAGCGTCTTCTAATCGACCCGAGGAGTAACAACACACGGAAGCGTGTCTTTCACCGTAATTGTATCGGCCACCCTCTCCCAAGGGGTTGGACATTAAGTTCGGGCGCTAATCGCGTTCGGTTTAATGGAACGATCGCGTGATTGGAGACCGGCCGGCCGGCTGCGCGTTCAGACCGAGGAGAGGACAGAGCGAAAAAGTGAATTCCGAGAGGAGTATGCGTTATTTACGCGAGGACTGCTCCGGTGGTGTAATAACGGACTGTTCGATCAACGTCGGTGCGACAGACTTACGCGAGGTCGAATAATTGCGCGCCATTGCGTGCATGAATTATGGCGAAGGAGAATTGAATCTGGATGCGTCGTAAAGCATTGGAGATTTAACGGAGAAAGACAGAGGATTATGCTTTTGTTTTTTGACGAGCAGAAACTTGAGTTTGGAATGTACGAATACATCAGGTCTGCCGGAATGTTCGGCCCGATAACAGCATCTGAAGTTTCGTCGTCATACCCGTCATGCCCCTTTTCACCACTGCGTTTATATTTATAATTATTGATAAATGCATTGAAAATGTGTCGGTCGGTTTGAATTCCAAAACGGACAGAACTGTCCGGTACACACGTTACGATAGAAAATTTTCGTTATACACGATTCATCGGTGGAAGGACGACTTTCAAGAATTTGATTCCTCCAAATACAATAGACACGGATAGCGAGGTGGAACTTATGTTAGGTTCCATTACCTCGCGGGATGAACGAATCTGATCTAATTCGCCTATCGAAGACAAATCTCTCTATTCCCAGTTCGGACTGTCTACAGCATGCGGCGAACCCCGTTCGCAAAAGCAGCGCACGAAAAACTAGGGAAATCGAATGAAAATTACTCGGCAATCACCGCGTCCACGTTGAATTAGCCCCGGCGACTTTACGTTCTACCCGTGACAATTGAATCGAGGCGCACCGACGACCGAAAGGCGGTACAAATTTCACCGTGTTCAATTTATACTGCGCGCACGCTGAACCGTCGCACATACGCGCGTACACCAATGCAAACACCGTTCATCTCTACGACGATATCGTATCGCATTCGACACGTTCACCGTCGCAGCTCCGCGGGCTGACGGCAAACGGATAACTCGAGGGGCACAAGCGAATCCGACGGCAATACGAGCGACACTGTTCGCGACAGTTGCGTGTCGCGGCAGGCGAAGAAGAACGTTCGACCAGGTAGGGGGATCGGAAATCCATGAATTCCCGATGAAAGAAAGCCCGCGTCAACTTTGCCACGTCCAATTGACGCGCGCTGTCGCAGCGAAGGTGCTTAAGGGCGAAACGGCGAACGCCGGCGTGGGAGCGGTGTCGTTTCGCGATCGTGAAACTAACACCGTTCGACTTTCACTATTTTTTCTTTCGTTCGTTTGTCGGGTTTCTTTTCTTCCGGCAATTTTTCTTTTCGCGCGTCACGATCGGTCGAATCGGTTTCGCGTTGGAGCTGCTGTACTCGGCGCTCGAGAGACGGGGTTATGCAAGAATTGTAATGCGAACGGAGGAACGGCGACGCCGTTTTGTGGAATTTGGAAACGACTAGGGAAACCCCTGCACGGAGATTGAGGTCAAAATACAGGCGAGAGTGTTATTTCTTGAATTTTTTTATGCACGATCGAGGATAATACTCAATTATTTTGCAATTCTTTCGCGAGAAATTTCAGCGAGATGTCAGGATAATCAGCGAAGATGTTCTAATAAATTAGACGTCTGTTATTTTATACTGTCGGTGTGCCCGACTATAATTTACAAACCCTTCATCCCAGAAATTTATAATTCTCGCAAACAGCGTATTCCACAGAGAAAACAACCGAAAGGTAACCCTCGCTAAATCACGACGGGAAATTAATCGAAATTTACCACCGCCTTTCCAGTTGTCTCGTTAAAAACGACGCGCAGCGTGCGTTCAACACCGCGTACACAAAATTTCTCGCAACATTTTCGACCGTTCCGCGCGCAGAAATTATTATTCAACTGTCAAATGACATCCAACGCGTTGACCCAGTTCGTCGTTTGAAATTTCCAACATTCTTTCACGCGAATTAATCCCGTTACGAGTCCCGAATACCAATGCACCGAGTGCCCTCCAGGGAAAAGAGGCTCGATCGACCCGACAAAACGGGCCGAAGCGAACTCAATTTCGAGTTCCATGTGACCGGCTCGCAGAGAGTTCCGGCGGGCCGATGATTAAACGTTAAACACCGGTTTATCCGGACACAGGCGCGCCTTAACACTCGACGTCTCGAATGGAAACTTGCGTGCAACTAGTTTGGCCGGAGTTTCGGTGCGACACGTCTGCCTCCGAATTTCTCTGGTTAATCGAGAGACCCGTGCCTCGCATCCAGACTTCGATTAATGGCCCCTTTTGACTGTTGCGCAAGGCGCGTCGAGCGACGCGCGAAAAAGTAAATTCAATAAAGAGTTGGACGAACGAGCGGCTGGCAAAAGCCGCGGAGGATCAGCGGGAAATTTTAGAATTCTCGTGCGTCGCCGTTAAGTTTGTGCCGAACTAAGTGTATTATGTACAAACGGAGGGCTCAGAAGCCAATCAGCGTCAAGTCCAACTTTCACCGAACACGAGTTACGCAGTTGAAAAATCACTTTATTGTTGAAACTTTCGTTGGACAAATCAATTAGGTCGCTGTTTTCATTGGTGAGCAACGGATGGCGGTGCTAAAATCGTCATTTTTTTCTACAAATAATTTGTAAGAACCGTATTCATCTCGGCTCGAACAGCTAATGGGATTTACATTGATTGGCTTCTGAACCCCCCAAATGCACGTTGCGAAACGATAGTTTAAAACGATACGCGACAAGAAAGCTTTATAGGTAATGAACGTGACGAGCGCGCGATCGTTTCGTCGTACTTCAATTTACCTGGCGATAGACATTTCGTGTGTCGAGTGATCGTTTAATGCCCGAATTTTGTTGGCATATGCCCAGTTCGATATTATATTTTGTACACCACTTGGTCATCGATACGTACGATTATTACAATTACGAAATACGTTGAACGCGTTGCCAAAGCGCTGACTACGAATTCTTTTTAAGTGTTTCGCCCGTAAACGATTTCCAACAGGTCTCGCCGAGAAGGGAATAAATAGTGATGCAAGTACTTACCTTTAACTTGCGCCTTGCATTGAACTTCTTCAAGCAGTCCACAGTCTCTTGCCTGTGGACGACAGACGCCACGCGCTCGCGTTGCTGCAACACAGAAACAAAGGGAATCGTTCTCAGGAATTTGTTTCTTTCGCACGACGGACGAAATAATCCAGACGATCATTCCACTTACGCAGATCCACGGGTGCTTCAGTGCCTCGCTGGCAGTGATCCTTTTGGTTGGGTTCACAGTCAGCATCTGATTGATTAGGTTCTTGGCTTCCGGCGTGACGGTGTCCCATTCCGGGCTCGGATACTACAGAAATAAATAAATGAGAAATGTAACTTTAAAAGTCGGAAAACTTGCCGAGCACGGTTAGCAGAAAATTAGATGGATCGGTTCGACGTAGTTTGACAAATACGAAACAGATGACAACAGTAACAAATAACGATATCGAACAGATTCATCTTCAACAATAACGGTGGCAATAATTAAAAAACGTAAAAGAGATAGTCAGAATGGTTGCGTGCAAGACAAAACAGCGAACTGAAACCGGCAAGAAAACAATTCACCGTTCCGCTTAAAAAATTGACAAGGTAATCAAGAGCTTGTCCCAAGAACGATCGATTGACTTTTACAAAACGAATCCCCGGTGACGCGCCGAGGTAACGGCGGGTCCTCGTAAAAATTTCACCGAATCGATCGGGATGTCGATCGATCGAACTCGGGAGAGCGGTTTCCACGGGAAAATCGTGTTCGAGATGTTCCATGCGGCCGGATCCTTACGTCGTACGTTCCGTTCCTGATCTGAGCGTACAATCGATGCTGATCCTCGTCCCAAAACGGCGGATAACCGACCAGGAGAATGTAAAGGATGACACCGCAAGCCCAGATGTCGACTGCCTTGCCGTACGGTTCTTTCTTGAGGACCTCCGGGCTGAGGTAACCAGGCGTCCCAGCGAAACCTTTTTACGGATCATTTCGTGTTATTCTCTGTCCCTCTTGGGAGAAACTTCGCCGAGCACACGAGAAAATAATGGAGCGTTTAACGTTCGCGATCGTCAAAGAGCCGGGCTTGAGAAGACAAGAACGCGTTTCGTCCGCAATTCGATTAGAGTTCAATTTAGAAAGAAGAATGCCCCGCTCTGAAATATCTCGCAAGAGTTCTCCCAGCTGAAACAATATTTTGTACGGGACACGTTGTCCTCCCTTTTATTGTTACGGTGATTTTTCACGGGTTTCGAACAATGCTGGACGTCCCTGTCTTTCGCGAGAAGAACTTCGCGAATCGTTGGCAATTTCGCCGAGAATCGTGCAAAATGGAGGCTAATGTCGTCTCTCGTTCGCGCGTTCCCAGAAGCGCGGACCGATTATCGCGCCGGAGGAACGTCTTCTGAACTTTCTACGAGGCAAGTTTTAAATTCGCCGACGTCCGAACGACGTTCCTCGCCGTGGACATATTGCGGCACTTTCTTCGATCCCTCGAACATCCGCGCGCGTTCCTATAACTCTTAAGCAGAAGAAGAAGAAGAAGAAGAAGAAGAAAAAAGGGTTTTGCCGGCAGCACCGTTTGGATCCAAACAATTTCGTGTCGCGATCCGGTTCGACCGTTGGGTCGGGGCTGGAAAAACAACGTTCAATCCCCAGGACAATACGGTGGAGTCTCAAAGGGTGCGCGCGGCATCGAGCGGAGAGATTCTTTGACCGCAAACACAATACGAAAAATCTCCGCGGAGGGAGATTCTGTTTTGCCTGCGAAAAGCGTGGAAAACTTTTCCAATAGAAACGGCGAACTTCCGTAACGTAGCCGCTACGGGGCAGAAACAAACGCGAACAGCCGGTCGAACGAGAACGGGAACAGTTTCGACGCGACGTAGCGTGCACACATGCACGCGGAGGGCGTGCTCCGTTTACCTGGGAACGGTGGTAAAATCTCGCGAGAGACGCGCGACGGTCCACGGGGTGAAACGTTCATTCGCGCGAGGGAAAAGATACTGCGAACGATTCGTTCAATTTCGCATGGACGGTCTGCGAATGGAAGGGAACGAATGTTCCAGCGTTTCCAATTAAACGGAACGCCCTGTATACACGAATGCCTCGCAGGTCGCACGAATGGAAAAACGGAGAAGAGCGGAGGAACGAATGAAAATGTCGACGGTCGGGTTAAAATCGGCGACAACGGGGTGCAGTGTTGGGAGGGGCGAATACGAAAACGAGGGGAGAAGGAAAAAGACGGAGGAAAGTGCGATTCGCGTCGAGCGACGAAAGATCCGCGCGGAATTTTATTGTTACGGTGATTTCCGTATGTATGATTGAAACGAGATTTCTTCTTATTTTCGGGACACGCGGTATTTCCGCCACAGTGGGTTGCGCGACGGAATTTAAATAAACGAACCACGAACCAGTCTTTCCGCTGTTCTTATCGTTAGTCCCAATTCTCCTTTCTCGTTCGCTCACTTAACTGTCAGCGAAAAAGATTCTCCGCGATAATTGATCGTTACACTTCGGAGATCGTCGAACGTCCTCTGGGATAACGAATATTTCATTTGGGCTCAACAGAGGACTGCCAAGGGGTCGGGTGCTTAACCGTCGACCGTCTTTCGTGTTAATTGGACACACTTTTCCAGGTGATGCAAATGTGCACAGTACAGGCTGTGACAAATGCGAAATAGATTCACTCGTTCACGAGGAATGCGAAATGTCGGTAGCCCGAGCGTTCGTCTTTTTGTATTCAAAGGAAAAGCCTCCAAAAAAAAACAGGATAATCGTGGAAACAGGAAGGTGATTAGTGATAAGGAAAACGATCTTACCGAACCATGCTTGCCCTTCGCCCTGCACCTCGATCGCCAATCCAAAGTCCGCCAGCTTCACCACCGCGCCCTTCGCCTTACTTGCGAGGAGTAAATTTTCGGGCTGTGAACAGGAAGCATAATCGTCGACATCTCTGTTCACCTTTCCGACAAACGGTTACCATTCTCCTGCACGCGTCCGCCGGCAACCGATGCGCGCAACACGCACCTGTATACTCGACACAAATCGCGGTTCCGCCATCCACGCTCGCGTTGCCTTTCGCTCTTTCATATTCTTTTTATTCTTCTCTCGTTTTCACTTTCTCTACGAAATCATTTTTTCGCTACACCACCGTGCACTCGCATTTCTTTCCGAGCACCTCCCACCTTTTTATTTCATTTGCTTCGCCGGAGTGCGCGGCCGAATTATTATCATTATTAACATTTTCAGGACAACGACGTTACATTCGATACACTAATTCATTCGGCTCTTTTTCCGTCTGTTCTGCGTTTAAGGTGACTCATTCCATCCGTTTTCTTTTCAACGACGGGCTCGTTTCCGTTTCTATCGGGATACCAAGGTAGATGAGTTATCGATCACCGTTTCCTAAACGTTTCCATGCAAATGCACGGTGGATATACGCTATGCTTTTACGATTCCTAATGTATTGGGCGATCTCGAGCGTGGCGGAGCACTACGTTTCCTCCGTAAATACGTTTCTCTACGTACTTTCAGGTCCCTGTGCACAACCCCATTGAAGTGGCAGTGGTGTACGCTCTCGAGGATTTGCTGGATACAGTGCGACGCGTCCGCTTCGCTGTAAAACTCTCGCGCCACGATATCCTCGAACAGTTCGCCGCCGGTTACTCTGAAAATCAGACGTTCACGGTTCTGAAAACGTTTGCCCCTCGCGTAGCAAGAATCGCTGGGAAAATCGACGAAGATAATACCATATTTCCGATCGAGGGAAAATAAATAATCAAAGTCAACGATTTTCTGGCAAAAATTTGGCGATTCTGTAATTTCGCGGTGTGACAGCGTTCGACAATTCAGACCCAAGAAAAGGGTGGTAAAATGGAACTTTTACTGGAAGCTGCGAGAATTTTGTTCTTTAAATTAGTGCCATTCGAACAGTTCCAGGTTCAAGCGATTGCCTGGATTTCGAGATAAATGGAACCCGGCTTCGAACGTCGTGTCGCGATACTTTTCGCCGCGGCGCATCGATACTTTGCTACCATATCGATCTCGTTAATATGCAAATCGAGGTTGATTAAAATTCACGAGGGCGGACCGGCCGAATAATCAGCCGGTGACTGGTACAAATTAACAATTACCGGACGGAGTTGTGGAAAGAGCGAAAAGAAAGGGGCGAGACGAACCCATCGAGGAAGTTCGATTTCTTTTCTTGAACCGCGTAATTGCGTTACAGATTCTTTGATAAAGACGCCCAACGGGGATGTGTTCGTTTCCAATGAAGCTGCGTAAATATTTCCTCATTTTTCGCAGTGTTTGCGACATTGAAAATATATTGCACGCGCGCATTCCAATTTCCTTAAAGAAATTTGTTCAATAATCGATCTCAAGATATCACTCGGTTTACTTACAAGTCGAAGACGAGGTAATGGTAGTTCTCTTCCTGTATGCTGTCGTGCAATCTCACTGTAACAAACGGAAACGAACGGAAACCGATTAACAACGTGTTTGGACAGTTCAAGGGAACGATTCTGACAATTATTGGAACGTAAAGGTAAATTAGTGTCTTCCCGTTCTTGTTTTCGTTTAAAACAGAAAAAACACAGAACCCCTTATTCGAACTCAATTTGGCCGGCGAAGAAAAAGAAAATAAGAAAGAAACGACGAACGGGAGCACAGTTTCGAAAGACAAACGGAAGAGAGTTTAAGTTTCCCCGGAACTTCTTGCACAACTGTTCCCGAACAGGCGTCGAATTCAAAAGGCAAAGACGAAGGAACGGCACCAAGGAGAGCCGCGAATTTTTCACCGCAGGGCGGAAATGTCGTCAGAAACGGAGACGGGAAAACTGTCGCGGTATCGCGCAAACGATTGAACAAAATTGCAGTAGCGACGTTCTTGTAACGCGTCCCATAGAAACGGCGTCATTCAAGCCTTCGGGTGTTCGCCGGGCCAATTGTGCCCTCGGTCCAATTAGCTTTCCCCTTTCTTCATTAATTAACCAACCGACCCGAGCAGTTTGCCCATTCGTGCGATTTCCGATCATTTTTCCGCCCCGCCCTTTGAAGCTGTCGTCGAGCGTATTTCAGACGAATAACGGAGAATGTCGTGAAAGCGTGAAACAATGATTGGTAATAAATTGGCGATATATTATATATATTAGCGGCAGTTTTCCGTCTCTCCCGGTGTTCGCGTGTATCTTCAATTTCAGCAATGATTTTTCGTTCCAGAACGTAATCAGCACTTTATAACGTGCCCGGAATATCTGAACAATTTTCTAATAATAACAATAATATGAATTGTTCTATCAGGTCGCCAGTAGCCTCCCGAACTTTTTGTCGAATAGCGCAGTCTAGAATATACACGTGTCGATTCTACGTGGAGCAGAATAAAGGGGAATTATTTTAACGGGATACTGCGAAACGCGAATAGAGTAGATCGATAGCCGCGTGCACGGTCGAGTATCATTTGCATCCGCGACAGTTTGCTCGTTCGCGACGTTCATTAGGGTCAACGAAGAGGCATTCCTCGCGATGCGAACCAATGGTCCCCGTCGAATCGGCCTTAATTAATGTCAAGTGAGCCGGAGCCCACCAGAAAATCGTCGTCTTCGCGCCGTCGTTTTCTGGAACGTGCTGTTCCATTCAATTCCGAATGAAACGTGCAACAGAAGGGTGCGAGCTTGTCGTCTGAATCGAGTCTCGCGTCTCCGAACGATCAAGTGTCTCGTAACGAAGAAACTCTCGCATTATCGTACGGCACGTGATAAGAACGCGATTGATAAAAAAAAACAGCACTGCCCGTCGAAGCAATGGATTTCGCTCGATCGACGAGAACTCGAAGAATAAACGGATGAATATCTAAAAGGTCAGAGTTGCGCGGTATTGCCGCGCGATTGCCTGTATTGGTGATTTATTCCGTTTACGCGTCAGTTATATATTCTTATATATTTATGTATTCAGTTGAAAGAGAGTTGCATCCTCCGCGAGTGTCGAGTCGTAAACAACTTTTCAATTCGCGAATACACATCTCCGCAAATAGCTGCGCAAATGGTACTCCAGAAAAATTACTGTACAGAGGGCGAGCAGAATTTAATGAAAATGGAAAAGATATCCAGGGGAACGGGGCAACCGTACATACGGCCGATATCCAGCCGCCCTTCATCCTTTTCGAATGATCCTCAAACCGATCAAAGAGGGTAGGGGAAAAGATGGGGGTGTCTATCTTGCCGCTCTTTGATACCCTCGACCGATCCAATAAGGATCAAGAGGGTGCCGGAGATCAGAGGCCGGAGCGCGCGTTATTATGGGAATTTTTATCGACGAAAAGAACGGGGAAGGGCGGTCGCGTTTCGGATCGGGGTAATTTTTCTACTAGTACGACCCGTGGGGCGACGTTCAGCGAGATAAATGTTATCGACGATCGATGTACCCGGGGCAGGGGAGAACGATGGAGAGGGCTTGATGAATTCTGGATGTGCGCGGATAGAAAGTACCTCGGTACGAGAGAGGAATCTTATTAAATTATAGCGCGATAGAATTTGTATTGGTACTTGCAGGACATCGTTCTGACAATGATCAAGACACGAGGAATTTGAAGAACGATTATTATTATAGGAGAGCTAGGATGGTTAATATACATTGTTAATGTTAATGTAAAAATCGTACGACGATTCACCTGGGCTCGTTTAAAACAATCCACTTCCCTTCGAAATTTGTAGAGATTCGAAAGTCTATACCGATATCGAGAAATTTCGTTCGCGACCAAAATTCTCGTGGATTCGAAGACCGAAGTCTCCTCTTTGCAACCGGCGCAGAAAAATTGATGCAAGATTTGTCATTTTGCCAAATATAAATTAAACGTGTGGAACTAGGAGGAAAATTTTGTGTAACGCGTTACGAACAACACTTGCGGGCGTCATTTAGGAACAAAATGTAACATTTGTTCAGGACCTGCCGTCTTCCAGAAACAATGAACAATAAAGTCGCTTAGCAGTTGATTCGAACAATTCGGGGAACAGCGGGGAGCGTTAATCTTGGCGAACAAGGGAGACGAGAGTAACCGTAGGTATCGATCCCAGAAGCCACACCTCGACGCAGAGCGTCGCGACGCTACGCGTTTTCGCGATTTCGCTCGCAGCTGAACTTTTCACCGTCGCCGTGGCGTTAAACTTTCGCCGAAAATGTCACGCGAGCACCGTTAACGACGTGCCACCCGGCGAAACCTGTCGATCATCCTTGCCCGGAAATGTGTAAACGGTTAAAACTCCTCGACCGTCGCACGGCATTGGCCGATGTACAAATTTTCAATTTGCGCCGCGTAATTTGCATTGCTGCCGCAACGTCGACGAAACATTTGCTGAACTGCGCGCGGACCGAGCAATCGTTTTGCGCAGAATAATACAGCAATGAGTATCTACGTCAGCACGCGAGCACATGCATTTCGTAACAATTTTTAAACAGTCGAAGCGACGCTCCGTTTATTCGATCCAACGTCCGATTCAAATAAAGCGCAACAGGAACGAAAAGGAAAACCGGGAAGAAAAATCGAGCCGTCCAGCGAAGTCCGTTTAAGTGTCGCAAGGAAGAAAAATCGCGACGTCCAGCGAAGTCTGTTTAAGAATCGCAAGGTAGAGAACACCGAGCGATCGGGACCCGGGAACGACAGTCGTCGCGACGGACGAGCCGCGTTGGAAAAATCGCTGGGACATCAATCGAGACGGCAGCGTGGCCGACGTCGAAAACGGGTTGAAGGAAAGAGAGGAAAGGACGAAGATGCCGGAGGAGGGACGGATTGGTATCACTTGTTGACTGGAAAACGGGAAAAAGGACACAGCGACCCATCGGTCACGTTCGTTCGATGAATAAAAGAACCTCCGATTCTTTATGAATTATGGAATCGACACGGATCGACTTAACAAACCCGCGACTCTTGTCGCCAACGTGGCGAATATCGTCGTCTTCTGGTTTCGTTCGAGCGACTCCTGCAAATTCCTCTCGTTGAACGCGACGCTGCACTACGATTGTTATTATGTTTCGGTGCACTTATTGTCTCGCATAAGTTTTCTTCCGCTTGGAAAGCGTGATCAGCCAGAACGAGAGGAACGCAGGCAACGCTGAATAATATAAAAAGGTACAAATTGAATAGGAAACACTGACATTAGCGGGACAGTATTTACATTTAATGAAACCAATTAAATCTGTCAAACAGGTATCCAAGCTTTATCAAATCCGCGAGGAAATCTTTCACGAGGAATTCTCGCATAAAATATCGCCGGATTCCGGGGATCCGAGCGGGTTAAATTTTTGGAAATCCTCCAAGCTGATAATATCGTCTCCCCGACGTGGATTCGATCTTTTTCCGGAAGATTTTCCACGACCGCGGCGGAGATATATCTTCGAGATAAGAATATCGGGCGATTCTCCATCGTTGCTCGTTTTCGTTCGAACAGAGCGTCTCGATTCGTCAAGGTGGGATGGAAAATTGCCGTGCGACAAAAGGGGTCGTCGAGCACGGTTACGAAGAAGGCACGAGGAATCCGAGTATTGATCTGCGGTACTTCCGGGTCCACCATGGGGCCACCTCGAGAGATTCGCGGATGCTAGACTAGTAACAGCAATCGAGAAAAAAACGGCAAAAAGATAAACAAATCCTGTGCAATACCCATCCAATTTTTGTTCTTTTCTTTTTAAAAAAAGTCATCCAATTGACACGGGTAATATGTTTGGCAGCAATTATATTAATCCTTTGTGCATCCGTATAACTTTGGAGTCACGCACTCTGCCACTTATATGCATTTTCTAAATATTTTCCTACTTCTTTGTTCTATTTTCATCATTTGCATCGATCGGTATATATGTTATGCCGCGTCATCAAATGAATGAAAATATTTGCGCGTGTTCCCGATTCAATGGCCGGGCACCGTAAATACTTCGAATACTTCCGGGGAATCTTGGTGAATTACGTAACAGTGATTGAACGTCTCGTAAATTGTACGAAGCTATTAGGTTAATCGACGTATACATTACGCAATTCGTTGAGGGTGTCTTAAGGTTTGTGGAATAATACATTCCGGAAGAATGTCTAAGTGGATATCGATCAACCGCAATGCGACAATTCTGTGATAAATATTCAGTAAGGTTGATCTGACGAATATCTAATTATATCGAAGGAGAAGTGCGACGAGCGGGTCGCTGTGCTCGCTTTTCCACAGACGAAGCACTATTTGTGTAAACGGCTACAGTGTTCTTCGTTTACGGCAAAAATTCATAAAACTCTTATCGAACCACATATGCGGGACAGGGCGAAACTTGATGCACACGAATACAGACAGAACCAGCCGAGCACGAAACGAAAATTATAATCGCAATTTTATAACAAACAAAAAACACATATTTAACAGGAAGCTCCACTTGTGCAATTCAATTATTAAATGCCCACAGAAACTATTACTCTTTCCAACATTTCCGTCGAACTTGTCGCGCATTTGAATACGACTGCATTAAATTATCATTTCCCTGCAAATATTTATTTGCATATACGAAAAGAAAAGCCTTCGAATTGATCTCGCCGCTGCCAAGAATGCGCAAGGACCATCGAACACCCTACGAGACTTACTTTTCTAACGAATTACTGAATTTTTCCGCCGAGCGAATCGAACGGCATTTGCCGCGAACAATGTCGTCGTCAAAGCAAATGATTATCCCGTGAATGGAAACGTGTTCCGGCAACGTGACGCGAATAGTTTCGATTGTGACCGTTGCCCGGTCGGTTATACGCTCGTACACATCGTCGAAGGATTCGTGACAGGGGCGATCAATGAAATTCGTTTACAAACGAATAAAAGACCGGCACCGGCGCGATACCCGCTCGACCGCCACCCAATATCGTCGCAGCCAGCTAGTTTTCCTTCCATTCAATCGATTAATAAAAAAAAAAAAAACATTAATTGGCCCGATGCATTCATCGGCAGGCGGGGCAAAAATTCGTACGATTCTGTTTCACCCCAACCAACGCCGGCGATTGGACATATTTCGTGCCACTGCGAAAGCGATACAAAACTCTGAGCCGGGCTACTAATAACGCCAACAGTGTCCAACAAGTTCAGACTGCGTAAAACATATCTATATATTTCTCATAATAATGCACAGTGCTGCAAAACTGTGCTTTGTACTATATCCCCTATTATCCATTATCCCCTATTATATAATTACTAATTGCAATTCATTATATGGAATTCGCTGTACGAACGATATCGAACAGAATTTTAGGCGAATTCGTGGCCATTATTCCACGGTGTCCCAAGGGGCATTCTAATGGCACGATCGCAGCGCATGCATATCCATGAAAAAGTATCGTAACAATATATTAGAACGTCTGACATTTCCCCCCGTATTCCCTTCTTTATTAACCATCGCGAAAGCAGGTCGTGTAAGGAGGACCGGTTCACGCACGACTAATTTACCAGCAATATCGCCTGTACGTGCAGCACGCGAACGGCAATGGTCGATAACGTAAACCAGAAGACTCGTATCAACTGGTCCCCAGGGAGGGATCATGCTTCCCGGATAACCAACTATCTGGGCTTAATTGAAATCGTGGCTCGGTAGTCCGATCGACATTAGTTAAAGCAACGCTACTTCACGGCGCCCTACCGAAACGCCGATAAAACCACCGTGAAACCGGCCCACCCGTCTAACAATTAGTCCCCCTTACGTCATCTTTGTCGATTTCCACGCCGTTCTGCCGACGGGACGAGTCAAATTACGAAAGCCAACGGGGAATATGTTTGCGCGATCCGCAATTGCCAATAAAGGGGAAGGTGCGCGCACGTTTTTCTTGGCTTTCACGATGACGGTGATTTTTTTCGCAACGAGAACGCGATCCGTGATTTCGACAAGGGTAAGCGCCAATGGATCGGATGAAAAATTGATCGGTCACCGCGAATATCGTCACGCAGTTTCGCCATTGAACGTTTCCCGGATCCAACGGAATTTCCCGCGAACGTTGGCGCGATAATGGAGTTCGGTTGAACGATTATCGAACTGGCTGGCGGGCAGGTTAACGGGATACGGTCGCAAAGACGAGGCCCGCGAAACGGACCGATCGACACGCGTCACGCAACCTGTATTTCGCCAGCACGAAATCGTTTGTAGAGTGCGCGGAGCGTGCACAGGTGGGCGCGATCGTTTCGCCCGGCTTAATTGTCCGTGCACGCACGAATCGTACGGATAATTAGCTGGAGAATCGACGAGCGACGAGTCGTATCCGGGCGACATTGGTTTCGTTCGTCTGCCAAGCGTCCCCCTTGTTTCCTACACCTGCCTTCTTTTCGTTGAAAAACGAATTGGCAGGTTTGTTTGTAGCGAACGACGAATATCGACGACGTGAACGATACGTATTTATTAATTAGTAATTTGATGTCGTTAGCCTTAGGACAGAGAAGAGGAAAAGACGGAATAGTTATGTTATTGAAAAGTGCAAGCACCTTTAATTAATAACCGTCTGAAGTTCAGGCATACCATTGATTCGCATAATTGCACATTCCAGTGACGAAGCCAACAATGATACGCGATACCGCAAACTAGATTATTCCTCCAAATTAGACTGTTTCAACACGCCATTTAACTCTTTCGAGATAGAACAAGTTACTCCCAATATTTACGTATGTCGATCAAAAATTGAATTCATTTCTCGTCTGTCACTTTGTTTATTAACGGGCTGCATCTATCCCGCTCGAGCAAATAAATAATGACAATTCATCGAGAAACGAATGCTATCCTAGCAAACGTCAAATTAAGACGAACGAAATAAATTTGTCCAAGATACCGAGGGGCAATAATTATTTTTCTGAAATTCGTGCCAGTCGAATAATTGGATGCTGTCCTCGAACCATTTTCCTCCGTCTGAAAAGATATCGTCGGCGACACATTCCGCTTCCGTTCCGGCACGGAAAATTAACAGGCGGGCCGAATTCGGTCACCTGCGACCTCTCGCAATTTCTCTCGCGTTTCCGTCCCCTTTGTATCGTTGGCTTTCTTATAATTGGACGTCGCCGGGGCATTCCGTGAATCGAAAGTTCTCGGTGAATCACGCCGGCGTACGAAAACGTTGCCGCGAGTGGCTCCGCCTGCGCCATCCTCGTTACCCAATTTTTTTCCTTCTTCTTCCTACCCTCGATCTTCCGCCACTCGAGGTTTAAACCTCTCCAGCCCCGTCTCCCAGTGGTTTTTACACTCGTCCCTCTCGACGACCGAGGCCCTCGAGTACGTATACACGTTACGTATAATTACGCGTGTTCATTAAACCCCGCTTTTAATGAATTAACGCCGGCGAAGGATATCGAGAATAGAGGCGCGGAAATTTCGCGCGACGAATATTTGTGCTCGCGGAACTCGCAACGCGGACGAAATAATGGAAATATGTTGGGCAAGATCACTTGGCGCAACGTTACTCGCCAACGAGAGAAACTCTTGCGCCTCTGGTTTTATATTCGATCGGATGAAAGAAATTTCACAAGGATATCTTCTTAATAAATAATTGATAACGCCCATCCGATTGCGACGAACGATCGAATCGCGCGTATTTATTTTCCGTCACGTTAATCCACGAGATTGACTCAATTCGCTATCGATGTCACAGTTACGACTAACGCGTTTCCAGCGCCCTATTTGTCCGAAATCCGTTTTCCCTGACAGGACCAAATAAATGAAACGAATAACGAAAAACGGATTACGGCGCAGCGTCTCGGGCGTGAAACACTTTTCCTGCACCACGTCGCGTCCATTCCCCAGTGCCACCGAACGAGTCAAGCCGCCGTAGGTGCAATCTATCGCGTGAATATAACCGCAGGGGATTACGGCATCGGGGGAAGCTACAACTTCCAGGATTGTGCAGCCCTAAATCTACCTGTCCAAGTGTCCTTCAGGCGTTACTGCTCTGCCAGCGGATCAAGGTTGCTCGCCAGCCAACATCTCCAACGACGAACGGCCGGCTTAGACCGCCGGCCAGAAAGAAACCAGTCGATCCGAACCTCTGACACTCTTATTTTGATTATTTCTTTGGAAGAAAAACGGCCGGCAAACGTATAATTTCGACGGTCGGTTAAGACGGTGCACCCGGTAGCAGCGCGCTCGTGTCAGATTTATGGTAGCCGTAAACGGCTGGGTTGACCCGGCGTCGTGGTGGCAAAACTTTCGCACCTGTGTTCCGCGACGAAGTTCAGCCGTGATATGCACGCGTGCACGTGGCGAGCCATACGTATACTGGGGCTTGGCCTCGCGCGCCAATGTTCCGACGTATGCTAATTATCCGACGCAATTAAACTATCATCGGGCCCGCATTAAACGCGCGTAGATACGGCAGCTTGAAAACACGGCCGCCCGCGCGATGAAAGAGACGCGCGGTTAATTATTGGGTGGATCGTCCGGTGGAAGTACGGCGGTACGTTTCTGCTGGCGAGAAGCATTTCGTCGTAAACGTTGTGAGCGTCGGGCGCGAATCGTTGCAAATATTTCGTATTTAAAGTTTGGCGTAGAGGAATTAGTCGGGTATGCGACTAATCGTGCGTTCTAATTGTCCAGAATTGTTCGCGTCGCTTGCGAATGTCTCTCTTGTAAACGGCAGTTGGAGGATTGCAATCGCGTGACGACAGTTGACGCTGTGTTTCCATATTTTTGAAGAAGAACCGCGTAACAACGTTCTAGATGTAATATCAAACGAGGAAAGGTTCACTGCCAGTGGATAGTTCCCCGCAAATGTAATACACGTTTTCAATCGAAAGAAATTGGTAATAAAAATTGGCCGCCCAGTAATTGCAGACAAGAATGCTTCTGTCCTGACCGGTACACGAATTTCCGAAATTCGCGAAAAAATTTCGATGGTAAAACGAGGATAGATTGCTCGCCGAAGTTCACGAAAACTAGCGAACCGAGGAGACACTTAACGAGCGATTGCAGTTTAATGGTCGACGGTCGCATCGAGATCCCATAATCCCAAACGCAATCTCGTCACGCTGCTCGTGTCCAGAAGGAAAGAACGAGACAGTTACCGACCTCTGAAAGCTTTAAATATCCAAACGACCGAGGCGCAACTATCGACGCAGCAAATTACCAATATTTTCCTCCCTTAAGCTGCTTTCCCCTTTAATAAACCGACAAACGACCGTCGGTCCCGTCGACGGAATAGCATCAACGTCCCGTTGTAAATACTCGCGGAGCCGTGAGAATAATCATCGATGACAATTAACGGGGCTTGCGCGATCGTCGACTGTTCCGACGTGTCGCAAAATCGATCCGGCCTTCATTTCTTGGCAATCGCTCGAAGAAGAAATAATGAAAACGGAAACAGGCAGAGGATAGTCGATCGAGCGTGCAGAAAGGGGAAGATCGAGCGAAGAAATGCGATAGCTATCGATGAAAGCTTGATGCAAATTGCAGGTTCGATCTGCGTCGAGCCACGTTTATTCACTTTCGCCGCTTCATTGGATTCCAATATCGGTCGCTGTTTATTCCCCATTTATAATTTCCCATCGTTAGGTCCGCGACGACAACCGACGAAGAGCTTTTCCACGTGCCCTCTACGCCGCTCCACTGAATATATTTCCGCAAGCTGGATAAGAGCTTCCCTTTACCGGTCACGGTTAAGTGAACGATCCTTTAATAGACCAGTGGACGCTCGATACTAATTTTTGCGTTGCATCGTGAAAAAGTCTTTCGAGGATCGTTCGAGAAAGCGAAAGAGATTTTATTGGCTGGCCGTTGAAGAACGTTGAAAAACGTTGAACCGGACAGAGAGTCGAATGTGGAACGATTAATTCGTAGTAAGCGTCTGATAACGATAATCCTGAGAATTAAATAATAACCGGTACAATATGTTTTACGCGTCAAAGAGTGACCATCCGACTGGATAATTTCTTCTTGCTCGATAACTCCTCTCTGTTCAATTTTCAATCGAACGACAAGTTGAAATTACACGCGCAAACGGTTCGAACGAATAAAATCGTGCATGATTAAACGATTCTTACCAATGTTTGGATGCTGCAACTTCCTGCATATCCGTGCCTCGCGTTCGAGCTTCTGAAAGTCTGAAACGAAGAGAAAGCATTATTTAACATCGCCGTAGAGATACGACGCGCAATCAGAAACGAACGAGCCGGGAATTGAAAGATAACGTTGGCGGTAACAACCCGGCGAAGTTTATGGAATTTATAGGATCGGAAGGTTCGCGACGGCCGGTAAATCACGAATCTGGCCGTCAAGCAACGACAGACGAAGTCCGCGTAACGTTCGGGAATTCCAGATCGGATCTCAGGGCGTGCTTTATCGCGAAAGTTTCGCCGTAACGACAACCAATGCCGGGTATAGTCATTACCGCGAAATCGAATTTCCCAACGAGCTCCCCCGACGAGTTTCCTCGTGGATAATTCAACCAAGGGCCCCGATAAAATTGGATTTGTCGGTGGCCAGGTCATTTCGAGCACGATTTCCCGTTTCCCTTCCGTTGTACGCGCACCTGAACGACGCTCCTTCGAGAATCGACCTATTCTATCCGCATTATCCTCGTTCTCTGCCCCCTGCTTATTAAATACCATGTCCCTCCCGACCGTCCACTCTCGATTGTTTCCTTGTACCACGAGTTCCCCCTTCGGAAGCTGCGCAGAGTGCGGCAGAGGCAAGGAATTTCAGGTAACGTTTCTTATTTAGTTCGACGGCTAACGAAATGAACAATTCTGTAAACAACGACCCCGTCAACTTCTCCGTTGAAAGACAACTGTTAGTAGAGTTATCGTAGTGAACGATACGAATCTGGGGTGAACCATCGATCGAATAATCAACGAGTGATCAAGCAAACTGTCCGTCCGGGGTAAAGAATGGAATTCACCGGATCACCGTTCGCCTTTGATAGTTTAATACGCTTAAGAAAGTGTCTCGAAGCACCGTGTAGCAGCCGGATCCGTTTATCTAACGCGTAAGAGACAAACGAGCGGAACGTAATGGTATTCCGTTGGCTTCCAGTCGACGAAAGATCAGACGTCCACGCTGCTTCCGACTCTCTTCCACCTCCCATCCGTTTTCACACCTTGCATACAATTCAATCTCCAGCCGTTGACGGGATCTTGACGGTCTTCGTTTTGTATCCGCGTTAAACAACCGGAATTAACGAGCGTCTGCCAAGACCGGCAAGAAGAATACGCGAAGAACACTGGAGACGCGCAGAGGAGAAGCAAATTGGAGGACGGGTCACTTGACGAATAAAAAAGGGAAGCAGGAAAGAGGAAACCAGGTTAGTCGAGATGTCTGCCGGCGTTTCTTGTTACGAGTGTATAAAACATCAGAAGTTCGGAGCGCGAAATTTGTTTCCAACGATTGTACAGAGGTTTCGAAATATTGAGACCATCAGACGCACAGAAGGTTCGCAAGGATTACTAATAATTCATCAAGAACTTAAGATGTTGATATCAATGCCCCGAATACTGGTATCGACGATATAGCACGATCTTGCAACATCAATTCCGCGATATCACGAGTACCGAAAAAATTTGAAAAACTATTTACCACGGCAATATCAATGCCAAATTTTCCACGGTAATTCCCACGGTATTCCAGCAAAGTAAATAAATGGATTCGTGAAACACCGAATGGTTCGATTTCTAAGAACTGCGTCGAGTTAAGAATTAAACGACACTTGTTCGCCGTCCGAATTTTCATTTTCGTGCAACCACGATCGCAGCAAGTAGTCGCAGCACTTTCCCGTTGCGTCGACAACAAGAAAAAAAGGCGACGCAAAGAAACGAATAACGCTGGATTCGTCGAGCCACGACGTTTCTACAGCTTCGCCGTCGGCCAAGATTAGGGGAAAACGGGTGAACGGTTAACGAGCCACCCTTGTTTGCGCTAAACTCGTTACCAGCTTCATCGTACCGGAGGCCAGGCGACCGCGTACACGCGAATCGCCGAGAAAAAGTGGCGTGCACAAAGCCACGCACAGGTCAAAAGGTTTTCATCACCCTTTTCCGTTCCGCCAACGAGGTTCGTTGCTTCGAGTATCGCATTGTGACGCCGAACTGCACGTGGGCACAATCCAAAAAATTGCCACCCTCTTTTCCCAGGCTTTTTACACGAAGGAAAATCGTACCGATTTAAGTCCGAATTAGATTCGCATTGTACATATTATCCACCAATTACCCCAAAGAATTGCTACCTTTCGATAATACAAACACCGAATGCAGATATTTCCCAAGGTTCTTCGCGAACGAACGAACGACGAACACGTTTCGAGCACGTAGTGTTTAGATGAAGAAACTTTTGCAATTTTGTTTCTTCTCTAATGAAATTGTCGCCAAACTGTTCGTGAAAGTCTGCTGTTTAAAATGATACCAAACACGGCATAGTTCGGTGCCATGGGACTGAAGTTTCAAAATACCATGGGTAACACCATGGTGAGTAAAAATAGTCCAAACCATATCGTGTTTGGTGTCATTTTAATCAGGACATTGTAACAAACATTTTGGTGCAAATATCGTTTAAAAACGACCAAATATAACAAATCTCGCTCGCATTATTGTCGGCGCTCACCGATATTCGAGTCACTCGATGGTTTCAGGAGGGGCTAACAATGGACACTAACGATCGTTCCAATTGTGAACACTAATCGAGATTTCATTGCGCAGATCCTCGAGGGGATCCATTTCCCTGGTCCCGAAACGCAATCCGTAGCATCGAAACGAATCGAATCCTCTTCGAGTCTCGCGAATCGAGTTCCCTCCCGGCGTCGTTCTACCTTTCGCAACTTGTTCGCCCCTCTCATTCCAGGGGACGGAACTCGATATCGTGCCCGGATAAAAATACAGACGAGGATCTTTCTTGTTCGCCAGATCCTTGCTGGAACAACGCCGACGCGTGCTCGCGTGCGTTCGCAAGGCCGACATCGGCGCCGGTTGCTTTGCGTTCGACGAAGCACGAACGTCACGAAAGTCGGCGAAAACTCTTTCACCCTCGGTGCAACGAGGGACGACACAGCCCTTGATCTCTCGGGCGTGATAAGAACGCGCAGCCCAGGTGAGCAGCGTGCGATCTGCGTTTCGATGTTATCATCGACAAAGGGGCGAACCGAAGGCAGTGTGCGCGTTCCGTTCCGCGGGGTGGAGAATCGTGCCTTCCTCGGGGTGAACTTGAGGGTGCACGGGGGTTGTTCGACACAGTATTTATACTGTCGGAGAAATTCGTTTTTATCGAAGTGGCGTAACGCGAGGTGAACGCTGAACGGTCGGGACAGTAATTTTTGTTATCGATTCGAAGAGAAGAAGCAATGCAATGTTTTTTGCGATGGAATGAGAGATTTCTCGTGGACAAATGATTGCTCGATTTTGTCAGATACATTGAGGGAGCAGGAAGATGTATGTACCTGGTTAACAATGTTTGAAAAATAATAGTTTATCACTCGACTATTATTCGACTGAGTTAAATCATTCCGCAATAATCCTAAAGAACAGATGACGGCCGAAACTTTTGGGCAGCACTGTATCTCTCGCGCGGCCGCAAAGTATAATTAGAACTCGAATCTCGATAGCAAGTTAGAGGGAGGACCTCAGATACGATTGAAAGAGAATAGGATGTAACTGGGTCAAGTTCCCCGAGTGGATAAGAAAGTCTCTATTCATTAAAATAGAATTCAAATAGGAACAGAGATCGAGTAAATTAAAAGGGGAGCAGAATTTATGAATGGAATTCCACGATCATCGTAGGCCGTTGGCCCCGGCAAGCACGGGGGACCAATGTCCCGAGGAGCACGAAGAAAATTCCTCGAGAGCAACGACGCCGTCTCCGCGAACCCGAAGCAGAAACGCAGAGCCGACGCAGGGGAAGAGAACGCGCGAAAGTTCTCACCTCTGTCGCGAAGGTCCCGTCGAATTCTCCGTGCCGTGAAATTAGAATTTCAAATGGGCCAACGACGAAACTTCGAACGGAGAGTGCTCGATTAATTATTTGACGAACTGGAAACAACTGGAAGTCCGTAGTTCCGTACTTAGAAACTGTCCACGCTGACCACTTGAAAATTGCATGACGAATTTTACCGGCCGACAGACGGCGCGCTCCCTTGCACCTGTATTAATTAAATAAATAATTCGGCCGGATTCATCGAAGCCGGAAGAAAATTCGCGCGCTATCGATTATTGTGCCAGCCCCGAGGTGAACCGATAGATATACTTCGAAACCGTGTGGAAGCGAAGTTTTAAATTTGGTGTGCATAAAGCGAAATAATGTATTCAGACTTTAAAGGCTAAATTATTCTTCTTTGTGCAAAGTTCGAGGCGCAAGGAGAACGCCGTGCATGAAAATACACCGCGGCTCGCAAGCATGAATATGCAGGGGACACGTTTGCGGAACATGCGATCGAGTGTAAAAAAGAAAAAAGAAAAGGAAAGAAAGCGAGTGCTGCTCAAAATATGACCAGCGCATTATGCGAGACGAAACTCGACCCTTATCGCGCTGTTGGTTCTCCGTTCGCAATGGAAAGAAGATTTCGATTTGTGACAATGTTAATTAAAACGGAAACGAACCGCGCGGCGTTCGATAGACTCTTGGCAATTTAGTATCGAACGAAAATCAACGAACCCAGTCTAAGCAATTGAATCATTCTATAATCGTCCTTGTAACTAGTACAAATATTTGCTTCGTCTCTATGAAATTGAACCACGGCGGCACGTGTATTTACAACAGCCAATTAACGATTAATTTTTAACGCCACTCACTGCTGTCCTATAATTACACATTAATTTCTTCTATCCCCCAATCAGTAAATTCTACAGTTCCTTCGTCAATTATTTAGCCGAATGCTACGATCTAATAATAGTATACGATACCCTGCTATTGTCCTTTATCTGCCGTTTCCCAAATCGAATAACACGAAGATCTACGAAATGCAATTCCCCAGCCTCTACGAAAATCCCTTCAAAATTAATACCCTCATTATATCACCCCCTCGACACCGTCCAGCGAACCTAATTCCCTTTCGAACAATATACCCGCTGCACGCGTGGCCATAATTCCCAGAGACGCACAATTGTCCCGGCAAGGATTCCTCGGTGCGTCACGAAACAGCCGCGCTAGAAAATGTTCGAAATATGAAGAAAAAATCCCCTCGGAGACTATTCAGAACACTGAACAAGCCCGTCGCGCGATTTTTTTCTACCCGATCGATTCGCCGGGTCCAATTAAGCGCGTCGAAAAAATTCAGCTAATTAATCGAACAAAAATAATTCCTCGACACCTTGCGAATTGGCCGCCCGTCGAACCGTGCACGCTATCGATTACCTATTATAAAACACTACCAGCAAAAATGTAGTTCCCGTGTTCGCGCGTAAGCAGCGAAATTTATCGAACGACCCACAGACGCGACTACCGTCGCCCAATCCGAATTGTTCTTTCATTAACGAAGCGTATCGAAGCTATCATTGGCAAGCGATTCGTTCGCGCGGAAGTGCTTCGTCTCGAAAATTGCCCGCGGGTCTCGCGCGACCCGTTGCCATCATTACGACGATCCAAGGGAGCGCGTAGGCACGGGAAATGACGGGAAACGTCGCGGCGTGAAACACTCCAGCGAAATCGTTTCACGGGACGCTAATATCCACCCCCCCGTGTTCTGTTCGTCCATTCTTTCCGCATACCGATTGCTGGTCCGATTCAAGGTGAACGCGAACCGTCCACGCTTTATTCGTTTCAGATACATGCGGTCGAACGGCGGCCGTGGCGGTAGGTCAAGGGGTTACTGGAGCAAGGTCGTGGAAGAGAGGGTGCAACCGTGCCATCCCTCTCGTCCCGGCGACGAGAGGAACGGGAGAAAAAAAAAAACCGAGTAACAGAAAGAGGGAAAAGTGAGACAGAGGGAGGGAGGGGAGGGAGGGGAGGGAGATGGGAACAGGTCGGTCAAGAGAGGAAAGAGAGAGGCCCTCGTCTTCCCTGCCTGGCGCAACCCTTTTTTTTATCCCTCCGCCTCGTTACCTTTCGCCTCTGCGGAGAAACTGGTACTGCCGGCCAAAGATAGACACGGTCGGTTTCGCGGTGCACGCTCAACCCCCGACCTCGTCCCACCCTCTGTGCTTCGCGAATTCATTCCCTGGAAATAGTCTCTCTCCCCCTCCCCGCCCCCAACCCCCTTAACGCTGCGGAATCGTTCGTCGTGCGACGGCATCGGGAAAATTGGGAAGGGTGGAGGAGCGGACGTCTGCCCCGACGGGAGAATTGTTTTGGGGAATTTGGGGAATTTGGGGAACCGGGTCGGGGACTGATTGGAAGGAAAATTGTCACGACTCTTTTTAAGTTAGGTAAGGGTTAACGAATATTCCGACGACCGAGGGGCGGCGTGTCTCGTTTCTTTAACGAACCAATACTTAACCGATGCTGAAAAATTAATTGAATAGAAAGTAGGTATTGCTTGAAGCGTTTGCTTGAAGTTGTGCAGCTTCCTCGATATCCCCTGCCTCGTTCCGCTCGCAGTAGAAAAGGACGGGCCTTGGTCAGACGCGCGATCAGAATCACGTGGAAAGGATAGTGGCCTTCGTATTCGTCCACGAAAGTACCGCGGCCAAAAATTTTATCAGCGGGTTCGAATCGATGCGGAAAACTACTAGAGAAACGAACTACGTCGCGCGTCTCTATGCTAACTATATCTGCGCCAATGGGAACAACAATGAAATTGATCCTTCCCTGCTTCCCCGCGAAACGCGATGACACGTGACACTGAAATTCCACCTCGCGACGAACCGCGAAATACAAATTGATTTTAAATCCCCCCTTTCGCCAAAATGTAATTAACGTCCGAGGTGTTTCGACGATACTCATCTCGCGGATTTATTCGCGAAATTATTATCGTCGTCGCGTGCATTTCCGATTAAAAAGCCGCCCGAGGTTGAACGTTACGAAGTATCGCGCGGCAGCCAGGAAGAAGCCGAAGTCCTGCAACTAAATGACGTCAATTCCACCGTCTCAAATGAGACGCAATTTCGCCAAGTTCAATCCGCGAAAGAATTTGTCGCCTCGCTTCTCGGGTATATTCCATTGAGAAGGAGCTCGCGAAGCTGAACGCTCGGCACCCTGTGACGTCAATCTTCTTATCCCGGTGACGTCTTCGAATCGCTACAATTTCGCGACCCTAACGGGGGTGGGGGAGGGGGGGGGGGTTGCGCGACGAACTTCTCGGATCTCCATCTCGCTTATCCGACTATCTGAACGTTCGACCAATCGTAACCGCAGAAGAATAAATTCCACGATACTCGACGGGACAATCGAATTCCGACCAACGGAGGTTCTGCACGACGTTACCAACAACGATTTGGATTAATTTACGAACGACGGGGCAACCCTCGCCGGGCTCGAGACACAAAGTGGCGTCCTTTTTGCTCCTGCTCGATGTTTTTCTCATTCGAGCAAATGGACCGTTGACACCGCATTCTGAACGCGACCCACGAAAATTCCGCTCGTCGCTCGAATACTGAAGCTGCGCGCAACGTTTGTTGTCGCGCGTTTCTCCGTTACGGCGACCTGTTACCCAGACACGGTTCACGGTAACAAACGTGTAACTGGTGTCCGGTTACTTTATCGTACGAGGCGGCGAGCTACTTGATCCGAGTGCGTTCCAGTGAAACGTTGGAGAACCGACCTGTCGCAGAGAAGCGATCTTCCCGCTGCGCCGGTTCGAACGTTTTCGCGTAAAACGCGGCCCGTGTCTTTATCGAGAGTACGACGATGCAACGGGGAGTCGCGGGTGTGAGTAACGGTGACCGAATTCGGGGCAATCGAGATTGACGAAGAATGAGTCTGTTACGCAAACAGAGAGTATCGAGTGTTGGACAATGACTGGTGACACCGAACAAAATATATCAAGCTGGGGCAAAATGAACTCAACGTTCTTAGAAATGTCTTGCTAACGTAGATATCAAGAGGATTTTCCGTCGCCCGTGTAAAGTATTTAATTCGTTGAAGTCTAATTTTCACGACGATCGAGAAAAAGAAGACTGAATTCACTCGTCAACTAAGGGACTCGAATTTATTATTTGCCTGTACGATAGTAATAATAATAATAAATAGTTTTGCCCGTTCAATTGATACGTCGCGTCGAGTACTGTTTTCCACTGAATACGGGCCAGTCATTCACACGTTTCCACGATTAGGTTGGTCGAAAGGTGCGCAAGCATCGAGATGGGTCACTCGAGCACACATTAGGATCAGTGCCAGCGGATCGATTGATAGCGACAATAAAGCTCATGATAGAATTCGCGCGGCGGTCCGTTTGATACTAAATTTACCAATCGACGAAACTGACGGGGATGACGAAGGCAAGGGAGAGGGTTTAGTGTTTATCGAGTAGGATGTTTCAAGCTCAATCAGAGAGATACGTAGGAAACATTAGAGGAAGGAATTTGGATTTTAGACATTTTACCAGCGCAGTGGTTTATCGACCGTTCGAAAATGATATCCGCATCGCGAATTTGGCGCAGAGGAGGAACGTATAAAATTCACCGATAAATAATCGTACGGGACATTCTAATTTTATGATGAAATATTGTATAATATCGCGACAAAAATATCGATGCTCTCGGTATAAACATTCTACATTACCATTTCATTAGAGCATATCGTATCAATTAAGCAATGTATTCAAATATATGCGCCGCTTGTCGCCGGCATAATATTACAGTAATACTAATAATGTCGTAATACCGATGCAATCAAATATCGAGGTACGAGGATATCGCGGAAACGGTTCTCTCGAATGTCGCGCGAATAAAACAGCCATGGCATAGTAGCGAGGAAAAATTACGCAAAAATATTCACCGCAAGAAGCAACGCGTCGTGCAAAAAAATGAACAGAAAAACTTCGCCCGTCCGAATCGAGGCATCGAGTTTTCCATTTTATCCTCGAGAACTTCTGCGCAACTCCGTGCTGCATCGACGGCAATAAATCTGACTTTGGCCGAAAAGACTCGAAGAAATCTGTGCCCGATGTTCGAGACACGAGCTGAGCCAGTCTAACACGTGGCCGCCTTTCGACTTTACGTCGGTTCGATAATTGAATCGACGGGTGCGCGCTTTTTATTGGATCACCCTTGTTTGATATTTTGATTGCCTCGATCGCGTCCCTTGTCCGGCTTCCGGTGGCGAGGAACGTTTACGTTATTTCGCCCGACTCTGCATCGCTGTTGTTACTCTCGATTCATTTCGCTCTTCGAACGTCAAGCGAAACTTGTAAGCGGACAGGGGTAGAAATTTCTCGTCCAACGATAGTACGGCACTGGGCAACCGTTGGTCTCGATGGAATCTTGGCAGCGTGACAACGGCGTCGCTCGTCGTTTTTAGACGCCAAGTCCCTTGAGGTATACAGAGGAGCGGAGCCTGTTTCCGCGATTCCGTGTCTAATCACGAAGAAACGACGAAAGAATGCCCGCAGACAGGGGAACATTAACGAACGGATAATGAACGGAGATGGAAGAGGAATTGCACCGTCGAAGATTCATTCCACCGAATGCTGCACGCATGAAACGGATGCATACAGTTCTACGCGCAGTTGAATCTTAAATGCCTCCCTTATTTTCCTCAATTACGATTCTTTCTATTCGTGCATTTTTATTCCTCGCGTCTATGAACTTGCTGTTCTTTTCATCATCCAATGCCTGGGAGGATATTTTGGTTCGTTCTGTTCGCCGTGTTCAAACGTCGCGCATCAATCATACACTCGTTTCTTTCACTAATTACCGTATTCGTTCTCCTCTCGAGCAAAGACAACAATGTTTCGATGGGAATTGGCGACGAGTTGCTCGAACAATAATTAGAACGCAAGAATCGGCGAACCCGGCGAAACGGAATTATTACGAGAATTCATCGTCTTCCTTGAATCGCCGAACCATTCGGAGCGACACAATCGCACGATCGCGAAACTTCAGCATCCACGATTTTTTCGCGAAACTTCCAAGGACCGTTTCCACGATAATACAGCCTTGTCAGAGCGACGAGGCGCAATCGCGTCGTCGTGTATTTTAAACGTTAACGTCCCGGTTCCGAACGCTCGCCGGATTGTCGCGTGTTTCGAGACGCATTCGTTAATAGCACTCGTTTCGCGACATTAATTACGCTCGTTGTATAAACGTTGCATAAAACGACACGCTTGAAAGACTTACCTCTGGACGTGAGCTTTTTCGTGTTTATGATTTTCGCCGCAAACTCGTGGCCACTGCTCTTCTGAACGCATCTCCGTACGACCGAGAAGGCACCCCTGGAATCATTGAAAAACGAGATACGGTTAATGCGAGGGCGAAACGCGGCCGACACGAAACGAATACGAAAGGCTGCACACGATTTATTCACGGCGATCCTCGAAAGTTCGCGAAACGTGCGCGTTTAGCTACCGAATGAACTACCGGCCGTTCGAGATTCTAAACTTTCTCAATTACTTTGCAAGCGTTAGCGCAGCCGTCAGTAAATATCATAAAGACCGTGCGAAATCGCGCGAGAGCTTCGATCCCTCGAACAGCAGCAACTGGAATCGTCGATCGTTTCCTCCAAAAACCGAAATATCCCGCCGATCGAATATAAATAATACCGTAACGGCAATAAAGATCGACGGATCAGAGTCGCGAACTTAAGATCCACGCGGGCATCGTGGGATCCTGGTAAAAAATTCAGTGACTCCGCGTTAAATCGAGGAAAGGAAATAAAGAGAAACGATGCGATTCCGATCGTGGCCCTTTCTCCCAACGCGATTGTTTCTGCCTCGGGACCGTGCCTTTCGTATACGGATAATCGGATGACGGAGGAAAAGAGGAATGACCCAGATCTTGGTCGACGCAATTAGCGAACGAAGAAGGATTAAACTAGCCGGCCCTTTATCGCCGGAGAGGAATAATTACTTATCGTTGCGTCGAGCCCTCCTTGTCGAACGGTCCGACGAATTGGCGATCGTTTGAAAGGGATTCCGGGGCGGGTAGACGCGGGGGAAAAAAGGAATGAAGGGGATAAAGATCAACGGTGGACGCGTGTTAACAGGTCGACGTACGTCGACGAATCAGTGTGTAACAAATGGACTTTTTTTTTTTGTCAGATGAACACGGGAGAACGATCGAGGGGGCAACAAGAAAGCATCGACCCGACCGTAATTGGCTGGGAAAGCCCGATTATGGTCCATTTAACCAGAAGAATCGTGATCCCATCGCCGTGCCCCATGGGAATCCCACGAAATCGTTCTGGCGATTTTTATGGCGACACGCTGTACGCGCGTAACGCGACACCTACGCGATAGGGGGTAAATGAATTGGGTGTAATAAAAAATGATTCGTGACGGTGTTTTTGACGGCGGACAGTGAATTGCACGAGCTGTGAAACAGTGATCAAAAGGAAGGAGTAGTGAATCGGCAACGTGAACGCCAGCGAAATCATTGCATCCCCATAGTAACCTAATAACAGTCGAATAATTGTGCTCCTTACAATATTCCAACGATACACGAAGCCTTGCAAGCTCCAATGAGAACCCAATAAAAAATCGTCCAACTAAATAATCCTAAACAAATTACCAAACGGAATCAGCTAAATCGTTCAATAAGCCATTCCCATAACGAATCAACGTTAACAGAAAACAAAGAAAAACGATGTCAAATACTCTAGGCTCCTAAAAACACCCTACGTATCCTCCGACCACCCAATACGAGAACTTCCCCTTCGCCATACCAGCCGTGGGTCGAACAGAAAATAATAAAGAAGAGAAAAGGGGGGAAAAAAGGAGGAAAAAGAAAAAAAGAAAAATGAGGGAACAGAACGGAAAGGTCAAGCCTGTATCACGGTGTTTCGCGGAGCCTCGTCGCCGTATCCTTCCCTGAAGTAGTTCAAGGCAGGTCGGATCGGCGCAAACGCGACTTTAATGTTTCATCCTGCAGGCGTCGGCGTCGTTGCAGCGTCAGCGCCGCGACGCTTCGGTTCCTGCGCTCGACCAGCCGCACGCCAGTCGGTCTGGTCCGCATGGAAAAAGGGCGAGGCGTAACCGCTTCGACCCCCGGTCGCCATGGAAACTGATCATTACCAGAGATTGCCGTGCGAGGTGCACGATTCACCTGGATCACGTGTTCCTCGCGGGATTATCAAGTTTAAGCTGGCGGATCGCTCGCGAGCCTGGCGCGAACACGACCCTGCTGCCGATGCCATTAGTCACTTCGACGTTTAACCACCCTCCGACGGCGGGGGCGTGAAATTTCACTAAGACGCTTTTGCGCGAGAAGATGTCGAAACATCGACGGGGCCCGCGACGCCGTCTGACATGGATATTCCGGGGCGAGGGCGATACGCAAAATGTTATCCGTTGACAATACGAAACATTTCACTTGGTTCGTAATTGTTAGGGGCGGAATCGAAAGCGTGCGAACGCGTACGAGGTGTAACAGTAATATTAATTAATGGAATGATAACGGCGAGTATATCGGCCCACGTTTCCTGACAATTAAACGCGCCACTGATTATAATAATAATAATGATGATAATCGCGGTGTTAATAAAAGGTATACTAATAATTATTATTATGATATTCGATCGTTCTTGCAGCACAACTTGTCCTGCGAGTAAAAAATGTCTTCCCTCGCGATGTGCATTCAATTCCAACCTCCCCCACCTGTTTTAACGAATAACTGTCACGCGAGGCAACTCGCGCGGAAAAGTTTTATCGTAAGACACGCGAAACGACCGAGTCGAAAAATGCCAGAGAAGAATGAAAGTCGAGAGAGACGCTGACTGACTCTTTTTAATCGCTCCGCCATTCTCGCGGTTAACGTCATCGTTATTCGCCCGCTTCCAGGTCTCTACAAAAGCCTGCACGCCGCAACGGGCAAAGGACACGCTGCTCAACCTATTTCTCCCAAGACCGCTGGCCTCGATTCGCGTTTCGTCTACCACCCCCGCGGGCAGCTGTTTATATTCCATGCCGAATTTCAATTATTTTCCACCGCGGCGAATGCAACGCGAATGTCCAGGTAACCCCCCCGCATGTAACACGCTGGATGACAGCTAGGGACAGGTAGACAAGGGACGAACAACATTAGATTTGCTGAATTCTGCGCTTCGCCTAGTCCAAGACTCGTCTGAAGGTAAAAGAAAACTGTCTCGGCCACTCGACCATCCCGACGAGTCTCGCGTGAAACGGGCGACGAAAATATGAAGGAAAGGGTCGCCGCGAGGCGGGTAACAAGGTTAACCGGGGGGCCAGAAGAGGGCCGAAAGGAACGAACGCTGCGAAGGAAACGACTGACGCAGAAACGATGGTCGGGTGACAGTGTCGGCCTTGAATCGAGCCAGTCGCCCGACGAACGTGCAACTAGGGCGTGCAAGACCGACGACGAGCCTTCAAAGCGAAGTTTCCTGCGACCCGGCGACCGACGCAGCGCCTTTGCAGCACGCTCCACGCGGACGGCACACGACGGCACACGTCGATACCTTTAAATACTCCGACTACGGCCTTTTATGTTCCGCGTTGCGCACGGAAGATCGTGCCGCGATCGTAACGTTCCCGAGGTATGCAACACGGCGGCGATAGGCGGACGAGGGGGAGCGCGGCTATAAACGTTTTATCGCCGATCGATTTCTGGCCGGCGGAGCCCGCGAGGCGAACGGAGATCGCCCGTCGTCACGTATCGGCGACACGTGCGTATCGGCGTTGATACGCGTCTATTTTATGCACCCGGTGGTGTCCTCGGATAGGTGAAATCGGGGGTGACCGCGTCGAGGACGACGGGCTCCGCCGACAGAGCGGACACGGGAGACGGTGCGCGTTCGACGAATTTTGCTCATGGGGGTATTAACGTATGCCGATGCGAAGATTCGCGGGGCATGGTGAATCGATGCGTCGGACATTTGCGACGCGGTGTGTCGCCTTGAATATCTTACAATTCTATTTGCGGCAGTCGCCTCGACGGATTGGCCTTCTTATTTTTTCTTATTTTTTCAACCGCGGAGGTGTTCGGACGTTCGATTTTCGTGTTCATCCGTCGAGGAGATTTCAAGTCTATGGAAGGAAAGTTCGAGCAGAATTGATCCGAGCGTCGTTTAGATGGCATACGTCAGATAGTCGCGGAACGAACATTTAATGGAGATATAGAATTGTCCTGTGTCTAGAGAAATCAGAAACAAATCAGTACGACTTGCTTGGTAATTCCGACGTTATGTCCCCCGATATCATTACTTTCTGAATGAAATCAGCCAAATTTGTTTCACATCTGGACTAAAATAAAAAGGAGTCGAGGATTGACTCTGGAAACGCCTCGTTTCTATGCGACTTATTCGTCAATCTTAGTGGCCGCGATAATTGCGGCCGACTCGACGTAGACAATAAATATCGCCGTCCAAACCACACCTCCTACATCTTAAACGGGTCAAGATACTTTAATGTCTTTTCTTTCCCAAGGTAGGCCTCCTATTAGTCAAGCACTTATCTTATCCCCGGGCGAGGGAATCTAGAAACATTCAGGTATTCTTATCCGCCGCAGTTCGTGAGAGATCGGAATCTACTGTCGCGATAAAGGAGCACGTGCTGGCTCAGTAAAACTTGTAATAACTTTCGGAGTGGCGCGGCCTGGTCGATGATCCAAACTTGGCAGTCGACTTGGCTGCCTCCGTCGTCAAAAGCTAACTAGCTGTCTTACAATGGGCAGCCCGTTGCGCGCGCATAATCCCGCAGAATCCTGACCCCCGACCTCCTGCTGCAGGATCGGAGTGTCGCGTAATGCATGCCATAAAACGTGATCCTGCACTTTACACGGCCAGCCCGATACTCGCTCCACTTCCCTGTCTCTTCGCAGCCAGACACGAAGAATCGTTGCGCGCGTGCATACACGCGTGGAGCGAAGTTACACGGCACACGCGAGAAGCGCAAAGAGTAGAAGGGGCGAGTGTAAATAGCGTAGGGCTGCGGGGCATATTCTACTGTTTCGCTGGATTCTAGGGGAAAGCGATGCCAACTGATGCGAGGCCTGAGGAACAAGGACGAGAGGCACCGCGTTCGATCGTCGAGCGTAATTTGTCGGCCGTTTATTTATTCGTGCAGACGAATTGTTGCAAAATGTGTAACGAACGCGTGGGAAATATTGCGTTAAAATTATTGCGAGACGTGCAGATTCATTTGCGAGATATCAATGATTCTGACAATGAACGTTACGACCATCACCGTCATCGTTAATCGGAAATTATAATTCGTCGATTTATTACGTCCCGTCGGTCACGAAAGATTAATAGCACAATGTGGCCTAGAGTGATTACGTTTCGCGGAGGAGAATTCGAGTGGTCCCTAATGGTAGATTAGATGTGACCCAGGCTAAAAGGATGATTGATATATTAAAGAAGCGTGCACAGGGCTAACGATCGTGGAGCACTTCATCTTCCACCGAGAACGAAAGAATTATCCGACGGTGTGCGCAGGGGTAAGAAGCCGTCTCGCGGCTAACCGGCGACCTCGGTACGCTCGCTGGATGATTTCCCCTGGGACGCCTCGTCCCCGTGTACCCCGACAAGTAGTTACGGTATTACGATCGCGTCTGTTTAGACGAAAAAGCGAGAAATTCTGTTAATACCTCTACCCCTGTAACCGCGCCCGCCCGCAACACCTCGTCGACCCGGGCGCCTTAATTATTTTCTAAATGGGGAGCAGAAAATAACCTACCCTCGCACAGAGAACCGGAAAGGGACTATTTTAGACAGCCATTGGATGGAAACAGTACACGGACGTTGTATCTATTTAGTAAAATGATTTCTGCCATGGCGTTGCATAAAATATTCTTTCTTACAACCGTGTTACATTATTACGACCCTTATTGTTACGACGAAAACCGGCGAACAGAGAACACCATCCCTCAAACGGTACAAACATAAAAACAAAAATAGATACAAAACGGAATCCAGCTGGAACAAGGTCATCGGGAAAAGAATCCCGAGGAGAATTTCAATTTTCCCCCAAAACATCCCAACCCTCACCTCCCCATAACATCCAGCCCCCAAGCAGTATTCGCGATCACCGGATCGTCATAAATCCCTTTCACGCTGACCCAAAGGCATTTCCAGCCGGTCCGTCCGAACAAAGCTGGCCTCTCCTCTCCTTCCTTCCTTCCGTTCCTCCTCTTACTTATTTTCCGTTCATCTTCTTCTCCCCCGCCCCACCCCCACCGTTTCGTCGTCGCTTGAAAGCATTTTTTTTTGCCCCTCCTTTTTTTTCGCCTTTTTGTTCGTCGAACGCACGCGTGTGTATCGTTGTGTCGCGCTGTTCCGTGTCAACTGTCTGCGGAGCAACGTGCCGAACAATGGAGCGGCGAGCCGAGGCTGGCTGCAATAGTTCTGTCGACGTTTCGCATTCATCCGCGGCCGCGATGCAAAAAGGAGGGCTCGCCGCCGCGTGTAACAGAGACGAGACGCGAGGGCGAACGGGGTGAAAGGGAGAGAGAACGAAGAGGGAGGAGGGGGGGGGGATAACGTGCACGCACGAGCCGAGCAGAGGAAGGAATGAATCGTTGCTTTGACGGAACCGGACACAACAACCGCGACCACCGATACGTCGCCGATTTCATTGGCCCGTGTCGTCGACCCACATCTTGGCACGCGCTGCTTTGGTTAGGTCCGCGGGAGCTGGAGATCGATTCTGGGTGCATCGTTCCGCGAGATCGCGCCGTTTTTCATCTTTACTTTTTTCCCCCAACGAACGATGGAATATCGTTTTTCTAGAATTTTCTAGGAATTTTCAAGCGAGCTGGAGGAATCGATCGGTGCACCGGGTTCTACTGTTCGCCGATCTATGTGAGACGTAAGAAGTGCACGGATCTGTTTTCAGCTTGCTCGCCTTTTTTCAGAGCGATCCTGATATCGGTACTTGAGAGAATCGATAGTCGCAAGGGACGTTCGCTTGCGAGATCGAGAACGGAGAACAAAAGTATAATAAATAGAGGACGAGTAGCGTGACGGTGTCTTGCGGGGCGTTATTTTCTTGCGCACCGAATAATCTCGCTCAGCTAAATAGAGAAAAATCGACACCACAGCTCCAGTGACTTTTGAAAACACGTCTACTGCAACAACGTTTCGTATTATTCACCCCGTATATAGCCTGTCTGTTACGGATACATATATTCATAACTCTAACCAGCCACGAATTTCCCAAAACCGTTCGTCCCTCCCTTCTAAAAAAAAAAAAAAAAAACGATCTTCCCGCAACACTTTCATTCGTGACCTTAACCATCCTAAATTGCCGGCGACCTTTCCCCAAAAATACCGTCCCCGAAACACCCCCATAATCTACCCTCGCCGTCCCAGATACAATATATATTCCACCGTATGGTTCGAGCTTTCGTTGACACCCGACGAGTTCAAGCTTTCCAACCCCTCGCCGTTCGTCGCGACCTGTTCGTTCCACCGTCCATAAAGTTGCACGACGGTGCGACGAAAACGGCGTCCACGGGGGATGATGATGGAGACGGTGGGCGCTGGAAGGCGAGCAGGACGTCGTGGAAGGGTGTCGGATCGAGGGTTGGCCGTTTTAAAGGGGCGGGGACGGCTTGAACCGGGTCGATACTTCGTTCCACGGCATGCTCCACGCTTTTCTCTCGGCCAGAAGGGCGCAGCCCTGATCCTGCCTCGTCGGGCATCGACGTTCACCAGACGGCCGTGCGATAGTGCGATAGTGCGATAGTGCGATAGAGAATGGACAAGACGAATGCCGAGCAGGGGGACGCAGCTAATTGGCAGTGTAGACATCGATTCGCGTACGAGCAATAAAATCGACAACGACGAACAAAAATTGCTGCGCAATTTCTACGATCTTCGTTCTCGTTGCGCAACAATTTTCCTTTGCTGCGATCCGAAGAAATACACCTTTTTACCGTACTCGTCGTTTGTTCGCCGCTTCGCGGCAGGAAATTCAATTTGCGGGACTTGAACGACGGACACGGAGTTCTCGTGCGATCGCATACTCTTAACGGCGGAAATTTGCTTGGTTCTCCCTTTATTATTTGGCTACGACGAAATAGGCTGCCACCGATAACCGTTCCTACCCGTTCTTCTTGTTTTTCCGTGGAAAAAGAAAAAACGGGATTGCGGCCGGTAACACCAATATCTACCTATCGACGCGCTTTAATTAAACGTCACGGCGCGTTCTCGTCTCGACGGGGTCAAAGTTCAAGCTCGTGATCGATAAAAAGAAACGGAAGAAAAAGTCCAATCCGATTCGGATGCATTTCTCTCCCCCGCGAGACAAATGAACCGCGGTGAAATGGTCCGAATTAAATATACCCTCGATACACGGATGGCTCTCGCTGGCCAATCGGCGCGAGTTCGACTTTCCCCGAACACGAGTTTCTCTAATACAAGAACCTCTTTATTGTCGAAGCGTTCGGTTGACAAATCGATCGAGGTGCTTGCGTGCGCGAGCAAATTTATTTATGACGGTTTGAACGCCAATGGGTTCCGAAAAATTCGCCGTCCCGCGACGGCATTCCAAGCTGCGACGCGTCGCGTCGAGACGCGTACACACTTGCGACTGCGGCTGCTCAAGTCGCGTTTCACTTTAACACCGTCCACGCGAATGCAACCTACATTCACTTCGGACGCATGGCTTCGTTCCGCGACGTTCAAGAAACAATAGAAATCCCGCAGTCTCGATTCCGACTAATAACCAGACTACCTAGAACCACCGTTAACCACAATGCCGACCGATGTCCGGGTGCAACATTCGCGATCGCTTTCGTTCAACCAGTGCGCGCCATACGCACACTGGCGCGGAGCATGAATGTGCTCGAAGTGCGAGGTCTGTTGAAAAAGTTCGTGACACTTCTTCGTTGAAAAGCACGCGGCAGAAACCATGCAACAAATTTTAGATTCGAACGGGGCGAAATGTTGCGTATAATTTTCGTGGAATCATTATTATTATTATTATGGAGTTATTATTACGCGAAAGATCAGTTTCGTATCGCAGTTCGAGCGGCACGATTTAACGACGAATATTTCCGAAATTACGCGAGGCTAATCCGCCCTCCCATTTTCGGAACGAAACGCAGCATAAAAATGATTCGTTTGTGAATCGTGAAGCGTGCACACAGAATCGAGCTGTCCGAAAATACCGCTCGAATTATTCCCGGCGAGAAAATTTCGCCAATCGATAGCAGCGATAAAAACTGGGACAGACACGATACCGAGCTTAATTCGTTGAAGAAAGGACGCATAAATTACATGGCCGTGCATCCCCCGGCCAGACAGTAAGATACTGCATACGCCTATCGTTTCGTGCTTAAATAGCCCGGCTAAGGCATAATTCAGACGTTGATATAGTAATAGCGAACAGCTTTGCCCACCATTACCCGCTTACCTCCTATTATTGGGAAATCCAAGTTACAAACACACACACGCACGCACACACACATATATATATATAAAACACATATATATGTGTGCATATATCTAGGGAGGCGGCCTCTGAAACCTAGCGAATCGATCAGAAGGAAACGAACCGGAGCAGCTTGCTTACATCCGCGTTTAACATGCGATCGCTTCGCGAACACTATTTTTATCTCGTTCCCGTTTGTTCACGGCTAGATTATTTGCCTGTTTGCGTCTCTGCAACGCCTCCGCTCTGTTCGCAAACGCAAACGTAAACCGTCGAACCAACGAGATCCGGCCTCTGTGTCTGTCGGAGGGGTGGTATTTTGTCGGAAGGGGTGGAATTTCGGGTGCTTTGCCTCGCGTTACCCGGCGAGTCGAACGGACCCGCTTCAAAAGGATAATAACGGAACACGGGGAATCGCGTTTGTCTCGTTGAAACGAATATTTCCCGGCCGTTCGAACAGTGAATTGAAGGTCGAGGCAAAATTGCGATTTCCCGTCGTTTCTGGCTTTTCTCGCGGAATATTTCTATCTGGGTTTCGGAGCGAAACGATTGGCGATTGATGAAAGATAAATAAACAGCGGGCACCAGGACAGAGAGAGAGCTACCCTTCTGACTCGAGGAAAATATTTCCCAAAGTTCGTGATTATCCGCAGAAATTCATATAAAAGCTTCCGCGGAAACTTCTTAAATATCAATCTTGATCGAGTCTCGATCTCGTCGGCGGCGTGGCCACCCCACGCTCCGACTAATCCCTCACGAAAAGCTTGGCAGCTGCTGGATAAAGGGGATCCACTGCTGGATCACCAGGCAGCCCCTCGCCCCGTGTAATCAGGTTATTAGTAAATAATCAAGTTAAACCGATCGAAGTGGAACGTCCTGCATCCCCCGCTGCGCAACAATGGCGTTGCATAAGGGTGGACCCCGTTTCATTCAAGACACCTTGACTTCCGAGCTGCTTCGAGTGGCACTCGCTGCACACGCATCGAGTAGAGTGGTTCACCGAGTGGAAAACAATATTTCCACAAACAATTCTCGCCCCAGTCGATCGAGACCGAAAATGAATTATTCGAGACAGCGCATCACAAATATTTACTAATGCCTCGCGCGTGGAGGGTTGGCGGAACTGGAAAGGGTGAACGTAGGGGTAGAAAAGTTAGTTAGTGGCCGAAACGGCGAAGGGGTGGCAAGATGGCCGAGGGACGTGGAGAATAAAATAAAGGAGAGAAAAGTATTCCCTCTTTTGGGTGTGCGAGAGGGTGCATGAACGCGACAGAGAGAGAACGAGGGGAAACAAAAGGAAATACAACGCAATGTAAAGTAGAGTAAGAAACGTAATTCAAGGTAGAGATTAAGGGATGCGAGGCCGAAAAGTGCTAAAGCTCTATTCTATTCTGTTCTACTGACACCTCGTGGATACATAAGAGACAAAAACGTACGAAATAAAATTGCTCTCAATTCCACCCGACGACGCTGCGCGAATTAAACGAATTCGTGCGTAAAATGAAATACGAGACCGAGGCACGCGTTTCAAAACATTCCTCCGGAGTAAGAATACCGTCGCGCGTGCCCTTTATCCTGCAATCCTCCAATTTGCCATTCGTAACGCGCGCTTCCTCCGGGTCAGCTGTCCGCGAGGGAGAGAAAACCAAGGGTGGCCGCCGTGGCAAAGGGGAAAGAAGGGAGGAGGAATCGTTCAGAAAGTAATTTCAGCCGACAGTCAGAGGCATCCCTTTCGCGTTCCACCACTTAGCCCATCGGTCACACAGAAATTGATCTCGCGTGCGCACGGAAAAGCTTCTTTTTTTTTCGATCAAAGAGCAAAGGTAAAGGCCACTGGAAAACTTGCTTCTCAAAGGCGCCACCGCTGTTCTACGACACGACGCAACGACACGGGGAAGATAAAAGGCGAACGTTCCCAGAGATTATTCCATTTTCCTTCCAACTTTTCCTCGCTATTTTCCGCCGTTTCGCTTCTGCACGCGTTGCACGCAACACACGTACGTATCCCCGTCGCACTTTTGTCCCCATTGGGCGACCGCATCCAACGTACGTCACTTAATACCTGCCGCCAATTAGTCACCTGTGACTACGACCTAGCTCGCGATACACTCCGGCGAGACGAGGTCGAGCAGACAAACTGCGAACCTTGAAACAGGAGGAACAGCCACTTAACGCGTGACACGGTTTAATACGGCTGTTTGGCACAGAACGCGAAACATCCACGGGGCATTTCTCTCGCCGGTAAACGATGCGCACGGCGATGCAGGTACGTAAGTACGTATCTATACGAAATCGAAGACAACGCGCCGCGAATTACGTTCGCCTTCGTCTCGAGGCTACGAGTTCGATATCGATGGAACTGGTGCGAGAAGTGGCAGGAAAATGGATCATTATTTTTCTGTTCGATCGGACTCGTATTACTTAAATTCGTTCCGACAGGAAGCATCGATTGGAATTGGGTAGAATATTGATTCTGGAATATTGGAGGGACGTCGGTCCGAGGATAGACAAATATTAACGTTGGTAGCGCAGACGTGTACGAAAAGAAATTCCACGGCCCTCGAATTCGTCGTACAGTCACGTATCTATCGATTGACGCGTGTTTGTGTATGCGTGCGTGCGGAAACGACGCGTGCAGCACCGGCGATAAAACGGCGACGAAAACGGAGGAATTTTGTCGAAACGCGAGACACGTGTTCGACTCCGCGGATGCGGAATCGTTGGGAATTGTTTCTGGAATTCCGGAGTGCGAAACGGCGTCGCGGGATTTGTTTTTTAATTGAAAAATACTGTAGCCGCGGGTCGAGGAGGAAGCGCTATCTGGGACAGTTGTTCCTATTTGACCGGGGTTCCGCGAAATGCTTGTCTGACATTTGACTTTTTCTACTGCCGAGCGATCCATAATTCCAGACAAAAGTTCACGCGCATCACTGTCCGTGTATTCCCTTTGCTACGACTAAAAACCGCGTCCCGTGATCTCGAAAACATTACGAACCACCGATCCAGAGAAGCTATTAAAGGAAAGGCGTATCCCCCAACCGGAAGAAAGTTGTACTTTCGATTTGTTGCGAACTAGCGTACACTTGGACAGTTGTTCCAAGTGAACTCGACCATTGACAGACTTTCGTAATTAAAGGTACGCGGAGGTCCGTGGGGAAAGTTTCTGTCCGCGGTGGAAAAACGCTATAAGATAATGATTCGTCTACGAAGTTCGCGCTCGCCGTTTTCCAAACGGAACTGTGACGAAGGAACCGAAAGGAAGGAAAAGAAAAAGTTCCAGGAGCCCGCATTCGCCGTCGCCGCGGCGAAACACGTCCGCCGAACTAATCGCCCGACTGAATGTCTGGTCTCGCGTGAAATTAACGCGAAGAAACACCGAGAAATCAGGTCGACTTATCAATGTCTCGCCGCGAAACCGTCGTCTGGAGAACCGGGAAGCGCACAACACGTATGCATCGGTCTATAAATGAACGCGAACGTAGGTTAGCCCGAGAATGGGAATAAAGTTTGCCGTCCCACTTTCCAAGAATATCAGGGGACGTCCAGTGACAATGCTTCTCAGACGTCACAGAGGACGCCTGCCCGATGAAATGTTAGCCCTGTGAACCCTACGAAATCCGCCCCCTTTGTTTCCTTCCCTCAGTCATTCGGACAAAGGGTAGGCTTTTCCGGTTCGAGGAAGTGGATTTTTCCACCCCCCGAGCATGATGGCTCGCGTCTGCCAAACTGTCTTACACAGTTTGACAGTGGCGATGCGATGGCGTGGACGACGATGGGAGAATAATTGGTTGAAAGGGACAATTATCCATGGGGAATTGTTGCTGGTAAGTTTTGCCATTCGACGTCGTTAGTGTGGGTGAGAAAATTAGTGTCCGTGTGAAACAGCACCGTCCGCGTCGCATATTATTAGAACTAACGTAGAAATATGAAACATCTCAGGCATACAAATTGTTTCGGCCCTCGAAGCTCCGTTCGAAACGTAACACCGACGTTAACCGTTTCCAGGTAGGCAATAATTACCGGGGTATTCCGAAGCGAAGCGACGAAACGCGAGAGCAATCAACAAATCCACTTTCTTCGAGAAACGGGGAAGGAAGGAAAACGAGCACCGGTTCCTATTACGGGGAAACTCGAATAAAATGTTCGCGTTGCGCGTCTACTCGACTTTCGCCAACGCTTGCTCAATTACCGAATGCGGCCCGGAACAAAAATTAACGTAGACGCCCCGTTCCCGATTCGTCGCCCCTCTGTATTCTAATACAAGGCGACCCGATCAGCGAGGCAAGCAGACATCAAGCGTGTCAAGAATGCCGACGGAACAATTCTAGGGGGGAAACGACAATAGTTTCGCTAGTTTAACGGGGAAGAAGACACGATCCAGACGGCGCGTATCGATTAACGATTAGACAGTCTGGTTGGCCATCATTTTGGCAGCGCGGTATTTCGGTCTCGTGTCCGTAGAGAAAACACGACGGACTGGAAAATTGGGGGGGACAGGTGAACGAATGCCGAGAAACACGGCTTAATAACGCTTTGGTACTGGACCTTGCCACCTCTGCGATATTTACGGCGGCGGCGTTATTTTTAGAACGACCGTGCTCCTCGGTGTCAGTCGATTCGGAAACGTGAGCCGTCGAGACGTTCGAACAGTGCAGATCGTTAATGTCGCACGCGTTGTGAAACGTGGGCATTTGTGCACGATACATTTGGGTAAGCGCGAGACGACGGAGGACGGCGGAGATACGTCAAAGGCCGACGTTGGGAAATAGGTGGAGAAAGTTGGAGAGTGATTGATGCCGCGGTTGAGATTTTATTTTCGGCACGGTGATTTCTGTGCGCAGCCATGCAGCGGGGCGAGAGAGTGTCCGTACAGCGCGTTAGTTTCACACGCGACTTCATTAATTCGGTGTCGAGGCAATTATTCCTGAAACAGTGTACATCGCTTTAAAGTGTAACTGATGTGCTTCGCATCCGTGTACAGTACTGTGCAATGATTGAATAATGACGCGGTGTCTGTCTGCAACTGCATCTGCAACGTTATTGCCACTGCGCTCGTTATATTTCAATATGCTTTAAACGGAGCAACGATTTTACGGCGCACGAGTGCTTTAAAAATTTTGTGCGTTTGGAAACAAACGTCGCGCGGTGGCCTAAGACTTTTGCACAGTGCTGTGCACTGTTCTCGGAATAATTGTCTTAGGACCGATATCTCGGTGACACCGGAATACAAATGAGGTTCGCAGGTGAAACTAATCCCCTGTGCGCAGGGTTGCCAGAAATCCCGAACGCTTAAAGAGAACGATTCGTTAAATTCGCTGCGAGATCACGGTGCAGCGGGTCGCTTCTACGAACAACGATCGCCAGTTTAATCCGCGATGCATAACACGAATTGGTACACCCCGAAGACATTTTCACGCGAGCGATAAAACCCGTTTAATCCCCGTCTGCGTTTCATCCGAACGGTCGCCCCCTTTAATTATTGCGAGGCGGCGTGATTTCATTGCAGTCGTCGCGTCGAAACACGGTCGCAACTCGCGAACGTAACAGTTCTCGCGTGCTATTTCGTTTTCTCAGGAATCGAGAATGGATTCCGTGGAAACGCGCCCCGTGTTTACAAAACAGCCATCGCAATGAAGTAACTGCGATAAAAGCGAAGCACCAGTAACGCAACTTTCGTCGTAGCTTCGGCTACCGACGCCAATAATTCTTCGCCCACCTTGCGTTATTATTATCATCGCCGTGCGTCCGCGCTGCGTTCGTGGCTAATCAAATTACACAGCGGCGTTGCTATTATCACAATAGTGTTATTATTAGGATTGGCGATACGCGCGAATAATGTTACGAATAAATAGAAATCGACGACGATCCGAAACGTTTCGGTGAAGTCGATGGTGCCGCGTGGCATACATCTTTCATCCCTCCTTTCAAATATTTCCTCCGGCAAACGCCTGCGGGGTACAATTTCCACGGACGCGGTATACACACCCCATAAATAAAGCCAGGCGTAAAGTAAAATACGATTTCACCGTGGACGCGGCTGGAAAACGATACCAATTCACGAGCGGCCACCAGAGCAATCGTTTCCGTTTCTTCGGGCGTTATAAACGACAGGAATTTATTATTATTCATATTCGTGTGAATAATGTTTCTTTTCGAACATTCCGCAACAGCAACACACAAACGGAAAAATAGTCTCCTCGTTGTTTTGAATAAACGATTTCAAACACCCCCCTAGCCCAAAAAAAGCATTTGTTAGTCTTCAAATTATTTAATAATAAATTGAACTACCATGAAGTGCAGCAAAACGTTAACGCATTTCAAAATGAATCGATTAATCGATCAAAAATATTTTTCGCCAGCTCTTCCCTGCGACTACCGCCCCTTCCTCATATCGCAGTTCGAAAAGCCCGACCACGCAACCGTACAATGATCGTAAACGCGGCCGATATACCGTGCGGTCCAATAATTCCCAGCAGCCGCGATTACACGTCTGTGACATTTCTCTCGGTGTAGCAAAATTCTGGCGCCGTCAATTATTTATAGCCGGTCTAAACATACGCGCCTCGCCGCTATTGAATTAGAAGCGATCCGTGCACGCCTAAACGCACGGCCGCACAGAACACACGGAACTACAGAAGCCAACACCGTCTGTCTCCCTTTACCCCATTAAGATTATTTCCGTGCGTTCCTCCGTACCCACGGAGAGGGCCCCGTTACGGCCGATCCGTCGACGATCGAATTAGTCAAACGAAACGCACCCGCGCCTCGTTCTCCCCGCTGCTCGTCGCGGTTTCGCGCGTGTAAACAAATACGATCGTTTGATCGAGGTTTGCAAGCGTATGTACGTACGCACGCACTGCACCACCGGTTGTCCGGAGCGTATTGGAGTCGTAATTCGCGAACGTCGGAGGAGGGACGACTGTGATGTGAAACGGTTTCAACGGGATACGAAGTCGACAGCGTTTTTATGTTGTTACACCGAAAGGGTAAAGAACGCGGAACGAAATGATTTCTGCGGTCGAAACGAATTTCAATACGACAACGGTGTGAAGTGTATTTCTGTTCTTTTTGTTTTAAGTGAGCTCAAAGCGACGCGACTCCGTGTAAAAAGGTAAGGGATTTTTGCGCGAAGGGGATCGTCAGATGGACAGGGTCGATTCGACTGGCGACACAATATTTCGAGCAATAAAGAAACCCAGCGACATGAATATTTGGCGAACCGTAACCGATTAGGAGCAATCGGTTCGAGAGTCGCGCGATATCGAAGCAACCCCGACGACCCTAATATAGGCGGCACAGCGAAGTCGCGACCGGGCCGATCGGAAAAATGAAAAGAGACCGCTTCGATATAAACGCTCGGCCGTGGCTGAAAATAAGTCTGCCTTCGATACGTGCCCGGTTCCGAAAATAATATCCGCGACGTGGAAGCCGCGGCAGACAGGGAAACACTTTCCAGTCGCCCCGTTCGCGCTCGCCTGATAAAAAATCAACCTTTTAATCTTCGTCGCGTACACGACGATCGCCGGGAGGCGGCGCGACGCGGACCGCGAACGGAACGAATTGCCGGGAAATTAATTTCCCGCGGGTAACGTTCGAATGGAATTAACATTTTTAATAAATTGCGCGACAAACGGACGCTCCATCTGCCGCTATTTCTAATTAAAATATAATACGTTCGGCGTCCCCCGGTTCCCGGTTATTCACCTGCAGCGACGCGGATGCGGCGTACGCGCGCGCGAAACTAGAGCATTTTTATCATCCCACGCGCGCGCGGTTGTGGACGAATAAAACTCAAGCAGAAGCTTCTCGCCTTCTGTATCTCCGTTTGAGTATTAAAAAAAGCGATTTCCCATTCGAAGCTGTACATAAACTAGCTCGTCCCACTTTGCCGGTCACTTCGGTTGATCCGAGAGGCTCTAGTCGACCCGAACAACCCCTATAGATGAAAAGCAACATGCATTATTCGGACTCTTTATGGGTAATTTAATCGCTCTAATCGTTTACGCACCAACGCGAGCAAACCTCGCAACAATTTTAATTCTTTCGCCCCCATATTCTATTGTCCCCTCGAATTCGATAAGCCGGCGCTGTTCAATGGCCCATCTCCACCGAATCCGCAACGATTTCGGCCGATTTCGATCGACCGCGGGTACACCTGTTCGATTGTTCACGGCCCCGAGCCGTTCGCCGGAGGACGCGCGTGCAATTTTAATTCGAGCAAGCGGAATTGCCCGGTTATCGATTAAACTTCAGCCACCGTGTGCACCTGAGACCCGCGCGGATTAGAAGACTTCCAGAGGACGATCCCCCGCGAACGGAAAGCGGCGTGAGCTTTTAAGGCCTCCGGATTCCGCGAAGACGCCCCGAATTTTCCGCGCGGTGCTATCTTGGACGATCGTTACGAACGATCCGGAAGATTCATGGATCACAGGCGGAGAAGTTTCGCCCGGACGGGGTCTCGAAACGAGCCGCCGATTGGAAGGTTCCCCCGGAGCGAGGCTCTAATTGATATTTACGAGGACGATTCTCGGGGCACGGTCGGGCGAATAAAATTCGCCCAAAGGGAGGCTGCGATCGCCGGGGAAGAAACGCTTCGACGCGCGTTAGCCGCGCTTCTAAAATTAAGTTGCACGATCCGGGGAGAATTAGACGCGGTAACTCTTCGAGTCGCATCAAGAATCGCGTCGATCGGTATTTCGCAAGGGGAATGGAAAAGTGTTTGGGGGGAATGGCGTCGCGACGAGAACGGCGAAGAAAGAAGAACGTATCGCGAATAATTCAATGACAAGGTACTGTTCGTACAAATCGTTCGCGGTTAACCCCTTCGTACCCATGGACGAGATATTCAAATGGTACTTCTTGCGTTTATTAGATACAGCAATGCACAACTCCCTCGTCGTTGTGGACACGCCTCCACGATGGAGATAAGAGTTATTTGCGAATGAAAGGAGACGCTCGTGGTTTGTCAAAGGAGCATCGGCCAGCCAATAAAGATCGAGCAAGGTAAAGTGTTGTAAGGAAACATCCCCTTCGTCCGAAGCACAGGTGCTTCCCCGCGACAATACCGCACACGCGAAAGAAAAAAACTACGGAAACGTAGGGAAACACGGTATTGTCGCTTTACGCGTAACACAACGTTTCGAGTTACATCGTGCAGAAAGTGAATGCAATTCATTTCAGCGAAGTAACAAGAATTGCATTCGTTTCTCCCTTTCAGCGACAAGAATAGAATCAGCTGCGAAATATATTCGTCCACAGTGTCACACCATTTGGCAGCAATGGTGCCTGCGAGATTTCCTTTCGAATTCATCGGCGAGATATCTCGTCCATTGGGTGCAAAGGGCGATGCCCAACATGACACCTAATAAAAAAAAACGAGCACGACCCGTGGCAGCCCGTAAACGGACCCCCGTCCAAATCCGTTCCCAATGAAAAAGAATATGTGCGTACGTATAAAAAAAAAATGCAGGCCGAGCAAAGCGCGGCGCACGCACGCGGGGTATCTCGCGGCACCCGAGAGGAGCACCCAGGTGACGGCCAGCCTGCGCCCGGGACGTTCTACTGCCGCGGCCGCGTTACAAATGACCATCGGGACGATAACTCGGCTCGTTTCATCGCGTGAACGTCTTCTTTCCGTGCGCGATCGTTATTTATAGGTCGGCGTTGCCGGCAGAATCGAGTTGTAAAAGCGAAGTTCCGTGCCCCCCCCCCTGTTGTCTCATTAGGACGAGGGAAACGGCCGTGCGAGGTCAGCAGACGATGAAATTCCTGAACCGCGTGTTGCATAGTTCTGCAGGCCTATTTTCGTCCTGCGCCGCCTGCTATTATTAGGGGCAGCCGCGACAAGGGCGGAAGAGGGAAGAGCGGAGAGCAAATGTAACGAGGACCAACAGTGAAAGCCGTGATGTAAATAGGTGTGTTACATCGCCGGCTTACTAAACGAGCCATCCGCGTTAAAGCGGGCCGGCGACGCGCGACAAAGAAACAACAGGAGCAATGGAACGATCGACGCGGGATGATAACGGAACGAGCGACGGACGTTTGTTAATTGTTTCACCTTATTATTCGCGTCTTCGCGAATTCGGTATTCGCGAAGAATACCGTCGGAAATCTAGCGTCAACGAAATTATTATAATTCCCAGTGGGGGCTTTGTAGCGTTCAATGGAAAGGGTTAGCATAATTGCACCGCACAGAGGAATACGAATGAAAAAGGGTGCTGTAGGTGTACCGAAGAAGCGTAACAATTCCTAGAAGATCCTGGCAGTTTACCCGATCGAGTACAGGTAAGCCCTTGAAACGAATACGGTGCGAACTCGCCTGTCAACAATCTGCCCAGTGTTAACGATCGAAGCTGCCACGATTTCGTTAAAAAATTCTGCACTCGTAACGAAGGAAGTCCCCTGGAATACGATACATTTCCCAGGCGTGTCGCGCAAAACCGATCCCCTCGAACGTAACAATCTCCCGGGGACCTTTTACCCATCGCCCCGGTTGCGCCCTTAATCCCTCAAAACGTGAGTGCATTCACGTGCGGGGACGAATTTATCCGGCGTTCGCGAAAACGTGGCCACCCCGGCACCGGGAGAGCTCCCGTCCAGATCGAATATCACGTTCTAACCGTATATTTCGAGTTCCACACGGCCGAAGACTGACACACCGCGACGGATCCCCCTAAAAATAGCACGGGACGCGGAATATTTCCGGATCTGCCGGGCCTCCGCTATTGTGACGGAGAGAAAGGAAGAGAAATGCGCGGAGAAGGGGACGGGGTGTGGAGTGCAGAGCGTCGAAATTAAGTAACAGTTTATTTTCCGATTGCAACGGCCATCGATTGCGAGAGGCTGACTACCGAGATAAGCCGCAATGCGTCAATTATGCAACGAACATTAGGCGGCGCTCCGGTTACCTTCGGGTTTGTGTAATTTCGCCGGGAATATGGGACGCGAGTAATTGTTTGATGTACAGTTATGGTTCCGCGCCGCCGTCGAATCGGGGCTGCGGAGAAATTGCCCCGACGATTATTAATTTCGCGTTTGGAAGGGGATTCGGGCGTCGGGGTGCCTGAAAATCGTTTGGGTATCGGCCGGGTCGAAGGAGAGGGCAAACTGTCCGCGACGTTGCGACCATCCGCGTTGCTTCGTGACACCTGTGCGGACGCGGTGAGCCCCGTTCGGCGGGCTGAACTGCAATTTAATTTAAGTCGCGTTGCCCGTCGGGGCTCTCGATATTATTGCCGCCGGTATACGGTTCGCCGTGTCGCTGTGCACGCTGGTGCATCGTGCCGGGTAGAGGAATTTCGAACGAGGCAATTGTTATCAATGCGGGGACGCGCGATTAGACGCGGCTAGACGCGTCAATTGCGCTTCCTTCGTGGCTGGAACGGGTTTTTTTTTTTCAGAAAGACGGAAACACGACACGATGTTTACGAACAGCCCGTTAAATCTGTTGATCGAGGAACTAAAGAGAAGAGCGTCGATACGAATATGTATACCGAACCGCGATGTCCTCTCGAATCGCGAAGAAGCAACAGAATGATTAATAACCATCGCCATAAAGACGTTCAGCGGCTCCAATCGATCCACGTCGCGAGGAAGAAAAGACGGGACGCATTGAACGGAAGCAAACGGGGAAGGAACATGACTGATATCACTGGCCTGCGTTATCGTAATAAAGAAATACAACCTGTCGGGCAGGCACGTGTAACGTGAACGCGTACGTGTGGCGCGGCAATCAATGCCTTCTTATCTTACGCAACCGCGGTTTTAATAATACGTATCCGGTGTAAAAACACGCGACAATTCCACGGTACCGGGTCGCGTGTATAAGTAAGTACACCCGCGAGTACGAAAAGCGAGTCGGCTGATCGATCGACCGATCGACCGATCGCCCCGGAGAACACCGCCGGGGAAAAGGTCCAGAGGACACGTGAGTTATCCGCGTTGGCACGCGAATGGACACGGGGAACTCGGTAACGGAGATTTCGCTAACAAGCCACGCGGAAAATGTCACGTTCGTCGCGAAAATCGGAGAATCGACCAAGGTTGGCGTTCACTAACGCGACCGGGACGCAGCTTCGAAGTTCGAATTTGTGGAGGGTGACGCGTGGGCCGAACAATAAGGGTCGCCGCGTTACGCGATTCCTAACGCCGTTGATCGAACGAATAATTCGATCAAGGAAAACTGCATACGGAAATATCGAGAGGGCAACGAGCAAATAAAACGTGCCGGATAATTTTGCCAGCTTGCTTTAATTAAAAATGAAAGCGCAACCCTTCCTGCAGACCTAGAACCGTCCCCGGCTAAAAAAAAAAAACTGATACAGTCTCCACCCCGTTTCGCGTGGTAAATCCCCACCGGAGCCAAACCTGTTGGCAGTTTTCCATCGACTGGATCGATCCACGGTAAGAAGAAGCAGTCGCGAAAATGCCGGCGCACGATTGGCAAATATTTGCCGAAACTTCGACGCGGCATTCGTGGCCATTCTTTTTTTTTTGTTACCCCACCGCTGCCAGAGAGCTCGAACGATTCCCATGGACTTTCAAGTGGGCACGATTGCAGTGGGCGGTTGCGACAGGACGGATGAATGGGGGTTCGGAAAACAGGGGACGGTGTACGGAGAATGAAGGGGCGTCCGTGGTGGGCGTCGAATAATCCGCGATATCAATCCGATCGACTGAAATAGCACGGGTAAGTGTGTGCCCCGGTGCATAATGATTAGCAGGTATTAACGAGCGCGTATAATTAATCGTGCGAAGCACGGTCAAAGACCGGCTGCTCCCAGAATCTCATTAAACGCGCAGGACCCGTTCGTTCGAATCGAAACCCCTGGCACACTCGTGGTACTCGTTCGAATCGAATGCTGCCACCCCTTCTCGTCCCTGCTCGGTCACTTCGTCCAGGTATCCGTCTCTGGCCCTCGATTGGGCGCGTGGATATTACGGACGAATCGAAGTTTCAATGCCGCGAGATGAATTCTCCAGGCCCTTCCCGGAAACGTCCTAATGTTCGACCGCTCGACCGAACGATGGTGTCGATCGATTTTATTGGCGGACCGCTTATCCAGGCCGTTCGACTGACAAAATTTTACGGCGAATCAATGGTTTAATACGCGGGTGATGGAATCTCGTGGTAATTGTACGCAATTCGTGCGCAATACGAAGAAATTCCTAAGTCTACCGAACAAACGGGAAAGCTTGAAATTATCAACAAAAACTCTGAGAATATTTTCACCGATTTTACATTTGAAGCGGACTCGTATGGTACCGATACGCAATCGCGCACAAGTAACACTAAGCAAGGAATTTCGTGTACCTTCAAATTACATCGCAATCGTGCAATTGAAACTAATTCCTGCCTACGAGTTATCCGACCCTTGTCGAACTAGCCACCGTCCAAATTATTCCCCCGCGATTATTTCGCTATTACTATCATTCCGCTAATTACCGTCGTCCAATCGCGCCCCCTAACAAGACTCCTCTCCCCTGAAACGAATAAACGTGCCGACACGCACGCTATTTTCCACCCCTCTCTCCCACTATCGCCGTGCACGCTATTGCGGACGGCGGCAGGATAAATCGATATCGAGAAGAAGTTATCGCGGCACAGGGTTTACGCTGTTTTTATTACCGCCGACGTACCCCAACTTCCGAGATAAAACGCGGAGGGAAGCGAGCTCGTCCGGCCGCCGATCGATCGTCCTCGTTTCGAACCGGAAACGCTCCCATATCCACCGTGTCACGGGACCCGTGAAAATCGTCCAATCAATTTACGACGTTGTCCCCGTAATGTATCCCCGCGAATTTTCCACCAGCGAACCGACGACAAATTCGGCCCTTCCGTTCGAACCGCGGCGTCCAGACTATTTTTCGCGGCTGGATCGTCATCGATGCCTAAACCGAAAGGAAATCGTCCACGGACGGAGCCCTCCAGACGAACGACAGCGAGATGTTGAAACGGCAGGCATCGAAACCGAACCTGTTGAACGATAAATTGCTGGATTTCGGTGGATTATCGTCGCCAACGGTTCGTTAAACGCCCTCCGAGCCGGAGGTCTTTGCGGCCCGGCTGTTTGTTCGACGACGTTTCTTCCTCTTTCGTCTGAACACGGAATTTGCACGGTATATTTCGCGGTTCCAGGAAGTTAGCTTCGTTTCGAGGAGGTCTGACAATAACGATGGCAGATTTTATTCCGCGAAGATTGGAGAATTCGGCGAGCTTGTTCTGTGAGTACAGAATAGGTTTCGTTATTCGAAGGTGCACCCGGTAAGGACCTTTTCTCCCTTGGAAACGAAGTATAAAATATATATCCAACGATAACAACGAATCGTCGCGTACACGCCTAACAACGGTTTATGCCTACGTCCTGTCTGCAATTTCGCTGGAATTTTCGCGATTTTCTGGGACACGCTTCAATCGTCTGGTTCGAGGCGAGATTAACCGAGCCCTTCTCGTCTCTCCTTCCTACGGATAGATCGCAATCGAGGGAATTACGAGGCTTTCCTCGCTTTTTACGATCCTTAAAGGCGACATTTTTGCCAGCCGTTGCTCAGCCCGTGCCGCCTCGCTTTACGACGTAATTTCGTCGCTCGTTGAACATGCACACGCTGACAAAGTGAAGGGCCGACCGTACGGTAATGTGCAGAATGAAGAAAAATGAAAATTCAGAAAGCCGGCTACCCGGCTAATGGCTGGAACAAAAGGAACCTCGTTTCCCGAGGAAAAGCGCAGGAGCAAATCTTTATTCAAATAAAACTTGCCATCTGACGAGAATTCGAGAAACGAATAAAACCAAAACATTAATCAAAAGGACCCCACGCAGTTTCCAATCAAGTTCCACATTATCAGTGCGTTCGAGATCATCGAAATAATAAATCTCGAGTAATACAGAAACTAATATACGTATATTGAGTGCATGGAAGTATTATTTATTACATCCACCTTGTTTTCTTGCGCCCTTAATTGTCCACGAAAGTGAATCACAGCGGTGACCCCCACCTATGTAGAAATCTCTGATCCCGCGTACCGAGGAAATTCTTGAACGGAAATCGTAAATACGGAAAGGACGGCGCAAGATTGGTGTAAACGGAAGGGCGGTGGATTCGTGGAATCCGCTATACCGTACGCGAGAATTGGCATTTCCCAGGTGGTTCTCGATAGAGCCAATATTTGCCCTCGGTCCTAATGTCAGCGTAGGCCTCTGCCAAAACTAACATACGAATCGGTTTGCCCGTAAGCGCCAAATATCGTCCAGAGAACTCGACGATCGAATCGAATGAATACGAATATAGATCGAAACGATTGCGGATCCCGTCGACGATAAACGAGTGTCGAGATGCCACTGGTGTACATCCCTGAACGGGTTTCCAAGGCCCGAGTAGAGGCGCAAATATAAATTTCAATGGCGATATCGTTTCTCAGCCGACGTTCGATAAATATCGATATTTTGTTCGTTGAACGCGTGCACGCGTATTTATCCGCGAGTGTACCAAACGAGGAAAAAAAGAACGGCATCCCTTATTCAACCCTTGTTCGATTAAAGGCGAGTCCAATGAACTTACACGTTTATTCTCGCGGAGAACGTTGCGAAAAATGGTTATCAAGAAATTATGAGTACTAATTTATTAATTAGCATTTTCCACTGGGTCTCAGCTAGTCCACGTTGCGCAAAAAGATTGCTCGGACGATGTTCGGGGGCAGATATTCGTAGCACCAGAGTATACCCGAAATATTTTCTATATTTTAGAAATATACCAGCGAACCCAATAATTGTAATAAACGTGGAATTCCGGAGAAAGCCAAGGTACTAAGATCGTTATCGGAACGAGGTACAAATCCAGTGATTCTTCTTCTATATTAAGGAACCAACGAGAAATATAAAAAGTGTATTACACGAAGGAACGACGGATACTTGAATCATATCATTTCATTTAAATACATGTTAACGCACTCTCCTCCCGTAAAACCTGATATCCGCCAATCAATTACAGTCCATAATACTTATTACGGATACTTGTTCCGTGTAATAAGTTTCATTGAACTTTCGTGGATTCGTCGAAAATCGAGCAGCCATCCTTCGGCATAAATGTCGATCCCCCGACACGTTTCTCCCCCTGTACGTGTTTCTCTTCGCTTCGCGATTCGTTAAACGGGACCGTGAGAAAGTATCCTACGCGAAGAGTGACCGACGATCGATGAACCCACGAGGCGAACGATTCGCGTCGAGGAAATCGAAAAGTTTCGCGATTCGCGAGGTAAAACCTTCCGGCTTAATTAGAATCGCCCAAGGAACGACGTCGATGCTCGGATGAATTAAAATAAGCACGGAGGCGACAACAAGTTACTGCCCGACGCAAGCAGTTTGACGAGCGGAGTTTGGCGAAACGTTTCAAGTAGAATAGGTCGGTAGGATGGCGGAGATTTAGAAAACGCGTGAAGCAGGACTATCCAGAGAGAATCTGTTCCATTTCTGTTTGCTTTATTGCTATCGCGGCACGTTCGATCCGTTCCACTGAAATCCACCTAAATTTCGTCGGCAACCTAATTCCAGTCGTGCACTCGTTTGTTCTCGTCGATCGAATTCATCCCAGCACCAACAATTCTATTCCAACGCAGTATTATTCGAACCGCGCAATCTTGAAATCAACCTTTCCACCCAATTCCGTCGCAATGACGTTAAGTCTCGTTCGCGGTACGCCCGCGTCGTCTAAACACCGTCGCCCCCAACGCGGCACAAACGTAACGATATCGTCTAATCGCGCGAGAGGCAATCAATTAACGACGCGATCGAATTAACCGTCGAAATAACCGAATCGGAGTGACACTCGCAAGCGATTAAATCGCGGCGGAAAACTGCCCCCGAGTCTGTTATTCTGATCGGCGGTTAACTGGCGACAGACTTAATGAGTTTTCCGTCGAACGGAACGCGTTTCGCAACGTGACCGTGCACGATTACGCTCGATGCGCCAGCAGAAGCGGCACTTGCTCGCGGTGCCCGTAATAACATCGATCGTGGACGCGATGAGATTTCACCGCGGCTCGATGCAGCCTCACCGCGAAACGCCGACGGACGGTTAATGAAATACAGATATCGCGCGAGCGGCGAACGACGACAAATCAATTAAGACCGAACGAGTTTATTGTTCCAGGCTAATAAGAAACAACGAAATGCAAAAAAAAAGAAAAAAAAAGAAAAAAAAAGAAAAAAACGTTCCTCGTACGCGGGTCCCGTCCGGGTCTCCACGTCTCTGTTCTCGTCGCGCGATAAATTCTTCGCCGCGTGACGCTTTATCACGCGTCGAAGCCGCATATGCACGTATATATGCCGGGGGGGGCCGTAGCGTGACGCACGGAGAAACGCTTCTGCACCCTTCGCGATAAATCAGCGGGCGCGCAGAGACAGAAGGAGGGAAACAAAAAAGGAGGAGGTAAAGAACTTCGTCGTAAATTCTCGAATCTCTTCGGCTTTTAAACGTCGCCAGAAAAATCAAACAAATTACTGCCCACCGTAACCACTCTGAGTTTCTATTTACCGTCGAATCGCTCCGCCTTAGCCACCCTTTAGCGCGTTTGGACCACGACGATCAGACGACGCGCGTTATTATTATAATTGGATTCGACAGTTTTCTGTTCTTTTCAATAGAACGCGGTGTAATACAATTAAGAAAGCCATTTGAAGGAGGGTGCGGCAGCCAAGTGTGATTGTCCGTTCGTAAATTCCGCATCTGGTGTACCAATCCATCGGAACAGCAATTTCACATCGATATCCATTACAACGACCCGCTAAAGGCTGCCCTGATCCATAGAACGTCGTCCAATATCCCCGAAATTCAATCCAATCCCGAAGATGAGATACCACTGCAGAATGACACGCACCCATTATGCATTACGGTGGGGTGTGATGAAACGAAACGATGGAAACGGTCAGCTGTTGGCTGTGAAAATTCCTGGCCGGGAAGCATTGCGTAATGATCGTTAATCGAAACAACCCCGCAACGAGGAACGCGTCACGCGATCGCCGAGGACGTTAAGTTACATTCTGCAAAGAACTCTCGCTAGGTTTGAGAATAGATTGCTGCTGGCGCGGTGCTTTGCGAAGCGAAGTTCAAATCGGAAAGAGGAAAACGTATGGAACAAATTGAAGATTGGAGTTATTTAACGTTTCCATCGGGCGAAACATTTTCACGCGCTAGAAGACAAACAGAAATTTAGCTAGGCGCGTTTAAGCGGACCCCGGCAATATTCCGGGTCGGCCCGGGTTCTAATTGGTAATCCGTGGTGTTGCTGTTCAAGCGAAGTTCGCTGGGCTTTCGTGGCGGAAAGAGTTGCCGAAAACGGTCGGTGTTTCAGCCAACGAATCGACCCGGCAATATCTACAGACAGATGAAGCATTTATTGCGTACTGACGCGACTGATTTCACGGGAAGCAAACGCAATCGGACAAACGACGGAACGATCCCTCGAATCCTCGCGGTGCTTCGGCAATCTCGTTACGAATAAAACGGGACTCTGTACGTATTGCATAGCGCAAAACCAACGCCCTGCAAACTGGCTAAAATTAATATTCAAGGAAGTTCGGTTAATTGGCCGGGTCAATCGAATCCACGGAGTTTCAATAAATTGCCAGAATATAACCAGAACACGGGACAATCAAACTTATCCGTAAAATGATCGAGATTAATCCTCAAGTCTCCGAACGGATCGAGTGGAAGCAGCTTTCCACACAGACAATGCATTGCTTCCTATCGCCAGGGCGAAACAATTATTTCAAATATAATTTATCTTAATGGGACAGTTTAAAGGGGAGAACGAGCAGGTGACACTGTGTAACGCATGCTGTACGCGTGCTCTACGCTCCGTGTTTATCGACCGTACCGCAAACTCTCCCAAAAAGACGCGGGGTGTGGTCAGAAATTTTCCTTCTTCCCTGTGGTTGCAGGGTTCGAGGCCAAAGAAATTCCACGGCTGCGAGTCGAGGTCACTCGGGGTCACGGGTGGCACGAGACCAATACCCATACACTCCTAAGACCACCTACGGAACGGTGAAACGCCGCCTAACCGAAAGGAAACCGCGTGACAATCGGAAACGTTTCCCGGTCGACAGTCCCGCTATCTGAAGACGGCCAGAATACCCCTTTACAAACGATACAATTCGCGATTCTTCCAATAACAGTCAGCGAACGGTCAGACGGTTGAAATCTGACGTACTAAAAATCGCAAAGTGTTAATAGAATACGCAAACAACACGATCGTGAGAACGATGAAAGAAATGGAAGTAAATAGAGCGATCTAATAGTAGGAAAACAAGGTACGTGTGACGAACTGGCGAGATCTAGTGACTTTTAGGGACAACGTCACGCAAGACTGCAACCACCTGCCGTCCGACCGATACGGACAAGACGGAACGATGCGAAACGAGGAAAAGGGAGAAGCGTCGAGATCGAGCGAAGAGTACTTACGTTCGTAGAAACGAAAAGGCGATCGGACAGAATTGAGGGAGAGATCGCGGGCAAGATAGAATAAGAAAGGAAGACACAGAGCGTGCGGGAAAGAGGTCGCCGGAGGGGGATGAAAGTAAAAAGCGGCGCGACGACATCGTATTGATTTGGTGACAGATCCGCGTACGATGCGGATGCCTCGTTTTCTTCGGTGAAAAACCACCGCGACGGCACAAGGCACGATAGCAAGGCGCCCTGACGCTTTATATATAGAGGCTGAGCCACGAGCAGACAGGCCGTGGTGCTTAAATATAGACGAAATGCAACGGGGTGTCTCCCGCGTGCGGGCAAGAGACACGGACAGCGTATACGGGACGAGATGATGACGAGACGCAAGGCGAGATGATTCGCGACCGAGAAAATCGGAGAGAAAGATAACGATAAACGACTCTGCACAGTTGAGAGTGAGGAATAGCTGGTAGAGCGGAGAGAAAGAGAGGAGGACCCAGTGCAGGTAGAGAATAATCATGGCTGACGACACGGCACGGCGTCGTTTGCTCGAAGATTCGCGGTGAGCAAACCGCACGCATACCGTCACTCGCGGGCCCCGATGTACGACAGCCACGAATAATAGAACGTATGGGCAACGAGCCGACCGTTGACACTCGAATACACCTTCGCCATAGGTAAACGGCAATGACACGAGTTCGCGTGTAATAAACACACCACGGTCAATAATAGCCAGCGAAGGAAATAGAAATACACGAGCGAGCTGAGAGAAAGACGGATAGAGTAGCAGTGAAACGGAGCAGCGAAACACAGTGTATAAACACAGAGAGAGAAGAAGAATCGTCGCGAATGTCGTGACACGCGGCATGTTAAATCACAACCTCTGCACCTCTATCCTTCTTTCCCCGCTGCCATACACTGGTTCCTTGTTTACGAGTGCGAAACATGTACGAATTGTATTATCTCTTTTTCATTACTTACTTGCCCAATTCCTCCTTGAGGTCGTAGTTATCACTAAACCGCGTGCAAGTGGTCGGAGTAGCCATGCCGAGGTATCGCGATTATTTACCGCACTAACCGAGGAACGTAAGCGCGAGAGCCACTGCCGGCCACCACTACTGCACACGCTAGGGGAAACTTCGCAGGTCAAATTCGATCAATAGAGGGGAACCGCCGCGGCGCTGGTAGAACACCGGGTAACTGTCGGGTGGTAGGGTCGTCGGGCCGAGCAGAGGGGAGGTCGTTCCGTCCGCGGGAGCCGTGCGTTACCGTGGCACTGACGGTGGGGCAAATCGCGGTCGTGCCAGCAAATATTTGCGGGCAACGACAACCGAATAAGAATCCTTTCACGACGAGTCCGCACTGCACGCCGGCAGACCGTCTACTGACTCGCGTAGTGGTGGTTGCCTGCGATGGCGCAGAAGGCGGTAGGTATTTCACAGCGCCGCGCTAGCGCCGGCAATGGCCCCCGACAACCACCTATATGCCTGATAAAGAAGGTCGGTCAACAGCGGTACCACTGACGATCGAGAGCTTCGTTTGCCGGCCGTACGGGCGCAGCCAACCTGTGCAAAATAACCCAAGGGGATCGAGGCAACACATTTAAATTTAGCACCGGGAATTATGCTCGATCGTGCGGCTAACTTTTTTCAGGAACACGCTTCACGGTACAACCGCTCTCTATTCTATTATTTTCTTCCTTTTTTACCCTTCCCGTCAGCGAAACGACTAACGTCGCCGCGACGAAATTAATACGCTCGCGTGCCCGTTTTGTGTTTTATCGTCGACGCGAAGAAGCGACGATCCGAGCAGTTTCTGTTTTTCTTTTTTTTTTCTTTTTTTTTTTAGAGAGAAAAAGATAAACGCGAATGCGTGAACGAAAGTGGTATTATTGACGATTGATGCGACTGTTCGTCTTTCTTTTCTTTTCGTGTGTTAGGAATATTGAACGAAAGAAAATCACCGTCGTTTTACCACAAACGAGATATGCGAATAGACAAATCACCTTATGGACTTTCGTGGCACAACGTGACTTCCATACCGACTAAGAAATCCGACACTGATTTGAGCGTCCTCTGCTCATGAACAGTGATAAGTTGAAGCACTGCTGTTTATTAAGTAGCGCTGGGGGCAGGAGTCATGGAACTGTGGCAATATACGTGAATGCTCCGAAAACGAGATATATGAATTTTTATATCTCGTTACTGTCTGTGTCAAAAGCTCGACAGTGAAAACAAATATCAATTGGTTATGACAATGATAATGTATTTATTAATGCCATCATAGATTTTTATCGAAATAGAGGAACCTACGTGAACAGTACTCATTTGATCAAGATTTATTTCAATAAGACACATTCAATAACCTCACCTACGAAATAATACATAAGAAGATAATGGCGGTCACTATGCTCGAAAAACTACTAAAAAATACAACCAGTCACCCGTGCCGTTTCGAACCAATCGTCCTACGGCATGATTGGGAACCGGAGAAACCAAAACACATGCGACTCACCAACTCGTTGATTGCAAAAATAGACGAGGCACTCGTGAAAGACATCAGGAACATCCCCGAGGCAGCTTAATTGAACTCGATCGTCAAGAAGTGTGCAAACTGGAACTAAACGAAAACGCGAGGAACATCAAAATCTACTGTTAAATCTACATAATTTAATTCTTCACAGAAAGCTAAGAATTGTTTAAAAGATACTTACATTTCTCATTTTGTCAGTGACGCCTGAAACATCCCCTTCAGTGATGCACTGACTTTACTCCGATGGCGAATATAAGAAAAGAATGAAAATAAGGGACTATGTGCGCGACCGCAAATTATATCGGCGACCAAATTAGGATTCTACTTTCGCGATTGAAATAATTGCAAAGGAGCACCGGTGCTCTGAGAACGCTATTAATAACTAGTACGCAAAAACACTGACTGTATAATCGCGTGTAGGTATAACATAAATAAAAATACAAACAGAGCCACTTGCTCCGAAAAGCTATAAAACTTCGGAGCAAACACTGTCTCTACCAACTGCATTGCACGCGGTCGAGAATTTTCTGAAAGAAAACATGTTCATCCTATCGAATGTTTATTATCAGTGTTATTTATGAAAAGTAAATATGTAAATATGCATGAAAAATGTGTAAATATGCATTAGAAATATGCAAATATACAAGATTAACAATATAATAAAAAAATGCAACAAGTTATTGCATACGTTTTTAAGTATAAAACATAAAAACATATGCACTGTGCAAAATAGTTGTGCCTATTCCAATTGCAATTACTAAATTGTAATTGGTATAGAAAATCTAATTGTATTTTATAAATATTTTAACTGTGGTTGTTTCGTCTTAGTATCAGTCTCAGATCATACATGAACAATATGGAAAAATGATTAAAATGCTTACGTACAAACGCCTTAGTTGCAACGAATTATTTCGCATTGTTGCAGCTATTGGCTTACTCTGTTTCGTCTAATCAACTCTCCCATGCTCCTGAAACAAAGAGTAACAATGAAATGCAACAAGTGCACGAAGGTAATGATAATCATTGAGATGTCTTCCGTATGTATTTCTTTTGCCCTTTGGCTATGTTCAACGCCCGACTAAAGCCCATGACGACTCTTGTTGACGATCGCCTGCGTTTCCGAGAAATATTTCGACGTATACGTTACTTTATAAGTATATGTTTTTGTTTGGCGATAAATTGTCGAGATTTCCGTGAAAAAGCAAGCTTCCTGCCCACAGGCAGAAACCGTAAACAAATAGTCGCAAACAACTGCTTGCGTTATGTTATTACTTATCTGCAACGCGACTCTACATTATACGGGCTTTACACGTGGTGCGAATTATAATGTAATAGGTGTATATTGTTAAAATTCTACTTATTTCTAGAAGAAATTTGAGAAACGCTTACCTGTCAACCAGATCGTTTGACACTTCAACATGGATCGCCGCCATTACGCTGCGCATTCCCGCTTGTCAGCGTCACATTCCCGCCAATTCTGATTCGAATCTTCAAGCAAGCAAATGAGACGCCATTGAACAGAATTCAACCGAAATTGGAGATTGTGCTAAAAATCACCAATGTTGTAATAATATTGCTACAAACTGCAGAATATGTTTGCAAGATAATGGAATTCAGAGCTGAAATACGTATACGCATACGTAAAAGATGATAGGTATGTATATGCATATTCGAATCGAATTGAAAATGCACGCCGCGTGGTGTGATTCCGTTCACTGCACAATATATTCTGAATTTCTTGCAAAACATTCATTAATATTAACAAAGAAACTACAGAAAACTTGGAAGACAGGGAAATGAAAATAATGTAGGTATATAATTTCCTCTTTTAAATAATATTAGATTATGTGACATACCTTAATTCGACGGACACGTCTGAGCACGTCTATTCACTGCATGATCCGATGGGGAAAGAGGGAGAGTTTGAAATGGAACGCGCTCATTGGCGGGTGGCTGGCTAGGTGGTGGGGGTAACGTTCTTTCTCTAAGCCCGGGGTTTTTTAAATATTTTTTACTGCAAGTGGTACAGTATGGATATTAGTCGACTACTGGGATAAGAATTTATAAGAATACTTCTGTGTAATAAAATGTTTGTAATGTTTGTTACACTATAGAGTAAGTAAACTATTTCGATATTAATATATTTTCTTTAATAACTTACTCGATACATTTACAATCCAATTATAATCGTTCTTTATTTCGCTTTTTCCTTTTCTTGTTGAACGCATATCGTAGAAACTTAACATGTATAACAGACAAATATAAATATTTACTCATATTTATATTTATAGATTCTGAGTGTTTATTCGTCGCTCGGTGTATCACACGGAACTGGTACATGTAATTTTATAAACAAAATTCTCGGTTTTATAGAAAATTGTATTTATTCGTCGATTACGTTCACTTCGACACACATAACAAGAGAAATTGTTTCTAAATCTAAAACATGACATACAATGTTCTATTATGTGAATCTTAAAAATTGCTTCATGGGTAAAGGTCTACCAACGATCAATTTCTTTCCAAACATATTTCTCGTTACCCAGTACACCCTGCTGGTAAAGAAAATTCGCATGTAACTCACCAATATACCTTTCATAGCGATAATCTAAGGGAAATCAATATCAAATTTCACGTCCGTTCCACTCTTAAATACTGTACAAAATACAAATTTCTGGAAACGCACCACAAATGCCAGTTTCTACTTCAAGTATAGAGCTTGCCATGCCCATCACTTCTCGTTTCTGTCAATTATGTAATTCCCTGCGTCCATCATGATTGCTATTTCCTTCTGAATTGAGATTTGCGAGATACATACTATCACATACGCAGACCCACGATCCCTCTATGGAGTAACCATATGCAAAGCTTCGCAGAGTATAATTTCGCGGTGCAACGACATCCATATCGTTGTTCTGTCTTCTTTTTATCGCAGTCTCTGTTTACCGGGTTACATTGAATCGCAATTAATTTGAAATCTGTAAAACGTCACATCCTCGGCCTCTCCATTCCGTTTCTTATCGATTGATACGAGCGTAAACGACTGCTAAATGCACTGGAATCATTTGCTGGCAACTCTGACAACGTATCGCCATACTTGAGGAACGTCTTCGTTGGTCTTTAGTTGTTCAACAGGTGTCTCATATTGCCTAAGGTTACATATCAACGCTAAGGGTGGTCCGATTAATTAACCCTAAATACATCTAAACCCGAGCACAAAAAGTACACTCGCCTCTAATGATTGTGCTCGTACCCTAAGTGCGAACCTAGAATCGCTAAGTTATTACATAGAATCGGATCAAACGTAAACAGTGAGAAAGTTCCACGTATATCACGAGAATATCACGGCGTATGTCGAATATTGTTCTCTATGTCTTGTTCTCGTCCATCGCAGCGGACAAACACTGTCAGGATTGATGGGTGTTCATTGAATTATTGCCAATTCGAAAATAACAACTGAGCATTGTACGATGCATACCAAAACAAGTCCCCGACCATGGCAGTCGATTACTTTACTCGACAGTTACCGATTTCGCCAGGTTCCTCGGGCAATCAACGTTACAACCGCGAAGAACCGCGATATGGAAGGATAAAAGTTGCATTGGAATGACTGTGAGAACCCCTTGAAGACAATCCACCGTTTTAGGCACTTGGAGAACTCTCTCTGCGAACGTTTTCGTTTCGTCGTCGCCTTCCTCGCAGATAACGATTGGCTTGCCGTCTCTCGCTGTAACTTGCTGCAGGGCGTTCATGCATTTCTGTAAAAAAAAAAAAAGCAATTAATATACGGCAAAAGATATAATGAATAAACGTGATTCCTCGATGAGCAAGGGATAAAATTTATTTCTGTTTACCACGTAAACTGGGTCCCTCATGACGATCATTATCACCGGCATAGAATCATCGACCAGGGCTAGAGGTCCATGTTTCAATTCACCCGCCATGATACCCTCGCTGTGCATATACGTCAATTCTTTCACTTTCTATAATCAATCAAAAAGCAAAAATAATATTAATAAATGTGATAACAGAGGCAGCAAAGAGCTATTATCCAGGTCGAACAACTCACCAAGGCTCCCTCCATGCACGTGGCGAAATTGTATCCCCTGCCCATAATTAACAATGATTTATGTTGAAACAGAGACTTGGCCAGTTCTTTAACTTTGTCGTCGAGCTGCAAGACTTGTCGAATCAGAATATCCAAATTCTTCAATCCTTCGATGATCTGTTGGACAACGAAACTGTGAATATATTCAATGCCGTTCCCGTCGAATATTGGAAATAGAAATTCGTCAAGGGACCAATACGCACCTCTTGACGCCTGCCACCAAGGGAAATTCTGTCCTCGCTCATGACCAAAGCGAACATTACCAGAGAAATAAACTGTGAGGTGTAAGCTTTTGTGCTGGCAACGCCAATCTCGGGACCAGCGTTTATGTGAACACCGCAATGAGATTCGCGACAAATGCTGCTACCCACGGTGTTGGTAATTCCAACGATCAAAGCACCGCGTGCCTTGCAGTAACGCAAGGCCATCAAAGTATCGGCAGTTTCTCCTATCAAAACAAAAAGTTGCATAAATAAGAAACAATTCTTCGACTCATTCGTTGAAAAGAAAAGAAAAGAAAGGAACAAGGATTTACCCGACTGTGAGATGAAGAAACAAACATCGTCCCTAAACACCGGCGTGTTTCTATCCAAGAAATCGGAAGCCAGCTCGACCATAACCGGTAGCTCGGTTAATTCCTCCAGGAGTTGTCTGGTAGCAATGGCGGAATGGTAGCTGGTTCCACAACCGATGAGCATCAAACGTCTGCACCTCTTTATCTCAGGAATGTAGTCCTAAGAAGAAAACCGTTGAAAAATGTATGTTCGCTGAATAAAGCCATAAAACAGCGCGAGAATAAATAATCTGAAGCTCACCTTGATGCCTCCCAATGTAACAGAGTTGTCTTGGAAATTCAAACGTCCTCTCATAGTGTTCACCACCGATTCCGGTTGCTCGAAGATCTCCTTCTGCATGAAGTACTCGTAGTTGCCCTTCATAATTTGCTGGATCTCCATCTTTAGAGTAGTGATCTCTCTCGCGTGCGGATCGTCCATGCAGCGACGTAGCCGATGAATGCTAAGAGCACCGTCTTTAACAGCAGCAACGTCGTCGTCCTGATAAATAACAGAAGGGGAAGAAAAAACGTAACTTTTTGTACGAAAGCGACTGAAACGAATCCCTCGCGGTGATTAAGAAGAGAAGAAGGGGCACAGCGTATTTACCTCCAAGAATATCACGCGATTCGTGTGCTCGATAACGGCACTGGCGTCGGACGCGAAGAAGTACTCGACTTCCTTGTCCTCCAAGGGTTGAAACTCGGAGGTGCTCTCGCTGCGCGGCATCACCGGAAGCTCGGTGTTGCGACCATGAGGACGATGATCTATTGGAAAAGTACGATAAAAGGAAAACCAAAAAATCGTAGCGTTCATTGGCAAAGTATATACAGATCACGATTTCTCGAATTCAATATGATACACGCGTACGTTATTCGACCGACGATCAATTGTTATCGTTCGTATCATACGGAATTCGGAGTTATTTTATGCAACTTCCAAATTATGTACAGCGTATTAGATTCATTGGATAAGAGGCACGGGTGATACACAGGTGGAAAAAATGGCACGATGCAAATGAAGTATCGACGATGAAAGGAGACGATCCTCTGCATTGTGCCATTTCCCTGTTCTTACAAGCCCCCCCACCGAATTAGTTGGGCAGTCGAATCGCGTCAACGGGAACCCGATCGAGCGTCCAGTTTTGTCTCGAATTAACGAGCGGCATAGATTGAATGAAGTAAACGTTCATTGAACGACAGGAGGCCGTGTTATGGTCGCGACAGATTGTATTAACAAAGCGATTAGAAGATCCAAAATACGGTTTGTTAACGATGTGTGCGTGTTAACGAAAATTGCTTAAAGTGGCGACTGGCGTTAAACGGCCCCCCCCCAGCGACGACGGCTCGGAAAAACGATCGAGAAGAAGGAGAATAAAGAAAGCCGCAGAACCACCTGGAATGAACGGAAATACCTGTTCGAAAAGTTTTGTTAAAGAGATTGAGGTGTGGAAGATTGAGAAGATGGAAGAAAAAGTTGTGCCCGTTTTCTATTGCTATTTAGCGTTCGGTTTATTTTGTCCTTCTGCACAACCCAGCGTGTCCAACAATGCTGAAAGAAGAACAATAATGCGTCCTTAAAGCGGCACGACACCCTTTACCTTTTGAACGCCGCAGCAATGCGTTTCCCGATCCGGTCCAAGCGATTCGTGTTCGACAAACATGATGACAAGCGTGTTCAAGCGTGACAACGGATGAATATCATCGCAAGCAGGAGAATAGAGAGACGTACATATATGTATTTAAAGTATTACCTTGCGTGTGCGCTTCGCCTTCTGCTCAAATTTCGATGCGGGGGAGGAGGGGGGAGACGAAAAAGAAAACAAAATAATTAGCAAACACGTGACGGAGTGACAACAGCAATGCAAAAATATAAGGATGAACGGGCGGGGAATCGGCTCTATGATCCAATTGCGTACAAGAATCCAGCTTGTGCGAGAAATTTGTGAAAAGATGGGGAAATTATTGCGCGGACGGATCATTCGCTTTTGTGCGGGCATCTTTTCACATATTTCACGTCGCGCAATCGCGAAGCTGCGAACTCGTAAGCTTCTGCGGCGGAATCGTATAAAAGGACAAACAAATAAATCAAATACATTCCATTCGTTTCTCGATATATACTTCTTTAATAATAACGATCACTCGATTATGCTGTTTCTTGCCGTGTATGCGAAGCAATTCAATGCGCCCCCCTGCAATCGGATAATGATCTGGATAGATCGAATCGAACGATTAAAGACGAGGCAAGTATTATTTTGTTAAGAAGTAGAGACAAAGAGACAGAATTGAAGAATGGCAGAGAACTTGACTTTGTTAAACAGACAATTGTATATTGGGAAGTATCGTAGCGTATTGGATAATATTGTGGGATGAAAATTTCACGAAACACATACAGATGAGAAATGGGAAAAAAATAGAAGCGAAATTAGTTTGCATGCGTTTCTCGAACACTGGATCTTTTTCGCTGGGAGCAACGGCGTTTAATGTGAACAATCGTTTCGATTAATCGCGCGCGGTCGGACGTTTGCATGCAAACGAGATTAAAGATCCAATGTTGAGGGGAAAGTGGGGTAAGCGTTGACTAGTGTAGAGTAGTGTATATACCTTTGTTTACACGTGGAGAATCATCTGTTGAGACGAAAAGTTGAAGAATATAACCATTGGTGTTCATGCAAAAGAAACATCATATAGTATCCATACGAAAACTTAGTCACCGAGAAGGTTTCACATGCAGCGACTCTTCGTCGACGTTCAGAGGTACAAATAACAAACATAACTTAAAGAAACAAGTACAAACAGCGCTACCTTACGAAACAACATGCTAAAGTTATCACAAAGTTAGATGCAGTAGAACTCCAACTATTTGCATTTTTCTTATTGGAAAGGTCGATCGCGAAAATTCATCGCAAGTGGCTATATTTTCGTTCGGAACATTGTATAATATTTTATCAGTACAAAAGTGTCCGAGTATTTATTGTACACGTGAATCGTTCAATGTCGTGTCTACCGAATGCTGATAACATTTTATGTTTACTCGGGAAAAAAAAAGGATCTGAATCGTTGCATCAACTATTGTCTCTGAATTATGCAAAAACCAAACGTACTTGTCTCTCTATTAATTTCGATAATCACCGCTCTACAGTATTATTTCACAAATAAAACATCGGCTTCTCGATTCAAGCGGACACAAGACGAAACTTATAACGTCGATATTATAATAAAATTATAATATTAATTACAAAAATGCTCCGGCATTAGTATTCTCTGTTTGTTAATCACGATGGTTAAGTATGTTTCGATCATTCAACATAGATCTACGTCGCAATTGGAAGAGACTGTGAAGGGAAACATGACGATGCAACGGATGCGACTTTAAGGGTGCTGCTTCGAGAATACACGCTAATTACTCTAAAGAATAGACAAGCTGTATAAGTCTGTATTACATATATCAATGGGTTACGTGCTATTCAGATACCTTGCGTACATATATCCATACAGCTGACACATAGATGAGCCATAATTATTATCGGAACATTACCACTATGGTGTTATCATATACCAACCTCACTGCGAGACGAAGAAACGAGACATTGCACGTGTATACTATTATCGATTGGAATGGAAAAGTGTCTGAACACTATTTCGCCTGTCTCCTTCAAATAATAATAATGAAAGAAACGCAAGAAGCCATATCTTTATAATTCGCACCAATGCTGTCGATTACGCTTTAATTTGTAAGTGCACTCGGCACTCGAACAAAAATGGGCCCGCGAACTGTCCTCGGGTGGAACAAATTTCTGCACCTTGCTCCATCGACGCTACTTCTATCGAAACGCCTGCACGAACAGAATCGTCGACTTACCTTTTCCGTACAAAATGGGCACATGATCCGTGGCCAGCCTCGTCTTCGTTTTAATACCAACAAGCAGAGGCGATCCTCTCCTAGTCGCCACGCATTCGCCTTGGAAGTATTTGCTCTTGAAGCACAAAGCGAAAGCTCCTTCCTGAAATAAGGAATCTTCGATTAGCGCAGGAATATTACGTCGCCTTTCCTGCGTATACGTTTACTCGACGCCCGAGTACACTTTTCACCTCGGTTTCGAGTTTAACAATACTCTCATCGACAGGTATATACGTATATCGTTCATACGGGTATAAAGAGATTTGCGAAACATTTTCAGTTGTTCGATGTGATATATGACAGGACACCCTGACATTTCCCCTGAACAGAAGATTTATACCAAGGTAAAAACCAGTTTGGCTATATTATTATTGGGAACAGTACTCACCAATTGTTGAACAACCTGTTCGACCAGCTCGCGGAACGAGTAACCCGGATGCTGTACCCAGAGATGGTGGATGAGCTTCGCGATTACTTCCGTGTCGGTTTCACTCTCGAAGCTGTATCCCCTTTGTTGAAGCAACGTCTTCACTTCCTTGTAATTTGTCACGATACCTGCGAGGGGAAACGCGAGCGTACAGAACCGAGGAGAGTCGGTGTCGTCGGTGAATCGTCAGGAATAATTGTCTGATTTTTACCATTGTGCACCACGACGAAGCTGTGGTCGATGTCCGACCTCTGGGGGTGCGAATTCACCTCGGATGGGACACCATGAGTAGCCCAACGAGTATGGGCGATGCCAACGTGGCTGTAGGTCTTCGACTCGAAATCGATTTGGGTGTCTGTCGAAATAAATTCATTTATTATAATTCGTTCTTTCCTTTTTCGTTTTTTGGTTGTCATGCCGGGCAACATTATCGTAATACGCACGATGAAAGATTTCTTCCTCGAGGGCCTTAACTTTTCCCTGCTTCTTAATAATCGAGATATCCTTGCCGTCGACGCTGTCAAGGGCGACGCCTGGAATAATGGAAAAATTGCACACGTTTATTTGCTTTCTATTCCCAGATGACGGGAAGGTCGATTTCGTGTAACGCGACCTCCTTGGTCGGTTTCCTTCGAATCGCGCTCAGAAAGAATACGAGCGGAAAGATAAAAGGATTTTCGATAATGCAATCGATGATTCATTCTTACCAGCCGAATCATATCCGCGATACTCCAATCGTTTCAATCCACCAACCAGTAGCTCGAGAATTTCCTTCCTGGTTTTCGGCGTCAGGTAATTAAGATACGCAAAGATTCCTGGGCAAAAGACGAATTATATTTTAATCGTTTTACTCAGAACGAAACGGAACGAGCGAAGTATCACGCGCGAATCACTCCTTCGATTCAACCACTTGAATAATCTATTTTCCATTGCAGGCATTCTGCGATCAATTGGTGCCGCACTCGATTCAGCAACTATGTAACGCTTTAAACAAACAAGTAATCACCCTCTCCAGCCCAACCAGCGGCATTCCAAGGCGGAGAAAAAGATAAACCTCTGATGCAATAACCGATACGGTATTTTTCTATTCCTCCCTATCTTTTTCGTCGAGCATTCGTCGCGCGAAGGTCGCCGTATCGACAAAATGCGGAAACGATTCGATTTATTGCCCCGACGCTCCCTTCAACCCTGGTCGACGATTCGTTTTGTATATTCAACGAACTGCCACGGCAACAGATGCACCCGTGAGATCTATTCACTTGACTCGCGTCGATTCTACCTGCGCCCTCCTAATTACAAATTTTCCCCAAGCGGTACCTTTTCTGTTCAAACGATATTTGCTTGCCTTCGGAAGGTTTTGCATCGTCATGAACGAAATTTCCTATCCGTGTCGAATCTTCCAACCGTAAACTATCCCCAGTTCACCCAATGATATTCTGCGCGCGGAAAAGAAATTTATCCTACGATAAGTTTAACTTAAATACCTCCCAATGTGTGCTTACGTTCCACTCCAATCTTTCCAAAACTTGTTACATCGATTACTGTCATACGGATCAATTCGCGTGGATCATTTGTCTCTTACTCAACCGATTCCAATCTTTAAACTCTCCGTCGTTTCGTGAAAGCCATATTCCATTATCGAAAAAGCCAGTCCCCCCCGAACAATGTCATAAAGCGATACGTCTACCCTATTCGAGAGCCCCTCGAAACCGAAACATTTTGCTCGTCTGAGAATTCCGATCGCCCTGCCTCGAAGGTGTATCCGTGTCGATACAAGGGGTCCACGTTCGAGGTCCCCCGAGGCATTGCAAAAATGCAAAAAGTCGTCGCCCGTGAAGGTACGAACACAGCGATAGAGGCCTGCACGTGGAAACAGGTATAATTCGCGTCGCACTCGCATAGGTGAAAGGGAAAGCTCCCGTGCTCGAGGCTGGACGAAATGCTCGTTAGATTCTTACTGTTCTTACTGTTCTTACTGTTCTTACTGCAAACGTGTGCCAGACCCATCTCGTGCTTTTGCCCGCGATACAAAAGAATCCGTCCGGCGCAACGTGCATGCAAGAAGTGTGCATCGACGTCGGATCGATTCTCGCCGATAACCGTAACAACATTGTGTAATGTTACGCTCGCGGATACGTAATCCGCGATTCGATCGTTCAATATGCAATTCTATCGTCGTGGAATTAACGGTCGTATTAAATTCTATCGAGCTTTATAAGCGAACGACGTCGTCCACGATTTAGAAAGGAAATAGAGACGCGTACAATTATGCGGGGCCGTTAAACAATCGTTAAGTTGCTGAGTCGTACGACGGTGGACGAAGAAGATACGCGTGGGCAGGATTTGTATCGAGTGAAATGCTTTTCAAGCACATACAGTGTTAGCAGCCTGGAATATCAATCGTTCCCGGAGAGTTCGTTGTCTAAAATAATCGCGACCAATCGCGAGCGTTTTATCGAGCCGCGTCGAGCGTGTACCGTAAATTGTCATTATCTACAATTGATAGAAACCGACGCGCGCGATTTTACAACCTGCCACGTAAATTATCGTGTAGGAAACCAGGCTGCAATATATATATATATACATATAGTACACACGTATACGTATATAGTTGCTGCGACGAAGTTTACAGCGGCGATTAAGCGTCCAATTTTACGACCACTCCGCGTCTTTGTAAAATGCCTGACATACAATCGACAACGACATCGATCACGTTTCCCGTGCATTCTCTATTTTTCCACCCGAGCGTGCGCCAGTCGAGAGAATGAATTTCCATTCATAATCTTGGCCAACGTAACGTTTCATTGATCAGCATCGCTCTCGTCCCGTCCGCACGATCGAGATGAACACCAAATCGTTTCGAATGCACAAACTTTCGGATAGAAACGGAAATATGTCACGAGGGTGATGCACCACGATTAGGATATAGCCCTGACGGCAGAACCTACCGCCCATCGTCGGCAACGAGCAACAAACGTGCAGTGCGGTATGTGTGCAGAAAATCGAACCGTTCGAGCACCTGAGAGAAGCCGATATACTCTAGCGCCTGTGATGCATTGGCACGTAAGTGTAATTCGATTGCCGTTCGACCCGTCAATAAAAGTATAGAACAATCGTCTCACGATTAGATTGTAAAAGAAGGGGGGAAAAAAAGGCGAAAAGAAAACAGCTTACATGATCCACGGGATGGCAGGGAAGGGAGAAAAGTTCCCCCCGTGGAAAATGTAAGAAAATGTAAGAAAAATCGCGAGATATTTTTCATTGAAAACCTCGATAACCTTAATCTCACTTATCTCGCGAGGTTCTCGTTCAATTTATCGAGCATCTCATCCCTGTTTCCTCGAAGCTTCGCTCGAGGGGATGACGCAGGCTTCGTTGATAACAGATAGCGCGTCATACGAATCTCTGTGTCGAATCGTCGTCGATCTTCCTTCTTCCTTTTTTTTTCGCTCGCGACGTCGCGACGAAACGAAATCATTGAATAACTTCGCCGACGGGCGGAAGTCAATTTGTTAATTTTTTGAACGCGCATCCGCGCGGTGGACCTACGATAAGTCGGAGAGATAACGTCGCTGGAATTGTTAATTTAGAACGCAATCGCGATTCAATGGAAATCACGATAAAATATATTTACGAACGGTTCCAGGTACGATTGTGCCTGGTTCTATTGTTGCGAGCGCTGAACAAATTCTAGCGATCGAGCGTTCTCGGATTTTTTTTGTCCGAAAGTCGGAACGGTACGTCCGCTTTCATTTTTCCGCGAGGAGAAATTAATTTCGAGTTACGTGCGGTGTTCACCGAATGGAACTCGCCGGCCTACTGACACAAAATTGAACGATCCGTCCCAGGTTATCGACGGGAGAACGTGCAGATGTCGAGACAACGGTACGCGGGCAGTAATTGTAATGCGAACATCTCGATTTCCATAGACCTCGAACGGCCGCGCGATCCCTCGACCCCAGATGCGCCTAATTTGCTTCCCTTTCGAAATTTCACGTTCGCCCACAGCCGCAATTAGAACGTACTAGAACTTGGACAATCGTTGAAATGGACTGCGGCAAAAAAGGCAACTCTCGACGAAGACCAACCGAGCAACGAATAACAAACATTCGCCTTGGACCTAACAATTATTTCCGTCGCATCGTCGACATTCTACAACATCCCCGTTAAAAAAAGAAACCCTCTCCCCTAAAAAAAAAAGGGAACCCCTCGCATTTTCGAGCAAAATCATCGTAGAAAATCACCGGGGTATAAAAGCTAAAAAGCAATTACACGCCTCCTCGGGCGGCCCGTTCCCCGGCTGGATCGGGTAGAAAGAAAAAGGAAAAGAAAGGCGGAACGAAAAAAAAAAAAAAAGAAAGAACAGAGGAAAAGGTAAGATAACAAGTGAAAGGGAAACGAACGGTGTTCTAAGGTAGAAGGCAGGAGGCTCGGGGCGTGGAATTCGTGTCGCGGTCCAACCGAGTTATTTTCGTCTTCACCTGGACAAATTCTGCTCTTGGAATTCGCACGTAGTAAACAACAATCAGGTTTCGCTTCTCGGTGGCGAGGCCGCGCGTTTGAATTTCGTGAGGAAGGTAAAGGTAAACTGGTGCCACTGGGAGAAAGGATTTGTCGATGAGTGTTTCGTTCCGTGCAAGCGTGTGCTCGCCCGTGCGCTTACACAGAAACGCGTCTAAATGTCACGTGTAACTGTCCTGTAAAACGCTGCACCCTCTCGGGTCGGCGTCAGGCTCGCCACGGGGGAAACTTTCACTCGCGCCTCGCCGATCGCGGGTACGTCGACGCTCGAATCGCGGTGCTCGATGGTCGATTAGAGTGAAAAACCATCGCCGGACCATAGGTGTCGACCAAGGTGGAAACGGAGTGCCGGAGCTAATCGCGAACCGCGCACGCATTTTCTTTCGATAAACTTTTCATGAACTTTCAGAAACGTATCGCGTTTGGTATCGGCCGGCCACGGCCTGAGTCACCGTTGCTGTTGCAACGGCCGGTAGAAATTCTATTACTCGCCCGATTGTAACGCGCGCATTATCCTTCCGCGGTTCGATGGAATGCAGTTTCGGTACGCGCGGCAGAATGAAATTGATGATTGAGATATCGATTCGCGATAAATCGGCACGGAGCATTATCTTTCCGACGATGAGCGTGTACGTGGAGCGTGCATAGAGGGACTGAATAAGGTATTTTTTCTTTTGTTTATAGGTACCTACGGGTATCGTTAAATATATTCGCGGATAGCGGTGCCCCGTTATTTAATGAGAATAAAATAAATCTGTTGGGTTCGCGTGAAATTTGTTAACCGGTAGCTACAGTACCAGATATTCTACACCGGGATAAATTACGGAATCCCATTGACAACACTCTCCATGTAAAGTTGATCCAAAGTATTCCAAACGGTAATGAAATCTGTGAAGCCATTGGCCCGAGATGCAACAGTAACAAACGGTTTCGTAAGAAACATCTCGCGTCGCTCTTAAGAAAGAAAAAAAAAAAGGAAAACAGTTCGTAAACTTTTTGCCGGCCGTGTATACGTACATAACGTATACCTGGCTACAAAAGTGACGATGGCAATCGGGCTCCAAACGATTTCGTAATTTCGTAACTGAGAAGAGTCTTTCTCCTTTCCCTTCTGCGGTCAGCAGAAACGACCCACACTAATCGCGGCCCGAAGAAACCCACCGTCAGCGTCATCCGGCTTCCACTAATTTTCTAAAGCGTTACCAAACGTGTTTAACCTTTTGAAAATATCAACGGGTTAGCCATCGAACTATCAGGCGAAATCTCTGCCAGCCGACTCTTAAACGTATCTACGCGCATCTACGCGCCACGTGTCCGCGTGCAAAAAACGTGTACGCGAATGTTTCTTGCTCATTGCTGTCTCACCGCGACACGTTTCCCGTCAGGACGTAAACACGGAGGTCGACGGCCGATACCGTCTCACCTCCGTCGTTCGAGAGAAATATGGAAATGGTGAAACGTGTCTGGAAATCGCGTACGTGCCTAGACAACAATAATAGCCGTGTCCGTGCGCGAAACCACGCGACCCGATTAAAGCTGGACGAAGCTATCGGTTCGAAACGGTTGTTAGTCGAACAACTTGTTGCAAGCGTGCCGCGAAACGACGAAACCTAACCATGAGCGCAATATTTTTACTCGTATCGATGCCCCCCTATTTCTACCGCCGCGTAATCCGCGATCTATAATCGTCCAGCGAGATATATGCTCGTTCGTTTCATTCGTTTCGTCCGTGTTAGCGTTGCCGCATTGTTTTTGCCCCGTGAACTTTGCGAAGTGTTCCGCGATTTCGAAAGGATTGAGAGCAGCTGGTCCGGAAACTACGAACAGAGTTCGCGTTACGTTCGCGACAGATGGGCTGATTGAACTGAACCTGTGCAATTAGTTCGACTTACGTGGCATTGAGAAAAACAAGGAGAGACAGCGTACCGAAACGTTTTATTGAAAAACCACGCTGGTACTGTATTATTATACTAATACTGTATGATTATACTGATACTGCGGACCGCGAGGGTTCTGTCGATCATTTACGAACGACGATTTGCTAAAGGAAACGGTTCATTTGTTTGTAGACGAAACCGCGACGTAAATTCCATTAATTAGACCCAAGTAGGCGCAACTGTCTCATTCGCCACTCAATTGTGGAAAAGCGCGACGTGTATGCCGAATTCCCTTTCCCCCGATCGTGTAATAAAGCATTAAGGCATCGAGACTTTCGCCGCGGCGAGAACGATCAAAAACGGCTTATTACACGGTGGAATAGTGATGTAAAAATCTTTCGTAATATCGCCCCGTGACTTTCTGTACCTCCACAATGTAGAACCCGTGACGAATTTTCGATAGGGCGCCTTTCATATTACCTGGGAAATCAATTCCGATGTCGTAACTGATCTACGTATCAGGTGAAACGTTTCTAAGAGAAAATATCTCCGATCGAGGCGCAACGCGGGCAACAGTCGCGAAAAAAAATAACAATAAGTGAGTTAATGCGACAAAAACAGTCTACGAGCTGCCGATGTATCCTGTCTGTATGTTGCAAAAAAATGTAAATTTCTCATTTCGGTTCAGATAGATTCCATCGTGTGAATTGCGCTCGTTCTCAGAGGAATCTGAAGAACAGTTTTGTTCTCGCAATACGTATGTTACCATTGCGTTCACTTGTTGGATGGAAGGAACTAAAACATTGATATTCGCAAGGTTACCGTTAATTTCTCCAGTGGAGGTGAATGCCAATGCAACGCACGCTCTGGAAACGCTTATCAGAAAGCCTATCGAAATTCATGTACGTATATCCTTTAGCTAAGATAATTTAATCGTCTACGTCTATATTATTTTATTATAACTTATAATTCTTCTTACCCATTGGATGTATATTGTTTAATACGATAAAGATTGTGGCGAAATATCCAATAGAACTTTTTAACTAAGTTTTACATGGTTCACATCGTTAGACTATTCTCGTCTATTTAATTCGACGTTCTCGAAAGAATAACGTTATCGGACGTCCCACTTCCATCTTATCAGAAACAAAATTTTTAAATCAACCTTCGTATCGATATTAATGCAAATACATTAATGTATATTAGATATCGATTGAATTATCCTAATGTATCGTGCAAATATTGCTCCTGATTCATTACGTAGATCTTAATCAAATTAGCGATTTATTTGCTAGTAATACTAATACACGTATGGTATGTATATGCGGCCTGTTTCGCATCATAGGATAATATATAACAGCGAAGTATCGGGTATTGTTAGTACATTTTCTTTCATTAACAAAGATTAGTGCTAATCTTTTTATGTTCTGCACGAGTAACAATCAAGTATTAGGCTATAGACTGCTAATTTATTTTCTATCAAAATTTCATATCTTATAATTGTACCGAGTCAAGACTTTGTATATTTTTATATATATATATATATTAACATAATATTAATCAGACTGAACAGTCAGTGCAACTTGAGAAGTTTAAAGAATGATTTACCCTGCGAATGATCACGCTCCGTTTGTCGTATTCCCTTGTTACCAAAACGGCGGCGTCACAACGCGCGAAACATTTCATACTAATCAAAACCTCGCCGATTCGCCGTGCGCGTGGCATTATCGTGTGAACGAGTACGAAAATTATGGTCGCCTACAACCGGTGAACTTCTTAAATTACGTATCGTCCACCTCCGAGGAGTCTTTACATTGGCAAATGTGAAACATCAAAACGTGCCAGATGTTGGATCGACCGACCCGAATAATCGTGCCGGTACAGGCGTTTACCGCACAATACAACGTTACGCCAATCATAAATGATCTGTCAACTGAACGTTTCTATTTCTTTATAACGCGGTCGCAGGGACGTACACCTTCGTACGTCCATTGAAATATACGGATCGTGTGTATCGAGAGGTGGACGACGGGCCGTATGGAAAAACGGAGTAAAACATTGTCACGATAGAAAGTATCCATTTACTCACCACACATGTTGTTTAAGCCGTCAAGTACGCGCCACGTAAGTTAATAAGATTGGCTGAAAAATGGAAAGCAGCCACAATATCACTGGTCAGCTCCGTGTAAACGTTCTTTGCTACTCCGTTCGAAGCACGGTCTGATGTGAGCCACCCAGCAGCGTGCTCGTGCCTCTTATGATACGAGATTTCGCATGGGTGTGGGTACGATGGCATCTGTGGCCGGTACGTACGTGTGCGTAACGCTGTCGAGGAAAAGCATTGACAGTGGGCGCATCGTCTCTGCACGTTGACGTATATACAGTGCCACACCGATGTTTCGACACGTTCACAATGCGATTGAAAAATCGTGCTTTTTCTTTCTCCTAGCCCCGCCGCACAACAAACACTCGTTAGAACGTACAAGACTCGGGTATCGGGGAACGTGAGTTAAGGATAAGATATAATTCACTGGGGAAACATTGGTGTATTGCAAAACGCGTTGCTCGACTCGCCTAGTGTCACTTACGGTTCATGAATGAACGAATTATTGAGGACGTAATTGTTTTCGGTTTTTCATCTACCGATTGTTGGATTGGAGAGCTTTCGATTCTACGAATGTTAAACGCGTTCGATAAACGTTGAAAACGTGAAGGGAGCACTGAAATGTTTGGAATCGACCCTTGTTGACTTTAATTCCAATTCACACTGTCGACGTGGGAGGTAGAGCGCGCTAGCTGTCGGTAGAGTTATCTGTCGATAATTTAGTCAGCGCGCCTCTAATGCTATTGAGATTTTTTTTAATTTTATCATCGCGCGTTATAAATATTTTGTGATGCGCGATAAAACGTAGGAAATAGTTGATTACGGGACCGAAAAGTATTTCTAACTACGTAAACGGATGTTCACAAGTATATATTCGGATGATACTTGTTCGTGACATTTGATTGGGCATCTCTGTTCGCGCCTTATAATTTAACAGCTCTAAAATAGTACGCAATAATTCAGTATTGTGCCAAATTATGCGAACAGTAATAATTGTTTATAGAAGGCGTGCTTATATATACAACGGTTGACACAGTTTTTAGCAAATAGTGTTTTACCGAATCGAAGAGTGGTTTGTTTCTTTAATTAACTAAATTGTCGACCAGTGTACCTCCCTACGGTTCTTTAATTTATCATTTTACATCTATCCCCGATAATTTTGTGTTCCCCTTTAACTTAGGTACATATATAACATTAAAAAAAAATATTTAAAAAAAAAGAAGCGAGGTTACATAACACACAATGAGACTATAGGTTTGTGTTTCCCACTGTAGAGTGACATTCTCTGAAAGTTAAACGAATGCCTGTATTAATTTTAAATGTGCTTTCACAGAAAAAAGAAGACAAGAACCTTATTAATATATCCCGTTGAATTCGCCGTGAAGTGTTAAAAAACAATTGAGAAATAGTGACATCAATCGGTCTGTCAGAGTTAGTGGTTGACCAGTTCCATGGGAAAGCTACGATGAAGTCGTAAACATGTTTGCATTAGATATAAGAATTGTATTGATGGAAATATCGCATGAATGTAACATACTACCGCACATCATTTGAATGAGTGTAAATGTGAAGAGGCGTTTGTCTCAATTTTAAGGTGCATACATTATTTCGTAATATACTTAAAGGGCGAACTGGAAATCGTGACGATTTCGAGCTAGCTGTCAAACATGTACTTTTTAATATGAAAGTAACGCCACCGCCAAGGAAAATTGCCCTTAATATTAGAGAAAGTGAGGAATTGTGCAATACAACATTTTCTATACTTTTTTCGAACAACCATGAGTTCGCACATGAACGCGTAAAACATTTCAAACAAGTATTTTACAGACGACCGTATAACCTTTTTGACACATTATGGCAAATCAGGGCGACATTACATGCGGAGGTTTTACGTTTTACAACAATTTCGACTCTGCGAATTTGGCCAGGGTTGAGCTGGTAAAAGTACACGATACGTCTGACAAAGGTGAATCTACTTTTACGTTGACCTACATTTCTTTTTCTTTTTTCGTGACGTATGCACATTTATAGATAATTAGAAGTTATTTGTTTTTGAATGATCCTTTTAGATGGAAGCGACGCAGAGAATAAATCGTGCAGGAGCTCAAATTCGGAGGACACAGCGGATTATGAATTTAATCTGTGGACAAAGCACGATTGCCATGGCACGCAGTACGAAAACAATAACAGAACATGGTTTTATTTTGGCATTAAAGCAAGTATGCCAGGGGTCTGCGTTAAATTTAATATAGTAAACTTGAACAAGCAAGTTAAAATGTTTAGCCAAGGAATGTGTCCTGTTTTTAAAATTATACCTGGCCATATGCATTGGGAGAGGATTCGTGATAAACCAACTTATACTGTAAATATTTTCTATTTAAATTGTAATAATTATTATTCCTTATATTAACAAACATCTATGCGAACTTACTATATTACAGTTGGATCAGAAGGGAAATGATTTTACGTTATCGTTTACTTTTACAACGCCCGAGAATCTCAAAGCCCTAACATACTTTGCGTTCACTTATCCTTTCTCTTACATTGACCTTCAAAATTATTTGAAGAGAACCGAAGCGAGACTAGCGAAACGAACTATAACATCTGTAGACGATGTTTATTATCATAGAGAGTGTGCGATAAAATCCTTGGAAGGGCGACGAATGGATTTAATAACGATAAGTTCATTTCATAACATATCAACAGAGAGAGAAGATAGACTGAATAATATGTTTCCCGAGAAAACTGAGGACAGACCTTTCAAGTTCTGGGATAAAAAGGTGCATATTTTGTTTTAAATTTCGTTTAAAATCTAAAGTACCCTTCGTATGGCTGAAACAAAAAATTCACCCTGGCAAATGTTTAGGTGATTTATGTTAGTGCAAGGGTCCATCCAGGGGAGACACCGTCAAGTTTTGTTTTCAACGGTTTCCTTAACTTTCTTACAAATCGAGAGGATCAAATTTCAATTCATCTGCGCCGTTTGTACGTGTTCAAATTGATACCGATGCTCAATCCTGATGGCGTTGCTAGAGGACATTATCGAATGGATACCAGAGGAATAAATCTCAATAGGGTCTATCTCAACCCATCTTTGAAGGATCACCCAACAATATATGCTGCGAGAAATTTGATAAGGTAAGAGGAAATTGTTACAGGAACATCAAAAATTGTTATGATAAAAATGATTTGTCGTTAAGGTATTACCATCACTCGTATCAGTTACCGAAAGAAGACGAGACTCCAAGAGTATGTTTAGGAAACGGTGAAAACACTGTAACTGTTATTGATCCTACTTGTCCTATTACAAATGTAGTGCGCGACACAACGACCCGATTACTGCAGCAGGTAATTGAACAAACGATTTTTTATCATTTCATTAACGGTAGTCCATAGAAGAACTAACACACAGTAACACCCGTGTAGTCGAAAAATAATAGTTTAAGAGAAAACCAGCACTAACCGTGTATTTTAACAATAGGTAACACTTATGAGCTTAGATGAAAAAGGTATAGATGAACCGGAAATGTTTCAGGGATGTGTATCGCCAAACACGAATTTGGATGGCATGCCTCAGGGTATGATATTTAGAATTGAATTATGCAACGTGATCGGCAACATTGTTTTACTTATTTATTCACGTTATGCGAAGGTGGTGGAGAAGGCCTGTGTAATTCAGAAGAAGAATGTAATAATAGTGTTGAACTTAAATCAGAGAAAAAAACTTACACAGCTGTCGGCATAGGACAATTGCCAAAAGAGGATTCTGGATTACACTTGTACATTGATCTTCATGGTCATGCATCAAAGAAAGGTGTTTTTATGTATGGGAATTATTTCGACAATGTAGACGATACTATGACGTGTATGCTTCTACCGAAATTGATGTCGATCAACAATCCCAATTTTCATTTTGCCTCGTGCAATTTTACAGAAAGAAATATGTATATTATGTACGTCTTACGCGTTGATTGTTGAAGACCAAACAATCTTAATTCTTCACGTATTATTTAATGAATTTAATATCTTAGAGATAAAAGGGATGGTATGTCGAGGGAAGGATCTGGCCGTGTGGCCGTATACAAACTGACTGGACTCATACGTAGTTATACGCTTGAGTGTAACTATAATTCTGGACGTTTGGTAAATACATTACCTGCAAGAGTTCGCGACGGTGTGAACAAAACTATGACACACATGTTTATTCCACCGAAATATACCCCAGGAGTTTTCGAAGCGGTGATATATTTTCCTATATATTATTCGAGGCATTTTGTTCGCTAAATGAACAAGAAACAATTGTGCCTTATATGAATATATTTACAGGTCGGAGCAGCTTTAGGTCCTTCAATTCTTGACCTTATAAATAACAATCCCAACAGTCGACTGCCAAATAGCCAATATCGTTCTTTAAGAGGTGTAAAGTCTTATTTAAAATTAGCATACATGAACAATCTGTCTTCGCCAAACGGCAAATCTCTGCATAAGGTAAATTTTGATGTAAATAATGAGAGTGAGTTTTCGGCCGTTAATATAAGGCAGTGTGTACTCTCTTAATTCATAATGCCCATTAACTTGGTATGCTTTCGTACATTAATACCAAGACACATTAGTGCCTATATAAACAGTGCATTATGTTGTTGGTTAAAACTGTGGGAGAGAGATTTTGTATGCACATAAATTGTATATTATTTTAACGAAGTGGCATGAAATTATCGATTCATTCTTATACGAAAAGCAACTATTTTTGTTTTGTAGAGTTCTTATATTGTACATGACAAATTTTGATCACAATTTACTGTTTACGACGATGTACTAAATATCCAGGACTTTTGATATATGTAACTAATAGAAATCTTGTAATATTTATATTATTTTGAACTAATGGGTCTTCCATCTAATATACATATATGTATGCACGACAATAATATTTGGTACAGATTTTATATAAAGGTTTATAAAAAAACTGTTTGTGTATTATTCTTTTATAGATTTATTCTATAATTTTAATCGTGATCACAGTGTGTGTATAAAATGCAATTTTTCAAACCACAAAGGTTGCGTTTATTATATTAACTGAAACGTAATGTGTACATACAAGCTTTACATTGCTTAATTGTTTCTTTATAACGCAATACTTAGTATAGGAAATTTCAAGACTGTACAATGCTTTTATTCTTTCTTGTCGAAACCAATTAATTAGAGTGAATCTACTCGACTCTAATGCTTCTCGTTTTATCAGAAAATACATTATTTTTTATTTTCTTTAGACAATTTTTGACGCACTATGCTTCTGATGACAATAGACCATATGCACCTATTTCACGGTTGCGAGTGATAGTAAAAAAAACTACACACATGTGTAATTAATGATGTCTATTTCTTTAGCGAAATGAAAAACAGCGGTATTGACGATTGAACCGTAAATCTCCGGCTGATGAAGTCTTATTATGAAAGATATGCAGATTTTCGTACGATTTTAAAATTAACAAATAGAAATTTATTTCACTTTGTAATTAATCCAATGAATGACAATAATTGTAGATTTCTTAGACCGTTAGTTTATTATTTCGTGCAATTGAAAGTGGTAGGATTGACCATCTTATACAGATTTTAACAATTTACAAAGATAATGAAGTTCGTGTGTCTATTAAAAACAACAAAATTAAGTATAAATGTGTGTCGTACTATTATATCAGACTGCTGTTACAGAGGCAGTATAAATACATACTCCAGTTGTACATAGGAAGCATAAAGGAACTTATACAAACTCATAGAATATTTATTGTCATGCTTTCCGTCATTTAAATATAAATGTTGTTGATAATTGAAAAGAGTGTTGTTACGTAGATAATTCGTGTATGCAAGTTTCATGATGTATCCGATTTTACACATACCGTATATGTACACACACATGAATACACATATATGTCCCATTGTATTAATAAATCTTCAGTATTTTTAGCGATAATTTATTTACCTTATTTTTATTTTATTCCTGCTAATCCTCAGTTCCAGTAGTGTACCAATGGTCGTACAATTTATTTGTTTCTAACACACTGTATATTTCGTTCGAAGTGCGATATGTTCATTAGGTTTACAACCATAAGTCGAAGGAAAATGTTGAATGAACTCTGTCTGTATTTTGTCAAAATGACTTACTTATTTATCTGTGATCTGAAACCCATTTGTGTACAAGAAATTTGTATTTGTGTACCACTGCTTATTCTAATCTATATGTTGGGGACACAAGATATTGTAGAAAAGTAAGGAAAATATCAATCTCTCTCTCACAAAATGTCTACATGTATAACATATAATATATGGTACTTATTTTCTTACTTGCGTTTTTATTCGCAGGACGATAATAACGTTATACCCTCAGATTCAGATAATTTAAAAGAAATTGAATCTCAGATAAGCAACTCTTCGGTTGGGTCAAAGGACTCGTTGAAGAGCGATACGAATCTTGTGAAAAAGCCATGCATTATCCGACGTACCACGTCTCTTTATACAGGAGTAAAACGAATAAAAAGTAATAAAAAGACTTGGCAAGCTATAAATCGTAGATCCCTAAAGAATCATAATAATACCATCGAAAACAATTTGAAAACTCCAGTGGTTGCATCGAAAAATGTTATCAAATCATTTTTAAAAACTTCACGGAATCGTTTAAAAAATTCTCGTCCTGGATCTGTCAACAATTCTTCCGAATTGCAATGCGCAAATAAAAGACTAACAACGGCGTCGAGTAAGTTTTGCAAAACGGCATTGTCTTCCGAGGAAACAGCAATCGTAAAGCATGGTGCGAAAAGATTGAAAATTCTTTCTATGAACGTGCACAAGGGGCAACCGGAAATTGGAGAATCATCCAAACAAATACCAGAAGGTACAAAATTATCCTCGAAGGTGATGCTTAAGAAGCAAAACGTAAGAGGAGCTTCGAAGGCAATTACAAAACATTGCCATAGGATGGAACAAAATAAATCGAAGTCTTCCAAATCGAAAAAGTCAGTAGAAGTAGAACAATAATCGTGCACTCATATGAATAACGGGGGTGCAAAAAAAAAAGAAGAAGAAATTCTAAATTAGCTATTAAAGTTTATCGTTGTAAAACAGTAATCGCAATTAGTGATCAGTTGCTGCTTCGTAATTCTTTTAGATGAATATTTTAATTATATAATAATATTATGTACGCTGGTCGTGAAAATTACGTAAGATATTTAATTAGGACGTATAACGAAAAATGTTAGTATTTGCTGTGACGTATACAATTGTTTTTCGAAAGTCCTTCGACGTTTTTTTGAAAACAGAAAATTTAGTAGCGTTATACATAATTCATTTTATATGAACATTGTACGCAATCTACGTAAAATGACAATGTACATTTAGATTGAAAAAGAACCTCCATAATATTGAAACATTTCATTCGAATTAATGTGGAATGAATTATTTAAATCACAGTACGTATTTCCCCCTTACTATCAACAGGAGTATGTATCCTACATATAAAAATATTGGCATCTGTTATAAATGTAAGGATGGCTCGGCTCAATAAATGTTATGCTCTCTATGGTTTCTTCTGAAAGACTCTCCCCGTCGTGGGAGCCTTCCCTTTTATTCGACTAAGATTATTAATACATTTATCAAAAAGAAATACTAATATGCAGTATTGCATTATCCTGAAAAACAATTGTCTTTGAATTTAATTTGAATACGTGATCGATCACGTGCATCGATTGTAGATCATATCGATGCGCTTCGATTGTTTCCGACTCTAATCGGAACAGCTCGGGACACAGCTCGCCGTACGTACGGCCCCCACCCCTTTACCAGCGTCAGTCACTCTCGCGTTGCCGTACGTTACGTTTCGTATTATTTGTGTGTGTCTGAATAAGGTTATATTGTGCACGGTTCTGATTACTTAACGAATTCTCTGTAAATTATAGAACTTTCGAAATGCGGGGCATTAGGAGCTATGTAGTTTTGGCGGCATTCCTGCTTCTCATCGAAAGTGGTAAGGATAATGCAAATAACTACAGTAAATATGAACATCGTGGCGTCGCTTGGGCGTGGCGTCGTTTACGCGTGGCATTTGTAATTTTGTGCACTCGATATAGTATTTCAACGTGCAACATGGTTAAAATCTAGTACCGGAATAGCAATGATCTTCGATATCTAAGAATCAAGGACAAAAAATCGATTCTGTAATAATTAATCGCCGAGTGACAGATCGAGGTTGTGAGATTATTACAGTGGTAAACAAATGTTTCGTATGTACTGTTCGACTACTTTATATTAGTTATTGTTCATCGAAGGCACGTACACGTTCTATGTGTGACGAATTGTACAAATCGCGTTGCTCCACTTCGGATGTTATCGTACTTGTTTTGACATTTCCACTCATTTTTCTTCTACATATATAGCTGTCTCGTGACATAAGACTTTACCATTCCCATTTCCTATTTGATGTTAATCAACCGAAGCTTAATTATGTTCTTTGAAATATATTTTCACATGCTACAGTAAAGTTTAAAAACTCTACTCCAATAACCGAATTCCAATTAACAGGTTATAATATATTCCAACTACGAAAGCATCGTTTTACTTAAGTTCGATGAGATCCATCGATAACGTTTCGCCGTTTTTTTTTCTTTTCCTTTAGTATGCAGTTTACGATGCCATCAGTGCATTAGCACAAACAACTCGCATCCATTCCAATGCAACGAATTTCTGTCGAACGATGTCGATATCGAACCACAGCCTTGCGATGCTGTTTTCGGGGCACAGTACTGTGTGAAGCATACGGGCCGATTTGAGGGTAAAATAATATCGGTAGTTGCATATCGTGCGAAAGGGAATTGCTTGCGAAATTGAACGTTTTCGAACGAAAGCTAACCTTAAATCACGTGACGGTATCTTCGTATCGATTTATCGAAGCATGCGGGAGCAACGATGCACGTTCGATAATTATGATTTAAATCGGGGTTTTTAGGTGACTAACAAATTTAAGAATATGCTTGCACATGGAGATGGTTATTAGTATGTAAGCATGCACCGACAAATTACCGTCCTTATTATTATTGGACTAATATAAAAAGAAAATCTGATTCTAATTTGTCGTTGCATATTAACAAATGCCCTGGACATATCTGCGTTCATTTAGGAACATGCAACGCTAATTAATCCACGAATTTTGCGCACTATATGATAACAAATGCATTAATCGCTGCTTTTTCAATCGATCAAGCAACTAGTCTGGATTGCTACCAATGCACATCAGCAGAGGAACTGGGTTGCGGAGACAGCAATATGGTTTTAAGTGCACTGCAACCGACAAACTGCAGTCATGTATACGATGCAAAATATTGCATCAAATCGATCGGACGATTCGGAGGTTTATACATTGTGTTTTGGGTGTTCTCAATATCGAGTGTGCACCACTGGCTTATTTTTCTTCTATCACACAAAGATTCTACCTCCTTCCATAGACGTAACGAAAATATTAAAAAATTAAAGGACGACTACAAAACGAATACTGTATCTGTATTATATATTTCGGTTTCCGAATTAATCAAAGTAATAGTATTAAACACTCAAACGATGGATGTAATACCACACATGCTGCTTCTGTTGTTCACTTGGCCTTTTCTTTTAACCCCGCTCATCTATCATACTAATGCATGGTACTAATATTTTCGCGCGTGCAATAACAAGTTGCCGTTGTCTCGTGTAAAAGGGAAGGAAATAAAATAAGTTTCTGCATATGTTGATACAGGTGGAATAGGTACCAAGCGATTTTGTTCAGCGCTGGATCTTGGGAATTACTGCGATTACGTGAATCAACAGGGTGACAAGCTGACATACCGTACCTGCGTCTTCACGTGCAGCGGCGACGGTTGCAATCCGGCAACCATCTTAAAACCGAGTATCGCATGGGTGATACCAGTTGTATTATCAGTAGCGCTCAACAAATTCTTCTCCGAAAGCTAGATTTATTTTGATCAGATAAATTCTTTCGAATACACTTCGCTCGTTCAGGGATCAATGAGAGAACTTCGTTTTTTTTTAACAGGAATCCGTCAGAGTAGATTTTTTTTATCAACGGTCGCGCCGATTGAAATCGGCAGCGGCAGGACTCGAACTCGATCCATTTTGTAAAATAACACCAGTGTGCCTTTTTATGTGTAAATATGATGCTAGATAGATGGTACCACTTAATAGTTACCAAAAAGATGATTATGGTGTTGACACAATTTATAGAACGTATACCAATTCCGTTCTAAAAATCAACGTAGGATTTCCATTTAGGTATAAGTTCGCGCCCCTATTTATAGGTTTTGTATGTTTCTCGACTGTCAGGATACCTAGCAAGTGTTTCGCGCAGAACAAAAGGAAGATTTGTTGATATATGTTTTAGTTAATTCACCCATTTCTAATACAGAAACGAGGTCCAATAATTTTAAGTCTCCGTCTGTACACGCTTATCGAACTTGTGTACTTACGTCCAATTATTTTTATATCTGCTTCGCTACAATTAACTAGATTTATATTGCATATTTTTGTATATTTTTGTACAAAGTACGAATCTCTTTATACATTCCCAACAATGTAGATACATGTTCGCCTGATTTTTTTATTTTTAAACATTTTTTTTATATTGTAATTATCTTCAAAAAAAAGGAAGACACGTACAAACGATTGTGTAAATAAACGTGAAATAAATTTAAGGGTTACCCTAAACGAATGAAAACACAATGCAAATGCGATCGAATGCTCTGCCCTTTATTCACGAAGGAGATCCCCGTTTATCTTTTACAGAAACGTACACGTTTCTCTGGCGTATAAATATAATATGATTAGCCGATCAACTGTTGATAACGAAATCGTTTCACGGCTATCGGCCAATAAGGTACTTGCATCGTTCTTTGGTATACACGCGTTCATTATAGCGAACAATACATAGGATTAGCACTCTTTGATATATAATTGGCGTTCACTAAACTGGTCAAGCAAAAAAAAGAAAAACGTCTTTCTATCGAGCAATATAACGTTACAGTATCGCGGAAACTGATCGCCTGTGAAGCCGACTTTCATGATGGAAATTTTGGTAATATTGCACATTTCACGCAAGCCTTGTCATATAGAAGTTTTATGATCGCGAAAAAGAAAGGGATGCGCACATAAGCTAATCACGAGCACAATATCGAGAGTATGACGATGTCCGATTATTCAATAATACGCAATTACATAGTCTACTTATTATGCTCTGGTAACATAAACATCATTGATGTCTAGCTGTACGTATGGCTGTGTTAAATATTCAAACGAAAAAGAGAAACATTCCAGTGAGATGTTTTCGATCACGGCTACTAAGCAATAGCGATCAATGCTCACGGATCGAAATCGGTTTTCCTTTTATAATAATAATCGATCCGCAATGAGTCGCAAGCATATTATAAATTATCGTTAGAATGTTTTCACTCAAGAGTTTTGTTTCCTTTTTTTTTATCCCCCTTCATTTCTTCTTTTTATATTTCTTGTCGCCCGAAATTACAACTATATATCGTATGAAAAATACATATATGTATATGTATAAACAGTGTATATAAACGATTAATTAATTTGATCGCTATCAAGCAGTAATAGAATCTTTTTGTGGCTAACAATTTCTTTCCCCAGTTTTGTTGGTCCTAGAAATGTATAATTTGACACACACACATATATATATATGTATATATTAGCGTTACGCTGTATATATAATAATATACATAGAAGTAAAATGAAAATTGCTACCGCATTTCTTTCCGCCTCCAAAACGATTGCTGTACGGTAATCCATTTTTAGTCGCTTTTAATTAATATGTCCAGGATCATTATTCGTTTTTTCTCTCTATCAATTGGAATTTCCACTATGCGCGCGTGTATTACGTTCTATATCCTTAAGTGTACAAAAAAAAAAAGTGTCAGCCTAATGTTCGAAACTAATTATTATCAATTATAGTATACAATAAATATCGTCACTGCCGTGTATATGCGCTAAAAAAAACAATGATACTGCCACCGGTATCGTGGCATTGCAAGTGTGGCAGTGATCAATGCACTCGACGATAAAAAAAAAATTGCTTAAACATTAATAAACTATACACCGTCGTTATGTTTATCTTACATACAAAGAAAAGAAATAATCAGGACGTATACGTAACCCCATGATACACAATAATATAAATAATAATAATTAAAAATTAATGGACAAATTAATGTACAGCCATTGTTACGGAATTCATAAACATAATGATGGACCATCTACGTTCGAGAAGTAAATTAAACAAATAAATACGATGATAAATGGCGATAAGATATTAATAAATTCGTTATAAACAAAAGATATTTAAAAAAATTCGTCAAAGGACTTTTGCGAATCTCGCAAAAGTCTTGCCCAGTAAAACTTATTTTCAATTATTAATCTCTCTTTTCTTTCTTCTTAATTCTTGTATCTCGTGCTATTCTCGAGTGTCTTGAACGATGTTCGTTTTATCGCATCCATAATATCCCCTCCGCGACACTTAAATATCTCTGCATTTATCTATCACTCTATTTTTCACGACAATCCTATACAGATATAGAACGAATTGCGTATGATAAACGTGCTCACGCACAATACAGGTACGATTCTTCATGTACTCAACATTTAATACTTCGTCCAAGTCTTACGTCTTTATATCAAGTTGATCTCTCTCCTTCCTTACTGGATGGAAAATTAATTCACCGCAGTGGAGAAGGTGTTAAAAATGTGCATGCTTTCATCTTAGAACAGATAATACGTTGCATAAAAGAAAGAAAAAAAACATATTTAAAAAAGTAGAATGTCGTACGAATGTACAAAGTCGAGGACTATATCTCGGAGAAGTATCAACATTTTATATAGACAAAAACTCGTCTGTATAGTGAAGGCAATAGTGTAAATCACAATTATTTTGTTCATCGCTTGTTCAGTTTCACTACGGTAGAACATTTCCCGAGCTACGCCCTAAAGAAATTGACTAAATTATTATTATTGTTGTTGCTTCATTGCTGCGTTTCCTCTTTTTTCTTTCCTTCTTTCGCAACGGTACAAGATCGTCGGGTGGAAAAATTACACAGTAGAGAAGATAACGCATAGAGAGACGAGAAATGCTATAAAAATGCATTCTATATCGTTCGCAAGATACGCTAAATACAGTATGTGTAACCGCGTTAATTATATCAATATACAAATCAGCATGAGTTACTGGTTCATCGAGTATTTCAACACCTTCAGAGATTCAGCTCGTCTGAATCGTGTCTGTTCTTTTCCTTGCCTTTCCTTTTGTGCTAAATTCTTGTCGAAAGCCATAGACATATTTATATTGCCGTTAACAATATTTACGCGTTAATTGTTCGTTAAGTACCATGTTTCTCGTACAACTAGCAACAAAGCTACAAAGAATTTGTTCGCGGCGTTAATGTTAATGGATTCACGGGGCGTTTTTATTGGCGTTGAAGCTTGCGAACTTGTTCCTCCAGCTCTTTCACGCGTAATTGACTGTTCGCCAGTTGTCGCCTTGCGAGTCTTAATTCGTCGGTTTGGCGAGCAAATGCCAATCTCAGATCCGCCTCGTTGTTGGGCATGTCCACGGTTTCTATAACTTTGTTGTCATTCTGCGGCGGAGTGATGATATTCTTCTGCAAAATACGTGGCAATTAAATGAACAACATCCAGTCATTGCGCGGATAATAAAATCGTCCGTTCGCTTAGCGTGAATCCGATGAGACAGGTAATAAAAATGGCAGAGAAAAATACCAGTTGTACCTGTAGCACAGCATTCCCGAATTTTTGTTGCAACTGTTGGAACTTTGTGCTCTGATTGCTCGACGTTTTCTGACTTTTCTCCGACATATCGTGGAACTCGATGGGCCTGTAATCTGGCACAGTTTCCGTGGACAGGAACGCGAATTTCTTTTTATTATTCACGTCGGTAGAAGGTGGTAATTGAGGCGGTTTGTAAACCCGCGGCTTGTGCGTGGTAATGCTGCCACCTGTTAACATTTAATGCCGGGTGAAATGAAAATAACAGGTAACGGAGAAAAAATATTAAATACAGGGAAAAGTTCAACGGTTGTACCGGTTTTCAGGGAGATTAAAATTGGCGGGCTGTTCATGCCGCTGATCCAATCTCTGCCCGATAATCCTGGACAGGTACCCACCGTGTCCGGATACAGGTCCTCTTGGAATTGGTCACTCTGGAAAGTGAAAGTAACCGATAATTGAATCGTGTCTGATAATTACGATCGTTCGAATCAGCGTTACCTTTCGGGGCACTATCATGGCTATTGGTTCGCACATTCCACGAGTCGCGTGTAACTTGTAAAATCTGAAAACCTCGCACAAGGCGGTGCTGACGCCTCTCTTCGGCATCACGCCCAGTCCTCTCTGAGGATTTCCAGAGATGAACTGACTGAGGTAGTGCATCCAGGGTGCCTCGTTCACTACCTCGTAGTATCGAATATTACCATCGCCCTGGAATACGGGAAATATAATATACAAGACATCTGTCATTAACAGATTGAAAGATGATACGATTAGGATACAGAATGGCATTTTACAGTACAGAGCAAACAATTCTCTATAGTAGGAGCATTCTATACCGTAACGTACGATACTCTTTCGTTTATTAATTGGAAAATATAAAATCATCTCCCGTAATATTTTTTTCATTCCTTTACCTTGCCTGCCAGGTACACCATATTGGTGTCGTTATCGTAGTAAGGAAAGACGACACCGCTAGAGGAATCAATCGTTTCGCAAGTTAATGGAGCAGTTAAATCGTGTTGACTCCAAATGGCGTACTGTCTATCGGAGTGTCTACTGAACCCTGTTGTCAGTAAACGTCCGGAGCCGCCAAGAAAAACTACTTTGCTAGCTTTCGTCCCTGCGTGGCAGACCCCTTCCTATTCGATGAACAGACAAAAGATTGATGCCACTTCGAGTCAATTCCAGATGAAATTGCGAGAAAGCCGGACGATGTCAAATCAAATTAATCAGATCGCACGTACAGACACTACGATACCAGATCTCGGCTCGAACACCCTCAACTTTTTATCCTTGCACGTTGTCGCTAACAGGCTACCGTCGCGATTCAACGATATACTATAGATCACATCGGGATGCCTATCGATCACGCTGACGGCCTCTCCTCTATTTATATCCCATACGATAACGAGATGATCGAAACCAGCGCTGAAAAGCACATTTTCTGCGACTGGATGCCATTCTATGTATGCGACGCGTCTTTTGTGCCCCTGCAACTCCACCAGCCAATCGGTCAGATTCCGCGACAGTCCGCCGTCGGGGATGTGCCACAGTTTTATCTACAACATTACGAATAATTGTCTTGACAATAGTAGGCGCAATACCAACGGGCATGATCAAGATCGTACGTTGCTCAGAATAATGATCAGAAGAGACTAAGCACATAGTTGAGAAGTAAACGAAACAACTGAACAAATGAAAGAATTTAGTATAATGAGGTAATCGATTTAAAACTTGCAGCGTGTTAGACCGCATCTGCAGCAAATAAAAAAAACTCCCTTAGATAACTTGAACACCATTGAAACAATCTGCGTCTACGGTATGAAATTCGCTCATGACAGTAATCAGCCATGGCGATAGGCCATCTATATCCCCCTCGAAGAAATGCCTTTCTTTTTGCCAAGCTCTACTTCCCCCATTGATAATGCCATATCGTAACAGAACGACGAAACAATTGCAACAAGAGATAGAACTTCGAGTATCCAACTCTGGGACTATTCAACCATCCAATAAGATGTCCGTAATGCTCGCTCGTATAATTCACGTTACTTAGATTGCACGCGCTACTCCAAGCAACGTACGCATTTTGTGTCTACGGCGAATTTTAGAAACGCGATCGTACGGTGCAGTCGTCCGAGCAGGAAGCGATGATGTTATCGTTAAACGGATTCCACTTGATGTCCAGAACCGGTCCAGTGTGTCCAGTTACTCTGCTGGCATTAAAATCGAGCCTGCCGGTCTGAAACGTGACGGTACAATGAACCATTAATTATTAAATTCGTACAACGACGACACGATAACGCGCCCTCCTTATCTCCACCGTGCATTTCGTCGCGCATACACGCTCGACTGCCCTAACAAGGATTTACTCCGCGGGCCTCGGTACTATTCTCGTCGATGCAAGAATTTAACAGCCGGCCGATTAAAAGGCCGATCCATTATCGGGTATAAACGTTGATATGCAACGCGCTGCGGAACAACACCGAATCGATAACTCGATAAGCTGTATTAACTCACGCGATCCAGGGGCAGAACCAGGAAAGCACCGCCGCCGGCCACTTCTGTCACGACCGCCAGGAACTTCGGATTCACCGCGCAGAATTGCGAATCGTGCGCGTTCTTCGTGATCTTGATGTTGTCGTAGCATCTCTCCCTTTTCGCTGGCACGCCGTACACGTGGCGAAACTTGCTGCTACGCACGCCACGGAACCAGGACTGAAAGTTCATTGGAATTCATTTATCAATCATTTCCGCGATATTCGTCGAGGTAGCAAATTCTCCCGTAATCGATTCGATGGAATGTCGAACGTCTTCGGCGATGAAGCGCGAATCGATCGTCGCATTCGTTCCGTTTGCAAACGACGGTTTAATCGCTCTTCTTGGAAGACGTTTCCAATGGGCATTCCTAATTGACTCGGTAACTCCACGTTACTCGAACTGCAGCTCTGACGCAGAAACGGATGATACAACGTGCAACGTCACACTTCGCGATGAAGTTGAGCGATGGGTCGACGAACCGCGATGATGGATAGCAGACCTTTGAGTTGAACCTCGAGTTTTCTCAGGAAATCTACCTGCAGGTCGGATCCCGTTCAGTCGGACCGTTTAAAATTTCTTTCGCGTCGTTATCAATTATCGTTAGCATGTATTACTTGCGATATCTACATGAGGCGATTAAGGAGAGCATGTGTCCGCGGTGTTACCCTTTTCAAACAATCGATCGAACATACCTAAATGAGACAATTCAGCCACTGCTGCCCGAGATTTAACGCAAAGCGTCGCTCATTAACCGCGCGATCCATGATGCGATTACAACGATCGTCGTTATACGTACGCCCCTCTAATTACTTCGCAACGATGTCCGCCGCGTTAAATAGAGATCGGCGCGGCCACTGTGATCTCTCGGGTTCGTCGTTTAAACGTCGTTCCGACGAACGATTTGCCCGCGGCAGGGTCAATAGCACGATCGGGAGAACGTATTTATGCGATCCCGAGACTCTCTCCGGCTCAGAAACCGTGAAGAAGAAAGTCCCGTGCAACGAAGAGGGTTGAACGTGTTATCATCGTTATCGTATTTTCCAACTGCTGTGCAGCGTTTAGTTGTTGAAATCTTTTCCACTTGAAATTCTTCCAGCAATTCAGTTCGAGATTCGTTAGTTCTGGCGATTTTTTCAAACAATTAATACCTTTTTCAAAAGAACAATTGGACGATCCGCTGGCTTACTTTACAATTACGAATTCCTCCAGCAGAAACCAGAGATAACTTCGACGCGAATTCCTAATTCTTAACCAGCCCCGGAATTTTTACTGTATCCCGGATCGAAAAGAAATAAAAGGAAAACGAATTTCTAGAATTTCGCCGCTTCGATTCACGACCAATGTCAAATATTTAACCGTCGCACCGGACTACATCGCCAAGTCCTTAGATCTTACTTTTGCGCGTGTAAAATCACGGTGATGTGAAATCTTTCGAGTTAGTCGCGCGTGTGGCGCAACGTAGCGCGGCGAGACAGAGCGAATTATGCGACTTTTTCTTGCAATAACGAACAAAATACCCGTCGAACGGACCCTCGTTCCGGCCCCTGCGAAATTCTAACCGTAAGCACCGATCGCGAACGTGGGCACGATCAACGGTACAGAAACCGCGTCGCTTTTCGTCGTTATAATGCACTTCGCATACGCGGTACGTATGATCGTTCTATATCGAGGACAATGAAGAGCAAACTGTGCACGGTGTTGAAAGTATCGGATACGCGATCGGTGGTTCTGATGTATCACCGGATATTTTTACCTGCACGCCCTGGCTCTCTCACTTTTATGCCCTACAATTCATAAAATTGCCGGTACTTTCCGCGTAAGCTGGTTATTACCAGGATTACGGTTTATCATTCGTTCGCCAAGATCCGTCTGAATCATGATTGTCGAACGTGGACTTAAACGAGTCAAAGTGACGGGATAACGATCGGATCTGCCGGATCGTCGAGTTCGAATTTCGTAAATGATATAAGCAAAACGATTAGCTAACTGTGATAAACTTGGCGAAGTCTTACGATGTCGAGTTAATAAAACGATTCAATATATGTGCCGAATGATGCGAGGTAATTGTTACAGACGAGAGTGGCGCGTTCGAATGATTCGATGGAAACGGGAAAATGGTTAACCGTGCGTGTCATTGGATAATTCAAACGAATCGATCGCGTTTCCACGTGTAATAATCGCCGCTGCGCGCTATAATAATTAGAGTCGCACGAGAACCGTGCATGGGCGCAATATTATTCGCGTACGCTGTTCACAGTGGCAACAGAATCGTGTTCGAACTATTCTGAAGGGTAGAGAATTCTAATTAAATTACGAAAAATTTTGCGACGACTTTCTCAATTGTCCGAACAGCTTTTTAACGACACATCGAGACTGATGGTAAAGGCTTGGAAATGTGTACAAGCTTTCCACTGAAAAATGATTACATAGTCCGTTATCAACTTTCTACGTGCTTCGACATACCCGGTGGTCCCAGATATTTTTATCCACCAGTGTACGTCTTTGTACATCGTTTTGCAAACTTTCAACTATGTACAGTAGGTACCCCGATTATCCAAAGTGTTCAATTCACAAACAAAATATGACAAAAATTGTTTCGCAAATCATTTCCTCAAACATTCGTTTCCTCGGTGTTGCACGTTTCTCAATTAAACCAGCTAATCGGGGTCCCCCTCGCGTGCAAGTGGCGTTTCCCTTTGCACGAAACAGAAGAACATTGTACAAGAATTAACACGAATATATACATGCGTAGTGCATCGTGCGGATAGACTACGAGGGTACGAAAATATCTCGATTCGTTGCGCCATTTCTTCTACAACCTTTCCCTCGCGACAAGCACCGGGGGAGACTACGGTACAAAATAGAGACGATCCGTGTACGCTTGTTCGCCATTGTCACCATTGCAGGCAACGTATCGTCGGACAATAAACTCTGTACGCTTGCGAACGAACGGAATAATATTCTCGGCAGTCAGATGCCACGGCAAATCGAAATTTATTAATAATTATTGCAGACAGTTTAATGCGAGGTAAGATCACCATTATCGTCTCTCGTCTTCGACTTACGAGGAGGCAAACGGATCGCCATAGCTTCGTTGCTAATGAAAGAAAAAATGACGACACCGGCGAACGGCGGATAAAACGGAGCCGTAACGCGACACTCGTTGCATCGATTTCTCATTTAATATTACAGAATGGAATAGAAACCCGAGGACATTTCGAAGTCTGTAAGAATTTACACCATTTCGTGCGCTCCAGATTCGACCGAAGCGGTATCGACCCGCGAACAACAAGTCTCAGACAGCTGGCACCTCTACGTTCGGAGCTGCGACGCAGGTAATGCGAAAGTAAAGATGCCACCGTGTGCGGCACATGCTCGTAAAAGTTTGTCGACCTATATTAAATTGGCACGGCGAACGCTCGTAGGGGTTCGGTCAGGGGGCCAGCACGAGCAGAGAAGCTGCGAACTTCCCGCGTGAAATACGCCGCGTAAAACAAACCAAAGAAACAAATTTCGTTCCAGAGCTATCGATAACGGCGAGAAAAGGACCATTCGCCTCGTCGAAAGAGGAGGAAACAAATTGCTCGTAATGTTCAACAGCTGTTCAACACCGAGCTACCGAGAACATTGCCGTGCGGGCCAAGGGGGGAGAAATGTTGCTCGTGAAACATCGAAAGCACTCACCTGTTTATCGTTGGTCATGCCTGATACTAATCGAGCTCGGGCGGTCGGTACACGTGCACGGTGAGACGGTGGTCGTTGACAGTGCACAACAGGAACGTAGTATGTAATTGAACAAGCCAGGACCCATGCATACGAAGAAGGAGAGGGAATTCAACTATGTACTTCGAATACTCGCGCTCGTAGGCCGAGCCGCGGCTCGTGCGGCGTCAAGCTTTTCCGCTTTACTGCAAGAAACAAAGGGGGTACCAAACGAGACCCGTCTAATTACGACATCGACGAATAAAACCCGCGTGTCGTTAAGGTCAGCAAACCACGACAGAACATACTCATTTTCTATATCGTTCTCTGTATCGATTTCCTCGTCTTTTTCTATTTCACTCGGATGCGTAAACCGGACGCGCTCGACGCGAATTCATTAACATTTTTCAACGCGTCGGGGAGAATCGATTGGTACACGAAACTTTATTGCGACGGCAATAAAGTGCGTAACTTGTGGCTTGCGATTGGGTGATCGTTTGTTTCGCTGTATCGTATGTAGCGTGAGTGGGATTTCAAGGTAAAAAAAAAAAAAAAAGAGAAGAAGAGGAAGAGGATGTAAAGAATGGCTCTGTCTGGTTAACGAAGATACAGGCTGATGTTGCGACGGACATAGCGCGCAAGATGAATATTCGATTTCGTCGCGGGAATAAATTTTGTTTGTTTGCATCTACACCTTTGCTTACGTCACGCCTCGGAATCAATCTCTCGTCTGATTGCGAACGAGGAAATGAAAGGACGAGGTAACGCGTCACTGGCAAGGGCGATTTTACGTTCATTTTACGTTTCGGATTGGTGGAAAAATAATGATCTTTAAAAAAAACCAAAATACCACTACAGTTCAGTTTAAGAAAAGAGGAAAATGGAAACAACTTGCGTAATAAATCTTACGTCCAAAGAGAACGAAAGTGTCGGCGAAAAAAGTGATCAAAGTTAATCAGTCTATAATGCAATAGGTGTAAAAATTTATTCCGCGGACTTAAATTTGGATAAAATTGCAATTTGTGCGCCATTACGAAACAAAGTGCGTTATTTCTGTACCAACCTAATACTTCGGCGGTCGTGAGCAACAGCCTATTCTTTCCCGTGCGTCTCGGCCACGGGATAAGAAAGAAGTAGAGGAGAGAAAAAAGCACGGAGTTCATAGCGTTACTTGGTCGCGGTTAATGCGCACTTCTCGTTATCGCGATTTTCAAACGGGTTCGATAAGAGGTGCGACTCGTCCGTCCCTGTTCGATCGATAATGTTCAGATAGTCGTGAATATCGATCGTTTCTTTTTAATGCTCCTTTGTCGTCGCGATTCTCAGTGTCCCTCTAATTTCCTTCGTCCGGCTTACAATTAGTCGGTCTTGTAAGAAACATAGAGCACGACTGCTCCCGCGGTGTAACTTCTATCGCCCGCATCTGTTTAATCGTATTTAAGAAAGGAACAACCCGCCAGCACGTACATGTGAAACAAAAAGCGTGTCAAAGAAAAAAGAACTGCACGCAGTGCGTGACTCCAGCGATGTTTTAGTTCCTTCGTATGTGTACTACGGTTATTTCGTGAATTTCTTTACGCAACGCCGTAAACTCCGTCTATTTTTCTGTATAAAAATTATTGTACACCGATTCGCTTGAGTCGAAGCGTTTATCGAAGGAAAATAGATCACGGCGCAGCAGATGTACAGATAGATCACTCCGATTACACCGCTCGCGCTTCCAAATATTAACGATACCAGATTGAAATGCTCTTATCGGAACTTTTTCGCCCAATCAATTAACCGATCTTCATAAACGACGCCGCATAATCTAATTTCCCTATCGAAACCAATTTTAAATAACAACCCGTCGATGGATGGGCAAAGCGGAGACGAGACGCGCACAAATGAAAAAAAATTTTGTCGCCCCTGTGATACGAGGGCGGAAAAAAGTAGAAAGAAAGAAAACGCCAGGCAAACGGAGTCACGCAATGCACATTCATTGAGACGCGGCACGGCGCGAAAGAAACGGCGCGTGTATACGTACTGTTATTGTATCGTATCGTGCGGAGTTCCAGGCGCACGCGTTAGATCGCGAAAGTCGCCGAGACAGCACTGACTTCTGCCCGCGATTTTATAGCCGTCTTCTTCCCCAGTATATATCACGTGGCACACGCCTGTCGGTCCGCCGTGACGTTTTACGCAAACGAATGTGTCGCACGCCTTGTCACTGGCACGTATCGTCGTATTTATGTAGTAACAGCCAACTAACCCGCCTGGTGGGACTGGCGTGGGTGGTCGTGGACAGTCACAGGGCGCACGCAGAATCGCGAGATTAATCTGGCAACGACTACGGATCCGTGGGTACACGTGCAATTAGCGTGCGGGTGCATCGGCGACAGGGAAAAAGAGTTGCAAGCTGGTCGAGTGTCTGATGGGATATATACGTTTATGGGACGAGATAAAATCGTGGAAATTATGTGGGTTACGGATTAACGGGGATTAATGAGACGATGCGGTAGATGGGAACGTTTGATTACTTGAATTAAATATGCATTTGGTTGGAGTAGTCTACTGTCGGAATAATTATTGAAATTGAGATTAATTACAGATAAATTCGATAATATACTTGTTGAGCTGAAGAGAAAGTCGAGCATCGATAGACTGTGTTTGATGTTTGAATTCGAAAAATCTCGATCTCGATTAATTGCTGTCTCGAAACGGCGAGATATCGAAGGATCGAGTCGCTCGACTAATCGCGTATCGTACTATGTCATTCGATTCGACATTCGACGCCGGTCTCGAGTACTGACAATCTGTTCATTTTTATTAAGAAAAAGTTAATGCACGACTCTATCGAGTTATGGTTAAGTCATATTAATTATAGCATTCGTAGAAGTTCCTTTGTGCTTTAGCTCAGCCAGTGAATTGAATTTATTTGTTATTATAAAGTTAATGAATAGCTTCCTTAAAAAATGGAGCTGCCTCTTATCCCCCATTGTGAACGTCAATCAATAGCAATTTCCTTAAATCAAGTCGAACGGTAAAGTAGAACGCTTTAAATGCTACTCAATTTGCAAACAAAAGGTTTACGGCATGCTTTAGTAATTACACGACCGGTACACGGTGCCCGTTAATTTCCGTGAAATAGGATCGATAACACCGGCATCGTTACTGATGAAGCGGAATCATTTAATTCTGCGATACCTCTCTCCATCTTCATCTGCTAATTCCAATTATCACAGACGATATTACGAAGAAGACAAATGAAACACTTCGTTGCTACTGTACAAATCGGTCAAGCCATTAAGCAAAATCCAAGCACAAGTGCGGTAATCGTATTCAATACAGTACTACCAGCATGCATCGATTTAAACTGGCACAAGAGGAGAAATAAGTCTGACATTGAAAATCTTACTTTTCCGCTAGGTTTGTAGCACGCTCTGACGTCTACCATATTGTTCAACAAAGTGTGAGTGTCATCCACGCCGTCCAGGCCCAATTTCTCCACGAATTCCTCCCTCGTGCGTATCATTTCCCAGTTTGCGATATTATATCCCATAGAAACGTCCAATCTATCCAAATCGTTCACCTCCTTATCAACAACCCCTGCGAGCGACGATTATCTTCCCTTCTATATATTTCGCAATATATATATATTTACTCATCAACTTGCTCCGTCGATATTGCCAAAGTATACCCTATCGCAGGGCCTTCGTATACCTAAACGTCAAACCAGAAGAACGATCACACAACACGATGGACAATTAACGAGCCACGTGCGAACCCTTTCCGTCGTCCTACCGATTTCGTAATCCACTCACTGAACCCGGTGGCACATGCACACGACGACGTATCGATTTGACGTGCACGCAACATGTAAACACGAGAGCACGCCACACGAGCGCTCCGTCGCCGCGACGCCACGAATCGAATGAATTTCGCACGTTTCCATTAAAACGGGTTCGCTTTAAATACGATCTAGCGTTAGTCGTGCATATACAAATACGTTGGTATATATACACGAGCACGCTTAAACGCCGCCGGCTCTAACTTATTTCCCCGTGAGTAGAAAGCGCAACCTTTATTCGCGGACCAACCGCTTCGTCTCGAATCCTTCCTTGCCTGTCTACGGTTCCAGGGGAAGGGAGACGACGAGCAGACGCTCTACCAGGCTATTCAAAACCGAAGTCAAACACCGGCATTAATATTTATTTCGTAGCCAGCGGGAACGACTGGAATTGAGTTAATGATAGAAAAAAGAAAAAGAAACAATGGAACGGTCTCGAGAATCTGTTTTACTTTCGAGATACTCGAATTTCGATTCAAGTTTTCTTTGGAATAATGGAAAGATTTCTTGGTGATTGACAGAGTTACCGGGTATCGATGCCGTGTAATGATTGGGTTTCGTGAAATATGAGTTTTCTCCCCGAATACAAAAGGGGAGCGCGGAACGGAAAGATCTCTTTAAAGTTCGCGGACAGTTTGTACACGCTCGTGTCGAGACGCAAGCAATTCTAATCTGATATAATACTGCCAGGCGTCACTCACCGTTTCATCCGTGCGACGTCGATTTTACATATCGATTTTTAGAACCTGTCGCGAATACACCGTGGTGGAAGGCGGTTCGTTCGAGGAACGGTGTTGGAATGCTAGAGCCCACTGAATTGGAACAAACGGAAAATTATGAATGAAGATTAAGTGCCCCAATGAATACTTCGGAGTACATGCACGTGCCAGGTGCACAGAACATCGAATATTTCAGATTCCGTAAACAGCGATGAATTTTTTCATCGTTTTCCAATTGAACTTACTTAGTTTAACAATTTTACTAACAGAAATGATTGTTGATTGACGTAGATCTATATAATCGGTAGAACTGCTTTCGAAAAAGATGATCTTCAAAGAAAAGAAGGAAAAAAGATCGCAGGCTACTCCGAAAACTATCTACTGCTGCTTCATATTGACGTATACTACTGTTGCGTCGCTATTCTCCTTCCAGAAATGGCAGTTTGGCGTCGCTGCTGTTATTCCACGCCAGTCCTAGATGTCCCGAGCGTCATAACAGATTAACCATTGTATTGAACGAATAGGTTATAAAGTGCAAAGAAAAATGTTCGATTGAGACGTTAATGTTTGGTAATTGTAACTGAAAAATTGTCTTCTGAGCAACATTATCGTAATCTTTTAACAATGGGGTCCGATCACACGCACAGACGGTGGAGTAATTTGCGAAAAGTGTTAGAAAGGTCGGGACCCTTTTGCAGGCCGGATTTCGAAGCATCGCCCGAAACTTTACAATTTTTATTAGACAGCTGTAAGATTGTTGTTATTGGTGCCGGTGGTTTGGGATGCGAATTACTTAAAGACTTAGCATTGATGGGATTTAGACAAATTCATGTGATCGATATGGATACGATTGAATTGTCTAATCTTAATAGGTACGAAAAATAAACAAGTGCCACGCAGAAAGAATTTTCGACGTATTCGTTTAAGAAAGAGAACAACGGCAAACATTTATTGAAAATATTCCAGGCAGTTCCTCTTTCGTCATAAAGATATCGGTGCGTCAAAGGCAGAGGTAGCCGCAAGATTTGTCAACAGTAGAATTCCGGGCTGTAACGTTGTACCTCATTGCTGTAAAATTCAAGATAAAGACGAGGAGTTTTACAGACAATTTCATATAGTGGTTTGCGGCTTGGATTCGATAGTTGCTAGAAGATGGATCAACGGAATGCTATTGTCTTTGTTGGTCTACGAGGATGGGGAACTGGATCGATCCTCTGTGATACCAATGATCGACGGAGGGACGGAAGGTTTCAAAGGCAACGCGAGAGTAATCTTACCTGGCCTGACAGCTTGTATCGAATGTACTTTAGATTTATATCCGCCTCAGGTGAACGCTCAGATTATATACATATATTTCTGTAATTAATCGAAGCACCATTGTTCTTATCTAAGATTCAATTATTTTGGCCCACAGGTCACGTATCCATTATGCACAATAGCAAACACTCCACGCCTGCCCGAGCATTGTATAGAGTACGTCAAAGTAATTCAATGGCCAAAGGAGAACCCCTTTGATTGCCCCATAGATGGAGACGACCCGCAACACATCAATTGGATTTATGAAAAGTCCAATGAAAGGGCAGCGCAATTTGGAATACAGGGTTTAACATACAGATTGGTACAGGGGGTGGTTAAAAATATTATTCCCGCTGTAGCATCTACCAATGCTGTTATCGCAGCTGCATGTGCCACAGAGGCATTTAAACTTGCTAGCAGTTGCAGCGCCTCGTTGAATAATTACATGGTATTGTTTATTGATATTTTATCTTCAAGTGTATTTTAAAGGGTGTTGTATATTATGAGTAAATGTTTTCTTTCAAGGTACTCAACGACATTGACGGTATTTATACTTACACTTATGAGGCAGAAAGAAAAGAAGACTGCGTGGCGTGTAGTCAGATTCCAAAGGAAATTGAGATTAGTAAAGATAATTTTAAGCTAAAGGATTTAATAGAACTTTTATGTGATAGATCCGATTTGCAAATGAAAAATCCTGGCCTCACTGCGTGTATTGATGGGAAGAATAAAACGCTGTACATGCAAACTGTAGCAAGTATCGAGGAACGAACTCGTGAGAATCTAACGAAAACTTTAACTGAGCTTGGACTCGGTGACGGCAGCGAGATAAATGTTGCCGACGTTACCACTCCTAATGCAATTGTATTAAAATTAAAATTTACATATTGCGATGTAGATATGTGATAATCAGAAAAATCCTTCATTTTGTTCATAGATTTATGACTACAAATCATTGTATATTTACAGTACTTATATTGCTTCCTCGTGTTGGTTTAAAAAATAATGTCGAGATCAAATTTCGTCAACATTATCCTTACCCAAACGATAAAAACGAAAAAACATCTTCGCTGTGGTGTCGTTATTAACGAGTCTATAAATTCATATCACACGGTGATACTGCGTTGAACATTATTTTAATATCAATTCACTCTAATTTTGTGTAATAATAAACTGGTATTGCTATTTTTTTTCTTTTTTTTTCTTTTTTATAGTCCTAATTCTTTCTGACTATCCTTAACTATAACAGAAGCGAGTGTTTAAAATTAGATTACGTTATACGACATACCTGTTATATTAACAATAAACACACGGTTTGCTAATAAGATTCTATGCTTCTGATGCTTTGTTTCTCATTTTCATGAGATATCGTGTATCATAGAAAGGTTTCCTACAAAATTCTATGCTGTTCGATCGTTCAATCGACGTGTAACGCTTTAGAAGTAGATAGTATTTTACAGATTATGGATTAACGTGACTATTTGCAAAGAGAAAAAAGGAGCAGTATAATAATTCGCGAAATATGCACGTGTCAAAACCTATACTTATTAGCTTGTCATTAATTTTACTTTTTTTTAATAACAATTTTATATCACCATGTTAAATGTTATGTATGAAGTTTGTGCACAGCCCTCATTTGCGTTCTACAGACTCTTTATTGATGACCTTCTGTGCAACAAAGATAATCTACATTTATTGTATTTTTATTTTCATCGATTAAGGTAATATTTCTTTGCTAAAAATTTCGTTAAGGAAGATACCATGAACGTGATCCTTCCATATTCAGCAAATACTTTGAAGTACAGTACTAAATAGAACGGAAAGATACTCCGAATGGGGCAAACGAAGGACAGTGCACGATGACCTAAGACATCGTTTGTTTTACAAGCACACTCGGTAACATTCGACATATGCACAACTTGAGTAGAAAAAATATCTATAACAGATACATTATCTATCCTCCTTATACAAAACTATTATTACATTGTATTAATATATCAATAATTTTCGCCTTTCACCTCGATAAGGCGATTACTTCACAAGAATTCTTCGTTCTTGAAAAGATTTTTGTTCTTTTCCTTCTTTTTTCACTCAAATGTGAATAACACGAAATACAACCTGTGATCAGTTTTAATAAATGTTCACTCTGAATACGCAATAAAGTTTGCGCAGAACCGAAATGAATAATAATAAATTTTCTTCTTTTTTTTTTTACGGTTGGGGAATACTTGCAACGAAATACTCCGAGGTTCATTGGCATTTTTTTTGTTTATGCGAAATCCCAACATGGACATCTATTCCAATTGTACAATTAGAAATTAGATACTTCTTGTTAAGGTATTAGTCATGATTCTAGACACAAGATGCAAAAGTCAGCTAGCGTAAAACTAGCGTCCGTATCAAAGTGAATCATGTTAACGTTCGGCAGTGCATTCAGAAACGTAGAACGTATTAACCGTGATTTTTTGCTAAATGGCTTTTCATCAATTTGTGGAATTAAGTAGACATTGTTCAACGTTAGTAAGTATTCTTTGACAATTCGAGAATGTTTACAAAATCAAAATCGTATTTTATTCGTTTCTTCCATGCAAGAAACACATTATGAATGCACATGCGATTCACTTTCTGGCTCGGCCAAATTAATTCGCATAAAGACGGTCATATACCTCAGCCAGTATTTGTGAAACAAGTTTCACAATGTTCGAAATGTAATAATACATCAGTTTGAAAATGTCTTATAGGAATAATCATTATTCAATGTATAATACCATGGTCCATTAAAAAGATACTCTGGTATAAAAACGCAAGTTTCGATAAGCGGTGGCATAAGTGTGAAAAAGTCCGATTCTTTCAGGGCAGAAATTGACACTTTCTTTCTTCTTTTGTACAGTTACGGACATTTTCTAAATTCATACGAATATTCATTTCTCATATATTAGACGGACAACAATTCTAAAGACACGGGCGATACGAAGAATCAGAATTTATCTTTGGCATTCTAACTAAAGAACAAGTGTTTAAGTTGATACGATGACGTTGAAAAGTGACAATTTCTGTTCTGAAGCTGTTCAATAAAGGATAACGCAAAGTGCACGATGTTAATACGTCATGATGAAGACTGAAACGGTTGTGTTAGGCCTTGGCGTCAACTTCCATTGCCACTTCACCCACAGCTTTTTCAGCCTTCTTTTTCTTCTTCTTTGCAGACTTCGGATTTGCCGACGTATACAAGAGAGTCTGAAAACGAAACAAGTAATTAAACGAAATGAAGAAAAATCGATGCAATATTATTAAATCAAAATAATATTACAATCCGTACCTTTAATTCAGGATCATCAACAACGCAATCAGATTGGTAAATGTCAAGATCACAGGGAATTCCTGTAATTTTGTGTGGTCCATTGGGCATTAATAGGACTGTGAATTTGAATTGTGCGGCAAATTCACTGGGCTTTTCGTATAATACCTAGGCATAGAAATACGCGTAAATACAATACCCCATTTAGTGAATATCAGTGAAACATACAAGTATTGCAAATATAGGAACATACTTGGAATGGTTCAATCAACCTGTGATTTACACATTCCACAACTGCCATTTTTGCCTTCTTCTCGTCCTCGAAAGTACGTAAATTAAATGGCATAAGACCATGCTTATGGGTGACTTCAGAGTAAAACATGCGAGAAGTTTTTAATTTTAGCTGATATGTTTCCTCTGTTTTTTTAAATATAGTAACCCGAGTATCTTGCTCGCGCCCTAACCCTTCCCCAGTACTAATCAGTACATCCATGGCGTATACCTGTGCAAGAAGAATCGTACGTATATCTTATTAAATATTTATTTCTATCATTAGACTTATTTCTTATATGTTGTTGAATTACGTTAAATGTTTACCTCGTGCGTTTCAAGAGTGTACTTTTCATGTTCTTTTTTCTGTGCGTCATTCGGATTTTGTATTATAGTTTTTTCCCCATCTATTTTAAATTGTTTCAATTGATGACTCAACATTCCCTTGATTGGTTTACACTTGTAGGCATCGCAAATCTTTTCCACTGTTCCTGTTATTGTGTAAGTCTGCCAGATCGAAACAAAAATTGATAATAAAAGGATTATAAAAAGTTTGGTAGAAATATTAAAATGTGTCCAGAAATGTATAACCCACCTCTGTACCTGGCTTCAAAAGCCTAAGTGCAGCTTGCGACGCGTAATGAGCAGCTAACACTACATCAGCTTTCCTACCGGCAACTTTTTTTGTTGACGAAGAACCTATAACAATAGTGTGTGCTACAACTGCAATGAAGCCATCAATGTGTGCCCCAAGATCTCTATAAACAAATATAAAATGGTAATAAAATAAAAAAATCGGATAGTTAAAATAATAATTAAATAAGACATAGATTGCATTACACATCGAGAACTTACACTTTTACCATATCATCATCTTTAAGTAGAAGATCGGGTTCGCTTGCAATTGGCGAAAAGTGACAAATGCAATTATTCACCGATATGCATGTAGGGAATGCAATTCCCTTCTTCAGCTCCTTTTCCTTTTTAAAGACCTTACTGGTTTCCTCTAATAACAATTTATCTCCATATTCACAGATATCTCTTACTGATGCTCCAACAACACATTTATCTAAAACTTGCCTCAGTACTCCTGGAATATTAAAAAAAGACAACTTGTTATTTCTAACAGAGATATCTGGTGTTTCAATTACCCCGAAGATATTCAAATACATAATCATTAAAGAAGTATGATACATATAAAAGAAAAAAAATTCTTAAGTTTCATTCATCACTTAAACGAGAATCAAGGGTATTCGATAAAATAAAAATAAAAACTAATACCAAAACGGGTTGCTCATACGACATAAATATTCCCTGAATATTTGCCGAATAGTCTTTCTTTTTTCATTTCTTTTTTTTTTTTTTTTGCGGAAATGGAAACGCGCTTATATGAGAATAGAGCGGATTATGGTTCCTGACAAAAATATTACGTTGCGATAACAAACTGAAATGAACAGCGTGAAAGCCAGAGAGCAGAAAATTCGTAATTCTTCGCCAATGAATCATTTGGAAAGCATAAAGCGTTGAAAATATCGACTAGTTATTGAAATTTTAATAGTCTATGCTGGCTGTCCCACATGGTAAGGGGCCCGGCGATAGCGCGCCACATTCCATATGGCCAGGTGGAGAATATAAAATTAAGAGGCCCGTGTATGTGCGAGACAATTCACTTTTGCTTGCTGGGCTTCAGTAGAGAACGTTATGTCGTTTTCTTACGATTTACGATCTCGCCGGCCATTTTATACTTGGTGACAACCAAGTCTTCGGCGATGGTCTTCTCATTCTCTTCTTTGTCCGCCATGTCTTCAGCACACTATGTTACGATCACGTGACACAGAGCTTCGTTCCAGTCCTTCCTGTTAACAGTAGCGCTACGCACTGTCCCATCCTAACTGTGCGTTCCGAAATTTTCTATTAATGGCCTCTATTGGTTTCCTTTGATCGAGGAGGGCAGGAGAAGGAAAACGATATGATTAATAGTATCTTCGATTTTATAGATATGAATGGGTTTTTCTTTTGCAGGAACATGCAACGAATTTCGGGGAACGCTGTAAAATTTTCTGCTTTCTCATGTTTTATCAGCGAATTATTTTATTCTCTTTTTTTTCTTTGAACATTAACGACGTTAATGTGAAACAAAATTCGTAATATTCTGTACGATTTATTTAAATATTAATATTTAAACGACAAGTGTACGAGTTTTCTATTCCCTTTTACCCGGTGACATCATCGCGTCACTGCCAAATAATGTTGGCCGACATGCATCTTTCTGAAACGTGTTTCATGCCTTATGGATCCTGAGGTTGGTCGTGTGGTTCATCGGAACGCTGATTTGATTTGCATTGCTTTAAATTTGAGCCGTAACCATGTCTGCAGGTAATATTTCCTCTGGAATAAAATGATACAATTAATCATTCGTTTGTTCATGGATATATTCAACATCGGAAACGTAGATATTGTTACATTTTTACTATTTTTTTCGTGACATAACCAAACATTCCGCGAAACGCAGCATGCTTTCAATATTGTACGGCTGTGTATTAAATATGCCTGTGAATATTGTTCGTTCTAATTCGTTTATATCTCCGCCTAGCCAAAAAAGGAAAGAAGAAGAAGTGCAAAACCGTAGATTTAATGTCATTCCTGGCTGATGGGGGTACAACACCCACTGTGCCAGTAAAACCATTGAGTAACTGGATTGATGATATGGAAGAGGAACATGGTAAACGAATTTAATGCATTTTCTAATTTATCAATTTTTATTCGTCAAATTTTGAAATCTACAATATTATTTTCATACATAATATATACATACATGTACAATATATGTACAAGTATCAGTATAAACAATTTATGCGTAACAGTTTGCTTAGGTTACACCATTGTTATTAAAAAATCACAGAGTAATTGTATAAATAGATTTCATTGTTTATATCGTAAAATGCGTACAAAAATACATCAGCTTTTGCTATGATACAGGAGGATTTACATCAAGAAGCAGTAAAGAACCAGTGGTTTTACCCACCGCCCCAAGAGCTGCCCGTGGTCCTCGTGTAGCTGATGAAGATATTCCTACTAATCCACCTTATGTAGCATATCTATCTAATCTTCCCTATGAAGTAGACGAGTCGTATCTGATTGAATTTTTTGCAGATATGAAGGTTATTGTCCTAAAATACATAGTGTACAGATTGATGTGTTTATATTTTGTGTTGACACGAATTTTTTCTGCCCACAGGTTTCGAATATACGTTTGCCAAAAGAATCCAATAAACTTAAGGGATACGGATATGTAGAGTTTGAAGACAGACAAAGTTTAGTCGATGCTCTTTGTTTATCTAATACGGTAAGTTCGACCATATGTACCAAAATATGGGAGATTTAATTAACATCCGACGAAATATAATAATATAAAGCAATGCTGTATGACCATACGATTTGCATCCATAGCCCATGAAGACGAGAAGAGTACGAATCGATATTTCAAATACCGTCCATGAGGACCGTCGTGGAGGCCGTATGGGTCGCGACAATCGTAGAGATAATTACGATGATCCTGAACGTACATCGGGCGATTGGAGAAGTGGTCCACGTGATGAAACTCTGTCATCGGAAGGAGATTCATTTCGTAGTCGATACGACAATAGAGATCGAAGAGATGAGCGAGAAAGTATGCCTGCACTATACCTATGAACACTACAATGCTAAAAGAATTTGTTACGATTAATACTATTTATCGATCAGGTTCTGATTATGATAACAAGCCAGGTGCCTGGCGTGACAGTAGCGACAGAGGAAGACCAACATTTAGAGACAGAGGTGGCTTTAGAGATGATGACAGAGAGAGAGAATGGTCGCGCTATGACAAAGATAGTAGAGATCGGGAAGGTGGAGAGAGAGGAAGTAGTTTTGGACCGCGTCGTAATTATGCGGATTCCGATTGGGAGCGCGATGGTGCTCGTCGACAAGCAACAAGGCCTCCTATGGACTGTAAGCATCGTTGTTGATATAATAATTAATCAAATGTACTCCTTATTCAAGCAGAAAATGTTAAATGTTACAGCTGAACCGAGAACTAGGCCGAAATTGCAGTTGCAACCTCGAACAAAACCTATCGAGTCTCTTGTTGTAAAAGAAGAAGAAGAAGCTGAAATTCTTCCTGCTCCTGTCCCTGCCCCCTCTCATGCTCCTGCTCCTGCTGCACCTGCTCATGCTCCTGCCCTTTCTCCTGCTCTTTCTCCTACCCCCGCTCCTGCTCCTGCTTCAGCTCCTGCCCCTCCTCCAGCAAACGTATCATCGGCGAATATATTTGGTGCAGCAAAACCAGTAGACACCACTGCCAGGGAAAGAGAAATAGAAGAACGTCTGGCAAAATCGTACTCCGAATCAAAATCCAAAGAGGAAGGGTATAATAAACAAAAATATTCTTCGAATCTTAGAGGCTCACAAGACATGAGGTGTTTAATAATCTTTTTTTTTTGTATTGCTTTTAGAGATTCAGAGAAACGCAGTACCAAGGAAGGTGCCTGGGGTAAGCGTAATGGGGTAAGTTTATAATTTTGTAATTAATCATGTTTCACGATATGTCACTGTAATAATTGTTCCTAATAGGAGGGTCGCGAAGAAAAAGAAAGGGGTCGACCAACTTGGCGATCGGAGGACGACAGAAGCGGTCGGAATGAAAGATCGGCACCACGAAGTCAACCCGGTAAATTTTGTGCAGCTTATTTTTGAATAAACTAATTAAAGTGAGTAATTATATGATAAAATTCCTTTTTCTTGCGTAGATCAATATGGAGAATCTAAAGGGCAGCCTTCCACACGTGGAGGACGGCCATCGTCAAGAGGACCTCCACGATCAAGTGACACTCGTGGTGTAGAGAGGTAATACGTGTATCATTTTATTATTGTCGTTGCTTATTATCGTCACTGTTTGGTAAGTAAATATACACGTATGTTATTTCTAGGGAACGAAGAGATAGAGAAAAGGACGATGTCAGCAGGATGCCAAAGGCAAAGGATGAACAAACCCCTGTAAGTGGAAGAAGGGTTTACTAAATGACTTTGAATAATATTAATTACAGATCATTATTATTTTTGTTCCAGAACTTTGTAGCTTCTAACAAGTATTCCATGCTACCTGATGATGTGGATCCCGATAATATCGATGATTAGTTTTAATCATTATAAAATTACCAATTAAATTGTGCCACATGCATCATAAATTGGTCTATATATGCATATTATTAATTTGTTTTACCTCTATTAAATACTTATCGAATTGATTGAAGAAATCAAATACTAAGCTCTTGGTATTACTTTACAGGAATTATTGTTGATTTGTATTTAATCTATTTTATTACTCGTAATATAATTATCTATCTGCATATGTATTTGCTTTATATTTCGATATGAATGTTCAGCATCATTAAATCGATGTAATGATCCGGATGACTTTAACGTAACAAATTATTCAATTTTTTTTTTAATATTTAATTCTGAAGATAATTACATTTGTAAGACTTAGGAATTGGGACTTTATACGTCATACTTTATCCACTGTACAGTTATTGTACGATATGTAACTCATTTTCATGTAAAATAACAATACCAATTTAGGGGGAGAGCAATTAAAATAATAAGTGTAATGGGAGCCTAAGTGATGTATTATACTCTACTGCCTGGAATTCGGTATTTCGTGAAATCGTTGGCAATTAAAGCAAAAAATATGTTTGCAGATATAATTGAATATCAAAACATTCATTTTCCATATTAACACGAAAACACTAACAAAGATGCAAAAGCCATGACACGGCAGGAGATCGCTAATTTGATCAGTAATCGTATCATGACAGTATGAAGATGTTGAAACATAACTAATCAATCACAAATTTTGTTACAGTCATTTTATTACAATAATATATGCTTCTAAATAATTATGCTCGAAGCATATTTATATATTAAAAATTATGTATTTACAATCTCCTTTTTGAGGTATGTACATACTGATTTTATTTTTATTTACTGCTGAGTAGTTTGTGCTAATTGACGTAGTTGTTTCAATACGGTTTCTAAAAGTTTCTTCTTATCTCGCTCACTTTTCTTTAATACAGAAAATACTGTCTTTTTGTCGGATTCTTTTAACCTGCAAGTGTAAACAGAAAAAATGTAGATATCGATGCGATAACATAGTATTATTATATAAAATTGAAAAGGCATAGTACATACTTCTCTAACAAAAGTACAGCCATATTTGGAGTTACCAGATTGTATTTACTTGATTCATGGCCATAATCGTGAAAATACGTAGGCCAGTCCCAACTCATAAATAAGTCTAGTAATTGTCTTAATTGTGCAAAGTGTTGAAGCAATGTACCTTCCGGTAAACCGCCAACAGGTTCCGAGGCAGCAAATTCTGAAAGGTTCAAAGATTTTTTTCGCCTTCGAATAATTTGAAATTTTGTGAGGAAAATATTTTGTAACTGTGTATTGTATATCTTATTTAAAAATAAATGGAGGAAACACATACGTTCGCATTGGATGGTATCTAAATTGACTTGTTGGAGAGCACCCATAGAGATTTGTTTCACGTCTTCGCTAATTAATATTCCTAATATAGATTTAGCTATATGAGAACAAGCAGATTTGCAAGCAACTTGCGCAACCTCATCCTGAAATAAAAAGATTTGTATTATTTAGTTATTCTAACCAGGCTCGGCACTAGGAAAATTTCTTAATATAAGAGAAATGTATACCGGTAAGTTAGTAAAGCACGTAAAAGTGCTGTGCAAGAAAGCTATGAGATCGGTAATAAAACCAGATGCGTGCCCCTGCGGTTCTGCCAAATTCCACTCATAATTTTCCAATTCCAAAAATTCGTCAAGCTTGTTTTTCAATTTTTCGCAGATTTGTTTTTCCGCGTCGTCTCTTGCGACTGTAAACATAGCTGATTCAACACCCATGCTACTCAATTGTCCTTCATGCGGTGTCCTGTTGAATTATTACACAATGTTACGATGATTTAAATATTCATTGCTTAATGATAACTCACCCTGTAATATTCGATACAAATTCTTCCAAATACTTCGTTGACTTTTCGAGGTAGCCAGTATTTATTATAATTTGTACGACTTGTAAAAGTGCTAATGACGGCTTCCGAAATAATGACGATAAACATCCACTAAATGTTCTCGTCAATAATAAATTCGTCGATTTGCAAATCATTTCATCGATCTCTGTTTGAGTAAAATTTAGATCTTCCGAAAATTTCAAACAGGCGTAAATAAATTCTTTGACTTGTTGGTAAACTTTTGGCACCATAACAGAAAATGGAAATTTTTTAGGAAATTCTGCTTTCTGTAACTCTTCATCGTGATAAGGAAATAAATCCAGAATATTGTTGTATTCTTCTTGCGCTGTGACCTGCAAAATGTAACAATGGCCACGATGTAAAAATCATTAAAATGAGCGCAATACAAAAGTATACCTGAATTGGCAAAAAGCTATCTTCGTCTAGGATATCTCTAAACACCTGTACCCAGTGTTGCATCAGGACTTCGTTGTAATGTACTCGAATTTCTTGCAACAAATCCCAAAGTTGCTCTACAGAATAGCCATAGTTCTGTTAAAAAAAATCAATAAGAAAAACCATGTCACACGGTAATAAATTTCTGGGTACATTTAACTACTTACGCTTAATGTTGTGTTGAACAACATTATAAGATTTTTAATTTTTAGGATAAGCATTGCATCAGTACAGTATGCCTAAAAGAAACTTGATTTTTATATTTCATTTATTGCGTACAGTACTCGTGCATAATTTTGTCGATACTCACGGAATGAGTGCGTAATGCATTCACAATTATAAATAGTGCCATTTGCCATAATTCATCTAAATAAGCACGCGTAGCTAGACCATTGCCAGTGTTTAAAATATGATCTTCCACTACGAAAAACCCAACAATACCTTGCAGGTATGTTTGGTATCCACTTATGCTCTCGTGCTAAAGAATATAAAGGGGCCAGTTAATTGAAAATATAAAAATGGTATCGTAGCGATATTTACGAAGATTTACCATGTTAATAGGCGATTGTAAGACTAATCTAGCTTGCTGTTTTCTTTGTTGTCTATAGTATGCTTTAAATGTTTCTCCTTCTCGAAGTACGGTGTAAATATGCATACAACGATAAACCGGGCTAAAATCCATTAAGTCTTGGGCACTTAGTTCTTCTTCAGCTTCGTTTGACATAGAATTTGTTGTATGAGACCTTCTCTTCTTTCTGCCAGTAATCTCAGCTTCGATAGATAACTGTTCCTGTGTCTAACGTAGAAACAACTTAATTGCACTACATGTAAAGAAAATTGATTATTCAAGTTTATAAACATCACCTACATGCCTCATCGCAACGTCGCCAATTTTTGGCGAGTATTTCCTAATATTTTCTAAAAAGTCTCTTAAATCAGACATAGAAGCATCCTTTATATTTTCCCGTAGTCTAAAATCATTGTAATTTATCAGTCACTCAATGCACCCTTAATATGTACCGTGCAAATTACACTTTACTACATTCCGCTGTAAACATAAGTACTTCGTTTATTCACAACATTACTCACTGTGGAATTTGCTGTGTAATTTGTGAGGAAAACCTGTAATTTGTTACTTTTGGTAAATCATGATGTTCCAGCTGTTCCAAAGTCTTTAATGCCGGATAATAACGTTTATCTTTCAGTTGTTTCTGTAATTTTGCATACGCTGCCAAAACAGGAAGACACATAGTAAGACTGTCTACTGCAGCAGCCATATTACTCTCCACTTTGCGCGCTTTAACAAGCTCCTCTCCTTTTTCTATTACTTTGCTCGCAGTAGCAGTAATACGTTTATCAAGCTCCAATATGTCAGCCTGGGAATACAATTATATTTCATTACAAACAATACACCTTCGCTAACAGATCCACACGAAAATATTAACTAACATTAAGTTGCTGCGCTTGAGAACGAACTTGAAGAAGTTCCCTGATCGAATCGATAAAACCTTGATAATGGTGATTGCACATTCTTTCGATGTCTTTGTCGTGCGCTTTGATACGCTCGTCAAGTTTATCCATAAATTTCTGATGTTCTTGGCCATCGTAGATTGCTCTAAAAAGAAATACAAAATATAATAATGTTCACATGGCTCTTTAATCTGTGGCATTCGACTGTTTCCTTCCGTATAAAATGATTAACAGTGGCAATACCTGAAAACAAGCCCTATACTATTTGTATCGGTGGATTCTATTTCATACAACAAGTATTCATGTTTCGGTACCATGGTTGATAGTAGATTGTCAACTTGGTTAGTTGACAACCTTGACATAATACAACCCTAATTAAATTTTTGTCTTATTCTATTACAGGGGTGGCTACCCCCGTGTTCCACCCTTCTAGTGCGCATATGCACGGTAAATGTTGCATCTGCGTGAAAGGGTTGTTTTTCAGGGAGAGAGCGCGTCTTTCAACGAAATTGACGGCAAATCGGAAGCATTTTATAATAATCACGTACCTAAATGTCGGGCCCAAGTAATCGTCTATACCCTCTATTTCTTGAATAAGAATATCGTATCGTTGCATTTTATTTGATAAATCGAGGCGGTAACTCGAATAAGAAAATGTAAAGAATTTTTACAAATATATTATTTGTCAGGCGCCCTTATACACGAAAGGTCAGGTAATTTCCATTTGCTGTGCAACAAAAAATCATCTTAATGCACGAAAAGTCAATGCAATGGCTTAATTATAACATTTCCGTCATTAAAACCAACGTTATCCAAGTGACATTGTTCCTGTCGTTTAAACTGCCATCTTTGTAAAACTTCATTGCACTACCATATTTTATATATCGTGCATCTTCGTCGCTAAAACGCAATCGATGAACAATCGGATTTAACGGTATGAAATATTTGCATTTCGTTACAGAATATAAATCTTTGCAAAGCCTTATTTAAATTATCCATTCATTGAAACATCAATCTAGTGCTCATATTTAATTGTGTATATATTGCATACATTTTACTGATAATCGAAGGAGTGTGTATTATGGAATTCTTTTTGTTGAAACGATTCATAATTGTTTAACCAACGAAGTGGTGTATTAAGTCAACAGTTAGTCGTGGAGAATTATTAATGATATATACATTACTATAAAACGTAGCATTTATTTTGGAGTCGCGATCTTTTAAAGATTTCTCAAGTTTGTTAGAATTAACGGCAAGTTAGTTTTATCTGTTATATAAATTCGTATTCTCAGTAGGATTATTCGTTTGGGGGGTAAAAAAAATACGTGTACGGTTTGCATGAATAAAATTTATTCTCTTTGAGTAAAATATTATGTGCGAAAGATTTCTCCTATTCGAATGTATATAGAAGTTGTTTAGTCTGTTCAGAAATAGTTACACGATTCATCGAGGAACATTTTAACCAAGGGACATCTAGTCTTCGTGCAGTAGGAACATTTCGTTCGAGCAGACCGTACGTGCATTTGGCGTCTGGGTTGGAGACGCCAAGGCATCGGATGCAGTTTCTGTGCACTGTGAACCCCGGTTGATTCTCGCCTATTGATTGTATCATAGTAACAGCGTACTGGATATCCTTTTTCTACACAATTTTTCGAGAGATTCAACCAAGAAACGCAAGTTACAGGGAAGATTATAATACAAGTAAGTACGATTTCGTGAAATTAATAACTGTTTTTGGAAGTGATCGTGGCGCGCATAGCATTTGATATGCTGCACCGAGATGTGTGTTCAGAATTTCTAACGATTCCATTGCGAAAATCTTTTATCTTGATATAATTGTAATTGCTAGTTCTACAAATTATACTTCGAATAACATCGATTAAAACATTGGATAATATCGAAACACCACACTTACGTATTACTTTTTTTTTGTACACGTTCTATATTACTCATATTAAAGAATTTTCAACAAATGTGTAAAAAGCGTTTTGTGCACCTCTGAATTTTTAGGTAGAAAAATGACACCTGAAGGGTATACACGCGTTTATGTCGGCGGATTAAACGAAAGTATTAAAAAGGAAGACCTCCAGACAGAATTCGAAAAGTATGGCAAGCTAAACAAAGTGTGGGTTGCGTTCAACCCGCCAGGTTTTGCATTTATTGAATTTTTAAACATGAACGAAGCAGAGCTTGCTTGCAGCAGTATGAACGGCACAGAGATAATGGGTGCCAAGTTGAGGGTAGAAATTTCACGGGGTAGGGGTCGCGGTGGAGGCAGAGGTGGTATGGGAGGATTCCGAGGAAGTCGAGGCGGCTCTGCTAGGGGCTACGGATCCGCTGCCTCCATTGCGTTCAATTACAGAGGAAATAATATGTATACAGATTATGGAGGTTATTATGCAGGCAAGGGTGGTGGAAGTAGAGGTAGAGACTACTACGGAGAAGATTATATGACCAATCGTACCGGTGGGTATGTTACTCGAGACGGATATACACAAGATGTCTATAATAGCGGAGATCCCAACGCTGATTATTATACCAACAAAGGCACTGGCACATCAAGGTATCGAAGTCGTTCCCCAGCTGGTCGTGGAAGGTACTACTAATACCCAGTCATTGTAAAATGATTTTAAGCTACATATTACAGTTGCACGAGTTTAATGAAATTAATTAGGTGGACGAATTGTTCAAAGATATACAGGGACAATTGATACATTCGTATAGTTAGTGAACGACGAATGTCTAATCATGTTTTAAACACTAAAGAATATTTAGCCCAGATGTAACATATATATATGTATATATGTGTACATCGTTAGGGTGCCCAATGTTATTGGGAGATAAAAAGCAAATTATATAGATCAATTTTTGATCAGTAAATAACAGATTTAAGTTGCAACTTAAGAAGAGAAGAATAAAATAGATTCGCATATAAATCTGGAACAAAAAATTGTTTGCATGATACTTAAAACAATTGGCACTGAATAAATTTATTGCATGAGCAGATATATTGTTCAATTAAGAGTCAGGCTCTCAGCTAATGGGAGTTACCTGCCAGATGAAGGCAAAAATTGTATGACAATCTATTTTGCACTTCCATGTTCACAGTCATCGTCATCTTCGTGAATGCACATAAAAGATCTACACTGCATTGCCAATCTGAACTGCGGGCCAATCAGCCGCCCACCCTGATGACTACATTTCTATCCAATCTACGCAGCGACCTGTATATAGACAAGAACTACCATTGCAGATCAAGTTGTGCAATACCATTTGTATAGTATACTTTAGTTCTACAATTTGTAATCGTTTTCAGAAACATTACTCATTACTCATAAACAAAAGCGTTATTGCAAACTTTATATAACATGAAAATGAATCGTGAACGGAATTTGAATCGCACTATACGATCGTAGTCTGAAGTATTTATGTACGCAACTTCTATCTTATTTAAATCTGGGGTATTACATGTATTTTATACTTTTTTTTATAAGTTTTTTTACGTATATATTTTTTTTGTGTACTTTTTTAAGTTTCTTGCTATAGAGAAACTAGAAAAAGATATAACTGAAAGAACTTTAACATAAATTATAAAAAATAAGATTTTTCGTAATTAATTTTTCCGCTTTTTTTCTTGTTTTTTTTTAATTAACATTCAATATCAATTCTCTATAATTTTATATCATCCATTATAGACGTATATATTATTTAATGAATAGTCATACTATTATTTAAAAGTCGACAAAAAAAAACAAGGGAAATGCCAATTTTAGCCAAATGCACACTACTGCTCGTATATATTGGACTGTGCAACTTTGCCTTAAGAATTTTTATATGTCATGCAAAAATCGAGGTTTAAAAAGCTGCAAAATTGATTCATTACACATCATTTAAATCATCATGGCCTTGAAGTATATGTGCAGAAATAGTATTGCATTTGGAAACTTTGGAGTATTTATTTCTGTGGATACTCAAGTGAAAAGTAAGGAAAACTATGGTAATAATGTGTTGCCATTGCTGTAAATGATATGGAATTGGATATCTATTAAATGATTTGCTCTCACTACTCTCTGCCACCCTGCCTGCCCGCCTGCCTGCCTACTTTCTTAGAATTTTCAACTTCTAGTGATTCCTCGTTCGAATTGTCAGAAAATAATTGTTTCGCAATGATTACGATAGTTTATTAATTGTATTCGTATTTTCATGGATACACGAAAAATGTTTAATTCAGTATCTTTACGCCTATTTAGTCATGTTTGAGAATAGGTGGAACAGTACCGTAAGTATTACAGTACAAGTGCAAAGCTAAAAGGTAAAGGTTGCAAATGACAAGCAGTATAACATTAACAGTATAATTAAATATTATTTCGTTGAAAATTCCTATGATCTTCCTCTTAAACTAATTGCACTGTTAATATTAATAACAACGATTCGTTATAAGAATTAATAAATGCACGAGATTTATTCCTTATATATACACATTTAAAACTTAACATTATTTAATAGAAGCTAACAAATTGGACCTCCGTTCAGTGTTTTGAAATAGCGCTCTGATTAATTGTTTCACTTGAGACGCTGTAAATTCTCGTGCTAGTGGCCCTTTTCCACTGCCCCATCTAACTTCAATTTCTTTCAACGACGCACCTAATATTTCAATCAACTCCAAAAATTTCTCCCATTTCTTAACGTGTTGATGGATCTTCTGAGGATCCTGGAAGCACATCAAACTTTAGATGAACTTGTAAACGGGACAAATTCTTTAATGAATGATCATTAATTGTAATGTCTTAGATATATAAATCGACTTTTAATAAAACTTCAAAGATACGTTAGTTTGTTGTAAATATCCGACATTAACTTACTGGAAGTGTTTGCGGTGCACGTTTAACTATCATGCTAAATAATGTTACCAATTCGGTTGCAACATCAGCGGGAATGTCTTCAACAGATATCACTCTGATTATTAAGTCTTCGACCATGGAATTCATAATACAGCCTAAAATTTCATTTCGATTGCATTTAATTAGGTATCGACAAATAATAATGCACGTACAAAGAATATGAAACGCACCTACAGCTCGGCAATAAATATTTACAGGTAATACATCTATCCAAACTGTTTTCAGCAATTCCATTTGCCTAATGCACTGTCTCATTGCACGTTCAGTGCTCGGATGCAATTCTGGAGTTTGGCCCAATGCCGACAAACCTTATTTCGAAGCAAACAAAATTTTATGTATATTTTTTGTACTATTTCTACTACCTTGGAAAGACGTACACCAAATAACTAACCAGATTCTTTAAGAATGTCAAAAATAATATTTCGTTGATACTTCATATGCTCCAAGAAACACGTTGAACCAACGTCTCGTAATACTAATACTTGATCAGCAAATGTTAAATTAAGTTTCCTCAAGGATTCAGGTAGCTTATCCCTATACTCGTATCCCAATGTAAGAAGATGATGCGCAAGGTACATACAATTATTATGAAATACAGCTAAATAAATAAATATAAATCATTAATATTAAAGAAATGGAAGTATCAATCTCAGTTATTTGTTTTGCTAGGATACGACCGATTTCTTACCAACTTGTTGCGGTATAGTTTCCAAAAATTTCCTGTGGTGCTCGGGTACCAATCCAGCGTACATTTCAAAAACATTTCTACATGTATAAAACAATTGTACTGCACAAGAGTCCGAGCTACTACATGCTTCGTCCAAGATGTTTCTCGCGAGATCTAATGTTTCTCTCGCATTCTTACTGGAATTGGTAAAATTATAAATTTGGTTTTTCTTTTCGAAAATTAAGTAGAATTTAATTTCAGCAACGTGTAGCAATACCTTATCTGGCATTTAGGAAGTTGAAACGTGTTCTCGCTTATTTTTCGATCTATCTTTAGTTCATTAAAATCGTATGTTCCTTCCTGAAATTCAAGCGGCTCCTAAAACATTAAGATAATATCCGTCAGCCCACCCATATACCGTTGCAATGCAATATTTTAAAACACAATAACCTGTGGCTCATATACAATGCAGTCGTGTAAATCTTTTTTCATTATTGTCCTCGCCCTTACTAACAAATCCTGACAAATCTTTTTAATAAAAACTTTATCGATATTTTTCGTGTACTCCGATAGAAAGAGCTGATCGTTCGCGATGAATCCTGTAACATTAATACATTAACTATTACAATGGTAATCGTAGAAATAATTAAGTATATCTATACAACAGTCTTTACCGATTTTGACCAAGAAATATTGAAAATCATTAATCGCCTGAACGATCGGTGTGAAATTCTTTAAATCAGCAGTCGAAGTCGGCGTAATTCGCGAAATGCAGTCGGTCGTCAATGAAGTTGATAATCGTTCCAGTAAATAGGGCTGTGTTGCTTTTAGAAACGTTTCGTCATCGTATATTGTGAAATTGAAATGCTGATGAAGGAATTTGAATAGCAATTCCAAATTGTAGAGCACACTCTTGTAGCCGTGCGACTTCCCTTTGGTCAATATTACAACTGTGAAAATCTTTTCATCGACAACATAGACAGAACAATCGTCGTTAATGATGGGACTAATTATACTGTTCATAAGCGTTGTTGAGAATTTGTGCAGGTGAGTCGAGAGATTATCGATGTAATGCAAACTCTGAATTAAATTTTGCATATCGTCGAATTCATTTTTCACGCTCAGCGTGATGGTTTTGGCATCTTTAGCTTCGACCCCAGTCCAACAAATTCGTTCGTGTAACAACAAGGATGTGTCGGATAGGAAAGTGGTATAAAGGCTCAAATATTCTTCCTCGATTGCTGTATAAATATCCAGATCACGCAAATCAGTTTGGGAATTGTACAAAATGGTTTGCATTCGGCATAATATTTTAGCCACATCTACGTATTGTCTCTCCTCTTGGTAATTTTTTATGGACTTCATGCATTCGTGGAGGGTTAAGAGCTGATTTGAAAGTTGTAGCATCATGTTTGATTCTTTTAGAGCTTGAGATAGAGTTTTTAATTCCTTCGTGGAACCGGACAATTCGATTTTGACCTGGAATAAATAAATTGTAATAACTCAATTATGTTCTGGATAAAAATATTTTTATCACAAAGTTTTAGAGCATACCTGATTGTCTATTCTCTTTTGTAACACGTTCATTTCTTCCAGTAATTTTTCTCCCTTCGATACCAAGTGTTGATCCCTCGTGAGTTTCGATGTAAATTCAACATAATTATCATCCATAAAATCTTTTACATCGTATTTTAATTTCGTTATTTCTTTCTGTATTTCGGCTATTTTTTCGTGCAAATTAACCTTCTCCAATTTTCCTGTTTCAAATTAATAAGTAGTCAATTTGCGAATCCATTAAAGCAGTTTTTTATTTACACAATATCAATAAAATAAAAATCGGAATACTTAAAAGTGTGATTTGCTTGCAATATATAGTACCTAGTTTACATTTATTCGCGGTCTATTTTGTACATCGTTTGCAGGCATTAATTATGCATTTGTGCCTGTTAATTTGTATACATACCTGCTGTGATCAGTACGTCAGTTAAAAATGATGACATTTTCACCCAAATTTTTCTTATTTTTTGTGTAATTAGGAAGTAATTGATTATTTCACAATTACCTTAACCACTATACGTAATCATTTCATATTTATATATTGATATTTTTTTGAATAATTAATGGTAAAATAAAATAACCTTTAAATCACCGGTCTATACTGCACCACAGGCAGTGTACATATTTGCTGACAGGCCGCTACCTTTGTCAAAGCGACATTTGTCACTGTAAAGTGGCGCCACTGGCAGAACAGTATATTCTTTCTATTAGTTCGTTTCCTTCCCTTTATGTCAAATTTATTCCTGCTTGACTTTTTAATTCTTTTTCCTCTAAAGATCCTTTCATAATTTTCCTCTTCCCTGGAATGTACTTACTAATATATTTTTTGTGTGAACAAGCTTTATGGGGAAAGAAATGAAGATCAGTGACCTGCACTTCACATTGTGCATAAAAGCAAGAAAGAAGTTTGTAACTATTAGCGCAGAAGATTAATTTAGAACAATTGTGTAATTAATTGTTATGTATACCTGTTATATATTTTATTTTATATTCAATTCATATTCTTGTAATTGATGCAAGATTTAGTTGTACATTATATTGTAAACAGACATAACAGAATAGTTCCTAAGTATTAGCATGTAAATTTTACCTACAATGTTTCTGTAACTTGTATCTTTATTAATTAATTTCAATAAATGTTTAATGAAAGGAATTCTACGGCTCTTGTTATTTTCAATCCTTAACAATCCATGAAATACCTAATTCCCACTCCTTAAACAAGTACTACCGTGCAGGAACTTTAAATGCAAAGTTCACAAGCGGAGAGCTTGTCAAAATAGACCTCAACATTATTAAACCAGTCCAGTTAAAAAATAACCACAGGATGCCGAGAAAAACGCAATTGTGTACATATAACCTAACTTTAGGTACTGTCTAAGCTCACGTATTCTTCTCTTCCACTCCATCTTTCATACATTCTGTACGTTTACCAATTATCCTATTTTTTAGTCGCCATTTCTTATTTGTTTATTACATATTTATTATACTTCTTTCGGTTTCTTTTCGCACATTCATCGTACTTCCATTTTTCGATTATTCTTAATCCATAGAATTCATCCGCACCATTCGAACGTTTTTAAATTGTTATAAATGTACAATATAAAACAATACATATTAAAATACCACAGCTATTAACGCTACCACTATTTTAAAATCGATAGGCGCCATCAGGTAGACAGGTTTCCCGGAGACACTCACCTGTTTCACAACCTGCGTGACGTATTATAGCGCACCGTGTCACGTGACAACGCTTACCTTTCACGTTTGTAGGTATAGTAATAGTAGTAGTAGTAGTAACAATACTATAGTGTTTTATGGTAGGGACGGTAGTGAGCCTGCTGGACGAAGCGAGGTAAGGCGCGTTCATTGGAAAGACCACTGGAATATAACGAGTCGACAGGGAACCAGTCAAACCGCGCCCAACGTGACGCCAGGTGGCCATCGTGGTACAAAATTACGTCCTGCGATCTATACGTGTGTTTTTTCTTTACGAATATCCTATAGATCGGTGAAGACCGTTTGGTACCACCATCGAACTCTTTTTCCCAAAGCCTATACCTGTTCCGTTTCTCAGATTTATCGACAAAATCTAGCGTGGTACTGTTGGTATACAGGGTGGCAAGAAATAACGTGAATGTGGTAAACAGAATTTTTTCGTTGCGCGTCGACGTTGGAACGTGTAAAAATGAACGGCGTCTTCCGAATCGTGATTGGCAAAGGGTTCCGTAATGGGAGAGTAACGGCAGCGGTGCAACCGAGTCGCTACAGTCGAGCTGCGATCTCTCGCGCGTAAAGGAGTACGTATCTCTGCGAGAGAAAAGGTTAACGCTCGAATTTAAAAAACAGTGCATCTCCGCGTTTGCGTAGTTGGTGTTCCAGTGTTGTCCGTATGAGAGAGCCGATCCCGATCCGTGATTTATAGGGGCTCGTTGGGAATTTCATGGAAGTTTGTGATTCGAACGATTTTTTACCTTTCTTTGCGACGTATATAAATCAATCATGGTAATGGAAAGATTGTTTGGCCGCCCGAAGGATATATTAAAAATATGATCTATTTTTAGATACCGCTGCAAATTCTTTGCTACATCAGATCTTATGTACTCGAATAATTGGAGGCCACTGCACGCATACTGAGAGTGACATATTGGTAATAATCGTCGGCGCATCCGCGCAAATGATACGTTCAGTGAAAGTATAGATTCGATTACGCATTAGGGATCGAATCATCGCGTGACGCATCCCGGTAACGCGATAAAGAACGAATATTGTATTCGTGTTTGAACAGGAACCGTACTTCCCTGTATGTTACACATTTTTCGGTACAATTCTTTCCATTATCTCTATACAAATATCGCTATCAAATAAAGAGACCGGCGCGCATGTCGACCTATCGAAATGTCGCAACAAGTGTCAGCGAGGTGTAGTGAAGTTCCCGTACGAAATATTCCGGTCTACACGAAAGAAACTAACGTTACCACCATCACTGGATATTGTGATTGGTGATCCACGCAGAATTCTGCTTCATGAATGTGAATTCGATTGATAAGTACACAAAAAAAGCAAAGAAAATCGAAGCTTAAAGGTGGATGCAACAAAATGCGAGTTCTGTCGCTGTTTCTTCTTTTCGCTGTTCACGGACAGTCGGAAGAAGGTTTCGACCAATCATCTATATATTACACCGAGCCAACTTTCATCGATACCGGCAATAGTATTTCAAATGGAGGACTCACGGAATTGCACGGTGGTCGCATCGTCAGGGGCCAACGATTATTGGAACGATCGAAGAGCCCTTATCTGTTGCGGGAAGATTTGTTCGTGGAACGCGAGGGCGAGCTCGTGATAGAGCCAGGGGTAGAGATCCGGTTTGGTCCCATGATTGGAATCACAGTTCGTGGCATCATAACTGCGAAGGTAATACTTAAAAACAATGATGAAACTAACGCTATTTCTTGAGTAATATTGCAGGGAATATAACTGGTAAAGGGATACACTAACATTTACTAATTGAGCAACGTTCGCGTAAAAATTACCGATGGGGTAAATAACGAGACAATAAATGCAAGACACATCATTTGGATTAGCAAGTGATAACGATTAAAGAAGAAGGATTTAATTAATTGAAGGACAAAATGAAGTGTTCTTTTACGTAGACGTGTATACGTGTATGCAGACAGCTACATTTTTATTATTACGTTTTATTCAAAATAATTAACTAATTAATAAAAAGACGAATTAATAGCCAATCGATGGGACAATTTGTTTTAGATAGACCCGGATTGGAAAAATGATAGTTACGGAATCAATCGCGGTAGTTTTCTGTATGCGTGTATATTAGATACCGTTTCTGTATGAACATGTTATCATCCACGTTGAATGAACATGACTCATCTAGCCGTACGATTGTGCACGTGGTACTACGAACATGCCCAGAACTGACGGCCGGTAATAATTCAACTTCTCGGGAAATTTTACGATCGCGGTTTCAATTGTCTTTCGCCATTGCGCGCAAGAGCAAACGATTTTACGATTCTTGGTGCCGCGCTATTTAACGATTTTCCCCAGAAATGCAATATTTTATAACGGAACCTGAAAAGGAATCGAGTTCGTCCCCAGGAATCGACACGGTCGCAGCATTGATAATAAGCGATAAAGAGTTTTCACCCACATTGCACGACGCAGCGATGTTTACATATAAATTACAATTACTATAGAACGTTAACGAATAATTCACGGGCTTACTCAATTAATTAATGCCGGTGTTACGAAATCTGCCGCCGAGTTTTTCAACGCCGACTGTCTAAATCGCCAATGCGGAGTGAACAAAAAAGTATTATTGCCCACGCAGCCTTTCCGTAATAACTCTATAATGCAGGCCTTCCATTAACTTACAATACGAAAACGATGCAGCGATTGAAGAGCTGCAACAATTCGTACATTCTAAAATCGTGAATTACTCGTTCACCCAGACAATCAGATACAGTTACAGTTCCAAAGAATTCGATATCGTTTCAGAAGCTGTACCGGTTCTCTATTTAAAAGTACTTTGCCCCTGCCCTACGTGGACGCAATTTAATCCCGTAGAAAATTACGTACCGGCGGTAACCCTATACATATTCGCTTTAAATCTTTCCGGTACAATTAGAATCAGCCCGCCACTCAAATACCCTCAGCTTCGTTTCGCCTCTCGTTACGCGCTACTTATCGTTAGCCCCGCTTCGTTTCGAGCATGCTCCTTTTTAAACTCCCTTCCGGAAGAGCGGCGTTCGCTCGAAGAACGTTCCACGGATTTACGAACGACGAGGATTAATTAACGGGTCGAACGTTTTGCGTTCCGTGCGACGAGCCCGAAAGCAAAGCCAGCATGGCGAGATGCAATAGGCGAATTACAACGGTCGCCGCGAAGGTAAACATTTATCGTTGGCGCGGTGAAAAGAAAAGAAAAAAGAGAAGGGCCCGGGGATGAAGTCTCCGTTGCTCTTTGTCAAAGGACGCTGAATGACCGGAAATTCCAGAAACACGCGAGCCGGGCTGATTGTTACTTTATTCGCATCGCGTAGCGACAACGTACGATCTATGGCTGGCCGCTGGATGCGTTTCGATGTGTACAGCTAAACGCACTGCTGCACAGAGCGTGCACTGCTGTTATTCACGTTTCTACCAAGATGAAAGAATGCCTGTCTGAACGGGAGTGATTAATATTCAGTCGTATATTTCGTATTTCTTTGGGCGATTTATTTGCAGGGGCGAGGACGGGCAAGGATCGAGATTATCTATATGATTTTCACTGCGGGGGACTGCGTGAAAGAGAGAATTGCGAGGATTAGGTGTTTGGGCTAACGTTTTGTTGTTTTTTTTTTATATGGATCGGTTCTGTGCGAGACAGGTATGTCAGGCTTAAACGTCGAAGAAAACTAATCTACTCCTGTTATCGTTACAACCTTATCAGAGCGCGTTCCAAATCCGGAACTTAAACGGACTTATATTGATCGTTGATAGAGAACGAAGGGGTCTTTAAGTCCACCCTTGTTGCAATGCAATTCTAAATATCCTTCCCTCTAGCTTAGCGTCGCGCGTTGAAAATCGTTTTCCCTCGGTTCTCAACGATAATACCCCCGCCAAGCGATTATATCTGATAGGTATTTAAAGGCTCAAAGGTGGAATTGTTCGGTAACGATGCTAGAAGGTGGGACGGGTCTAAGCCGGGTTAGAGGAAAACGTGTGGAAGTAATCCATTTACTTGAGGGATTTCTAATCGCTGTCTTTCTGCGAAAGAAGGCTAGAAAGGAACACGACTAATGGCTCGATTAAAGAACGGGATACAAGGAGCGTGCAGAGTGTAAATGCCATGAATGAGTGAATCAGCTCCCATATTGCACCGCCTGAGCCTCGGGTCACGGATCAAACAGCGGTTCTTGGCCTGAACTGTTAACCTTCGACCCCGCTAATCCCCTTACGCTCGAGTTCATGCCAGACCTTCCCTCCACCTTCCGCGCGTGCACGAATCATTGCGACCATGTAGCTCCGTAATTAATTCTGGCGTGGACAAGTCTTTATTTACGGCCCCCGAAAGTCGCGAACGTTGCTCGACGAATGGAAAAGTTTACATCACGACTTGTGTGCCGTGTTTAAATTCAACAAAAAACATAGAGAAAAGAATCCACATAGTTCGGTCGATTTCTGTTTCAAGGGAGAATCGCAAGCGCCGATTTTGTTAACAGCGGCCGAGGAGAGGAGTCAAGTTCACCCGGTGGAAACGCCACCTTCGATACGGCTGGTCGACGGACCGACCACGTTCGAAGGGCGATTAGAGCTATTCCATCGAGGACAATGGCGAGCTGTTTGCACAAATTCGAGAAAGTAAGATCCTCCTCTTCCAGTGTTTGCAAACGCTTGATATATTCCTTTTTGTACGAACACGTCCAATGAGATAACGTTACGTTCACAGTTGGACCCGAGCCGATCTGGAAACAGCATGCAGACAGCTTGGCTTTCAAGGCGGAAGATGGTGGTCCTGGATCGACAGACAGTGGCCGGCTGAGCCGCGTTTGCTTTACGAGCAACCGGGTTGCAGGGGTACAGAGGCGACTCTGACGAGCTGCGAGAAATGGCCAGAGAGACAGCTCGGCGGCGGTGTTTGCGGTAAAATTTTCATTGAAACACCCTCCATGGAATAACACATTCTTTTCTTTTGGATGTAACGCAAACGTACGACTTCAGATTATCACCCTGATCTTGGGATATCGTGTTTGGCTCGCCACGACGGCGCCACGAAGGCGATCAAGCATTGGCGAGGCATACGGTTCGAGAATGCGTTGTACAATCGTCCGCTGGTCCAAGAAAATACGCTCTACATACGAAAGTCGAACTCCATTTTACAAAACGTTGTAATAGAGTAAGCATCTCTGTAAATGGAGGGCTCAGAGGCCGATAAGTGCATGTACAACTTTCCTGTACACGTTGTCCAGAAACTTCTTCGTTGTTAACACATTTACGTGAGCAATGGACGACGGTACTAACATTATCATTTCTTTACTAGCTATTTGTATAGCCCTTTAGTTATCTCGGTTTGAAGGCTAATGGACTTGCACTGATTGGCTTCTGAACCCACCATAACGTAGTCGAATTTTCTTCGAGAATCGTAACAACTGGTCAGATGTTGTTCCTCATTTCTTCTTTGGTAACATTGCGTTTGTTCAAAAGGCATGCGGGAACAGGCCGGGAATACAATGTTACCGCCGCGATCGATGTGGAAGGTGTTCCGCCACAAATGGAGACAATTTCGGTTCTTCACGCCGCCTTTACAGGTGTTAATGTCACCACACCGAATGCTCCCGTTGTAATTAACAATTGCACCATTCAGAACAACAGGGGTAATTTTTCATTCGATACATTTGTGCCTATTCTGCTCTATTTTGGTCTTTTTACGCATTTCTAATACATTGGTAACTTTGCAGGATATGGAATTTACGTGAACAGTTCATCCGGCATGGCACATATAAACGACTGTTCGGTATTAGATAACGGAGCTGATGGAATTAAATACGTTCATCACGACGAGCGACCCGATGACAAACTGGATCGCACAGAAGTGTTCGACCTATGTACGTTCCCAACCACTGCCAGCCAGACTTTCCCAGTTATCATATCCATGGAGCAGAGCAAATACGCCGCGAACATGAAACGTTGTCCACAAGTAGATAGCTGTTTTCTTTAAAATAATGTTACTAATGGATATGCAGATTGAAGTTGAATTTAACGTCTGACGAATTGCGATATTTTAGCACATTTTCACTAGACCGGGACACGTGTTGACCATGCACTTCTTACAAATGAAGACTGACAGAAACAACAGTGCAATGATCGAGGTGTACGATGGCATAGGCGAGGCAGAGAAATTGCTGGCCAGAGTGAGAGTAAAGAATGGCACGTTGCCGCAGAGCGTCGCGACCACTCGACACAATTTGTACGTGAAATTCATCGCCGAACCGCGCACGAGCACCATTGTTTTCGTGCGACTTTCTTCCGGATACAGTGAGTCCGTCAAGCATACCGTATTAAATTATTGATGAGGGAAACGAAAGAGGAGTTGTTGAAAAAAAAATTATTTAGTACTCGGTCTTTAGTAGCACCTCTGCGATCTTCCACTCTATATCTGTAGAATGTTACTTCTGGCAAATATTGAGAGTCTAGTGCAAACGTTTCACGCTTTGTTCCAGAGAAAACTTACGATCTAAACGTCACGGGCAGCGTGATAGCAGGGAACAATGGAAGAGGAATCGCGGTAGAGAAATTACGTTCAGCTCTGCATGTTCACGAAACATCGGTGTCTAATAATAAGCACGTAGCCGGTGTACACGTGTTGGGCGGTGTTGCAGACGTTAATATCACAGGCAGTCGAATATCCTTTAACACAGGAGACGGGGTGAATGTCACTGTTACCGGTGGAAATCGCAATGTGTCCCGAACAAGCATATCCTCTAACCAGGGATACGGTTTCGCAGTATGGTTGAACGACAGTTCGAACACCGAATATGTGTACTTCAATCAGACAACAGTAGTCGAATACTCGCAGATATTTCGAAACAAGGACATTGGCGTCTTAGTCAGTATCCATTTCGTTCTTTCCTTCATTTTACAGTTGCCCCATTACTCTTGCCTTTTGATACATAAATTATTGCGATACAGGTTGGCAATGCGACGGGAAATTCGTACGTGAACGTGACGGGCAGTTGGTTCAACAGCAGCGCTGAAACAGCGTTGCAAGTAGAGTCCAGTTGGAGACAGAACGAAGGATTGCTGAGATTACAGATTGGCCACAATTCCTTCGTACAGAATGCAAAGTTTGGTATTAAATTGAGCCCGGCCCTCAATTTGATCGGGACAATCGAGCACAATCACTTCAGGGAACAGTCCAGCGGTGGTATATTGATAAAGAATCCACTGTACGAGGAATTCAATATTCTTCCAGCGGACATTGTTGTCAGGCACAACGAATTTTATTATAATCGTGGCGCCTTCGTGGTTAGCGTCGGCCTTTCGCCGTACAGCGACGTGCAACGACTGCTCTTCACCAGAAACTTCTTGCGCGATAATCGTGTACGGGAATTGTTCGATAATGGCAACAATATGAAATCGAAATTGATACCGCGTTCGAGGGTCGCCGCTGTCGTCGTCGTTTCGTCCAGTAACGTGGAGGTCTTCCGGAATATCTTCCAAAATCCTGAATCGCCATACGAGATCGGTTCTCACTTGGAAGATCAGAGCAAAACGATTAATTGCACATACAACTGGCTCGGTTTCGCTGAAGAGAATAAAATATTCGAGAGGCTGTTCCACAGGTGTGCCCTTGATTTTTGTGCTTGTCTCGTGCAGTTTGTAACGCACAGTTTTTCTAAAATTCAATTCTTTTTTTTTAGGAAGGACCGATACAATCTTGCGAAGATCGAATATCTGCCATACTTGTTGCACAACAGTAATCCAGGTGCTAATACGATTATCTCGAATCCGACATTTGTTCCACGATTTCTCGCACCTGGGACGAATTTAATCGGTGGCGAGGTAGACGGTCTTGAGTTACTAAATTCCGGCGAGTATATCGTGGAACGTGATATCAATGTACGCCCTGGTGGAAAATTGATTCTTCATCCCGGAGTCACGTTACGTTTTCCACCGGCTGTTGGAATGATGGTCGCTGGCAGATTGGATGCCCGTGGAAAAAGGCCCAGCGACATCTTGTTCACGTTAAAAGAGGAGCTGCTTATGGACGCGGATAACGAGACAATCATGAACGAGGGGCTTGGCGAAATGAACGATATGGGCTCAGTACCGGTGAGGCTTCTCGGGGGGAAGACCAATCTCGAAGGAAGGCTGCAGGTAAAATAAAAAATGAAACGCAGCTAGAAGTTCGGGTTTGTAAAAATAAAATAAATTACCAACGTTTGACCAACAGGTGAAAGTAGGAGAAAAATGGGGAACCGTTTGCAATTACGGATGGACAATTCGAGACGCTGCCCTCGTGTGTCATCAATTGGGTCTCACTTTAGATCCCGATAATTGGCTAATGGAACGTTCACAAATTCCAAATGCGGGCATCAACGAAGACATCATCGTCGGCAATGTTAGATGCACCGAGGATGACAATGATGTATCGAAATGCCAGGCGGAAACAGAGCAGAACTTCGAGAAATCGTGCACTCACGAGAACGACGTGGGTGTTAGGTGTTCAGAAGCGGCGTGGGCGGGTCTTCGATTGGGGCCACTGGCTCTGAGAAGCGACCTCCAATTTGTTACAATAGAAAAAGCGGGGTTGCTTGATTACGCTACTAATTCGTTCAAGCCTGGTAATACTTTAAAGTACATTTAACCGGACAAATTGTCTGCATAAACAGATGCTATACGAGTTGCCTCGATTTATTGCAGCCTTGCAAATCGATTTTGCAAGACACTCTCTGGACAGTGTGAGAGTAATCGACAATTTGCAGGACGGCCTAGGAGTACTTTACTCGGACATATACTCCGTGGATGCAGTAAATACAGTAAGAAACAGCGACTTCTCGCAGAACGGCGGCAGCGGTATAAGTTTTAAGCAGCTGGGAATGGAAATCATGAATTCTCGAATGGAGAACAATAAAGTTGCCGGTATAAGGCACAATCCGGCTCTTTCTGCTGTGCAGCAAAGGGAGCTCGCGGGATGGTTCTTGCGTGCGTCAGACACAATCGATTCGTCTTACAATCCGGTGGTGATACCATATTATACGAGTAACATCGAGCTGGATAACGAAGAGACCAAGTATTTAATTACGGTCAAAGTTACTGGTGATCCCGTTCAACGTCGCACCGTCATCAAAGTAAGTCTGCAGTAGAAATTGCTGTTCCTTTTTTCATCTCAAATAATTGATTTAATCGTACGATTCTCGTAGTGCAAGCCAGGCTACGTTATCGGTATACAGCTCTTGAATCCCATCGAAAATCGCAGCACGGAACAAATCGTTATACACGATTCACAGTACGTGGACTCCGATCGAGATGTTTGGTACTTGAAACGAGATTTGGCTGTCTTCCCTGTGACGTCAAGTTCCTTTGCTGTGACTCTAGATTATGACAGTGGAGCACAGGCACTTGGTGGTGCTGTTATTGTTATTTCAGCCCTGCGAGCTCCGCTACAGGTATGAATGGAAATACCGATGATGTAATTATTAAATAAGGAAGCTATCACTAAACACCTCATTTGCAGGACGTAAAAAGTAGAATTGTGAGGGGGCCCATACCAACTTTACTGGTGACCAAGTCGAAGATCAAGAACAATAAAAAGGGTATACTTGCGTCGTTTTACAATCGATATCTCGACGAAATTGGTGATCATTTTCTACGAAAGGCAAACGAAACGATGCAGTTAATCGCCTGTGAAATATCACACAATCAAGAGGAGGCGATATACATTCATTCGCCACACTGGAACATTTATCAAACCTCCATGTCGGAAATTGCCATTCATATCAACGATAGTTTAATTACCGACAACGGCCAAGGGATATATCAGTTCAGTCGCGATGCCAGACACTCGAATAATTTGTTCCATTGGATAATGCAAGACAGTACTATCGAGAGGAACAGACGAGGCGGTTTCGAGGTGCTGTTACCCGATGTGTGGCAATATAACGAAAATTTCACGCACACGTTATACTTTGGTAACAACACATGGCGAAACAACGAACAGTTTGGCTTCATAGTAGACGGTCACTATGCCAGCTTGAATATCTCGCACAATCGATACGAAGGAAATCGTTGCAAAACTGGCTTGATATCCATCAGAGGAATGGAGAAGAAGATGCAAATTAATAACAACAACATCGAGAGTAATGCCGGCGTGTACATGGTGGAATTCAGGGCAGACAGTCAATCAGAAATTCTAGGGAACGTCGATGCTCGTTTCTACTACAACGAGATCAAGCGAAATAGTTACGACCTGGCCGAAATGGGACCACGTCGAACCGACGACGGTCCTAGCTATGTTGTTGGTTTCCACGGTATACAAAAGGTGCAAATAAATAAAAACCTATTCGGCGACAATTCGTTGGACTACGAATTATTGGCTGGTATCAGAACCGCCAAGATTAATAACGACGTTGATGTGACAGAGAATTGGTGGGGAACTGATAACGACACCGAAATAAGGTAACGAGTAATGCAATTTATAAAGTCACGAGTCAATTCTGCATTCCTTTGTTACAAAATCTTCTATACCGTTAATTATTTCCAGGCAAAGGATTTTCGACTTCGACGATTGGAACGATCACGCAGTGGCTAATTACAGACCCTTCTTGATCGGCGATATTTTTGACTCCTCTATATCTGCATCATGGCAGATTGGAAGAGAGATCGACTTGGACAACTTGGGTGGGCGCATAGTTGAGAATCTGTCTATCCACGCTAGAGACAAACCTTACGTCGTACGATCGGATATCACAATTATGCCGGAGGCCACTTTGCACATTTATCCGGGCGTTGTTATGGAATTCGCCCCAAACGTTGGAATACTTGTCCTGGGCACACTGAAGGCAGTGGGCTCTCCTGGACACGAGATCGTAATGAAGCCTAAGGAACGTGAAATCGTGAATGACTCTGCGAATGCGAAATTAAGAAAGAATGGAAACATCGTGTCTGTGTCAGAGGAGACTATTCGTCTCTGTAAAGATGGGCGATGCTCTTCCTTGTACAACGAAGGCAAGATTCCCCTTCATTCGTACGATCGCAGCATGTATAATGCCAGCATACTTATCGTGCTCTACTTTCACAGGATTTTTGGAATTCTTCAACAAGACAACCCTACAATGGATACCCCTGTGCGACGCAAGGTTCACAGAAAGAAATGCTCAAGTGGCATGCAGACAATTGGGTCACGACTCGCTCAACGTCTATGTATCCTATGGTCGCAGATACGAACTTCACCCTGGTTCTCTGATTCGTGTTTGGTCCTGGCCAGAACCGTTACAGGTACAAACGAAGCTCCAAATACCTCGAGCACTATTGTTTCAATGACCACAATCGTCATTCGATATTTATCAATTTTCCAGTGCACCGGAAAAGAGGGAACATTGGAGGACTGTCAAATCAGATTAAACGGCCAATTGTACGGCCACCGACACGACTGTTCCTGGGACAGCCAGTTTGTGTTTGTAAATTGTGGCAAAAGAAATCTCGACGATGCACACGATTATTGGGGTGGAATACGGATCGCCAACAGTGAATTCGAACATCATTTATACGAGCATCGTATTCATGACGTTGTCACGCATGAAACAGTGAGACGCGTTGAGTCGATTTTAAAGTACATCAACATCACCGGTGCCGGAATTCTGCATTTCGAAAAATCAGCAGCTGTGCAAACTATCATGAAATCGCCGACGATAATGCACGTTAATATAAGTCGCAGTGCTTATCACGGTATCAACGTGGTATCGCCCACTCACACGGTTGGTATCGAATTAAAAATTCCTTTGTCTAATTCATTCGATGTTTCGTCCTTTTTTTTACATCATGTCTCAATTTTTTTTTAGGTCGAATTGTTATTTAATGGTATCCATAATGTTCTTGGAAACGGCGTGAATATACTCTCAATAACGGGGGAAGGCCGTGAGGCGGACGAGAGTTCATTTACTCCAATTAAAGATCTCAGCATCCCTTATCATCTGTTCAGTATGATCGACATATGCGACACGACGAAGGAAATAACTTTGGAAGAACGAGTTATCGTTTACTACAAATACGACAATCATCCTGTGAATTGCGTGAAGATTTTCCGCAGCGCATTCAGGGCGAAACCTTTTGGATTTAGGTTTGCATCGTTTTCGGTGAAGGACAAATCCATTTGTAACGCGACGCCCGTACTAAAATCGATTGATACTTTTAGACTATTACAATTTAATTTGTTCAACTCGACTGGCAAACCTGGACGCGTCGACAGTATAACGTTGTACGACGGAGACGTTTACAATATCACTGCCAAAAGTATTGGCCACTTGGAAGCCAATAGTCTCGAGGAGAAAAAGTTGTTCAGGACTCAGGGGGCCAGCCTTAGCGTAAGACTGTTTGCCAATGGTGCAAGCAATGTGCATGGATTTATCGCAGAAGTTGTTACTTTGCCGATGTCTGCTATAGGATTCAGTAAGCAATACCATTACAGTATTAAAGTTGGGAGGCTAATGTTACATGTAAATACAGATTTTCTATATCTTCCTGACACTTTTAGATCGCGATGTGCAACACAATATTTCCCATTCTGTGATATCTAACTGCCGTGAAGGTGCAATTAAATACGCCAGTGCTGGCGAGGTGAACGCAATCATGACACTGGAGCGTAATCAATTCACGAATAATTGCGAGAAACTTTATGGTAATTTCACGACTTGCAAATCAGCCATATGGCTGGATGTTCAAAACACTCAATCTTTATATTTTAGAGTAAGTTGTCTTAATAGTTGCTGCGTATATTTTAATGCTTCCAAAGTAATTTGTCCCTTAATGAAATTGTTCGAAACATTTTAGAACAATGTAGTTCGTAAAAATCAAGGTGGCCTCTCGATTCGTGCCGATTCTAGAGGTTCGGCCACTTCTTTAGAAGGATGGATACACAATAATTTGTTTGCAGAAAATTATAACAAGCCTGCTCTGTACGTAAAAAGAAACGCACTCGCCATTTTTTCAATTCCGCTCGAATATAAAATTGACTGAAACATATTTTAGATACGTGGAGGGACGACAAAGCAGCCCGTACCAAGAAGTCACCATATTCAGAAACTATTTTACAAAGAACCACGCCCCTTATGATAATAATATTGTCTTGAAACAAGTAGTTAGCAATATGACTCTGAATTATCTACACGCGAATCTAGGTGCCCATCTATTGGAAATATCTGGCTTTGATGGAGTTCGTCTTCCCATCTATCAAAGTACATCCCACAATGGTTTCTATAAGTATGCACCTCTCAATTATCTAGCAGTCAATCGAGAAGAAAAAGTCGCCAATTAAACGAAAATCGAACGTTTCAGAAATTATGCAGTGGATCGCGATGGACGAAGTACAGTGGTTGCTGGAACACCTGGCCAACAATACGTGGACAACGTTTTCTTTAATCCAGACAACGATTACGAAATGCTTACCATAAACAGATCGCAGTAAATGTTAATTTAAAAACCGTTTAACAATGCTCAATGTACAAGGTGCTAATAACATCATTCATTTTAATTACATAGGCAATTAGAAATGTGGAGATCTCACATAGATGCACGACACAACTGGTGGGGATACAACGAGACATTAGCAGTTGCAGGAAGAATTAGAGACAGAGGGGACTCTCCAGAATTGTTGCAGGTCGATTATCAACCGTTCCACATGAGCAACCAGTCAGTCTTAAATGGAAAATGTCCACCAGGATGGGATCTGGTGGGCGACACGTGTTACATATACATTGGCGCTCCAATGGACTTTTATAGCGCTCGAGACTTCTGTCGGGTGAGTCATCGATCGTTGTATTATTTGTTCAATTTATGATCAAGTAAAATAAAATCGATGTCTCTGTCGTTAGTCCGTGAACGCGTCCATGCCGTTCATTATGGGAGATTATCTGGAGCTTTGGCAATTTTTGAGGAAGCAACAAATGCGTTACGATTATTCCGATCGTGCCTGGGTGCAGCAATTGGATCGAGTAGATCAGTGTACTACCTTCACGTATCAGACTATTGAGATCGATCACTGTGCTCAGCCAAGCCCCTTCATTTGCGAGATCGGTACGCATTTTGATGATCGTTCTAATCACAAGAAACTACCGCATAAGGACAAAAATGAAGTCAATATCCTTTTTTTTATATAGATCCTAAAGTCAATATTGATCCACTATCGTGGAGAAAGGATATTGTAGCAGTGGCTGTATTGGGTGCAGCGGGAATAGCCCTTGCGCTTTTAACAGCTGCAATTGCGCTTTGGGTTTCCAAGTCAAAGAGAAGGAATGTCGAAAGACTGGAAAGACGTAATTCAATCAGACAATCCTTGCATTCCTTGCGATCTGTCGGCTCCACCTCTGGATTCACTGAACTGGCTTATCGACGCAAACCTATTGCAGTAAATATTCTCAATATTCCCTATTGCCCTAATTATTCGAAATTCTTCATCGGTTCACCAATAATACTGAATACCATGGAATAACACCGCGAAAAATTCTCGTTCCAGACAAAACACTCGACGGACACCTTAAATTCCAAATCGTTGGACTACAAACGAATGCTCAACGGTGGTAGCATAGATTCAATGGACAAGTCGCAATTGAATTCGTCAATGGAGGACAATCAAAGCTACGACGTGTACGAGGCGCACAATCCACGATACTCGCCGAGCACCAGCGATTTCAAGAGCAGTGTACAAAAGTACGCCGCGCCTCACAGCGGAGACAACCCAGTGTTCGATTTAACGTATCGCAACGAAGGATTCAAGAATCACTCCACGTTCACATCGAGGGGGACCAACGACTGGCCTCTGGAGTCTACCAGAGAAACCATTGCTGACGAAACGCCAGCCGTTGACGCGACCACTGAAAGTTATCTCAATAACGCGTCCACTCTTCCACTGAATTCGAGTCTGGCATTAACCGACTCCATCAGTGAATTGAAACGTGATATCGAAGCATCGTCCTCGTACAGTCCAATGGACTATGACCCCAGACGCAGTTACGACAATGCAACGCTGACCCCGAGTCAGGCGTCAGAACCTGTGCCAGAGTATGCCGCAGATTTTAATCCCCCGATACCGCCTCATCCCTATCATTACCACGAGGACAGACCTAGAAGCGAAGCGCTGCTGGAAACGAATCTGGACACTGGAGAGGAGAAGCCTCTGCGCTCTAAGAGCGAGGCTTTGTTGGAAACTAATCTAGATGTATATTTGGCGAACGAACCCACGGAGTTGACGCAACTCTCGGCTGCAGCGAGAAGCAAGAGTCAGCCATTGGAGACGGCAATGTAAACTTGCCCGGAAAGGAATCATTCTATTCGTTAAACTGTGCAGTTCTTTTCGTCCTCATAAATGCAAATGGAAACTAACCGGCAGCTGGCGGAGAAAGGATATTTAATTGACTTTAATTTATTGTTCAGCCCACCGAATTTTATGTAACACTTACGCTACTGAACGTCAGCAAGCGAGGACTAATTGTAAGTGTAAAAGGTGGGGGATGAGATTCTGCACCGAATTTTTTAAGTCGATTGAAGTCGAGATCTCAATGTTCTAGGTCGTAGAGCGTTCCATCGATGTGGAATTTCAGTAACTAGGTTTGACAGAGCTTTCTTTTCTTACGTTTTTTACAAGATGTACTTGAGCACGATTCCAAGTTGTACCTAATTATATAGTATGTAGTTACGCGTATATTAATGTATTCAATTAGGGTAGAAAAATCATTTCTATGATGCATCGTGTACAGAGAGCGTACTATACAAGGATACGGACTGTCGGTTCGCAATTTGAGATATTTCCAAGAGTCATTTACATTTACGTCTACAAATAATTTGCATAATTCCCTTGTTTTTTTTACCACGATTAGGATGTAAAGATTTTAAAAATTGCGACGCAACGATGATTAATTGAAAAACGTGTCACAAATGCATGGTAATTACACTGCCAAACATGTTGAAGAGTATGCTATTGTTATATTAGACGTTATTATATTATAAGACGTACTCATGTGTTGACGTTGTGATAGATAACTCATCAGAGTATAAATTGCATTTTAGTCTCATTAACGTACATAACGGTTCCCATTGCGCGAACAATTTCTATTCATTAAGGAATCTATATATATATATATATATATTGACAATATTCGACTTAGCATGCGAATTATTTAAGATAATCGATATATTGTTAACCTTGCAGCAGGCGATCTCACCAAGCGCCTTCGTAAAAATATTATGAACATATGCATCGCAACAAATTATCCGTCCGTAAATATAAGTCTATTAGAATACATGACGTGTATTTATATGTATAAATACAGGAAACAAAGGGTGTCTTTCGATTATATCGACTTGAGGCATTACGTTCATATTTTTTGATATTGTTATTAATAAGAGAATTGTAGGGGAAAGCTGTAAGAATTCGAGGCGAACGGTAGCTCAACAAACAAAGGTGTTCTATATATGTAAATGTATTCTTCCAAAGAAGGAAAACATTGCGAAACGATATTTTTAAATTAAAAATCAATCGCCCGATTGAATAACGCAAAGTATTTTCGACGCATTGCCAGGGCACAATTGTGCGCTCATTCGAACGATCAAAATATATGTAATTTAATATTTGTACATTGATAACTATTTTGCGTCGAAACAAATAAAAACTATTAGTTTTAAATTCGAGGCAGATATACTTGTGTTGGAATGTCATTTATCACGCGGCAAATTGAATAAATAAAACCGAGCCGTCTTATTTCTATATTTGTTATAATTAAATAGATATTTTAAAGTGTGTGTACAATATATTACACGATATAATGAAGGGATTGACGAATAAATTATGGAAGACTATTTTAAAACAATATCGAATATATTAATATTAATATCGTTAATAACATTATTAAATATCGGGATCAGATTACTACTCGTCGTAGCCGTTTTCTTAAGACCGCAGAACCGATCAACCACGATAACGGAAATTCGTCCATATACTCACAGTAGACGAAAATTATTATCATTTATTATCTTTTCCTCTTTTCTTTGATCATAAAGCTTTCAGGTGCGCCGATACAACGAAGCACACGCAAAAACGAGAAAAAAAAAACGGCTCCACGTGCTGCGCGCCTTCTAGACGCGACTCTTTCTCATTTAAATATGCTGAATCTTATTATAAGATTATAGGCATAGAAATGTATGTATGTACAATTCTTTTATTAAGTTAACATGATAGGAGAGTCACGTCGAGATCGAACGATTAAAAACTTCCGTCTGCTATCATAGAATGACTCCAATAAATATTCAAAGATTGCTTAAATCGTTTGCTCTATAATTTTCGTTTCATACGAGACAATTGGAAACATAAATGGAAACTATTATTTTTTGCGAAATCGACGCGGAACATGCATGCCCGCGAACAGGCGAACATCTTTCAATAGGAACTATCCGTACAGGATGTGCAACCAGAAATTCTATTTAATAAACCGGATGTTCGCGGTAACATATCTTTATTCTAAAGAAGGAACTAACCGTTGATCGAAATTTCGTTTGAATCCATCACAATAATAGAATTGTCCACTAAAGAAAAGCAAATTACTCGGAGCAATACCATTTAAATAATCGATGCTGAAGCCCGCTTCCGGAAACATCGATATATCGAAACATCGATATACATCGTTCGATATAATTAACTTACGATTAGTAGAGATAACAAGGTTAATGTATCATCTCACATTTCGCAGTAGAGGAAGCTCGTTCTTTCGATGTCCTATTATTCATGTTACAGCCAAAAAGAAGTAAACGGGGAAATTATTGCACCAATATCATGCGACATTACGGTAACGAGAAACAAGTACCAACGAATGCAATTTTGTTCGTGGTGCTCGTTAACATGTAGCACTGTTTGTATCTCTTAAACTCGTAACTTAAATCCTTAAACACTTAACACGACCGGGCTCGTTGATTAACGAACCGTCAAACATTAATTCGGAGCACTCGTATCTATCGAATCACCTTGTGATTTTTCATTGCACTTTTCACCGCGACTAACGTCGCTGAACAAAATACAACAAATAGTAACAGTTTTGGCGCGTACGTTCGATCAGACAACTTCAGGTACCTTTGAATCGAGAGTTCCGGATATGATGTCGACATCTCGATAATCTCGACATTATCGATCTATGTATTTGAATATTAATCTGTATCTCCCATCTTCGATCTTAATTTTGTTTCCAACTAGTATATACTTGCACTTATTGTAAAGTATATTATTATTGATAGCTCGATATACGTATTAAATAGTTGAACGTCTTTCCTATAAGTTGAAACGCACGGTGGTGTGTTTTTTTTGGCAATGATAAGTATACGACGATTATCTACATATCGAAAGCTCATTTGAAAATCCAGTTGCTGTAATATTTACTATAAGTATATAATATATATAGCTTTTATATTATGTATATAATTAATAAAATATCTTTTCGAATATTTAATTTCTGTAGAAAAAATGACCCTGGCTTTTCGAACGTCACTTGTTATATCTAAAATTTGCACCATTGTAGACGAGCGCTGCTTGCAGGAACAAGAACAGAGTGGGACACTTTCGAAAATAGGGAAACGTGTCCTCAACTCAATTGTTTTAATTCAAAAAATATATATATGTATATAAAAATAATCCCCCTCCGCCATGAACAGAAGCTAATACATCTTCATCTTTGCTTCACAATCCGCATACTTAGATTTAGTTACAAAGTACGACTCTTTTGTTTTTCAAGGAATAGCCTTTGTAAGGTATAATTAAAGAGACTAAAAATTAACTACGACAAGTGATAATCAATTGCAACGGAGGAGGGGGATATAGAGACTAAAAGAGTACTGTTTGACTGGGGAGAAATAAGGCTGAAAAATTATGTAAACTAATTACATGATTGAGCGATCAGTTAATCTCAGGCGTCTGTACTCTTAACCTGATGGTTTACCAATCGTAAACGACTACATGTTCTATTAATATACACAATCGCGTGGTCGCCACTGTGAAAGAACCATAATTAGATGTATGTATGCCACTACATACCGAAAGAAGTTGATCATAAGTACGAATTGATGTTAAGAATTGGCTCAAGGCAGTGACAATTTTATAATGGAAGTCTTTCAACAAAAACATTTGCGGCCTTCCATAAATTCTACAACGATCCAGACAAGTCGATCATCCGGGGGCTAGCATGGAACTACACTTTGGAGTCGAATAACTTAACTCGATAATAATAAAACTTGTAACGTTCAGCGTATTATCACGACAACGTATCTCGTTCGTTTAACGATGAGCGGTACAATTAAATTTCATATTAAAACTTTCAATTAAATTAAGTAAAATTCTAAAAACTAGAAGCGCCGCCGCGCTATTAATTTGCTTCCTTTCCTTCTCTTTTTGTCTTTTTCTTTAATTATCTTTTACTAGTTTCGACAACAGCCATCTACCATGCTAAGTAAGGAAAGAGCGAAACATGGTGAACGCGCGTTCAATGTCACAGAGCTACAGCTCGGTACTCGGACCTCGTTCTTGCGAAACAGCAATTTAACACAAATTAAATGCTACCTTGAACTCCAAACGCGGGCCTTGCGTAGTGAAATGATTATTCTTTCAATGGGCCTACTTAAAACCCGTCCACGTCAGGCTATCCGTCTGGTCGCAAATCATTGTCCCCGGGAGTGCAACGTCCCGATGCTCGTTTTTGGAGCATCGAATAGGATGAAGAACAAAGCGAAACGATGTCTAAAACGGGTCACAGAGCAGAGACCCAAGAAAAACGAGGAATCAGGGCAATAGAAAACGTGCTGTGCGCGTTTCACTCGCGAAGAACGGAAAAGCAAAACGACGAGATAGAAACGACGCCACCGTGCTATGCTACGACGACTTGCATCTGTCTCTAGACTAGAAAGAAACATGCCACCCTGTGACACGTCAGATATACGGGGTGGGTGTCTTGCGGGATGTGCTTCCTTCGAAACAAGACAAAATAGAAAATTGTGAATTCTGTCGTGTTCGATATCTCTCGGAGAGGCTTCGTTCGTACATTTCTTTTCTTTCACGGCCGACAAGGAACGAGGCTGTTTGACGAGAGAACTCTTTAACGTACGCCGCGACGTACGGAGAACACATGGGCCTCCTTTGCAAGCGGCAAGAAAAACGTGACCGTTCGGCTCCTGTCGTGCGAGGCTAACAAGGTTGAGTCGAACTCTGGGCGAGGAACAGTGTGGCGTGAATCTCGATCAGACGATCATCATCAGACCATGAAAACTTCGACGAACGGATTGCATTCCGCTTGCGGCGGTGCTGAAACAGGCAAACGTTTCTCCAGCTCCATTCGCGGGAGAAAAGCTTCGATACGCGATGGTTCTGCCGTTGGTGTGGTTGCCGTGGGCACTGTCGCTCCTGGGGCCAATTGGAGACACTCTGCAGGTGTCAACTGAAAATACAAACGTGATACAATTAGAGGTAATAATAGAAAGTAATGGATATTAATCGCGCAAGGCCTGGATTATATTTCCGTTAATTTTCTACCGTAATTTTTATTTTAGGTACCTGAAGATTGATCAAGTCAGAGATACTCCAACTATAAATATTTTCAACATTCGGCCACAAATTGTGTGCACGTCGGAATACTATTCTATATTCGTGGCAGAATTTTAATATGGCTGTACTTTGGAGAGGCCTTAGGTAACGGAGATGTTAAATAAATTTGTTAATGAACGAAATTCTTACCAGAGCTGCTTGTTGCGGAATCGCGGCTATACCACCAACGTTCGCCGGATTATAATAATTAGTTGGACTAACTGGCGGCGAGGGATATGGCCAATAAAATATTGGAGGTGGATACGGTGCCGCAAACTGCGGTGGTCCGCGCGGTAGCATCGCGGCTGCAGGTGGAAAAATTGCGACCGGTGGCGGTGGCAACATTGTGCCTCCTAAATCGGAAAAGAAAGAAGGAAGACAATAAACGTTCAAATCGTGTAATTCATCTGATTATACGGCATCTTAATAAGTAAATCATAAATTATCGTCGCTGTAACATTAACGATCTGAAAGTTCGTCCCTTTGCAATGGGAGAGAAACTTTGAGATTCGCATGGAGATGAAGGAAAATAATTTAAAAAAAAAAATGATCTTGTACCAGTTAAATCAAATTGTTCTATTTTTTTTTTACTAATCACGTTTCGCTAATTGATAACATGAGCCTGAAGTATACTTCGCCGACATGATTGTTCCCAGATTAAAACTTCCCCATCGAAAAAAAAAAAAAACGAAAAAAATCCAATCGAAGTAAAAATAAAATGAAAATAATAAAACAAAAATAAAAGAAAGATTCGATAACACCCACAGATTCTATGTATGTACAAACGTAAGAAGAGTGCCCAAACTATGTAACCACACCACGATTTGTGGCCGATGACATCGTGCAGAATAATATCGTTCGCATCGCTATTCATGATTCCTTGAAGCTTGCAATTACATTTGATATTTGCTTTCTTTCTATTTTCTTTTTTCTTTTTTTTTTTTTAATTATGCGTTCCCGCAACCTGCACGATTTCACGATTAATCTGACGATTTTCTACGGTCCGTGCGAAACTTTCCCACTCGTCGTCATATTAATTCCTGTTCAAAGAGACGAACAAAAAAACAAAGCCCGGAACCAGTTTTAGTCAGTGTATAAACAAGTAACACCACTCCTTCTCGTTAAATATCTCTCGTGGATTCACGTTTTTACTTTTCATGCACGCTCGGACCGTATAAAGGGACGTCATCCAAAGGAATAATGATCTTGGACTTGGCCTACCTGGAAGCACAGAAGTTAGTATTTGTAGATCCCGCTACCAAACAGCAATCGACACTGCACCATTGTAACACGATATATACGTATGTTTATGTATACATATATATGTATATATGTATATATATATATGTAGCACCAACTTGCGATTTCGCCCCTCTGCCAAATCACCAAAATTCACTCAAACTTTCCCTTTCTCTCTCTCTCTCGCTCTCACTCTCTCTCTCTCTCTTCCTCTCTGTCTGCCCGCTTCCCACTTTCAAGCCTTCCTACCTTTCTCTCTCCCTCTTCCTTTCCCTCCCTTTCCTCCTCACCAATTTATTAAAAAAAAAAAAAAAAGAAAAGCCTTTTTGCGTACGATCCTCGTATGAGATGAAAGAATTTGTCTCTTCTTCTTCTTATGATTTAGCGATTTCTAATTCACAACTCTCGCAATTATTGACTAATTCAGATCATTGACTGTACTCGTATTACATATTGGATCCGCTAATACGTGGATTCGTATCGCATCCAGGCATTTGTACAATCTTTGGGGAAACAGAGGGTGTCGAAAGACAATCCGCAAGGAAGTTCCTCGCTCTGGGGAGGAATGGAGGAAAAATCGGGACGAGTCACGTTTAAATTAAATGTGAAATGAGAACCAGGTAGAACGAGTGAAAAAAAAGGGGGGGACGCAGGAATGTAATCGCAGGTCCGCTGTAAATTATTCACGGTCGGGAAAAAAAGTAATGTTAGATCTAATCGCAGGCCCTTCGACGGCATGTTAATGTTAACACAAAAATTGTTACGCCCTTTAAGGGCCGTGACCGTCCCTTGGAAGAGGGGTTCGTATGAGGGGGGGAAGATCGATTTACCCAAAGATTAGGGAAAATAAAACACAAAGAGAATAAAGGCGAGGAGAGTGGGAGAGACAGCAACGGAGCAACGAAGAGAGATAGATCAGGCTAGAAAGTATGAAAGAGAGAGAACCTGTATTTGTGAGTAAGAGGAAGAAGATACAAAGAGAGGGAGAAAGAGAGAGAGAGAGAGAAAGAGAAATAGAGCCAGACAGAGAGGTAGGTAAGAGTTACGACACAGAAATCTCCAACTTCATCTGTAGACACCAAAGATACCTGCGAGCCCAGTGAAAAAAAAATGTATAGAACGTAACAGGGTAACGGTGGTCGTAATTTTCACAGACTACCATGAGAACACCGTGGATCTCACGCTACCTCCAAACTCACGTCAAACGTCAGATTTCCACGAAAGTCTTGATCCTCGTGGTCACTAGCAAACTTCTAAAAACCCTCGACAAGTCCTTGTAATTACATCGACCATATTCAACTTAATTTCACGTTGTCGAGAAGAAATGGAAAATAACAAATGGACCGCCAATGTCTACGAAAATTACCACCACCAGGCAAGGTAAATATAATCAGGGTAAGAGTCCACCAACCCGGCAAGCAAAAAGATATGTATGTCCACAAGGCACATTTATTAAACATGATCGATTCACCATCGATAAAATCGTTGATATACAGAAAAAAAAGTGTATACAGGGGGTAAAAAAAAAAAAGATCGGTATATAATCTTGTGGTGTTTCGTGTATGTGTGCCTGGTATGTGTGCGTGTGTGACTATGTGCGTGTATTGTCCGATACCCCACAATAGATGAATACGCAATCGAGAAAAAAAAAAAGTGTTCGTTCGTAACTCGGAAGGGGTGTGTGGAAATAAAAAAAAAAAAGAGATGTGTCGCACAGTACCGTCCCGTCTTCATTACATCGCGAAACAATGTTAATTAATTAACTTTCGCCGGGACAATCACGATTAGCCGTGGAAGATCATGTAAGCTGTAATAATAGAGTATAGTCTATTGTTCGTTGGTGATTCTTTAAATCCTTGCGCTTCTCTTAAACCTTTTTCATTTTCCGGCCGTTTCGAAATGTTCAATTTGCGGAATGAATGAAGTAATGAATCTTACAATTAGCACCATATACCTCTTGACAAAGAAGAGAAAGAAAAAAGATCCTCGAGCAGAACAAGAATTTGATCGACGTTCCACCTGAATGTCCCCTAGGAAGATCTAAATGTATCGTTAACATGAACAGCGCGCCGCATCTCTACCTTTGTTTTAGTCAGCGTTCGAGTAATAGCGACAAACGTATATGTACGTATGTACTTTGACAATAATAGTGACTGTTCATGACGATTAGTCAAAATTGTGAACTTGCAAAAAAGAAAAAAAAAAAAGGTGAATAGGGAGACGACACATTGTCAGTCACCAGGTTAGCGAATCACAAAATACCAGAGACGACACAGTCAACGCATGAGAGGAAGAAAAAAAAATATGCCACGACCTTTTTAATGGCGACGAGAGCTTTCAAGTTAGTACGGACGATAATAATAGTCTAAACTAAAAATGCTACGTATCGTTTCATTCTTTTTTTTTTCTTCCCACTCGTTCTTACTCCTTTCGCTCCATCCTCTCTCACACACACACGCACACTCTTTCTCTCTCTCTCTCTCTCTCTCCCACCCTCTATCAACCCTTTCTCAACCCCGCGGATACGTGTATAATACGGCTCGTGTGAGTGCCCAGCGAAAGCTAATGGCAAGGTAATACACATTCGGACGACATTATGCATCAATAATAATTAAGCGGCTCTATGATATGAGGAATGATTTGCTTTGTTGCGGTATACACTCAATAAAATGAAGCGTTTCAATGCATTTTAGTAATGCCGAGGGACCGCTGTATTGGACTTGAATGTTGTAACTGGTTTGTGTTAAACATCAGTAGACCATGGGTAACTGGGTCCGCTGTGCGTACAGCGTACCCTTATCCTCCAGTCGCCTGTGGCCCATTGATGCATAACGATGTCCATTCAATGCACGCGTATCTCGTTTCTTACGAGAAGGCGCATCTTACGTATACCGTTACGGGCCGCAATTATTGATAGTCGTAAGTAAGTAACTAGTTATATCAAATAGAGGAATCTGGACGAGGGTCGAGTGCGTCGAGGAGTTCACGTACGACGATCAAGTATAGTACGTAGCAAGGCACTTTGGGCGATTGTGTATTGTCCGAAAGGCGAACGAAACGTTTCATTTAAATTTTTTCCTACGATTTAAAAACAAACAAAAAAAAAAAAGAAAAAAGAAGAAACTTCTCGACACTCCTGACCGATACATCATTTCTTTGTTATTCCACGAAAACACACCAAGATGCGCCCCCAACAAAGACGACGCGAAACGGTGACACAAGAAAGTGTTAAGTACGCGCGACAAAGGCATAGACGATCCCAAGAATTAGAACAGCCATGGTTCTGAACCGTTTCGTGTCGTCCAGGCGATGTCTAGTCACTAGAATGTTCTATTAATGCTATGTAAAAGCCGAATCAGGAAGCGTAATCCCGATGTGAAATAATATCGGCAGGCAATATACCGATCCTCGAGTTACATCAGTAAGACTGGTATGCGAAGTATGCACGACTCGAATACCAATGTGCGTACATTCGTATGTATTCTTATTTGCAGTTTCAGCAGATCGAGACGGAATGTGCCATTGCCGAAATTCTGCAATGACGTGCGGTACGAGCCCATATGCGTTGGGATTGCACCGATGGTATGCATTGATTCACGACTCGTGCATACTTCGCACACCACTATATTGTGACGACAAAATAGGACTAGGTGTATACCAAAGGTACTCTACTGCTCGATTCTAATTAATACGCCACCGTATCCTGTCAAACAGGGGGAGGCGATGTGCGAGAATTATAGGATTGCTGGTAAATGGTACGAGAGAAAAGTACTGTTACGAGATGTATTATTGACCGGTTCAGGAAGGAATGCAAAAATGTTTTCAAAAAGGAGGGGGAACAACGTCGTGGAAGGAAGAAGGGGTAAACCCGACTGATATATATATATATATATATATATATATATTGAATGTAGCTGTACCAGTAGTCAAGTAGAGAGAAAAAAAAGAAAAAAAAATAACTCGACTCGTTGCATAATCTTCTTGTCTCGCGAACGATAGGTAACGAAGAAGGATATTACAGGTACTTAAACCACGACATGCAAACCAGTCATTTCTATACCCGTGGACTTTATACTTTGGAGCAATAATAACGATTACTGTGCGTTCCGTGCCGTTTCCGTGGTTCATAGAATTTTTCCCGTTCAATCGCGCTCTCTATATCTATATGTGTACACGTATACGTATGCATAAGTGTATGCAGGGGGAGAAAAAAAAATATGGAGGAATCGTGGCAAGAAGAAATTGTGTAATCACTGGGCAGCACTTCAAGCTGCTCCGCTGTAACACCGAGATCGAGCGTACAGAAAAACCACACAGAGAATAGTGAAGGACTAAAGGCGAAACGAGCTTCGGTAAGCCACGTGGATACCTTGAGGAAACTTTTTCTTAAGCGGCGGCGGCAAGAATATCGATACCCGTCGGAAACGAGCTTTCCACGTGTACTACTCACTCGGCACGCCTTTCTTCCAGTAGTTACACCAACTACGTATATACGTTATCACAAATATATTAGAGACCGTGGAAGAGCATCGAGAAGGTGAACACCGCCGACACCGAGTTAAAAACATCACAAGTTACATGGGGCCAACCGTAACGATACAGCACGATATTTAATTTATTCTCTGTTTATATATATATATAATATATATATATATATATATATATATAAAAATAAGTGGATTCATTAAATTGCTGTGTTTAAATTAAATGAATTCTGAAAAAACAACATGATAGATATCAGACAAATATTCCCTTTGGTCCCATTTACATTTTATAGGTAAAACCTGTTGAGTAATAACAACATTGTTTATGCCATGTTCAGTGTCGAAATATATAACAAGAATTTGAAAAGACAAGACTGTAGAAAGAAGAAATGTATAAATATATATATATATATATATATTGGATTGAAAAGGAATATTTATCGTGCCGCGATGTAGCTGCCTTCCAATATAAACTATCATTATAAAAATGTATCTTTTTTATGTGCTTTATATATCGTTTGCTAAACCCTGATAACATACACACAACTAACCAATCAATGAACGTACTTGCACTACTAAGGAACGTTCACGTTAAAACGCGACGTTTTGACCGTAATGTCTCTCGATTAGCTTTCCCTTATCCTAGCTCAAAAGTATCCTCTTTCATTTTCTACGCGGCAGAAAATATTTAGACAAATCTCCGCGGGAATGTGGCGACGGCTAGATATGGATTTGCGAATCTCATTGCTGGAATTCTTATCGATGTCGTCGGATTTGGTTGGCTCAGGCAATTCAGGTAAGTACATTACAATTGCAAATCGAAATGTTTGCGTGTAGTTTCGACGTGAAACTGCAATGCGATTCTAGGCATTTCTTTTCTAATTTTATATTGGACGTGCGTAAAGTAGTTGCCGTGTAAGGAAGGAGCTATACCCCGTAAAAATTAGAGCATACAAAAAAATTGATAACATTGGATGGAATGTCCATTGACTTATCTTAATAAAAATATTTCTAGCAAAATATATAAATCATTCTTATATATATATATATATTTTTTTTATGTGTGTATGTATATATATATATATATATGTTTCCGTCGGTATTTAGATTTTTTTTATATATATATAAGTACATATATATATATATTAAATGCTATATGTATATATTTACAAGCGCTAATAAATCACGAAATAATCAAGGGAAACAAAAAGTCCTCAATTCGCGTTCACATTCAAGGCACTTTGCTGTTCATCATGATTTGAAGATACAAGAGAACGCGCTACTGTTGGAGCTCCTGAGGCCCATACAACAGATAGAGAGAAAAAAGAGAAGAAATAGTCACGATCACGCAATAACGATATATACTTCGAGTAACAATGTGGCCGTCGAAAAAACCTGCACGTTACGTAAAAAAAAAGTAACATATAAAGAAAAACACTCTAAGTACTGTTGCTCAATGTAAGTATCAAAACAAAAAGAAAAACAACTCGGAAATGATTACACATATACACATATATGTACGTCTATACTTTAGTTCAAGAAAAAGGATTCAAAGGTGAAATACCAATAAAACAACGCGCACCGTATAACACAGTGATTAAACAAAGAAGAAAGAAAAAAAAAAATGAAGTTTGCACAGAATATCATGCGGAATGTTGTTCATATAATAACTAACCATGGACAAAAAGGCACGTACGGTATACAATCTTAGAAAAATGAATCGTCCGTTGCTATAATAACACAACATTCTTTTCACATAGTGACGATACAACTAACAATAAATTCGTTCGCTTCCTCGCGCGATAAATAAACCGTCTCGAACCATCACGCCGCAACGCCGCGTTGCCAGAATTACGAGAAAGACACAAGGGAACGAATTCCAATATCTTGGTCAACCATAACATAATCTTGCCATTCGATTGATCGCAAAATATTCAACCGACGTGGCCTACGATAGTACATAAATAAAACAAGGTCTATCGTCTGCGCTTGAAGCCACCGCGATCAGCACTGACAGTTCGACTTATCAAATCTGAGGATAAAATTGAGCAGGATAAGGCAAGCCTGGTGCTGCAGACGGAGCTTGCGCGTGAAATGCGGCCGCCGGTGTGTGCCACGCGGCGCGTTTCGCGACGCTATTCGTAGCATCGGGTGGGAAAGCGGATTCCCATGTTCTCTTTATTCCCATTAACGCAGCCGGATTGATAGGTGCAGCCTGAACGATGGGCGTTAGGAGGCCGTGATGCGGTGGCGCGCGTAAAATAGGAATTCGGGATGGAACATTGAATAGTAAGAAAGGTTGGGCCGGTTGGGCATGAAGCGCCGCAGCAGCCGCGGCGGCTGCAGCTGCTCCTGGCGGTGCCATGGCATAGGCGGGTATTTGGTGTTGATGATTCGGGCCAGGTAGAGCGAGGGTTTTAGTCGTAGCCGAGGTCGGGGAAGCAGGAGTGGTAGAGGTAGGCGGTGGATTCGAGGCAAGGGCCATCAGCCAAAAGTCTTGATTTCGTATTGCCTGCGCTTGGGCCTGAGCTTGAGCTTGCGCTTGAACCTGCGCCTGTGCTTGAGCTTGAGCCTGTACTAACGCGTGTATGTCCCATAGGGGAGGCTGCGCCGTCGGTACCGGTACCGGTACCGGTGACGGCGGTGGCGGATGTGTCAAAGTTGCGGGAGTTTGTGAGGTCAACGTACCCGGTGATAGTAGAGCCTTGGTTGATGGTGGAGTTACCGCACCTGTCAATACCAGATTCATGTCGTCCCCGCTGCACTGGAACACTTCGATATACCGTTGCTTCTTGCCGTATATCATGTACCGATGATGTCGTTGCGACGCACACGCGTACGCCGAACTTTCACTGTCCATTTGGATAAATGCTTCGCCGGAAGGTTGACCCTGAACCGGCGAGAGAGAGGGAGGTACAGATAATTATTAGAGGCACTAATTCGCAGAGAACTAAGCACGATTGCAATGTAGAAAGGGGACGTCTATATACCTGAGCGTTGTAAACCATGTGAACACCTTGGTAGACGATATTCTTCGAATGCTCGCCCATGAATTCGAGAATATGTTCAACGAGAGCTTCGTACGGAAGGCCGCGTAATCTAACGCAATCCTTACGCGTACCGGAGGTGATAATATGTTGAGGAAGTATCGGGGGAAGCTGTGGAATAGGCGGTGTAGGAAGTACGACTTGCTTCGGGTCGATTGCCCTGTTCAACACCTGTTTGAATCACAAAATCAATACGCGCGTTAAATATCGTCTATTTTTATCTCGTACGTTGCGTCGCCACGTTTCTACCCGCATGACACGCGCATGTACCCACCTGTTGCACTTCGGCGATCGTACTTCGAAAGAGTTCAATGTATCGGCTACCTATGCTATCTCTGTGTTTACTTAAAGCTTTGACAGCATCCTCCTCTTTTGCAAAGAGAACGAACGCGTCACCGGTCGCTCTGCCATCCGGTTTCTTCACGAATAAAACCCCATCTTCGCCGTCTAGTACGTGGCATGGCTTTTGGCCCGACAGAAAGAAGTCCAACTGTGAAATGTAACGTGCGCAGAAAATGAGAAGAGAAATTACGTGGAAACATATGGGAATAAATACTTATTCTTGTATTATATGCAGATAGATACACACCACTTGTTTTGCAACACAGTCGTATGGCAGGCCTCTCATTCGAACAATAACTTGAGCTCCTCTTGACAAAAATGCATGAGCTTCACCGCTTGTTCCACCGGCAACACCTACAAAGTCCTCACCGGATGCTTTGTACACCTCTATATACCTTCCTCCCATATGGTGTTTGTGTCTTTTTAATGCCATGTCTCTGTGTTCTTTATTAACAAACCGTACTAATGCTTCACCGTTACGTCTTCCCATAGGACTTAAACACAGAGCTACGCCACCCCTAAAAAACAATGATATTTTTATACCAACAACTGTCACACTATTCTTCTATTGGAATATTATTGCGCATCGAAGAGCAGAGAGGAATTATAATTGCACGCATTGCGAGTGTGATCTTCAGAACGATTGGTATAATTTAGCTAGCAGCACAGGATTCGTGACCCCAGATAAAGTTTATCGTTGCAAAAAATGAAACATCAACAGGCAAGGGAATGTTTTGAAATGTTTACTACCTCTTTTAAAAGAATGTTAAACATTACTCGAGGAAGATTACATATTCCTGTGGTAGAACTTTAAACATCTTTACCTTTTTTAAATGGATCCAAGTGGCTTGTGTACAAATACCATAACAGTTATTATAGAGTAAATTTATGCAATTAACAAAGCTTATACCAGAAATTCGCAATCTTTTACTTACTTGGCAACATTTAGACCGCGAAAAAATTTTGCTATATCCTGATCGGACGATTGCCAAGGTAGACCTCTAGCTCTTACTACGCAACCATTGTCGACTTCCTCATCTTTTGAGCTGGAAAGAAGGTTATAACAACATTAACCATACCAATTCTGCAAGTGTCATACTGTATACAAAACAAACAGTCATCAACTCACCATATACCAGGTTCTAAAACAATATTAACTACTTCTGGAGACTGAAACACGTGACCTGTAATAAAAATTACGAAAATGATATATAAACATCGAGTACACGCCGAAGTAAATAACAGAAAGCATTTCGATATTATTTTTAACGATGTAACTGCGATTAACCTCGGGGGTCGATGTCGCCTCTGCTTCGATTACAACTATGACTCATTTCGATTCAGAAAGCGATTACAAAGCAACTGATGATGAACGAATGAATATTTCATAATTTCCCACTATGTGCTACAAGTACACAGTACGATAAAATTTCAACAAATATCATTTCTCATCGCGGACATTCTCTACAATCAATTCGCCCGCGAAAAATACATATAATGGCAGTTCCGGTCCCCCGGGCACCGTCGCACACGCGTTTCTTTGGTAATCATACACTAGCGAGTTTGTCTCCGATTTCCCGTGCACGAGCAAAATTCTTGTCTTCGATTTGCCTACTCAGTTTAACGTACCGTCAGCACGATTTTTAAAGAATTGATGTGGCCTGCAAACCGAAACTTTCCTTCTATCATCATTTTCTTCAGTCATAAAATATTCTTCTAAATGGCATAGCCAGTAAACTGGAATGTCCTTTCAAACTACACTACCGAACGTATATCTATGTAATACGAAAGTTTTGCTGACCAGGCGCAAAAAAAGTGTTAAATTGCAGCTATATTTTATGATAAAGTTGTGTTTAAAACAGGTAACAGTATTACGTGCTTGTTATTGATGCCGCGATGACTTGTCACGGTGGCACGTGAGCATGTAGAAGATTAAAAATTGAAATTTCTTCAAGTTGGCCACCACTGTGATAAGAAGTACTATATGTATTATGGCCGTCACTGCTTATGAGCATTGTACAGTTTGACCCGTCTTATAAACTATGAACGCACATTAAAAGACCAATGCACGGACCTCAGGCATATATTCTAACCCCGTATCCCTTTTTGCTCGGTTCTCTCATTTCCTCTCTTTGTTCGTGTCGCCGTTTATGTACTCATTGCTAACCTTTCTTTATTTAACGCGTGCATAGTACGGCGAAATTTGAAACAATACTATGTATTTCGAATGATGGATATTACAAGCCGCCATGTTTGAAATATCAGTATACGATATCGATACAAGTTTTTCTTTTAAAGACATTATTTATACGCTCATACGATATTTTTTACCATAATTCTGTACTTTCTGCAACGGTGAATACGTAAATATTTACGTATTAACCTGCGAAGCAGCAAGAAATTATAAATTGGTGCATTAATGATAATCGAATACTAATGGATTCCAAATTTATATCGATTGCTATGCAACGTTGCAAATATTATTCGTGTTTTAGTAGCTTACGCATAACCATAATCATCAGTGGAAAATAACTGTGCTTTTCTTGAGGCAAAATACTTCTTTTTGCTCGCAATATGACATATTCTAAAAGAAACTCTTGGTTCTTCGAAAAAAGTCCCCCTGATCAATTCATAGCCGTGCTTATTAAGGATATATAAAAAGGGGGGAATTTCGTGATCGAACCACGTGCCAGTTAAATCGATGTCTGTATCTCTGCTGTGTAATCGAATTTTGGAATAATCTCGATTAAATGGCGAACTGCGTTCACTGATTATGAACAATACGGCATATGTTATTTATTATAATATAGTAATAAGAGTACGTATCGGACGTAAACCTTAATCTCTGTTGAGAAACAATTAAAGGCCGCCTTTTTGGTCTTATCTGCAAGACTACCTCCTTAATTAAAAAAACGAAGAAAATTAACGCTATCGGTCGTAACAGTAGATTAGATATCATTTTCTTCCGATTACCAGTTTTACCGTTGCATACGAACTTGAAAAATTCATAAAAATTCGCCAGTCCAACTTACCATCCTTGATCATTCTTTGTATCACACAAATCATATCTTCTATCTCCTTCACATGGTAATCGTTCTCGGTGTCCGACGATAGACCAAAATCTAATTTTTCGTTAGTCAAGGATAAATCTCTGTTCGACTTAATACGTGCATCGCATAAATGATAACACGGTTCAAAACATAGATTTCAATGATCGACAATTTTATGTAACAGCGCTTCGTGTATCGATATATCGGACGAGTCCAAACATATTATATTATCGGGCAAATCATCACAGAAATTATAAAATAACCGCGGACCGCCTTTAATTTTGATCTGTTTTCTTAAAACGATACGGAATGGATAAAAATAATACACACTCGTAATCGGGTTTTTAAGTGATTATAGCGAATATCAAGAGCACAGATGGAGAATGAGTAGCTGAAATATCGAGAAATCGAACGAATTTGTTACGCGCATATTATCCATACAAATATATATATCTCGGCTGGTCGTCAGGCTTGTTACCAATATCTCCACTAGCATGACCTTTAAACCGTGTTCCGCACGTGATAAGACCGCGTTAGTTACTCCGTGGGACTTTCTTAAGTCACTCGGTTGATTATGCTAGAACTTTTCGATTTTTCCCCTTTTCCCAATGTTTCTCATTCTACTACGTGAATAGAATAAGTACAAACAAATGCAGACGCTTAATGCGAGTCTAATAATGTTGATAAAATCTTTCCCGATAAATAGAAAAATATTTTCCAATTTGTTTACAACGACGAAGAAGTTTCATGTGAATGAATTCTCGATGAATGCAAGGTAATGATTACACCCAATCGTATATCCATTTTTAATATAAATATAAAAAAAAAGCTCATCTCAATAAATAAGAGTAAATCGAAATGTCGAACTGTCTCGCCACGGTACTGGCACCAATCGATATTTGTGTATATTGTATCCACGAGCCACAGGTGGTTTTGTTTTATTAGCGTCAGAACACCACACGCACTATACGGCCAGTATAATGTGGAACGATTATAATATTGTAGTCCCGACTGATCTTAATATCAAGGTTGGATTAGATTAATATTTGCATTATGAAAGAGCGTTTCCCCTTCTGGATTAAATCAAACCTACAGATTTACGCGACTTCTACACCTTTCATGCAAATGCAAGAGCGCATAGGAAGAAAAAGGACAGTGTCGATGTAGACACAGCTGTGAAGCCGATCTTTTTTTTCTCTTTAATTCTAAGAGAAGAAAAATACGTAATGAGAAGTCTAACACTTATGCACATATAGAAAAACACTGGACTATAGATCAATCAGGAAATGATTGAAAAGTATTTTCCATACGATTTTCATATGGTTGTATAAGTTATCATTTCTTCCCATGCAAGAAGCCGCCTTCTAAAGTACGTTCTATAGTGAAGAAAAAATGTGGAATGCAACGAAGAGACACATCCGCGAATAGATACTTCGGCGAATATGCATTTAAGAATAAGGAAAACATACCTCGAGTATACTTTGTAGTTTATGTTTTAGGACATTGCTGGGACCACGAAAGTTTCCTGTTGTTTTGAAATACGCGTAAAACAACTCAGCGTATAATTAAACACTCCACATGTTATTAACGGCTAATGTGCAAATTGAACACGGTCGAGAATAAAATTTGTAATTAACGGCCCCGACAAAATATACAATATATATTATTCTGCAAGAGCGCATTTATTGCGATACGAACACCCTCCACTCGCATACAGACTGACTTTGCACCAGCGAGCGGCCAGTTCGTCGTCAGGTTCGTCGAATATGTTGGATTCGACTTCTGTCGCGCCGCCTAACGGCCGCACGCCTTGGAATTCTCGTTTCGACCATAGTCGCCGCCTTGAGGCAATCGTACGGTATCGAAAACTAAACTTTCAACTTTGAACGACGAATGCTGCACGCGCGACGACCAAACGAGTATGAAAAAAGCTGACTACGCAATTCCAGCGAAATTATTCAAAACATTTCCTTCTTAATATACGTCTCTGCTTTTTTCTTTGAACGGTACATTTTTGGAATCTAGAAATTTATTGCAATCTTTTCGTGTCCCGACTTCTCGGGAGTGGGAGTAGCTTGAAACTTCAGCCGTCCCGACATCTGTTTCTTGCAGGACACGCCGAACCGAGATACTATTGACCGATAATACGGCAATAATGTGTAACATAGAGTGAAATGCAGTATAATAAAAAAAAAAAAAAAAGAAATCGCACGATATCTCTTTGAATATTGTTTAGAAAAGGATACATTCTAGCATTTCCTGTATTCCAAACGTCGAGAGTTCTCCATGGGTGGAATAACAGGCCACGAATTCCTTACGAAGATCGTGAAAGAGGGTATAATGTTCTGGCAGGTCGATATCTTTGTTGCAGGCCTCTGGATGCAAGCATTGTCTCATCGGCGCCTGGCCATCTACGACGAAATGTGGCGGGGAACCGGATGTCATACACGTCTTGGAAGACCACCATGCTTCGAACTTTGATTGAGAAAATGAAACGTTTTTTTTACTGTCCCATACAAAATTGCAATAGTGTGCATTCACATCTTACAGTTTCTTTCATCCTTTATCAATCACACATACAACGAATCGTATACCTTTCGTTCGCGTGTACCAACGAGCCTGTAAACATCTGCAAAGCTTCTGGGTAAAAGCATAATTACCTGTTTGATAGCTTGCTCCAAAGGAATTCCATGTTCTCGAACCGTTCGTTCAGTTAACGCCGGTGCGTGAGCCAGTGCTGCTTCGCTGATGACTCCACTACTTCCGGCAACTGCCGGATTGTCGCTACCGGTTCCAGGTGTACAGTTTTCATCCATTACCATCGGTCGTACAATATATTGTTGACTGCCTAGCACCTGAAACCATATTGCGATCTTTACATTATCTTTTTCAATTATTAAATCTCCTTTATGACTATAGTTATAGACGCAATGAAAAAGTGAATTCAAAAAGCAAGCCGTTGATAGAATATCGTATGTTTCTCCTACATATTGCTCACGTCCAAAAGGAACACGCAATACTTGTTATATCATCCAAACGAGAACAGATAGTCAATTACATATATCGATAATAGGAGATAATCTCGATACTTGGCGCAGGCCCCTCTGAGTATGCAACGCGCCGCGTTCAACCAACGAGTTCGGCGGGTTGCCTACACACAGGGAGCGCATAGTGAATCGAGTGTTCGAAGTTGGTTAACATCGTTCATTTACATATACACGTATATTTTCGCTTTTGAAACAAATCTAGAATATTTTATAGAACTACATCTCAGACGTAACCATGGCAAATTATAGTCTCAGTACAAGTTGCCCTGCTCTTTTCGTCCTTTCTTACATAAGTATCGGCCGAAAGTTTAAATCTCCTTTATATCAAGGCAACATAATGATCACGTGTCACGTGAATATTCGTCAAGTAGACGTATATATAAAATGCCACATACATCCGAATCATGGAGAACTTTCTCCCGTTACAACACGAGCATTATACCCAAGCGATTTGTATCTTTGCCCGTTGAAAGACGTTAATCGTACTATAATCTTCAGGTGCGGACTCTATACTATTGTTCTGTGTACCGTACAATTGATAATTGGTGGTATAAATAATCGATCATCAAGCCCATTTGCAGCGACTCGTCGAGCGATAGGAATCTATTTTCTTTAAACAAACCAATACTGTCCGGCTTTGGCCGCTTATGTAAAAGCCACGCCGCGCTACAAGATTATCTAAATGAGTTTAAAAATGGTATACTACGCGCCTCCATAACTGCGCCGCTAATCATTAATTATGTCCAGGAGTTCAGAGTAATTACTTATAGCACGGAAAGAAAAGAAGAAGAACGCGGCCAATAAAAAGGGGATAATATATCGCGAACGATCGATCTCAACAATCGTTGCGACTTGTGTGCGTACGTACTCTTGCCGCGTTTTGAATCCGTATAGAAACAAACATCGTGTTATAAATTTAAAAAAACGGAAACGAAAATTTGTTCGGGTGAAAGAGAAGAGTCTGCTCTAAATATTCCCGTGGGAAAAGTACAGCGATTAAAGGAAAATCAACAAGATGATGATACTTTTACAAAACTTTGATAAAGCAACGGTACTTTATGTTGAGATTAAAGAAGTTTCGCAGCCGAACGTTCAAGCATTTTCACTGAACCTGTTTTCATAGAAAGGCAGCAAAGAAAATATATTTTCTTTACGTAACCTTACACTGGCGTTCTTTCGTTCGAGAACACCAAGCGCTTGAAGGCATTAAAATGTATCGCAAGTTCAGACGCATCGAGGTGCGTGCATACGTTTTATCGGTAACTATCCCACATACATGTGCAAATACATGCTCGCGGATGTGACACGGCAGCGCACGTTGATGCCAAGCGTAGTGCCGCGCAAGAAACTTAATAGGCAGGTTCTTTAACGTGGGGTTAACGGATCAAGGTAGTTCGGTACCGAGCGTGCCACCGACTTGAATTATCTTCGTCGACGTGTGGATAAAGCCCTGTGGCGTAACTCGTAGCATAAGCGAACCAGTATCGCATTACGTAAATCTTAATTATTGGTCGCTAATTATTCAACTACACGAGGCTCCCATTTCAAGGATTAAAAGTGTCGCAGTCGATCCAATCCGACATTTTCTCATCCGAATTACGGATTCTTTTATTACGATAAGCCGGGCCATTAAGCTGATAATATCATGGATTCGGATAGTCCGTTGTTGTACAAAAGAATCGAAGAACGGTATACGTATATATGTATGTACTTATGCTTGATTTATGTGCCTTGGAATTAGGGTTTAACCCCTGATCCTGGAACAAAACGATTTACGATACCGGAATATATACCTAACTGAATATTCTCCGGAAGTAGTGGACGAACCCTCGTAATTACCTGTGGCTCACCTGTATACGTGAACGTTCGCGGACAGTAGGTCGAAATTTCATTAAAACGAAAGGGCCGAACGGTTCACGACCGATGCGTACCGATACACGCAAATGTCGCGGCCACTTATTCAACGCGTAATGTGCAGAGTAAGTGCAGGGATTTACGGGCGATTCGGTACACGTTCTGATAACGAGATTCAACGTCTTCGGAATGAGATTAAGAAACCAACGATAACGTTCTAAGATTAGAAGCTGCCTTCCAGGCATATCCTCAAACGTGCGTAACGAATAGACAGTCATATCGAAGGCATTAGTAACAACTTATACGTGTACAATATTCACGATAGTTGTTTCTTCGTAACAATTGCATTCGCTTTCGCCTTAAACGTGCGCCAGTCGCACAGGTACATTAACATTAAGGTAAGTTTGATGACGATAACGGAGTCGGCGGTAATATAATATGTGTGAAGGAGAAGCATCGAATTCTGATCGACTGTTACGAAATAGAACCGAATTAAAAAGTTTCAAGATTTTACTAGTCGAAATTTCGAAAATTCCGTAGATTCGTGCCGACCAAGATTAACGACTGCTGCAATAATTTCAATTAATACAAAACATAGAAAACGGTCGAAAGTGTGTCGACGGAAGTATATAACGGACAAATGCAGTCCTGTATTGAAGTATCGCAACCCTGAATATATGCCACGTATGAAGTAACAAGGGCGAGTCGAACGTAAAACGCGATTCAAGACGAACTCATAAATTGCAAATCCGACAAGTCGGTGCGCAAATACGGGACAACCAATGACCAGAAGAACGATATCTTTTGGGAGGGGGAGGGGGGGTCAAAGGTCGCGAGTTGCGTCGCATACAGGAACTGGCTTGACCTCGTCGAGGACAACGGCGAACAAAGCTGTGAAAACATCGTAAATTCCTCTCCGGCGACCTCCTGAAACTATAAGAAAAAGGACGTGTCGTGAAAAACAGTGTGGTCCCCCGAAATAATCGTGAATTCCATCGTTTTATACGTTCAAAACGAAAAGGACGAATCAGTTGCCCCAATACTCCTAATTGTCCTAGAGACAACAAATACAACAATTCTACTATTCACGGACGCGCACGAAAAATGATTTGTATTCCACCGTACAGGTATATCGAGACTATTATCTCAGTTTCATCCTTGAGGTAGCGACGACGACGGATCAAAGTTTATTTCAACGTCTGCCGCAGTCCTCTGCAACCTTTTTCCCACAGAGCCCGCTCCGACAAGCAAGTGCTAGCGGTATTCGTGAGACTGCGAGGCGAGGATGTCGATACACACGGGATAGAGGCGGACAGCGGGCAGGGAAGGGAAAAGATTCAGAATGGAGGATCGGAATGGGGCGGACGGACGCGAATAATAGGCTGTACGCGTAATATCTAAGGCCGGGAAACCAAAGAAAGTAGAAAAAGAACCGCATTATTGGACTGCGTTTCGTGTTATTCACAATACCAAGTAAATATCCTGTACTTGCCAAACGGCTAGGTGGTGCAATCGCATCCGAACTTGGGGCGCAGCAAGGTCGAAAATGTTTAATTAATTAACACGAAGGTGCGCGACAGTACTAGCGGTTCTGGAATGGAATCGGTCGAAGAGGTATACGGAAGTACATGGTTGAAGGGTCAAGCCCATAAATCGGCGTCGTTCATTGTAGTTCGACCTGGACGATCGAAATTAAACACCGGAAAACGAATCACAATGGCCGAGTTGTGCACGCGTTCACCAAAACGAATCACGATGCGCCAGCAATTGGCCAAGGGTTGTACAATATTTCGTAGAAGATTTGTGAAAGACGAATGCAGCGAGAACGGCAACGTTTCGACAGGATCGCGGAATGTACAGTCTGTTTCATATCGCGGGTAATTTTCAGCCGCACGGAGCGACGGTAAGGCTGAAAGGATTACAAGTGTATTTCACTTCTGCGGCGCAGCTCTTGAACGAGCCGCGTGACGTTCAGTTCTTTTAAATTACAGGTATTACAGGCTACTCCGGCGTTTTTGTTTGCCGAAGTAAAACCACGCGCTCCTCGTTTCGCGTCCCGGCTCTAAGCGAACCGTAATCTTGCTTTCCAAACCTAAGTCAACGTCCTCTATTTTCGCACGGGTAGAAACGTTTCGTGGATCCCTGGCGAAACAAGAACGGCCCAGAAAAAAGTCCGCGACAGAAAACTGTAAGCCGTAAGCAGTGAACGGGTACGAGTCTCGTGAAGGCACAGAACGCGAACGCAATATTTATAATGGTATATCGTAAACTGGTTTCTGAATATTTCTCAGTATTCAACAGGCATCCAACGTATTGTGAACTGTGTAGCTGTTTCCATCGGTGTACATCTAGCAAAGTTTCCATTACCCGATTATGTCGTTAACCGGAAACATTTGTTTTAACGTGCTTTCCCTATCCCGCCCAAATCTTCCGATACACTTTCTCCGCGGACAAAACAAAAAAAACAACAAACCATTTAAATGACCAAATGACCAAAAACGCTCAATTAAACGACTTCGAAAATGTATTCAAAGTTCCGAACAATATCTTCGTACTTGGAAAATATCTATGAATATACGAATATGGTAATAGGTCGGCAATATCGCCTTCCGCCGCTTTATTTGCATCGAATAATATGAAAAACGCTTGCTCATCGGGCTCGCGACTCAAGAGGCAATCTTGAAAGCAGGACAACTCGTCCTACAGATAGATCGGTTCGATCTATCGGCGAACAATATCAAACGATGAAAGCGATAATACGCGCTCACAATTAGACACGCATACACAGGTACAAGGTGTATCGTTGTCAGATTTTCTCGAGGCTCTTGCGAAGCGAGAGGAGCTCACCCGACGGCCATTGTCCTCGATCGAGCTCGATCGGAGATAGTCAGGTATATGTGACTCGAGGGGAAAAAGGAAACGACCGTCCAGGTGGAACACGGGCGCACTCGTGCAAGGCGATTCACAACAAAGAGTAAAGAAAACTAGGCGCACCTGTTGCCGCGCCGGATGCTCCTCGATTTCTCGAATTTGCCACGGGACGAATTTACCAGTCGATCAGACTCGGAAGGAAGTGGAATGATTCGCGGAAATGCCAATGCAAGATCGGACGATCGTTGGATATAAATTATACGCGCGCGAATAAATATTGGCCGATTCTTCTTCCGGATAGAGAAATACTTGATGAACATTTCACGAAGCAGATGCAAACATTATATTTACCCAACGTTCACAGTGAAATAAATAATACGAATTTATAATATGTATTTGGATTCCACGTGGGGAACTTGCAATACTAATATTGCGATCATTTTATTCACGTGTACGCGTTATCTACTCCAATTTCAATTGTATTGACTATTATCGTACACCGCCGACAATTAAATGTAAATACGTACGGGAATCAATTTGTGAGCAATGTTTACGACACGTACGTGCACTGTTTCTATTCGGGCGACATTATTATCCCCAAATAAAAGTGAGCAACAGGAAAACATTGTGCTGGCCGTCGTTTCTTCTGTTTTATGTAATTCTGCATCGTGAAACATCAACGTAAATATTACTTGAACGTCTGAAAAAATGTCTCGAGAAGGGAAAATATCACTTTTCGGCATCACAACACGAAGGAACTAACGAAACACGGAGTTCATGGCGCCAGATAATTTCGATGGCAAAGCTGGAGGTAATGGACGACCTTTCGAGGGCGCGACGCTCCGCCCCCACCGGATAATTCGAGAGACAATGGCAGCCGTAGACATGCAGAAGTATTGTGGTGCGATGGCAGTGCAACTCGCGACAAGATTGACAGCAGTACGGATATTTTGGTGAAAGTTGAATGATATTATTGTTTCCGTCGTCAGGGATACCGTGATACGACAGATCGACACTTGAATTGGAGCGATTGAGGACGAACTTCGATGCCAACGAACCGAAAACGAAGAGGAATACGTATCCCACGATAATAACTCGAGTTCTATCTTCTGTAAAGGAATATTACTCGGGGAATATCGAAGCTTATGCGATTCGCTTTGCATAAAAGTCACAATGTCACGTAAAGAACACTAAAACGGCTAAGCAATTTCACTGTAGCATATAGCGCGAGGAAACCGCGCACAGGAAATGAATGACACGCAACCGTGAATCATTTAAGATGATTTTCCATTTCTCTCGTTTTCTAGTTAAGAAAATTGTCAATCATTTGAAGCGAAACATACCTTGTTCTGTAGCACATCGATGAGCACATATACGAGCAATGTTATTTCTTCCTCGTCGGAGCCAAGAGCATTACCCTGGAGACCGGCCGTCGCCACATAAAGGGCAACCAGGTGAGTCGGCCCCCTCGTAGCGGCCGTAGTCTGCATCGTGTCGAGGAATTACCTTTCGTTCCTTCGAGCTTCGTATCGGAGCACTAATCACTTCTCTGGACCAACGTGCACCCGAAGAACCCTTTCAAAGTAGCGCACTTACGGACACGGACCGGCTACACGTAACCGTGTCCTTTAACGACGAGGCAAACTATATAATCCGGCCCCCTGCTTGCCCACCTGAGGAACTCACGCTCCACAAAACCGATCGACACGTTTCACAGGCTATCGATATCCTTCAACAACATGCTGCATTATTTATCGTTTCGTTTGAGGTTAAGGATCGACGAACGTTGATCCAAATCGCGATGATCCGCGCGCCACGTTTGCGCAGATATCGAACGATAACTCCGCGAACGGCCGAAACAGCCGCGAGTAATAACGTTTACGCTGTTCACTGTTGACGGACCGCCGTCGCGAGTGGCAAGCTTTCGTGCAGCACTGGCCAACCCCAACCGTTTGCGCGCACACGTCGTCGTTGCCTCACCTGGCGACTGCGCATCGAACCCGTCGCCCGTTGGCTAGGCCCTCTTGCTCGTGCCCGTGTTCGTTTCCCGCACGATGAACTCGCACATCGGTGAAACAAGGACGCGTAATATGACGAACTGGATGTACGCGACAAGGATGGAACGGGTCGCGTTAAAAAACGCGGAAACTCCGCGATAACGGCGCACGGAATGTTTAAATTCGAGAAACTTCTTGCTCGTTCCGCGACGATTCGTTACACGAACGGGCACGGTCTTTCCTTCGCGTTGAAGCGATGAAAACGCAACACAGCCAGGTTAAAGAGGCGAAGGGAAAGGCAGGTCAAAGCAGCGACGCACTGGCCAGGTGCGCAGACATTCCACTCGCCTTGCGGTACGCTCACCCCGCTCCCTCGACCGCGATTATTTTCCACCTGGAGCGCCACGTTTACTTCTTCATGGCGGACCGGTTCGAACGATTCTTCGATACATCGAACGACCGGCGAACGATAATGCCCTGCGTATGAATGACTTTCGATGAGGCGGTGAACCTTACACTCGCGCATCGTCCATTCTGTTTGATTAGGAAACCATGCGGCTGTACCGTTTCAAGGAGGTATACCACGTTATAAGTGTTGAAGGAACAAAAATGGCGGCCACCTCGCCGCACGTTTCCTAGTATAAGGAGTCTCTAACAGATCGCAGGTAGTTACTTACACACCGCTGCATGTGCCCTCGATTCGATGCTGCCTCCATAACATGATCACGGCCTTGATAACGTGCGTACACGAACACAGTTCTACTCCGTTCTTGGAGTATATTTTTCTCTTTCTCTTTTTCGAGGTTCCGTGGAATTTTGAATATAAACCGCGAATATACCACGTATGGATAATGCATATTGTTATCATAACATAGACAGACGTCTATCCCGATTGGATCACATTTACCTGCGGAAACTATGGTTACGTATCAATTGGCGTGCAACGTGCTGCAGTTACGTTACAAAACTCTTGTTTCTTCTTGGGGGGGGTTTTTTTTTTTTTTTTTTTAATATTGAAATTACCATATACAAACAACTTCCGCCTATCCATCACGTGTACTGCTTTGAAAAAGAAGCTTCGAAGAAAAAGTCAGATGCTCCAAAATGAATGCATATACATGTATGTATCGCTTTCGTGTTCAAATCTTAAACATAAACGCTTCACATATACGTATAATATATTATGTATGTAGTTTACGTTTAAACGACCTAGGAAGGTGAACGAAGGAAAGCTAACGAGCAACAGGTTGGCAAGATCGCCGTCGGGTGGGGAAACAGGAGAACGAGAAGAACTATGTATAGACAGAGAAGCTGAAAACGGGAAAGCAATCGTCGTTGGATTTGGTAGGAATATCCGTGAAGCGAAATGCTTAGCGCACGTACGAGCGTAAGAGCGACGACGCTGTGATAGAGACCGGATTGGTCGGTCACCTGTTGCTTACCAACTGTCATTGGTCAGAGTCGACGGCAAGTTAATGACGGCCGGAGGAGGACAAGTGCATCACCGGCTGGTCTACGATGGACCAAGATCAAAAATAGGCATTATACAGATGCCAAGTTCGTGTATTTATTATTATTCTTATGTCTATACGATATATTATGCTTCCGGCCGAATCAACCACCTTGCGATCACGATACATGTATCTATGTTTACCCTTTTCTTTTATAGGTCCGTCGATGGTTGCATTACGAAATATTCAACCGCAGAACAGCGACTGTTACACCGCGTTACTTTTTCGACAGCTTTTACCTACATTTTATATTGAACATTTCACGACGGGAATATTTCTCAGCGTTGACGAATATATCATTTCCGTTCCCATAGTAAATAAATGCAGGCGTGTTTAGCGTGAAATAGCGTTTCTCCTTTAAAGGTATAATTAACCTGGTATGCATTTCGCGGATCATACGGTATAGCGCGGTCTAAATAATAAAAGAACGGTGTAAGGACGAAATCCTTGGACAGACGCACGATTCTTGCGTACAGCCGGTGAGAATCAAGCGGGACCAAAGTCTAAGCTCGAGGAGCAAAGTCCTGTGTTGATGATGGAAGGAAAGCCGGTTTACGATATCGGACTCTGAACCTTTCGTGTCATATCGATTCTAAGCCAGCAAACGTCATGCTACTTTAAAGTGGGCAGAGATCCTTAATGCCCTGTGCATAGAGTGTGGCGTTTTATTGTGGTTATCGCTAATCTTTTAGCCTGAAAATAACAAAAACCGAAGGTAAGGTATTTCGTACGCGAAATCGGGCGCACTATCTAAAACAGAACAAGCTAATACAAAATTTTCTTTTTCTTCGTTATTGGAAAATTTACGGTTCGTTTCGCTACCTATTAAAATCGATCGTTTCTATGGATATATGAGAAACATAGTAGCTCGTTAATAGGTATACACGGGTAGAATACTTCAATGTAACAGAAACGAAGGCGGAAGAGGACGACACAAAGGGAGAAGCTCCATGACTTAGGAACACCTGCCAAACACCTGCTCCTTAGGGTATCCCGAAGCTCATTTTCGGTCGGGTCGAAAGTTAAAATCATTCTCCGGTAATATTTCAAGAATCGATGTTCCTTCTCGACAGACTCTATATATAAAATGGAAGCATATTTCCTGCAAATGAAAAAAATCATACAGAAGTCGTGGTATAAATTAACCTACTATGAATACCATTAAGGAGCTCGATATTAATATCTCTATTTGAAGAATACCATTAAAGTCCTTCGTCTATTTTTGTTTCTTCCTTTTCACGGATTTACTCAAATTAGTTAGGTACAGGAATATTGGATTTGGAGTAAGAGTTTATTTGTACCAAAGAGCGTGCACGCATTCGAGATATACCGTTGCGAAATATTCGATCTTCCTGTACCATCTTGAAATATTTTAACGTAACAGCTAGGCTGTCCGTGCCTCGTGACGAACAATCCGTTTTTGATGCTCTTTCACGATGGACGGAAGGGGGGCAGATTCACCGTTGCGCAGAACTTTCTCTCGGACCAGAATTGTATATTCGTGCCTTTCTTACACATACTTACGTATATGTATAGTCGTTCGTACTTTCAAAACCATCACAAATCACGACGCCCCTTCCGCAATTAATGGGCGATAGTATTATATTTTAAATCGTGACAGCGTTGGACATCGACCAAAAATTATGGATGGGGCTGAACTATTAATATTACCTGTCTGTTTATTGAAGAAGATCAAGCTCGATCGATAAATGAGAAAAACACAAGAATGAAATTCTAATACGAAACGAGGGCCATCAAGGAAGAGCATCGGAATAGAAGAAGCGCCCACGAGAAGAAGGCAAGAGAGAAGACAGTCTGGTCGCTGACCCGCCCGGAACGTTGACTCCATGTAGTCAGTCCCCTCTTTATATTTCTCCCATCCCACTTGCACCACCTTGCCGTACCTTTGATTATAGCCACGAGTTACCTTACTTTACTTCGCGTTACTTTACCACGTCCTGCCTTTCTTTATTCGCGGTTACGACCAATATATATACTTAGACTTAGAATATCTGATGGATAAGTCTCTTCTTGTAGTCTATGTCTTGGTGCTTTCGTGTTTCATATATTTCTTGCATTATATCTTCCCTTCTTAATACATGTATATACTTGTCTTATTATATCTCTTAGAAAAATTGAAATTTCTGTATTATTATGTATAGACGTAATAGTTAATACATGTCGTAGTGTTATGTCATTAACGTTTAATGTTAGATAGATACGATTACCGTAGACAAGGTACCGATAGAGATATCGCTCCAATATATTTCATTGCTGAGATTTAAGCCTTGCTTTGTAACGGTACACGTTCGTTTAACAGGTAGTTGATATTTCCACTAGTGAAAATTGAATAACGATCGTAATTGCCGAAGCTCTCTATGATGGTCGCCGCTCGTCAAAAACTACCCCAATAACGTTTTCCTCGCCATTGTTGCTTACAACTCCTATTCATGCCCTTTGTTTCACACATTACTAAACATGTAAAATGGAAAATCGTTTACCATGGTATAGTGAGCTTAATAGAACGCATGGAATAAATTTACACGTTTGTTTACTAGTATATCAACTTAATATTTACTTTTGCGTTTGTATACATTAATGTATTTCCCATAATTCGACATCGGAAAGTGTGCATAAAAAATTTCCGACACAAGTTGATAACGCTTCAAAAATGGACCTATCTTTGGTACAATATTGTCAAACAGTATTATATAGTTGGGAAATGTATTAACTTTGTCATTACTATAATTGTTGTGAAGCCATTCCATTGGATTTTCGGAGAACCTGTCTGCCTCGTCTACATAATTTGTATCGTTACTAAAATTCGGTTCGCAGGTCAATATTTTAATAGGTACGTTTAGATGTAGGTGACTATATAGAGGTGTAGCATGACACGGTGTTAGAAATAATACATTTGTTACATTCTCAGTGTTAACAAGTCTCTCCCGAAGAATATACATTACATCTAATGATCCACGTTGGTGTATTAAGCTAAAGTAAAGACCAGGAAAGACATTGGTTACTATTAACAGTGCTAAGAATATTTTTCTCGTCGATTTTGCGAACTTGACATTATAAGGGAATTTACAAGAAGTACATATGTATATGCACATTGGTAAAAGTGGCAATAAAAATCGAAATTCCTTGTGAGATAGCAAAGAATAAATACCAATAGTCCAACCTATAACAATTAACATAATTGCTTGATGATGAAAGCTGGATGGATGTTTCATTATTTGCCAAATGCATAACAAAAACATGAAATAATAACATCCTAGTAGTACTGGCAGTCCACAGAATATATACCACAACAAATGTTGGGTTCCATATAAATCTCCAACTCTGTACAGCACGTTAACTCTAAAGAATTCCCAGGGAGAAATTACTAGCATACCGTAGCAATAACTGTCTAACAGTATTGAACTTAAACAACAGATAATACATATCGTACAATATTGACAGAGTAATGTAAACTTATTTTGCAAACTTGTACATAAATGATAGAAACATAAAGGTAACCATATAATAGCTGCAGTCGGTCTTATCATACATAAGAATCCTACAATCCATAAATATCTTATGCTTCTAACATTGCTGTCACGCCATGGAAATATTGATAAAGCTATCATAGTGAATGCAGTTTCTGTGGCATTTATTAATGTGCGTGAAGCACAATAGTACCAGTACCAATTTATGCACAAGCTGTACAATGTCCATTTATTTTTGGTCCATTCGTAGAATCTGTACTCTCCGTAAGCGCTGATAATTGCTTGTAGAATTCTAGGTAACACTGTTAGAACTAATGCATAGTCTAAGGACATTGATGACAATATTCTATACATAATCGATATAAAAAATGGGTACATATAACTGCGAACTTTTCTTATCCATTCCCATGTAAGATAACCATATCCGAACGCTAGATGGTGAGCAACTTCTATTGATTGCCAATATTCGTCTGGTACGTGCATAGTTTGCACAACAAAAACGGAGATTAGTCTCCATAGTATTAAACAAAATAATACTTTTTTCTTCTTGGGCAAGTACATGTTATATGTCTCTGTGTAATTCGCGAAAAATGAATATCGTCCGGAAGCACATCAACCATATATCTAGAACAGTATCGTACAATAACAAAGAAGGCGGCAATCCGATTGGTTTAATTTTCAGGTTAATTTGACCGGATACAATTTTGGGTTACACTAGAAGGCACCATTTTATATTCCTCTGGTCTTTGTCTGTTTGGGAAGACTTCGTATGTACTTATCGATATTGTAATAAACAATTATATAAAGTAAGCTTATAATAAATCTACCGCAAACATTGTATACAATGGAGCAAAGACAACTAGTTCCTGACTTTACGTTTCATTGTAAAGATATGTCTAATATGATACTAGTTGCAAAAACTTTTGCGTATATCGTCCAATTTGAATGCGATATTGAATTAATAATATAGAAAACCGTTGACGCTCTTTTCTAACAAATGCGATCTGCAATTCTTATTTTGAAAAACAAAATGCACACAATAGTGTCGAGCAACTGACACAGAGGGAGCATCCATCGAGACTGCGCCATTTTGTGAAATCGATTAGTTGATAGGTCTACGTAGCGATACTTCTTTTGAACAAGTGAACTAAAGTCGATAGCATCGTTACGAGAGGTGGTCGATAACCGATCGCGCATCGTTCTTTTCGAAACGAGAAATTGAAGTTCGATATCTGTAAAATAATTCGTCAAACTCTGCATTGAGATATCGCGGTAAATTTGTTATTCCTTTATAACCATAGAAAAGGGTGCGTGATTAAAAAGGATTATGGACATCGGCAAACATTTCTATTTTGAATTATGCAACGGAAATCCTCCATTTTGACGAGAAGCGAACGCTATGAGGTATTATAATTGCAAGAAATATTCTGTATTTGTATTTTAATATCTTGGAAGATATTAGACGAGCCGGTACATTTATATTATATTTCGATTTATAATGATGGAAAGTAAATCACTACCTTTATCCAATAGCGGAAAATCAGCCGCAACAGATGATAGTAAAAACGAAATGCAAATGGTACTTGCCAAAATGATGGAAGAGAAGCACACTTATACATACAAGAAATTGGTAGTCCCGATGTCAATGAGAAGCATTTATTGGAAATTCTTTGGATTTCCAGCTACAGACGAAGGAGATATTCTTACTAAAGTCAAAATTGTTTGCATATTATGTAAAACGCAAATAGCGTATAACCGTAACACTAGCAATTTGCGTATGCATCTGCAAAACAAACATGCTCAGGAACTTCTAGAACTCGAAGCCACGAATCCGCCTCGTAAGCAAGTAATTTCACAAGAAACGAAAGACAGAAGGGCACAAAAAAAATTGTTAAAGACAGGCTTAGCTTCGGGCCAACATATTTATACAACCAATGCAGACGGTACAGTTCAAATAGACGGGGATATACAATTTGTGACTGATCCGAATATAAGTTTATCGAATATCGAGGATGACATTGCAATTGGTCAACCGTTAAGGGTTATGATTAAGAGTGGCTCGAATATTGGGAATCCTAATCAAAATGTAGCATTTCTTATGCCAGAAGATAATCCTATTAATCAATCAAGTATCGACGGAAAGACAGTGTCGGATGCTATCGCTGAGTTTATTATAATGGATTTACAACTGCCTGAAGTTGTGGAAGGACGTGGTTTTCAAAGACTAGTTGCAACGTTACGTTCACCATGCGAGATACCTAGTAAAAATAAATTAGAGGAAGAAATAATACCAAAGATTTATGATACTTTCCGTGAATCGGTTGCGACAACACTGTCTTGTATTACAAGCGACGTAGGTTTAACCGTGGAGGAATGGAGATCAAATTCTGACGAACGATTTGTTACATTTTCTGTATATTATCAGAACCCAGGCGAACCAGTTTTAGAATGTAAGGTATTAAGTACAATTCATGCTCCATCTGATTGGGAGGAATCACAATGGGGAAATATAATGGACTCCCTGTTGCTTGACTGGGATTTGAAAATAGAAAGGGTAACAGCAGTCGTAGTAGCCACATCTAGGACAGAATTATTGGCTGCTTTAACGAATCGAGGATTAACATTGGTTCCATGCTTACTTTATACTTTACAAGTGTGCGCTCAAAATTGTTTTGAAAGTCCAGAAGTTGCGACTATATTGGCAAAATGTAGAGCAGCTATTGGAGCTATTATAAGCCATCCAACAGCGTCTGCAGCGCTAGCCATGCAAGAACAACTGTTAGAAGTTAGTAATAAATATTGTATTGCATAAATTATTTAATAATTGTATTGATTATATTCATTAAAATACATTTGATATTACAGCTGGAAGAAAATACTATGTTAATGGACTATCCGCTTGTGTGGACATCAACGTACAATATGCTTGAACAAATGGTCCTACGTCGCAATATTGTAACATCAATATTAGAGAGTATGGAAGGCGTCGTTCAAGACGCGGTTGATCTCACAAATGATCAGTGGAAGATTGTAGAGGATCTTGTAAACGTACTCGAACCATTTAAAGTTACGATTATGACGCTCAGCGAGGAGAAAATGCCACTGATATCTTTATTGAAACCATTACTTTGGCAACTTGTATCTTCTCACCTCAAAATTAAAGACTCCGATAGTGAGAAAGCAAAGTCTTTTAAGGAATCTTTATCGGACATGCTTTGCGACAGATACGCGGATTATAATGTTACACTACTACTTCAAATCGCAACTACTTTAGATCCTAGGTGATTATAATTAATTTTGGAAATTAGATAGGTGGTTCTGCAGAAACTAACTAAATTATAATTAATATCATACATCAGGTTTAAGCAGTTACCATACGCTACTGAAGAGGATAAAAATTCAGTTGCGACCGATATAAAGGAAATGTTGACAAAACTAATACATGAAGAATCCGGTGATAGTACAATTATCAAGACTGAGGACGAACCACCAAGTAAAAAGAGTCGTCTGTCGGGTAAGTACTTACAAGGCTAGAATAATGTTATATTTTGTATTAAAACGTTGATTATAAGTTGTGCATGATATTCATATACTTTAACTATATACAGGCATGGAACTTTTACTTGGAGGTTTATGTTCAATAAAAAGTGGCATGCCCGCAGAGGAAAAGGCTGATCTCGAACTTGTTCAGTATCATTCTGAATCGACAGCGCCACTTGACTATTGTCCTCTTCAATGGTGGGCTAAAACTTCTGCAAAATGTCCAAATTTGGGCAAATTGGCTTGTAAATATAATTGTGTGCCTGCATGTTGCGCACCACCGTCTAGGATTCCAGCAGAAGTACAAGTTTTGTATGACACAAGACGGGCGGCCTTACCCCCGCATTTGATAGACAAATTGCTTTTCCTTCACGGTAATCACACTGTTTGAAGAGAATATTCAATTCCACCGAATGACTTAGTGGTACCATTCTTACGTGTGTGAAAAATCCCATAAATAATTTATAGTTTTTGTACAGCTTAAGTGTAAAATGAGGCTTACATCAAAACTTAAATTATATCATAAGCTTTTTCAATCTCTGATTTAAAGTAAGTTTTAATACAAGTTTGTGTCTCGTAGCTTCGGGAAACCGCTTCAACGGTAAATTGGAAACGTTTTCACTATTGACTGTTATTCCTCGAACATGTATTGTTCGGATCTTCTGAGAGTTTTGTACGGTCCTCTCGCGAAATGTTCCAACATAGTCGATGATTTCTATTGTTTTTAAACGTAGAACCCACCGCCAAAGTGGTTTCCGGATGCAACGGAATACTTTCGTATAATGTATTCCGATTTTATATTATAATTAATTTAGTCCATCGGTATATTAAGCTTATATTTGCCTTCTCTCTTTTTATTTACCTTTCAGCATTTTAGGCATCCTAAATGCAAAAATTAAAGTTAAAAAGTGTGTTAGTTCATTTGTTAAACGTTCTGTACACGTTCGTTTTTTCCATTAAAATTTCTTTCAGAATTATGCACATTGAAAATTCTTGCACAAATTCTTGACATTTGAAACAACTAAAATCTAAGCTTCAATTAAATGAAAAATGTTCTTTGGTAAGATGAATAAAGAATAATACTTTTCTATTTTCGATTCATATAGTGCAAGACAAATCTTCAAAAATCTGTAACTGTTTACAAAGCATTGAAATTCCACAATGCAGTAAATATTGTATAGTAATGTGAAATTACATTTTTTTTACACCTGCTCTGTATTTTTTTTACAAAGAACACTAAAACATTACTTACAGTTAAAATCGATACACGAAGTACATTATAAGTAAAATATAATACATTTAACTTTGTACATTATAGTTTTAAATCAAGTAACAAATGAATTTTATATTAGCCTATGAAAATTCTGTTAGTAATTCCTTCCCGTTAAAACTGATAATTATATAAATAATCGTCGTAGTTAATAAATCTTTCAATTATTTTTCATTTCTACTTTATCATTGGTATACTTTGATAAGTGGACTCATGTGATTATTAATTCATAATTTCGCATGGCTCCAACATTTTGTAACTACGAGCAATAGAATTTATATTGTAAATAATATGTATACTGCTGATATATTTCGTCTGTTTATTTGTTTAGTGAATTACAAATTAGTTCTTAGGTGTAAAATGTATTTACTGTATATAATATGTGTTTAACGCGCATGTGTTTCATATTAATTTAAATACTGATACCGGTATTTATAAAAATTGTACAAAAATTTTACATTTTATTTTTATAAAACGTGGGTGCAATTGTAAAAAGAAATGCTTCACAATAATACCTTTTGTATACTGTACATAAAACGGATTATTCTTCAAAGTTTTAACAAATTTATTACTATTGTGTATGATATCTGCAACACATATTCGAATATGATTATTTTTCAGGAAAGACTTAGATTATGGTACAATAAGCGATATAATTACAGCACACGAACTGTTTACTGTTATGTAACTGTTCTCTTGTCATGAAAGGAGTAAAATTATTTACACAAATTATAAAACATACGTCGGTTCATTTTACATTCCCTCTATTTTCTACTATTGGACTTTCAATTGGATTCCCACACTTGTCCCATCGAATCATAAGCATCGATTATGAAAGACTGAATTGATTATGAATCCACGCTGAACTTTCATAGAACCTTGGATCTGCGATTCGAAGAGATGCTCTCTTGTAAAAGTAGTAATATAATACTGAAACTTTAACATAGGTCAATATGAACAGAACTTAAATATATTGTGTGTATATATATAAATAGTATATTACCTCCTCTATGTAACGAGTAAAGAACATGAAAATCTTTAGTCCAATGGTACTTGGCAGGCGTAGACCAATGCACTTTAATGTCCCATATATGTAGACTGACGCTTAATATCATATAAGTGATACAGAGTATTAATGTAACACGAAACTTTGTGTACAACAATTGTATCAATCCTATCTAAATAAAAATGATAGATTGGTTTCATAGTAATATTTAAAACATAATTTCATACTTCTTCTATGTTCGTTTAAAGTAGTTACCTGAAAAACATAAGTAGAAAAGAAGTTAACTAGAAGAACAGTGATACTCATGACAAGGCAAACATCTTGAGCCCTAAAAAAAAAACAAACATTGATTAGAATAAAATGGAAATGTACATAACATATTTAAGAAATTCACGTAAAAACACCACGTACACATAGAGAACCAATAAATTAATTGGATTCTGGCGCAAGAAACTAGCAAACGAATTAACAAAGATATCAAACAATATTATTAAATATTGAATAATGATAGTAACCAAATATTTCTTAGCGTTTAACGTACTCATTTATTATGAAAGTAACAATTCACTGATAAATAACAATTTCTAAAATTCTTATTCTACATAGGAACGTATGGTTGCATCCATTCGTTGCTATGGCAACGTTATTACATTTATGTTGGATATGCACTTTTGCATCTTTATTGTAGATACTAATTAATATTTTTCTTCCAAAGCAAAACAATTGAAAATGCAATTTAATCTTGAATATCTTATTATATTCTATTTTCCCCTTATGTATTTAACGAACTGTCATAATAGCAGTTCCATGTTAGTAAACTTCACAAGTTAAAAATATTCCACGTTCTAAGATCTGGAAAAGCTATTCCAGAAGATTGTTACATTTTGCGTAAATGATGACTACAAACAATGCTATTGTTTCAATAAATACAATTCAATTTTATATGTACATATATCAGTTATATTTGAAACAGTGACGTATTATTGTGTTGAAAGTGCCACTTTACACTGTTTGTCAAAATGTATCGTATCACTTTTGTGCATCAAACGTAACACAATAAAATAAACGTATATATGTTTTGTATTAGAAGTAGCTAGTAAATAGAATAAAAAATCAACACTTAATACGTGTCCAGTCTTAAAGCAAGACAATGGAAACGTATATCTGTAAACAGGTTATGTTTGCTGTTAAAATATGTCGTTATGAGAAATTGAAATCTTAATCGTTGAATGCCGCGGAAGAGTTTGAATGATGATATTCAGAATTATTTGACAACTGTCGAATATGGAAATTGAAACTGATAAACATCTACACGTGAGACAAATTATTGGTATTTTTCCCGTATTAGAATTAGATACAGACGATGTAGATGTTCCATTGAGAAATCCAAGTATCTCATACTTGGATATCTTTTTCCTCACATTTTCTATACTAATGCACATAGTGGACATGGCAATCGATATCAGTCTTGCTATAAGATATTTATTAAACGATAACATAATGTATTTTGCGTGGACAACCACATTTATATTTATACCCTCGTTCATAAATGTTCTAATCAGTCGAAGAATGCAATATCAAGATAATAAGGTAAAAAGAATAAAAGTTTGTAATGTATAATAACATACTCGAAAGCTTAAATTCGAATGTAATATGATTGGTATTTCTTTTCAGAAAAGTTCGGTCACCCAATCCAAATCTAAATGGGTACACACAATGCTGACAAATAAGTTATGTTGTGTCATAGTTGTCGCATTCCAATTGGCACCTGTTTTGCGATATTACCAGACATTGAAATATGCTCTCAAGGCGTACAAATTTGAGAAGCAAGGTGATCGTAATACCCAAAGACGATACTATTTAAAGATGCTCAAGGAAGATCAAGATGTTGCGCTACTAAGAGTATTCGAATGTTTTCTGGAAGCTGCGCCGCAACAGATTTTACAATTGACAATATTATTGAAGCGCTATCATAGCCAAGTTAACTTAGAATGTATATATATATTTTTATTGTATCTTACTTTGATATCGATAAATGGAGTAAAAGTTCATACGTGTATTTATTATAGTTATTCATCAAGTAGCTAGCGTGCTTAGTTCGCTTGGAAGTATGGGATGGGCTATGGCTAGCTACCATCGTAGCATTAGATTGGTGCAACAAGATAAGCTAAACATTGGTATTACGGGAACGTGTCTGCAATTTTTATGGCACTTTTGTACAACAGGTACGTTAATTATTATTTCAAGTAAAAATTTAAAATTTATACCAGCAAATATACTTTCAGTTTCAAGAATCTTATCCCTAAGCGTAATTGCAAGCGTATGGCCAATATATACTGCTGTTGGATGCATTTTTCATTGGATAAGTATGACTGTATGGATTATTATCGATTCTCATGGTATATTAGAATTCTGCAGAGATATCACTCATTCCCCACATTGTTCCCCAAAAATTAAGGAACGTATTTATTCTGTGCTATTTTCTACTATAATTGGCGTCGTGCATGTGTTTATATTTCTGAATACTGTTGACGGTAGCACATTCCTGAAACATGTACTTTTTTATATAATTTGTTTCCTTGAAAATATAACAGCAACTGTGCTTTGGATATATACATCACCGATAGAAGTTAAAACTTCTTGGTACTTCAACGGACTCATTGTTCTTTGTATTGTACCTTTTTTATTGGGCGTAACAGCTATGATCGTTTATTATAGCATTTTTCATCCTTCTATAAAGCACCAAAATCGTGTAAATAAATAACATTAGATTAAGCTTACTCCTAAATTTTATGGAGCAAATTATATTTCATTCGTATAGATAAGAAGCTACTTTTTGTATTTTTATATTATACAGATTTTTTAAAACTTTGTACCTGTCACGAGTTTTAATACTGAAGAAATTCATCAATATCTTCAAATATTACGTGTATAAAAATATATGTAAAGCTGAGCAATATAAGCTCAACAATTTGTACAAAAATTACAATCTAGTTTTAGATAATGTATATTTATACACTTTGGCATATGTAGACTTATTGTATTTTGTATACCTTTCTAATAAGGAAAACCAATAATTTCCATAATATTTAAAAGAGCATGAAAAATCGGGTCCTAGTGAACGTATTAAATGTAGTTAAAATTGATGTAAAACAATAATTTGATGCATTTATTATTCAATATATGTATGTATATAAGTATGGTTTAACAGAATTTTCTGATTTAAGTTAAAATTATAATTCTAAAGGTTTCACTTGTGTGCACACTTCAATAATGTTATGCTTAATTAATTTGCAATGCCATATATATATTTTAATATCTGCTGGTGTTTTAATAAAGCACATTCAGTCGAATCAAAATATATAATGAAACCTAGTATCATGTTTGTAATACTCTTACAATTCGTCGTTTATATTAAGTTGGAATGTGCTATATGAAAGAATTCAGCAACCATTAGAAAAGCTTATATTCTCTTATATAGTATTCATCATTTCGTGTATTAATCTACTGGATTTTGAATTACTATAAGGATAAATTCTTTGTCCGGGGCAACCATTATTTCATGTTTCTTACTGCGAATACGTAAGAAAGTGAGATCGTTCGTTGGATCCAAATCTCTTACTACAGATCGTGCTTTATCCGATAACTGACTTATCAGCCCGGCGTATTGAACTGTTGTAGTGTTATCCAATGTAGACTTGATTGGTATACCTGTGTAAAACTTTATTAGATATTTTCATACATACATCTATAAAGAATATATGGCAGAATGCGTTATACCTTCTGCATTAACTACAATCGTTCCAACCACTCCCCTATGCGATTGGATACGTTTCATAGTTTCTTCTACTTCTTGTGCCTTACAAATGATATAATGTTAATCTAAAATATCTGTAATAGTTTATTCACTAAGTATGCAATTTATTATAAGCCTACCATTTTTTTTTATTCTCGAACTTATTATCAGTATTGGGTACAATACGATTGTAGTTACAAAATAATTAAATGTAACTTTATGAAGAATTTAATGCCAACGAAACGTCACTAGAATGTCGCCGGCAATTAATCATTCGCATATTTCACAATAAACATCGAGAATATGTAGTAGAATGGACGTCAGTTTGTTAGGCTGCAAACGCCACCTAGAAACGCGTGAATAATATTACAAACGAGATATTGAATAAACCAATCACCACCGACGCGAAATGTATATGAATAGACAAATGGCCTTATGGACTTTCGTGGCCCCTCGTGACTGCCATACCGACTTAGAAATTCGACACTGATTTTAGCGTCCTCACTCATAAACAGCGGCCACTTCAGAAAGTATTGTGTAATTGTTTATACAAATGTGCCGCTCGTGGTATATTCTTAACAGTTATTGGAGACGGTAGCTTGGGCTTCTAGCTTTAATTTATGTCCGCTGGTCGTTGCTGTAGCTCGCCGGCAAGTCAAAGTAACCCATTTATTTATAATTGCTTTAAATAAATTCAATTATCTCGCGTTATTCAACGATGTCTTAAATTAAAGCTCTTGATACAAGGAATTAATCTGTTCCACTATTTGGACGGTTCTCGTTCTTGTTACACTGCAATTCTCAAACGAACTATTAAATTGCTTATAACAAATGAAACGCTCATGGATCATTTGGACATCGTTTATCGTCATGTAGCAGCATCATGTACTTTCATTTTAAGCACTCGATCATTAATCTAGCGCCTCCAGAAGTCGAGATAATCGAAACGACCCGGAGTGCATTTTCGCCAATTTTATAATTGTTTATAACTTTTAAACAACAAATTCCAGATTGTTGAAGCTTTTGAAGGGGATAGCAAAGGTCCTCAGCTTTAATTTAAGACAAGTCCGGTTAAAAAATATGCACTAGAAGCTGAGAAAAACACAATCGTTTAAATTAACGATGTAATCCAGAAATTCGGTTTTGAAGGAGCGGCAAATTGTGCAAAAGGCCGACGACGCGAGATGGCGCTACATATCTGGTTATCGACATATCAAACCGATTACCGGTTACCGATCAAAACAAAAACAATTCGTATCTCGGCTCCTGGTTGTTTTTCAATAAATAGGGTGTCAAATGAAAGGGAAGTTTATAAGCTCTATAAACAAATGCAATTATTTCGGGTTCTACTGGACCAATTTTAATCAACGATGACTTAAATTAAAGGTCCCGATTCGAGGACCGATCTGTTACTATTTTAGAACGACCCTCCAGCCCTCGATTCACTTTTTTTCAAACTAACCTCTTTTCCTCTTATGCTTCTTGGCCCTCTCTTCTTTCTTTTTCCTCTATATATCCTATAACATTTCTTCTCTCTCCTGCTACATATTTACTAATATACTTTTTTGTGTGCGCAGGTAAAGAGTAAGGAACATTGATCGGCACTTCTCATCGTGCACAAAAGCAAGAAAGAAGACAGAGTAACTCTTGCCACAAACTTTAGTTATAGTCAATTAGTTTATAAGAATAGCTTGCAACATTGTTGCAAATTTCCTCGAGAATTTTTGCAACTTTGTGCAGAATTTGGTGCAACATAGTTGCTAATGTTGTTTGCTTTATCTAGAGACATTAGTTTCGCCATCTATTCAAATGTGAATGGAATTGCCAGGCCTCTGCCTTATCTACACTTAAGGTAAGTAAGAGACGCGAGCCGTTTCAGGGAGTTCTGTATAGATGCCGAAATCATAGCTGGCACTATAGATATGGTAGAGACCCGCGTAGTTTCAAGCACATCTTTACAGATATTAATTAATTTATGAATTAAAATGTATGAATACAGGGCTATTTCACTGATAAAAAAAGACGGCTTCTTGAGAAGTAAGAAAATTTTTCAAGGCTAAGCAAATATTATCTTACTGAAGAATTATCTCTAGAGCTTCAGAGAACAGAAGAATCTACATTAGAAGCAGGATAATAAATAATACATAATATGTACAACTACAAATAAATACGAAAGAAGAAACGAGAATTCAAAAGCAATTGCAATAAGAACTTATGATTCTGTCCACGTAAATAACTACAGTGGGCAGTAATGCTTACTTAATGTTTGCTGGTTCGGGCATTTGGTAAAACTTGTAATAGTAATATAAATAATATTAAGATTTATATAAGATTTTCCGAATGAAGTGAATATAAAATAAAATATATAACAGGGATATATACAAATTAATTACACAATTGTTCTAAATTAATCTTATGTGCTAATAGTTACAAACTAATTTTATGAACCAATTTGCTATCACTAAAGGATAACTAAAGTATACTTTAGTTAAGCCACATATATGTGGCAAAAGTTCTTCTATCTTGTTTCTTGCTTTTATGCATGATGAGAAGTGCCGGTCAATGCTCCGTACACTTCGCCTGGGAAACCAGTATGCAGGTTTATATTAGGATATTTTTATATCTCAACTGTGATAAAATACATGTTACACATAGCGCAGTGGATTCAAATTGTTTCATCGAAGTGGTGTGCAATTAATTTTGATGAGTATTTATGCCTTACTACAGTATTAATGTCATAATGTAAGGAATAAATTGTTATGAATCCAATTTATTTGCTCACAACATTAACGTGTAATAAATATTCCTAATTGTATATCTATAATTATACATAAACGCAGGATATTTTAATATGGTTTGAGATATTTGTTTATTGTAATTGGTGTACACAATGTACATTTATATATAATATAAAAAAAAACCAATTGACATCCATGAAAATCTAGCTCAAAGGTACAATTAAATCAGTACCTGGATATTCAGGTAAATTAAGATTATAATCCAGCTCCAGTTTCTTGGGTACAAAACGACCGCCCAAGTAATGATACTTTCCTCGAAATTTTTGTGCACATAATTTGGGTGCTGTTAATGACACAAGCATTTCGGGTTCTATGCCACCTTCTTCTGGTGGTCCGGTTTCAACATTCCAACCCGATGGTATGTCAATGCTACAAATTGGTATAGTTGCTTGTTCTAGTATACAAATGATAGGACGAAATGTTTCCCTTACAGGTGGCTTAAAACTAAATCCAAATAATGCATCTACTATGAAGTCAAACTGTTCCAGTTTACCAGCATGATACACTATATCATTTTCCAATAAAGGAATATCATTTTCGATGCACTGATGCAACAAATTTGTGTACAAGATATTATTTGTTCTCTTGGGATAATAAATCTGAGGTGTGCACCCAAAGTGCTTTAAATGCCTGGCACAGACAAGTCCGTCGCCACCATTGTTTCCAGGGCCGCAGCAAACCAAAATCTTATGGTCAGAGTTTTTCAAGAATGGGTATGCTTGAGCAATGGCAATGGCACAACTTTGACCAGCAAGCTCCATCAGTTGGTCCACACTGAATTTATATTTTTCAAATAAATTTCTATCTATGTTAATACTTTCCTCTTGATTCAAGTATTTCATGATAGTGGCGTGTGATGCTCTCTCAAACAATACATAAACTCTATTGGTAGACAGAAAGGGTTTTATGCAACCCTTAATATATGATATCATTTAATAGTTTTGTTATACATAAATATGTACACAATAAGTCATAATATTATAACCTCTTACAGTATGCTGGTTTGCCTTAATTATTTAAGGCAAATGATAATATCGATAAAAGTTACTCTTTAATTTGCGATGAAAAACATTTTTTAATTACATCATTCAAAACCACATACACATGTATGGAATTAATTTGTTTGGATGCGCCAAGATAACTGAGCGATTTATGGTTCGATAAATGCTAAACTAATCGTGTAATGAACTCAATATACGCAATTGCGTATTTCATATTAGAACAACCTGAATGTACATATGTATATATACATTTTTGTAAACGTGTCAGGCTGAGTGCAAGAAACAATACGTATGCATATATGTACAAAAAACTTTATTATTGTTTCATTTGTTATAGGCGCATTATTACATGAATATCAACCAACTCTTCCAATACAATCCTATAGAATTATCAATCTAAATTTATTTTAAAAACAAATAACATACAGAAAAACGAATTTGATTATCATTAAAAGCAATTACAGTAAATTCAAAGTATACTTGGAGAGGAGTATTTTAGTTAAATTTTTCAATGGATTTTTTTTTTAATCTCTTAATGTGTTGTTGAATAAAATGAAGTAAATCGGTGCACATTTTATATGTTGTGCTAGATGGATCATAAGGATAATTTTCTAATTTTTCACCATATGTTTCATTCGATGATACCCTATGGTATATAGATTGGAAAAACAATTTAGGTGCTTCCTTTGGAAAACCTAACAGGTTGGATATGTGGAGTACAACAAGAAAGTCAGATTCAGACAGGAGAAGAGCAATATAAGTGTAATTTTTTGCATCATATTCTAAGATTGACGTACCTACAAGACTAATCATTGTTGATATGTAATTCCTCCTGTTTGTTAAGCCTTCGACAACTGAATTTACCTAGAATAAATTGTATTCGTTATGACCAAGTATGTCTTTCAACTAAATATAAAAATTAATAAAAGATGAAATGGTTTATACACTGTTCTGTAAATGTTTCTTTGTTTCTTGCACATAATCTATTAGACATGTCTGAGACAAAAAAGGTAGTAGAGTAAATTTGTCCTTTCCGCCGATGGCTTCTTCTAGAAACTGTGAAAAATGGATTTTCGGTGTAATTCGTGCCCAGGCTGGGCCTGAATAACTTATAACAAGCATCGCTTCATTCCTTTTCACCCCACAATCCAGCCCTGAAATGTTTACTGATAATCCAATTACAAATCTGGCCTCCATTGGTTTATGACTAGACGGCAACAATATAATTTCGACATCTTTCGGCTCAACCATTTTTGATTTTATTAACAAATCGTATTCTACAGGTAGCCGATTTTGATTCTGAAGTAATTGTACCTAATTTAAAAAGAAACCATGTCAATCTTAATATAGGTGCGAGCGTTGAATAGCTTTTAATAGAAAAAGTATGAACCTGATGCTGCTTATAGGAAGCTATAAGTTCTAAAAGGACATTTACTAATGCATCTTCGTCATTTGGATTCCATTTCGCAAGGCTCGGTACTTTGGTGGAAAGGGTATCTACATCCATGTCTGCTAAGAAGCTATCATCGTTAAATATGAAATCGGGTCCCATCTCAGGACTGTGCGAATCGAAGAGAACATTCCAAGTTACATTGTATCTAGCGTACGGAATAGTCAACTTGAAACAATCCCCCTTCACTTGACCGCAACTGGATGATACAGAATCTACAGCAAATCTTTCCCAAGAGATTCCTTGAATGAAATCGAGGTAACGTAAAATCATATAAGTATAAGCAAACAATGTGCCACACGAGTATAGGACTATGCACTAATGCAACTTACCAAGTTTATTAATCAACAGAACGCGAACTAAGAGTGGCCTAATGTACAAATCTAGAGAAGACAGAATATCGTACCGTGATTCTAACATAGTAATTATTTGGTCTTAAGTAACTGGAATTTGATGGGCTTCAGTAATAAGTCTAGTCGTTCTTATAGTCCTATGTGGGAGGCAATGTATCGTTACAGCTTCAAATGTTTTCTCCGTGATATATTTGTTTGCGAATACAACGTGATAATTTGACGTTTAGAATGTTCAAACGGCAGCACAGTACAGTCTGATTGGTAATTTTCTGTTGCGTAATTATTCATTGTGGAACAATTAATTATTGGATCGTACGTTCATTTTGTTATATTAGATATAGCAAAATAGAATTGATAAATGTTATTAATTTCATATATACATGTATAACTTACACAACTTCAAGTCACTAAATCTAATTCTGGGAATGTAATTGCTAGCATATTGGCATTCATTACTTTTCGAATTCAAAATAAGTTTAATCTCAATTTCATATCAATAAAGGGCGGGCAGAGTTCAGCATTAAACAGCATTTTCTTTGCTTCATCATAATATGCAGTAAGTCGCAAGGGATCTTCAAAATATTCTTGCAATGGAAATTCGGGAGTTAAACGAAGCGGAGCGTGTTTCAATTTTGCGAGATCTCCCCGTGTTATGCTGTATTACTTTAATTTATTACATCTTACAAATAAAACGTATTTAAACATATACATGTCTGATACATATTTGACCCAGTTAAAATTAATACTCCTCCTCTTCTTCAATATTAGCAGCATCTTCTTGCACTTCACGATAATCCAATTCTAGGGCTGCCAAATCTTCTCTCGCTTCTGCGAATTCACCTTCCTCCATTCCTTCGCCGACAAACCTGCAACGAAAAAATATGTTCCCTTTGCAAGTGTACCTCCGAATAACGTCTATCGTAAATTAAAATCGGTAAACAAAAGGTAAGTCAAATCACCAATGGACGAACGCCCTCTTAGCGTACATAAGATCGAATTTGTGATCGATTCTAGCCCATGCTTCGACTATTGCTGTAGTATTAGAGAGGCAGCATACAGCTCTTTCTACCTTTGCAAGGTCACCATCCGGTACCACGGTGGGTGGTTGATAATTTATTCCTACCTGCAACAAACACAAGTAGTAACACCACTTTCGAATTATCATTTGAACAATGCTTGCCTTAGCGAGCAATTATTATACGAGCCTTAAAACCTGTTGGACACCATTCTACGAATTGAACGTGCCTCTGCCTTTTAATTGTTGCGATTGCCGCATTCACATCTTTAGGAACAACGTCTCCTCTGTACAACATGCATACTGCCATATATTTGCCCCTCCGCGGATCACAATTCACCATTTGATGACTTGGTTCGAAACAGGAATTCGTTATGTCTGCCACTGAAATCCTTTCGTGACCTGCCCTCGCTGCTGACATAACAGGGGCGTAGGTCGCCTGCAATATAAATCGCTTGATCATTTTTTTCTCTTTTACATTGCGACGGTACAAACATCTATCGTGCCCTAAATATAATAAAATCTTGTAATTGTATATCGCAGACGCAATTTTATATGCTGATACGAGGCGTTGTTTCACGGACTTACGAGTGGAAAATGTATACGCGGATAGGGTACTAAATTTGTCTGAAACTCGGTGAGATCAACGTTTAGGGCCCCATCAAATCGCAGGCTTGCGGTTATCGAGGAAACAATTTGTCCGATCAAGCGATTCAAGCTTGTGTACGTCGGTCTATCGATGCTCAAGTTCTTTTGGCACAATTCATAAATGGCCTATATTAAACACAATTATTCATTTTTATTTATTCCGCTTTAAACGTTAATTATTTACTAATTACTCATTGGAGAGAAAATGTGGTATATCGCTCATACCTGGTTATCAACAATAAAAGCTACTTCGCAGTGTTCAAGTGTCGGATGCGTATAAAGAATCGCGTTATACGGTTCTACAACCGCGGTCGATACCTGGTCAACAATAAATTATTCGTGTTACGATTACCTGTTAACAAATTATTGCTGCCTATATTTCATATACATATGTGCGTACCTGCGGTGCCGGGTATATACTGAAGGTCAATTTACTTTTCTTAGGATATTCTACGGATAATCGTTCCATTAGTAAACTCGAAAATCCTGATCCTGTACCGCCACCGAATGAATGGAAAATTAGGAAACCCTGCAAGCCTCTGCATTGCTCCGTAAGCCTTTGAATTCGATCTAAAGTGAGATCCACGATTTCTTTCCCTGGAAAAGTAAAATTGCAACGATAAAAAATCTTGATCACATTTGGATATAACATATATGGATGCAAGTTATGGGAATCATGTTCATACCTATCGTATAATGACCTCGCGCGTAATTATTCGCTGCATCTTCTTTTCCGGTGATCAGTTGCGCCGGATGGAACAGTTGTCTATACGTACCTGTACGAACTTCGTCTGATGTTTCACGCATCGTTGAAACAATGAAATAAGTACAAATTAGTCGATTAACGATTTCGAGAATCAGATTTATTTTACTTGCCTATTACTGTCGGTTCGAGATCAACAAAAACAGCCCTCGGTACGTGTTTCCCCGAGCCCGTTTCGGAAAAGAAAGTGTTGAAGGAATCCTCCGCCTGTCCAACTGTGGTATCGCTGGGCATTTGCCCGTCTGGTTGAATGCCATGTTCCAAGCAATACAGTTCCCAGCAAGCGTTTCCCATTTGAACACCCGCTTGTCCTATGTGAATCGATATGCATTCCCGCTGCAATGATTTACGAATTAAGGATGTAGTTCATTCGAACTTAATGCCGGTGTGAAACTAATAGAGGATTGAGAGAACGAGGGACACGCGGGGGATCGGTTATTAAATGCGATATTATTAATATTGTACTATATTATAATATAATAGCATTCTAATTGCATTGTAGTAATATTAAATGGAAACGCAAGTTTATGGTCGACAGTAACAGAAATGCCATACCTTTTTTGCCATTCTCATTTCATTTAACGAGCTTTTTAAACAGTTGCTCGAAAGTTGCGGTTTAATGGGAGAAATATAAAGCATGAAGGGAAAACGGTTGATTTACTTGATCATGTTAATGAGAACGAGGAAACCGATGGGACATTATTTTTCATTGTTGCAATAATCACTAGTGACAAGAATGAAGAGAATTTTTCTCTTGCCCTGCGGAGCGAATTAAACGGTACCGGAAGTACGACACTGGAGAACCCCTAGTAATTAACTGGTTTCGAACTAGATAAGCTTAGATCACTCGACACAGTATGATTTATAAACTGACATGTCCCAATTCGATTGACATAATGCGATCTTATACCTGTCAGCAAGTTGCAAACCTTTTCAGCCTTGACCGACCATATTTTCATTAAATAATTCACTTCGTTCTAAATCAGAATGGCACGTGAAGAACGTATAGAAGAGTCATAGATTCCTCCAGTACTCTATATGCCATAGGAACGTGGTGCTAAAAAATCGATTTTTACTGGTTGACATATTGTAACCATGGCAACTTGATCAAATATCGTTTCTTGCGTGACAATTTTCCGATTCACCAAATAGATGATCTTCAATGTTTCATTCTTTTATATTCACTAATGTGAAGCGATGTAATCGTTTAAAATTATTATTAAGTTCAGTGGCATTGGGATATCCTATTTGACTGCATTTTTGCATTTCTATTGTTATTTCAGAAGTATGTTCATTTCTTGATCTATGAATTCATATATCATTAATTTAAATTAATCAAAGTATTTACAGATACAGTAGCCACTATATTTTATTATGTCTCAATTAATGAACGTATGTACCATACGTCGGAATAATGTTGATGCATTTAATCGATAAAAATCATCAAAATTATTTCCAGACAAAACAATAGATAGAGTATAAAATAGAAAAATAGATGTAAGCTCGAAGAAATATTGTACGTTTAAATAAGATCCTCGTGTACGATAATATAGTTGCCAAATGGCCATACGAAACTATGCAACGTTAATATTGTGTATAGACAGTATCCTATAATTACTGACATGCTGCTCATCCTTCGACTTTAATTGATCGATCACAGAACTGTCGATAGTGAATATGCAAGACACTCTAGGTTCTATAAACATCTTATAAAATTTAAAACCTTGACTTTTGTTAAATTCCGTAGCAGAAGTTAATTAACAGGCAAGATTTTCGCATACTAAAAAAACCTACCATTGAATTTGAATTTGAATTCGAAACTTTGTATGAATCTATATGTATACGGTATAATTTAAATTAATACAGTATTGTACTAGGCTTTTTATTTGTAATCTACTAATTAGATTATTGTTAAAGCGAAGATACGAACAAGATGTTCGATATAAATAAAATACTCACCATTTTAGGTGGTATTAATTCTCGAAGATAAAACTCGTGTCAGGGTGTACAACGATTTGACTACTGTCTGCCTAGGCGTATAGCCTGATCACTGTCACACGCCATATAATCACTTATATGTAGGTATAAATTTGTTCTAAGTTTCATAGGTGACAATGCTGCTATCATAGTGTTAGTGATGAACGTTGAAATACATAACTGTACATATAGCTATAAGTGTATTGATAGTCCAGATATACATATTTTAATTGTGTTTTACGCTTTTTTATATAGATATACAAAATGAATATAGGAATGCTATATTGATGACATATCGTAGTTGAATTATTTATTCGCTGGTTCCGTACGACAAATTAAAATTGCGTTCTTATAAAATAAATGAATCGGTAGTATATACTATGTACATATATAACATAAATATTAGTTATAATAATAATAATATATAATATACAAAACGGAGTGTTATAAAAATATGTATATATATATATTTTATAATTCCTCGTCACATTACAGAGATAACATTATTTTTTAAGTCTCTTTGGACTAGAAAGTGTAATTAATTGTACTCTTCGCGGTGTTTTATTGGCAATTATTGATGGTATTTCTGCTTTTTTAGGCGTAGTTTTTGCATTTGTCTTTACGACTTCGTTAGTATTCTCGTCGCTATAAACTAATTTAATATCTTCAGTCTCTTCAGAATCCGCTTTATTTAACTCCTGTTTTTGTCCAATATCATCTTCTATTGTTTTGTTACTTTGGTTTATCATATTATCTAAATTCTTCGTGATTATGTCCTTCACTTGGTGCTTTACAATATCGATATCCATTGCACTATTATCTATGTCGTTAGTTGGTAAAGTTTCTCTGGTAACATTTTTGATACTGGGACTTGATATTACGGATTCCTTGCAACCAGCATTTATAGTATTTGTTACCGTTGACGAACTATTTTTGTATTCTACACCCAGCTCGTTTTCTTCAAAATGTATTATAGAACAGTAACCATCCGTTGAGGAGGTAATTAAAATTCGGCCATTACTCGACCTTAGAAATGTTAATACAATTAATATTTTTTGCATATTAACTTTAGAAATGTAATCGATCGAGCATTACTTACCATGCTATATCGGTTAATCTAGTATAGTGAATGTTTGATATCGTTGCAACTGGCGTAATTTGTTGAGTGTCGTATATAATTACAGAGTGCTGTGTTGCGACAGCAAATACCATTCTGTAAGGCAACTTTATCACAGGGTTTGACCCATCTTTTCGCAGTTCAAAATAAATTGGACAACATCTAACAGCGATTGTACATTCGTTCAAGGTGGGTAATAACATAAGTGGCCTGAAAGTGAAATTGTATATTGTATTTGTTGTATGAATGTTATTATTAAATAAAACTTACTCCTTCAAATTATGTCTTGAAAATACTAAAGTCCCGTTAGATATGCTTTCTGTGGTATCAGAAGGTTCAATTATACCAGAAGGTACAATGATCAATAACCCATCTATGGAAAACGTTAGCCTTCTAAAGAATGATTTAAACGTATCATCGTAGAACAAACGAACAGCCTTATCCTTTAATGGATGATTCGCCGGTGTGGGTATCTTAGCTTTGTAAACTTTTTGCACCGTCTTCTTAGTATTTATATCTATCAGACGGCATATCCTACGAATGTGTTGGTAGTTGAATATATTAGAAATCTTGGGAAGAATAATATTCAGATTTTGCTTTTCTATACCTGTCCGTACTTATTGTGGATACATATTGATTGGAAGGATCCCATGAAACTCCTTGCACAAAGCCTTTATGATCGGACAATATAGCTATGGAACGTCCTTTGTGAATGTCCCATAAAATAGCTGTATTATCCACAGAACCAGAAACTAACATATTAGAGTTCGGAGACCAACTAATATCGTACACATCTTCCAGATGTCCCCTTAATACTTTCCAAGAAATCCATTGCTCTTTGTCCTTCAGTTCATCGGAGGCAATAAAAAATTCGCAATCTTCCTTCTGTTTCCATAAAATGATGGTCGATTCTAAAATTTATAGTTTAATGAACGTATGTAGCTGCGTGAATTGAAAATTGCAGGGGTTATATTGTAAGAATTGTTGTGTACTGTAGTATTGTTTTCTTCATTAATAGTGGAATAATGTTAGCCTATTTTGTTTCCATTGCAGGTAACGATTAAATATTAAGTGCTAGGCTAGGAATTGGTTTTCGATCAAATTCCTTAATTTATAATTGTACAGACTCGATCATTCTTACGATACAACGTGTACAATGTTTTACCGTGTGTGAGTGTAAAGTTACACCATTTACTAACCATCATCCCCTGATGCCAGAATATGTTTCGAAGGTGAAAACCGTACTACGTTCACAGCTCTTTGATGCCGTTCTAAATCGCCCACGCACTTCACAGTGGCACCCCCACTTTTGTTTGTTGTTAAATGCCATATCTATCAATAAATCATTTATTACATTACTTGTATTTTACATAAGATAAGGACTGTTTAAAACGGTATTACCAATACGTGGGAATCGGAACCGCCGCTGGCCAGACGCCAAAACGTTTCACCTTTTGACGTTTCGCAAACACCGGCTTGTATATCGATGCTTAGAACTGGATCCCGATTATGCCACGAAATTTCGGGTGTCGTGCACCACATATTCTTAATCCTGAAGGGCCCGCGATCTATAAGAAATATTATCAAGGATTAATTGATGATCACGTTACGACGTCTAACCTTCTCCAATCTGACACATTATTCCCGCCAAAAGGTACATCCTTTTTCTGGTTCTAAATCTCAGTGAGATATTCGGCACTTCTAGTCAAATATCACTAGTTACAAGATAGAAATTTGAAATTGGCTTATGTTCAACTCAAATTCGAAATATATTGATATCTTTATTTTCCTGTTGTTTTTTAAACAATTTTCAAACCTTGACAACGTAGTTACAATTAATTCATATCTATAGAAAAAATTACTTAAAGAATGTGAAATATTGCGTGATTGTAACGAAAATTGATTTTTAATATGAACGATCGAAAATACATGTGTCTATAATAAAATATACGTTTATTATGTTATTTGATTCGGTATAAGCCAACTCAAGTTCAGTGTCATGAAGCACGTGATTCAAGAGATACATATATCGTACATCCGGTATATGCAACTCCCTCTTTCTTGAAATGCAAAGGGAACACATACATACATGCGAAGGAAACAATCCGAACACAAAAATGGAGGGTGCTGAAAATGATAATCACGATCATGAAGAAGTAGTTGTCAAAGAAAATATGGATAACAATCATCAAAACGGGGAACTAGTTCCTGCGGGGAATAACGAGGAAAGAGACGTACGTTAATTATATGGTCTTTTATTTTCTTAATTGGAATTCATTTTCCCATTGAAATCATTCATCCTACATTATCTAATACCAACGAATTGGATTTCATTGCCACGTATTTCATGTGTTAAATTTACCCGAAAAATTGTTGAAAATAACATTTTACCACCATATATAATAATACACTTTTGGAATAATGTTGAAACAAATATTTAACGCTACGACAAATTCGATGTAAATAACCGCAGCAACCTGTTCTGCTCAGGCATTTTACCTATGAAATTGTTTGATAAAAATTTAGTTTTTCTATTTTTGTTACAGGTCAATGCGGAAATCGACGAACAAAGGATAAAATATCAACCTTCGCGTTTGGAATCATTTTTGGCAATAACCAAGTCATTAATTATTCGTGCCCTTATTATTTATTTTATCAGTTACCTATTCGGACGACCTACGGCCGATAGTAATACTCAATCGCCTGGAAATGTCAATCCAATGCGCCTGCAAGCTGCTAATATATTTGAAAATGGGACGGTGTTCGATTTGCACATTTATTTATCAGAATCCGAGAATTTTAAACAGTTCGATGATCCAAGAACGTTAGTATGGTTGGAACAAGGATTAATATATGGCGATTGGTACAGTGGATCTGATAAAGATGGTTCAAGGATTAAATCTTACAAGTTCATGCCATCCGATCAATTGAAAAATGATGGACTGATATATCTTCATGTATATATTACAAAGAGTGGGAAATCGCCAAATCCAAAAGCAGGAAAAGGTGTTTATGCGGGCGATTATATGTCTTATTCTAGAAAAATTTTGAACAAGTTTAAAAAAGTTAGATACCAAAAGAAGCACAATTTGTTGACTGGTGAAACTACAGCAAGTAAAGAAGAGATCCAGGTGTGTATATTCATATACATTATAATTGATTATTCAGATACAATTGGTGAATATAAATGTAAATGCTGTTTATTTGCAGAAATCTGAATTAATGAATCAGGAATATGTATCTCATTGGCATCCAAACTTGACTATTAATTTGGTAACAGATTATACTAATTGGGTGTACGGTCAGGTACCGCCACCCTTAGATGCATGTGAGTTTTTCTTTTTAGTCAAAACTTTCTTCACATTTTCATTGGGGTATATGTAGAGAATAAAATTATTTTTTAACAGATATTAATTTTTTGCCCGGTGACAAGCACTACAAGCCTGTAATATATATGAATGATTTTTGGAATATGCAAAGAGACTATCAACCATTAAATGACACTGTCGAAGAGCTTGAACTTATATTAACTTATCAACCACTTTCATTGTTCAAATGGCAGATTTATGCTGCCCAAACGATGAAAAATAAATGGGCATCTTCGCTTATGGGTAAGTTACTTTATTTTGGGCATGCGAAAGTCTAAACAAGAATTGAATCATTTTGTTGTGTAGGTGAATCAGCTGATGAAGATGACAGTGATCAAGACACTGTAAAGGAAATACTATTAGACACAAATCCTTATTTATTAGGACTAACTATAATTGTATCAATATTGCACAGTGTATTGGAATTTTTAGCATTTAAAAATGGTAAGGCACACATTTTTTTCGAGAGGCGTGACTATTAATTTCAAAAACATGTTTAACCACTCCTTTATAAATTTTTGCAGATATTCAATTCTGGAACAACCGTAATTCATTGGAGGGCCTGTCTGTCCGATCTGTATTTTTCAATGTTTTCCAGTCGCTTGTTGTTTTATTGTATGTTCTTGACAATGAAACAAATACTATCGTTCGAATTAGTTGTGCGTTAGGTTTATGCATAGAAGTATGGAAAATTAATAAGGTCGTGGACATTCATATTAACAGAAGTTCAAAGATTCTTGGCATTTTTCCGAAAATAAGTTTCAACGATAAAGGATCATATGTAGAATCTTCCACAAAGGAATACGATAGGCTTGCTTTTAAATATTTATCTTGGGCCCTTTATCCACTTGCAGTGGGATATGCAATTTATTCATTGATGTATCTAGAGCATAAAGGATGGTATTCCTGGTTGCTAACTATGCTTTACGGATTTTTATTAACATTCGGGTTTATTATGATGACGCCGCAATTATTTATTAATTACAAACTGAAAAGTGTTGCACATCTTCCATGGCGCATGATGTCTTACAAGTTTTTGAATACGTTTATCGACGACATCTTCGCGTTTGTTATAAAAATGCCAACGCTCTATAGACTTAGTTGCTTCCGCGATGATATCGTTTTCTTTGTATTTTTATACCAAAGATGGATATACAAAACTGATCATAGTAGAGTAAATGAATTTGGTTTTTCTGGTGAAATGGAAACTAATACAAGTAACGACAACAAACAAAAATGTATAAAAGATCGTCCCGATGATGAAGCAGATAAAAAGAATCAGTAACGCCTGGTACATACTATTAGCGATGAGTGTATTATTCGAACTTTATATCTTAAATTCATGAATTTATTAGTACCAAAGGATATATCTACACGCATTAATATGTACCTTTGTGTGTTTGATATAACTACATATGTATGTATATATTCTTTTTGTTTCAAATTTAGCCAAATGACAAAGCCTCGTAATAAAGACATTGACGCGTTTGTATACTGAATGTCACGATGTCTATTGTACAAGGCAAATATTAAGAAATAATTTTAGTATGATTATAAATAACACAATTACATACTTTTTTCTTAAGGAACAATTGTTAACGTATCTTGATTTAAACTTGTATTTACCTTTCCTGTATGTTTCTCAGTTGCAGAGAATGATTGTTATCATTTTGTACAATATTAAGCAAATATAAAGTTTATTTCAATGTTTAGAAAACATTTTCAATAGCGGTTTATTCTATAATATATGTACAAGTAAAATGAAACGATTCGAACTATACATATACGTGTTACTTAAATATTTTGGTGAATAAGTTAAATTAAAAATAGTATTATATTTTGTACATGTACATCATATTTACATACAGTAAATTTTTAATAACATAGTTCGTGTGTCAAACATGTTTTGTTTACATTTTCTTATGTACGTATGAGTAAATATATTGCGAAACATTTTCACAAAAAAAAAAAGAGAAAAAAAACCAATTTCCAAAATAAACTGGACAATGCAAGTATTACAGATTAAATTGCGCTCGTCATAAGATAAAGTCATAATTATTGTTTGCAATAATGTAATGTCTTCAATTGATGTTTATTTTTGTCATAATTACCAACCATAACGATATAATATCTTTACAAAAGATATTACTTTGGGAAAACGGACGAAAAGAATAAAACGAACAATGTGAAAACTATTTAATTTTTATGCAATTTACTGCATTTGAAGTTTGGTATAATAAACTTTGATATTAATTTTCGTTTTAATTTATTTTCTTAATGAATGTTCGCGTTAGCAAATTCAATTATGCCTTACCGAAAAACTTTTCCTTGTAGTAACAGAGGAACAAAAATAATCCTACGTAATTCCAACACCTAAGTTTTTGTAGAAATATGCTATACCTGACTACATACTACATATACATATATAAATAATTATGCTAACTACAGTATCCCCATAATATGGTCAAAAATACAATTATTTCAAGAGAAAGAATACCCTTAAGTCGATTATTTCTTACGATGTCCTATTAATTGTTGTTGTGTTCATATAAATATTTATTGAAAGTAGTTAAGCATGATGAAATATAAATAGTGATAAGATTAAAAATACTAATTGGATCATCATGTACATTGCTTTGAAATAATTTTCATTAAAATCTTAAAAATTCACGGACAAAAAGTAATTTAAATCTTTAATTATATAAGTATACATTCTAATTTTCTCTTACACTTTGTAAATACCGAAAGGAAGTATTTACACAGCATGAAGATCCATTATCTGTGACATATATATATAGTACAGATCAGAATAACAGTTTCCACAATGGTTAAACGATAACAAAGTAAGTAATGCTGCATTCGTGCATGATCCTTTTTGCAATAGAAAGTAAAAAAGTATAGTCGTGTGATAATAATAAAATTTAATATGAAATAAAAGTAACTAAACAATACTGTTGTATTTTGTACGCTGGATAACTTTTCATACATATCTGCAAGCCTGAGATACACCGAGTTTTCGAAATGATTAAAACAATTTGTATACGTTTAAAAATTTATGCTACTTAGCACAAGATGTGCTGCTAAAATGGCAGTACTTTAAGTAACGGACATCCGTACTACTTTACAGGTGGGATATACAGTATATTCGATTTAAATATATACAAGCTATTATTTCTTTAGCTTTCTAAAATCACGGCAAAATTTGTATACGAAAGTTCAATTTAATGGGACAAATCTAATAGAATATTTTAATACTTTTTAAATCGTTATTAACAGAGATTTCAATAGCAACATAATGTTATTTTTAAATGAGTCTATATTTTTCTAATTGCCAGTTTGTTAGGCATTTCAAGATTGGTTCAACAATATTTGTTAAAACAGATATTTTCATATTCTATTAAATTTATCCCAAATAGACAAATAACTTTCGTATGAAGTATTTTGCCTCATTTTTAAAAGATGAAGAAATAGCAGCGAGTATACACTTAATGCGGACATACTACATATTGAGAATGTTCAAATTTAATATAAAATTTGACTGAAAAATTGTTGTTCTATGAAATTTGTTGAGAATTTAAAGTTTAAGCATATTTTACATCTCTCTATATAAATTGAATTGCTATATTTCTTTTTTTTCTTATAATTTGTTGTAATATATTCTATTATTGATTAAAAATTATCATCATTTTTATCATTGCTTGTATAGTATCTATGATATGTACTTTATTTAAATGGCAAGGCCTGCATCTTTAGCTATACTGTTAAACAAACTAGATGTATCACGTAATAACGTATCTGGAGAATCATATTCCTTTATTTGTCCGTTATCCAAGACGATGACCCTATTAAAGATGTTTGATTTAGAATTAATTTACACTACTGGAAGTATATTCTTTCATTTTATGAAACGTACCTGTCTGAATCAAGAATCGTGTTAAGTCTATGAGCTATTGTCAATATCGTACACTCTTTAAATTCTTGCTTAATTGTTGTTTGAATTAAATCGTCTGTCTCTAAGTCGACCGAGGCTGTTGCTTCATCAAGAATAAGTACTTTAGTTTTTCGAAGTAACGCTCTTGCCAAGCATATTAATTGTCGTTGGCCTACACTTAAATTCTCACCACCTTCCGATACTTCATGTAAAAGACCGGATGGCAAGCCTAAAATATAATAAGGTATACAGCGTATTTTCTAAATATTTAGTTAAATTATTTTAAATGGAAATCATAAAATCGTGTTTACTTTTAATAAAAGATTTAAGATGTGCATGTTCCAAGGCTGTCCAAATTTCGTCATCTGTATGTCGATTAAACGGATCCAAATTCATTCTCAAAGTTCCTGAGAATAATATAGGATCCTGAGGAATGATAGTGAGCCTAGATCTTAGATCGTGAAGTCCCAGTTTAGCGATATCAATACCGTCAATAAATATTTGCCCATTAGCTGATTCTATTATTCTGAATAGGGCTAATGTTAAAGAAGACTTTCCAGCACCAGTTCTACCGACAATACCAACTTTCTCTCCTCCTTTAACAGAAAATGATATTCCACGAAGTACAAGATCCAGACCCTCCCTATAACGAACTTTGTAATCTTTGAACTCCACTTGCCCATCCACGGGCCATTTAGCAGGTGTCGAATAATCAGGATTTTTCCATGCTGCTTCTTGAGGTGTTTCACTGTATTCTTTTATTCGTTCTACAGCAACTATGTTGGTTTCAACATCAGAAGTCATCCGTACCAGCCAGTTTAATGTTTGAGTAACCTTGGTAGATCATTTTTATTACGTATTAAATTAGAACTTCATTAATTTATGTTTGTTATATTACTGTATATTTCGACTTACTTGTAAAGCGTAGCTGACAGATAAACCAACTATACCAGATTCGATAGTGCCTTTATTTAATACAGCAAACAATGCAGCAAAAAATATAATTAAATTTCCAACCATCTCCAAACGCACTGCCAACCATCTGCAATAAAGCCACAAATTATATTCTGCTAAATCTTGTCTCGCCCGAATATAATTTAACAATTTTCTTTGCAGAAGCACATACCTGTTCGCAATTATACTAGGATAATAGCACACTTGATTAAAATCTACCTTATTTTCAGATTCATTTATAAATCTATCTTGCACGCCGAATGCTCTAATCACTTGTGCACCTAAGGAATAATAACACGGAATTAATTAAAAAAACTTCTCAATACTACTCAAATGTATGTAAGAAATTTGTAATAGAATCTTTCTTATGTACCCGAAACTGTCTCACTAAAATGTGAGTATATGGGGGATCTTGAAACAGACTCCAAACGTTTTAATTGGCGCGAAGACGCAACATACAGACGTTGAACAAAATAATAAATTACACCTATCGGTACTATCACTGCAACAAATTCTGGTGTGCTAAAGCTTATAACCACTAAGGTAGATATGACCTGTAATATAAATATAATATTTAGTAATCAGAACGCATTCCAACAAATATTTCAGTGGCCTTATTAGTGGTACTAAAATCAAGTAAATACACGTTTCATATAGTATGAGAAACATAGGAAAAGAAAATCTAATGTACATAATAAATACACATGAGTACATAAATGCAATTATAAGATGGTCAAAAAGGAGAGCTTAGAGCAATAAAAAAAATTCATGGATTAATGACCATGCAAGTTACTGGGTGAAATGCCCACATCTATACACCAATACACAATTGAATACTAAACTATATTCATTTAAATTGATAAACAGTTGCGCCACTATTTTTTTTTACCATTCATTGCAGGCATACATATATATATTTTTTTTATGTTTATATCCTTCAATTGTAATACAGTATATTACAATTGTACCTTATTGGAACGGACACAATTATACTTTATCGTAGCTTGTACAATATTTTTACACTAAACGGATAACAAATTGTACACCTTCACCAACCATTATTAGAGTTCACTAAAAGCAATAATGAAAGCAAAGAAACTGTGACACATTGAATATAATGTTAGATGTTTCCAAGAGTATACTTGTACCCCCTTATTGTACTTATACAAGATATATGAACCCTTTGAAGAAATGGAGATTTGTGAAGATCCAATGACGTATGATTGAAGGGATTTGTAGTAAAATAATAATAAAAATTGATCAGCTTAATCTGGTTCAGTCATGTCCAAAAATTACCTCAAACAAACAATAGATGCTATCGGAAATTTGCTGAGGAAGAGATGTGTCCAGTACATCCACGTCTTTAGCAAACCTGGAGATAATACGACCAGTAGGAGTCGTATCAAAGAAGGTCAATGGAGCACGCATCACAGCACACAGCATCACTATGTGCATCTGGCGAGCAGCCAGCCAGCAGCCCAGCTGCGGTGCCAAATCGCAGAAAAAACTCGCCACCGCTACAACATCAGACATGGTTTACTTTCATTGTAACCACTTGGAAAAAAATTTTCAATTGTTTCAAAATGGTACAAATGTTGCAAAACTTTTAAAGTCTAAGGCATTTTGCAAGATTCTCTGTTTTATATGTCTAAAACAACGTTTTCTTTACTACGGTGTGAATTTGTACACCAAACATATAAATAAAATATAATTGAATATTAATGTAATATAAAATCTTGGAAGCACTATATAAACCTCTAGTATACATAAATACGTCAAAGTTCATTTTATCTATGTATTTTTTTGTTTGTTTAACAAAGTATAGGTTTACAATACCGAAAGACTAAAGTACTATCCTGTCTCATGTTATGCGAGGGGGTGAAGTTTGCTGTGGAGGGCCATGCAAGCCATAAATAATGGAACACATTAAGTACATCAAACATTCACATACATACGTACATAAGAAAGAAAGAATATGCTATACTACTATAAGATATTACTTTCAAGCGCAAACAATATTACTTTTTCTATAGAAACACTGATTGTATAATTGTGTCCATTACCTTATTGTTTATGATGTTACTATTGTGCTGTAGCCTTTTATACTATAGATTGTAGGTGACTGTATGGAAAAATTGTTAGAGATGAATTAAATGTTACGGATGAAACTTTATATAACAAGTTTTAGTAATTACTGAAGTTCTACGATTGTCATGCAGCAGATATTAACAAAATACATTAACAATACACACTAATTTATTTGACACGCTACTAACGTTATGCATATTATGAATGTCTTTCTCCTTTTTTTTTTATGAATACGATAACTGTAAACTAACTATTTCAATAATGTAAACAAACAGAAATACCTTTTTATTAATCGTTACATGAAAGCGTTTAACTCTTTCGCATGCAAGTTAATCGTTCATATCATCTTTTCCACAAAAATTCAAAGCTCAATTGTTAAAGATGAAGTTGCAAATAGAAATAGAAATAGAAAAAGAAAAATATGAACAGAATTACGAATAAGTGATTGCAACTGTCGTTAAATGTAGCCACTGCACGAGTTGATATAAACTTTACTTATAATCCTTAATGAGAGTCATTATTTGTTAAGCGCAGTATTTACAACGTGAAAATATCATACCCCAAAGAGGCAAGCAATCCAAGAACGTAGTATGGATGGTAGAGTATTATCAATGACATCAGTGTCTTTACCAAGTCGACTAAGAATTCGACCAGTCGGAGTTTTGTCAAAGAACGACATTGGATTTCGAAGAACACGCTGTAATGTACTGGCAAAGAGATGGACAGAAGCGAGTACTGCCCCTTTTGCCAAGAGTAACGGCCCTGCCAGCACTGACAAGCCTACAACGATTGGTCATAACTTTGATATATCATTAGTTCTCACAATTACATATCGGAAATTACATCAGGTTTTGCAATATTTGCATTTTATACATATTATATGTGAAAGAAAACATTTGTTTAGCGACGCTATTGCCCTTCGCCATTGCTCACCATTTACATAATATCGCGTGCAAGTTCCTTACTGCAGTCACACATGTATTGAGGTATACTTATAATTAGAAAATAAGACTTATTACAATATCTGTTTTCAGTAGAAGAAAGGCAAATAATAATATTGAACTTGTCTAACTGTACATGTTTAGTAATTTTATATAGGTAACATAAATTAATCAGAAAACATGCGTATTATTATTAGTATTATTATTATTACTATTCCCCCTTGCCACATTATTAATATGTATCTACACAATGTTCCTTTACCTCTTTAAAATAATGTTAGTGAACTTGAAATGTTTGATGATAAAGTATTAGTTATTACGTTAGTGTCTTCTTTATGATTTACCACTTTATTAGAGTTTGTTGTGTCAGATAGTATTTAAATGTGTTTAAAATATAAAAATTAACAATACTGGTTACAGCAACTTCACTCTTCTTTTTTTCCATATAAACAACAAACGTTATAGTACCATATTGAGACTCTTGCTAATGACTTAATTTCGTTGGATGAGGGTATCAACAGATGTTTCATAATGAATAGATAATAAAAAGCTTTGTTATGTTCACTACATCATGCTACAATGGTATACACGAATATTGCATGGGCAATTATGCATACATGTGGATTAGTAAGAATAAGAATAAAATAAGAAAATACATGCGAAATAAAAATTAGTTTTGAACAAGTCAAAGTAAATTGAAATAATTGCATTTAAACATATATGTCTACAAAGCTTTATCTCGTTTATAAATATTCTATAGACACAGCAAACCGCACTCGCACTAGCATCTTAAAATACCAGTGAGGTTTTGTTAGTTTTTGAAATTTTAAACACCTTTTTAGAAGAGGAATTATTTTTCATTATTAATGTACAAGTAGTAACAGTCTTGTAAAAATGTGAAAATTTGATTTATAATTTAAACACCCCAAAAGTTGTGTAATCTGTGAAGGAACATGCTTTCGGCACAAAAATTGTTGAAGTTATTTATATATAAATAGTGGCTGTAATTTGGGTAATAATATAGTTCTATTATTAATAGGCTTACCTTATGTGTTTGTTCTTTATAAAACTCTAATACTAAGACATACTATTACTGTGAATAAGATATTTCCGAAACTATTTATATACCATTAAGAACATACCTTGTCCAAGCCCAAGTGCACCATAAACTCCAAGATACATATCTTGTTTAGCTCTGTCAACGGTATCATTCTCAGTTGTTAAATTACTATTCGCCCACACACTGAGCCAAGTATTTGATCCGATACTAAGCCCTTGATGTATTATATTCATTACTATTGTTGCTATCGATAAAAACCAACCAATGGATTTGAAGTAGTGAGAATAAACGCGCCATTTAACCTGATACGTAAAATAAATATATCGTATTAAAAATGTTTAAGAGAATTAATTCTCAAAATACTAGAATAGTGACTTACACTTCCAGTTTCAATTTTTTCTGTTTCAATTAACTTTTCTGCTGATTTGCGACGTATTAATTTTGTTTCTTTGGCGTTCATGTTATTACTATTCTTATAAGTACCAGATTGCTGGCTCTCTGTAGAATACTGCCTAAAAAAATGTAATTAAATATTTTCATATAAAAATGTTGCCCTGCAGATATTAAAAGTAACATTACAAAGAATTTACCTTTTTAGTGAACCATTTAATGATTTCCAATCAGCTATGGAGCCAGATTCACTTTGACTTTCTGACATTCTTGATCTGCCCTGTGCTAATTTCTGTTGCAGTTCGTTCGTTCCTATAGTGGATTCTAATTGTTGTTTAATTTCATGTAAGTCCGCATCCGATTCATCATCAGCGTGGACTGTATCAAATCGGCACAAAAAATAAAGAACGATGTAATACATTCATACATTAATTATGATAAAATTTGGAAATAATGGGATACACATCTGCATTCAAGTAACGAAAGTTTTAAATGCATCCATCAAATTGTGACTGTTAATCTTAATGTACTTAAGAAATAGATCACAGAAAAGATTATACTACGAGTTAATTTATTTTAAAAAAGTCTTTTAAGTCGTCATGCGTTATCAAAAAAAATTCCACATGCGTCTCTTCTTTTGAATGTTGAAAGATTGTATTTATACTAATGATTTAAAAAAAAAAAGGATATAATAAATATTACTACTATAATATTAAATAGCAATATTAAAATATTACGAAATCATACTACAGACTGACTGATAAGTGTTTACAATAGTAAAACGCAGAAAATACTAACATCCTTGATACTCTAATATCAGAAGCCAAATGCAATATAAATAATTTTCTGAACAATCACACAAATACAAAGTAGGAAAAGGAATCGTAATTACTTTTTCACTGACTTACGATTTCCAACTTAGATCCATGAAAAACATAATTAAAAATTAATACAAAGCCCGAATAAAGATACGAAAGGGAACGGTAGAAATGATATATACCTTCTTGAAGATGTTGTACTAGAAACTCAGAAAAGGCTCCCCTTTTCTCTAAAAGTTGTTTATACGTTCCAACTTCTGTTATCTCTCCGTCTTTAAGTACAATGATGTTATCAACTTCAGGTAAGTATGTAATGCCATGGGTAACGAGCACTCTTGTTTTTTTCTTAAGCAGACCACTGGGGCCAATTACGTTTTCAAATATATGCTTTCCAACATGCGAATCCACCGCGCTAAGTGGATCATCCAGGAAATAAATATCTGATTCGTTGTATACCGCTCTCGCCAAGGCTACTCTCTGTTTTTGTCCGCCAGATAAATTTATCCCCTTTTCACCAATTTCAGTTTGATCACCTGCAGGTAGCACTTTTAAGTCTGGATTTAATGCGCATGCTTCAATTATGCGATTATATGAGTTTTTGTGTAATAGCTTCCCAAACAATACATTATCTTGTAATGATGCATTTTGAATCCATGCTTGTTGAGATACATACGCGATAGAACCCTGTCGCAAAAACAAAGAGATATAACAAAATTATATCGTACTTGAAAAAAAAAGTCGATTATATTCAAGGAATTAAATGTTTACTTTCGTGTTAACTCTGCCACTTATTTTGTCCATTTCTCCAAGCAGCGCTGATATAAGAGAACTTTTGCCCGATCCTACGGTACCAACAACTGCTACTAAGTGACCTTGTTCTACTTGAACATTAATATTCCGTAATGTTGGCTTCTCAATGTTTTCGATGTCCCAAGCGAAGGTGCCGTTCTCAATTAACAATGCAGAAGCTGTATCATATTAATATATTACGTAATTGTACCGAGTATATCAAATATATAAAGATCCCTTAAAATACTTACGTTCAGATTGATCATGCTGAACATTATTTGAGTCCAATTCTTCTGTATTCATAAATTTATTGATTCGTTTTACGGATACGTAAGCCTAGATATTATACTCATTATTAGAAGGTGAAATTGTGTGCGTCGATTGTTATTAAATATAATAAGATGATCATTTACCTGAACAATGTTACTAATCATCATAGGTAATATAGAAAGTGGAAACCTTAGGATATTAAAAAGACTGAGCGAAACAAAAGCCACTGTGCTATCTAAACGATTGTTATCGTCTATAAATATATATGTTGCAAAGGATGCCAGAGATACCTAAAAAAAAAACGAAAGACGTAATCAGCAATGAAAGATGATTCTCATAATTTCAAGTGCTATTTGATTTAAAGAAACTTACTAAAAATGGTGCAAAGGACCATATAAAACTTGATTCAGAATTAAGATACGCTGCCTCCTTAAGTACTTTGATTTCCTTCTTACGTATCTTCAATATTTGCTCTTCAAACGAAGATTCCCATGCGTACAATTTTAATACCTTTATCCCATTAAGTACTTCATTCATTAATTTCACCCTCTCGTCTTTGTGCTTCATTTGCCTAATTTGCAGAGTTTTAACTCTATTCGTGATCAATATGTTTATTGGGATAAGTATCAGTAAAACAGCTAAACCGGCAAGTACAGCCGGTCCTAATATGTCCCACAAGAAATATAATGCTAAAACTATTTGCAGGGGAGCGGACCAAATTACATTTATGTATGCCGTTAAGTCCATAAATCTTTGTGCATCAACGGACATTAAATTCACTATCTCGCCGACTGTTGATTCTTTCCTGGCGGAATTGGACATTCGTAATGCCTTCCGATAAATTGCGGCAATTAATGCAGTGCGTATTCGCAATCCAACTATGAACATACGATGAAAATACTGTGATAAAATTAACGTTTGAAATGTGGCTGTTACTAGAAGTAAAACTGCATAAAAATAGCCCTTCCATATTGGTTCGTCTCCTTCGGTAAAACCAATAAGCAACCTAAATTTAAAAATATCATCAGTACCCCGCTTTTACAAGTTCAAATCAATTTAATTAAGTACAGATTCCAAATACTATATTAGTAACTCAAACTTTACAAACAATTAACCATCAGAATTCATTTACTTACTTTAAGATTTGTGGACTAACAAATGTTATAATATCTTGTACAAATTTCAGAGCAGCTCCTATAAGAAAAGGAGTACCGAAGGCTTTGCAAATAGGGGGCAATACTGATGTCACTTTTCTTTTCTGCCCACTATTAAAATCAACTTGACCGGACGACTTTCTAAACGATGCCTTGCTATTTTGTACGCTAAAAGCAGACAAAAAATCATACTTGTATTTATATATTTTCTGTAACACAAGCAACATAATAAACTTACCTAAAATAAGTCCAAAATACTCTTGTTAGCGAAAGTAGGATTGATATTTTATTACTAATGTAATATATTATCAAATTTTCTTACTTTCATTTTCTTATTTCTATAATAATAAATATTTATGAAGAATCACCACTCACTTGTTATTTTTTTGCGAATTTTTGTTCCAATATTTATCGAATTTTGGCACAATTTCTTTAGCTGTATCTTCTGGATTCATGTGCCATAAGTCTTCAGCCTCCAAAGGTTTTCTAAAACCTTTCCACGCCATTGGATCGAACCATGTGAAAAATACTTTCGCTGGAAAAGAAGATTTTTGTTCTGGACATGGCTTCTCCACCTATTAATATAATGCACAACATTAAGTTCTACTGTGTTACCTCAAATATTGCCATAATTTATCACAAATATAATGTATATTTATTTACCCTGGGATATTCAGAATATTTAGGCTCTGCATCAACCAAGAAATTCAATAAGAATAAAAGTATCACTATTGGATAATATATCATGTACGATACAAATGGGTATGTTGCTGTCCCCTAAAACATGTAGATGTCAAACAAATGTAAGCAAATGTTGGCCAATTATTAATCTTACACAGATTACTTTGGATTTGGGAATATACCTCATTCATATATAACCTTAATAAACTTCTGCATTGGATGACTCCACATAAGGCAAGAAAGAACCAAAATGAAAATAGTACTCCAGAAGTACGTAACCCATATTTTCTATTGTATATGACTAAAATAATTGCAACGGCCTATAAAAAAAATATAAATGCATTATACATAATCGTAATATATCCTCTTTTATCCTTTTCCTCGACAGTATGTCAAAAAGAATTACAGACGATACATACAAAGGTAACAATTCTAATCAATGGAGTATAATAATCAACATCATGAACTTTGTCGTATGTACTTTTATGTATTGCCATCCCTATATCAACAATATTAAGTAATATCAGCGCTACTATAAGTACTTGTTTCAAAATGAACAGCCATGTGTATGGTATATTTTTTCTTTTGCTGCTTAAAAAGTAATAAACTTCTGTGGCAGAGAACAGCCATAGAAATGCACACGGTACCCATACTAAGACAGTTTTCTGAAAACATTCTGTCATATCGGGATCATCCGTATTCCATGTTAAATCACTATCCTGGAATATGAAATATTACAAACATTACAATATTTTACGTTTCAATTAAACGAGAATGAGGCTATGTCACTTGTCTTCTTTTCTCGAGTATTCTTGAAATGTGAAGAATTTGCACAATTACGTCTTTAATTACTTAATTAATTACGTATTAAATAAATATATATACGTATTCTAGCTTAAATACAACAAGAATATAACAAATATTAGTAATACAAATGTTCTTACCCAGAACTTGGTGCCACAAAATTGATCCATTGTTTAATATTTTATTGTAACACACTTACTGGATTCACAAATTTTTTCATTCGAATAGATATTTGGGTTCTACTTGTCGTTAACCTTTTGCAGGTTCCCTGAGCAAAAGTAAAATGCGGTACACTTCAGTTTGAATTGAAATTAATTATTATATCGCACCACCGGGCATTAAATTATGGAAATGAAAGAATTACACACTGTAGTCATAAAATCTAAACTGGTAGTTCACAAGCATCCAACAACTTCCCAAGTAAACGTACACTACATCTGAATCACTGAATACCATACGATTCATATTATAACACTCTGTCGGTTTATTTGTCCAATCAAGTTTCATTACGTCACGTTCTTTAATACTACATATGGACAATTCTGAAATAACGGCTCCACCTTCAAAAGATAGTCAGCCCAATTGAATACTAAGTTTAAGAAAATAACACTTCATTTGTATCATTAATTATTAACAATTTACACGCCATTTAATAAAGTAAATCGTATGATATACAAAGGAATTATTGTAATTTTGTATTGTCATTTAAAGATCTTTTTCACTTTCATTTAGATCCTCTTCCTAAGATAGAAAACAACTTTTTTTCTCATTTTTCATTGTCACGACTTATGCACCTTCTGGTCTTGAAAGTATAATTACTGTACCGTTTGCGATATAACATACAGATATAGGGTATTCACTTTTTGCTCCGTCATGATAAATATAATCAATTTGTTTCACATTGTTACGCTCCTTATAGAAGAATTGTAATATATATATATAATTAGGGTAATATATAAGGAGGGTAACAATGTGAAACAAATTGATATATATATATATATATTTTTATTTGCATAAAATAGTGTTACGAAATGTATTATCTTAAACAGAAGTATTTTGCACGGAATATACCGACAATTACCTTGATTTCCATGTATTATATTGTTATATAATGTTCAGCGGTTGGATTCTAAGGAAATTCGTATGATGATACAATTGCAATTGTATACATATAAAGCATGCACTTTATTCTTATGGAAATAATCAAATAAAAATTTGCAACTAGGCGTTGATAACATGAAGGCACTAAAGATGTGTGGTATCCGAGAAATTATTTATGGTATATATGTAATAAATAATAGAGAATTTATGAATGCTGTATTACTGCTGTCTAACAATGCCTGTTCCAATCGTAGTCGGTAGTACATGCCTGAGATTATCAATCTAGATAGTAATAATATATCGCTCGATTGTCAAATTTCGTAATATATAGTACTATAAAGTTGTACAAGTAGTTAACGCACAGAGAATGACATTGCGATATTTCGATGGCGATGGGGAACGGGGTGATAACACAATGCGTGAAATCATATAAAATATATTTAATTGGAGAAGATTTGATAAAATGATGCAATCAATTGTCATGCATGCAATCCACGTAATGATAATGCTTTTATCATTATTCAAATGTTTCAGAATTCATTTCTATAGTGCAAATATATATATATTTGCTGACCCTATTTTTTTTTCGACAAATTTTAGTCTCTGCATATTTGAATTTGCAAATACATTTCTGGAGCAATAATATACTATATATATATATATTTGTATATACGTTCATATATTATTATACTTTCTTAGAGAAAGAAAGAAAATACAGGACAATTTTTCTTACTTCTTTTGCTTATTTCAATTTGTGATTTCATTGAAATATCAAGAGTTGATATTACGTGCAAATTGCATAATAAAAATAAAGTAGCCATTATAAATGTATATGTAAATTATCATTGAAATAGTAAATAAAATGGATTAGATAAAAATTCTCGACGAGACTTTGAACACAACGAGAAGAAATATTTTAATGAATCAATTTGACCCCTATTTTAGTTGTTAGTGAACGTGTTATATAAATACGCCAATAGAGATAAAGAGGAGGCTAAAACAGAAAAGCAATCCGATTGTACAGAATGGGTCATGCAGCGTTGCGTGCTGCGAATAGCTATGAATTGAATAATAAAAATGTTGTACGTATTTTTTTGTATCAGTGGAATTATTTTCCTATTAATGGAATGTTATATTTTTTAATGTCGAAATGTAAATCCACAATACCCTTAAATATAATAACTAACGAGATATATTGTACACTCTACACAATGAGAGGAGTACTATGGATCTAAATAGTCCTTCTACCTACATATGAATATCGTAATTAAACGTAATTATTGTAATTAAACGCTATTATGTAAAGAAAATTATCGGAAAAGATGCGAAATATACTAAAACCTCTTATGATTAATACATTTAGTGTGCTATTTTATGTTCTATTTAAAGCTTTTTCCTTGAATTTCTGTAATTACAACTTCAGTAAAAAAAAGTATATACACAACGTTGTACACGGATGTAGAGACATGCATCTTTTTATGTAACAATTTTCCATATAATGTACGGTGCACAGTAATGTTGTGAATGTGACTTTATCTGCTTATTCTTTGTGGGCATTGTTATCTATTTTCACAGTTACAGACAATAGTACTATTTACTATTAACATATTATAAAAATAATGATTGTTTTTGTAAGTTATTATAACGATAAATTAGCATCAATATTATATGTATACAATGATGAATTACATTGAATTACAATCTACGGTAAAAATAAATACCTTACTATGCTTACATATCTATATTTGTTAGTCAGAAATATATTTCTGTCATATGTATGTGCATTTGAATTGAATCTTTTGTTTGCCTTAAATTAAACTTGATAAGTCTGAGTGCTACTAAATAAAAGTGTTAATAATTCGGGATCTGTTAAATTCTTTCTATACTTTTGTACTATTTCTTGAATTTTCAAGCGTCTGCGTACATGTGGCGGGTGATAACTGCAAAATGTAAAAAAGTATTAAACATATTAATATTCTAAGCGTATATTTACCATTATACATACCTGTCATTGTCAAGCCTTTTTCTACGTCCCATATTTAATGCTGTTTGCCTAACAAGTGTTCCCAGTACCCTCCTAGACACAACCATTCCATCAATTAATGGAGTGGCTATATTAATTCTAGAAACTGGACCTTGCAATCTAACTCGCATTAGTCCACTACCGAGAGCTTGAAGAAAAATCACTTGTACATCCGACACTTGGGTCACTCTGAATTGGTCAAGGCCAGTATAAGTACAAGGAAGAAGATCACCTGTATGCAAAATACAATTCATTAAATGTTTTCTACATCATTAATATCTTTAAATTAATAACTGTACTACAGGAATAGTACCAATTGGAAATTGAGCACAATCCTCTAAGCTTTCTAGCCAGACAACCATAATTTTGATATCAGTTTGTACGGGCAATACTTGTTTTGTTGTTCTTCTAGGTTTAACTAAATCTACACTAGAAGGTGCAGATCCTGTTAAACTGGATGGTTGCTTTTCTAAATCGAGCGACATTGTTCGCGAATTTTGTATTGCGTTCTGTCCTGTACCACTACTTCGAGAGGAAGTGTTTTCACTAGCGCTTCTTTCGAACCAAACTGCAAATTATCAATCATATTCAAATATATATTAGACCTTTTAACATATCATCACTCATTCCCTTTTCAATTTTTACCTTGATTGCCGCTGATATCGCTACCGTAACTTGTTTCTTCTGAGTCCGAATTTATCATGCTGTTTAGTTGTGTGGGTACAATAAAAGCAACTTCTGAACTAACATCTGCCCAATAGAGTACATGAGTATCGCCATTGTAAAGAGCTCCACCGTGGTCACTATGAGCTGGTTGCGGTACATTTAATTGCGGCGTTACCCTCCATGAAGTGGAAACATGACCAGTCCAACCGGCATGTGCTGATACAGAAACTGGCCAGCCAAGAGAACTTAGAAATTCCAAGAAATTTGATGAAACATTCGACTCATGTAACTATATAAACATAGAGATGTAAATAGCAATAGAAAGTATATATAAATAATAGTGAAATATTTTGAGAAAATTGGATAATCACCACGTTTGATAATATTTCTGTGGCAATCTTTTGACCAGCTTTTACGTAAAAGATATATACAGTATCGCATGTTCTTGGACTAGTGTTATCCAGAGTTTCTAAATCTAAACAAAATCCTGGAATCGTTGGATCTAACGCAGTAAGGCCGCTGCTGTGAGATTCGTCGTTCTCTTTAGGTTCCATATTTAAGAAACCAAAGTGACTCAAAAAAAGACGTGCAGTTTGAAATTCATGACAAATTTGAGGCGGTGCACACTCTTCCGGCTTCTCGTCCGAAACTTTATCATTTCCATCGCAATATTTCGCTTCAATACCCATTTGACGTTCTAATAATTGTAACAAAATCTGATGCTCGTTTCTCACTACGTCATTATCATTCATGACAGCTTCAAGACTTGGTATAGATTCGTCTCTAAAAAATGTCAAACGCCCCAATGAGATATCACTTTTACAAATCCCTCAGAGCGAAAAAAATATTGTGTGTGAAATTTCAACGTACACTTTGCAATGTGGGATTCGGTCGACATTATCCGGAAAGAATCTTGGTTTGTAATCTGTTCGTGGTGCAGCTTCTGCTAGCGGTAATGGACGACCTGGGTTTGTATTTACGCTTCTAATACTAGATCTGTGTCTCGGCAAGTGTCGCAGTTGCATTGTCCACGCGTGTCTACCAAATGGACCGCGTATTAATACAGTTACCGTTGGTTGCGGGTCTTGATCATTTCCAAGAGGTTCCTCTAATAAAGCTATTATCGTAGCATTCTCAGCAACGAAATATCGAAATCTCTCGACTGCTGCTTGACGTGGAACTCTGCCACCGGTCCAACTGTTGCAATGCCGAAGAAGCGATACTTCGTCCAATAAAGACGACAAGGATTGTGCTCCACAGGCACTAGGGAAATAGCCAACCTATTAACAACATAATTTTTGTAAAGTATTATCACAAAACACAGCGAGATTATAAGAACTTCGGTGCACCTGTTCCAAAATGACTGTAAGCAGTGCATCAGCCGAATCTCTAACACGCATAGATGCTGGTTTCAATTCCTTCTCGTCTTTCATTTTAATAGGCTCGCCAGGCTTTCCAACACTTTTCGTCCCAGACACGCCAAGTTCAACTACTTCCAAAACCGTTGTTAAACAATCTTTGTCCTGTGAAAAACATTCCAATTTCACTTTTATTATGAAAGATATTTGCAATCGATGATAAGAAAAATATTAACTTGTAATAGTTGAGGATGAGCCGTTAACCAAGTTGTCAAGCAACTAAAGGCAGCAACAATTGAAGAATGAAGATCTTTTGAATGGGCTGGTGGTGGCCGCCAACATTGATATGCAATATAATCACAGAGCCACTTAACTGCACGCTTACATTCCAACGCATCTGTAATATTTAAGAGATAGCGGTATATTAGAAATTAATTTTAATCCATGAATTATGTTAAAGAATATTTTTTCAACCTGTAAGTTTCCTCGCTGCATGCAAAAAAAGTTTAACGTGTTATAAGTTAAACCGTTTGCTTAAACTATAATGTATTCTCACGTTTCGATGTACGCAACGTAACTTACCCGTTTCACGAATTCGCGTTCTCGCTAATCCTGATAATATTTCCAAAGCTGCTAGAGAAATGTTTAAGTCTGTCTTCCAAGATGATATTAATCTGTGGCAAACCAAATACGTTGCTCTTACGAAAAGAGCATGAGCCGAATCTGTAACAGTAATTGGCATTTATAATCATTAGAACTGCACAAAAAAGTCAAGGTATATTATGTGTATACTACATATCTCTTCAAATACAAGCTTTTGCACAATGTTACCCAAGAAAGCTTGAATGAGTAAAAGAAATACGGAAATAAAATTGCTGGTATTCCGCAATATTCCTTATAACGTAAATACAGTAAATCAAAAGCAAAATTAATATAAAAATACTTGTATTTACCAAATGCAATACATTCCTCTTGAAGAGTTGTAATATCAGAGGTTTCGCCGAGCGAGCGTTGATCACTGGATATACTTATTTGACTGGCAGAGTCGCTGGTGACTATTAAGCAATGATGAAACGGTACAATGGTGAATACATAACAAAACACAACTTATAACGAAGTGACATTTCACAGAAGCGCGGATGAAGCGAAAATAATAAAAAGTAATGTTAAGCGTTATGATTTTACATTGCATATCAAGCTAAATTATTGAACTTCGATTAACAAGCAACTAATATAAATGTTAACAAGTCTCTACCTTGAATAATGTAAGATTAACTCCAGCTATTGTTACTGGAATGATGTAATTGCTTTTCAAATTTCAAGACGAGGATAATATTTTAACAATTCAGAACGGTGCATTCGATATTTCTAGATACAACTTAATATCATGGAAGTAATACGCGAAATAACAAACCTGACGATAATAAATTCACGGCAGAATCATGTGCTATAGTGTCAGGTTGTGTTACTTGCTCAACTTCCTCGGCTGCAGCTGAATCTTGCACGCTTAACAAAAGGGCGCCTAAAAATAAGAAAAAAAGGAAAATGTTTTACGAAAATCACTTTACATTTAATATTTCGCTTACCTAACAGCATATGAGTATTTTGCGGATCAGTTTCAACTTGTAACGCATTTATAAGCAAGTTCATAAGCCTTGATTTTAATTGTGCGAATGTTACGTGATTCTTGTCCTTTATTATAGGACTTGTAAATGTTGGAAGTTCCTTGATCGTAAGATTCTATAAAATGGATGTTGTATAAATTGTGTAAACTTGCGTACTATCTTCATTATGCTAATATAAAGCGAAACGACTGTTTATAAATGTTAATTACTTGAAAGTGAAGAGGTAGTGCCAGCATGGATATTAACAAGTGTATCGAAGCCCTTCGTAATTCCGGTTTTGATACCACGTTAGATTTAAGTTTCAAATCCTTCTCTGGGAGAACCGTTTCTAATGCTGATATGACTGCTGGTACTAAAACTTGTACCCCATTTAAATCGAGGCGAAATAGGTCGGCAGAATTCAAAAGAATGCTCGCCAACGTTTCACCACATTCTCGAGACTGTAAAAGATTTAAACGAATCATAAGTATTCTTCCAAGCGCTGTCCTGGCAAGATTTATAGTGATTAATATAATACCTCATCCACTTTAAGACCATGATTCATCGCTTGATAAAATCTAGCTAAATAGATTGGTAAAATTTCTTCGCCAGTTTTTTTAGCACAAAATATTCTACATAGCGCTCCCAAAGCTTCTGCCCTCCCAGATTCATAGCGATCTATGCATAGTGCCGGTGGAACATCATTGGCAGCTTCTTGCAAAGAACTAGGTCCCTCAACAAGCACAGAAGATGGACGTTTTGTTGCACCTGATGGTTCTATTTATTATGCATATCAATGGATTGTTTCGTTCAAACAAATTTAATTTCATATTAGGTAATACTTGCGTGGCAAATTTTGCGACCACCCGTCTGTGCCTATAAATGCAGCTTCAAATAACCATTCGCCAAAAAGATGCAATATACTATTACATTTTGGACGTCCTGGAGCTAATGGAGGCCTAATATCTTGGACTAAAGAAGTTATAGCTAAAAGTATAATAATTTTGTGGTGAACTAAATATGCTAAATTATTAAATAAATACAATGAACAAAGATCTTACATGTTGTACTTGAAGTAGATGATGGTCCTGAATTTGAAATCAACATAGGTGGAGTACTTGAAACACGACTTGTTGTCAAACCAATTAAAGATGCTTTTGGTATTCCTATAATATAAAACAGTTTACAAGATATAGTACCATCGTTTAACATACATGTCTCGTTTTACTGTCAAAAAATATCTCTTTTTTAGAATAAGGAAATGAAGGGTTTATGATAGTTATCAACAAAATATATACAAATCGAGGAACGTAATCGGAAAACTGCTAGATAGCAAGTGCTCAATACCCTTAGTCACTGCGGTAGGTGTGACACTGAAACTTTTGGCAAGTCTGCGTTGTGTTGGAGGTGTAGGAGAAGGTTGTGTCATATCCTTGCTATTTGATTTGTCCCACCCCATACCTCCACCTCCAGTGCTAACAGATCCAGATGTGACGGTAGATACACAACATTCTTCCCAGCAACATGCCTGTGAAACTCCTAAAACATTTGTGACTGCGTGCAACCATCACCAGCAAAGCAATAGGAAAGGCTATATCTTATTATAAGTATGTAATTGAAAGTAGAAACTATATAGACAAAGATAACCCTTCAGTTTTGAGGAATTGTTATACAGATAAACCGAATATTGCTTATATTTCGATAAAAAAAATTCATGTACACTTAATCACACACTTACCAAGAAAAGCGTCAACTTGTCCAGCTATACCTTTTATGGCCTTTAAAAATATTTGCGGCAGACTTTGCAAGCATGGATGTTGACACGGATCTATTACATTTGTACTAGCAATAGCGTACTGTAAAAATGCCTGCGTTTGCGAAATAACAGCAGGTCTGCATAAGTCAACGGGATCACCTATAGTTCGTAAAAGTCGATACCATGCTTGTGCTACTGCTTCGTCTGACATAGTATGAGGCACAAGTTGAGCATCTTCTTCACCTGTACACGTTTTATATAAATATTTTTCAAATATTTATAAATAGCCAAATTGTGCACATATACAGAGAAAATGTAAATATAAATTTACTAACTTATTTTCAGTTCTGGAAACATTGGACCATACATAATTTGCAAGAGTCTGGCTGTAAGGGCAAGACAAACCCGATTCCATTGTTCGACCAATGCTAATCTGTGTCGCCAACGAAGGCACGACTCCCTTAGTGTGCGCCATAATGGCGGTGAAGGGAAATTACGTTCGCAAGCCACTAACCATACCTGCAATGTTTACAAAATTTTACATAATAATTTATTAAATTCCTCATTCGCCGGCAAGCCATTCCTTACAGCAGCACAATACCTCTAACAGTACACCTAGAACTCTTTCACACAATTGTTCACCAACATCTTCCCTTGTTGCTGGTGGAGCTAAAAGTGCATCATTAATTCCAATAAGAAATAATAACAAGCTTTCCCATGTTTCCCTTTCTATAGTAGCAGGTCCCCTTGCAATTTGTTGTAATGTTCTAAGCACTCTATGACATAAAACAGCTTGTCGATTAATTGTGTCTGTCCCTGTAAATAATATGTAATGTTTCACAATGTTATTAAACACTTAATCACTAACATGAAAAATTCTCTGTACACATAAATGTAGCTATATTATAGTATCGAATTACCTAAATCCTGATACAAAAATGGCCAGACTACAATGGGAAGGATAATAAAAGATTGTTAGGCGAAGAATATTTGATACAATGACCATTCATAAATTCAAACAAAACTAATTCTCTAATAATTAGTACATTAATCACTTGCATTACCAGTTATGAAAACAATAATGTAAATAAGAAAGGACAAATAAGTACTATTTTTATTACCTTCTCCTTTTCGTGGAACAAATAAGTTATGAAAGTGACTAATCATTTTTCTCGCATAGAAATTGGGATCGTCGACGATCGGTTTTGGTACACATATCTTTGGCGTTGAATACAATGAGGACAACCATTCGCAATACACATTGACACAATCTCTAACAGTGTCATGTTCAGCCAAAGGTAATGATAACCCAAAACATATTACTTCCATGCACCATTGCACTTCCTTATCTGTGCACAACGGGCTAGGCTCAGCTGCTTGCGTGATACCAAGATTTGCAGCCAATTGACGTACAACTGATAAAGCGACTTCTTTTCCTGCTCCAGGCGAAAATTTCTCTAAAACGCTCTGACTTTCCTCTGAACCTTGTTGAATTAAAACACTTAGAGAAGCCCATTCTGAATACATTCCTCCTTGGGAATCCTGAATATATATATATTAATGAACATTTTGCGTTAATAATTTTTGACGAAACGATATACATTATTATGTTGTATTATATATTACCTTAAGATTAACTCTATTAAACACGCCTAAATTCATAGATTACTTTACAGTTAAAAATGTCTTGTAATTGAGAATTACTAAAGCGGATATCAAATATCGAGTATATTTAACTGTAGTCAAGAAAAATGTTCAGTTCCATATAGTACATGAAAAACATGCACAATTAAGTGCGAAATTATGTATAATTTCTAAAGCAACAAGCATCGTAATATATGTATAAACGTGCATAAAACTTGACAGTTCGAAATGTTATTTGACAGATTGCCACAGCCATATATACATAGTAAGTTTTCCTTATAGGATTTTTATTGAACGTCACATTGTTACGTTGCACGCATTGCAATAGCACTATGTTTCACAGTAAAATATCAGTGCTGTGAACATTTTAATCGTTAAAAAATATACGAATTTTGTTTCAGTGTAGAACAGCAAAATTCTGTAAAAAAAATGATATTCTATAATATGTAAACATTAACTACAAATAATTTTTCTGTATTGTAAAAATTTTTTACAAAAGCAATGATTACGCATCATAAGTAATGTTTTTTTTTAAGATAGAATACAATCTATAAATATATTTTTAAATAAGAAATACGAAAAGAAATATTAGTAAAAGAGGGAGAAAATTACGATGCACATAACTACGCAATAAAATTTATGTACAAAACATTAAGGTTCTTACATTTGAAAATTAAATAAAGAATAAGTAGAATTTATTCATTACGTACATAAAATAAATTTTGATTGGACGACTTCCTATCGGTAAAGTAGATAGAAGGTAGGAGACAGCTCTTTAGCTCTACCTACTGGGTAGGACGATAAGTATTACAATCTTTGTATTGTAGTACTCGTTTTTTTTTGTGTATGGTATGTATCTAAATCTTGAAACGAAAAACATCGACAGATGGCTCAAGATCATGTTATGACTAATATTTCCAGTTGAACTTAATGGAAAAATATAAAAATCATACTATTTAAAGCTAAGTGAGAACACAGGATTGAGAATAATTAACAATAAGGACAATGTTTTAGAATATGCAACTGAATTTGAAGTTACAGTTTCGTATATTTGTGCATCGGGGTAAATAGCAAATGAAATATGGCGTTTGTTTCTTTCATATGTTCGGAAGTTATCACTTCTTGATTTTTTTTTTTCTGTCGAGTTTTCAATTATTGACGAGAAGAACGTTCCAATGCATTGACGCTTCTATTCCTCGTAACACTTCACCGCAAGTGTGCAAACAATCGATGCTTATTCCCTATATACTTAAGTTTCAAAAAATGAAGAGAGATATTATTTGTGTCTTTTGAGATGTGGAACACTTTTGAAATACCGAAGAATACAATATGACGTCCCGTAGTTACACAAAATCTTACAGCCGTAAGGTCAATAGTGTGACACCTGGCAGTATTCAATTTGATAAGCTTTTTAGGGAAAATAGTAATCGACCTTCCGCTGCTAAATCGGCAGGCACTGTTGGAAAATGGGGTATAACATCCTTCACGTCTATCAGAAGCACGAATATCAATGGTATGCATAATCTTTTTAATAGATACAAGGTATATATTTGATTTATTGCGTGTAACCATTTATATTGTATTAACAAATCTCGTGCATATTCTTACATTCGCTGATAAGCATACTCTCAATAATTTTGCATCGGGTTTGTTTTTAAGAAGCGCTATTGCTTTAATCTATATATGTATATATTCTCTAAATTGTTACAACAGTTCAATATTAAATTAATCGTGGGAGATTGTGTCTTAGTTTTGACACTAATGGAATAAGAGTAACATGTTTTCATTTGTAGGAAGGAGAGATGATATTCATAATACATTCGGAGCGAAAAGAATAAAACTTGATTATGGGAATCAGAATGCTCGTGTAAATTCTGGAAAAGATCCGTTTTCCTTTGAAACTGATCCCGACAATAAACCAGAAGTTGCGCCACCAGTTGTTAAACCTAAGAAATTTTTTAAGAGTAGAAATGTTCCACCTGTGGTAGAAGAATCTCACCAGGATGTGGCAATATACAGACAAGTACCTGATTCACATTATGGTAGAGCACGTGCTCAGAAAGCCAGCCCACAATCCCCACCAAAACAATCATTAACAAAAGTATCGAATGCTCCAGCTAAAAAGGCAGCCGATACTTTAGAAGGAACGAATAATGATGCTCCCAGCAGAGAAGAAGGAAAGCCTCCGATTGTATTGAGAATATGCAAAGGGACAGCCCGATTAGTCTGCGGAAATGTGCAAAATGCGCCACAAACCGAACCTGAAACTTATAGAATTTCTACACCTCTTATGAGCCCCACAAAAGTAGATGCAGAACGCAAAAACTTTAATATAGATACGGTAAAAGCTGACCATAAAACAGTTCGTCCACACGAACCTGTTATCTCTACTGTATCAATACCTTTGGATAATTCTGAGATGCGTAGGACTACTCGTAGTCGGGCAAAAAATCTGCATTTAGACTTGTCGACATCGTCGTCTGTCGTGACACCGGCACCGGTAACACCTAACTCTCATAGTTCTGGCCTCTCCCTGACTCTCAGAAAATCTGTTACTGACTCCAATAATACGCTAATATCTCACTATGACATTGTTAAGACTGATTGTGGTTCAACATATTCTTGCAAGCCAGCAATTGAACCATTAATTGGACGTGATCAACCATTGCCAACTACGACTCAAGAACTAATCGATATATTGTCCAGTGATTCTGATCCTCTGCAGACAAGACCAATGATAATTAAAGCCCCCGAGACTGAAGAAAATGCGGATGGTGTTCCAGATGAGGTTCAACATTGTTCAATAGATATACCAACGAACGAGGTAGTTTCTGGCACCATTTCAGAATGTAAACCAGAATCAGAAACAAAGTCCGAACCGGAGTCCGAATCGGGACAAGGATCGGGTTCGGAATCGGTATCTAGGCCAGAACTAGAATCAGTATGCGGTACACAAGCAGAAGCAGAACTTGAAGTTGTACCAGAAGCAGAGCCTGAACCTGAACCAGATCCAGAACCAGAACCAGAGCCAGAACCAGAGCCAGAACCAGAACCAGAACCAGAACCAGAACCAGACCCAGACCCTGATCCTGAAATAGAAACAGAACAAACAACTCGTGCTGCTGATAACGATACAGCTACAGCTAAAACATTAGTTGATCAGGATTGGTTTTCAGGGAGCGATGATAGCGAAGGTGTAAGCGGTAATACGGACAATGATATAGCATTACATGTAACAAGTACAGTAACAGAATTGCAGCCATTAAATGCTCCTTGTACAACCACGCAAAAGCCGGCTACTAAGAAGGGTAGCATTTTCAAAAGCCGTTCAACAGGCGCAACAAACGGAAATAAAAGGAGAGCATTGTACAAACACAAGTGGTGTGATAGCGATAAAGAATCTAGTACTACAGATACTTCTAACGTTGGAAATAGCACGCCTAATGTTGCTTCAGGATCTCATAGTGGGACAGATCCTTTGGCATACGAAGAAGAATTCGATCCCTCGCCACTGACAAGAGTTGTAACATATCCTGAAGCTGATACAGGTTTTGAAGATGAAATTGATGCTATAACGAGTATTCGTTGCGGCAAGAAAGTTAAGGGTGTATGTACACTGTTTAATTGATTATTAGAATTAAGAGAATGGTACTATATAATCTATTAACTGTATATGTTAACAACAATGATACTAAGTAACACTTTGTTTCCAGTTTTATACTGTAGTAAAGAACGTAAAGAAAGCTCATCAAATTCAAGAAAGTGGAGAGTTTCAAGAGTTTAATGATGATGTTGAGTATATATTAGACACTTTAAGAGAAAATAATCCAAATGCTACTCGTTGCCTTTCAGCTATAAGATTGGCAAGTAAATGTATGGCACCAGCGTTTCGCATGCATGTACGCGCTCATGGTACTGTTGCTAAATTTTTCAAAGCTCTTCATGACGCCACTAAAGATCAGGTATTAATATTTATTTCTTTGTATAAAGAAATGCACATAAATTGTACTAATTTTACCGATGTATAGAAAATTGTTACTTAAATTATATGTTTTTCTACAGAGTCTTGCTCTATGTACAGCAACAGTAATGTTTGTATTAAGTCAAGATCGTTTAGCTATGGATTTAGATCGTGACTGTTTAGAGTTAATGTTAAGTTTGTTAGAATCTGATGCCAGTCACAAAGATGCACTTGACGATTGTGGCCTTAGTCGGGCAGAACTTTTAAAAAATAAAGAAAAAGTACGACAATTATGCGCTGATATTCAAGCTCAAGGACATGCAAAACACTTAAATCTTGATAATATTACTGTAAGTATGCCCCCCCCCCCTTCTAATCATTTCGTAAGTAAATCAAAAATAACTTAACACATATATGGCAAATTGTCTTTATTTAGGTGGGGCAACTTGCTATGGAGACTTTGCTAAGTCTTACATCAAAACGTGCTGGAGAATGGTTCAAAGAGGAACTTAGAGAATTGGGAGGCTTAGAACATATTGTAAAAACGATCAGAGATTGCCATCGCCATATTAATACCCAAGATATAACTAAATGTGGTTGGTCAGACCCATTATTAGACAAATTACGTAAAGTTGATAGATGTCTACGTGTATTAGAAAATGTAAGATATATCTTTTGTTTATGATATTGCGCGTACGTAATATTTATAATAATGCGACTCGGTATTTACTTGAAATATATTGTTTTAGGTTACTCATATGAATGAAGAAAATCAAGTATATTTATTAAAGTATGAAAATGGAATTTTAGTCAGTACATTAGCAAATTTGTATCATCTTTGTGGACAAGAAATTCCAATTTACCCAACTATAGATCCAAGTGATAAAACTTCCACCGGTGCTGTTATTAGAGAGTGTTTGTTTGCGATTATAAAAGTCCTTATTAATCTTACACATCGTTTTAATAGACAATGTAAGATATAAATTTATCGTATCTCAAATAAGTACAACTTTTTTTTACAATGCATTAATGCAAGATTTCTTTATTTTTTTCAGCTTTTGGAAGTAAATCACTTGGTTCACAGCCTGGCGTTTTAGATTGCAGCCTACATCTTTTATTACGCGTCCCCGAATCGCTTCCCGAAGAAAAGCGTTTTGATATGATGATGTTGGCTTTGATTTTATTAATCAATTTGGTAGAACAATGTAACGATAATAAACAACTTCTTATCGAATCTAAAGCTACCCCATCGACGGAAAATATTTTTGATGGTAGGTATTTCGCATGTTACGGCAATACGTGAAATTGTTTCAACACTTTGTTTAATGCGTTACCTTTTTTCTTATTTTATCTAATGCAGCTGAAGAAAGCGGAGTAGAATGTTTAATTGATCTCTTTTATAAACAAGAAGAATTGGCTCGTGCTGAGGAACAAAAGACAGATGCTATTTTAGATGGTAAAAAAGACTCTGAGCAAACAGAGACTGTGTCGACAACAACTAAATCTCAAGAAGAATTCATTGAGGAAACTGTTACAAAATGTTTGTATTCTTTTTTTCTTCCATATACCAGAACGTTTTGGTCAAGTATAATTTCAAACTAACTTTCCTTTTTACAGTATTACAAAAAGCAGGACGTCATATGGAACATACTTTAATAGGAGCATATGTTGTGCTTTTACTTGGATACTTAATAATGGATAACAAGGTAATAAATTTTATTGGCCTTATAATTGGTGAAATGAAAAACGCATGAGTAAATGATACGATAAATTTATACGTATACATGTATTTCCAGGATTATGAATCGTTGGTGCGCAGTAGACTTCCAGATAACAATTTTACAACCATGGTATCTGTACTTCAGAAATTCTTCAATTTTATGAATTTAACTGCGTCGGTAAGCATCTTTATTCTTGTTCTCCTATCAATATAACTATATATAATATAATTTATAAATATACCAATATATAATTGATTTTAGAACGAAGTAAGCAGCTGTGGAATTGCTGCTACTGAAAAGGTGATTAAGTTCCTAAAAATGTCGGATGCTCGAAACGAAGACGAAAAAACTGAATTACCATTATCAGCATTAGAAGATCCAAACATGATGCTCCGTTTATCTTCGTCTTGATTGATATCACATTTGCATATTTGATATTTTTTATTACCCCTGGCATGCAAAAAGAGCCAAAGTTCTATGTGTCCAACGAAGCAAATTCTTTCTATCGCAGTACGAATGGACTTGTTTCATATTGACCATATATTTTGATATATATTTATTCACTTACGTAATTTATTGCTGTACCTTTCATTAAATTTACTTACTTTCCCGATCGCAGTAACATGTTAGATATTAAGCATAAGTTAATTAATTATTCAGAATTTAATAAGATAACGAACGCGCCTTGTAATTACGCGTATGGCTCACGTTAATTCTTTACTGGTATGTATTTAATATTATCAACATATTTGCTTCGCCAATCGATTACTTTTATTTTTTCTTTTCTTTTAAGATTTTCTGTCTGTCAAGAAGAGCGACAATATGTAAACTTCTTGGCAGATTATAATTCGTTTGCTGTATAATAATGCAAGCATTTGCATTTTTACCATTAATTTTGGTATTTCAATTTATTTACTTCTTAATGTTTATCACATGATTGGCAGTGTTAGGGTCCGTTGCAGCCCGTATAAATTTAAGATAGCATTATTCTGTAAGTTTATTTTAATATTAAAGATTAAACTATAAGCCTTGTAAATGTAAATTTATAAATTATAATTGTATCTTCAATTTACAGTTTCAGATCATTGGAACCCAATTAAAAAGTATAGAATTTCATGAACCATGAATATTTTGCCCGACAATTTAAAAAGGATATAAAAGATATATTACATTGTTATGAATAAACTAGTTTAAGAAATTATTAGTTGTAAAATAAACCATTTTTTTAAATAAAACTAAAATATATACTAGAAGATATAATCTTATTTTATATGAATAATTAATTATATTGTTCCTTTAGTCGAGATAGATCCAGTTTAAAATAAATTTGTTTCGTTTTATTCCGAATTAAATAACTTATGATTTCCGGTTTTTGAAAAGTTGTAAATTGGACTTAAAAGTTTCGCCACGTTCCCCTATACATCCATATGCGTATACATTGCATATGCATGTTACATGATATAACCATAGATTTAAATGTTTACATATTAAGCGGCCAGTGAAGCTTTTTTTTTTAAATGTGCATTTGAACAAATGTTATTTTTATCCATAAATATGTTAGGTATATTATAATTCTTGCATTAAAAGATTATACAAAAAATGTTATTTGCAAAACCGGTACCGAATATTTTACACTAGTATATAACATGTGATTTTACTAGCTAATTAATTACTATAAAATAAATAATAAGAATATAACAAGGATAATAAATAAAACGGGAATAACAACATAAACGAAATGTTAGCTGCACATATACTTTCGAGGTGAGTATTTATTTACATTTTTCTAATGATTGTTCATAACCTATGAATATCAATATAGAACCAATTTTATACGTAGTCACTTAAAAGATCACTTATTACATCATTAACGATTTTCAGGAATATTGTTAAGACTCAAATAACATTACCATTTCAATGGTTAAATGTAACACCTAAAGCAATAAGACTTAGGACATGTTCGTCTAGTTCATCTAGTTCATCTTCTGACTCAGATACAGATTCTGAGTCTTCTAAAAAAGATACAGGTGCATGGAAAAGCATTGCAAGGAGCAATGATGTTAAGCAAACATCTTTCGCGAACAGTGTAACAAATGTAAATGTTTAATTTATCTATTTACATTATATCTAATAGCCATAATTTTCTTCAATGTGTGTAATAATCGGATCTGCATTTTTGTTTGAAGAAAAAGCGTATAGACTATTTATACACTCTCAAGGATATACAAAAAAAGAGACAAATCGGTAAGTCTGCATTGCGCTTTCAATTGGTATAAATATAGAATCATAAAACAGAATATTCCTTGTCATAGAGAAGCAAATAACCAAAGCGGCTGAACAGCTAACTGGAAAAACTACACAGAATAAAGAGAAAGTTCTTGAAACATTATTAGATACTATATCTAATATTCAACATGAAAAGAGTTCTACTGTAATCAGTAAAATGTTTGTATTCAATTTTTTCTTTTTAATCAAGTAGCTTTTATTATATGTAAATTATGCTGGACATTATAATAAGTGCAGATTATTTGTAGCAGTAAATCTAACGAGGAGATTAAATATAAATACAAAACAGAACAAGATAACCAAAAATATGGACAATGGAACACGAAAAGGGAAATTCCAATGGAAAGCAATGTAAAAGAAGAACCATCTACAATCAGAATGCTGCAGAGATATTCAAAAGTGACAGAATATATTAACAACAAGTTTGTTGCCAGAGGAAGATATGACACAGAACCATCGACAAGTAGAATGTTGCAAAACCAGAAATGGAAAACAAAAGATGACACAGAACCATCGACAAGTAGAATGTTGCAAAACGAAAAATGGAAAACAAAATATGACACAGAACCATCGACAAGTAGAATGTTGCAAAACGAGAAATGGAAAACAAGATATGACACAGAACCATCGACAAGTAGAATGTTGCAAAACGAGAAATGGAAAACAAAATATGACACTGAACCATCGACAAGTAGAATGTTGCAAAACGAGAAATGGAAAACAAAATATGACACTGAACCATCGACAAGTAGAATGTTGCAAAACGAGAAATGGAAAACAAAATATGACACAGAACCATCAACAAGTAGAATGTTGCAAAACGAGAAATGGAAAACAAGATATGACACTGAACCATCGACAAGTAGAATGTTGCAAAACGAGAAATGGAAAACAGGTATGGATGAAACCAAACTCGAAGAGGACAAAAAATTATCTATATCTAACATGCTATTAAACCAGAAAATAAATGTAGAAAAGATGTCTGGTAAGCATGAATGGAAATCGGACGCGCAAGGCCCGTCCATTATAAGGACACAAAAAGAGCAACAAACGAAGGCAAACGCTGGCTATAAATACATCGGGAAAAAATATGAAGTGGAAAAAGATTTTGATCGTAATTTGACATCGAAAAATGAAAGAGAAGTAGAACCATCAATAATTAGATCACTTAATAGGCTTCAAGCAAAACGTGGAATACAGGAAATTAATCAGTTAATTAATAACAGGTTGTATATTCTATTAAGAAAAAATGAAAATATTTATACTTTGATTAATTCGAACTAAATTTTTAATTTGTAGACAAGAGGCACCTATTAATGACCAGCAAATTTTTGTTAAACCTTTCGAATCAACCGCATTTCCTGAACTTAAAGTGTGGAACACATGCGAAGAAAAGGAATTACAATCCTTTGTAACAAAGTATCCTACTAATGCATTTGAAGAAATGATCCAATGGACCGAAGAGGGTAAATTGTGGAAATTCCCCATAGATAATGAGCAAGGTAATAAAATAAAGATTAAAATGAATCGATATTGCTACTACTACACTATACTGTATAATTCCACTTTTCTCAATACATAAATACATTTCTTCTATAATACAGGAATGGAAAAAGAGCACAATGTCCATTTCTCGGAGCATGTGTTTTTGGATCGCCATTTGACCGGATGGTGTCCTAATAAAGGCCCCATACGACATTTTATGGAATTAGTATGCATTGGATTGTCGAAAAATCCGTATATGACAATTGAAGAAAAATATGATCATATAATGTGGTATAAAGATTATTTTCAAGATAAGACAGATTTATTGCAAAAATTGGGATTAGTTGATTAGAAATTGTACATATTGTAACGAAACCCAATGTAAAATATATTTAAATGAAAAAATGAAAAAATGAAAAGTTAATAAAATCAATACAATTCTATAGTAGGTAATATATATATAATATAATATAAGCATACATGTATACTTAATTAAAAACTACGAATATTTTGCTAATAAATTATACGCGTGTATTTTCGTTTCTTTTTATTTTATTTAATAGTTTGCGAGAAAAAAGAAGTGACGTTCTTTTTGCGAAAATACATTTAGTACCTTAAAAGGGAGAACGATACAAATATTATATATGTAATTGCTTGAAACTCTCGACGCCACATTTCGCCATAAAGTGTGATCGGTTTAAGATTATAGGTTAGTTAGTGCGTGAAGCTTTGAGTATTTTTGAAGCAAAATGATCGAAGCGGAATGTATTGAAGAGCAAGATGGATTACGCTCAGATGGTAGACGAGCGTTAGAATTAAGACAAATTCGTGTAAGAATGGGTATTTTCGGTCAGGCTGATGGAAGTGCATATATCGAGCAAGGAAATACTAAAATTTTGGTCACCGTATATGGACCCCATCAGGTTAATGATTTATCCAAAATTATATTTCTGACATATATTACAATAGACATTTAATATAGCATCATATTAACATTACACTTGTTTAGCCACGAGGTTCTACAGGAAGAAGTTCAAGTAAGGTAACGAAAGGTATAGTAAATTGTCAATACAGCATGGCAGTGTTTAGCTTGTCATCTGGAGAACGCAAACGGAAACCACGTGGCGATAGAAAGTCACAAGAAAGATCGTTTCAATTGAAACATGCCATGGAGGCGATAATACATGTAGAATTATATCCACGTTCGCAAATAGATATTTTCGTAGAGACATTGCAAGTCGATGGAAGCGAATATTGTGCCTCAGTGAATGCTGCAACGCTTGCAATAATTGATGCTGGAATTCCTATTAAGGTGAGGCATGACAGATCGAACCTAATGTTTAATAAGATTAATTACAGACAAATGTGTGTAATAAAATATAATTGTTATCGCCCTTTGCTTCCTTTTTAGAACTATGCCATAGGCTGCACTGTAACATTGATCAACACACCGTCCTTAAAAGATGAAGATAATACATTAGAAAGAGGTGTCTTAGATGCAAATTACGTAGAGGAATGTGCACCTGGTGTTACTTTATCTGTTGTTGCATTGCCAAATAGTGATGGTGTGTCTAAAGATGGTCTAATAGTGGTGGCGCAGGGAACAGGTCAAAGGTTGCATTTATCGCAATTCGAGTCCTTAAAAACCAGAGTATTATGCGGTTGTCAAGATATAAAAACTATTTTGGATCGTGCAGTTAGGGATTATTTAACAGAACAATCTCTTCCTGCGTTATTCCATGTTGCGAGAGGCTAGGAATATTGATAAGAAATTTTATAATATTGTACACAAAAGTACCTTATAAATACACAATTTTTTTGTTTAAATTACGTACAAAATTATTTCAATATATTTTTCTTAAAAAATAATATTAATATATCTCTTTGATTAGAATCCTAATTACATTTTTAACAAAGTGTTTGTTTCCTTTTTGTTTTCCTATGTATTTTGTGTCTCAAACTTTGGCACCAGGATATCTTTCCATAAGCATTCCTACACCCTGTGAAAAAATATGACATATTTGTGAAATTTAAATATAAAAATAATTTCCGAAAATTATTTTTATAACAGGTTTACTTGTCCCCCCGCTGCACAAGCTGCAATTAATCCAAATTGTTGATCCTCTTTAATTAGTCGATTGGCAGTGTGTGTCGCTAAGCGAACTCCAGTTGCTGCAAAGGGATGTCCAATTGATAATGATCCACCCCATGCATTCCATTTATTAAGATCAGGTATTCCAACTTTTGAAGATCTTCCTAAGTAGTTTTGCGCGAACCAGTCGGAATCTAATGCTTTTATATTGGCTAAAATTTGCCCAGCGAAAGCCTCATGTATTTCCCATACTCCAATATCTTTTACGCTTAACTTTGCTTTTTGCAAGACCTACAATGTGTTTAGAACATGTTATAAATGTGTTAACATTTCGAATGTGAATATGAAGCATAGAAATGTTTTAACCTGTGGTACAGCATAAGATGGTCCTAACAGTAATTGATCAACAGGGTCCTGGGAAACGTAAGTGAAATTTCTTAAATATGCTTTTGGTGTAAGACCAAGTTGGAGAGCTTTCTCTTCTGACATAATTAAAGCCGCTGAAGCTCCATCAGTTAAGAAAGAAGCATTAGCAGCTGTAACAGTTCCATATGGTTTAACAAACGCAGGTTTCAGTTTTTGCAATTGTTCCGGCGATGAAACCCGAATTCCATTATCCTTGTTCACTACTTCATTTACATTTGGAACTACAAAAGGAATGAGAAAGAATTACTGTATCCTGTGCATTACATTTTACGTGATATTACCTTTGTATGGAGCAACATCGGAGAGATATCCTTGTTGCTGCGCTCTCGCGGCTAGAGTGTGCGAACGTAAAGCATAATCATCCTGTTCTTTCCGTGATATTCCAAATGCAGCTGCTAGCCGATCACCACTGTGCCCCATTGTTTCGTTACTAGAAAATTCTGCTACGGCAGGCAACTGTAATTGTACACGCATGATCAAATATTATGATTACATTTAAATCATAGTCCTCTAATCAAGGGGCAACGTACATCTGGCACAAAATGTGTTGGCCTGATACTAGCAAGAAGCGATAATTTTTGCCCAATTGTTTTTGATTTATTAGCTTGCAACATCAACGACCGCATACGTCTATTATGCCTTATTGGTATGTCAGACATAAATTCTACTCCACCTGCAATGACCGTGTCGTACACACCACAAGCGATTAAGCCCATACCAGTTGTAATAGCTTGGTTGCTACTGATGCATGCCATTGTTACAGTGTGCGCAGGAGTACGGTCACTATATCCCGCTGCTAAAGCTGCTTCTCTACCAATATTTGAAGTTCTTACTTCTTGCATCACTGTACCATACACAATGTAATCAACAATTTCCTTTGGAAATTTAACTTTTCTTTCTAAAGCCCTTATAAAGAAAGTACAATACATTAAATTGCTTGATAAATTGATTAATAAAAAGGATAAAATATGCTTTAACTTACACCAATGATTGCCTGGCAAGATCGTACGCCATCAAATTTTTATAACTTGTTCCTGACTGTAAAAATGGTGTTCTGACACCGTCAATAAATACAATATTTTTGGAAGCATTATGACTTTTGGTTGTATATGATTTATTTGCCTTGACATAATTCCTTACAGAGCCTGGTATACAAAATATATTATACAGTTGCGATGCATGGGGAAAAGGTATTATTATTTAGTATCGAAATAATCATACTACTCGCTTAAAAGTTACGAGAAAAGGCCAACATTATAAATTATAAATAAATTTACTACTTGCTATTTAATAATGGATAGTCATTATATCGTATGCAAACGGTTTTTAATACGAATTTAATACTTTTATTGAAAATCATATACGTATTGTACTGACATTACTTTTTAACGTTTGACAAATTTTTATACGATAAAATAATGCAGCATACCATAATTACTAACTCCGTTCCTTATTAAAAAAGTATTTCTTACAGAAAAAATCATTTTTAAAAATCTTTATTTAACAATTTCCCTTTTTTTATCCGTAATTATTATTTTCTTTCACTGGTGCGCACTGGCAAGTGTCGAATACGATATGTACTTTGAACCTTTCTTCAGTCGTGTTTCCAATTTAGTTCGAACCGACTCACAAAATTTCTATGTATAGCTCATCGTAATTAGTTATCGGTGCATAGAAACAGCCTTAACATAGAAGTGCGGGAAACTGACAGATTTTTCCCGCGTACGATCTTGCGTGTATAAATAATTTACACTAATTGTGTAATAAATATTGGTTTCATGCAGTTTCAGAATGAATTTAGTGCACTCTATTGTGGAACGTGAAAAAGGACATGGTAAGTCCCTTTTAATATATCTGCATCATGACAGATTCATTGGTATTGTCATTATATAGGATCAGGTTACATGTAACCCAACATAGCGTTCACTTTCGACTGAACGTTAAATAACATTATGCATGCGTCTCATGTAATAATTCATCTTGAACGATAAAACGCAAACATACAAAGAGTAAATATTTCGTTGCAGCATCGATACGCGATTACGATATTGCTCTGTACCGTTTGAAATGTTACCAAGATGACGTCTATCGTGGTATAACACCAAACACGAACGCACTCGATTTTAATCCAGAACCACCTGTTTTTGCGTGTCGATTTTGTCCGAAGGAAGGATATGAACAAATTGTCGCATTAGCAAACGAGGATGGAAAAATTGCATTGCAGGACGCGAGTTTAAAAAATGTATCGACTCAACCGTTGGAAGGAACACAGGTATTGTTATTATTTGTTATTAAATTATTCAGAATGTCGAGATCGTAATACGATCGATGGAAAACAAAAAATAATACAAATATATTGATTTCTATATATTCTTTAGGCACATTGTAATGCAATATTCGATGTTGCTTGGATGCCAGGTGAATTAAAACTTGTTACAGCATCTGGAGATCATACTGCTAGATTGTGGGATGTATCTGGATCTGAAGTAAAACAAATCGATTATTTTCATGCTCACACAAGAAGCGTTAAGACTGCAGTATTTCGTTACCAGGATCAAGGCACGCTCTTAAATATTTTGACACTTTCTAATAATCTTTAGTGTTTTGTTTAAAACAATATACTAATCAGAAAAAATATATTTTAGCTGTGTTTGCAACTGGAGCTAGAGATGGTTCTATAATGGTATGGGATATTAGGGCTAATCATTACGAACGTCCTAAACCAGATAATTGTATTGCTAATGCTCATAACGTTGGTGCCACAAATAATGTGAGACAACGTAGGACAATCACCTTGGCATCTAGAGCACAGAGCATTACTGGCTTGACATTTCAAGATGATTTCACTTTACTCTCATGCGCAGCTGGGGATGGGTACGTTTATTAATATATGTATAAATACCTACTGCATAAAGAAAGGGGCGAATGAATTATTAAATATTATTGGCATAGTTTAATAAAAGTCTGGGACTTGCGGAAAAATTACACTGTTCATAAAAAGGAACCATTGGCCAAGCATACAATGAATTATACAGGACATAGTACAAGAAACGGATTTTCGTCGTTATTAATATGTCCTTCGAGAATTACGCTCTATGCAAGTTGTATGGATAATATAATATATGCATATAACATATCATCTTACAATCCTAAACCGAGTGAGACAACATGGATTATTATTGATGTTATACGGTAAAGCAATATTGGCATTATTCAAAATACTTTCTTGGAATTAGTTGCAGAGTTTTATGGACATCAGAATCGTACGTATTACGTTAAAACTTGTTTGAGTCCCGACGGTCGCTATATTGCGAGTGGTTCCAGCGATGAACTTGCATATATTTGGCGTACAAATAAGCCAGGTGCACCAGTTGTGCAACTCTCTGGACATACGGAAGAAGTTACATGCATTGCTTGGTGTAATGTTGGAGAAACTAAAGTATTAACATACATATTTTCTTTCGTCTCAGTGTTATGTTTCTTATACCTAATGTCGTTGCCTTCAAAATTGTTAACAGATAGTAACATGTTCTGATGATTCGTGCCATCGAATTTGGAGAATAGGCAATGAATATGAAATAGATAATGAAGAAATACAAATACGTGGTCGCGCAGAGGCTATTGTTAATAAGAATCCGTTAGAGAAGCTAAAACTAGAAACTACACCAACTGTTACGCGTCGTTGGGTTGCATCGCACGAACACACACCAGGATCTGATACCACGCCTAGTACGTATCTTAAATTGACAGAAATTTTATATGACATGTATCATTAATAATGATATTACGTATTTGCATTAGACGTTACGCCCGGACCCAGCTCGTCAGATGCTTGCAATCAAACTGGAGATAATCAAAATCAATGTAGCACCAGTAGTTCATTGAAAAGAAGTTATTCCCGAATGATCATGGGCGGATCATGGTCTGATGGAAAGTTTAAATCAGTTTTATCTCCCATACGAGAGAATATCACATCTGTTACAAAACGAATTCACTTGGAAAATCGTGGCGCACGCAGATTGTTTAGTCCAAGTAATGATAATAATTTATTAGTGAATAGAGGATACGAATCTGATGAACCAAGCACAAGTTCAGCCAGCAAAGAAAGTACAAAAAACGAGGTTCCGTTCTCGCCCACCTTGAATCTGCCAAATTTTGTAATTGATGGGACAGCGCCACATTTACTTCAACTATCTCCAGAAAAGTACAAGGAAAATGTCGATTGGTTAACAAGAATACGAAGAGAAAAATATGAGCAAAAAGTAGGGAAAGCAGTAACAGAGAAGTCCCATAGCCCCGTTTCTCATACAACGCCAGGTAGAAGAAGCAGTAGGTCACGATCGACGGAACCTCAGAAAGTATCTAAAATACCGAAAAGTCCAGCCCTTTCTTTATTAAACTATTTTAAAGTTACTGGAAAGGACTGTGAAACAAACGTATGTTGTGAAGACGCAAATATCGTACCATCTACAAATTCTTGAAAACACTTCTAGATTTAGTAATTAGATCGTATTTTATCTGTGTTAAGTTTCGTCTAAAACTTTTTATTATAGTTATTATTTTATTACACAATACAATATTACATTCGATACCTCGATCCATGAATGTGATAAAAACTTCAGCGCGCTTTCAATTGTTTACGACGTGGTACCTTATAAACAATTTATAGAAGTTAAAACAATACATGTCATTATGTAAGATAAGTAATGTGACATAACATACAAGTATTATAAAGTATGTAAAAATTGATTATATACTCAAGTGTCATGTATTGATAATAATATAAGTTACATTTTTTATGCAATGATAAATTATTTTTATAATATATATATGAATAAAATAAAAAGTTTTGTTAATTCTTTTTACCAAAATATTGTACTTCTTTTCAATATTCGGAAGGATGAAGGATTAAAATGCATGAACTAAACAATGTACAATAAATAGTTCTAGAATTTTATTTATATTATACATATGTTTCGTTAACTAATCAATTGAGGGCTAAACACTTTCACTGCTCGCGAAAGTAATTTTATTTCAACTGCTTTCAGTTCGTATTCTTCGCTGTCAATATATAATGTACATTCTTTCTCAGCCTATAAACCAGAATACATAATAATTAACGTTGATGTTTACAATTAAATAATAAAAAGCTTACCTTCTGTGGAGTTAGTTCAATATTTTTTGCTTCCGCGACTTGTTCACATAATGATTTATCACTGGTTTCTTGCTTCCAGCCTTCAGCAACGAAAGAAATGTAATTGACATTCGTTGGACCTATATAATAGGAACATTCGCTTATGATAAGGATCATCCTTTTTACCAACGTTATGTACAACTGTATGAAATCTTGGTTTAAATTACCCATTTTCACTTTCAAAGACGAGGGTGGAGATGCAAATTCTGGCTTATCAATGTTAGACGTTTCTATATGTAATTCACATGTTGAGATAGGCAGTTCGTGAAGTACATCACATTTTTCGTTTATGATTTTACTGTAATCTACATTATCTAGAGAATAGAATATAATGTAGCAACTTTTCTTTTATGCTGATATCTTTAAATGAATTTCATTATACCTATAGGAGCAGTCACTCTTGGTACAAATACGTGCCACCACCTTGTATTTAAATTGGAAGAACCGGCCAGTAAATAGTTCTTTTGATTGCAACGAGAACAACCGTCGCAAGGAAGTGTATATCTTAATACTGCATTGCAATATTCATTTAGGTTTCCTTTGTGACCATTAAATATATAAGTTGCATATCTGTATAGTACGTGCACCACATTAGATAATATCAGTTTGGTTTCCATAATAAATACATTTAAAGATATTCAAAGAAAGTTATACGGACTTTCTCAAGGGTCCCCAGTACCAATATTTTTTAGCCAAAGTATTTGCATCTTTCCATGCTCCCCACTCAATGGTTCCCATGGCATAGATTGGCTTTACTGGTTCTTCTGGATTTTCCTTAAATTATGATACAACAAGTCGGATGTTTTAATGTCATTGAGGTTTCAAATAGTTACTAAACAGAATGAAAACGTACCTCGATAGGTTTCACTTCAATCATGTCCATCATTTTGGACTGCTCACTTATAATAGCCATTGTTGCCTCTATCATTTGTTTAACATTGGCCAATTTATCATAGTCGTGATATATGGATTTCGCGACTTTGTTTGTTTGTCCTAGTGGTAAGATGCCGATAGGGCATTGCCTTACCGAATTAAGATTACAATCGTATTTCCTTACTAATCCAGTTAGGACATCGGACAAAGTGCCATCTCCTCCAGCAACTATGATGGCATCGGTAGGAGTGTCTAAATTCATTATGATTTTCCTAGCATCGTTTTGCGATTCAGTCTGTATTACAGTTACAGCGATTCCAGCTAAGTGTAACAGTGGCTCGCAATACTTTTGAAACAGTTTCTTAGCTTTTCTATGAATAATAGTAACAGTTAGGATACTACAAAAAGTACAATTGAAATTTTATTTGAATAATTGAACATAATCGAACCCTTTCTTGGCAGCTGGATTTAAAATGATAGTCACATGACGGGGTTTTGTTTTCGTTGATAGAGGAGCATCGCCGTGTTGCGCTACATTTTTGCAATGTTGTCTCATTAACTGGTTGGTGCTACAAATAATAATATTTTACGCATGAATTCACAAGTGAAGAACAATAAGAAGTTTTAAAATTCAACTTAGTCAAAAAGCTGTATCTTACTCGTACACTTCTTTACCATATGAAGTTCCATATGACAGAGCTGCAACTCCTACGGCGGATTTTTTCCAATTATTTCTTATAGTTCGAAAGAAATTCAATATCTTAGCCATTTTTTGTTTAAATAGTTTTATTTCTTCTATATAAAATAACCTTTATAAATGCGTAATTGACATATTGTATTACTGCTAGAATTTCACTTGAAAATCCCTGAAAATCATACAAATATTACATATGTTTAATGTCGATAACGTTCACATTTCTTTTATCATAAAGTTTTCACATAAAATGTTAATTATATCATTTGTCAGGCAAATAAATATGATTTCAACATTGGATATATTTATTAAGGATTTATGCGACAAGTTTTAACATACGTATTAAAAATATTTCGAATTTAATCAAAATTCAATCTTTTTCAGATGTTTTCTTCTCGTTGTTACCGGTATTTATTGTTAGCGTAAACACATAACACTGTACAAACTGATTGCAGATTCAACTATTGCGGTATTGCACGTGTTTTAGACTGCTTGCTATTACATTCAAACGTCAATTTAATACAAACATTAGTAAATATTACCCATTTAACTGGAATGGTGCATTACAAAAATTAAGTTTTTAATGAATTGTTTATAAATAATACGATAATTAACTGCTACTTAATCGATGGTTACATGGAGTTTCAGATCATCGTATAATATACGGGGTAAGAAATCATGTACAAAATATTTTATGCCGCAGTCACTCCATCTACCTTTTTTAAATCACGAAAATCGGTTTGTTATTAGATTAGTCAATTACTTTTGTTACGCTATCGCGTTAGTAGGGCTTAATATCTAGTGACATCGAATCGACGGTCGACGATATAATTATAACTATCGATAGTGATAATAACTTAGGAGCGAAATTCGAAACAGGATGGGGGATACACGATAAATAAATCTGTACATTATTTATCGTACAGATTTTAAAACACTTCACTTGGAAGTTTCTAAAGCTTATTTACTACAGACCGTAAAAATGTAGCTAAGTCTAAAAAGTCACGTACAACCCTTGAAAAGTCGACCCCGCGATATCCGGGGCTGGCCACCACATGGCCTATTCCGAAGCAAAGGAACCCTTGAGAACCCCATCAGCTCGCCGGCGCGCTCTCCCCCACTTTTCCGCGTTTTCTTCTAGTTTTCCCGCACTTTTCCCTTAACTCGCCCTTAACGCACCCTGGCTTGTCACACGGAAACGGAAGCGTTGCCACCTCCACATGCCCAGCCACAACAAGACCCAACCCCATTGGACAAGATCAGAACCTCTTTATCTCTCGTTACGAACAGTACTTTTTACGCTGATTTACAGAATAAACAGTCGTTCTTTTTAACTTGACAATTTGTGTTTGATTTTTCCGCGCTTCTCCACATGCAGAGCGGTTCAGCGCTCCACGGGCACCTGAATCCTCGTAAACTGCCAATATCCCACCAATAGAATCGCAACACTTTCGATCATCACGTTGATGATTTTTTCGTGGGCAAAGTGTAAAGCTGAAAATAAGACAGTTTCATAAGTATCAGTCATTTTATCAGGTAATTTCGTTAAAAGGAAAGCAAACGGACAATAAATTTATGTAACATATAAATGTACGGATGTTTTACTTGTACATCTGAATATTCATAAAAATAATGTTTCCGCGGATGACAGGTCAGTATGATTATTATTTTCATTCTGTCAGTTGTCAACGGTTATGTATAGTGGCAGTATTTCGTAAAACGCATTAAATCTGTACGATTACATTTACGTTGATATTTCGTAAATGTAACACATTTTTTATATTGTTACGTTTTATTACAAGAGAATACACCACAGAATGTACTTTTTGCAGCCGCGTTGATATGTTCACTTTGAAACAGCTTTTGAGCGTGTGAGTTAAAATTTGTTGGTTATATTTTTTTACTACATTGTTCAGAAGACGCAATATTGTGCATATACTTGATTCTAAAAACAATTCAAATAACTTCTCCATGTTTTTAGAACTTTGTACACATTGTACACATTCGGTCGTACAAAAAAATTTACCTCTTTGATTGTTTCAAACCCTATTATTTTTACCTCGAATTTGGTTTCAAGCTTCTACGTAAAAACAAATGTTAATAAACGTGATATTCATGTTAACTTTCTGTTTCACAGAAAATCAAGTTGTAATGTAGCTACCCATAAATGAAAACCGTGTGCAAAATATTTATTATAAGAGAGATTCCGTTTTGGACAGATTAATGGATGGATCCTAAAGATTATCATAAAATGTGTGAGGAAGTAGACAATGTAGCAGCTACATGCACGAGTCCAGATAGTGTAAATAATTTGGAGGGTAAGGAATTGGACGAAGCTAACAATCCCCTGAAAGTCAATGAAATTGATATAAACGAAGGAAAAATGGAGGCGAATACAATAAACGCAATGGATAAACTTCAGATGGCGAACGAAGTAATAAAACTTATCGATCCTGTAATCGATAGCACAAATGATCTAGTCAACGAAAAGAATATTTTCGATGAAAATGTCGAGAATAACATTTTGAGGGATGCTTCGTTTTTTATCGATAATTCTATATCGCCGGAAGCTACTACCTCGCAAGACGTTACACCAACTTCATTTAACGACATTGAATCAAGTTCTCCTTCCAGTGATCAAAATAAAAGTAAAAGAAGTATATCGAAAGGTAATCTATCGATGTTGGAAGTCTGTTTTACTGAAATGTCTAATCCAACACTTCTCGTACATCAATTTTAATTTATAGATCAATCGAGTGGTGATAGCAATATTTCAATAGATGAAGTTGGTAACAGCTCGGGTGAAGATTCTAGTAAACGGCAAAAGTTAAACGAAAGCATGTCTAATAATTTGAAATCCGACGAAGAAAATGTAGATAATGCATCAAAGTTTCATAAATTGAAGTCTAAAGGAAAAAAGCGTAATTATCGTAATAAAAGACCAGCAGGAGATAACGAGGAGAGTTGTAACGAAGAAACAAATGAAAATTCTGAAATGAAACCAGGTAATTAGTAAAAAAACAAAAGAAAAATATGTAACTTCTAACGAATTTCAGTATCACGTTATACTTAAATACAGAAAGTGAAGAAGGTGCGGTATCTAGGCGAACGGAAAGTTTTGAACAAGGGCTAGAAGTTAGTAGTGATGGTCCAGACATGGAAGATGCTGGTATGTATAATTGATTATATTATTTGGTAACTTTACTTTATACTTCCTATTGTCTTTAAAGATGAGAACGATTCCAATGAATGGACAACAGCCAGTGAAGAAGAATTAGAGGAAGCGGAGGATTTACAACAAATTCTAGCTTGTTTGCGAAAAGAAAAACCAATGCCGAAATGGTTCGTAATACCGGAACTGGTCCGCCGCGAAATGGGCATTAGTCCATTATTTCAACGGAAATATTACGGTTCTTTACATGTTGCAGAACATTTTGAACTTATGTACCAGCTTAAAGAACACAAGGTATATATATATTGTATTCGAAGCCTTACATTTAGGAGATGAGAGATGTAATTTTTTACATTATTTCGATAGGGTTGTGTTAATGCTTTGAACTTCAATCAAAAAGGAAATTTACTTGCCAGTGGTTCTGACGATTTAACTGTAGGACTGTGGAATTGGGCAATAGGAAAGAAACCTCATTTAATAGTCAAAAGTGGCCATCGAAGTAACATATTTCAAGTATGAAAGAAAGATACATTTATATTCACCGTTTCACGTATATCATCACGCATATATGAATATCCTCATAGTTTTCATTCATTTTTTTTTTAGGTGAAATGGTTACCATGTGACGACAATTTAATTGCCACGAGCGGTCGCGATGGATTCGTACGTCTATTAAATATCAAAGGTGGTGTATCACGAACGCTTGCCGCACACTATGCAGCGTCATATAAACTCGCAGTTCATCCAGACACACCACATATTATTATTTCCGCTGGTGAAGATTCAAAAGTGTTTTCTATAGATATTAGAGAACAAAAGCCAACGAAGTATGCTTACAAAGATGATCCTTATTTATATCAATATCTTTTCGTGATAGATGAAAATGATTTTGTTACACAGGTTGCTAGTGGTAAAAGATGGTGATTCCTATGTACAATTGTACAGTGTTCATTCTAATCCTCTGAAGAGTTACGAGTTTTGTGTTGGTGGTCGGTCACCGGCAGTTAGAATACATGACCGACGGAAAGTATCGGAACCATTATACAAATTATATCCTGAACATGTAGTATGTTTTTTTTTATGTACCTCCAATACTGAAGATGAACTTTTGATTGTTTGTAATTAACATGTATATGTTATGCATTACAGACTGGAAATAAGTATGCACATGTAACTTGTGCTGTATATAATTATAATGGAACCGAAGTTGTTGCAACTTATAATGCCGAAGACATATATTTATTTGATACAGTGTCTCCTCAACCTGGTGATTTTGCGCATAGATATCAAGGTCATAGAAATAATGCTACTGGTATGCTCTGTATTACGTGCTCTCTATGAGGATTAAAAGCATTCCCTATTATATTCCCACTATATTATAATATTTTATAGTGAAAGGGATAAATTTCTTTGGACCTAAGAGTGAGTTTATCGTCTCTGGTTCGGATTGTGGAAATATATTTATCTGGGATAAGAATACCGAAGCAATCGTGAATTGGATGTTTGGGGATGAACAAGGAGTGGTATGTAATTAAATGAAATTATTTAAAAGTCTCACTAATCTTGATATTGTGTAACATTGAACAACGTTTTGTCGTACAGGTAAATTGTTTAGAACCTCATCCAGAATTCCCTGTTCTCGCTACTAGTGGTCTCGATGACGATGTAAAAATATGGGTGCCTTCTTGCGAATCCCCTCCAAATATCGCGGGTTTAGAAAACGTATGTATCTTTGCAGTATTTGAATTTATGTTACAAATGAACGATACTTTATACATGTCCCTTTTTTCCCTCTTTCTTTCGTTTAGTGTGTTAAACACAATGCATTGGTTAGAAGGCAAGACGCTGGAATCCATGGAAGTAACAGTCCGATGGATTGGATGCTTGTACGACCTGTTGACCGTAGAGACCCAAGAATAGTATGTATAGTTGATCTAAAAATATAGCGTAGTCGTAAAAGCAGCTAAATAATAGATATAAGTGTTGTAATGTATTAAAAATTTTTTTTATTTTATAAAACAATTAAAAGTTTTCGGTTGATTTACAAACACGCTATATTTCTAAGTTGATTATACTAAATATAAATTGATTAATATGCGTGCATCGTTTTGTACAAATTTACATAATTCTTTTATATTATTGTGCAGGTTTTGAACACATTCAGGGATTACCTAGACGATGACGAGGATTATGACACTTCGGATGGTGACTTTTCTACTCATAGCTATAGCCAATCCGATGATTCAAACACATCAGTGAGAATTAGAAATAGAACATTACAATGTCGTCAGTCATAGAGGTATTAACGCGGATAATTTTACGTTCGGTACATTAATACTTTGCACGATTTCTTTCAAGGATGCTATTAAACACGAATAATTATGATGAAAAAACGAATCTGAAAGTTCTATAACCCTTCACAACTTATCTTTTTCAATCCATTTAGTAGTTTGTGTTTATTAATAATACAAGTTATATATATAAATAAGTTACTATAATTGTAAGAAATAGTACGCATTAAAGTATGTATAAAAACTCACTAAAGATATGTATTTACCACCATATTGAACCAAACTAAATCGCAATTTATTTTTTGCTTTATTAGTACTTCAGGAGCTATTTTAATCTCATAACACTGTGAAAATTGATGTGAGTTTTATGTAATATTTTGTTGCAAAGAATGTGTACTATTTTTAAAAGTTTAATACTTCAAGTATACTTGAAACATTGTAGCAATATCCTATATTATCCATGATGTTGTAAATACACTTAAAATATATTAATTAGTTATACTGTTCATAAAAATATTTTGCGTCATAGATAATGTAATACACAAAATTGTTAATTTAAAAATCTTTATATTTGTTTCTCTTTTTTTTAAGTATTATTTATAAATATCAAATAATTATAATGAAAAACATGATGACACCTACAATATGAAAAGATAATATATTAAAATATGCATCATACCTATATTAATAGAACATGTTAATTAGATCATAAAATGAATACATAATCTTATAATAGTAGTGAATGTGATTTCACCCTAAAGAAATGCAACCTTTATATACTATAAGATGTAACATCTAAATTAATAAAGGATTGTTTTTATTCAATAACTTTCTTATGGAGACATTAAATCTTGTCCCTGTATCAGGTATAAAATAGAAAGATATTAAAACAGTAAATATAATTTATTGGTAGGCTGAAATTTATTTAACACGTACGAATCAAGAGATATGATTACGAAATTTGTGCACATTGCTTCTCAAAATATACCGATAGAATGGGCCAGACCAGCATATATGTACAATGTTGTAATCCCCATAATAAAAGTAGTAATAGCTTTAACAATAAGGGTTGACCATGGGCCAGTTAAAAAGAGTACTATTAGAAAATCTAAAATAAGCGGCCTATACACTGTGAGTATAAGCATACCGACCACAACAGGAACCAAACCACGTTTTAAATCGTGCCTTGACCACAGCCATACAAGTGTTGCTGTGGTTATGTGTTGTACCTGTTTATATTAAAAAGAAAATCAGATAAATGTAATATTTCCCTTGCAGCTGTATATATTGTTAAATTACTTACTAAGTTAATATTAGATTCAAGACTCTTCTGAATGTATTTCCAATCGAATTCTGCGCCTCTTGCTCCTACCCATAGCAGAAGGAACCTAGTGAGCAATACCTCTGCACCTGCCCATCCAACACCTGCGGTTAACACCTTTGCGTGCCCTTTACCAGGTATACTATTTAGCACTAATAATATTCCAAACAAGTCAGCTAGATCTATTGACGATTTTAAAAATTCCTGCAAGATTTATTTAACATTAAACATAAAAAAATAGGTCGTATATCTATATTGAAAAGAAGATTAATAAATACATACACCAATTACATCGAACCCTTCATCGGCTACGTTGTCTGCGGTGGGAAAAAATGTTGCAAGTGCTAACATTTTTACTAATTGCGCAAATATATAAGTACCCCCGGCTTGTATACATTTCCAAAATGCACCGTATTCCGATCTAAAAATAGAAAATTCAGATGAGTTGTTCGAATAATTTCGTAGCGAAAACATTAATAAATCGCTAATAAATACAATTGCAGGTAGGTTAGAAAGTATTCCAATAAACTTACAAGCCTGAATATTTATAAGTTAGGTAGTACGGTACATATACTAAAGCTAAGCAATTTCCGAAGTGATATAATGTCATTTTTATCTGGTAAGTTTCTGTACATTTAATTTACATATGACTAATCATTGAGCTGTGAAATATAACAGCAGACAGTTGTTCTTCCGACTATTCGTATGAAGGACGACGAGCATTAAACAGAAATAATGTAGAAGCAATACCTTATAGGATTCCCTGTTACATACTCTAAAATACCGACCCTGCCAAACCATAAATACAAATCTCTTATATTAAATAAGTTGCAGGTAAGCACACTTTGGTACTATGGTTAATTATAAATATAGTAGTATCCAACCATTTCGTAATCGATATTATTAAATTATTAAATTTTACGTACGTGTGAAATTTCTTTAATTATATTTAGTTTCAATGTATACCGCTATTAGTGTCGCAATCTTATTCTCTTACTGACTTGGCATGCAACAAAGAAACCATTGAATTACAACTATCATGTATCTACTTTATCTGTGGTAATTATAATTAATTATAATAGTAACGCATATATGAACGTATTACATGTTTTAAACAAATAGAGAAACACGTTGAAAAAATTGAGTGTAAAGAATATTATGCGAGGTGCGATGCAAAGTATTTCTCTTTCAAGCGGCTATATTATGCCTCTTATTGGATGTAAGCTTATTAGAAAAATTAAAAAACATATTTTTCAATCCCCGTAATTGACTGCTACTTTATGCAATCAAAAAACACAGTAATTACAAGAGAAACATGCCACAGCGTATTATTTATCGAAAATTTCTAACACTAAATTATTTCTATTTTAGTAGGCACATATCAAATTCAAGGAAGAAATGTAATTTATGAGGTAATAGATGAAAGCTTAAAAGCAGGTTTTCGATCTATCGGTATGTATATTACAGAACTCTTAATATTATTTTTTTGTTGCTTGCTCATAGATTATTATGTTGCAAACTTGTCCTTTCCTGATATTTTGCTTAGATACAGCAGCAGTATATAGAAATGAAGAGGATATTGGCTATGCCTTAACAAACTTATTACCAAAACATAATCTTCAGAGAAGCGATATTTTTATTACTACTAAACTTTGTAAGTATTCATTGTTAATCTAATTAAACAAATACATTGTATGTTGATACCTTATGATTACAACAGCACCAAGCGAAAATGGTAATCCACAAGGAATAGAAGAATCTGTGAAGAGATCTCTGAAAGCACTTAACATTTCTTATATTGATTTGTATTTAATTCATTGGCCTGGTGCAACACGTATACCAGAAACTTCTACAGGCAATTCGGGCTTGAGAGCAAAGACTTGGGAAAAACTAGTAGATTTAAAGAACCAAGGATATATAAGATCTATAGGTGTATCCAATTATACAATAAATCATTTGGAACAATTACTGAATGATTGTAAAGGTGTTCCGCCAACAGTTAATCAAGTAATATAATTGTACATGCATTTGAAGGAGGCATTTGTGTTTTTAATGTCATTCTTAAGCCTTTTTTGGGGAATTTTTTTCTTTCAAATCCTTTGAAAGATCCTTTTGCATGTATGGTTGTTAATATTCTTTTTGGCGATGTAAAATTAAATGACATTTTGTATATTTTAGGTTGAATTGCATCCGCATTATCGCCAAGAAGGATTAGTTAAGTACTGCAACGAAAAAGGAATTCATGTGCAAGCATATTCTTCTTTAGGAACTAGTAGCGTTACTAGCCTTTTGAGGGACCCAGTTGTGGTAAAAACAGCTGGAAAACTTGATGTATCACCCGCGCGATTACTATTAAGATGGGCCTTGCAACAAGGAATTGGTAAATAATATACATTCTAAAATAAATTTTTGTAAGTGTGCAGTGTACAGAAGAAAATATTGCAGGTATTATTCCGAAAGCTGTGAAGAAAGAACACATAAGGGATAATATACAGTTAGATTTTGTCATCGACAAAGAGTACATGAATGTTTTATCTACTTTACCGCAGCAAAAGTATGCTTGGGATCCGTCGAATGTTTATTAGATAAATTGTAACTGTGGGACTTAAAACATTAAAAAAACCCCCCCAAAAAATGGACGATTTTGCAGATCAGGTTGCACAACTCTGTTTATTGAAGTACGCGAAGTTTGGAAAAAATGGTAAACCATCGGAAAAAGAATGGACTGTGTTGTCGGGAATAGTATTGAAGAAAAATAATGGCTCCCTATCTTTAGTAGCCCTCGCCACTGGAACGAAATGTTTAGGAGAAATAGATTTAATAAATAATGAACAGTATGGAGAAGGATGTAGACTAAACGACTCTCATGCAGAGGTTCTTGCTAGACGTGCCTTTCTAAGATATTTATACGAACAAACTGATGTATCGTTGAGCGGTGGAAAAAGTGATATTTTTCTATTAGACGATAAACAAAATATTAAGTTGTTTGACGATATATCGTTTCATTTCTTCACAAGTCAAACTCCTTGTGGGGATTGTTCTATATTCTTGAAAGACGAATCACGCGAAACCTATATACCTCCAGTGAAGATTAAGAACTGTGATTACAATAACGAAACGGAAGTAATTAATGAAACAACAACTTATAAACAAGGGATCCAAGTTCTTATTAAGGATATATATAGAACAGGTGCGAAATGTGTTAAAACTGAAAAACACCAAGATCCTCATTTACCAGGAATAAATTATCATGTTATTGGACCGCTACGCACCAAGCCGGGAAGAGGCAATCCAACTCTCAGCTTATCTTGTTCTGATAAATTGGCAAAGTAAATAAAATTATTCGAAGGTGGAACTCGTTTTGAACGTGCATCATTTTTGTATATTATGTTACAACTCAACTTTGTGTAACAATTACAGATGGAATATCCTTGGAGTGCAAGGATCATTTTTATCAATGCTGATACCTCGAATAAAATTGGAAAGTATTATAGTTGGAGGTAATACGCCCTTCTCTTTAGATGCGATGGAACGTGGATTGTACAAACGATTCCATGAAAATTTATGCAAAGTAAAAATTGCGCAAAGCAGACATTCTTTTAAGCAACAAAAGGACTCTGAGAGGATACACCCATGCCCATTGAGTATAATATGGTGTGCCGCACGAAAGCGGTAATGACCAAATTTTACATTGTTTTCAAGTTCCAATTACTACAAGCAGACCTAGCATATGTTTGAATAATTCGTCTTTTATAGTGATACAGAGATAGTTGTTGAGGGTAGAAAACAAGGAGCAACGAAGAAGAAGAAAGGAAACAATTTACTCGTAACGAGACGGGCCCTTTTTGAAATGTTTTTACGAATTTGTGATAAGTATCAGAAATTCAATTGCAATATACGACACCCTAAAAAAATTACTTATTTGGATTGCAAGAAATGGTCCAAGGATTATCAAAGATTATGGAACGCATTGAAATCTGGATCTTTCGATGCTTGGCCTTCAAAGCCAATTCGATTGCAAACGTTCGTTTTATAACAGTTTTTGCACGTATTAAGCATAGAAACAAAGAAAAACAATCGCACGAGATCTTGAAAAAATTTAATTTAGATTGCAAACGCACATATACTTTATTTTTAATTATTAATTTGACTTATAAAATTGATATATATACAAAAATATTTTACAATGTTCTCTTACTTACATTAGTATACCCTACGCCGATACAAGTTAAAACGACCTGATCTAATATTTCGTCCTCTTCTCTAACTGGTTCGATTTTAAAGACAACCCCGAAGAAGTCCTTTAAATCTCGCAAGAATTGTATCCTGTGGTAGTAATGTTCTTCAGCATTATTATCCAAATTGTTTAAATATTTTAATGTAAATATGCGAGTAAAATTATTTTGTTACATACATCGATGGTGTTAACGGGCCTGTTACAATCTTGGAAACATCTTTCTTACCCAGTGCCATGAACATTGCAGTCATGGATTGAAATGGTGAATCCACACTGCCATTTCTGAAATTTTATACACTTTTTATAACACTTTCATTATATTATGTATACTCTCACGTCTCGTTCATCTTACCTGTATATTTCATCGATTAATTTCATAGCCGCTTCTTTACCAATATCTTCTGGAACACAAGGCAATGAACCTGTTGTCATAAGTGGTGAAAATGCTTCTGCGCCAAAAACAACTTCAGTAGTGGTTTCAGCAGACAAGGTTACACCAAAACCTATAACATGTATTAACATCTTAAATAGTGAACATATGCAAGCCAAAGTAATTCGAATGCCAGGTAATGTATACCTGGTGATTTTCCACTGGCTGCACCTTTACAATGATCTGTATGAATGTATACATCTGGCAAGAACTTCAGTAACACACCTTTAGCGGATTCTACAATTCGATTGGCTATAGCAGGTGATACACGTATACTGCACGCTGTACCTCTTATTCTCTTTACCATTCCACTATTTTGAAGCTGCAAGAATTTTGTTATTAGGAATGATGTGCGCCGTTGAGTCTCTTTTTATATGGTAGCTACGATCCATGTACAAGGGGATGGCGTAAAATTTTGAAAATTGGTCGTGAAATATACGTCGCACAAGAGACTAGTAAGTAAAGTGTCGATGAAGAAGAAAAATATAAGTTCTGCTTACTTGAGCACTTCTAAGGCTTCGACTAGCAGGACACTTGAAATTAACTTCTCCGCCGCCCAAGGGCGATGCTCCTCTTTTTGTAATATTAAATATAACTTCATTGTCGCCCAATAGAAATCTTTTTAATATTGGTATTGCAGTCATCTTGATTCTATCCACGGATGGATCTTGGGACCACAGTTTTGTAAATTAATTAATTTGTTTTGCGCAATAATGAAGTTTGAAAAATTCTCTTATAAATTCTTTACCTAATGTATTATTAGTAACGCCACGAAGCTTCATATTGATTGCCTTTTTACAAAATGGTGACAATATCATAATTCCCTCTAAATAATAACCGATACCACGTTGTAAACTGCAATCATGCTCCAAATCACCTCCGTTCAATAAGCCAGGGTTGTAATATAATGTTGTACCAGTTTCATTTAATTCAATCCTCGATCCGTTCGTAATTTTATCTAATAAACGAATGAAACTGACCTCATACTCTAAAACGAAAACAAGTGTAATAAATGGTTTAAATAAGTTGTTTTACATTAACACAATGAATATTCAAACATTTTCACGTGTTTGCTATAAGACAAGTATATTTAAACTAACCTTTAAGACCTGGATCATCATCTTTTATTCTGATATTTATAATTCGTACAGGTTTTCCTGATAATGTTGCTAACAACAAACGATATCGTAAATAATTGCAGCCCTCGTACGTCAAAATATTATTTGTCGATTTGGCTGGCATGTTTTATTTAAATTCGCGGCAGTAAACACAACAACGTGATGGAAGCATGAGACTGTGTGACGTCATAAAACTGTTCTGTTTATGCACAGTCGTATGTTTTAATCCAAGAGTGAAATTGAAACGATTGACAGTTCAAGGAGAAAGTAATAAAATTATTTAATATCCTTAAAAAACTGATCGCAAATAGTACAAATGGTTTTTTATAACAGTACAATTTATTTGTTTTGTAATTATCGTCAAGGTTTATCATACACAACAACGCACTCGATATGACTCTAATAAAAAAGAAAATATTTGTTACCGTCGGCACCACCAAGTTTGACGAATTAATCAAGACGGTCCTTACTTCCAAAGTTCTAAAGGTAAAAGTATAATTCTTCTTGTAACTTTTATTTTCAACGTAAGTGCTATAGTATTTTAACAACTATTTCAGGCATTATCATCGAAAGGATATAACGAGTTAATTTTACAAATTGGCAGAACAACATTTATACCAGATTGTACACCACGCTGTGGCTTTGACACTATAAAATATTTCCATCTGCTTCCAAATATAATCTATTATATAGAAGCTGTTGATCTTATAATAAGTCACGCAGGTGCTGGAAGTATTCTAGATGCATTGGAAAATAAGAAGGATTTGATTGTAGTTGCGAATCAAAGTTTGATGAACAATCATCAATTAGAATTAGCTGAGCAACTCTACCACGATAATCATTTGTATTACTGTACTCGTGAAACTCTGTTAGATACTATCGAAACAATGGATTTCACTGAATTAAGGCCTTTTATTAACGAGAGAAGTAAATACATTGCTGACCTCATAAATCAAATAATGGGATTTGTAGCATAATAAAAAGGAGGCACTTCAAGAATAATGAAGAAATTTGCTCGAGTCAAATTTTGTTTATTTTTAATTTATACTTAATGAGGAATTTTGAAGGGTTAATTGATATATATAATTTGATACAATTTCGTTTTTGTAACACGTTTTACAATACGAGTGTACAACAGCTTTAATTATTCTGTTATAACAGATATAGCTTTCGTATAATTTACAACAAGATAGTAAGAATTACTTAAATAACTGTAAACCTTAAAATTATGTTATAACAGCATAGAAATATTTATCACTTCTAGCTAAAAAAAATGATGACCAAGAGTGGCGGCAGTTATTGTTACACATTTCCTATGCCATCTTTGGATAGCCGTTAACTGTTCAAATAAAAGCTAATATCCGTGAAAATATATTCCAAACACTGTAACACCTACAGTGTTGAAATAAAATTTAGTCAGACAAAATAATTCTCCACGTTTCATTGCAAGTCTTGCCCATAGGTATAAAGCAGGCAAGGAAACCTCATAGGACGATGAATATAATCAGTGCGTTAATTCAATGATAATTCAATGGACCTGCACGTTTTCGGTGTACAATATTTGTATTGTTCTGCGGACGACGTCAGCATTGTTTATATTTTCAATTTATTGTACGAAGATACATCCACATGAGGCAAACTACATACGTATATTTATAGCGGCATGTGTTTTGCTTTAATTGCAAACCAAGCCGAGACGTGTCATTTCTTTTAAGAGTTCGTTTCCGATTTGCGCGGGACTCCTTGTTACTATTACACCAGCCTAAACAATCAAACATCACAATAGAAATAAAATATTGAAATTTATTTTTATGGTAAAGTAGCAATTGAATCGCAAACCTTTTCAAGTGCATTAATTTTGTCTTGCGCGCCTCCTTTTCCGCCAGAAATGATCGCCCCAGCGTGTCCCATTCTTCGACCAGGTGGAGCAGTGATACCGGCAATAAATGATACCACCGGCTTAGCTTTTCCACCCTAAAATCATACGCGTTATATCTTTAAATCGATTCGCATTTATAAGGATATGATATATCTTTCTTAGTTTATGGAACATCGGAATTACAGGTTTAAGGATGATTATAAAGTAGGATGGGATAGGATTTGGGTACCAATAGATTAGAACAGCAACCAACAGTGTTGTTTTCAATGAGATATTCCGCTGCCGACTCTTCTGCGCTACCGCCAATTTCACCGATCATTATAATACCATCGCAATCTGGATCCCTGAGGAATACATCTAAACAATCGATGAAGTCTGTTCCATTGAATGGATCACCGCCAATTCCGACACAAAGTGTTTGCCCAAGACCAGCCTTAAAGACAAAGAAATTTATATTATATGATTCCATGAAAGTTTCTGCAATTTTTTAGAAATAAGGTATTATTCACTTACAAGGGTCGTTTGATTTACAGCTTCGTACGTTAATGTTCCCGATCTCGACACGATGCCAACTTTTCCTTTCTGATGTATATGTCCTGGCATAATACCTATTTTACACTGCAATAACGATATATTACAGAACAATGTATTACAAAATGCATGTGCATATACAGGATATAGTTATATAATTCGTGAGGTAAGTCTGGATGAAGGAATTTATAATTTAAGCGATACACACCTGTTCTGGTGCTATTATTCCCGGACAATTTGGTCCAATCAGACGAGACTTATTTTGTTCCAAAAGTCGTCTCTTAACTTTAACCATATCGTGCTGCGGAATACCTTCTGTAATACATACAATTAATGGCATTTCAGCATCTATTGCCTCCATGATAGCCGCAGCAGCAGCTGGAGGAGGAACATAAATAACAGTAGCAGTAGCACCAGTGGCTGATTTTGCCTGCAATTGAAAATTCATATAATTTTGTTAAATGAGTAAGCCAATCACAAAGTCATTGGAAAATGTAAATAGATTGTAATTGACTTTCCAGGAGCTTTTTTCATTCAATTAATGAGAAACCTATTTACGCACCTCCTTTACAGTTTTGTAAACCGGTTTACCAAGATGTTCCGTGCCAGCCTTTTTAGGACTAACACCACCTACCACTTTGGTACCATACTCGATGGCTTGTTTGCAATGAAATGTCCCTTGCTTACCCGTGAAGCCTTGACATATAACTTTGGTATTGCTATCAATTATTAAATTTTTTCTAGTCTCTGTATAATTGAACCTTACTTGGGTTCGCAGTAAGTTTCCACAATTCCTAACTGAAACAGTTACAAGTTAATGAGTTACAGTTTTATGGAAAGAAAGTTTAAGGGAGAATATATTCCAATAATTATTTAGCTAATGTTAATAATAAATATTGCAAGGATAATAAATTTTCCTTATTGTTTTATCTTGGTATTATTTATAGAGACAATATCAAATTTCCCAACTTTTGGGTCAAGGTTCATTCATTCAATATCGTCCAATGAGCAAGTGATTAATATGACATTTACTAAAACAGAATATTGTTGACTGATGCATTAAAATATATGGATTAATTATATTTATCCAAGGATGTATCGAACAGTATTGATATGAGAATTATAGTAGGGCAAAGTTAGTTGAAATCAAAGACAATAAATATGACAGGTATGATGAAATTTTTACTATAGTACATATACATAAGGGGAGCAGTAAATTTAATATAGAATTACATAATGTGGCATTAATAGCTTAGCTTGAACGAAGCCGATATAATATATGTGGCCGATAATGATAATTTTCTTTTGGACTATTGAATTATAAAAAAATTATACATGTCCTTATATAATGGGAGGATTAACATAAAGGCGGGATGTCAGGGATATTTTTAGTTACGAAAATATTAGCACAATCTATGAGAAACACGGCAAACAGATGAGATATTTTACGATACTTAACAGATATATTTCAAGTACTATTCTGCATTTCGAAATATGGAAAGGTTTTCTTTCGAAAAATGTAAAATAAACAATAATTATTGCAGTCCTACCTGAGAATTTCGAAAACGTTCGAGCAGCCACAGCCATTTTTAAATAAATGTTACTCTTACAATCGTCAATGAATGAAACTGAATTATTAGAGAATCACCATCAAGAGGACTGTCTTCGGTGGACTGGCGAGGTCAAGTTCGAAAGAAAATACACGAACAAAGTGCGCTTATCGCATGTACCTAAGAGTTCAGATTCGTTACGAACTTGTCAAATGACAGGAACAGGGAACATCGAACTGATTGGCCACGCAAGTTCAGAGTTTTATTTAAACCTAATTTTCAATGAAGATAATTTATTTGTTGCGGACGTGGTTTTCTGCAATTCTGTATAAAATATTAGAAAACGCTTGTCATGACATGGAAATCATATTTAGCATTGACTATTGCAATAATCGTATGATACTCGGAATTTCGGGACACCGAAAAAGAGAAATTTTCTTTTTATAGTCGCATTTGTAGATTTGAACGAGTCAAATTGAAAAACAAGGGTCCCTAATTTTAAGAATCCATCTTTTAAACAGTTACGAATATGTAGAAATTAGTAATTTGGTGTACTTTATTTAATTATTTGATAATTTACAACTAAGCCAGCACTCATATTCTTTTAAATTTCATGAAACAGAAAATATATCTATGTGCTAAAGTGCGTTTGCAACTTTTGTTTTTTTTTGTTACGTTATTGGATGCACTGAATGAATTTCGGTTTCTAGTTAATGGAAACTGAACTTTAGTAACGTATTACACATTGAAAGATCGTATGAAACGGTAGGCGCGGTACAACGTTTCCAAAGTGGATGTAACAATGATCGATGAAAAGTATCGTGTATAATCTTTCAAAATTAGGTAAAAAGAAATATAGTGAGCAATATGCCTGCACAAGAAGTTGCAGTTGTGCAACCACCAGCGGTGGAGAATGAAGAAAATACTGCACCTTCGTCTCAACCGATCGTGGGCATTATTTACCCTCCCCCGGAGGTCAGGAGTATCCTTTGACAACATGTACTTCGTTAATTAATTATTTGATTTTATTCACTAGTTTTTAAGTATACAATTTCTTGCAATGTTTTTTTATATTAGAATTAAAGTTTAATTCACGCACATTTAAATCTACAGAATAGTTGCAAAATGAAGATTACCAACGAATTAATCGTAACATTACAAAAGGTCTGCAGGACGTACTTAATATCTTTTTAGTATTTACGACATTAGAAATGTCCAAATATTTAGTTTTCTCAAATCACCGAAATACTTCTATGCTCTCAATCGAGAATAAATCGGAACTAGAGTATATGTATATGTTCCACGAAGTAGATTTTCGTTTATTCATTGCTATCTATGTAATTTTCCTTATATTGAAATTTAGATATCGTTGATAAGACGGCCAGCTTCGTGGCCAGAAATGGGCCCGAATTTGAATCCAGAATCAGACAGAATGAACTGGGAAATCCGAAATTTAATTTCTTAAATTTCGGGGACCCGTATCATGCGTACTACCAGCATAAAGTAAAAGAATTTAAAGAAGGAAAGGGCCAGGAACCCAGCGCTGGATTAGGGCCAGGGAAAACTGTTAATCTTGCCGCTCATCAGAAGCAGCAAGAAATTTTAAAACAAGTCGAACAGCCCTTTGTTCCAAAAGATCCACCCATAGAATTTGAATTTATCGCGGACCCACCTTCCATTTCTGCTCTAGACCTGTGAGTACTTCGTTTAAACATTTCTCGTCCTGGTGCAACGAAAACAGCAATGCTCGTTAACAATATTGAACATGACTCTATTTGTACTTTAGGGATATTGTAAAGCTGACAGCGCAATTCGTAGCTCGTAACGGAAGGCAATTTTTGACCAACTTGATGAATCGTGAACAGAGGAACTTTCAGTTCGATTTCTTACGTCCGCAACATTCACTGTTTCAATATTTTACAAAACTTTTGGAACAGTACACAAAGGTAGAAACGCCGCATTTATTTTCCCCTCTTTCATTGGGATCGGTTGATATTTTAATTATTTAAATCAATTATTCTCGCAGGTATTGATTCCTCCTAAAGATCTATTACCGCGTCTCCGCGACGAAGGCTTCAATATGGATCAAATTTTAGAGCAAGTTAAATATCGCGCTGAATGGTTGAAATACCAGGAAGCGCAAAGACGCAAGGAAGAAGAAGAATTGGAGCGTGAAAGAGTCGCCTACGCGCAAATCGATTGGCACGACTTTGTCGTGGTAGAGACCGTTGATTACCAGCAATTTGAAGTCGGTAATTTCCCGGCGCCAACAACGCCGGACGAAGTCGGTGCCAGAGTGCTTATGCAGGTACCAAAAAATTTGTCTAAATAATAAATTCAGTGGTTCAACAGGAGTATGGGTATCGAATCACTGTATTCTAACAACCCTCGAAATACGTTATAGGAAAGAATAGAAGACGGCGAGGACGTGGAAATGCAGATTGATAGCGATGGAGATGACGAAATGCAAAGTCGTGCAGACGGAGAGAAAGATCGTGCGAAGGATAACAACCAAGTAAGCGTATTATACGTTTATTACAACGAAAGGAATTACTTTATCTGCCACGCTCTTAACGGTATACTATTTATATTTGTAAGGTACAAGATATGGAAGAAGATTCAAGCGACGAGGACGATGTATCACCACCGGGCGATAGCCACAAATCGAAGGAATCGAAACCACGCGACAGTAATAGTATGCAACCTCCGCCGTTGCCTCCTACACCAGGAAATGTTGTAGTGAAGAAGGGATACGATCCCAAACAGCACGGTAAGTAAAGGCATAGGGAGAACCATCGTACATAATTAAGATAAACTGATCTTCTAATACATTTCATATTGACAGGAAACAAAATAACACGCCCTGTTGCTCCCGACGAATACTTGATCTCTCCGATCACCGGAGAACGTATACCAGCAAGCAAAGTTCAAGAACATATGCGTATTGGATTGTTGGATCCACGCTGGGTGGAACAGAGGGACAAGCATCTCGATAAACTGGCTCAAGAAACTGTATTCGCGCCAGGTACAGCCATCGAAGCTAGCTTGAAACAGCTCGCAGAGAGGCGTACCGATATCTTCGGTGTTGGCGACGAAGAAACAGCGATCGGTAAGAAGATCGGGGAAGAGGATAAAAAGAAAGATGACAAAGTCACATGGGACGGACACACGTCCAGCGTGGAGGCAGCGACCAGAGCTGCCAGAGCTAATATTACTCTGGAGGAGCAAATTCACCAGATACATAAAGTCAAGGGACTTCTTCCCGATGAAGAGAAAGAGAAAATTGGACCGAAGCCCGCGAATCGTGCGGTTGAATTGTCGCATATGGCTGCGGCTGCATCAAAACCTCAGGCTACATTAAAGGCACCGCCTAAGCCACCAGCACCGAAACCGGTACCAGTTCCAACCCAGCCACCGCCACCGCCTGCTATGAGTATGCCCACTATGGGGATGCCTCAACCAATGATGCCACAACCGCCGATGATGATGATGGCTCCTATGCCACCGATTCGACCACCACCGCTTATGAGTGAGTCCGTTTAATATGTATTTCACTTCGAATAGTATTGTACAGTATTCTATAGTAAACGCAATTATTTTTTTTTCCTCTTCCAGCGCCATCAATGTCACCATTTATGCCAACTCCACCACCTATGCAACCACCAATGGGTCCCGGCGTAAGCATTCGCGAAATAGAATATTACTTGGAAAATATATTTCCCACTGATCAATTTAAACGATTGATGTTTATTGTATTATTTTGCCTAGATTGGTATGAAGCACACTGCCGAACCTATGGAAGAGGAACCGCAAACCAAGAAATTGAGAACTGAAGATTCGCTGATACCGGAACAACAATTCTTGGCTCGAAACAAGGTATTGTTTAAAATAACGAGAATCGAACCAGTAATACGTTGGATTAAAATATACAATTTATTCGTATTTTTTTAGGGACCTATACAATTGAATATCGCTGTACCAATGATGACAGAAAAGGCCGAATGGAAGTTGAATGGGCAAACATTGAATATTACTTTGCAATTAAGCGATAGTGTAGGGACAATGAAAGCTCTTATTCACGAACAGACTGGCATGGCCCCCGGCAAGCAAAAGTTACAATACGAGGTATGAGATTAAGCTTCATATAATTATTTCTTTTCAAACGTACGCTGACCATTTCTTGTTTGCCTCTGTTTAGGGTATGTTCTTCAAAGACAGCAACAGTCTTGCGTATTATAACTTGACCTCTGGCAATGTAATTAATCTTCTACCAAAGGAGAGGGGTGGTAGGAAGAAGTAAAGCAAAAGAATATGGTACGGTAATTACATGAATTTTGTACGATTAATATTGTCTTCGTGTAATACATCGTATTCAAATATTAAACAGAAATGTGTCACGATTACTTCGAGAAAATAAGAAGCATCTTTTAAATGAACCAAAATTTTCCTTGGTTTTTTTTTATTATATTTTTTCCATATTTGCAATAAGTTAGCATTCAATAAATTAATAATATATAGTATAATGAAATTTATAAATATATAAATATAACATTATTTTATTTATAAGCTTTATTTCCAGTTTAAAAATTGCACTTGGGCTACCTTATACGTTTATCAGTAAGGCACTAGCGACTTCTCTTTATGCTAATGGACTTTAATAATAAAAAAACAAAAACCATTGCCTTTCTATCTTGCGCAAGAGATTCGAGAGAATATTCCATTTAACTATTCCTTATCTCTATCATCAATTCTTTAAAATCTGAGGTCTAAAAACTTACTCAGAGATACCGTATAAAAATCTGTCAGAATATAGAATTCTGTAAATATCATATAGTTATAAAATGCTCTAAATGCAACGATGCTTTCCTATCGTTAACTAATATACATTGTTAAAGGTCACTTGGTTCATATATAATTGCTCCTGCATCATGCACGTATTATCTACGTACTTTTCACTTTGTACGTGCTTTGTTTTTTATTTGTTCTACGATTTTTCGGTAACGAGCAACCATAGACTTGTATATCTAAAAATACAAATACAAAACGCGAAATTAAAACGTGTTGTCCGAAAGTATGAAGATGTATTACCGCATATTACTTACCGAGTCCGCGTCGTCATAAGGACGACACACAAGTTTTGGTTCCGGCAAACAGCGAGTTATTTCATTAAAATCACATTCGTTTCTTAACAAAGCGTGCTTCGCTTGATAGGCTGCACCCATCATAGCCGAGTTGGCCATATCCTATTACAAAGAATGATAGAAAAGTCGTAGAAAAATATTCCTTGGCACATTTCGTTACGATTATTTTTGTTTGCATAAGAGAAGACTAATACGAAAAAATGTCTACAAGATTTTTCATATTATTCATACAGAAGAGTATAGTAATTACCGAAACGTACACCGGCGAATTGAAAACATCAGAGATTACTTGCAGTATAGCTTTATTTGTCGATGCACCTCCGGTCGCAATTATGCGTGTATTCGGTCCTAGAAGAAAAACGATTCTTTGTTTCTGAACTCTTATTTCGTTCAATTATCGTTATTATACGTTTCTGCGATTGAGAGGTAGAATTAATATTGCAAAACTGTCGATTTCTTTGTTGTAATTCGCTTACCAATAACGAAACCGAAATCTTCAGCGTGTGCCCTTTTCGCGACGAATTGCCCCTCAATGAGCGCTCTAACTTCAACTTCCTTCGAACTGTACCGCGATATTTCGTCGTTCGCTTTATTAAATCGATGATCCCCCATGACAAATGGTAAAATTTCTTGTGCGTCAAAGTACAGGCCTAAATTACCAAAATTACCCCGGGGAGTGCTTTCCAATAATTCATTAAAGATCTGCCAAGAGCCCTGTGCTGCGCTGTCTCGTATTCTTTCACGAGTCAAAGATCCATTCTTGAAGCTGAAAATTTCCTACGTTTATCTCTGTTTATGATTCGTAATTGTTTTAGAAAGTGCCATGCGAAGGGAAAAAAAAATTTGTTCGAATATACCGACAATATAATGAAAAAAATTCTGTCTAACCATAGCAATGCCATATAAGCATTATCATCAAGAGGGTTGCAAAAAATATGTCCCTCCACAGCAGTTTTCGGTTTGTTCAACCATAAAAAGAGTGTGTCACTTGTTCCCAAGCTGCAGGCGATGTCTCCCTCCTTCAATCTCATTCCTATGTAACAACAGACAGATATCTAGTTACGCTTCTTATTAATATTATTATTGAGTTACCATACAAGTTATTTACGATGACGTGGAAGAACTTTATTTATTATTTCCGAGAGCAATAATAAATTTTACGAGCAATTCTTCCGCGTATAATTTATATACGGCCTTGCCCAAATTGAATTGCAGCATATTTTACACTCCATTATATTTGTTCCAATTTGTTATAATATTTTATTCCGCTACGTGCCAATTACATACCGTCGGCAATAGGAAAATTATTCGTAGGTGAACCATAAGATTAGAGACCGGTCCGCTTACCTATTAAAGAACCTGAATTGTCGCCTGTGAACGCAATTACACGGCATGCCTCGTCGAAGCCGAATCTTTCGACGAAATAGGACGATATCGAGCCGATATTACTGCACGAGGAAACTGGTTTTCCGAGTTTTTCTCGTAAATCGGGACCGCAAGCCTGCGCAAACAGCGATCCAATGACAAATATCAGAAAACAACAGCAATCAGGGTGGTACACTTATTAAAAAAAAAAGAAAGTTGTCTCTAAGCTTATTCGCATTTCGTGGTGTTAATACTAATGTTTTTAATACTGTGGAATTTGGATGATTTGCTAATCATTTTTAGAGAATTTTTTCGTTTATTTCGATCATTGAAAATGGTAAAAAAATTATGGAAATTTCTTATGTTATATTTCATCTTCTGATTTGTGTAACTTCTCGATTTTCAATTTGCTAATTCGAACCATTAGCAAACAAAACAATAAAGAATACGAATGTATTCCTGAATAAAATTTCAAGTCTCTAAATTTGAGCGAGTTGATTGGAAAATATATTCACGCAAATATTCTATCATATTTTATCGAATTTGACGGGGGTCTAACAATCGTCTACAATATTTTACCTCTAATAGGACATCATCCCAGTCTTTCGTATGAATATTGAACAAGTTCGTTCCGGACCCATCGGACCAATCGATCGGCGCGAAATCGCCCAAGAACAGGGAAGCCAAAAAGCTGCTAATCAATGATATTCTCTGAAATAAATATCACCTGTACATTAATATAAAAAACGTCTCACATTTCTATAGAATCGTTTCGCAAGACAGGATGCGTATTAGTAAAGAACTCATTCGCGCAAACAATCAACTAATTAGTGTCAACTGATACCGGCCACGTCGAATATGTCCGTAAACATTAAATGCACCAAGAAACGCATTATCTGCGTAAAAGAAATAACAATTGAAGCAGGAAAACCGTCACGTCCAGCAATCACATCAATACACGCGTACACCTTAAAATATCCTCAAAACACCGATCGTCGTAAGCCCATACAAAACAAGTCGAAAGCATTAAGACACCTTCGAATCACTGTTAAACCACACCTATCGAATACCTCGATCGATTTCCGTTCCGAATATTTGCAACGAAGCCAACAGGGTAGTTTTTAGTTGGATATACCTCAGTGTTGCTGTAAGCTTCCGGTTTGTTCCGGGCTATCTTCGCTATCTGAGGTCCTGAGAATCTTTCGTACGCCCTAGAACCCGTCACCTCCGACAATTTCTGCAACAAACGTTATCGTAACACATCGCACAGGCGTAATTGATCCGTTTATCGATCATCGGGCAGATTAATTATGAATCAGTCTGACGATCTTCACCGCCGTACTGGGGGGACGTCACTCTTCTCGTTGGTATAATTTAAAAAGCGATGGCAACAGTTCCCGGTCAGTTTCACCGTCAATGAGGGCCGATAAAATCAATAAAATATTTAATTAGCCGCGGCAAAAGGTCGACGTCGAATGTTCATGGTTCTAAAAATATCGCATGTACAACGTAACGTTCGCCGCGTGTCCTTTCCTTATTTCATCCTCTTTTCCGTTCTCGATCTCGGGCCAGACGTCTAGGAAGGATGATCGAATAAAAAAAAAAAAAGAGAGAGGAAAAAGTGAAAGAAAGAGAAGACGGCAAAAATATCCGGCGCAGATACGATCGATAAGTCTCGATAAATATTGTATTTGTGTGACTTGCAGCGTATGGAAATTGCGAATTAATTCATCGACACGGATGAATATTCATTGCGATACGCTATTGGGGATTTCTAAAGTTGGCGGCATTATTCGTGTGTTCCGTTAAGGTACTTGATCGAATCTAAGTGGAATTTTTCGCCGATGATAAATAACGTTGATTCTCGGCGATTCTTGTGCAGAAAGTTAAAAATAGAGGGGACAGGACGAGACGCGCTATTGCGTGCCGCAGAGAGCGTATAAATGTTGCGAAAGAAGGAAAGGGATATCGGTGTTATTTATAGACGAAGAAGGAAATGCGTACTTCAGGGCCACCCAGGATCTCCTCCAAAATGTGGCATTCTTTGCTGGTGCTAGAATCCATCCACACAGGTGACGGTGTCACCGAAAATGAGGTGACCAGCTGCCCGTGCAAGAATTTCGCAGGATCCAGTCGATGCAACTGATTTCGACTCCCCTTGCCCCAGTACACTGTGCCATGTTGCTATATGTAATAATGAACAAAGGTAACATTATCGTCCACGTTTTTTCTTATAATCGTTTATCAAGTAAAATTCGTCAATATTGATAAATCGCACGCATTTAGAATGTTTCATCGCGTTCGTCTCCCAGTGTTCCGATATTTCAAACATTTTGTTCTTTTCCTCGTTTTACCTGTGCGCATCCGGAAATAGCGGCCACTTTGCTAAAATCAACGCCGCACACGCGTAATTTATCAAGGATCATGTCCAGAGCCTTAACCCACATCAAAGTGGGTGCCACCACCACGTGTGGCTCTCCCTTCTTTTGTATGACACCGCCGTAAGTTCTAAAATAGTCGTATGCTTTAATGAAACACAGGTGAAGCAAATATTTGTGGAAATAATTGGCGAAAGGTGTTGATCGAAACGATAAACATTTAGAGCGAGAAATAGAATAATGTATTTATTGGAACATTCTCATTTATTAATGCAATAATAAAGTATATGGGGCAATATAATTATCGGACATACCTAAATTCTGGCAGATCATTGTCGAATTGCACACTGGTTTCGTGGAGGACGGCAAGATTGTTATCAACGACTACCGCCTTCAACTAGAAAACCATCAGAAGATATTTGTTAAACACCGTCTCCTCCGTCCTGTGTGTTCTCGTGTTAAATCCGCATGTAATTCGAAACGGTTCTTCGATTTATTATCTGCGCGATTGAATAAATTACGCGCGCAAAGGCTTCTGCACGGAAACAGAAAACTTGTTACTCGGTTAATTAGTTGCGCTACCCTACAACGCGATTCGAAATTTAATGCGCAATCTGAATTTCAAAGTGGCATACTCGAGACTTGTATATGAATATGTAAACAATTTTGTCGCGGTGACAAATATAGAATTTTATACGCGCGGGGTTTCGCACGTAATTGTTTACGTTTAGTAAAATAAGAAACGATCCGACAGATGTACTCTATCAAGCAGGAATTTAATCGTGAGAAGAATGTGAATGCGTAAACAAGTAATCGTTACTAGTATTTTATGCGCCGATAGCATTCAGAAAATATGCTTGATCGTATTCTTTTGTATTGTACAATCAGGCACGTGACATTGATCATTTCCATAAGTTATATTACGATGTCTATACATTTTACACCGACCAACTGCCATGCAATATTTTTATTTGATTAATACATCCCCAATACTAGCGCACTACTTGCGAAACATTATTCTGTTTCGCGTTTGTAGCGATTGAATTTATCAACGATAGTGTATTACTCGTTTATGTTAGAATATTATTCGTATTTAAGCAACGAGTAACATTTGGCTAAGCAAGATTGACATAGCAGATATACGCATCGTGATTAATTAAAATGGACATCACGTGTATGATTAATTTCTTCTTTCGTTCTTTGAAGCATGAATAACATCCAACCAAACGTGGTTAATGAGCAGATCAAACTTGAATTTGATGATAATTGATCACGTTGACACGACGTTTACCACTAATTTCTATTCGTTTTAGAAATGTAGCCGTTCGTTTCGTGATTCTAAGGATTTTGTCATTTATGCCCCGCTGGAAAGGCGCCCGCGGTTGTTTCGCAATTTCAATTATCATTTCATTCGCTTCCACTGTTCCGCATTTTTTCGTTGCAAACGAGATACACTTTAGTTTCGTCTCTATCGTTCACTGCTTAATGTTATCGCTGCATTAGATAATTGTGACCTATTGCGCGTACATCGAGCACTATGAGATAGTCATATCAATCAAGCAAGATGAGTTTTTGCGTCATTTCAATAAACTGTTTAACTACAGCCTTTTTTAAAAGTTAAAGTACATAGCGGTGAATGCATCGTTACGCGTTAAATAATTGTCAAATCAATTTATATGTCAATATTCAACTTGTTCACCAATAGCAATAGAAATTCGGTTACGCTAAATTTTGTAGCTGGAAGGAATGGCATTAGTTGTTTAAACACGTTATATAATTAGAACCAATGTTCCTATTTAAAATATACCTATTTACAGAAATTGTTTACAGGTTCGAAAGAGACCGCGCATCATTGTGAGCATGCGCATTAGATGATGCGTACTGAACCAACAATAGCGTACCGTTAATCACTTGGGAGTTTGGGAGTACATACTTTTTGGGTCAGTAAATGGTCATTTCTTGTAACTTGCTAGCATACAATTACGAAAATTACTTTCTTCCTAGTAAGTAAGATAAAGAGCAAACAAATTAGATAATAAACATAACTCAATGGAAGTAAGGGAATGGTGACAGAAAATGAACCTTGAATGGAGGAGACACTGTCATCTTTATCTCGCGTCAAGGAATAGTATTTTTGTATACGGAGAAAATACACATGTCGACCATCGATGGTTATTCGTTCGGAACATGGTCGACATCAAATAGAAAGCAGATCGCAAGGATATATAATTTTTTTTTTTAAGTTTACCTGCTGTGTGCTGAGATCAAGCCCTAAGTATGTCGCGTTCGATGCAGCGCCCATATTTCAATCGCAGACTGACACGCGAAGCGAGGGAATGGTGAAACGAAATACAGTTTAAAGAATGTACAACGTTAAGGACAGATTAAAGTAACGCGTTCACTTGCCCTGGTGTCTGTGCGCTTCTTTGATATACAAGAAACTAAAGTACAAACGGTCTAGTCTGTACGTAGGCGTCGTTCGTTCTCAGCAAAAGCCGAGGCATCGTTACGCGCTGTTTGGCGTACATTATACAACGCAATACGAGTGAACGGTCGTAATCTTATCGTAATTAATAATAATAAGAGGCCGTTCATTGTGCAACGTCGATTAATTCACGACAAAAGTTGCTTAAGTTAGGGATATTTGTTCATTATAACATTTCCATCATATATCGCGTACGATTGGACGGTCGTAGCATGATTAAAAGAGGTTAAGTTTCCGTCGATACTTGTGTATTTCGTTCCTCCTGGATTATTGAATTTCTTTACCGGCCGATCTGTTGCGTAGGTGTTCACACCAGCGTATGCATTTACCGCAGACGAGATATATGAATAGACAAATGACGTTATGGATTTTCGTGACCCAACGTGACTGCCATACCGACACAGAAATCCGACACTGATTCGAGCGTCCTCTGCTCATGAACGGTGATCTGTTGCAACACTATTATTTATCGAAGTAGTGTTGGAGACTGAAGCATGCAATTGTGTGAATGTATGTGAATGCTATGACGGAAGTCAGGGAAGGAATTTCCACAGACGAAATATTTCTAATCTTATGCCTCGTGGGTGTCTGTCAAAAGATTCAAGAAAACGATCTGAACACTCACTAAGGTAGGAATCGTAATTTAAATAAAGTTAAGTCAAGACAAATATTTGTTTGACGAAAATAGTTTACTTATTCTATTACAAACATTTTATTACCCCGATGTCCCTATTATTACTAATAAATATATTTGTATTCCACTATTCGACTAATATCCATTCTGTCACACTTGTAATGGAAAATATGCAGTTCGATACGATATTCAAAAGCACCCGCCTTAAAGAAAGAACAGTACCCCCCACCACCCGGGTGTTAACAGCCAATCAGCGCAATCTATTTAAAAAATCTGCCTCTTCCGCGCAACTGATCTCGTAGTGAATAGACGTGCTGTGACTGTTCGTCGAATTAAGGTATGTCACATTGTCTAATATATTCTCGAAAACAGCAAATGATATACGCATTGCTTTCATTTCCCTGTCTACCAAGTTCTCTGTAGTTTCTTTGTTAATATTAATGAATATCTTGCAAGATATGGTGAAAATATTGTGCAGTCACACCGCGTGGCGTGCATTTTCAAACGGACTCGATTATGCATATACGTATTATCTGTTGCGTATGCGTATATGTATCTCAGATCAGAATTCCATTATCTTGCAGCATATTCTGCAGTTTCCAGCAATATTACCGTAATATTGGCGATTCTTAATACATTTATATCTAATTTCAGTTGGATTCTGTTCCATGGCGGCCAATTTCGCTTGCCTTGAATCAGAAATGGCGCGAACGGGACATTTTTCGAACGGGAATGCGCAGGAGCAGAGTGACACGGCGCCATATTGTTAAATCAACTTCTCGCTGACAGGTAAGCGTTCTTCAAATTTCTTGTTGAAATACGTAGAATTCTAGCAATTTATCTTTATTACGTTATAATTCATGCCACGTATAAAGCTTGTATAATGTAGGGCGCGTTGTAGATAAGTAATAACATAACGCAAGCAGTTGTTTGCGACTATTTGTTTACGGTTTCTGCCTGTGGCCAGGAAGCTTGTTTTTCGTGCTGACAAAACATTTGGAAGACATCTCAGTGTGGTGCGTTCATAATAGCTATACTACATTTATTTGCACCGCTGCTGCTTATTTAATACGATTCTAATTACGCCTTCGCATAATATTACTGGATTAGATTAAAGAAAACTCGACATCTGTTGCTTCCATACTAAATCTTTTGTTATCGTGTGCCTATACATTTGCAAATCGAATATTGATATTTACTACAGAATTCGAGTTCAATTATTGCTTTAGTTCCAATAAATCATTACTTTCCTGCACTTGTTTTATTTCTTTGTTCTTGTTTGCTACAGGTGTATGGAGAGAATTGATTGATTATATGGAATAGAGGAAGGAGTAAGCCAATAGATACCAATGATGCCCAATAATTCAATGCACCCAAGGCCTGTGTATGTGAGCATTTCAATTACATTTTCATATTGGTTTTATGTGATCTGTGACTGATACTAAGATGAAACAACAACAGTTAAAATACTTATAAAAATAATTACTTTTTCTATACCAATTGCAATTAAGTAATTGCAATTAAGTAATTGCAATTGGAATAGGATTTTGCACATTCTGCATAATGCATATTTTTTTATGTTTTATATTTAAAAACATATACAATAACTTATTACATTTAGTTACAGTTTGCACACTTCTTGACGATCGAGTTCAATTAAGCGGCCTCGGGGTTGTCCCTGATGTCTTCCACGAGTACCCCGTCTATTTTTGCAATCAGCGAGTTGGTGAGTCGCATGTGTTTTGGTTCCTCCGGTCCCCAATAATGCCGTAGGACGATTGGTTCAAAACGGCACCGGTGACTGGTTGTAGTTTTTAGTAGTTTTGCGAGTATAGTGACCGCCATTATTTTCTTACGTATTATTTCTTGGATGAGGTTAGATCTGCCTTCTTGTACACCGCGTTTTTTAATATAAAAAAAATTAAAAACTATAGAAATGTGTCTTATTCAAATAAATATTTATCAAATGAGTACTGTTCACGTAGGTTCCTCTATTTCGATAAAAATGACATTAATAAATACATTATCATTATCATAACCAATTGAAATTTGTTTTCACTGTTGAGCAGTGCAGAAGTAGGATAATCTCCGACTTCGTTACTACGCCAATGATAGCATTTAATATTAATTTTCATATGCTATAGTCGAGTCCTTTTCGTATGAAATTTATTGCATATTATGCACAAGAAGGCACTTTGTATACGGGTAGATTTTTAAATCGGAGTAGCTATCTTGAACAATTTACTTCGATTAAGGAATCACCTGAGGCTTATTTAATACCTTGTCAATTTTTCAAGTGAATATTCTGTTGGATATATTTTTTGATTGCATTACTTATTCAATTAAATTCAATTTCAATTAGAATTATAAACAATTTTCAAAAGATTGAAAATAAAATATACTATTTGTTATTGTAATTTTACGTATACTAATCATCTTTTTAGATCAGGATTTTCAGGTTTAACCTCTTCCGTGTTCATTGCCAGGAACTCACTCACGTGCCCAGGTGCTACTTGGGTGAGTGAAAGGCAATGGGCATGATGATTATATGCTTTTTAAATTTATAACAATGTTTGGCGGCTGACATTTGCTAGTGTACCGTGCACGACGTATTGTCCACGTTGCGTGTGTGTGCTTAGGCCGTGGAATTGCGTCGGCTCGGGAATTTGATAACAAATTATAAACAATTACAAAAATGCATTAAATACCATAACGAATTATGAAAATATGACAAATAATAGAGTACTATACGAACCAAGTATACTTAGTAATATTTTATACGAAAGAAATGCACAAGCATGTACTTTCACGCATATTTACGCAATGGTTGCTAGTCACTGTCAGCCGATTGCAGGAATTGGTACGTACCCTTAGAGTGTGAATCATTGTATGCCAAGCTTGGGTGTCGGGGGCGTCCCGGGACGTCTCTCTAGTGTAGGCTCTTGCACCCGAGTGTTTGATTGAGAATCGTGGAATGAGGTGTGTTGGTGTGAATGCTTTGCCATTTTTGTAATATAGGTCTAGGTAGGATAGGTAGTATACCTTCTGGTGTGCCTGATAGATACAAGTAGGTAGGGCCGGGCAGGTTGACACAGTCTCTGGTCGGGTAGGCAACATTTCGCGTGTTCAACCTGTTTCAGGAAATCTGATTTGAAAAGTCGACGGTGAAGCTGCGGCGCGAACGAAAATGCGTTCGCTCTGGCTTTGCCTATCGATTTTTCGAATTTTTCGCGGTCGCGATCGCGATTTGGTTCGAAGCGAACGTGCTACATTATGCTCGAGGCTGCGCGTGTAGGCGAAGATCGATTACAATTTTAATCGCAATCTTTACGATTTTCCATAATCGCAATTTTTACGATTGTATTTGGTCGTGATTCGTCCACGTGTGTTCCATTTAGCTCCGCGAGTTAGACTTTTATTTATTTTTGTTTGTTTGCGAATAGAGTCTCGAGCTTAGACTAAGTTTCAGCGGGTATTGCGCCCGAAGAAAAGAAGGGGCTAAAAGCCGAAGAGGCCCGACAAACTGTCGCTCAAGAGGGCAACTACCAATGGCTCTGCATCCTTTGGATGGAGGGCCATTCTTTGTTACTATTTTATCACTATGCTCGCTTTTGTATACTGTAGTTGTAGTTCATTGTTGGCCAGCGCTATTGCCTGGCTCACCGTCATCGTACTGGGCAAACCGCGATTTTTATTAGCGTCGCGTACGATCCAATACGGTTTGCATTAGAGTTGCGAATTTATACAGATTGCGGTTTGAATTAGAGTTGTTTTTATATTAAATTATACTTTTAGCGTTGCGATAATAATTTTCGCGTCCCTTTTCTCCACAGGTTTTAATTAGCATTTACAGTACTGCAATATGTTTCCATCGCGAATATTTTTCTTAGATTTTCATATAGTGTTGCGATAATAAATGATCGCGATTTCTGAGTAGCGTTGCGATCACAATGAAATGCCCAAATAGGTTCCTGAGTCACCAAAAGCAGCTATTAAAGCTGCAGAAGGTGATTGCTTTTATCCGTTATTAGTGTTGCGAATAAAAATGATGGTGCAGTCAATTACTATTTTTTTTAATATATACTTTTATAGTACTGTACTATTTTTTCACAATTACTAATATCATAAATAAGTTTGTTACAGAATTACTAAGTTAGAGAAGATGTCAATATAGTAGAATACTATCTCAAGTACATTGCAATATGTAAGTAATCAGAGGCTCAAATGTTATGTAATTAAATTAGCTTTTTAGTCAGGTAGGATGTTTTATGTTAAGATTTAATCTACCTTAAGTATGGGTGGATTCATTTCAACTACGCGCATGCTAATTTATATTATATTCTGTAGTTTAAGTCAGGTCTAACAGAGTTCTTGTTTTCAGCTTTCGCCATAACTAATCATCTTGATACATCCCATGTACTTAAACTAACTATGTGATAATGTGCATTATAATCTTTATCTTTCACTTCAAAAGATTTAACAGAATTTCTATTTTCCGCTTTCGTCCCAATTATTTATTTTTAATACATTTTACTTACTTAAACTATGTGTGCGCTAATTTATATTATAATCTTGATCTTTTAATTGATATAGGTTCGACAGAATTTTTATTTTCAGCTTTCGTTGAAATCATTTATTTTAGTGCTCCCTCCAATTGTCTTTGGAAGGCAAATTGCTGCAAATGTACATCAGAAGGAAGTAGCGTTTATTTTGTATATAATCATTTTTGTAAATAGATGGTGCTTGGAGCCGCGCGGGTCTCCATTCGCGGCAACCTCCTCGTGGTGAGACCTGGGCAATCGATGCTATTCGTCATACATTTACCAATTCTATCTATCACTTATTCTTTTGCGATACAATTGTTAAATACATGATATTAGCGTCGAGCTAATTGGCTGCGATTTTGGGGATAGACAAATTGGCTGATTCGTCGATGGTCTAGCGTTCTGGGAGCCCGGCAATTCGGGACGAAAAAGTACGTTGGCCGATTTCGTCTGTTCCTATATCTTATCGATATTTTTACGAAGTATCGAAATAGAAGTAAAATTCTTCACATTAATGGGATTCGCGATACTGGTTTTTAAACCGGTTTGACTCGTAACCGCGCAAACTGCATAGACGCGTCTACAACATTCTACCAGCATGAAAATTAAAAACAAAACCGAAACACGCGTCGAACGTGCACACTCGGATTCGACTATTTCCTATTCATTTTTTCCCACGAGGTAGTAACGCCGAACTAACAACGGACTGCATTTACTGGTCGCGTCCTTCGTATAATGAACTTTCACAGAATGGCACGTACTGCCCTACTGAAGTTATAAACAGAAATTTTGGGAGCGTTACGTACATAGATTATTAGCGGAGAGAATAGTCAAAGTGGCGGGATATCGAGGAAAACGTCAACCCCAGCGTTGCACGACCGCAAGAATCCCGATCTAGGGGTCGTAAAATGCGGTCGAGACAACCCTTGGGTCGTCTGAGACAAGCATGGTCTCGTAAAATCGCCAGAATCCTCGCACTAGAGTGGCAGAACCTGGAATATCGCTGAGCAGATTCGCCAAATTACCAAAATTCACAATTGACCGTGGAATGTTCTAAGGAATAACTTCGTTCGTACAAAGAAATTTCTAATTCTCTGACGGATATCAGTTTTCACTGGCGACACGCAACTCGGCCACGAAATACAGTACTTCTTTCATTAATAAAAGAGATTCGTTGCAACACCTGGCACACGGCGAGCGCGCGTAGCGTAAAAATGAAATTCTCCGCTCGCGGCCGTGGATCATTACGTGTACGAGCCGAGGGTACGATGCCCGGTCGAAAAACAATTATCAAAAGCCACGGGAACCATAATAATCTGCGAGAAGTATCGTCGTCCGTGGAAGATAATGCGTGGCATCGTCTTCTCCGAAAGACGAGAACGAGCAGCCCGAAGGCGAACGTTCAGCGACGCTGCCCCGATACTGGGTGGCAGCCCGTGGTGCATCGCGGTGCAATCAGTTGTAGCAACAACCTCGGCTGCACACCGGTGTTGGTGCACCGCGGAGGGGTGACTGTATGAAGGGAGAGAGTGCGGCAGCGAACGGAGAAAGGGAGAAGGAGATTGTTAAGTTATGTTAGTCGATGCACGGGTTTGTTTGCGTAGTCGGTGACGGTGTGGCCGCGCTTGGTAACCGGGTAGAGGAGAACGACGGATGAAAAGGGAAGAAGAGGAAGAAAAGAAAGGGAGAGAGGCAGACGTGGTTGCGACCAGGGTGCCAGGGGGTCTGGTCCAAGCCTGTTTGTCGGTCCCGTTGCCCTATAATCGTGGTATACGGATAATGGTTTGGGTTAAGGGACGTTGGAATGGATCGAGCGTGAGGGGAACGCGAGGAAGCAGATCAGAGGGAAGTATAGTGGAGCCGGCTGCAGCGGCGTCGAGACAGGGCAGTTTCGGACGCTTTGCTACTCGGAAAGGAGAAGGACTGGCCGACATACGACCAATCGAGCGAAACTTTCGCTGGCTCGGCTTGCTCGTCGTTTGGCAGAGCTTTTCTTTCGATCTTGCTGTGCTCGCGGAGGCGAGTGATGATTTCTGGCCCCGCGATGCGGCCTGGGAAATGTAATTACCGAGAGAGCCCACCGGAGAACGGTCCACTGACTGTGGAACAGGGAGACGGGTAGACAGGGAATGGATGTTAAATCTTCTGTACATTCAGTTGGGTGATTTTAATAAATTTTTTTACGTTGGATATCGATTCTTTTTTCTCGCGAATATTGGATACCGGTTGCCGCCGGAGTATTGTACAAGCGAGAGGAATAAATTGAGGCAAACGGAACAAAAAAGTATCGCTCCGTCGTCCACCTGCAACGGTGAGTTGAATGCGTGTTTATCGCGCGCGCGAAAGAACGCACCGCCGCGTGTTATCGCGATTAAAGGGATGGCAGAATTCGATGTTTTCTGCATTGACGAGCAGCGTCGCCCGACAATGGAGGAGGACCGGTCGGGTTCGATTCGACCGGGAGAATTTTTTGGAAGAGCGGAGAGCTTTCATTATCTAAACACATCGTCGTCGAATATATCGACAGGGTGGCGGTGGGGGAAAAAAAAGGCAGCGGGATGATAGGGGTGGTGCAGAAGCGGCGGATGGCGTCGGCGACAGCCGGCAGAGCCACGTCGTCGCCGTCGCGCGGACGACGACGAAACGACGGCGGACTCTCTCTCGTGCAGACGGACGAAACACGGAGCGAGACGGAAAGGGAGAAAAGAGACAGCCGGGCGCCGATCCCAGCGACCGGCCGGCGCTAACCTCGACGCCAAACTGTGGAGCGTCGGCGACGTCGCCGACACCGTCGCCGCCGCTGGCCAACCCGCGACACCACGACGAAGAAGAAGACGACGACGACGACGACGACGACGACGACGACGATGTCGACGACGACCACGACGACCACGACGACCGCGACGTCCACCAATGCAAGAATACTTCTTCTTCTGTTGGCATCGTGGCATCGTCACGACGGGGGTGGGACGTTGCTCGTCGGTCGCCAAGCCGAAGGGTGCCCTTTCCTCTTCCACCGGCGTCGCTCTCCCCTTTACACGCGCACACCGACACGGGGGCTGCTTTGGTATTGTCACATGGAATCTTCGACGGCGGGACACGTCGATAGCATGATGTTTTGTTCAGGAATAATTATGAATCTGAAGTCCCACGGCGAATGGAGTCGGCGTGTCTTTACTATCGGCGCGCTGTCGTTCGTCTCCTCTTTGGAAAAACGTAAACGGCTCCCGGTGGCTCGATCGTAAAGACGTTTGTTCCTGGGGTGCGCGTTTCGGTTTTATGCTTCTTACGGAATTCATGTAATATCGATCAAGCCCAAAAGAAATGTTTTCGAAAACTGTTTACCACGGGCGAAACTTTTCCCCCCGGCTTGCCCGTTCGCGTAGATCGATCGGATGTAACGGCAAACCGACAGACGATTGAAATTAAAATACGACCGGTCGTTGCAAAGGTTATTGTTCTCGTCTTTATTTTCCGTAACTTTTATGGTAGCGGGCCGCAGTCATAAAAGAATCACTGTTCCCCACTTTACTTTGTCCGGAGAAATTGGCCCCACCTTGGACGTTCTCAATAATGAACGAACGGCATTTGTCAGTAGAAATGTGTCGTAGAAATCGTTTAACCGCCGCAAATTAATTCTCGGAAGGGGGCAATTGGACACGATTAACCAAAATCATGCTTATACCATCGTACAGACCTGCATACAATTTCAGTCGTATAAATGTTTATTGAACGGTGATACGAACGATCGAATCGCCGTGCCACCAGATCCAGAACGATAACTCATTTTTTCGTCGGATAGAGACGGCGCCTGTGTGTACAGTGGATGCTCCCTCCCGGTAACCATGTTTTAACCCATGCCAGCGCCTACCCCCGTATATCCACGAAAAGTAGAAGCGACCATTGGGGCGGAAGATGACTACGACGGCTCCAGCGTGGGGCGCCAAGTGTTTTGATGCTTGTTATGCGAAGGGGAGCTTGATAAACAACGAGCTGGAGAACGAAGCCGGACCTGGACCGTCACCATCACCTTCCACCCACACTGAAAACCGGCATCCGACTGACTGGCTACGATTGTGTCATTACAAGGGAATTGATATCACGATGCTGTAACGTCCCTTTTTTGCTTCTGTCCGTGTGGCGCACACTGTTGGACGGAGGGTGCTCGTAAAATGGAATCGCTAACGCGCGTTGATCGCTTGGCAACAAATTGAAATCGCCGGTATCGTTACGGGCGTGCAATAATCCGTGGAATTAAAAGGTACTCGACGAGGTCCCGATGCACCTTAAATAATATCGGCACGGTTGGCGCGAGGCAACGACGGTGGCTAATTCAGAAGGTGTTCCACTTTCGGATGCTCGGGATTTTCGAATTTGGTAATGTTCGAGGTACCAACAATGGACCGTTCAACTTGTGAACCGAACGATCCATCCTGTTTTAATGCATGTATAATCCAAAAAAGTATTGCATCCTTTGAGACACGTAGGAGAATTTATAATGTTGCATTCCGACGCTACGAAATTAGACGCACTAACGATCCTTCCCATTCCGTTTCACCCCATCGCTATCATTATCCGCGTTCCGTTCTTGCGGCCTATCCAAAACGAAAACATTTAAATGCACGCGCACGACAGAAATAGTATTTGACTTTTAACGGAACAAGCAAACATACGTTTAGCATTTATCTACGTACTTAGCACCAGGAAAAACACGAATACCCAGAGGATTGCAGATCGGTTCACGTGTAATGCTATCCAGGAATAGAATAGTTCGCCTTTCGTGCTAATAATATGGAGATAAATTCGCCGCATAGAGGATAAACGATTTCAGAAGCATTTGGAAGCCGCCTCCGTCGTACACGATTCGTCGTACGTTGCACAAATTAGCTCGAATTAACGCGCTTAGAATTTCATCCGCGCGGGTACTCACCGCGGCATAAATAAAGAACAACAATTCAACCCCAGCATCCCAACGAATCGCGTGCGCCCAGTACAAGTTCGACCTCGTCCACGGCTCCCGAATACGTGCCCCCCCCCCCCGATGCCGTAAAAATTGTCCATCAGCTAAATAGCATAAACAATTTAAGAGGGGAAGCCGGTCGTGTTTACGGCAACGGGGTGACTGTCGATTTAACCGTGCTTTACGTCCACGGAGAAAGAACCATCCCCGATTCCGTGCAGGCAGGACAACGGGGAGGGATGCCAGCACAAATGACATTGTTTATCTCCAGCTCGGGGTGGAGGGTTGTGTGCGGGGGGGCAAGAAAAGTCTCCGTATATACGGTTAGTCGTTCGACTTCACTCGGTCAAGCACCTTCGTGTACACGATTGCCGGCGTGTGTTCTCCCCTCGTTGGCCATGCATGCACGTACATTCTTCCTCTGTCTCTGTTCGTCCCCCCGTTCGTCCCTGGTCACCGCCGACCCTCCGCTGCCCGCGATGGTATGGAGCCAGCGTGCAAGCGAGTCGAGAGGGTAGCACACGTACAGGGGCGCATACGTGCCCGCGGAATGGCGTCAAGATCCGCGTCGCCACGTTACTGGCGCGCCGATGCTGTGTGTCGCCGCGAATTCGCGCCGGATGAGGCCGCCCTTAGGCAACAGACAGCTACAGGGGTGAGCAGACAGGCTCCAGTCGTCCTCTCTACACAACGCTACATATTGCGCGGTCGCGGGGCTCGCGGCCAGTCGACGCTCGACGATCGACGTGGTCGGTCTTCGATTATTTATTCCATGCTGGCCTCTCGCGATCGGGAGCTCTGGTCTACGTGACGGGCCCGGATTTCGTGGACCGCGTACACGCGTCGCGGCGTAATGAATCGCGTTGAAGCGAGGATGCGGCGATATCGATCGGCGTCATCGACGGCGCAACGCTCGAATCTCCCGCGCCACGCAGAACGCGGCGTGGTAAATTGAGGTGTCGGTGCGTGTGGTTGCTGGGGCCAGACGGGAGCGGGACACGGAGGAATCCGCGCCGCGATTTCTTGGATAACTGTGTCCATCGGTAACGACACTTGTAGTAGAGGGTTTTAACGTTATGTGCAGCTTTTTACTTGGGGTTGTCGGCGCGCCCGACGATCGCCTCGTTCAATTCTGTGACGCGTGATTCGGACGGTTTTGGTTTACGTTACTCTCGTACGTTACAGTTTCTTTCGGGCAATCCAATTGGTTATTTTCACATGGAAATAATTATTACGCGATTTTCTTGTTAGGCGATTGTTAATAAAAACGATCCACGGTTACAGTTTTGAATATAGGGATTCAGCTGGGTAGGATTGATTTGGACCGATTTGTGTTTGCGAATCGATATTATGTTTTCTTGTACTTCATATTTGGTTTATTCAACCCCTAGGTTATGGAAATCGGGGTTGCAAATTCCACTTGGAGTTCTGGCACGGCGCATGTGCTACAGTTAACCAATAGCGGCGGGCCGCGGTTGCAACAGGTAAGAAATGATGAGAGTTCAATGATATCGTGCGTGTAAGAACCACGTGGCTACGAGGGAGGAGGGAAGTTTGTCGAGTGCCACCGTGCAAAGTCCACCCATTTTTTTTTCGTAATTAAGCTTTAATTTATGAAGCAAAGCCTTCGCGATACAAAGCTGTCAAATTAGCAGGTCTTAAAGAAAAAATCAGCTTATATCCTTACATTTGTAATTCTACATAGGGTACGAAGTAAAGTAAACCAACATCGGGCCGAGTTTCCAACAAATATTAAACTTTAGAATTCGAACGATTTTATTGCGCTATCAACCCTGCTTAGATCTATCATTTTTTATTATTAACGTGGCCTTTTTTAATAAATTGTTGTCCCTATTCGCTAAATCGCACGATTCGACCGAAAAATCAAACGCGATCGGGTAACGGCAAGATTCGTTTCGTTCGTACCCTTAAGAAATTACATTATTTACGTTCTGTATTACGTTATTTATATACGTGATCCCGACGCGAATGCGTGTAGATACAACATCGGATTCTTCGACATTATCGTGACGGTAACATTGACATTGCGTTCCGCTCATCTTGTGCATACAAGGCGCATTCTGATAAATTACGCTGAAGGAAAGCGATTCACTGTGCATGCGAACCAATAGCAGCACAGAGCAGAGATGTCGTGCGTTTTCTTAAGATACGTTCACCCGGGGATCTTGATAATGCAAAGCGTCGATTCGACGATATCGAGCAACGTTACTTCGGCCATGGCCGTTCCTTTATTTGATATTTAAATATTTGTGTCGACTTGCGCTTCTTAGCTGGCATTAGATACCGCGAGACGGAAATGATTGAGCGGGTAATTTCTGTTCTGAGCATTGAGAAAAATCGATCCCATTTTGCGGGTTCTTAAAGTATTTGCGCGATATCTCAAGATGTCTTCTAATGGTAAATCAAGCGGAAGCAACAAAATTGAGGTTTCTCATTTTTCTTTTGCTTGCATATAATTCACCGTTGAGCCGTGCAAGGAAATGCGATGCTCGTCCACGAGCGCGATCACGTGTATTCAAGTTAATAAATTAAAAGAAAAAAAAAAAAGGATACTCTCGAGCAGCGATGAATCCGACGCAGTAACGATCTAAGTAAGTGACTTCAAACTTACGTCACGCGGATAATTGACTTTCATGAAGTGCCGCGAATGTGTGTAAAAGTTTCACCGTTACGTAAATCGTACATACTTTGTATCGTTTATTGAACTAATGATTCACAGCTTGCGAATATCCCGTTGCACGAATAAAGCGTATCGTGTGCGCGAACGCGAGCTTCGTTCGATAGGAATTAAAGGTGCACAGTTTCCAAGAGGCACGCGCGTTCGACTCTAATTGCGAGGCAGGAATTTGAAAAGCAATTTTTCCGCCGCGACAACACGTCGCACAAAAGGTCTCGATTTATCATTGAATGGAGGTCCGTCGATACAAAAGAATATGCAAATATGACGAGCACCATGGGAGCGTTACCGTTCGCCGACGTATGCACCTATATACCAACGTATTGCTTTGAAAATCGACGCTTTAAATAATTCCGACGGCATCGCGGCTTCAAATACAGCCGATGAGACCTCCTTTCAAATATTAAATTCCTCGTGTCGATGTGCACGATTTCGTATGCATGCACCTCGGTCATACGTGTTTTCCACGGCATCTCGCCTCCCGTCAACTACCCAGTGTGCATGAATAAAGATGGTGCAGGTTTCGCTAGCAACATCGTATGCTCGTATGAGAAGCGACGCGGACACGTAAGAAGAGTGGAATACAGCGATGGGGCCCATCCTATGCGCACATACTTGGAGCATTCAAACAATTCCATTAAGACGCAGGCGCGCGCGAATAATTTTGCGAAAAAGTCGTAGCTCCTTTCGAACGCGGGATTTACATTGTTCGCAGTTAATAATAAATGTTGTTCGCAATAATTAATAATAAAATTGCCGTTTTATCGAAGTAGCCAAGATGATCATCTCGAGCACGAATTTGTTTCAATTTGTTTTAATTCGGAGTCGCGCATTGAATACATTATAGATCATTATACGTACTATGGACGCGGTGGAATCGCAAAGGGATTTGATCGATAATAACAGCCGTTATAGCGGCGGCAGTTACTGTCCTCGCGCGTTATCCTCGACGTCGTTGTTTCGCGAATCTGTCCCATCGCTAGTCGCGGGCATTCGTACGCGTTATGGCCAAAGAGAAATAATGGGTGTACAGCGGAGCGAGACAGTCGCTGAAGGTGGTGCATGTGCCGCGGAGAAAGGGAGAGGAACGGGACGGACAGGCGCCTACGGCGTGGATCCGAGTGGCGCCACCGCTAACGTAAGCGTCAGCGTTAGCGCCGGTCGCGCGTCCGGACCGGCCGATATTATCCAGGAAGTTACGAGCCGCACCTGTCCCATCATACCTCTCCCACCTATCTGGCCACGTCGTCCTCGTCGTCGCTCTTGCACAGGGCCGTCGCAACGAGCTCGCCCGGCGTGCACCCGGCAGGTGCCGCGTTCGTAGGCCCGAAAATCACGAGTCGCCGGCGGTGTTCCGCGTCCGGTTGAACAAGAATCTTCCGGTCGGCCCGTGACCCCGCGTCTGCCAGAAGAGACGGCGGATATAAGGTCGACGGGGTCGGGCTGGTGGTTCCCCGAGCCACGACCAAATAATTGGCCGCTCGACGAGCCCGACGAAACGGTCGAGCGATCGTCGAAATAGCTGTAGGGAATGGCCCGTAGATGACATTATTACGCGATGGACCTGCGTTCGTTTCAGGTGTGCGAATTAATGCGACCGGTATGCGTCCCGGACGAAGAGGAACAGGGACGACACCTTGTACGCGACTCGAGTTCGTCACGCGAGTACAGGCGCGAAGGTTTCTAAAAGCGGCGGCGACCGGAAAAATAAATGTCCCACCTTGTTTTACGACAAAGAATCGGGTAGGGATAGGCGCCAGCGATGTAGACGATTACGTACGGTCCGGTGAGCATGCTACGCGTCTCTCACGCGGTGGACAAGCTGTTTTTTCCATTTGCGAACGGATGTCGTTAATGCTTTCGAATTTCCATAAACGCGTGCGAACGTGCCACGGTGACAGGTGGCTTAGGACTCCTGCGCGAGAAAGCAGCCACGGAAATGGGCGTTTAAATGTCGACGAACAGGCCGTTGCACAAAATTTTCTCTCACCTTTTCGTCGCATGACTTACGGTTGATCGTCCGAGCCGACGACCCGGTCGTTTCAACGACGCTTACGTTAACGATCGCGCGAAAGGTCGAACGTTGAGAAGGCGGCTCGTATCGCTTCGATAGGTAAAAAAAACGGGGAAGAAATTTTGAACGATCGGTTATTTTGACACGCGTTCCGTAGCGTCGTCCCGGTTCATCGGGGTCCACCGTAACTTAGCATCCACCGACCGAGACAAGACCGAGAATAGACTGAAACGTGTGTCCGCGCTTCGCGGAAGATGAATTATAGCGGAATCGTGAGTAGCCGCTTCGAAGAACGACGGCGATCGTTCTCGTCGTCGTGGTTGGAATTTGGAGCGTTGACAGCGGCGCCGTCGGGGGTTGGAGTGCCGTCGTCCAAAGAAAAGTATCACGTCCTTACTTTGTACGGTATGCTCGAACGAGTCCAATGAGAAGTACAATTTCCGTGCGGGTTCTGCCTTGGTTGCGCGAGTCTGTCACGACGAACGTCCCGCCGCATTGGTCCTTTCGTTTTATTTCCTAGACCTTTGCGGAAAGTCTCTGTGCTGCAACGGTCTTAGCTGGCCCGAAGAGTATCGGTAATGATCGGTTGGCGGGCGACGATAATTAAGCGCCGATTAGCAACCTCGTTTCGTTATGGTCATTAGTTGCGCACAACGGCGTCTCGTAAACGTTGAGGTTCCTTTATTGGCGCAAAGAATTTCCAAGCCGACCGTGGTACGACCACTGTAAATTACGGACAATAAGAATTCGGTTTGTGGCCGTTCTTTTGCGTTCTTTACGGAATAAATAAGTAAGGCAGCGACGCTCGTCCTGACGTTCCCGAGCAATAAATATCGCCAATAATTTCATACGTCATTGTGCTACGCGCTGGGTGTATTATAATACTTTAAAACCATTCAACCGCAGATTCGTTTCTCTCGTGGGGCGAATTAGTTCTCGCAGCTTAATTTTGATTAGATTCGCCAAGGTTGCACCTAGAAGAAACTCGACCGTGGATTTAGTTCTTGACGAAAGTTCGGAAGAATAGGAGCACGCAGTTCATTTAAATCTCGCGATAAGTCGAACGGGTTAAACGTTTCAGGTGAGGTCGGTCGTCGCGTAAAGCATTCCTTCCAGCATTGTTCCACGGGTAAAGTGTTTATGGTAAAACCGTCGACCGGCTGTCCTCGCGATTTTACTTGCGCATTAGCGCCGTTCAGACGATTTTCCTGTGCCATCGGTCGCGATATGTCAAGAACGGCGCCGCGGTTCGCGCTGCCGTTACAGGGAACGTGAATAATTTTCGTGTTTGGAAATAGAACGACGCAAAATTGCGATGCGTGTCCGTGCACACGACCTGTTCCACTCCTACGCTAGCGCGGCCGTTACGAAATTGGTATCCGCTGCGGCTTATAATTTTATACCTTAACTCCGCGGCGAGGAAGGTATAATCTGGAGTGGTCGAAGGGAGGGCCGGGACTCGGTGGATGCTCGATGCCGTATTTTGTTTGTTTAGGAATGTTAATAATATCGTGAATATCGTTTTCGTCGGGCGAAACGTTCGCGTTTGCTTTTTGCCCAATCCGAGACCCCGGGATGTTCTTACCTAGCGGAACGCGGTATTCCGTCGACGGAGGAATAAATTACGGAGGGATTGATATGCTCGCTTAATGAGTCGGGAAGGGCCAAATGGAAAAATGGCGCGATTAGTAATGGGAAAGGACGTTGATAATTAGCGCCGAATCGCAATACGAAAATCAACCCGATAAGATATGGTAATGCGTTGCACTCTCAGATGGTTTCGGAATATTTCGTTTCAATTTAATCGCCGTTCCTTTGCATCCAGTTACATTACCGTGATAAACGATTAACGTCGCGTTTATAATTGCAATTATTTTTACAAAGATGCACGGAAGCAGACTACTCTTCAATGTACCGGCTCGATCGGTTTGCCTATCGAGCAAATAAAATTGTTCTCCGTTCTTTAGTGGATAATACCAGTCCCATGGGGTACATGCTAGAAATGCGCGTTCGTCTCTGACGTGCGAGTTGAACGAAGGGCACCTTGATCAACGCTTTAATTGAACCAAGACACCGAGGCACCGAGAACGTGGACGGCCCTGGAGAATTTACCAGGCTTTACCGAATGAACGAACGATGAAACGAGAGACAAAATCAGAGCATGAGGGAGGGAAAGGAAGAGGGAGACAGAGAGTGGCGGTGGCGAATGAAAAAGAGAGAACGAGAGAAGGACAGTTTGCGGAGGCCAGGCGCCTGATTACTAGCCAGCTCAGGACGCCAGACATACATAACTAAATAACTTCCTAAATTCTATATCATTTCGGAGCGGGTTCCAACGGTGAAATAACGCGTCTAGACGTCGCTGAAGAAAACGAACACGCCGGCGGCAAAAAAAAAAAAAATAAAAGAGTTCGCTTTAATGCGTTAAGACGCTGATTTATCCTCCAAAGTCATTTTCAATGTGGGCTCCGTGAAATAAATTAATAGCGCACCGTTAGCTCGCAGGGGGACAGCATCGATTCAAATTTTCTTATCTTTTCAGAGTCCGGTGACAAATTGCCAGGCGATTCGATGGAACGAAGTCCTTCCATGCATCTTTTGATTTTTCGCCGAATACGCCTGCCATTTGTATACTCGATGAAATAAAAAAAAAATTTTACCCGTAAACATTGAAAGAAGTGGTGGAGGTAGAATAGAGAAACTTGATATTAAAACAAGGAATCATGTCAGAATAATATTCTACCAGTTCGTCTACTTTACATGCTTTACATCTTATCGTATTACAATTGGGAATATCAACATTCTTCGCAAATTAATAATTTTCTCAATTAAACGAATGAAAAGAACACGCGTAATGAATACTGTTCTACATTTCGTTTAAAATTTAAACTACTTTCGGCACCCACTGCCCTGTCTCGAAGCTTGAAACGAATCAATTCTGTTACAGACTCGTCGATGACTCCGCAAGCATTGGTTCCTGTGGATTGAATCTGAAATCGCGTGAGTACCAAAGTGTATACCGTGTCGGTATTATTTAGAACGGAAAGCAGCATCTAGAAAGCGGCGAGCAATTTCTCTCCCGTCCACGCGCATTGTTCTTTAACATTCTTTTGTCATACGACAACGATGACACGCTGAACGGGCGTCTCGTTCACGAGAGATATCATTACTGAAATTCGTCTTGGAATGTTGACCCTCGGGGTGGAATACTTGTCGGTGACTGGCGCTGGCGCTACGCAGAGGCGCTGGCGTCAGTCTGCTCGGTCGCTCGAGCAACCGCGACCGCCCGGCTGACGCCCCCGTCTCCAGACGAGTCCACCTTGCGCTTTGCCCCCCTTCTTACTTTAGCTAACTTCTCCCGCCCTTGTTCACTTACTTTCCTCATCCCCTGTCATCGCTACCTTCTCCTCTGGCGGCTTATCCTGCTCTAGAGCGTGCGTTCCAGTTGCACGGATTGCGAACCATAGATTTACGATCGATCGATCCATGATTAAAAAACCGCATTCGATATTCGTTTACTCATTCGGTACGAGAAAATGTTTATCATAATATGCGATAATGTTTTTAGATTTTCGATTATGTTCGTCGATCGAATTGATGTACACGACTTGTAGATTGGACGTTCCCTGTCAGCTATTTGTATGGAATGTAGGCTTCTTCGTTCTACCCTCAGTAGCGGATGAAAAAAAGGGTCGGATAAGTAGGATAATTTGGAAAAAAAGATCGAGCGCGATGCATCTGCGGCAACCGGCGCCGTACGAGTGTGGTACCACTAGCAGCGCCCCTGCCGACGAACGCTGCAAATAATGGCGCGGCGGAGACGGCCATGTTTAACAATCTCCCTTGTGTGTTTAGTATGCTGCGGTCGGCGTATCGGCGCGCCGAGACGAGACGGACGGGACGAGACGAGCGACGGCGGCGTCGAGGAGGTGGAGGAAGAGGCGGTGGAAATCGGTGTGTGCGCTCATGACGGAGACCTCGTGCGTACTAGTCGCGTCGTCGAGCGGAGCCGAGTCGAGTCGTGTTACCGCTGTAATCGCGGTTGTTCTTTGCAACAGTTTGCCCCGTGACGACGTGAGTATCTGTGCGCGGATAAAAGAACGTTTATACTGCTAGGAGAATTTGAAACAGTTGATTAACGTAGTGGCAGGCAAGGACTTGAACCCAGCACACTTCCCTGTTACGTACTGACTTTCTTTTTAAACATTGCTTTCGAGTATACGCATTCGAAGTTTTTGAACGTTGCAACCGAAGCGCTACTCTCGTTCGACCTCTCTCGCCCTCCGCGAGTTATATATTCGATCTGTAGTGCACTAGTCCTCCCTACTCTCTTTTTCGCAGTGTGTGTGTTTTGCTCTCTGTTCTGTTCGCCTGTCTTGCTCTTACATTATACCAACCCGTTAGTGGCTCGCTCGTTCTCGCTAGCTCTTCGGGCAGCGATTTCAAGAATGTGACAGTGCGCGTCCTCGCAGTCGCCTCGCACGAATAAGCCCGCAGGCCGGCGACGGCGATGGGTGACGAGCGACAAGTGTGTTACGGTGAACAGTGAGAACAGTGAAGAGGTAGAGAGAGAGAGAGAGAGAGAGAGAGAGATAGAAAGACGGACGATGCAAGCGGAAAATGTCACTCGGTGATACGCGTATACGGATGACGGGGAGTGATCGACGCGACAATCTCGGATTTGAGGTTAAAGTGTCGTCGTCGTCGTCTTCGTCGTTGTTGTTGTTATGTGGTGCCGGTGCGCCGGCATTGGCGACGGCACGCGCAAAGGAGTACCAAGAACGAAAACGACACTATCGTTTTGTACAAGCTTTAGGCGGTCAAGATTCGGGAGACGTTGACCAAGCGCTCAGGTATACCGTTACCAGATTGCTCTCGTAACAAGGAACAAAACTAAGATAACAAGGGGTGGAAAGAATTCGCAACCGTATAAGACAATTTTTCGTAAAGCGATCGCGCCGATGTACGTATTTTATAGGCGCGCGCGTGTGTGTTTGTTCTTGTGCGCGGGGTCGCGAGGTTAAGGCACCGCATCGCTGTCGATATACGACGTCGAGGAAAGTCAAGAACCGGTGTCGTCGTCGTGTGTGCGCGCGCTACCGATTCGTGCTGCTACATCCAACGGATAAGAAGTGCATCGTGATACTAATAGTGCGCGTCCGTAACCCCGCAGGCGACCGTTGCACCGTGGAAGATCCACGGACTGCCGAAGCTGACGTTCGCGAATCATTCAGGACACGCGAAAGGGGGCGCAAAGCGGAGTCGTGCCTTCTTGTTTCTGTATTGCACGTGCGTTGCGCATACCTTCGCCCGCGTTCACAAATTGTCGCGCCTTCTTTTGTCTCCCGGCGCTGCGGCGGTAAGAAGTTTTTCGGACAACCGCTTTGCCGACGCAACACGTTTCCTACAAGTGTCGTCGCGTGGTCTCGTCGGTCTCGTGGACAACGTTGCCAACGTTCAATCAAACAAGGGGAGGATCGGGCAGAAAAACCACAACGGGAGATCGTGCATCGCGAGAAACGTGGAGGCGCTTCAGGCTGATCGTGATAGTCTCGACGAATTGGCGTTGCACTTGCATACATACAAAACGACGCGCGCGCACCCTGCTCCCAGTCAACCAATCAGCCGGCCAATTTGTGTGTACAGTGGCGCATAGGTAAATGAGAGTTCAAGGTCAGCGGACGGTATCCGACCAAACCTCGTTTATCCGTACGAAGAAGTTACCGGCACGAGGAGCGCAAGGCTAAAGGTAGCGGTAATTAACTATCCACTTGCCAAGGGTGTCATTGCCGGTTCAATACAGCAACAAATATCGCATTATTCGCGGAAGAAAGGGAACGAGCGTACACCGGTACTGCGGTGCAATTAAAGCGGGCACAGAGTTCGGTTACGCGTGTAACGCCACCGGATCGTCCAACGGGCATCCACTGCGAAACGAAACGAGAGGCTAACGTTCAGCCACGAGGGACTGTCACACTATTTCGGGACCATGATCCAAAGTGCACGAGATACGCGGAGAGCATAAATAAATATACGCGCGTGTGTGCTGCTGCTGGCCCCGTCAGAAGTCGCTGGGGACCGTCATCCGTCTGTGATTTCCTACGGTCGCATGTGTGCCGGCGTTGGTGTGTTTGTTTCGTTTTCTCTCGACAGTGTATAAAACGCCGGTGTGTTACAGTACTTCTCGTGTTACGCTTCATTTTTTTTCCGCCGTAAGTCGTCGCATCGCGGAAAGAAGGGCGCGTGCAACGGGTGAAAAGCCTGGCAGCAAGAAGGAAAGAAGGAAAGGAAGGAAAAGAACGAGGCGGTCTGTCGGCGGTGGAAGCTGAGGGGGAAGAGAAGCGGGCCGAAGTGACGGTGTCTTGTGGGGGGAGGTGGAGGAGAAAAGTGGCGTCCAGCGCGTAGCGGGGGTGACGTTGGTGTCGCGTCGGGCACCGATTCCAAATATTCCTCAATTTTCCGCGTGGCTACGTTGAAAAGTACTGGCCCCCAAATGCGCGTACCGCAAATCCTGTTTCATGTTCATGTTCTGGAGCAAACGGACGGCGCTCACTAGACGTCTCCTAAAGGCCAAGGTCCGTGGAGAGCATGAAACCGAGTGTGAAGCTCAAGAGGATTCGTCACGTATTCATCGCGCAAACAACACGAGCGGCACCGACAACGACACGAGTAACGTGACGGCAACGACGGGCCAAACAACCAGAGGAGCGCGTGGAGCGTCGTCAGGAGGAGCAGTTGGAGGCGGAGGTAGCGGTGGTAGCGCGGGGGTCGGCGGCTGTATCTTGTCGAGCAGACTGCATCAAGGTTGTTGCGGCGGCGATCAGAGCCAGGACGATGACGAGGATCCCGTTCGTTTATTGAGGTGCAAGGAGCTCCTCAAATCGCTCAAGGAAAATCAATTAGAGATGTTGCTCACCGCGGTGGAGAGCTACGGTGCCGATCTCGGCTCGTGCGTCCTGGTGCCGCGCCAGCACCCCGAGGACAGCTACGATACCGAGGAACACCAGCAGCAGTGTTACTGTCATCATCGTTATTATCATCATCACCATTATTATTATCATTCGCATCATCATCACCACTATCATCACCGGCATCATCGTAGACATCATCGTTCCTCGTCGCTGGAGAACGACAACGACGAACAGAACTCCGGATCGGAGGACTCGTGCGCGTCACCGTTGAGACCGAATCGATGCAGAATACCTGTGCGGGACACTCTCGACAACGCGCCGATCGATCCTCACCTGCTCTGCTGCCAGATCTGGCGGTGGCCGGATCTCGCACACTCGTCGGAGCTTAAGAGACTTCCTGTCTGTCATTCCGCTAAAGACCCTGTATACATATGCTGCAACCCTTACCACTGGAGCCGGCTCTGCAAACCCGGTGAGTAAATAATTTCAATTTTCCTCGCGTTTTATTTCGCTGCTTGCCCTTTTTTCATCCGTCTTCTCCGCGCGTGCAACCTCGTTCTATCTGTATAAATTGTTACGAGTTTTAATCGACCGATTATGGACGGGGTTTAGTATAGGAGTAGTTATACTCGTTACGCTTCGATTTATTTCATTTTTTGCAACTTTTATCGCGCGGTGCAATTTGTAGGCAAATGAATATTTCGTTCTAAACTGTAACGATCGCCAGTAATTACAGTTTTTATACCGTAGTTCGTACGTTCGGACGAGTTTGTTAAGGCTACGGTAGTAAACATTTGAAAGCCATTGAACAATATTGGCGAATTTGTATCGCTTATTTTATATATCACGCAGAACTCAACGGAGAACGGTTGTCGATTTTTGCAAGCGTCGGTAAATAAAAATAGAGATGACCTTACAGTTCCGATAAGTTTGGGGCAATTATTATGCTTTGAAAGTTGATAATTTAATTATAGAGATGAAGTAATGCACTTGCTAATAGATTTCATTTGTTTTGATTCGCGCCCGCTGATTACAAACTTTCGTCATCCTGGCGCTACTACTCCTCCAATAATTACATTTATTTAACTTTCACGTTAGCGTTGCTTACATATCCAATTTCACTGTGCTGCCTTTCAAAGGATGCACTAATTGGCACCATAAATACCGAGCGAAATATACAAAGGCGAAAGCAAATTAAAATCCACGATAAACATGTAATCCATTCTTTTTACAATTCACCGTACCGCTTACTTTGTACATTTTATTGCACCGGTTAAATTACTGTAAAATTAAATGACTGAGCGTGCTTTCTCGTTTAGCGACTCCAATTAGCTATCAATTGATTTCGGGTAGACGGGGTGCGGTCAGGTAGGCCGTGGAATGGAATTCGTGTTCGTTAGAGAAGTTGTAATATCGAAATGCAAGAGCGCACTGTAAATAACGGCATTTATAATTTCGTTAAATATCGCTATCGTTAAAATATCAGTTTATCGAGTTGAATAGTATTTCTGCGTCCAATTAATTCAATAAACGACAATAAGCGATTATCGTTGTTTTTTTAACATAAAAAAAGAGATCCAATTGAATTCACTTATGATTACGGGAGATTGCGAATGAGGCGCGGAGTCAAATTTTTCGGTTAACTAAATTATTCACCCCTCTATAATTATTTTCGAGTCCCATTTAATACACAAGATTACAGGGCTAAAGAGAGTTTATCCCGCGTTGAAACCACAGAGCAACGCGCTATTGTCTTGCTTGACAAACGCACGGTTAACCCCTTAAACATAGATACCCATAGTTAAAGCTGACTTTTAAGCGCCGTTAAGATGACTGGAGAAATCAGGTGTCTCCGCCATAAATTCCACGAATAACAGATTTATGAAGTCATCCGCGTGCGCGTAACCGTCGAACCCGTCGTAAATATGAAATTCCAATAAATTGGCAAAGCTACGAGAAACAATGACGCGTTATTGTCTGCGGCAGCCAGTTCGCAATTATGTCGTAAACAGTCGCCAATGGTGAATAAAACGTTTGTCGCGTCTATGCGTCGATTCTATGATTTGAACTCGTTTCAATAAAATAGAGGTAACGTGCGATTTCGACCAATTCGCTTATAGGAACCAAGAGTCTACAGTTAATGAAAAATCTGTAGCTTATTATAATTAGTATTAAAAAATATACCGATGTTCGCCTGGTCGGGTCCATAGGTTAACGTAACATTCTATATTATCGTTTGGATCGAATGGATCGAATAAAATCAATGGTGAATTGCATTTTAATAGGTTCCGAGTAAACGCTGTGCATATCTACGCGATAAAAGGAACAAGAGTAAAATAGTGAATGGTATTTTATACGCGTAAACCCTGTTTACTGCTCTAGCGGTAGTAGCTCCGAGATCAGCGCGAATGTAATAAATTTCGATGGAAACGGTCGTTTCGCACCGTTATGGGAATTCGCAATGAAGCATGGCTTTATGCTTCTGTATCGGGTCGGGCGTAAATTGGACGGGAACGATCGTGAAAAATCGAACGACGTATACAGATATGTATTTATGTTATTTCGAACAATCGGGGGGCACCGCATTTTGCGGACCGTTTCGAACGAATCGCGGTGCACGATATGAAACGAATGCAAACGTGCATTTAATGGGTGTAATGGACATTCAAGTTATATGGCGCGCCGAAGCATTGTCGAGTCTCGAGAGAAGCGATAATTGATACACAAATGGCACTCAATGATATTCTAATAGGCGATAACATATGCTGGAATTATTCAGCATTGTCTTTAATTATTGGACGAAATTAATCGCAGGCAGTCTAATATATTTTATTTGAAACGCAGTAGCTTTATTCGGAAAGTATTTAGATTTGCAGATTTATTAATCCATGCGGAAAAAAGGTTTTCGGGAAATGAAAATTTCTCGACTGTACGGAGAGTGTAATGCGATGTTTGTACATTATTTCTTTCAATTTGTTTTTTTAATAATCGTTTGAGAAGGTTTTCCTTGACGAATTGGAGAATTACTTAATTGCATTTAGTACAGTTTTTCTTCGTATCTCGGGGCAACTTAGAGTTGCAGGTAGAGTAAGATAGATTTGAACGATTGATTTGTCATATTAGGAACGAAAAGTACCAGTCAGGTATCTTGCTTTCGGAATAGAATGGTTCCGTAGCAGGTAGGTAGGGCCTCTTGTCCCATCACGTGGACAACACCTCTTATAGATTTGAATGGTGTTCGATGGTAAACCCATGGCAGGTAGAATTATGTTTCCAATCGATGGTCGCCACTACCTATCACTCCCAATCTCAACTACTTTCTTCCGAAGATTTATGACACTTTCCTTTCGGGAATACCTCCTCAGCGACCGCTAATGCTGGTATTGTCGGTCATAAAAATTCCATTACGTGTCCTTTAACGAAGACAAATTTGCTTTCATATTTATCGAAGCCTCAGATTTCTGACACACTTTCGATCGAATATATCTATCCGCAAATAAATACACGTAGTGCATCGTTTTGTTAACTAAACAAAGATTTTCCTTGGAAGTGGCGTTGGACAGATCCATTGGGAAAAAATCGGGGGAAATATGTACGCCGTTCGTACAATCTATTGCGTATCTACATTCTGGGCACATAAACGGTTCGCCCAGTTCTTCTTGTTAGATAGTAAAATTCGTTCATTTTGCTCTCTCGTGGCACCGTCTGTCTGCCTGTTGACAGCACGAATTCAACCGCAAAAAACTGTCGCGGCGTCCTATCGACAGAAAGATAAAGCGCGGGGAAAGGGAGAGTGAATAAGAGGCGCCAGCGAAACGCGACTTTACGTAACACCGACGATCGCTTAATCCGCTGCTGTCCAACTTTTCTCGCGTATAGTCCGTGAAAAATGGAGGCGAACTTAATGGTTCGGGGACGTCATTACGGGGCTGCGAAAAATGGCGACAAAAATGAATTGTCCGCTTAGGTGACCGTAATACGATCAACTCTGTATCCGCATAATTTGATGGACGAGAGGATAATATTTAATTAACGCGGCAATCATTTCAAATTAACGCAATAAAGCTTGAGCACGTGAATCGTGAGTAGGTAAATACGAGACTGTCCCGGTAAATATAAGAGTAGAGTATGTTGACGTAAGAGAAGATGAAAAGCAACGTAATTATAAAAATATGTACATTTATGACGGGAATTATTCCTGTTTCCTTATTCGAGTTATGAATATGCACATGGTCAACCTTGAGTGAAAAAGTTATTTCTTTTTTTGTTGCAATCAGTTAACGCGGTCTAGTCTCCAATCGAGGCTTAAAGAAAAAAACAACTTTGTTAAATATGAGAATTTCCGAGAAAAAGCCAAATTTTTTCCCATAATTTTTTTCATAATTAAATACTGGCAGTAAATCAATTCAAGTAAAAAAGTCATAAGAAGTTTTCGCAACAATATATAATGTTTCTAGTTATATCTCCAGGAATGCTTTGCAAACTCATTTAACAATAACATATATTTTAATGTGTTCAATTTGTACGAAAGTTTTCGGAGATATTCATTGAAGATAAATTCCACTTGCCCGATTGAATCGTCCAAACGTGCGAAAACACGGCGAGGCAAAGTACCCGCGCACATACACACAGATCGGTCTGTTTATTAATTGAACGCGAAATCCACTTCTTCCTTATCGCAATGAAATCGACGTTACGCTGATACACGCGGTGTACAACAAGCGAGAATAAGAACCTCGCTCCAAAAAGAATTGCCGTGACATATTATTAGTGTGAAGCAATAGAAATGATACGGGAACTCAGCGTCAGCGTTGATAAATCGTGTCCACGATATTGGACAAATGATCGCAGACGTATTGCTCTAATCGTTTTTACGAGCCCGCCTTGCCCGTCGGTTGAAATGCGTTACGAGGAAACCCGTAAAATCGGTATCAACGGTGTTCCGTTGAGCAACATTAAAGTACAGTAGAGGAAACCGAAAACGGTCGCTGCCCAATCTCGAGACGGCGACGTCGGGCCGTTATATGTATACAGTTCGCCGGCGCCGTATGTGATCTATCGATAATAATCACGGGCGTCGGAAAATCGACGCCCGGGGTAAACACCGCGGCGCTGGCCGGTTCAACTTCCTATTAATAACCGTGTAATGTCGACGAGACGACGGGACGCGGGCAGAAGCACGGCTGCGAATCTCGACGGAGATTCGGCGAAACGAAAATCACCATATAGGAAAATAACGAAATCCTTCGGATTCCACGCTAAGGTTTCCACGTCTAATAATAGCGGCGTGTAGCTCGCGCCAGCGTTCCCTCGCGTACGCGCGTTATAGCAGGCGGACGACGCATTTGGGGAAAGAGAATGAGAAACCGCGAGAAAGAATGTCATCCGTGGAATGACCGAATAGATGCATCAGTGGAGCGAGGGAGAGAGAGGGGGGGGGAGAGCCAGTTACTGTGACGCTCCCGTGGCGGAACGACTGCGGCGAACGGAGCGCAAGGGAGTAACGCACGATTAAAGGGTACAAAAAGGCGAGTCGAAAACGGCGAGTAGCGTTCGAACAGGACCGTCGGACCCCGTGCGCCAACTGTCAAACCGTACATACATGCGTGCACATCAAGAGCAAAGAAAAAGACAAAAAAAAATCGAATAATTCAAGCCACGCAATTATGGCCAGAAGGAAATGAATCTAAAAATAAGGCGTATATTGGGCCAGTCGCGGCCTGCCAAGAAAGAAGGAAAGAGATCGACGGACGTGGGACGCGGGGCGAGAAATAGAAGAGCGAGAGGAAAATGAAGAAGGGGAAGGAGCAACAGGGATATACGAGAGAAAAGAAAGATCAAGTCGAACGATCCGTACCGGGGGGGGGGGATGCGGGGAATGGAAGTGGTTTGCGGATAGGGCGCCGTGGAACATGTGCGGTTTCGGCTGGCCACGCTGCGAGAGGGTGAAGCGGAGGAAAACGAGACGGTTGTGTAGCGCGGAGCGGAGCGCATTGGCGCGGAGAAACGGGGTAGCCTAGCGTCGCTGGCGGGAGAAGATGCCGCTGGGTGGGGCAGAGAGAGGTAAACTCTGTCGCGGCAGGGGGGAAGGGAGCAGCCCGGCGCCGCTGCGTGTCATTGCTGGCGCCAGCTAATTGTCGAGGCCAGTCGGCATTAGCCGACGAGCTGACCGAACCGAGCCGAACGGAGCACCGCGAACACAACCGTACCGCACCGGCTTCTATCCCTGGCTTCTCCACTGTTGCGCACGCCGCGACCGGCGAACCGATAAGGTCGAATTGTATTGAAGTATTAACGCTTTCGTTGCTCGATCCGTGCGGCGTAAGGGCGGAACGGACCGCTCGGTTGGTCCGTTGGTACCGAGCGACTCGATTCATCTTTTGATCCGGTGCTAAAAGATCTGTAGCGATAGCACGGGAGAATGTCCATCGGGCCAGTGATGTTTTGAGTATAGATTGATGTATTGTGGCATCATCGGTCGATTAGTAATTAGCTTGTTCTATATTCCATTTCTTATGATGCCTTATGCTTTTGGTGGACATATACCCCGCAGTCTTAATCTTATTATTACTTGTATGTTTTTGGTTCAATACGTTTTTGACATAAACCCGTCAGCGTGTACCACCGGCGGTAACACTTTCGGTGAACTGGTAAACTCTTCGAATTTATCTCGAGACTTTCTTCGAACGCCGCACCGTTTCGAGGGACTGGGGATGTTTCTCAGAAACGGTGAAAGATTTTTGCGCCCGCTTGGTTGGTCGAGACCTATCCACAGGTAGTTTTCAGGAAGCGGTACACGGAGAGAGATCGAACCGTGAGATGGTTCCATTGTATAGCGGGTTTTCGAAATCGAGATAACAGGTTTCTTATTCGCTTTGGACGGTGGAACCTGGTAGCTGGACCGTCCTCTAGGCGAACAGGGTTGAGAAGGTTGCATGAATGAATTACGTTGGAGTGCTTGGGACATGTTAAGATGTCATATCTAGGGATGGATAAGAATGCGGTGTTCTGGATGCAGCCGGGAGAATGAACGATTCTAGTTATCGTATTTATTTTATTGCGCTGCTGAGAAACAGTGTATGAAAGAGAATTATCGTATGGAACCTGGAAAATTCAGTACCTGCATCGACAAGCGCAAGGAAAACCGTGTCGACGATATTTTATCGTCAGCAAATATTATAGCCTGCCTATTGAACTTTCCATAGATTTATTCAAACTTTCGTTCCCTCCTCGAGTAAATATTTTCTATTTCCCTACGTTCACTTCCTCGAAGATGGGCCGCCAAAACAAAATTTGTCCTTTATTTTTTCGCATCGTGGTTATACTCCCCGCACTTTATATATTTTGATCTATTACAAAAAGGTATAGACGCGCTTCGAATGCTTGCAATCGGACGAAACTGGTTTGCCAAGGAAATTAAATTATTTATTAATGCCACGTGGATCAGCGCTCGAGTGTCGCATGTTTTTTACGCTTCTGCTGTAGTTTAGTGAACATGTTCGTGGTAGCTGAATACGGTTTTCTATCGTAAACATTATCATCAAGCATTTTATAGCCGCTGAAACGCGGCTGCAGCGTTCGTCGACATTTATCGAAGGTGAATCGCATTCGCAGTGGCGCCTTGTTTTCGCAACACGGCACAGATGTTGTTGTTGTCTTTATCTGTTTTTTAACGTCCGCGAGCGTACCAATATTGCGGCGGTGTTAATAATAATTCACGTCGGCAAATCGATTATCATCACAGCCAGACGGTGTCATTACGTAAATTGTCGCACTCCTACCACCGGTTCTTATCGTATTTTAGAATAATTTCCTTTCGTTTGCACCGCTTTTGCATTCTTCATTATCGTACCGCGAAGGGCATTTGCATATTTATTTGTTTTAACCTGCTTGCAAACACGACGATAGAGCCATTACGCCGCGGGGACGATAATGACAATATCGTTTCGAGCCCAGATTGCGGCAACGAGTTTCACTGGTTTTCGTTATCCTAATATAGAAAATACGTTTCCCCGCGTGATACGTACAGGAGGAGTGTCGGGCGTGTGTTGCATGCGACGAATTTATTAAAACCTAGCAAATTACCATATCAGATGCAACGCCATGAACGAACAGTCGTTTTACTTATTATCCTAGGACATTTCAACCTTACTATACCCATGTCTAGGTCGTTTTAATCCCATTCTACCGGCCGAGCAGCAGCCTTATATCACATTACACTTAACTCTCACGACTCCATGCATGATTAACGCGATTAACCAATTCAATCATTTCGCCTTCCCAAATTCGAGCGAATGGTTAATCCCAGCGTTACCTATGCGCTCGACCTGTCTCGAATTTTAACCATACACTTCGCCATCATCCGCAGGTAACGATTCACCTCAATCAATCTTCGCAACGAAACTTCCCTCTTTCGAGATTCATTATCCGAATCTGTGGGGGCAGTCGACGTTCGTATTCGCTAATTCGATATTTTGAAGTCGTCACGTGCCAAGGGGTGCTCGAAATGAGTTGACACGTAACTGGTTTGTACATACAATGACGATCGAGGAACACGCTGAACCACGGGTTTTCTGCACCGTTTGCGTTGCCACCTGTGCCTCGCGTACGCGTTAGTGGTGCGTCTTCGTACGGCATAACCGTACCATTCATACGTCTCGCGACCGTGCAAAGACGAGGCGATCGCAGGCAAGGTCTACGCGTTTTGGCAAAGCGGAGGAGCAGAAGCGCAGAATTTCAAATGGACCGAGTGAGTCAGAAATTTAATTTTAATTGACAGACCGTCTCCGTCTGGCGCGGCTTACGGATGGCAAAAACGCGACGGAGGTGGACGATTCGCTACGTTTCTTTCAATATCGCAAACGTAAGCGCGCGGTACAAATAAATATTGTCGAATATTTTCTGAAATTCCTGTACAAACTCTGCAATCTGGCGTTGCCACACCAACGTGTCAGCCGCGTACGCTGCGTACGTACACGCGAAAACATTCTCTCACTTCGGTCGTTAATAGAGGATGATGCCGACTCTGTTCCCACCTTTGTTCTAAAGGTCGACGCGGCGGCCCGACAGCATTAACAGATTACCGGTAGAATTATTTCAGATTAATAACGAGACGGACTCCTACGATTCGTGCAATGAAGCTGTCCCTTTCTGCGCGTTCGTCCGGATCGCTGAATTTATAAATGGAACCGCCGAATGTTGATTCGCTGTCAGTGTCCGTTCAGAAGTGAAGATTGAGACAATCGCGACGGAAGATTCGCGTGTAGGCGCCGCTGTTGGCCATTATGCGTCTACTGCGCGAATATCAGCCGCTATTATTCAGGAATTTTGGCGTAATACGCGTTTCGTCGTTGCGCGTCGCGTCGCAACGACACGCGCACATCAAATCTCTTCGCGCGTCGTCGAAAAACGAGCAACGAAGAGCGGTTCAATTTCGATACGTTGAACCAAGTAGAAATTTTATACCAATTTAACGTGTAACACGTCGTATAAAATTCGATGTACCACCATCGTTTTTATCCCTCCTCGCGATCACGCCTCGAACTGTTCTCTCTCGAGTTCCATATCCATTCGGAACCTCCTTAGAGACCACTTTCGCCCACTCCACGCGTAAATCCATCTTCGTCCCATTGAAATAATGCTCGAAGTACAAACGTGTCCACCGACGCCAATTAATAACGGCAAACCCCGTTCCTCGAATAAATGAATAATCATTAATAAGAAATTCACCGTGGGACAAGATTCTTTCGAAGGGAAAAATCTCGTTGACCCAGTTGCCCGGGTATCCTCGATTCGGCCTTGCCGTGCCTAATCGTGTTGCAGATTTCGTCTCGCGCCTTGAGAATCGCGACGCCGCGCGCGGATCGTCGATGGGCGCCGCGACGGCTTCGTTCCACCGCGACGCCGCGTCGATACTTAATCCGCGATTGGCCGCCGTTCGTCCTTTATGCTTTATCGGGCCGATACGTAAAAGGACGAAAAACGGGTGTACCGGTTTCGCTCGGGCTGATCCAATAATAGAATCGTCCGCTTTTGGAGTATACGGCTTCTAACGGGCGCCAGGCCTGTTTCGTTCAGCCCGCCACGGATTCCCCATTAATTCCGTTTAATCGAAGCCTTGGGTCGGTTTCTAGTTTCTCGTGCTCGCTATTCCGTTTTGGATTGCAAAGCGGAATCGGGACGCGAGCGTAACGAGACCCAACGCGAGAATCGATCGATCTAGCTGGCGCCGTCGATGGACGTTCGATTGCGGTTCTTTTTTTCATTAATTTAATTGATTCATTTTTGTTTTCCTCCTTAATTTGATTTATCATTTTTCGCAGCTGTTCCGTACGTTTCGATTTCGGATGCTTTCGAGTAGGTTGGTCCTTAGATAATTGGCTGAACGATCGATCAGGTATTCAGAGGGTTCGCGGATGTGCGAATTTGTTTGGCCAGACGGGTGTAATGTCCGCGAATTTTATTTGTATTTTCAGTTTATTGCCCTTGCTTGAATAATTTCGTTTGAACAGTACATCTGCTTATTCCGAACACTTTATCCTTCGCTCGTGAAATTATTATTCGTCGTTGTATTAAACATGATATTTCGTATTTTGCCTTTTCGCGTTGGCATTAGTCATTCTTGCCCGACAGTTTTTGGAACGGCGCGGGTTACCTGGTAACCATCGTTGGTTTCTCGAATATATACTTTCGGTGGGAAAACTTGCATATATTTGGAAATGTTTTGCATATTTAGAAAACAAGCATAACACGGTAACTTATATCTCGCTGTTGTAATCTCGGTATTATATCACGTCCAGCTGCATTTCTGTTTTATGACAAGAATTGCAGAGAAACTCGGACAATTTTTGAACTTTTAATCAAATCCAGCTATTTCTTCTCATCGATTTTCACACCCAAACGCTTGTTGATTCTCGAGACACAGTTTCGATCTCTTAAAAAAAAAAAAAAAAAAAAAAAAAAGAAATTGGACACCATTCTATGCGTGTACATTCAATAAATCATTTCGCGTATTTAAAATTAATAAGGAAAGTCCGAATCGTAAACTACTCAAAACAGTTGCGCAATACTAATTTATTATCGTCTTTCTTTTCATTTCAGAGTCGCCGCCACCCCCATACTGCCTTATTGCCGACAGACTGAGACCCGAAGGTGAGTGTCTTCCTCTTTCACATTTTAATCGCGGACGCGCGTGTGTTTGCGGGCACATTCCATGCTTGTCGGTACATGAACGCATGGAATGTAGCCACGCAATCGCAACGAGCGATAACTCATGTTTATTACTCGCGAACGTTTAGCATGCGTCTCGCGGAGATCGTCTTTTAGCGCGTGTCACATCTCACGACCTAGCTCAAAGCAAAAATTCTACGACAAAATCGTCCACCGGAGAGTCGATTTTCACGTTGGTTGTAGTAAAAACGAAAAGAAAAGAATTGTCGTAAATTTGACCAGGTGCTCGAGCCTGAAGATATTTCTCAATCGAGTTCAAACGATTCTGAAGATCAATTTTTAAGGGGGGAACCCAGTTTTGCAATAGTTTGCGCAAGTCGAAGAAGGTCAGTTATTTGACTCCGACTTGATTTGCATTTGATAATACGTGAAATATTTGAATCCTGGTCAGGCGACTACCGAAACGCAACGATATCGAATTCGAAAATGCAAATTTGTGCAAATGCGATCGCGTGCAAGGCTTCCGCGAACCACAGATAAGATATATTTTAAAAAATCAATGAATGAGTATTTTAAACAAATGGACATTCGTGGACGTGAATGGGTTCACGGAAAATTTTCGTTACCGGGCTTCCGATCACGCGTTCGAAATCGATCGATAATGATCTTCCTTTGATTATTACATTCATTCATAGTTTTAAATAGATAAATGTTATCGTTTGCAATCTGATAATGCTTCCGCCGTCGAAGATATAGCTTACTATCAAACGATTAGTCGTTTCTGGAATGTTACAAACATTCTGTCTCGGTCCACTTTCGTTTGACATCGCGTGCATTTGCTTGCACATCGTATTTCTTACGCGAATTTCGTTAAGATGCGATTGCGGTATTCGTGCAGGTCAACGAAGTGATACAAAAATGGTGATTCTAATCGAGAAACGTTTGTAAGGACGCAAAAGAAAATTACCAATTTGGTACTCCATAAATATTAATCAATTCTACGTCAGGTGCGTTCGATGTGAAATTGCCTTCGATTCACAGACACCATCCGTGTGTCACCGTAATTACAGGTGCGTCGAACCAGCGAACTCGCGTCGAGATATCGTTTAATAAATAATTGAATACAGCAGAATAGAAAGAAAGTCTCACTAGAATTTCGAGCTCGTCGTTTGGCTTCCGCAGCGACAACGAATGACAGTTTCCTATATTCATTCACAACCAATCCGCGATGCACACGCGAAAAGATCATCTTATAACTCGAACGGACGTGTTGTAAGTCGATCTTATTGATTGCGACGAACCATATGGCTATAGGTTTCAGGGTATCGCTGTTTCCGTGGTCGACGTATACCTGCCAGCAAACATCGATCCACTTGGTGGAAATCGATCGGTCTTATCGCGCTTGTATCACGAAAATCATAAGGCTGTACATTAATTTGCACGCGTAATCCTCGTACCGCACTCGTCACAGGAGAAGTAGCATTTCGGTCGACGTCTTTTTCAAATATCCCCAACTTTCGACGAATCGAGCGTTGGACGTCGAGGATATTTTCAATCTTTCGATATTCGGCGACGTTCTTTTGGAAACAATTCTTCGGGGGGTGTTTTTTTGCCCCCCTTGAAAGGCTGAGCCCGAAATTATATTCCATGCTATTTTTACGGCCACTTTTACAATGCCGGGCTCCGTGGCTGGTTTTGACTGGCCGCTCCTCGGCTCTTCCTTTTCTCTTTTCGTTGCTCGATCCTAAACTGGTTCTCAGAATCGATACGGAGCACGGCTACACGCAGATCCCTCGGAGATCGATAGATTCGCCGTTTGCTCGTCGACGAAGTGCTTCTCGTTCGAACTTTCATAGGTCATAGTTGCGTAATAACGTCGGGCGCACGTATGCGAAATCATTATCGTCCCTGTCTTCTGGTGATCGATGCCTCGCGGTCCACGCGACTTCTCAATTAAACTGAATATTGCGCCGGGGATTATTCCCGTTGACGTTGATCTTGCTCAGAAAATTAATTGGCACGAACAACGCCGAAGGTACAAGGAATTTGTCGCGCGATTGCACTCCTGTTAATTGCCAATTATCGAGGTACGCGTAACGCGACTCTGTGCACTTTCCGGGCAATCGTACTCGTTTCGAATGCGATTCTCATCCGGTGCCCGTTACTATTTTTTCACTTCGAGAAGGAAAATATGTATTTGGAGGGGCGCAATAATTTTCGAAATGTATCGTCGAGTTCGATTCAATCGCGGCGGATTGCGATTAAACATTCGAAACCGGGAAAATTGTGCGATCCGTGACTGAATTGAAGCAACACAATAACACGAGTACTCTGTACTAAATTAAAACGCGGTCAATCAAAACATGACCCTGAATTATACAATTAAGCGTTCCCTAAGTAGCACGCCGAATCATTGTAGAACGAGTTCGTTATTGTATCTACATCTGTTGACGTAATTTGCACGATAACTAGTCCCGACCGAGCTGGCTTCCAGCGATAGAAGTATCGAAACCGCGAAATCGTTTCTCGAGGAAAAAACGCGAGGTCTCGCGATAGCAACGTGTATTAGCATGATAAAATCAGATCGGCTACCAGCACTCGTCGCCAGCGTAAACGTGATCGATAGAATAGAGAATTATAGAGAGATAGAGAGAGAGAGAGAGAGAGACAGAGAGAAATCGTAATTCTTGGAAGAGAGAAATTCTTTATGAGAGTTTGCCCGTGACGAGATGGCAGATGTAGCCTCGCGTAGATTTATGCTCCGGGAAGGAAACTGGGCCAACACGATGGAGCAGAGAAGATAAAAGACCCGCGCATCGCCACTTGTTGCATTCACCCGGGAAATAGGAGAAATTTCTTCATTCATGAAACTCGAACCAGCATTCAGTGATACGGCCGAGTGTTGAACAGGAAGCAATTAAAATCGTGGACCAGGGGCGACGAGAAGGAGCGGGGGAAGTTTCTTAAAATTCTTTTCGACGTTTCACGAACTTCATTGCCGCGAAATCGAAGGAGGAGAACGCGAAGCGTCGCGACGAATTCCTCTGGCGATACGATTTAATTTCCTCGCGTGCTTCTTGCGCGCTCTCGGCGACAGAGTTCCACCGACGGTTGCGCAAATTTCAACGAATACGACGAAGGACATGGCACAACGCTCCGGTGCAGTCCCTTTCAAAACGCGCGAGGACAAGTCTTGTTCGTGTTGCGTTACGTCGGCTGCGTTTTTAAGCTTCCCGCTCTCGATTCCAGACCGTCTCGAAATCGCCTTGCTCCGCGTCCCCGGGGAAACGTCGACGAAGCCGTCCGACGCACGCCTTTTCGGAGACGGAATGAAAGTCTCGCGGCCACGGGCGAAACGTGCATCGCTATAGACTTCGGATGATTTCACTGTGTCGTTGATTGCTCCGGGGGTATCGTTATCGTTGCGTCAGTAGCTTCCACGAAGCTAGATTCGAGATTCGGCGCGCCGTTGTACTGTCTTGTATAATATTGGCGTCGTTGAAATTTCTGGTATACGCGGTCGTGTATTTAATAACGTCCATTGCGAGCACCTTTCTCCGTAATCTTTTCTTTACCTTTGATCGTCAACGAAGGCGGAAAAATTGCATCGCATATTTATTAACAGTATGGCGATTTTTATTCGACACGACTTTCCTTCGTCGAACTGTATTAATTGAATTGGCAATATTTGCATACGAAGCTTCCCTTTTGTTGGCGACCCGACATCTCGGGCAACCTTGAAACAAGGGAGGAACGTGGAAGCTGGAGCAGTTTCTTTTCCAGTCGAGTCTCGGTTAAGGGCAAGTACATATATGTATACGGAGCAGGGTATACATTTTAGCGCCAGTCGATGGGAGGGCTTGGTACCTGTAATACGAAGCTCTTCGGGTATATACACACAGGCATCGATGGTGGGCGCCTGTCTCTCCCGGCTTTTATATATACTTCTCCGCTCGTTTCGTCGTCCTTGATATTCTTCGTTCTATCTTCGTTACTCCAGTTGCCGAGCCTCCTCTTTTAGTCCACCTTTCTTTATTCATTCTCCGACTCGCTCCATCATCGGACTTTTTTTTTCTTCCTTGTCCTCCCTTCGAACGTGTACTCCACCTTCTCTTTTTCTCTCCTACTCTCGAGTACTCCAGCTTCTCCAGGTATACACATACCTCCTCTTTCTGCCTCGTTGCGCGACCACCGTACTCGTTGTCTAGCGATGGGAGTGATCCGATTTTTTTCTTTATTCTCAATTTGGAGTCAATCTAATCGATCGACGATCGTGTACGGCAAATCTTCTCGCGTTTTTCCATTTTCACGCTCAACTTTTGACACCAATGCCCCGCGTGATCGCGAAGCAAACGGTCAACGAATAGAAAGAATGTGTAAGGGAAAAAGGGGTAACCGATTTTCCAGTCTGGCGACCGTCTGGTGCGCCAAATATGTGTCCCTCTGCTTCGAGCAATTTTGCAAAACGGTTCGTCGCGTCGCTTAACGATCGACAGCGATTGGGAAATATTGCGCCCATCGCTACCGCTGCCCACTTGGGGCAAAGGAACGAGATGAAAATGCACGCACTCTTCGTCCGCTCACGTTCTCCCTCTTCTTCGAGGCGGTCTCCTTTCTCTTCCTCTGTCTTTCGGCCTCTAGGTCCGCGCTGCTCGGTCCCAACCTGTGCCTTCGTCGATAGGCGGGAGTGGCTCTTGCATTCCTTGCCTCCTTACGCCGTCCCGATCGGGTCGCGATCCACCGAAAGCTCTACACGGTTTCCGGATTAACGGAAACCGATATGCCTCCGCTGCCCCCGCGGCGGACTACCGATATTCTGCGCGATATCCGATGATCTTTGGTGCCCGTCGCTGTGGTATCGGTTTTCGTGGCTCCCCCCCCCCATAGATGAGAACCGGAAGATTGCGATTTCCGTTTGATCCCCCCGGGTATTGCATTGTCCGACCAGTCGCGCGTTTGGCACCGCTTGAGCGGTGGCAGGAATATTGTAAATTTTGCTGCCATCGCAGACTCCTCGTGGAACGAATTTTCGATCGAAATTATTGCTCGTTGTTATTCGATAAATAGTACTTGATTCGATCAGTTTGTACAATTAATACGTTTGAGTTGGCTCGCTGTTGCTTGATGGCTGTGTTAATATAATCCGGATGCAGTGGGAATTGAGAAAAATGATTATCGTACAGGAGGGAATGATGAGTCGAGATTTGCTTATTCTGTTACTCCCGTTCGAACATCTATCGGAAACGAGAGAACGCTATATTCGAGCTGACCGAAATGATATTCTCGTCGCTTCGTTTAAATAAGACAGGATTACTAGAATTCCGAACTTTCTACATCCACCGCGATAATTTACAAATTTGCCCGTACACACTCGTCAATCAGCCAGCCACGGTATCCAAGGTGTTTAACCATTTATCCAGTGGCATGATTACCTGTGCCAGGTACCTGACGCGTTTTCTCAACTAGCTACGTTACAATGCCCATCAACATCGACGGTCGCGAGGGTGTAAACTGAAAAAAAGACAATAGTAATGCATCATTTTCTTCGCCCCGTTGATTATTACCCGACTGTCATCCGTGTCGACCGATCGATGTCGCGTTCACAGGAATTTTCGCGACGACACTGTCGATTAGCGCCCGATAACTCAGAAGAAAAAAAAACAACAAAACGGTCGGACTTCTCTCAACCGAATTTCCTTTTCCCCCGTGGCCGCAGCGAAGAAAAAACACAGAACCCGATCGAATCGTTCGGCAAACACGTACATAAACGTGTTAGCTCGCGACCAACGCGGTTGTAACGGGTCGTCCAGGTTTACGTGTCAATTTGTTCCTTATCGGCGGGCAAATATTTGCACGCTGATTGTCCCCGATCGCGTCTAGGAAGTTTTGCAATACGCGCACGGTTCAGCGCGGAGAAATTTCGTACACCTACGAGACCTCGTTGTTTTCGAGCTTTTTCGATTTCACCGCGACACGCGCGAGAACGTTGTTTTGCGCTCTTAATTGGGTTACGACGATACATGAACTAGATTTCAGCGGTGACAAGGGATCTTAGACTCGGGAATGTTTGACGATGATAATAACCGCGTGTCTGTTAGTGTTCCTGGTGTTTGCGGTAGACATTTTTAGCGGAGTACTGTTATTGAATAGCGGAACGTGCTTGAACTCTGCGAGGCTGGGGGACTCGTTGAACGGATTGAACGAGACAAATTATTGCAATGGTAAAATGCAGTTTTGCAGATGTTGCGAGGGAACTAAATTGTACATAGAGTTGTTACACGTTCAAGTTTTATATAGTTATTTCAGGCGTGACCGAAAGTATCGTTTAGTTAATACGATTTTCTAAATCGTGTATTTGCGCGCCCTATATAAGGAACGTGGAAAAAAAGTGTCAGGTATTCAAGGATGAAATATCGTTTCGAATGTGTTCTTTAATTCGCGTTGATTAAGGTATTTGCGTGGAGCTTGTAAGGAAATATTTGCGGTTGTGTTGATTTTAGAATGCAAACACGATTAGCGTGTTTTATTTCGTACGACACGGAATACAAGTAAATCCCCGCGGAGTCAGCTCCAGCGTTCCCGATATCGCTATTTACTTAAACTTGCGGAAAATTGAACGATCCTGTCCCACGTTGATTCCACGCTTAATATAAATCCTCTACAATAATTTAAAGAAGAAAACAAAATCCATTCTATCCAACAGACAGTGCACCTCCTTGCGACGCCAAGTTTCCATTAAAAAAAAAAGAACAAAAAATATTAAAGCGAGCTTTGCTGTCAAAAAAGAAAAAGTTTTCCCACTCACTCGCGTAAAAAAAAAATCCCTGCGAAATAAATTAGCCGGGCATCACGGGTGAAAGAATGAAACTATGAAGTCGGTTCGAGCTAGAGACGAGACGCGGTTCGGGTCCGCGGATATTTCCATGAAATCCCTCCTAAAAATACTTGACGGATGTTGAATCTCGAGGCTACGTTTCTCCTTTTGCCACTGTTACTGCCTTCTAGCGATCTCGGCGGCAGGAAATGCTTCTCCCGTAGGAACGAGCCGCTGGAATTCAAGAAGAATGCGACCGCCCTCTCGTCCGACTTGTTGTCTTCTGACGTCATGTTCTCTTTTAGTCAATGAATCCCCGCGATCCATGGACGGTCCCCAGGACCATTAAATAGTCCTTCGACGATCCTAAAGACACGGGGCTGGTCCTGGCCCGAAAGAATATTCGCGAGCCGAATAATGCCACTCCTGTTTCGTCGACCGCAATGAAATTCTATCTCGGATTGTCGAAGCTCTATTCAGATAGTCCATTTTCGGTGCACTCAATTCGAACGCGTGTTTCCGTAAATTTGGAGTTAAGTGCAGCAGCTCCGCGCTTCGCACATCGAGGCACCGAGGTTCTTTTTCTTAATGCCATTTGACATTCGCGCTATCATACCGGTAACATCAATGGGACCCTATGCAGCGGATATTAATTCAACGTCCGACACTTCTCGCCACTTTGGAAACCCGTCGACTTTATTTTAAGCATTGAGCAACGCGAAACACTTTCTAAAGTCCCTATGCAAGGCGGATGATCGAGCGTCGAATGCTTGATGTCAAATTTTATTATTCGGGAATAACAGTATCTCCCATTAACGACACCGTAGAATGGATGATTGAAATGTGGATAAAAGTCTTGAGTATTTTCTGTCTAGGAAGATAATGGCATTACTCAAGAATACTTCCAACATTCCAGCTGTTCTGTAATTCTCACACACTTACACAATTTTCAGCGTTGCACAATCCGTTCGAGCCTTTTCTGTGCACGTTCGCGGCACACGTACCAGCGTATTTTTAAAACGAGAACCGGCGTACTCCGTGTTAAATAAAACACGAATAGAATTGCATACGTATAACACGTTAATCGCAAAAATTGAGAAATATCGGAGTTAATTGAAAAAATAACACACACACACACACACACCGCGTAAATCTGAATTACGAAGCGAGGAACGCCCAGTGTAAACGGCTGATTAATTAACAAAACTACCAGGCGGACAGGACGGTCGAGGGCAGAATTTCTGATACGTACAAATGATCGAACAACGTGTCGCACAGGTGAGCACCGGGGCACAGCAAAGATGGAAGATATAGCATTCTTACAAGCGAATTAGTTGGTCGTTTCGAATGTTAAACGAGAATCACGCCTGTTACGCGGACGATAAATGATATGCCCGCGGCGGTTCATTATTTTAGACGATTCTGTCACCTCCTTTGTGCTTTAACGAACGAATTTCCGTGACAACCATGATTCACCGTGCCACAAATTCATTTAACTCCCTCTGTTCCCGACCGCGATGAAAATCCTCGAGTTAATCTGGTTCAGACATCATCTGCTGCTCCCTGTTCTTGGATTCTTGCAAATTACTCCAGTCATTAATCATATTCAGATAGTACCTGGTAGTATATCCGACGTACGCCCAGCATCTATAAATCGTCAAACGATTTCAAGCAAACGGCACACGTTTTCTGGTTACGATGTATAATGTTAAATATATCCCTTCGTATTATAATCCTGCGAGGCGGTTGGACCCGTATTAAATTATTTTCTTTTTCGTACATGGAATATGTTTTCATTCCCTTTCGTCGAAAGCTGCTCCGCAGCTTGGTCGATTACGAAACGAATAAAATTATCGTCTTGTCGGTGCCTACTGTTTCTCGTCGATATAAACGAATAATCAAATTAAATTTCGACGCGTCGCTTCTGCGCGAATAATCTCTCCGTCGTCCGGCACGCATAAAATTAGCTGCGAACGAAATTTCAATCAACCTCGATCGTGCTCGATCGAAGAAATATCTTCCCCGGCTGCCCGCTGAATTTTATCCGCGACTGTATCGAGAGTTCCCCGCATTCTGCAAGACAAAGCGATCAAAATGCCAAACGAGAAAACCTATCGGTGCGTTTAGTCACCATATTTGCATTCCCAGCCACCAATTACCTGCCCATGGCAATTTCGCCGTTTAAATCGTCACGGTTTTATTCGATGGCGTAACGTTTACGCGTTTTGCATCACCCGTTTCTAGGAAACTTTCCTCTGTCTTTCCCATCCGCAAATTAAACGCGTATCCTCCCGGCCCGATCGAGCGCGTGTTCCAAGATTCACCCATAGACGGAGGTACGGGAAAACGGTCTCCGTCTCCGTTGAATCGTATATTTTCTCTCATAAATACATAATACCTCGCTCTTTCCCGCGTCATACATTCCAGTTTCCAAACAGTAATCAATTTTTAACCCTTCCGCGCTTCCCTGGTTCTCCCTCAAGCGTTAAACTGTCACCGGTCGCACCTGCCAAACAAACGTTTTCCCTTCTCACCGACAATCGAGCGTCAAACTCCAATCACGAATTCGGTCGGAATCTTCGCAAACAAGCTGATCAACGTTAATCGCTCCTTCGACGCCTGCGTCCCCGGCATCTGTACGCCACGTTAAAAGAAACGACGCGAACCTTCGGGGCAGAAGTGCCGGGCGTCTCTTATGACGGCGCGGCTGAAAACGAGGGGAAAAAGGAAGGAGAAGGGAAGGAGAAGGGCGAGGTCGGAACGGAGGGAACGAGAGCGAGACGAGAATTGATAAATAGAGGAATAAAGAGCAAGGCGATCCTAGCAAGAGGGAAGAGTCTAAAGGGGTTGCCGTTTATTTTCAGATCGTGCGCCCAGCGAAGGGGATCAACGTCGGTGCAAAAACAGCACACCCCTGCCGCTGCCCGGCTCCCTTACCACCAACGGAGAAGGTAACTATGTCCTCAAGGTTATACGTACCCCTTTCACTCGTCTATCTCCGCCGTCTGTGGCGTGCACGCGAAAGAAAACGCGGTCCCGCGCGTTAGAAAATGAAACCGTCGAGTGTCCCGCTTCGTTTTCGAGCTCGTCGAGCTTTTAACCCTTTTGCTTCGTTGCTGCGGCCGTCTCGTTCGAGGAGGAGGGTCGTTGTTAAAAATAAATATCGTTATCGCGGCTATCGTACTTGTGACGCGGTTGGAGAATTTCGAGGGTCGCTTTTGCTCAGCTTTGTAACGGAACGCAATTGTTTAATCGTCTTCGCGTCGTGTCAGTTCGATTGCCGTTGATGTCCGTTTTGTTTCGTCGCGGCGATATATTTCCTATTGGATTTATAGTCGACCGATCGCGCCGGCCTGGGTATTAAGGTTCTTGTGGGGAAATACTCTGAATTAATGTGCCTCCGACCGTACGAAAGGGCGCACGTACATCGCTGCCAGTGCGGTGCGCACGTTTCGTTTTTGTTCCACGGTCCACCGGTAGGTACACGAGCATCGATCAAATTTTTATGCAACGAAGCCCGAAGAAGGCTTAGCCGCAATATTTTTTTTTTTTTTTTTATATGTTGCGTTCGGCTATGATACAACGGCAAAAAATACGACGGATTGTGATTAATAGCTCGCGATGCCTCTTCCCTTTTTTTTTTAATTATTCAAATCGCATTAGCAAAAAACGCGATAGCGGTTTCAAAGGTGATTTATTAACCCATTAACAAGACAGTTTGATACGGGGATATTTAAATTCAGCAACACTGAATCAGAGTATCGTGAATGAATGTAGACGCACCTCAGTTATCATGAATGAAACACCGCGAATGAATCTCGTTTTTGTACTATCCGTAAACTGACCGACTGACGAAACCGATTTTCGTTTAATAGTAACTTGTGCGTCAGTCGCGCGTTGCCAAGATAGACAATATTAAAAACAGTGTAATTGGAACGAGAAATAATATACAGCCTTTATACAACTTCAACTCCTAAGGATGTTTCGTTGAAATTTTATTATCGCTACTTCATTCGTGTACAAAATTCGCCAAAAAATATGATCGGTCGTAACTGCGATTCGATAGGGTCACCCCGGCGACTACTCTCAACCCCACGTCACTTGCATTGTTCAAAATATTCCTCAATTGGACACGCGTCTATCTAACATGTAGCCCAAGCCTATATACCCCTGCCAACCGATCCAGATGCATCCGCAATACACAGGTGCATATGCACGTGTCCAATGGCCGCGCGAGCCGCGCGATCGTGGTCCAAACGGTCTCGAATCGTTCAACCAAGGCACACGAGCTAATAGTTGAGGCCGGGTAGAAAAATGTACACGGTGTAAATGCCGTTCATTAAGCTTAACGGTTGTTCGACGGGTACATCGATCCTTCGGCTACGCCATTGGTCAGCGGCTACGCCTATATCCACGTGGTTAGCCTTGAACGAAGCTAAGAACGATGTCTCCTCTTCGTCTTTCGCCGCGTTTTTCACTTCCGTGTCCAAGGGAGCAGAGCATCGGAAAGATTCCCGGGGCTGAACTGGTTTGCGGGTCCGCCAGGACTTTCCAAAGCGGGGCCTTTGAGGAGGAATCGCCGACCGGGGTTGGTCCGGCGACAATTTCAATCGCGGAAACGACCGCTTCGACACGGTTGGCGCCCTCTTTTGTATTGTATATTTCGGAATGGGATAGAAATTTTGCCCTGATTGGAAATCCTGTTTAGTTGGTGTCGAACTCTTATTCATTGTCTCACTTCCGTGGTGGACATTGGGGAAGCAGAGTTCATCGATAAGGTATCGACGCGAGATCGTCGACTTTTCGGCCAAACGTCGCGAAATCTCGTGAAATCTCGTGAAATCTCGCATTTTAGATGACCGGGCGCCGCGGCCGCTTCAGCACGCGCCGATCCAGCGCCGATCCAGCGCCGATCCAGCGCCGCGATTACGCGGAACGTAGGATTAAGCTTCCATCGCGAGGTTGGCCGCAAGGTCAAAGATCGGTATCCTTGCCGGCGATTTAACGCTCGCGGCGTCTGCATAATTCCGAGCGATATCGTATGCATTCTAAAAATACACCGTCCGTCTCGCGAGGAAGAAAGTCCTCCTCTCCCCGCCGCAAGGTGGACGCGTTTCGTACGCCGCGGTCGCAGAAGCGGAGGGCCGCGGACACGTCGAAGAAATTTCCTTCGGCTGGCGCGTTCCAGCGGGCTGACTCGCGGGCAGATTTTCACGCGTGACGCAGCGTCCGATTTTCTTCGCTTTTCCCTTTTTTTTATTTTCTTCTCCTTTTCTCCTTTTAATTTTTCGCCCCGTTTCGCCTCGTCTTCGCGCTGAACGCGGCGCTGCCGTTCGCGGAACGCCCGAAATGCCTTTGGCCTCGACTAGAACGAGGAAAGCCGAGAATTAAATGAGATTCTGCCGCCGTCGTACACCGCCCTCGAGATCGTTCCACGAATTTCTATTATCTTCGCCGTGGAAGCCTCCGACGATGGCTGAGGCCTCGGGAGACGAGATCGAGGCTGCTCGAAGTTTCGCTTAGCCGATGTATGTGTACACGATTCGAGTATTCTTGGCTCGACGCGGTTATCTGCGCTGGCTTTTCATTTTCTACGCTTTTTGCCTCGCTCGTGTGCGCCACGGGTACGCGCGCCTGGTTGGCCGCGTGTCTCGTTGAACGTCGGGTGCGATTTTTCGATTCGATTTTCGTTGATTAGACGATAGATCTTTCTGTGTAACACCAGCGTATGTTACACAGAAGAGTGCATCGAGTTCGAAAAAATCGCGAACTCTATTAATTCCAATAGGCAGTTGATTTTTATATTTTCTCTTAAACGCAATAGTTGGGTAACGAAAGTTGGGTAAGAAATTTTCTAAAACTGATCAAGCGAATCCTCCGGTCGAATCGATCTAATTAATTGAAAAATTCCACCGAGCATTGTGGAAAGATGCGCGCCGCGAATTTCCCACCACTCAAACTCACCGTTCACCATGTTGCATTCGCAAAGTTAGCATTCCGGCACGACGTGCACCCCAAATTGCTCAATACTCGAGACGCGTTCGGTGAGATAATTTTGAACGCCTCCTTTGATTGCCGTTATCTGACGATGCTGCATACTTCGTTTTTATCTCCACCGGAGGAGACAAACTCGAGTTTTAAGAACCGCACCGAGTCTCGCAAAAAGTAGGAGCTTGCGCGTCTCGCCACGGTTGCGCTTGCGAAATCGTCTCACCGTGCGAAAGAAAAAAAAAATTGGGTCGACGCTGGAGCGTTATCGGGATGCATCGCGGCGAAAATTCTGGAAAGTCCGTGCGCTCGTCGCGTTTCGCGTGCTTTACTTTCGCTATCTGCCTTTGCCAATACAAAGGCCACTGCTCTGTCGACGTCAGACGATTTCAAGTCGCGGCGTTTACTCTTAACGAACCGAATAGGAGAAACGTGGAGAGATATACGAGTGGAACGGGTTCGACGTGTGCGAGCCTCTGCATCTTTGCACCGACGTCCATTATTTTCACACGAGTGAAATTAGTTCGCCGCGTTAAGTATAATCTGACAGTAATAATTTCGCGAACGCGTGTCGCCCGGCGATATTTTGCGGTGTCATTTGTATTAAAATACTGTCGCGAGTTCGTCGTGGAATCCGAATTGTGATGAAACGTTTCCGAGCAACAATTGCGGTTGGAATATATCTTATTCCGCCTGGCAAGTATCTGGAGTGAAAATTGTGAACAAAATGATGGCGATATCGTTCGGGTCTTGAATGGCTGGCTTATTAAATAAATCATTGGAAACCGTGTAACTTGAAGTCGAACTCAACTTATTCTACACACAGTATATTTATCGAACAATCACGTTTAGAACATCCAGTGCTGTGTGTCGACGGCGCCGATTACCAAAGTTTATCGCTCTCGATACTGGCGCGACTAACAATTTAGCAACAAACGAAATAGAAAGAAAAGATGAAATCACGCGAAGCATTATAACCATCGCGTGCATCAACGCCTTCAATTGAACCCTACCCAGGCAACGATCTTACGCAACCCTCTTTGCCCACTGAGTTCAACAGAATTTTCTTTGCTCGCCCCAGTCCAACGCTTTCCTCAAAAAAAAAAGAAAAAAGAAAAGAAAAAGGAAGCGATTGCACGCGGTTACGCAAGCGAGCAGACCCCGAACTCATTAATTTCGCATAGCCAAAGCAAACAGCGATCGCCTACCTCGCCGAAAGCATCCGTTCAATTCGCTGGCAATCGGTCAAGCAGCATTCCATAAACGCAAGAGGCGACGTATCTAACATACCTTCCACTTCTACCTCCGGATCGAGTAACTTCCAAGAAAGCGTAAAAACGAACCAAAGCGAAACAGAAGTCCCTCCAATTCGTGACGAACTAAATCCACGATACTCTTCCTTCTCAAAATTCCCCAAAAACGCGGACAAATCGGAAATCGGGGCTCTGCTCGGCAAGGCCGGATCAACGTAACGGAAATAGGAATCGTTTCGAAGGCGGCAATCGCGGTACAATTAACCGGTGTGCGAGCACCGCGTCGGTCAGCGGAACGAAACGAGATGCACGCCGCGAAACAAAGAGCATTAATAATAAATAATGACGTCAAATCTCTGTCAGCGGCGACCGGTCGGTGGCGAGGAGGAGCGGCCGGCCGCTTGTCCTGTTTCAGGACGAGCAGGTCGCGAGGTGCGCTGGTTAACAGGCAGGAAAGAGCGAGAGACGACGAGTGGGGGAGAGAGGGAGAGAGAGGGTCGGCTCCCGGGATGCAGGTTTCAGAATGGCACAATAGGTCGGCTAAGGTGGGTGGCATTCGGCGCGACTGTTTGAGGGAACAGGGGGACCCTGGCGCCAGACAGCTGCCGCGTGTCTCGACCTCGCTCGCTCGCTCGCTCTCTCACTCGTCTCTCGTCCCGTCTCTTCTCTCTACCTATCCTTTTCTGCGCCGCTCTGTCTTTCCTCGTTTATCTTCTTCTCCTCTGGCCGGCTGGTTAGAGTCGGCTTCCCCTCTCTGTCTTGCGCACCGACCGAGTACATGCACGCGGCGCGTACACGGTACAGACTGTCGCGTTGTCCATCGGTTTGGTAGCGAATCGCGAATAGGGAGAATGCGGGCAGAGCAGGCGGCATTTCGAGTGTCGCGGCCGGTCTTTGTCGCTGTCGATAGGTCGAAACGGGCCAGGACAGAGGTAGAGCCGTTTGCAGGTGAGCAATTTTAAGGACAGATCACGCGCGATGAACGCGAGTCCAACTTTCCTGACCGGGTGTCTCGCGGTTCGAAACTTTCGGCCGATAAATCAATCGAGTCACCGTTTCCAATGCGTGAGCAATAGATGACGGTACATATACATTGTCATTTTCGTCGAAGCGATTTGCTGGAACTTTATTCATCTCGGTTTGAATGCTACTATTGACTTACGATTGACTTGCGCAATTTTATGTTGAACGAGTGCAGACGGATTTACTTTACCTTCTCACTTTCAGCTTTCTTCGGGTGCATTCTTTTCGAATACACTGACGTGATTCTTGTGGCGTACGCGTACCACCCTGTATGTGTGCAACGTGTACAAGCCCGACACGGGTTCAGCTCGCTATTTTATTGATTTATTTCGGCGCTAGGCCTCTCTGTCGCGCTACCCGGCGCGCTCTACGATCGATCGAAACGCGGCCGTCTCCAGTCGAGAATCACGGCACGAGAAATATGCACGTAAAACACGGTAGAGCCTCGATTATCCGGCTGTAATCGCCAGACAGATGGGCCGATATTGGAAATTCGTGTCCGATCGGAACTAATTGAAACTATATTCTTCCCAAAAGTGTTGCAAATACTTGACACAAGAAGCAACGGTCTACGATCACTTCGAATACATTGTTAAATAACCGCGACCCTCCGGGCGATCGAGATTCCACCGTGCATGACCCATTCACGGCTGGTCCGGGTCGTCGTGAACCAGATCCTTGTCGTTCACTGGCCCGTTTCTCTATCGAGGGAAAGATCATGGTCGAGACCCCTTATCGCGGGGAATCGTATTCTTTTCTACGGAATACCTCTCGAATAGAAATGATCCGACCGCGGTTGGAGTTTTCATGGGCGATAATCGCGCAGAAAGGTGGTTCCGTCTTTGGGATTCCTCGCGTCACGGTCGCGTCACCTTGGAAATCTTGATCGAAGCCGATCGGTAGGCCGGTCACGTTTCGAGAATCTCGGTTGTGCTCGTCCCTTTTCACGATCCCGAATAACGTGCCCCGGTGTCTACGGAAATAGCTTCATTTATTTGCCCGCCGGATCGTGGGATATGAATCGAACGTTCTTGAACGCCGCCGCGTGGTCCACGACGGACATAACGTACGCACTCGTTTTCTTCGGACATCTCCAGCCACCCGGTTGAAAATACTTCGACGGTTGTGCAGATCCTTGGTTAACCGATGGCGGACGGGTCGAGAGACGAATGTATTAAAACCGAGAGTTTCGTTCGATCGATGCGAAATATTACGTCGAATATCGTGAATCTCTTCTCTCGTCGAAACGGATATTCGTACCCTTTACAAATAATTGAAACCGTCGAAGTCGACGCGAACATAACGAAATTAATTAAGTCAGCTCCGAAATAACGTCGATTCGCGAACCCACCGGGAATAATCCGCGAAACCTGCGGCGTCGGATAATTTTAGGCCGCAGAACAGAAGCGCTAAGCACAAAACGCGAAACAAGCGATCCGACGCGAAAAGGTCTCGCGGCTCGCCACTCGAATAAATTCAAATTATCCCGGCAGACATTCCGCGCGCGACGGTAAATGAAACCGAAAATACCACCGAGGCACGCTATATTCGTCGTTTTCCACCCTGTTTACCTCTCCCCCCCCCCTTGCCACCCTCGATTATAACATCCACCCAAAAGAGAAGAAGGAAAAATGGGCCGGGTTTCGCCAACGAAAGCAACGTAGTTCCCTCAGCGGCGGTAAATCATCGGCGAAATAACATCGTTCGGTAGTTTTCTGCCGTTCTATCCCGTCCGTCGTGTAAATCGTTCGACAGTTTCCGAAAACGAACCGCGACATCCTTGCCCGCCAATTAGGCATATTTACAACGCTGTTTACCGCCAAGCACGCGCGGAATTCTCGAATCGCGACGAATCTCTGCCAGCCGCGAGATCGTATCGTGCCGACGCGTTGTCCACGCCGACAAGGTAAGGGAACAGCGATGGCGATCCCTCGTTTCCGCCAGGTGGATAAATATCAACGGCGGTATTCAGTTCGAGTCGCGGCGTTAATACATCCTACGTGACGCGCGCAGGTACGCGCAGCGCTCTGCGAAAGTCTCGGCCAGGTTACGTTAGATCCAGCATCGGTCCCTTCTTTCGGTAAAACAGGTGAAACAGGTAAAACAGGCGCGGAACGATTTATTACGGCGCCGCGAAATATTAGAATCCGCGGCATGGATTCGATCGTCAGATCGAGCCTCTCGAACATTGATTGATTGGTGAAAAGAAGAGGGTTACGCGATGGACCTCGGACCTTTGCACGGTGCTGCACAGTGCGATGTGTCATGGAAGTTTTGTTATTTGCTTGTACGCACGGTTTAGGGGTAGGCGAATTGTATCGCGGTTGAGGGTGTTTGCAACATGTTGCGCGGGGTGAAGGTCTCGGATAGAGGCAGATGTTCTAGAATTGTTGCGGCAACAGGTTGCTCGTGTCTGCTCTTCTCTTTTGCGAGGAGATACGTACCCCGATCTGGGACACCACCCTCGTCATCCTGTTAGCCGGGGAAATCGACGCACGGCGTTTTTCTCCGCCCCGTTGGGCCGTCTGTGCCTTTTCTTTCGGTCGACTTGCTCGTTTCTTCGACGTCACCCCCCCTGTTCATCCTGTTACCTGACCTACCTCGCGGTTTCTGTCTCGTTCTCTTCGTTGCTTTATCGGTCTTCTTGTGGGGATTATCGTCGCTGGGTTGGATGGATTTTATTTGTATTTTTTTTTTACACGGTTTTTGGTTGCTTTGGATTTTAGTGGATTGATTCTTGCAGGGTAGCACTTGCGTAAATTAAAGTCTGTTTCTACGTAATATTGGCGTTTTCTTTTTTTCCGTTCTCAACGATCGACTGTGTTGGGTATTTCTCGACAACGATTAATTTACCTGCGATTTCGCGCAGATTATAGTTTTCGCCAAAAGTCTGGCACCGAAATCTCGCGATAGCTTCCACCGACGGTAACGTTCACAGCGCTCGCGAGATCGCGTCGTAATGATCCGGCGCCTTTCGTTTGAAATTCAGCAGCGGGTAACGAGTCGGGGACGATTCCTTATTGAGTCCTCTTCGGTACTTATCCCCCCGCGGATCACGATTTCGATTTCGTCGCGATGCTCCCTCGGCGGAGTATCTTTGGAAGAAGGTCAAGGACACCGCGGTGAACTTGGATCGAACTCCTTAAAGGGGACAGACTTCTTCCCCGTGGAAGGAAAAACGAAGACGAACGATCTTAAAGCGGAAGCATCGTTTTTCGCGCGAATAAGTACGCGCCGTTTCGTTCAGCGCTGTACCCTGGTCAGAAATTGGGCGAGAAACGAATAGATCGTTAACCGCGCAGGACAGCTGTGATTTAAAAGCTTCGAATCGGTCAACGCGAGTCACCATTTCCAGGCTGATTATCGATTATTGCATCTCCTCCATTGAAAATTCATTCCCCGGGATAATCGTCGATGTTAACGACACCTGCCGATCGCGATACACCTCGCGTCGATCCATTCAAACGATATTCTGATCGGTATCTCGTTTGTCCGCGCGGCTGGAAGCAGAACGGACGGGGAATAAATTCGCATCCGTGTTCGCGATGCGTTGCAATGGGGGGGGCTCGCACGCCCCGAGGCAAGAAGTTGAATGTTACGCCGCTGCAGTTTAATCGCTAGACGTAATTGCGGGGGTTTTGTTTATTTGCGTTTCGCGGGTTGCACTTGGGAGATTTATGACGCTCGCGAGAGGCGTTCTTTTTATTTTGTACGGAGAGGTATGCGCGCGTTTATCGGGACGGGGGTATCGTAATTGCGAGCATTGCGATCGGTGCGCAGGCATTTTTGTTCGATCGAGTGAACGTTTGAGGAAGACGACGCGTCGTTTATCGTCTTTCTATTTGTGCCGCGGCGCGATTCATTGGGATTCCTGCGAACCTTTCAATTATTGCACGACGTTGCGACGAAGGTTTGAAAATTTGTTTCGGTGCTCGCGCGCGCGATTCGGCGCTGAATCACGGACGTTATTAATGGGGGTATCGTACGTGGAAGCGATTAATTGAAGGAGGAAACGCATAATCGTAGACGCGCTATTCGAATGGCGAACTTGTACCACGGGGAGACCGGAGGATATAAATTTTTGTTCGGGGATTAATCCCGCTTGTCGTTTGATTAATCACTTTGCACCTGTTGCGTTCAATTGCCCCGCTTTCGAATCGAATCGAAGAAATCCGTGCGCAGCGGATTAAAAAGCTCGGACAGTCCCAGGAGCGCGGTCATCGTTGGCGAAGCCGCTTTCAGCCTTATCTCGAATTATCATCGGACGTCATATTAATAACTCGATAGTGACCGCTTACTTTATTTTTGTCGAGCGCTGAAGGAGCTCGCAAGACGAGAACGGAGTAGCAAAGATCGCGAGCGCGAGGGAGATGGGAAAAACTGGGAAAATTCCGAAAAAGTTTCCACACCAAAATACGTAACAATACAAGGGAATATCGATATCGACGAGGCTCGAAATTAAATTTCTAGCAAACAAATTTTAGGGTTTAATCGCGCAATTTTAACGATCGCTTGCGTTTCCACCGAACCGGTGGTCCATTTCTCGAGAACGACCTACACGTTGAATGATCCCAAGAAAAATGCATTTCATCCCGATAAGCTGGTGCCTTTAACGACGACGGGTCCTCTCCGTACGCGACGCGGTGCCCGTCAATGAAAAAAAGAGCAGCGCGGCGTGCAAAAGGGTCGGGGGGGAGAGCGGGGAAGGGTCATGAAATCGAATTGGATCACTCCACTTCAGCTGGAATGAAATCGCGGGCGAAACAAGCCTCTTAATAAAACGAGGGATTGATTGCTCGTCGTTGTCGACGTCGACGACGATTCTCTCCTCTCACGAATCGCTGTTGGTGGATCGGTCGAGATTTCGGGACCACCGGGCATTTTATTTTGGTTTTAAAGCTGTGCAGAACGTCGACGATACTTTGGAACTTCCGAAAGAAAATGATGGAAACGAACGATCCGCGGGTACACTCGCCGAACCGACGCATTCGTGTTTCAAGATGCGCGCTGCCGCTTCGCTCCTTCAGCTGATTGCCACGTTCACGAAGCCGATCAACGCCATCACCTGGATCGAGAAACGCGTTTCGTCGCGATCGGGAGCGCGGGATCGGCCGTTTTTTAGCGCGTGTCCGAGAACGAAGGAGCCGCGTACCGATGTCGTGGCGATACACAGTTGACGAAGACCACTTCTGAATCTATTTTCGCTCGATCGAAAGATTCAGGCCGTCGACCCAAACGGATCTCTCGGGCGCGGAGAGCGAGAGAGATGACGCGAGCCGGCCGAGGGCGACTGACCGGGTGACAGAACGAGACCGACGAACAGAAACGAGCGAGAGATTCGGAGAACGTAGGCAGAAGATGTTAGAGAGGATCTTGAAGATGCCGAGGTTGAACGAAAGAGGAAACGGATGAATAATAACGCCGCCGAGGATGTTATTTGAATGGAAAAATGATAAAGAGATGGAAGGGGGTATGGTATTCGTCGATACCAATAGTAGAATATTCGTCCCCTATTTTGCGACGCTTCTTTGCGAATTGAACTCGTGTCGCGTGGAATTTGTTTCGAGGAATCGTTTCTCGAAAATGACGGGGCAAAGTGATTGGCTGGAAAGAGAACACGTATACCGAAATTAATTCTATTGTTACCGGCCTCGACAATATTCGAGGACCGAAATGCCGTCTTAATTTTATATACGCGCACGTATGTAATTTCTTAGTTCCTTGCTGCTTTATAATACGAACGTCGCGCGTATTCGACGTGGTCGCTTGAGTTCTATTAAACCCAGCCTTGAAATCACTGCAGGCCGGTTGGTCCGATAAAAAAGAAAGGAGATCGATACCACCGCGAGCTTTCTCTTTCCAAAGCAGGTGACTTTCGCGCGAACAGCTTCCCCCGTGTCTTCCATAGCTCCGTCCCCTATCGTATATTCAGTGTACGCCGCGTGAAACAGATCTTCCAGAAACGGAGCTTCTTTTCTCGCGGCAATTCAATTTCGATTCTACGGTCACATCGAGCTCGGTCCCGCAAACAAAAATCGTGCACACGCCACGACCAGCGAGATAAAGCGGAATTTGTTCCGACGTTATTCCGAGAGTTATTCGGTTGCAGCGCGCACGACTGCAGAGGAAAAGATAACGCGACGACACCGCTTTCGATCTGTCTCGTCGCGAACGAATCGAATCGATACGCATCTCGAATCGCGTCGCTGCGCGGGCGATAAACGACAGGAAAAATAGAATGGAACATCAAGGGGGGAAAAGAAAGGAGAAACAAAAACGTCGGTTCGCGATGCCAGTTGCATCGGGGCACCGTTTAACGACGCGTTGTTGCCCGCCGTCTCGATTAGCGGTGAACGGCAATGAAACGAATAATTAAATTCCAATGCGCTCGGTTACAAAATAACCGTTCCCCGAGGCATCAGAAACGCGAGAGATATACGAGGCCATCTGTCAAAGTTCGCATACTCTTCCGAGAAGCTCGCTCTCACGCCTCTTCCGTATCGTGGCGAGAGCTCTCTTTCTCTCTTTCTCTCTTTCTCTCTTTCTCTCGTTCGCCGCTCGAGTGTTTCAATCGACGTCGATAGGAACGGCCGGCGCCAATCGGCTGTGCATAAACGTTGTAAAACGCGAGACCCGTTTCGCCGCTGCCCAACGACGATAAAACAGTAGTGACTCTCGCAGACGGGTCGGTATTTTGTTCGCGAAGAGACGGAAAAGAAATTGGGCAACGTGTACGCGTATGACCCCGTGGCGGCGATTGGCGGGCAACGGCGAAATAACCACTGGTTCGGTTGAACGCGGCTTTTTCGTTTGCGCATCATTTTTGCGCTGTTCGCGTAGCACGCGGGAGCAGAAGCGACATTTGTGATTTCAGTTTTTCGATCCTGCGCCGACAGCTAACGCGTGCCAATTGGAGGAGCGCGAAAGCGTGTACCGGGCAATTCAATTTAAGTAGCGCGAACGAAACGACAACAAATGGTGTTTTAATTCAGGTTAATTTCGTGTTGCGTTACGTGATTAGATTGTGACAGACGAGAAGCACTTAACACCGTTACGAGTGGAGCGGGTTTGGAATTGTTCGCGTTATCCAATTTTATTGAGGAGCGTGAGAAAAATGTTTGGGAGAGGGAGACGAAATTTGCCGGAACGTGTGCTGCCGAATTAACGCAGGTGTGAAGTTTCGCCACTTTAAGCTTACTTTTGCGAATCGCCAGACTCGCATTGCATCCGTGAAATGGAACTTCCTCCTCGTTCGAAATTGCATCGAAAAATTGATCAGCGAGTTGATCTTTGGCAGACAGATTTAGATCAGTTTGCGCAACGTTGCAGGAATCTCGTTTGAATGGAATAATTTGTTTTTTCTCGGCCCAGCACAATTTATTCCACCGTTATCGATAGGAACACATGTAATCGAATTTCCTAGAGTTGTTTACGCTTGTACTCCAGTTCGATAGGAATTAATTGATTCGATAAAACCGTCAATTCACCTCATACGTAACGAAAGAAACAACACCGATCTAAATACGGGCGATTGACTGAACACGACGAGAAAAAAGTAAATCGTACTATTCAATGTACCGCAGACCGCAGGTTGATTGTAGTGTCGCCAATGGAATCGTGCGTAGATATCTAATCAATTAATGAGAAATTAACGATAAGAAACGAGGCAGTACGAAGCAGATTGTCTTGTTCCTATAAACAAGTCACTTGCCAGTATCTCGTGTATGCGACAGACACGAGTATCAGAAAATAATGAAGATTTAATAGATTTCGTACACTATTATATATATCTATCGTTCTCGAGATTGTCGTATCAGCTGCTGCATAAGATAAAGAAATGTTGTCTAGATCTTAAATGCTTTGAAAATACCATCGCTTAGCACATATTTCATACAATTTACGAAATTCATCAAAACTTGGACTTCAAGCATCTCAGGCTGTTCCTATCGAAGACCTTAAAATTAGAAAAAAAAAACGAGGAAAATATATCGCTGGGACGCGTACAATATTATAGCTTACAGAATCTTCAATTTAGCTAGAGAACAAAAAAATTCAGGCTATCGAGAATCGCTTATGCAAATGAACAAAAGTAATTCTTCTCGTGCGGCGCCATTGCTTCTGGCGTCTTTCGAGCGGTCGATCTAGGTCCAGTCAGGTTCGCTCTTATGAATGGCAAGGGTGTCAGAGAAGGAAGGCAGACCTCTTTCGTTAATCTTGTCGTGGCAAGGTGCGATTCAGTTTCCTTGCTGTCCTCGGTTGCGTATCTCTCGGGGTCCTCGTTCCACCTTGTGTTCCTCCCACGGTGTCTGAGAGCCGTTTCGCGCGTGCAATAATAAGATAGGCCCTCGCATCTAACAGGCGAACTGTACTTCTTGCGTTTTAGAGGACCCCTCGTAGAATATTCTGCGACCGATTGCACGCCGGTTTCCTGTCAGCAGATAGTCGTGATAATGAAACGAACGCGAGTGCATCGTCGTCGCGCCAAATAAACGGTTTAACGTTTTTAGCGGAACGATAACGAATGGACGCGAATTTTTCCTTGGTGCACTCCCGTTTTATCTGGCGTTGGCCGCAACAAGAAACTTGGATCTGGTTGGGGCGGCGTCGCGACGTTGATGTAACATTTAACGTTACGGAGCTTTTTGTTAATTGGGGGATGACGGAGTCTTAGGTTTGTTTCGCGTTTGCATTTCGGAAATTACAATTACTCACGCTTCCTTCGAACGTATCTTCGCCCGTTCTCTCCTTCGTGCGAAAAATTCCATCGGGAAACCTGCTTTTCAAGCAAACCGGTGATTAATTGCGTGTCGTCGCATGGTGGGAACAAAAGCTGCATACTTCATCTATCCTCGGCGAGGTTTCTGCGCCCGCGACTGTCCCCGCGCCACTGTAAATCATTTATAACTCGTACTGTTGCATTTGTCGCCGGTTTCTTTACCTAATTAATGGATCCTTGCGTTACGTTAAGGATGTGGAAAAATGTCTGAATTCCACGGCAGACTGCCCGTCTGTCTACGGTATTATTTATGAACCACTGGCAACCGATACTCTGCTGCTCGTTTTCGATGCATAGATTGCAGCGAAAAGGTTCCGACTTACCCTAAAACGAATTCTCCGCAATCTCTGCGGAAAGGTTTGACCACCGCACGACAACAATACACTGTCACAACAATATCTACGCACGTACATAGTCTCCCACACTCGTAAAGAAATATTTATTCGTACCCAGCTTTTCCGTACACTCGAACATCTTCGAACGCGCGATCTCTATACAACTCGACGCCGTTCGAACAAAAAAAACAAAAAAACAAAAAAAGTGAAGGAGGAGAAATACAAACCATAGACGTGTCGTCAGAGTCGGAGATTAAAGACAGAGGCCAACAACAGTTCTACAGTGTCTCGATGAAATGAGATTGCGCTCTTCCTTTAAACGAGGCGCCTTTTACGCGACAAGAATCGCGTGGGAGTCCCAGCCCCGCGTATTTGGACTCTGGTAGGCAGACATTGCGTATCGTGTTTATGCTCGGCCAGCGTGTGCGGCAGAAGCACGCAGATAGGGGGAACAAGTGGGAGTATTTGAGAGAACGACTGTGAAAGAAACGACGCCAGTGCGATCGCGTTCAAACCACGGACAGACGGAGGGGGGCAAATAGATAGGGAACGCGAGGCAAAAAAAGTCTTGGGAATTAAGCGGCGCACGCGTGACGCCAACCTCGTATGCTTATGCGCGCTAATTGCCGTGGCAGTTTTGCAGCGCGTACCACGCTTTCCACGCTTTCCACGCTTTCCACGATCATGCGAGGGACAGGCTGCGGCGAACCGTCCTCGCGAATTTCCGAACCGGCCTGTGTTAACCCTTTCTGCGCTCCGTTGCTACGAACAACGACGAGGACAGCCCGTCTGTTTAAATCGCCCGCGGTGGAACTCGCATGAGCGATTGAAACGGCGACAGATTTCCGTATATCGGTTATATTTAACATTGATATGATAACATTGTGTTATCGACAATGATTTTCCCGACAGAAAGATCGACCCATTTCACGTTTTCCTCGTTTTCGTGCCTCGCGACCGACCACTCCGGAATCGTTCGTCTCGTCGGGCAAACCGGCACGGATAATAAACGAAATCAACCAGCTGCACTAATTATCGCGAGTGAGACGGGGACGGTAACGACGGTATCGCGGCGGGATAATAGGAACAGTAGCATAATCGCGCGAATTATGCCGGCTAGATTGGTATCTCGATCTATTATTCTCGCCTCTTAATGACCCGCGGAAGTTTGATCATTTTATTATGCGGCCAGGCCTTATTTAGATATCCATCGCTTATTAATGCTCTTAAACGTACGATCTCGACGGTGTCGCTATTATCCCCGACGTTCTCCCACCTTTTGCCACGTTTCGCATGGCGCTTCGCGGATTCTGTTAAACTCGTTTCACCGGCAATAATCGGCTACACGTGCACGCCAACGTGGTGGCGTTGAATTCCTCGCCGGGGGAACGTTGGCTCGGTGCGGTTTACCGCTCGCGTAAACATTCGCGATTCGTCGATTTTTCGGCACCGTTTCAAAGTGCCACACCGTGAGCAGGGTGTTTGCGTCCGATAGTGGATGGATCACGGATGACGAGGAGAATTCTTGATAAAAGCTCTCGGGCTCTGCGCGAACGACGATCGATCGCCAAGATCATTCCCGTTGCGGCATCATGAAAGAATGACAATGCGTCTGGGAAAAGGGGAATGTTGATAAAAATGCAAATGAAATCCACTGCGGTGTATATACCCTTTCGCACAGGAGGCATCGCCGTGCAACGAATCAAGACAGAGCGCTCCTTGTCCGCCTCGTTCGTACCACCATAAACCACACAGTTAAAGGGGGCGTGGATAGAATTCGCAATCACGTCTGTACGATACGGTTCTTCTTTCGCGTAGCTGAACCGAAATAGTCGCGAATTCCTATCGCGCGCGATGCACGCTTGCGACGTGTGCGTGGCTCGCACGTACGCGTGCACACGGTTAAAACGGAAGGGGTACGAGGAAGGAAAAAAAAAAGGAAGAAAAATATGAAGGTCGTTTGCAGGAATTCCAAAGGTGCAATGACACGGTCGCGAGACCGGCCGAGGATCGATAGCTTTGTTTTGAATGTCGCTGTTCACCGCGTACTCCACATCAGATGAACTGAAACGCGCGGACGATCCTTGGCCCGTCTGGTTCGTGTAAGTGAACTTTGTGGTCCACGCAGAACGTTGCCTCCAAAAAAAAAAAAGAGAGAGAGAGAGAGAGAAGAGAAAAATATTTGCACTCGAGACACATTTCTCCTGCTTCATTTAAATTACGATGAGCAATGAACGGCTCGGTTAATGGTAGTCCGGTATTTGGGATGGCGTCGTTTTGTGGTTCTTACGTTGGAACGAAGGATTAAAACGATCGTAAATAGATGATACAGAGCTGGCGACGTCCACGGCGACAGATATTGAATTTCTTTCATTCGCTGATCGACGGTAGAAAGGGTGGGCAGCTTTGGATAAGGTGGATGCAATTAATTCTTCGTTCTCTGGTCGCGTGTAGCAGCCTGAATCTGGCTTAATAAAAGAAACTCGTGTGTACGTGCGGTCTATTGCTGAAAGAAAGTGTGCCGTTCTGTGCGCAGAAAGAGGCGAGGTTGCATTAGTAATTAAACCGCCTTTCCACGTTCTTATTCAAACTGCACTGTATTATACTCGGTCCCGGCGAATGAATATTCTGTGTCTTCAGTTTTACAACGTTGTCGCTCGATTAGTCGCCAGTATTACGATGCTGAGAACTGAGCCAGAGGTTTAACCGGATCTCGCGCAGCAAATTAATTACCGTGAAAGTGATTAGTTCGCGCCAGATTGGCTGGCCGAGTAACTCAAGGAAAGTGGCCACTTGGAAGGGCGTTATGGATCGGCATTCCTTTCCCAATAAATCCGTAACCCGTTCGGCGTTAAATGGTACCAATACGCCGTAGAAATGCACCTTGCTCGGAAACGAATTGCTCATGCTGTTTAACGTAACGCGCGCCACGCGAAATTGTAAAAACAGGAAGATTTACATCTCGTAACTCATTCGGAACGCAGTAAAGCGCAATCGCGTCGAAAACAATTCACCCGAGTGGTCGCCGTGAAGTATTAATAAATATAGAAGGGCATCGATTAGCTGGTTTGGTGTTGGAAACGCGCGTAAGTTCCCCGCGGGTGAGAAAGAAACGATGAAACCGTTTAATTGTAAAGTGCGAACGGAAATTTCCAATTTCCAGAAATTACCATTCAAGTTTCATTTCTCTGTTGAACGTTACAAGACGATCCAATAGAAATCGACGCGCGATCAATGATAATTCCCACGAAATGTGAAGATGTACGTACAATCCGATTCCTCTATAAATCCAGTCGTTCAACGCGCGAACCAGCAAATCGTTTCACGATATCCTCTATCGAACGAAAATTTTCCAGCCGCCGATACACGTCCTTATCGCGTTACAAAATTGCATTCCCGCTTAACTGGGGATTAGAGATCGTTTCGCGTTACTACTCTTCCCAGTGCTCCGCATTGTTTCAGTCTCGCGTAAGAATCGCCGCGTTCACTTTCCATTCAATCCCATCGAAGCAACACGTCGATTCTTTCGCTGAAAGTACACGCGCGCGTGTACGCGCGTGTACCGCGCGAATATAATATAATATTCTACCATATTCATATACTGCGCGAGCGCAAAAACGAGCGGCTCGCAGACGAATCTCCTTCACGCGCGAGAGACAAGCTCCTCTCCGCCCCACGGCCACAAAGGCAAATAACGCAATCGCAGGACTTTCGATAGGCGCGATGTTCGCGTGGACGCCGCGTGTTTGCATAGAGACGCGAAGGTATTGAACAGCGGTGAGTAGGTACACGCGGGAGGTCGTAGAAGGACGCGGAGGTAGAGCACGAAGCATAGCGTCCGAGAGACAAGGGAAAAAGGTGGGGTGGTCCCTTGCAACCGGCGATGCGGAGAACGGTGTGCAAAGAGCGACAAAGAAGGCTCTAATCGTCCACTCGTTGCAGAAAGAGAAGTAGGAACGGCGCGGTAGCGATACGCCGGATACACGGGGCTAAGAGGTAAAGGGTGGAAAAGAGATAGACGATGAAAACACGGGAGAAAGGGAAAGATATGTAGAGTGGCGCGGTGCAGAACGAAGAAGGTAAAAGGACAGTGAACGCGGGCGTGCAACGGAGACGGATAGATAGAGTGGTTAGGCGGCGCCTGGTATGTGGCGCCTTCACTGGCGTCGGGCCATCTTTTATTCTGCCATTACAAAGCGTCAACACGTATCTTATATAGGTAAGACACGGTTGGAGAGCCTCAGAAACGTTTCTCTCCCTGTGCATACGTGTTCGCGTTTTACACACGAGTCCGCGCGCACTCCGCGGCTCTGTCCTCTTTCTTCCACTTGCGCGTGTCGCGCGCGTCGCACACAATAACCGTACGCGCATTGTCGCCGTTCCAGCGTGTACACGCGAGGGCTCTTGTTGAAAAGACGCCGTGTATACGGATACACGTGTATCCGGAAGATGGTGATGACGAGTGGTTAAGCCCGCGAGCATCTTTTTCTGTCGTTCGGCCGTTTATACAGGATGTATACGTGTAGAGACATTTTTACCCACGAATTCGACCGGTCTTTTTTAAACCCGGCTCCCGCGTTATCGGGCCGTGATGTTGCCTTCTTTTTTCGTTTCTTTCACTTCTTCCTCTGGTTTTAGGGATTTCAGTATATACGCGCGTGTATAGATACCTTTCGTTGAACGTTCTCACTGCCGGCTCTTATCTCACTACCGCGGATGCATTTTTCTCTCGGCCCCATAGTGCTTTTGTTGCGCCGTCTTAGTTTCGAGATTACCGCCGGCTTTCGGATCGCTTTTAGTCACTGGTTTCGTCGTAAACGATCCTTTAGAACGGTTTGCCCCTCTCGGGTGTATCTTGGCGACGTTTTTGTAATTTTATTTTATGAATATCGCCGCATTTCGCCTTTTACTCTGTCCCATTTTTATTTTTGCTCGCGTTCGATATATCTCCCGGTGTATCTCTTGGATTTTATTGAGCTGATTCGGTTGCCCCTTAGTATATATATATATATATATATATATATTTTTTTTGGAGGTTCGCTATTCGATTTCCTTCGCTGTACCGAGGATCTCAGCTTTCAATGATACTTCGGTGAGGGGTTTCGTTTCGTTTTATTTTGTTTTCCGTTTCAATTCGTTCACTGCAGTTCGAGGTGCATCTCGAGTTCACCTTAATTTCCGTCACCTGTTGCAAATTCGTCTCGAACGTATTAAATTGAACCCGAGCGGATCAGAAGTAATTTCCGCGGTCGCTTCTTAACGTTTCCCGTTTCCTAGTATAAATTCTGAATGATGCCTGGGAGTTTCACCTTACACCTGGCCACGCGCACGCGCGTCACCAACTGAATTTTGCAGTTCTGTGAATGAATGTTATACGTCGCGCCGTTACGTCAACCACGTCTTCGTTGAATTCAAGGAATCGTCTCGCCCACAGTCTCGGCACAAAATGGCGAATGATAATTATAGATATCGATAGAGCGTCGGATAATTAAAATACGATCGTTTCACGAATTACTCGTTTGCACGGTGCGAGACGGCTTTGGCTTTTTTTAAAATCTAGCGCAAATTAAATTTATCCGGACTGTTCATAGAACTGCGTATGACGTACTGTTTCAAATTATGTTCTGGCAACGTCCCGAAGCCATTCCTCTCATCCAAGATTAAATTTTATACATCGTGCTCGCCTCATTATCCTGGTTATATAGGCGGTGTACAAATAGTTCGGGTTAGCTGTAGTTCACTGCGGTTCTTCAGGGAACTGTCCCAACTTTCACTCGAAGCTGCCACCTTTGCAGTGTTTATAAATGTACCTTATACGAGTTTATTCTCGTGACGAACTCGAGCGCGATGGATGGCGAGTTTAATGTCCCCTTGGTTTCATTTTTCGATCGTATAAAACGTAGGGAATGTTTCGCCGCCGTTTAAATAATCTAATCGCGTCGAAATATTTCATTCAATGAACAGTTCCGTCGAATTTCGGGGACGTCGAATTTCGAACGCGATCAGGACGGGACTCTGCTGAGGAATCGCAATCGAACGTAGCCATCGATCAACTATTGAACGAGATGTAGCTACAAGAGCTTCAAAGGCAATCCATCACGCGTTTCACGAAAACTGCGTACGTTGCGTAACACCTACGCAAAAACGGTTTCCTCTTCCGCGTCTATTTCAATACTAATCGTACGAAACGTTCCCCGCGATGGTACACCGCGTTTCAGTGCCGCGATCGCCAGCAACGTGAAAGGTAATGACGATTATTATCCCGGTTCGTGGTTCACTAGAACCTACGATCCTGTGGCAGTCCATGTGAAAGAAGCCTTTATGATAGCCAGAAACGTTCGTGTAGCAACGAGAACCAATTAGTTGTCTGAAGCAGTACTGTCCACGAACGAAGCCTCTTGATTTTCTATTTTCCTCTTAATAACGAGCAACAAGCAAATACAGAGATGATAGTAATAAATTCTAGTCATTGGCCTTACATGTCTGATGATCATGACGTGATATCAATTCGAATGGAATGGCAGGGTATCGCGACAATTTCTGCTTAAGATTCAGTTGCTCTCTGCTTAATTAAGGGCGATTATTTATTATGTTAGAAACGCGTAGAGCGAAATAATTTGTTTAGAATTTTTATAGCCGGCGATATTTCTACATAAATTTTTAATTTCCCGGTATAATTATTTCTCTTCCGATTTATGCAATTCGGCATCGATTATTATTGCAATCGATGACTTTGTCTACGACTACCCCTAAATTTCTAACCTAGTATCTATCAGCTGTTATTGCACCGCTAATAGATATACCAAAAATGGTTCAAGCTCCAAAGTTTCATGATCAAAGGAATCCGTCGGTCGTCAGCAATTACCGCGAGAAACAAAAAGAATAAATATATAAATACAAAGAAACGATCCACTCTGTCCGATCACGTATCGCAATTACAATTACCGCGAAAGTGGCGCGACATTCCTGCTATTCTTTCCCTCGATTCTCGTTTAAGTCTCGTCCTCGAGCTGGCGACTCGCTGACGCGCTCACCTGTCTACCTGTGTGACGCGCGTGCACGCGATTGTCCCGCGATCGACGTAAACTTTCCTCCTTTTTTTCGCTCTCTCTCTCTCTTTTTTCACCTTCACAGCTGTTTCCATTCGTTTACGCGAGTTTTCATCGATCATCCGGACGACCGCGTGCGACTGAAACATCATTTGCGACTCCTCATCGTGTGCTCCACCTTTTCACGCGACGCTTTTAGCTTTCCTTTCCGTGACGGCGCGACGGAGCGGATCGTTGACTCGCGCTTGTTACAGACATTTGGCTCGATACGCTTTTTGTCGCGTGCTCCTGGATCGAATTTGACGCGAGACGAAATTTCGCACACGGGTTTTATGGCCGGCCTTATTTGCCAATGAATTATTAATTGCAGTGCGCAGCGTCGCGTGAACGATTTTGTGTCGCAAGATGTCTCGTCCGAAGCGTATCACGAACGAAATCACGCGACGAGATATCTCGTCCTCCTACGCGAAGTGGTTAATATTGCGGCAAGCTTAAAGTGGTAGATTTCGACTGTTGGCCCACTGCGAGCCAAAGGTTGCTCTACCCCTGTTTGTAGAGGATTGTTAAACAAAGACGCTTTTTTTAACGGGGGGTTTATTTCCCCAGTTCATAAGCAGCAGGCGCTATTTAAAAAAGAAAAAAAAAATCGTTGCGTAAATGAGTTCATTCGGTAAGGAATTTTATTGTCCGACTGTGGCGGAACGATCTACTTGAGTGTTTGGGTCACAGAACAATTAAATTATATATTATATTATCCCTAAGCGATAATGAAAATAAAGTCTGTAATTATTGTAAGGTTGTATCATCGTGTCACAAATTGTTAGTTTCATCATTCCTCAGAACTTTTGCACATTAATACTATGAACGATCGAAAGCTTCCTTCTCTGTAGAACATTTCGCGCACGAAAATGAACGAATTTGCGGGAATGAAAATTTAGCGTACGCGCGCCCTGGAAAATAATGTTTCCGTGAAGTAAAAACGCCCCATGGTCAGAGATCTTGGTCCCTTGGGGACTCGCCTCAAGGCGAGCTACTAGTTTCATATCTTACTCCGCTGTCGTCTAGTTTCTCTCAGTTTCCGGTTACACGTAGGATCAAGCTGAAAACGATTCTTGGCTCACCTGTCCAGCTAAACCGACTGGCAGAGATTGATTGATTTACGAATTACACGTAAGAACGCGGCGTTATTACTTAACTTCATGTATCCCGACCGACTCTTATCTCGCAATAGTTGCGCTAGATACGAATTCGTTTTTTTTTTGCACACCCTGTTCCAAGCGTCCTTGACGCGTTTTCTTATTTATATCGTGCAGTCGTTGCCCGGAAAGAAATGATTGTTCAAAAGTTCGAACGACGAAGATTACATTTAAATGGGGAAAAAATTCTGCCGGCGAGAACTTATTGTTGCGTTATGAATTATTTGAAAACGTACGCTTGCACGCGTTTGGTGTACACGAAACATCAGTACCGTCCTTTCCCTGTTATTATTAAAAAGGATAGGAAATTTTTCTCTCTAATTTAGTTGCGCCGGTGCAAAACAAGTTGAGAACTTCTGCGAATTGTTAAGTACCTAGGAAAGTACTTTTACCGTAGCAGACACCGTGAGAATAATAAACAGTCGTCTAATTAATAGTTCAGAGTGGTCGCTGCAATTGTAATTAAACGAATGTTTAACGACCGACGCTCTTTTACACGTAACATCAGTTCGATCGAGAAACTATGCTGGCAACTTCGCTGTACCTATATACGCACGTTTAATGCAACTCGATCGTATCATTTCACTAGTTATGAATCATTTCCACACAGGAATCTCAATTACGATATTATCCTACATGTTATTTCTTAAACTAGTCCATCGCGATTAATCGTACGACAAAATATTAAATATCCCGTTTGCTAATTTTCGATCTATGCCAAAATCTTTGGCGTCGGTGAATGACTGTGTTATATAATCGTTGTTAAAAATTCTGCCAAGTCGTTGTATATATTTAATGTTTACAACGAGGGGAACAGATAGGTTGCGCCCGCTGCGAATATATTCGGTGAATTTCTTTTAAATAAAACCACTGCTTGGGAGGCTATTTCAAAGTGCGTTCCTTGGAACAATTAACGCGCAGCGTTTCCGAGTAATTTCGAATGGCGAACAACACCTACATTACGCTAATTAATCTTTTAATTACGATACCCACCATTCTATTCACTTCTGACGATCTTGTGAAACATTATCGAAATTAATACGATAGATATATCGAGGCAAAATTAACTTCTAAACGTCTGCACCAACGTTTCGTGTTCATTTTGCTTAATATATTCCCGCAAGCCCCGCCGTAATATCGGTGAGATCGATAATTCACTGATCACTACAATCAGATTACTGTATCGAAAATCTGTGCGTTTCTATTATCGTAACTCAGAAAGCTGTTTAAAGGGAATAATCTTTCTTTACGCACTGCACCCGTCTATATTAGTTGTAAAAAGCTGCAGCCAAATAAATGAAGAACTCTGTTGCGCGGTTGTGTTGCCCCCCTCCTTCGACCCGTCATTGGCTACAGCATAGGCGCCACTGGCCGCGTGTATATATATGTACATCTCTTGTTATCGCAGGCAAACACCGCTTGGCTAAACCCACCCATCGTGGTTCCTATCGCTTGGTCTCGTCTCTCGGCTGTTCAATTAAAACGCATCCACATGCACGCACTCGCCCGTTACGTGCGCTCGCACACGGAGAAAATTCTCCTTGCAAGGTGACCGACTGATTTTCCTGGTAATATCGAGTGTCCGAAGAAGCTGGCCTATTTCATAAGAGCGGAAAATTTCTCGCGCACGCTTCTGGCGTTTTCTCGGCCTCAACGGTTTATTAACGTGCCCGCGTATCGCTTTGTTCTCCCTTGGCCAACTTTGTTACACACGGCGAGTTGCGTTTTTCGGCCTCCCTAAAGGCCGTACCCCAAAATTTTTACTCGAAAACGAACCGTTCGCCACCGCGTACTGCCAACAATTGTTTCCTTCGAACGACGAAATGGTGCGCGGGAAGTGTGGACAAAAATTGTTCCAAAGTAATTTCAACCGGGCGCGCGAATCTTATTTCATCGTCACGATCGTTTTGATTGCTCGCGGAACGGTTGATCAGATTTCGCCACGGTACACCAGGGGACAAGAGTAATGGTGCAACGTCCCGACGCTGCCTGTACGAAGGCGTACTAGGCGACGGCATGCAAGCACGTAGATCGAAAGGCAAACAATCAGAAGTTTACAGTCGGTGGCCGGCTTTCTCGTGCTCTACGCGTGTCGTTAGGTATGCGACACGTACGGTATACCTACACGGAGGCGCACGGTCGTAGAAAGGCCGTTTGAAGGACAAGGGTCATGCTGACGCCGATATATATACATATACAATATACGTATATATATATATATGTGTGTGTGGGTGTGTATATATACATATATACACGTGACACGATCACCGCTTTTACTGCTCACCTTTACCTTCTCTCGCACTCTTGCTCCAACTTGCGGCCGTCGTACGTCACGCTGGAAAGGTTCTGCGAAATCTTTGAGCGGGCATTAAAATCGACCAAAAAGACAAGCCGCTCTTGATAATTGAGATTTAATGGCGCACTGGTTCGGACGTTTCGACGGCCAGTTATTTTCCTTTGAAGTTTGCCAGCGGCAGTGGTAAGTCATGCTGGAATTATTGTCGCGGGGAAATGCTTGTTTTTGGTTTCTTGGAAATATTTGAATCGGGAAAGTGGCCGAGAAAAATTGGTTCTCGTTCCTTTTCCCGTCTCGTTGTGTTAAATCCAACCGAAGCCCAGTTTGTTCAATGAGATGTTTCAAGTAACACTTAATATGCGCATTCGGTTTTTCTCAAACTTTTCATTCTTCTTCCGCAAACCAACTATTTTTTACGACACGCTAAATGTGAAAATGAAAAAACACCATTTAATTCGCGACGAATGGAAATTTCTCTTTCTTCGAAATTGCATTCCGCGAACGCACAGTGCACACGAATTTCAAGCGGGCGCTCGCGATTCTTTTTAAAAACCCGGACCAACCGAAATTTAGCGACCGCCGGTATATTTAGGATACGCGTTATCGGGCGAAACAACAGCACAACTATTAATAACAATTATATAGTAGCAGTCCGGTATGCTATTTTCTTCGCATTCCCCTGATTCTTTCCGTCTCGATAGCAGCCCGTGTGTCCGCTATATGTTTCTCGATTAACACGCAACAGTGTGCAGTGTTGACTGCGGTGTGCGCGTGTACACACGTGTGTACCACGGAGGCACCTACGTTACATACTTTGCTTGGCCGTGCCAAGGTTGGGAACCTTATCTAAGCTCTGGGTGTTTGACCCAACTGGGAAAATACATTGGCACTTGGCTCATTGCATCGTCACACGGTTGCATGCTCGATTCAGCTGGATAAAGTCTCGTTTGCGATCAGTCTTTGCTAGGTGGAAAAAAGAAAAAAAAAATAGGAAAATTCATTGGAATCGTTTAGGTTTTTCAATACTTGGAAAATGGTGGAAGGAGTGTTGCTTCTATGCATATTGTCGTGACAGAAATATTATAAATTATTTGATTCATATTTTCCTCCTTTTTTTTCCACGCTTGTATCATGTAATGTTGGTTAATCGTCCTCGGTGATAACTATGTAATTGATGGTGCAAATAGACGTGGAGTGGTTTAACAATTCGTCGCAGAGCAATTTGATATCGATTTTTGTGAATTACAGAAGGAAGGAAACTTTAATCGGGCCAATCAGATGTTTTGGTAATTGAGAACTTTTGATAATGCTGACTGGTTGAACATTCTGATGATGGGCGTAGATTACCTCGATGTGCAGTGCAATTGATATCACGAGATTAGTGTACGCGTTGCTTATTATCGACAATTTTTTCGACGGGGAATAACCGTTTGCCGTTGAAAATAAAATTCTAGTACGAGCGGGCGGGGTGTTTAATTAAAAATCTTCGTCGACGGGTCGAACGATCGAGGCGCTGAAATTTTAATTATTTCACTTTTCGCCTTTATCCATTATTATCCATTATTATTATTAACGTGGTATTCTTAAATAACAATCGGGGAAAGCAAACGGATAGTAATCCGCTCGACATCAATCCGACGTTAACGCTACCCCATAATAATTGAAACCATGGTAAACTCGATGCCAACATCGACACTGTCGCTTCGCCCCGCGCGAAAATTATTTCGCGGCAACCGCGAAGCGCATAATTCGTTTACGCCGAGTGCGTATCGCGTTTAGAATATGTTTTAAGAATAACCAAATACAAATCTCGAAGATCCGATCGAATCTGTAATCGATATATTAGCACGGTGTCTCCAGGCACGCACCGATGTTCCGTGTATTAGTAGGTTCATCGACAAGGCTGTTTCTGTAGGTCGTGAGAATTTCGAAATATTCCGCGATAATACAACGATGCACTATCTCAGGCGACAGAAGTTGGCCTTATCGTCTGAAAACATCATCCGAAAATCTGCGATCCCAGAAGGGCGATACGGGCACGCCGATCGGTGCAAACAGATAGCCATTAATCGCAGAAAAACTTGAAAATCGAGATTCGAGAAGGCTCCGTTTAATTCTCGGAACGGTTTCAGAGACAGATCACTGAACAAAAGGTGACTAATATAGAACAGCTGTCTAAAGTCTCCTTTCAATTCCGTAATGGCAGATAAGTATTCGACTTTTCGCACCCGGCTGGCCCCGACGAAAACGATCCTTCGTATCGAACTTATCGGAAGAAAGAAAATCCGCTTGCCATTACGAATGTACAGTCGAATGTGTTTTTCGACTGTCAAATAATATCATCCGTCGCGAACAATTCTCCTCCATTTCTATCGTTCTGAGCGCTGCTACAATTTCAACCCTTAAATTAAAATGTCCACGCGCGACCCTGTGCTCGCGTCCGACGAACCGCAGAAATGATCGCCAATACGATGCGTATCCCTTTCGTCCGAGCGTGCAATAGCTCGACGTTGGACGGCTGCCCGTTTCTAGTCGTCGAATTTTCTGTTAAAAGAGGGGAATGGAAGATTCGATGTCGGCCGTATCGATAAGCAATCGTGTTCAATTTATTGGACGACTTTTCGTCGACTTCTGGCGGGGATATCTGCACGGGACCAGACTAATTCCGCTCGCCGCCACATGCTCTCCCCCTCTCCCCACCCCCATTTTTACCCCGTTGCCCTTTTCTTCGTCGTCGGAGAATTTATTAGCAGTCGTTATTTACCCCCTACGAATCTTCCGCTCGTACAGCAATGATTTATATCCGCTCGTTTCTGCGAATTTTCGCGCGGCCCGCACCGTGCTTTTTATACCATTTCAATTTATCCCCGCGGCACGACACCCTCGAATCGGAAGCTTTTCGACCGGTAGGGGCGGACTATTGAAAATAGTAACGCACCGCGCGGATCACGCACTTAATTGCGTTAAAAGCCATCCGTCATTGCGGCGTTTTTCATTTTGCTTGTCCCGCGGAACGGGCTGCGTCTCCGCCTTGGAACGCGATACTTGTTCTTCTTCTTCGATGTTCGACTTGTCGCGTGAAATAAACTCGATTCCAGAGTGTACGCTAAGTGCTGTTTTGCGAACGTTAAATTGGGGGGGTGGGGAGGGATACTTTGAGAAGCGTAATCGTGGTCACTTTCCGTTTTACAATTCGATCCGCGTAAAATGTTCCTTTCGTTCGAATTAGATACAATAACCGGGGTCGCTCTTCAGAAATATTTGTCGCAAGTTGAACGCGTTCAATTGTCGGTTGTGTCGCCCGGATTGAATGCAATTGGAGCAAACGATACGGTGTTGGCGGTAATTAAGCGGGAAAATTAATATGTTTTATCGCGACGATTGGCGTGGACAGGTTTTTATTTGACCGACGAAAGGGTTCTTTATCGGTATATTCCTATTGTCTGTTGCCAGAGCAAACAGATCCAATTAAAAATAATTTGCGATTTCGAACGGGAACGTCGAAATGGGTAAGGTATTCTCCTAAATAAATCAACGTCGTTCCAATTTAATACCTCGTCGCTCGCAATTGTGCGCTTCGCTTTTTGATACAACTCGTTACATATAAATGCACCTTAATACCCTGTCGATTCACGAACGTTCTACTTACATCGAACACTCGTGCATCGCTATTGTAACTCTCGTTAGGCCGGTCGGATCAGTTCACTCGTCTATTCGCAATTGTTTCGCTCTGCCAACAATAATTGCGCGCGGTGCTATGAAAAGTTTCGATTGTCCCGAATACGTCGGTTCGATCGTCAAAATTTACGCGTGCGAAGAAAAGAAAACTAGAAGGACAGCGCCGAAAATTCAGGCGCTGCGCGTAGTTTTGACGAGCGGTAGTTTATGGTCGAAGCGAAGGCGTGTTCCCCTTCGAACGAAAGAGGAGGTGTGCGGTCCTTCGAATAAAATCGCTAGACGTATAATCTGCTGAGAGATGTGAAATAATACGGCGCGGGTACACAAACGAGGACAGCTAACTGCGAATTCCGCAATTGCTCTTTTATCGTGATCTCCGGCGTACCGACCAGAATTGCTTTATTACAGGGCTCAATTTGCTTTCAATTTTCCAGAGTCACTCGCATAAAAGATACGACTGTGTGTCCGTTGCTCGAGCTCATTACCCTGCAAATTCTCAAACTCTGTCGGATAATTGCGAAGGAACGTCGCGCCGGGATTGTAATGGAAAGTGAAAGGGCAAAAATTATTATCAGGGAAAACGACATTTATTCGTCGTCGCATTTTTTTCATTACAAATATCTATCTGATAGCAGAGATCTATCTCAGGGCAGAATCAGTGATTTTCGTTTGAAAAGATTTGTAATTCATTTGTTCAGTTCGTACGTAAAGTATCGAAATAATAACGGGTTCCAATTTTACCGTAAATGTTCATCGACCGCTCGCAATTACTTTGGAAACTAATTCTAATGAAATGCTCGCCGAATTAACCTACGAAAACGGTGCATAAAAAATATTCATGAATTGTCACGTATAACCAGCGTTCAGTAGCCACATACATAGTAGGAAGTTGCAACGTTCGTTGGCTGTCTTTTGCTAGGCGCCAGCTTTAAGTGTCCATTCATCACTTAGAAGGATACAGCTTTATTGCAAACGCGACAAGGGAGCTTGAAGAGGTCACAGTAGTTTAATGCCGGGGTTATCTCGTATCGGATCAACACGTAGCCAGGACCATCGTGCGATTATTACAATCGTGCTGAACATTATTTATGCGCGACGCGCACCGATCCGTAGATACCGATTCCGATCGGCTCTATCGTTCGGTAAAACGTATTCTATATTGCTCGTCTTTTATTTTCACGAAGGCCTATAACGTCGTCGGTGATCAATAAAGCTCGACTGAAACATGCGAGGCTGAATAAGCAACGTTGAACACTCGTTAAATTATTAATACCTGAAGCTGGAATGTGCGGACAGTATTTAATAATGATAGCGATAAAACGGCTCGTCTAGTTGGGACTCCATTGAATTTCGTAATATGTATTGTTGGGAATCGATAAATTTCTATTGAACGTGTAGCTGAGTTGCATGCGTGCAATATATTGCAGAGAGCAATTGCAGTAATAACAATTTACTTGTGTTTCATAGTTTGCCAGGAGGAAGCAGGATATTTTTTGTATTGTTTAGGGTTGTGCAATTCGATTGCCGATCGATAGTTAATAGAAACTGACCGATAACGATATTTGAAGTTGCGATAATATTCGAGTATTGGAAATGGTAAAAGGATTATATCAAGTAGATTCGGTCTGTGTCGACCAATTAAATTTGGATAATTTGCATAATTTGCATATCGTGCATGACCGCAGCGTACACGCCTGAAAATGGAATTCGTTGTACCAGAATGTTTTACAAAAATTCAAACTTCATGAATGACTCACGCTCATTAATTAAACAGGCAGCCGCACATACCAAATCTTTGCAACCTTTATTCAACAGTGTTTGATCTGTTCGAAAGTAATTTGCATGTAGTAAAAATTCCATACTGAATGGAATCTCCTCGAATGCCAGATAAAACACGAGAATGGTGAGCCTTTAAACTCGTATATATTTCTTTTTATTAAATAAATTTAAAAATAGCGAGCATTTTACATCAGTGAAATTGATGCTTGATACATTTCAAGGGTCCGGCACCTTTATTAATTGTTGAAGCATGTATACGCAAAGATGCAATTTATTCGAATAGAATATTCCATACAAGCGTAGAAAGAAAAACTATCCAAAAATTCGAAGTGCTTATTATCAGTATAGAATGGCCGCAACCAACAGAACGGCACGTGTGCGTCGGTTACTGAAACGAAGCGCCACGATTGAAAAGGGGGTTTTGTGGGAAACAGTTAAAAGCTGGCTGCGGACGATCATAGATAGACACGAAAATTCGTGGTTCGCCACGGCGACGGCGACGGCGACGTCGACGGTACGACGGCGACGGCGGCGGCAGCCGACGCGACAAGCGTCCTTGCTCCAACCACTCGCGCTACTACCGATGACGTAATCGTCGCGATACCCCGCAATCTTGGCGCCGCGGTAAACTCGTAATATCTATTTTTATCTGGTGGTAGCAGGGGCCCCGCCCCGTCTCTCTCCCTCTCTCGTGCAGCCAGACTAGGACGTACTTCGACACACCCGTGTTACCACCGTCTTTCTTCTTCCTGACTCTTAACCTCTAAAACTCAACCTCCGCTCGGAATGACCAGTCTCTCGAGCTCGTCATACGTACACCGTTCTTCGACATCTCCCTCTGTCCTTTGAAGTTCTGCTTGCACATATTACGTATATGCGTATTATTCGTGTCTCTTGCTCGCCAGATCGTAAGTCGTCGGTAATTCGAGCGCGTTGCTGTTCCGTCGATTCACCGGCGGCGGATCTGATCGGAATTATGCGGCAACAATCAAACGAGAATAATTATTTACCTACCGCTGCGTAGCCGCCGATAAGTTCGCGGTTCCGTTGAAAGATGGCGTAAACACGTTTCGATTGGGAACAGGTTAGGGTAGGTTCGGGCGCCAACGTTTGCGGCGACACGTTAATTATAGCAAAAAAGGTATATACGATCGATTTATTGGCCGTAACCGCCCGTCTTCGACGGTGTTTTGCATATTTGAAAGCATTTTCGATGTTTCTTTTTTAGAACGCTTGATAAAACGGCGCCAATCAGGTCCACCTGTGGTACTTCCTTTTATCTGCCGGCCGATATTCGATGTTCCATGAGTGTCCGACCGGTGTGATTAATCATCGGTTAAAACGAAGCGGCTGGACTTTTCTGTCTCCGCGATCGGGTACCCGCACGCGATAATCGAACTTCTCGCGATATCCTTTATCGAGGATCGAGGACTTGCAAATCGCTAAAGTGAACCTCGCAGAATTAAGTCTGCCTCGCATTTCCATTTGATACCTCTCCAAGGAAATTCTGGTTAAATAGAAAAACAATTATATTATCAAGTCATATTTGAATATCTATTTAAATAATGACTCGATATATATATATATATATATTTTCCACGTGAATTCTACTCTCGTAACGTTTGATTAATCCATTTCAATATTTGATACAAACGACACATATCGAAGCGAAACGTTTATAGAGAGAGCTTCGTTGATTTGAAAGTTTTATCGTTTGTTTTATCCTTTCCCATAACTATGCGTAACTTCTGCCTTTCTGCGCCGCGGCGGGTTCTTCTTCCTTTCTCTGGCTACTGTCTTGTCTACTCTCGAATCTGGCGCCGTCATCATCCCCACGACGACCGACGGGACGCGTGGGACTTTCCGGCGACAAGTCCTTTATGATACCGCTTGTACATACGCCCGCAGCCTTTCACCGAACGAACACTTTTACCAAGAAAGAAAGACTCCTCTCGTTAATGGTAGATCTCATCTCGTTTCGAGCAATGCTTGTATCGCGTTTCATGGAAGTTCTTCATAAAGGCGGCGGATTAAATTCTTTCATGCCCACGCTATCGGGAACATTCAATTAACAAACTTTTCAGGACACGTTCACGTTACCTTCGAATTCGTGAAAAGGTATTAATGAAAGGGATTATTATTTACGTTTTCGTTACTTGTTGTTACAATTGTGCCTCTGTAACATACAGTTTAATATGAGTTCGATACTAATACCGAGTAACATTTTACCTGGACCATCGCCGTCTGTGTTTAATCGCACAAGACCGTCTGGCTTGTAAAATAAATAGTGTCGATGTATACGTTGCAAACCTTGCGTTGCTAAAAAGGAATAAAATAACTGGTGGATTAAAAATAAAAGATACGGTTTTACTAATATAAGCAATAGTATGGAGGATGGTTAAGAACCAGTAACATTGAATGGAGCTTTATATAAAATATAAATAAAGTTCCCGAGTTGGGTAGACGCATTTGCATTTTACATAGTAGTCATTAAGTATAATGATAACGATAATGACGGTATATAATTTATAATGATTCCTTTTATCTGTTTCAGGTGAAACGGGACAGAAGGAATGGTGTACATTAGCATATTGGGAATTGGGTGGCCGAGTGGGTCGTCTTTACCCGGTGGAACCTTCAACAGTGAATGTTTTCGATTCTCTCCATGACGGAGATGGCCTCTGCTTAGCAACATTAGCTGAAAATCATGTTGCACCGCCTGCAGTCCAAAGAACAAGAAGCAAAATTGGTCTTGGTAAGCTTTTTTTTTTCTTCCTTCCACTTCCCCCTTCCCTATTAATAATGCATTCTGTTCTTAAAACAACCAAACGATATGAATACGTATTTTCTAAATGTTTAATAAATTGACCAGACACCGTATCCGTTCCCATGAATTCAAATCGAAGCTCATTTTACGAAAGAAATTATTTACTTCAAATAATTAATCATTAATTAACGCGCGCCAGTTGAAAGTAAAATATATACATTCGTTATGTTGAAACAGAAATATAAATCATTATTTAATATACCTTTTCTTCGCAGGTTTGATGCTTAGTCAAGAAGCAGATGGTGTGTGGGCATACAACAGATCGGAGAGCCCGATCTTTGTGAACTCGCCAACTCTGGATGACCCGGAGTCTAGAACGCTACTTGTCTATCGCGTACCTCCAGGCTTCTGTCTGAATATCTTCGATCGAACCAAAATTCTACAGCTTCCATATTGTAGTGGTACCACGAGAACGAGCAATCAGGCCCCAGGCTTCGCCTCCGGCCCCGTTGATATCAACTCCGTCCGCATCAGCTTCGCCAAAGGCTGGGGACCCAAGTACTCGAGACAGGAGGTGACATCTTGTCCGTGCTGGCTCGAAGTACTCCTAGCGCCGTGCAGGTGATCCCTACAACTCATCATGAAGGTATTCAGTCTCGTCCGTTTGCGCCTCCTCTTCCTCGTCGTCCTCGATGGGGACCGATCAGTGAAACCGACGCAGCAACGACGAAGCTCCGTCCCAAAAGGCTGCCAACGGATACTCAAACGACGTGGATCGCCGCAAGCAGTCTTACCAAAGTACCAACGCCGCCATACATCCAGGAACAGCGTCGTTTTTGTTAACAGATAGGAATAAAAGGAAAATACGAAAAAATTAAAAAAAAAAAAAAGGAGGAAGAAGAAGAAGAAGAAGAAGAAGAAGAAATGAGAATCATTCGACAAGAGCGTTTTATATTCTTGTGCCTACGAACGGTTGGACATACAGTCTCTGCGTGGTATACACGATTATCGTCAGCTTGAATACTTCGACCGTTGTTCTTCTTATCGTCAATATTCGTTTTCGGATTTCTTTGTCGACGATACTGTTGTACTTTCTTGATAATGTTAAATGAGATTTTATAAAAACGTGAAGCGGAGATCTCCGCTAGGTCTAGTCAGTGGTATTTAACGCTTTTAAGCTTGACGTTAATGTGTCTTGCATTAAGAATAACATAAGATAAAACAATATTAACGGATATCATGGAAAGTGCGAGAGTAAAATTGACGTAGCTAAGTAGAGCCGTTCTCCTTTATGCCGTCGAATTTGTGAGTTTAGCAACAGAACTAACTGTCTGGCCATGTCCTCGTTTACGATTAATCATTGCACTGCAAGGAAGCAGAAAATATTGTACTTTTCTTTCTTTTTTTTTCTTGTTTTTTTTTCATTTTTGGTGGGCTTCCGATAAGGTCTAGTCAATGGTGTTGAAAGAGCGCGAAAAAGCTCGCTGGTCCCATGGATTTGCAATCCATTGAAATGCATCAAGAAACGAGAACACTGCCAACAGAATCAAAGGAAGTACTTATAGCGTTGTTTTATGTTACCCTCGATCGAGAACGAAAAGAAAAGAAGACTTCTTGCTTTAACGATTAAAGTAACGACACTTGTATCATAAAGCTTTCATTTATTTAGGTATTGAACTTAATCAAACTCGAGGAAAGATCTGTTCGCATTCGAAACGCGAATCATGATTCGCCAGATTTTCACAGATACCTTGAACAGCTTGCTAAAAAAATCTATTCGAATTCCGCTGAAGGTTTCCAACTAGTCAACGAACGAAATTAGAGAGACGCAACACCGACGAAACAGAGTGACAAATCTTTTCCCGATCTTTCGTTTCTTCCGTCTGATTTTCTTCTACGTTTGTGAGTCGGCATATCAAACGTTCAATTAATTGTACGATCTTGCAAACGGCTTCTCGTCGATAATCAAACGTCGTGTACCACGTTCACTGTAATTGTCCCCGATCGTCGTTCGGTGCTGTACATACATATATGTACATACACTGTGCCTTCCCAGCTTCCTTCGTGGTGCAATGCATGAATGGTCGAACGAACGCGCGTACGTGTATGCGTGAGTGTGTGGCTAAGAAAAGCGGGTGAATGTATGATACTGCATAAGAGTGCATGAGCTACGTTTCGCACCAAAATCCCCGAGAGCTTCGTACTACAGTAATACGATACTGTGATAAATGTTCGAGCCAGGTCTCTTTGTTTTCCCTTCGTTTTTTCTCTTCTTTTCAACTCGTTTATCAAGCACCGACGATATAAAAGAAAAGCAATCAATCCATTGAAATGTGTATACGTACGCAGAACGGGGGGACAAACGTGTGCATGCTTAAGTAAACAGCTGATCCATAGACGCGAATTCCGGGAGGGGGGGAGGGGGGCTGTTGAATTTGTATAAAAAGAGAAAGAAGAAGAACTACTGTTTCCTTAATTTTGTACGGTCTTGGAGAGACGATGACGAAAAAGTTAGCGTAAGTCGAGCGGAGTTTTACAAATTTTATCACGAATGTCTTCGTTACGATCGAACGATCGAGAAGTATCTCTGTGTAACGCGGGCGAAGCATCTGGCAATGGTCGAAGGAATAAATGATTGTTAAAACGAAAAGAAGAAGAAGATAACAGAATGTATGCGGTTGATCAGAGAGTTCGGAACGATGATGTTGTAATGTATAGTACGTGCATACGATGTAACATGTACCACCAGTCATACGTATTCATTCATACGCATACGCAAAACACAAAGCATGTATAAAACACACAATCGACTGATCGAGTAGTTTTCCTTTTTTTTTCTTTTTTTTTTTTTTTTGTTGTCCTCGTACAACCGCTTTTATCGGTGTAAAAGCGGCCACGTTGTGGATCGTGATCCATTGCGCTACGATCGCGCGTGACACGTCGAACGATATATTGTGATGCGTATATTGTCGCTTAAATGTTATATATTAATGTGTATACGTATCATACGTATGCAGAAATGTTTATAGGTAGCTAGCTATATCTACTGCAACGGTGTGATTCTGGGGCCTGTACGCGAATGTACAAGGTAGCCAATTATTGTGGACTACACTGATTGTCCGAGGGGGCGCGTTCTTCGCAGGTGACTCGGGGCGAATGATGCTGGAAGAATTTTTTCTTCGTTTTCTTTTCTTTTTTTTTTTTCTCTTTTCGAGCAATCGTAACCGGATGAAACGCGTCCTTGGATCGCGCGTCCGCATCGATCGTTACGCGTACAGGCCTGAGAATCGACGAGCGAAAATTGTAACGACCAGAAGGGATTTCTGTCGAGGAAGTCGTCCGATTCGGACAGCTACGTTGCTTTTTATAGTCCTTTTTTTCTCACGGCTCTAACCTGCTGTTACAGTCGAGGTCGGCTCGTCGCCGGGATTTGAACCAAACGCGTGCGGTCAGTGCGAGAGCGATTTTTCGACACGATCTTCGGGTAAACGCGGAGCGCAACACGGCGACCCATATAATTTGTACAAATATTTTATTTTCTTTCGTAAAGATTCGATTAAAAAGTAAGTTTACTTATTTTGTGAATTGTATAATCCCCAAATTTCGCAAATCGGACAACGCGTTAGAATAGTACGGCGCGCGTGAATCCTCCAAGTTTCTTCTTGACTTGATTCAAACGGATTGACGATGGAACGGTGTTAATTCGTCGCCGTTCTTGATTGATCGTCGGATCAGCAATGAAGGTCTCGGGGTATTGCGCCGGAAGGGTTGCACAGGTGAAACCGGTGTACTTAACAATTTATTTTATAATTCAACGAGTTTCAATTCCGCCAACCCCAAACGTAATCGCAGTCTCGTTAAATTATAGGCGACGATTGTTAACGAATATACTTGACGGACGGATATATTTAAATTCGTAGTTTTCGTGAAACAAATAGAACGACTAGTTTGTATAATTAATAGAGGAAAGCGGAAAGAAAGAACAAGACAGAAATATCGTTTGCATCTGAATTTATCGAACACGTAAGGGTGGGGTAAATGACCTGTTTGGCGTAAACGAACTTAGGTATACGAGCACAGTTCTGCGTTGCGCCTCGTAGTGGCAAGACGGCTACGACGTGGCTTCGCGATACTCTCCTTCGATTTTGATTTTACTCGATCTTTTTCGATGGAATCGTTAGTTGCGAGTGCTTTGAAAATTGTCTTTGGTCATCTATCATCGGTATCGGTCAACGGGTTGGTGTTCAACTAATTTCGTAAGTACATACATATTCGTATGCAATTCTGAAAGCACATGTTTGCGTCACGTTAGTTCTTAGCATGCAAGTTTTATTCCACTTTTAACAATTAGTTCTGCTGCGTTTAATTTGAATAATGACGACCATTCGGTTTGCCACTTTGAATGCTCGAGAATATTTTAGAACCTTTATTTAATACACCTGAGCGACGTTCTTTGTTTTTTAAACAGTCGTGGAAACGCGTTGTCATTTTACAATTATTTCTCAACGGTTCCGTCTATTTCCTTTTTTATCGAGCACATTCGAATTCTACTTCGAAGTTCAGGTGAAGCACAGATTCTCCTCACCATTTCTGAAAATTATCGAGCATCTCGGTCGATGTTAAAATTAATATCGTGTTGAGAAATAAATCTGGAACACGCAAATTATTTTTCCTGGTCTGTGGAACAATACTGTGATGGTATTAGTAAATACTATTAATGCTTGAGTCATTTAAACGAATTTTATGAAATATTCCGCATCAAATGGCATTAATTACTGGACTGTAAAATTGTCATCGTTGCCATCAAAGTTTACATGCTTCCCTGCATCTCCATAAAGACTATTTTATAGAGTCTGCTATCGTAAAATATTTTTATATTAGCTATCATCTCCCTTTGATTGAAGCTATCATACAGCTCAATAGAATTTTATTACATTTCGTTCCGTCTTCTACGAAAAAAAAGTCTCACAAACTATACGATATTTTCAAATGGAGAATGTTGCAACAATCGTTACATACGTTGTTATTCTTTATTTGTTGAGAGGTCCAGTTGAGCAGAGTCGAGTCTTATGCAACGTGCGTATAGTTCCTTGTAGCAGAGAAGGCAAAGCAATACCCGAATAGTAACGAATGCAATGAAAATTACACAGCTATGAATATTAAACGAATAAGGGGGATAATGTATTTCGATGTGAAATACATTAATGTATAAAATTTCAGCATTAACTGCCATGCTACTTGACCACTTTATTTCCTGTTTAAGGAAATTCTACAATTGGCAATAGGAAAACGTTTTGGTATATAACATTAATAGTAAATATATTGAAGTACACCGAAACTTGCCTATAGTTCTTCAGGAATCGATGAAGGATGAGAGCGGAAAGAGGACTTTTATTTTCAAGAAACGTGACTTCGATAAATTATTTCACGCTATATTGTAATTCAAATGTGACACGTAGTTTTTCGGAATTATTATTGAAATTAGTATATTCAAAAAATTATTCGATTTTATGTCGTAGCCAAATTTTCAAATAATCCTTCACGACTCCTGCAGGAATTGTCTGTGAAATATAGTGCCTTTCTAGCCACTTAGAGCCAGAATTATTAACAATATACATAGTACGCATAGTGTAATGATTATTATTAACACGCCTTGCGCCTGGTTACGATATTGCAAAACTTTGATATACGAGGTGCTGTTAATAATTTTTCATCGCGGGTAAAACGCGTTTCTTCGTCTCTTCTGTTACAATTATAATTTACGAATCGACGGCGAAGAAGTCTGGGAAAATGATCGTGTCCGGCAAAAAATTCGTAGGAAAATAGAAAAGCAATATTAAAGCAGTTGCCTCGTCAAAGACTTAGGTCAAAATTTATATAGCTTCTTCTCTTCCCTGTCGAATAAACATTCTCGCGAACATGGGGCGTACAACATTGCATTAAAATGTTTACATTTCAAAGTAATTAACAACGATAATTGATACGGGTCTTGTGCACTTTTTTCCACGAAAGCGAATCGTATGTACAATAATTCCTAGTGCCTTATCACAACAAACATTTTATTTCGATGAAATAACTGCATACGGACTCTCTTCTCTCTGCTTGGAAGTAGAGCAATAGCACAATAATTGTTCTTCGTACAATATACGGAGAATTTTTTTCTATCCGTCAGACACAGAAAATGTCGTTTTCAATGGAAATTTTTCACGTACTTGCCTATTGCTTGAATAAGATCTACGGTGGTGTCGTGGGAATACAAATAATCAGTTTTAATAAAGTTTCAACTACTTGCATAAAGGTCCGCAATTAAGCAACTGTTGCGAATTTGTAATTTACTGTATCTATACATGTACGATAAAGCGTTATGTTTCTAGTCAATGTACGACAGATAGAAAACAGTTCGAACGAAATTGCACGCGAGTGTATTTATAATGTAATTACCACGTGACACTGTTGCAAGGTTTATTAACAAAAAAAATATATATATATGTACAGAACTACGCGCCACAAAGTGCTTTGCGAATTTATATTTAGTGTGAAAGGAGGAAGTATTGGAGTCTAATAAATAATGAGAAAACACCTGCTTTCCATATTAACAGAAAGTAACATTTTCTTACGCACTCGTGTAATACTGTTAAATTGATCGCTATTAACGCTTTATAATTAAAAAAAGACAAATATTTTATAACAATTAGGAAATTGGACGGATAATGAATCGCGGGGAAAAAGAATTCGCGAATGAAGAACTACAGTGATAGTTCTTACCTTAATGTTTATAGACACGACGGTTTCTATAAAAAAAAAAAAAAAGAAGAAATTCTATTAAAAAAGTCAACCGATTTTCTCAAATAATTTTGTCCTTCGATATATCGACAATTAATTTGTTCACGAATCTCATTGCGATAATTGTAGTATAGATAAGATGGGGTGTACCGTCATTATTGTAAATAAACGAAATAAACACCACGCCCTGGTAACGTGATAAGTAGGCTATAAAACTTTGAATGGTGAATATATTATTTAACTCGAAGTTGATTCAGGTCGATAGAATAGAGGAGTACAGAATTTGTAATTTTTGTGATATAAAATTTTATGATTTTTACTAGTTCAATCGTTTTTTACCTAATGCTCCAGTATGAAGTACATAAATGTATATAGTATGCATGTGCTTGATGTTCGTAATACGAGATATTAATAAGAACGAGTAAGAATAAAAGATATTAACGGCAACTACGTCCAGTATATACAATTAAGAATAATAAAAGCATCGACTAAGGGCAATAGTCTAAAAAGAAGCAACGATATTCTTAGATAGCCACACGATAATTCGTAATATTATTTCCAATGATAATTGTATTCAATAACGGGCAGAATAATGATACTTATGTGCTGAACTGCAAGTTCTCGCCTCTTTGTTTTCTTACGAAAGACAAAAATATATGAAGCTGCAAATTTTCACGTGATCTCGTTACTCACCTTGCCTTTCGATTGCGAGAATATGCACTTATCATTTCGTGTACATTTCTAACAGGAAGAAGGGGGGCGACACGAGTACAATTCGAAATGATTTTCTGTTTGTATAATTTATTATGCCCCGAACGAGGTACCATGTACACTTTCCTCTCACTCGTAGAATATATTCGCATTTACATACACGACCATAATACGCATCGCGTGTACTTCAAACATCATTTTTACACACATTTAACATACATACTGAAATATATACAAATATCGTTTTGCACACAGAATGATCATTAAGAATGTTCGTAGAGGTGTACTAGACACGTATAACAGAATGTGAGCATGGAATCTGAAGGTAGAATCAATGAATTCGGATTCAACAATTTCGAAAATTCTAAGCTACCTGTTTCTTAAATTTCCATTTAAAACATTGTAATAAGCAATGAACGTCGGCAATGACGAACCCATAAAACGATCGTAGCTCAGTTACAGAAATCGTTAAATACTTATGTAAATAATCTAAATTATTACATGAACCGTTCATAGAAAAGCAATGATAAACAGTCAGAGAAGGTTCATGTAGTTTAATACCTACGGTCGTTTAGCTACGCGTATACATAAATACGAGTAATTCTAATGTAGTTAACATTAAGCAGCAAGCAACAAGTACTGCCTTTCGTTTCGAAATTAATAATTGAACTATGTTTGTAGTGCATGGAAAAACGTGGAATGCTCAAACGTCGTACATCGTAATAAGCGTAATTATTCGTTCTGCTTCGCGTCCATTCTTTCGTCCACGTAGTAATCAGCTCTTCTTCTTTGGAAGAACGAGTGCCAGCAATCCTCCAACTGCGAATATTTTAACGATCAATCAGAAACATTTAATCTTGTCGCACGGTTATTGCAAAAATGTACGAATGAAAAGTGGAGTTGATTTTGCAACAGTGGAAGTATTTCAATTATCGCAAACATAAATAAAAACTTTTGTGTCGTGATATATTGTGCAAATTATAAAAGCATCCACCGATCATCGTAAACGGGGCTGATCAATGAAATCTAGAACAAGATCATACACTTACGAATGACTACACTGCCGACCAAAAAGATCGGCACCTCGCAGCTGATGTCCAGCAGCATTCCAAAAGCTAAATTACTGGCGATAGCGCCAATTCTACCGAAAAAGGTCATCATACAAATCGCAACGGCGCCTACGTGAGTCGGAAATATGTCGACGACAATGCTACCGATGACGAAATTCGCGGTGACTATCGTCAACGAGAACACGCAGCTCACGATCAGAATTTGCAAGGAGGACCTGACGAAGTATATCGCGAAACCGAAGGTTCCAGCTAACAGCATCGTTGTTACTGAAAAACGAACAGATAAAAGTGTTAAAGTCGCCGGGGAATTCCGAACGGTAAAACATTATAATATTGTATTTGCAAAGAAGCTCGGGTAACAATATCTCTATTCGTGACGTTTGTGCGCCGCAATTATTTCAATATTAGCAACGTTCGTGTATCGAAATTAGTGAAACAATTTCTACACTTTGGATTTCGATCAGGACGCGTATACGTACGTCGTTCCCTATTTTTAAACATCTATTCAAATGCTTCCGTTTAGATATTTTCGTTACGCGTACGAATAAGAATTCTTATCGATGCATAGACATTTCTTGATATTTACCTGGTATCGTTCGTCGGCCGACACGGTTCGCCAAATAACCGGATACAATGTTACCTAACAAGCAGAACGCATTTATAGTTAACGAATTGACGAAAACCATCTCGTCCATGTCGGGGGAACAATCGTTCACGACGCTCGCCGAATCGACTAAAATATTTTTCAACGGTGGCACGGCCACCTGCAGATCGTTTTCGACCAATTTGCAAACGCTCACGGTTCGATTCGGGTGTACGTTCTGATAATTCTGGAATCGATTGAACAACTCGGGTAACCATAAACCGAAACCGTAATATCTGAAATGGATTTAATTTCGGTCAATAAATATGTCGAGGCAAACGTTGCAAGGTACCGCGAATGCTCGTCGCTCTCGTAATCGCACCGTTAATCGTGTTAACTGTGTGCCCCGTGTGCCAATCGCAATAATTAGGGGAAATTGTGTTCAACAAACTTACCCGAACATATTCGCGAAATAAATGCTCCAACATAGAAACGCGTATTTCAGAAGCGGCGGTGATGCAAGGATACGCATTTGTTGCCAAATATTTTTCAGTAATTCCATTAGTACATCGGACGTGGAGGAGGACGCTTTACTGCTATTAATATTCGTCGTGCCGTCGGGCAACAAGATTTTTATCTAGAACATACGACGAATAATCGTCCCGAATACATTTCCGTCTTCGTTGCTTTTTTCCGTTGTCCGTTCGTTTCACGGTAAGGGCGAACGGCGAGTAAAATAATGGAAAATATAATAGGATATTACTGTATTACAACTACATCCGTGCGCGACAAATAAAATTCAATGATTTCCTTCAACATAGAAATTAATGTCACATATTGTTGCACTCATAATTTGCCAACGAAAATGGAAATGATATATCGTTAATACTCACGGGATACTCGTCCTCCTGGTGGCCAGTATTTATCGCGTAGATTTTTCGCAAAATCGCCAACGCCTCTTCCATTTTACCCTGGGTGACCAAAAATTTCGGGCTCTCCGGATACTTGATCGCGATTAGAGTTACGATCAATGTTGGTATTCCAATTACAGCCAGGAAGAGGCGCCAAGAATTGTACAGCATTCCGTTGAATTGAAGAGATATCGGCAGCGGTATGATAATCCAAGCCAAACCTAACGGACAAGAAGATAAAATCTGTTTCCTACTTCCGCAATAGTCGTCGCGTGTAACACTCCCAATTAATATAATATTAACACAAAATTATTGGGAAATACTTTCGACTTGTACGCGCAGAGCATACAGCCTATAACAATCTTATATTATACTCTTCCCCTTACCGGGCAGTATTAACCACGAGAGGGTCCAAAAGAATCCAACGTAACATATAGATCGCACTCTCTGTTTCTCCGCGTGAAATTCACCAAGATAAGTGTAAACCAGAGATCCGGGTGCTCCGATGCTAAAAATTGGAAATCGATGTTGAATGGAGGAAGGGGAAGACGATTAACTTTCGTTATCATACTCACAAGAATCCATTCAGTGCTCTGAACATTAGCAGCACGTTGAAACTTTGTGCGAAACTTCCTCCGATTGATAAAAGGCTGTCGCTCATTAGAGAGACCAGAAGAATGTATCTTCTGCCGTAGGCATCTGCGAATACTCCCCAGAAAAGGGAGCTCACAACACCACCTAAACGGGCGAACACATTATTTAATTGCTAACATAATTGAATGCTGGGAGATTGATTAGTCCTCGTAATTATCATTATTTCCCAGCCCCTCGTCATATTCGATAATTTTAATGATTTCATATGGGCAAGTGCTAATCACAATTAACACTGCAGTATCCAAGTTTCATGCTTCTCAAAAAATGACTGATCGATGCACTTAATTTATAAAGCAACGTTCCCTTGCTTTTGATTTCTTATTCCGTCAACGATGATATCGCTCGTCTACGGTAGACACCATATATATGAGGAGAAAATTAATCGACTTTAATCGCGCAAAAAGGCGAGTGGGATGTTACATAAAAACTGCTCCTCGACTTTACTAATGAAATAAGTGCTATCGAACGTGTCTAATATATTGCAATCAATGTGCCAAAGGTATTCGCACCTCCCGGCATATTTTCGTTGATTGATCAACTCTGTAAGAAATGTGTCTCCACTGTTCCCTTACCCAAAAGAAAGGAGACGTTTAGAAGGCCTTTCTGTTCGGACGTCAATTTCAGATCGCATTCCGCGGATGGCAAAATGTATGCGTTTATACCGTTCTGGCATCCAGCGCAAAGGAACATCGCACCGCAAAGAAGAAGAAAGCCATAGTGGAATTTTCCGTATCCTGAATTGTAGATGAGATAAATGTCAATCTTAGCAAATAATTGTAGATTATGTACGGAAGTAATATTATAGCAGTGCATGTCAGTGTACGTCCTTAATTATTGCGAAAATTATTACAATTATTGCGAATATTTGAGAGTTTTCTTACCGCATAGTTTAATAGCTCGCTCGAAATCCGCTGCGCCTTCTTTGCCACCGTTTTCTGGAGAAACGCACACAGATACCAATTAGATCGTTTTATTTGAATAAAGGGTTAATAGTTTTCAATCGCGCGTAACCCCTTGCTTCGCACAATTGGCTTTTTGAAATAATATCGCGCGTAAACTATACGCATATTCAATATTTTGATATTGTCTAATTTGTGGAAAAGTACTCTCTTTAATAACAATGATACGTTGTTCTTCTCATCGGCACGTACAATTGTCACGTTTAAACAGCGGAGCACGTTATCACTATAAATGAGTAGGCACTATGTTTTTAAAATTCACGTTACATTTTTTACTGACCCTGACTCTTATTGAGCACACTACTTTCTATCATGTAAAATAATTATTGCCGTCGCTACTACGAAACGAAGTACTTCGTACAATTTCATACTCAGTTTATCTAGCAAAGTTTCTAAATCGTTTGTCGCTGCATTAAATCCGATCTCTGAGATGCGCATATCGTTAGTGAAAAGTCTGAAATACTTGTGCACGCCATTGTTAGAAAAATCATTGCATTCGTAAAAACGTTACATAAACATATCATTTATTATTGCACGAGAGGTTGTTAAAAATTTCCTGAATTCGCGTCTCATTTATACATTGTTCTAAATGCGAACCGACTTGCAACTGCTCAGCATTCGTATTAAACATTGCACTTGTAATTACTCATTTTAAAAGTACGCCAATTCTGTAATAAAGAAAAATGTACACGATGTAAATCGTTTCATACGAAGGATAGAATTCAATGTAGCAGAATTCTTGACGGTCCATCGAGTCGTTTTTAATTATTGTACGATTAGCACGATCAAGATGGTATCACCGGCAATTACCGGGAAATGTACAGTAAGTGTAGTTCATTAATAACTTCACGGGAGGTCCATGTGTCGATAACAGGAGTAAGTGCTATTTAATTCCACCAGTTTTGGATGGAACGTTTCAACATATGCTTAATTCGATGTGTCATCCCGAATGGGCAGCTTTCAAATTTATTACGAGGATACGGGATTTATGTACAACCCTTGCCAATCCGGAAATAACTTTCACGTGTACGAATTTTCGTCGAAACAAGCACGTGAATTAATGAAATTACGTCACGCACAATGTCGCGTACAATAGTTATATTAAACTACAACAGCAACGCGGTCGGGAATAATTGGGCTATCCTGTGTTAATGGGAGAGGTGCCAAATATCAAATATGAAAGCTAATTCTGCAAATATATCGGACAGTGCAAAGTCTCGCCCAGAAATGTCGGCCGGTACATTAATAATTATATTCTTGATATGAAAATTTGATATATGAAAATGTCATTCCGGTTCCCTTTATGCGTTGATCGTCTGCTTAATTGTGAGCATGCCTTTTTCTTTTTCTCGTGCTAGAGCCGCAGAGTCAAAGGTAAATTTGACAATGCCCATTTATGCATTATCCATTCTTGTTTGGCACAATGAAGTTAAAGTGAACTTAATGAGCAACGGCACCATGTGTGCAGGTGACACCAATTACGCGAATGGTACGTATCGATTCGACGATTTATCGCGCGACTATCTAATATACGATGATCGAATTGTCTTCGAAATTCGTTAATTTTCCATCGAATAATTCATCTTTGCATATGTGGCGTCCAATAAATAAGCAATGAAAAGAAAAATTATTGTGTCGGTTCTCTAAACTTTCGTATAAATATTACTTGAGAAAATGATAAATCGAATGCTTTTAGTTTAATAGTATCTAGTAATGCATATTGCGATGAATTTCTGTGCCACGATGATAGAACAAATAAAATCAGAGGGTGTCGGGTGAAATTATTGTTTCATGACGCAAAAATATTTCTGGGGACGCTGGAGGATTAAAAAATCGAATCAATGAGATGACGCGGATCGTCTGATTCCGTGGACGAAGATCGACAGATGAAGAGAGTAATTAACGAAGCAATTGTATTTCAACATTTCGCCGGTGTCTATTGTGCAGCTGTTTCCATTCGAATGTGTGTGGAAAATACGTCTGCAGATCGGTTCCGCGTATTTCTTTTCACAAATGCACTGGCAAGTGGATGGTTCGAATCGGTGAACGAAATGACGGTGACAACAATAGAAGGAAGTAATTATTGTAACTTTGATAATAATTAGTTCGATGCTGTTTCGTTTCGTCTCCCTTCTATGCAGCAAACGCCGTCAGTGACAGACGTCGTATCTAGTGAAACACGAAAAGATGTTAATTTGATTTGACAGGGAACTGTGTTGTGTGGATTGAAAAAAAATCGTGTATGTCCGGGTAAAAATTGTAGGTACTGTTAATTCGATAGAATATATAAAAAGAAGTATACAGTCTAGTTTAATAAAGATTACCATTGTTCTAGAAATTTTCTTAGGATTGTTCGATTATACGATTTTCCAATGCATATATTGGATGTGCTTCACTTTTGATTAAATTGTCAGTTCAGTTTGTGCGCGAGTAAGGATGAAGAAACGATGACGTAAAGAGGCAACGCGTTTTCGCATATCTTTCATTAATGACGACTTCGCTGAGTATAACAATTTCCTGCGATTAAGGTGAACTAATTTGGGTCGTATCGAAATGTTCCCCTCGTCGATCACAGCGATAAATAAACTTATCGATACACGCATGAATTTGTAATAAAATAAAGAATATCGAAGCTCGATAGTTGCTCATATATAATAGTATTGCGGTACTAAAATTGATAATGGTCATAGATTTGTTCTTGAAAATAATATTCATGTCTATTCTGCAATTTCATTCTAGTACTTCCTACTACGAAAACTTGCTCCAATTAAGAATCGCGAGATCTGAAAATATCCTTATGAATGCTATACGACTATTCGAATGCAACCACTATTCCTTAACACTTACTTCCATAGTACTCTTTAAATAACACACACTTTGCCCTTCCAAATTAATCAAATCACCCCTCCCCAAAAATAATTCCACGTATATTACGTGAACAGGTAAAGGAAAAGACCAAATAAAATGTAATTTCGTGTAATTATCAATTAAACTGAACAATATTATTTGAACACTGACCTAGCGAACTGGACAAGGTGGCAATCTGATTAACCATAGCGATTTCGTTCACGATATCTGCGCCCAGAAATCCCCTCGTCCTTTCCGTTCAAGTCCGTGCAAAGACTGTCGGTGCAAAGCGGACAGAGACTTGTACTTGTCCTCAACAGCGCTGACAGAAAACGTTCATGCGATCCGCGGTGGCATCGCTTTAAATATTGCCATGCGCTTGCACGATCGGTCAGCTACGAGCCAGCGTTATTATTCGCCAGATCGTGAATCGTCTCCCTACCATTTCGTCAAACGAGATGCATATTGAAAAACTGATTTTTCCAACCACCGCGTATTCGTTTTTAAGCGGACCCGAATGGCACACACGCGACATTTCGAGATTTCGACCGCGAATTTCGGGGACTCCTTCCGGGAACACGCGATATACGATCAACAATCGACATTTGTAAATGCAAGGGTATCCAACTTCGGGCAATTTCATAGATAACATGCATAAAGATATGCTTAGAGATATGTTTCATTTGTATAAATAACGTAAAGGATCTCATTATACCAATGGGAATCGAGTAAGAGGTGGACGATGATTAACAGGTGTTCATCACGGTCGAAATATGTATTTATATTTATTGTACTAATCTGTTGTACATATGTATAATAATTGGAGTTTTTGATAATCGCATTAATCGAACTAAAGCGAACTAATTCATTGAGTTGTTACAATGATGCGTGCAATGATGTTTGTTGCAAATGTGAACATTGATAATGATGTTTGTCCTGGGTGTGGTCCTTTGTAATTAGGCTCGTTGACCCGAAGAATTAGGAATGAATCGATATTCTATTCCACTGTCGCGCCTATATCTTTATAACTGCTGATAAGGACAACGAAAATTGGTATTCTTTATTGATATATTGTTACTACAAACGGCGAGAATTCCAAACGACAAATAATGTTAGAACGGCGATTTAAACTCATGAATTTAGGGAATAGGATGTGATCGATATTGGTGTTACTGTTATAATTTATTTTCTAACGCGCTAAACATAATTCTTCTGTAAGATAATATATGTTTCGCCTTCGGAATTACATTTTCTTATTCCTTAAGAAGCCTGCTTTTTTAATATCTGCAAAGATGTGCTTCAAACTACACGATTCTCTGCCATATCTACAGTGCCTGATCTATCGCCATCTATACAGAACTCCTCGAACCATAGACCAGATATGATGATGACATACCGACTCAACAAACACTGATTCGAGCGTCCTCTGCACATGAACAGGCCAGTGAGGAACTATTATTTACTGAAGTAGTGGGGACAGGATTCAAACAATGGTGTAAATGTAAGTGCTTTGTGGGATATCAGGAAAGCCAGTTCACGGGCAACGTTTCGGTGGAAAAATTGAGCTACGGTGCCTGGTAGCGCGATGCACTTCGGTTCGGCTGGAGTTGTGTCGAAATCACATCCCGATGCATCGGGTCGATGATGATGACAATCAGATACCTGTCACGTCAAGCGTTCCGTCGGTGCTGTCCCGCTTTCATTGCGCGGCAAAGAACAAAAGAATTCTTTAACTAGGATCGTAGGTTCAGCTAAAACATAGTCAGAACCCGCAGAAGTCCATTCAGCACGACCCTAGAGTCGTAGGTCCGACTAAAAGTTGGTCAGAAACAGTAAGAGAAGTAACAGTAACAGAAGTCCAGTCGGTATGACCCTGGGATAGTAGGCTTTACGGAAATAGCGAATACCGCCGAGCGTAGCTGACGCGCCGGCGCGTCGAGGAGTGGGGGGCCTCGCGGAGTGAGGTCGGTCGACGGGCGGCTCGCGCCACGTCAGTCTCGATTGAAGCGTCGCAGCGTAAGGTTTTGTATGTAGCTGAAGGCTAGCGACGTAACTCACTCTGCAACACAATAACACCTCACGGTTTACTTTTCCATCGTGTACGCTTGATTATTAGCTTCTATTAATTAATACGCGTTTAACTAACAATCGTTCTACCATCGGAACAAAACTTTAATGATGAAAATCTTTCTTCAGTCTCCTTTGCTGGACCGATCATCCAATTGAGGATGGACGCGTCTTTGTCCGGCATAGAGATTTTTTTAATATGAGATTAACTAGTCGTTTGTTGTAACATCGCGTTAACTAATATATTAATTTGAACGGTTCTTTGAATCTTTATTATACTTTATTCAGTCATTTACGTACTGTTTTTGCGACTTCGAATTCGATTCTTATTTTAATACAGGTTAATCACAGGTCTATTCTTTTGTTGCAGGTATAATGGATGATTGGCTGGCAAAGAATAATATATTGAGCTGCAGGAATGGAGTATTGAGATACAATTACTGTGTAATTTTCAAACACATACTTGAACTGTTTCTAATAAATGAACCGTTTGTGGAATATTCTTAACACCTATTGGAGACTGTAGCCTGGGCTCCTAGCTTTTATTTATATCCACTGATCATTGATGTAACTGGCGTGCAAGTCGATATAATGACATTTGTTTATACTTTATTTAAACAAATTCAATTATCTCGGCTTCTACTGGACCAATTTTAATCAACGACGTCTTAAATTAAAGGTCTCGATTCGAGGAACGATCTGTTCCTTTTTTGGAAAGACCCTCCACCCCACGACCTACTCCCTTTCAAGTAAACCTGTTTTCCTCTTATGCTTCTTGGGCCTCTTTTCTTTCTTTTTCCTCTATATATCCCATAACATTTCTTCTCCCTCCTGCTACATACTTATTAATATACTTTTTTGTGTTGCGCAGGCAAGGAGTAAGGATCATTGACCGGCACTTCTTATCGTGCATAAAAGCAAGAAAGAAGAAGGAATAACTGTTGCCACAGACTTTAGTTATTATAGTGAATTAGTTTATTAATAATTTTAATATTAAAATTAGTTTATAAAAATAGGTTGTAACTATTAGCCTTTTAGTTTAATTCAGAACAATTGTTACGACATACCTAGTATATATTTTATTTTATTGTTCAGCATATTCAGTAGAACTAACATATATTCCAATTACTGGTACTACAAGTTCTGTATGCGCTGAGTATAAAGTATAAAATGAAAGATATAATAAATATTTTACATATGCACAAGTTACACAATTGTTGTAATGTAAAATAAGCTGCAGCGTATAAAGTACGTACACTTTAAAGTAAGTTTTACCTGTAAGATATATTGTAAATTACCTTCAAAGAATAGTTTTTAAGTATTAGCTTGTAAATTTGAATTAAAACATGTTTGTAACTTGTATCTTCATTGATTAGTTTAAATAAATTTTAAATGTAAAGAATTCTACTGCTCTTTTTATTTTCACACCTTAACAATCCTTGAAAAGACCTAATTCCGCTTCCTTAAACAAGAAGTAACGTGGACGGACTTTGAATGCCAAGTCCTAAAGCGAGAAACTTGTAAAAATGGCCCTACACATTATTAAATTTGAAAGCAGCAAGTTCTAAGTCTTCACTTCTTCCGAAATTGATTGGCTGATGTACAGAAAATTAAGCGCTCTTTCTCTCTTTTCTCGGAATTACTAATATCGGATACCTCCTCGCATATCCAATTCTAGTGAAAAATTAGCTACAATGTTGCCCCAAAACTTTAGCAATTTGAGCTCTAAGAAAATTTGCAACAAAGTTGCAAACGTCGCCTCGCGAAAACGCAGCAAGTGGCAAAATTTCTGGAGAAATTTTGCAACTTTGTTGCAAAATTTTGGCGCAACATTGTTGCAAAAAGTCTTCAGGATTTTTTGCAACCTTGTATGCGTTCGTGGGCGTCGTTTGCAACTTTGTTGCATTTTGGGGGGGGGGCTACAAGGTTGCAAATTATCACAAGAATTTTTGCTAATTTGTTGCGTTTTTGCGAATCGTTGTTTGCAACTTTGTTGCTATTTCTTAGAGCTCGATTTGCAACTTTGTTGCACAAATTTAAGCGCAACGTTGTGACAATTTTCCACTAGAAGTTTGCCACTTTGTTGCATTTTCACGAGGTGTTATTTGCAACTATCTTATATTTTCCAAGGCGTTGGTTGCAACTTCTGTTTTCGCGAGGTGTTATGTGCAACCCTGTTTCATTTTCGCGAGGCATTTATTTGCAACCTGTTTGCATTTTGGTAAGGCGCTTCATGTATACCCTGTTGCAATATGTTTAGTAATGTTGAGGTCTGTTTTGACAAGTTCTCCGCTTGTGAACTTTGCATTTAAAGTTCCTGCACGGTAGTACTTGTTTAAGGAATTGGAATTAGGTCTTTTGAAGGACTGTTAAGGATTGAAAATAACGAAAACAGTAGAATTCCTTTCATTAAAGATTTATTTAAATTAATTAATGAAGATACAAGTTACAGAGATATTGTAGTTCAAATTTACATGCTAATACTTAGGAACTATTCTGGTATGGCTATTTACAATACAGCGTATAACTAAATCTTTTATCAATTACAACAATCGTGTAACGTGTGCATACGTAAATTATTTATTATATCTTTCATTTTTATATTTAGCACAGTCCGTAGAACTTGTAGTAAAAGAATTTAAAGTATATATAGGTTCTACTGAATATGCTGAATATAAAATAAAATATATACTAGGTATGCCATAACAGTTAATTACACAATTGTTCTAAATTAAACTAACGGGATAATAGTTACAAGCTATTTTTATAAACTAATTGACTGTAATTAAAGTCTGTGGCAAGAGTTAATCTTTCCTCTTTCTTGCTTTTATGCACGATGAGAAGTTCCGGTCAATGTTCCTTACTCTTTGCCTGCGCACACAAAAAAGTATATTAGTAAGTATGTACCAGGAGAGAGAAGAAATGTTATGGGATATATAGAGGAAAAAGAAAGAAGGGTGGGCCAAGAAGCATAAGAGGAAAAGAAGTTTACATGAAAGGGAGTGGGTCGAGGGGTTGAGGGTCGTAGTTTGCATATATTTAAAGCAACGGGGTATTTTCATCGTGTAGCTTATTCGTTTCCCTTTTAGTTAACACCACATTTATTAAAAAACAACCCCCAGGAGCCGGGATAAGAATTTTTTAAATTTTATCGGCAGCGATATGTCGATAACCGGACACGTGGCGCCATCTCGCGTTTGCGGCCTTTTTCGCAGTTTGCCGTACCATCAAAACCGAATTCCCAGATTACATCGTCACTTTAAACAATTACGGTGTTCTCGGTTTCCAGTTGGTATCTCTTAACCGGACTTATCTTAAATTAAAGATACGAACCATAGCTATCATCTCCAGCAGTTGCAACAATATGGCATTTCTGGTTTAAAAGTTATTAACAATTGAAAAATCGACAAAAATGCACTTCGTGTCACTGCAATTATCTCGCCTTCTGGAGGCGCTCGCTTAATGATCGTGTGCTTAAAATGCAGGTAAAGGATGCTGCTACACGACAATAAACGATTTACAGATGTTCTATGCTCTGTTCATTTGTTATAAAGAATTGAAGTCTTTGTTTGAAAATTACACAGCAACTATATGCGGGAGATATTCTAAGCTTAAAAGAGATTGTTCATTGAATCAGGAGCTTCAATTTGAGATGTCGTTGAATAAAATCGGCCCAGTAGAACGCGGGGCAATTGAATTTGTTTAAAGAAATTATAAACAAATGCTATAATATCGACTTGCAGGCCAGTTACATCAATGATGAGTGGACATAAATTAAAGGTAGAGGCCTAAATTACAATCTAAAAGACGTGTTAATAATATTCCATGTGTGGTTGGTTTGTTATAAACAATTAAACAATTACATTAATTATTACGGGCAAGTGGATAAAGTTATAGCAACGATACTATTACAGGTGAATAGCTTACTTCGTTCGCCTTCAATTGACACCTAATAGATTAAAAAACGACTATCAGGAGCCGAGGTAATTGCAGTGACCCGGATGTCATTTTCACCGATTCTTTAATTGTTAATATCTTTTAAACCACAACTGCCACATTGTTGAAACTGTTGGATGAGATAGCTATGGTCGTAGCTTTATTTTAAGATCAGTTCGGATAAAAAATACCCACTGGAAGCCGAGAAAAATGCAATTGTTGAATTAACGATGTCATTCGGACATTTGGTATTTGCGCCATGTACATTTGTATCTGCTGTGAGGTTCTGCGTTACCGACTGATTGTAAAAGGTGATGTCGATTATAAATTTTATATCCAGGCTCCTGGTGATCAGTTTTTATACTATTAAGTGTGAAATGAAAGGTAAAAGAATAAGCTACTCGCCTGTAAATATCTCGTTCTTGTAACTTTATCCAGTTTCACGTAATTATTATAAATCGCGTATGGAATATTGTTAACACGTATTGAAAACTGTAGCTTAGACTGCTAACTTTAATTTATGTCCTTTGATCGTTGATGTAACTGGCCTGCAAGTCGATATAATTGTATTTGTTTATAATTCCTTTAAACAAATTCAATTATCTCGCGAATTTTAATATTAAAGTCTGTAATTGATTGTATTTTGTCGTCCTTGAGTACGCGTAAACGGGAACCTATGCTACAAGCAGTCTTTTATCAGTGACCGAGACCATGGTGCATTGGAACTTAACCTTAAGATGGGCCTTTTCATGAATTTTACGATTTAAAGAAAGTATAATTTGAGTAACTTTAGGTTTCTTTCAATTGTTTGATAATAAATTAAATAGGAGACCAAAGATTCCACCTAAGGTAATTAAAAACATTTAAGTGAAACCGGATAAGTATGTGTTAAACGATGCCGTCAGTACATGATTGTTTTCAATGTTCCCTGTTGTAAAAATTATTATTACAGTATGCTAAAAATGTTGCAATTTAATACGACGATTTATACAATATCAACCAGATTTACTTCTCGGTTGCTGTGGCGCTTAAATGCGTCATTAACCACAAATGCAGCTGCAGTGGCATCTGAATCCGTTATCAATAATCTTAAGGTAAAATTTCACATTTCTCTGAAGAAAAGTTATTGTACTATGTATTTTGCACTTAACATCTTGTAAGTATATATAATATAACGTACAATTCATTAACAAGTGAACGTTTGTTTGCTAAAGATCGATTACCAGTTAAAGGAAGCAGCAGCAAACATTGCAATGAATAAGGTACAATCTGTACAGTTTAGGGAACTGAAGAGACAATTGTGTAACAGTTTAAATTTAGAATCTTCGGCCGCCTCTAAAATTCAGTCAGCGAGAAACATGCACGACCTGTTAGAAGTAATGAAAACACCCATATTGTCTCCAAACAATATGGCAAAAGCAATCCAAAAAATTAGGGTGTGGGTAAATCAAAATAATAAGTATCGCGCATCGAATGAGGAAGATAACAATAACGCAGTAGAAAACCAAACGAAGGTCCAAAATATTCAGGAAAAAGAAAACAGCGAGTATGATATTTCTCGATGCAATGATTTATCAACAACGGAAATGATTAAGGTAATAACACGCAAATAACATATTCTTTAAATTTCACGACAAATATGTTTGTTTCTTATTTATCACAGGAAATAAGCAAATTTTCACAAGAAGGTAACAGAAATGTACAAGCATTGAACTATATGTTTCAAAATATTATCGAATTTAACGAGGAATTACAGCCTGGTGCATGTTCAAGCTTAATGTTCAGTATGAGTAATCTATGTTACTCGGATGAGGTAAAATTACAATAATGATTGCATTGAAAATGAAATTGTTGGCTGGTTTGAAATATAAATATAAATTACAAATTGATTTCAGAGGTTACTTAAAAAAATTTGTCACGATTTAATAAACCATATGAGTAGTACTAATAAGACGATACCTGATGTAACGATAATATCTATAGTAAGGTCTATGTCAGTTGTGAAGTATAAAAATAATGCTTTCTTAGATCGTGTATGCGATAATATCATTAAATCTACATTTAAATACAAAAGCAAGCAAATTGCAAATATTTTACTGTCCCTCGCATCGCTAGGGTACGAGTCTGATCTTGTAAATGAAATAATTGAGGTAAAACCAATTTTAAGATACTAACAATTGTGCATATCAGTCAGAATAGTTTTTAATTTTATTAAATGTACATTTTAACCAATGGAAATTTAAGTGCTCTTAAATATATTTGTATAACTAGATTTATAGGCCAGAATTAACAGTGAAATTATTGGGATACTCGCATTGGTTGAACTTAGTGTGGTCCTTGATCGTGTTGAAAAGGGCAGAAGGGTGGCAAATTGCGTCGGTCTTAAATAATAATTTCGTCACAAAATTAATGTTTTTAGGTTTGTATCTTTAAACGAAATTCATTTTCACTATGGTACGATGATATATTAATCTTCGTTTCGTATTCGTAGAAACACGAAAGCAGTTGCCCTACCAATTGAAGCTACTAAATATAAATGGTTATGCGTTACACGCATTACATAAATATACTGGTAAAGTGGAATATATGTTCAATGTGGAAGAAAGCGTAATACAGTTTGTACATATATCTTAATTCGATGCAATTCTTCAGGGCCCTACCTTTCGCACAGCATTGTGCCGCAAGCAGTATGTAAACGATCGAAACAGAAAGAATTATACGTTCAGACGCTTGAAGTTACATTAAAAAATATGTTACCATCTGCATCCTACTATCAGATGAACATAGATACTCGCATGGGTTTTCTTTTAGGTGTGTTGTACAATACTGCACTGCTACCCTAGTTATTATTATAAATATGCTATATTGAAAATAATGTTTTAGATGCGGTATTATGTATGGATGCCGATTGTACCCCAGTCCATGTAGATGATATGACAAAAGCAGAGTATAATAAGTAAGAATGGGAAAGAAATATTAGTATAAACATTTTTTACAAACTTCAATTTACAAATTGGAAATGTTTCAGAATTGGTATAATTGTAGTCGATTATTACGACATGTGTCTGGGAGATACAGATTACCACGGATTAATTAAACTATATGCTAATTTATTAAAATTACAAAAGTACGAGGTTTTATGTGTCCCCTATCAACATTTCGGCATAACGGACAAAACTGAGAAGCGTGTATCATATTTAAGACGTCAGCTATGGAACAAGTTCAAGCAGAGATCGTAGTGATTACTAATGTAAATGTAAATTCATATTCTGTAACATTTGTTAAATAAAAAAACGTACAGAATGTAATTATATACATAATTTATATCATTTTTTATTATACATTACACGCGTAAGAACTTTTGTAAGGCCGATTTCAGCTATGATATGCAATGAGAAAAATCGCCAAATGCAGCTTAAACTTGATCTGAGATTCAATTGCAGGATATATTGTAAATAGATGCAAACGAATAGTTCATAAGTACTACCTTGTAAGTTTAAATTGCAACATTTTTGTAACTTGTATCTTCATTAACGAATTTAAATAAATCTTCCGTAAAAATAATTATGCTGTTCCTTTTATTTTCACGTCTCAACAATCCTTGAAAGAACCTAATACCAATTCCTTAAATAAGATGTCTCGCGCAGGAATTTTAAATGCAAAGTTCTAAAGCGGGAAGCTTGTAAAAATAGTCCTGTACATTATTAAATTTGGCGCCAGGAAATTCTATTGAATTCGACATCATTTTCCCGCAAATTATACAAAGCCCAAGCTAAATTATTTAACAGAAGAGCTTAAAATTAAATTCTCGGACATGCTTGGAAATGACATAAAATTTCTGGAATGGCTGAAGTTCGAATACCTACTCGTATATCATGCTCTACTGATACAAAAGTCAGATTCTCGGTGGACATTGTTGGCGCAAACACAGAAATTTAAGTCCTCGAAAATTCCCGGAATGTGAACGTAAAAGTCCGTAAGGTAGTAGATCTATTTAATACATCGTCCATGCTTTTATTCGTGTTTATCATTCAACGATAACCACTTACTTTTCGTGACGGTCTATTACGGAGAATATTGTTATGCGCTTTTATACGTCAAATATTTACAATGTAATTAATCGCCGACCGAACAAAGAAAAGAAATGTACAAGTTAAATATTTTACTGTTCCTTTACAGTGTCATAAATGCCTGTATTTGTGCCGTACGTATTAAGTTCTTATTCGTTACTTATAATGATTTTTATCGTTACTATGCCCTTCTTATTTACAAAAAAAATATTTTCAATTCACTTCCATTTAACTGTAAAATTTTGAACGAGACTTTCATTATAATATTTTATCAGCTTAGAATTTGTAATTGAGTGCAGGCTGACTGAAATGTAATTCTAGAAAAGATTACCAAATATCATTGAACGTCGTTTCTACATATATTAAGTTGTATATTATCATTTATATTCTTCGCAGGATACACAAACAGTGAATGACAATATTTGTATAATTCACGAACCAGTTTTGAAACTTTTTTCATATAATTTCACAAGCTTGTCGAATCCTGCAAAGGATTTTACTGTACATCATGACTATTTGAATGAAACTATACGATTACAATTATGTACACCGCTAAAGGAAAAATGCAATGGGAAAGATGGATACAGTATTTGTTTAACGAGAAACAATCAGGAAATGGGCATAGGTAACTATTTATTTTAATTTATATAGCTATTTTAGAATACTTTTTCTTTTTTACATTCAAGCATCACATCGTGCTTTGCTTTTGCAGGAAAAACGTCCCCAAAAGTGGACACCAAAAATGGAAGAATATTATTTGTATTCACAGGTGATGATTGTACGCCAAAAACAAAATATACTGTAAATATTGTTATGAAGTGTGATTACGAAGCTGGGAATAATTCTCATCCTGAATTATTTCATCATGTATGTATTTATTAATTATCTCGGTAACAGAGAATTTTTATACGCAGCAGTTCAAAAATTTCAGACATTGGACCAGTGCAGTTTATATATGATATGGACAACGGCACTTGCGTGCGGGCCTCGAATTAAAACAAATTGTACAGTAACAAGTAATGGCTTGCATTATGATTTATCACCCTTGACAAGATATTCCCAAAATTATGTTATTCACATGGGTAATAAACCATCTCTGAAGATCATATTGAATGTCTGCCACTCCGTAATATTTGAATATAATGCTCTGTGTCAAATGTCCTCCGGAGTTTGTTTACACAATACTTCCAATTCTGAGTATGTATATTTTCCCAATACGAAAGATATAAATCATTTTTTGGTCCAAATTGTCTTAACCGAAGCAAAAGATTCTGCGTATGATTAATCAAATTTTATTACAGTTACATAAATTTAGGAGATGTTCCCCACTCACCATTCATAGAAGATGGAAAGCTTAAGTTAGAATATCCAAATGGCGATATGTGTAAAGTGAGGGATATAGCAGTGCCACATATCAAGACTACCATCTCTTTTATCTGTGATTTTGAAGCTATGGTAACTTTCTTAACACGTTAAGTGCCACGCCAGCTTTTCCTCGCGTTTTTCGTTCAGGCGACATGACGCGATATACGCGACGGTGCACCACGACGTAGCTTAACACTCTAAAACACCGGCGCCTGAACGAAGAGTTTAGTGTCAGTCACCGATGCCTGACGTGCCACTCAACGTGTTAATAAAAATTTAATCTTCATTTCGTTTAGTTTACGATAAAACGATGCCTCATATTTCACAGGACACAATTCCAGAATATATTGGTGGGCGAGAGGAATGTCATTATCAGATAATATGGAAAACTGCAGCTGCCTGTAGCATAGAATCTTTGCGTAACCGCAGCGCAATAACTGCTGGAACATGTACAGTGAACAATCCTCTTACTAACTTTACGTAAGAATCGATTTAATAATACACGAATCATGTTTCACGAGAATATTTGCAGTATATGATATGTTATAGGTACGATTTACGTCCTTTAATGAAGATAGAGTATTATTATACAGTCGCAAAGAATGGTTTGATCTATAAATTTGGTGTATGTAAATCACCTACGCATGGACCGTGTGGGCCAGAAACAGGTTGCTGAAATTATTACATTTTTTGCTATTACACAATTAATATATACAGACATTTTATAGCGGTCGCCAGCATTTTCTTGCATATAAGAATCCGCTCGACTGAACTGAGCCTCTGGTTCTGTATAGTAACAACGTTTGTTTCACATCTAGGGGCTTGCCTTAACGATTTTAGTACTTCAATGGGAAAGGTAAATACAAATTTAATGTGGGCAGAGGGTGGACCATACTTAAATTATACAGATGGTGATATCTGTGGAAATGGACAACGTCATTATACAATCATTGCTTTTGTGTGCGGCGCAGAAGGATTGCCCGACGAACCGATTGTTATGGAACTAAATCGCTGTCAGTTGGTTATACATTGGAACACTGAGTTGGTTTGCGAAAAAAGGGTAGGATAAGTTTTTGTATGTTGAATAGTCGGACTAATTTTGATTTTCGAATGCAATGCAGCTCGGCTAAAATGTTTTCCATTTTTAGAGTACAAGTTAGTTTGTATTTTATAGGTGAAGTGTGCAACAGATGACGATGAGATAAACTTAAGTTCGTTAATAAAATCTACTAGCAATTATATTGTGAAGGTGAACAAAACCGAATTTCACATTAATGTATGCAGACCATTGGTCCCAGAGCCAGGTTTAACGTGCGCGCATGGAAGTGCAGTTTGCAAAACTTCATTAGGTCCCTATAACGAATATGTAAACGAAGTCGTAAGTAACAAAAGTCAATTTGTTTTAGTCGTGAAATTAATGCTCGAATGAAACATAATCAATAAAATTTGTTACGTAAATGCTATACAAACTGTTCGTTAATATTTAACACTTTACTTTAGTTTTTATGAACAGGCGAATTTACATTTTGTTATGATCGAAATAACAAATATGAATAGATATATTGCCAAAAATGTTCATTTTATACTCTCATGGATATTAATCAAAATAATTGCAGAAGACAATATTTTTATTTGTTGTCAGAGTTTAGGGTTTCCAAAGGAGAGTCCTATGTTAAATAAAAAGCATGAGACAGTGTTGCGCTACACGGATGGATCCGTGTGCCCCGAAGATCCGAATAGATTAATTTCATCTAATTTTACGTTTCCATGCGATTATAACGATAAGGTAATTAATTGATATTTAATTGCAAGATAGTATCGTTAACATGGTGCTGTATTGTTTCATGATTGGTTCCTCCAGGGGTTTCCGGAATTTAAAAGATACGAAGACTGTACTTACATTTTTGAATGGAGAACGAGTATAACGTGTGGGGCTGCGATGGGCAATTGGACATCCCCTTGTATCATAAAAGATCAATTACTTTTACACGAATGTAATCTTTCTTTGCTGCACAAAAGTCAGAAATTATACTCTGTAAGTATATTAGACGTCTACCAATATTTTTCATGCAAATGAAATCAAGGATAACGTGAATGTATATATATAACTAACGATATTCAAAGGTTTGTTGAATTTAATTTTATAGGTAAAGAACAAACAAGGAAAAGAATATAGTATAAGCATATGTGGCAAAGAAAATTTTTGTAATGGTTCCGCTGTATGCCAAGGGAACAATGGTTACGGATCTTTGGCAAACGTAATTTTCGATTATGGCAGAGATGTCATAAAGCTTCAATACTCTAATGGTGGCAAATGTGCAAATAGTAAGCAGTACATGTATAACATATTCTTTTGAGGCAGAACTGAAAGTAGTGAATCAATTTCATTCAATTCTTTTTTTTTAATTAGGTTCCTACACATCTGAAGTACGATTTATATGTAACGAGTCTATAGGAATCGGTGAACCAAAGCTGTTATGGGTAAGTAATCTTTGGTTTAATAATAGTATTAGCTTCGTACATTTGTTGATTATGCTGGTGGTATTTAACTATATAAGATTTCAAAAGATTGTGTTACACTTGATCAATGAAGTAAGCAACCCAATATTTGCATTGCCAATATATGTATTAGAACTGTTAAGTATGATATTCCATGATGATCAATTCATGTATAAAATGGGAACTATATAACTAAACAACTTTTTACAATATTTGAGAAAAATTGTGAATATTTATTTCTCAGGTACTCGTTCGTTAATCTTATAATAAACTTGGTCCTAACATTCGTGTACAGTACAATAAAAAATCGTTAATGGCGAAATTAACAATTTTTAATGAGATTCTTTATTCATTTTTCTGTATTCGAAAATTTTATATCATCATTAATATCATTCTGATTCTTTATTTAATCTTAAACAGTTTCTTTTTGATTTCTAATAACGAGAAACAAGCATTGTAGGGCTCATAAAATTGAGCAATAAGATAACCGATATAAAGGAATATGGCAAATCTATGTTCAACATACAGTATGTATGTTAATTCTAAAATTTACATAGATAATTAAACTTCAATAATAACACAAAGTAAATTACACTATGCTAATCAACCAACTATGTATGTATACTCTTATATTAAATCTTACGAAAGTCTGCTTTGCTTAACGTTGTTTGAAATATTGTTAAAACTAAATATGATTATGTACAGTTATAAAATAAAATTGGTCTTTTAATGCACGTGCAGCTCTGTAGCAAACGTTAATGAAGAACTTAAACTACATAATAAAATTAGATAGTATACATACATACATACAAGTTGATAACGATAATTCTAAAGATATTTAATGCAGTATTGACTCGAGTCTTATGGTACTTGTCTACTTCAATAGTAATAGCGATACATACATTCAAAGTTTCAACTCATACAAAATTACAAAAAATACTTATTTACAACGATTCATCACTTCTTTAAACCTAAGTTTGTCAGTCATCATATGCAATGGTGTCTTCAAATTTATAAACCTACAAATGGAGTTGGGTTGTCCAAGAGAATAAACACAATAAAGTATTCTCAGCATTGCACTACATATCCGCAAGTACTAATTAATATTCGCTCAACAAAAAGAATATAGAGTAATGAAAGTTAACGTTTAGTGCAATGCGGTATTTTCGAAACCGATATTATCCGAACAAAGTGAACAATTTCAAAGTATCAAAAATTCATAAATATATTTGCATATGCTACCTATATACTTCATCTGCTAAGTATTTATCTTGTTATAAAAATATTAATCTCTTTCTCCGGAAAAGAACGAAGAAAACCTCAAGCTAAATACATTTTCTCGTTCACAGGGCATAAGACGAGTTTTTCTTCGAAAAAAAAAAGAGACAAAAAGTAGAAGTTCAATCTCGTATGCCCGAGAATGTATAACAAACCTATCAAACAGTGGTACATTGTACCTTGTTAATCAAATTATGTTTGACCAATTGCTCAGACGAAAGAATAATTTTAACGTTGTTATCCTTTGGACACAACTTTTCTATATGTCCATTTTTGTCCTCATTTTTCTCGTCGCATATAAATGCCTTAAGAGTGTCAGCCGGTGGAGTGCTTGCTGCTGGCGGTGTCTCAATAGCACCATGCGGATAAATTAGTTCTTTCTTCTCGCCGTTGATCTGTATGCACGGTTGATGTTTCTGAAAGATCTTCCTTCTAAGAGTGTCCCTCGTCAATTCTGGTGGATGCGGCAATGCGTATCTCAGTTTGTCCCAGAACCATGGATCGCCCCATTTCACGTACGTGTTCGTGCTGAGGTACGCCCTGAGTTCTGGGTCCAATTTGTCGGTGGGGCCAATTTCTCCGTACAAAACTAAAATAACCCTTGCCCTGCCCTCGCTAAGGGCCTGACTATGCGCCGCCCTGAACTCCATTCGTCCCCAAACACTTTCCAAGAAATTGGGCGACAAAACGACTATCGTTCTTCTCGAATCTTCGACCGAACGTGCGATCTGCGCTGGTATCCAATCGCCAGCTAGCCAATCGCGAAAATGCAAACAGAGTTTAAACGGTCTGGGACCATTTTCCAACTTCGACACTAACTCGTTCGCTACAAAGTCCTCGTCCTTGTGCGAATAACTTATGAACGCGTCGTACGCCTTGTCTTTGTCCAGTTCGTCCTCTGTTATCAACCACAGGCACCACTGATGCGCGTACAGCCAAACTTTGATCTCTCGTTGGTATCGATAGTACAATGCAGCTAACAAGCCGATTATTAGCCCAGTAATGGCTATTGCTAGGCTGACCCCAACGATCATCATAGTATCTGCGGGGCACAGATCTGTCGCTATCATCTTCAACATTGGCGTGGCTACCCCCTTGCACGTGATCAGCAACGAATTCGGAATCTCCACGACTTTCGTTTGAATGAAATTAAGAAAATCTCTCGCGTCGCAATCGCATCTCCATGGATTGTTGTGCAGCGTCAGAGTTTTCAAAGAGGTGGAATTGTTCATCAATTGTAGAACGTCCGAGTTTAATGTACTAATATTATTGTTATGCAGCTCTAACACCTGAAACAGAAGAACCACCACGTTAATCTTAGGGGCTCGTGCGAGGACATAATATCAGATACAGATAATCGATTGATATCTGTGAAGCGATTAACGAATATTTTCAAATATGTTCAAAGAGAGAGCGGATCAATTTTACATACATCAATGGTCAGTGGCAACTCGTTCACAGATACGTCGTGGATATTGTTGTTCGACAACAACAATTGCGATATGTGCACGTTGCTCAAACCGATATCTGCCAATGGCGGCATGCCGGTCAATTCGTTGCCCGTGAAATTCAACTCGAGACGATGGTACGGCAGGGTTTTAATATTTGGTGGAACGCTCGTTAACTTTCTGTTCGAACAATCGACCAGGAATGCCCTGTCGTTGCGTTTCACCCAACATACACACTCGTCGGGACAAGGATCCAACACTTGGCATTTCAGTGTCTTCGACTTTAAGCCCGCTACAGCGATATCTGACAACCATACTGGATTCTTGCACGTCAAACCACCGGGTATTATATGGAAGTAGTTCTGAACGTAAGGGTGCATTCTTCCTTCCAAGTAACGCAAGAAATCGTACAGATCACAGTCGCAGGCTATTGGATTGTCCTCGACGAGTATTATTACATCGCGAGCGACTTCCTGATACTTTGCTACTTCCTCGGCTGTGTTCAGGTAGATGTGTTCTATTTGGTTGTGCCTCAGATCCACTTTGATGTTGTTGGACAAGAATTGCAGGTCCTCGGTCTGAAAAGGGGAACGCCGTGTTGGTACAGTTCGAAAAATAATTTAGAGGAGAAGCGATTTATTCGCGAGCATGAATAACTGTTCCAGGATAGTATTTTTCGATAGACTCACCGATATGTATGGTATTTGATTATATTGAAGATCTAATATTCGCAATTTCAAATTGCTTATGATCCAATCGCCAAATATCTCCGAAATATTGTTCCGCACCAGATACAATTCCTCCAGGGAGGTACACCCGTGGAACGGTGATTTTTTTCCGTATTCATCTTGAAAGACGGACAGCGAAGTGTTAAATGTAAGCTGGTTGTCGGAGAACATAGCTACCCGTAGATTCGTCAAAAAATTGAAACTCGTGTCTTCTATCATTTTTAATTGATTCTCTTGCATGTTCAAAATTTCCAGCGATTTCAAGTTGCTGAAGAGGCGTCTGAAACATTTCAAACGAAACACCGAATTAATTACGAACATGGATAATATAAAACAAATACTGGCTGAATTATTTCCCTCGGTGGACGAAAATTTGTCAATCATATTTAATGCACAATCCAATTACAATGAACATACCTGCATATCGAAGTAAGATGATTCTTCGACAAGTCCAACTTAATCAAACTCTTCAAGCTCGAGAAGATCCCGTCGGGCAGTCTCGTTAATTCGTTGAAACTGAGCTCCAGTATCGACAGATTGGTCAAATTCTTAAACAGGTCCACGGGCAACGACTCGATGTAGTTTCTCTCCAGACTAACGTTCCTCAACGAAACGGAACCGCGAAACAGATCTGGTGGCACACTGATCAGGCCGTTGCTCCTCAATTGCACAGCTCGAAGATCCGTTAAATTCGCGAACAGCCCGTTCGGTAAAGTCATGTTCCTCCTGTTACCATACAAATTCACGTTCCTCAATTTGGTGTTGTGCCGCAGCAAGCCCTCTGGCAGGGACGTGAAATTATTCCAAAACAGATTCAACGCCTCCAGATTCTCCAATTTCGCGAACACATCACTTGGTAAACTGGTCAGTTCGTTCGAGTTCAGATCCAGCGATTGTAATGAAACCAGCTCGTCGAACGTGTTCAATTTGATTTCCGTGAACTTGTTCCTCCACAAGTTCAGAAATCGAAGATTCTTCAAGGGACCGAATATTTCCGGCTCGATGCTGTCCATCATGTTGTTCCCCAACTCCAGCACCTCCAAATCGGTGACATTTTCGAAGATGCCAGGTGACAGATTCACGTTGTTCTCGCGGAGATCGAGCCACGTCAGGTGCGGCAGATCGGCGAATAAATCATTGCTGAGATTGGTCAAACCATTGCTGGACAGGATCAAGCGTTGCAAATTTGGGAAATCTTGTAAATGTTTCCTGTTCAGAGTGGAGCTCAGATTTCCAAACGATTGGAATATCAGCTTCTGTATATTCCTTGCTCCGAGATTTTTCGCGATTTCTCCTAGGCTGGTATGCGCCGGCAAATTGCACATCCGGAAGTATATGGACTCTATGTCGCCGATGGGAAGTAGATCGGACAGACGGAAGTCCTTCCATTGTGGAGAATTATGACACTGAGTCTGTGGAAATGGAAATTTGTTTGTCGTTTTATTCGTGGAATTTCATCGTTTAATTGCGTTCGATGGTATTGCAAGATTTGTTTCTCTACGTAGGCGGTTACTGTGTTGCGTCACAAGAAAGTGAAAGCCGCGGCTCTTGTTGCGGTAGAAATTTAAGATACGACCTCTGCTTTTACTTCGATATGTATGCAACGCTTTTGCACTTACTCCATTTATTGGCTTATCAACGTCGATTATTTCGTTCGAGTAGCTTTCAAACGTTTCGGGATAAAGAAAGGTATGAAAAAGAGAGCGAGAGACGTATAGCGTACGAGTTTCAAACAACCGATAATAAATTCGACCGATTGAAACCGATAATGAATTCATAATTGATTACGCTAATCGAACTACATTAAAAGCTACGAAAATCCCTTATCTGAAACTGCTAACTTACGATTTATCTGCTCGCCCCGAAGCATACGCACGAAAAGCAGTTAGCGTTAATAATACCTGTATGCGATACCAAATACATATACGATATCAGTATCACCTGCATACGTTACGCGTGCACGAAAATTGCCAGATGCCACAGAAAATCGGCATCGCGATACCATATGCCCGAATGTGCCCACTGGTATGCACGGGCATTCTGTATCCATCGTACTTCTGTCGCGATACAGGTATCGTCATGTGTAAGGTGTACGTTCTCCGTTAACCCGTCCCCCGGACACCTTCGCGCGACTCTCTTTAAAAAGCATGCAATGAGTCACTCATGCTCACCTGAATATATTCGTACGGTTGCACGTTCACAATGAAGGCCGCGTCGTTCTCCGTGGGACAGTGTAGCTCAACATCTCCATTGTGACTGGGATGGCAAGTACAGATTTTGTCCGATGGGCACGCAATATCGAATGCGTTGCTCGTCGCGACGACGATGCAAAAGATGATCCAACATCGAGAGGATGTTCCGATCATTCTGCAGAGCCTGATGGTGTACGATCGACACACACTACGAATAATAATCGTTCGTTTTCCCATTAAATTCTGTACTGCTCTCTTTTCTTTTACGTATGTATACAAATATACAGGTGTGTGTATATATATATTCGAGAACATTTATTTAAGAAGCTTTCGCGCGATAAAAAGGCGAATCGGAAATAGCGGGGATACCAATCAGATAAACACGGTGACTTCCTTGCGCGACGATAAAAGTGCCGTAATTCACATCGCGAAATATAGTCGAACAGAAAACCAGAAATTTTAACGAACCGAGGGCAGGAAGCGTTTGAATTTCAACAATTTCATCCGTGCTTTGAAATTGGTACTTGGCAAAGGGTATTTGCCATTGGTATAATTAGATGTGCAAGGGGATCTTAATTAATCAAAGGGCAAACAGGCAATAATTAATTATTCATTATCCGACAACAAGCTGTACCTTCGTTGTTCGTACGTTTGTCATATCAGCGCGTGTACTTCCTCTGTATTTTCGCTTATCTAATTTTGCACCGTTATTTACTCTTTCTCCACACACGCATGTTTGCTTACTTCTCCTTGTTTAACTTAGGGGTACCTCTGTAGGTGTGTATTTTATTCTTGGAAGAAAAACATGGTATCTCACGATCGCTCAAGAATCTTCGTGCAGATTTCCGTTTTTTAGATTTCGAGGAAGCGATGCTCCTTTTAGAACTCCCACGCTATCTTGACTATCTGACTCGCGTCGTCATACCGTTCATTTAACAATGTTATGCTTCAATTTAGTTCCGCTAGAAATTTAATTTAGACGGAACCAAGGGCTGTGCAATTGGAATCTCTCATTTGCACTGAACAAAATTCGGTTCGTTTACATATTTTTATTGTTTAAATGCAAACCGTTCTACGCACTTCGATTGACATTTCTGTCTCGAACTATTAATTTCAAAAGTATTTGCCAATCTGGAAATCACAATCGCGATATCGATGAATTGTTCAAATGCCAATGTCATGTACCTGGCCGCAATTAGATCATATCGAAACGAGTGCACAATCCATACGTTTTGTCGTACGATCAAAGGACAACAATCGATCATCGAATGCTCTCGCGACGATCTTGCTACCGCTCGCAGTTCGAACGAAATGAAAGACAAGTCCCACGATCGTCTGTGTAGAAGGAACATTGAAACACCATGCGTGTCACGTATCAAATCCCTTCGCAATTCCATTCTGAGCGACGTATAATCCAGGCTAACGACCCGTGTTCGCGCATTGGCTCGATACAAGACACACCTCGTCAGACGAACTCATTGCAAGGTGCGTAAAAATACATACAGGTATGCATGCGAACGAGCTTTCGCGGAGGTCAAACGTGATAAGAACATGGCGAAAATGGTTCGAATTAGAATAATTCTGAAACTTTGCAATTGCAATCGTTTCGAGCACATGCTCGTCGTTTGTCTTGGATTTAACGAGAATACTATGTATACGCGTTTCCTTCTTTCTTCCTATTATTTGTTCAGTATCGTAATGCAAAAAGTAATCAGAGCAATCGAAGCGTAAATATTTGACGAAGCGTGAGGGGATCTTCGTGAGTAGGGAAATCGAAATGTTTGTAGGAGATAATGGATATTTTAGCAGGCAGGTTAACATATCAGAGTCAATTTAGTGGATTCTTAAACGTCGTTTAAGGGATGCAATTTTAATTGCGTCTTGTATCAAAGTCTGTTGATCTTTGCTCTAGAACGTTGCAATCGCAGAATTGCGAAACGGATCATACGGAATAAAGCCACAAACAGCGCTACTTTATCAATGATTAACTTAAAAGATTTTGATACGTTCGAGAATGCCTAACTTCTTACCCTACCCTTCCTCGTATTATCGTCCTCGTCGTTTTAATGTAGTTACAGTGCATGTATACATATATTATAATGTGTTTTCAATCTACACGATTTCTTCATATTTTACGAGTTCCCCGAACTAAGAAGACCAAAAAGATAAATTCGGCGAAAAGAGAAAACCGAAGTGTATTATTTTGAAAGGAAACAGAAACGTGTTACATCGCCTATCTTTTAATATTAAAGGTTACAGACAAATATAATAAATAATCGTGATTAGCTCCGACAGAAAAAGCCGCAAAGGTCAGTTCGAATTCATTCAGCGAGATACACATTAGCATAGAGTTTTCTTCTTTTTGTCGCTTCATTCTTTACGTACTACGCTCGAAAGCAATGCAAAAGGAATGACAAGAGAAACTTGTGACGTGCTTACTTTAGTCTCAGACTATTACGTCGCCTTTGTTATTTAAAGTGTATAAAAAGTTACACACAATTATTCCTGGGTAATTGTTGGACGCATACATGCATACAGATAGTTCAATTTAAACACATACGAAAATATTCATGCAATGAAAAGCACTCTTGCAGTTTTGCCAAACAGACTTTTATTCTCGATTAGAATCTCGCAATTTGATATGTACTTCCATTAGTATAGATAGCTAAGCGTATCCTGGCCAAGTTGCGTAGATAACTACCACCACATCAAGCCACTGATCAAGTGTTCGGTTATTTCGCATAGCCCGTGGCACAGAATTTGGAAAGCGATGAGAAGTGTATTAATGGTATACGTAACCGATAGGACCCCCAAATACGTTCCATAATCTGCCCTACTCGTGTCTTACATAACCTGATTAGATAGACCAGGTGTGCTACGCCAATCAACAATCGTGTGCAATATTTGCAAATTAGAAAAGAAAAGCTATCGGAGAAAAAACATGCTAACACACTTTCTTCTTGGTATTATCTAATCGAGCATTCACGATACTCTATATAGAAATAATAATAATAATGTTTCACCATTGTATCCTTGATTTGTATAATACGCAGAAATCAGCTAATACGAATTTTCTGGAATACAGAAAGCTGGGCTAGAGCGATAAACTTGTTTGAATAAACACCAAGTGTTCAGTGTCTTCTAATAGTACACGCTACATACAAGTAATATTCATTGTGCGATACAGGTTTTACAACTTTTAATACAAACGATCGGCCTCTTGTTCCTCAATTTTAATAAACTATATTGTTTTGATTTCGACGAAACGCCTCGAGCGTGAGCTATACTGTTTGCGCTCGATTGTACCCCCGTTTCTTTGAATTGATAACTCCCATTAGTAACTCAGATAATCGCGGCACGAATCATTCATAACCCTTACAACGCTATTAGTTGCAAACGAGTGATTATAGGCACAGGTAAATACAATGACGATTTTGCGAGACCAAGGACGTTCGACGTTCTCTTTGCTTTTATAAGCTACTTCGCGAAACCTGTTGCGGTTTGCTTACGTCCACTCATACTGTATGAAAAAAAGAAGAATTTTAACCGGGGACAAGGCGGTTCTTCGGTAGAACGTTGTCGTAGGAAAGGACGTAGAATTGAGTGAAATCGCGTGAAATTCTCGATGTACAATTGTAAACGGGGCAATTGTACAAAAATACTGTAACAATAATATACTATTCTATTCCCATTGATATGAAAAATACGCATTCGTGGGCAATCATTCTTAGTTCATTAAATCAGTAGCACTCGCGAGAGAGATCTGTTATCTCAGCTATACAGATGTTTATTTTCAAATATCGCATACGTGTGCGTTAAGATTAATTTTCGTGTGATATGACATGATGTTGTGCAATTGAAATTCGTAAAAAAAAAACAAACTGTGTTAATTGCATAATGAAAGGAGGACCATGCGATTTACCAGAGTGCAACAATTGAAAAGGAGTTTTACGAATATATTAACTTCAATTGGACAACCATTTGCTCCAATATCATTATATTTTGTCCGTTGTCGATCACAAATCACAAATAAGTTGTGCAAATGCTCGAATGAACAGTGATATACGACTGTGTTTTGAATGGTTTCCAAAATTCATTTCAATAATTTATGCGATGCAACTCGTTGGATCAAAATGGATTATATTCTGCCGTTTGCATGACTTAACTGAAAGAGGAAAATGCATTCCATGTTTATGTTACGTTGATATTAAAGTTTCTGCTATCTAAGAAGGTTAACAAAAATGACAATTTATTTACAACTGAGCAATATCGCGCGCTATTTACGTAGTACACATTCAGCTGTTCGATAAGTTCAAACGGCTTTATTTCATAATGAATTCCATTCCATCCAACAATTACTTCTACGTGACGTATTGTATGATATGCAGAATGTACGTTTCTCAAAATCGATGCAAATATTCATTTTTATGTAGAACTATGTTTCATGTAAACAATGTGAAACGACCATAATCGTGTATTATATATTAGCAAAAATATATTTATCTTTCAACCAACATTTTTGTGTACATTTGGCATTCTCGTATTTCTCATAGACAATTCCTCCTACCGGGAAGACTTATTTCATGGAAATATTTGAAGCCTCTACCCCTTGGCAATTAGTACTAATTGAACCCCGCCCAACAATAGAGCAATAAAGATGCTAATAATTGTGAACTGTGTAAACACACTGAAATATGTGTACTTACGATTATAGGTGTAATTAAATATTACTTTGAACTGGAGTTTATTTAAATAGGATTCTGGTAAATCGAAAACATACATTTGCTAGGTAAATCCCGGAGAGTGTGGATTGAAAAATCGCGTTAATAATTATTCCAAGAAAGTCTGAACTGGAATACTGGTTTTCTTTGGCAGCAGAACCAGTAAACGGGTATTGCTTAGATTCCAAATGGTTAGGTAGGGGTACATTATCATATAAATTCTGCAATAATTTCTAATCCTTTCCACGAATCGTACGAAAATAGTATTCTTTAAGCTAACGTTATACAATATCTGTACGAATTGAAAACACATTATACCCTTCTTTTTCTGTCGAATTGTCACGTATATAAGTAATTGCTCGATCCATCGTAACCATAATTACACCGTTCGATGTAAGAAATCAATTCCTCGAAAAATTCATAATTGGCGAATTCCTCTTAAAGTAGAGGAAAAGCAACGGGGAATAAAGATATTGATATTGGGGGGAAAGAAATAAATGGCCCAAACTAAAGATAAGTGATTCGTTCTTCACTAATTTCGCAGGGTGTAGTACTTTTTAATATTAAGTTATTATTATCTATTTTTTCCATCTACAATTAGTATAACTATTATAGAAGCAAGTAATGATTAATGTTCAAATAAATTTCAAACAACGCCACTTGTTATATGTCAATTACATACCCATTAAAAGAACTATGTACATCAGTACAATGCTAATCGATATGTAATAACCGACTGTTAATCTGCGAAAGTAATTACGGAACGTAGTTAAGATAGTCTATGCTGCTAATTTTATTAAATACATTACACAGTTACGCTATTCTAGTATAAACATTTCACGTCGACATGAGTTACACACGTGCTTCTGGCAAATAATAACATTTCAACGGCAGTGGCCACGATCCTATCGTGCTTGTGTTGCGTAAATAATGCTTCCGTACCACACGGACTAATAAGAAAAAGAACGTTCCTATGGAGTTTGTTCAAATAATTTCATATTCGCGGTCTAAAAGACTAACATTAAAGATTGAAAATAAATTGCGATCGATAAATTGACACGAGCTTGATGGAGTCTATAGTCGCGAGCGTTACAAAATAAAGGTTAACCGTTTCCCGGAAAACACATCATAGGAAACAAACTTCTATAGCGCGTCACACCAAGGATAAGAAAAATCAGTTCGTATCAAAGCGATGTAACCTCAAAATTAATTCAATCGTAATGACCATTAACGATGAATAAAAAAAGACATTCTCTTCTTTGCTCCAAGCAGCAATACTTATAACAACGATTCAAACAAGGCGTACACGTAATTATTTGCGTACTCACACTTTTTACACAAACAATTATCGGTTGTCGCCGCTATTTCCTTTCGCAATTGTAGGAACGATTCCAGCCGTGTTAAAATCGAAACACGACAGTCGTCGATCACGGATGCAATCGTTTACAGGAATTACCAATATATTTATAGCTGTTGTAAATGAGAAATATCACTCACCAGATTTAATGCGAACAACCACCCGTTGCAATCATTCGTTGTCACTGTTTGTTTTGTTTCCGTCTGTATCGTAGAAGATTTGCTCAATCAGGTGGACACTGCCCACAAGTAAGTTTCACAATTGCGTTCGTTCGTTCGCGACAAAACGCAACACCGCGGAACGAACGAAGAAAGAATTTTGATCAACTCGAACCGAATTGAGATTCATAGAACGAAACACTCACGATCACTGTCCGGTACGAACTGTCGATTCTCCGCGCGCGCCGTGCCTACCGAGCCTGAACACCGTGTGACGGAGTGGTGTCACGTGACGACGATCCAATGAGTAAAGTGACGGTGGTGGGGGGGTCTGGCCCGATAAATGCAAGATTCCCGTTTGACGCAGAGGGGGAAGGCCCGTGGAATTTTATGAAAAGAACAAAATCAACGCAGAGAATTTCGTGTTTATCTGAAAAAATTTGACATAAATATTCTTTATTCTATGTGATGCTATATAGAAATTTAGCTACGGAGCCTGTTGCGATTAGGCTGATAAGAAATAATATATTTTTTATTTTTGCGGTTCTGCGACGAATTTGGATGGCGATTTAAATGGAATGAAAGATTCTATGTTAGTTACGATATTGCAAATAGGGGAACGAATGGGTATCCGGAAGGGTGTAATTTTTCGCTAAAAATTTCTCCTGGGTAAAACGTCAGGACATCAAGCTTTTGGACAAGCCGAAAATAAAAGGGGTTACGCTTCTGGTTACATCGATTTAAATAAATGTAATAAGATAGTACAATATCTTGAAGAGGTACACTGCAACTGAAGCATCATCCCTGGCAGATAACCAGAAACCCAAGTCTCTTCAAGGGGCTGTCACATATTTCAACGAACACGTGCTCCTTCTGGCACTTTTCATTCTGTAAATATTTATGTGATAAAGTCGCGTCAAGCTTCCCCTTTTGCTTCTGAGCGAGATACATAATTAAAAATCTTCAATTCTATTGATGAATTATATTACATACAACAGAAGTCAAAATCGAACGATTCGCGTATACCTTTCACTAATTCGATTTATTGCCAAAATAATTCGTAATTAATATATCTCATTCTCTTAATGCTTTGAATATCTTCTCATTAATTATACACGTACCAATAATTCAATTAATTTCCGTCGCACAGAAATATTTCACAAATTCAATAGAATACATGTTGTACCGTACTACTACCCTGTCTTTACCTGAGAATTCGCAAATGCCAATTACCTGGAATCGCGTCTATACATTTTCGCGCCCCATAATTCACAATACAATATCGAATAGAGTAATCAGTACTGTCGTTCGTACGATCCACGAACACAAAGGGAAATAAGAGGTTCAATTGAATCGTTCATTGTTGCACGTAAGAAAAGAACGAGGCCGCAAGAAGGAAGGGCCTCGTTCACAATTCATTGAATTTTTTTTCCTTCAGTACCTTTTCCCAATCTCGAACCACCCTGGTCGCGCGACTTACCCCGGATAAAATACCCGACTGGTATACGAATGATTATATTGCACACGGTCCGCGAGGCAACCCCCAGATGGAACACAATAAAATCGCGATAGGTCCTCGAGGAAAAGGCTTTCACTGTTTTCCTTTCGGGTGCAACGATTCGTAGGTACGTAGGTATGTATATAGAGACACGGGCATTCAAATGTGCACCCAGATGTGACAGGACACTTTTGAACCTGAAAAGTTCTGGCCGCCACATGGCCTACAATAATATACTTCCGCACAGTCGGTTTTTTCCAAGACGGCCCTTTACCGTGGAAAGTGGCCCCCATTTAGAATGGCACGCCGCTTGAAAAATCTCATAAGACGGTTTCATAAGGGTGGCAGATGTGTACACCGTGGTGCTTTATTGCTATTTCCGTTTCCGCTTCTTTGGGTGCCACGTGCCGCAAGGTACAAATCTTCCGATGTTTCTCATGCGTGATGAAAAAATACCAAACTTCCACTGGTTCTTCTATGTACTTATATTGTACTGGTCAGCAGCTCTTAATAATTTCCACTTAGTCTTGGGTACATCTTTCTTATTCATTCAAGTATGGAATCAATATTTCATTGTTTCATTATGGGTATTGCCATTTTATTCGCCGATTGAGTATTAAGCGAGTATTAAGTTTTATTTGCATGCACATCCAGGCCATGAATTCCCAGAAGGATAAGACATTCACGGTTGCAATAATTAGCCGTCGCGGCGACGATCGTTTTAAGATTGATCCTACAGCTTTGTCTTATTACTTATTTTTCTGCAATGATTCAGCAGCGATTAACAATAAGTGCAATAACCTTGGTTTTAGTTGCCATTAGCCGAACGTCGGCATCTCGCGAAACAGGTTGAGACCTTCGTTTCCCATAGGGAGCATGCGATACCCAGGATTTCCCTTTGCGTTCGGAATTTCCAAGGCGCGATTATGTACTTTCTTTTCCAATTGGTTTTCATCATACCTGAGAACTTATTCGACGGTCAAATTTGCAAGATCTCACCGTGTATGCAGACGTATGATCAATCGATAATTTGGCGCATGCATGTACGCTAATTTACAAGCATTCTGGTGTATGTAATTATTCTTTGGGAGAATTATATTGCACGGTTTATTCAATAGCTTTTACAAGCTATACTTGCTTCTTCTTTCAAATGATATATATAGTTTGAATATTATAGGTCTTTCATCTTACTTTTTAATCAGATTCACTTTAACATATTCAAAATTTCAGAAATGCCTGTGCTATTGTGTTGTTCTTCCACTAAGTAATTATATATGTTCAAAGGGCATTATTCCTATCCTGATTATTAACACTTCGAAGTAAGGGTAACGAGGCAAGAATTTCATATTGTATCTTTCACGCTATTCGTTTAACTGGCTATTGACAGTAATACCAGATGACCCTATGTCTCGACCCTAGCGACGACTTTCTAAAACCCTTATTGCTTTTGTTGCTTTCATTTCTGGAACCTTGCATATGGTCAGCAAAGGGCGACGAAACCCTCATTATTCGGTTTTAAACCATTGTAAATGTTCCGTTATACGAACGCCATATGATTTTTCTTTTTTTTTTGAGAGAGAGATAGAAAGAAATCTTGATCAGATAGGAAAAGCTAATTAAATCTGGATATACGCGTCCTGTCCGATATTGTCTATAATTTGGATCTGTGGTCTGCAATCTACGAGATAGTATTATACTTATTCTATCCAATCATTTTAACGCATACCTACACTACTTCCGAATTTGTTACCCCCTGCGTACAAGAATTGCGCAATGCAATACGCACGACGCGAAAAATCAATTTAAATCAGTTTAAATGATAGTAACATAGTTTTTGCAATCGGTTGAATTTCAATTTATACCGTCGAATGAATTCAATTCAAGATTAATGACAAATATAACAAGAAATGAGTCGTCCTTTTTTATGATACAATTCTAATTTTACGTTACTCAATTTTCGTACCACTTGTTCTTTATCGATCCTGCTTTTCCGATAACAAACAAAGATCAAGTTTGTTACACCGTATACTTATCGATACCTGTCTTGTGTCCAAGTACCATTATATAATATAGATTAATATAAGCCACAAATAGACCAACAGATATCTTGCGTATTCATCACACAGAAGTGAAAATATAAATTAAAAATTTATCAAAACCACTTGTAGGCGAATGTAATGCCCGTACTCGGGTCTAGACTTCGCCGATAAAGTATTATAAGAACATTTACATAACAAGTATGAACCTTACGATTGAAGATTAAGAATGTATTTGTCAGTTAAAAGTTACGTATTCCGTTGAGTTGCTACGATGAACAAAAGAGGTGTTCTCAGTCTCAAACTGGTTTACACCAATGTAAACTCTCGTTAATATTAATTAATTCAATTCTGTTGACGTGTGAAAAATAATTTCATTCTTTGGTTTCGGAATATAGGAGTCCCAATGCAGCGCAGAATTCGAATGGCACACAAATGTTACCTGTACTTGTCAATCGAGTTCCCAGCAGCCCGCTGTGCCCCCAAGCGCATATGAAAACGTCCAAAACTTTTCTCCTAGTCATAGTAAGTACAAAAATAAATTACAGTCCAATATTGCAGAGTATCAGGTATAGCATTTTCTCAGTCTTTTTTCATATTTTAATTTGCCTGAGACTAATAATTCTGTTTATATCAGACGAAAAACAAGGGAAACGAGAATGTACATATTTACAACGCAACGGAAATGCGAAAAAGTCGCCTATCTTGATCGAGATAATGTTATACCATTTAATAACTAATCCCTTGACGCACTGATTCGATCGTGTCCGTTTTACTGCGAGATTAGAAAGAATTCAACAGTCATCCGGTACGTCGATCACGGACCTCAGATAATTGCTCGGTGAAATGACTTATTTAATCTAAGTGCGTAAGATAATATACAAATGTATATATCCTTTATTTTACGCACTGGAAAATCCATGTTACATTCTTCAATTATACAATTGTTATATATATTTTATTTTTTAAGTAATTATTCAGATTTCCCCCAATATGATTGCATTTTAATTATTCCGGGCTAATTTCACTACATATTTATCACCATAATTTATTATTAATTTAATTATAATTATTTCCAATGTATTATTACACGCGGTGATAATTTTACTCCCTCAAATTGAAAAACTTTGCCTCTGTTGCCCCTTAAATAATAAGTATTCCGTTAAATCCAGATTTATCAGTACATACATTTGTTTTCGCGATGATTAATCCTGAAACGTCGATTAAATTGAATTTATATAAAACTGTCATTATCGTATTATTCATTTGTTTCAGCTGGTACGGTGGCAGGCATCGTACTGACTGTTATCGCTCTGGTAGCAGCATTGCTTTATTTTAGGGATCCGGATAAAAGAGCGTGTTTGCGATCATGCTTCAATCCATGTTCATCGAGAAGAGGCAGTGGTCGTGTTCAATACTGCAGGGTATGCTTTGGAATTGTTATTGATCCTTTTCGGATAAAAAACAATTCCTTATTATTGCAAACTTAAAATCTTTTAACTTCTAATACGCATATATCGCTCTCAAGTAATTATAGGGTAATATACCCGAATGGAACAGTGGGTCGTTGGTAAAAATATAATTTATGTTTTCTTTACTATAGGTTGACACCACGGAGGAAGCTCGTCTTCTGCTTGACGTTGATCCCACACAGTGTCAAACAGATAGTGATGATGATCTTCTGGCCGCGTAGTCATATACCGTTATGGAAGCGTACTTGTTGTTCTTTTCTTTTTCACTTTCCGGTTTATCTAAGTTTAGAACTCCATGAAAAATATATATGTATCTATCGAATATGTAAAATTTTGTCTTATGGTTAGTAATAATACTTTCTTTTTTATTTGTTTCTCTTGTTACCATAGGTTGTGATTAGGAGGAACTTTGCTGTAACAATTCCGTGCCATAATATTTAACTATATATAGGTATAGAAAATTTGTATTCCCTGGAAAGCTGTTTGTAGCTTATTCCTTGCACTAGCATTCGAATTTTAGCTTAAAATCCTTAATCTGCATTGCGCAATAATAAATTTCGTCAGAAAATATTTCACATTGCCAGACATAACACTTATGTGAATTGATATTGATTCTATTTTTCAAGCTTCATTTTATTAATTACTATGGTACGGAAGGTGCATACAAAGTTTACCTTAGACTGGAATTAACGGAAGATTAGTCATAGCAATGCATTTTATAGAGACTTATGATTTGCTTGTATCTGTTCCTCCGTGAAACTAATATATAGCTTTTATGTTTAAATGTAAGCGCATATCTATGTATAAAACATTCCAGTAAATTTTTATTTATTATGTACAAAAAGAAAAATGTTATTTCGTATTTGTCAGTGTATGCGATTATTTTGGGAAATATTACTTTCCAGAACTGAACGCGTGATGATTTTTGAATACCGTTTTGAACAAAAAAAATGTAGATCAAAGAAATTGTTATTTTGTAATAAATAGTGTATACCAACTGCAATATAAATCCAGCAATATAAAATTATTATACAATACTAAAACATTCCGCGTAATTAAAAAAATAATTTTGATGTCGCTAATTTTGCTCCCGATAATCAAACATTGAACAGTTACTTATGTGATATTTGCGTTCAAAAATATATTAACGAAAAGCTGTATTGTAATTTACCATTCTCAAATGTATAGTTTATATGAAGTTTATATGTCTCTGTACGTCTTGTGATATAAGCGAATACGTAATATGTGAAGTAAAATAGATTAATAGTAATTATTTCTCAATATTATTTTTGAGATACAATTACAAGAAGGTACTTCATCTGTATATGAAACAAATAAAGATTTCTAAACTAATGTGTCTATAAAATAACATACGTCAATATTATTGAACAGTGTCTACTATAGTAATAACGAGGAAACATAATTCTATAAAACATGAAAGAATAATTGTCTGTAGACACGCAAACTTTTTAAACGGACATTCCCGCGCGAGCAACGCTTGCGCAATTTAAGCGGAATACAAATAACTATGTACCTAGGCAATTACGTTAGTTTGAAAGAGTATATTTTTTCTCACGGGAAGCATCCGCGAAAAGAAATGCAGAATAATACGGAAATACTTCACATCTGGCCCATATACATCTGTATATAATTTTGCGTTCTACCTGAAAGCGCAGAAAGGTCTACTCATCTGGTCATAGTCTGAAGGCATGACGTGAAGGTTTTCCGGCCAATTTTACGACACGGATGCGCCAAAAAATATATCTCTGTCTATTCAAGTAAGAAAGTAGACCTTCCTCGCCATATGATTGCAATAGAGCTAATGCAATAATGCTGGACACAAGATTTAACGTTTCATAAAGAGCGAAAATTCTAGTCGTAGTACACCGTAGTCGCCATCTTAGCGTCACGGGTTTCCTTGGCAACAAGTGGTCAAGAGTGGGAGAAGACTCGCGCGAACCCATCTTGGATGCCGCTGATATCGTCGATTGGTAACTATCGATACATCGCAGAATTCTATCGAAAAGTTTACATTTTTAAGGAGGACTCTACTAACTGTGTGCCAAGTGATATCATCACTGCTGTGCGATTGATTAGCTTTTGATTCCATTATTTCCGTACTTTTTGTTCTGTTTCTACAAGCGAGCGAAGGAAATAAATGTACCCGTCACGAAGTACTGTCCAAGCCGTACTAAGGCTTCCCGAGGTTATGAATATTTAGCATCACGAAGAGACCCGATCGGCGCGATACTAAAAACCACAAAGTGATTCCTCTCACTAACCGCGGCGAAAATGACAGTTATGGATTTTTTTGGTTGCGCCTTTTTGGCTTTCGGCGCGCCGTTAGCCATGTTTACATTCACTGTCGCGGCTGAACCTATCAGGATTATTATACTAATAGCCAGTGCCTTCTTTTGGCTTATTTCTTTATTGCTATCGTCGGTGCTCTGGTACGCTGTGGTGCCTCTACAAAATCATCTTGCATTTGGGCTCGTCTTTTCTGTACTATTTCAGGAGGCGTTCAGGTAATTCGAACAAAATCGTTAATATACTTCGTTCTTTTTAAATGACCATTTCGTATCTTCGATAGTTTTGTAAATTATTTTAAAGTTTTTTTTATTCACCTGTTTGCTTTTTGCAGGTACCTCTTGTACTATGTGTTGAGGAAAGCGGAGAAAGGATTGGGCAAAGTGACAACGACAGAGGTCTCAGACAGCAGACATGTGTTCGCATATGTTTGTGGTTTGGGCTTCGGTGTAATGAGTGGCGCCTTTGCTCTAGTCAATGTCCTAGCAGATGCTGTCGGACCTGGTACAATGGGATTGAGAGACGGCACAGAGTATTTTTTTATAATATCTGCAGCTACAACCCTCTGCTTTATTTTGCTGCATACATTTTGGGGAGTTGTATTTTTTGCTGCTCTGGATAGAAAAAATTGGGGACAAGTTATTTGGGTTGTCGCCTCACACTTGTTTGTGTCATGTATGACTTTGTTGAATGGTTACCAGGCTTATGTAGCTACCACTTTATCTGCGTATGTGGTTTTGATGTTAACAACGGCGCTCGCGTTCAAAGTTGCGGGCGGCAGAGCACAAAATCTGGCTCACTGTTTTGGTAGACAGTGAAAGGAGAAGCTTTGATAACAAACTTGAAACATCGATAGCTGTGTTTTACAGGAATGGACATCCTAGAATGATGAACAGTTCTTTTTTCCCTAGGTAGTAGACTGTCAACAGATTGTTCACTACTCTAATATACACTGTGTGTAAGAAGATATGATGTTAAATTAACAGCGCATATCTTATTCTTTGGTATTACTAAACAAGTCCTTAACGAGCAGTAAATATATCTGCAGAGATCTAAAAATGTGTTACAAACTTACAAAATGAACTCCGACACTTGACCAAAATCAGTAGGCAAAAAGATAAACTGTGTTAAGTATAATCAGTATTATTTGACTTCTAACAGAACGAATGTAACATTTTTCGTATGTTGCAAAGTATATATAGTTCGATCCCGTTTTAAGAACTTCCCTTGAAATGCTTGTCGTACTCAACGAGAATACGTTCTAGCGCAGAATTATTTGGTCAAGCTGCTAGTTCCGTCCCTTACTCCATTGAAATAATTGTATAACCAAAATATGATAATGTTTCGATAAAAAAAAAAAAAAATGGAATGATTGTACTGTACTATACAATTCTGTTGTATTAGAAGTAAAAAAGAAAAGTGAAGTCTAAAATGAGTGTGAATGTACATATGTAAGAATGTATGTATGCGATATATAATGTACATGTTCTATCAAGCAAAGAAGAGTAAATTTGTGCATCAATTCAAGCCTTACACCTGAAAAGCAGAACTATTCAAAACGGTGATGCAGATAATGATAATACGTAAGGAATTGTTCAGTAGTTTTTGTATGTATATAAGATCCATTAACAATTGTAATTTAGGTATTCAATATACATCTGTATATTTGGCATTGTGTTTATCTTACCATTTCACAGCGGTTTATTACTCAATTCATATTACATTTCATACGCCATTCGAATAAAAACCATTTTTGTATAACTAAAGCTACATTTACTTGCAATCCTTATTCTGACTAACACACCATGGATGAAATAATTCATTTCGTTTGGGAGGAGAAGAAAAACAGCGTCGTGACTGAGTTCGAAAACTTGCAAATATCGCGATCGCTTTTTATTGATAAAAAAAGGAGGAATAAACTGAAATGATTCACAGTCATCAGACAACCACTCAAACAACCATCTATCAATCACCCATATGAATAAAAAATTCAATCTATCTGATACAAGATCAAATCTGAGAACGCAATCTCGAGATTTTCGCCCCGTGGAACATTGGAATTCCTAACCAGTCATTGATTATATCTAAGAGCTCGTTAAGGAAGCCATAAGTAATTCCATTTTATTTAAGAAGTTCTTTCCCTCCATTTTGTCCCACCGAACTTCTTTAAAAGAACCACCCAAATTTTCCCACTTTCTTTCTCTTACTAATTGACCTGGGAAGAAATCTTTCCTGGGTGAATGAGCTATCGCAACTTGCACTCCAGTTTGTGGCTCACACCTAACAGCAATCATTCTAAAACCCAAAACATTTTAGATCGTTATGCATTTCATTCGAATAAAAATAAATAAATACCTATCGCCTATTGGAGAAGCTAAAATACAACTGCTAGCGTTTCCTAGTGGTTCCACTGCACCCAAACCGAGATGCGAGCTGTTGGCTAAAAATTGCCATCCCATACATTTTGCTAATGCTTGTACTGCTGTTATTTGGTGCTGATAAATCTGTAATAATAAATCAGGAATTCTGTAAATGTCCAATAAAGTGTTCCAATAATACAAAATTACCTGACAAAAGATTAGGTCTCGTAATTCTTGAGGTTCGTAACTCATATGCATTACTCTACCATCTCTGCAGACACACTTGAGCGATTTTTCTCCTATATGAACAACCAGCGACGTTCGACATACAGTGTCGTATCCGTGTGTTAAAATATTAATTTTTACGCACGATTGGGTAGGTGAATTCAATGCATTCCAATGAGAAACGATCAAAGGATCCTTCACTTCTTTCGCAATCGTGTCCAAAACGTACTCTGTACGTAACCTCATAAAGTAATGTTGAGCCTGTTGGATAATTTGTTCTAAAAGTGTTTGACTTTTCGTCATCTCCAAAAGTTCATATCTATCCGCAGCTGTTGGACCAGCCAAGCACCTTCTTTTACTAGGACCAAGAGGTCCCGATGATGGGTGTGGAAATGGATGATGAGTATTCTTATGATGAACCTCCCGTAACAGTTGGTGCAAAGAGTGTTCTAATACGTGATCGTGATCGCTTTTATGAGGAGGGGGAGCAGCAGGTTTTTTATCGTTCCCTGTACTGTGACAAAGTCCTATAATTAATTGAATTCCAGGGAGTACCTAAAATTATAATAATTCGTATAGTACACCGTATATATCATCTATATTTAAACAATGGGACCAAAGAATTAAAAAAATTTACCGTTGCCATTATTTGATTACCAACAACCATGTGTGGAATCGGAGCTCGTAAATGTACTGCTTCTCTCGCCAACTGACTGAACAATTCCTTACAGAAGAGAACGTTCTGCGCAGCCTCCAATTTCTGTTGCCAGTGCATGTCTGCATTGGAACTATGCGCACTGTTGTTCAGCAAGCTAATATTCGCGCTGCACAGATCCTCTTGGTCTGAAAGTAAAATTCAATTTTCAATATCAATCTTATGCTCTGAAGAAATATACTGAATATATGTGTTTACCTTTCTGACACAATACCTCGATGTAAGCAACACCTTGCAATTCGCTAGGTATAGTAACTCTCAATGCAGATGCTTTGGAATTCGGCGGATGCGTCTGGCCTGTTGCATTATTGGCGGCACTAGGAGAAGCAGGAGGGCTGGTACCGCCTTTTTCCTCCTCTTCTGCCTTTGTAACTTCAAACATGCCGGTTTGAGGAAACTTGGAACCAGCTGTAAATATTTCATGCTCGTAATACAAACTATAAATTTCTCAAACTTTAATTACAAGACATATACACTAATTAACAAATTAAATGAACAGTAATTACAAACCTGTCCTGTAACTAAGGTCACCAATGATCGAATTGGAAACTTTCTTCAATCGCCAATTCTGTCTCAGTCTCAATAATTCGATATGGAAATCTGGAGTCGATCTATTCCTAGCTAACTCATTCTGGCAATTCTTCAGTCTATCTGCACCCATCATAATGACTGACGCAGCTCCGGCTAATGCCTTTTTTCTAGCGTACACTTGTATCATGGGCTTCACTTCTGCTGGCTCTTGTGGCACCGGATCAAGAACCATATAATGTTTCTCTTTTGCTATTGCGAGAACATCCGCTAGCACGCACACTTCTGTTAATGCGTTTCTGTGAATAAACTTAGTGTTAAAATGTCTGCAAATTGTAGAGCCTAGGTGATCTATTTCAATTAAGTACTTTCACATAACTACGAATTTTGGTGCGCTATACAGACCACGAATGCGTAACATGCGTTAAAATTAACAAATATAAAACGTCACTCAACCTTAATTTATTTCTAACACTGTCCCATGGCCATAATGAGGATTGAAAAGATGCTGGGTCCTTAGTATCTTCTTCGCTCTTTTCCCCGTTTTCAGACTCCTTTCTAACGTCCTCTCCATTGGTTTTGCTGAAGTCGATTTTTTGCGCGATTTTCGCCAAGTTTTCGGACAATGTAAGGGGCCTAAAGAGTAAGAGTCAATTGCAGTTAATTATTCGACGATACGTTGTGTTGGGGGACGGTAAATGAAATGGTATACAAACGAAGAGGTTAAGAAAAGCATCGGTGATATTCGTTCTATATCGATACTATTTGCTGGCGATATTGTTTAATTGTTTCGTAAGCATTGAGTAAAGAAAAGGTACTTACGCCTGATATATTTCTTGGCCATCGTAAGTAATTTCTTGAATCTGGTTTTCGATCGGTGCTTCCACAGATATATTCACCGAATACGCCATTATTGTTTTCCCTTGACAGAGACGTCACTACACGCATGCGTGACAGCTGTCCATGCGATAAATTTTCTGGAAACTAGCAATTCCCTAGAAGACTAATGATTTTTAAACATTGAAATCTAATTACGTTTAATGTTTGCATTTTCTCCAATTAATTTACTAAAATGAAAGTTGTATACTTCATATAATCGAAACATTCATGTAATTTAATAGTAACAAAAGTAGTTTGAGTTTTATTCTTTCTAAATGTACTCGATTTTCGGAACGTAATATCGCATAATCGATTATTTTAGGAAAGCCAAAATTTTGCCGGGATTTTGATCTGTACATGCTCGAGCGCGCACTCATTGTAAGAGCAGAATTTGGCGAAGTTTTGTGAAACGATTGTAATTGTTCTTCTGTAAATATCATTATGTCAAAAGTGAATACTTTATATAATTATTTCACTTCGCCTAAAACTCCTAAACAACCGAACAGTAAACCGGTACATGACGAAAAACCGGCAACTCCAAAAAGGGCGAGGGAACAAAAGAACAAAGGTATATTGCACGATGATAACAATTGTTGTTTGTATAATATAATCGATCAATGCGATGAGAAACATATTTTATGTAATATTTGGCCGCATATGGTTGCAAAATATAAAATCGAAGAGTTACGATTTCATACAGCTACTCTGTAATAAATTCTTCGAACAGTAAAAATTTGCTGATAGTGAACATCAATTCTGACGTTAATTTAAATATTGCCTTTTGTTGGCTACAGCGGGCTTATGTCGCATTTAAATATAAAAGAAACATTACGCTGTACATATATTTTGTAATATTGTGTACAGGCAAGACTCCTAGTAAGGGGAAAGAAAATAAGAATGTTCCGGAGAAGAAAAGGGTTTATAAAGATGACGATGAAGAGGATGAAGAAGACAGTGAACCAAAACAGCTAAAAAAACGCAGACTAATTATACCCGATGTAGAATCTGGAGATGATTCTGAAGATGAATTCAAGCCAGGTTCCTGTTGCACCTATAATTTTTCTACATAGCTTTGTCATTTCATAATAAAATATCCATCGAAATTTTCATGCAGATCCCAAGGAGGACTCAGAAGAATCTGAATCCGTATCCGAGGGAGTTAGCGAAAGCGAACCAGAGACATTAAGTGAAGAAGAAACTCCAGAGGTAAAAGATTGAATATAATTAAATAGCATTGAATATCAATTGTATGGTATACGATTTATTTTAGAAGAAGAAGAAATTGTCCAATGGTAATGGGAAGAAACGTCAAGGTGGTCAGAAGAGGAATGCCAAAGATGTAAATTCATTGTTACAAATTAATCTGACTTTATGGAGAATGTATTTAAGTCTTGTTTAATTTATGTTAAATCTGATTAGACTAAAAAGATACCAAAGCCGGTTCAGCAGCAGAAACAAACTCAAGGTCCGAATAATGTGGCGGAATCTTGGCCACACCTGAAGTATGATTTCCTGCAGCCGAATAAAATAAAAGATATTAACAGAAAGCCATTAAACGATCCAGATTATGATCCTAAAACTGTTTACGTTCCCCCGGATTTCCTGAATCAACAGACACCGGTAAGATATAAATGTGAATTTATTTCGAATGGATAGGAGAATAATAATTAATTTCGTACGATACAATTCTTTTTCAGGCAATGAGGCAATGGTGGGATTTAAAAAGCAAGCACTATAATTGCGTCCTTTTCTTTAAAGTGGGCAAATTTTACGAACTGTATCACATGGATGCTGTGGTTGGAGTTAATGAATTGAATCTCACGTACATGAGAGTAAGAGAGAGAGAGTACAGTTATTATTTTTTGGGTTTTAATAGCGCCAGAATACACGTGGTTAATTTCAGGGAGAATTTGCCCATTCTGGATTTCCTGAAATCGGATATGGCCGTTTTTCAGCAAGTTTGATAGAAAGAGGATACAAAGTAGCTAGAGTAGAACAAACAGAGAATCCAGATATGGTGGCGCAACGATGCAGTGAAAGTATGATATAATAAGTAGTGTAATAATTTTACGGTAACTATGAACGATTATAATTTAATGTCCAACATTACTTCCAGTGGCAAAGCCAACAAAGTTCGACAGAGTGGTGAAAAGAGAAATTTGTCAAGTAAGCTCTAAGGGTACAAGGGTATACACAGCGTTGGATGTAGAGATATCTAGGTCGAATTCGAATTACTTATTATCCGTCATTGAAAAATGTCCACCTGGTTCAAATATATCTCATTATGGAGTTTGTTTCTTGGACACTACGATAGGGGATTTCTATCTTGGACAATTCGAAGATGACCGGTCGAATTCTCGACTATTAACTTTGCTTGCTCATTATCCACCGGTCCATGTAAGTGCTTACATAAATTATATGAATTCAAAAGAAGTGAACGAATTTCTGTATTCATTTCAGGTTGTATATGAACGTGGAAATTTGTCCCAAAAAACCATGCAAATTTTTAATAACGTTTTAGCGACGTGCATTAAAGAACCACTTCTTCGCGAATCTCAATTTTGGTCATCATCCACTACATTAAGAGTAAGAATAATGAATAGCAATACGTAATGAAACTAATAATTTATTTTATTTACGTTCTATTTTGTTGTAATTCAGAATCTTCACGAAGGCGAATACTTTAAAAATTCAGACTCTGAATTCAAATGGCCTCCAGGCTTACACCCGTATCTTAATGAAGGCAAGGTCCCGCTAGTATTTTTCTTGAATGAAAGTTTAACATTTATTCGAATTAAAATTTCGTTTCTTTTTGTAGGTGACAGTTTAGGTTTAACTCCGGCCGATGACAAGGAATTAGCAGTGCATGCTTTGGGAGGATGTATATATTTGCTTAAGAATTATTTATTGGAACAACAATTATTAGCGCAAGGACGTTTCAAGTCCTATGTTCCTCCAGATTTTTCGAATGAAGCTTCCACAGCTTCTAAATTTGCCAATAATATGGTATACATAAATATAAAAGTTAAATAAGCATGCAATGTTGTACGAGTCAAAAATCGAAATATTTGTTTAGGTCCTAGATGCTATCACTATAAATAACTTAAGAATATTCGGCGATGGTTCTCTCATAAAAACTTTAGACCGCTGTTGCACAGCATTTGGAAAGAGATTGTTACGCGAATGGATATGTAGACCGTCTTGTCGCAAGAACGTTATAATTGAACGCCAGGAAGCTATACAAGAATTAATGGATCATTCAGACGTGGTACATACAACTCGCAGTATATTAGCTGGTCTTCCCGATCTCGAAAGATTATTGAGCAAGTAGGTTCGAATTATTTATAGCTACGACATTTTTTTACTTGTTTTTGAACGTTTAACGCCCGTACTATTCTACGATGAACAGGATACATGCCCATGGAAATGCGACGAGAATGAACAATCATCCGGATGGCAGAGCTATAATGTTCGAAGGACAAACATATTCAAAGAGAAAAATCGTAGATTTCATTACAACTTTGAGCAGTTTCGAGGATACGTTAAAAGTAATTGCCTTGTTCGAAGGTAACTGCGATTTCTTCGCACTATTAATTATTTTCGACGTATTAAAACTAAAAAAGCCACGATTGTTTTTTAGATTTTAATAGCACCTTAATAACTAGATCTACGAAAGTGGAACCGGATGGTGAATTTCCTTCATTAAGAGAATCTCTAGATTACTTCAAGGTAATTAGTACTGCTTCCTCGTAGCGATTAAACGTGCTACCTGTTCAACAAGGTACAATTTTGTAACACATGTTTCAGACCGCGTTCGATCACGAGGAAGCGAAAAAAGTCGGCTGCATCGTTCCAAAGAAAGGAGTCGATGCCGAATACGATTCCGTTTTAATGGAACTAGAGGACGTAAAGAAAGACGCAGAACGGTATCTTGTGAGGCAAAGGCAACACTTTGGCGTGAAAGTCGCGTATCACGGATCGGATAAAAAACGGTATCAAATCGAGATTCCTGACTCTCAAGTGAAGAAAGTTGGCTCTGGATACGAGCTCCAGTCTCAAAGAAAAGGATATAAACGTTATTACACTGCAGAAGCGAAGGTTGCCCTCCATAATAGCAGCATATATTTTATCTAATTTTTACCATGTAGCGAATAATATATAATCCGACCTGAAACAAAATTTTTGCAGGAATTTCTAAGTCGCCAGATAAACGCAGAAGAACACAGGGATAAAGTATTGAAAGATTTAAACAGACGAATATTTGCACAATTTAGCGAGAAATATGATATGTGGAATACGGCTGTTTATAAATTGTCCGTGATAGACGTTCTTATTTCTTTGTCAGAGTATGCTCTCAGTGGCGAAATGTGTGTACCAGAAATTAACGATGGTTCGGATGGAAAGGTAATTTGAACCCCTGCACGATACGAGTCCTCAGTGACCTAGCAATCTTTACGCGAGATTTAATTTATTTCAAATATTGCTTCAAATATTACTAACTTCTTGTTTAACAGGCATTTATCGAGATACGAGATGGTCGACACCCATGCATAATCTCCGATACTTTTATACCGAACGACACATTATTGGCAACCGAAAATTCTGCTTCGTTCATGATTCTAACTGGACCAAACATGGGTGGTAAATCAACGTTGATGAGACAAGTCGCCCTTCTAACAATAATGGCACAAATTGTATGTTTTATCGAGATTACCTATTTCATATTATAAGCAAGACAATTAATGTCTATATTTTACAGGGAAGTTACGTTCCGGCAAATTCATGCAGATTAACATTAGTAGACCGTATTTTCACAAGGTTGGGAGCGAATGACGATATTCTGGCTGGTCAGAGCACATTCCTCGTAGAGCTAAACGAAACTGCTGCAATATTGCAGCATGCTACACCCTACTCGCTTGTATTGTTGGATGAACTAGGTAAATTTTTGTTCACATTTTGCAATCGACAGGATGAAATGAAAGTATTAATATAAACATCCTTGCTGTATAATATGAACAGGACGTGGTACGTCGACGTACGATGGTACAGCGATAGCAGCTTCAGTTGTAGCTGCATTAACCAAATTAAATTGTCGCACATTGTTTTCGACGCATTATCATTCTTTGGTGGAAGATTACAAGAGTAACAAGGACGTCACATTATTCCATATGGTATGTGCAAATATTCTTTACCTTGTAGCGATTCTACGAATTTAAAAAATATATTTTTACTTCCAGGCGTGTATGGTAGAAACGGAAGAACAAGATGAAGTGTCTCAGGAGACTGTGACATTTTTGTACAGACTCAGCGAAGGGGCTTGCCCTAAATCGTACGGTTTCAATGCGGCTCGATTAGCTGGCGTGCCACCCGCGATTACAAACCGAGCACATGAAATATCAAAGAGGCTCGAGGAGGAGACAAATCGGAAACATCTGTTCTCCAGTTTGTGTAAAGCGAAAGGTACAACCATAAGGGATCTGATAGCTGCCTTATAAAAGCGACATGCAGAGTAAATGTTACAAATAACCCACGGGGCTTGATAAATTTGTCGTCAGAGTACTATACGTTTTTATACGATGCTTTATATATTGATTATATTTCGTTGTAGTTACGCCAGTATTTGTTTGATATTGCTATATATATTTTGATAATAAAACAAACATTGCAGAGGCAAGCGAATCGTTGTTAACATCATTCTCATGCACATTGTACTTAATTTTTATGGATCGAAGGATGAACAAGGGGGGCGATAGGATTGTTGCTTACAAAATTTTATTAATGCCAGAGTACAAAAGGGCTACTTATGAGACGAGAATACGTTGCGATACAAACAATATCAATCCTTTTTTTTTGTTACTCACACCAAAATATCGAAGAAATATTCATTTCCTATTTTTTTTTCCTTTCCATTCGAGAAACGTAAGAAAAATCGTGTGCACGAAAGTCTTACTGTGAAACAATAAATACAATTCCTTATGCGTTATCGTGAAACAAGGAAGAAGCAGATAGTGAACGACTATAAAAAGAATGATTACTCTTATTCCATTCGATAGGATTACGTTGTGTCTCTGTCTAAACAGAATCGTAAGTGATGCAACGATAAATAGGCTCCACAAATCGTAATCGTATATATTTTTTTTATACGCTGAGATTACGCAACGATTAGTATATGATTGCAATTTTCTCCTCATTTATAAATATGAATATTACGCACAAGCCGGCATCGTCGTTTTTTTCCTCTTTTTTTCTCTTCTCTCTTTTAAATGGAATAAACGAAAGGAAATTTAAACGAACCGAACGAAAGGAACCGTGCTTACTAGAAAAGTTCCACGAATTCATGCAAGAAGAAAATACTAGATAATAATATGATTATTAAAAAGGCACGGAAATTAAGAAAGCACTTGACCTTGTTTTGTAATGGGTTACATACGATGTACTTTTATTATTATCATTATTATTAATATTATCATTATTAATATTTATTACTTCTTTTTTTTTTGTTTCCTTCAAATACCATATGCCTACTTCTAATATACAATTCCGAGGTTTTCGTCGAACGTTTTCTAGTATTATAATTATCATTATTATTATTATATCGCGTGAGTAGAGCGCCCTGTTTCATTCTATCTCGCTGGACGTTCGCATTACTCTTCCTTTTCAATTTTCCACTATCATCGATTACGTGTCTAATTATTCCTTACATGAAGAAAAGAAAAATCAACCGATAGCAGTCTATTAGAGAAAATTCATAGAAGCGTTTTATTACGATTCCTGGCGTGCCTCTGATTTACGCATTTCAGAATTCTGCCAGGACTCTTCATTTCCGTTCGAACGATCTCTCAACAATTTCTATTTCTCTTTTCGCAACTTTTCTTTTCCCTATCCTCAACAAATTCATCCACCCTCAAAAAAAAAAAAAGACAAGAAAAGAAAAAAGCATCACTTTGTTTCCGTCTTTTATTTCTTTCTCTCTCCTCTTGTTAATTCCAACTTTTGTCTTTCCCTTCTTCGTTATTATCTTTTTTCCTCTCGCTCCGCTCCTTCGATCGTCGTCCCTTATCAACGTAGGATTAACGGTTTAATGAGTATCGATACCGTACAGAGTAACACGATCTCAAGAATATTTATATAGATAGGTGCGGCTCAAATGTGAACGGCCGGGCTCAAAGGGGTAATAATAAAAATTCTCTCGAAAATAGGACTCGTCGTTCGAGAAAACTTTTTTTTCTTTTATATATCTTACACCCTCCTTTTTTTTTCTATTCTTTTTTTCTCCTTCGTCGACATACCTCCATGATTCGGAAAATTGCGAGCAGCTCTATTATTATATAGTTCGTATAAAGTTATGCGCTTACAAAAAAAATCGTGGAAACCAGGATATTCCACGTACGGGTACGAGGGAGGGGAATGACGATTTTATACCGTGTGAGAACTTAAACGAAAATCTTTTTATCCGCTTCGGCAATCGGGACTTGAGGATCGCCAATTTGGGGATGACGATCGCCCCTTTTTCCTCTTCGATTCATTTACGTGTCTCTTCTTTCTGCATCGTCAACCCTTCCAGTGCGATACCAATTCGACAGAGTAGTACTAATTACTACGAAATAAATTACTTCCAATCGCATAAGAAGATAAATAGAGTAGATAGATATAGAAATAAATAAACGGGTACGAAACATCGTTACGCAAATATCCAATTGGTCGATAACATCGAGTAATAAATCCAAAGTGCAAGACGAGATACAAATACGAAGGAAACGTAGAACACATTCGAGTTTCAATTTTTCAATTGAAAAGGAGACCAATTAAAAAAAAAAAAATAGATAGGATTTGAAATGTTCCCATTCGAGTTTCCCCTCAACGTTGTTAAAAAGAATCCCCTTAATCATCCCGTGCAACAAATGAATAGGACGAATACGACGAAACAAACAACATCGAGCAACGTCAACGTTAAAAAACAATTCGATTCTACAATTTGCTAGACCTGCGAGTAAAGCAGAGACGAATTTCTGTACAAACCCTCCCCTCCTGAGAAGCTGATCGTGGTCAGTTTGCCTTTGTCAATGATCAAATTAGAAGGAAAAGCGAAAAGAAAAGGGCAGAACGGAGCGACCGTTCTGGAAAAGTGTGCTTCTACTGCAAAAACGAAAAAAAAGAAAGGAGGAAAGAATAAGGAAAAATGACCAGATTTGATCTCTGGTTTTCCTTCGAATTGTTAGACACTAAAAGGGTGAAACGCCAACCAAAAAGGAGGATGCCGATCAGCGGTTGTCCCAGGGTACGTTTTACCACAGTCCGGATGAGTATCCACCGGGTGGTACACGCGTGCGAGGAGCCTGTACCTTCGCCGCTGGCGATGTTTCGTTCGATTTCTCGCTGGAATTCGAGCTGGATATTCCATTTTGCACCGCGGGCCCGTTGTTCTGTACCTCTGCGTAGCCAGTTCCAGTCACCGGGTTACCATCTACGAAGAACAGTTTCATTTATCAGTTAACAGCCCTCTCGTTGGATGGTTACTTCATGCACGCCGGACTTGTGGCAATCCAGTGGCGGGGAACACAATTCGTTGCTTCGACGTTGAAAATTCGTATAGCATTTCGGGAAGGGGTCACGATTATTTCTCTGTGACACTGTTACGATAGAGATGCGAGAAATTATTCGTGTCAGGATTCGACGTGATTCGATTTCATTCATTTTCGGTGGTGTTCGAATTTAAATCGGGTAGAGATTTTCAAGCGCGAGCACGCCACTACTGGAAGGAGCTTCCAAGTTTGATGCCTGCAGTGCGGCTATAGGCTGAGTAAAATCAATTGCCAGCTAAGGTCAGTTCTCCCACTCTAAGAAATTGCGCGAAACTTTGGGCGTACTCCGTTAATAAATATTTGATATCGTCGAACACAGAGAGCAAGTTCCTCGGTTGCGGAATTCTATCAAATTTAGAAACGCCTCACTCTCACGATTGGAAAGCATAAAATCTTCCCCAGTTAGAATTGCTGGAAACTCTAGAAATTCTGCTGATCTATATTTATTACGTCCCGGTAAAATCGCCGCGATTCAAAGGAGCACAATTCGCGTTTGAAAATCACCAATATTTTCAGCTACACTTTTCCTTTCACACTTTCTTCCCGTTGCCATGATTTCTCTAATTTCGTCGATGGAGCATCGATTTCGAATCAGTGACACGCGCTAATTATCGGTCGCACAAAAACCCGCTCTCTATATCACTTTATCGATTACTGTTAACATTTCATTCGAACACCAGAAACGTACCAACTAATCTAAATGGCAAGGTGTACGATCATGGTCGTGTTTTTACACGCCTGATATTATTCGTCGACGTAACACTGTCACAGAGATATCGATATATTCGCGCGAAATATATTCAGGCCGGCTCTGAAAACTGCTTGGAATATAATGCTGGAGAACTTGATCTGACGCATACGCAGGAAATGAACTCACCGTTCTCTGTTCGAGAATATATTTTTACGTTCGCACGTGTTGACCTACGTATGAAAACTAAGTCGGAGAGTTGCTTGAATTCTGTCTTTAATCCGGTGGAATTATTTTTGCATTTTTCCCGCGGGAGAATTCAAAAAAATCTGAGACTTGGGATGGTCCATTATCACAGGTAATCATTAATGAACATACGGTGGAAATGTTATTTTACACATTGGTTACCACAAAGCATACAAATTTTCGTCTTTTAAAATCTTCGATTACCCTTCATTCGAATGAAATATAATTAGGAAAATATGTTTGTAAGGAACAGAAATTACAAATAACGTAACTACAAAAAAAAAACACACACACACACACACTGAATGAAAACCAATCCTCTTCGTCGATGAAGTCTATAAACCAGGAGGAGAAACGATAAATTAAAACAGAGAAAACTGAAGTCAATTTATGTCTCTTATCCGATACCATTCGAAAACACGAAACAATAACTCACACAAACCTGTTGCAAAGTTACACAAACAAACTGCATCGTATCAACATTCCACTAAAAGTATACGAGAATCATATTCAAGAAACTTCCGTCAATCTTCACCAACAATGACACAATTTATTTAACACTGACTGAGTCAGACATATTTCTGACTCACCCACCCCAGCAGCTCAAACTACAATCGGATATCCCGTACAATCCCTCCCGTTATTCAATCGAAATAAAATCAAACCCTACACTCTTCGACCAACAACAGCCCTCGTACATATACATATCACCCCATAGAATCGATAGTTGAAATTCCGCCCTTAAGCAGAAATTCGACGTCACGTGTGACACTCCGTTCCCCCATTTACTCTAAACCAAGCTGACGTAGAATCTTGATACGTTGTACAAAAATACCTGTTAAAAAAAAATAATCGAAACAAAACAAAATTCAATTCACTTCGAGAAAGATAATGGAATTACGTAAGGGGGAGGGGGGGGATGGTCGGATGACAGAATAAAATAAAACGTTAATCAAAGATCGTGGTACACGAATGGCTGACTGACGGTTGGTTGACGATGTTTTTCTGTGAAAAGAAAAATTTGTAGATTGGGAAAACGTTACCTCGACACCTTCGTGCGCTGCGCCTCACAGGCGTCACGTCAACTCCGTCTCCGGTGACCGGGTTGCGCGTTAAGCAGGATGATCCACCTGCCAAGGTTTCGAGCGGGTAGGAAGGCACAGAGGACGACAGTTCACAGCCGGTGCACGCAAAGCGACACGCGCCAGAATATCACCGCACGACCACCATCATCGCCAACCCCATGCACCGATTCACGGGTAGCAAAACCCACAACACCATCACCCGACCGTATATTTGTGTTAGTGCACGCGATATTTTTGCACGGACGAACGAAAGATATGTTGTTCGCGTTGGCCAGTTTCGTGCGCGAGTCAATATTTTCGATGGTTGGGAAGGGTGAAAAGAAACGGGGGATGCGGGCAGATGAGTACGGGGCAGGAGTACATTTTTTTTTAGGATAATCAAGCGTACGATTGTTCGATTAATTCGTTTGTTAGGAATGAATTTGTTGAGGAATGAAATTCTCGACGGTCCAGATAGATTTTCGTATTCTTGAATTCGTCCGTGCAAAGGAAGATGAGCACAAAGGTGATAGGAAACTAAAATAGTGTACCAATCTACGGTTGTGTGAAGTAAAGCAAGCAACAGCGGAAGTAAAAGTACCGAGAGTCAGGAGAGAATTAACGTACCAACATATTAAACATAGTACCAAGAAAAGTATCTGATACAATTGTCGAATTGTTGAGAAAAAAATAAAATATTTTCCATAAAATTCGGGTAATCGTGAGATCGGAAATCATAGAAACAAAATTCAATGTTCGTCTATGACGCGTTGTTCATTTGAAAAAAATGAAGCAAACAGATATACTTGCAATCGTTCGAAAAATATTTTCCATAAAATTCATATATAATCGTCAATGTTATATCAATTGCTACGCAATAAAATAAAAGGGACAACAAGAGGGTGACAAAATGCGTTTCATTTGCAAAGTCTGTGCTGACGAACGGATCGCGTGAAAAATCAACGCGAAACGAATTATTTGCCGCAAGCAGGGAACGTGTTAAGGTAACTTAATAACTAAAGGGTTGAAGAGAATGCCGTGACTAACTCAAAATATGTGTTTCCAGTTTCGTGGCAGGCTCTGTGGTTCGTTCGAAAAAATTCGTAGATGCCAAAAATTTCGTGGTTCGATCTATAGGACCGATTAAGGAACGGTCGCAAAATTTCTATGAATCTAATCTACGCAAAGAAAAAAATAAATTAGGGGATGCTAAACGAGATTTGAAAAAAGAGTAGCCGATACGTTTGTGTCGCGAATTCAGAACCTGATTTGCATTAGTAATCTTATCGTTGCACGATTAAGGTACAAATATAAAAAAATATATGAATTGGAAAATTAATTAAGTTAAGATGAATGTAAATAAAAGAATAACCACAACGTATATTATACGCATAACAATTGTACAAATAATAAATAATTTAATTTTCACTCTTATAGTGTTTTTTTCTTTATCGACCAACACTTTGCGAATAGTTTTACATTACAACCATGGTATGATCAATGATCGTGAACGAATTGCAAATCGACTGACAATGTCAATCAAGCTGAAGATGGTAAATTTTTTGTAATGGAACGCGAGCAGTTGTAGTAATAAAAAAAAAACGAAGTATTGTGTAGGATCAGTGTCGTGTCATCTACTTGAATGTGTCTTTTTTACAAACTTACGAAATCGTTTGATTCTCCTAAAAGCTGCTTGCGAACAATTCAAGAGGATGACTTGGTAAAAGCCATGGATTAGTCACAAAAAACAAAAGAAGATATAATGTTCGTTCGTGTCTCGCTAGCTCCACAATAAACTGGTAACATTGAATTAGTTCTGCGTGAACCTTTTGTTTAATCGGTAGAAAGAAACCAACCACGATATTAGCCGAGAAACAGGGCGTGAACGCAGGACAACGGTATCCTAATTTGAAACAGTATTATTCAAACGCGAGAAGAGCCTGCGACACACAGACACATATTTCAAGGTAGCTCGAATACAGTGCGAGTATAAGTGGAAAATTGTAGATCGAGCGGCTGCACGATTATTCACAGAGCAGCAACCGAACGAAAAATAAAGAACAGAAGCGAGAAACGAGCAAGAGAAATAAAGGACAGGCCGCGAAACGTATCGATCGAGGAAAAGGCGAGAAAAATTGGAAAACTGTAATTGATCTTGAAACAGAACTGCGATATAAGCATGAAAAAAAAAAGAGACAAATATAAAATACGAAAACCTCCGAACAAAGCTGTCTGAAAAAAGAAACTTCGATTGGCTCGCGTTTACCGTGTTCTATACGCACAGCCATTCTATAGCTCGTCCAAAATAAATTAACTGCTCGGCGCAGCCCAACGAACTCACCCCCCGAAGAGCATCATTAAAATTGCATTCAACAACTGCATTCTCCGTGTACCCCTTGCCGTATTTCAACCAGTCCGCCTCGCGATACCAATTCCGGACCGAACAAGAACATCACGAGCCAGGCTCGTGGAATCAAATTCGGGCCGCGTTACGCAGATTATGTTCTGCGAACAGCGCGTAAATGGAAACGGAGGACAGGTCTCCTACCCGGGTTTCGGCCCGAATTTCGTCCAGCTAAACGGCACGGCAAGGGGTTAATCCGAAACAACCACTTTCAGTCTAAAGTGGTCCAAAGGAGAAATCCCCAGCATCGAACGGTCAATTAATTTTGGACGAGCGCCCCGTTACGCGAGTGGCTCGTGCCCGACTCATAAACGACCCGGCCCTATTACCGCTCGCACCGTACACCAGCACACCTGACCAGAGACAGTAAATATCCTTCACGGAGATACAAGGGAGGAAGGAAGTGGGCGGTGTTGCGTTTCGGGTACGGAGAAAGTTACACCCTTACCTGTGACATCGTTGGTAAAATTGTTGCCATTGCTGGCAGCATAACCGTTGATTACGCCCGCGATCGAGTTCGAGCTGGCAGTGCTCTTCGCGGGCGACGCCGCGACGCCAGACGACACCGATGAGGACGTCGATTCCCCGCTGAGGGATATATTGCTGCGCATATGATTTTTCGCGTTTGGGGTGGTGGGTGGGGCATCGGGAGGACCAAACAGGCGTTTGTATGAATCATTACCGGGCTTGCTGCGCGGGGACTCGCTGTTGCTGTTCGAAGTGTCGCCGAACAACGCCGAGCCCAGCTGAGACTGGTTGTGGTTCTTCACCCGACGCGGGCTAGTCTCTTCTGGACCAGCGCCAAAAATGTCGCTGCTTCCGCCACCAGGTGGTTTCAATACCCTGGAACAATTCAATGATACGGTAATGTTAGCGTCGGTGGTCCGAGATCAGTTTACACGGAGATCGCCGCTGCCGCGAACGTTTTCAACTTGGGGATAATTGTACGAGTCGGTGGTCTTCGACGGCTGACCACCTCGAGGGTGCTTCACACCTTTTGCGCCACAGATCTACGTTAAAACGACGATTTTCTTCGCTGGCGATATACTCGCGGCGTGAGTATTTCAACGGCAAACCGGGCACGCGTTGCAACCGCGTGTGCATTGTATGCGCGTTTCACGAAACTCCTTAGTCATACACTCAGCCGAGTCAGCCACTTCGCCGTCAAAGGGTTGAGAACCATTGTTCTCGGACGACGGCCGCCGACATGGGAGGAACAACTCGGTCCCCACGACGGAAGGACTCGATCCAATTTGCCCGATAAATCTGCGCTGATTTCACCGTAACGAGGGTCGCGCTTCTCTCCGCTTGATGCGTGGCACGCGCTTTGTCGCGTGCTCGCAGCGTGGCGGAGCTGACAGGGTTAGAGGAGAAAGGAAGAGCCAGCGACGAAAGGAAGAACGGAGGGTGGAGAAGCAGGACGAGCAATTAAAAGTATGGAATGCGTTCCTTCCCCCTGTGGACCAACCAGCCATGGGGGAGAATAGTTTTAAAGACCAGGCGGCTTCATTAGCAGAACGGTTCAATTGAAGGAACCGTTCGTGCGTGAAGATTTTTTTGTTGTTTTTTTTTTCATTCTGCCCAAGGGAGAGGATTTGTTTTTTAATACCAGAGCTACCAAGCCGGTCGAAATGACGGGTTTCAGAGGACTTGCTTTAAAATTATTAACAGAGAAGTATTGCTGCAGCAATGTATGACGACTTTCAGTAAGACAGAATGGCAGTTATATATGGCTTTATTTAATATCCATTCAACCACTTTCGCGTTCATGATGTGTCTAACGTGTACTGTCTAAATAGTACCGAAACATAACGATAGTTCTCGATAGGATATACAATGTAGTTGCCACATTAGCGACCATATGTGCAGAATGCGAACAGCATAGCGGTGTTCCGATTTAAAAAGTAGTCTCGACAAGGCCCAGAATATAACGCGCAAATTCGAGGACACCGTTTCCCCCTCGTCCCTTTAACCTGACCCGTAGTCCATCGTTGTAATAGATTTTCTAATTACGTTTAATTAACATTCTTCTGGAATGGATTACGTCGCTCTATCGACCGTGTCGTATCCTTCATCCGTAGCCCAGCAAGTCGTTAACTCGCGATCGATCGAATAATCGTTCCACTCTAATTAATGAATCCGCGGCGTCGTTTCTGCCGAACGTTCTTTAAACGCGTATGTATCATAGCGTACATTTCATCGACTCGGCGATAAATCAACGCTTCCTCGTTACGGTGTCTCGGATAATTGAATGGCCGACGCGGTTTGATGGAAACGTTCGTTCCTTCCACGAGGAAGCTCTCTCGAATCTGGTTCACGCTCCGTTTAACGCTGGCAATTCTTCAAGAGGGGTGCATGATTCGATCAATTATTAAAGGATTGCGTACCCTAGAGCGGGGTCAAGAAACCGATTACCTCGAACAATGTTTCCATTCGAACGTATACACATGGAGTACAGCTAGAATATATCCCGTCCGAAATTATTATAAAGCGTAGATCGTTGTTCGTCCTAGGTGAACAGTAATACTAAAATAATATTCGAGGTGATATTCGGACAGCATCGAGGTACCTATTAACGATCAATAATTTAATTAATTTCTATTTAAAGCGTGTCTGTGAACATCTTCAAGAACTAATCTACCCCCGTGGCTAAGAGCCTCGGAACGTCCAGTCGTTTAATGCAGAGCCCAGACACTGTCTGCACAAAACGAAGCCCACACGTCCAACAAAATCCGAGAAGAGACGGTAGAGTAAATAACGAGGATAATCAATCGACTGTAGGAAGCAAGGGATCCTGGAGGGGACAGGATGGGTGCGCCGAGAAATATGCTGGATGACGTACAGCGACGCCTCTGCGTGTTCTTCACGACGCCGCGGTAAGTCGAGATCGCATCAAACTTAATAAGACCGTCAACCTGTTTTACGCGTCGTCTGACGCGTCTTCAATTATCATGGGAACGGACGGGGCTTGTGTGTCTGTCGATGCTGAAGATGCAGGGGCGTGTTCCTCGGCCATTAAATAAGTAAATACGTAAATACGTGAATGCAGCGTGTCGTCGGAAACGCGGTGTCGTTTAAAGAAGGGTTAAATGCTCAGCTTACAAGCGCGGACGATATTCGTTAAAAGTGATAGTAACTGTTTAGCTCTGCCACTTTTTGGAACGTTTCCTGCGGGTCGATTTACTCCGGTGTCCCCAGGCACTTCCGGTACCACATTAGATCCTCGCAGCGAGGATTTTTCTCGACTTTCCGTTTGCACCGTGTGGGCTGCCGCTGACCCCACGGTTGCTGAACTCGCTACGCAGACCGACTAGGTGCAACGCCTCGCGTTCAGACCACCGCGACAAATACGATCTTTTTATTTTACCGGATATATACAGGGACAAATCATGTACGCGTCTCGGGTCTCTCCGACCAGGGGTGCCAGACTTCCTGGAGCAGTCTCGGATTGAAAGGTACACGGAGAATGGCGCAATGGGTCGGATGAAACGACCGGGGCAAGAATCCTTCTCGGCGTAACGATTTCTAGAAAAGTATTCAACCGCGCGCACATTTTTCCCCCATTCTATCATAAAATTTCTTCCGTTGGATTGCGGCGCAACGGGACGATAATGAAAGATCCTGAAGATACCGAGCGAGCGAAAAGTGGACCAGGACGCTTTCGAAAATAATAATCATCTGTTGCAATGACTCGTCGAGCCGCGGAGCGAACTATGTTAACGCAGTCGTTAAACGGGAAAATTGAAAATCTGACAAGCACGATCGAGCCGTGAAAATTTTATTCGCGATAAAGCGAAATAAACATACGCAGAATAAATTAATCGAACGACCGTCGCCGCGTCATCGTGAAACAATTAAGCCAATCTTTATTCATGCTTTTTTTCTATTTCCTGCAACCTTACCCCAGTGGTGGGATAACGAGCGATCGAAATACCGAATCGAACGATGCGAACGCTGCGCAAACGTTCACAATGTTCGCTAATGATCCTACTAAACGTCTCGCGCGCAATATAATCAGGACAGTCTGGAAAAGGGGCACGCAAGGGCAGTCGTATAATCTACGAGTCGTAAAGTCGGACGAACGATATTAAAGTCCGCGGGAATATGTATGTAACGTTCGACGTGGCACGAAACAGTGCTGCGTGGGTGACAGTTCTTTGTCCTAGAAAGATTCTTGTTAACACCCCATGCTGAGAAATTAATGACAGAGACGATTGATCCTGACATTAATACATAGATTTACAATGGAGATTTTTAATTGCACTGTATTGTCTGCAATTTTTCCGTCTTTCTACGAGAGTCCCATACCACCAGTAACGAACACTGGAATGAAACATTAAAATAAATACTGCGCTCGTATATTCACCGTCACCGTAACAGGGACAACAATAATTATAACAATGCTGCGAGTAAATCCAGCGGGCTCCCCCTATTTTAAGAACAGTATCAAACTGCCCCAAATATGCTCCTATCTTGCCAGTGACTGGCACGGAATTTATTCGTCGAATTGTGAAGAAAAAGAGAAACGACGTCGGTGCCATCTTCCGCGACGTCACCCCTTGCCGTTCGACGTTCTCTTGTCACGGTATATCCGTCAGAGAGATCACCGAATAAAAGGATCTAATCACGATTGATCGATCCATACTATCACGCAACGATGTTTCCCCTCGAATGGAGCATCCACTGGAGCATCGAGTTTATCAACGTAATAATAATGATGAAAAGTGTTGCTTTCTGGGTCACCTCGTACAATCTTAAATATCCTATTTTCAATCTGAGCAACGTGTGGCTCGTGGGAATGTTACGTTGCTCCGCTTCCCTGGATTGAAAATTATGCGGGGAAAAATATCGAACCTACCATGGTTCTCCATTTAACGCCACGATATTATCACGAGACGTTACTCCGGTTTGCGTGGTGAACACAGATCCTCGATTCCTCCCATTACTCGCGACATCATCCCTTATCATCGAATACAAGGTTCAGTCTTTACGTTAGCGATAGCAACAGAATTTCGCTCTATCGTTCTGCGCAGTAGAATTAGACGCGCGGGTACGGCAAGTAGATCAGGTGAATTTAATGCACCGGTGAACACTATTCTTTTTGCAACGCGGGATACCATGGCGCGATACCGAATTTCAACATCACTGCACGAATCAATAATCCGATACCATTAACCCAAAGAATTTCGCCTTAAAAATCGTCAAAAATATATGAAACTTTCTGTCCCTATTCCGTATCGAATTCCAATAATCCCTTATTTCTCAACAAATACAATATCCATACCGTACACTCTGAAAATTAACTTCTCGCTTATTATCCCCCACATCGTCGATCCCTGTTACAAGACAATGCCGCCATTAATTTTACAGCCTCCTCTGTTCCTCCAAGGCATCCAGATTTTCCTACCCTCGGAATTGCTGCGACAATTACGCGGCGGCCGCGTATTTTTTCTCGACGCGTTAAACTGCCGCCGAACAAATTCGCTAAATGAAACGCGGAAGATAAAGCGATCGGCAGAGGAGAGTGGTCGGTTACCAACGCGTAAATGGGATCGTTTCTGTGGGTGCAGCGGCAATACGGAGTCACGCTCGAGCACTTGCTCGTCTTGGCTGCTGGCAACTCCGTGTGAGGTCCAGAATATCGAGGATGTCGATAACAAGGAGCGGCATTGTGGCCAATCTTTATCGCATTTCGGACAATGGTCATTGTTCCATCGTTTAATTACCCCCGGCCCGTACGAACGTCTAATACTTCCTAGATTTCACGATTCGCTAAATATTTGCCACGTTGGAAGTTCGCCTTGCATTATCACAGCACGGTACCCCGTCTTCGCGGACTTCGAAAATTAATACCTGCGGGCGTAGCGGCCGGCAGGTAACCGTGATGATGATACGAGCCATTATGCTTCGTTCTGCAGGAGTTTATTAAGCATTCGTACGCCGTTCGTCCGGATAGTTTCAGCGGTGGATCGCCTTGATTGCACGATCAAATCGAGTGTCGAGTCCTTTCCGTTGATTGGATCGATCGACGGCTAGTCGAACCGAACTTTATCTCAAACTAGATGCACGTATATACATTTCAACTTTCCTACTACTATTGCCAAGTCCATTTCCGAGTGAATAAAATATCTTTGAATAATCGCCGATATTACTTCTCTCTCAGATTAAAAAAAGGGGGGGCCACGAGACCGCCGCCTAAATGTTCCCTTTCGAACAAGAATAATATCGCTCCGTCTCGATCGACGCTCCAATCGACGCTTCAAACGAAGAAATACTACCGAGAGAACCACGTGTTCAAATCAGGGGCAATTTAGACCGAAGTCTCGAGACTCTGTCCGATCAGACAGAACATCCTTCTTCTTCCTCTTCTTCTTCTACGCCTTTCAACCATATCCAGCCATACATCACTCAGCCAGACATGGCAGCAACGCTGAACCCGACGAAGTTCGACCGAACAGCGCGCGCACCGTCGATGCTTACCCACGTCCTGTTCGATTCGTTTCAATTAGAAGGCCCGCGGTTCTTTTCTTCCTCTGTTCGATTCAGGAAGTTCCATCAACCGCGGCGCGATTAGACGAACACGCAGGCCAGGTCGAGCAACTTCGGACTAACCCAGACGCCTCTGGATTCAATTTCTAATAGCGGTAAACGTGCGTTGGCGTCGGACAGACCGATACGAGGGGAAACGTACTTATGCACGTATCGGCCCGCAGAAATTACGAGTAGGTTTAACGTTCCCTCGCTTCGAGCGTCCGATACATCGAATAAATAATCGTCCTCGGTGTGCGCACCTAGAGGAACCGTCGCTCCGGCGGGAAATCGATTTAGCGATTTCTCCGCGCCAAATCGAACGGTTCGATCGGCCCTAATCGACGGGCACGAGAAACGACCGGGCTCGTCCTGATCCGAGGATTACCTAAACGTTGCTTCCTCTCGCGGGTCGCGCAAGAAAAGAACCAGCCCCGTCCGGATAACGACCGAATCGTCTCCTGTATCGCGGGTATCGGTCGGTTCTTCGAGTCGCGACTCGATTGTTCCGAAGGTTGCGTGACGCGATTATTCGCGTCGGCGGCGTGCGCGAAACCGGCACGCGCTGATCGCGAAAACGATCAGGATCGAGGATCGAGATGCAATTTAGCGATTTCACGCGGAAAAACGCGTTGGATCGTCGTTACATCGTACGGGACGAAGAAACGGTGAATTCGGCGTAACGTCGAAAAAACATCGACGTTTGCGGGTTTGATTGATGCGCGTGTTCGTTAGAAATTGTTCTGCGTTATACTCGCGTGAATACAGCGGGCTTTAACGGGAGTATCACTCGAAAAGTTACCAGACCGTTGACCGTTAGGACTTTTGAAGAAACGCCGGATCTAATTACGGCCGCTCGCCGCGAACGAAATCCGAATGCTTTCATCGTTTCTAATCGTCGGACGGGGATTCGATTTGCGCGCGGCGGAGAGAATCTCGAATCTGCCCCAGTATTTAAAGCGATCTATTAATAGCACCGGCGGCGAATCGAAAAATATTAGAGACAAATTTATTGCGTATCTCGCGATACAACAACGGGCCATGGCGGATAGACACGACGAATTAGACCGTGCAATTATACTCTGTTGCGGGACTCGCGTTAGAGTCGGCGAGGAATTCAGATAAGGCCCCGTCGAGCGTTAAGCCCGTTATAAATGCCTGTTATTTAATTCCCCTGATACGGTAACATTTATAGACGGGCAATAAATCACGATGGCCGGTGAAGAATTCCCGGGAAGAAACCGCGCGTGAAAAACCTACGGAACAGCTCGATGCATCATCGTCGTACCGGAGTCAATTTATTATCGGGCCTATCGCCATTCTAATTCTTCGCGAACCAGTCTAATCGAACGTTCATCTCTCTCCCCCGCAAAGGTAACCGGTCCTGTGCTCCGTTACGAATCGTCCGATGGTTCCGAATACCGCGGCGACAATGAAACCCGGTCTACGATAAAGATGTCGAGGAACAGGAGCCGGGCGATTGCTCAACGCGTGGCGAGGTAAAAATCGCGGGGCACCGGCATCATCATCATTATCATTATCCTCGCGACACCGTGCCATCCATTGTTGCGCAGAAATAATGTCGTCGACGTGACAATTGACGAGGGAGGGTTTGCGAAATCCGCGTAAAGAGGATAAAGACGCGAATCGGCGGGTCGAAGCGGATCGTTCGAGTTGCTCGAAAGCGATTCCTCGGCCGTAGAAAGAGCGATCGACGATCGAGACGAAATTGGCCAGATCTCGTATAATTGCGGCGTTGCAAAGACGAGCGCGCGAACCGGTGGGAGAAAGAAAAAGAGGAAAAAGGATGGAACGCAAAACCGATCGTGGAATCGGGTGACTTATAAGAGGGGGGCGCAGATCTCGATTGCACGGAGATCCGTCGAGTTTATGCAACGGATCGTGGACTAAGTAATAGACGAAGGACCTTACGTGAAATTAACTAATTGGCCAATTACGCCTCCGCTTGGACGACTCAACGGCGTAATCGATCGGCTTATTCGGTTCCGGTGAAATCGTCGATTCAACCCCCTCCCCGTCGACGTCTTCTGGTACCCTTCTTTGGCCGGCCGCGACTTTAACGAGCGGACACAATCGGACGAACAACGAGCAGCTATCGGAATTTGTTTCGACACAGGTTTGTTAGCCGCGCGATCTAAGCTCGTCCTTTACGCAGCCTCGATGGAACCTTTTTGCTCTGCTCATTCGTTAAATGAGATTAAAAAAATAGAAAGGGTTAATCCCTGCACACTTCCGACGAATGTTAACAACCGTTCCGCTCGCCCCACGGTCGTAATGTCGAAAGACAATTTCAATTCCGTACAGTGAGCAATACCGATCGAAACGACGGCAAATAAGGAACGGCCGTTAAGCGAATTTATCCTGGCGGTTTCCTCGGTCGAAAGCAAAGAATCGACAAGGAACGGAGCGCGGATATCGCGTTTCGTTTCCCTGCGAAACTATTCAGCTGGAAGCTCGAAGTTCACGTCCCGTGGCCCTGAATAATGCACAGGAAACGCCGCTGAACAAAGTATGAGTTATCGAGCGTGCACAGAGAACGACGCCCGCGTAACACAAAAGAGATAGCGTCGATGATTATCGTCGAAGGTGCACCACGATCGATCGACTTCCAGGCTTTCGCGTGGCCGGGGCAGTCTTATCGGTGTTGCACGGCACAAAGAGACACACAAGTCAATGCACCGTGGAAGCGGTCGGTATAAATAAAAGGGACCACGGTGTAGGTGGCTATAGATAATACGCTTGCGTCGATGGTGCACCTTGTAACGACGCGAATCCAATTTTCCATTTTTTTTTTTTTCTTTGTTTCATCTTTCCCACAAGGGCAGAAACGACTTATCGCGCGGAGAGACAATTGGGTTGCTTCTGTTATCTTGCGACCGCTATGATTCCTCGGATGATTCATCGGCTCGAACTTTTGGCCGGACCGTAAATCATCCCGATAGCGTGGCCGGGGAAATTTTTGCGACGATGTTTGCGTTGATTAAACACTGCGGTGCGATATCGCGCGGTGCTTCCACCGAAGTCGAAATGAATTCGATTGGCTACATGCGCGCGTACGTCCGGCGCGAAACAGCGACAAGGAGCAGTGCTTAGGTAATGCAAGAAGAAAGTACGAAAACTCCGTTAAGAAACGAGCTACAATGCCCCCCGAAAACAATTAAACGAATAATTAAATAAATACGCTTGCCGCGAAATCTGTTCCGCATTAGCAAACGAGAAAACGCTGCGAATCGGAGAAGCGAATAACTTGCAACAACCGCGCGTCACGGAAACAAAAACTATTCGATTTGACGCCTAGCCGTCGAGATTCGCGCATCTTCAGTCCCCGGTCGAAGGGCGAGCGAATCATCGCAGAGTGGGAAAGGGTTAAAGGCAAGACGGCACGAACACTGCAAGGACCAGACAGAGCTGACCACGCGATGGCTTCCACCGCGTCACACGTTGGCAAAATCCGCATTTTCTTCCACGAAGCCCCGAGAAGGAACTGTATCCACAAAAGCCTACGAGTTCGCGAGGGGGAAGCCGTCAACGCGGGGCGCACAACGTGTCCACCCTTTCGTGTCCGCCGACAATGGGGGTGACTAACCCTATGGCGTAACAGTGGACGGATCCGGAAAGAACGGCTCGTTCCTTGCAACGCGATATGTTTCGATCCACGTGGACTTTGCGGCGCGCACACCTCGACTCGGTTTACACGTGGAGCTCGTCTAAAGAATAAGCGGAGAGAAAGAGGGGAAAGAACGAGGAAGAGAGATTCCTCGTTGCACTTCGATTCGTACGGATAGATGACGTCAATGGCACGATGGGAATGAGGAAAAACGATCACCGTGGAAGTCGAGAATTTTTTTTCTCTTACAAAAATCCCATGAACTTGCTCCAAAACATCATAGATAATAACAATGACATTCGTTAGGTTTATTATGAAACAATGGCGCAGTAATTTAGCAAGGTGACGTTCGTCGATGTTCTTTGCGTACAGAATTATTTTTATTTTCGTTGATAAATAAATTTCAATCGGTTAACGCGTCTGTTGGTTTCCGGAGGCATTTCTCCTAATTTGAGAAATTGCTGCGGTATTTTCGTGCGAGACAGCAGGAACGAAGCGCAGCGAGAATTTTCGCAGTGGAAAAGAGGGAATTAGCTAATTGGATTGCATCCGCTGAGCCTAATGCTCGACGCAGCGAAGTGGAAGTCAGGAGCGACGGAAACGGAAACTTCGAACGATATTGAGAATATCTCGATTGTCGTTTACACGTTCCGCGAATCGTTTCGATGACTCGACTCGAAAGAAGAAGGGGGACCCAGTCGCGAGTGGATCGTGAAAGAAAAAAGAACCAAGTATCCCACCCACCCACGTGTCGTTTAACAAGATATCTTATTATCCTCGTTAGGGACGGACTTGTTAAGAAGGTTAATCGTAGATTGATAATTGCTCCGAAATTACATCCGTTTAAGGGATCCGTTCGAATGGAACTGACATTGGTCCTATGTGACTCATTCCTACAGATGCGCCAGTAATTATTAAAAGTGGCCTACACGTTGCTCGTGATACAGAAAGAAGTGTCTCGTTTCGCGAAGTTGTGTAATTACTTGGTGAAATTATTTTACAACAGTGAACAGATCTGTCTCATGTTCGCATGATAATGAAACATATATATTCTAATTAATAGAAATCAAAATGAGGAATGTGTCTACCGTTTGCCACTCCGAAAATTAAATTGCTCCAATTCGCTATCAGGTAATATCTGAGAGTGTTCACTCATAGCGTCATTACACCCGTGCAACCTGAATACCTGAAGTTCCCATAATGACCGAATCATTAAGTAAATAACACAGCTAATAAATTCATTCGACCTTAATACGCTACTCCGCGCACCCTAATACACTTCTGGTCCCTCCAATTCTTGATTACATGTACCCCAGTGGATGCTTTAGTGCACGAGATTCCCCAAAGCACGGTGTTTCGGCTAATTGGCCGGCTCTCATTAGTAAAACATTCATGGCACTTTCCAAATTTAGTTCCACTCCGTGTCGCGTGTGACATAGGAACCACTCGCCAAAACTGTGCTCGATGTTTCGCCGTTTTCCTTTCTCTCTCGTCAACTCGGCAGAAAATCTCGACGAATTCCAATACGGGAATGATTCTTATTCGACAAGCCCCCCGAATCGTCACAATAATCGCACCGAATTGGCAATCGCGAAGCCCGCCCAGGGATTCTGCATCTGGCAGTCGTCCCAAAACGGTTCAAGCATATTCTGGTTAGGTCAAGACCGGTCAATCGTACGTACGGTTTGTCAAGTGGGTCACGCGATCTCTTGCAACATTCCAGATAACTATTCGTATATTAATCAACATTTTCTCCTTTGTAATTGTTTCCTCTCCCGTTACGACTAAATCAACGGACCGAGACAACGCCTGCGATGGTAACAAAGAGTCTAGAGGCGAGTGTGAAGATACGTCGTGTTACATGTTACCAGGCTTGCGTAAGAACAGATAGATCTGTGTAAGAAGCCCGGAAGAAAGGGAGAGCTATCTCGAATTCCAGATGTACGATAAAAATTTTCTACCGCGATTGATTTCACTCTACTATCTAGGACCTGACCCATTTAATTTATAGTCGGGACAAACGAACAATGATAATAGTAATAATAAAATGAGCTGCCCGCGAATTCAATGCGAAGTCATTTAAGAAGAGAAATTTCGAAAGCACAAGGACAAAAGCTTTCTACTACATCCCAGAGAAATTGAAGCAATCGTATGAAAACCGAGTCATGCACCCGATGAAATCCGGGATAAAATCTATCCGTCCAGCGATTCATGGCTTTTTAACGTGGCCCCGTGGCGTCGTGTTCTGGTACAGGCTCGAAAAATGATGCACGAAGAGGATCCAGCGACGGGCGTCAGGTAAGGGCTTGTTTATCACCCACGAACAAAGACAGAAGTGTACGGGGCTTGTACAGGGCAAGCATTGTAACGGGAGCATCGATGGGAAAGCACACATGAACGCTTGTCTCTGGGATAAGCATCAATCTCGATGGCACGGATTCGATCAGAACGATAACCGTGTCGTGACTCTGCACCCTATTGTTTGGCCGCACAGGTGCAAAGTTCTAGAAAATCAGCTGCGCCGCCTTTCGTTTGGCGCTCCAGCACAAATGGATGATTTCTACTTTCCACGTTTCTTTCCCCACAGTCGTAAACGTTCGGGAACATCCACGCTTATTACGGACAGAGAACTTTCGTTGCTACATTAAGAAATTGCAACGGATCTATGAAATAGTCGGTAAACAAATGTTTGAGGAATACTTAGCGGCAAGGAAACAGAGAACAGTACATATTCGTGCCAAAGCCGAGAAAAGCATCCTAAATGTCTTTCTCAAAGAAGCAACGAATCAATCGGTGTTCAAATGCACTCTAATCCACCAGGTTGGTTACTGGTATCGTTCAGCATTCGAAAAATAAAGCAAACCTATCCCAGGGACGGCGATACTAAAACGAACGAGAGGTTTCTAATAAGGTCTTCAGGTCTAATCGTAGTGAAGAGGAAATAATTCGAGGAATTTCAATAACGGCCGTACCGTTTCACTTGCGAGGTGAACGCAATTTGAGGAATCTAGTTTTTCCGCGTACATCACAGGTACGAGGGCATAGATCCGGACATACGTTAGAAGCAAACGATCAACACCTCCCGCGAGGTTTTCACTTAGCTGAAAGACGGAATGGGCGTTTATATGAAACGTACGTGCGGCTGGCACAGTGAAAAATCATGACGACGGCAATTAAGCGCAAAGTGGCCGGAGGTGACATCCGTGTAATTACACACTCTTGAGAGCCGCGTACACGTCAATTACCCGAGGGCGTTGACCACGTTTCAAGCGAAGCTCAATTGTACAAATCCTTGCTTCGCCGGTTGTCGATTTTTCTTCCTTTTTTTTTTCCTTTCGTTCTTCCTTCGTTTCCTCGCGACCACGTTTCCACGGGAAGTCGAAAGTGAAGTGTTCAAGGCGGGGCGGTGCTCCTTTTCACGGGGCACTTATTAAGATATTAGGCGGCCGATCTTTTTCTGCAGCGTTTAAGAAGAACACGGTGTGGAGTAACAGTCACGCTTTCTAAACTCGACTGTGTTCCGCTCCGTTCCTCTATTTCGGTGCTGGTTCCGACACTTTTTTGACGCGCAAGGATGCGGTTCTTTTATTTCGGTGACAGGCGAACGGGCTCCGTTTCTTCGGGAGGGCTAACTCGAAATGCTATTAATAATATCGCGATTAATCGAAGCCGAAGGATTATTTTTAGCGCGAATTAGCGTCGTGCCGATTAGGCGCGACAGGATTCATTGCTGGAGCGAATCAGGAAATATGAAGCGCAATTCGTTATCTGCGCGTGGACCAAATTTACCCGCGTCATTAACGATAACTTAGTGGAGAATAAAAAGGAGATAACGCAAATGCCTACAATGAGTAGCACAATTGCGTTGAAAAAGGAATAGAAAGAAAGTGTACGGGACAAGACGAGAGAAGGGAAAGAATCGATATATATTACGAATGTTTCCAAAGGGAAGTAAAATCCAGAGGACGACCATTGCGTAACAATTATGCGAATAATAAACCCCTCGAAACGATTGTGCACAGGCAAGTTCACTGGTCTGCCAGCCTCTCGCGCGGGCAATTAGAAAATTCCTTGGAAAGGATGTGCGACTTCCTGAGAAGAGTCCCGGCAATTTTTATCACGCTGGAAACCACTTAAGTAATTCCACAGATAAAGCACCTTGTTCACGAGTACCGGTGTGTAACAGTTGTTTATCCTCGTTGTACCGAAACAACTTCTCTGTACTCTTTAAGCACGTTTTATGGCAACCAGGAAATGCGCAACATCTTCCTCGAGAGACACGGCGGAGAAGAAAGAAAAGCAAAAGAAGCGAAAGAAATAAAACCCCACCCCGCGCAAATAAAAATACATTCACCCGAACAGGACCCTGGACGTCGTTCGGGTTTCTCGCGACAATAAAGAAAGGCCTGCGCGTTTCCCGCGGACCCGGACGAAGGATCGCGGTAAAGGAAGATTGTTGCCGACATTGAACTTGGAATTTGCAGGATTCCTCTGACCGACAGCGTCGACGAGAGCGCGGCAGCACAGTTTCCAAAGTGGCGACCAGATTCAAGGACTACCACGCGAGATGCAAATCGATCGACACGGTCAAACGGTTCACGCCAGATTCTACCCCAAAACGTCGAACCATCCCCCTATATCCGGGAGCCTTTGCCACATACGACACTAATCCCCTCAATTGATTCGTCGATCGAGAATAGAACACAAATATCAACCTGCATCGTCTACCACGCACGAATCAATCCTCCCACGAAAAGTCCCCATTGAATTCCGCCAAGTTCTGCTCGTTCCAATCGTCGCGATGATTGAGAAACGTCGAACGTCGAGGCGTGATCAATCGAATTACGGGCAGAGATGCGTCGGAGAATTTATCCCGCGGAGGAATCCGAATCAATGTTTTTGGGAGACAGGGAACCAGAATGGACCGTCCGGCGGTGGACGAGAAACCGGAAGGGCGGGAGAGCCGCAGTGCGGTGGAGCACAGAATCTTTCAACCAGTTACCTTTTCTTTCCGTATCCAACATTGTCGAGCTCGACGTGTCTGTACGTCGCGTAAGTCGCCATAGCTCGCCCTCGCAGTACGATCTCCCTCGAAGAACAATTTTTTTTCACGCGTCCACCCTGCGTCCCTTCGTTCGCACAGCGATATCGTCAGCGGTGTGCACGCGTCGTAGAAGGGTCGACGGGAACCGAAACGTTACGGGGGGACGAAGAAGCGGCGGAACGTCGAAAGGTTGCTTCGAACGTCGACTGTACACCGAAGACTCGTCCTCTTCTCGAATCCGTCGATACGAAAACTAGTTCCTCCCTCGTCGTGTGGCGAAAGTCACGAATATTGTTCGCCGATGACCGTGACTACACTCAGTGCCGCGTACAGTCGAGAAACTGGCAGCCGAATGAGGATCCAGCCAGTATATAATCCCTCCTCCACCGGTGCTTCCCTTCTCTCTCTCTCGCTCTCGAACGTTCTTCCTTTCTCTCTCTACCTCTCCCGTATTCTCCTCTGGCCCCGATCCCCTGTCTCTCTCGTACGCCCCCTCCGCTTCACCCCGTGCAAGCTCTTTCAGTCTGATCCCGTCTGCACGATCTCCTATCTCTCTCCCTCCCTCTCGATTCCCGTTGGATCGTTTAACGTTGCACACCCTTTCCCTTGCTCGCGAACCTCCCTCCAGCCCGATCGTCCCGATGCACGTTCTCCCTCTGTATTTTTCGATCTCCGTTCGACGTTAAAGCACAACAGGAACCACTGTCATCGTCATCCCGTTTCGCCGGCGGAGCAGGCAGCGCTGTATGCACTTCTACCCCCGATGCTGGAGGGCCGACGACGCCGACGCCGGCGTCGTGCATTCACCTCAATCAATACCTCCCGGGCCGGGAGAACGGCAGGACACGCGCGGGAGAGGCCAACGTTGGCCATCGTCGTCGTCGTCGTCGTCGTCGACGTGTTCCCGCTGCATGTGCACGCCGATGCACGTGCGCTACCCGCGCCGCGATAATGAGCGGAAGAGGTAACGGAGGCGTAGAGAGAGCGGGCGGGGGCAGAGGAATAGAAAGATGGAAAGATGGAAAGACGGAAAGAGAGGGAGAGAGGGAGGGAAAGAAAGGGTGAGGTTGGCGGCGGCGGAGAACGCTCGACGTCGTCGAGGGCTGCGCCAGCGATCGTTAGGGATGGATGCCGGGAACGCGTGCCGGGAAACTGGCACGAGAGAGCGCGTGTCCGCTTCGCCGGAGGACGGTTGATGATTCGTTGGATGCACGCGACGCCGTCGATGGGGATGATGATGGCTCTCACGGAACGATCCTGGCGAACGATCCCCTGACATTGAACCGGGTCAATGCTACCCGACCTTTCGGGGCTTTGGGGCGTGGGGGGTGAAAACGACGGAGAGACGCGCGACAGGGGACGTGGGTGGTGCGAGATAGTTGGCTTTGTGGCAACGAGGCTTTCCTGCAGATTTTTTGGGGCCGTTCGTTGATTACGACTGGGATCGGATTGTTTCGTTGGCGACGCGGGGGCGAGGACGGTTCGCGTCGACGGAGTTTTGAAATGGTAATTACGCTTTTGTCTCGGAAATGAGTAACCCAATTTGCCGATACACTCGTCGACGAAATGAAACGGATTCTCCACAGAAATGTGGATCTGTTTTCGCGTCGCGATCCGGACGCTTGCAAGACGCCGTGCATCCAGCTAACTAGTTCAGACCGTGACGAGTAAAGCGTGCACGACGATCATTGAAACGAGCGACATCCCAGACCGTTCGATGTCTATCGTATTAGTTGAACAAAAACTGTCGCCGGTTCGATCGCGGGCAAGGCAAGAAAGTGTTCGCACGAAGAACTGGTATTCCACTTTCAAAAATCGTCGGCCATTCTTCCATCGATTCGCGATTTCCACCGCGTCACGCACCTCCATTAACAGGCAACAAAGCTCAAAAAGCAGCGTTACCCGTCACGATTACACAGCGCTGCGTGAACACCGCTGTACACGTGGTACACGCTTCTTGCGCGTGTTACACGACGTGACACGCGAGCACAGTTCAGAAAACACTGTCATTCACAGACTCTACGTACGTTTACCGTAGAGCCATGTAAAGTTTACGGTGCGTGCTCCACGATTGTAGCGGGGGAAAAAAATGATGCCAGGTTCTTTATAGGTTCGCGTGTCGGATGGTTTCAAGGGTCACGCCACGATCAAAGGCCGAAGGAAAAAAAAGAGCAATTACATTTATAGAAATTATTCCGAGTGGTGTATTTAACGTTAACCAGCATTGGGAAACGTAATGAGAAATTAGTACCGATACATAACAATCGGTGCTAATTTGATTGCAAACGAGGTTAATTGAAAAAAACTTTCCGGACCTGCCCTAATTGGCGTACGTCACCGCGATGCAACCCCGTAAGTTCAGGGGGTGGATCGCCGACTGCTGCACACCGGACGGACCTCGCGATCGATGCGAATTTTTAAGGGTTTCCAAATGCATCGTTTACCGAAGGATATACCTAAAAAAAAAAGGGTTGCGTTTATTCGGAAGACTGGTCGGGGCCGCTGTTCGACCGGTCTCGTAACTCTGCCCGAGTAATCGACTGATTAGATTGTCCTTACCCTTGCTACATTTCAATTCACTACGGCGTCGGGTTACTGAAAATCGAGCTTAAGGGATGAACAGACGAATTAATTTCGTGGACGCCTCGAAAGTGCTTCGAGGGAGGGGGATCAATATTTATTCGACGACGAATCGTTCGAGCGACGTACGAATTAATTCCACTGTCCCTGTCTCTTCGCAAGCATGTAATATTTTTCGTTTGGATGTTCTGGGAAAATTATAACCGCGCCGCGGAAATTCGATTTCCACAGTTACGAACACGTAGCGCGTCGGTGAATCTGTAAGATGTTTGCGCTACATGAACAGCAGGAGGGAAGATACGCCTGAGTCAGCCTCCTTTGTTCCCGTATCTAGGACGAGTGCTCTGGGGGTGAGAATAAAATCTATATGCTTTGAAGTTCTCCTAGGCACATATATATTCTCAAACGCTTCGCCTAACGTATTCAGTTTTACGAGGCTGCTGTGACGATGGTGTCGAGTCACGTTGAGCGAATTAAAATGCAGCAAAGAAAAATGGAGGAAGATGGGAACCGATCAATACTAATCTACCTTGCGTACACATTCTCGGACTAAAATTGAAGGGTCACTAAATTTCTCCGGAAAAATCGTCGACGATTCAACTGCTACAACTTTCGGAGAAAAGAATGGTACAAAAGTCTACCTGAACTTGTATTAAAGGGTGAAGCTCCAATTTTCGCGTCCCTGAGGTGAATTTTTTCGACGACTTTTTTTATATTAAAAACGCAATGGAAAATATAATGCAAAGCTTTGCCATCTGTAAATACGTGAAACACAGAATTCCACAATATTTCATATTCGTAATTATAGTAAGAAAAAAGCTCGAAGGTACACGCACTTCCGACTCAACCCTTCCAAGTGAAGCCTGAAACGCTGTACGTAACTTAACATCCGGCAGGAAGGGAAAGAAACTCATAAATATTGCAGGCACCACGAATAATCGTCCGATCCGATGATTTTATTACACAATTAACCAAGCAATATTTTAAGCGCGCCCGCGACGGTACACCCCGATAAGCACTATCATTCGAAGAATTCAATTCGTTCGCCGAACGATTCAATGGCTTAATCGAAACCGGTCCCTAATAAATTCTATCAATTATTTCCGCGATAATCGCCGGCCGTAGAGATTGACATAAAGATTGGCCACGATGCAACTAGCCACGAAAATATGCGCGAACGTTAATTGCCCGTTGATTTATCGGCAACCATACGGACAGATTGTGGAAACGGCGTATTATCCATGGACGATTATACAGGCGTCTAGATATGATGTTTCGTTTAAGGAGCGGCGATACACGCGTGCGTTTACTGCCCAACGCTCTGATCGTTTGCGTGGCGAACCTTATTTCCGCTGGACGATCAAGAATACCAAGGCTAACTCCCTCATTGAATCCAACGGGCATTCGTTGAATCTCACCGTGGAACACACCACCGTTCCATCCTTCCATGCTTTTCTCTTCCAGGCTTTTAATGGGTCTCGTTCCTTTAAGCAATAGCAGCACGCGTTACGTTAAATACGTCAGGTGATTCGAGTGTCCGCGGTCATAGAATCAGGGTAGTACAATACAATACGTAACGCGATGGTTACTCCGATTTGTGAGAAATAAAGACATTTTCAAACACGATCATATTTCACACTATCCCCTTTCTTCTCCTCGAGTTTCATTTCTTATTTCGTTTTTGTCATCCCAAGAATAAGAACAAAGTACGTACTGTGAACGGTCGACACCCGAGTCAAATTTTACTCAAAGAAAAAAAAAAGAAAAAGAAAAAAGTGCAAGCGAAGGATCTCAGGGTTCGCAAGGTCCTATCGCCCACGCAATTCGCAAGTTACTTCCACGGTGTAATTCAACGCCGATGGGATGCATTTCCCTGAACGATCTTATTGACGCACGAGCGGAGTGCATACGTGGCGCGCAAAGCATGGAGAGAAGTTCGAGATACGTACTCCTGTTCATAGTGGTTGTTTAATGGGTGCCCCTGATGGGCGGAGCGTGTTCTTGGTGGAACGGTACCGAAACGCGGTTACACACTCGGTTTCCGTTTTGAGCGGACGCACGACTAGCGGTGTACACACAGGGTGAGCAAGCGTGGCCGGTTAAAACGAACAAAAAAAAAGAGAGAGAGAGAGAAAAGAAGAAAAAAGAAAAAAGGAAAGAAACGAGCCGCGTGGCTAAAATACGCCCGGCTAACATTAGACCCCGTGCAAGCATCCGCGATATTTTATTTTTACGATTATGCCTCTCCGTGTGTCCAACAACTCAGGAGCAACGTGCAGCGAACACGTAACGCGACCAAGGGTGAGGTAATTGAATTGGCGATGTAAATCTGACTGAAGACGGACATTGTGTTGCGTTAGGGAAATTTTCTTCGACTTTCTTGAAATTTTCCATGCGCAGAGAGAGAGAGGGGGGGGGAGAGGGGAGCGTACGCTATATTTTCTGGTATGCGGAGTTTCTTATATAGAGTGCGATCGACGAAATGGTAAGAAACTGATAATAATAGGACGGTATTTTGAGAACACCGTAGAATTCTGGTTATCTGTATTTGTAGTATTTTCCTTCGCGTATTTACTCCCCGGTATCTATCACCAAATGGATATTGTTCTCTGTTAACACTGAATCCACCACGACCGGTCGAAGATGCGATGCAGGAGAGTACAATATACATTATTTATTTCCAGATAAACGAAACTATATTTCTCTTCGCCGTTAAATCTCTATTATCCGCTCTCTATATTATAAAAACTATATAACAGTGACGGCGGAAGCAGGTACAGACGCGATGTACAATTTTTAAATACGTCATGGAAAGGGTTTCGACAATTTCCACGCAGACTTATCCACGATTTCTGGCTAATAATTTCGCATTACGTCACCGTGTTCCATACAGGACAACGAAATGAATGGGCATGACCCATGGATAGACTGTGGGTGGGTCTGCGAGCTATCAATGAGCCGGGGGAAAAAAGATGAAAAGATAATCCGGTGCTCGAAGACACGAGGGGGCGAGTAATTCCGTGAATAATGCGCTTCAATGTACCAGAGACACGCGGAGGAAATTTCGATGGAATTCTAAACGGTGGATTACCGAGTGGATTTAAGTGCAACGGAAAATGAACAGACGCGAACCTTGACAGTGAGCTTGCTCGACAAGCCCACCAGGAAGAATCGTTCAAAGGATGACCTTCGTAATGGCTCGTTGAAACAGTTGAACGGGAAATCGAATCTATCCCCGGAGCTAGCAATAAAGACGCTCATTGTATCGACATCGAGGCTCGTTTTCCGGCTTAATTGGCATCCCGATCTCGTTCCGACAACGATTTAAAGTCGTGCGCCGCGAAATGAAATATTGTCGAACAATTTGTACCGGGCGTTACGTATTTTTCCTTCGCCGTCGTCAATATCGCACCGCGCAACAATCAATGGCGAAATAGTAATAATAATAATAGCGACAGCGATAAAAAAAAATGGATAGAGCTGCGTCGGTAAATAAAATTGATCGATTCTTCACCTTTGTGGAGCGGTAATTAAATCGGATGCAAACGATATCACCGAACGGATCGATGGGTGGAGTCAAATTTATGGGCGCGATAACTTATCCATGCAGCTTTTTTCCTTTCGGCCGTTTCGATTCGAAGTTGCCTCGCTTCGCGGATAATTTATAGTAGTCTCCGGGTTTCCCTGGAAAAAGGGGTTGACCGGCCGGCTACTCGGTACTTTCAGCGATTCATTAATCCCCGTCCGTGCACAGATCCTGTTGCTTATCACCGATGATAACGCGTCCATGAATTTCCCGAATGGAAACGGCCGCTCATGAATTTTCATCGACGCAAGTCGGACGCGAAAAAATTCCCACACAAGACTGCACAGCATGATTCGTCGTCGTTGCCATAAATTACGAGCACGCGCTACGTATTTGGAAATTCGTCGCGCCGTAACACACCTGAGCACGGAAGACGCAGAGGTATGCCCCTCTCCTTGGACTGATTTTCCCGATGATTTCTTCACAACAATGTTCAATGAGCGACGCCGGTCGCGTACAACTTTTTATCGACCATTTGGAAACATAAACATCCGCGCGGGCAACCGAAACAAAAAAAAACAAAAAAAAAAGCAGAACACAGAAACCACAAGCCCGCGATTGCAACACGGAACATCGGCATTGCTATTGTTATCAGAAAATGAGGCAGCACGGAAACTTCGACCCGTGAAACCCGAATGACACCTATCGTAGATTCGATCTGAGCCGTTCCCCTCGAGGAGAACCGTGACACGTCGTACACGAGCGAAAGAGGAGCGAACGATATCGGGGATCGATGCTAAGGCCTTCCCCCCGTGACGAAAAGGTGAAATTCCGAAAGCATTCCATATAATGGTCCGGTGCGGCCACGGTTTTCCCGACTTTCGATAAATTCGTTAAAGCAAAACGGCGTGCGTCTGACCGTGCGACACATTAATCCCCGGTTTATTGGGCCGAATGAACCCGCGCACCTCTTTCGCATTCTCGATCTCTCCCGTCTTCGGATCGACGATAAATCCGCGCGATTTGCATGAACCGGCCAAAGTAAATCGGTCGCCAGATACAAATCGACGATAAATCATGCATCGGCCCCGGCATGGACGTGACCGACGACCACCGGAAATATATACCACTCGATTCTTCTGTCCCCCCCTGTCCCCTCTCGATACGGCGTCAGTTAAATACTGAATCGAGTATCGGACAACTGGAGTTTTGCTTCATGGGTGGCAGCGCGACCCGTGGAAACGGGACATTTTCACCGAATGGTGACCGTGGTACGTGCCCCTAATCGCTCGTCTTAGAAAGCCGAGTTTCGTCTATCAAACGCTAAATTATTCCAGATTACGAGAAGCTATGGACTGTTTATCGGCTAAGCGACTTATTGAACTGTCCTTCTTGAAACGAATTACTTTACCGCCGCCTCGAACGGAACGGACCTTCGTCCCGACTCGAAATTCGTTACTCTGGTTAATAAAATTGCGCAAACGTCCCAACTTGGCCAAACACGCGGCACTGCGATCACCCGATGTGCGTCGATCCGTGCAACGCGCGCATAGATAACCATAGATCCGTGGTGGCAAAGGTGAACGGCATTATCTAGCGTACAAAAGACCCTCGCGAGACGTGACGAATCCGCTCGCTTAGCACTTGCGAACGCCCACAATGCCGGGGCGAATATATTCGCCGATTGTCTGAAAATACCCATGGTGTACGTGGCGGCAGTGTTTGTTGAACGTTTACCGTCACCCACGGTGCCGAAGGGATTAATACCGTCGCGTCATGGGAAGTAAGGGGAAAAAGTCGAAAGTGTGAACTATACTTGTTCGGGTACACGAAACAATGTCTTTTTCCTTTTAAGACACACTTCTTGGAGCAACGCAGACTGTTGACCATAAATTGATAAGGTTCACTTTTAATATTGCAGTTAGAAGACATTGCATTCTTCTAACGCATTTATTAATCTAATTGATTTTGTTAGGGGAACGGGCTTTATTTGGTTAAGATCTTTTTTTTTATATTTACATCTATGGACCATTGTGATCAATTGACAAATTTTTGTCTGTTTCAACGTGCACTTATCATTGCAATTAATTTTGATCGTCGAATAATTTTTGTATCCTTCGCGCGCGTTAATAGTTATTGCTAATTTTAGAATAACGCGATACATCTGGGAAATAACCACCGGTTACTGTAAATGCGGCAATTTCACTAACATCAGACTGCACCGAGTTGATCTATGCTCTATACTGAAGTTCTACGTGGAAGAATGACCTGAATGAGTGAATCCTTGCAACGATTCCATTAGAGATCTCTGTATACGATTCCGGCGGCGCGTTTCTCTCTAATCATTCCCGGAGAGTCGAAAAGGTTCTACGTTCTGGTGAAATTTACGACTGAATGGAGCGTGCAAGGGGCCCTGGCTCTAGAGCAGACGTATCGAGAGCTAGGACTCGTTTTGAAATTACTACCATCTGCCGGCAAGTGTCGTTGTTGTGTAATTAGCTGTTGCCAGGCGCAAATTAAAATTTATAGCGGTTTGCGGCCGAAGGCAAAGCTGTTGCTCATCAGTGAGCCACGGAAAGCCTGATGCATACTTTCTATCGACCGCTCGAACTTTTCCTGAAACAGTTCTTTGTCAAATGTGAAAGTGTAACAACTGTTACACATAGCTTCTTCCAACGTTTAACTATTTTTTCCTTCGTTCCATGCACGGTCGTTCACCGTGAAAATTGTACTGGTTGTACAGTACTGTTCGGTGCAATTATTGAAATTAGAAGGCGAGACATTTAAACGAAGGTAACGTTCGATTTGTTGTTCGTGCTGGCAATTGAACGAAATGAACGTCAGTCTTTCTTGACGAGAAAAGACAATACTTCGCGCGATGCGACCTGCACGATTTTCACCCGAGCGACTGCACATCGTCAGCGGTTTGGAAAAAAGTGGCATACACTTTTGGAAGTCGTTAACATTTCGGCTGTCCACTCAAAAATAAACTTGAGTGATGAAAAAGCGGGCTCGAATTTTCGTCGACTATATTTAAAACCCCCTGTGAAGGGAACGTTCTGGAACACGGGTGACAGTGAAGTCGGAACTACTTCGGTACGGAAAGGAACATTAATTCTTAAATTCATATTCTAAATAAAAAACCACGTGATTCGAGTCTTTTCTTATCGTCCGTGGTGAACATGTTTAATCAAATTCACGACATATAACACACCTGCCCGAAAGGAAGTTAATAATTAACTCGATGCTGCCTCGTTCGCAAATTGCAATAATACAAACACTAATAAAAAATGTGCTTTCCACGTTTTCCATTTACCCTCGCCCCGAGAGGAGCAATATCTATTTTCAATCGTGACAGTGCTTCACGCGCCTTCGCCATAATTAGCAAATCGCGAGAGCGCCTCGAAAACACTAACCACCGACGCTCGAACTTTTTTCCCCGTGGAAATACGCGGCACCGAAAGTATTCAGGGAATCCGAGCAAAACCGTCCCCCATAAATCCGCACAATTTCTCAGCGCTGACAAACACTCGACGCGCGAAATTAAATACCTAATGCGAACTGCGAACAAGAAAACTACGGGTCGGACGAATGGTGGCATAGTTTCGTGAGAAATCTCAGTTTGCGATGCGTCCGAAGCGCGTTCTGTGCATCGTTGTCCGTAAGATTCACCGTGTCGAAACGGCGGGGCAACGCGATTTCATTGTAAACGCAGAGCAAATCGTTACCGGCACGCTCTGGTCCACCCCATAGGTCGGAGAAACCGTGGAGATCAGCGTGTGGAATCGCGGCGAAACTAATGATGCAGCATCCTCTGCGAGTAATCGAGAACGATGCGTGTTGCCTGAAGGATCGAACGATCGCGAGACACCCCGGGGCGATCGTATTTAATGCCACGTTAACGATCGTTTTGTTAAGTAATCGTCAACCAGCTCCTGTCTACGACACCGCATTAATAGTCAATCAGCTGACAAGCCTTAAGTACCGGAGGATGCATCGAGCTGAGCCTTGCGACTCGATTGTTTGTTGCAACGGCAAGACTCGAAGGGTTCATCCAATATTGGAAACCTTTTTTACTAATATTTCTCGTACAATGATATCAAAAAAGCTGTTGCATTACTCGAGTGACGTGAGTAGACGTGATATTGTTGAAAGAGTCGAGATTCGGCGATATTTTATCGGGAACATACAAAAATGATTAAAGGGTTAAGGGTCGAGCTGCTTTATCGTTTGACGAAAAATTAAACGCTTCAGTTTTTCTGTCGGCAAAGCTATCGGTTCGATTAATTTCAATTAATATCGAAGGAAACTTGAAGTGATTGCAACCATTAAAGGATCTGTGTACGTGACCCGAAGGGAGACTCTTACATTCGTCCATTTAGCACGTACCTTTTTATTATCGACGACGCGAAAGCGAGTGCGAACCTCGTACTTAGATCGAGGGCTGTTGCGATGGCTGACAATTACGATCGTGTACCAGACGGCGTGTACCTTATCGCTATCACCGTAACGATAACAGCGAAGACAAACAGCGTACGACATTTTGTAATCGTCGTGCTTCTCGTATCGCGAATACCCCAAGGATTCGTGTTTGTTCATTTATTTATCATTGCTGCCCGACAATACGAAATTCACCGATCACGCTCGTAACGAGGAAAAATAAGTAACATCGACGGCGGATGTTGGAGGAATCGTGGCGGAAGTAGCGGTCGCTCGTTCTCGAAATCATGGAACCGTTAACCAGTGATTTCGCACGACGCAGTCACGAACGAAACGAATCTACGATATGTAACAGAATTTTAATAAGCGCGCGCATCAAACGTCTCCCTTGCGATCGAGCCTCTTCGAGGAGCGATTTCGAACGTCAATTATGAACAATCGAAATGTCCACGAGCTATCCCGTGCGCCTCGACGTTACGTCGCGACTCGTGCATCATCTCGATCATTGCGTCAATATTGACCGCGCTGTATGATTCAGTGATACGGCAGTGTCAATTAAGCCGACGATAAGTGACACTTTATCGCTGTTAACGAACCCCGGCGAGAAACGTGTTTCCGCCAAAGTAACCGAGCGCGCGCCGTGCGGTGATAAAACATCTCGCGCATTGGTTTCCAAGAATTTTCGATCGGCTGCAAATAGCTTCGTGAACAAGCTAAAGGGAGGCGGCGAAGAAGAGTGAACAGGTTACGATGATTATTCGTCGCGTGTATCGGTCAGCAGTTTAATATTCGTGGTAAGATATGCCCAAGCCCAGGTGGACGGAACAGGTACACCGACGACTGCGGATAGATCGAAATTCATTAGGATTCGAACGATGCACCGACTCGTGCTCGTTCGCGCTGCACGCGTCGACATTTGACAAACGGTACCCGGCCGCTTGCAGGAAGTTAGAAATCGTGCACGGCCACGATTATTGCGTTCGATATTTTTTCTTCCTCCGAGTCCAAGTTCTCGAAACACCGAACGCGTATTCCTGCCCTCCGGCACATGACTTTTCTGCGAAGTTTTTTCCTATCGGAAGAGTGATTTCACGCGGTACACGTGGAATCTCAGGTGGCCGGGACGCAAGAGCGCTCTCGTTTTGTTCTTTCCAACTTTTAAGCTGGCTCGCGTTTACTCGTCGATTTCGTCCGACTATTCGTGCCACAGCTTGCACACCAGACTACACTTTCGAGACGTTAATTGAATCGCGCAGTCACGATTGCTGGGAATAAATACCAAAGCGCGCGCTACGAACTCGTTATGAAACTGCGGCGAAAGAGGTGGAAGGAAATCGAAACCGTGAAATTTCTCTTCGCTTTTGCCACGAAGGTAGAAAAATTGTAAACAATAAGAATAAGTACCGGGACGAAGCAAAAACTTCGCGCATTCTATCCGAAAGTGCGCGATACAACGAAATAACGGGGAAAAATAGCGATTTATTCGAAGATTCGAATGTTTAATAAATACGTGGTTTCGCCGCCCGGACATTCGGAAAACGGGAAATATGCTCCAAGGTAATTTTCCGCGCCAGACGACGATTAACAATTTGCGCGTTGGTTACGATTCACCCGGCGGTTCGTGTAACAGCTTCGAAATAATTATAAAATGAAGAGAAAGCGCAATGTCGATCGCGAGATCGTAAATTTCCGACTGGACGTTTCATTAGATTCGCAGGTAAACGGTTTACAAGTGGACAAGACGGTGCTCGAGCCCTCGTCGATTCGCGCGTCGTTTCATCCTCGATTTACGGACCGCGGAAAACGAATCTTCAACGTCGACGAAAGTAACCCGTGCACCGGCTTCGATGAACACCATTCCGTCGAATCGTTGAAAACGAAAAAAAAGGATTAAACATCGGCCAACAATTGAACCAACCAACTTTCATGGCACCACTACTTACAACGTATGCGCATACCTATACACGCGTCGTATTTTATTCATTCTAGAGCTACTCGATACTCAGAACTCGAAGAATATATTCTATAAAAGAAAATATGGAGCAAACTGTTTTCCAGTAATATCTTTCGCGAATCGCCGCAAAATAAAATCTGCAATTGCGGACTGTTATTTGTCGCGCTGAATCCTGTGCATTCAATTTCCCTCCGTCGTTGACGCAAACCCATAGACTGAGTCGATTATTGTCGAACGAAAGAAGCAGCAGAAGCACACGTCAGACGGAACGACGGGCAATTTATTAAGCATTGTAATCCCTGGACGGTGCGTATCAATCAGTGGCGATCAAGCAACAAAGAAACGAGTCATCCCGATTTAAGCCAACGTTCACCGTCGACTTTCTTCTGGCCGCGACGGAACACCGTTCCCTTCGAGCAACTCCGAACCAGAGACGAGACAGGAAGAGGAGCTGCTCCGATGGCAGCCTTGAAGCTTCACCCAGGGAGACAATGAAGCAACCGATACAGTAACGTCCGGTTATGTTTCGTGACGGGTTATTGTGTGTCCCTTTCGTTCGAGCACCAGGACACGACAGTACGACGACGATTTCGTTCGTCCCCTGATTAACGTGCACCGCGCCCAGGTAATTTCGGGTCACGGGCGGACATTCGTGAAACGTTGAACGGCAACGTGCAAAATAATTCAACGGCAGTATGGGGCAACGCGAAGAATCGTACGAAGAATTCGAGAAACCGTGAATCACGGGAAAAATTGGAATTTCTTATAGCAAAGAGAGATTGGAATTTTTGGAGAAAAGCGAACTCGAGATGTCCAGGTGACAGAGGATTTAGAATTTTTGATAGCAAGCGATCTTTAACTCTCTCAATTATAATAATAATTTAATAATAAATTTTAATAATTCTGGATAACGAGAGAGTTAAATAAATGACACTGGTAGATGGCAGATAGGGCGAGGAAAATTTGAATAATAGAATTTACCGGGAATTGTTACGGTTTACCCTGTGCAGGATTTATTTGTCGAGTTCGGTGTTAAACTTGTAACAAGGGGAACTCTCGACTACCATAAGCAGAGTATCAAAAAGCAATAATGCAGACACGCGCAGGGGAGCCGTGAAACGAATCGTTCGACCCTGATTAAAAACGAGGTCGCATGGGACAGACATGTTGCAGACAAGGGGATGAGACTGCAGACGTCCAGGAAATTACGAAGATGAAGGTTTATCGATTCGAGCATATGCCAATATTAAGTTGGCCGGTTCCAGCGAGAAATATGATTAGTCGGCATAAATCACGAGCTTCCTATGTACCCTTGAAACACTTTTCCACGGAAAGCTACGAAAACTCTTGCCTATACCGAAACGATTAAAATCATCGATTCCATTAATAGAAATGTTATCGTGCCGTCAGAATTTTACCTAATTCGTACTTCGTTCACTACACAGACCTTCATGAAATCGTTACACGAAATTCGTTGCAGCCAAAAGTATCACAAATATCCATTTCTTTTCTTCAATCTCTCGATTAATATATTACGAAAAAGTCAATCAATCGAACGCGTAAAATTGTCCACCGTAGATAAGAAGTACGCGATTAGCCACGAGGAGAAGCCGCGGTCGGCTGGAATTCACCCGGTGCAATTAGTGGCGACGAGGAAAAAACGTGTAAGAAAGGTGCAGCCTGCTCATCGTTGCAGTTTCGCTAAGGTCGTATGAATCTATCTCGTTGCCACCGTAAATTGTCTCGCAGTCGCGGAGAAAATCGCGACTGCTCGTTGTTAACGCCGTGGTGACACTGGCGTTCAGCTGCGTGAAGTACTGCGTTCACCGCTGCGTAATTGGATCGTTTCACCTTTCTTCTTGAAAATCCCTCTTTATCCTAATGTCGTGGACCGCGTGCAGATTATCAAGGTTGAAACGGAGCAGAAATTTATGGGAACCTTTGAATCTCGAGCCGGTCGAGGAATCTCTCTTGGGGCCGAAGAAAAATTGTGGTCGCAGCTGTTTTCTTTACTTTACTTCCGTTGGAGTCGAAATTCGAGACACCGCACGATTTTTATTCGGTGAAACCAACTGAATCTCGTTTGTATTGTGAAATTGGGGGAAAAAGTGCGTTCACCGGGGATTATCATAAAATATAAAATTACATATCTTGCATATCTCCTTTTTTTTTTTTTTAAATAAAACCAACATCTCCGATGTATTAAGATCCATAACGACTCCCGAGGAAATTTTAATATCGATACTCCCGCCACCATCAACGTTAATTCGATCGCTAAAAAAAATCGACGAGGCAAGCACCGAGTCCAATAAATTAGAGAAGCCCGTTTGCCGGTCAGCGCTGGAATGATCTATGGATCACCGGAACGAACGTTCGGCACGGGTTATCGGAAAGGAAAACTGCACCGCGGCTTTCGACCAACTTGAAGGCACTCCATTGTGACTAGAAAGTGATCCGTGGAACGGTGAAAAGGTGAAAATGGATATGAAAAGTCTCGCTTGGCTTGGCGTAAGAAAACGACTACGAAATTCGAGCTTTCGGTTGTCACGATTGATTGGCATGAAACGGCGTAGTACACGCAGCCGCGTTTAAATCGCGAACGGCTAAATTAACCGGACAACTCTTCTGTAACGATCATTCCTCTTTCTCTCATATCTGGTTCACCAGAACGAACCGAGTGCTTGCTCAACCCGAAAGAACGACGGGAAGAAAGATGAATTTGTTCGACATTTGTCTGCTACGCTTTAGGACAGAGCGTGTATACAAAAAAAAGAAAAGAAAAACGAACTGGGAGCAACAAGGAGTAGCGCGATGTCCGAAATGATAACGAAGAAGAAAAGAGGGAAATGATATCGCGGCGAGGAAACGGATGGCGGCGGGTTACCTGGCTTTTTTGTTGTTAACAAACAGCCGTCAATTAGCAAGATATGCAAAAATTGATCGAGTCCAAATGGACGAATAAATTGTCCGGAAACCTGTTAATTTACTGGAAATTCCCATTTCCCTGCGAAATGTCGATCAAGTAAATAAGGATTGAAATAATGGATGGTACTTTGCAATCGTAAATAATATCAACCTAATTTCGTAATGAAAGATAATCTCACGGATGCACGGTTTAATTGCCCCAAGTTTCGTGCACAGAAGCGATAATGCAACGTAGTAAAATAAACTAATTGTACCTGGAAAAAGGCAAAAAAAAAAAGAAAAAAGACAGAAAGAAAAGTTGGAACACAAATTACGCCTATCGCTTCCTATTTTCATTCGACGAAAAAGAACAAGAAAAAAAAAAGGGCCCCAGTCACGCATACCTGTTCCATTTTCGTTACAACAAAGCAGGTAAAAGATCCTTCATATTTTTTTACACTTTACCAAGCTAAAGAACACCTGCACTTTAATCTTTTTTCCGCCGACCGTCGAGACACGGTTCGCTCTACTTTTTAACCGTTCAGTGAACAATGAAAAGAAGGGAAAAAACAGCAGAAAAAGAACTAGGATCGTCCGTACCCCGGTAAAACCGAAACGTTAAGCATTCGGGAACCGTGAACACCGATGCCGAAAGGCGACGGATTCTCCGCCGGCAGATCCGCGCCACGTCCTCGATTTATTCCGCGGTCTGTACACCACAAATTATCATTTTTCCAACGTCGGTGCAATGGACCGTCGCGACGCTACACCTTGCCAAGTGGATCGCGTGTTGCACGTCATTAGATGCAACTCGGCGATCCTCTCTCAGCTCTTGTAAGAACGTAACGCGGCGGCGGTTTGATGGGCAAGCAGTAGTGAAACTCTACTCTCTAGGGGCCACGCGAATAGCCATTATCGTTTTATACGCCGTGCACGACGATCGTGGATTGAATCGTGGAAAATGAACTTCTCTCTTTCGGTGTCGCCTACGTGTCATACGCCACGGACGTTAACGCGCGACGAGGAACGACGGTGATACGCTCGAGGGAACGACGCTGGGAAATAACTGCTGGGCTGGTCGAACTGTATCGATACATAACGTATAGTCGAGCAGAGGGCGAATCGAACCGTTTGAAGAAACGCGCATTAGCTTCGGTTGGTCGGCGAAGTGGCCCGTTTTAATTTTTGCGCTATCTTAGAGACGTTCCGTTCCGCAATCGATACATTTTCCGTGCAATTCGCGTTTGCAGTTGAATATTTCTCTATCTGGTCCGAATGCATAACAATCGAGGGATCGTTACAGCGACTCGTGATATTCCAAGGGCGACGCAGGATCGAAATTTTACGTGGAAGCATATTGGCATTACGTGAAATGAAAGAAATTCAGGATCGTATAATGATGCCTATAAACTGCTTCCCTTCGCATCAACCTTAGATCGCAAGATTTACTTGCAGTCTCCCTCGTAACGAGTTCCTTAATTGGCCGCCGTCATGCCACGATTCACAAACAAAATTTCCGAGGAGCCTTAAATTGCTGTGGATATAAATTACCCAGGAAATCGGTAGATAACGTAACATTGGTTTCCATGTATCGTTAATCACATTCTACGAGAGGTGCTCACAATTTTAATTAATAAACATTTTACCGTCGGTAATGCGGCCCGTGTCGGTTATAATTGTATCCTCCGAGTACGAGAACGCTTGATATTCGGGACACGCGCCCGTACAGATTTTCCTGCAGAATCTCCGTTCCCAATTGAATGCCGATTTCAATCGTTGAACGCCATAGAACCGCTTACGCAACCATGATAGTTTTCGCCGGTCGGACTCCAGGAAGAGCTAAGGATATGTATATAAGCGAGCTAGACGAACGCGTTTCGGTCAGTGAACACCTTTATGTCGTTCACACCGGGGCTTAAGCCGATATTTAAGCTCGTGCACCGCGATATTACGTTGCCGAGCGTTCCCGTTTTTCGCGGTCAACTCCCCCGTGTGTGCCTTGTCTGACGATCGTTTCGTACGACCAGCTCGTGGAACACGTACACAACACGTTTGTTGGCAACGAGAGCATACATTTGTTAACAGTGAATTCAGAGTGCAAGCCTTTTCTGCACGCGCGGTCGCCGCTCCTTAATTGCTTTTCACCGAGGCCGGTTGAATTAATTGTAACAGGTAGAAGAAATTACAAGGACAGGGGGGGGGAAGGCAAGAAAGAAGGAGGAGAATACAGAAATAAGAAACGGGAAGGCGGCGAGATGCAACTTCGTTGAGTCACGCGAAAGGCGATAAATTTCTGTAAAATTGAAATTAATTGAAACGGGCTGATTAAATGTTGCGGCAATAGAAAGTAACGCGAACCCCGGGGGATTCTAATTAGGAGGAGGATTTGCGTTATGTGAAATGTATAATGGTATACGGTTTCTTTGGGACGTTGAATGATATTAAATTGTCAGTTCGACGAAGTTTGAAAGTAATTGATGAGGTCTCTGCGATGGTATGGTCGCTGGCTGCAGCTTTGAATCTTTTCGAAGCCCGTTTATATTAGAGAATGGGGCGAATATAAATTTACAATTCAATAAATTAATTGCAATCGATAATAAGTTCAACCTTCGGAATAAATACCTGCGGATGTTCGACGTCGTGGGAGATCGATTACGAACAAAAGGCCAGTTACCTGTACGTTTTTCAAACGAACACGGATGAAGGAATTCGATGTTTCATTGAGAAAGGCTTGCGCAACCAAGAAGCGAGTCTTGTTTCCAAGCCGGCATACCGAATCGGTTTCAGAACGAGATGAAAACGGTCTCGACCAAGGGACAGGGACCATTGATACTTGAAATAACCGAACACAATGGAAATCGGCTACGCTGCGAACCGATTGCCCGAATAGAATTAACGGTACCAAAATTGAGGATCAATGAAGACGATGATAATCATCGTCCTCTATCCCATGTCGAAGAAGGAAGAATAGAACGTGATCTACATCGAACGACATTCAATTGGATTCTAAGTCGATTCCCGATAATATCACTTTCAACTATTATACCATTACTTGTACCCAATTACAGCTGACTCACTGACCCATATTTCAGGTGAAAAAAAAAAAAAGAAACATCCAATTGGTGAAATAATATGAAACATACTTCAACGAAAAAAATCCAATTGCACAATTCTCTGAAACGGACTGCAACCTATTGGAAAACGGAAATCCTCTCTTATGGAAAATTCATGTTTATACATGAAAAGTGAAACATTTTTCCTCGTCGTTAGGCACACCGAAGTCGAGTCACCCGGTTAAAAGGTTTCGTAGCTCCTGAAACGTTCATATCACCGCGTATCAGTATTATTAACAGCGCGCGTGAATTCCTCGGTGATAAGAACGCGTTTCGCGTATCGCGGAAGAACAAGAACGCAACGAAGTTCGCGTCGAAGGTGGAAGAAGAAGGTTTTCCCGTTTCGCCGGACGTTCATCATCGTGGAAACGCCGCCGTGGCCACGGTGTATTCGAATTCCTAGGAAACACGCAGACTTGGCGCGTGATAATGCGGTTTTGCTCTCGCCAGTGCCTACGAGTTGCTCTCCTTCTCCAGCGAATAGAAATGCGGACGGATAGAGGAGGACGGATAAAAGTAGACCGGTGCATATCTCGACCGCAGCGGGCCGTTCTAAAATGTTAAATGTTCGACGAGCAACGCGGTGCACACGCCTAAAACGCGGGAACAACCGTTGATCCGTCTACTTCGTTTACCTTATTTCTTTTTTCTCTCGTTTGTTTTTTTTTTAGTTCTGGTCGATCTTTCGGATTTAGAAGCGAGACGGTCCAGTTTTTAGGCAAGAAAAGGATCGTTGGACGGGGCAGCCTGGCGTGTCCAACACCCGGACATTAATCCTGGATAAGTATTTCATTCGTCGGGTGTACACGTTTGATATGTAACGCCGTTGTCTTTTTGTTGGACTGTTAGTTTACGATAACGGGGCTAGCGCGTTCTGCTGGTGAATTTTATAACGATTTAGAATGCAGCATGATATTACTAATAATAATATACAGTAAGCTATTAATATTGCTCTATATCTGTGCTGTGTATTCCTATAGCACTCCGTTGTAAGAAGTTTCGTTCGCCAATAACGCTAATAATGATCTTCTGCGCGTGAACAAAATCCAAGTATGTGCACCGAAAAAGGATTCCAGTGAGACCGTGGCCAACGAATATCCGTAAACGACTGCTTCGCCGGGAACGCCGGTGAAAATGAACAAATATTTGTTGTCTATGAACGTCTAGCACCGGTGCGAATTAATGTTGAACCGGGGAACAAATGCATGAATTTCAACGTAAGAACTGCAGGCAGCGCGCGCATACAGGTAAACGAACAAGGAGATACGCGTCTGCTTTCTATTTGCATTCTATGAGAACGATAACTTCCATTCGAATGGGTGTCGACAAGGGAAAACGCGAATAATATTTGTCGTTGTAACAGAAACATAAATGAATTACTGATCTCATAAAATGAACCGCGGTTCGCCATGCTGCCGTTCGTTTGAAACACCAAGGCAAGTCCGAGGAAAACAAGAGAGTGCAGGACAACGACAAAATATGTAAGTACAGAAAACTGTAAATAAAAGACAAAGAACGGTTCGTTCTGTAAGATCAATGGTAGCGCAACATCTGCGAGATATTCGCAATTACCGTTCCTACGAGAGAGAATTAAATAACCGAGCAATCCGTCGTCGATTATCAGATCGCAATCAAACGGGCCGGAAAAGAGGCAACGAGAGCGTGGCCTATACGTGAAAACAGGGTGTTGCTATCCCTGTTCATTATGCATCAACAGTAATTGCTCCAGCAGCATCCTATCGGCGTGTTTACCGTTCACCATTAATAGTTTATCGCGGAACCGATGCTATCTTTATGGCTAATCCCGTAGGAAATATATATATATATATATGGTACAACGGAACAGCGGGGGCAATACCAATAGGTGCAAATGTCTACACTCGGTATTGTCGGCGAAGGTAATAAGAAAATCGATATTCATTCTCGGTCGAACGAGCCGTAGTTTAGACTCGTCCATTAAATATTTAGCGTTAGTCGCGGAACGTATTTCTTGTTGCAAACGATGGAAATCTAACGATTGAACGAGACACTGTTTCCAATTGGCCATAGATCGGGCTATTGTTGACAGATACGACTTGTCCATTTATGAGTAGAGCAGAAATGACAAAATTACGAAAACAACAAGATTGAAGTCGATATTTCCCATAAAAATAAAAAGGAAATCGAAAACAATGTTGCGAAGTTTATGCACGTATCATCAATAAAAATTCTCCATCGCTGTTTTAAGATAGCGCTTCTTGAAGCAGCCGTGCCCCTTTAGCCGATGGAAACGGTCGAACCCTTTAAGCTGCTGCCAAGTTCGTTAGCAGTCTCTCTAATCGATAAAAAAAAGTTATACTACCCTAACACGACTCGGTGTCGACGGATAAGCCAATACTACTTGCGACTATCCAGCAAGGAACCGTGACTACAAATTGCTACCTCGAACCGAGATCACCCGGGCGCGATAACGTTCAACAAATCGCGAATCAAAGGGAAACAATCTTCAGCCAATCGAACGCGCATCGTTGCATCCGATACTTTTCTTTTTTACCCTCCCCGTCGAATTTCCCATCCGTCCCCACCCTCCGAAATGAAACGCTATTACGTTTCACCGCCGGCTTATTCGCGATCGGTATACAGAAATTTTTCCCAAATTTTTTCCCCCATTCGTTTCTCGTAACAGGAGTTCACGTAACGCAAAGCCGTACACAGAGTCATTGTAACACGAGAACGATCAGGAAGCGCAAGTTGGAGTCGATTATGAAAAAGCGATCCTTTTTTCCGCGGTGTGCTGCAGCGCCGATCTGGAATGACACGTGGCCATTGGGTATCGCGTGACACCCTCGCAAGGCGTTTCATTTATAATTATATCAGACGACGATGACCTGGCCGTAATGGCAATGCCGTGGCCGTATGTGCGCGCCCGCGTATATACGATTTCCCTGTGCAATATGTTCCGCGAAACGAGAAGGAAAGAGAAAGAGAAATAGGTATGCCCCGTTTCTTGTCGCGAACCGTAATAACAAACGGGTCCCGATAAGGGAACCACCGTAAAATTCTACTTTGGCGTGTCGATGTTCCCGCGGTCGTAATACTGCAGCGATCTGAGGATACGCGGGCCCGATGGCGGCCCGCAATACGTATTTTATTCATTTGGGGAGCTCGAGGTTACGGGAAGCAAGAGAATATTTATCGATGTTTGGCCGGCGATCGAATTGTTCGTTTTTGCCTCGAGCGTGGGACACGTTGGATGTTAATTGAAAAAGAAACCGTCTTGGTTCGCAACTGTGTGTTCGTCTCGTTTTACTATCGTTCTTGTTGCGCAACAGGTTGATCATTAATTGGGCGGGGAATTGATTAGTATTATAAATTGCAGTATATTTCAGTTTTTTTGTTTTGTTCTTTTTGCTTTTTATCTCTTTGGACGGCGAGCACGCTAATGACTAATTAAGGGGGCAAGTGGTCCAGCATTTACTATCGCCGTTCTCTCTGGCCGATTCACCGGCTAATAATCGCGAGAAAAATCGAGACCCTAGAAGCCTCGATAGTTAATAGTCGGGTACTGGTGTAAACCTAATTGCGAAAAGTTAACAGAAACCACGCGGCATCGTGAAAGTAGACTCGAACTACTTAGGCGTTAACATGGCGATTGTCTCACGGTCTGAAAGGGAAGACGAACAAACAGACGAAAAAAAAAGGGAGGAAGGGCAAGGGAGCCAGAACTATCCCGTCGACGAAATTCTTTAGAACTTTCCTCCGGCGACGACTATTGTGTAACAACAAAAAGCATAGCTCGAGATTGCGAGCAATTATTAAAGAACGACGCGACGCCCTCTCGAAGACAAAGACGCCGGACGGGAGGGACAAAAAATTCTCTTCGTTTAATTGCAACGCAAGGTGACAAAACACCGAGCGACCATTCGGGATCGTAGTCGTTGAACTTCGAAGGTCCCGAGCATCTGATTAGAATACGTACCAAGCGATTACCATCCGACTGGTTGCACCGAAAGGTTATGCAACGAAGCTTTTTACACCTGTACGCGGCATCTAGCCGTGTTCTAAATTCCGTGCAACGGTTCTGTGCTCGAAGAAAAAAAAAAAAAAAAGAGGAACGAAGGCGGCGAGCGAAAGAATTTCCTCGTAACGTTGCACAGCCGAGTAAATAGGGATTAAACACGAGAATTCTTCTTTACGGGGTTCGAACAGTCGATAAACTGGAATTAGCGTAACAATCTCACGCACTTGCCTGCATCGCAAACCGTTTCTCGTCGTGTGCCTCCGTTTTTTCGCCGCGAAAGTATAACGATTCGTCTGGTAGCGAAGGATTTGCCTTTTTACGACAACGCTACGGCTCGCAGTTGCCCGTTAAAATTCGATTGAACGGGGAAGCAACGAAAGCAACGGCGAACGACGCGGCCGTTCGAAAATTTAAGGGGCATCCTAAGGAACCCGGGGCTGTCGAAGACGCTCGGAAAAAGGCTTCCAAAACGCTGCAACGCTGAAAAATCGATACCGCGGAAACTGGTAAAAGCTAACCGATAAACTAATCGGCAATAAAATAGCTGGATATAATATATTAAGTAACAATAATTGAGCAATGACGAATTGCGAAGCAACTATGGAACGCATACGACGCACTGCTCTTCGATTTGATTAAAATTCTGCCGAATGCGGATCGGGGATGTGGATCGATCATCCTGTATTAAATGCATCGAAAGCAGGAACACGAGATGCATCGATAACGATGTTTCCTCGATCGAGCCGAATCGCAAGGAAGGCAGACGCGTTGTCGCGGCGGTTCCCTCTCGTTCCGCTCGATTAAACGCGAGGAAGACGCTTTCGATTGCCGATGAGACACGCATCCAGGTAACTCGATGCAGATGTACCCACGGGCAATTACGACGTTTCCCGTCGTTACGGGGCATGTAAGCGAGACCGATTTTCATGCGACTTCCGCAGGACGAGTCGTCGAATTCGTTGCTCTAACGAGCAGCTTGGAAAATCTCCGTTGCTTCAACGCATAATTTACCACAAGATCCATCGGGGCGGATATTTTATTTCTTTTAATATACCGGGCGGAATCGCGTGGAATTGTATAACGTCGATGAGAAATTGAAGACTGATTCTATTTTTCACATTGATATTCTATGTACCATGATATATCATTGTTAATTTCTTGTTTCGTCGCGGAAAGAATCGTAATCAGATGTTCAGCTTCCCCTTCGAACACCCAGTATAAGCTCTCGAGGAGGAAGAAGAGGAATCGACGAACGGTTCGCTAACTAGTACCGGTACGCACCGGCTGTTACGGTCTAATAATACAATTAAAATATAATATAATAGTTATACAACTAAATAATTGACCGCTGGTGCCCGCGATATACGTATGCACAAGGTCCACAACCGATTATTAAAATAATGGTAACCACCGAGATGAGCGCCGCGATAAATTAAGCGTAATTATTGTATATTTAGACAAAACAGAAATAGGAGAAATGCAACCATACGTGTATGTTTCATGCTGAGAACAATTATAGCCACCTTCCCTCTAAGGAGCTATAAAGTTTAGAACATTTATCCCGAGCTTGAAAACATAGCGAGCCCCCTCTATTTCGAATAATTGCGAAATAAATACAACTGTGCCTGCCGATTTTTTTTTCCATTCACCGTAGCATGCCAATCGCTCAGCCGAAAATGATCTCCCCTGTTCCAATATCTAACGAAATTGATACACTATTACCATTATTACTGTTATGCTAAAAATATTATTAAACTTCTTTATACTCTCACTTATACCCTCGTAGCTGCGTCCCAGAGAACATTTTGATGCCGCGACAAAGGACATCCATAAAACGTACAAACAAGCGTCAAAGATAAACCCCAATTATCCTTACAAAAACGTGAAATTCGTCAACACTCCACTTACTCATCCAGAACTGTACCGGGTGGGTTCTATTCTTAAATGACGAAACGCTCATTTTCTCAATGGCCCGTATCCAGTTATAGCGACACGCCGTAGGATAGCACTCGTCGATTTCTATTTCATCACCGTGTCATCAACGGGGAATCTATTCCAGGCGATGTGAAAATTGGTCGCGTCCGACCCGGCTCCGTTACGTAACGGCTGAACCCTTTTCTACGGGGCGAGTGGAGGCAAGATCGACTTCTTCAGTGGAACAAGATTTTCTGTTACACCGTCGCGCCGCGTCATCGGGCCGCACCGCGCACGAACGAAAGTCACGACGATCATCTTTTCAACGTCGTAACATCGATCCGACAATGTGTATAATCAATCAGGCTGAAAGGTAGTCGAGTTTCGACTAATGAAAGATAGGAATCGATCGTTGGAATGTCTCGGTTTTATCTGACGAGTTAATAGGGGGATTGAGATGTTTCGTGAAATAATATCAATCGTATAGTGGGACCGAGCGGCGCACGCGTTTCACGGCCCGTCCAATTGAAAGAAAAGAAAGGGAGGATATATTCATTTCGCGGATACGCGGGTACGCGCGGCATCGGCGAGTTTCCAATATCATCGTTCGCGTGAAAGCAGCACGGTGCTGTTAAGATTTCACTGACTGTTGGCTCACCTTAGACCGTACCGTTTCACGTTGCCGCGAGGTAACAGCCTCGTTCCCCGGATCGAGCTGAAACGATCGATAATCGGCCCTCTGGATCGCAGAACGGCGTTAACTACTCGCGCATCGGGAAAAACGGGGCGGGCCCCGAGGTAACGCTCGATCGACCTGCCGGTACTCGACGAAAGGAAACGAGATACGCGATAAGGGACGGGCAACGAACTTTTCGGAACAATGCTCGAAAATGATACCACGTTGATGAAATTATTGCGGACGAAGCAGAACATTTTAGAATTTTGTCCGTCGACAACGAAAATTTATTTCGCATGTACCGTGTCGAGGAAGAACTGGAAAAGCTTGCTGGAATACGATGATCGAGGGAACAATTGTACCCGACCGTTTAACTAATGAAAAGTATATTGGAAATATAATTTACAGAGAAGCAAAACGCGACAGCAAAATATTTAATTCCGCGGACAAGCCTCTTATCCGAAATCGTTTATATATTTCGCCAATAAGTGGAAGAACTTGATATCTCTCTGGACAAATACTTTCTCCTCGACAGAAATCAGAGTGCGCAGCCTAAAATGGTATTAGCCAGCCGCGTTGCTTCCGGTCCACGGGGACCAGTGGTCTCTAGTCTAAAAACGGACTGTTCGCAACGACGACCGTAATAAACTCGTGGAAAGCTTTGTCGACTGAACGCGGAACATTACCGCTGTGTACGTACACGAAATATTTATTAAAGAGGCTATAAAACGTCGAGCGGTGTTTGGCCGCAGAATTAAATCGGCGTCCATGACGAATCATAACTGGGATGGATCGTTAAAGCTCGAAGGGTTTACGATCAGCTGGCATAGTGGAATCGTGAGAAACGTAAGACATGAGAACACGTCAGGGACCCTGCAGCCTGGTAAATCACGGATATCGTTGCGGTAGGTTTCTCGATTTTTGCGGTGGAAGCTAACGTGATACCGTTGCGAGGAAAAACCACAGCGCGATAGGGACTGCGCTTCGCATTGATACGCGCCGTCCTATTGGTTATTAACCCTCGCAGGAACGGAAGTGAACAGTCGTCATCGAGGGGTCTCGAAATACTGGCCATCGCGGAGGGTCTGCATGGAATAAGTCACCAAACGGTTGCCATTGACGAGGACCATTTGGAAAATTGGTTTGGAAAGAAAATACGAGTGGCGTTAAATATAGTGGGGTGTCTAGATTGCAGTATGGTGCGTGGAATAAAATGGGGAAAAAACGATTCGACACGAGAGAGATAATATTGTTCATTCGTCCAAAAATAATAGAGATAATTTTCTTCTTCTTCTCCACTGTTATTATTATATGTTATATACGAAAGTATAAAATTTTCGAAGTTTCTATTGTATACCGAAGCACTGAATTTGAAGTTATTGTTGGCAATGGACATTTATTTCTTAGAGCAACCTGTATTAGAAAAGTTGCAGGTCGAAAAGGAAGTTTGGAGAACGAAAACAGTCTCTACAGCCTGCCTAAACTAATATCCTTTCACACGAAGAAGGAGAGAGTAACGAGAATCAAAATTAGGTTTCCGTACTGAAAGTGTAACTCGGTCCACGAGGATGTTATTGTACTCGCGTGCACGTGCTTTGTCCGCCACTTTTACACTGTTTGAATTTCAACTCTATGGAACGATGGAAATACCCAAAGGGACCACGAGTGTTTATCGTTCTCGAAACATCTCGGTGCATTTCTCACGAATATTAGTTAAAATTACATGGGATTGCAAACAGGTAGTGCAATAGGATAATAATAATAATAATAATAATAATAAGAGATTCGGCCAATTAATATAACCGCACAAAATAAACGTTCCTATACGAATGCCAGACTTTTAAAGGAAATAATTAAGCAAAGAAACGTTCGTAATGAGTTCCTACGAACATGTAGCCACAAAGAGGATCAATATGCGAACACCTGCTGGAAAAGGGTATACGCGCAACCACGATAGCATTTATTTCGTGTCTTACAAGTGCTAATGTAACTGTTCCCTGTCGATATATTTTTCAACGATCCGTCGATCGTTCGGAGTTGCAATAAATCGTACGAGCGGAGCGGCCGACGTGAACGTGTAACGTTATTAATCCTTCATGCGATAACATTTGTAAGTATAGGCGAGTCAATAAGTTGCGCGAAACATATTGTAATTGCAGGCCAGATAACACAGCGTGACGTCTTATCGCGAAGAAAGTGGAACATTGAAACTACATACGTATAAATATAAGTGGCGGGCAAGTACGTACCAGTTTGTTACATTTGTTTTCTACCGATTCGATACGACTCTGCTTGGCAGAGACAGTTTGATCTTTGCCTCCTTGATTGCTTGTAGACGTTTCGTTGCTTTTCACGGATGCCGTTGACCGTAAATTTCCACGAGATTCATGGGAAGTTTCGTCGCGGTTTTAAATGTCTTTCAAACGCGCCGTTTTCCATGGAATTGATTCGGCATAAAAGCTTGATGTTACGTTTCATCGCGTCGAAAAGAAAACTTGCGTATCGTTAACGTAGATGCCACGCGAGAAACGAAAAACGGAAATAATAGCTCGTTCTTAGCGTTGACACGATTTCAATCTACGTCCTGTAAAGCACGCGAAAGAATGTTGCGTGCATTTTCATGTGGCGTGCGCTCAACGCACGCGTTCAATATCAATTTGACAACCGCATTTCACGTTCGTCGTTCTGGGAAACGTGTCTGACTATAATCACGATACGTTTCGTGTGCATACCTGGTATTGTGTCGCCAGGGCTGTGTGTACGCCGAGGGGCACGTAATAATTTATTATAATTCGACCGGTCGAATGTGTGGCGGCCCATCGATTATTCAGGCGCCCGTGGGGAAAAAAAAACGTGGCTTTGAATATTATGTTAGACCATATGCGGGGGCGTGCGCGCCTTACGTTGAACCGAATTTCTCTTTGTTCCTCCGATTAAACATGTGTCGGGCAAAACGATAGAACGAAGCGGAAAAGTTAATTTCCATCGTTTTGGACATTGTTTAAATGATCGTTCAGTTAATAGATCAGAAGCATTTCTATATAGAAAGGTATGCCGTTGTTTGCTGTTATCTTTTAGTGATAGGTTTAAGTATTTCGTGCCACTGGACGATACAATACTCGAGAATTATCTTCGATGGATACTTGAACCTATTAGTTGTCGTTCACTGTACGATCTTACCTTTACAAGTGTTTCGTCCATGATACAAAATATATTTAGCGTTTCTAATCGACCCGCAACCTCAGAATTTCGGTCGACAAATAAACCTGTCGACTGTTCCTTAAACTCCATACAACTTTACTGCGGAAGCTCCAAGAATTCTATAGCACCCTGCAATGGTTCGGCAAAAGGGTAAAACAGTGAAATGATTAGTCACACGAGAAACAAAGATCCCGAGCGACGCCGCAATCCGCAAAATTATACACTTCAAGGATCACTAAATTTCTCGTCGCCGCGATCGCGAAAAATAGTGATTCCCCGACTTTGCTAACGAGTGCACACCGACCTCGTACAATTACAAATAATGAAACATTTGTATCCTTATACTTTTACCACGTACACGTACAGCATATTCGCTCGTAACGACAAATGGTTAATATACGTTACCGTAAACCAAATAAAAAAATCGTTTCAACGGACATTCAACGAAAAATGGAAAAAACGATTCGATGTGTGTCAAGTTCAAGAGAAATCCGCGGAGCAATGTTATCCCCCCCGATTAAAAATATCCGTGTGTACGTGCACGGAGAGGTTCGCGAACGTTTGCACGCGCTTTAATTTCCATCGTGAATTATAGTTCCTTGCGAGCTGCCAAGGAGCGTGGTTCAAGGAAACTTCGAAAAATAGTATGCACGCCAGAGCATGATTCCGGCCTGTTCCTCGCCTATCCTTCTCCACTTTCGTGCGCGTTCTTTCGCTCGCTCGTGCACGCGCGCAATTAACGCGGAATCTCGCGGCTTCGAGGAAGAACGGCCGAGATGCTGAGGAATATAAGGAAAAAGAAAGAAGGGGGAGGAGGAGGAACGGTGAGAAAATGGAGCAGCACGATGCAACGGGAAGAATGTAAAACAGAAGGTGGGGCTGCAGGAAGTAATGATAGAGAAATCGCCGAGTGCGATACAGAAAATGGAGAAATGAAAGGGTAGTAACAGCGAGGCGAATGGAGGAGGCAAAGAAATTGGGGAATGTAAGAAACGAATGATAATCCTTTCTTGCCGACGTTTGTTTCTGCGTTATTTATTTTAATCCGGACGGCGCGTCAATATCTGTAAGACGAGCTGCGTAAAAATATCTCCACGGTATTAGCAATAATTGGACGATGAGAAAGCAGTCGAGAATATCGAGAGCTTAAGTTGCATATTTTTAACCGAATTGTTGCGACACCGATCAAATCGGTCATCGAAATCAAAATTGAAATAAATCTTTCATAATGAGAAACTCTGCTTCGGTCATCCTGTATTTATACAAATGAAACCGCCTTACGGAAGCAATAAAAAAGAAAAAAAGGCAATGCTACTCGCGCTGACCGATATTACGAAATTAAATAGAGAAAATGGATCATATTTTTCTGCACACACACGGGGAATTCAGGTTACCCGGCCAGATAGACCAAAGAGAGATCACCGAATCGAGTTAATTCAGAGATTAACAACCTGGTCGAAACGACAGCACGATTTCGCGGCGTCTTAGCCCACGGAGAGCACACCCTATAACTGAGAACGTCGTTCCAGAACCGTAACGAGCCTCGCAGAACGGTGCCCGCTACATTTCTTTCGTCGCGCGTGTATCGCACATCCCGTGGCAACCATAGAGGTGGCGTGTACCTTCGGTTCGAAGTTAGAATTTCGAGAGAGGAAAGCACGGTCGGGAGAACTTTCTTGCGGGCACGGTGAAAGAAGACGAAAAAATAAAATTAAGAAACGCGTCGATCGATATCAACAATGTTACGTCAACGTTCTTCGAAGCACGAACGTTCTGAAACAGCGACCGAATATTCCGAGTGTTCGAACAATTCCGACAACTCGACACCCTTTTTCCATTTCGCATCCGTAAAAGTGCAATTGACGTGACTCATCCCCGCGCACGGTGTTTCGGGCGTAACGGTCTCAACACCGAAATAACGAAGTTGCAAGCGAAGCTATGCACCGTACGAACGGTCCCTACCTTACGTGTACTCGATAAAATCGCCGACATCGGCACCGGCGGTGCAATGGAACGGCGAAAAACGAAAGAGAAGGAAAAAACCCGAAAGAAAGCGACCTTCGTTTTACGATGAAAATCAGCGACGACTTTCCAGCCAACCGGCTGTTATTCGTTTCCTCTGGTCCCGTGATCGAGCAGCGTAAATCCTCGACCACAATAAACCGACCGCGGTCTGGCCTAGCTGCCCAACAGTTTGATCGATCATCGAAATAAGAAAGTTATAAAAACTGTACGATTATTACGACCGTAGCAGGATCAGGTACACGGAATGACACTGGCGAACGTTCGTTCCACTTTCGACGAGAAAATCTGAAGCCTGCTGCCTCTCCGATCAACATTTTACTGAACCCCCGAACGTTCCCGATTGTGCTCCATCGAGCCGCGCTGAGATCGATAAAAAATACAAAATAAATAAAAGAACAATGAATTCTAATCCTACATACGATCGTTCCTCCGTTCGTATGATACGGTTAACGCGATGTTTCGCAACGAGCACGGGCCAAGTAGATCGGAATATTGCGTTGTCCAGGGCTACCCTGTGTGGTCCTGTGTTTTATCTTCCGACAATCGGTACCGGTCGTAAGGCTCGTAACGATAAATACTCTCCAGGAATTCAACGGTGCAACGGTGCACGATATTTGAGGTCTGCGGAACGGGAAACGTTAACGTTAGGGACGTGTGTAGCCATGGCCGGCGAGCAGTTGGACGGTTGTCGGATAATGTAACGTTTAATTCATGCCCGGTGTCGTTAATTTGCATGGAAATAATTAGGCCTGAAATATCTGTGCACTTGATCGGCATTACGGTACGTCGAGAGTGAGCCGTACGACATCGCCGATAGGTCGGTCCTCGAGCGACGTTGGAAATGATACGAATATGTTGCTGATAGACGGACGTAGGTACGCGGCGCTTGGTCATACGAAAGTGGATCGAGAGCGCCAATGTTGTTTCTTATTACGGCAGTATTCGTTGGATTATTAATATCGTAATTGTACTGGGCGAGAAAGAGTTTCGTTTTATCGGGGAAAGGAAGACTATACAGCCCTCGGTGAGGAATATTATTAAGAATATTAATTAGCACCACGGAGTATCGTTTCTATAATACAGATTCGCGTAACATTCCTATAATTATTATTCATTCATACCGCTGACAATCGAAATGCTATTCTTCAAACACGCTCTGCTTCCACAATCGTTGAATACCTGAGACCCAGCTAGCTTCTATCTTCCGTTCGCACAATTATTCTAATATCATTTTTTTTTCGACCGCACATCGATCTCGTTCGATCAAACGGACGAGGAACGTTAATGACTGACTGTCCGTCTGAAATAAATTGAACGTAAAACCAACAATATTTCTCGATACGGGGAATACGCGGATCCTATCGGCTGGATTGCTGTGAAGAAAAACGGAGCAACCCTTAGATAGGCGCAATATAATCGTCCTGGCGTAATGACGCCGGCAAAACGCCGGCACATCGGTATACGGGCGAGCCGTGGAAGTCGATCGATCGATATTTTTGCCTCTAATTTCGCCTGGCGAGGAGAGCCGTGGCGCGGGGACAGCAGCGAAATAAATCAACAGCGAACGGGCAAAAGAAAAGGCCTCTCGCTCATCCGTGGAGCAGCGGTCTATCCCGCAGAAAGTCTTTGCTGGATGCAATCAGGATGCATTAGGTTTTGCGGGAAGATCGCGCGAGTACTTTCGATTTTTTCGAATTTTCATCGGGTTCTTTTGCGCCGCGAACCCGAGCCAACAAATCGCTGAAATAGCTCGAACGAGAAAGACGGATAAGAAGCCCGGGGCAGAATTTTCTTACTCCAACGACGAACGCGATTGCATCGTGGGTTTCGTACCAGGTTCTGAAACGTGGAAACGAGACGATTGGTTGGTCAGTTATTGCCGACGAAAGTGTCGCGTTGCGTTTCGCGCAGACGAGACTCGTTTCTGGCGTTAATTCGGTGAGGTAACTCTCTTTGCATTTGCAACGGGGACAATGTTAGAAAATTTCGTCGGTTTTCGAATCGAGACAATCGAGGCGAGACCTCGTTTTCCCCGAAAAATATTTAACCCTCGTCCGAGCTTCGCTGCGAACCGAGGAGAACTGTTCGTACCGAGAAATTTGCGGGTCGTCGCGTGATTACGTGCTAACCGCGTGCACTAAGCCCTTCAGATGGAATATTAAATCCTAGATTTGCATGCGCCAAGTGGCATCGCTACACTTTCCATCGAAACCTCCACGATTCTCGGGACGCTGTCTCGCCGGCAGGTTATTAGAGAATTTGTTCACGAGCTGATACTTGGCAGCCGTGGTACGGCGTGCTGAATTGAATACAATCACGGCTGATAAGCCGCGATGTCTGCGAAAACGGAGACCAGTTGATCGGTACTTGGATTGCATCGCGGGTAGATGTCGGATCGAAATAAAATTAGAAGCTTGATTCGCGGTCGTAAAAGTGAAGCTTCGCGCTTCGAAACGAGCCAACGGTAGACTGTTGCGCGATTTTTGTTTCAGAATGTCGCGGCGGTCGACGAATTTGGAGTAACAAAGACGTCCGGCAATGAAAGGAGCAACCATAAATCTACTTGCGGTTTATAGAATGTATACAATAGAGCAGAATCCAAAGAATTGATGGAATTATAAACTGGCCAACAAGATACACTGGATATAAATGGTCGCGAATTGTGTAGAACGATGAAAGCCAGCTGCGATAGCGGAATATATGTCCGACTGTAATGCACTTGAGGAAAAAAGTGTTGTATGGGTCTTAGAACCGATACAAAGCCTTTCACCTGACGAATAAGCAATGGGATAAAGAACGCAAAGAAATACCTGGCCTATCTGTTGCGGCCGACTGGCATCTTTCGCGCAATCTTTCTTATTATTCCCAGGCGCAATGTGCCACACATTACATTTATTTATTGAGAACGTTAAAAAAAAGAATAAATAAAACGAGGGTAGGCAGAATGAAACTACGTTAGCCTTCGGCAAGGAGTCGCGACTTCCGGGTTTTGAAAAGCACGTTAACGACAGGTGTCTGTAAACGCGGCTTGATTATCCCTCGTTACTCTCTATGTCTTCCTTCGACATTCCGTTTCTCCTTTGTTCGGCCACAATGTCCCTTTGAACGGAAGAAACGTACCGTTTTGATATTCGCGACGACTGTGCTTTTCTATCCTGCCCCCCCCATACATTTTGCATCGAAACTTTATTGCAGAGAGGACTGCATTCATCGATTAAAAAGAAAGAAAGAAGAAAATAACAATCGATCAAGAGAGTTCGACGACACCTGTTTAATTGTACTGACAGAGAATTTTTTAATAAAAAAAAAATCACATACAAAGGGTTAGAAAAATATCTAAGTAAAAAATAAATACCTACCAATATACCTATTCCCAAAGAATATCTGCTTATCCAAGTCGAATTAAAAAAACAAAATTAATCCGATTAATACCGCGTATCATTAAATTAATAATTTCCACGAAAAGTTAAGCAATTTTCCTACATCTCTGCAGTTCTACGCCATTGAAATAAACCACCAAACAACCGTCAGGAAAAATAAGTTCCATCGCGAGATGTATGTGCGCAGGTACCTTTTACTACGAATAAGCTTCTATACAGATATTCTATCGCAATCTAGCAGACTCTACCTTAAGAATTTCGGCGACACTCGTGACAATGTCGGGGAGAGAGGCTTTTAAAACCGGTCCAATGAGGGAACGGAATACGAGAACGAACGTGGAGGATCGGTGAAACGAGCCACCAGAGAAAAGCAACGTTCCCACTGCAACAGGACACCGTTGTTCTCTATGTGTTGCATTTTGCGTGGATGCATGTGCGACATGCGTCTCGTTGAACGTACGACACGACCTCGACTGCGATATATCGAACGAGAGTCGACACACCCTGGGAACGGATTAAGAATCAACGCGGATGAAAAAGCATGGAAATGAATGGAAATCACTTCTTCATTCATCGACTGTGTGGCGTACGTGTAAACAAAGAAGAAAAGAAAAGAAAACACTTCCAAGTGATCAGGTAAGATGGACACGTCGAGACGGGGGAGACGCATGGACTGTTGAATTCATGGGGAAAGTGTTTGCTTCGTTCGAGGAAATTGTATCGCAGTGGGAGTCTATTTTTACCAGAGTAACGTGGTAGGAGGATGTTGTGTTCAGGTGAATTAATTCAGAAGCAAGTGCGATAAATTAATTTCGAAATGTGTGAGCCAAGAGTCAACAGTTCCGAAAGTCGGGGTTTTGAAGGTTCAAAGTTCGAAAGGTTGCGAAGTTGGATATTGGAAAATCAAGAACTGCAAAATTCGAGGCTCGAGGTTGAAATACTCGAGTTCCAGAAGTGTGACGTGGCTACATTTTTAAAGAAACCACTTCTTTTGCGGCTAGTTCGATTTCCGCATCCAATCTATTATTTCTTGCACTCGAGCAAATGCCTACGAACACTCAATCCTCCCATTCTTGCGTCACTAAAAACAGAAGAAGAAAACACCACCCTCACTTAATTCGCGCTATCACTCAACCAGATCCAACCATAAATTCTCCTCCTCGTCGCGACGCAAACAGCAATTTCTACATCCATTAAAACCATGTCTCCGCTCGGCATCCTTCTATGACTATCTCCGTGCCAACAAAACACAACATAGATCCTATCAATGTACACCAGAGAATATCTCTTCATTACCAGCCCCCTGCATTCTTGAACAATCTCTGCGATGTCTTAATGTAAGAGAACGTCGACCGAGCCCAGAGATTAACACGAACGTTTTGTGATCTTCGAAGTAAGAACAGATAAGACAATCTTTACCATACGGACGAGAAGGAGCGACAATCGACGCGATAAACGCCCACACGAGCCACCACTAGCGTGGAGAACTTATTACGTCGAGTGGGTCGTCAGCTGATTCGAATGGTTCTCCCCTCGAAAATTGACAACAATTAGTTGGCTCTACGATGGAAAGCGGGGGAAAAATTAGCGAATTGAAAAACGACAGAGAGCGAAGGGTCGACGTCCGACACCGCGGTAAAATAGTCGAAAGGTTGACTCGTCGTTAACGGATTTAACGACCGGTCGTCTTCTTCTCGTATGCCTTCCCCTTGAGAGTAAGTAAGACGTTCCTGTTCCATCCGTAGCGATGAGACGAGACGCGAAGAGACAACGGTGGGCAACGACGCTTGATCTGCGTCTACGATGCGTATGAAAGCGCGTCGTTGTCCAGTGGAGATTATGGATGAATCGAATGGCGATACCGGAATAATTATTTGTAAAAATAAGCTGTGCAGAATACTGTAAAAAATTCCAGATTGGAATTAAATCGCGAAACCTTAGATTTTTTAATGGAATATTTCATTTGTCTATTAACCTCTACTGCGATGGTTGCATGGCGGTTCTTTCATTTTGGAGTTCTTTTTCTTATAAAAAAAAAGGAAACTGCAGCTGTGCTTTATTCTACTACATTAAACCCGCTTATTGAAAGTTCCCTGAAAGAAAGTACGACAAAGGAAGTATTCTATTCGAAAAGTCCAAGGAAACTCATCGATCGACTATTGGGGCTATTTACGAGGCAGGCCTCGACTCGACAAGCTAGAACACCCACAAAATTGTCAAACGTGCGCACGCTAGTTGTACACGAGCATATAGATTCACGAACGTTTCTTATAATATTCAGTAAAACTCAGTCACATAAATTTGTAAACCGGTAAATAAAAAACTGTGCTACAGTTGGCTCATTTTTCTATCCCTTTATACTACATGCAAACAATTGTACTGCCATGCAATAGTAAAAAATAATGAACAACGTCCAAACGTATTCCAAAATATCTACAATCTAGACAATTCATACGTCTGACTCATTCATTAAGTACAACGATAAGAAATTCAAGGAAACGTATTATCTGTGGTGTAAAACAAGCTGCATACGTTTTTAACGATTAATAATCTCCACGGTACTACCCTTTCTACATATTATCCTGTACTCTTCCTTATCAACCGAAATGATTCACATATTCGTGATACAGTTCGAACTTCGAACATCGCATGTATCGTGGCCCCTGTTGTTTCCGGCCTAGATTTTTATTTCCATTTTAGACCTGATATGGTAAACGACATTTTTTATAAACTCTCGGATGGACAAGATTCGGAGTGCGAAAGTTGGAACTAGCGTAACTCCGTGCGCTTATAAACCAGATGAAAGGGGTAAGGTGGGGAGAGGAGCATGTCTGCCCGGTAACTCGGTGCTCTCGTTACACTGGCATTAACCTTTGTGCGGTTTCGTGTCTGAAAACGTCACGTCCACGTTCTTGTTCTTCGCGAACGTCTCGCAGAAATAGAAAGTGCACTGCGAACTTCGCGATTCCTGTTCTCCTTGGGGCCGTTAATCACCTCGGAGATTAACATCGAATTTTGTCCCTGCGGGTAAAATGACATTTGTCGCGGTCCTTCGTCTTAATTGAAAGAACTTCCGCGAATATAACGTCGAAGACCGAGATATTACTACTGTACAACGTACTCCGGATGCAACGTAGAATTATATGTATAAATTGTCGACCGTTACACCGCCATGGTGGAGTGTCAACGAGACAGAAAACATTGCGACAGATATTTGTTTGTCAGAACATTCTGAGCATATGTCGAACGAAACCACTGGAGCTGGTACTAGTTCCCTGACCTCGAAACACGGCAGATGTTCCGAACAATGACTTCACAAATCGTTGGGCCGTTATAAAGATACGATTGGGAAAATAAACTCCGAAATTCAACAAAGGGCGCTCGATCGGTAAAGCAGGGGCACCTGCGAGATAAGCAACAGGCGGGATACGGAACGCGCCAGCCATTAAAACAAATTAAAAGTTCATAAGGCAAACCGCGATAGGTTAGCTAATTAATCGTAATTTATGAAACTATAATTTCGATCGTTCGATGCGTCAGAGGTCGTCGAACTTGTCGCTCGATCGAGCAAGCTCGAAGAGAAAGGCGTTTCGCAGTTATACGCAGCCTGTCAAAATAAAAGAGAAAAAAGGGAAAGGGGATCGCGTCGGATGGCGAACGATGAAGGAAAGAACGATTCGAAAAAATTCACCTAGAGATAAGTTAATGGTCGCACAAACCTGGTTTTGAAGCGCTGTGTATCGTCTTGGCCAGCCCACATTTTCTCTCGAGTGACAATGATTTCCTTACACCGTCTAACAATTGCAATTCGAACAACCACCACGCGTTACAACGTCACGACGACAATTCGTGCCGGTTATGCACGTACGGTCTACGACGACGTGGGTCAGATAGGCTGGGTCACGCCGCCAGTGTTCCTCTTCCGTTTCTTTCCTTGTCACACACGTGCACCGCAGGGCACGAAGGACAGAGCAAGCAGACAGAAAAGCAGAGGGAAACTAACGCACGCTACACGAGGAGGCGCCACCTCCAAAAAGTCGAGAAACACGATAGGAAGCGAGCTGCGTTCTGTGCACAATCGCGAAATTCACTGACGGCAGAGAGATCGACGGCGCGGCGCCGCAGTGCAAACTTGCGTAGGGAGAATGATCCTCGTGCACGTGTGCACGGTGCCTTAAGCCGGTTTATACAGCCCGCGAGATTGCGCGGGCAGCCTCGAGGGGCATGTCCTTAAGCACAGTCACGGACGCGATCGACAGAGACAACTATGTACCTTTGGTTACACCTTCAGCCTGGTCAACAACAGTGGTTATATTTATCCTTTGATTCGCACTCCTTGCGGATATTCTTCGTCGCCGGAATACCTTCAGACGCTTGACCGAAAATGGTAGCACTGACTTCGGTGTCACGTGCTTTGGACTAGACATTTTAGAATGTATCCTTGATTTTGTTCTCCATTTGAGAATAATCAATGATCTAGAGATATACTTTATTTAAGTCGGAAATTGAATGGCGGATGCCGAATAATAGCGAGATTAAACTCAATAACATAATTATCGGTACCAACAAAGAAACGAAATAGTGGCTACACGTATTTAACGCAGGAAACTTTGAATCGATATGAATCGAGCATTTCTCGGAATCCCTTTTTATTACGAACACGTACAGCACTATCTGCATATTAGCGAGGGGACATATAAAAATAATCATGGTGAGGACACGAAAGAGACCGAGAAACGGAAGGAGGGAGAACAAAGGGTGGGTAGAATATTGTACTCTATGCAATTACGAAACTTCCAGTATAAATGTACACGCCTCTATGCGGCACGCTAAGAACAGCGCGACGCCGGGTGAGTCAGCCTCGGACAGGGCGAGTCGTATTTCAGAAGTGTGCGTATTATTCGCATACGTTACGTGATAATATTTACCACAAAAGAAAGACACTAATCAGAGGTTTCCCATACCGTAATTACATTTATAAGAAAACAACAACAAAAATCCATTCTTTGGAGACGCACATATGGGAAAGAAATTAACCTTTTGTCGTTTTCTGTCGTTATCCATACGGATATCCGGCAATTTTAATCTATCTACACTTCGTATCGTAGATAATGCTATGAATTCACATGACGAGTCAGTGGTGCATCGTTATAAATGTAAAATGCATTTGCACTTATATTTCACACTGCTCATATAATATACCGTATACATTTTTACATGAACAGTGCAAAATAATATTTTACTATACTTTAAAAAATTGCAATAAGATAGCTATGTACAATGGATATACTTCTTTGTGAACATTTTTAATATCAATGTACATAACTAATATTTCCATATTCATTGGATCTAATAGAATTCAAATTTTCTAGACACTAGTTCGCAATAGTGTAGCTAGCGCAACCTATTGCCATATTGTCGCACTCATGACTACATTTTATTGACGACATTATCGACACCCACATTTATCAAATGCAACAATTATTTCAGATATATCGTATCGCATTTGCTATATATTTAAAAAATCCTTCTATAAACAGTTGATTAAAATGTAAATGGAAACCGTCCGAGATATTGGATTTATTCTAATTATTCAAATAGAATCAATTATTCTAATAGAATAATGCTCGTGCAAAATTGCAACCATACTTTTAACGGAAACATATAATAACTCCATGTTTTTGTGTTCGCAATAAAATTCTTAGATGTTCGCGTCAAAGTAACATTACATGCAATAAATCTGGCTATCCACGAGTATTGTATTTAACGTAGGAATTGCAACTGATTTATCTTATTTACAATAGAAATAATCCGACAGCCTTATAAAAAGAAGTCTGTCAGAATGAAATTTCATTGTGTGCGTTTCTAAACTTCGCGAACTTCGATTTGCCGAAACATAACCGATGAAAAAAAAAGGCTCATGGGATTGTCCGGTTATGACCGGTTCAAACTGACGCACCATGCATAACAAAAAAGTCAGTAGCAACAAGACGCCACTCGTTTATTTCTGCTAATATCTAGCCAAATTAATATATCCTCATTGTTTAGGAGCATTATTTCTACAAAAATGTATAAATAATACAAAAATCTGCGAATAGCAAAGTTCAAATTCTTAAACGATCAAACTTCTTTTTTAACGTAATTGGTGCTCATTCTCGATGAAAAAGATATTTTTTCACAGCAAGAATTTAGCTATCTTTCCTTTTTTACGTTAAAATAAGTATACGATGCACCACTGGCAGAAGGGTAACATGACTCTTATGCGATATTTTTATAGATGATAAACCATAATTATAAGTGTACCACTTACTTGCTGGACTTCTTCTTTCCTTCGCCATATCCTTGATAGGTCCCTGTGGATGTCATCTTCTTCTAGAATTGTCTTACGGGTGAAATGAATATTTTTGCAATAACCGTCACACACTTTTTGCCGCACACGAGAACCCAAACACGACTCTTTCTTCTACCGAACGAAATCAAATAGGGTTGTGATACGGGATTGGTAGATCATGCCACGAATTCTGACGTCAGACAGCTAGTCAAATTAGCGTTTAAATTATAAATTCTTTATTTAAAAAATAGTCCGATAATATAGTACTTTTACTCTGTAAAAAAAACAAATTATCAGAAATTATTTAAGACAAGTACTATAAGAAAATATTAATACAATATAATATAGTACTACTACTAGTACGACCACTACTACTCCTTCTACTACTACTACTACTACTACACTACTACAATATAATATATTATAACCGCAATGATTATTAAGGTCTCTACACCAACAAATTTTAGAACATCGTTTGCATTCATGAATGTATAAAAATTAATAAATACCATTCGCAAGAAAATTCTTTATTTTTTTGCCCTCGAAATCTATGTTTTTCAAAGTTCAATTTCCTTCGATCATATTCTTGTAAATTTGTGTACCCTATATTTCATCTTCGCATGCAAAATATGCATTTTACCGTGCATGACACCAGATGCAATTTATTAAAATACATTTCTACACATTGTTTCGAATAAAACAACTAATGTTAGCAACGTGTTTTCATCTCATTTGAATAGTTAAACTTGCGGAACTCACTTAGAAACCGGCAGCCATGTTTGACTCTTGTCACAAACACAGATGGAGCATCCAAAAAAAATCTTGCAACAGTTTACGTATGTTCCATACGATTTGACTGATCTTGATTGGTGCAATTGTATATTAAATGATAATAATTATTTGTATAAATGGTGCGAAAAGTTCGACAAGTTGATACGGTGACTTCGAAAGATTTTCTCAGTAAATGGACCATTTTTATATTTCTTTAACTGTTGAAGAAAGATTTGTCGAAGAGTGAACATGTTAAACCAAGCTGTAGTCGAAGCATTATACTCCGCGACGTATATCGAAAATTATTTGGACTGTGTGGAAAACTTGCCAAATGATTTACAGAGGCATGTTTCCCGGCTCCGGGAGCTCGATGCCACTTGTCAAAGTAATTAAAATGAATAAATTCCATTCAAGTTTCTAGAGTGCACCTGTCCGTACGTTTTCCCTGCAAACATTTCGTTTTTGTAACTTGGAAAATTCGTATATGTTCATGAAAATACAGTACACGAATTTGGTCCCAAGTAACATTATAGAAATTATCGAATGTTTAGTGACATTGAACGTTTTTATTTATGCGCGATGTAAATATTGAATATGAATTTGAGATCGCTTGTTTCTCGATTCATGTATCTTTGTCTAAGATAACATGAAGAAATTCAATATTTAAACGCTCTTCTTATATCGTAGTATTTTATTTTGATACAAATTTGGAGGCTGCTTTACTGACAAGTTTTGTTTTCATTTAGCATACCTGCGAGAAGTGGATCAACAGCAAGAAGCATTGCGGAATGACACAGATTTAACTGTGAGAAGAAGAGCGCTTTTAAGAGTCCAGCAATCGTTGATTGCTGCTCAAGAGATCGGCGACGAGAAGTTGCAAATAGTTCAACAAGTTCAAGATCTTATTGAAAATAAATCCAGGCAGCTAGATTTGGATTATCGTAATCTAGGTATGTCTATAGCGTGTAAGCATAAATGCCTTTATCTTTTTTTAGCACATTGCACATTTTTAATTACTTACAGATTTTGGAAAGGAACAAGAAAGTAACGAATCTACGCGTGAAACAAATGCAAATGTAAACCCTAACTCCTCTGGTAATGCGAATAATACAGAAAGGCAACCCAAAAGGGCAAGGAGAACTCGAACGGAGACAATGGTAGAGTCTTCCAATGCTATGGATATGATTGTAATGGCAGAGACACGTTCCAATTCTTTATCCAACACGACTAATGGAAATCAAAAGAAAACAAGTACTACTAACACCGGCAAGAAGAAGAAAAGGAAATCTAGGCAAGGTAATCAACAAAATCAACATCGCGAGGACACACCACCACCGCCAGAAGATGATCTTGCTATAGACCCAGATGAACCTACGTATTGCCTCTGTGATCAAATATCATACGGAGAAATGATATTATGTGATAATGACTTGTGCCCAATAGAATGGTTTCATTTTTCCTGCGTTTCGTTAAGTACCAAACCGAAAGGGAAATGGTTTTGTCCGAAATGCAGAGGAGACAGACCAAATGTTATGAAACCTAAAGCACAATTCTTGAAGGAGTTAGAGAGGTATAATAAGGAAAAAGAAGAGAAATCGTAGCAGGAAAGAAATGGTGAACAATCGAAACACCATGGAAGACTTAATTAAAGTTAAAGACAGCTCTTAAAATGTGCTTTATAATTTTAAGGACCTTTCAAAAAACTTATCAAATAGATCGACTTGTGACAAACGATGTAAAGAATAATAGTAGTTTCGCAAAAAAGGAGAATCAAATTACACTGTTGTTAAACGTGTTATTGTATACATATTATGCGTGCGAATTATCATATAGTCGAGTTCATTAACAGATAAATTATATTTGTATAATATTCACTGTTGTAAATATTGAGGCAATATTACATGATTAGAGTAATGTAGTTAGATTTCGTTACTGTAACATATGTCTTAAGATTGCTTTGTACTTGTTCAAAATTGAAAGAATAGCGGGGCCTCTATACATTTCGAGCAATAATATATAGACACCTTAAACTTGTGGTAATTACCTGAAATATATATTTCACGTTCAAACTACAATAGCAGTATTAAATGAAGAAAATAATTTTTGTAATATATATTAATTGTGTCATAAATAAAATAATTTAATACCTATATCATTTTTAATCAATTCGTATTGTAATGAATTATTATAATTAATTCGGTAACAGTTACAAAGTTTAGTTGTACTATTTGTATATGGTACATTTGTATAAGAAGAATGGTTCTAACGTTTGTTACGAATTTGATCAAATGTGCACGTATGGTGGAGAATTATTGAATTGAATTGAAGCAGCAGAAGTTGTAATTAGTAATTAAAACTTTAATTCTGTATATCTATCATTTCTTTCACCAATGAAATTTTACTTTGTACATAAGAACATCGTACTTGCAAATATAAATCCTCTTCAATACGTGATGTACAATATACGGTTTAATATAAGATTTAATTAATTGTGAAATATATAATAGCTTAGCATAAAGTAAAATATACAGCATAGCTGCATTGCTGTTCTATAAAAACAACTTGCATAATTCGCATAGTTACAAAACGAAATTTTTTTTATGGAACATGTTTACAAAAACAATTTAATGTTTTTATTAAATTTAATAATTTTTATTATAACAACCATTTTGATTATTTTACCTTTCCATCCCAGTTGTTTACAAAAGGTAACTAAGTATACATATTGTTATGAATAATGCTTCAACTTTATTAGGAAATTACAAATAATTAGTAGTTATCCTTTAATCGTTTGAGTGCTAATAGGACAATTGAAGCAAATGTTCGAAAAGGTACCAAACAACGCGATAGCGATTCTGCCGTTTCTTATCTGAAAGTATCAAACCATGATTATATAATTTTTTACGCTCATATCAATATATAATATACGTATATTATATATTGTACGCAAATATTGATTTTCATGGATCTTTCATAATAATGCGATACTTATCGATACGAAACACAGAAGACGTGATCGCATTGTGTGGCACTCAAACGATTAATTACCACTTTTTTTTTAACTCTATGCTATATAATTTATACATTGATGTATTTACTTTCACTAATTAAAACGAAGGAAATCATTCTGCTGCATTTTTTCATTGAATGCATTAGTAAGCTTTTAATTTATTGGCTTGAAAATCTTATAATTGAGTGTAGCTGTTAGTTACAATGTAAATTAACGTTACAAATCCAATAATTATACGTATGCCGTTTTACTTTTATAATTTTGTTGTGTATTAGCTCCTAAAACCTAATTATAATGAGCAAAATCCTACACATTTTCCTTTATGTTTAGATAACAGAATCACATGACGCATAGTACGAATCCACATCACTCCAGTGCTCTACTTTTTTACATATCTAAAAGATAGTCAGTATTAAATAAACCTTTTTTTTATTTCTACATTAAAAAACTAGACAGCATTCTTAGTTAGGAAACATGAAACAGAAATACCGTGGAGCATTGGAGTATCTCGCGTATTATTTTGAACAGCACGAGAAAGAACATTTCAGGCCATGAATTTCTAAGGATGATATAAAAAGAAAGAGCATTAAATCAACTTCGTAGAAACAGAATGAACCATACTTAATGTCAGCGGGCATCTTCTGTGTGACTTTCTTGGAAGTTCAACCAAGACTGTTCAACAACAGTAGCTACTCTCTTCTCATATTCCCGTTTATTTTCTTGATATAATTGTGCTGCTAATGAATTGGCTGGAGAGTTTGGATTTGGTTCATCCAAAAGGGACTGAAACAAATATTTTATAGACATTGTTATGATACAACAGAAGTTTATTCTAAATATAAACAGCACAAAAGGTTGAAGAAAACCATAAAACTATAAAGTGAAATTATGTATTTATTACGTATGGTGTGTATATATATATTTATATCTATATCTATATATAAATAAATATATATATATATACATATATATATATTTATATCTATATATATATAATATGTATAAGTGAATTTATGTACTATACGAAGTACTAAAATTTTTAATAATCGAAATACACGCCTGTGCCTGTGAAAAACATAATATGGCTCTCGTAGCACAGAAATAAAAGAGCCAAATATTAAATTACTCTCTAATATTTAATATAGTTACTAATTTCAATCCAATATCGAAATAATCGATCTGTTATCAAATATCGAAATAAATAAATACACAATTTTATAATAATTTATTATTCAACATTGTAAAAATTCGGTCTAATGTTGCACATTGTGGTAGTTCAATAGAGCTTTAGGAAGAAACATGCTAATGTTTAGCGTTAGCTCCTTGGTAAGGCTGCACGTTCTCCACTGTATCTGATGGCTGTAGGTGGCTGATTGATGCTGCAACAGCATTGTAGATACGCCTGCGACTAATCCGTAAAACTCTGCTCCACGCAAGCCTTCACTCGCTTCTCGTACTCACGTCGATTCTCTTTGTACAGTTGTGCTGCCATTGAGTTGGCAGGCGAATTCGGGTTCGGGTCACTTAACAGCGACTGCAACCACATAAGTCATACTCATTATACAATACTTTTAATCATTTTTCCTTTCTATCTTTCTTTTTCTTTATGCTGCCATTCTTTTTAAGTGATGCATGGCCATAATTATAAGTAAATGATACTCTTACTTGGTATTGGTGATTAGAAGTACACTTGTGGTAACGTTAAACAAATTTGCAAGCACAATTTTCAAAACTAACATTGTACGGAGATAATTGCTGGACTTAATGAATCAGACTTTGCTGAATTGCAACCGCTGTTAAGACGAAAACTTACAAATTTTCCAACTTCTTAGATGAAAGTTTGAGAGACAAAAGAAATGGGTGCAAAAGAACTTTTGCAAACATATTATTAATAGAATATCTATAGAGCAAAGAACAATTAAGCATACTCTATTTTAATAACACATATAGTAACATAAGCATCTGACTTCTTCAGTTATTGTTATCACTTTTATTATTATATATTATTAGTTCGAATATTTAGTAACTATCGTGCAAAATACAAAAATATATATATATAAAAAAAGGAAATAGAACTTTATTACTAATTGTTTAGAATTAATGCATCTCAATTAATTGTCACGATAAGCACCTATTTTTGCACTACTTTTGTACTTACTGCTAGAAAACGAGTTTTCATCGTTTTACATGTAATTATGCATGCACTATGCATTTTTTATTAATGAACGTGTTTAAAAAAAAAGAGAAAAAAATGCTTATGATACAATGAGTGTTATTGGACGCATTAATAAATTAGATTAATATTTAATATTAGATTACAAAACGATACACAGATTATCAATACATTCTAAATACCTGTATTGATGTTAGAATAGCGGACACGTCATAAGTAGGGCTCCAACGATTCTGCAATATGTCCAGACATATGCCTCCATCAGCATAAACATTGGGGTGGAACATCTTACTAATAAATCTCACTGTAGGTGGCTTGTTTGGATATTCTTCTGTAAATTCTATTGTAAGTTTGAAGGTACCATCTTCGAATGGAGTGTCGTGTGGTCTAAATATTAAAAAGATAACGATAGAATATACAGCGACCTGATTAATCGGGGATTCAAATTTTTCATTAAACTTATTCAAAGTATTATTCTCGTGGTTAGTAATGGGGATTCTTACCCGAATATAACTGCATTCCATATCATAATATTATTGTCTGTGGGTGCTCCTGATACTCCAGTAGGTGGGTCTTCTTGTAATCTATTCGTACAAACATTGAATTATGAATGACTTATCATAAGTGCAAGAATAAATTGGAGAGAAATCTCTCTGAACGATTAAAAAATGTATCCTATTGGATTAGTGTCACGCGAAATATTATTATTTTGCAATACGAAAACTTTGGCCAAGCATTTGTCTTGAACAGGAAGTGAGTATCATATGAACGTAACAAAGAGGACAAATTTAGATTTCTTACAACCCTCAATGTCGTGCCAATGCCTCTTTATATAAAACATTTTTTAATGTCATACCAATACGTATATAAGTACAAATTTTATATATTTACATATGTATATATTTGCTCTTCATTGTTGTATATACTAAAAGAAAAAACGAACTACTTGTAACAGGAAAAACGGAAATATTATTATTATCATTTATATTTCGTACTAATGATGTTGTGTATATATACAATACAAATGATTCGTAAAGTTATAAAATTTCTAATGGAGACTTGCTACTAATTAATCAAATATTTATGGGACACTAACGGGGAATGCCACGATATAAACAAAACCATAATCGTGAACGAAACGTACGCGATTTCCCGAACATTCGACAGAGAGTAATGAGTACAATTTCCTAATTCGTCAAATGATCGCATATATATGTGCATATGAAAGAAAAAAAATTTAAAGAATCTAGAAAACATTAGCTGATAATGCAAATGAAATGTAATGCACGATCATAAGCACCTAATAATAACTTCGTAAGACTTCGGAGCAACAATGACGTTCGAACGTCGTGTAACCTGAGGAGTTCTTAAGTGAAATTATTCAACGATTCCCAATTGATACGTTTAAAGGTTACGGTGTATCGAAAATATAAATAAAAAATGTAATTTATAATGGCGGTGGATGACATAGAAAACGATGACACGGGATCCATCGTGATTCACTATACCTCTTAAAATCTCTCATTAGTCTCCTTCTTGCGGGGGTAGACATCCCTCACAAATGGGCTCGTCACTCCCGAATCGTTGATACGAGTAAATTCCAGAACGTTTTCGATAACCGTTCGCACACCTCACGTTGATGGTGTTCTCCGACAAATGTAATCACAGCTCCGCACGACGGTTACTTGGACAACCTCCTCGTCACATATACGAGAACGCCAGTTGTTTCTGCTGCGTACGCTTTGCCTTTTGTCAGTCCGAAGGCCAACCCTATCGTACAATACCGTTATAGGTTGTTCAAAATTAGTTCTACCTAACAGGTTTTTTCGGATTGCCACTCGATTGTGTATCGTTATTTTAACACCTACAATTTCCACTATCGTTCGTGGAAAAAGGCCAGCAGCATAAAACCTACGTAATAATAATCACCCTGAGAAATTCGTTCACCGGACTGCCAAACCACGGACAGCTGGACAGATATACGGAGGGGATAAGGAATGAACTGTTTTGCGCATGACGTCACAAACTAAAATCGGACATCCCGACCAATGATTCTTATTGCTATATTCGTTACTCCATTTAAATTCATTTCATACGAAATTTAAACATGCACGCTTTTGCAAAGAGTGCGATTGATTTCGAAAGACAGAGAAAAAAGAACAAGGTGCAGCACGCTTGTTAGTAGTTTCGGGAAAAGTACAGTTGTGCTATATCCGAAAACGTCACTGCAGCAGAAGTTGCAGCCAATCCCGAAATGTCGATGGTGTAAGTGCGATTTTCACCGGAAACTTTTTCCTATACCAAAATGTGAGGCTACATTTTCAGGACTAATATCAGATATTCTTATTTAATTCTGTCCATACATATAATATACATATCGTATCGCGTTAATGTAATTTTGTATATGTATATATATGCTTTATTATTTTATCGTAGTTGTATGTTAATGAATGTTTACCTTACATATCAGAGTTAAACTTCTAGGGATCTTTTGCCAGGTTACAGCGAAGGAATTGCTATTGGTTGCAATGATTATCGAACGTAGACTGCAATCTACAAGTACAAGTTCGAAATTATTAGTCGTATGATACATATATTTTATAGCACTTGCAAGGATAAGCTATGTAATTGTTTTTCCTTTAATGCTGTAACAATGTGTAATGCGTTTGAAACAATTTTCACTGCGATTTGTATTATATAAGTAAAGCCAGACTTTTTTTACGTAATATTTACTTGTATATAAAGTATTCAAAAATCGATAGGAGCATAGGATGCTGCTAAAAGCGCACGCGTGAAGTGATACACTGATACATGTCAGCTGTCCACCGCTGAATACAATTGCAAATTGAGAATTAAAATATTCTCTATCCTATTACGACGTCTTCCAATGAAGAAATATAATTTTAATCAAACTTAATGGCTTGTGATAACCGGACAAAGGTGTATCTGGGATACGAAGATGAATATGTCACTGATAAACATCGATCGGGTATTAATTTCATGACAAATAAGATCGGTGGATTTCCAGTAAGTTCTCCCATGTGTTCATTTACCTTTTCACCGAAATAAATGACAAAATTTTAATTCTTCGAATAAAAATAAAAACATAATAAATCAATCGGTTTAAATTCATCATTTTCATCGATGGTCGTCATTTATTTATTATTGAAAAATTAAGCAAGGGTGCCGCATCGACGATTCGTTATCGCATTAAACCTTGAGCTATCGTAAATTACATTTTTCATGAATCTAATATAGATTTGTGTTTCTAGAATTGTTATGAAAAAAATACACTGTCGTTACCACAGTGTAGACTGTGTAGATTACACCAGCTCCTAGCACTACAGTTGTATGTTCCATTGGAGAACTCCAAGTATCATCGAACGCTTTATATTTTCGCGTGTATAAACCCAAATTGTTGGAATCAAAATGAAAGTTGGACATGCTTGAGGGTTCAGGTATCAGAAGACGAATACAAACCTAACGCTTTAGATACTGCTAGCGTAAATGTACCGTCTACAACTTCCTGGTTATCGGATGCGGATGATTGGGGCGATAATGTCAATGACAATTCTTCCGAACAAAATGGAAATAATATGACAGACTTTCGCTTCTCATTGCAGAAAGATGTAGATGAAAGTATAATGGATGAATTTTCAGCGTTGCACGTTGATGATCCTAATGCAAACAGGTTTGTATAAAAGGAATACAAATCACAGAAGGAAATTAATTTGTGTATCAATGTTCAAATGTAATTTATTTTAGTCCAGCGAGCATAGAGTCTCCAGTCGGAATCGGCGCTGTAGGTAGATTAGATTCTCCGCAAGCATCCGCTGAAATTGATGGAGAAGAGAGTGAAGTTGTATGTATAGATACACCCATTCAGCCTCAGTGCGATTTAATTAGTTTACTACGAGAAGTAACACCATTTCCTATTCATTTGGAATCAAATACGGACACAAAATTATCATTTGTTGAAATATTTCTTTCCGTCGAAGAAGAAGACAGTAGCGTACATGTGCCGCAACACGTCCGTGAACTGCTTGTTGAATACCAATATCAAAATCCAGACTTATCAACAAAGTCTGCAACGGGCACAGATGAAGGGAAAACCATAGAAACAGACTCGGAAAAATATGAGAAAGGCATACCGTTACACGGGGATAAAATGTTTCATAATTTTGTATCTCAAATACAGAAGAATCCTGGGCAACTTTTACGGTAGAAATATACTTGTGTAATTTTGAATGATATATTTCATATTTTTCTAACATTTCTAACACTGTATCATGCTTTAGGTATTCCCGTGATGACTCGGCGCCGTTACTATTGTATCCTATTAGCGGATGCATTGGAAAATGTCGACATTGTGGCGGTGAAATGACATTCGAAATCCAGATTTTGCCGACGTTAATTTCGAAATTAATACTTCAACCGCGAATTGAAAAAAATTTCCAAATTGAATTTGGAACTGTTTTAATATATACCTGCGTGAGAAGCTGTTGGTCTCCAATGGATTTATATAGGGAAGAACATGTTATTGTTCACGCAGAAAAATTACATTAAAATGACTTTAATAGAGTTTCAAACTTTCAATGTTAAGGGGTAAACAGTCGCATTTTTTTCGTAGCAGAGGACCGTCCACCTATCTTATGTACATGTTACAATTCATAGTAATGGTGTACAAAAATGAGACAGTAATTCCTGGTGCAAGTTTCTTTGTTAATACCTTCCGAACAATAATGTTAGGGTAGTTATAAAGACGGTTATTTTATTTTTAAATTTAATGTAGTGTAAGAAGAAATATTATAAACTGCTATTCACATATAAATACAGAATCCTTAATGGAAGTACGTTTACTCATTCTATTATTTATTACATATAATTACACTGTTAGAGTTGAAGGTCCATATATAAATATATGTACATAAACTATTATACCTAATCAAGACTTCATACATTTACTTTCAACAATGAATAGTAAAAAATTAAAGCATTACGAAATTACAAAACTATATCGTTATTTAAAGACTTAGAATGTCCTGGTCATTGGATGTTCTAGAGGATATTTACGTTTCTCATATATAAGATCCATTGCGGTCGTGTAGCAGTAGTCCCCATTACAAAACGGTCCAAAATCTATATCTTTTTTAAGTGCAGTTAGTCTAGATTCTGCTAAAAATGATGTACTAAGTCCTATATTTCTTTCGATATCTGCGTTACGCACGCCAATGGAATACGCTCTTGACGAACGTAATATATTAGCATAACATGCGTACAATTCTGTTGACATTTCAGTTATTCTATGTAGATCTGAATATTTCTCTGCAGCCTCCGATCCATAACGAACAAGTAGCAATGTAATACCCTCGCTGAATTCTCTTAGACAACTTTCAAGATTTTCTACAGCAGGTTGTACAGATGGATGTAGATGTTCTGCAGCATTTATTTTTATTTCTGACCTATTAATCATTGAATCTATCAAGTTGTACACAGGATACTGTAAATAATTTCTCTTCTTATTTATATGGTTAAAGGTTGCTTTTCCAATGAATTGCAGTATTCTCCCAGCCACATATGTATCTGTATCTAAATTACTTGTATCTATTGTTGTCAGAGCTATAGCATCGTGTAACGATTGTATATACAACTGATTACTCATATAGCTTGATACACCAAGTAATTGCAGCCCTGACTGAATACAATTTATACATTTATTTGCGCAGTAAGAATCCGTTATAATTTGCTCTAAATCAGCATCCATATTTTCGTATTGGTCAATCATTCCGGCTGTTAGATACGCCATACTTTCCATAGTGTACAGAGAAAATGTTATTTCGCCTATTATTTTTTTAACAATATCAAATTCATACAAATTTCTATCAAAGTGTTTCAGTTTCAAAACATCCGGTATCAATTGATTCACAAAATTTCTTAAGATACTGATAGCTTGCGCACTTATGTTTTGCTGTCCAGGTTTCAAGCATTCCAATAATATATTAAATCCATTATTAGGTGTCCCAATGATATTTTTACTGGGAACTATCGTGTCCTCGAAACACATTGTACAAGTTGGTGTTTGATGTCTGCCAATTGTTTCATAGATATCCTTGCATGTTATATTGTCAAAACCTTTTTCAACTGCAAGTAACGAAAATGCATTTGGTTTGTCCGTGTAAGAATGTGTCCCATGTCTAGCAAAGACTAAGAAAAGATTGCAATTTATACCATTGACAACAAATGTTTTTTTTCCGTTCAATAGCCACGAGTGTCCCTCTGGAACGATATAACTTGTAATATCATTGATATTTGTCCTACAATCGCCATCGCTTATACATATTGTAGGAATTATTTCGCCCTTCATAATTTTTGGCAAATATGTCAGCTTCTGATCGTCGGATCCATATTTCTGAATTAATTGAACAGGTAAAACATGATTCTTGACGAAATGCGAACCGAACCAAGGCACTGTGTTAAGTACTTCTATCAGCCTTGACGATTCTGTTCTCGTTAGCTCTAAGCCAAAGTTCTGTTCATTTATATGTGTACGAAACACATCAAGTTCCCTTAGATGATTTAGTACCTCATCTTTGTTCAATTTTTTATTTCCGCTGATACTTGACATGTAAGTTTCGATCGGTTTCAACCATTGCACGAAATTCTTATATCTGTCGGACGACTGTTCGGGATAAGTAAAAGTATCGGCATTCAAATCACCTGTGATTAAAGCTTTTAAAAATGATTCTCTTTCAGGTCGCTTCTCGGGCAACGGACCTAAATAAGTCTCTTCATATTTTAATTTCGTGACGTTTGTCCCCGTAGAGTAGCATTTTAATACATAATTCGATTTGAAGCTTAAAATTCGGTTCGTCTGCAACAACTTTCGGGAGAACATTCTCCGACAATTCTCATGTGTCGTACGGACGCGAAAGTTAACTCAACTTGTTAAAAATAGAAAATGTAGATGGAGCATCTAACTTTTAATTAACTTTCGACAAGCATTGATTAATTCTATCGAGAGACAATTCAGTATTCTCTACTTTGAATAGAATAGATATTCCACTTGGAACACGTTAAAATTGATTACATACGTTCAGAAAACTACGTATGGTCAAACATCGTGAACATAGGCATCGATTGTACGTTCTTACTGCCACATGTTATGTCTAAAACTAAGTTTCTAACATAGCAAAAATGGACAATTAATTGGACGTGTTACACATCCTTTCCAGCTAAAATTGAATAAAACGTTGCAAGGCATTTGTTTTTAACGTTCTATCATTTATTGCTCCTTTTCCTGCGGGGATTTTTGATCTTAACTTGATAGCACAGTTATATTGCTGTACTGTGCATCCGATTAAAGATGGCCCGAGGAAAAGTTGAAGACCAGATTGTCTGAAGTGTCACTTCGTGACAAATAGCACCGCTATTTTGTATTACTTTCCTCTTTGTTTTTAAAACAAAGTCGAACTCCTGTTTGATCATGTCATATTTAAATCAACCCGATTACGTGTGTTACGTATGTAACTGTGGTTCTTTGAAACCGATCTCGAAGATTTATTTTTGTAGATACTGTACAAAAATTCGTTGCGGTTACTGTGTCTGTCAAGAGGTATTTATTGCTTTATAATATTTTACCGTAGTATTTATTATTTCGCGTTACGGAACCTCACACGCTTCCCTTATTCCTTACGAATTAAACCTACAATAAACATTCGTTCGATCTTAATGTAGCCAATGAATGAGAAATTTGTATTATTTTTACTAACAGATCGAGTCACATTATTGCCCCAACTGTATGGAAATTTTGCCAGCAACAGAGATTCGTCTTAAGAAAAACAAGTCGGTAAAATATGTAAATCTAGCAATATAATACGCTTAAGTCAATATCTTTGTACTAACGTAAAGCAATTTAAATAGATGTTCAAATTGCTTCGAGTGCCCTTGTTGTTTCCAAACGTTGTCCACAAGGGCGGGGCATGTGCCTGCAAGATTAGTGCCTGCCGAAGGTGAAAGTACTAAAGACTCTAAAACCGCTAAACCAGCGCCAAGTAAGGTATATTATTTATCATGTTCCCTGTGTCGTTGGACCTCCAGGGATGCGGGAATCCCGGATCAGTTTATGGGTATGGTTGCTTGAAATGATTATCATATTAACTTAGAACTATATTCATTAATGAACAAAGTAATAACATTGTGTTGCATCTTATTTAGCTACTGGAGGCTGGCCAGAACAGGAAAATCCTCACACAGGTCGAATTAATGCGTTAATCGATTATCATAAAATATTAGCATCCATCGAGAAACAGCACTGCGAGAAAAAGAAGTTTCAACCTAAACGGCCGTACATGCAAATTGTAATGGTTTAAAACAGAAGTAATGGGCTTTAGAGATCAAAATAAACTTGAATGTTCTACGGAACCTTTTCTTTATTTCAGTCCATGTTCAGAATAACGTCGGCAATGGTTCGCAAACGTATCGGTCGTCCTACAGCATCCTCTACACCATCAAGCAACGAACCACCACCAGCTGTTGCTAGTACTGAGGTGGACGAATTGCCAGGAAATATTTTCACCGAGCCAGTGGACATTACTAAGAGTAAATAGAATGCTCCGATTGCTATTATTAATCATTTGAGAGCCACAAGTCACTGTTGGAAATGTGGTTTAAAATTTCAAGGAAAATAACTCCTTCACACCATATAAAAATATACGTAGCGATAGAATGAATGTGTATCGTTAGTTCTGCCTTAAAAATGTTTCAATGTTTTTTTAATGCAGTTCCCACATTGGAGCAACGATTGCAGCATCCGGACGTACAGGCGGAAAATGTAAACGAATTGCGTCCGCAACATAGACAATTTTTTGTTAAACGCTCGCAGAGATGTCGTGTTTGCGAGCATAATCTCAGCAAGCCAGAGATGTGTTCGCAATCTGTGAAGTTTAAGATTCAGCTTGCTGCATTGTAAGTTCATAAAGCGTTACATGTATCTGTATGTGCCAGGTTTTGTATGCCAATACGTTTCTATGCAATAGTTATCATGTACCCGAAGTAAGGATCGTCACCTGTGAGCCTCTTCGCCCAGGCAAACCGAGCGAATTGCTTTTAAAGTTTTGCAACCCAACGCGTCATGAAACTCAAGTAACGATATTGCCATTAGACACCCCGATAACACCGACTGTAACGATTCTGGATGAAAGAGAGGAGTTCAAGCAGGAAAATGTGCAACAAGTAAATGCTCGTTACTTTCTAAACACTTTTGCTTCAAGCTGTAAATGTTTCCAACATTGTTATACTTTTAGGGTTCTGAATCTCCCAATTTATTGCCGTCTATAATACGACAAGTGCCCATAGCAGAAGAAACGAGACCCATAAAAGTCAGTGCAAACGCAGAATTAGTGTTACCCCATAGTTCTCTCATTTTACCGCCTAGAGACGATACTGCTGAATACGACGACACGGGTGATAATCATAATTTCCAAGATGACCCAAAGTATGTACCTTTCCTCTTCCGTTTTTTACTTTTGGTTTCTTGTTTTATTGTAGATATTATTTGATTATATATTAAAAATCTGTTGTTTTTTTTTAGGCTCGTAGTTTGGCGCAAAAGTAATAAGGCTGTAATAAAACTGCGTATAATTCCACACAAAGATCTGGAGGAGGGTGAAAGTCAACCAGTTACAGTTGGATTTGTTATGCAATACGGATATGTAAATACAATTACCACATTGGAGCATAAAGCGCCTCAAAAGCTCGATCTTAAAGTTAAATTGTACCTTACTGTGGGAAATATTGTTGGAAATGCTTAATGTTTTTCACTGTTTCAGACAGATAAGGACAATTAGAAATATTCGATTATTAATACGAAGTATTACGCTACGCACTTTATAATATGCAATATGTACTATTTAAACGTTAACCGATATTAACGCTATAACTTATTATTAAGCGCATAATTTTTGTAAAAACGAACACTTAGGGGAGAAATAAACATGTAACAATGAAATGTGGAATTCAAATGATATTTCAAGTCATACAACCCTGTATACGAAAGCAGTATACAAGTGCATCGTGTAGCATTAGTTTTATTTATCGCGATTGTATTGAATTTGCTATTTGTCAGAGATAAGAATATAATAATATAATACAATTTGTTTTTTAAATATTTATTTTTGAAAGTTAATAAACCACGCATAGAAACAATTTACAGCCTGCGTCCACGACGACCTCCCTTTCTACGCGTTGAGTCAGATGGAATTGGTGTAACATCTTCAATGCGACCAATTTTCATACTAGAACGTGCAAGCGCACGCAGAGCAGATTGTGCACCCGGTCCAGGGGTCTTTGTTTTATTACCTCCTGTTGCCCTTAACTTAATATGAAGTGCAGTGATTCCAAGAGATTTACATTTTTCAGCCACATCCTATCAAAAGAAATAATAATTATTGATTAGTATCTTTATATCTTTGTTCTTTATTAATATTCCTATTTTTCCACGAAATGTATTCTTCTAGATAAACATAAATGTGATTAATAGAAAACACATTTTTCTATCAAGAAAGAAATTTATTGTACCACACACATGAACGCTCCTACGAATATAAAGTATCATCTAGGTGCTGCCTGAATGTGGATGCAACGAATGATCAATAATTTGTTTATTTACCTGGGCAGCCAACATAGCAGCGTATGGAGATGCTTCATCACGATCTGCTTTGACTTTCATTCCTCCAGTAACTCGAGCGATTGTTTCCCTGTAAGAAATATTAGTTTCGTAATTAAAATCAAACAAAAAAAACGAGTATTACTGATTAATGTTATTAACATACCTGCCAGAAAGATCCGTTACGTGGACGAACGTATCATTGAAACTGGCGAAAATGTGAGCAACACCGAAAACAACTTCACCTTCGCGGAGTTGCGGTCCAAGGGACACTTGAACCTCCTCTTTTTGTACTTTTCCTCTTTTCGGCGGCATTTCTGTAGACAATATTTGATCCTTTTATAAATACGATTTTTCACTGGAATTCAACGTATTAAAATAGGACAGTTTTAGATGCTGCGGTTATTAAACGTAAACATTTTGGGATGTTTGAGGTTATGGCTTGACAGTGTACAGGACAAGTGTACTGCTCGAACCCCACAACGTAAAATTCATCCAAGAACATCTTGGCATTAATTAATGAAGAAAAAGGATTCATTCAAAATAGCGAATGCAAATATGATTACTCTGTTTATTCGATGTGTTATTTTCTCGGAGGCGAATAGTTTTTTCATAAAAAATACCTTTATATTCAACGTACCGAAACTCCCTGATACAACACGATCGGCGCAGGAAGTCTAAAGAAAGATAACTTCCGGCGCGTTGCGGTCGAGCTGAGTTTCGATAGTATCGAAAATCGAAATATGAATCGTAATTGCACGTTGCAAGGAAGAGTGAGGTAGAAAATAATTCTGGATATGGATAATATAGATTCTGTCTTCAAAAATTAATTTATTCGTACAAAACAATTTATTACAATTTTTTGAAAAGATCGCTTAAAGCAATACTTAATCGGAATCATCTATAATCATAACATCAACAGGATTGGTTTTCTTCTGTGATACCACGAAACTTCGTATATTTGTATCCTATTGATAAAAAAATAATATATATATATATATATAGTAAAATATTATTAATATTGCATAAACGTATTCACACAATTTACTTGTGATTTTGGCTGCTTCTTCGCCTGCTGTATATTAATCGTTCCACGTGTAGTTGCTGCAGCAAGAGAATTTTGTTCACTTGCTTTTCCTCTACCACGACTACCTCCTTGTGATCCTCGTCCTCGTCCTCTACCTCTTCCTCTACCCCTACCCCTTGTACTTGTTGCAGCTCTCGGTCCATCATCTGTTTCATCAGTGTCGCTATCGACAACCTCATTTATATTGCTAGTGAGATTGTTTTGAGATTTGCTTCTAGTAGCGTTAAATAATTTTTGTATCTGAGAAAGTGGTGTACATTTTAATGTAAAAAGTAATTCTATTGCCAGACCTTGCTTGATTCAGCTATGTATGTACCTCCGCTTGTTCTTCTTGGTCCTTTTCCATTCTGAGGTCTCTGAAACGTTTAATTTCGTTGGAAATTTTTTCAGTAGTATCGATGTCACAAGTTTCTAAATGTTTGATAGTTTTCTTCATTTGGTGGCTGAAAATTTAGTAATAAAATGTATAAGATGCTTTAATAAATTCTATTTAATGTACTTTTTAAGTTATTCCGATTTCAGATAATTTTACATTACTATATCCTTAAAAGCATCTGTATCTCCTCTATCAACAAATCGGTTTAATGCTTCGTTTAAACCGTCAACTGTTAATACAGTTAGTTTATCTCTGTTTTCCTCCAAACTGAAGTGCTTCTTTATTCCTCCTTGTACCGTTTTGCTCCAATCCCTATCGCCCTAGTTAAAGATTAATCAATTTTTACACTGAAAAAGCGAATTATAAGTGTATATAATTCTGATTTACATCGTCGTGAAAAAGAACTTCTGCCATAGTTTGCAAATCATCATGGAGTTCATGCGCTGAGGTCGAGCTTCTTTTTATACCCCTTAGTTGTTTACGAAATATAATCATATCCATGGGGTTGGCGATGAGATCACAATATTTTTGCCCCAATCTGAAATGAAAACCACTGTTTGCATGCCATTTATATCCACTTATATTATATGGTCCAAGAAAGCATAAATAAAATGAAACATTACTTAAGCCCATCAAATAATTCCTCGTCCGAGGTATAAAATATTCTTAAACGTAATAAGGGGTGAATAGGTTGCTTGGGATGTCCATACATTAATGCAGAGGCTTTTGGCACAAGTTCATTTTCTATGTAGTTGTCAACAAAATCGTATACAGAGTCAGATAGCGACTGAGTATAATTCTCCTGTATTTCATGGTCTTGAAGAATCAAATTGTCGAACACAAATGGCCTAACTGTTTTCAGTTTCAATGCTTTCACTTTAAATCTTTGCTTGTTCACAGTCAAGATACCAACATGTTTCGGTTTTGCTTCACCTTCGCATAAAGAAGTTGCAACAGAGCTGCCTGTCGTTCCGTGTTTAAATATAAATAATAAATACAAAACTTTATGCATAAGAGGGGTTACAAATAAGGTCCATATGATAGTATGATATACCTGGCTGTGAAATAAAATATTCAGTTTCTGTAATGAATTCGGGAGTAATACGACACTCGTGTTCATGGCCCCAAAGAATGAAATTAAGGAAACTTGGCAGCTTATGTTGTGGGATATATCCGTATTCACTGTGCTGCGCACGGTTTTGATGCAAAATGCAAACATTGAAGCAATCTGGTATATCTTTCGGACGAAGCATTTCTATCTACAACAAAGGGACTTTCAGTAAACGAAAAAAGACAAGCATGTTGCAAATACTACATTCAAATTTTACCTTACAATCTCTCAGCAAACGAGACAATCTTTGATCGTTTATGTAACTTAAACCGTAAAGCGCCACATGAGTCTCACCCTTTTTTATTACTAAAGGGGGTATAGTCACTTGGGTGAGATCCGTCCATTTGCCAAAATAATTTATCAGACCAGCTGTTGATAGCAAATCCATTGATCCAACAGCACCAAAACCTGTTATTTTGTAAGCAATAAAAAAATGATTTAGATAAATGTGATAATAATGTATTTAATAAAAGAAACATGTTTGGACTCTGAAGCTAAAGTGTGCTCAGATACACTTCTTAAACATTAGAGAAGAACACGACCGATTTATATTGAAAATTAAACAAACTTTGAAACATTTCATTAATACACACTGGCGCCAGGTTCCACATATACAATGCGCATGTCTCTTACTTGGATCATCATGGTTTCCATGTATAGAAAATACTGGCATGCCAATATTGAAGTTTGGATCTTCATAATTTACAGTTTTATAAGCACAGTGCCGAAACACTAAACCTGGGTCGCTTAGGAATTCAATTTTGATTTCTCTGCAAAAATAACACGATTGCAGTTAATGAAAAAATATGGCAAACAAAATAGGGGATATTAATATTGCTTCACCTACCTTGGACCTAAGCAATATTTTCGTAGGAGTTCCATACATTTTAGCATTGCAGTTTGCGTTGGCTTGGTGTCGTGAAATAAATCTCCACCGAGAAGTATGAAATCTACTTGGTACTCTTGCCCATATTGGAGTATTTCTTCAAAAGTTATGAAACTGTCCTCGGACGCTTGACCTTATATTAAAGAGAAAGAAATCGTCGTTAGTATAATATACAATAGTGATACAATTAACCGATTTTTCATTTCTTCAGAGTGCTGTGTAACATTTCTGTTGCGCGAAAAAAATTATTTCAGAAACGTAGAAACGAACCCCTTTTTTTGTTATATTCATAACCCAGATGAATATCGGTTGCGATTAAGATTTTAATCTCGTCGTCAGCCTCGACAGCATTGCTGGAACTCGATTTCTTCGACATTCTAAGTAAAAATAATTGATTAAAAGAAATTTATGAATATAATTCGTAACACCGGTTAAAAAGGTTCCACGATGTGAAATTGCGATTCAGTGAATCGAGGTATGTATGTACACTGCGACAATTGAATTTGATAAAATGTCGCTTATTGTTGCAGGTTCCATTGATTATTGTATACGTGAGAATTATAGACGATGTATACAACTGTCACAGTAAGAAAATAAAAATTTGACAACGCAAACCAGTGCGTAATATTCAGGAGGCGGGAAATTTGTAGCCTGGTAAAGTAATTATGATTGGGCAGAAATATAACTAGAATTGATTAGCAAATCAGAAGATATCTGTTGCAGTATAGGCAAGAGGAGTATAATGTAGATGTGGTTAGTATGTTGCATTCGTTCATTACAGTGTATTTTGTGTGACAGTAATTATTCTGTGTTTAAGGAAGATAAAAGTCCGGTATATCTTCTTGGTTATGCAACTTTTGGAGGTAAGTTGTCAATCTGCTTTTTAGTAGGATAAATGTTTCGAAAATTGGATCGAGAGAATGTTAATAGATTCATGCAGGACGAATTTAGAACTCGTGTACATTTAACCGCGCAAATTTCTGTTCCGTTCGATGGCGGCATCTACCGAAAACATATTCATATATATGATAAGTTTAAAATCGGGAAACTAGAGAATTCTATATTTAAAGCAATGTAGAATGTCACGGGAACAAATTACGTAAAAACATTTCCTTCATTAAAAAATTACTCGTCGCGGTACTCAGGTACCATGATTACAATTGGTACTAAATAGTAATTAGTTTCAGTAAGCATACAATCATGTAACCGAATTTAGTTTCACCGAGCATATAATCATATAATCATATTAGTTTATATTATATATTCGGAAAAATCAATCTTCCCTCAACTCGAATGATAATTTTAAATTTCGCGCCGGGAAAGTGTTGGGACGAAATTCGAATAGTTCCGAATAGTTCCGACCGCGGCCGAAGTGAAACCGTGCAGAAGTAATGGTAGGGGTCGTTAGGGTGGGCGTCCCAATCGCCACCTGGCGGTCAGTCGGCAGTCGTAGCAGCGAGGCGCAGGAGGAGGTTCGCTCGCCATATTTGTTGTTGTCGTCGATGGGGTAGCCTAGCTGGTGTTACGGACTAGTGCAGTGGTGTAGTGCATGATTCTAACGTAAAGTACGGCGATTGTCGTGTGCCCGGGTCGTGTTAAAACTATCGCGGAAGATACCGCGGACACGGTACAAGATGTCTCTTACATAAAACTGGTGGGGCAGTGGTGGCTCAGCTGTCCTACTCTGTTGTCGAGTGCGCCGTTTTATGTGTGTATGTGTGTATACATATAATATACATGTTTGTGTGTACAACTCCCCATTCTGTTCTGATTTCGTACTGTGCGTTCGGTGGTGTTGCTGGAAGTAGTAGTAGAGTAGTAGTAGTAGTGTAGTAGAGTAGAAAGGAAGGAGGGGTGTGAAGTGCACCAGTGACGGAACGGTAACTTGTTGTAGAGGGTGAGGTAAGCAGGAAAAGGGGTTGGCAATCCATGTATATCAAAAGGTGTGAAAGGTGGCATAAGTGAGATATACGGGCCAGTAGACGTAAGAAAAGGAGAAGAGAGTTGCTCCCTTACGCGGGGTTGGGGTCGTCGCACGTTCTTGATCTGGGTCTGTCGACCCGCCAAGGTCCTTATGCCTCCATCTCTCGCGTCACTGATACGCTCGTGTCCCTCTTTCGAATTTTCTTCAAACTCCTGCTTAGACGGGAGCTTAACCTAACCTAATCCTTTCTAACCTTAATCGTGCGTTGCTCGTTTGACGTTCGCCACTATGTACGTGTTATCCATCGACAGATCAATTATTATTTCTTCACCTTGCAATGTTAGGCATTGTACATCGACGATGTACAGTTTCGTTTCGATCTAATGTGGCGATGGACGGGATAGAAGTGAAAACGGTTCTGTCGTTACACGAAAAATCAATACGCATCTTCCTACATCGAAGCGACGTGAATCAGCTGTTCCTGTATCATCTCATGTTCCGAGCAATTTAACGCTTCTCGAGCGTCGGTTGTAATATCCTATATATTATCTTTTTCGATTTATTATACAAAGGGGATTGTTGTTTTCGCATAACGGTTCGCAATATTCCTATCTATCAACAAAGCTATCGATTGCTACGAGTTCGATGTTTGCGTCTGTCACATTGTCCTTTTGGAGCACGTGAAAGCAAGTGCCGTTTCATCGGTTACGCTATTATTTCGTGCACCGGGCTTTTGTCATTTTGCTCCCGAAACTTTTCTCTAATCTGCCATTAATTTTCAAAATCTGTGTGATACTTGTCGCGTTAAGTGGCCAACTTCCGGCGATATCACACGCGTCGTTTTAAACATTAAAAAATGTAAGCAAAACCGAATAACAGAATTTGAAAGTGAAAGGTGACCATTTCGTGGTATCGCAGGTCAAATACGAAGGTGAAAATGATAAACACTATTTGTAATTAAATGATTTATAGTTAGTTACATATTTACCCCTTTCTTCACATATTTCACGATATACATATATTACGGATGATTAAACTATGGAATTCAATAAATTTATTAAAACTATGTCAGGCAGAGTTTCGTATGAATTTTGTAAAACATAATTCCCTGGAAATTCTGAACTAGCATAGGTGGATATTGTAGTGTTGCGTGCACACCGATTCGAAGAGCAATTAAAAATAGCGGCCGTTATAGTGGTAGAAAGGGTTAATAGAGAGGAAGTATCGTGCGCCGCGTTGGCGGTGGTAAAACGGTGGTTAGAGGTGCAGGCTCGGATTTACCAATTACCCCACCGTATCCGGCAAATCGGAGTTCAATTAACAAATTTCATAGGTGTACGATCATGAAAAGCACGATGAACACATAGCCTCATCCGTTATCTCTCTCCCCTCTTTTTTCTATTCATACAGGAATACAGCAAACAACATGCCCCGTTCGAACCTTTATCATTCCCGTTGCATGCCTCGCGTTCCGTCAATTTATCGTTAACGGTGTATCGTACCTGTTGTCTTCATCGCCAAGAGAATGAATTTTATCGCGACCAACCAAAAAACACGGTACCCTCGTAAAACAATCTAGCACTCAAACGCGTTGCATAAAAGTCTCTCCCCGACGCCTCTTATGCACCATCAGCGCGAAGCAACAGGCGAAAGGAGAGCCGAAAATTCGTATCTCATTCGCGCCTTAAAGGCACCACGTACGATTCATCGTGCCAAACGATTCAAGAACCGCCCCTTACGCACTGCAACCCCTCCCCAAATAACATACAGAATGTTCTCCCACAGGCGACGATCCGCGCGGGGCACACACTACACACAGGGTTGAAGGGTTTCGCAAGTCGAACAGTGGCTCGGCTCGTAAAGGACGGCGGCGGTGTCGTCGCTTTTTGATCGCGGTGGGGCCGTCTTCGTGGCACGGTGGTCGTTCGGGGGCGCAGTGGCTCGTAGTGTCGCGCGTACCAATTCGTACGACAATTAAAACTGGCGGGCAACCTGGCTCGGTCTCCTGTGGCGGTGGGTGGTAGCGGCGGCGGCAGTGGTGGCTGCGGAGGGGGTGGTAACAATGGTGGTAACGGCGGCGGTGGTGGTTCCGGCGGGGGGGCTAGGGGCGCAGAACCTCCTGCCCCATCCGCTGTATCCGTGGCCGTGGGTCAACCGAACGGTCAACAGATACTCGATTGGGAGGAGGCAGATCGTTACTCCTTCGACGACTCCGATCGCTTCGAGGAGGATTCTTTGTGCAGCTGGAGCAGCGAGGCGGAGTCGTTGTGCAATAACTGGAGGGGATGGCGACGACCTACCGCCGGTTTCGGCACCGCGAAGAAGCCGCAAGAAGGTGAGCGAAAAAGCTTATTTCCTTTTCCTTTTAGCCCCTCGAGTGGCGGGGACGCTGAAATTTGCGCGGCTACCGCGGGAGGTCTCGGGAGGTTGATGTTTATGTATACGGCGTAGTTACGTGTATTGCGTGAAAGGTTTGACGAAGAGCAAGATCGATAGCTCCGCGCATTGATCACGATCGCGGGATTTAACGATGAGCCGGATGAACTAAGGTGGATGCTTGCGAGTAGTGCGGGATGGGAATGACGCTCTGTAGTAGTTAAGGGTTGTACCTTGTGAACATATTGTGCGCGCACGACATTTATATCACAAGAGAGCCATGTTTGGGATTGCCATCGCTTTTGGATAATTGATTTTTGCCGGGCGGTAAATACTGTCCCGGTGAACTCATTAACGTGGACTTTCGGTGCCCGTGATTTTTAATTTACGAGATATCGTCTATGAAATGTTAGAGCGCCTTCAGTTTCTCTGCTGCAAAATCATTTGACAGTAGACACTGTGGCGCAAAGAGTAAAATGCTTGATTACGTGTGCAACTTAGGTTTTCTTGTACACCACCCATGCTGGAATACCAACGTGACAATTTTTTGTTATCTTGCGTTGCATATTTAAGACCTTCATTAACTCGATAAGAAAGGATGATATCGCTTTTTTAAAGTACCTTGTCGCCATAGCGTCGCGCGGCACGTGCTTCTGGTATAATCGCTTGCGCATACATGTACAGAGCGGTTCAATTTTAATGCATAAACGATTAAGCCACGAAAGCTCAACAGTTATGGGTGCGCTATCGTATTTCATCCAATTATATCGCCTCTTACGTCAATGTCTATTATTCCGTACGAATCAATCGGTGTAACAGAAAAATGTTACAACAGTGAAATTACTCGTCTATGACGTTTAAGATTTATCCTCCCTATTCTTCGCGCATTGCGTTATTTTCATTTCCCGCATTGAAACACCGATTTCAATGTCGATTTCGCTTAACAGACACAACGCAGTCGGTCCATTATCTCGCGGGCAGCTAAGAAGCGTGCATTGTCGTTGCGCTCGCGATACGAGTGTGAGGCAATGCATTGTGATTCTCCCGTCCCTTTAAGCAAAGATGCCTGCACAATGTATGACGCATACAAATTCCACGATCCGTTTCTGCGACCGTGCAAGGTTAATGATTCCCTATCTTCCTGATGCATCGTCACGTTTCTCAAAGCTGTTCCGTTCTTGCTGCTCTTCTTTCGCAAACCGTGACGTCAGTCTTTCCGCGAGGCCGCGCTGCTACATTTTCATACCGATTACGGCCAAAGTTTCTCGCCCCTTTCGCCGTTACCGTCGAAACGCGAATCATTCGGCGATCCATTTAAATTTCGCCGCGACTTACAGCGAGCGCGACGAATGTTTCTCCGATCGACGTTAAAATCGGATTCAACGCTGCTGCATCATTCGCCAAATTCTCCGAGTCCCCGCCACTTCGAAAGATCGACGCAAAAACGATTATCCGTAAGACGCGAATCGGCGATAATATGGGGGCGGAACGGAACTCGAAAACGGTCCCTTCGGTAACGTCAATCGCGAGCCGGCGGTGCTTTTTTCCAGCGTCTAATTAAATTATGCAAATTAAGGGAAGGAATGTACAGGCATGCACCGAATCATTCCTCAAGCCGGTCGTATCTGCTTTTAAATGGCGGTGAAATAAGATTTCGCTCTATCCGGCCTCTTCTCCCGGTCGTACATGTATATGCACGTCCTTTCCTTTTTCTCCACGGTCCTTGCTCTGCGGCGAGTGGCGAAGCGATCAAGGCCGAGAAAAAGACGAAACGGAGAACGAGATAGAGTAGAAGAAAACGAATCGCACTCGTTCTCGTTCGTTCGCGTAAACACTCGTCCCGCGTCCGAGATTCCGTTCCTGTTGGCCTCGTCGTTGAGTTTCATCGGGCGAAACGGTTCACCGCTGAAATATGCTAATTGCCCGTGGGTATCGGACGAATAAACGCGCTGCCCCTTTTAACCGTGCCGTTCGAGCGGAATGTTACGTCGCCGCGGGTGAAATAGTTTCGGCATAGGAAGTCGCGGGGAAAGAGTTTGCAGAATCGAATCGAGTGCTTCGTTCGTTGGTAATGATTGTACATTTAAAAACCGGGGCGAACAGCCTTGACGACACACGAATTTGCACGGCGGAATAGCGACGGCGGGACGTCAATTAAAATTATCTTGTTTGAAAATAATTCCGCGAATTCGCTTCTTTTCGCCGGGGGTCTGCGAAAACGGCAGGCGTAAATTAAATTTATAATTGAATCCGTAACGTGTGCGCGCGCGGCAAGGGCGTACGTTGGATTATGAAAATGTGGAGCTCGTTTAATTTTTGTTATCGCCCTCGAAGAACAGCCCGGCCGGGATAACGAGTACGCCGTAATAAGACTCGGTTATATTCAGGCACGGTGCATTTATGGCGTCGATGGAACACCGTTTCCCCGGTGTTCTTTAATTTTCCGTCAATAAGCCGCGCGCAGGATTTTCAATATTTTTCGCCGTTCGCCGGGCCACGGTTTCCGCGTCTCCTCGTCTTGCCCGGACGGGGCCAACCCCCTTAAGTAGTGCAGCCACGTAGAGAAAGTATCTCATTTTACTTTCTAGACGTATGCGCGCACGCGACGCGCATGCATTTAGAAAGTATATAGCGCCTAAGCACGTACGTGCATACGTGTTCCTTTTGTCCATCCACCGTTGGTCACGTTGGCTCTCCGCGTAAGGAGGCGATTGATTATTGCTTAAAATTCTCAAGGTTATCGTTCCTCTGCTACCACGTTGTCAGGAGACTGCAATTGGTTTGATCGATTTGCTCCTCGACGCTCGGATACGCGTTTCGTAATGGATTTCTCGTTTTCGAAGGTATTTCGCGGCGAATACTCGAATAAAATACGGAAAATTGTTTAACTTCGACACCTGAGCTCCGAGCAATTTGTCGCGTCGTGCAAGGCGACGGCAAAGCGGAGGTATTTAAAATTTGGTAAGCTCCGTCGTCTGTACCGATCGAAGTCGTGTCGGATTTGAAAATCGCGGTTCCCTCTCCGCGACGACCACAAAAATTGACGCACGGTGTTTTTCGCCCATTTCGTCGCACTTGGAATGCGAAAACGAGCCGCCGACGTTAGACGAACGGAGCAACGTTGGGCGCGAAGACGTCTTCGCGTCACCCGTTATACAGCAAGTGAGCAACCCCTGCGTGTATGCAACCACGACACGCCTGTGCCTATTTGGAAACGTGACAGTTCGAGACTGTGTACGGTCACGCGCGTCATGCCATCCGGATTTCAATTAGACTAATGGCATCGGGAGCGCAACGAGAAGAGGGTGTACACATTCTCGCCTCTTCGTGTTGCAACTGTTCAATGGGTGTACAAAGCTCGGGATCCCGGCTGGTAGAACGTCTTCTCCTGTAAATGATTCGCGGCGATAAGCCAGAAGCTGATACATTTCCATCAAATCCTTACGTTATACGATGTTCTGGCCCGGCCAATCGACTTCTCACTTTAGATTGGTGCAAATATATCATGCGAAAGTTTGCAATCAAAACGAACAAGATAACATTCCTGTTGGATCTCGTCCAGTCGCAAAAGTTCAAGCTCGAAACAGCTTCAAACGATGAAAGATTGCACCAATGCGTAACCGGGTACGCAATGTCGGTGGCAAACTTTCCATTGCGATTTTCACACCTGCTCAATAAAGAACACCGCGGAAGATAGTCCGATAACAATTTAACTGTTCAACGCGTGTATCCTGAATTTTGTTCAGCGACGTCATATGCGCTGCACCATTTTACAGCGCGCTACTGCAGACCTTTGTATTGCTAAAGAAGCCCGCGCAAGATACACGATATCAGAAAAGGTTAAAAACCGGGCCCTCTGCCTCCGGTTCGCCCCCTGCCTCCCCCCAAACGTCGACTGCCAGGGAAAACAATGGCGGTTGGTGCAGGATGTATTGCTAAGTGTAGAGAAAGAAACAATGAGAGGGGGAGAAAGGTTGAAACGCGGGGGTATGGGGTGTTGCATACGACGGTGAGAGAAGTAGCACGAAAAGAAAAGGATGGAATAGAGAGGGGTGAGACAGGCCGTTGCTCGAGGGTGACAAAGGGTGGTCGCGAGAGGTGAAGAGTGGGACCCGAGGGGAAGTTTTCGCTGGTCGATGGTTGCTCTAACTCGCGTTTACGAAAACCCTGTAATTGTGCTCCGGATATGTACACCGGAGAAGCCTGTATATTTGTTTCACAAAGCGGTGGTAAAAAGAAGCGGATAAATTGATAGCGCACGTTCTGCGCTGTTTCGCTGTTCTGCGAATAAAATTGAGCATTGGACTTTGTTCAATCAAGTTCCATCGTCTCGCAAGTGGTTGGTATTAATTGATTTTTGACATCGCGTCGTGCAAAAGGAGCGTCCAAAAATGAATACGCCAGAATGATCAGACTCCTCGGCATTCCCGTCGGAATGTAGCCATCAATCGACGTATAAACCATTGCGTACGATCGCTGCCGTCGACGTAAAGATTCGATAAGGAGAAGATGAAGAAACAACTGACCTTGCAGCGTCCTTGACGCCGCCACCCCACGACCTTTCTCATTAGCATTCTAGTGCCACCCTCGACCTTCTTCAACCCCTAGATGTGCAATCTTACCAACTCAGCATACTCTGCATTCTATATCCTCCACGTTCAGATTAAAACGACGACCCCCCCTCCCCCAACCCAGCGTTGAATTTCCCTTACGTACAGGCCGATTCATTTTCCCCGTCAAACAGTGCAACCTATTTAACGCACGTCAGAAGATCCATTACACTGGAATGGATTCAACGGTGCAACGTTCCGCTCCGTCCTCCCGTTAATCCGCTCACGTTGAACACTCGGTGGATCTTCCGCGGATAACTACCGCTCAAATGAAACGTCCTGTACAAACTTATCACGCGCCCGGTTTATCCGGCAAGCGTTGCTCCATTGGCCATCCATTGGCAAGGCCCTGATTCCAATTTGCTCGCAAGCGGGACGATTCGAGCAACGCCGATATCGGATTTGGATAATTCCATTCGTCGTCCGATAATTGAATCTATCCGAGCATATCCGATCGCACGGTCGGATACCGCTTCGAGAAGATTCATCGGGATCCATCGTAATCGTGGAAACGTCGACGAGAGAAACGTGCAGATACACGTGTACGTGTATACCTTGGGCAGGTTTGGAAATATTTTCCAGGGGAAACTCTGAACGGTTTAAACTCTCCCTCGGACCCGTTCGTAATTTTCTGTCGATTACGCGGACCCGTGTAAGCGATCCCTTCCATCGACTTCATTGTACTAATTGCCGGCAGTTATTTATGAGAATATTCGAAGCTCGGACTGGGGGGAAATCGTAACACAAAGTGGAGATTGATTGTGCTCTTTGTATCTAAAACCGCGATTGTATTGAATATTCCCGTTGCAATTGTTCCACGGTTCGCGAGCTTCGATTCTGATATAAGAATGTCAGTTTAACTCGTAACGTACTTTAATTAATCGTTGATGTTCTACAGGATACATAAAAGAATCGAGAAATTGATTACAGAAACAAGGTGTAGCCATCGCGGAAGATCTTCAACAATTATTTCGCCGACGCTAGAAATCATTTATCGCCGACGTAATTGTATTTTTTCCATACGGATGCAATCTCGCCTTCTGTTCCCGCGATTAAAAGGCGACGGAACGCGGCGCGAGTTCGATTAGCCCGTTGAAAATTTCGCGTCGATTCTATCGCGGCGCCGGTTGAATTTATATTTTCACCTTGCGCTACATCGATGTACGTGGCCGTGCACGCGTGCCCTTTTACGTCCACGTACGTGTTGCATAGACGGGACGCGAGATTTGCATGCGAGAAACGTGCAATCTGACGGGGTACGCCTCGTCCACTTTCGCACTGTGGCTGCGCGAAATATATCACGCGGAAATCGCGTTGGCGCGACACGTGGATGCCATTTTTACTGGAAATTATGCAACCCCCGGTACGTCAACTTGGCCAGTCTTCTTTCCAGAGGCGTAATTTCCTTAGCTCGAGTCGGTTCCAGCTTGCTGCGCTGTCTTGCGGCTTGCGAAAGCTAAAGATGTCGACGTCAACCCTCTGTTGCACCGCGGTACCGTTCAAGTGGAATGTGCGATAAATTTAAAACCCGGATGAAGCTCGGATTATCGTGTGCATTACCTGTTTGGAGAATTCCGACGTGCCGCGATAATTTCTTACTCGATCGGGTTCGAAGTGTCTCGGATAAAGATCGCGACGAGAAAAATAACAGGGAACATAATTCAAGCCTTACAGAGTTAATTAGAAGCCTTTCAAGGGAAAATAAAGTCCGCGGGGTTCGCGCTGCAATTTTGCCAACCCTCTGCAACCCCGTTCACGAGGGTATTTCAATGGACGAATTGTCGCGCTAGAGATTCGAGTACCTTTATCGTTCCTGGTGAAAGGAAAATTAGTTTCGGGCCTTATTTTTCGCCGACGTTTGCACGACGATTGCGTACGAATTGCGGACTCGCGGTACAGAGAACGTTTCACAGAGAATTCTTCCGTCGTTCGAGTCATCGAGCAACCCGTTTAATGAGATTCTACGGGGGAAACGAGTGCACCGGCGATATTTCTGGGTTTAAAGGGACACCGTTTGTTCGGGGAGCCGCAACGGTTAGTGTTATGCAGCGCAGAAACGTTGATTGAAAAATATTACAGCTGTCCTCTGTTCTCCCTTTACGTCCACTCCCTTGAAAAGATTCTGATCCGCGATGCGACACCGTCTAGACCGTAGGAAACGCGCGAAGCACTCGCGATTTAAATTGAAGTTATAATTAATCCAGCCGAGCCGCGGCACGAATACGAAAATTCACCAAATTCGTAATTTTTCCCTACGGGTGTGTCTCGTCGAGTAAACGCCTACTCCGCAAATTTACATCGAGCAGAGTTAGCGATTTTTGTGGAGCTCGTATGGAGGTCTCGTGCTGTTCTTTCGTTGCTTCGAAGTGAACATTGATCGGGAAGCTTAACAAGCTTTCCCGGTGCGTGTGTAATTCGCGCTCGAAATATTTCAATTACAGGAACAATTTCGAATCGAGTTTATAACATGGCCGTAAGCCTTGGCCAAGTTCTGGGGTCCCCCTTCGAGCTTGCATAGGAAACTCGGGGGGTTAAAGATCGGGGCTCCAGTCAGCACGGTCGCCGTGTTGCCCGGAATTCAGCATGGAATACCGTGAGATTCCTTGCCGCTTCGAATGCGAACCTCCTTAGCTTGTACGGGCGAGACTCTGTTCGAAAATTGTGCAGAATATCCCCCCGGCGCGTTTTGTCCCCGTTACGCGCGAGCTTTGTTCCCTTTCTTCGTTATCGAATTTTAAATACGCCCCCTTGCGCGGAATCGTTGGACGGGAAAACAGTTCGAATTTTCGTCCTCGAGTTCTCGTTCTCGAGCGAATGTTTGGCGCGTTGGCTGATCGCGAGGATCGTCAGCAAATCCGCCGGCAAATTGTTACAGATTTCGTTCGTTCCACCGTTCAAACAATTCTTCAATCGCGGCGAAGCTGCAGTCTCATTTGGCTCGCCGTTATTTCTCCTTCTTTTATTCGAACTCGCTCAGTTGGAGCGGCACGTCGGAGCAATATTCCAGCGCGTCTATTTAAAGTAATCCCTTCGTTAAATATCAAAGGCCGCGTGTACGTGTTCGGCGAGGATTCCAGAAATAAATAGTTAAAGCGCAAGGAGATTATTCATTTAGCGAGGAACAATACCTCGCTAAGCTTATCGTGCGAAAAGAGTTAATGAACGCACGAACGTCCGGCTTGGCGGTAATCTCGGTTGGAGAACCGGCAAAAGCTGCACACACACACACACGCACACACACACCACCGCCACACACATCTCATCGCCAACATGATCTCTCCGACGGCCAAGAAACTGGCGCGAATACGTTTTCGTCGCGTGATACAGCTTATCGCATAAATTACGGGGGAAATTCTAGCCCCGTTAGCGTTTCTGACTCCCTCGAAGTTTCACGCCGCCCGACTGATGACGAACTTCCTCGCTGCGGGAAGTTTCATCCCTCGGAAGAAGTTCACCGGCATCGACGTGCACGCTTTTCAGAATCTCCCTCGAATAACCACCGCCAAGGTTTCACCTGGAAGAAGTTCTTCATTACCGAATGAAAGTTCCCCCCAACCCCGTGAATATGCGTTTAGCGTCATTCCTCCAAATTGGCTACCACGAACACGATTGGCCTTTTTCACCGCGTTGCACGCGCGCCGCGGTATAAATTAGTTTTACCCGACGCGTGCAAAAATTCTTCGATATTGTTTCTGCGAGGATGACAATCGCGACGCGTTCGTTGCAGACGCAGTTGCCAATTTAATTCCAGCCGCATTAAATGATACGCGATGCCCGGGGATCGTTGTTCTAAGCGTCTCGTCCGCAAACGAAAGGGAAGACGGAAAACGATGAAACGTCGAATTTAATACAAGAAAATGGCCGACACGGTTCACGTGTTGTACCGTATCGCGTCGAAGTGCGTTTATTCTAGATCCCAGCCCCGCATAGATTTCTCATGACTGTTCCCTTCGTTACGCCGTCGAACGACGATCTACCGTCTCGACGATCTCCCCCGAAACATTCGGAGGTTCGAAAAGTTCAACGAACGATCCTCACGGCATTGTTCAAGGCGAGCCCGTTCGTTAACGACGATCCACCTCGCGAGATGTTCACGCGGCCCTCGACTTATCGTCGATCGTAATCGCTCACGCTCGGCATATCGAGCCCCATAAATTCAATTAACCAGACGAGCGGCACGCTCGAATTGTCCCCTTGTACGCGCAACCATCGAGCCAACCGAAACTTCATTATGCCGCATCGATCCCTGCGCATCCTTGGGCGACGACCCAATTGAAGACAGAGTTCGCTCGAAACAAATAGATCTAAAATTAAGTAAAATGAACTCCGTCAAAAGGGCTTAAATAACGGGCAGAAGATGTTGCGCCGTTGCAATTCGTTTCGGTCATTCGTAACTCGGGGCAGATTTATCGTTGCCGATTTTTCGTTGCCGCTTGGTCGACGAATAGAGTTTCGTTCGGATAGCAAAACGACGGTATCGCTGCGGTGTCTATTACCGTGAAGAGGGCCGCGACATTTAGAGGCAACGTTTCACGAATGCGTACAAAGAATCGAGGGACGACAGGGAGGCGGTTGGCAGTCGTCCAAAGGGGGTAACTTATGATACCATCTGTAATAAAATTACCTGCGCCCTCAGACTGCCCATATTGCCAGATTTATGCGGCCTCTACGAAGACCCGTGAACCAGGAAATATCCCCTATTGGCCAACGATTCGCCCCCGCCGAGATTCGCGTCGTCGTTCTCACCAATAACTCCCGACTCGATTTTCGACAGCGCCGAAGGAAAAAAACCGAGAAAAGTCTCGACTCATATCGCGTCCGTGATCGAACGTATATCGCGTCCAGAACTCATCCGCCCTAAATCCTTTTCTATTCGACCGTCGACCACCGTCTTCGCCGCATCGATACCGGTCGCGTAACCCTCCCCAACGCCGCAATCACCGAACCTATGTACGTGTCTATCGCCAGGTATAAAACTAGCGTAGAACAATGGAGCTTCTCCCCTACATAATTATTGCGCGGCTTGGCCATTCGAGGACGAGGGTCTTCTTCCTCCCTTCCCTTCTATTCCATTCTCTTGTTCGCTTCGCTCCCTCTACCTAGGCCGCGATTATCGTGGTACGTGCACCTTCCATACCTGTGCACGCGTGTTCCGTTCTCCTCCGCGTACACGTACGTATCGTTGGCCGTGTCGTCTTTGCGCGAATCTCGTTTGCGCGCGCGTGCGTCGCGTAGCCATCCAAGTAGTATACCGTAATTACCGGGAGGCAACAGATGCGTGTACTCTCGTTCCTGTTGCGCGCTTCTAAATTGGCGAAAGCGTTCTTACGAACGTTCGCGCACGTGTCACCGAGGGTCCAGTTCTTGTCGTATCGTTCTCGTGCTTCTTGTCCCGCGACGCAACCGTTGCAAACGAATTTCTTATTCTACCTCGTTCGTTCGGGCTCGATATTTTCCCCTTTCTTTTCTTCCAATTTAGTTCATCGAGTTTGTTGCGGCGCCGGGATCTTTTAGGAAGGCGTGTACGTATACAGAGGCTCCTCTGCCGCGCGACTAGTGTCGACGACGTAAAAGGAAGGCGAGGCGGCCGACTATCGAATTAATCACTCTCAGCTGGGTCTATGGTTATTTAAGGTTCGGCTGACCTGGTAATACCCTCGGTCCGCTACGATTATCGATCATCCCGTTTGGCTGGGTCAGTAATTGCGTACCGCATTGATGCACCCGGTGTCAATATCGGCACACGGCGGCATGGAAACGAATCATTTCGCATCGTATCTGTGGAGCGATCGCGTGCGCTACGGGTTTCCATATAACCGGGCGAAAATTGCTGCGCCGTGACTGCGCGTCGTCGGATAATTCATCGGTAACGCGCGATCAAATATTAAACAGCAATAAATCGCAAAGTTGGGCGCACTGGCTGTATTATTCGGGAATTAACAACTCGGTTAACGAACGTTGGGCGCAGTTGCGCTCGTTCAATTAGTCGCTGTAATGCGGAAAGATTCGTCTCGTTTGAAATTGCGAAAACGCGACCGAGCATTATCCAACGGGCTCGAACACGGCTAACAATATACGCACGCGGTGTCATTAATCGTGCGCGAGATCGCGAAAACAATGCAACCATGCATTATGCACGAGCTTATCGACGAAAACGCTCGCATTTTTATCCGTCCGTCCCGCCGACGATTGTCCTTCCCGTATACCTGTCGATCGTCGCCCTTCGCGGCCGTAATTTTTCGTACATTCCCGTCGAATCTACCGTGCAAAGCCGATCGATGGCGAGGCGCAAAATTGGAATATTACCGGTCCCCGTGTACGTACGTACGCACGCACGGACAATACCGGGATGCATTATGCACGAACTGTATTAAAGCGTGACGAACGTGCAGCACGCGTTTCCACCTTGTTTATTCAACCGGGGGAAACGGCAGATGCATCACTGACGAGCGAGACGAGCACAGATCCATCGAAACTTTATACTAGAAACATGGAAGATAACCGAAGAATTCGATGGCCGAAAGAATCGAAGGAGAAAATGCAAAATTAATGTAGAACGAGGCTCGCAGCATAACGGGCCGACGAAAGAAACGAATGCGTGCACAACTAAAAATGAAACTAAAAACGAAATGAAATCGAGATGCCGGTAGATCTGGTAGATCTCGGTGTGGCCATCGCAGGTAACAGCTGATGCAATCTGCGTACGTACGTGTTAGCAACAGCGTATTTTTTTTAAAGAATGGAATGGAGTCGGGTGGCGAAGTGCTACGCCCCCTGTGGATCGTTCGGGATGGGGACGCAGTCTTACGCGTGGTCGAAGAGTGTTTTAGGAATGTCCGAGGATTGACATTGTCCTTGCACGTATTGGAAGTGAATGAATGGAACCAAACATCCTGTCGGCAGGCGATGGCTGGTTACCACTTTGGGTCTTCTAGCTATCCAGTGCCGAGGGATGGTTTATTATATACAAGGGATAGAGACTTTGAGTATGGCAAGTGACCCGACGTCGCGTTGCTAAAGAATAGGGATTCTGTTTCTGGAGGATCCGGCCACGGAGTGGGGAAGGCAATGGTTTTTGGTAAGAGGACCGTGATGAACCCCATGGCACTTACCCCGGAACCTCCAGCGAATAAGCATACCTTTAATAAACCTGACAATCTTATAGAAATAATTATATTATTTCTAACATACGCTTTGGGGTATGGACAACGTAGACGATCCAGAAGGGACGCGTACGAAAATCGAAAATGGAAAGAACGACGGCGGATGTAAAACGTCGGGGTCGCGCACGCGACCGGATGACAAATCGCTCGGCGACCAAAACTTTCCAGCTCTTTGTCCCCTGCTGGCTCCAGTGCGACAGAAAGCGGCGAAGGAGCGCGGCGGAGAGTGGAACAGGAGGCGGATAGGACATAAGGCGGAATGGCTGGAAACGTGACAGGGATGAAACGATAAAAAGCAGCTGGATGGTGGATGGTTGGCGGAAATCGTGGCTCGATTCGGACTTGTATCCGGCTAGGTTCTGACGAGGTGACGGGGTAACTTGATGAGAGACGGAAGAGAGAAATGGATAACGGGAGAAGATGGATGTCGTGCTCTCTAATTTCGTCCGCGTGGGGGAGATTCGTTCCTTGAACATCGTCCACCGTTGTACGCGTGCAACTCTCATTACGTTTGCTCGTTTATTTTCCACGTATACCCCACGTGCAAGCTCTGCGGTGATTATTTTATTTCGCGGAAAATAAATATGGACGTGGGATTTGTCCGTTAATTGGGGGGAGCGTGAGGCACGTATGAAGGGCTCGGAAGTCAATCAGCGCAAGTCCAACTTTTCCCGAACACGAGTTACGGAACTTCGAAAACCTCTTTATTGTTAAAAGTTTCGGTTGATAAATCAATCGAGTGTAAGAAAACTCGACGCTTTGGAGCGCCTCGCTTGCTCATCTGGCAAATGTCGTCACGAGGCCGATAGGCGAGCGGGACCCGTAAACATTTCGGGGTCGTAAAACGGACCCTTGAAGTTTCTTCTTTTCTTTCGTAGAATCGTTAGGTTTACGACGAAGCTAAGACGAGTGGTTTAATTGCACTAATAAGAGAGCATTTTAATTAGGCCGTTGATTGCCGAATTACGAGCTTCTAGCAACGGCAAACGGAATTTGTCAATGGAGAACGAAATTAATACACGTGTTTCACGATCGTGTGGGTTGCTTCACGGCTTAATTTACGAAGCAGACGTAAAGTAATAAATCGTCGGATATAAAATTCATGTATTGGTGCACTTAATGAGAGTGGATATTTTATTTTTGTTTCAGGTGAGTGTCATGTAACTATAAAGAGACAGATATACGTATAGGTAACGTAAAAGAAATTTATATTTATAACAAACAAGTGCACGAAAATTTCAGAATTTTCGTTTCTTGAAAATCGGAAATACTCCTCGACAAAATTAAAGGATCGCCATGTTGTGACCGAATAATTGTCGATGTTTGAGGTGCTGTAACTTCGCGAAAAAATATCGTGCAACAGCCTACCTAGGCCCATCTTAAAGAGCCGAATCCTCTACTCTCGCATCTTGCGATTGAATTTTTTTCGAAGGCCTTTCATATCAGAAAACGGAGTCGAAACGCGAAGACGCGTTTCCTCTCCGAAAATTTAAAAGAACCAAACGTTTGTACAGAAATTGAAAAATTGTTTTCATCGCGTCGGTCGACTAGGAAGGCGTTTCTTAATCATTTCATGGTAGCGCGATAATGATCACTTTCCTAGCAGTGTGTCGTAATTTAAAGTGACGTTATTTTGCGCTCGCGTGTGCTGGTGGCTGTCCTTACGTATTCTTGTCCCACCGGTTGCAACAATCGGATAATAATTCTCCTTCGAGATTTCTGCCGCATCCAATCTCCATCCCCCTTTTTTCTTTTTTCTTTATTCTTTATCCTTGTTGCGGAGGAAGTTACTTGTCGTAAAGTGCGTCGAGTTTATCCTTCTTCCCATCTGTTCAATTCGCTTTCCACGGAAAGAATCGTCTTTAATCTCTTAAATTGTCAATGCAAGGAGACGTGCAAGCGAAGGGAATAGCGCTGTACGATATTAACGAGGATTTAATTCCCCCAGCATAAATTACTCCAATATACATTTTTGTTTTTACTTGCGGAACGGCGTGTGCCATTATTTTTTCTCTTTAATTTTATATAAAAGAGGGGCGAACGTATATGTGGGTATGTTCAATTATTGTGTACAAAAAATGTGCAAAAAATGAACATTGCATCGGCCGGGAATCGAACCCGGGCCGCCCGCGTGGCAGGCGAGCATTCTACCACTGAACCACCGATGCTTCTGAAGGGGTTATATTTGCTGTAGAATGTCCAGGGCACTACCCCATGGATGAATATTATTATTAAATATTCCACCCTTCTCCTTTATTCGTTTAAGTTTGCCTACATTGTATTGTGGTAGCTGCGATGCTTAGACAGCTGCGCAAATAGCAGTCGTTAAGGAAATAATTGTACGCGAAGCGTTGCACAACAAGCGTTGCATATATGCATTTACGCGCGTGTAATTATGACACCGATAACGAATAGCTTTCCGCGTCTCCCTCTTAAAACAAAGGAAATTTCCGAACGGACGTCGCCCGGTTTTCAACGAATTTCGAGCTCCCTATCTCCTCGAAGCATGCGCAACTTTATAAATTCCTCTTCAGTTCGCGATACCGTAAATCGTACGATCTTCTATCGCGAGGGCTACCGTATTTATTTGCGTATTCATCCATCTCATTCTTAAGACGAGGAATTGGTGAACGAGATTCTCTTTGTTTCCCCCTTGAACTTGCGTCAAGTGTTCGTTTCGACCCTTCTACGACCCCACGAACCCGACGTATCATTCACAGTTTCCCTATCGGTACAGACTTGGATACTTTCGTATACGCTAATCCGATTCAGGTGTGCGTTTCCTGTATATCGTTTCCCGTTCACGGTGCCGTGTGTACACAGACGTTACTGGTGTCGAGTATGACGCCAGTCAATTACAGCATTTCGAACAGGCATTGCCAAGGATAAGCGAGGAGCCTGCACACTAACGAATAGCAGCTTAGTTTCGCCGATGACTTTGGTTCATGGTCGGGCGTTGCACTTTCGTGGTCCCGAGTATAACAAAGAGAACGAACTGGAGAAACAACTGTGTACCCCTCTCCTGTATTAGACATCCAGCGCGACATCAAGTAGACGCGTCATTTCGATCTAGCGATTCAGCTGAAAAATCGAAAGACACGATTTTTGATCGTTCTAGTTTGGTGAATTCTCGCTTCTCCGTTTCTAATCATTGAACTACCACGTCTACGCGAAGGAAAAATCGTACGGCAGTCTACCAAGGCTCGTTTCGATGGGCAAAGTTTGTAGTCGGTCAGTTGGCAGGTCATGTTCGATTAATATTTCTTTTGATTTACAGATTGCGGTCTACTCCGTACAAATGAATTTCGAATGACAAAGCATTGCGCGAGCATGGTAGCGATTAATTCTCGTTTGAGAAGATACATATTGAAATTACTGTTCGGCCCGGAGACTTTTGGCAGCCGCTGTACGTACTGCCGCGACGCCCACAAAACTTCGGGGGCTGAACTAGCTGGAAAAAAGAAAAAGGTCTACAGGGTCGATTTCAGCATCTGTTTTGTCTCGGACCAAAGTCAATGCACCTGGCCCTTCCGTCCAACAGATCCCTAAAATGCATCTCCCTCTTACGCAAGCGGAACGACCGCGACCACTTCACTCGCAGTCCCTTTCTTTCCATTCTACCTGAGCTTACGAACGACAAAAAGAATTCCTTACCGTCGGGAATCGTCGACGTCGCCATACCGGGCTCTGTACCTTTGCGCCACGAGCTCCTCGTACAATATACACGCACACTGTGCAATACCCGCCTTGAAAAAGTCGCGCACACTCGTCTACGGTGAGCCGAGCTCGTCTCAGGCGAGTGTGAGTGATTTTAACAGGGAAAGGTACTTCAACCGGTTAAACTGACATTTACTGGTTCTCCCCGTGTACACACGGCCTTGGCATCGTGTTTCTTTCGACTTGCTCTGTGTCGAGGTTATCACGATACTCAATTTCACCGCGGATCCATTTGCGCCGTATCTCATGTCAGTGGGATGATTATTATTCGTACTCGTTAACGAGACGTTGGACCTTGCCAGTGTTTTATTCGCGCGAAGAAAAGAAACGAAAGGGAAAAGGGTGGAGGGTAGGGGGGGGAGGAAAGACTGCGTGCGTCAATTGGGCATAGAGTTTTAGCATCGTGTAACAGGCTTTTGAGAAGGTTCGCAGAGGTCCAGGGGGTGCTTTTGGGACGAGCAGAGGCGCGGACGAAGGGGGAGGGAGATTGTGATCTCCGTAATGGAGGGAAAAAAACATGCGCCTAAAAGCCAGATAAAGGGAGGAGCGGCCAGGTTTTGGTTCAGGTAACCCTAAGAAGCAACGAAGCTGGTGGTATCTGTTTGCGGAGTTCACGGCCGTCCTCTTTCAGGGACCTTAGGATCGATGCTGCAATAAGACACAGGGAACCACGGCTGTGGACTGTTTTTTTTTTCGCGGTGCGTTGCAAAAGATAGAAAAGTCACGTTTAATTCGATACGAACAGGACGATTAATATCTGTTACAGAAAGGAATATCTGTTCTGGTTTACACCGTTATTTGACCCCTGTACGAATGGGTTAATTGTAAATATGTAATGCAAGTGATGTTCGAGGGATGATTTTTCTAAGATGTTCAAATCAAAAAAAGAGATCTGCATCGGCCGGGAATCGAACCCGGGCCGCCCGCGTGGCAGGCGAGCATTCTACCACTGAACCACCGATGCTTACATGAAAGTACGATCTCGAGGGAAACTAGGAGAAACGTTCGCAATTACAAATCTGTACCGCAGATAACAGATAAGGCTACAGCGCTCACTTGCCCATCCGGTAGTCTTGCTGTTAATTCTAATTTAATCGACGTGCAATATGCGTTGGCAAGCAGTTGACGCGTCATCGAGTAGATGGGCAACAAGAATGTTACCCTTGTTTTAAAAAAAAATATTTATAACAGGTGAAAAAAAAAAGAGAATTGCATCGGCCGGGAATCGAACCCGGGCCGCCCGCGTGGCAGGCGAGCATTCTACCACTGAACCACCGATGCTTATATCAATGGGAAATGTTCAAGGGCTGATCCGCGGTGTACTTGCACTATATACAATTAGATTCTGGACCAATATACAAATTGAAATTGTAACACGGTACTAGACCGTTCGTTGCTGCTTCATTGCTCTCGTCTCGCACCAAAATATCTGCGACAAATAATTGCCGCATAGTGAAACGTCCATGCCCGTTGGTCAATGATTTCTCTAGCAAAAAAGTAGCAGTATAAAGCAAAAAGTAAGTAAAAACATCCTTGCATCGGCCGGGAATCGAACCCGGGCCGCCCGCGTGGCAGGCGAGCATTCTACCACTGAACCACCGATGCTTCGATGGAATTATAGATTTAGAGAGAAAGCAGGATGAGCGGATCATCCGCTTTCTCGAGGCGTTATCTCAATGGGGAAGAGCCTTGTCATAATTCCATTTGGGAAAGTGAAGGTACTCTTCCCTCGAGAATTGTGAAAACTTCGATCGTCTGCACGGAACGCGAGGAATTTTTTTTCTTGCCCGAAATCGTCATGGATTTGAAGGCTGAAGCCTGCCCTTTCCAACGAGCGCAGAAATATTGATGTGCGATTTTTTTTTAACCATTTTGTCGCACTTTGAATGAAAAGCGACCCACCGATACTCGAGCGATCCAAGGTACGCTACGGGCAGGTAGCACTGTCTCGTTTCGAGCTCGATAAAACGGTAAAAAAAAAATCGTAGATCAATTTTTCTTTGATCGTTGCAAAGGGGGGATTTCAATCTTCGAATCCATGTCTTTCACTTTTTCAATAAAAAATTAACATTGCATCGGCCGGGAATCGAACCCGGGCCGCCCGCGTGGCAGGCGAGCATTCTACCACTGAACCACCGATGCTGTTGAAACAGTGATATTTCGAATAAAGGGTTGGAAAATCGTAGCAACCTGTTTTATTCGTTCACGCTGTATTTCTATTAAATTCGTTAGAAATTTTCGTACACATCTGACGCCGAATTTCACGAAAATCCTCTACTGTCGTTCGCTCCGGTTTCGGTTGATTTGAAATATTTTATTCCGACTATTCATTCCTCGGCGATTCGTCAATATTTATTTCCTTTCTCGTTTCCATAACGTCTGCGATGTTCGGGCGAAACTAGGTGCAGGCTACGTTTCCTTTCCGTGTCATCAGAGCGATCTGTTGTGCGCTAAAGTTTGTTTAACTCTTTGCATCGTGCTGGATCGTTTTAAAGGCAAGCTAAAATATACGCGACGTGCCGGTTTTGCCAACGTGTTTTTCGGATGTTTTGCTCGTCGAACAGTGTCGCCAAACAGTGGTCACCTCTTTGGTAATAAATGAAGGGGTTTCGGTATCCACTTTTCTTTTTTTTTTTTGGTTTGTGGGCTGCGCGGAGCAACACGGCGATGGTCTTTTTATTGCATACTTTGCTTTCCCAATTTCATCCCCAGAAACGTGTTTGTCGCGCATGGTCGTCCCTGGATTCTACAACCAATTGTCTCGCCGTTGAACAACAATAATATTTTCCAGCTATATCGCGAGCACCGCGACAAAAATCGTATTAACCAAGTTTCCGTTTAGCTCGCGACTTAAACATTAAAATTATATCGATCAGCAAAATGCCCCCGCGTCATTCGAATTGTACAATTGAAGGTTCGCCACGTTCGTTTGAATCACTTCGCGATTGGCTGCCCACATTCTCTCAGCCGTACGATCGATCTAAACGGCACGTTTTAAACGGGAAATTGGGAAGAAATGGCTGATCGTATTCGGACACGGAATCTGTGAAATTCCGCCTTCTAATTGGAAGGCACGCAATTAGATCTTCGGCCTCGAAGCCACCCGTCGATTATTCGCCTGCGGTTCTTCTTCCTCCTTCTTTTTTTACCCCGTTCCGTCTCTGTCGACCTCGAGAATTTAATATCGCCGACCGTCCTGCGGGTAATTTCCACCGCGGTGGAATTGGTCGCGATTGGATCCACGTCAAGTTCCACGAAGATCGACATTACAGCCGGGCTGGGACCCGATTAAATCGTCCCGCAGTTCGATACAAAATTCATCGTACTCCCTGTAGAGGAAGCGTTCGCTGTCATTTTGTTAGTCGCGCGTTTATACGATATTGAACGAAGGGCACCCAATCAGACGAATCCGTTTGCACGTCAATTCGGCCCGGCGTTTTGCGCGTCTCGTCTCTTCAATTCGGAGGAATTAATTGTTACCCTCTGTCGTACGGAATTTGTCGACAGAAATGCGACAGAAATGATTTTTACCGCAATAATGCAAAGTTTGGCAACGAGCAACGAAAGAGAACAAAAAAACTTCTGCATTCGGCGAGTACACTCGATCCTCGAAACGAGCCCGGTCTTTTTTCGCCCCCTTTGCCAGATTCCAATTACGTGTATTCCCCGCGAAGGTAGCGGCATTTCGATGAAAGTTGCGGGGAACGAGAGGCGACCGGTCCGGAACCGTGGTACAGCTGCTGCGTTAGAAAATAATTGAACCATATGCCGGTGGGCTCGCGTGCACCGTCGAACCACACACGGCCGATGCTTGCGCACCGAGGGAACAATGCCTCGCGTACACGCTCCGGGGGTTGAAAAGAGTGACGCGGGTCCCGAATCGCAGATCGAACGGTAATCTGCTGGCTAATGGAATCAATTAAACGCGACTCCCCGGGTGTCCGCCAGCACGTTCCAGTTTCCGACTTTCTGCGCACGGCGCGTGGAATCGAACGAGCCGGTTAAAAGTTCCAGGGAACAGGGAGGGAGAGAAGCGTCGCCCGTTCAGTTGTCGCACAAATATCTTTATCAAAAAAGATTGAATATAAACGGCTGGACTCGTCACTTCTCGTCCCCCTTCGGTGAACGAGTTTTCAGAAGATCATTTATTGCCGCTTAATGAATCCGTTGAAATCGAAATGGATTCCAACCGTACGGCGAATCGGGCGTTCGGAGCCGAAATTCGGCCAAAATTGTTGGCCATTTTCCGACGAGGACCAGCGGGTCCGGCTCCTCCCGAACCGGCTTCCCTTATAAATAAAACCAATTACCGGGGTGCAATTCATCAAGGCCGTTTGCCGACAGCGCTGGGCGGAGTTAATATCGGCGGAATGACGTTCCAAGATTAATACCAGTTCGCGTGTTTTCGTCTCGCGGGGGTGGCCGGGACACGAAGTTCTCGAAATAGTTCGCCGAAAGAGGAAGAAACGCTGTCTCGCGGACCTATTCCATTTCTCGTTCCTCTTTGCCCTCGCGCTGCCCTCGCCCCCTTCCTCCGCGTCTTCTTCCGCCCCCGTTGGCGCTTCCTCGCGAGTTCCGTCGTACCTTCGCCCACCCACGGCCCCCGCCCCGTGGCCATCGGTATCGTGGACGTAGATTATCGAAGATAAATGCTGACAATGCAACGGCTCGCGGGCCGTTGATTCATCGCCGTCGAGATTTGATTTAACGCTGGGAAATGTGGAGCCAACTTTTCCTCTTTCGCCGCGGGCTGAATTGCGATCCCGGTGGTCTGTCTGGTTCCTATCGTTCGCGGCGATGGGGGCGCACTCGCGAATTTTCAAGTTTCGAGTGGACGATATGAGCATTTCGCGCGAGTGCGGCCTCGTTTTCCGAAATTCTGTGAAATTATTCGACGCCGTATAACGCGAAAAGTGAATTTTCCGCTCTCGACCAGCGCCAATAATTCCATCCTCCATTTTGTTCCTCCGTCAGCTGCGGGGCGAAATAAAATTCCCCGGGGGGTGGGGGGAGAAAAAACGGCCGGTAATTTTCCTTCCGGGGGCTCGCAGGCCTCTGGTGGTAGCGATTGCTCGTGTGTGCCCCTCTATGAATTAGTGATTCACCCTTCGTTCGAATGCGAAAAGTCTAGACCGTCGGTGGTGCAGGTGCGACGACTCCCACGGCGTCGAGACTCGTCGCCGGTCGTGTTCCCTTAGGCGTTTTCTTTCTCCCTTTTTCTTCCTTCGTTGCAGCATGACGGAATTGCCGCGACAAACACTCGATTACGATAGCGACGTAATTAGTGGTTTCGCTTTCGATTCTTTTTAGCCGCCACACCGTTTCCTGTCGTTGCGACGCAACCGTCTCGTTTCGTTTTCTAGTCGAATTGAAGGGAAAATGTAAAATATGAGATAGTAGGATATTATATTTGACCGTAATAACAATGTCGATAATTATTATTATATCGATTCGATGATAATCATTTTTCTTGCGCACTGGGTAGATAGGTGGCACTCTGATTAAACAAAAACAAGATAGATTACTTTTCACTCAACCCTCTCGAGCATAAAAAATAATGATAGGCATCTTTACGGGGACAATCGCAGCACATCCAGAACTAGCGTTGAAATATGAATATTTCAACTCTGCACAGAAGTTGCACGGTAGGCAGTACTCCAACTGTGTTGCAGCGGGAATGCAAGGGGGCTTATCTAGCGCTATATTGATCTAAGATAGCTTCAAGGATTGTCAAATATGTAAACTCGTGACGTTACCTCGAATTTGGTTCAAGCCGATTGACGTCAAGGAAAGCCAGTTTTGAGGCGGTGTCTCTATTCATGGTATGCCTGTCCACGATTTTATAGAGTTACGAAACGCTGTATAATACGGAATCTGCGGCCGAGATAAACCCATTCAAGCAGGGCTGTATTTTGTGCACGCACTTAAGGGCCCGGCTACTGATTTACCGGCAAAAAGTGGCAGCGCCCTGTTCGCGTGGCAAGATACCTGGTTAATTACGGCGGTGATTTAGATCAAGTTGAACCGAATTGGACGCTGTAACCGAGGCGACATCGGCCGTGGAAGGATTTATAACGCAGGCCGGCACAAAACAACACGCGTTCGATACTTAATGGCCCCGATCTCCTCTTTCTTCTTTGCGCTCCGATCGGTGGAGATATTGTCGCATCTTTCGATAACACGACCCATTAATCAAGGATTAAAGTTGGGGGGGGGGGAGCTGATTCTTATTATAATTGCTAATACCGTATATTTTAACTCCGTGCGACCATGAGTGCACCTATTTCTTGTTAAAGCTTATCTTCGACCCATTATTCCGGGAACGACCACACTTTATTCGTAGAATCTCGAACAATTGTAGACAAACGTTGATAAAAATAGCTTTTGCGTTTTGCCATAACTTTTAAACGTTATTGATTTCAAACAGCGTCGTCGTCACGAAGCATTGTCTAAAGTGTTTAGAATGTACCGGTGGTGCGAATTGAATAATAATTTCAGCAAGGTGGATGAAAAAAAGTTACTATTTTGAGAGAAACATCGAACCACTCGTTTAATCCGTCGAAACAACAAGTTAATCCAGATTAACCTCGATCTGGTGGCGTCAGAAATTTTTGTTGCCTCTTCGCCGCTTTCGCCTGCAAAATCAAACGCAGCTGCATTCGTCGAGAATGCTCTTGTGCACGGAACGACATGTCCCGACCTACGGTAATAATAATGGTAACGACCGAGGCGCGAATCCACCTCGTTCAGCAAGGCTGAAACGCCGCTGGCGAAGGCGGCAGGTGCTTTTCCGCTTCGTTGTATTTTAACACACAAGTGCCGCCCGATCGAATCAGTCGATTATTCATTTTTAAATCAACAAAAATTGTAGCAATGATATAGGAAGTCCAGCGGACGATCCGTTTGTAATGGTAACGTCACGTACTCAGCAATAATTCGATTAATAAAAGTTCGACCTGTCGACAGTAAAATTATTCATCGATACGCTACTTTGTCCTTTTATTTCATTTTGAATGCGCGCCGTGTAAATGTCAATTCGCTTAATTCGAGAGTGCCGTTTAATTGGCAGCGATATATAAGCGTTTCATCGAATCTCCAATGGTCGCGTTGCTCGTATTAAATTTCTTTCCTGCTTTATTTGTTGTACACGCCCGATTCAGTTCGTATCGCGTGTAATGAAATTTCATTAATACGGTGTAACGGTCGAGCGTCAATAACGCAACACGAATTTCTGGACGCTCGTTCGCGCGATTTCGCACAATTTGCGTTGTGTTTTTAAGCGTTTTATGTCTTACGATGCACCCAGTGGCCGTGGACGAAACGGAAAACCGGAATAAGCCCGTGGCATAAATTTCAAGAGCTGTTTACCGGCCCGGGTCCGGGAAAATAAAAATATTTTAATTATGGGGTTTGAGGGGAGACGGTAGGCGGTGGCGTTTGCCCGTTCCAAACGCGCGTTGCACGTTTGTTGAATTGCTCGACGAGATATTTACGACCTCCTCCGGTATTCCTGCAGGCGCGAGTTTCGTAAACCTTGTTGGAGCGCGACAGAAAAAGTTCCGCTCTGCAGGCTTTTATCGTAACGGACAAACATATCGTGACAAGAAATTTCCTGTTGCGAATTTTCAAGGCGATCGTTCGCCCCGATCGATTAATTTATCGTGTTGCGCGAAAAATATTTTTGGAAGAGCGCGTCGCGCAATTCTTCCACGTTTTATTTTAACGCATACCGCGGTTCCGCGGTGAAATATGTTTCCATTGGAACGAATACCTCACGGGAGGTTTCGTTCGAGACGCTGCTTCGTTGAACGTCGTCGATTTTAACGTTCGTCGAGATGTCAGTCAAGTTTCCTTGAGCTTCTTTCGTCGTCGATGGAGCTTCGCAATCGTGACAATTTTTATTCGAACCCCGTTGCGTACAAAACGTACAAGCAACGGAAAGGCAGGCTGCTTGTCCAGCAAGCTTGACCGTCTCGTTTCCACCGTATTGTTGCGAAACGAGGAGGATGGTTATTTGCTGACGGCGCGGCGTCGCCGGTGTCGCGATCAAGAGAAGCAGGTGCTACCCGACGTAATAGTTATTCTCGCGAAAAAGAGGTCATGCTCCAGGTGTTTGATCGCTGTTGTGACGGTCGAGCAACGTGCAGGAGAGAGAAGCCACGCGGCGACGGTGCATGCGTATGCATGCGCATACAGGTAGCGCGCGTTGTTTCGGGACGCGTTTCGCGAAAAATGCATCGCGACGTTCTCCCGGCGACTCGTGTTAACCGTCGACGGGGTCAGAAGTCTCGAATCGTTGACTTGGAGAAGGGGCCACCCGTTTCTTTATCTGCCACCGATTTCCTTTCGAAACCCGAATAAAACGAATCTTTCTATCTCAGCGGTGTTAACTCGATAACAAATGCCACGAAATAAGAGATGTTATCCGAATACCCAAACACTGTACGAAACCGAGCCACACAATTGATAATTCGCCCGAAGCAGAAGCAACGATCGATTAAGTTATTCGACCATTTCTCTCGAACCGCTTTAAATGTTTCCACGGTGAACTCTAACCGCGACCTCATCTCCGTTAACCACCGGTGCGCCGTTCATCCCCTCCCGTGGGCGTCGTCTTTTCGACCCTTCGATTAACAGAAGCAATCGAATCCCAAAGCCGCAAGATTCCTGGCAGCGGCGAGCGTAGCACGCACAGAGGACGGTGACCGTGTGCATAGGTGGTGGCTGTTTGCAAAATGCCAGAGGCATGTCGAACAGATGGTGGTTCCACGGCACAAAGGCAGACCGACGTGACCGCAGCAGCCTCTGCTTGTCCTGTTTTGCTCGGCCAAGGAGACGTCGCTCGAAAAAGCGACGTCTTTGAAGCTCTAGGGGTTTCGTTCCCATACTTTCACGAATCCCCGGGATGTCCTGCGCAGCTACTCTCTCTCTCTCTCTCTCTCTCTCTCTCTCTCTCTCTCTCTCTCTCTCTCTCTCTCTCTCTCTTGGTCTTGGCCGCGAACAAGACAGGTGGACAAAAGATTGCTATTGACAGAGGACAGTCGAATCCCCTATATTTGATGAAAAGTATTTTCGGACCGTTCGTGGGAAAACAATTGCATTCTTCAACGCGAACGACTATTGCCGAACATTGGCGAACATTGGCGTCAATTTTCTCGCGTTCGACGAGAAAACTCGTTGCCAAGGATTCTGTCGATTTCATTAGAAACGCCAGGCTCAAAGGTGCATATCGAAGTGAACGTTTCTTTTGCTTTTACGAACGATCATTTTAACAGAGGGAATGTTGTTTAGTGAATTAAGTATTCGTCACGTTTTGTTGTTTTTCATTTTAAATGTATTTAGAAACACCGACTGCGGCGATATGCATTTAATGCACTTAATGCATTTAATGCGTCGGTGTGCTCCGTCGTTGGCGGCCCAGCGGGAAGTTCGTTTTCGTAATTTATAGCTCGAGCTGATATTACTTGCTGGCCGCACAATCCTCCGGGAGTTAGGAACGGCCGTGACACTGTTCGACGCGACCGGTTTCCAAAATCGTGAAACCAGAGTGTATTTACATAGGACCAGCGGATGTTCTCGGTTTCCAATTTTCAGCGGAGGTTGCGGTGCTTCTCCACCCTCTTGGAAACTGTTCTTTTGTTTCCCCCCTGGGCGGTGGACCCTTTCTAGCGGTATTCGATCGTCGTTTTCATCCAGCCTCCAACTTTCATTTCGAAAATATCCGTGCTTTTCCTCCCCGTTTTATTCGACAGGCACGGTCCTCGGTTATTGCGCCAGAATAAAATCGAAATAAATCTTCAATCAGTGCTACCCAATTTTTTCTCTTTTCGCACTCGCGATGTATCGCAACGTCGAAAATAGTTTCTTTTTCTTCCTCTGATTAAAGTTAGCTCACGGACGGTGTAGGTGCGCGCCGAATTTCCATTTATGGAAGTAGCGGTTGCAATTGATTCATAAGTAATTCCTCGCGCTAGGTAGACGAAGAACTCGTGGCGAACTTTCAAGGATTTTCCTGAATCACTCCGCTTCCATAGGAAGCGTTTCCCCGGGATCAATGTACATGTATACGCGTACACGTACTCGCGGCACCGTCCGTAGTGAGTCATGAGACTATAAATTTTCCGTGAAAATTCTCTGCAACATCGTTCGACTGATACAAAGTACCAAGCGTTTAATGACTGGCTCGTCAGCCGTGTAAGACTGACGCGGCGATAAATGTGTTCAATTTTTGTAAATTATTCCCCTCTCGTTCCAGTCGTTAGAAACGCGCAAGAAAATTCATCGCGTTGCTAAAAAAAAACCATTGAATAATCACAGCCTCCTGACAGAACATCAAATTCCATCCGTCTGGCCAGTCAATTCGAACTTGAATATTCGCTGAATAATCAAAATGGTTAAGATTGTTGTCTTTCATTCTACGAAGAAGAACGTCTCCAAGAGCTTCGACGCTTTGTTGAAACTTCGAACCGATGAATTCTAATTGTCGGTGCATCTTTGTTCCACGGATCGCGTCCGGAGGCGTTTCGATTGATTGAAACACGGCGAATTAGGAAGTCGCGGCGGACATTATGGACAACGTTACGAATAGAACACGCTGGACTCCTTCAGCAGCGTTCAAAGATGTCCCTTCCGGTTTACGAGCGTCTTCACGCAGTCCCACGGTTCGCAGTCACGGTGATTTGGATTTCTCGTGAGTCACCGTCTGCTTGGTTTTCCAGAGGCCTCCGCGTTACGCTTCCTGTTTCTACATTTACATTTTACGGCCAGCTCCATTCTACCCGTGCACACCTATGCTGGAAAAGGGCACAGCACGTTTTTCACGAGCGGGTGAAACGTGAACCGGTGGCGTTCCTCGAAGAAACGAGAGAAAAAGGCTCGATTCCTCCTGCATTGTCTCTCTTTTGCGTTGTCTATCTCTGGCATCTCGAAAAGTCCACGGAAAGAGGCAAGGAAACGACAGGAATATAAACAAATTGCATTGGTGAATGAAAAATGACCCATCAAGAAGCGTCGAATTAAAGATTACGTAGGTAGTATGTACTGCGGGCCGAAAAAGTTTTAATAGACTGCATAAGTTTCACCTGCATAAGTGCAATTGATGTGCCTGGTATCCCACGCGCATTCAGGGATGACTGGCCTCAACGTCGAAACAATTATGTTGCAAGTGTGCAAATTATGTTGCACCGCGTATTTATACAGTGGTTATTTCGTGGAAAGACGTAACGCCGTTACGGTCGAAGCCATTAAGGGCCAACAAGTTTTTGTTCATATTTCACTACAAGCTGAAGCTGCTCGTACAACAGGGAGACGGTTGTTGGTTCCGTTGCTGAATTTCCCAGGGGCGACGGAAGGCTTCCCCGGTTTTTTAAATTGACGGGCACATCAACTTGCGCGTACTCGGATAGTTTTGGCGCTGAGCAATCTCCACCGCTAACATTTTATTTAAACGAATAGATTTTCGAGAACGATAAGAGGAAAAATTTGACCCAATATCAAGTGGAATCAAGTTCGATCAGTGGGAAATGAAATCAGTACGGATATAGCCTGCTTGAAACGAGTTCCAGCATCTTCCAAATTTTCTATATAACGCGTACGATGAACGAAAGGTGATTCCCTGGCGAAACAGTGAAATAATTCATCCGATCGAAGCGCAACATTTCCCGAGAGAAATAGCTCCACAAATTCGCATTCGATCCGTTTAAAAATACCGAGAAAATCTACTTCGAACGCGGATCGTTCAAAATTAACTACACCGCCACCTTCACCATTCTTTGGTCGTCGTTTCGCGATGTATAATCGTTCCCCCGAAACTCCGTTCGTTCCTGCGACTCGACCGAATTGTCATCCTTGGCCCCTCGTTCGTCCCATTATCCTCGTTTTCATCTTGACGTATCAGTGTGATTCGACAATGGAAGGGTGGTGTAAGCGCGGCCAAGTACGTATTAAGCGTGCAAGAGGGACGGGCGGACCGATGCGGAGAGGAAATGGCCCATTCGACAGAACTCAAAAGGAATTCGATTGTGCCCGAGCAACGCGTTCCATTCCGTTGGAACGGTTGTTATCTGGATACGCGTGAAACCGAGAGCTCTGTCACCACGCGTATTGTTCTCGAACCTCGTGGCGACAACCGAGGCGTCCCAAAAGTTTTCTCCGTTTTCCTCGATCGTGTATTTCTTCGTTTTTTTTTTGTTTTTTTTTGTTTAAACATCCGCAGCAATCGACGGTGGAAAGCGTACAATCGTCGTCGCTCGGAGTAGAAACGCAACCGCGCGTTGATTCCGCGGAAAGAGGGAGAAAGTTTCGCGGTGTTCTTACGGGTTCCGTGATCGCCAAGCGTGAAACGGAAACGAAAAGTTCTGCTGTTTAAACGAGAAGTGCCGGCCGAGAGCCGTCTTGGGTGGAATTAACGAATACATCCTCCTCGTCGATCGGTGCGTTCAGATTGCGATGCGAAAGTGATAGTCGTAGCGTCGCGGAGACAATTGTCGCGGAATGTCGAATCGACGTCACCTCTTTCGCACAGATGGAGAAGTTATCCGTTGAAAAGTCGACGTCGCGCGATAGTTTCATTTAGACCGATTTCGGTATAGCGGCGTGTCCTTTTCGCATTCGCAATTGCCACGAATTGCGGAGGAAATACAATTCGTTTGCGACGCTTGTCTCTGCGAAAATCGCGAAAATCGCGCATCCTCGAAGGCGATCGATATCTTTCGAACGGCGACGTCCATTCCTGGCTGGCCGATTTGTCCCGACGGATACCCGGCAAACTTGACTGGATTTGACGGGAGGCGAAGGAAACGAACCGGATTCTCAATCGGATCGGAGCTCGTTGAACGATGCTCGATCCGCGCCGCTCTCGGCGCTTCTTATACCTCGTTTTTCCACGCCGTCCGATCCGATCCGCCAAATTGATCGCATGAAATCCTTACCGTCGCTCCGCGGTTATCGATTTTTCCACGACTACTCGAAATTTCACCGACACGGCCGCGTAATCTCGCGGTTCTGTTACTATCAATTCGCTTCACGACTGTTTTCCGTTCCTCGAGGCATACATTCCTTGCGTATATTCATTGCGCGAGAGAAACACGAACGGTCTGTCGCTTTCGCGTAAAAGTTGTTCCCCATTTCGGAGGTAGTTCCGTCTATGCGAAAACGATCAAATTATTCTCGGTACTAGGATTAATAGCGGGCGACATCACATAGACGAATTTTAATTAATAGGAAATCTGTCAATTCGGTGACGGGCTAGTAGCCAGGCATAATTGGCAAACTAGCTACACTGTACACGTGTAAATCGTCAGCGCCGAAGCCTTTATGGCTCGTGAAGTTAATAAGGTCGTCCGGTACGGCCAATATCGGAGGCAACGCGCCTAACGACCTTATGATATAGGTTTCCATCGATCCCAGATGCGATCTGCGCGTGCAGAATGTCGCGCGTAAAGCTGTCGATTTCGTTGCGAAGCTTATCATCCTGCCGTTAACAAAATCGAGTTGCCCTAATTTCGCCGGAGGAAAAATCGCGCATGGCCCGTCAAAATGAGTCCTCGCTCGGACTGATGAGTTTCGTTCCGCTGTAGTAACGGCAATTAAAAAATCGACGACTCCTCAGCCGTCAAATTTCCCTGCCAAGTACATCTATCGCGATCGTCGCTGTCGTTCGATCGAAGCAAACGTATATATAAGGTGGACAAAAAGAATCAACGCGTCGTCCCCACGAACCGACTTCCCTCGTCGAACCCCTCGCGGAGAAAAACCCTCCCCGCTAATCTCTCGATCGCCAACTCGATTCGCGACAGCCCGCAAATCGCAGCGCGCCGTTCACTTTCCGTTTCAATATCCATCGCGTCGACAACCTCGACCCCCACGTCGACGGATATTCTTTCGTCGCACGCGAGTCGCACGCGAGATCGCCGTCGAATAATTAGACGGAGGGCAGACGGAGCGCGGACGGAGAGTCGGGAAGAACGAGCCGGCCGAAAAGTCGCGAGGACCTGGACAAAGGAGTCGGGGCGGAGGGGTTCGGCGAGAAAGGGTTGCAGATCGCGGGGCACGGACGGAAAAGGGAGAATGCGGGATGTGCACGGTCGGGCAGGGCGGTGGAAAGCACAGGTCGCGTACTCGTATTGAGATGTATCCCTGTATCTGTATCCCTATAGAGGAGGCCGCCGTCGCCATGGCGACCGTATCGATCCCCGCGGCCGGAGAGATATGTACGAAACGATTCACAGTTAGCGAATTCTACCCCCGGGGCGTTAATGCGAGTCGGTTGCCGGCTCTTGCTAAACGACACCGCGGTGCCGTTTCTGGATCCGAGGCCGCGTGCGTGTCGAATCGCCGGTTGGAGCTGCTGTTATTGGCCGGCGAGGTTGTTAGGCTGCAGTTTGTTCGTCGGGGAAACCGTGTCCGGGGGTAATAGCGTTAAGAGCCGTCGGCTCGACGGTGCTCGAACCGCCGTTGCTCGTCGGGGGAGGTACGATCGACATTTTCCGATTTTTCGGTTCTGATTTTTCGTGCCGGCCGGAGAAACGTTAGGGCAAGTTGGGTCGCGAGGTCGAAAGATTCGAATGCACGTTTGGTAAAAGAAATCGGCGATGGCACGAGTTTACAGAACGAATACGGTACGCCAAAGACGAAACTTCGGTTATGAATTTCGAGCGCGGTAAAAACAGCCTCCCTCTCGACGGAAGATTTTTTTCCCCCCGGCGGTCTGCCTTTAAAATAAAAACCGGGCTCCGTGATCAATATTCGAGATATTACTGCGCGGAACACCGGCGAAGATTTCGCGTTTTAATTTCGGGAAATAGTTCGGCGGATGGAAGGCGAGGCCAGCACCGCCACAAAGTACGAATGGATTGATTCTCATGGGAGTTCGAGGGTGGGCTTCCAATGGGCCGTTGCTCCATTGCTACCATGTAGAACGGGTAGAAACTGGGAGCGAAGTTAAATGCGTCGACGTCGTTCTTTTCTTCTTCTTTTTTTTTTTTTTTACGAGAACAATCTCGTAATCATGCAAATGGACTGGCGAATTAATTCTCGCGATTAATCGTCGCTGTCTCACTTATCGCGCGGTCATGGACGACGACGTTATCGAAATTGCTCCACATTTGGATCGCCCATCGTCCTGTCTTTCGACTATCGTTTCAAAATTGAAGAAGTTAGGGGGAAACAATTTCAAGTTCCTCGGTTCAGAAGTTTCCGAAAGTCGGGAACCTCGTATCAACATTATTTCTTTGCGTTCGCTCGCCTCGAAAGCGATGGAAACTCCCGTTTTCCCTCGCAGTTGGACGGTTTTCGAAAGTTTACCCCCTCGCCACGCTTGTACAACCTCGCCGTTTTCATTTGACCGTTCGACCACCCCTTTCCAACCCCTTCCTTCGCCGGCTCGCCCTCGTTCCCAACGGAAAACGCGGCCGGGTGAAGTTATTTCGAAAGGTTCCTTTTTCCTCCAACCCCGAAGCTCTTCGTTGACCTGTAGAGTTCTCCTTCTCGATATTCCAAAACCGCGCTAATTAATTTCGATCGAGCTGCACTCTAAACTTGAACTTTCCTGGCCTCTTGTATCGCGAGTGGCAATTCGTGTATTGCCTGCAAATGGCGCACGATTGTTAGACAACATTGCGTATATGTTATGCGATTTTATTATTTCGATTGTTCCGTTCAATAAAGTATACAACGACGAAAGTGAAATCAAATCGGCTACTTTGGCATTTCACGAAGGGGGTTATTTTTGTTCTATTTGAGAAAAAAAGAGGTGTATATATTTATAATAAAGCGAACTGGTTTTATCGTCGTAATTGAATAAGTGCATTCGTTATGGGCTGATTAATTGCAAGGAATGGGACGGTGGAAAAAAAGGCATCGAGTTTATGAGGCAAGAGTGAACGGAACTGAATTGCAAGGCTTGACAGGTGCGACAGCTGATCGAAGTTCGAATCGAACGTATCAGCTGGCTCCGGAGACGCCAAGGTCGCAACACTTATCCCAGGTGCGAAACGTTCGTTTATGGTCGTAGACGAAACAAGCGCACCGACTCCTCCTTTGTTCCTTGACCCTTATTTGCCAATCGATTTTCCCGAGGCGAAATCTGAGCAGAATGGAGACGGATCGTAATAGAAAACTGGCGATATCATTTCCATGAATAGAATAAACTGTGCATCGTATCGTTTACAGATGATGGAATTGATTAACACTTCGTGCTCCGCGCTAATTTTCATAAATAAATCAATAAAATCTTCTAACTTTTTCATTCAAAATTTCATTTAAAATACCACAAGCATTTGATAGTTTTTATCATATATAATTCGAAATTGATTTATCGTATTGGACAGTGAATAAGTAGCAGTCGAAACGGTATAAAAATGTGTTTCCATTAAATCGTTAACGATCGCGCAGCACCAGAGCGGTTGAAACGAAGCACGAGGTGCTTTATAATCCGCATGCACGCGACTACACGTGTGTTGCATTCGAATCAAGCTGGCCGTATTTCGACCACAGGAACGGGCAAACCAACCTGCGGTCGTATCAACTTGTGGAAGATCATTATCTTTCCGCTTCGGGTTATGCCAACCCGCAGGATTCCCCCCTTCTGTATCTAAATAACAGATGAAAAGGGTGATGCTCTCGACTGAGAAAAGGCCAATGGCCACGGGTGCCATTAAATCTCTCCCCTTCTCCCTTGAAAAAAGAAAAAGAAAAGGAACGAGAGAATTCGACGAGCCGTTAAAATTATTAATTGAATACGATTCCTGCGAATCGCGACGGCTGGCAACGTATTTCTGTTTCGTTGTATCGCAGGCAACAGTTGTCGGGCGCGTGCGTGGCAAAATTACAATTAACGACGATGATCGTGCAATGGAAATTCGACGTGTTGCAGCGGGGGCGCATTCGAGACGCGCAGAATGGAATGTTATTCGCGTAGCGGTTACGTTCGTTCCAGTTCGACTTGCTCCCTGCGCGGCTGTGCACAAAAGTCTGCGGACAATGGTGTATAGAAAGGCCGAAAGGTTGAAACGAGTATTTTCGCGAATGGACGAACGGCGATGCGATTCGTTTAATGGCGCCGCCTTTAGGGTGATGAGCACCTAGCGCGATCTTGGAATTACTAGATTCCTTGCTGCGACTGTTTATTCTTTCTATACTCGCTGCATTGCGACTGCGGACAAACGAGTTAACAGTTGAGAAGCAATCAATATTAATGCCAAGGGGAAAATGATTTAAATGGCGCGATGTTTATCCGTCTCTGGAATTCTACGATTTATCATGAAATGTGCAAGGCACTTTCATATTTATGCATTTCGAGGCTCTCCACCACTCCGAAATTTCCTTCAATTAGATTTAACTCGAACCTCTAAAATTTCGACTTAGAGACGCGGTAAAGTTTTATCCAATACCCACAGCAGGAGCTTCCATATTTTCCCTGGGAAATCCCGTAATACCCCCGAAGTCCAGCGGCTCCGAACTATTCTCGGTATCCTACCACCAGCCCCGGCGGCGAAGCAAAAAGATCCTGAGCTTTACCTAAACGTAAAATCGCGTAATCGCCTTGCACCGAATCGCGGGATTCCTGGTGGAGGGTGATCGTTCGGGGAACGCCGACGACTCGTTCGTTTCTGTCAAACGTTTGGCTCGCCTCGACAATGGACCTCCGACGATTCTTCGGAGGTGCCATTGTGAAGGGGAAAAAAAAAATACACCGTTCATTCTCACCTTTAGACTAACCAGACATTTCTTTTTCTTATACTGTTTTTTTTTCTTTTTTTGTTAGGACCAGCGTACCTTGGGCCCGGTATTTCGTTTGTCAACGAAAAGGAAATTCTTGTACCCGGTACGTCAGATGTTTGTGAGTTTTTCTGTGTTAATGTTGTTTTCCTTTCTTGTCTTGTCCTGTATTGCCTTGCCTTGTCGTGTCCTTTCGTTTCTCGTAGTTTCTTTCTTTCTTTTTCCTTTTTTCTTTTTTTTTTTTCGGTTTCGGCCGCAGAAACGATATTTTCCATTAACGCTTATGTCAAAGTTACTTTCGTACGGTCAGAACTTCGCAAGAACTGCAACGCGGTTTCGGACGGATCCGGAAGGTTCGTTAGCAGGTTCTCGATAATTACAGTTTGTTAGGGGTTGTAGTTTGCGTTGGAGTTCAGGTTCATTGAGACGATGGCTTGGAAGTTGGCTGTATCAGGATTTCCTTGACACTTATGACGGAAGTTCGTGGCGAACCCTTTCTCTTCGAGCTTTTGAAAGTTACATACCGGAAGGCTTGCTGGCGTTAGGTGTACCCGCTTCCAATGTTCCACCCTTTGCGAAACTTATTTCTTATTGTTCGCCAAAGAATGATAGCCGCGTAGAACGTCGTCGTTTTATCGCTGATTGAAATTGTGCACCTTGGATTAGTCTAATGTCAGCGGCAAACTTTTCGTTCAGAGCGCGGTGCAATGGCGGCAAAAAATCGTGCGACGATTTTAACGCGATCGTCGCAAAGGGGAAACTTCGATCTTCGAATCCGTGCCGATTTTTGGTCGGGGAATAAATTTTTTTGGACACCGCAGAGACGTTTGATTTCGGACAATTTTCGGAGCAGAGAAGCAACTTCGGTTTTCCAATCGGTCGTCTAACACAAAAGGGTTTGCGAAAAAATCGAATCAGGAGTTGGAAAGTGGAGGCTTCGCCCTTTAAAACGAGCCAAGGTAGACTGTCGTACGATTTTTTTTCGAAACGTCACAGCCGATCAAATATCGATCGTTTTTCGGCCAAATTCGGTGTCCCTTCAATTCTATTCCTGAGCCTGTATTTCAAATATTATTTCAATATCTAGTATTAATATCATATTTTAAACTTCTGTCATTGTTACACAGTATTGTTATTATTATTATTATTATTTTACATACAGCCCACGTTTAAAACCGAAACAGAAAAATGAAATAAGCTTTGAAACTACTACCCCTTTCAAACATAAACAATTAATACTTCACTGCCACCGATCACACTTTTCGCCTGGACCCTTTTCCAACCGATTCCGAATCAAAGTCTCGACTAAATCGGGTAAAAACGAATCTTCAATTTGCCAAAAGTCGTCGCACGCTTAATCCCGCACAATTGCCAGCCGGCATCGGCCACCGGCCAATGGACGAGCGAAGCATAAAAGAAATAGTGGTAAAAAAAGCTGGACGAGGTCGCCCTTTCCTCGCAGCCCTTTGACCGGTCGCTGGTTTTTCGAACGTGGAAGCGCAAAGAGCGTGAAAGCTCCGCGGCTTTCGAGTTCGACCGAAAGGGTGGACGAATGAGCGGTAAAAATTAGTGTACGGCCGCGGCTCCTGACAAAGTTTCGCGGAAGCCGGCATCCATTTAAGATAAGCTCGAAGCGACCAAAGAACATCCATTTCGGGACAGTCTCGCCTGAAGAGGATTTCACGTTTGCCCCGTGTCCGCTGCCAGGTTTTTCTATGTCGGAACCGCGGCGCGGATTCACCGGTACTCGCGCGAACCTTAATTTAACGCCGGCCGTTTTCTCCTCGTTATCAACCACGGGGAAATTTTTCCCGGATCAATCGTTCGGCGAAAACGTGGAATAAATGCCGGACAATCGGGGCGGAAATTTTATTAAAATTATACAAACCTATCGTTTGCCACAATTTAAAACGCGAAACGAATCGCCTCGGTTCAACCCCTTCACAGAGAGCAGAACCGAATCGTCCGCTGGATTCTCAAACGATCGCCTTTAAACGAGGTAAAAGCTGCGCAAGAAAAATAATTAAAACCGAATCTACCTGAGACAAGAAAGGAATCTCGTCGCAATCTTTCACCCCGACGAGTCCACGCAGCTTAGGGTGCTATTAAACGACATTCCCCCGTTCGATCGCACGATGGCACAGTTCCACGCTTCCCGTCTCGGTCTCCTTTCGCGGCGAATTTAACGAAACAAGCGTGCTGACCTAAAACACCAGCTGCCGACCCTGGCCGTGTTTCTGACGACGTTCTCGCCGCGCAGGGATCGGTAATGGACACGCTTTCCACGCGGCTAACAGGGTTACCCGTTGCCTTTCTGGCCGGCTCGAACGATCGATCCGTCCCGTCTGCCACATCAATGACGTGCCGGGGGGTTCCGTGGGATATACGCCACGACCGCGTCGTTCGACGTCGTCGTCGCCGTCGCCGTCGCCGCCGACGACGGCCAGAGGACTAATGGCATCGGGTTCAATGGCTCGGGAACGCGTCACCTCGTTATCGAGAAACACGTTTCATAATTAGGCGCGATAACGCCAGCGAAATTGCCGTGGTGCCGGCGCGTAGAAACTGACACGACGTTGCACAGCGACGGTAATTAAAATCGGGGCGAAAGTTTATTTATTCGAAACGGCCGATCCGACAGTTTCTTGCCGCAACGATTTGCGTCCACTTTCGCTCCATTCGGAAGGCCTTGCGCGGATACAGTTTTCGTTAAGGGGGTTGCGATTGTGCTCGACGAATGGCGACTTTGGATGGATTTTAAGGAGCCAGGATAGATAGGTGCTGTATTAGGTTCGCATTGACGTAATGATTTTATTATTGCGATTTTTGTTGCAACCGTGATACGGTAAAGGGGATAATATTGAATACGTCTATTCGCGATAGGCTGGAGTCAATTAAGAAAGGTATTTCCATGGAACTATTGATAGAGAATGGAGAATGCATTTGCAATTAATAAAGGAAAAGAATTATAACGAAATTATTATACGGAAGGTATTAGAAAATATTAATGTCGGATGTTCGAAATTTCTGCGACCTCAGAACACCTGCGATTAATCGAAGAGTCGTTACGTCCAATTAAAACCCACCCGAGGACCGAATTATGCAGAGCTGCACGCCGCGTACCTGGAACGTCGCCAAACGGAAAGTCGCTGGTTTCACCGGAAAATCAGCGGGAGAACGCGCGAACGCCTTCGACTAATTTGCACCCTTGCCTAATATTGTCTCGCCCTTACGCGCCGGTCCATTTTTTCGTCGCTCGGATTAATCGTGTTACCCCTCCGCGTCTCCGCTCCAGGTAAGCGTCCGGGGGCTTTCCCTTTATCGCGGCACCGCGGCCAGGGTTCACGACTGTTCCTCCGCACACGGTCAGACGATAACAAGAATAAACACGGCGAATCCCCGGGGCGACGGCAGAAACGTTTAAATTATGCAGAATGTTAATTGCAACGCGGTAGGGGTTGGGGGCGTTTACGCGACTCTCGACGAGACACGTATTAATTAGTGTCTCGCGCAGAATTGAACGTTGCGGCGTATGCAAGGCGGCACGAGATATCTCCCTCTAATCTAAGGTCAGCATAGGGAGAGGAGAGAGGAGAGATAGTCTCTATCCGGCTCTTGATTAATTCGCTCGGCGTCGCTTTAACGCGGAATCCCTGTTTTCGCCAAGTTTGCCCAGTCTTTTCTGATTGCGTCGAACGTTTTGTAAGCACGCCCGACGACGGGACGTTAAATAAATCGCGTGCACAGAGTTGCGCATAAATTCGGAATTGACTAGTCTGTTCGCGAGGATTACGCGAGTTGGGATGAAACTGGTTTTATCAGTGTTCAATTATTCCGCGAGAAGATTGACCCGTTCTTCGAGCACGGTGTTTTAATACGACGGAGTAATTATTGATAATCGTTTTGCTTTTACAAGCGAATCTTTCTTTCTATGCACACCACTGTCTGTCCCCGTTTTCTTCGCGTCAGTGTTAGACATAGATGGTTCGATGCGCGTCGCGCGAAGTTGCAGCCTCGAACGACGAGAGAAGAGAGAATTGAATCCGAATATGTGCAGTGCGGTTCCGGGGCCGAATTGAACGCGTTTTCCGTAAAACGTTGCCTCGACGGGGCCGTTTATTGCATAACGCCGCATAATGGAAATGCCGTTTCGCGTTATCAGCTGGCCCCCTCTTCCACCTGACAATTAACGCGAGGCTTGCAGCTGGCCAGGTATCGCTTTAATAGAAATATAACCCGTTGTCAGCCGTTCCGTTCGAATTTCGAACGTCTTACTTCGAATCGTGGAAAGTTTGCACGCCGGAAAATTGCAGGATCATTGTTGCGGCTGATTTTGGTGGAATTTTCGGAGTTTCGTCGGCGTTCGCCTTGACCCGAGATAGTAATCCTAAAGTTGTCAAGTGAACGGAGACTTTCTTCATGTAATATTGTTGATCCTTCGACTAATCGTTTGCAAAGGCGACTTCTCGAGGAGACGCGCGCGAATCGATATTCGTCGATCGATCAGGTTGCTGCACACGCGAGACCCGTGTCAACAGGATCCGTCGCCCGTCAACAAACAAACCCGGCTGTTTCCGTGATTCGCGAAACAAAAGCTTCCTCGTTCCGGTGGAAGATGCGACCCGGGGTACCAGAGGTTTCCTCGTCCACGAAAATAGAGCTACGATTCTATAATAAGAACCCGTCGTCCTGAGATAATATCTGTTGTCCGTTAATTGATACGGCAGAATAACGATAGGAACAGGTCGAACTATGTAATATCATTTTTGCTGGGAAACGTCGGGCCGACGTTAATCCTGGACCGAAGGAAGGAGAGGAAAGATCGAAAGGAAGGGGAGATTTTCTATTCACGTCGGAAATTCTTTCGAAACGAATCGTTCCGTTAATGAGACCGAACGAACGAATCCCATAAATAAGAAATAAAATTAATATCGGCGTCAGTCGTCGTTATTAAAAAATGCTCCTCGACGAGCAGACAATTAACTCGATCGTGAAAGCGAACGGGAGAAGATTTCACGCCGGTTTCGAGCGGCGTTGCACTTCTTCGTCGGCTAAATGGTCGGATCTATTGTTCGTAGATGAACGAGGAAGAGGATGATGAACAGAGGGTTGATAGCTCCACTAAAGGAGATTAGATAGAGGACGTGGGAGGGGGGGGGGTAGAGAGAGAGGTCTTAGTCAGCATCTCCAAGCGTCATTCTTTCCTTGCCACGGTTCGATATTAAATATCGAGTGGACTCACCTCCTCGGGAATGGTTTGCGACGAAACCCGGAGAAAAAATTGGGATTAAAAGAACGGTGCATTCCAATGCGTTACGCGTTGGAAATCGGTCACTTCTGAACGAGTCTGTCGTCGGAACGAAATGGAAAGAGATTCCGAGGACTTCCTTTTCTTTTCCCCCTTCCTTTTCATTGGCGGTTTATTTCTCGTTTTCGGAACCGGGCACGTGGAAAAATCGTATTTTCCCCCGGCGATTTCCCCCTTATTTCACCGTTCACGGACCAGACCCACGGGATTATCTTTCTATTTTGCTAGCCGGTGGATGAAAACGGTAAAAATTGACGCGAACTCCCTGGGCGACTTGTTACGGTTTGTGTTCGAGATTAGACCCAGCCCCACCCTCCCGTCGTCCAGGAGAAAAATCGTGTTCCATCGAATCCCGGGGAACGCCGCGAAGGCAATCGCATTTTCCACGATAAAACGTTCCGGGACATCGGTCCTCCACTGTTTTCACATTCGAGAATAATCCACCGCCCCCTTCGTTTATTCAATCCATCGCGCTCCACCCAGGATCAGCCTTTCTACAAATTTTTCAAAGAAATTTCCGGGTCGACTTTGATCCGTCACCCGAGACGCCTTAATCGCGGAAAAGATTTTCGCGGTTGAAATTCAAAATCGACGATATCGAGGGGTTTCGTTTCGTACGTCGAACTCATTTTCAATTCCGCCAGTATTGTACGCCTCGATTCAACTCGACGTTCTGCTACTTACTTTCAGCAAGCTTCACTAATATTTCCTACATTCTCAGTATTATTTTTCGCAGAAAAGACGCTCCATACGAAACGAACCTTTCAGCCGTTATCTTCCATTCGTCGTTACTTTCCTCGATACGATTATTCCCGTTACCAACCGTGCCGCAATTGTTCCAACGATCTCGGTATTAACAGCCTCTCTCAAACTCTCGCCCAGAGTCGATGTAAAATCGGTTCGAAGACTGTCGCCCGCTATTTCGGAAAAGTTACCGGCCCTCCGTCGTTCCTCCGTCGTTCCTCCGTCGTTCCTCCGTCGTTCCTCCGTCGTTCCTCCGTCGTTCCTCCGTCGTGCACGGACGTAGCAGGATGCGGTTCTCGGGGCTAATGGTCCGTGAACGCATACACGATCCCCGTAGAGAAGATCCTGGACAGCGAGAGAGCTCCCCGTCGGGGGGAGGGAGGATCCAGGCGATGACCGACAAAAGGGTGGATCGAAGGAAAACGCGGGCCTCGTCGGCGCACAGGTGGAATTAATCGTCTGCCTGGATCGATCCGTCCTCCGTTCGCCGGGAAATTCTGTTCCTGCGACGGCTGTCGATGTTATCGTTAACGGGGAAATATTGTGCAGTCAGCTATCGTGCTCGGGCCGAAACGATTCTGTTGCACGCGATACCGCGTCGGTGTCTTTCCGCGGATGCATGTGGCCGACGTTTGGGCGCAGCCATGGTTGCTGGAGATGGTGTTCGATTGGAGGAATGGGTCGATGGGGTTGATTTAAGTGGGTCGCGAGCGGATTGTGCCGGGGCGATTGGAAATCGGCGAAAAGATTCTGTATGAAATTCTTGTTTGCCGTTTGCGTAGCCTTTCGGTTTCGTTTGATCCGACGGAAAAATCTGCGCTGTCCGAGAAACGTATCTACCTTTTGTCTAGAAACCTCGCGCGACGTTAAACCCTTCGAGGGTCGCGTCAAAAAATTCCTCGGTCAGAGGGTTAAACCCGTGGGAAAAAGGAGAATAGGGCGGGCATTCCGCGCAAAGCAAATTTAAACTAAACTTCAAACTAATCTCGGCCTCTGTCCACGGTTGCTTAGTAAATTCTCATTTATTTGAATCGTGTCTGGTGGAAATTGCGGAGGGTAGTTTGCCGCGCGACGGCACACTACAATAATTTCCCGTCGCTAACTCGTTAACATCTGTTGCCGTTTCCAGGGGGGGGGGGCAATCCCCTTGTTCGGCTTGGTAGAAAAATACGTGCCCGTGTCTTGGGCGAAATTGTGAAATTGCCTTAATAGCCACTCCACGGAAGAGCGTGTTGTTATCGTTGTCTGGCTAATAGGTATAAATACATCTATTAGGAGCCGCTACGAAATATATCAATTATTATAATGGGAGAATAATCGAACGCGTTTACCGTGGCTAATGACAGTCAACTAAGTACACGGTCCCATTAATATCTTCACGACGGCAATTCCCTGCGATGGACCGCAGCGCTGCAGCGGCGTTTCTGACGAAGAAAACGGATGCATACGTACATACACGTTCCTCGGTGCAAATGAAATGAAATTTATTGCTAAAATTTCGCATCGTCGATTATGCGTCATCGAATTGGTTGTGCGAAAATTAATTCACCGCGAAGGACTAGCTGTTTCTCTTTTTTCTTTTGTACTCGCGTATCAGGCAACGATCCACTCACGAAATCTCGTTACTCGTCGATCGTGATCGCAGTCTTCCCCATTCAATCCTTTCGTTTCATGCTTCGTGCGACGAAGACAAATATCGGGCAACGGTAATAGTACGGTCTGTCTGTGGTTTCTATGGAACGTACGGTCGACAACGTGCACTCGTGCTCGACCATATTTCATATCCGTGACCAATGGGGGAATCGTAAACGTAGCTCCATCGATTCCTCGGCTACGTACACAGAATCGCTCGTCCTATGGTGGACCGTCGGAAGATGGGTCGTCGATTTTCTCCTAGATTCGTCGAGATGCACGTTTCGTTAAAGTTAAATACGATTTCCCTTCGTTGATCAAGCGGACAGACGTCAGATTGGAAATTGGTCGTTGGAATGTTCGCTGTCGAATATCCTTGGCGTGGACATCGTTCAGGAGAGATTTGATATTACAAGGCATGTAATAATCGAGATACGTAACATCAAGAATCGAGCCGAACTATTCACCCATAGTTTGTACTCTAAAGTTTCCGATACCATCCGAAATCTGCCTGTACAATAGATACACGCGCCGACAGCGAATGGACCATCGTTCCATTATCACCAACGAAGAGTTTAAAAGCTCGTGAAAAGCTCACAACCCTTAATGCCCGCAAATCCGCGTCCCTCGTCCCTGCCTCCTTTAAGAATATATCCCATGGGGCGGCGACGAAGGTAGAATCCCGCGGCAGGATTAAATCGGTGACACAGAAAATCCGGCTGCCACTTCTTCTTCTTCTTCTTCTTCTTTGCTACCACCTCTTGTCGAACAGCCAGCCACCCCTGCGACGTGACGTATCGCGTTACAGCAAAATGGTTCGTTCTCCTGGTTTTCGTGTGACCAGGGGTAGCTGCAGGGGCTCTTTCAGCTTGTAGAAAGGGCTTCTGAAATATGAGCAGGAGCTGTGCCAGCAAAGTGTGTGTATATACTCGGTGGCACCGATGTAGTAAGATCGTAAATTAAACCGTCAAATGTCGGCGCTGTTCAGAGTTCAGACTCCCTCGCGTGTACACTGTTCAGGGACACCGCGTTCGACATTCGCGTTGAATTTTTTGGGACAGCGATACTTTCTTCCAAAAATTATTTCAAGACGTAGTGGACGGCGGTAAAAAATTGCCTTTCTCCCCGGTTTCGCTTTTCTGTTATTTCTGCTTGTTTTATCGTTTTCGTTTTTCAAGGCGACCGGCGCCAATAAAATTCGCGAAGCTCGAAGGACGATGTGCTCCGAGGACGGTGGAAACGACTTATTAAAGCGTTCGTCACTTGGCAACAGCAATAGCCGCGCCCTTGTTACGCATTTGAAGACAGAATTTGCCACAGTTTTATTCTCCCGCGTCGTTAGAGGGGAGGCGAGTTTTCGTGGTTGTTTTCCACGTGCACGTAAAACGAGAAACAGGGGCGGGGAAACGCATTATGTTCTGTATCTCGTCGAGGCAGCGGTCGGTTAATTTTAAAACGCTATTCTCGCCTATTTGAATACACGTGCACAGATTTCGCCCGTTCGTCATCCGTCGAACTTCTCGCAAATGTGTCGCACTGGTTTCAAAGGCATTCGGCTCGATTGTTCGGTCTGAGTTGCGCCAGTTTCGTTGCACAATCGGGGCCGGTTTTATTTGTTTAAAATGTAAGACGGTTCACGCGTGACATCCGTGCACCGTATTCGATAGCGATCCTGTACGGTGGATTTATTTCCAGGGTAGCCTCCCGTGGCGGACACTTTAAGAATCAATCCCTTCAATTCCGGTACACGGTCTTATTTCCATAATGCCCGGAGGAATTCGCTTGCGATTTCGAGGCGGCCACCTCGACTGCGAATTTCTCGCAATGGTTCGATAGAAGTAAGCTCGCCACATCGTAAATCTGAAGTATCCCTCGCAATTAGCTGCGTTTCAATAACTGAATTCTGTGACGAGATCTTGAAATGTTCGACGGTTTCATGCATCTAGATACATATTTCCAGGAAGTTCAAATGAAATCGTCATACAAATTGCGCGTATTACCGACGACGAATTTATGTGGCGACACTTCGGTTATATTACCGGAGAAAGAGATTTCAAATACGAGACGCGGGGTTTATTTCGCGGAGGGAACAATCAGGCCGATGGAGGTAGGTGAATGGAGGGTCGCCACACCGCATCAACAGGTATATCGTCGAAGTTTGGCATCGTGTCGGGAACATATATGCACGTTCAGCATTTCGAGGGACTTTCGCACAGAATCTCGTTAAAGGGTGTGCAATATGTTCAACGGCAGCAGACGTCCTTCAGACTATACTCTAACGAAATTTGTGGAACAATGCAGAACCTGGTCGACGCGGTTTCCTTTGACTTACCATTTCCCCGTTACCTGCTCTCCGTTCAATTAAAATCTTCCACGATTATCGCGGCCGCGGTTCGATTACCGATTGGGGCACCCATAGCACAACGCGATGGCGCAGCCACGAGCGGTGCGTTGCAATCGACTATAATTTAACGGCGATTGTTTCGAAAAGTTTACGCGCCCGATCGCCGATTTCATTCGGCTCAATTGATCTCGAAACCGTTGCCAACGTTACCAGAAAAAGAACCCCCAAGAAGACCGCACACGCGCGTACCTACGAAAATATTCTTTCGAACAAAGCTCGAGCACTCGCGCGCGTCCAACGTCGCTTCCGCCTCGAGCACAAGCACTTCCGCCCGGCGATACCGCGCGCTCCCCGTAAAGAATCGATACGGGACGTCCCTCTGTCAAATAGACGTATCATCGCCGGGCAGTAAATAATTTCCACGGTTTAATGGGAATAAACATCGAGTTCTACGCGGGTGCCACGTATCCACGGGTTCACGGGCGCAAAAGCGTTCACGAGCCCGCCGTGGAGAATATCGATCGGTCCGCGGGGTCGATGCACCGCCGCGTTTCGCTACGCGAAATTCATTTTCAGCCAGACCCCGGGGAGGCGTTCTGAAAATTCACGACCATTAAACCGAGCGAAACAAAAGTGTATCAGAACGCGGAGCGGGCGAATAGGGGCGAGGGGGCGAGAGGGAGCAAAAAAAAAAAAGAAGGGGGAAGAAAAATTGGGGACGGAAAGCGCGCGCAGGAAAAGGGGTCTGGTTGCTGTGCGAATTTTCGCGACGACGCTCCCGCGTCGTTTCTTTCCTGCCGAGATCGATAGAAGCGCCGCGAGGGTTCGGGGCCGTTTTTCGTCGCCCCGGTTGATCGCTCGGCCGGGCTGTTGATAAGCGAACGAAACCGGGCTGAGATTTATAGATACGTGAAAATAAACTGGCCGACGACACGTACACTCCGCACCAAAACGGACGAACAAACGCGGCCGACGCCTCGCGCAATGTTCATTTCCATCGGCATTTTCATCGAGATCGTTTGCACCATTTCGCGCGACACAGAAAGCGGATAAATGGTCAATTCGACGAAAAGAAAAATGCCGATAACGCGCATTTTATTCTTCCGCTTCGTATCTTCGACGGACCTGCAGTTGCGAATTTTACGCTTACGCTTACGAATCGGTCGCGTAACGCTCTCGCTTTGTTTCCACGTTCCTCGCGTTATCGAGAAAATCAAAAGGGAAGAAGCAAACTAAAAAAACTAATGTTCAACAGAGAGAGAGAGAGAGAGAGAGAGAGGAAAATTTCCCTCGTTTCCCGTCCTTCTCCGGTTTATTCGTCCGCGGTTGAAACTCGAACGTGCGACGATAAACGCAAGGAAGTGCATCCGTTCGTTTCGGTTTCTTCTTTTCCGCGGACCCCTTTTGTTTCCTTTCCTCCGCGTCCCTCCACGTCCCTCCACCCCTTGCCCATTTTCTTTTTCTTCCTGCCACGCTCGTTTTACCGTTTTACGATGGCATTATTGTGGCAGCTTTACGCTGCAGCCCCCCCCGGGAGTCCCACGTGTGTTTACAAGCCGCCGACGCATTGTGATATTATGTAGCCGGGGCGTGCTCACGTGCGTTGCACCGCCGATGGAACGTCATTGCAACGTCGAGTGTAGAGTTACGTTTTATGCACCACTTCCTGACGCGAATGCAATGCCGGTAGCACAGGCGTTCCGTTAATTTCCACGCGAAACAGCCGCGATCCCGTCGCTTTGTCCATCGGCGCGACTTCCATACGTGTCGCGTAACGGCGAAATTGTTGCTCGTTCGAATGAGCTTCGCGGGCGCACGAATTCGTTGCCGTTTCGTTCGCGGGACGGTTCGATTCTGGACGGGGAAACGATTGTTCTCGATGTTTCGGTTGACGGGAATTTCCCTTTCGCGGCGATAGGAGGTGAAAAGATGCGCGGCGTTTGCCGATAGAGAACGAGAAGTAAGGGAATCCAAGGAGATGTTTGCTCGAACTAGCTGCGAGATACGGAGCGCGTCAAGTGGCTTAATTGAACACCGAATTCGGTTAAAGTATCGCAGATTATCACCTCTTCAGAGACCTGGGCGATCGACCCTTGTCCCTTATCTATCTCCCCGCGGCAAGGCATTGGTTATCAACATTGCACGCCGCGGCGTCAAGGATCTTTCACTTATTCTCATTATCTTCCCCCGACTGTGGACATCTTTTCTGCGAGATTTTTCTTTCCTTTCTTTTTTCAGTCCTTTTTGCAACGATAAATCGATGCAGAGTTTACGGTTCGAGGGTTTCGAAAAGTTTCGCTGCGGGGCTGTATCTTTCGGCGGTTCAAAATGTCTGCCGCGTACGAAGATGGTGCGCGCCTCTTTATCTTTCTTATTCGGGGAAGTTTTTCGCGGGACGACAGTGTCGGGAATCATCTATAATTTACGAGCTGGTCGAACGAAACGAAAGTTCCGCTCTGTTACGAAATTTCGACGCTCCTTCACGCGTGACGAAACTGTTTTCCATGATTTTAAACGCAAAGCGAGGTCTAATTATTACTTGTCGAGGTATATCTCGAGGGCATCAAATATTTGCCCGGGGCAATACAAGATACATGGTAATTCAACGATCGTTTCCCTTTTCTTTGAACCGACTACTTCTTTCGCTAATATTTTCCTTCGAATATTTTGGTAGTTGCAAATATTTTTATGCCACTATTGCTATGCCTTTAAAATACGATCCGCGACACTCGTTCCATCGTTGACAGCGGAGAAAGCAAGCAGTTTATTGTTCTCCAATCGAATGTGTGCTTCCGCTTCGAATCTCATAGGAAAGTTGGTTCGAGATTCTTCAATATGTCTGCGACGACTTCGTTACAGCGTAAAGTCTGTCCCCGACGGGAAGTTGCGGCTTCGATCGTCGGGGAACGAACCGAAATTACGGTTTATCAAAGCTGAAAGCCCAAGGTATCTGGCAGCGACGCGAGTCAGCCGAAGTTTCGATCGCGAGTGGAAAGCGTTTTCCTCGTTTTCCCGGCGAAAAATCAGCTCGACCCAGTTCGCGAGCTTTCCGTCCGAAAGAAACTCGGCTGCGCCTTTCTGGAATCATCAATCGTGATTCATTTTCGCGGCACGTTACTTTCTTCGCGTTTACTTTATACGAAACAATTTGATTTGATTTCAGCCGTTGATTGAAAGGGGATAATTTACACCCGTGCGTCTACTTCAATTTTCCTTTTCAATTGCACCAGATGTCGCGAATATTTCCCCAAGTGTACATTGCGTTACATATTAGCCGAGTGTCGAAATTTAATGCGCGAGGCACTCGAAGGAAATCAATTGCCGCTTACAGAATGGAAATATAGCCGCAATCGACTCGCCCCCTCGAGCAGAATGAACCGAGAGGGGTGAAATTTCCATTTTCATTCGAGAAAGTCGAAAGAATGGACGATCGCCCCGGTGAACTGGGCTAGCTAGGAAATATTCGTCCGGTAGCCAGCTGAGGGCACACGCTCCTGGTCGAATGCAATTTCATCCGGCACCGAAAGAGGCAGCGAGACATCGCGGAACTTCCTTTATTACGTTAAAAGTTTTTACGAGTTCGCCCCTGGAGCTTGCTATCGTGTCGCGACTCTCGTTCGAATTAAAAATGGTCACCCGGTTGATCAAAGTGCGTCTAAAAAGCAGTCCAGATTTAAGGACTGGTTCTTGTCCCGATTCATCGTGGAAATCGTGGTTGAACGTTCGATGAATCGAGCTGCGATTAAAATTGCGAACCCTCGTCAGTTCGATTCCGAGGGATACTTAACGAGAAATCGATGCGCGACACGCTGTTCGATATTTGCGATAAAACGTTGGCGAAAAAATATTGGCCCGTGGAATCTTCGAATATAACAAATATTTTCGATATCGCGAAGGGTTCGTAGATTCATGGGTACATTTATTGCGGGCTGAGAAATTTCTGTAGCAATGTGATCGGCGAAGTAATTGATGCTCGGTGTTAATTTTTTCAGTAGAAACATCGGAGCACGATGAATTTGATCTGCCCATAAAATCGCGAGCAATATTTTATTAGCGTCGCTATTAAGGAGCGTAGAAGTAACAATATCTTAAATGCATAAATTGTGAAACGTACATATATCCCAAGGAACACTGGAGGAGCCTTGAAAATGTTCAAATATGATTTACACCGATGGGGGGGTGCTGTGTATTACAATGTTACGGGTTGTCATCGGGCATACCGAGCGTGCGAAGAATCCTCGAAACAATCGATAAGATCAGGACGTTATTCTGTTTGTACGTGCATCTGCAGGGGGATCTAATCTTAATCTCTAATGCTCGTGCAGGTAGGGCAGGTGTTCACCGAAACCGTTCGATTCGCAAGATGTTCTTTTCTCGATAGGAAAGGTACCCGCATTCGCCGGCGTTCTTTTATCCGTCGTGAAATTGAACGCGAAGGAAACACGTTTTTCAATAATATTAACTTTCTCGTACTCTTTTTTATTTACTTAAACAAGTTTTCCCAAGTCACCCGACATTCATCGAAACACTTGCTGCACAATTCTGCCCTGTACTTAACCGTGCAACACTGCGCCCTATAGAATCTTTCGTTATTACTAGATTATTCTACGTTACGTTTCTGCAAACTTCACTCCCTCTATTTTCCCTCCCGGGCTAACGTTGAAACGAATCCTAGACGTGACGGCCATTTGCGAACAGGGCTTAGCAACTTTCCCAAGATTCTCAGGGATCATCCTCTCCAAGTTTAGGAAGACTCGGACAAATACGAAATTTACAGGCGGAACGTGCGTCCATTTAGGCGATTTCGCTCCTCCCACGCGTAGACACGAACGCGTGTACGTACGTATCCTTCCCGAGGTACAATTCTAAGCTTCTTGCCCTTTAACAAGCAGCGTAATGGCCGAACGATTTTCAAAACGAATTTGTTTCTTCCCTCTCGTGCTCGCTAGTTCTCGCAATGCGTATTCACTCGTCGGGGAACCCTCGGTTATCAGCGGGGAAGATAATTTCGAACGGGACGAAGACCGGCGGCAACGTTGTCCGAAGAATCCCGAGAAGGAAATTCGGTGCTCGGGACCGGAATTTTTTCGGCACGGAAACGTTCCTCGATATCGAACACGCGGCGGCGGATCCCCCTGCGTTTTAATTAAATTCTGCCGCGTGTCGAACAGTATTCACCCCGTCGACTCTGTTTCCTCCGGTCTTAATTCACCTCCGCGACCCTCTCACATTTTTGCCACCGCCAAGACGAAATATTATACGCGTATTGCGCAATCGGGGAAAAAAAAACACTGCACAACAAACAGTACAGCGATATTATATCTAAATTGTTCCAATAAAAAATACACGTGGCTCCCGTGAAAAATAACAAATACTCAATGCCAAATTTCAAGTACTATGGGAATTCGAGCCAGCGGAAATTTGTGTTCACCGATATCAAGGGGTGTCGTGATTTATCACCAATGGGGGTTCGTTTTAATTCCACGCGTCGGGTACACGCGTGGACAGAAAATTCCTACGGGGTAAGGTGGATTAACTGGATCTTTAAGGACGGCTGGCGAACGCGTTCTATCGTTTTAATCTCATTTACCGCATCCGTGCGGGAACACGCCGACACCGTCTCTATCCTTCATTCAAGACAAAAGGTTTATCGTGCTAGCTCGCCCGCCAGCTCGCTCAATATGCCCGGAAATCATGTTACCACGCTGCGGCCTATTATTAATGGAAATTCAATTTCTATTTGATTGGCGAGCATCCGCAGACCAGAGACCGAACGATGTCGTCGTTCTTCGATTCAACGCCGCTAGGAAATCCCTGCGAACGGATACTAATTCGAACGATAGATCGTTCGCATTCGTTCGTTATTCTAGAAACAGTGAATTTATTTCTTTGCCGCGCTTGACTATTCGCGATTGCATTTCGTGGAAATTGTTACGGGTCTTTGATGGTGTTTAGCGATATTTATCGGGGACTTTTAACTCGTTTTTTGGAAAATTAGTTATGTGACTCGGAGGTGGATTAACGTTCGGCAATTTTAATGGAATAACTCGCGAACGATTTCGTAGAAATGAAATTGCAATTTTCTGCAAATCATTTGTATTAAAATTAAATTGTACTGTAATATGACACCGCGAACAGAATGGCACGCCAGAGAATGTTCGCTACACTTTCCACGAACGGAAACGCTCTGTTCACCATCGATCCCACTAATTGTGTCACTGAATTTGTCGCAAATTCATAATACCGTTGACGCGCGACACAACACCGTAAAATATAAAAGCTCGTCCGGCTCGGTCGGGTTGCCTGGCGGCAGGCGTTGCGGAACGTTTTCGCGATCGATCGGCCAAACATTTGCAAGAGAAACAAAGGGGGACGGGTAATGGAAATTTTTGCAAAGTGCCGGAATATCGACGCCGCTCCGTCTGCTCTTCCCTGTCTAAAGAACTTCCAAGGGCACGCCGCGTTTCCCTTTTCCAAAGCCGAATCATCCTTAAAGGAAGGTCCTCCCTCTAAAAACAAACAAAGATCATCCCCATAGAATTCTCCCTTGGTTTCGCCGTTGAACAATGTCGGTATACGTGCACAGAGATCTATGCAATCCAATGAAATTAATCGATCCTCGATCGTACCAGCGTAAACGAGTCGTTTGAACAAGCGGTCGCGCGACGAATTCCTCTGCATCGATTTGTCGCTCTTATTTTGCCGACGAAACGGGCACGGCTGCACGCGGCCCGTTTTGAGGCTCAAACTTACACCACCGGCGACAGGGAAAATCAATAAGGTGAGCCGGGTGTAACGTTGCCTCTGGACGGACTACGTTCCGAGTGTCATCGCGAGGAAAGTCGTCCCGCGTTCACGGGGAACTGACGTGGAAGGAAAAAGGGAGAATTTGGCGACGTCGCTTGTTGCAAACCGGTCTTCGGGAGGTTTTCGTTGTTCGTCCCTCCGCTCCCGACATCACCCGAGCTATTTCTAATGCCTTCGGGCTTAATTAAGCGACGAGTTATGCCCGCTTTTCTCCCGGAGACCCGGTGCCAAACTGGACTGCCGTGCCTCGAGCTTTGTTAGGCGAGTTTACCGGACGGCGTTTTATTCGTAACAGAGTTTAAGAGTTGGCGGATTATTTTGAACGGGGCTAATCGGAACGATTTTGACACGGGCCTGGCGAACGGTTCTAATCGCGCACCTGTGCATAGCCGGCGATTGCTCGTTAAGATGTTGCCTCGTTTCTGCGCGGAGTCGACATTATTCACCAATCCTTCGTATTTTATACGTCCTCTGAAGAACATGTTTGAAATATTTCAAGTTCGCACGTTCTCTACCGCGCTCGTCGTTTCCCGTACGTTCACCGCAGCTCGAGCGTTCCCTTGGGATTAAACAAATTACCCGAGGCCGACCGATACTTTGTAATAACGATACGCGTGGCGTCCGTCAAAATGCTGCCGCGATCAATTAGACGCGTCGATCCAGGGGTTGGGGCGGGACGACAATTTCAACCGGAGACTGACCGGTGTCGAGGGTTAATTCCAATTAGCCTCATTTAAACGACGCTGTCGCTGCCACCGGGGGGCAGCTCGAATCGACGGTATCGAGAGTGACCCCCCCTCTCGGACAATTCAACGTTCGTCGTTGGAAAATTTCGTCGGTTATACGCCCGCGCTGACGGCGAGTGATTAAAACGCGACGCGAACGCGTTTCAGCCCGGCCTAACGGCTCAACAGCCAGCGCGATTGTGTGACAACGTTTGAAATTGTTAATGAGCCGCGTTCGTTATCGGGCTCGTTTAAGTCTCGCGACCCGCGGCTATCGTCGCGAGTGCAAGCGAGATGGAGGGAGGGGAGAAAAAGTAGCGAAAGAGGGAAACGTTCGCGGACGGGCCGCCGCTGGTCGAGTCACAGATCGATTCTAATTGAATACAAGTTAACCGTGAAATTAACGCTGCATCGCGAGCACGAATCGCACCGGGGGGGAGGGGGTTGTGATCTTTTGGTTCCCGTTGACGAACCCTTTTTATTTTTTCCGCACGCTTCACGCCACCGCGAGTCCCCGTTTTTCGTTTCAATTTCCGTCGTTGCATCGAGCGATTTGAACGCGGAAGCTGTGGACGCGAATTCCGGTACCGTTTCGCGACGTTAACGAATAACTTGAAATGAACTGTCTCGAACCTCGTCGCACTACTTTCATATTCTCACGTGCGACATGAATTGCTTTCCCTAATTTCGTCTCCCAATTTGATCGCAAACAACACAATCCAATAATAACAAACCGAGCGATCATGAATATGTCTCAGTACATCAATGATTCAACTTCGTCCCCTAAAGTCCGTTCTAGGGTTCCTCGGTGTACACTCCGTCGAGTTGCGCACGGTTACGATTACTCGACGGGTGTATCAAGGAGGGTAGAGACGCGCCGATACAATCGGCAACTCCCCCCACGGCCGAAATTTCGCAAAGAAACGAACGGAAGCGAGCGCGGATATTAATAAATTTATCGACGTCGACCGGCAGCGTCGTTTATTATCGGAGCATCGTTCGTGGCGGTGGAACAAGCAAATAGGCCTCCCTCTCTGTCCGTCTTGTTTCTCCTCAAACTTTCTGCCACTTATCGATTTATTTCTCCGTCGTTCTGTCTCTCTTCTTGCGCCCCCTCCTCCCCCATGCTTGGACCGCCGTGTTTCCGGTTCGCGGCCACGCTACTGTGATAAAAAAAAAACGCTGGCCCTTCTTGGATGCCCTCCTCTTCTTCTTCGTTTTTCTCGCCGCTGCCTTCGCGACGTGTACTCGAGGGAGAGCTGTGATTCCGGAGGCTCGAGGTTGCTGTAACGCGAAACAGATGGCCGGAAGGGAATGAGGCCGATTATTTTTGCATGAACGATCTTGCGGGCTCGGCTAGGCGATCCATTTTCCGTCGGCAAAGGGCCACGCTTGACGAATCTGTGAATCAGATGGAATTAACGGGGGTGGGCGAAAAATTGGAGGCAGTAGAATCGAGGACCACGGAAAGGGCTGCGAGGGAAATTGTGATACGAACGTAATAATCATGGGAAATTAGGAAAGCGACTTTTCAACGATTGATTAGTCCCACGAAAAATAGTTTTATTTAATAATAATAAGTAGAATCTTCGAACGAATTCAACACGGTTGGTTCTAACCTTCCAAAAATCATGTGTTGAAAATTGCATCAATTCCTCCGGTTATTACTATATTTACATACGTACGAAATATATATTATCATATCCGTGTTTGCGAACGTACCGTCGGATCAATTCGCATTAATTATCGTTTATTGCGAGCAGAACCAGCGTATTGCGACGGGATAATTGTTGGCAGAATAAATGAAACAACGGAAGCAAATGGATCCGGGAGCGATTTAATAATTGTTAATACATTTATTTCCGCAGACGGACAAGCAGTGCCGCCTCTCTGCGAGCTCGCAGCACGATGTGTCGCCTCGCATATCCCGTTCGAGTTGGTGGAACACGTTTATCCACCGGTGCCGGAGCAGCTCCAGCTCAGGATAGCGTTCTGGAGTTTTCCAGACAACGAGGAGGATATCAGGCTCTACTCGTGTTTGGCGAACGGAAGCGCCGACGAATTCCAGCGTGGCGAATACTTCTTCCGGTCGAAGAGCGTCCAAGATCCATTGCAGATCGGTAAGTGATCCTATTGAAATTTAAAAAAAACCATCCGTTAACTTGTTTTTTATTACTTTCTATAATTTTATTGAATTTCTGTATATTATTATTTAAACGTGTGGTTCCATTTCAGTATCTTGTACTTTTACTTAAGACCAGTATGACACGATACTCGGAGCTGAGACTGCCATTGGGTTTCGAATTATTAATTATAAATAGCTCGTAGGGCAATTAATTTCTGTTTTTTAAATGGCAACGCCTTTTCAAGTCGTTGCGGCTACAGTTCTGACCGAGCGGTGTTACCGTGAGCGTACTACTGCGCGTCTGTCCACTTCCGCCTCATACTACTGCGGGTCAGCCCTCGAGTAGAAAACGCCTATACGTATATTAGTTCTCACAGTCAGTTTTCCATTCCTTCTTCAACGATCTTTTCTAATTGATACGCGTTCGACAAATATCGATAAATCAAAAATTTGTTAATAATTTTGACGCAAATAGTGTGTCTGACAACTAACTATTAAAGATATCTCATAATTTCTTCTTCTTCGTTCCATCTACGTTTGACTGGTAACGACGTCTAATACAAAAATTCCAAGGAGAAACGAAATTGACAAATCAGAGGCGACTTTGCTCATTATTAATTGATCATCGTCGTTCACTCATTCACCAGAAGTGCTTTCCCTTGTCCACCCTCGGCACATATTAGATCCATTTCAGCGTCGGTTTACAGTGAGAAGATTCTGCGACACTACTTCGAACAGAGAAACGCCCGGGTCAGGTTACCAATTATGTTTATCCCGTTCTTGCTTCCTGTCTAAAAGGGACGGCTTTGTGGGCAAAGCTACACCCGCTGCCTGGAGAACTTTACACAATGGCCCTTTCGTTCGTTGAATAAAGAGCTGGTCAACTTTCAGATGCCTGTATCGTGATACCTCGTCGGCCGAGAGCTGTTCCAGTATTGTCTTCTAAATAACCAAGCGACTTTTAAACGCGCACGTAATAGTTATCGCCTTATTTGATCTCCGATTAATTTTTTTTTTATCCTAATGTCTCAATGGTTCTTGGATGAAGAATGCTCAGTGGAATATTTGTTGGTACTTGCATTCAGATTTTACTTTTTAACGTAACGCTTGATTTGGCTCGCAGTATGACTTTATTGTATTCGTTAAATTTCTTGTAATATCAATATAGTTAAATGCAGCCCCGTAAATTAATCGTTGAACAAATCAAATTCTTCTCTCGTTTTATTCGTTCGAATTGTTTCGCGAGTACTCGAATAAAATGCACGCCGTTCTATTCGCGAGCCGAATATCTCCAGACGGATTCGACGTCGAAGCGTCGAAACGCAACCTTTAATTTCATTGTTCAGACCGGCTCCTCTTGGCAAGTTAATTTCCTCCGGTTAATTCGCGCTGCACTCTGAAACTGCGTTCCTCCCCTTTGTATTCCGTTTGTTGGCGATCCACGGCCCCGGGCGTTGTTCCTTAATTCGCTCGAAATGACAAGTTTATCTCTCTGTCCGCCTAGGGAACTCGTTGCACCTCCTTCTCGCAGCGTCGTTTAAATTCCGTTCTCCATTGTTCGTTCTGAAAATTTGCCAAGAGTCTCGAACGGATCGTTCGAACGTATTTGCGTCAAATTGCACACGCTGTTAATACAGATTTCTTTGTTCGAAGAGCGAGAACAGAAGTTTCAGGATGGAGATCGAAATTCCAACGATTCGAAATGTTATAATTCGACGAAATCGCGACACAGGTGTGCCGGTTTGTTAACATATATCGATGAACTGTGTCGACAGGATTCCATTTGAGCGCCTCCGTGAACTCGCAGGGGGTGATGAACGGCATCAGGTCGCAGTTCAACGTCGCTGTTACCTTCGACAGACGGAAGATCACGTCGTGCAATTGCACCTGCTCCTCAAAGGCCTATTGGTGCGCCCACGTGGTAGCCGTTTGCCTCCACAGGATACACATGGTAAAGAACGCGATCCTTTTAATAATATAATTAATTAAAACAATTCTTCGATCGTTGCGTGTCTCAATTTATTATCTAAAACAAAAAAAAAAAAGAAGATGTTCCGTAAGGGAATTTGTTAATGCAATAATACGTTCTATCTGTACATAACGACGGCAAGCTTCACGATTTTAATTAAACGAGTGAAACATTTCAAATATTGAATTTCAATCCGCTTTGGTATTACGTGCGTCGAATAACAGCGAGAAATGGTTGGCACAATTAACGTATGGGTATATTAAATTATATTACAATTGCATTAATTATACTGAAATGTATTATGTAGACCGGAACACAATAGAGGAATTAAAGGCGGCATTCGATCGATATTACCGCGATCGCATTTAATCGAATTAACTCCGGACGACGGAGTGTCGGTCTAACTCCTGTTCTTCCTGTTCAGCCGACACAGGTGTGCCTGAGAGCTCCAGTTAGCGAATCCTTGTCACGCTTGCACCGGGAACAACTGCAGAAGTTCGCGCAATATCTCATCAGCGAGTTACCGCAGCAGATTCTGCCGACTGCCCAGCGTCTGTTGGACGAGCTGTTGTCGGTTCAGCCCAGCACCATCAACAGTTACTGCGGGGCGCCGGATCCAACGGCTGGTGCCTCTGCCCACGACCAGACGTCCTGGTACCTGGACGAGAAGACGCTCCACGACAACATCAAGAGGATCCTCATTAAATTTTGCGTTCCAGCTCCGATAGTGTTCAGGTGATTGTTCTTCCTTGAAACGTAGACGTCCGTGGGATTACGAGGATCCTTCAACCGGTTCCACCTGTATTCACTTCTCTTTCAGTAAATTTCTTGAGTGCCCCGCTAGCTAGCGCTCCTTCGAGAGAATTCCTCGTGAAACTTTGTAATTGCTTGTTTCACAATTATCGAGAAAGCGCAACGCGTCTCGGGGAGCTTCAATTTGAAGCAAATCATTAGAAATCTCGTTTATAATAATCGGTCCAAGTTGGCCGGAAAACGCGGAGTTCCGATAGGTCTGACCCGGGGCACGTGGGTCCAGCTAAAAGTTGGTCAGAGACAAGAAAAGTTCAGCAGGTCTGACCGATGAACTTTCAGCTGAATCTCAAGCGTATATTTGAAGAATTTCCCCGTCGAAATCAGAATGAATCTATGAATTCCAGCGATGTGAACTACCTGAGCACCACTGCGCCTCCTGCAGCTGCCGAATGGTCCTCGTTGCTGAGACCGTTGCGAGGTCGTGAACCCGAAGGCATGTGGAACCTGCTGTCGATCGTACGCGAGATGTTCAAGAGGAACGATCGCAACGCGATTCCACTTTTGGAAATCATCACCGAGGAGTGTATGGCCTGCGAGCAGATTCTCGTTTGGTGGTTCAACACGAAGGTGGCCCTGCTGAACGGAACCGGATATGGTGGGAAACACAATATGAACAGCAACGTGCACGCGTCGCAGCACGCTTGCTCGTCCTTGTGCGATGAGATCGTTGTTCTATGGCGACTGGCTGCTCTGAATCCTGGGCTGTCCCCGGCTGAAAGGGAGATGCTTCACGGGCAGTTCACCGCCTGGCATATAAAGATCATCGACAAGGTAAATCGCAACGCTGCAGACGAATAATTATAGGTATAGTATATAAGTGAATCGATTTAGTGATCGATAGACGTGAATCGTATCAATTTCATGGTATTGCTAGTAATAATAGATACCGAATGAATTTACTTTGTAGATGATTCGTGTGGTGTTTGATAAGACGTTTGTTCCCTTTGTATCCAGGTAACGAAAAGTCGAGGAAGTTCGGTGTCGCACAATTCACACAATAGGAATAATGGAGGTGGTCACAAGGATTCCTTGAAGAACGATCTGGCAGTGTTCACCGGTTTCAAATCGGCATTCGAGGCGTGCTATCTTGATTGGGACGAGTACACGTTGCCTGGTATCACGTACACCGTTGGAAGCAATCCCATGTATCATTGTCCGTTCACGTGCTTTCGACATGCCGGTGATACTAGGACGGAGGTGAATCAGGCAAGTGCTTGACGCGTACAAATTTCTGTTCAATTAAGCACAAACTAGTGGTACGCGTGAAAATGAATTCGTTTAAATGGACACGAATGTGTTCCATTTCGTGAAATACCATCTTCGTTTTGTAATCATTTCTGTCGCATCTATGAACGTTTTGCCTGAGAAGGAAAATATTGATCGTACAAATGTTGGATTACAGGTGAACTCGAGCGCGGCTGTTTTAAATTGTCAGCTGCCCGTTTCCCATCACCACGGTAGACGACCACTCAGTTTAGGCCTGGTAGAATTCAGTTATATGGATAGAAGACGATTGAACCCGCGAGAGTGTTCAGGATTGTGTTCACGGAGCGGCGGCGGTGACGGAAACCGTAGCAGCGTCAGTTCCGAGGGTTTCTGCGAAAACGAGACCGACATGCCCGACATTTCCGAGGCACAAGTAGTTCACGTTAGAAGATCTTGCGCTCAATTAAATAATTGTGGAGACACAGACTCACAGGTTCGTCAGAAAGATTCTCCACGAATTTGCTAGAAGCACAGTTGTCGTAAAATGAATGCAAAGTTAATAAAAAGAGTTCTTACTATATCGTTTCCAAAGACCGATTTTATATTTCATTAATAAAAAAAAGAAACGCCCGTTCCAGGAGGGAGGCGGCAGCGAATCGTCCTCCAACAGCAACGTTAGCCTGAAGACCGCTCAAGACTCGGAGAAGCACCGCTCAAACGCCTCGTCCGAGACACATAGTGATAGTAGTGATAGTAGTAATAACAAAGCTGCCACTGACGCGAAGTGCAGCATGTCGAATCTTGACTACCGGGAGAAACCGCATACAGCGTTACCTAAGGGGACTGGTTCCAAGAGCGAACAGGAATCCGATCAAGAGAAAGATCCCTCCAGAAGGCCATCCAAGGATGAAAGTTCCTCGTCCAGCAGCAATAGTCCGTCGGGTGACGAGTATCACGTTTACTACTACGACCCGAAAGCAGTGGTAAACGCCAATGGAACGTCCGGCAAGGATTCCAAGAACGAATCTCAAGCGACCGGAGCAACAAACGCGAGCACGTTGTTGAGCAACCTATTAAAAACGGAAGATCCATGGGACATTCTGTTCTCCAGGGCTGAAGGACTGTACGCCCATGGGCACACGAGGGAGGCTTGCATGCTTGGCGTTAAGCTCGGAGAGGAGCTGCTGGCATGTCCACCGAATCTCATGTTAGACGAGCCACCGGTTCCTGTGAAAGGGAAAAAGAAGAAGGTAGATTCATTGGAAAGACTTGGTTTCGTTTGTTCTATTTAGTAAGGCCATGTTCCATTTGCTTTGACCGTGGGACCAATTGCGTAACCAATACAACGATAATGTTTTAGCAACAAGTCAACCCGGCATCCCATCATCTCACGTGCCTTGCGTCGGCCACGTTGGCCAAGTGTTGTTTCCTGTGCACTGTACTGGCCGAGAACACCGAGTATTACAATCTGGCGTTTAGGGTCGGATTATTTGGACTGGAGATGGCTAGGCCACCGGCTAACACGAAGCCGCTCGAGGTAATTCGGTTGGAGGATATTTTTCGTTTCACTTCGATCTGTTTGCTTGACGATGCGATCGGTGTTCCAGGTGAAACTGGCTTACCAGGAAAGCGAATTGGTGGGTCTACTGAAGAGAATCCCTCTGGGTCCAGCAGAACTGACTATAGTACGACAAAGAGCGGAACAATTGAGGGACGGAGTTCTGAGATCTAGGGGCCACGCGTTGCTCCCAATAATGTTGGCTAGTTTCATATTCGACGCACTTAATACTTCAAGTACGAATCTTTTTTCCATAAATTATTTCTTTTCTGAAATTCGGTCGCGCGACCGTCTAGCTTGACGTAGTAGATTGGGGGATGAAGGATATCTTCTTTCAGACAAGAAAGAGTGTAATGTTTAAATAGTGTAGACGGAAGGTGAAAGATTGTGGAATGATTCGCAGGACTAAAACACCTGTCCTCAGACGTTGACGAGAACCTGGGATTCGACGCGGCCGTCGCTGCTTTGGGCTTGAAGGCAAACGTAAGCGAAGCTGATCATCCCCTTCTGTGCGAAGGCACCAGACGCCAGAGGTTCGTGTTTTACGAAAAGACTTTATTCATAAAAGACAAATATTACTTTCTTTCCAATTTTATTATGAAAAGGCTAATGTTCCCTGCATAATGTTTATTCGTAATTTTTTTTCCTACAGAGGAGATTTAGTGATTACGTTGCTCGTCCATTACAAGGATGAACCGACGAAGGTGGCGAGGATCATGGATAAACTGTTGGATCGGGATGTTCATCAATTGATCAAGTCACCAATTCTTAGTAGCTACTATACATCTAATCCTCCTTCTAGGAGCGAGGTAAGAACTATATACTTTTCAGCGTTAAAGAACTTTCAAACGATTAAATTAAGAAACGTATTTATCTTTGCTATCGATCCTTTCATTTTTTTTAGATATCCAGATTTTTCCAAGACGAAGAATGCTCTTCACCACTTGCTGGCACGGACGCTGGAAATGGTGACAGTGTTGTTGGCACCAACAGTAGACCTCACAGTAGTACCAGCGCGGAATTGGAAGCCGGAATGAGTGCACTCACTGTGCAGCCTCCGATCGTTCAAGTGCCTACTAGAACTAAAGAAACAAGGTTATTATTTGTTTTATTATTCTTTAACGTGTAATACCTTACGACAGTACGGACGCAAGCGTAATTATTTGATAACAGAGGTTTTTGGTTAAATAATTCTTTGATCTCATACCCTATCTTCTTACAGATACAAAAGCAAGAGGGTGTACCCTTCGATACCCAACCAACCATCGGAAGCAAGCGCGCATTTCATGTTCGAACTGGCGAAAACTGTTCTCGCGAAAGCAGGAGGCAACAGCTCCACATCTCTGTTCACACAAGCATCCACGAGTCAGAATCCGCACGGGCCACACAGAGCCCTACACATGTGCGCCTTCCAACTCGGTTTATACGCTCTTGGTCTTCACAATTGTGTCACACCTAACTGGCTCAGTCGCACATACTCGAGCCACGTCTCTTGGATCACCGGACAGGCGATGGAAATCGGATCACCGGCCATCTGGTTTCTTATCGAAAGTTGGGAGGGTCATTTGACACCACCCGAAGCTGTTAGCATAGCCGATAAATCGTCCAGGGGAAGCGATCCGAATATGGTTAGGGCAGCGGCGGAACTCGCTTTGTCCTGCCTGCCGCACGCTCATGCGCTCAATCCTAACGAAGTGCAGAGAGCCATCTTGCAGGTAGGAGTCTGCTTAAATTATTGCAGAAGCGTGGAAAGGTATACTTAGTGTCGCATTGATATTGTTCCCTTTCTAGTGCAAGGAGCAGAGCGATATGATGCTGGAGAAAGCTTGCATCACGGTCGAGAATACAGCCAAGGGCGGTGGTGTTTATCCGGAGGTGTTGTTCCAGGTGGCCAAGTATTGGTACGAACTATATCTCAGGGTAAGTACTAAAGTGATGGATGTGCATAAATTGGTTTAATTTATATATTTATTTATGTTTACATTAGTTGTGGTTTTGTATACGTAGCAGAGTCCTGTTGGAGATCCGGTGGACGATATGTCACACGATCCCCTCCAATTGGATTTGAACGGTGTGCTTCTTGTGGAGCCAGGGCCTCCTGTTGATTTGTCTAACGGGCAGATGATGCCTGGACCGGGCCAAGCAGTCGTTGTGACCAGCACACAACCACCCCCTCAACCGTATCCAACGCATCCAGCTATTACTACATTGGCACCCCTGGGTAAGTTCATTTCCTTCCAAATTTCAATGATGTCAATCAATATATCGTCAATCACAGGACACTCTCCTTCTAAACATTCACAGCTTTTCTAAGTTGTTGCAACTTGTTGCAACCTTCGGCTAACGAGTAAATCTTCTTCGTTCATTTCAGGAGTTGGCATGCCATACGCAGTGGGCCCCTATAGTTTCGTGCATCCTCACCATTCGATTCCAACGTTCGGTGGGCCGATGCCGTCGCACAGGGTAACCCTTCCACCAGGACCACCGCACATGCAAATGTTCCACACAACGTTCCCGTCTCATCCGGGTCATCCGCAGCACGCGGCACAGATTCCACAGCATCCTCAGCATCCCCAACATCCGCAGCATTCACAGCATCCGCAGCATCCTCACCATCCGTCGCAGCCAACCCAGCCACCAACGATTCCGCAGTACTACGCGCAGCAACAACAACCACCTCCGGGAACTCATCACTTGTTCACCATGCAGCAGCCGCTACCGATAAACGTACGTACCCTTGCTCGACTCGTCCAAGACAGTTGTTAAACAACATTCGATTGTAGTATGACTGTTATCAGGTCCAGGCTGGTGTGACGGGACCCATTCCTGGCCAGAACAATATACCTGGCACAGCTTTGGTCCCGGCTCAGCCTATAATATCCACCGTGAGATCGCAGCCCCAGGTAATTCTATCCCCTAAAGAAATTTATCTTCAGCCGTTCAGATTTCTCTCTCGACACTTTGAATTTATTCCTATCTCCGATATTCCTACCAGCATGGATGAAAACACCGTAGAAACGATTAACACCGTAAATATAATTATTTCAGCTGAAGAGAAAAGAAAAAAACGATTTCTACCATAAAAGCATTGCACACTGTTTAAGCTTCCTTTTCGCATGGTTTTCACGTGTGACTTCCGTTTCATAAGATGTGCATTCCGAAACTGCTTTACACTCAGCATGCGAAATCGAACGTCTACCGAATGCATATAATACAATGTTTCTATCTCGTTTGCAGGTACATAGGCAAACTCATTCGTATAGCCAGCAACAGCTTCGGTTCTTAGTCGCCGCGTATCGGGTAGGAATGTTAGCGCTGGAAACTCTGGCACGCCGGGTCCACGATGACAGACCTCAAGCGAAGTACGCGCGAAATCCACCTTACGGTGAGGACGTGAAGTGGTTACTGAGAGTAGCGAAACGTCTGGGTACACAGTATCTCCATCAGCTTTGCATCTGCACGGTGAACAGCATCGTTAGCCCATTCGTCCTGCACGACGTCGCACTCGAAGCAGCGCTGTACCTGGCACGGAACAATCCGTCTCTCGTGCTTCAACACTTGAGATCAGCTGTTTTAGCACCGCTCGTCCACAAGTGCCAACAAATGTTAGTGAAATAAGGCCTCAATTAAACATACGCGAGATATGTTCGGCGCTTGTACAGATTTCAATATTTACGAGGGTTCATTCATTTTCGGCCACAGGTATATTCAGTGTATACATCAGAAGTTATATCATTTGACGACGGGCGACTACGAGGACTTTGTGAACATCGTGTGCGCAGCCAGAGCAGCGTTCCAGATCACTCCAGAGGGCCACGTTCAATTTAAAGAACGACTTCAGTCCATTAAAAGGTATTGCCTGTCACATTATCCCCTGAATGGTTCCCAGAGAGATCTCCCGGACAATTGATCTGGAAGCTCGACCGATCCAAATTCCAAATTGTACTTCTAATATATGAAATGGGCAAGCGAATATCGGAGAACTGATTCATTTCTCCTTGCAGATCTCAGTCGTGCAACAAAGATCTGTGGACGCAAATCAATTCAGCGTTGCAACAGAACGGTAAATGACACAGAGCGGAGCCAGGCGTGACGTGGCTCACTCCCCTTCCTCATCCTCCACCACCTCCGCCACCACCACCACCACCAACGACGACGACAACCCTTGTACTACAGCACCAGCATCACCCCTGTCATCCTCATCCACAGAGCGTCGTATGCGTTCACGGGCTGGCTACCCTCGGCAAGCTGGAACAGGATCTCCATAACGTTCATCGTCGACGTACAACCGTCACGCCGACAGTGGCATCGATCTCGAACGATCATCGGACCATAAGACCTAGGGACGCCCGATAATCGCTGTGTATCTTCATGCTTGAAAAAAAGAAAATAAAAAAAAATAAGGAACAAGAAGACGAAGACGAAGAAGAAGAAGATGAAGAAGAAGAAGAAAGAATCGCGATCGATTCCACTGAATGAAAATATAACTTTCTTGACATTTAGTTAATGCGTCTGATAGATATTGAATGATAGGAGGAATGAAAGGGAAAGACAGAGACCGAGAGAAAGAGAGAGAGAGAACGAGAGACAGGATTATTTGAAAGAAGGAATGCACGAAAGAGAGAAAGCGAGAGAGCGTGACTATATATACTTTTAATTAAGAATACGATATATGGTTTTGCAATTTACAATTTCAACGTCACCGACCGTTTCCAGAAAGATTGAGAAACGATATATGTATGATGTAGAGTAACTCATTGAGACGTATCGTGTTGCGTACGTCGATCGCTGGCGGCACCATTTTTTTTTCCCTACGTCCGAATAAAAGGAAAACGAAACGGAGGAAGAAGAGGAGGATAGAGAGGCGAGAAAAAGACCGGCGAAACGGAATGAAAAAGAGACAAAAAAAAAAGATGAGAGGAAAAGGGGGAAAAAAAGGGAGAAGAAGCGAGGGAAGAAAAACGACGCGTTTGCACTGATGAATCAAAATTTCAGGTTTATTGGGACACGAGAGCGATCATCAACAGGAATTCTTTCCGGAGGAACCGTTGGTTCGACACTCGCGGGGACCTCTTTCCCTTATTTTAGTTAAGACTCAATGAACGTCTTTAGCCGCGATTAGATAGGAAATTTTATTTTTCATTGATAGATAGGATGAATTGTCTCGCGTCTTATTTTATTTTTGTAAACGATTATAAGCAAATCCTTAAAGTATCGAGAACGCACGTCTATTTATATAATGGAGATGACGACAAGGTCAGGTTCGTAAATAGCATAGGAACGCGACGGAGTTTATGCAAAAATCACGTTTAAAAGAAAAAAAGAGAAAAAAAAAGAGCAAAAAAGAGAGAAAACGACGAGAGGACATGTTATTCTTCTTGTTTTCCCATAGAAGTGGAAGTGATTTTTACTTTTACCAAAATGGTGACCGACCTCGTCCACCATTACCATCACGACCACCACAACCACCACAACCACCACCACACCACATCATCGTAACACCATCTTCCTCTGTGCTTATTTTTTCTTTTCTTCTCTTTGATTTACTTTGCTACCGATTATATTTTATCCCTCTATCTATGTTTCCTTTCTTTCATTTATTCTTATTTTAGTTATATTGTAGGCGTATAATATACACGTTCGCAAGCATAATCTCGTTTTCTTTTGTCATTTCCGACAATCCATAAACGAAAGAATGATCTCTGTAATTTTTAAATTAAAATAATTTGAAGTATAAATAAAGCAAAATTATAGCTGACACCGATGACTCGAACTTGAGCCGCCTTTCCACTACTACGCCCCCCTCATATATAACAGAAGAAAGGGTAAAATATTAAAAAAAAGAAAAAAAGAATAAGATCCCTGTCAAGATGCGTTGCGCCGATAAAAGTTATTATTTATGTTCGTCTCGTTTTCGACCCGTTTGGTTCCTCCTCCTTGGAAATGAACATCACATCGTCATTCAATCCAACGTCCTGCCATCAGTCGTCACAATCTTAACACACAATAGTCGGGACTGCGTGTAAAATATCAATCAAGAGAACTACTCCAACAAATATCGTCAACATATTTTCTCACGGGCACGGCTTCGCTGGCTTCGAGATGATCATCAAAATCTTGGTCCTCTCCATTCAAATGGAGTCCGAACGATATCGAACGGGGTCTCGATATTTTAATCAAATTTCAATAAACGATACACCTTTCCGCGGGTATCGTTTCATTCGTTTTCCATATCACGTGTTTGCCAATCATCCGAGTGAATGCGTTATTGCATCCGCGAAACCTCTCGAAATCTGACTGAATTGTTTCCGCATCAGAACGCACCGCTGCTATCGAGAGTACCTTGCGACAATTTCTCCCCCTTTTTTTTCTTCGCATTTGTAAGTACGTAGTGCCAAGCGACCGGACGTACACTCTGTCTATAGATAGTAAGAAAAGCAGGTAGAATAAAAGAATAAAATTCAATGGGAACGCGAGACAAGCGTCTCCGCGTTTGCCGTGCGCACTTGTTCGTGCGTACTTGCTTTCGTCGGAGGATGAATGACAAATGGGATAACAGTAAATGGCACTGCCACTAATTAACAATACCACGACCGATGGCCACGGAGAGAGCAATACTTGAGCGTTCACCTGTTCCACCGACGACACCCGCGAGCATTAAGTCCCGGGGCACCGTCTCGCGTCGCTGCACAGTTCACGCTCGAACCCGAAACGCGTTTCGATCAATTAACGCCCCGGGGTGTACGTAAAATTTGCCAGATCATAAGGGCGCGTGACGCCCGTGCACATTTCGTTCCGATTGATCAACCTACCGCAATATTATTCGGGTCCTTCGATTGTCATATCGGAGCTTCGGCTTTTTTTATTCGAACGTTTTTATCATCCTGTAACGACGCCGGTGGCCTCGACGCTCGTAAATTCCATCCACTTCGAAACCTGGCCAGGCGACCGCGAACGTTGTACAAATATTTCGCGATCACGTTCACTTCACGTTTCTAGGCTACGGTTTTACTTAAGACGAGGCAAGATGAGGCTCGTCGTTCCGCGTGTACGGGGCGGTTCTGTACCTCCGATTGCCCTTAGAATTTCGAGCCTTCGAGAAGAGGCGAGCCCCAGGTGAAACCGAATAAAACGGCGACGGAGATCCCAACGAATTACGAAATTTGGAGGAACAAATTCGCCCTTTGCTCTTGTCGATTGGTCGCTATTCTTTTTCCGCCCCAATTGCCGCGAGTAATCGTATTACCAATTGGACGTTCAGAATTTCCGATCGACGTCGTCGTTCGATTGCGTCGCGCGATTTCGGATGGGCTATTCGGCGGCGAAATGTTCACACCGACTAAACCGTAGATTATTTCACGTAACGAAGGGAAACGCTTTCCGTCATTTGTATCTCTTATTCCGATTTCGTCCGTCGAATAATCCTCCGGCATTGTATTCTCGCGGATATAATTGAACGGGATAATTCCGTGGGGCTGGACAATGAAATTCGATTGTACATTTAATTTACCGCCCCGTATGTACATATATATATGTATAAAAAAAGAATATATCGTACGATTTTATGGTGATCTAGCTGATAACAACAACAACAACAAAAAGAAAAGAGAAAAACAAAAGTTAATCCATAAGCGGCGTAGCGTTTGCTCTAGAGTCCACTTCTGCGTGTGTGCATATTACGATACTGAATTAATAGCGTTCACCGATAGGCGTAGGCGATCTTATTTAGAATTTAGGCGAACGATAATAGCGATCGACCAGCCAATTCTCCACATAAATAGCACGGAAGATGTTGATAAACGGCTGGCGGCGTCCCTCGAGGATCGGCTGTAAAGGATGATGTAGGGGGCTGATGGAACGTGAGGAGATAGGGATAGAGATATCGATTTAAATCGACCGTAGAACCGCTAGATTTTCTTTCCTTCGCTCGCGCGACAATTTCCTCCGAGCGAAAACCTGGCTGAAACGAGCCAAATCGAGGAACGATGAACTATTCGAGAAGATTATACGAATCGCTGCATCGAACGGCATCATTCCGTTGGCTTTGTGGGATATAAATGACCGGACCCAGCTGTCGATGATAAATCACGCGCGATATCACCGGATATTCTGCGTCCTGATAGCAGTGTGTCATTGAAGATTACCGATCGAACGGTCGTCGCAGTGAAATCGATGCAAGTAAACGGGGAAGATCGTTTATTCGCCACCGAGCTAACGATCGCTACGCGTAATCATTCTCGCGTTAGTATCCTGTAGACCCATGCCATTTGACTGTACACGTCGATTTCGATTTCTTTCCGTTTTTCGTTAGATCGATCGTTCTTATCGCGTTGGTTTTCCCAAGACGACTGTGAATATTTATTCAGACGCGAACTTTTACGCCATACTAGCTCGCCAGCACGGAAGAGTGAATCGCGTTTCTACCTGGTACAATGCGAGAAGAAAAGAATCCTCGCAAGTAGCTGTGCTTCCCTTGGCGCGCCTTGTTCAGCGAATGTTCTGTAACTGTTCTGTAAATTGCAAAGGCGTGCGCGCAAATTGACACACGGGCAACGTGGTTCATCGATGATCCCGAATGGTACTCAAATCGCGCGGAAAAATTTTCGTTTCCATCGTGAACAATCAATTTCGAACGTTACCGCCTGTATTATCGCGATCGAACAGACAACTCGATTAGACACCTCGACACACCGATTCTTTTCGCAACTTGGAACATTTCCTGGACTTTGCCTGTCGCAGTCTGTAACTCCCTCAATTTTAGACGAACAATCGAGCATAAGAATAGAAGCTGAGGACGCTGGAAGGATTTAATGAAAAATTAACAAAAGAACAAAAGTATAACAGAGGCGATAAAGTATCTATTTTTACACTTGATCAAAAAAAAAAAAAAAAGAAAAACTAAAAAATGCTGACGAAAATTTCGAACGAAAAATACAAAAAAAAAAAAAAAAAGAAGGGGAAGGAAATTGATGAGAGGGGAAGAGTTTTCCTTTCGATTTGGTCGCCTGATAGAAATTCGAATGTTCGGTCGAAAATCTGCGAACGCGAAAGGCGTAGTATATTTGTATTTAGGGAACGAACAAAAAGAATGGAGACGAGAAAAAGAACGGGGCGAAGCAAAAAAACCGGAGAACGGAATTGTAGAAAACTCGATGTCTGTAAATATGAACAGATCGTTCTTTTCGCGCGCGGATGAGACACTTTTCTTTTTCTCTGCGTCGACGATCTTGCGTGCGATCGGCCGGCAATTGATGTCAGATCAATTTTAGAATTTTCGTCTGGTCTATGTGTATATCGCGATTGCAGTTGCACTCAGCTTCGTAGAAACAGCGACGTCCAACGCGTGGGACCTCGATGAAAGATAAACGAACAGAGTGTAATCGATTTATGTGCTTCGGGTCGTGGAGGAGGATAAAAGAAACGGCGAGAATCCTACGAAGAACGATCGATTCACTCGATGGTTACGTTAGATTGTAAATACATAAACGCATACAGTCGCATTGCATTAATCGAAGGTTGTACGAAGGTGTTTGAGATGCGTGCGAAAAAACGGGAATTACCGAAAGAAATTTTATGAAATAAGCAGTCCTAATCGTAAGATCGTTTAAGGTCCCTTGAGATTGAAAGAATGTTTCCAATTCTATTCCTACTTTCGTTTTTATTCGTTCAAGTAGCTTTTGTCCTGTTCCTTTCTTATCGGTAACTGGAAGGAAGAAGAACGTGTACGGTGTTTCGATGTACCTTGCGTTGAATTTCTTGCAAACTGGACGGGGATGGATGGAAGAGCCACGGGGATTTCGATTTTTCTGTAGTACTTAGAATTTGCGAGCTGCGGTACGTGCGATTCTGTGTTCAATTAAACGGGACAATGGAGAATCTAATGTACGTCGCTGCGGATTCTGCTGGCGCGATTTTCAAAGGCATATAGATATCATAACGGATAAGAAGGAAGACGATCGATGCTTCATAAGGTGTACATTTCGAAGTACCCTCGCGTAATCGTTTGCTTCTAAGGCGAGGTGAAATAAGTTTTGCAGCCTATGATGTGTTGCGCTTCGAAATAAGGGAAGAGAAAGAGATAGTACCGATCATTCCGTTGAATCTGTCGCGAGTGAAACTTTGCTCTTTGCTGTTGATCAGATTACACGATAATTATTACAGTGTTCATATTCTATTTGTAAGACCTCCGTCTGATTTTCGTTGACAGAAAGATAGATGGTAAAATAAAACTGGCATTGTATATTGCGTACGAGCGTGATTGTTCTTTTCTACTTTTTTCTTTCTTTCATTTTTTACTTTATTCACGTACAAGCCGACGCGTTGCGGAATATAAGAACAAACAAATTTGTTTCCGTTTCTGCTTGCAGCTGAACACGTAATACGAACGAATTGCCACGAGTTTCGCTGTAATTGATTAACGTAGATATCAATATATCACAATGTCTATTAAATAAATTTCGATTTACAAGTGCGCCCTTCGTCTGTTATCTTTCTATTGTATCGATCCACTGAAATACAACTTCTGATTTCACGAGTTAATCCTTCTTTTATCCACTGCGACGATAATGAATAACGAATTCGTTTGTCACGTATTCGTTTAAAAGTCATGCCTGGAAGCCGAGAGATTATGCATTTGTATAAATGCATTCGATTCGACAATCGGCTGCCGAACTGAAAATTTCACAAGAGATTTTGAACAAACATAAACGTATAACAATATAAATTGAAACCTTTACGTTCGCATTTCGTACCTAATTCATTAAAACATGTTGGCTAGAAGTCGGGGAGGTATGTATTCGAAACGCTGAACGGCGGTGTAGAGCGGGTCGTCGTTCCAGGGGCCAGCTATCGAGAGCGTAATTTTGCGGCGAAAATCGCCGAATGTTAATAGGAACACATGACACTAGTGGAAGTCGGTGCCAGAAAGAGAAAGGAGACGGTGGAAGTAGGACAGAAACTCGCTTACTAACTCTTGCTTATGCGGCTCCTGCTGCGCCGGACCGTAGACAAGGAGCGCACCATTCCAAACAAGGACGGAGATACCTCCGGCTATCTAGCCACGCCCCCTTGCGCATGCACGAAATTGACGGGGAAAAATCGTTAATTACACATTATCTACGAACAATTTGTGCACCTTTGCGATCGTAGAATATAGTGCGAACCCGTGGCAACTTTCTCGTATATAACTTCGCCGGATTTCATGCTCGAATAAATAGTTATTAACAATTGTTCGTCGCGCACGGCTGGGCCAACCTGCTCGCGTATTCACGAAAGATAGTTATTAATTATTCGACAATGTACAATGCATCACTTAAATCCACGATTACAGAAGCTTCTTTAGACAGTCAACTTTGTAATTCATGCATAAAGTATCGTAAATTAATCGCGGGAAGTCGTTAATTAATCAATAACAAGTGACGATTTCTGGTGGGTGCATTGGATATAGGCGCGTCTTACAATGAGACATTGGCTATTGAAAAGTCGTTTGTTTTAGCGGAAAGCCCATAGAAATTGGTATGGGAGGATAGCTTGATGCCTCAGGAAAGAGGAGCAAGCACAGAAGCTCATTGTTTATTCATCTGAGTGCATTCTTTGTGCGTTTGTAACAATTGCATAATTAAGACGCGGGCTTTTGACATATTGTCGTCTGCTAGTGACGTAGACGAACGCGGCGCCATCTGTTGGGAGCGCGCCGAAACTAGACGCAACGCACTGAATCCACGGCGAAGAATCGTTAATTACTCGTTATCTACGAACAATTTATGCACCTTTGCGGTCGCGGAATATAGTAGGAATCCGTGGCAACTTTCGCGTATCAAATTTTGTAACAATCGATGCCTGAATAATTGAATATTGAGCGATTCCCTGTCACGCGCGGGCGAAGCGTCGTGCCGTCGTTCTATCATGTACGCAATATACAGCAATATTTGCTTATTTAAGCAGAAACCATTGCAAAATTGTGTACGAGAAAGTTGCAGGGAGCTCGTAGTTTATTGTACGATCGCAAAGGTGCATAAATTAATCGTGGATAATGAGTAATTAACGATGATTCCCCGCTCGTTCACTGCGTTGCGTAGGGGCGGGGCTTGGTAGCCGGCGGTATCTTCGTCCTTCTTTAGAATGGTGCGCTCCTTGTCTACGGTCCAGAAGCAGGAGCCGCATAAGCAAGAGTTAGTAAGCGAGTTTCTGTCCTACTTCCACCGTCTCCTTTCTCTTTCTGGCACCGACTTCCACTAGTGTCATGTGTTCCTATTAACATTCGGCGATTTTCGCCGCAAAATTACGCTCTCGACAGCTGGCCCCTGGAACGACGACCCGCTCTACACCGTGTTCGGCGTTTCGAATATATGCTTCTCGACCTCTAGCCCGGATGTTTTAATAAATTAAAACTGCTGGTATTTTCAGCTGAGCGTCACTCTACTCTCGCAACAATTTCAGTCGCAATTGAATTCAAGTTATATGTTTATTTAAAATTCTCTTGCGATATTTTCATTTTGGCTGCAACGTTCAAACAGGTGACACGTACGTATACATCGAAGCAGTCGTGGCCGAGTGGTTAAGGCGTCTGACTAGAAATCAGATTCCCTCTGGGAGCGTAGGTTCGAGTCCTACCGACTGCGAATTTGTGATTATTTTTTTTCTTACGAACATTTATATATTTTTGTGCACTTTATCATTTATAGCAATTGTTGATACACTTTTCACTCGTTCCACGATGGACCGGCTTGATGTAGAGACTTAAATCGGAGTATATGCCAATTGAAAAACAAACGCGATCGTTTTGCAAGCAAATAAATATGAAATAAATGTTCCCTGATGTATTAACTTTGTATCCACGGCATATGAATAACAGTCGTTTCTATCGACTTAACTATCAGCCTCTGTTATCCATTATCAATAAATTGAGGCGTTATTGAAAGATTATACTATGATGTAATCGTGCTGCAACAATCTGTGACGGTGATATAATCCCATTGTAGTCACTGAATGATTCGTGCAAATTTAGTGAAGCAAATTCGCGAAACGAATAACACTGCCGTGATATTTTAATTCGGATCGCGATTCTGTCCAAAGTAAAATATTGAAACAAATATTTTTCTCCAATACAAATAAAAACTTCCACCCTTGCACTCGTACCTCGAATAACCCTTCGACTTTAATTCTGCCGGATATTTGATTCCAATTCTCCGTGAAATTTCACAAAAGAGTCCAACGAAGTATCTCTTAATCGCTGTTTCCTTTCTTTTGGGGAAATTTGTTTCACAAACATCTTCCTTTAGCGCGCAAAATATACGATAAAAGATATGATAAAGTTCCAACGACCGGCGAAAAATTCTTCGCCGTATCGTTGCCCATCAGATTCGGCACGATCAATTCGAGTTTACTCCGCGTTTAAGCAATCGTATCTTCGCGAAGCGCATTATCAACGAGCATATACTCTTCTCGTGACCTCTGACGCAAGCCGATCGCATAATCTCGTCGGGGTGGTCGCCGTTTAACCAATAGAGTCTTGCAAAACAATTTGCAATTTGCATACCATCCGGGATTCGATGCGAACCGGGTTCCGAACGATATACAACCAGGCGCCAGACAACGATATCGAACGATAAGCGACGAATCGATGCGTCTATTATTAAGAATGTTGCAATTAAACAATCGTCTATTGACGACAATTGCACGGGAGTAAACCGAGAATAAAATTTCTCCAATACGAGATCGCGAATTCGAATGGCCCCTTTTCACATTCTTCGCCGCGCGTAAACGCTTCAGTTAGCTTACGAACGTTTCGTCTATTATTTAGAAAACGATATCGCGAGGTGAGCTGCAGCGAGAAACTGGCGCAATGCGATCTTTGATCTTGCGGAGTGCACGGTTATTTATCGGTGGCCTAGTTTGAAGAAGTGTCAGCGCGTACAGTGTGGTAACAAGTCGCGAAACTTGCACTGAATCATTTGCGCAGCTCACTTCCCGCTTCATTGAAACGCTTCAACGAGATGAAAAAGTTATTACCGCGATTCGATTAATAATTAACATTTCCTGCACTCGTGGACATTCGTTGCTGGACTGCGGATGTTTATGCGCAATAAACGTGCGAAGAGCAAATCACATTTACGCGCGACAATTATGCTAATGTGCCGGGAGAATCAGCGATTATCGTGTCATACCGCGAGAGAGATAAATACAGGACAAGTAGCGTATGCAACACGACGTTGCATGAAACACAAGGACGTATACATTATGCAAAAAGGGTAAAATAAAAACTATATTTTCAGAATTCTCTAATCGAGAGAGCATATTTCTGCCCACGCGTTTGCGCAAGCATCCGGGGTCAACTCATTACTATTATTACGATTATTATTATTCCGGTAACAATTCAATCGCAAGCGTTCCCTTTGCTACATTGACGATCTAAAAATGACACGAGCAAAAATCGTAAAAAAATAAGATAACATAGACCAATTTCAATCTGTCACGAGAGCAGCGATATTTTCATCAACTCGGATAATTGATTTCTCCCCGAATTACTTTACAACAAAGCTCGCTATCGAAAGCGTCCAGATTATTTTTCCTGCTTCCGTCGACGTACACCGCGACATTTTTATCGTCCTTGTGTCTCGTCTGTGATACAACCGCGCTTACCATGCACTGCAATACATAACTCATTGGCAAACAGTCGACGCTTCAATCGTAGCTCTCATCAAAAATGGTAATGGGGTCCTCAGAATCGCAAAAATCGTTCCCATCGCAAGCTAGTAACGGGGCCTCAGGGGTCCCCGTGCATTCGGGGAAAGAAAAGAACACATTTCGCATGGCTGGTCGCGGTTTTTATCGGCGGACTACCGTCGCGATACCAGCAATCACGTGCGCATCACTATCGTCCACGTGCGGCACGTGTCGTCCTACACGCTTTCCCTCGTGTCGATCAGTGGAGGTCTCGCGATCGTCGTCGATCCGGGGCACGGATCGTCGTGATCCATGCGACGCTCGAGCCGCTCTTGTCACGACGAAACGTGAAAAATAGAGAAGCCTATTTATTCTATGGAACATATCGGCTAGCGGCGAGTCAATGTTTTTTTTGGAGAGATAAGACATGTCCGAGATACTACTGTTTTTTTTTGATAACGCCGTTTCAAGATCGATTAACATTCATTTCTGTCTCGGCGTTCTTGGAATGCAACGGGACCGACGAATCTCTTGTTCAAGATCGAGCTCGAAGTACTTCTAGATCGGGACAGCTTTTTTTCTTTACAGAATTTCGATGACCCGACGAATCGTCGAGAATGGAGGTCAGATAGCTGGAGGTTCGCGTGAACCAAAGATCGCGACGTCGACGGTGCTCCGATTCAAATCTCCGCGCAGTTTCGGCGCTGGAAACTTTGAACTGTGGATCGGTTATCGATTTTTCCATTCTGCGCATTCGCGACCGTAACTCTGCTTGTCAATTATCTTCCCGTTAACATTCGGTGACATTACGTTGCAGATTGCGTCCACCTGCACCTTCGTCGAATAAGATCTCGTCGATCGGCGGGCGATTTCGCGAAACTCGAGCTCTTAGAACGATCCCGTCGAGTTCTGTCCCAGATAAGACGATCGAACGAAAACGAGCGCGCCGACAATCGAAGCGAGCGATGGAAAATTTTCGTGATTGTCGGGAGTGCAGGCGCGGACCGCGTTGAAATTTCAACTGGGAGGATCGTTGTTCATTGCGAAAAAAAATCGCGCTGGCTGAACGTCGTCCTCGAGGCGTTTGCATCGACCGCGACACGTCGATACCTCTCGTCGAACTTCGCCGCGTCGAATATCAAAGCTGTCGCCGAAGAATCGTAGAAAAATCGTGCGTCCACGCAAGTGCGCTTTATTGGAATCTCGTTTCCCCTTTTTCGTTTTATCGGAGCCGACTTATCCGCTTTTCTACGAGGGTCGAGAGATTTTTGGGAGAAGACGCGAGGCGGCTGTACATCGAACAGAAAATTGGTAACGAAGAGCGGTGGGAAAACGAGATCGTGGATTTCCTTCCGGGTCGAGCAATCGTGCACCACGTGTTCCACGATTTACGCACGCGACCGGCGAATGGTATCGTTCGCGTTCATTCCTGACGGTATCGAGACGAACGATAAGGACGGGAACGGTCGAGAAATTTTCCATTGGAAACTCCGGTCGATCCAAAAAAAAAAAAGGAGAACCCCCCCCCCCCCGAAGAATCGGTCGTCGATTGTACGCAAGGGCATCTACGGTAATTGGACCGCGTGGCGAAACGTCAGGGTTAAACGTCAGCAATTAACCGGGGATACGAGACAAATTTCCTCGCGAATTATGACGCGGAGGAAATTCGACACGTGCGAATGGTTCTTGTCTCGTTTGTCAGTCACGATGCCAATGTCGGGCGATTATTATACACAAGGTCGGCCTTCTTTTGCACGAAACTATCAATAGCTGTGAGAGTTTCAGCGACTCTCACCGAGCGGAGGCCGAGCCTCGAGTACGGTGTTCCGAATAGTTGTTCGCGACAGAGTTTCAGAGAAGAGTCGTTCGATTTTTCGCGAACGGGTCGCTTTTAACGCGTTCAAGTTCCCGTGGAAGACGTATTTGGTATTGCAGGATTTGCGGGGGCGATATCGAAGTGTTTTAAGGATACAAGTAAGTTCTGCGAACAGGTAATTGTAATTGTTTCGTTCGTCTCGAAACCGCCCGGGTAACGAAGTTCGTTCGCAATCGTTCGTCGGTGTTGTATCAGGTAATATATTTTCCTTTCGTTATTAATCTATCGTTTTTCCCCCGTTGCATCGCGACGAGTTCGAGCTGACTCTAATCGATACGTGTTTTCGCCGAGCAAGCAACTTATCTAATTGTACAATTGATCTCACTGCAAATATTGCCCCGCATCGTTATAAATATTAGAGGACGCTCTTTTGTAAATTCCGGATAGCGCGCACCTGCGATAATATCGCGTCCAAGAAACGAGGAAAAGAAATGGGCACCGCGGTTCGAATAAGCGACCGGTCGAGTATAAAAATAATTGTACAATTTCTGGCCACTGTTTCTAATCTTATTGTCAACGTGAGGATAATTGACGAATGCTGTTTCGAGTTTACTTAAAAAGTGTATTTTCCATAAAATAGAAGCGGTCACGGATACACGTGGGAATTCAGGTTTCGGTGTGAAACGGCGATCTAAGTTTTCTCGCGGTTGCGTGAAATCAATTAGGAATGTATTTACGAATGATAGATAGCGAAACGTGTGTTCACGCGACGATAGACAGGTTTTATCGCGCGATCGTGTAATTGGCCAGCAGTTCGATCACGTTCGCCCGGCTAAGTAAGCAACGCAATCGACGATCGAACTAGATCTCGAACGGAATTCGAAGGTCCAATAATTTCTATGCCCCGCGACGCTTCGCGATTTCTCCTTCGATTATCGGGCCCGACTGAATCGAATTTCATTCCATGCCAGAATTTTTGTCCAACACATAGAGCTACGATAAAAATCTGAAGTAGAACAGCATTATCGTTAACCATAGTCGCCGATAAATAGGGCTTAACCGCGTTTACTTTCGAGCTATCGTCGCGAAGCGCTTTAAAGATAATTACCTGGATACATTATCGTCGTAATAGACGGTACACCGTACCGAGGAATTTCGTGCAATTCCTTCGCATCGCAGGGCTTGTCCGCAATCTCCGCGCGAACGCGTCTGGAACAGGACGTAGTATCGATAATTTCATGCAACGCGATAATAATTGACACGGGGCTCCGCGCAACGCGACGGCAATGCGTTTAAGACAATGGCGATCGATCCGCGACCCAAGGAAACAGGTGGAACGTGCCCGGCGTACCGATTTTCGTCCTTTCGCACCTATTCGTCGCTGCTCGCGTACCTCATACTTTCTGCTCGCTGTTTCTGTTTCCCGATCAACGCACGGCACTAAGGCCTCGTCGAGCACAACGATCGAATCGTGTCGCTCGAATTAACACCATTATTACCAACGCGTGGCGATACGTTTCTATTGCGCATCTCTGTTCCCCGCGGTCGGCAAGGTGACGCTATTTCGGTCATCCTATTCATTGCACCGCTCGAAACCCGATTAGAATTGCTTCGAGCACGTGGCGACCCGTCGCCGCGGCTCTATCTACGATTTCGAGCGCAATATTTATCGCCTGTTTACCCGGCGCACTCTTTATTGAGAAACCGTGCCGCAATTCTTGCCGCCGCGGGTCAAACCACGGCCGCGCCGCTGAAAAATCATTCGGCTCGCGGTCGCGCGATCACCCTCGCGAACCTTGCAAACCCGAAAGAGTTGCATGGCTGAGACGCGTTTCGGTTGCGGCGGCGGTCGGACCAGAATCGCGTTTCCATCACGCAAAGATATTTCGATGCTTCCGCGAGCTCGTCTCGTTACTCGTCTCGCTACTACTCTATTTCACTCCTGTCCTACCTTCGACGTCGAACGCACTTGGCATCGCGGAATTCTCGCTAAACCGTGCCTTGGCACTGGGGACCGTCGGGCGTCCCGTGTCTCGTCCCCGCGTTCTTCGTAACGAAGCTCGCCCAAGAGAAACACGGCAGCGCGAGACACGCTCGAAGAAACGATGATGACAGTAGTCAAGGAATCTCGCACCTCCGCGCCGAATCGGCCACCTGTTTCGTTAGCTCCCGGCCGTCACCGCGGAAACGGCAAACGCTAAAAATACGCGCCACCATAAACGAGAGGAAGAGAGAAGAGGGAAGAAATGGATATTCATCTCTCTTTCTCCCCATCCCGCCAACGGCTTACGTCGATATTTGCACGGCCGTGACGGACAGGTGCATGCACGCGCGGGGGATATTCGCACAGGTGGAGGGGACGCTAAAAATACGGTCTAACGAGAAGAATCGCGATCGATCGAGGTATCGCGCGCGTACGAGCCGCGAGATCGCGAATTTCTGGCGAACATGTGGAGGGGTGCTCGGGTCGAAGAGGACAATGCGCACGCAGCCCCTCGTCTCCCACTACAACCCCTCGATAATCGGCTAAGCGGTATATATGACGTCACCGGAGTAGGTCGCGGCACTCAGCTGACGACTGCATTCAGAAGTCGAGGAACCGCGACACTTTACGATTACAACACGAGTACAGGTACGATCTAGCTGATTCTGCTCCTTTGCTCGTGCTACGTGGGCGTATCGCGATGACTCGAATCGTTTTTCTCGATTATTTCTCTCGTTTTTCTATTTTCTATTTATCGTCAACCTTTCTGTACCTTCTTCTTGTTTCGTTGATTTCTATTGATAGAGAGAAAGATGGAGAGGGAGGTGGTGTCCATTCGAACTGTATCGTTGGTTCGTTAGAAATGTATAGGTTTTGTTGGATAGTTTTTTTTTTTTTTGGTTTGGTTCTTTGGATTATGTTTCTTTTAGGCCTGGGATTAAGCGGAGGGGTTGTACTGTTTTTCTTGTATTGACGCGATGGAGGAACGATTGCTTTCGACATTGTTGTTGGCGGTGCTGAATTTTGTTGCATTCAGGCTCGTACAGTGGAACGATATAGTGTATGGCAGTTGTTGTATTGGATAGGAATATCGTGGTCGTTCTCTTTTAACTCGAATACCAAGATGCTTAGGACACCTGTTGCACCCGATCTTCGTGAAAACGCTTCACTCTTTTCGATACACCGATTCGATTAATCTCGCGTGAAGCTTCTTATCGGTCGCGTTCGTAGAGCAATTCCTAAAATAGTACGACAATTCGTGAACGTTATTGCCGTTTCGTTGCGTTACAGAAAGTGACTGGACGAAGCACTTTTCAATTGGCTATCGGTTAACTACTAGGACGCGTTGAAAATATTTTACAGTTTCTTTTTTTTTGTAAAAACGTTTTGCCAGTGCTCGCGTTTAATTATTGAAATACCGGTGCATACTATCGCGATTGCATTTTTTTTTTTAAATATGATTGCTTGTAAAATTCGTATCGAGGTCAAAGAAAGTTCTATCCTTAAGCGTGATTTATCGCTTCGCGACATTGGGAACCGTAGACGATTGACTATGTGGACGTACTATTTCGTGTAACAATCGCTAGCTCTTATCAGTCTGGAAAATTACTTATCCTATGGGGAAACGGCCGATAGTCGTGACTTTACTTAAAGATTATCACTTGGCTTCAATGTATATTCACGTAAATCGTGTAACTCAATAAGAATCTAAATGAAAAAAGAAAGAAAATCGCAACTACGAGCCACAAGAATTCCGGACAACGATTTATCTGCCCTATCGAATTTTAAGGCCAGCTCTTTTCTCAGGATCAACTCGCGATCACGTAGAGAATCCTCTTGAAACATGGCCGAATCTTTGGAGCTGATGTCAAAGTCGGAGACGATTCGACTACGGGAACGTCACATTGGGTAAATATTACATGAACCTGTTTGTCGTTTTTTTATCACGTCGAACAATATTGCCGCGGAGTAAATTGAACACGAGCACGCCCGCTTAATATACGAGGAAAAAATTTGTCGTTTTCACAGGCAAGCGTGCAAATTGTTTTACAAATCGAATCCACTGAAAATCGTCCGAGCTGAGGGACAGTACATGTACGATGAAAAGGGCAATCGTTACCTGGACTGTATCAACAATGTTTCTCACGGTATGAAAGAATTGGAATCACATTTTTTAATCCTACACAATTGATAAAATAAGTATTACTACGCGTGGACATCGACTGCTTCGCAATGACTGAACGATAAATTCACCAATTTTTAAAATACTTCGATAGACATTTCTCTGTTATTATACAAGAACGATATTTGTCATTATTACTATCGTTTCTCTAATTCCCGTAATTCTCGTATGACGAGAGTGTCTTCTTTGCTGCCACTTAGAAGTCTTAAGTCACATCACTATCTCTTAAAACCTTGGTACACTGTCAAGCGTAGCTAATGCCGTTACAAAACGATTAGCAGCCTCTTTGATGACATTAATATATTGCCGCGCAGCCGTCCGACATTTTTCCGACACACAAAAATTACCAGCATATTAAAAAACCGTTATCTTATCGCGAAGCAGAAAAGTTATTACGTTAGCGCGCGCGAAGCGTGAAGTGTTTACATCAATAATTTCCAAAAGAATTTCGACGCTTCGAGATACATTATCCAACGAAACACGAACGTCCCATTACTCTAACACCGCCCGTTTAACGAAGAGATGAACAAAATCGACTTACAGTGGGCCACTGTCATCCCACGGTGGTGCAAGCGGGCCAAGAGCAAATGGCACTGCTCTCCACCAACAACCGTTTCCTCCACGACAATCTGGTGATCTGCGCACGTCGTCTGACCTCACTCCTTCCGGAACCACTGTCCGTATGCTTCCTGGTTAACTCGGGCAGCGAGGCAAACGATCTCGCTCTTCGTCTTGCCCAGACTCACACGAGGAACAAGGATGTCATCACTGTCGACCAGTAAGTCATCGCTTTGAAGGCGAGCGTTCGCGAAAGATAATTAACCTGCTTCCGCGAAAAGACAAACGAACGAAACGAGCGCGAAAACGACGACGATTTCGCTGCCTCGCAATAACGTCTAACAATTGATTGCAAATTTCTCTAATTAAAATGGAACGATAGCGAGGAATACGAAGTCGTCGTTACTTTAACGGACGCTCAATCCGCTTTCGGCTTATCTGCCCAAATGTGCGCTCGTCGATGACGAGAACAAAGGCGAATCGAAAGGAACAAAAAGGAATACACACACACACACACACAGATATATATATATATATATATACGCAGAGAGAGAGAAATCCAAAAAAAAATTCTGCCTCTCCGCGAAACACCATTTCCAGGCAGCCCTCGTGTTTTCCATTCGATCACCGCATAAGTTCAGCGCTTAGGCAAAAGCCGACGCGTCCCGACAAACGCCACAATACCTAACCGGGGGCGGTAGGAACACGATGACCTCTCAGGCTACGATGAACCCTCTGCCACACCCCCGACAGCCGACTAATCGCGTGGGTTTTCTTTTTTGCCTGTTTACAGCCGTTGAAAGCGCACGGGACAAACACGCAGAACGGGGTCCAGGGACTCGCAACGTTCCCAGCGAATGGAGTCGTGGATCCGTCGATCCGTCGATCCGACGAATATTTGTACCGCTGAGAAGCGGACGCGCGCCCCGGTCGCATAAAGCTATTGTCGGTTTTAGGTGACACGCGCGCGCCACGTGTGCCACGCGACAAGGAGCCGTTTCGTTTTTCCCCCCAATGGATTAGGAACGAAAGGTACCGACCAGGTGGTGGACGCCGAATGGGAAGAGCGACGGACAGGCAGCGGGCGTACGGGAATCGCAGTGTTTCCCGAACGAAATCGAGCGACGGGGATACTGTCGCGGCTCGACGATACGAATCGAGTGGGATCACGTTGCCGAACGATTACGTTCGCCGCGGATATCATTGTACGATCGTGGATATCAACGCGGATATCTAAGGCGAAAATCGTCTCGACGCGGCGTTGTTGTTTCGAGGTTCTCTGGAACTCTTAATTTCTTCACGAAGATATCAAGCGGAGTGTTATCGACGGAGAGGAGAGATTAACGATGGTATCCGCGTCAACGGGGTATTACGAATCCCACGATTCATTCGCGCTCCGTACGCAGCTGCCTCGGCGTGTCCTTTTTCGTCCGCCGTTTCGCAACCAATCTGCTCCTTCGATAACGCAATCTTACGTGATCCGGCCAGCTTCTTCTCGCTTATCTATTTCATCCGCACGGAAGTTGACACAACGTGAGAAGCGTGTGCGCGCACACGCGATCGGCGTTTCTCAATTTTCCGTTGAGATGCGACGTCGCAGGGGCGAATCTTTGTTGCACGCTTTTTTTCACGTTTCTCAACGCTGGACCACCTTCGCTGGCGCGACCGCGAAGAGGAGAGAATAACATTTTTCAGGAACGTACCGAGCGAGATACTCGATGCACTTTGATTTAGCTTCGCCGTTGGATGGAGGATCACGGTTCGAGTGACGTCCTCGAGCTAGGGCTCGATAGGACAGCGCAGAGGTGGCCGAAGAAAGCTGTCGTTCAACGTTGTTCTTTCTTTATTTTAGTGCTTATCACGGCCATTTGACCTCGATGATCGATATATCGCCGTACAAGTTCAACAAGCCGAACGGGCCCGGCAAGAAGGACTGGGTTCACGTAGTGAGTATCCGTCGAGTTCGTTTAAATGAAATTGATTTCGTTCCGCATGTTTTCGTTCCGATTGCTCGGGCAATTATTCATTTCGTCGTTTCTGTTCGTTCGCAGGCACCTTGCCCAGACGTTTACCGAGGAAAGTACTGCGAGACCGATTACCCCGGCGAGGATCTGGGGGCGAGGTATGCCGGCGACGTGAAAGATATTTGCCAGAACGTGAAGAATCAAGGGAAGGGCGTGTGCGCTTATATCGCCGAGAGTTTGATATCGTGCGGAGGACAAATTCTGCCACCGCAGAATTACTTCAGAAACGTTTACAAGTACGTCTCGTTCCGATCGTTGAATTCGCTGATAGATATATTTGCGTCAAGTACTGTTACTCCTGCAGCTACACATTTTATTTAAACGTTACTTCGTTTTATGATGCTCGACCATAAATTGACGATAACGATAGTGATAAACTATTTTGTAAATTACAGGCATGTCAGAGAAGCTGGCGGTGTCTGCATAGCAGACGAGGTTCAAGTTGGTTTCGGAAGGGTTGGCAGTCATATGTGGGCCTTTCAGCTTGACGGCGATGACGTGATCCCGGATATCGTCACCATTGGGAAACCCATGGGTAACGGACACCCCGTCGCGGCGGTCGTTACCACCCCTGCCATCGCTGGAAGCTTCAAGGACACGGGAATAGAGTACTTCAACACGGTAAGAGTTCTACTTCCAGTTGAAGCCTTTAAAATCGTAACGCTTTCTCAAGTGAATTTCGAACAAATCCGCCCTGTACCGTAAGAGAACGAAAATAGAGCTCACCTGTACCTCTTTCGTCCCGTGATATTATAGTACGGTGGCAATCCAGTGTCCTGCGCCATAGCGAACGCCGTGATGGAGGTGATGGAGCGCGAGAATCTTCAGGAGAACGCCCTGAAAGTTGGCAAACATTTGATGACGGAGCTGAGGAAATTGGCGAAGCGACGGAAAATCATTGGCGACGTTCGTGGCGTCGGTTTGTTCGCTGGTATCGAGCTTGTGCGCGACCGGGTCAAGAGGATACCGGCGACGGCCGAGGCGAAGCACGTGGTCAGCAGGATGAAGGAGCGAAAGGTGCTTATAAGCAGCGACGGCCCGGACGATAACATCCTGAAGCTGAAGCCGCCGATGGTTTTCACCATTGAGAACGTTAATCATCTGGTGTCCGTTCTGGACGAGGTCCTCGAGGAAGTGGATATTGGCGTTGAAGAGGTGCTTATTTCTTTTGTTTATTATTTCATTTATTTCTCGAATGATTATTTCAGACTATTCATCGGGAAATTTTTAAACGCATCGGAGCGGAAGTTTGTATTTAAATGAATGGCAGACAGTTGTTTCGGTGTTTATGGTTTGGCAATTACGCGAAGCATTAATTAATGGCAATGATTAACGGAGGTCCAGCTCGTGGTTGTTGCGAAAAGTTGCGAAAGCGTTACGTAGAACGGAAACCGGATGATGTGTCATAACTTTTCAAACTTTTATCTGTTTTTCCGAATGAAACGCAACAGACTGACGCTGCAGCAAGATTGTGATAACTTTGTCTGATAAACACGTGGACCATTTTTTCCGAGGATTGCGCGCTGATTAATAGATCAGTGTCTCGAGTCATCGTGAAACTTTCCAAATTAATCGTGACGTTATATGTATTCGTCAAATATACTTTCGTTTGCGAGGTCCAATTCGAATTATTTTCGTGGTAAATGGAAAACGCCAATTCGTAATTTAATATACGATTGAATCTGGAAATTTTTCTTCCTTTCAGAAGTACGAACCAACTACAACGATCCTGAAGGCAAGAATTTCGAAAATGGACGTCGAGACGGATAACGTGACGCATCCGAGCGGGAAAACGTTGCTCGTTCGCGCTAATTAAAAATTAATTTGGCCCGCACCTATATATTTGTAAGACGTGGCGATTATACGCGATATGTATAAAGTATTAACACACACGGAATGAATGGTTACTGCTAAGTCTGTTGTGCATGCTACTGATATGAACAACAGTGTATATATATACATAAAAGAGACTGTAAGTGGAAGTAGAGAAAGAGAAAACTAGAAATAAGATTGAATTAAATATATATATATATATATATATATTATACAGGTGTAAAATATATTGTAATAAATGCTGTTTTTACTGTCACACCTACCAAATTACCTTTGATTGATCCTCGTACGGAATTTCGTAAATGCATCACAAATAAGAAACTTTTAAGTTGCAATAAAAAGTGGTACGACGTAAATTTTTGATCGCAGGCAGCTTCGAAAAGTTGGAAAGCTTTTTCGATTTTATTTTTCCGCGTATTAAACGAATCGTAAAGTTGAAAGGAAAATCCTGTAGAACGGACCGGAAGTTTAGACTTTAGCCAACGTTATCGCAGTGAACTGTTGACCCCGTGTGTCCTTGTATTTGCATTCCATACAATGTAGCCACTTGCGATAGTTAGCGTCGAACTTTGTACGCGAAAATGAATTTTCCGCGACGCTTTTAATATTTCAAATTCGTCCGCGATTCGCCCGGCGATTTCGACAAACTCGTAACAATCACGAGTGCCGTTAGAAATTTCGTTTCGAGGCACCAAATATCAAAATATTTTCGCGTACATAAAATATAAAATAAAAATCGAGCACAAAGGTTCAACCCTCGTGGAAGAAACAGGAACTTCGTGATTTCATCCCCAATGATAGCTCGTTACACACGCAACTTCCTACGAATCGTTCGTGCTCGAGCTCGGTGTTGCAGTTATTGTCAGAGGAATCGTTAATACTTTCAATGGAGTAGCATTGAACCTATTTTATTATATAACCTGACCCGGACATTATTTATCAGTCGAACGGTCTCGAATAGCAACAGTGAAAAAGGGGGTGGGCGACAGAGAGCGACAACTATGTGCGACGTGGTGCAAGAGTTGAGGAACTTCGAAGAAAATCCCCTCCATCTTTCTATTTCCTATCTGTCGAGCATCAATGTTGCTGAGTTGACAGAATAAAGGTATAAATGCTGGGAAGCTGGATCGATTCAGCGTTACTGTATGGTTTGCTACGGTTATTAGCATGTGGCTTCCATTAACGCTCTTGGTACTTGGTAAGTGAAAGCGGAACGCGCTGGTCAGACCGGCCGTCCACAACTGCCAGCTCTCCCCATTTCCCTTCCAGCCGAACATCCAATACAAAAATTTTAATTTGTTAAGATCCTTGCACTATGATATCAGAAGCCAAATAATTGTAGCAACCCGTCCAATTCTCTTTTCGCATTCGAATCTAAACTATACCTCCACTTAAAATTGCCTGCAATATTTTCTTGCCCTCTATTCTTTACCATCAAACATTTCCCCACGATATACACGTAAGTTCCATAGATAATTTTGAAGATTTACTCCCGTCCAATCCTGCCTCGACGCCAATTAAAATTCCATTGCCCCGAGCCCGACCCCTTTTTCCCTTTGCAAATTCTACTACCGTTTCTTCGTGCATCAAATACAAACCGATAACCAGTGAATATTTTCGCCGCACAGCCGGGACAGTTGCAGCCGATTTCGATCATGGCTGGAAGTCCGGCAACGAGTACACCTACCTCGTGCGAAGTCGCACCCTGGCCAGCTTGAACGAGCTGTCCGATCAGTTCACCGGTATCCTGATCAAGGCTAAACTAACGGTACAGGCGCAGAGTTCCGACAGGCTGACGGCTAAGGCCTCGAACTGTCAGTACGCCCGCGTCCACAAGGAATTGCCCGATGGATGGGACTCGCCCATTTCCGACCAAGCGTTGGAGCTGCGCAGTCTGCCCATGTCCGAGAAGCCGTTCGAGATCCAGCTGAAGCACGGCGTGATCCGCGACATAATTGTGGATCGCGACGTACCTACGTGGGAGGTGAACATTCTGAAGAGTATAGTCAGCCAGCTGCAGGTGGACAGCCAAGGGGAGAACGCGATCAAGAGCAACAAGATTCAGGCGCCTACGGACGACGAACCGTATGGATCGTTCAACTCCATGGAGGACTCCGTGGGCGGAAAGTGCCTGGTACTTTACGACATGACGCCTCTGCCCGAGGAGGTTCTTCATCTGAACCCGCATCTCGCGCCCCTGCCGCACCTGAAGAACGACGGACAGTTGATCGACATCACCAAGACGAAGAATTTCGACAAGTGCGACCAGAGGATGAATTACCACTTTGGTATTAGCGGACGGAACGACTGGGAACCTGGCTCTAACGACAACGGAGACTTCCTTTCGGTGCGTGGCGTGTACGCGAATGAAATATTTCGGATGGCTTTAATCTAAGTGCCTCTCGAGTCTTTATAAAGTGAATCTTACTGTTACAGAAATCCGCCACCAGCAGGATCATTATATCGGGCAACCTGAAACGGTTCACCATTCAGTCGTCGGTGACGACCAACAAAATGAACGTCAGCCCGAGGCTGTTCGACCAGCAGAACGGTATGGTCGTCAGTAGAATGAACCTGACCCTGTCGGACGTCAGCCAGATCTCGAATTCCTTCTCGCCGCCGAAGAATCCCGAATCCGCTGGAAATCTGGTCTACACGTTCAACGATCCGTTCCCCGAACAAGCCCAGGGCAGAAGCCCCAGGGGACGAAACACCAACAAGTCGCATCAATCGCAATCCTCCGGCAGCAAGAGTTCGGTCAGTTCCAGCGAGGAATCCAGGAGGGGACAGAATCCTGGAAGCATGGCATCGAGTTCGTCCAGCTCGTCCAGCTCGTCGAGCTCCTCGAGCAGCTCGATATCCAGCAGCGAGGAGAACGATTTCTGGCAGCCGAAACCGAACCTGGAGGACGCGCCGCAGAATCCGCTGCTGCCCCATTTCATCGGGTACAAAGGAAAGGCCGTCGGCGAGTCGAACGACGTCGACGTGATCAAGGAAGGCAAGAAGCTCATCAACGAGATTTCGAGCGAGCTCGACGATCCCAGCAGCATACCGGGCCAACAGACACTGGAGAAGTTCACCATACTGAGCGCGCTGATCCGCACGATGAACAAGCAAGAGATATCCGAGCTGGCGAGCAGCGTGCAGCTGTCGCCGAACGAGCTGAAGTCGAACGATAAATCGCAGGCGGCGAAGCAGAACGCCTGGGCGGTATTCAGGGACGCGGTTACGCAAGCTGGGACCGGGCCCGCCTTGTTGGTCATCAAGAAACTGATAGAGAAGAAGGATATCAGCAACTTGGAGGCCGCGGATATCCTGTCGAGGCTACCGAACAATGCTCGCGCCCCAACCGCTGAATACATGAAGGCGTTCTTCGTGAGTGACTTTTCAACTGCTTCGTCCTACCTGCGGACAATTTTCTGTCGCAATCCTAATTTTTTGTGCGCGATTCAATCGAGCGTTCGTGCTCGTTCCTTCGCTCTTTTATTTTTGCATCCTAGATTTGACAGCAATGGATGCCTGTAATTCGCGTGCAGCGTTTAATCAAACGTTCGCTTATATGTACGGCACAGTCGACGACTTATAGATTGTCTAATAATAATAATAATAATAATAGTCGTCGTGTTACACAGGAACTAGCCACCAGCCCCAATGTGGAGAACGAGCCGATCATCAACACCTCGGCGATCGTGGCGTTCGCAGAGCTGCTTCGTCATTCTCAGGTGAACAGCAGGAGCATCCACAACAGGTATCCAGTTCACACCTTCGGTCGTATGGTCTCGAAACACGATCAGGCCCTGAAGGAGACGTACATCCCGCTCATGGCGCGCAAACTGAACAAGGCCTTCCAAGAAAACAACAGCCAGAAAATCCAGACCTACACGATGGCGCTGGGCGCGATCGGACACCCGAAGATCCTCTCCGTATTCGAGCCTTACCTGGAGGGCAGGGAGCAGGCGACCGATTTCCAAAGGACTCTGATGGTCGCATCCCTCGGAAAACTGGCGGAGAACTTCCGCAAGCTGGCCCGTTCCGTACTCTACAAAATCTACCTGAACACCAAAGAGAGCCACGAGGTCCGTTGCACCGCTGTCTTCCTGCTGATGAAGACCAACCCGCCGTTGAGCATGCTGCAACGTATGGCCGAGTTCACAAACTACGACACGAACAAGCACGTCAACTCGGCCGTGAAATCGACGCTGATCAGCGCGGCGGAATTGAACAGCCCCGAGCATCAAGAGCTGGCCCAGAAATGTCAGACAGCCGCCTCTCTCTTAACCGAGGACGAGTTCAGCTTCCAATTCTCTCACGGATACATCAGCGACTCCCTCGACAAGGACAAGAACGTCGTCTCGCAAATAATCGCCAACTACATCGGCAGCGATGACAGTTTCATTCCGCGGGCAGTCTATCTCGCGCTGTTCTCTTCGTTCGGCGACTTCTCCACACCGCCCACTGAATTGTTAGCGATGATCTCGAGCGTGAGACCGGTGCTGGACATGGCTTTCGGGGCGAACAGCGGCGGCCGCAATTCCGGCAAATCGGCGGCGGAGAAGATCGCTGAGCAACTGAACATCATCCCCGACGAGACGTCTCCGTTGGAGGGTAACATACTGTACAAGTCGAAGTTCATGACGAGGTTCATACCGTTCGACAAGCCCGCCCTTCAGAATTTACCCAACCGTGAGTAGCCCGAGTGGTGTAATTTAGATAGTAATTAGTAATTTGAAAACACTGACAGCGACGAGGCACGCCCGTGGATAATAGTAATAAAAGAAATCAGAATAAGAATAATTATTGTATCATCGTTGTTGCCGCGTAATAGAGGAACTCGTTCAACGACATTGCAATATTTCAGTGCTCGCCGAACACGTGCTGGCCGCAAAGGACGAGTCCTACATAAACTCGAACCGGTTGATGTCCTACGACGTGACCCTGTGCTTCCCCACGGAGTCCGGCCTGCCGTTCGTCTTCACCCTCAGGGTGCCGATCCTCTACAAAGTCAGCTGGTCGGGACAGGCGAGGCTCAACAATGGCCCCCAGTTCTCCCTGAAGTCAAGCCTGCGCGCGGTTTACTCGCAGAAGGTCCAAGGAAGAATCGGTTTCGTCACGCCGTACGATCACCAATACTTCGTCGCCGGTGTCGACGTGAATTTCCAAACGTACGCGCCGGTGAAATTCTCCCTGGACGCTAGCGCGCCCAACAACAAGCTGCAGCTGAACGTCTGGCCGCTGAAGGGTGAGGAGAACGCCAAAGTGCTCCACTACAGCGTCCTCCCGTACACGTCCACCCACGACGTTCTCAGCCTGCGTCCCCTGGGCGCGGACAAGAACACGTACCAGGTGAACGCGGACGAAATCAAGAAGGTGAACCTGCCGAACGGGAACAGGGCCATCCAGATCGAAATCGAGGGCGACAAATCGGACAGGGATTTCTGGAACATGGACCCGGAGAACTTGGCGGAACAATTGTCGTCGCCGTGGACGATGGACGACGACAAGTATCGCAAGGTGAACGTATTCCTGAACCTGGACCGCAATCAGGACGAGCCGTTCAAGTTGACGGCCGCCTACGACTCGTTGGACATGGAGCCGAACGCTCAGGGATCGCACCAATGGTCCCCGGAGGCGGAAGCTATCGAGCCGTCCAGCAAGGAGCCGGACAGCGACGGTCGCAGGAGTCAATTCTTGTCGGAGGCGGCTAAGGGTATCCAGTCGGCGCAGTCGCAGGTGTTGGACGTTCAACTGCAATTGCCCTCTCAGCCCCAGAGCCAGGCGGGTATCACGGTCGCGTTCGCCACCAGCGACGTGGAGAACAAAGCTCGGGCGCAGTTGTTCATGTTCGTCGACATGCCCGGCAATCATGTGAAATACGAGCTCTGCGCCGCGTCCCAGGCCCGGTCCACGCCGGACAATTTGCCTTACTTCGACCAGGCCATTCAGACCGAGCCGAAGGGTCAATTCGACGTGGACATCCGTTACGGGAAGACCTGCTCGCAGGGCGAACGTTTCAACATCAAGGGGAAAGCGTCCCAGAGCAGCAAGTTCAACCAGCACGTTCAGAACACGCCATTGGCGAAAGCATGCCAGCAACAGATGAAGCACGGCAACAAGATTCTCACGCATTGCCGAAACGCTGCCGAGATGGCCATGATGTACGACGAAGTGGAGGTGTCCATGGACGTGCACTCGAAGAAGTTGGAGCAATTCTTGAACAAGATCTTGGGTCTGGTCGGGGACAGCGACTTCGTGGACACGCGTCTGGACGCTTCCAATCCTAAGAACGCCGGCAAGAAGAAGATCGACATCAAGGCGAAGCTGTCCGCGGATCTGGAGTCGGCCGATTTTTCCATTCATACGCCAGCCATGGACGTTCACCTGGATGACGTCGACCTGGCGCCGTTGGGAATTACCCCGCAGGATTTTATGCCCGCAGGCAATCCGGAGGCGGACTCCACGAATTTGGATAACAACGAATTTGAATGTGAGTACGGTTTCGCGCCTCGACTACGGTGGATAAAATTTGTTCGAGGCTTTCGTTTTGGAATTATTGTCGGGGACGAACGCAGAGGATCGATTAGAAAAACCGCTTGAAAAATTGTAATATTTTTATCGCTGTTTCGTCCCGCAACGCAATGGTGTCGCTAGACGCCGGATTTATTTGATTTTCCTTTGCTTCTTCCCAAAAGCTTCTTGCATGCTGGACAAGACCAGGGCGGAGACCTTCGACGGCAGGGAATTCCCCTTGAGATTGGGTGACTGCTGGCACGCGCTGATGGCCACGTATCCCAAGGAGAACCCGGAGAAACCGAACAGCTATTTCCCCATTCCCGAAGAGAGCAGCGTGAGCATCCTCGCCAAGGAAACGGCCAACGGCGGGAAGAAAGTGAAGATCCTGCTGGGCGACGACGAGATCATTCTGCAACCGTCGCACTCTCAGCCTCAACCGGAGGCTTCCGTGAACGGGCAGAACGCGAGGATATCTCCCGATTCGAGCTTCCAACAGAGGGACGACGACGAGGTCGCCTTCGAGATCTTCCAGATTGAAAACAACGCTGTTGGTCTGAGCTCTAACAAATTCGACGTGGACCTCGCCTTCGACGGAAAACGCATTACAATTCAGGTTGGTGTAAAGCAGCCCCCTTCATTCGCGTTTCCGATATCATTCGTTCGCGAATTTTAACGCCGGCGTCGGGCAACGGTGAAACATAATTCGAGCGACGCAACGCAACAATCGCGACAATAATAATTCCAATTCTCGTTCCAGGCATCGGACAAATATCGAAACTCGGTTCGCGGTCTCTGCGGCAACTTCGACGGCGATTTGGCCAACGATTTCCAGGGCCCGAAGAACTGCCTGTTCAGGAAGCCGGAGAAATTCGTCGCGAGCTACGCCCTGACCAACAGCGAATGCCAAGGGGAGTCCCAGCAGATCGCGATTAATCTCCAGAGCCACGAGTGCAAACGTTCGGACGGCAACCGTTTCAGCAACGTGTTCGACGACTTCAGCGGGAACAATCATCCGCACAACAACTGGGGATACAACAAGGGTGGACAGGGCGGGAACAAACGTTGCGGCACGCACAGAACACAGATACACGAGGAGGGCGATCAGATCTGTTTCACGACGCGGCCGGTGTTCGCATGCGGGGCTGGATGCTCCGCGACCGAACGGAAATCGAAGAACTTCAACTTCCACTGCATGGACCGGAACGAGTCGTCGTTGAACTTGAAGAAGAGGATCGAGAAAGGCGCGAACCCCGATCTAAGCCAGAAATCGGTAACCATGTCCAGATCGATCAACGTTCCCCTTGCTTGCAATTAACGTACCTGACGCAATCTTCGATGTAGTCCTACTTAGATCTTCGCCTTCTGTTCCATTGTTATTTTATACGTAGATATATGTAATAAGCATTCAGCGTTGCGTTTTAATATGAATTTAAGTATTCGTGCTTCTATGTACCTCCTTTTTTTCTTATTTTGTAGTTGCAGCGTCATTCCTTTATATATTTAGCAATTAACGTTGCGCTCTTAATAAATCGTATGACTCGCATTATTTGTCCCCGCATCGTTCACGATTCTCCTTCGCCCGTATTTCACGCGCGGAACGATCGGTTGCCGGTGGTTTGGGGTTTTTAAATTTCAACAATTTATGTTGAACAGGGTGGATCGTGAACGGGGCAGTCGAAACGGAAATTCTTTAAACGGCAATCCATTCTCTCGATTCTCTCGTAGAGCTCGCTGGCCGGGATGCTGCAGGCTCGTTCTTCGAACTCGCCGATCAAATCGGATAGTTTACTTCGCTCGACATTTTTTCCCGTCCCCGGGGGTTCATGCACGGCGGCGTTCAATCTCGTCTGGTTCCATTTACGTGTTTCCCTCTCACCCTCCTCGTACGGCTCGCCTAATTTCGTGGCGCAACGGGGGAAACATTGAAACCCGTTCGGGATCGCGGAAAATATAGACGAGGAGCTTTACTTCTGAATATTGGCACGATGCCCGCCTGAACGTTCCTCTCGAACTCTCGAACGTGCCTCTCGCATCTTTCGTAGCGCGTCCCCTTCAGGATCAACGCCGGCCTCGGATCGATTTGACAGTCCCGACACTTCCTCGTTGGCATCCGTCTTTTATTGCGCACGTACCGCCTGTACCCTAAACACTTGATCATCTCCTCGATCAGGGTGCACTGGGTGTCGTCGATCCTGGTGATCGTGCCCGGCGTCCGTTCCGTTCTCAGCATGTGATGAATCTGTGCACAAGAACGCGGCAACGTTATCGGTATCGTGAACGAACAATGAGAATCGCGATGGGGTCGCGACGTTACATATTCTATTGTCAGCATTCACCTTGAACAGAATGAACAACGTCCACTGGGCAGACTCGCCCTCCAGCACCATTCGCACGCGCTGTATATGCTCTTGTCTGAATCTAAACGGCCAAGAATAATCGAACGGGGATTAATGATTATTTGTTAAATCGAACCGGCTGGTTTCGTCGGGCGCGAGACTATGCACAGTTCACTGTACGGCTGTGGTGAACAGTCTCTCGATAGTCTAGGACCGAACGTTCTTTTACTAAATTGTCAGAGAAAGACCGCTTCATGTCCTTCACCGCCTCTTCGTTCTTCTTGTACACTTGTTGCAACCATCGTCGCATTTTCGGTACGTCGAGGACGGTTTTCCTGGTCCAGTAGCCGCGCCATGCCGCCTGGACGCGCGTCGCCATTTCGTCGTAATGATCCTGCCACATTCGATGCACGCGATCCGCCAGGTATCGATTGGCGGCGATCCTGGCGCGATAGCCGCGCCAATGCCGCTGGATTGTGACAGCGCTCTCGTGCAGCAACCGGAAGTGGTTTCGAGTGAGGATGCCGCGGATCCAGGCCTGCAGCGGCGAACCGAAATCCAATTGGAACATTTAAGTAACAGATCAACGGGAACGCAATGGAGTCGTATAGAATTGGCTTATTATCGTTCGTATACAGGGGATGCGTTTAATAATTAGCGTGGTACAATTGGAGCGCAATAAGTAGCAACGCAACTTCGTCGACAAATAGAGAGGAACTTAATTCCTTTATTCGCGGAATCGACGGACGAATTTAATCGTGTCTTGAATTTCGAAAAGGGTTCGACGAATATCGGGGACGTTCGCGAAACAACCGGAATTGTTAATGAATTGTCGTTTACAGTATTGTTTCGCGGTTTCTGTTCATCAGTTTGAAAACGTCAACCGGGATATCGCGCGAGCCGTGGAATTCTTCATCCGACTGCGTGTTTCCGATTGAAAGAGTCAATGAGGTGTAAACGACGGGAAGCTCAACCGTGATTCGTTGGTTCGACGTGTCGCGATCTTGACCTTAAATAATCGATATCTTGCCCGGCCAGCCTCGTTACAACACCGGACGCTTTATTATTGGCGAAGCTCGCGTCGCCGTCGGATAGGAAACGATAACTCGCGCAGAAGTTGCAGTTATCGGGCTCAGGGTTATCTCGAGCGGCCGTTCGATTGAAACACCGGGCAGAAAAGTGGCGCGGTTGATCGGCGACGACGTTTCCAGAAAAAGTTCTACGCAGGTTGCAATTACGACGAGCCTGCACCGTTCACCTGTATCTTGCGCGCCGCGACAAAGTAGAAACGCCGCGTCGATTCCGCCAGGTCGTCCCTGCGTTTGATCTCCTCCTCGAGATCTACGGGGTTTATTATAAATTTCGCCACCGACGCCATCGCGACAACTCCTTTCGCCTTCTAACCGCGACGACTGTCGACGGATGAATTAATCCGGTTCGATTCTCGCGGGGTCGCGTGAAGTTGGTACGGATTCGAGATGATAAGTCGCGCGATAATTACGAAATTAAGATGTTCGCGTCGACTGGCGAGTCGAAGTGTCCATCGAGAAAGTCGGAAGGCGAGTGGCGGCCGGACGAATGATTTATTTGCTCGTACATTTCGCGCAACCACCGGATGTTTCTTGGCGACGGGTCGTTCGAGACGGTTCGGGCGTTCAGAGGATCCCTACGTAAAGCAGAAACACGAACAGTGACGTGGAGAGGAACATCGTCGCAGCAGCGGTGCCCGCCATTATGGCGTTTTTCTTCTTCCTCGTCGTCCTGGTCATCACGTGAAAATCTTTTCGTGCCTGCGCGAAACAGACAATGCCAGCGAATAATTGTACGAAAAAAATATGAATGCCGGTGAAGCTGGTTATTAATCATTCGGGAAAGAAGATAAACGGGCAGGCAGTAAATAATAGACGCGAACGATATCGACGTTCAATTAATTGTATTTTTATTGAACCGTTTTGATCGAACCGTTCGGAATAAATCATCACTCTCGCATCTTGCCCCGTTCGATCATCGTTGACGATGTGAAAAGAAAAATTCACGACCCGGTACGCAGATAAAGCGCAGAAACGGCCGTTCGAGTGAGCCTCAATTCTAAAACACGATTAGCAAACAGAAATCGCAACGGGGTGGAGCCGTTTATACCCGCGTTCAGCGATTCATTAATCGCGGCACGATACCGGCGTAATTAACGCTATCGTTTTGCCGTGTATAAATAAAGGAGAGCGCACTCAACGGGCACCACCCTCGGGGAAATAAATGATTCGAACGGTCGGGGTCGTACCGGCTACTATTGATCGGCACAATTTAAACGAAAAGCCCTACTTTTCCACCGATCCAATTACGCGCCTTCGATTCACTGAATGCCGGTTCACCGTCTTAAATATTCCAACGCTGAATTTCCGATTGCACCGCAATCGAGAATAACAAACCGATTTACCATAATCTCCAAGCTCTGCGTCTTTCGTATGAGTTCGTCCAGTCTTTCGCCCCTGTCGATCAACTTCTGCACACCGTCCATCAAAGCTTTCCGTATCTCCGCCAATTCCCCTTCCAGTTTTGGTATCAGTTCGGATTCCTGACGATTGTACTCCTCCTGGAAGACGGACAAACGGAGAAAGTAAATTACGAATTCCAGTTCGTACGAATAATTGTTTCGCTCGTCAATCGAATCGGCGAAGCGTCGCCGTGTTTTACGACGAGCGAGAAATTAAATTGAACGTTGCGACGCACGACTATTTTTTTCAGCGGCTTCGACAGGTCGATGACGGCCAGATTGGACAGGTCCCTGGATAGATCGGCCAAAATCGGTAGCTCCCTGTAAACGCTTCGCAGCTTCTCCAGGAACACCTGAGAATAGGACTCCAGGCTCGCTGCAACGGACGGGCAATCCGATCTCGTTGTCAGACAGGCGTAATGCAGCTCACCGATCAGCACGTGCACCGTGTATCTGCAGGAGAATGGTATTTCCAAAGAGAATTCTTCAGAAACCGCCATTTTTCGAACGATGGATAAGTGGACTGGTGATTGTCAGTGAAAATCTAAATATCGAGAGGTCCCTTCATTTTTCAACGATTTTTAGCTGGTACAGAGAATCCTATTAACATCTTTCTTAGCTTTCCTATATCAATTAAAAGTTTTCTTCTCCGGTAAATATCGGCAAAGAGTCTGAATTGTTCGTCGCGTTGGTCGTGAAATTTTAATGTATCTCGCGTAAATCTCGCACGATTTTTGCTTGAAACTTTGCTTGCTTCATGGGTTAACAATAATCATTATAATACACAGCTATTGATCGACATTCTTTTACACTTCAGATGCATGATTCGAATTGGCGCGCTTACTTGCCCCGATCAAGACTGATCTTATCATTCTCCAATGATTTCAGCCCGTCAACAGTGCTCAGAGCAATCGCCCTGTAAGCCGGGTCCTGTTTCGTCGGATAATCGGCCACGATCTTGCAACCGGACTTCTCCCAGGACGCCACCAACGCATAATGCACCGCTTTGCTCATCCTCGACGTGGTACTCGTCCCTATCTGTACTGAACAATAAAGAAAAAGAAGAAAACGATCACTTGTCGGCGTCTACCACCGAAGACAGCTTCCGCGACCGTTCCACCGAATGTCGGACATAAAAGCAGTACGAATTATAAAGTGATTTTCCATAAAATTCCGCTCGGCTTCTATCGGCCATCCGAAACGGAACCATCCGGCTGCCAAACTTTCAGTCAACGTTGCGCACTCTCCTCTACGAAGCTTCGTATCTCGCCGTATCGATAACCGAACAGATAATCGTCTCACCTGCTTCAAGCTCTCGCGGCGCGCGCGATGGAACCCTGGCACCGTGAACGATTCGTGAAACCGACGCCGGTCGACTTTGGCGAACGCAGACGGAACACTCGCGTCGCGGACGGCGGCGGATCATTCGCGGACCGATCACTGGCGCGGCTGTATCAGCTTCGGGGGGGCCAAGACGAGCAAACACGGTGCCACGGTGCTGTTTACCAGCGCCGCACGGTGTATCGGCAATGAGTAATGAAAGAAATTTCGATAATGCTCGATAACGCCGACGGCGTCGATCGAACGAAGACGCGACCCGGCTCGTGCGCCAAGTTCTTTCGCGATACGTTAGCATCGTGCACGGTGATTCTCCTCGCGAACCTGGCCGGCTTTCGTTTCGGAGATTAGATAGGAAGGCGTGCAGCGCGCTTACGTTTTCGTCAACGCGCGGCAGGTGTGGGTCGCGCGTGGACGGTTCGTCCACCTGCTTGAAGGGTGGTAAGGAATTGAAACGAGGTGGATCTTTTGCGGAAATATCGGGGAGGTGTTTATGGTTTTATAATTCTACGTGGCAAATTTATTCGCACATCGGGGGACGAACGCGTGAGAGACGCGAACGAATGTCGTTCAGAAAATTATTTGGCATACATCGCGATGATGTAACGTTTTATGGAATTTGTTTGGCGATTATTCAGTTATTCGTCATCGTAAATACAGTTGATCGTGGTGAATCTATTGCGGGGCGAGATATCGAGCGAGTCTTTGAACCGCTCGGGGAGCATCAATCTGTCCTGATCGCGTTAATCGTTGGGGATAATTGAGTGAGAAATGCACAGGACGGTGGCAAACGTGCAAACGTTTCCATGAAACTTCGTTGCACGATTTTCTTGCCGGTTTCGTGATTTCAGAAGCCTCTGTCCCGCAGCCACTTGTCAATGCTACGAATATTTTTCTTCAGCCAGTTGATATTGTTTTCGATCTCCTCGACGGCGTTTCTCTTCGCATTTTTGGTTATCCTCAGATCTGGTTGGCCCTCGATAAACTTTCTGGCCTGTTAGGGAAAAAATTTCGACCAATTATTGCGTCCGGTTTTACGAATCGCGCGGACTTTCTCAATGAAGACGAATCACTTCGTGCAGCTTTCGATGATCCTTGAACAACGATACGATCGCGCAGACGATTTTTCCCAAACCGTACTCGTTCGCCTGATACTTTATGAGCAGACCGTCCCATCGTGATCTGCGAGAAGATAATCGACGTATCGTACAATTTAGCAGTCGCGAACATTACGCAGATGTTATCGTCGCGATGTAAAGAAAATATCGGTACCGCACGAAATTCCAAGCAATATCTAATCCGACGGGATTCGTGGCGACTTTTATCAGAACCTCCCCGAAGTCTTGTTTGCGAATGAAAGTTTCATCCGTGGCCAGCTGCAGATAACTGAAACAACGAAGCGCGGACTTTCGTTTCGAGCGTCTGACGACGAGAAAACCTTTGTCGCGGAAAATTATTAGCAAGGACTGGCAGATTCGAAAATTTAAAAATCACGAACGCTCGATAGCTCGGTCATTAGAAAGCTAGAGGTAACTTCAACGTTCGACGCTTAAAAATACATGTCGCTCGAAACGGCGCGCCACCGAGACAAAAAATTGAAAACGAAAAATTAATCGTCGCCCGAATAATTCTCAATCTCGTCAATCCCAAATTCCACCCGAGCACCCCAAATTCGAATGTGTTCGAATTCTGTTCCTTCGCCAACTTCAGCGCAATTTCACCGCGTCTATGCTTTATGTTCGCCTATAAATTTATATTCCCCCATGGGGGCGGAGGGGTGGTGAACGCCATAAATCCGCAGGGACCGCGACAAATTGGACAGCGACACGCGAGGAGATAACGAAGAGCGGTGTACATCGAAGGAGCGTGTTACTGGCAATTAGTTGACGAACGAATCGTCTTCGCTGACGAACCGATGAAGAATGTCTCTGTCCCGAACACCGGCCAGTCCGATCATTAGACGTTCCTTTTCCTCGGCGTCACTCTGTTCCCTGAGCATCTTCGTTATTCTCTCGAACACGTCCCTGGTGTCGTTAGGAAACCGGGCAAGGCCTATCGGAAGCGCGTTTATCGCGAATAATAAATGGCACGCAACAACGTGAAAAATATTTACCAGGATGGTTTTTTCCCTCACCGAACGAATAGACGATCGAGCGAACGTCGGCTTGCAACGCCTGCGCGGCTTCGTTACGGTTCTCCGTTAGAAAATATTCCAGTTTCCTTCCGGCTCTATCGAGGCAATGCTTGTGGCCCACGGTGCAAGCTGCGTTCAATATCAATACGCGAAATTCTCTTGAAACGAACGGAAACGAATTTTTCTTAATGCGTGTTCCGATTTCTTGAGGAAGAGAATTATCCGAGCTTTATTTTATTCTTATTTTATTTTCTGCTTTTCGTTTAGACAGAAATCGCGGACTAGCGATTGTAAGTTTCGTTCAGTTTTTAAAGAAGCATCGCTAAACATGAATATTCATAGCTTGCCTGTTTAATATTTATAGTGTACGTAATAGAAAGGAATCTTTAACTGACCTGTCCGCGAACGAGCTCTCCCGAGAAACGTGCCATCCGACTTGGCGATAAATTCTATTGACGAGAGTCCTCGCGTACGACTGATAATAATCCGTGGGAAACGGGAATACAGTGGTCACGCATTTTTACAATACTCGTAACATTATACGAATGTGCTACCTGAAATCGTCCGATTAAACGGGTACCGTCTAGCAGTCTGTTCATTTCGTCGAACCATTCCGCGGCAACGACCCACGGCTGATAAGATTCTTCCATTATCAAATACGAAGACAAATTCATGACTACGGAATAATTTAGATCGGTCCCCGCTAAAAGAATAGCGTCGTGCAACAGGTCTGCCCTGTTCGTGGCGCTCAGTATCTGCAAGCGCTCGAAAACGAGCGGAATTGGTAAGGCTGAGAGGAAATTATTAATCGCGGTGACGACAGTGCTCGTTGGAATATAATTATGCGTACACGATGATCGTGGGACAATAATTTGCTGAACTTCTCCCAATCGTCCTCTGTGTAATTCACGATGTAGTAACCAACCGAATTATGATTCAGCTTGATCCAATCTACCGACGCTTCCAGTGACAGTTCCACTGTAATTTTCCCTCAGTCATTTGGGGCGGATATTTCTTATATTAAACGACATTACCGCAAGAGAAATTCGCCAGAAACCAATCCAGCTTCACCCCGTCTTTTCTGCTCGTTACGTACTTTATAGGGACCGTCCAGCTTCCATCGCTGCGAACGATGTCGATGCACCAGTAGTGTATTTATTAATCATAAAATCACTACTGCGTTATAATAATAACAATAATAATAATGATAATAATATTACAAAAATTAAGGAACAAAAGTCATTTGTCAAAATGAAGATAGTAAAAGTTTATCCAGCATTCACTCAGGGCACTACGTTATTGTCTACCATTTTATACTCACTCGATCGTTTCATGGTATCCGCTGCTCGTCACGAAACGACGTCGGGACAGCTGGAAGCCGAGGCTATCTCGACGGACGTTGATCACCGGAAATCCGGGGAACCTCATCCATCGATCGACGAAATCGATGATGTCGATAATCGTGCGCGTGCTATTCCCCAAGATTTCGAACAGCTCTCGCGATTCCGCGTTCTTGAACTGGTATCGCTGCAGATAATTCCTGATAGCGTAAATGAACTTGGCGCTGCCAACTGTGTCCTCCAGCATACGAATTATCGCCGCGGCCTAGCATTGAACCAACCAATTGCTGTACTCTCTTTGCGTACCCTGCGTCGCTCTTCGACGATCAATTCTTCGATCAAATTTTATTACCAGAAATATTCTGCAATCAATGCAATTGCAGCTTGAGTTTGGACGGCTCACCTTTTGGTACGACATTCGATCGAACATTTCCTCGATCTCGTCGGGGTCCTCGATGCGTTTCACTACCGGACGCGAACGTTGTTTGCAGTCGTGCTTCATGGCCACGTACTTGGTGTTCAATGGAAACGAATCCATCTGTCGGAGAAAGAAAAATTGGAAAATAAGACTGCGGAATGACGGAGACAAAATTGAATTGGAAACGCGAATAATTGTTCCGCTGTTCGAGATCAAACGATCGACCAGATTCCAATCGGGAAACAGCGAGTCCACGGCCACGTGTTCCATCAAAGTTGCGAACCCTTCGTTCAGCCAGAGATCGTTCCACCACTTCATGGTAACCAGATTGCCGAACCACATGTGCGCCAATTCGTGGGCCACCGTCAGACTGACGCTTTTCATATTCAGGCAAGAACTGTCGTTTTCGCTGTGGAGTAAAGTTGTCTCGCGGAATGTGACCAGGCCCCAGTTCTCCATGGCGCCCGCCGTGAAATCTGGCACCGCCACCAAATCTGATCGGTCGACCGATATTATCGTTAATTAACATCGACGACGGTCGGATAAAGTTCATCGCTGCAGATCCCGTTTACCTTACCCAATTTCGGCAGGGGATAATCGATCTGAAACGTTTCCAAATAATATCTCATTGCGTCGACTGCGACCCGCAACGCGAGTTTCACTCTGCCTTTGAACGACGGCCTCGTGCACACGGAAATTGGAATTTTACTTCCGTTCAGGAGATCCACGTTGGAGCCCAAGCACTCGAAATCGCTGACGAGGAACGCGACGAGATACGTGGACATCGGCGGCGAGGGAACGAAATACGTGATCGTTTTGTCGCCATCGTCCTCCGTTGTCACCGTTTTCTAAGACAATGTAACATTACTTTACCAGCGTTTCGTTGATAGCACGTCGATTCGGACATCGGCTTGCCTTAATTGACATATTGGACAGGGCACGGTACAGAAAACTTTTCGAATAGATTATACGAATAAGGAAAACGGATTTGAAGCCTGGCTCGTCGAAGCAGGGAAATGCTCTTCTTGCATACAGTGGCTCGAATTGCGATACTGCCAATTTTCTGTGCAATTGAAATAATTGTTACCGTTTTCTGATGGACAATTGACCGAACCGTGTGTCGCGGAAAACCGCGACTCACCTAACAGATTTATTATTATCCATATAAGTGCTCAAGTAAAAGCCACGCATTCTTCCGTTCAGACTGCCGCTGAAGTTCATCTTCAAAAAATATTCCCCAAGAGAGATGTTTGCGTAGGGCTTGATGACGATCATTTCGCGATTCTTCGCGTGAAAGACCGACCGTATCTGCACTTCCATTTGCGATCTTTCTGAGTACAGTTTGGTCGACGATATGATTAAATCCTTCGAGTGTAGAACTATGTAGCTTCGATCCTTTAACGAGACAACATTTTCTGTTACTCGTTTTTCAACAAAAAAAAATTGTAAAATGAACAGGATTTTTTTTTGAGCTGCTGCAATAATGGGTAACCTTTAACAATTCGATATCGATACGGACATTGCCATGAAATTCATCGTTCGTAAGATCTGGCGAGATCGCTATTACGTATTTCCTCGGTAGCACATCCTCCGGCAGACGTTTCTCGATCTCCACGGTCTCATTGTCGGACGGCCTTAAATAATCGCGCGGTGCCTCGCCGTTGATCACACGAGAATCCTTAGTCTTCATTAAGACTATTGCAATTAAGATAAATTGCCAGTTGGTCATATCGCCGCCGGGACAACGATTCCTTGTTTCAGACAACGGCTAGCTTTCTCGTCGCGCGACAGCGTTTAAGTGAAAAGGACTGAGGCTCTCTGTTTGTTGTAGCATCAGTGGAATGGGAACGTTTCTACCTGCTGAAAATGTACTGTCGAATATTTGACGTGAAAAAGACTTCGTGAATTTTTGTTATTTTAGAGATTGGTTAGGCATAGCCACGTCAAAAAATTGTCGAGCCTCTGAAAAGAGATTCCGCTCACTTCAATGCGAATATCTGTTCGCTCGAAAATCGTGTAAATTCATGTAGTATAATTTTTAACCGCGAATTGAGAATACAGTTTCGTTCGACGATGGCGCAATCGGTGGCCTGACTTTATTTGAAGTGAAAGCAACGAGCAGTTGGGGCACGGTGTGCGCTCGAATCAGTGAACCAATCGGGACATTCGCGGTACTTTACTGACAGAGAAAGTTTATCGTGAAAGATAAGGATGAAGGAAATCCGTACCAAGAAGAGGGGATTTCATATAAGTCGTACAGAACTTTAGCAACCGGTTAGTATACAGTGAATTACGGCAGATATCCGACAGGCGTTAAGTTTCGTCTTCGTTTGCGGTTCCGTTTTAAAATACGCCACAAAATTGTTCGTCTCAATCGTGTTTAACATTTAGAAGTTTCTTCGCAAATATAATAAGATTCTTTTCTGTACAGATTAAAGACAATGGCGGCGTACAAATTAGTGTACTTCAACGTGATGGGTTTGGGAGAACCCATCAGGTTTCTTCTCAGCTACGGAGGTGTCGAATTCGAGGACGTTCGGCTTGAACATGGAACCGAAGATTGGGCCAAGCTGAAGCCGAGTACCGTGTTCAATTTTCACCTTCGATTTTAATTCCAGCAAAATTCGGCGACTTCACTTGGGGTTCACTTGAATGTTTTTACAGCGACACCGTTCGGTCAGTTACCCACGCTGGAAATCCACGGGAAAGTTTACTCGCAAACGTTACCTATTTGCCGATACCTGGGCAAACAGTTCAATCTGCTCGGTGAAACCGATTTGGATGCGTTGGTGATCGACGCGATCGCCAACGCTCTTCACGACTTCAGACGGTGTAAATATTGATCTCATCCTTTCTGCAAATTGATTCCTCTTCGAGCGATTCTCTATCGTACACGGCGCTCGATTTCGCAACGCGACGGATCAATTTTTTTCGCACTTGTTTGTTCCAGTGACGATATCGTCTTATTATAGAGAGGCAGATCCGGTTCTGAAAGCGAAGAAAAGGGTCGATGTAATGGAGAACGTGATACCGTTTCAGTTGAATGTGCTCGAGAAACTGGCGAAGAGGAATGGTGGATATTTATATGGTGGTCAGGTATGGGGTTTTTTCTTTATTTAATTGTCAATGATTATGGAGCACGATATTTATTGTTTACGCATTTTCGATATTTCTCAGTTGAGTTACGCCGATCTGTTCTTCGTGGCCATCTCGGACTCGTTGAGTACCGCATATGGGTCCGATATCACAAAGGATAAGCCGCATCTGAAGGGCCTGGTGGACAAGGTCTTGGCGATACCGAATATTAAGGCGTACGTGGAGAAAAGACCGAAATTAGAATTTTAAGGTTTGCGCGAAGTGCTGTGTAAATTAACATTTGTATCGGTATCCGAATGAAACTGTTGGAAATATGTTTCGTTTATTGAGTTCAATATCAATTCAAATCGCTGCTGTCGATTATATCAATGTCGGACGACTTTGTACAAAGACTTGTTACATTAGATAAGCTCGAAGGGGCTTTTAAGCGTACGTTTATATCGCAAACAGAACACGATGTTAATTAAAAATCTGTAAACCCTTTCGCTCCGTGCTTTATTCGACTAATATCCATTCTGTAATACTTGTAACAGAAAGTATGCAGTTCGACACGATATTCAAAAAACACCGCCTTAAAGAAAGATCCCCACTCCCACCACCCACGCAGTTACCAGCCAATCAGCGCAATCTATTTCAAAAATCTGCCTCTTTCGCGCAACTGATCTCGTAGTGAATAGACGTGCTCAGAGTGTTCGTCGGATTAAGGTATGTCACATTGTCTAATATATTCTCGAACACAGCAAATGATATACGCACTGCTTTCATTTCCCTGTCTTCCAAGTTTTCTGTAGTTTCTTTGTTAATATTAATGAATATTTGGCAAGATATGATGAAAATTGTGCAGTCGCACCGCGTGGCGTGCATTTTCAAATCGACTCGAGTATGCATGTACGCATTATCTTTTACGTATGCGTATATGTATCTCAGCTCAGAATTCCATTATCTTGCTGCACATTCTGCAGTTTCTAGCAATATTATTATAATATTGACGATTCTAATACATTTAACCCTAATTTCAGTTGGATTCTGTTCCATGGCGTCCCTTTCGCTTGCTTCGAATCAGGATTGGCGGAACGTGTTCGAACGTGACGTTGACAGGCGGGAATGCGCAGAACCGAACTGACGCCGTGCCATGTTGTTAAATCAACATCTCGCTGACAGGTAAGCGTTCTTCAAATTTCTTGTTAAAATAAGTAGTATTCCAGCAATATATCTCTATTAAATTATATTTCGTACCGCGTATAATACTTGTACGATGTAGCGTCGTGTTGTAAACAAATAGTAACCTAACACGAGCAATTATTTCCGAGTATTTCTTTGTTGTTTATTGCCGGTGGTCGGGAAGTTTGTTTTTCCTGGAAAACATCGACAATTTATCGCCAAACAAAAACAGATACTCATCAAGTAACGTATGCGTTGAAATATTTCTAGGAAACACAAGCGATTGTAAACAAAATGGTGTTTGGCTTCAGTCGGGTATCGAACATAGCCTAACAGGAACGAACAATAGCTAGGCTGATGATTCCATTACAGGACACGGTGCTGACAAAACATATGGAGGACATCTCAGTGAGGTGGGTTTATAATAGCTATAGCACAATTATTTGCTCTCTATTACCGTTCATTTAACAGTTTTTTTACTGTTTATTTAATAGGATTGTAAATCTTTTGTTAACATCTTGTGCCTATACATATGCAAATCGAATATTTAGATTTTCTACAGTATTCGAGTTTAATTATTGCTTTAGCATATAGTAATTATCATTACTTTCGTTGCACTTGTCTTATTCCTTTGTTCTTTTTTGCTACATGTGTATGGAGAGAACTGATTGATTATATGGAATAGGGGAAGGAGTAAGCCAATAGATACAATGATGCCCAATAATTCAATCCACCCAAGGCCTGTGTATGTGAGCATTTTAATTACATTTTCAATTAGATTTTCTATACCAATTACAATTAAGTAATTGCAATTGGAATAGGAACAAATATTTTGCACATTTTGCATAATGCATATCTTTTTATGTTCTATATTTAAAAACATTTGCAATATCTAATTGCATTTATTATTGCATTGTTAATCTTGAACATTTTCCTTGCATATTTTTAATGCACACTTGCATATTTTTAATGCATATTCAGATATTTCTCATGTATATTTACGTATTTCTAATGCATATATACATATTTGTCGTGCGTATTTATTTTTCACGAATATCTATGATAACAATGATAACTATATAGGATGAACATGTTTTATCTCAGAAAATTTTGTGATCGCGCGCAATGCGGTCGGTAGAGTCAATATTTGCCTCGAAGTTTTCTAGCTTTTTCAGAGCAAGTGGCTCTGCTTAAATTTTCTTTTGCACTTTAGCTGCACGCGATTGTAAAGTCAGTGTTTTTTGCGTACCAGTTATTTATACTATTATCGGAGCACCGGTGCTCCATTCCCATTATTTCAGTCGCGAAAGTAGCATCATAATTTGTTCGTCGATATTATTTGCGGTCGCGTACATAGTTGGTTTTAAAAATTTTTTTCTTATATTCGTTATCGGATGCAGAGTCAGTGCATCACTGATGGGGGTGTTTGATGCGACACTGATACAGTGAAAAATGTAAGTCTATTTTAAGCAATTATCAGTTTCCTATGAAGAATTAAACTATGTAGATTTAACAGTAGATTTTAATGTTCTTTGCTTTTCTGTTTAGTTACAGTTTCCACACTTCCTGACGAATCTGTAACATTCAGCTGCCTCGGTGTCCGGTTCTCGATGTCTTCCACGAGTATTTGTTCTATTTTTGCAATCAACGAGTTGGTGAGTCGCATGCGTTGTGATTCCTCCGGTTCCCAATCATGCCGTATGACGATTGGTCCGAAACGGCGCGGGTGACTGGTTGTACTTTTTAGTAGTTTTGTGAGTATAGTGACCATCATTATTTCTTGTACGAGGATAGATCCGCCTTCTTGTACTTCGCGTTTCTTAATATAAAAAAAGTAAGAAAATGCGTTCGCCTCTGGCTTTGCCTTACGATTTTTCGAATTTTTCGCGGTCGTGATCGCGATTTGGTTCGAAACGAACGTGCTACATTATGCTCGAGGCTGCGCGTGTAGGCGAGGATCGATTACAATTTTAATCGCAATCTTTACGATTTTCCATAATCGCAATTTTTACGATTGTATTTGGTCGTGAGTCGTCCACGTGTGTTCCATTTAGCTCCGCGAGTTAGACTTTTATTTATTATTGTTTGTTTGCGAATAGAGTCTCGAGCTTAGACTAAGTTTCAGCGGGCATTGCGCCCGAAGAAAAGAGGGGGCTAAAAGCCGAAGAGGCCCGACAAACTGTCTCTCAAGAGGGCAACTACCAATGGCTCTGCATCCTTTGGATGGAGGGAATCCTATGATTCAAAGGAAATGGTACAAACAATCGGGCTATCATACCTAACAAACATCGCCAAATTCTTATAAACCTTTATGTGTTTCAGGTTGCAGGATCAAGATTTTAGTGAAAGAAGATTCATTCTAAAATATACCTTTCCCCTTTCTTTATGTCCCTTTAGATTTTCAGTCAAACAGGCAATTCTTCAGTTAAATTAGCTTTTCAATTAGGCAGGCAATGTTTATGTTAAGATAAATTTTTATTAAGGCTAGTGTTTTCGTGTGTTTCAGGTGCACTTCCTCAAAAGAACTTCAAGATTCATCATGATTCATCCTATTTCTACATTAAATCATTTTTTAAATAGGCTAACAATTTCCAAATAAAATTAGCTTTTTAGTCAGGTAGGATGTTTTAAGTTAAGATTTAATTTACCTTAAGTCTATGTGGATTTATTTGAATTAGGTGCATGCTAATTTATATTATAATCTTTATTCTGTAGTTTAAGTCAGGTCTAACAGAATTTTTATTTTCAGCTTTCGCCATAACTAATCATTTTAGTACATCCTATTCACTTGAACTAACTACGAGCTAATGTGCATTATAATCTTTATCTTTTACATCAAAAGGTGCAGCTTTCGTTCCAATTATTTATTTACTACAATATTCTAATTTATATTAGTTCTTCAAGCGATCACTGTTCACGAGCAGAGGACGCTCAAATCAGCGTGGGATTTCTGAGTCGGTATGACAGTCACGCTGGGCCACGAAAGTTCATAAGATGTCTTGTCTACTCCTATGGCTCGTCCGTGGTGGCGCCTCCACTCGGTGAGCGGGTGGCGGCAGCTGGTGGCGGCGCGGCCAATCAGCGCTCCCGAATGATCGCTGCGCGTGGAGGGTTGCGCGTCCGTCTCCTAGCCGTGGAGCCGTCAGTGTGCGCGCCGCGGAGAGCCAGACAGACAGACATCTTGTAGTAGAATTTAGCGGTGTGGTGTTTTCGACCGTGGGTGTCGGTGTCACGGTTTCGTGTCGCGGTGCTCATCATTACGGTGTCGTTGTCGTCGTCATCGTCAACGTCCACGATATTGTCGTCGCCGCTGTCGTCGTCGTCGTCGTCGCCGCCGCCGTCGTCGTCGTCGTTGTCGTCGTCGTCGTCGTCGCCGCCGTCGTCGTCGTGGTGGTCGTTCTCCCTGTGTTCAAGCCGCGATAGTTGTCGGTGCCCTCCGCCTCGTCGTCGTCGTTTTTAAGCAAGTCGTTTCATCGTTGTCGTCCACCGGAGGCTCGGCTGTGCTGCTCGTGTGGTGGTACCGCGGTTGCGAGACCCCGACGTGCGGGCCGTGCAGCTCGCGTGGTCCAGCGATCCAGTTACTCGACCCGCAAAAGGCGTTGGTGGTACCTTTTGTCGGGCAGAGGGAGAGAGCAAGAGCAAAAGGAGAAAGAGGGAGCAAGAAAGACAAGAAGAGGAATTCCGTAGGAAGGTCAGCGTAGTAAATACACGGGGAGTAAGCGGGACACGGCAGAATAATTTCTCACTCTGCAAACGCCCAATGAACAACGCTTCGGAGTTACCGATGTGCCGCACCGTGCGATAACTTCCGTCACCTCTCCGACCCCCATCTCCTCCCTCCCCCTACTCCGTGCGTGTGTATGTGTGTGTGCCGCGCCGGGCTCTCGAGGTGAAAATACCGCCCTCTCCTTCCACCCAACCCCCCGTTTGAGAGGTAAGGTGCTACCTCGCGCGAGTAAGTACGGCTATCGAAATAAGAAAAAAAACAGTGACAGAGTGACACAGTGAGAAAGAGAGTGGGAGAGAAACGATCCTGTGTGACCGGGGTAGAGGAAGAGTGAAATAGAGAGGAACGAGGAGAGAAAGAGAGCGAGAGGCCGGCGCCCACCCGTCAACCATCCTGATACAGCATGACCTCGAACAACTCGCAGAAGCTCTCCACGACGGAACGAGTGATCAAAAGTAAGTGACATCGAAATATTTCTAATCCGACACGAAGGATATCCGCTGTGCATGCTCTTGTGTACGATGCCACCTTGGTTTCGCACGGTTCCCATCAATATACGCGCGATCTTAACTAGTGTGTACGTGTGCGTGGCCCTGCGGCCTCGTCTTTTCCGGCCATCTCGGTCGGTACGTCAGCGTGCTCTCGTATTTCTTCTATTCCGTGCTTCTTTTCGCCCCCATTGTTTCGGAGTAATCGTTTCCACCATTCTTATCTAGTACACGATTACATCAATCCTACCGAAATAACGCCGCGCGAGGCGAGCTATCGCGAACGAACGGGAAGAAAAAGTAGGCACGTCAAAACACGTCGCGTGTCGTACGGGATTGATTTTCTTCGTAGCTTCGCGGCGCCATTGCTATCGACCTGCCAGCATTCTCATTGACCCTTCGAACCATGCTTTTCCACCCTTGCCACCAGTCTACACTCCCTTAGCGCGCAACCGAATTTCAGGAACAGGCTAGCCAGAATTCCAACCCATTGCCACCCACTCCGTTATGACCGCCCTCCGCTTACACCCTCGGTACAGTGCAACTTAACCTAATTCGCGTTTAGCCCGTCAACCCCACTTCCCCCGCTATCTTCTTGTCTGCTGCAGAGCTGTGTGCGGCTCGCGCGGTTAGCCTCGTTTCCACGAGGTCGAGGAACGGAATCGTCTCGAGGACGCGGCACGCCGCACTCGAGGATTTCGCGTCTGGACGTCGTCGTCGTTTGGAACAGCTGACCGGCTCGCGTGTATATACGTGCGCTAATGCGTGTCTGATGTAAATACGCGTTTGGCGGCCAGGGAAGTAAGCATTGGCGTCGACATAGGGGCGTCGAAAAATCGGTTACAATTTTCCTCTTCTCCGCCCAAGACCGCCCCAAGACTTCCGCATATATTTCTCTTTATTCTCGTTATATCCTTACCTCGCCATTACCGCGTTTTCCACTGACCTGGTTTTTATTTATTTATTTTTTTCTTCGCCCCGGAGAATAATTAATATCTCGGCCGATGCTCACCGACGGGCGCAAAAAAATGCGGTCAAACGTTGCGCTACTAAACTCGTCGATACGTTCTTGTTAAGGCAATCCCTGCATTGACCTATATTCCTAATGAAATGGATATTTGGAGATCTCTATCGAACGGACCTTCCCTTTAAAACGCTCGGCAGATCCTGGTCGCTTACCCTCCCTTCTCATGCAGCGGGGATTAATGTTTTTGCGTTTGCTGCCGACCGCATTGCGCACCGCACGCACAATGCTCGTTCTGGGGCGCATTTTCGTTTCTGTGCTATTCGATGCGGGCACGCGTCGAAGCATTGTCCGCTTTTCACTGTGGATACAACCATACCCTTTTTAGCCGAGGAAGCGTGCTGACCCACATTGCTGCCGAAAAGGGGAACTGGTTCAGGACGTACAGGTGGCACTTTAGGTCAACGACCTTTACTGCGAGGCGCCCTCCCCGTGTTTTTCCTTTACCCTACGAATTCCGAGCGGAGTTGCTTTTCCCCGACGGTTCTGTTTTTAATATATGCCAAATTATTGCATTTACGCACTTCTCGTGTATATTATTCGAGCAATTGCTTCGAAAGAGATCGATTATTAATTTGAGGAAATGAGATCGCGGAACAATTCTTCCCCGCACGACTACCGATGAGTTGGAATTATTCGAAATGATATTTTCTTACGCAGTTCCCTGCTTTTATCGTGTCTTGTGCTTCGCAACGAAACCGCGTACGCGCCAATACGAAACTTTATTAATCGTTGCAACAGAGCAGGTTCGATCGAATCGAATCGCCTTTACGAGGGGTCGATCTGGCGTTTCGAGTTTGTTGTACACGCATCGAATTGATCCGCGGTTCCCGTAAGATGAAATGGAGCAAATATAGACGTCGGCGTGGTCACGCGTGCGACCGCGAACTATCAACCGCCGAATATAACTCATTGTCGTGACGGTAATATCGTAATTTGGAGGATCTCCAAGCCCCGTCGACGATTAACGATTTTTAACCAGCTATTTGATGATCCGCCGCGCGTTATTCATCCCGTGATTCCTTTGGAAACGCGGCCGTTTGTCTGTCATTCGTTGCGTCCGTTTTCACGTTTCGCTTAACGATGCGTTTGCAGGACCGAGAAGTCAAATTTAATTTGCTAACTCTAGTCGAGAAGTTTTCTACACGTAGTAAATCGTGTTCTGTGCGATTATTATCGTCTTTCGCGATTCTATTCTTTTCCTTTACTTCCGAGGTAGCACAGAGTTGTTCGTTCGATCGTTTCCTGCGGTATTTATGCCGACACCGCGAACGGGTTAATTCAACCATGCAAAATCGCCGATTGATGCTTCAATTTCGCCCACTTTCGAAGCCCATCGGATACGATTGTATCGAATAATAGAAACGTCGTGGTAGCGAGATCGACGTAGGGTTAAGTTATACGTTGACTTCTATTTCTCGGTCGCAAATACATAATCGGCACCGAGTGCGTGCCAGTCAGCGCGAAGATTTCGTTGCCGCAATTGCTGCATCTGGCGGTACGTTCTAGAACAGGAACCACCTTCTGCCAGTGTGCCATTTTGTTTTTTATTTATCGTCACACTTTGTGCCCGATTATATTATTTTCGAAACGGGAACGGCCTGCGTGCGCAGATAATTAACCTTTTCTCGGCGATATGCTTGAAATGTAAAAAAAAAAAAAAGAAAAAGGCAGCCCCGTTTTTCGTAGATATTGAAGAACTATTTTCATACGTGTTTGAAAAGCCCGTTTCATTAATTGAGGTATAATTTAAAGTTTGAAGCATATTCGTACGAGGTTGTTAACGAAGTATTATCGTTTTTTTTGTTGCGTTTCGAAAGAGTTGAGGATGTTCACTGGGTTGTTTGACAGATCGTCGATGGCAATTATTTGTGCAACTCTATTGTACGGTCTTGTAAATAATTGTACGAGAGGTCGAAGCTGAATTCCGCTGAAACGTATCACGGTATTCCGGTTTCTCTTTAATTAATGCCACGGTATTCTTGGATGTTAAGAGTGGTTTTAAAGGGAGGCATTAGAATGTGGCGACAGGGGAGTAATGTAGAATAACAAATCTCTCACTCGTACAAGCCAGTCTGCTGTTAAATAGATAGATACTTTGGCCTAGGCCCTTGGCACATCGACCTGAAGCAGGAAACTGTCGAAATAGAAGAGTCCCATCTTGCTGACCTATATACATCTCGTCGGAAATCATCCTAATATTGTCCCCAGAAAAGAAAAAAGATGTTGAAGATGTTTCGTAAGAAATTCCAGGGAATAATCGAAAATAATCTCGCAAAGATGCGCTTCAGTATCGCAGCTGTACGCAGAGTGTATACCTTGCGAAACAAAAACAAAAAAAAGAAGAAATCTTCCACGGAAGATAATTATTTATTGGCAATTGCTACTCGAGTTGTCATTAAATTTCAATGAATATCGCAGCATCCTCAGATCATTCCCCTAAACCGATACAGCGTCCCTGTGCTTCATCCTCTGTTATTTTCAAAAGCAATACTGGGCGGAGGGTACGGTGGCGAAATGAAACAAAAGGCAAGAGTGTCGCGATGACGGAACGCAGTTAGGATTATTTTAGAAGCTGACGACAGAATTCGCGGCGTGCCGTTGTCAATTACGTGGTCGCCGCAACCACTTTCTCTCCGTTGGACAATTACCGAATTTAAAAGGCATCGCGTTACATAGCGCTCGCTTTACCGAGCTAATATTTTTCCAGTCTAATTGCGCCACCAGCCGGTCGCCGGCTGCCACCGCGCCCGTCCCGGAACGATATTCCTGCACCAGAAATATTTATATTCCCCCAAACACGTTTTACCAGAACGCGAGCCAACCCTCGAGGCGTACCCACCCCTCGATTGCCCCGATAATCGCCCCTTCGTCCAGTTGCGCCGCCTAATTATGGAACTGACTAGTCGATTCATCGAGACGTCGGATAATTGGCTTCGTTTTCCATTACGCGTGCGCGTTACTTTTATGTTACATTGCTTGCCACATTAGGTGGAATAGGGGAGACGTTGATTATTGCAGTATATTACTCATACTCTGTATATTTCGCTGAAATCGATTTCTTCCACTCGCCGAAAGTCTCCTGTTTTACTTTAAATTGCGCACGAACGTTTCCCGTTGCAGCTAGAAAGTTGGGTATAATTTGGAATTTGAGAGCTCGCGTTAACTAGGAGAATTAGACCACACCCAGTTCCTCTTTCAAATATATATATATATATATATACTGAAGGGTAGGAGCCAACCGGTAATTATATTTTATTTTCAACGCGACAGGCGCTGCTCAAGCCTTTCAAGTAACGCAGTGGCCGTCGACTGACGAGCGTATTGTCTTTCGAGCGTTTCGAGGCGGTCGTATCTAGCAGTTTGTAATGAAATCAAAGAGCTTACAGCGCTGCCGGGGCTCTCGCTAACGACATTACACGAGCACGATTGCGAGATAATCGTTCCGTTCGCGCGTGGGTTTAAATAGCGCCTCTCTATCCTGGCGAACGAGAGAAAAGGAGAAACGAAAGGGAATGCATACGTGCGACGACGATAGAGAATTCGGAATCATTGGTGCAGGACATTTTTGGAACAATCGAACCTGAGGAAGTTTCGTGATTGATTTGTGTTTTGCTAAAAATGGCAGAATCAAAATGATACGTAGAAATTTGTTTAATTTACGAATCGTTCCTATCAACGCTACTGTTATTAGAATATCCGATTATATTTCGTTTCCTCGCGCATATAAATTTTGTTCACCCCTCAAATTTGATTACCAATAGACCCCAATAAACGGAGGCGTGCGAACACGGTGCACGCATTATCGTGCATTATTTTAAACTCACCCCGTAATATCATTCTGTTACATAATTCGATGTGACGGGCTCGAGCAGGCCTCTTACATCGTTTCGCTCGTCTGCCCTTTAAAAATCGTACCGTTCATAAATATTACCGCCGTCGCAGCGTCGTATTTAACAAAAGGGAAAAAGAATTCATAGATCTCCTCGCCGGCTAACAGCTTCGGTCCTTTCAGAAATCTCTTTTCACGCGAATGTACCTGAATACACGTATACGTATATACATGCATATCGGCGGTAAGTTCACGGAAATCTGGCCTCTGATAACAAAGGTCACGTCCCTCTCAGCTCGTTCTTTTCTGGCGAGAAAAATTCCTTACCCCTTCTGTGTACGATATTCGTGGCCCGATGCATTCTGATTGCATTAAATATGCAGAGTGTACGTGCACGACGCTGCCACCATTCTTTTCCCTCTTTTCTGCTTCTGCTTTCACCCCTTCACTCGAATATCTCTCGTCTGACAAATTCTCCTTTCATACCCCCGTTCCGATTCCGAGGAACTCTATAAATAATGGAGAAACGGCGAAGTACAAATTGCTCTTTATGGAAATTGACTTCATCGTTGTCGTCATCCTACCCCCTTTCTTCTTTCCTTTCTTCCACTCGATGCAGTTAGTCCCCCTTCTTTTTTTTTGCCTTTGGATAAACGTCTGTCAAGAAGGGCGTTCGATCGGAACGCATTCCTGCAGAAACTAAGGAGTGGCTTTTCAACATCTGACTCCTTCGTTTCGTTCTTCCTTTCTTTTTTTTGCGGGGCTCGAAACTGAGGATATCTTTGATTTTATTCGAATCATGTCGTATGCAGTATTTATCTTCCAAAGGAAGTTACGTACATATTCAATATCGATACTGTTTCTTGAAAAAAAAAAAAAAAGCATCATTGCCACCGAAACCTCTATCCATATGTATTAAATTAATTATACGATTAATTACCATCTTTGTTTACCGCGTATATTCGCTCTGCATATTCGATACCAGACACGATCGATCAGCGTGAATCCCAATCCCCGATGGCCGTCACCTCGACGGGATCGAAAAATCCATCGATCGAAAAATGAAGTGGGAGGGCAGAGGAAAGCAGGAAAAGCGCGCAGGCAAACAAACTGTTACGTGTCCAAATGTTACGCGTCCAAATAAACAAGAACGGCAAGGCCCGCGGGTTCAATTGAAGGCAACTGGCAATGATCGGGAACTCGTGATCGCGAAAGTGATAAACGAATGAAGGAGTGGCTCGCGCGATACGATCCCTCGATATCGAAACGGCGCACGATCGCCCACGGAATCGTCGCGTCCCTCTCAACCCCGTAGCACCCTCTCGACGTTTCGCGGATATCGCGTTAAATATTGGAACGCGGCCCCCGCCGGTATTCCGCGCGTTAATCTAGGATTTGCATCACTCGGCGTAACGGGCGACCGTCGTTTCTGTTGTGCGTTATTTATTAAAGGCGAAACCGTTCCGCCGCGACGATAGCCGCGCGTGCCATTATTTGCCAACGGTCTATAAATATTTTCATAGCTTCATAATGCCTGCCGTTCTGTGCTATTTTCGTTGCTCGAGCGTCTTGCCGATCGTACGCCGGCAACGAGATCGCGATACGATACGAGCGAGCGGTGGCATCATTCGACCGCGTCGACCGGTCGATCTTTGGAAACGAGGGTTGCAGCTTGCCGGAACAGGATTGGGATGAACTTGGGCGTAAGAAGTTGGAGTTCCCTTGTTTCTGGTTCGTTGTACCCGGGCTTATCCGTTTCGAAACTTTCTGCGGTTCTTCGGTATGTTCTTTCGCGGGCGTACCTCGAATACCATCGAGGCGGTAGTTCTGGACCTGCTTTGGGAATTTTCTTTTGTAAACGGAACGCTGTATTTCGGTGGCCTCTTGCACACGTTGGTTACCGATATCACCCCGTTGTAGGGCGCGACGGCGCAAAACGGAAGCGTTGCTTCTTTTCGTCCCAGCGCGCAGGAAATTGTGAAACTTCATGTTCGTTTAATTGCTTGAGCATACTACGTATTCCTCTTGCATCCATAAATCGAACAATCTCGCGCGCAAAGTGGTATTGACATAAACACGCAGATCTTCCCGAAGATAACCGTCGTATAATGGTTAGTCATTAAGTTCGCGCCGTTCAGTTTACCTGTACAATGCATTAGTCACCGCGGTAGAACGTCGTTGGGCAGAACGATCTTACGACGATTACAGAAGCCCGCTTCTGTACGACAGCGATAAGGGAAGCGGCTTGACGCGTGCAAACACGGTGCGAGAAGATTTGTCGCGAATGTTAATTACATTTGACGCAGGCACGTGTTCGTCACCCACGTGGCGTCCGATAAGATCGCGGGACCGCTGTAAAATCGTGATAATGATATCGAGAACGCGTCGTTACCATGTGTGACCTAATTTCTCCAACCGAACGCCAGCGCGAAACATATTTCTATCCAGTCTTACGTCCGCGGCATTGTTCCGCGAGGTTAGTCGAACAGAATCGGATTCTCGATCGGATAGATCAGCGGTCGGAAATTCGCCGCGACTTCGGACGTATTTCTGGTAACCTGTTTAAAATAACGTTTCGCAGAGCTGTTTGATCCATGGATTTAGAGGGAGCAAATGTTTCGCGTAGAAAATCCGGTCGCGTCCATTAATTCGCGGTAACTCGATAGCGGTCCGTTCGAAATACATAAAAGAAAACCTCCCCCGATATATTTCGCACCGACGTACGACCTTACGCCCGGCGGTAAAAAAAAAATAAGCGCAGAGTTCAACGGTCAGAGTGTAGCGAACGGAGGGTTGATCCCTTTCGTACGGAATTTAATTAATCCCTCGGATCGTCGAGTGAATCAACAATAAAGGGGTTCCCACGCGAAAGGGGAGAACAAGTCTCGCGGCAAGGGAAGAACGAGGTTCCCGACGTTACTGTAGCCTCGCGTATACATACAGCGACTAGTATAGCGAGTATAGGACAGAAGTATTACCGGGCCCCGTGGTGGCTCGTGGCTCACGGCTGGGTGGAGTGTAATAATAGACGCAAACTCATTTGGCCGGTCGGCCAACTACATTTGGCTCGACCGTCGTCCACTGTTCGTTCCTTCGTTGCTCGTGCCGGGTCGGCGAAATTTTTGTTGACTTTACGAAAGAACAAATAAACAGGAGGCCTCTTCTCCTGTTCTCGCGCGCGTTTCGCGCCTCCTTAACCGTATCGGCGGGTCCCGAAACGACGGATGTCGCGCGGTTCCTTCTTTTCGTTCCACTGCTCGACGGAGCACGTTTCTCTTTCGCGTCGTACACGGGCGATACCTGGCCGATACGAGGCGACTCGCTGGTAGACAGGATTCGGTATGGAATTGGGTACACGCGTCGCGAACATTGCACAGATCGAATTTTTATTCGATCAGTTTCGTCGAGCGAACAGGTACAGGAGCGAACGTCGCCGTCGCGCGTACGCCGCATTCGAAATAATTATAGTACTCAAAGGCAGTTCCTTGTAGGGGTTCGCTTTCCTCTAGAAATCCTCTCTGCCGTAGCTCCGGTCGGATATTTATAGGCTGGCCTCCCATGTTTCCCCGCGGAAAAAGTCCGAGAAGAGAAGACGCAATCACCGGCGAGAAGTCGAACCGTGCCCTCTAATCGTTCAGCCGCAATTGTCACCCTTACTTCTCGTCTGTTCCTCGTCCATCCGGGACGTGCCAACGTCGCGTACCGTCCCCATCGCGGCCGCGCGAACACGTCCCACCGAGCGGACGCACAGTTACACACCGAAACCCAAAGGAACTTCGTAAACAGCCCCCGTCGGACTTTAAAATCGCGTCACTGGACACGCGCACTCGATCGCCCACCGCAAAGGGGCTCTATTTTTAATTGGCATTGAGCCCCATCGATGGGACAGACCTATGGCGCGTACAATAAACAATCGCCTCGCACTCTTTCATTTCACCGTCGCGACGCTCCGCTTGTGGCGCGCCCCTTCATCGCGGCCGACCAGTCGAGTCACGGGGGTTTCTATTTAAGTAGACAAACGATCCGTCGGTGCTGGCCTCGCAAGGGCCACCCCGTGGCACAAAGGGAAGCTTGTCGATACCGAGAGATATTCCGCGTGGAATCGTCGCGAAGACACGGCGGGGAAAACGTTGCGCTGGAATCGACGAAATCGTCTGGAAGATGTTTGGGGCGAGGGAAGGAACGCGACTGATGTTCGAGTAGTCGAGATGTTCGACTATCGACGAGGAGTCTTGGACCTGCGATCGAGATTAACCCCGGGGCGATGGAACGTTGCAGATCCTCGGGGGTGGACGATTTTTGTTTTTTCGAGGTCTGTTAGAGGGGGATGATTCGGTCGAAATTCGTGGAACGTTTAATATCTTTTTAAGGTGTAAATGTTTACGATATTGATGGCGACCAGGTCCTCGGTCGTTTCAGTAAGGTAAATTGTAATTAAGGGTTGCAGATTTATTTGGAAGTTTTATTTTTTGTTTTATCAGAGGTCGTGTACACCGCTAACTTTAATTACTTCCATTCGTTTTAAATGGATTCAGTAATGAGTTACGTTTTTCCTGCTTCGCGATTGGTCGACTTCGTAACGAATATCCTTAAATGTGACACCTAACGGGGAATACCGTAGCAGAAACCTCGGGGCTAGACAATCGCCCAGACGCAGACGATAGTTGATGTAATCGTCAATGAATCGGGTACCCATTAACCCATTAACCCATTAAAAGTCATCCCATTGTTCGAGGTGTTTCTCTGCCGCAAGTTTCACGCGTCGCAGCGGTTTACGTGTCAACTTGTATATCGGCGAAGATTATCGAATCTCCAACTAAATGGTCTTCCCGGAAGTCCTAGGAGTTCGCTTGAAATACCAGTGATCGTTAGATCCACCGAGGAAACGATAATTGACTCTTACAAAAGGAACGAGTTCCCAATCAATTATGTTCCTTCAAATGCAGCTTACTCCTAATTCAATGGGAACGTATGGGGAATGTTACGAAGGTTTGCAAGCGGCATATTTCTTAATAATACCAATGGTGTCTCACAGTAACAGCGAAGGAAAATCATTTAAGAAATAAAGTAAAAAAAAAAAAAATTGCACCTATCCTGGCGGCGCGAATAAATCGGCGTGTCTAAATGGGGGGACAGGAAATTAAAACCCTCAATTAGTGCAACCTTGTAACCTTGTCAGCGAGTTCCTGCTGCCCGCGAGAATCGATACCGCACCTATATGTAGGACGTGTAAGTAGGGAGTTCGCCTTGTCAGATCCTGTTAGAAGCATCGCTGGTGTAACGGATGGCGAATAGAGAGATGGATGAAGTCGAATTTTCAATTTAATCGTGCTGCATGGGCATCTTTCAATTGTTCCACTAAAACAATTACTCCACATCCGTAGACATATATGACTTGTCCTCTCTGTTGGAGACGATTGAACGGCGAACTGGAACGCCGATTCGCGATTTTTAACGGGCACAGGTTATCGGTGAAATTTCCTACGAAAGAAGTATTCGATGTTCGAATTTCTTGTCCGTTTCATTCGCGTTCCAATTTCTTACTGTCTGAGCGTACACCCATTTCGTACGATCGATGCTTCTCTGTTTTATTGCTGGATGGTTGCTCGAATTAACACGATTATCATATATTACGATATTAAACAGTTTAACGAGCGAAAGAGGACACTGCGTCGTTCACTGGAAACGCGATACCGAAATCAATTATTGTGCAGAACAAAGAATGATTGGTGAACAAATTTTAATCGCGATTTCTCCGCGACGCGGAATGCTCATTAATTTTCCCAATATCACTCTATCAACGCCTCCATCGTTCTCGCTGATCGAAGGGCAAACGTATCAAGGATAAGAGACATGCACGAACGCGTGGACAGGTTCGTGCAACAGAGACAGCAATGTTCACGGTCCGAATGGTAATTCGGGGAGAATGGAACGGGTTCTGGGCGATTCCGACGAATTTCCTGGGTCGAAAGAAATTCAGGTTCAAGAGGAGGACCGAGGACAAAAATGTTTCGCGACCCTCGCCCCGAAGGTTGTACCTTCGTTTAGCACGACGTCGTTCGCAATGAAACTAGGCCATCGACGAAGGGCGCACGAATTCATTACGTGGCCCGCTTTTCAAACTCAGCGAAATATATCTGATCGAACCGACTTCCTTCTCGTTTCTCTCGAATTTAATCTTCCCTTGGCGCGGCGTTCTTGCATTGATTTTCGTTGGAGAAACAAAAATCGGGCGAGTTGTGTAAGACAGACAGAGAGAGAGAGAGAGAGAGAGAGAGAGAGAGAGAGAGAGAGAGAGAGAGAGACTGTTCGTATTGTAATTTTCGCCGGGAACTGGGTAAATCGCAGTGAATTGAGAAATTCTGGAAAATCTTTGCACGCAACAAATGATTTACTTCTGAAATCCTCCATATTTTCATTGCCCTCCACGTTTCTCCTAACAACGAACTAGTGCGTTTGGAATTGCGATTGTCGTAACATAATCGGATTCGCCCGATCCTCAGCTCACTCGTCGAAAGAAATGCCTGCTCGAACGCGGCGTCGTTAAATGGGTCACTAAACGGCGCAAATAAATTCGTAAACCGGGTATATCCCGTACACGCGACGCGACAAACGCAAGTATAATAAAAATCATCGCATGCACAAGTTGCACACCGTTAACGCGCACACGTAATACTCGTTCGCTGTTCCGATTGGTGGACGCCATGCCAGGACACCGGCCTTTCCTATTCACGCATCAACAGGTGAACGATCGTCCTCTAACCCTTCCGTGCCCCCGTCCTTCCGATTCTACCCGTCGAACGCCCCCGCTAAATCGACCCTTCTCTTCCGCGCGAAAAGAAAACCGAAAGAGAGAGCGCAAAATTCGTCCGCGATTTATTTCAATTTCTTTTTCTCAACCCCAAACGAGCGAGGGTATCTTTGCGTCTGCCACCTTTGAACGAAGACTTCCACGCCGCGATAGAATGCTCCGTAGAAGCTTCGTAGGAAAAGAGAGTACCGGCGAAACAAGGTACGACGAGAGAGAGAGGGAGAGAGAGAGAGAGAGAAAGAGCGAGAAAGAGACAGGCGGGGCACACTGGGGCCAGATCAATACACACGGCCAACCCCGTAGTAACGCATAGAATACCTTATTCATAACACACCGTCGCGTCGCGTCGCGTCCACTGCTTTTTTTTTTACGCTCCCTCCTTTCAACCCCCTAGAGATTCTCGAGCTCTGTGCGGTCGGCCTGTAGTTACACGCGGCTTGAAAAAAAAACACAAAAAAAAAACCCCGTGGAGGGTTAAAAGGGCACCCCGACGCAGAGGGGGGGACCGTGCACGTCGGGTTCGCGTTCCCCTCCGCTCGACGTTTACGGGACAGACGGGGTGGAAAAAATTTCGCCGATGCAATGTCGTTCAACCCCATTGCGCCGCCCTCTCGTGCCTCTTTTCGGATTACGAGCGCGCCCGATTCATTTGGACGTCCGCGGCTCGAAACGATCGGCGAATCGACGACGGAATTGATTTTGCGGTCGCGTCGGCGGCCAGGAACGGTTAGGGTTGTTGTGCAAGCGCGATCAGCGTCTACGGAACGGTTTTCGTTGGTTCTTTCTCGTTGCTCTTCGATAGACGATGATCGTCCGTTTTATCCGCATCGGGCAGTCGCGCATCGACGGGGAAGCATTGTACCCCAATTTTAAGCGTCTTTGACAAACGCGCGTTCGCCCTCTTCGCGCGGTGCTCGGTCCTCGCAATGACACATGTGCGCCCGCAATCAATAGCGAAGTCCAAACTGTTCGAAACGCCGAAGATTTATTAATAGCCGACGGGCGGCGAGAATAGAAACGCCGAGTGTGCAATCGAGCCTTCGACGACCGTTCAACCGCGTCGTTAAATAATAAAACATCGATTCGTCACGGTTGGCACGCATTCCTTCGTGGATCGAAGCCGGTTAAAAAATATTTTCCTCAATGGGGAAAACCGGCTGCGGCTCGTTTAATTCGCTCGAAGGCCGCGAGAGTTTCTCTCGCTTCCAGTCGCTTCTCGCCGATGAAACGTTCGATTCCCCTGTGACCCCTCCCCGACGGACTTACGTTACTTCACGACAGTTCGTTTATTTATAAATAAATGTCAGCCCGTGTCCACGGAGCCTCGGTGATTTCGTGAAGAGGAGAAAAATGTTTGGCGAACCGGTTTCATGATGGTTCTATTTTAGGATGCTGTTTTATTTCAGACGAACTTTTTTTTAGAAATCCGATTCCTTTGTCGTTTTCCAGTTATTTCCGTGCCCTTTCTTCTTTTAAACTTTCGACGGTGTAACGCGCGCGTGTGTGTGTGTGTTTTTTTAGTACGTTTCGGAATTCGCAAACTTTCTTGGAGGGATAAGTTCGAAATGTTTGCCCGAGATAATTTACGAATTTCGTTGCGAGCGTTACGGTAAGATTCTGTTCGGTACCGTCGAGATTTTCAGTAGCTCGGGACGTTCGATTCTCCGAATTGGTTCGCGCAGAATGGCACGCCGGGGTGATTGCCGGCCGTGGCTTGTAAGGCGAATAATCGAAATCTCCATTTAAAATCGACGATCCTCATTAATGCACGAATCTCGCCGAGGGAACACGGGCTGCGTTAAAATTCAAATTTGTTGCTCGAGGTGGTGGAATTTCGATACTAGCTTCCCGGCAGGATGGTGCCTCTCCTTGAATAAACGTGCGATTTCGTTTCTTTTTCTCTCCCCCCACCGCGGCTCCTTATGAATTATTAAATCCTCTGTGTTCAATGCAGCATCCGTGCGTTTCTCTCATTGTGTTTCTTAGGTTCGTCGGATTTAACCGCTTCGACTTTTTACTTACGCTTCTTTCTATTACTTTTCCTTGTTCAATGATAAGCAACGACGGCACAATAACGCCGATGGGTCGAACGCTTCATTAATAAACGGTATCACCTGTCGGGAAGAATCGATATACAGAATTTCTAAAATTCCCAAACAAATTAACGAAAAATCGACGGTTCTTGACTCGTATTTCAACTTGGCTACGGTGTTGTCATTCAACCAGCGGCCAAACGAAGCATAATCCACCTGGCCAGCTCGCGAACGTTTCAGTGCGATGGTCCAACAGGCGCGATGCAAATTTTCGAATCTCCGAAACAGCGAAGAAGTCACGTTCGTATCGTAAACCCGCGACGGAACCGTGACGGCGATAAAACGAGCGTCGTTTCGAAGCGAAATGGACTCGAACGACGGGATTAAACGCGAAAAGATTCTCGCCGATCTTATTCCCTCCACGGGCAACCCGTTCCTCTGTACCGAAACGCGTCCCCGTTACGCGGAGTTCCGCCGAAGATGATCATTCGCGTCGAAACGACGGTCTATTGAACGCCGCGATATCGTTATTAAAGTCACGATCGTCGTCGCTCTCGTCGCGACCAATCTCACTTTTATATCCGTAATAAGCGTTCGCCCTGAAAGCCGCTTTAAACATCTCCATCGGGCCGTTCCTTAACGCGGTCGTTGATTTGCTTTTTCAGCGAGAAGAGACAGGGAGGGTTTAGGGGCGAGGTATATAGCCGACTATAAATTCCCGTCGCCATATTTCGCGACGTCGTTAAAATCGTGCCGTTTTCTTTATTAGCACTCGTTGTATCTGTTATCGGGCTCGCTCGCGTGCGATTGTATCAGCGGAACGCCTTGAATTCTCGCCCCCTCCGCCCCCTCCCCTTGCCCCGTTACGGCCGCGTTCACCTGCCGCGTTTTTTCTTCGTTTCCCTCGCGTCCACCTTGAACGAATAAAGAACCACCCGATTACGAAGCGCGTTGCGCGCTCGCTGGTTTCTGGAGTAAACGACTTTTGCGCGAACGAACGGACACGCCTCGCGCGTTGGTCGGATTAACTTAACGTTACTTTTGAAAATTGCGCGCCTTTTCAATCGAGCGGCTATTGTTGCGCGGGACAGCTACGCGCAGTACACCTTTCACGGAAATGAAACTCCTGGGTTCAACCGTCGCCCTTCCGCGCCGTACTTCCCGAGAAGCGCCCACGGAATTTCAATAAATAATTAAGCACCGCGAACAGGATTCGCGCCGCGAAACGAACCGCCAACTCCCAGGCTCTAATTACAGTCTGCCCCGTAATAGCCACCGCGAGGCACAGAATTTTTACCTACATACCGCCGACGACGCGTGTGCGTGTCTATTTTCGAACATCGCCGCCTTCGCCCTCCCCGCGGCGAAGCTTTGTTCCGGCGCGTGGTTGTTCCTCGACGCGTCGCGAAGGAAAGGGCGAACGGAGAGGGTTGCGACCCAGCGGTGGTCGAGACCCGGCCGAGAACCGGAGAATCTCGAAACCTTGCCACCGGGATCTTCCCCGCCGTCGTTATCATCGTCAACGTCGACGTCCCGATCGGACCTCCGTTTCCTCCGCGACCGTTCGACGGTCGTTATCGCCGAGACGAATCTCGCGCGGCGCCTCCGGGGCTTCCGGGCGGATCGAATGAAAAATTTATAGCCGTGTCCTTCCGCTCGGATTTCCCGCTGCGGAAGCTTAACTAAGCGTAAAAGAAGGTCTAGCGCGCCGCGGCGCTGTTAAACGGGTACCGGTCGATAACGCTCCGCGTTTTCGCACGCACGATGCTGCTGCATTCGAGGGAGGGCGACAGAGGGTGAGGGTGGATCGCGGGGGGTGGGGGGTTGCGCCTGATAAATATATAACGACGACGCGATTAAAGGAGAGGAAAGGTCGTCCTTCCGCACGGAGATTAACGGCGGTGCCCGCGTTCACCGTTTTACCGCACAACCTTTCGAGCGGATCAAGGTGTTCTTTTTTTAATGCTGCACATTCGAACACCTTGCTCGCCGCGCGGAGCAAAGGGCGACCGTGATCGACGGTGAATATAGATCGTTAGGGAGTACGACGTTTCAGGTGGAGCGGGGCGAAAAATCCTTCGTACTTATTATTTAATTATTTGTTATTTCGGGGCGACCGGAACGTTGGTGTCGAGGCAATCATTCCTGAAACAGCGTGCATTCGTTTCATGGTGTAATTGATGTGCTTCGTGTCCGCGTATGTTGTTCGGGGGACAATTGTCTTAACACCAGACCGAGGTAGTCGCGGGTGAAACCAATGCGCTGCGTGAACACTTTCTCGACCCACTGTACGTCGGGCTGAAAATGAGGGTATTTTTTTTCTCTGGTAGTATGGTTGGGGGTCTCGGTTAACCGGATTAATCCGGGGGATAGGCTGGCCGGGGAAATTTATGTACGACGAGATAATGATTGGGGAGAAATGTTCGTGCGCAACGTTGAGACAGTACTACGATTTTGATTAATGACGTAGCTCGACACCCTCTTTATTGTTAAAAATTTCCGTCGATAAATCGATTGAGTCGCTGGTCCCATGCGTAAGCAATAGATGACGGTACTAACACCGTCATTTTCTTTATAAACAAATGATTACGTTTTTGATAGTTTTTTTTATTGCAAAAACCTGAAACTTCCGATCACCGAATTTTGGCACTGAAATTGTTATACTTTGAACTGCTGTCACTCGGTGAACAATAATCGCGCGACAGCCTACCTGGCGCTCGTTTGAAAGGGCGATGCCTCTACTTCAACGTCCATTGCTTGAATTTTTCAAACATTCTTTTATATTAGCACAGCCAAGTATGAAACTAAAGTTGCCCTTCTCCTCCCGTTGTCGTCATTATCAGAAATCGTTACTTTTTCCTTTCCACGAAATTCCTGAGATTTTTCAACGCTTCTCGCCCGAGCTTCCACCCCCCGAATACCTTTTCCTCTGGAAAGATCGTCCAGGCCAGAGGAGTTTCAGCCCAAACGATCGACCTTTCGCCGCATTCCAGCCAGCTTGGAGCGCGATGGAAGGCCCTCGGGTCTCTCCCGCTTCCCATCCTCGTCTGGAGGCTATTTTTCTTCGTTCCAGTTGGCCCTCTACGTCTTGCTTTTGTGTCAGTGCCCCCGACTGTGACCCCGCGACCGATGAGCCTCTTCACCCCGGTCGGACACCCCTGGTCGGCGCACTTTGCGTCGACGAGGGTGCCCGAAATCGCGCGAACGTGGAAACGCTAGTTGTGCACGTGGACGAGGGTCCCGTGAAACGACCACGAACCCCCTCGACCCGTCTCCGGACGGCGACGAATATTTTCGGACCACTTTGGTCACACCTGTCGCGTCGAGGATCTTACCTCTCGCGCGTAACGACGTTTCTGAACGCGTCTCGGAGCCGGGGAAGGTACTCACCGCGGTGGATCTGGTTCGAAGGGTGGCTTTGTCAGCGAGCAGAATTCGTCTGGCCGCGACTCAAGCATTGCAGAAGTATTTTCTTCAACCTTGGGACCGCGCGCTCATTTCTGCACTGGCGCAGATTTGCGTACCTTCGCGGTGATACGATTTCGTTGCAACTTATCGTGCCCGCGTTATCGTCGTGCCAGGATAATTTGGGCGTGGAACTTTTCTCGTCCAATATTTCGTTTTACCTTTTGAAACGAGTTCGACGATCCACGCGTAAATTGTCATATCATAAACTCTGCTTATACAGATTCAACATCGATCATCTGCCGTCCATTCGTCTCCGTAATACGATTTTCGAGCAAACGAATCGTTCGCGCACGTCTTCCGATATTTCCGCCCAAAACGACCGCGAGCTATGCATCGTGCAACGCGTATACGTGGCCGGAAACATTTGCCGAGGAACACATTCAACCGGTTTCAATCGATCGTCACTGGCAACGAAAACTCGCGGAACGATACGATACTTCTGCCCGCGCGTACAGTAAACCCATTTAGACGACGGGGGCTGCGCACGCGGAGCGCATTATTTCGCGAAATTGAAACGATTCCGACCGGCTCTACGTATCGCTGAAATTAACGGCGTTGCTTCGTGGCACGTGCCCGGCACAAGCTGCGACAAAGTTGCACGGACGTGTTCCAGATGCGGCCTCGCGTCTGAATTAGCAATTTTACTGCCGGGACATTTTTCGTCGGACGCGTAAGCTGTCGTCGAGACGGCGCGGTGTTACGGCCGCTCGCGTAATCGGCTGGACATCTTGCAAATTGCTCGATTTATCCGGGCGTTTACGCGCGTGCTAGCTTTCGCGGACCGCGAGACAGCTGATCGACTTTTGCGAAGGGTAGATCGCGACGATTCTGCGGGAAAGTTACTTTCGACTTTATCTTGTTTCACCGTGGGTCGTTGGGTATTAGTTGCGACGAGTGGCTGCTCGTTTCGGGATATATTTTATTAGGACAAATATATTTGCACGGGTGCGATGCCGATTCGTTCAGTTTCGTTTAGAATTATATTCGTTCCTGAGGTAGAAAATTACCGGCGATAGTCCGCTAAGTGTTGCATCTTATCAACTCCCGTACCGTTTCGCGTATGCAGAGTTTGCTTATTCGCCGACAACGAGGAGGAAATAAATTATGCGATCCGTCTGTGTCGCTCGGTTCGGTATTTTTCTTATCTTCGCAAATTTCCCGCGCGGCGTATAAATGGGAACAGGATATTCTTGTCTCGATTTCAGTGAAACGTAGAATACACGTAACCAGCTGAACAAGTAGTTTACAAAGATTTGTTCGCATCTTTCTTTCATATACAACAGCAGGGATACAAGTATCCCTTTTTCTCGGCGGAATGTACGATTCTTCGTGGTTGCGAATCGCCTCGTTGTCGCCGTTTCCCCGCAGATATACGCGGATTGTCTTCCACGGAAAGTTTGCTTCGCGACGCGGAAACGTCATGAAAATTGAATCGACGTGCCCGGCACGACCGTGTTTCGCCATTTCCGATGTATTTCGTCCCGCGTCCGGGCGAATTAATGCCGCGGAAAACAAGATCCCCTCGTCCTTCGTTTTCTCGAGGAGCGGTCTTGCTTCTCGAGACGAACTTCCCCGGACCGATAGGCGATATCCGGTTTACAATTTTTCCACCCCCGACTTTCTGCCCGCTCCCTCTCGGCGAGCCTCATTGTCTGAGCTCTGGCAGGCGAATTATTCTGACTCCCTTTTCCTTTCTCTTCTTCTCTCTTTTATGGAGTTTTGTTAATACAAGCAACGAATACGATATATAATGCGTATTGTTGTGTTATTTCTTGATTCGTATTTAAATTCCGCTTGTCCCGTATTGCCGTTACATACTATTGTTATTATCATCGCTGCGACGAAGTCGTTCGCGCGCTTCACCTGGTCGCACACGACCCAGCCGGGGCCAACCCTTTCACCGAGACCGAGCGAAAAATGTTTTCGATCAACGACAAAAGTGGCCACGATATTCATCGTTTACCTTCCGAGACCGCACGCTTCATTAGCAACGGAAACTGTTTGCCAATAACCAGACCGCCGGTGGCAACGAATTCCAGCGCGATCGCGCGTCGATCGAAGGACGTCGATCCTCCGATCGATAGACGCGTGTACCCGTGTATGCCCGCGACCGTGTACGTAGCCGCGACGCGAAGCATTCGCAGAATTTGGCAACAGCAATCTCCGATTCCGTGTGCCAAGCACTCGACCCATTTAGCCGGTCACGAGAGCCACTCGGACACTCTCGATATCGGGACGAATCAATTCGATTGATTTTAATCGAACCACCGTCGAGTACAGACATCCCGAAATATTGATTCAACCGGGGGGGTTAAAGGATCGTCCCGATTCTCGTTTTACTTGTTCTGCGCGGAACTTTATTCGAACGCGATCGCGCGACGATCGATAGACGCCGTTTCGAATATTTCGTTGCATTTATTATGCGTTTCAGCTGAGTTTTATTCCGAAACTGGAGTGAGCAGTTCAGGGGGAAACGCGCGGAGCAGCGTTCGTTGGGTCGAGGAGTTTCGAACGCTGGGTAATAAATGAAATTTTCCCTTGGCACAATTTCTCAGTTCGTTATCGCTGCCCGATTTGTTCGATTTAATTGCATTCGCCTGCGACAGTTCGGCAGCCGATCGATCGAACGTTCGAACTCGCTCCGAGGATCGTTCGCGAATTGTTCAGTATCCGTGGGGATCTCGAGATACATTTTTAGACACGCTTTAAACACCGAAGTAATCGCGACGACCTTCGTTTAAATCAATTACTCAACGAACACCCTTGCACGCGTGCCGCTTAACGCGACCACCGATTCAACGAACAAAGAGCCCTCTCGTCATTTTTTACACAGCTCTATCTGCCCAGTCGGTCAGAAGCCAACATCCGGTGCTCTTAATTGGAAACCTCGACACGCGGATCAATAACACCTCTCGAACCCTGAAATCCAAAAATACCTCCACCGATCCTATTCACCATCCCAAATACCCCGGAATCCTTCGGAGATCTCCCTCGCCCGGAATCAAAACCTTCCCAACGATCCAATCCGTCGTCGCCCTGCCGTAACCCGACAACCCTTCGAACTCGTCCGACCGAAGTTCCCCGAAAGATCCGATTCGAGGGCCGATTTCACCGCCCGATGCCGAATTGTCGCGCGAACGCAAGCGCCCGCTTGTCCCGCGGACGGCGTGCTTTGCTCGCGCGCAGAGCTCCATACGTTTCTGAATTTCCGGGTTGCCTAACCCTCCTTGCGAGCCGCGGATGCAGCGGTTCTTCATCCCGCAACGGTGTCCTCGAACGCGGATCGATAGATTCGCGCCAGCGTAGTGAAAGCTGCCCATCCGTCTTCCTCGCTCCTGGCCTTTCCCTTGTTTCACCCTCTTCTCGTTCCTATTTTTCTTTTTTTTTTTTTCCCCACCCTCGCGCCATCAGAGGATGCTAGCGTCGCACGGTCACCGGGTTCGGGTTGCACGCCACGCGTCTGGGCACACATGCGCTCCGCTGATCGATTCGAGCGTTGCCCGTGAATCCGCGGGGGAGGGTGGCATTGTTCTCCGGTCGGGGTAGGGAACGCGTGCCACAGGGATGACGCGGTTAAGGACGGGGGGTAAGATGGCACGGGTGAACGCGCGGGAAAGCACGGCGGGACGACGGCCAAGTTCGAATTTTTCGGGGGTCCGGGGACCCGCGGTTGCACTCGGCGGCCCGGTCCCGGGGGGAATCGACGATCCGAGAGGCGTTTCGTTGTATCAACCGCGGGAGACGATTAATGGATCGGAGAGTTCGAGGGATTTCGGAATATCGAGGCCGGCGAAATTTCATTTAACTTGGAGGAAGTTCGCGTTTCGCCTCGGGGCGATATTCCTCTTTCGGCTCGCGGGGGAAGTTGCGTAATTGACTTGCTTGGGGTATTTCTTTTTCGCGGTTTTAGTTCGGGATGTCCGCGATCAATTTTCGCCTGTAGTTATCCTGTTTGTTTTATTCGGCGCCAAGAGCTTTTTTCGGTATCAATCCGCGGATCACGACTGAAACTTGACGTTCGAATCAGGAACGTTCGCCCGCGCGGTCGATTAATAATTTTTGGGCGCATGGTTTTCGTAGTTTTTTTTGTTTTCGGACGCGGTAGAGCGGATCCTCGAACGAATAATCTGCCATTGTACGTCCATCCTTGGCGTTCTCCTGCGGCGAGTTCAACTTGGGGAAAAATTGGCTAACACTTTGGCGCAAATTGAAATTCCCGATAACCAGGTCGGCCACGTTTCCGTCGACTTTCATTGCTCGATTTTACGAGCCTTTAATACAGCTTATGAAATCGAATTCACCCCGAACGGGGGGGGGGGGGGGAGGTTTCATTCGAACCCAGCAGCACTTATCGAATCTTCGAACGAGCGAACAGCCTCGTTTTATTTAACTTAATATACAAAGCGTACCTCTCCGAAACGAAAATCGTCATTTTTATTCACGAACAGACGGAACATTTTATAGCAACGACAAAGAGCCTTTGAATATCTAATGCACAACTTTATTCAACGCAAAATACATTTTTCGCTGCGCCGCTTTTTCCCCCGTTTTCATTCGTTATTTTTTATTTTTTTTTTTTTTTTTGCAATCAAAGCGAACCATTCCCGTCACGTTTATTATTCGCCAGAGCTCGAAATTTTCGTTGAAATTACACCAAAACGAGTCGCGTATACGTGTACCCTCGTCGAGGGTGCGGCTGACGGTTAAAAAAAAACAAAAAAACAAATCGTTCCATCGGTTCCTAGTTGACGATGTTGAACTATATCTGGCGATACGATGTCCGCGACAAATTTCCAAGTTTTTTTCTTCTCCCCCGCAACGCCGTCTACAATTCGCAGTTTTTTTGCAGATCTATCACCGCTATCATCTACGCTTTATTTCCGTTTACGTTTCCATTTGTCGCGGCGTGCTCCATTCCTGTCCGTTTCGTGCACGACCCATTCTACTTCCCGTTACAGCAACCCGGGCAACGTTGATTAAAGCATTCACACCGGGAAAGAACAAAAATTTCCACCGCAAATTCGTTCACGCTGTTCGTTCGATGGAACTCGCTCGCGATTGCAATCGTGGCGTTAGATTTTTTTCACCACCCCTTTTGCTACCGCTCCAAAGCCAGCCACAGACGCGCGCTCGTTTGAACGGTGCGAGGCTCGATGCGTTCGCGAAACGGGCTATCTCATTCCTAACATCGCTGACCGGCCGCCCTCCTTTGCGACCGTTTCGTTTGCCCACCCGCCGTCAATTTTTCTCCTCTATTTTTTGTTACCCTCCCCGTTCCCCAAGCTTTTCGCTTCGTTTCCGCGGGTTATGTTTCGTTTCAGTCGTCGGCGATACGGCGGATGTGCACGATCCAGTGTGCGCTCGCGATCGTCGCCTTTGTTACGAGCGAACAAACGGCAACGCTTTTGACTCGCGCGAACGAGAATTCGGTCTTCCGCGAAAATCGTTCCGGAGGGAACTTTCATTTCGCCGGGAACGGCCGCGATGCTTTGATGCTCTCTGCTTGTACACCGGCTTACTTCGTTCAGTTTTTAATTAGCTCTCCATCCGTGCGAATGGTCGACGATCGAATTGGACCGATCTATCTTTCTCGAATCTCGTTTGCCTTCGCGTTTCTAATTAAATCGACATTCGCGGATACCGGATCCGAGTTCAACGAATTTCATCCGGATCGTATTTTACTTCTTAAGCGTTCGTTGCCCGATGCTCCCGTTGTATTTTGTGTTTATTTCGCGCGCTGCTTTCTCTCGGTTTCGAACGAAAAACGAAAAAACGATAATGCCAACGCCGCCGGTGTTTCAGCCCCGGGGCGAATCGGGAAATCCGTCCCAGAAAACAAGCATCGTCGTTAAACGTGTCGCGGCACCGCAACGAATCCCGTGACCCGTTATCAAGATATTTCCCATTCACGGGATCCCCTGGAAGATCGATCGTCGGCTCGCGGAACGGATAGCTGGGCGGAATTGCGATTGCGTGATACGCGGAAACAAATCAGCCGCGGTCGCGAAAATCGCGCGATAAATTCGGGTTATAAAGCTGTTCGCCCGCGATGGCCGGCGCTTTTTACCGCTCCCCGCGCAATCGAATATTTGGCGAAACACGAATACCCGTGGCCGGCCCAGCGCTGACAGCACTCCCAATACCGATTCCTGCGTCTGACATTTTCGAGGCGGCCGTGGCATTTTGCAACCTGGCCGTCGGAATTTCGTAATCGAAAGGTGGACGAATGTCGAATCGAATTAAAATTGCGCGAAACGGGACGCGGCGGCTCGCGGAACGTTGTTTCATCTAAATAATCTTGTGCGTTGCACAAAAGGGTGTAGAATTATCATCCTCGCAACTTGTGGCGGCAGCGAACGACGAGAAATAACGAACGGTGCAGCGTGGGAAAATATAAATTTCTTCTTTAAACGAATTCGTGCGAAATGCACGAGCGTAGCCAACGTTACCCGTGAACGTTTCGCGATTGCCAATTATCGCCCGAGCACCGCCGCGGTTGCGCATTTCGCATGAATCTATTGAACCCTAATTGCGCCGGGCGTTCGAATCTTTCCGAGTTACTCTGTGCTACGTTTGCGCGCGACAAACCGAAATTTACAAGTCTAAAATTAGCCGTCTGTCTTTCCAACCTTTTGCCGTTTGACCCATTTTCGTTGCTGACTTACCTCGAAAAGCAAATAGCAACATAGATCGTTTCTGCTCGGGGAGCATCTAAGGAGGTTCGCCCGTTCATGGCCAGACACGCGTCGCTCGAACCACGATTTCGTTTCCGTAGACGCGCGACTGTTATTGACCCGGTTATTTCGTTTCAAAATCCTATTTCCATATCGAATCGCCTGTGCTTTTATATCTCTTCCAGCGTCGACGCTAATTATTCCAATGCCACTGTAGCGTACGCACGGTCCGTTACGTAAGCAGCTCGGTCTCGGGTATCACGAGAACAATTTAACGTGGTAACATCAGCTGGAAACGTGAGCTGTTTATCAGTTCGGAAAACGCGACGACGACAGCTGAACAGATAAGACCGTGTGTACGCAAGTGACACGCCGTTTCACGTGTCTGATTAAAGATTTACGCGTTCTAACGTGTTCGATTCATTGTTTGTTTCAGGTAAGTGGCGAATGCTGATTTCTGTAAATTTCCCGAGGTTTCGTAAGTACGGCAACGACGATTAGATTTGTTGTATTTGTTGTCGGTCGTTGGATTTGCTGTAACGGTTGAACAATAACCGTCTGCTAATTTCGTGATCGATTTTTCATTGACCAAGAACGCTACCGAATTAGGATAATTGTTATACAGTCGCGATACAATGTTAATTTGCAATGGCGATTGCTGCGACGCCATAAATATAAACCGCCATATTCTCGACGGTCCGACCGTAATCCGGAATAATATCGATGGAATTCTGTAAGCCGAACCACCGAATCCGCTGTACAGTATGGCACTCGGTTTGGCGGATAGAGAAATTGGTTGGATATAAAATTTCTTCCATCGCGACAAGAGATTGCACTAACAGAAATTAATCAGCGGCAAATATATGGTGCAACGTGATTGGGGGCATTCTGAACACAGTTCAGAATTCAAAAATAATTTACTTTTCTCGTTTCAAAGAGCGAAGCCCTTTACATTAACGTTCCGCTCGTTCGTCTCCGGAAATTGCGCAGAATTCTTTTTCTCTCACCTTTACAACGATCGCCGAACAATTGATGCGCGATTTCTTTTCACCCCCTTTTATTGATCATCGATCCTAAAATATTCCACCAACAGCCTTACAGTAACCGAACGTACGTCGTCTAGGGTCTTGCGTTGCGCTTTCAATGCACATTTCATATTCCAAAGCGACGACACGGTGTCCCCTACGAAACCCTATGAAACCCTATGAAACACTCCGACACAGTATCCCCCGAAATTGCTCTTTCACGCCGACGTATTCAACGTTATGTACCCCGTGCGTACATTCTTACTTCAAGTCCCACGCAACCCCTGCGATGGGTGCGTCGTTCATTAATTCACGGACGCCTTTCAATCACAGACCGGCAACCGACGTCACGAGATCGACACGCAACGGAGCAGTGGCCTTTTACGCAAGCCGGCTCTGGAACGTGTGTGAAAGGGGATGGTGTGTCAGAGGGGGGGGTGGTCTGGTAACATTCCCAAAACAAGCTCTCTCCTCGGTTTCTAAATTTAGCGTGGCCGGTCATGAATGGACCGCCGATACGGCACGACGATCCGCGGGAATCTATTCCGGCTAAAATCACGCTGATACGAACGCGACGAGAATAATCGAGCTGGTTGGTTAGGCCTGGCGTCCCGTTGAAGGTAACAAACGACTGGGATAGGTCGGACGGGACTGTCGAGTTCGACAGCGTCGAGGGATGAATTCATTTTTGGATGGACGTTGTTCGGATTCTCTTTTTTTTAGGTTTCGTTTCTTATCAGTTAGACGAGATGCCGAATTTTTTCATGCTTCGAACTTTATTGCCGCATCGATGACACGATTTTATTACGATCGCGGTACGGTTGAGAAATTATGTCAATTGCGTGGACATTGTTCTGAATAGTTATCGTCGATTAATTCTAATCGAGACACATATCCCGACGCATTTTGAATTTCGCCGTGCCCAAGTGTTTCGAATCGTCCTGCGACGACAAACTGTTTAGTCGTCCCTCGCCATCGAAGCTACAGGAATACGACACGTCCAGGCAAATAAAAATTTCCGGGTTGATCGTGTTTCGTATATCGTCGCGCACATTTCCAGCTCCGATTCTCCTCTTTGTGACCGATAATCGCGCGCAAACAGAGCCGAAGAACCCTTTGCGATTTCGAATCACCGTGTAATGGGATAGTGTCGATCGGTGGAGCGTGTAACACGATCAGTGTGCACGCGGCTTTATGCCGTTCGACGGAAATTCGAACGGATAAACGCGGTCGGTGCACGGTGTACGTGCAATTACCGTGTGCACCGTTGGTGCTCCGCGACGGTGATATTCGACTATCCATATCTGCCTATATTATACAGGTTCTTCGAAATTTTAGACGATTCGAATTGCACAACTCGGTTCGAATCGCGATACAACAAGCACAACGGAGCGTCGAATTTTCGTCACCTTTATATACGTTTGTCGATCTATATTCTTTCTGAACACTCTGCGCACACGTTGCACAGCTGTGCAGAAGCGAAATCGTCGCGCAAACCGAACTGGAATAGGGACAAACGGGTTAAACAAAGATGGCCCAGATGGAGAATCAAAGGCAAAGTCGAAGGGAATGAGTAATGGGAGAGGGGTCAGAGGCGTGGCAAAGGCGAGGGGGGCTTTCTTTTCTTCTTGCCGGGCGCAGGTAAATTTAGGGCCGTCCCGGCTTTCAATTGTAATCCGGACACTGCGGCGAAAGAAAGCAATTACCGGCGACAATTCGATCTTGGCGTCGGTGTCTGGCGTGGATTAAATTGATCGCCGCGCGAACTGTAATCCGCGAACGGACGATAAAAATGGACCGCCCATGGAAATCCAGGTGTAGCGGGTACAAAGATCCCCGATTGTAAATCAACGTAAACGACACCGGCCGGAACAACGACGAAACGAACTTTCCCCATTACGTCGACAACTTCCGGCGATAAAAAAGAAACGGTCGAAGATACGGGATATTTATTAGCCCCGAATGATCGTATCGAGGGCGTTGCTCGGGAAATTGGGTCGATGAACGTTTAAAGTTCGACCAGGTAACATCGACACGCTCCCCAGATTCTCTACGGCTTCTATCGGACTGCGGATCTTGCCTGTGTGTCACGTTGTTGCGTGCGCGATGGCTTGATCGTGACGGCTGTCGCGTTTTAGGGGGCCACGTCCGTCTGATTTTATTGACTTTTAATTCACTGGAACGAAGATAACGACGCGAACGGCCCGCGACAATTTCGTGGGGACAAAAACCGCCGACACGTGTCGGGTTTACTCGTTTCCTTCGGCAGTTTGTACCGCGAAAACGAGATTTGTGCAATTATCGAGGTGATTGTTTGTAATTATTTTGTGGGGGAAAGGTGCGAATACTCTTGCGATTATCGATTCAGTTTCGAATTCGTGTTTCTTTTCTTCATTTAGACATCGCACTAGGGAGGATTGTATTTTCGGTAATTTCGGTATTTATCGGTATTTAATTCAGCCGGAAAAAGATGTCTTGCGACAGGACAGTTTCGATAGAAAACATAACGACGGCGCGACGGATCGTACCTTTCAGCAGGTACTTGAAGCGATCGCGTGTTGGAAATTGAAAATAATTCTGACGCTGTCGAAAGAAATGTTAAAATTACACATACCACGTATTGTGTTTGAAAGAACGACAATATCGCCCGTTGGAACTATTTTTCTTCGGGAACTCTACACCCCTGGACGCGTTCCAATTCCTACCTCATCTAAAACATCCTCAAGACCGCGAACTTCCGACACCGAAGATCTAGTCGAACTTAATTATAACTTCTGTCTATTCCAAACAGTGCGCGCCCATGCTGTAACTTTAAACTATGCCGCGAAATCTAAATCGTACTTGTTAATCTAGACGCGACGTAAATATTCGTCACTCTCGATAACGAGCGATCGAAATTCCGTGTCGCGTCTCTCGTTGTTCCAATGGGGAAACAAAAGAATACAAAATTCATAAGCTGCCGTGACACCTTCGTCGCACCTGGACGAATAATAACCAAGATCGTGCGAGCCATGAATGCGAGCACGTGGCATACATTAGGGGCAAAATGTTTCGGAGCAGCCGCTGTATTAGAAATGTTCAGAGTCCATGGAATATTATCCGACCTGTTCGCAGGTCATCATTATTCATGATATTAATAACAGCAACGCAGGAAATTGTCGCTTATCATTAAAAATTCTCCTATTCCTCTGAAACTGTTGTTCTAAAACAGAAATTCTCTATTTAGATATCGCAGACGTGTCGAATAAACAAACGAATTACATCCTCCCCGCTTCCCCACGGTCTACATTGAAAATGATTCCAAATAAAATGTGTCCGCCAGCAAGAAACGATATCTCACGTCGACGAATAAATTAGCGAAATAAGCGCCGCGTGAACTAATCAAATAAAATAAAACTATTAAGCGTTTCTTCTACTTATTACACCATCCAGCGCATCTCGCCGCAGCAATCGACGTTTCGCGGCGAGCTTGCTCGTTAACAGCGCACAATTTATCAGCGGTTCGTTCGGTTTCCGCGAAACAAACGCGCAGTTTGCCGCTGACTTTAACTGCGGCTCGTTTTCACGCTCGCATAAATTACAGCGGCCAGCTCGTGCCATATTTGCTTTACGAAACCGGCGTGGGCGTTGCAGGCCAAGTTTACGCGAGGACGTTCGGGTCCAGCGTGAGAATGCGGCGGGGACGCAGGTGTGTACGCGCCTTGAACGACAATAAATCGAACGAGAGCAAGAAGACCGATCCTTCTTTCGCGCGTCGATCTTTGCCTCGCGGTTACGAACACGCGTGACGCCTAATGACTCGTCGATTGTATTCACAATACGCACGTTCGTTCGAAGCCATTAATATTCCAGTTCTATTATTGGCGCCGCGAAACGGACCTTGGCTCACGTGGATCGCCTAGCTGCGTACCGAATTTTTTTCATCTCGCGTTCCTCCATCGTCCGATCTTCGCGCGGATTTCGCATCGCCAATTATTTTCCTCCGTGTCACGCAGCCGGACGGATCCTCGCGGCCGCGGAAGCTCGAGAGGTCGAAAGGGAGCTTCGCGCGTCGACGGGAAGCGGGCGATCGTTGTTATCGCGATTCCCGTTCGTACGACTTGTTGAAATTAAATATCGGCGAGGAAATATTCCCGTCGGGCGTCATTTATTTCTTCCTGCCCCGTTGAAACAGATTTTCCCCCGACGCAGCGCGGTTCGCTTTAACATTTCCAACGCAGCCGAACCGCGACCAGCGTGCGCGAACGGGTATTTTCATGGAAATCGAGCGGAATACAATTTGTTTGTCGGCAGAGGGAATTGTTATTTTAGCGATCCTTCTTTCTCTCTGTAGCTTTTTTCCCGTACTATCCTTTAATAGACAGTGGCGTCGCGTCGCGAGCGGACAGGTGAACCGTACCGCGTGCATCGGGCACGCGACGCGAATATCGTCGACAAATATCGAATTTTAGCCACTGCTTTATTTTTTCCGCGACGAAACCGACCCGCCCGTTGCAATCACCCATCGCTAATTCAATCGCAATAGAAGCCTAATTTCCTTTCCGTACTTTCTGCGTTCGACGGCCGGACCGTGGAGATCGTGCGTGACGTACAACGAGCAATACGGTTCGGACGATGCATCGAATTTCCCCCGCGACCACGTACGAAACAATTCGTTCCTCCCCCGCGTCGAATAATTTAAGCGGTAACATTAATGAACAAGAAGAAACACTCGTTCCAAACGAATGCCCCACCGAATAGAAGTTCCCATTAACCATCCGGCAGGGCGAACCACCCCTCGCCGTCGCTTGCGCCCGACCGAAAACCATCATATTCTACTTACCGTCGCCCCCCTGGAACCCGCCCGAATTTCACCCTCCCCCCACGAGGAGCTCGCACGCGATTACCCCCGAATCGCATCGATTCGACAAAGTAACCCAGCCGCGCCGCGGTGAACGTCTCGACGGAAACGTGCCGTCGAAGCAGCTAAAAGCTCGGTCCCAACGCTCGTCGCGACGATGACGAGCGCGGAAAAGCTCTTTGAAGCCGTACTCCGTGGCGCGCGCGCGGCTTTGACTCGTGAACTTTAGAAGCTTTCAAGCTCGAACCTCTACAAGGGACAAATGGGACGAAGGGGAACGCGAGGGTGAGAGAGAGAGGGGCGAGGTTGAAAAGTGAAGGTGGAGAGCGATGAAACGCTAGCAGGTTCGTGCACGCGGTACGTATTCTGCGGAACGTTTCGTGCACTTTGGGCTGTCTTTCTCTCTCTCTCTCCCTCTCTCTCTTTTTTTTGTTTGCCAGCGTCGTCGCGCGAAATAAATTGCGAGACGCCTCTCGCCTCCTTCCGGCTCGAAATTAAGACGGCCTCTCATTTGGTTATTCCAGCTTTCCCTCGAACTTCGGCCGCCCCGTTCGCCTCGTTCCGATTCCGTATCGATCCTGCCACCCTCCGATTCCGAATGCCTCTCTTTATTTTCCGCACGACCGTGCTTACTTACGATTTTCTTCGGCTCGCCGCGCTGGTCGCCCGTCCGCTTCGTTTCACGAGCTTGCTCACGCGACGCAACGAAGGGAAGGGAAATCTCTGCGCTGTTGCTGGTAGTTTAATGGTGGCCGCGCTTGATCCGCCGTTCGATTTGGATTTAGAATTCGATCCTTCGCTGGGGACGCTGGGTGGAAATTGTATTGGCCCGCGGGAAGGGCGGAGAATAGGACGTTTGTTGCGGGAATAGTTTCGTGCTTTTCGAACTTTCGTCGAGCTCGGAATATAAACGAGAACCGGGCGTTTTGTTTGGGAAATTAATCTTCTTATTGGTCTTCCTGTGAACGGATGTTCGATACGGATTGCTAATTGCAGTTGCGGGTAATTGGAGTAATTTTTGGTGGAGTAATTCGTGCTATAGAAGTTTTTTACGAACGATGGATACTTGCGCGACGATAATAGTAAAAATAACTACTCTTGGAGAATAATGAATAGGTGTAATAATTCGTTGCTATTAATTTATATATTATAGGTGATAATGCAATTTCAATACACTTCCTCATATTTACTGAACAATAGAATTTTCAACGTTGCTACTGTAATTTAGAAGAGCACATTTATTACGGTATTTAGATACACGTTGGTAAAAAGAGGGAGCCGTGTAATGGTGAAACTTGAGTACACCCGAAAAATATATTTTGTTTCATATCAATTCGCAACTTACAAAATCCATCGACTGTGCAAAAATTGTGAAACAGAACATGGCTGAATATCGACGCGCATTTTTTCTCGTTTCATTAGTTCGCATCGTTCGCGCAACCTCTCGACTTTTAGTCGCGTTAATCTGTTTTCCATCGACGTAATTTCTTCAACGATTCTCGTCTCGACGAAGGAACGGAACTGTCCTAGGCCACGCTACGTCGACGGAACGTTTCCTATACGTCTTGGCCCGGCGTTTCTACTGACGAAGTAATTGTTTGTTGGGAACGATCGATAGCCAGAGTATTCCATTAACTTCGCGAGGCACGATTTCGAAAGGAGTTGATGGAAAACCCGAGCTTTCGCCGGAAAAGAGAATTATTCCGAATTGTTCCCGCGTACTTCTCGTTACAACTGCCATCGCGGCGTTGTAACATTAATATCGGTTGTATTTTCACGACGAGAAAATGGCGACCGATGGACGTTGGATTAAGAAGGATTAGTTGAAATTCCATTAGACCGCATCGGCGTTCGACAAAAAGTTTTGCCTCTTGTTTTTATTTCTTCACGGTGTAGATAGTATTTTTACTGTATTGGCCATCGTTGTCGATACTCTTTCTCGTCGCTTCGTTACGAAAAAGAAAAATTGGTGAAACTAACTACGAGGACGAGAATGCAGCAGGGGGTTCATACTTTCGTGTGGGCCAAGGTAGACAGCTGTGCGATTGCTTTCCATTGAGTTACAGCTGGTCGAAGATTGGCTATTTTCCAGCTAAAATTGGGCGATTCTGGAATTTTGTTTCCAAGTGTGTCGTCGTTAATACCATTATTACTTGTTAGAAGGAATAGAGTTGAATTGTAGGATGAAATTTCGAGTAATTATTTTGAACCCAGGCGGTGCCGTATACTTTTAATAAAAATTCGGTATAATTTATTTGCCCGCAGTTCGGCTGCATTTTCTATATTTCCATGTACGCCATGTGCAGGCAGAATTATAGCTTAGAAAAATACGTTGCGCGTTTAAACATTGCCATGAAATACGGCGTGGATTTTAAACGGACCGAGCAGCACCAGGATAGGTACAAATTTCGGGTGGAATCTCAATTTATTGTGCATAAGCTTTTAATCTCATAGCAGGATAAAAATCCTGGGTTAAATCGCTCGAAATGATTGCTCTTCGGGCTTTTTTCCAAAACTAATTTACGAAAAACATGAACAAACCGAATGGTTGGACAATTGCGAACTACGAACGATTGCTTTCGGATGGTCGCGATGTTACCAAGCAGAATGTCGTTTCTGTTGCTTCCACTACGAACTGAATGAACTAGCGTCATCGATTGACGTCTATCGATGACATTACAATTATCTACGCAGAATTACGTAGCCGACTGATCCCGGCTTATCTAATTACGCTCACTATTGCGAACACTCCGTCGTAAATTTACCTAAATCGACCGAGGCGCTATTCAAATTGAGCGAGATTTTTCGCACGCAAACGTAAGGGGCATCGGAACGAAACTCCTTCATTAACCGTCCTCCGGTGTTAATTAAAATAATTTCCTTCCTATTTCCAGCCTCGATTCGTTTTTATAAAAAATACTTCGAGCGTTCTGCATCGTCGCGTAAATTGCAGTAGAGCTGTATTAATAATAACAATAATTCGGGACAGAGCTCGACGGTTTCATTGCGAAGGAAATTTTTTCGTCTCCTATCGCCTGCGACGTAATCTCCGATGAAACGTCGCGATTATACGTTGAAATTGATAATCGTTCGAGTGTTGTGCACGTGGGGAAACGTTTATCGACGCCGCGTTTTATTGCGACGGAGGCGCCTCCCGTGAAACAGCGGCAGCAGCCGCGTGAAACAAAGGCAACCGCGACCTACATTGATAAGCAAAACGCTCGACGTCGCTCGACGTCGAGCGAGCTACGCGGACGACGTCGGCGAAACGTGCGGGAATAGTAAACAATTGGCGAAAATAGCGTAATTATTTATACAAGGAAAAACCTCGTTGGCCTCGTTGCCTCCGCACGAATTCCACAAACCGCTCCGGGAATCTTTAAGTATTCATCGCTACGCTCTCATAACTCGTACGCGGATATAATATTCTTCGGAAAGTATCCCGCGACAATACGTACACACTGCAGCGCAACAGAAGAATTCCACGCGAAGTCGCTCCGCGCTCGAAGGGAACGCGAGGAAAACAATTTCTCGGTTTCGCTCAATTTCGACGTTTTCGTGTAACTTCTCGACTTATTGCGCTTTCGACACGGGCTTTTCGCGACTGTTTTTCGCGAATTCTGGATTTTTCATCGGGAAATCTGGCGCTATCGCCGTGGCCGCTTAATTCGACGCAGAAATTTTGCAAAAGGAAAGAGCGATTGAGAGTTCCGTTCACGCGAATTCGATCGACGACGGTCGTCTGTCGCGTTCCACGGTTTAAATCGGAAAACCTGACCCAGTAGGTTTCCCCCGCGACCGAGAACCTTTTTCGGGCGATCGATTATCAGCGACCTTTGCCACGGTCGTCCGCTGATAACACGGAACGGTTCGACGAACCTTGATTGGACGCGTCGGAAGCTCGACGAACTTGGCCAGTCCGTTGCAACGAGGCTGTGCATCGCTCGAGAATCGTTCCTTTGAACTTTTCGAGCTTTGACGGGCAGACGTCCAACTTCTGGCCCCATAAAGCGAACGCGTCGCTCGTAACTCCTTCGAGGCACCCTCTGCGACGACACGTGGACATTACAAAGTCTGGAATTTCGTTTCCCATTTGACATTCTTCCTTGGAGAGGAAAAAGGTATCCCTGCTGGCCGCCCCCTGGGCGAGGTACTTTTACAGGGCGCAAAATATTTCCCCGTTAAAGTGACTAATACATTTTCGGTTCGCAAAAGGTATCTTCCATCGTCTCGCTACCTTTCGCCCGATTTATGTTATTCAATTAACGTACCATAGATATCATTTTCTTGGTTGTCGGTCCAAAATACTCGAACGTGCATATATTGTTCTCTCGCCGATTGGAAATAATTTCCACGAAGGACAGAGGTGCGATCGATCGGGTGCCGAACGCGAACGATTAAAGAACGCCCGTTCGAAGGTGCGAAAATGGTGGAGTAGACACTTCAGTGTAATTATTTAAAGACAGTAACGAGCTACGCCCACGCAATCACCTGAGGCACACGATTGCGGTACTGTTGGCGCGTTACAGTCGTGCAATTATAGTCACGTGGAAATGAATGCACCACGGTGGCCACGACAGGGGCGTAGTTGCTGAACACTGAAATCAATACGCTGCGTTCACTTCCATTCATGACTTACGCGCAGTGTAACACATACACGCATATATACACACACAGAGAGAGAGAGAGAGAACTCATTGACGATGACCGTATAAGGAGGTGAACCACACCTTTTCGACAGTGAACAGAAAAAGAAGAACGACGAAATCCACCTAAAATTGAGGACAATTATTTTCCAAAGCAATCTCGCGGTATTTCGTACATCCGAATACCTGTGCGAAGATGTTCAATTTGCGTGCCACCATAATAATGCTAATTCTAGTATCAAGTAACAATAGTGCCGAGTCTAAGTACAGATTTACGGGCGCAGTAATTTGAACACGTGGCAATTTTCTCGGGCATTCGATCTTTAGTTTCGAGGAACGAAACTTATCGTTCCAGGTAGCAACAGACACGTAATGCCGATAGATTCTGCGGCCTTTATGAACGAATAGGCCGCGAGAGTTCGTGACCAAGTATGCGAACTTCGATGGAAGTTCTGTCACCCCGTTGGGAAACTGTCGGCCAACTTCCACTCTACCTTCGAACTTTTGCTTTGTACACGCAAAGTGGTCAGCGCTATTGTTTGGAAAACCTCTTTTGTATAATGCAACGAACACTCGGGGTGCTTTTTATTTTTTTCGAAAGTGGGTAACGACGCGTGGCTTGCGTGGCTTGCGTTCCACGGTCTGACCCCGTGCGGCCTCATTCCACTTGCCGCGGAGTCCCCTCGATGATTCCGCCGGGTTCGCTCGGAAGCGAAGTCTCCTATGATAATGACCGTCTGCGACATCCCTTTATCGGGGCGACGCGATCTGGTCTTCGTCAATCCGCCGTGTTGCTCTCGCGAAACTCAAACAACCGACGACCAGACCGGCGGAAAGACACGTGTCGCCGACACGCGGAGATAATTACGCGTCAACAAAGGTACACGGGAAGGTGTGCGATCGTGGTTGAACGCAACTTCCCGGTATCATCGTGACGATAACGTGTACTGTTTCGCGGCATTTGCTCGTATCGAAACAACACACTCGACGATTACAGCACGTCGACAATACGTATCTCGTCGGAGGAACGCTTCTCTTATTTTTCCCGACTGATCGGACGATCCGCGATGATAACGAATAATTTCTACCGATAACGATGATCGAGCCTACGGTCAATTCCATCTGGGCGCAAAGAATCTCTTTTCGTTACAACCATTGAGATTTTTAGTCGCCCGGCGCGGACGGTTCGATTACTCAAATGGCGATGCATCCTTTCCAATCCGTTTCGTCGACAGTGAAACGCAATGGGAGTCGCTCGAGTCCAGTTGAGCGAACTAAAATCCTTCTCGACGGGGGCTATCAGTTCCATCGAGAAAATATCAAACGAGGAATAAATAAATTCGCGTCTCGCCCGTGATCGGCACAGTCGAACGGAAACTCTGCGTGGCAAGGGGGACAAATTTCTCGCCCGAACGAACCTCAAGTTAACGAACACTTGAACGATCCCCGCCACGGAAGATCCGTGTAACGGATGTGTTCGTCGAGTTACATCCATCATCGATCGGCAAAGGAAAAACGGAAAAAAGCTACAAAGAAATACGCTCCACCGGACGCAACCCGCTAAATACCGTCCCCCTGCCCGTCAAATTAACCCTTGATAATCCCGTATCTCATCGATCACCCCCTTAATCCAATCCTCTCTTTCTTGCGATCCAACTTTCGTTCTCGCCCTCTGCGCGCACCATTCTCCCCCACCCCGTCGAACTTTCGTCGATAGTGTTTCGCATAAACGTTTCGCCGTTTCACCTCGCCAAGATCGGATGTTCGATTTAAAACTGCAAGAGTCCCCGGAGCTAAGGTAAACTGTAAGGGTCTTCAGCGTGGCTCTGTGTATCCGTTTTCCAAGGGGTGGCGACTGGGCGAGCGGCGGTTGGATAGATGGAGGCAGAGAGCGGTGAAGGCGAGATAGAGATAGATAGAGAGAGAGAGAGGGAGAGAGAGGGAGAGAGGAAACATGGCAGAGCATAGCGCAACACAGGCAACTATCGTGAGGTGGCCGGATCAATATTCCGTCCGGTCCATCCTCTGACCCATATCTTTCTTTCTCTCTTGCTTACCTGTTCCCCGTTTCACCTTCTCCCTCGAATCTTTCTCACCCTCCCTGCCTTTTCCACCCTCGCCTGGATGCTATCTCCGGTTTGTCTTTGACCGGATCCACTGTTCTCCCTTGTATTCATTTATTTATTTTTTTCTTTCTTTGCATCTTTACATTTTCGATTTGCCGTTCGCCCGACGGCTTTCAATGTAAATGCTGGATTAATTCTGTTTTCTCGGCGGATTGTTTCGTTTTTCTTCTTTTCGTTCCTCTCGCACGGACGTGGATTAATTGAAATCGGAATTGGAAGAGGGCCGAACGTCTGCGTTTAACTGTTGCTTCGTTACGAGATCGATGCGTCGTTTTTCCCCTCTTGTTTTCGGTAGGGGTCCCCGGTTTTTACGATTCGATACGGCCGTTTGGTGTTTTTCTTTCGCGTTCCGCTTCGTTTCGACGTTTCGTTGCCGCTGCGGCGTTACTTTGAACCGGCGTGTTCGCCGGGCGCGTCGCGAGCAACTGTTCTCGGCCGTCGTTTGATCGCTGGGAAATACAGCTAATTGCGAACTTCTTGTTCAATTGTTTTAAACGCGAAGGTACCGCGAGCCCTGTAGTTTTTGAATCGAGAACCGGCTTACCGGAACAATGGACATATTATTCTCGTCGCCGTTCGCCCATCGCTCGGCCGTCCTGTGGCATTCATTCCGCGGGAGCGTTCCGTTGAAAACTCGCCGGCGTTTCAGCCCGGAGATTAGCGTATCCCCGGTTAACAAGGTTGAAACGCGACCGGTGTTTAACCGCCCGCCATACTTCAACCGGGCACCAGAGGCACTAAAGGGGCAAGAAATTCGCGTTTCTCGCCGCTCCGCGCCGCGCGATGGATGTTTCCGCGAGCAAACCCGGCCTCTTAACGCGCTGCTTTCTCATTTTTTCTTTTTTTTCTTCCCCCCTTCGGACTGACCTATTTCTCCAACGTGCCACTCTCGCCCTCCCTTCCTCCCTCCTCGCCTCTTCAAAACCCTCCTGCTTTCTTCCCTTGTCCCGGGGACCGCGTTGTCTTCCCTTTTGTCCGCCGTTCCTTACCTACGCCCGTTTCTTTCCCACGCGACTCCGTTTCGTTCGTACCCCTCCCTCCCGTTCATTCATTCACGTCCATCCAGTCACGGCTCGCTCGTTACTTTTCATTCCCTGACCTACATGTCCCGTCGTCTTTTATTTACGCATCCTTTCGACTCCGCGCCTCCTCCTCCGTTCGCTCGATAAATGTATAAATCGTTTCTGTCCCGTCCTCCCGCGGTCTCCGCTCGTCGGGTTCGCCGCGTCGTTTCACGTGGCCGCGAACGAGGGGTGAACAATCATTCGCGACGAATGGAACGCGGAGGATGGTGTCGCCGGGGACGGTCGATCGACCCTTTCGAAGACAGCCTTCTGGATTATTAACACTCGCGGGACGAGCGCGATTTCATCCGACGACTGCGAGTAGGTCGCGGGACCGATTTTCTTATTTGTCGCGTGGAGCGATCGAGCGCGCACACTTGCAACACTAACACGAATAAGCACAGACACACCGTGGAAACGTCAACCGGGTGGAACTCGATTGAAATTCGCTTGTTTCTTCGGCCCGCGTTCCCGATGCGTAGACGCGTGTGCGTTTGTCGTTAACGCGGGAGTCGCGAATGATAAACGCAATCGACACCGGCGACGATCCTTTTACTCGCGAAGCGGGCGAACCGTGCGAATTGGACGTGCACACTGTTCACGATCGTGCGCGCTTGATGCCTGGTTTGACACAGATTTGACGAAGGCACTGCGAGAAGCGTGAAGAGATGGTTTATTTTTTGTGTTGCCGTCGTTTTCGTTCAGCTACGTTTCTTGTTAGCGTAGGCACAGTTTATTTGGATCCCGAGAATCGAAGGAAACGAAGAATATTGCATCGGCATTTGCTTGTATTTACTTGATTCGGGATCGAGGAATAGAAGATTTCATGCGGCGTGAATATTATAGTCGCTAGTGTTCTCTGGCTCGTACGAGAGTTAATCGGAAGACGGGGCTGATAAAGTTCGCGATACGACGGCGCTCTTGCTCAATTTATTTCCATGGAATACGGGAAGAAGAAGGAAGATTAAATATCTTCTGCGCTTAGTAAGTTTAAAATATTAGCCGAATCCAGCGGAGGCCACTGAAAGTTTACGTATTATCACCGTTCAGGATAATTAAAAATTTAATTGGAACAGGCTGAATTTTAGCGAAATACGACGGAGCTTATCGTAAACGTCCCTGAGTTTATACCAAAAATTCTTCCATTGCCTTAGTAAATAAAAATTCGCCGCCAGTGGTCCAGCAGTTTCGCAATATATTCAGCAGCTGAAATAAACTTCATTTGCAAACGGCGGATAGAATAGCACGGAAATCAATACGCTATTAAAACTTATAAACGACACTTCGAACACGTTGGCGACGATAGAATTAACCGATGGCGATTTTCAAAGCGTCGAGAACTTCGCGTCGGCTCCCCTAATAATTTCTATCCGACAATCGCCAACACGGTCGAATATTTGCACGAATCGAAAATTCTAATCGACAGAGAAATATATTCCATCGTTGATTCGAGCGATATTCTATGAATGTCGAGAATGCTGGCCAGTTACTGAACGAATTGATCTTCTATTTCAAAATCGCGACCGCTTTTCCGATGATTGAATACACCCTTTTTTTTACGAAGCGGTGAAACAAACTTTCCTCGCAGTGTCGTATTCGTAATATTACAATCACTTATTTATTTATTTATTCTGAAACGGTCGATATTAACATAACTCGCCTATCAACATTGATACAACTACTTCCATTTTTCTATTTTTCACTGGTATTCATATCACCTTTTCTACTAATTATCATTTTGTACAATACTATCTAATATCATAAATGCCGACTCATTCACTATTTTTATTCAACAACACATTCAACGATTCGCCATTTATAATTGTTTATTATTATCGCTATCGTTACTGCAGCCTTATCGAATAATTAACTCGCTCGCGAGGTTTTCGTTGTTCGAATGTTCCGCGCGTACGAACGCCATCTCGTCTAGTACGACCGAGGCAAACAGGACACCGAGTCCTCGAATTCCGTTCAGATAGCAGCTTGAGCAGCATGAGGTGAACACGTGTCTGTGGAGTAACCGCGAGTAACACCATCCAAGAATGTCGCACGACGATCTCGCGGTGTGCTCGTGCCTCGTTTCGAGCCGCTACACAGTGACCAGTCGCACCGAACAAAGAGTGTTCGCGTCGTGCGAATAATCGACAAGGTAAAACGATTCATTCCTATCGCGAAATTCTACTCGCGATATCTTTTTCCGCGACGACGACCAATCCCTTACCGAATCTCACTCGTCGCCTACGCGTTCTCTGTTTGTCGCGCGATTATCTCGGACACGCGTGTCCACGAATTTTGCAATACTGCGGCCCGGGCGTCGTTACGTCGCACGTTTCGCCAATATCGGGAACATTTTTCCCGACCAAAACCGTGCATCACGTCCCGTCGATTCAGCAGCCATTAATCTTTCCCGCGATGAAGAATATTAAGGAACTTAATACGTTTCACGGCTTCCCGATCGATAAAGCCCTCGTTTTTTTCCAGATAAATGAAGCCACACCCGCGGAAAGAGATACTTTATGGCTATTCCACGAACACGTTAACGATCGTTACTGTTCGATAGTCGAAATTCCTGCGTACAGAAATATTCGAGGGTTCTCCGGGATATTAGACGTACGATAATGGCATCGTGCCCGGCGTGCACCCTTAAACGATACTTCGTATTCTACTGCAAATTCTTTGAGAAGTTTTATAGGTAAGAACATTCATTTCAATCCGCCGGGAAACAACGGGAAGGTCAATTTCCATGGAAAATCGGATCGCGAGGTATTCTTTACAATCGCCTGCAATGTATTCAGATCCGTGTAGCATACATATTCCAATTGAAAAATTGATATTCTCCTTTGCTTATTCTCAACGGTCATTTCGAATTCAATCACAAATCATTGTGGAATCGTCCCGTCTCGTAATCCATGTCCCGGTGAGTTCCAACGATTCGAAGCAGAGAAAAAAAGGCAAACAAAATCTCGCTCGAATTCTGTGTTGGTGGCAATAATTGGTCGCAATAATTCGGCGAGGATGCGAAATCGAAAATTGAACACAGTGTCTCGGGCGGGAAAGCTCGTAAAGCTTGCGATCCGGGGCGATTAAAAACTTTTATGTCCGCGCAACACGACGTGGCGACTTGTTTTTGTCAGCCGGCCTATTTATACGCGCCTTTTGGCAGCTCCGCGAGAAACTTCGTCACGAAGAACCCGTTTCCGTTCCGTTCATCCTCTGTCTTTCTCTTCTGATAGAAATCTGGCGGGCCGTGTAAACCCTTCCTCGCCCTCTCTCTTATTTTCAATTCTATTTAATGTGTTATTCACTTTTTTTTTGCCCCTGCTCCTCCTTGGATTCTTTTCGAAGGAAAATTAATGGCACAAAATCTTCTGCCCTATATATATATATATTTTGATAAAATAATTTCCTCGAATTTCAATTTCCCTTGAAATAGAATTTCATTCGGATTTAATATTTATATCCGTAGTAAGAATGTACGTAGTAGAATATTCCTCCGTCTTTTTATTCAATATGTCCAGGATAGTCTTGCCTTTTACTCCGGCAATTTATTCCAGAATTTCATTTCCCGGTTTCACGTTTCTCTTTCGCTGTACCGTGTATCATCGAGTTGCTTTTAAACCGTTGAATTTCATTGATGTTTAATATTCACGCCGGTATGGTAATAATAATAATTTTATACCGGCGTACGGTAGTAAGATGGTAAGGATTGATGGTCCGTGCCAGATGGCTGACCCGTGTCTCGTTTCCCTGGATTTTTTCCGCGGCTTACGCATCCTGAACGTCGATTATACGAGTTCAGCCTCGGGACCTCGGTTATGGGGCTTATTCTGTTTATAGTTGTACGCGTTTGTTTGGATCTGGAACGTCCACGATCCGTGCACAGTGTGGGAACCGAGATTATTGGCTTTAGCATGCAACATTTAGGAGCGCTTGAAAAGAATTCACTTCCCCTTTCTCTCTACTTTTCTTTTCGTTTCTTTGCCCCTTAATCTGATACTTTGTTTGCGGAATTTTTGTTAGGGGAGATATGGGGGCATTGTATCGCAATGTTGGAGATGATTTGAACGTTAGAAATTATCTATTCGTTGATCTAACCCGGTATGTATCGAAGAGCAATAATATGTGATTGGCGACGAACCGAACGCGAGCTTCCGAGTCCTCTTCGAAGCAAAACAAGTTCTTCTGCTGCCTCTGTACAGTTTTTAGATTGTATACATTTGATTCCTGGCTGAATGAAAGACATATTCCACTGTTTCTGTTAGACGGTTCGCGGTTAGAACGATTGAAGATATTTAACTCGATTGTATACATTTCGGTTGGGCTGAAATTGTTAAGCGATGCATGGAACATTTTTCTGTTACGCCGAAAAGGATTTAGCTGTATATTAGTGTGTCAAAGAATTTTCATTAATTCTAGCGAAGTAACAATTTTATTGTTTGTTCAATTCGTTCCACTTTTACATTATCAACTTGTTTCTATACTAATATTCCGCCAACCGTTATCCCATTGCTCTCCAAAATAATAATAACAGAAATGTCTGTATTTCCAAGTCTTTCCAAATCCAACAAATTTACAACCACTTCGCGGAGGCGTTGCAAAAATTGATATATTTAAGAGAAACCAAATTTTCACCAGGGATACAAAAATGGATGGTCGAGCATATAAGACCAACAACTTGTTCCACTGTCGTTCACCAAGGCGGTGAGAGAATGCAACGGGAATGCGTAACGTAGTTGTTACGCACACACTTTTCCGCGAGCTGGAAATCGTGGAATATTCGGTGGAACGCAGACGGCACTAAAAAGACACGACCACCTGTGCTGAAAGGGCGAAGCCAACATTGGGAATTGAACGTCGCATCAATTCTCCATATATGGCGACCAATTCCAACTTGTGCCAGCGTCATGGACGATTGGTGGTATCGGCGAAACCGAATGAAAATCGTGAAACTGTAAATATCGCGACCCATTTAAGAATCGTGGAACTTCCTAAAGGTGTTCGCGATTTTTTAACGAGGCCCGACGGTTCTTCCCGATTTGCCGTTCGAGTTTCGCCGATCGACAATCCGACGAACAACCCCGCGGAGAACTTAAATTACTCGGTATTCTGGCACGTGGTTCACGGACCTTCGAATAGATACGAGTATTACCACAAATACTTATTTTACTGTGCTATCGGAATTTGCAAGCACTAAAATCGCACGCCCATTTTGTTCTTGCCTATTTCTACAGTGTCATTGTTTTTCTTGTTCCTTTTTCGCAGTAAAAACGACAAAAAAAATGATAACGCGATAAAAACATAACAATATTAAAAAGAAAAAAGAAAAATGTGTCAGACCTAAAAAGCCGTTCAAACATAATGAAAAGCGAAGCCAGAGAGTAGCTGCAATGAATATTTTAACGGGGGATTATCATTTCGATAAATGAGTGACGATTCCACGAGCGCCGACTGAAAATTTCCGAGCGCTAGAAACGTTCAGCCGGTCCCCGTGGATCGCGAGAGCGACATAGAAGGGTGGCGAAAATGTGTGATATCAAAATTACACGGTATTCAGGTAATTCGAAATCTGGTAGTAATAAGCTCACTGAACTATCGATAATTTTTAAGCGATGTAATAATGATATATTTTAGGAGGGACAATCAAGTATTCTGTTCAGGTTTGCTAACTACACGCGGCTTAGTATAATTGTTAGGTAACTTTCGATAGGCATAAATGCTTCTTTCCATTGAACGAAAAGCGAAAGGAAAGGGAATTTACACGAACGGATGGAAGCAAGCAACGGCGACGATTCATTTTAATACTCGATTCTCTACCCCCCCCTTTATTCCTTTAACACACCTTTGTTCCGTAATCGCCGAGACATTGAACATTTTATCCTTTTTATGAAACGAACACGATTTGTTTTATTACGCATGGATTTTATTCCTTTAATTTCCGATCGATGACCGTTATTTGCTTCTATCCCGAATCTTGTCGATTTATCTGTAAATAAATTGTAAACATTGTAAATAGGCGGAGTTCGAAAGATTTATACGCGAATGTAGAAAGCGAGGCGTATAATTTCATTCGGACGATTGAATTGTATTGGAAGTACGCAGCTAAATTTGTCACTTTCGGCTGCAACGTTTACGCGTCGAAATTGTAGATGTAATTATTGTTAAGAACCATTAGTAAGGATCGGAGGGTCTAGTCGTAATAAATAATTACTGATTAGGGTTCAGAAAACGCGTAACTAGCTCTTAATATAATGTTATGTTCTTATAATTGGCCACTTCTTCGATATATGATTGTATTATAATATGTAGCAGCTCCCTTAAAAGACATACGAAACAGTCAGTAGCACAATGATATATATTAGGTATGGTCGATGTTAGGATACGTAACTATGCGTTCAAGCGAATCACGTTTATTTTGATTTTTACATGCGATGTATCATATATTATTGTGATCGTTAGTGTTACATTATTGCAAAGTAGGATACTAATGCGCACACACCACCATGGAACTGGTGATCCTTTTTCAAAATTTGTACGGAATAAAAAAAGCACAACATAAAACCGTAATGTCTGAACGGTGGCGTCTTATTCTCCTGAAACCTCGGCGGATCGGAAAGAAGGATATGCTAGAAATTTCTTCGATTGTGTCGCGAACGTTAGATATTGTATCAATAATTACTGGGAATATTATATCGCAAAATGTAATATAATAATTAACTACGGTTTCAATAATTCTGACAATATTATACACATTTTTCGAAGCCCGTATTCCGGCATCGTTTTTCTATTCTGTTCTATATCGTGCATTGAAATGAACACTTCATTCACATTCTGACAAGTTCAACGAAACTCGACCGCGAGACGCGTATATTTTACATTTCGCTAGAGATTCGAATTTCGAGTGGCGCGTTACGTCAGTGTAGTCGAAAATTGCCACGGGACGTCGTGGATGTTCGAAACACCTTTTGCAGCAGATAGGCGAGACGCATCCTTCGTCTAAAAATTCCCTTTGAACCAGACGCAACGACTCTTCGAAGTTTCCTCGATTCTTATTCATAAGATACAGAGTTTTCTAAAGTACTGGAAAACAGTGTTTCGACGTTCCTATCCGCGAATCGAGCTGCTTAAAGCACAGGTACCAACGTATCTTTTTCCCCGCCGTATCTTATCAAATTCTTCTGCTGGAAACATTTCAGGTCCCCGGAGGGTACAATACCATTCTAATCTAAGAAGTATATCTACGTGTTCCGAGCGGTTTCGGTATCTGTTTCGACGATCGTCGGGGAACGAAATCTTGCCCGGCTTTAAGGAACACCTTTATTCTTTCGAACAGAATCTTCCTCGATAGGGAAAAGACTAGGGCGTTCTGTGCCTGGCGAGTGACTCATTTCCTTTATAATTTCGACAGCAAGCTGTATTCGCAACGGTGAACAGCGTCACTATCCCGCGGGCGATTAATTCGATTGAAATTATAATTGTCGGACGAATCGCGGACAGTTAGCGAAAGAAGAATTACGTTTCTTTGACGGACACGACAATTAAATTACAATCCCGATTCTCAGGATGGTATCGGGCAGTCGATTAAGTCGCAATTAAAATTGAAGCTGAACTAATTTACAAAATAGATCGTTAAAAATTGGACATTTTCAAAAAATTGGACAAAATTGGACAAATTTCTTCGGTCCAGGTTTCACCAGAGAAACAGCTACATTTATTAAACCACGCCACAATTGCACCACCAGCAATCGAATTCCCCTATACCAATTATCCCCAAGACAACAGGGGACTCGCTAATCAGCGAAACGCCAGTAACATTCGCTTCGCCGATCAGTCCTACCATCACGTCGGCCAGCCGCTCGGCAAAGTGACTATAAATCCGACGTACCTTGCGATTCCACGCCTGAACGAAGTATTCCAAAGGTACGTCTCTCACGGGTCTATGCTATGCGTAGACCCGACGGGCGTCATGGAGCCGCAACTGGGGAAGAACGACGCCACGGAAGAGTATAAAAATAATAGGGAGAACGACGAGGGACCAAAAACGGGACGAAAGTTGTGGAAAACTTTGGACGCACCGTTGACGGACGTCGACGGCGACGATAACCTGTACCTAGCCGTCCGCCAGAGTTTGCACAAGGTTAATCGAGTTTCCCAAACTTCTTTGATCGCCTTAAAAAGCAGCCCGAAAAAGGTGAACCGAAGTGGTGTGTCGCGGGAGTCGACCATAGGGCGATTCTCCACGATCAAGGCGGTCTTCGAACGGAATGTGGGGCAAGAGGAGCAGGGTGCGAGATTCCATTGCAGGACAACCATGATGGGCAGACTGACGACGATGCTAGCACTTGGGGAACAGGACTTGTCTTCGGACGAACTGACTTCGACAGGTTGCCATTTTTCTTCGCCCGTCTTCTATTCCCTTCGTTCCCCGGAACTTTTGTACCGAATTTATTTCTATTCTTCCGCGCGGCTTGCCTAAGCGTAGTCGTAACTTGTCCTCCGGGCAATTCCACCCCGAAAGTTTCACGGTGGAATTCATTCTTGCGCCGATTCGTCGGCGACTGTTCGACAGGAAAATTTGTACCGTCGATAGGCCCGCCGAATCGCAATTGTAAAATCATACGGTTTCCGCGAGGATACCGCCCCGGGTGTTCGTCATCAATTTGATCACCGACGATATATTTACACACGAACGATTATCGTAATCGGAAAATCTCTTCGCAGAAACCATGGAGACCGATCACGGCCTGAACAGCGACGCAATATCGAATTAGGGAACCGCCGCGAGGAAAAGCAGATCTTCGTTTCTCGTCGCGCCATCGAGATATGGTGTAATCATCGAATGGAAAAAGAACGGCTGGAATAACGCCGCGAGTCATTCTTTTACTTCAATAACCGTCAGGAGAATGGGACGCGAGTAAAAGCGTGTTCCAAATCTACGGTATCGTTGTTTCGTTCGTGGAACGAAGTCGTGCTGGCTCGCCGATACAGTGAAAACTGTAAACGCCGCAAAACGTTCGCGATGAAACGCGTGGCTGGCGCGAATCGAGTTCATTTGTCGCGACGCCATAGAAACGATAGGTCGACGGACGTAAAACGTTTCGATGGATTCGAAATTACTCGCGCAGCGCATCTGTGCACATTTTTATCCGGCATTCTTTGGAGCACGATCGTTCTTCCACTTCCATTCGTGGCCGGCTTGATAACGAAGTCGTCACGACGAAAATTGAAGAGGCGCGCTGACGGTGTACGAAAATTGGAACGGGATTCACGGGGAACGTTCTTGGCAAGAATCAGGATTGTTGCACGACAGGGAACGTTGCCCGTGAGGCTCGAAAGTTTTAATGAACGTTCGTGACAGTTGCGGTTCTTGGGATTAATTGTAAAATTAAGATAGCGGACCGTGGTGGTCTATTTATCGGAGTAGCATTTTACTCCATTCGGTAAAGGATTGTGTAACGTTTAGGATAGCTTGCGTAAGATATTGGACTTTCGATACTACAATTAACAATAATAATTTGTTAAAAATGTAAGGAGAAATAAAAAGAAAACTGGAGGGAAATTATTGTTCGAACGTTCCATCGCAGGATCCATCGTGCACGATTCAATGAATTTCTGTTGCATTTTATTACACTTCAATTTATTTCCTACGATATTCCGATTAATAGCTTTCATTGTGCTTACCGAGTAAATAGCACGAACGTATTACCACGTAAACAAATAACGGAACGTATTAGAAATATAAAGGTTTATTCTCAACGGCGAATACGGTGCTCGCATAAATCGACGAATAACGTTCGTTCATAGAAACATCGATCCGGCATAAACCCCAATGCGATACAACCTTAATCCAGCATCGATACAATCCCCCCGATCGATTCGAAACGACCAGTATCGGCCATTTGCTGCCACGGAATTCCGTCTCTCAATACCTTGCTCGTTTCTCCTCGATTCTTAAAACAGTACGCTCTGAGCCGCGGGTTCGGTTCAATTACGGTGTGCAGTTGCCGCGCGCGCCCTCGTTCCTTGTGTTTTTCGTGCAATTTCCACCGCAACCGGAGTGTTTGCCGGCGGAAAAGAAAGGAAACGAAACATTTCCAGCTGGGCATGTGCTCGTAGATCGTTAACAGTTCGTTCGAGCCTCGACGCGATACGAACTGGAAAACGTTGGATCAATTCCAGTTTCAGACGGTCGTGAAAATTCACGAAATCAATCTCGTTTACGAACAGCCGAATAATTTCGTAGCCGTTTCATCTACGCGATACCTAGGTGCCGGATATCGATTCGGTATCGTCGAGAAAATGGCAGAAGGAACCGTCGATCTGTCCGAGTCCTTCGAGTCGTCCCCGGTCGAAGGTTACAGTACACCCGATCGAGCGAGGCTAATGAAAGCCGAACGAAGGCTGAGTCCCTCCATAGAAAGGCTGATAGACAAATTGAACAATCTCCAGCTGGAGACGCCTCAAGCCACGAGGACGCCGCTGCCAACGCCGGTCAAAGATTCCTTCGCGAAGAGTCAATTATCGATGCTCGACGACGCGTCGAGATCGCCCCTCGGCGGCATCGGCAAGCTGAAGAAAACGTTCGAGATGCGTTTCAGCGACCGATTCGACGTGCCCGGCAAGAAGCATGACGTCAGCCCCCATCGAAGGAGGCACAGCATCGACACGAACACCCTGAGAATGATGCTGGCCAAGGAGCACCAGCAGCGTCAAGCGGCGGACGTCGAAACGGACGTCGCGCAATCGCCCGGAACACGCCAGGGCAACGTCAGTCCGATTTTCAATCGAAGCTTCAACGTGACGCGATTCGGTTCGCTGAACAGTTCCACGCAGGCCACCAGCGGATCGCCCTATCCAGACATGGACAGTTCACCGGACGGCGAACGATCCACGGACGACGGCGACATTTCGTACCTGGAGCAGAGCCTCCACGAGGTGTCCGAGGTGTTCTCCGCGTTCCTTCAGTCGAACAGAGCGCTGGCGGAGAGCAAGAAGGCCAAGTGCCGCAGGAACGTCCTCGAGAGGGACTCGATGGTCGGCGAAGAATTGTTCAGAGAGGCCATAGACATTTCGTTCGGCGATCTGGTCACCACCGAGCAGAAGGAAATGATCTGCGAGAGTTACATGCAGATCGCCACTTGGAACGTCGACCAGGACAGCAATTACACGTACGTCTCCTCCAAGGAACTCGTGATCGGCGAGGATGGCCACGTGCAGAACACGAGCCAGCTCGAGGACTCGCTCGTCCACGAGAGCAACAACAATAATATCCACATGCCGTCGAAGGAGGAGTCGGGCAAGCTTATCGACTCGACGACCAAACTCCCGTTAAAGGACGATCGAATTAAAAAGAACCCGAACGACGAAAGGAACGTCGAGGTGTACTCGATCGATTCGGACTCGGACGACAGCCCGTCGAGATCGAGATCAATGCCGGCGAGGAGGACGAAGCATCGCAGCCTGTGCGACAATTTCGATCTACGCCCGTCTGCCGCGGAGAACAACGCCCTGAAGAAGAGCAGATCCGAGTCGGACGCTCTGAACGCCGGCGCGAAATCGTCGCGCGGCAACGAGCTGTTCCCCGATTTTTATATCAAACGATTGGACAGATCGAAATCGGTGACGAACGAGATATCGAGCGGCGGATCGTGCTCCAGGGACACGGAGGACAGCTTCGATCGGATGAAAGCCGTCGACCTCGGCTCGTCGCCCGAGATAATCGAATCGAATCGCGGCGCGCGAGGCTCGCGAAACTCGAACCGCGGCTCGTCGATGGACTCGCTGATCCTTTCGCTGACGGACACGTCCGGCGACCAGGCCTCGATCGAGATCGTGGAATGCCAATCGATCCCGCCGAAGGAGGTCGAGCTGGTCGAACGAAGAAGCTCGAACAATTCCACCGCCGGTTCCAGCTCCGGGAACACCGATCCGTTGCGAGACCTGGAGGTCGCGTCCTGCAACACGGTGAACTCCGAGGAGTCGCACGTGTCCGGGAACACGAACGAACTGTCCGAGGGGTCGGAGGTGACCCGGCCCGGTTCGTTCAGCCCGAGCAGCGACGCAGACAGCCTGGACAATTCACGAGCGGACACTGGAGTGCGCAGCACGTTCTACTTCGGCGGCTACTGCAACACGGAGTATCGGTTCGCGGGTTCGATAGAAGACGCTTCCGGCGACGCTGTTTGTCCGGGTTCGAGGGCCGAGGGGAAAGGATCGACGCGGGACAGCGAGGAATCGAACAACGAGCAGGAGGAAGACGACGTTTTCGCCGTGATTGAAACGGATGATCGGCTGGAGTCGATCGCGCGGAGCATGAAGTCCAGGGAGATACGCGTGTCGACGAAAGACTCGTTGGAGAGCTGCGTTTCGTCGGTGGTCGAGGAAGGGTCCGTCGAGGGCGACGAGAAGGAAGAGAAGTCGACGGAGAAGAGGGAGGTGTCGCATTTGTCGAAGGATTCGCGGGACGGGTCAGGTGCGCCTCGCGAGGAACGAAGCTGCGGCACAGAGCACGGGAAGAGGGAGATAGTAGTACGCGAGAGATGTCGGCCAGGTAATGGAGCATAGTCGTTTGGGACGTATTTGAACGCGTTTACCCTGGATACGTTTCGCGGAGCTCCATTCGCGAGAATGGAGACTGAACATGGTCGAGATTGTCCGCGAAACTGTAACGCTTCGTGGTATTATCTTTCATTATAGAAACATGATTAAACGCGGTTATATATTTCTATTGGACGGACGGAGTCGTAGATTCTTGGACGTTTAAAAGTTGGCAAAGGCAAAGTTTGGAAGTTTAAAAAATTCCGCTGATCGACGAAATGAAAAATTTCGCCGCTCTTCTAACCGATCGGAACGCTCGAAATATATTTCGAAAGCTCGGCTCAAAAAGCCGGGTCGTAAATTGTCTGACCTGTCGCGTGGAATCGTAAATAGAGAAGGAATAACGACGTCGATTTATCTCCGTACAATCGACCGATGCTATCGATAGAGAAGCGGGCTCGTGCCAGGCGATTCCAACGCGCGCCCACGGTTTGTCTTTCATCTGCGACCGGCGAACAGTCATTTACAATAGCTAGTACGACAAGACAGCCGATCGTAAATCATCCCCGAGGAAAGGGAAGCCGCGACAACGTTGTACGCGAAGCGCTAATCGCGGCGATAGCGGGGCGCGATTCGCGCGATAACACCGTGCACCGTAGGCCGGGTCAATATTTATTAATTATTAAACGCGTCTAATCGCGGCTGTTAAAGTGACCGGGAGAGGCGCGTGCAATTTATGAAAGTGTGCTGTACCTTGCCTAGATAATGCTCGAAGCGCGAAACATTTCGCGGGGGAATAGCAGAATATTCCGGAGAACATTCTCGGGGAACTGTATCAGATGCAAGGTGTCAAGATAAGCTCGCGTAATTTCTGAAACGAATCTGGCGCGCGGCTGCGGTTACTTTTACGATACGGGCGTGACCCCTCGGTTCAGCTCGGTATTCTGAATTTCCGTGCACACTCGCCCGTCTGATCGTAAAAGGGAAAACGAATTCGCGACGAACGGCGGACTATTCGTGAAGATGGCCACGGCGGTATTAAAGGGTCGGCGAATACCATCGGAACGTACGCGGTTTACAATTGTTTCCGCCAATGGTTTCGCGCAAAATGCGAAGCGATGTTGATTCGGTTATTCTAGCCAACGTTGGCAAATTATGTCGAGATTCGCCGCGGACGACGGAATGATATAATAAGCTATTTCGAATTTTAAACACGAACGATTTATTTGTCCGCAGATGTGGTCTTTCCACCGTCGCACAAACTGACAGTGGCAGAAGTGTTCGACGCGCGGACGGATCGGCCGCAGCCGGAAGTCCTCAAGCAACACTTTATCCTCGAGGGTAGGATCGACGAGGCGGCGGCCCTTCGTATAGTCAACGATGGAGCCGCCCTCCTCCGTTCGGAGAAGACTATGATCGACATTGAAGCTCCAGTCACCGGTGAGTACTAACATATTCCTTTGAACCTGCCGCGTTATCAAATACAACACACCCCCTCCCCCTGGCATAGGGGCTGCTTCCAAACAGGTGCACCGCAATTATTGAACCGTTGCTCGAACACGAACGAAATAATTCGAAGTATCGTCGTTCATAATTCTCAGCACAAAAATGAATCCACCTCGGTTGACCCCGACAGCGTTTCAATCCCAAGTAAATTCAGAGTTGGAACACCTGGCAAATATTATTACAAATTAATCGAATAGCGATAAACCGTTGGCAAAGATCCCGTGCAATATTCCCAGCATCCCAGCTGCTATTCCGCCAAGAATCAGTTCACCCCGATATTACCCCAATATCGTCCTCGATGCTTCAATTCGCGACCCCGTTACGCTACACCGGCGACAATGGCGAAAGGGTTAACGGCGGCGCTTTCGTCGATCGATTTCGTCCCTTAAAAGGAATCCAACGGAACGTTCGTACCCAAGTGAAATCGTGGATGGCGACGCAGGCTGAGTCCGCGCGCGGCGCAAAGCGGAAAGAGCGAAAAGAAAAACACGGCGGTCACTTGACACAGTTGTACGGCCTAGGCGGAAAGGTAGGAAAGTATCGACGAGTTGTTGCACGCGTCCATGGGACGAGCTGATGTCGTTCCAGCGACGGACGCACGGCTGAGCGGTTCGTTTCGTCTGATCCAATAAGGGTAGCGAGATCGATTCCGCTCGTGTGGACCGGCCTTAAACCCTCGACCGGATGGAAAAGCGAGGCCTGCTCGATGACGCGTTTTTATTTATGTTTTAACGCGACGCTTCGCGCAGCTGTCGATAGCCGTCGAAAATGGGACGAAAATGTTTGAAACGAATTTATCGGTGCCTGATCACGTATCATTGCTAACTTCTTTCTTTTTCGTTCGATCTTATTTGTAACCGAAAAAATGTAAATCATTGGAAATCACCAAAATTCGAACGATCGCTATTCTCTTCCGCCAAAGTATGTCCCGAGTTGTTCGAAAATCTGAAAGTATGGCTTTAAGGTATCGCGCTGCCAAAGTACAATTACAAATGAATCCGTCGTTGACGCGTATAATATACTCGTCGCCGCAATTGCGGAATGCAAAAGTGGCCGATGCTTTTCGCTGTTCGCTATCGTTTCGTCCGTGCTTCATCTTCACGTCCGTGCGATACGTCCCCCGTGTATCGAGCGACTCTAATGCGATCTTCGGAACGGGTTTTGGGGGGGAAATAAGGAGCGGGCAGAGTTCGTCGACGTTCAGGAAATTTCGTTCAGAAACGGAATTAGGTTTCGCGAGGTACACGGGCTGTTTCAAGTTGTTCGGATCGAAGCCCGATGGTGGCGGTTCGCGACAACAGGGGTAGAAAATTTGGTAGGAACTCGGTGCTGGTTCTAATTTCGCGACGCAGGGAGGGGAGGGTAATTGAATGACCCGACGGGAAGTAATTGGGGGAACGTTTGATTAATATGTAATTACTGGTATCGGGAAATATTTGTTGGATCGTTGCTGGATTCGTGCCGGGGTTCCGGGAGGATTTATTTTTGAGAAGATAACGAGCGGCGCGTGCATCGCGCGACGGACGTACGTGTCCGTTTTAATTAATTTTTGAAACACGCGGAACCCCGTTGGCATACAGAAGCGTAACGAATTTACTTGGAATACGGTTACCGTGAACTTCAAACGTTGCCACATTTGAAACACCGTTGTAATTGATACAGATTTGTATTAAAACCGGCGGACTTGCAGCGTTTATTCGAGAGCGAACGGAATGCAACGAAGCATTATTACATTTGACGAACAATAATACCGAAATTCTGCGCTTCATTTTCTGCGATGCAACAAATATTTCCGTTGTACATTAATGCTCGCCGAATACTCGAACGAGTAACTCGTTCCGCGAACAAACCCGCCGAGAAACGTCTTACATCTCGATCATTTCGTTCGTCTCCCTTCTTCGCTCGCGAAGCTCTGATATTTCGATTCCTCCCGTTCGACGGCGTTCGACAATGGTCAACGGGCATCCTCGTCGCCGAGGGAAACGAAAGCAACAGCCCTGTCGCGACGATACAAACTTCCACCCCCGTCGTCCCGCCCCTTGTCGACGAATTCTCAATTACGCGCGTCAATTAGTTCCATCACGGTAGTCTCCACGGTGTCCGCGATTGTTCTCCAGGCACAATACACGCCGGACCACAATAACTCGGATCGATTCGATTCTGTCCTTCGTCCCCGCTAACCAGTCCCGTGCGGAGCCTCCTCGTCCACGACGACGAGACGTAAGAAACGAGTTGCTATTACCTCCCGTCGACGGTTTGACGCGACTTCTATCGGCCGGTATTAATCCCTTTTCCTCGATCTTCGTCCGCTGTCCTGGATTGGGTGGTCTCGAGACACGGGGCTGGAGAATTTTCTTCGATGTCGACGGGTTGCTTTAATATGCCGAGGGTCCCCGGGGGTCGCCCGGATTCGAACTATCCCGTGGCATTTCACCGCGGGACACTGTTTGTCGTTCCCGAGTGCACTTTAAACCGCACCCTCGCGGTGCTTCTCCGTCAGAAGCTCTTCCTCGAGCCGAAACGTCGAATTAAATGTTACGGAAGACGGGAATCGCCGCGATTCCCGGTAGCTGGAAGTGACGTGAAATAAACTCGCTCGTAGAGAGCATACCGACTACGCTTGGTGCGCGTTTTGTCGTTTTCGCAATCGATCGAGAGCCACTTTCGAGCGATTCCTCCTCCGCCACGAAACATCAGCCCGCGAAAGCTGTCGATCCTTGCGACGTCCTCGACATCGTCGACGGTAGCCGAGAAAAATCTGACGATACACGAATCGGCCAGGGGGTGGTAAATAAAACGGAAAGGGGAACGAAATGATGTTTCTACCCGTGTAATCTTCTCGGTCTAATGGAAACGAATGTTCGCACGCGTGTAAACCGCCGGACGCGTTCTTATTATGTCTGAGGACGCCTTTCGGTGTGCACGTGTTGCGACTGGGCGAGAGAAAAAGGGAGAGCGAGGGAGAAAAAAGGAACGCCGGACAGCTGGTGAGAGGAATTGCATTTTGCGTGGGTGTTTCGTTGTCGAGCCCAGACATGGAACGAAATGGGCAAAGAAGAAGGGGGTGTTCGGGAACGGTGGTGGCGGAATGAATTATGGGCGCAACAGATGCAACAGCCGGCGGATCGAAGGGGAAAGATCGAGTTCGGCGAGTGCAATACGGAAGGAACGGAATGATCGCGTGAAATCGAGTTCTCCGACTGGACCCTTTCGGGAGAATTGCAGAAATTATGGAATAATTGATTATTGGAATCAATTTGATTGAAAGTGAAAGTGTTTGCAATGAATCTAGCAATATTCAACATATGAATATACGTAGTCTCTTTTCGAATTAACGAGTGCGTTAGCCTCGAAGAGAAATATGAAGGGTCGAGCGGCAATTATGAACGAAAATTTTCCATCTTCGCCTACAGGTTTTCCGAAAGCAGTCGTATCGAATGTCAAAAGAAAAAAGAAGGAACTCCCTCGCATCTTGCCGCATCAGCGTGGCCCATTTTCTCTATTCTTGTTGCCGCAGAGATACTTATAAATCGAGCTGCGGTCGGTTGATCGAAGGCGGTGAGTTTCGTTCGCCCCGGCTTCAAAAAGACACACAGTGCAGTGCATACCGTGGATAATTTTACGAGTGCCGCTTTACGGCCGGGCTGCTTTTCATGAACGCGGCTCGATAAAGAATTTCCAACGATAGAAACGAAATGGGATAATAAAAAGAGTCGACGGTAAGATCGTCGAACGTTATGAGCGGCAATTCCGTGGAATTGCCTGGAAAATTTTAACGCCGATCCGGCTCGTGCCCCCGCGGCGTCGATACGAACAGTCGATGCCAGAAAGTTGACCCGGCAGATGCGTCTGGTCACGTTGCACTAATTGCATATACAAATAATGTTTAAATTGAGCGCGCAGTAGTGGTATTTATTGGATGATATTATATTTATTGGTACGAATGGTAGAAATATTTTTACACGCTGCATTTATCTACCGATGTTCCCCGTAAATTTATTGCAGGAAATATGTAACCCCTGTTGAGATAATTATTGAAAATATTGCGCGCTGTTTCTTCTCCGAAATAATATTTTTTATCGGCATGCCTTTCTGACTATCCGACGAGCACTTCTGACAATCCTAATTAATATTATAAACTAATGAAAAGTTTATACAGTAGGACGTTATCGTTATGTCCAGTACTGCGTTCGATACGCTCGCAAAACCGTATCGATTAACAAATTTCAAAGGCGACCCCGCAGCCAAACAATTGTTTCTCAATAAATTATTTCCCCCGCCGCGCGTAGTCGCTTTAAAAGAACAAATTTACAAGCCCCCCGTTCAGTTCTGCTTTGAATTTCCATTCGGCTGCCGGCGTCTCCGGGCGTTATCTTAATGCATTCGCTGGAAAATTGATCGCCCAAAGCCAAACCGGACGAGCAGAAGCTGGCCCGGGCGGGGTTGGAAAGCAGCGTGGTTCGGGGTTGAATTATTCAGAAAATTCCCGGGGGGAGGGGGCCAGGGGAGTAAAAGTTTCGGCGAGCAACTCTCGTCAAACATTAATTGAGCCACGCCGCGCAACTGCTTCCGCGTAAACGCGACCGTTTAATGCGTAACGATTCGGTTTCGAGTACTTACTTGTTTTCCCACCCCGTGAACTTGGCCGCGGCAATCCCCAACACCCCGTCAACCCTTGTGTCCGCATATCGAACCCTTCCCCGAATTAATATCCCGTCGAAACCCGTTGCTTCTTTGTATGGATCTCGTTTCTGTTCGTAATTTCTGGTTGCTCGTATTTTATTACTACACCTTGCGGCCGATTTATTTATTTATTTTCGTCCGTTCAGACGGCGCGTGGACACTCAACGTACGTTGCATCTGATTAAGTTTAGCATCGTTCTTTTTCTAAATTGACACGCCCCGGGGCAGTTTTTATGGGGGCACGTCACGGTGCAAGTCTAGGTACACGGTTTGTCGAGTACCGAGTGTTATCTAACGGGACGACACTCGCGTGGGCTGATGATTATGACAGTGGCCCACGCGTTGTTGTCAAGATTCCTGAATCCTCCGTGCTTCGTGTACGAGACGCCCACGTCCTTTCGCGTTGTTGCACGTGACCGAGAAATTGTTCGCGACACCTTTACTGACGCACCTGTGTAATATGCACGCGTGTCGTCTGCACTGCCCGCACTATTTTCACGTATAATCGTTAAGGAAGATTTCCGAAAAATGGCAGTGCTTCGAGTAACATTCATTTATACAGCAGGACTTCTTGAAACAATAATAACAATGATCACGGCGACACGCGCGAGTTAAGTATTCTCGTTCTTCGTTTCGAACGGCGATTCTCCAATTGAAAAGTCAAAGCAAAGGAAACCCTCCGCTGTTTCGTTTCTAAATCGAGGAACAGCGCGCGATAGTCGAGTACATCGGGCGACGACGTCGTTGTACGGCTTCCGGATGCCAGGAACAGAGCGTAGGAAGTCTTAGAAGAGGGTGTACGGTGTAACAAACGGATCGTCCCGCCACGTCGTCGCCACCGTCCGTCGCGAATTCAAATTTCCCTGTTATCGCGATATTTGAAACAATGCGCCCGCGTGGAGCCCCCCCGGGAGACGATGCTGGGTGGCTCAAAGAGAACTCGATATCGAACGAAGTTTCGTCGGCCCAGGGCGAAGCTGTCGACGAGCCTCGAAGCTTCACCTTATCCTCGCCGTTTCGAGGCAACACGCGTCCCTCGTCTATTGGATTTTTTCCGGAAAATTTTCCCGACGTCTCGAGACGCGCGACACTCCTTCGACTTGCCCGGCGAGCATTGTTTGCCCGACGTGTTCGAATCCTCGATCGTTTCGCGCGTTTCCCGTGTAGACTGTAGGCAAATGTTTGCGCACGTTTCTTTTCAAGATGGCTCCGGCGCGTCGAATTCGCATAGCGTCGAACAGAAGCTGCATTTTCTGGTAGAGGATGTTTCGTTTCGTTGGGAATCGGTTTTCGTTATTTTCTGATTCGTCAAACGGTGTAATGGCGTAATTTTTCTGCGCCCGCGTGGACGCTACAGGAGAGCAAACAATTCGTCGAGCGCCTCGTCGAGCACCCCCATGACAAATTGATTCGATAAAAATACTCGTTTCTAAATAGCACAAAAACGATCCCCCTTGCTTCCTCGTAATCAATATTGGTTTTAAATTCGAAAGTACCTTGAATAAAAAGTTCCCAACGGTTCCGTGCTTTTTTTAACTCAAGTCGCCCCTTCGAGACTCCGTTGCTGTAGGAAACTTGCCACGTACGTCACCGCGGAGAAAACCTGTCGATACTGTTTTTCATCATTCTGCATCCCTACCCCCCAAAAAAAGAAAGAAAGAAGAATCGTGGCTGATCTGAGCTTTCTCCATGCGATCATCGACGCTATCGAGCATCAATTACAGACTTCCTTTTTCGACCAGCTTTACTCAAATACTCACATCCGATTCTATAAACGGGCTTTACTATTCAGCCAGTTTTCACTTCCGAAGGCTTCACTTTCTTGTCGATGGTACCCTTTCAAAATCGAAGCATACGGACTACTAAACGACGAACCTTGACACCCTTTTGGTTTAGTTGCACAATTAGCAGGCTGCAACATAAAACTCTCACGATTACGTAGTAGTATGCGACAACGTTACTTCTACGTTACCGTTGTGCATTGAGGGCCGCGGCCCGTTAAATCGAATGAACAAATACTAATAACCGATTATTCTCCACAGCCTTCCAAGCGATTCGCGATCTTTTCATCCGTCGTGGTATCGATGTTGCACGCGCCAGGGGCTCGGCTAGATCACCGACGAGCTTTGCCTCCACGTCGTGGCCCCCGATCTTCCCCCCCCCGGAGGCACCGTTAAGGTCCGCCTATCTGCAGATGCAAGCACGCTTCCGAGTGCACTCGGTGTCGTTATTGCACAGAGTTCGAGATACCGGCGACGGGGAGGAAGTTATTTCGTGAACCGTTAATGGCTCGTGGCCTCCTTCCGTCCCGTTCCACTTAACGCTCCGGGATCTCCAATTAGGGGCCGATTCGAGCGGTTTTTCTCCGCTCCGAAAGGCACCGGAGCGTCCCGACCCGTCGCGCAGATTCCGATAATCTATACCGTCGTTCGGTCGATTGTAAGAGATCCTCTATCCGGGGACGATCAAACCTGTCGACGAGCCGTTCGCCCGACCCGCGTTTCGTTACCGCTCGAACTTCGTGACCCTTGCCCGGAGATTGTGAACGCGCAGACGAATCGCAGGTTTCGTATGAACGATATTCCCGCGGGGAACGCGCGAACGGGAAAATCGCGAGCGTAGAGAGTTTCCAAGAGTTCGAGCGCGAGCAATAGTTTGCGAAATTTCCTCCCCGCGTTGGAAAAACAAAGCACGGGCTGCCGCGTTCTATAAGCGTTTCCCTTCGCCGACGAACTTACCCCACGGCGCCCCTGTTGTCCGCGTTTCTATTCTCAACCCCTCGTTGCACCCCTTTTCCCCCTCGATTTTTCTCTCTCTCGCTTTTTTCCATTTTCTTTGCCCGATCCGCGATTCTCGCGCGCGATTTTCCGCGACCCCGCGGTCGCTTTGCGTCCACTTGGTCCCGGACACGGGACGATCCCTCTGCTCGCTGGCAAGTATCGTTTACGAGTTGCGCGAAGCGACTCGCCTCGATGCATCGACGCGAACGTTCTCGCAACGAGCCGGGAGAACGAATCGAAGCGATAGATCGCAGGACTTTCGTTCGACTGGGGGGCAAGACGGGCTCGATTGTTCCAGAGATTGAATTACGCGCCGCTGCGCGGTCCGCTCGGTCATTTCGTTGCGACAGTCGGCATTTGATGTTCGTCCGGAATGAAATTGCGCTTTGTCGGGACGAGGTAAATGGCGGGGCGAGATTAGTTTTACGCCGGGGAAAAGAGTATGGGATAATCCCGCGTGTAATTACATTGGAATGAGTTTAGTCGTTTCTGCGGGATTATTGCGGGGCAAAATTGCCCGTTACGGACGGCGCGATACTTTTCATTAAGAAATCGGAGAGGGAGTAATTGACGCGCCGAATCGGGAGTAACGTGTTTCGAAAGCTCACTCGTGGGTTGTAAGAAATATATTGTATCCAACATCGAAGAGTCCAAAGACAACCCCCGCGAATATTCCTTAACCGCGGAATTACGAATCGAAAACGAGCTTGTCGCGCGAGAAAAATTTCTTTCGCCCGCGAATTCGCTCTTTAACGAGGCTATTGAATGCTCGTCGCCTGGAAACCAACCGCGCCGAACAGATTTTGCCGGAGCACCGAGCGCCGATGAAATAAAAAGAGCGCGGAAGGACAAGTTCAGAATCGATTCGCCGGGTGTTCCTGCGGGGGTACACAGGCGGACTATATTTATCTTTAAAGAGAATTCACGGTTTATTGGTCGCCCGTGTTCCCTCTATATTGTTAGAACTCGAGCGCACTCCGCTGTACCCGAGCGAGCCGTTTTATTACACATATTAATGAACGGATCGGTAGATCGTTTCATGCTGGAGAGAAATCGTTAAATCCATCTCTTCGCGAACATTCAATATTTCTATGCGCGATATCGCAGATCCACCGTCAACGTTTACGATAATTAATCGCATCTTACACCAAATTCCAAAATTTTCTTCGTCCGTCCTCGAGAAATCTTTTCGAACGAGGTGTCCGCGTACATTGTACAAAGTGCCCGCGGGTGGAAATATTTGGATGCAATACGGATCGAAGTTGTCGGAAGACAAATTAGATCGAAGCGCTTCGATTTTCTTGCGAACGCGAGAACCAGGTTCGTTTAATAAATTAGCCTCGCCCGGAAATGGAACGGTGAACATGGAAGTCGTTCCTTCGGGTGTTCCTCCGCAGGCATAATGCCCAATAAAATTTGTTCGCTTCGCGATCGATTGGTCGTGTAGCTTAACGGAGAATCGAGAAACAGAAATAGCCTCGGCATCCGGACAGAAAAGGCCGGCCGTTCGTGGCAAACTGCGCCTCCCTCCTCTCCCCCCAAGGTTTCACATTTTTATCATTTTTATCTCAAAGTATTGAAATGTCACGAGCAAATGTCCCCTCGAACGTCTGACACTCGCCTGTGCGACCGCGTCGCGATTCAAAGACGAATTCGTTCCAACGAAATTCAATTGCGATTCAGGCCCATTTTGTAATAACACTTGGATCAAACGATTTAGAACCGGTCCAATGATACGAAGCGAAATAGAAATCGATGCGTTGGAGATCTACGAAAGTGCTGTTCTATGCATTTAAAGCTCATAGGAAACCGAGGTTAAATACATAAAACAGTATTTCTCCGTTTCACTTGGAGGAAATTTAAGTGGAAAATGTTGTAAATTCACTCGGCAATACGTAATTGATGTTTTCAACATTTGTCGAAGCAAATTTGCATAAAAGTAAGACGTGTAATATACGTATTTCGTCGACGTTCCCGAAGCCAGAAAATAAAGGAAAGCTGAGATCCCAGCCAACCAGACAACGTTCCACTCTTTATCTCTGGAACTTGAAAATTTTTAGATTCCACCCCGCGATTCCCCTCCCGTTGCAATTTCATTTCGAGACACGGATTATCCTAGGAAGATTACGAATTTCCAATCTCGCCCACAATAGATTGTGTGCCGCGCCTCGTCCGCCGAGGAATCTCGATCAGAAATCTGTGAGGAACGCGCGAAAGAATCGCTGTTACCTGCTCTACGGTGGATAATTCGAATACGTCGCGTCGTCGACTTTTTTACTGAAACGAGAGGCCGATTCGCGACGCCTGGGACTGCTCTGTTATCCAGGCAGACATTCAGTCACTGCCCGTGCACCTTTTTCTAAATACAAACAGAGAAATTAGTCCCTCGTCGGTCGTGTACGTTTCTTCGCAAAGAAGTCGACGAATAACCAAAGAATTATACCTGAAAATGTATTTCAAGCGCGGTAGAGTTTTTTTCCTCGGAGGAAACAGCTCTGCGGTAAATTTCCTATCCGCCCGTAAATAAAGTCGACTAGTCCTGGCAACAGTTATCCATCGTTTCCCCGACAACACGATGCACCGCGTTTCTATTCTTCCGTCCCTTTACCTATTTACTTTGCAATTAAAACTACTTAAAAAAATCTACTTAAAACGGATATACCGATATCAGAATTTTTCTTGCCGTCTTAAAATATTCAAACGGAAGAGTAAACGAATCTCTTTTCGGCCTCCAATTATTCACCCTACCATCGTATACGGCATACGGAATAAAAGACACGGAGATTTCATTCCGTATCGCTTCGGGAACACATTCTTCTTTCCGTTCTACGAACGGGAAACACAAAGCCTCCCCGACGATTCCGTCAAATTAAAAAATCGTGCCGCATTCGCCCCACAAAAATCTCCTGAGACAAGCTCCTCTGTCGCGTCGCGTGCCTCCTGAATCCTCCAGATCCTCTTAGGGCGACGCCGATAACGGAGAATATTGATACCAGAACGCATTCGCGATTTCACCGAAATTTCACGTGGCCACGCGAAACAATACGACACGGCCTCCGTTTTCCGCTAAGCCGTCTTAACGGGACGCCTATAAAATGGCAGCGCAGATGTGCGTTGTCTGGCATATCGATCCGAACCCTTCGTTCTTCGACCCTAAGCACCGCCCGCGAAACACGCTGATGGACGTTTCGAAATCCGTGCCCGCGCCGCTCTGCACTCTAAACGTCAATTTCGATACGGCGTATTAAAGGTTCTTAGCCATTTCGACATTCGGCAAACGAGGGTACGTACTTCGTTCTACCGTAATGTTCCTCTTTCTGCGTTAACGTCTCCCGTTTTCTCGATGCCCTTCAAATTGTAAAGAAGACGGTGAAATTTTTTTGTTATCATCTGCCTCGGTTATCACCGTTATTATTTCTTATCGCCGTCGTTATTATAAATGTCGCGCTGCTGCCGGTATGCCCATTAGCGTTATGGTACGCGTATCCGGTAACCAAACGGCTGCAGAACGCAATACGCATTCAATCGGAAATGGCCGGATGGAAGGTCGAAGTTGAACGGCCGTTCCTTAAACGCGACCCGTCGATCTTATTTCTTCGTTAGCGGATACTTCGCGGGGGATAGGTCGTAAACTGCTCATGAGAGATCTCCCGAGTAATCCCCGCTAACGATCCCCGATGCGTCCGATGTCCCCCGTAAAAAGAACGCCGACAGAAGGCTCGTAAATCATCGACGCGTTGACACTCTCGTCGATTGAGCGATAAATCATTCGATGATCCACCAACACCTTCGTCGAACTTCATTTACCCGCGTGTATCCTTATTTACGAGCGTCGACGTTTCGCTTCGGCGCGCATAAATCTCACCACTCGGCTGACAGTGTTCTCTCGAACGGCTCGACTCGGCTTGATCCTCGACGGTAGCGGTAGTCGCCTTAATGAACGGTGCACCTGGCCCGGCTCGTACGCGTGCAATACACCTGTCGTCGTTTCTGCGGGCGAAAACGTCGCGAGGGATACGATCAACGAACGAGAATCTGCGTTCCGGAAGAAAGATCGCGGTTGGGAGGAATTTCTTCGGTCAATTGTCCTTCGTTCTATTCGCCCTCGTGTAATCTCACTGTTCGCGAATGTCCACGGGCGTGGAATAACTCCGAATCCGGACGCATTAAACTGACCGGCGATGTACAAGCCGCGGAATGATCCGAAAGGCGAGAACGAATCGTAGAGAGGTGAGATTTCTGTTGCGGTGAAGCTCGAAAAGTTTAATTCGTCTTTGTTCGACCGTTTCGAGTCGCGTGAACGAAACGTTCCAAAATCACGCGACCCCTTGGCTTTTTTTAACAACCACATCGATAACCCTGGACAACTTTCTCGTGCGATGAATAGGTCCCATAAAAAAGAAAGGTAAAAAGAAAATACAGAGCGAGAAGTTCCCGCGATAATTCGATTTCACCCCCTCGACTTTCGAGCACAGCCTTGCAACGCGACACGCGACTGTGCATGTATTCCATCGCCCAGATACGCCCGATAGAGATAAGCCCACGGGCGTGGAGGAAAGAACGAAAGAAAGAAAGAATGGTAAAAGAGGGTGAAAGGGGGAATGGTTTAGGTTCGTGCGGCAAGCTATCCGTGGGGCCATCGCTTTACGGAACGAGCTTCGAGGAAAAATTGGCCGGAACGAATAAATATCTCTTAACGAACGCGTTGGCCGACCTGCTGGCCAACCCTCGTTTCTGGGTCAATCAGAGTTGGGGTGTAACGAAAGCGAGATTTTCTTTACCTTCCTTTTTTTCTTTTCTTTTTTTTCTTTTAGACCTCTCGACTCGAGTTTTAACCATTCACGGGGTTGTGACTGTGCTTGTTCGTTTCGCTTTATACTTCGCGCGAGGATATATCGTTCGCAATACTGTTCGATGAAATTGTTGCTCGCGGGGGATACAGAATAACGAATCTTCGCGAAAGAATGTCGGGCAAAGGATAGAACAAACTCGCTCGTCAAAGGTAAATATTGAAACGGTATTTTCCTTGATAATAAGCGGAGAATTTGTGCTGTTCAAAGTTTCCTGATTACACGGGCAGCAACGTAGTGAAAACCAAACGCGAACACGATAACGAAGGAACTGCGAAATATATTTTTATCGCAACGTTGGCATCGAACTTCGAACAAGATTAACGACGAGAGGATTGTACAACGCTCGAAGAAAGTTCAATCGAACTTTCCGTGATTCGAACGCGCAGGCGAATAGAAAAATTGATTTCTTTATTTCGAAATATTTGCCGGTGGATTTTGTTCTCCGAATAATCCAAGTTCACGAATCGAATTCTATCTTCCGAATGTCTGATAAATCCGTCCACACGTGTGCCGGACTTTCGAGGGTTCTATCCGGGAGAAACGTTCCCGGTTTTCAATCATGAATCGCTTTACGTTCTATTGCACGTCTGCCCCGCGCGAAACCTCCGATGTTTGATTACGTTTCGACATCGGTCGACTGCGGTTCGAATAAAGACGAAACGAAAACGGAAACGGGGGTGGGAGGAACGGCGGCGAAGCTCGTGGACGAAGAGTAAAACAAGCCCGCATCGTTTCCTGAAAAACTACCCCTCGGGTGTTTGCTGTTTCCACGATCCCACTTCTCATTGCGTTTCGACTTGACGAGATAGGGCCAGTGCGCAGTGAAAAGAATACGTTGAAAAGATTTTCGTAAAATCGCAGACACAAAACGTTATAAAATCGATAAAACCGTGCCGCAATTATTGCCACAGATAATTGCATTTATTATTCGTCGCAATTGAAAGAAATTTTCAACAACGTTTACCCAACCGTACAAGAATTTCCTTCGTCCCTTATTACCTCAATTAATATCGTTTCAATCGTTCGCCGTTCAAGCTTCAACCTCGCTCCGTTTCCGAGAGGATCCCTCGCGAGAGTCACTCCTCTATTACCCTTTCATCGTTATTTCAACGACACGGAACATTGACGGGAACCACCGATCGATGTCGCAGTTCGTTTGCAAAATTCCTGAAAAACGTTTCAGCCGAGACGAGATAAGTCCGCCGGCACACAAATCGGTGGAATTGCGACGCGTCCCGAATAGTTTGCCCCGCAAGTTCGCGAACCGAAGAACACAAAGTCCGTGTATGGGCGGCCATTTAATTAAAAGCCGGTCGGCCACGGCCCGTATTCAATTTCGTTACCACTGGCCCCTCGAACGTTGCCCAACTGCGAGACCCCGCAGCTTCGACATTTACCGAAGCATCGCGATCAATTATCGATTAGCGTGGAATCGCGAGGCGCGAGCCAGACCAGTTTCTCGCCCCGTCGAACAGAAAAATTCAGGAAACAGAAGCGTAACGAAATAGAACTGAAACGAAAATTATAGCGGCGATTAAATAAAAGGTACCCTATTAAATAATATACGTAGGAGATCGAATCGCGGGCAGACTTGAATCGTTTTCTGCGCGAGTTTCGAGCGGAAGCACGTTGCCCCTGCAAAAAAAGAAGGAAATCGACAGGAAATCGACAGGAAATCTGGAGCCCGATACGATCGAGATAAATAGTTCGTGCAAGGAAAAACGTAGACGCTCGGAGAGGTGGAACGAAAGGCCGGCAGATTGCGAAGTAATTATTTATTGCCGTCCGGGGAAGTTTCCCGTCCGCGAAATCATTTGTATTCGTATCTGAAAGACTCGCGTTAGTGGCGTCGTGGTTGAACCCTCGCTTGAAATCTCGAACGGAAGATAAATCACCGTTCCCAGCCGCCACGGCGGCATAACAACCGTATAATGATCCATAATAAGAAACGCATTTCGTCCCCGAAGGGTTTTTGATGGGACGGTAAAATAAAAGCTCACTCCGCTCGTTCCCCGCCATTACGTTTTCTCTACTGTTCGTGAAAAATGAATATCTATATGGAGGAATGCCGCGGTAATGGCTGCGAACGAACGTTACCGCGAAACAGTCTGCCGTAGAAATTGTTATTACACCGATGAAATATTGCGGAGGAAAATCAACAGTGAAATTGAAACGAAACGCGTTCCGATTCGACGTTGCACAGTTTCCTACGGTTAATCGGACTGTGAATTGTTAAACATTCGACTACGCCATCTTTCAGCTAAATGGAAATTAATTCTTACAGAAGAATCACGGGACAAAAGAAATTGAGACCAGACGAGAGAACGGTTCGAAGACTTTTCTCGCGACTCTATTCTTCATAATAAATCAAATCAATTAAGAATCACGACAAGGGAAACAGAAATTCTGCTCCGCGTCAGTACCATGAAGGAAATTCAAGGCGAACCGAGCAAGGATTAAAACGAATTCAATGCGAACGCCAAGCGAAATTATTCGGTCCCGTCGGTTCGCCTAATCGCGGATGCACAATTTCCTCGGGCCTATCGCACATCTCCTTCGTCTCCGTCTCTCAAAGAGTTTCCCTTGGAAAGCTGACCCTCGCGTGTTCGTCGATTAACCGAGCGAAGGCCGGGCACGTGTGCGACCGAATGATAACACGACGCTCGAAGGCTTCGAGAGGGTGGAAAGAAGGATAGAGAGGGAGGGAAGAAAAAAGGAGGAGAAAAGAAAGAAAAACGAAAAGGGGTTACGAGCGCCTGGAGGGTCGCGTTGGCTCGCTAGCAAATGGCGATGGGGTCGTTCTGACTTTCCACCACGATGAAAACCGCGCCCACGGAACGGCCGGGAAAAGTGTAATCGTCGTGGAAAATCTAAGGCTGGATGCAACAGTGCTCCATCGCCTTTTCTTTTTGTGGCTCGACGATACGACGGACGGAAACAAAGGCGATACGAAAGACACTATGAAAATGAACAAAAATGTTCACCGCTCCGGGACGAATAATTGTCAAGACGGTCCACTGACAGTGTTAATGAAAATGTTCAGATCGCAGGCCCGAAACGTGTCAACGCCGCGGAAGTGAGACGAAGGAGCGTAGAACGAACGAAAGTAAAACGGAGCGAAATTCGATCGAACGATTAAATCGTGACGGCCGCCGTGGAAATGTTGGATTCGCGATTAAAACGGAGGAAATCCGCGAATCGATCTCTCGATGTCTCGATGTCACGAGCGTCGCTCGACGCCGGAAGAAAAATTGTAAACTGTACACGCCACGTGCTCGCGTCCACGTGCACACGAACAGCTGACGTCCGGTTCGCGAAGACGCCGCTTTTCAGTCGACGCTCGTGAATTCTTAACGTCGGACGATCGACGACCCAGGCACCGCGCGCATTACGTACACTTTCGATCGATCTATTTATAGCGCAGACAATCGTGCCTTCCCTTTGATGTTCCTCTAACGATGACCACGCGTTTCCGGCTATCTTTAGCCGTCAGACCGGAGCTTCGCCGAGTCTGGCCACCTCATTACCAATTCGTACACCTTTCGCGCGGTCTCCTCTCGATTCTTCGACGGTGTGAACAGGTGGAACGGGATAATACAGCGTCGCGATGAATCGCGCCCCGATTCTTATTCTTGGGGTGCTTTGGTACTTCGTAAGATTAATATAGAACGATGTGAATATTCATTTGACGAAGCGCCCAATATACACTAATAATAAGAACGAAGGAATTTTTGTTATAGAAAATACAGAACGATATGAATAATTTCTATAATAGAATTGTTTTATTCGTATTCGATACGAGACGGTAACTGAATCAATAGATATTTATTTATCCCGGAGATTTGGACGGCGCTGTTCAATCGGTGGATACACCGTACCTATCGCGAAGGTAGATCATCTCATTAGAGAAAGACACTATCATAACCCGCGTTAGACCAGCCGCGGCTCGTGGCTGCAACAAGCTGCAGTTACATCCCCTAATCTTCTTATCCAGCAAATGCGCCGGATGTATGTACACGCTCGAGCGCGTTCGCATGGGATCGTTCGGAGAGAAATTGCTGGTATTACATTGATGGCATTAATAACTTCGTATCGTAATTTCAATCTGCCCGAGGATGAATGGTCGGCGCTGCCAGATTCGTTTGTTGCATCGCATATACCGGAGCGACGGGAGAACAGACTGTATTCAGCTAAATCAGATTTCCAAATAGCAAGCTCTGTGCTCTTCGAAATGTTCTCACGATTCAGCTGATTATTCCTTTCTGCGATACAAATGGAATCAGGGAAAAATGAAACAAATAAATTGATGAAAGGGGAAAGGGAACTGTGTCGCGTTGCCTTCATTTTTTCTACGCCCGATCGACGAATAATTCGAACGGCTCGCCGGTTCGGTGAAATTCGTCGGGTTAATCGTTGCACCCGGGACGTCGCGTCCCGTTGAATCGGGTTAGATTCGCGCGACCGTTCGGACGCTAATCTCGTCGCGGCGTTTCCCAGCGAATGCAAACGGCGAACGGGGCCGTCGCGCAGCGCGTTGAAGCGCATTCAACCGGCTTGACACACATGTCGATGACGCGAAGACGCACCGCGCGTGCACGCTCGTCCCGCTTTATCCTTCGTCCACGCGAGTTCATTCGGCGATAAACGCGCCTCGTCCATATCGATCACGCGTCCGTCCATTTGTCACCGGGCGAACGGTGTTTCGAAGTGCCCGCGCGGACGGTACTTCGCGGCGAACCGGGCGAATATCGACGAGAAAGAGCGTGCGGGCGGAAAATAATAATACAGAATTGATCGAGCGATTCCTCGGCGTTCGAGACTCTCTCGAGGACGGTCAGAGTATTAAATTCCCACGAGACGACACGATTGACAGAACTGGACTGCTCCAGTGATAAAATGACAACGATTTACCACGAAACGAGACGGTGATTAAAAGATATCGGCGGCTCCAACGCGAACGCTCCTCGCGATCCATCCGTAAAAACAATCCTACGCGCTTGTAAATCACCATCGCTCTATTTCCACGCACCTTCGCGCGACTCGCGATTAAAATATCCAACAAAGTGACCCCGCTATTCCCTTTGCTCCAACGTGAGGCTCTCTCCCTCTCGCTAAACCACCCCGCAGGCAACGTAGCACAACCTTATCACCGCGAAAGCGCGCAGTAACCCCGGTGGCCATCTTCCCTCGCCTGCCCTAATCCCCGTTGCAAGCGTACGCCATGAAATTCCCCGGAACAAATTGCGAAGGGGCCAAACAGCGTCCCGCCAGTCGGGCCGAGCCCATTTTCGTCAACGAACCCCATGTGTATGCGCGAGAGGAACTCGTAACTCGCTCTGCTTACCGTTCATCCGTGTCGCACACCTACGACTTTTATCCCCGTCCACGTGCGCCCCTCGGGAAAAAGGATCGTTCCCGGTTCTGAAGGGGGCGGACAAATGTTGCTCGTTCCTCGAAATGCATCTCCCGGCCCGCATTATTACGTACGGAGCCGTATCCCGTGGAGGATAGAACGCTGGATACACGGAACGTCGGTGCATGCAGAAACCGCGGTCAGAAACTCGCCGTGTCGCCACGCGTTTAATCCGAAAAAGCAATCCGCGCGGGCACGCCGGCTTTTATGGGCAATTTTAACGAGCACCATAAATCCGGATGACGCGTCGCGTCGTGCCGGCTCGCGTCGTAAATTACCGGGAATATTTTCGCGTCGTATTATACGCGACGGAGAATTTTCATCCCCCGCGGAGGAAAAACGACGTCGTCTCTTTGTTACTGGGAACGACGTCGATCGGTCTGCGCGTGGACAACGATCGCGAAATTGGAACGCTCGTTTGCAGAATTCTCGATTCGCAGGATTTCGTTCAAGACGGAATTGTGGGTGTTTAAATTTTTCGTGGCGTACTTTGCGCACCGCGTGACAACAGTTCCATGGTGCGCCTCGATTTTCCGGAGGAAGGCAGTCGGATCATTTTTCACCATGAACTCGCGGGAAATTTTTTGTATACGTTGTCGTTTCGCTACGCTCCAACCGCGACGCTACAACCAACCGTGATCTGGATTTAAGGCCAAGATACACCGGACGCTGTTTCCGTCCAAATTTTCGTCGCCCATGATAACGTCGCTCGCAATTTTGAGACACATGATGCAAAGCAACGGAGATTTTCCCCGTTTCATTATCAACGAACACGGAAATCCAAATACTTCCTCGAATAAAAGATTCTTCGCTATCAGAGAGCTTGCATGCAAAGTAACATGGGTGTAAAAGAAAATTGCCCGGCGAAATTCCATTTTCAATATTGTCTGACCCGTCGCGACCATTTCTACTGCCGCCGGACACCGTTCTCTCCTCTTCGCTCCTTTTATCCCCGCCCTTCTGTTTCTCCCGTCGTATTGAAATATTCGTAAACCATCTACACATTGCACGAATCGAGCGACCGGTCGAGTGAATTTTCCAGGGCGAAGCAAAAAAAAAACCGCCCCATCTTTCTCGCAATGTTTCCCGTAGAGATCCCGATAGGATTCGCCGTTGCGAAACGACGCAGGGGTAAATCGGGCGTATTCTCCCAGCAGCAGAGGCAGATCCCTTTACAATTTACCACTCCACGGTTCTGTTCACCTCGCGTACTTTAATTTCCTCTGCGCTTCCGGCAGCACAGCTTCCGGCTACCGCGTCGCCACGGAATCTCGTCGTTGACCCTTTCACCCGGCCTGGCAATGGCTGTGCAACGTGGAAGTCGGTTTTCACGACTTCCGTCGGTGACCTGCGTCGACACGAGACGCCGACGACCCGCTTTATCGACCGTCCCTTCCGAGTTGAACGACGATAATCGTTATCGCGATATCAAGATCCGCTCCCGGTCTGTACTTTTTATTTATTTGTTTGTTTTTTTCTTTCTTTTTGCACCGCGTCGACAAGCGAAGTCGAGATCCTGACCGGAACTGTTCGATCGGCTCCCTCGTAAATAAGTCTCGAGATTATTTTGATGGCTGTGAATGGTCGGGATTCTCGGCGAGTTTAAACAAAACTCCGTAGATACAGGTAATATGGAGGGTTTCAAATAGTTAGGGTTTTATTTTTGAGAACAATAGAAAATGGAGGAGGGAAGGATTGAGTATTTTCGTACGATAATTAATATGTACGATTTTGTAGAATTTTAAACTCGAAATATTTGCCGAACTGTGGTAGAACCGTTTAATTAAATTGTAACGAGTTTTTAATGGGAAAAAATGTTTGTATTTCCGGGATCGGCGGTTAGCGCGCGCTAGCAGGATTTAGAGAGAATAATTTTGATATGCTTTTCCGGGATACGGTGAAAGCAGGACATTTTTTTAATTAACGTGTTTACCGCGTTTGAAGTACGCCCACGATATATTTCGCCGGGTAATAGTCAACCTTACTCTAATTTGCTTAGTCTAATTTAATTTGCGGCCCGATCTAAGTAATTATACTAATTGTAATTTTGTTTCGTTCGTTATTTCGTCATTCTGGTTTCAATATCGCCGAGGTCACGCCACAAGTGGCGCTCTTAAATTCAAATAACTTTCGTTATAATTACTTCAATTACTGGAACACCCCGGCCAGGTTAATACGACCATCTAAATAACTACGGCGAGCACGAGCCGGGGAAAAAATTTCTTCGCCCCGCAAACTACCCATAAATGAGAGATCGTTTCTGCCTTAATTAAATCCGGATAAGTCGCACGCAATAAGTCGCACGCAAAAAACAATGATTCAACTATTCTCCCGCAGACCGCTCCAATGACTGTGCCTCCGCTGATCACGAGCAAACGAATCTCACAATAACGCCAACTCCAGCATCTCCGAATCCACTGCGGCGATATCGTTTTACATTCCGATTGCTATCCGTAGCGAGGTTCCAGGTAACTCGAACCACCGATCGTCCTCGAACCCTTCGCTTAGCGCGGAAGTTTGTCGAAATTGCAGCAAACCGACCAACCAACGGCCGTCTCTGTATCGGCCAAGATGAGATTACAGGCTGACTAATTGCGACAACGTGGCCGCGGCCATCGCGTGAATATTTCAAACGAGTCAACGAAGACACAGCGGCCGGCGGTTAATTATGCGTGTGACCGATCCCACGGGGGCTGGTGTCCGCGTGTCACCGTGAACCTGGTAATTATTAGCCGGCGAACGTAACACAATTGCTCTTTGTCCCGTGCGACGTTCTTTCGCCGCGGTGCCCGGTTCATCCGTGGCTCCATTTCGTTGGGCGATCTCTTTTGTTCGACTCGGCCGGATTCCGCTGGAGCTCTCCAGCGAATCGCTGTGTGAATTTGTTATTACCTGGACGCGTTCCAGTTTCGCCGTATTAATAGGCAACGGGGGCCGATAGGACGCGTCGCCGTTGAATTAAGAATGATCGCGACGAACCTGTCGATATTTTGGATTCCCTTTCTTTCGAATTCATTTCCAAGACGATGCAGCACCTACTCGAATTCGGTTGGCAATCGATTTCTATTTAAAAATAAAAATGGAGACCCGAGAATACGCAAGGCGACCGTTGCAATCAGTGGTCCGGGGCGAACAGTGAAATTCAATGGATCTTATACGATCGTCGGAGCCAAGAAGTTCAACGTTAGAATGGTACACGATTCCAACGCAAAGGAAATTCCGGCGGAATTTCGGGCAGGCAGAAATTCACGACAAGAGTGAATAGCAGCAGCGATTGGACACGTTGTCGGGCACGTTCCTGCAACTTCAAGCTGCAGACAGGAAGGACGATTTGCGGCCGTCAAAGCTGGTTAACCGGAAGTGGCAGTCGGTTGGGTATACCGCCGCTAAGTAAGTGCGAATTAACGTGGGGGGACGACGTCGATGCTAGAAAGGGAGAGGAGCGGCTCGAATCGAGAAGTGCGTACAAGTAATCAATAAACTCGCAAGCACTCGCAGTCGATCGTCGATCGCGCGATTCCGTTCTCGAGAGACGCAAGAACGCGGTGATGCTGGTAGAAAAATTTGCGCCTCGATTTCTGGATCGACGCGAAATTATTTATAATTTACGGCGAGCAACTTCGCTATTCGTAATTCTTTGGGATTCGCAGACTGACGCACTTAATTTTGTTTCGCGAGGTTCGCCCGCTTTCTGCCGTTCCTCGCGATCAAAGGGAACGCCGCGGAATTAACGTGCGCGTTCTGCTCGCGATACCCGCGATAATTACTTTCGAAATTATAAATAACTATTTCTTTCGTGCGTCGTTTGTGCATTCTGCCTTCGAAGTAAACCCGAAGCTCGCCTCGCGAGATACGTTAGCCGGATATGAAAGGCAAGTTTCCATCCTCGACGTTTCACCTGAGACGCAGTGACACCGAGGACGTAGGTGAGAACGAAAATTGCCCGGAATAACCGGCGGCAGTTTCCGCAGAAAACCGTCGCGCACTCGAAACGTGATTCGATTCCGTGGCAAAAGTCCGCTGTTCTTTTCTACCATTCGATTCGATCGTAGCCACGCTAGTTTGGCGAATCGACGCGATCGAATTGTTCGATGAAAATATCAACCCGTTAAACAACCGATTCGATACGGATAAAGATCGACCGCGCGTCCCCGCGGTATTTTTCTAAAGCCGATTCCCACGATAATTAATATTCCGGCCGGTGCTAATTGGTTATCGACATTCGACATTCGCGAAACACACGGTGGATATAATAAATCCGGGATTTGGCGGGTCGGGCACGACCCGTCAGCCGATCAAGTATCCCATCTTCCGTAACGAGAATCCGCGGCGGAATGCCGAATTTTGCAGGTGGAAACGGACATTCGTTGCCCGAATTCGACACACGGTTTAATCTAATTAATACGAATTGTGAGGGGAAAATTCATTTAGAGCTTAACGGTGGATCGAATCGGCAGAGTGTTCCTCGAAATATCCAGTTAACGAAGATTAGATATCGGTGAACTTTAGATTGGATAGTTCGTCCTAATCACCGGACGGGATCGAGTTAAACGAATTACGAATGAATAATGTCGAGGAACTTAAACGTTCTACTTTGCATTCCGTCGGCGACGAGCGTGCATTAACGGAAAATGTTCGAAGGATCGCGGAGAAGAGATATTCCTTGGCGAGTACCGCGACTATAGAAAATTGAGGAGGGCAGAAATTTCACGAATCCAGAAATAGCTGCGCTCCGTTCAAGATCCAAGAGAAATGTCGAGCGAGCGAAGAGAAATAGAGCTCCGCTTTCAATTGCAACAATCGCGTCCACGAAAGCAGACATTTTCGCAGACAACAGAAGTTCGACGCTCCTCCTTCTCTCGCTCCCATATATTTCTTTTCTCCTTTCGTTTTCAACAATTCGAGAGAGACCGAAGCCGCAAAAAGTATACGAAGAGAAGGGAAAACCTGCTAAGCACCCAACGATGCACAATGTTCCCGTTCATTCCGCGATAAATGGAAAATCTTCGACACGCGCAATGGCGTCACGATCCTTCGCATTTTTCTCGTTCGTTTCTCGTTCGCTTCTCGTTCGCGGCAACGAGCCCGCTAAAGGAACATTTCCCATACACGGCAGGCATCTTTCATCCCCCTTTGCTTCATCTCCGCTTCCCGATGGCGACGCGCTGCCGAGAGAAATTCGCCAAGCGCAACACGTAACACGTCGCCAGAGAATTCTCTGTGTGTACGTGCGCCAGCATCCATCCGATCACGGCAGTGCGGTTTTCCGCGTCGATCGACCCGGATTTCGAGGCGCGCGAGCAACGAACCAACGAGGAACAACGAATCTGGGTCCCCGGGGATGGTCCAAGGATGCTCCCCAGCTTTGCCGCAAGTAGATAACGCGTGTTCCAATGCCGTCGGCGACTCGAGTGTCCAACGACTCCCTCCGTCGCGTCGCGGATAATTGTCGCCGTCTGTCGCGATTGTTCGGATCCATGTAAATCTGGCGAATGCTTTAATGGCGATTCGATTCTTCGATTTGACTCTCGCATGGAACCGAGATAAGCCCGGCCGATGCTCGTCCCGTTTTCAAAGTCGCGTCACGGAATTCGCGCGTTCGACTCGCGATTGGAGATTCGTTTCGTTACGTGACCGACGTGCACGTGGTCGGCGGTGTGTTCAATTTCACGCGCGAAACGCGTGGAACGAATGGACAAAGTGGCGCACGGTACAGGCGGTTTCAAAGGGAAGGCGGTGCGATCTATATGGGTCGTTCGTTAAACGAAGTGGCTCGCCGCAAGGCTGCTCGTCTCGGCTGTGAAACGGTGCATAAAAATGCACTTACTTAGCCGCATAAATCGATCCGACCCGGTATGTTTACACCGCTACGTAGCGGTATATAAAAGCTGCGCGACCACTCGTCCACACTCGCGCGCGTCGTTTCTCGTTCGGTGACGATGGTAAGTAATGTCCCTGGAAGGAAAATACGATGCTGAATATATGCCACCTGTGCATGTCGGAAGCGTGAAAGATTTTTCTGCGTGATACGTCGTCGTCTAGTTGTGTGTTAAACGGGTTGTGTGTAGCTCGGCTATCGCTTGGAAAGTGGTGCGAGTTCCCGACTTCTGGTAATATCCTTTTTCTATCGTTTCGACGATAGACCGTTTCGAAGACGGATGCGTTCGTGAACGTTTTTGTTCTTTTTTTCTCCAAGGAATTATTTCTCAGGGTGTGATCATCAAGGGGGTAAATATTCGAAAGTGCCGCAGAGTTTTCATATTTTTTCTCGAAGCTATGTCTCCCTCAGTTTATCACAGTGTCTTGGGTTGCAGTAATTTTTCCCCGATTTTCATCGCGATAGAAAATTTTGAAGGCGTATATTTGTACGGAGATTTGATTAATATTTAGAAGATTTTTCAATATTTCTTCGCGATGTAACGAACACAGAAAAATAGTTGTTATCGCGACACGAATATTCAACCGCGGAGAATAGTATAATATAATCGAACGGAGCAATAGGGGCAACACGAAACATTTCAGGCGCCTTTCCATCCACGAAACATCGGTGAACCATGCAATCGAGAGATCGATGAAATCCAGCAGGCAAGCGAGTCATCGTTTTCACCTTTTTCTGCTTTATTATCACTGGGCGAGCGTGACTACAAATTGCACGGGCGAGCTCGTTAATCAGTCCAACATGGGAATAATTAATACGAATGGCCGGCTTTAAACGGTACACCTTTAAACCAGGCCGGTGTACGAGAAAAAGAAGGAATAATCGTACCGTGTTTTTTTCCCCCCCGTGGTTTATCGCGAATCCGCAACTCGACGATTGTTCGCCTCGCCTGTTCTCTAGATTATTTCTAGATTTTTCACAATTATCGAAAGATAATAAAATTGTACTTAAATGACGATTGATTGATGCTCGATAATTCTTATGCTTTTCTGTCCATTATCTGGCACGATATAAATTCATCTGCAATACGGAGAATCAGAAAAATTCGTAACGACTGACAACTAAGAACTCTGCAATTAATCATTTGTTTCGAACGATCTCACCCCGGCGGCCTTCCAACCAGACCGAGTCCAGCCTGCTAATTAATTTACCATCGGCAAAGAAATTTCCCTCCCCGTCGAATTAGCCGAAATTTCCATTTCACTTGCAACGACATTCGTATTCCCGTCGTCGTTCCGTCCGCATCGACCGAACGAATTAATTCTCCCAAGAACCGGCGTTCTGTCCACCTTTAATCAGTCCGGTTACACGTTCATTCCGACAGTAATTACAATTCATCACGGGAGCGGCGGTCGAAACTGAAAATTTCACTGCCCGCCGGTTGGCTCTCTGCCTTTATTTTAGCTGTCCACTTCGTGCTATATTTCTCTGTCCGTGGCGTTAGAACGCGTTTCTGCGGATACATTCCGAACACGTAACAGCATAACGGTGCAACGCAACGTTCTGAACATCCAGGTCACGATATCGCAGTTAACCTGTATATCCGTCGGGACCGTTTCACGATATGTTCGCGCCAGGATCGCGCTTGCTCGCGGGGGCTATCGAGCGTGCAGAGAAATAGAGCTGCAAAAATAAAGAAATGTGCGCGTACTCGAGGGGCACGATTCCCCTCTTCCCTTTTTTATTCGGGGATACATTTGGAGAGAGGCGACAAATGACGGTAATGACCGTCGAGATATTTCGACTATCGTTAGCTTTCGTTGTTCACTCAATTCGCAATCGATTCTTGATCCTATAATTATATCGTGGTTCTAGCATGTGTGTTTTCTATATTCGCGATTAAAGAACGCCTTCCATTGCGCGATATTTACCCTCAAAAGAACGACGTTAAAAAAAATCCTCGAGTAGAGGACAGGACGGCAAAGCAATTATCTTCCAAGGCGGGCACGCAGTTAAACTTTTACCCGCGATGATAATATTGCTTTAATTGAAAAATTCTCATTTACATAAAAACCACGGCAGTGACGGAAAAGGAAGAGAGAAGGAAGCGATCGCAGCATTGTTCGAGCCCGGTCGAGATACCCGGCTTATCGGGTATCGCTCGCGACATAATCCAGATGCAAATGATCGTCTCCAGGCATCGGTCCACCGTGCACTTAATCAGCTCGAGAACGATAGCGTCGCGAAGATCGGCCACTCTTCCGCCTCTGTTAGCCACGCCATGAGAAATTCCGTGGACGACCGTCACAATTAGCTCGAGCAACTTGCAAGCACAACGACCGTTTGCACGGGAGTTTCTTGGACGTCGTCTCGTATTTCCCTCACGTAGCGTCTCGTCTGCTCTTCGCGGATCCCGTTCCGGAAGCGGTTACACGCGTCCGTCGTGCAGGAATCCGGGAATGGGAAGCGAAATAGCGAAATATCTGTTCGATTTGCACGGTTGAAACATATTTCGCGTGCTTTATACTCGTGTGTGGAATGTTTAACGCTTGATGCGCGAAGAGGGGAAATTAATTGGTAGAAGTATTCGATCGGGAGAATTGTGACTTTTATTGGAACAGCATTGTTCAATTCACCGAAATCGTTTTCTTATCGACCGCAGCGCCGTGTTTTACATTTGACTTCGTTAATTTCATATATTCAAGAATTTATCTTCGTTGTATGCTGTTAATTGAATTTGAATATTTTGCAGTTCGAATTCGCCGTTAGATCTTCTTGACGAAATTATTCTGACGCCGGTAGCTCGATGTTTGATCTTCCAATGTAGTTGCTGATTCTACGGGAAGCCTTCCCAATCCATTCAGTTTCAAATAACATTGTAATTCCATTCTCAAACAATTAGTCCCGTATTCCAGCGGCAAAGCAATAGTTCGATATAGCGATTCACGAGCCGACGTAGCTCGAGTGACGCGCAAGTCAAACTGGAGCAAAGTCTGAGAGGTTCCCTCGAGTGTAGAAGTCGTGTCAAATTTGACGTTCCGCGTGATACCGACCGAGCATGCATAGGTGTGAAATGAACGGCGCACCTGTGTATCATTGACTACGTTCTAACCAAATTTGATCATTCATTCTGCGACTCCCAAACCACAGCCACTCGCGTGCAGTACTTCTCAACTAAATAATATTTCAAACTTTTCTCACGCCGAAGAATTTATGCGGCCGCGAGACAAAAGAATTCTCCCGCTTTCTCGTGCGTGTTAAACTTGAACAGGTATTTTATCTAGCAACGCTCTAGCAATCATCGTGCACCACGGAACGTAAAGCTATCCAGTGACAGAAACTTTCCAACAGAGATTCGTGTGCGTGCAATCATCCGGCACGCGATCACTCGCACGTGAGTGCGTCTAATTAAAACCGGGTCGCGAATCAATTGGAGTAATGAACCTCCGGCAAGTTGAAAGGGTTGCGCTACCCTCTGTCCCTTTTCTTTTATCCAATGCTACACCCCCCCCCCCTTCTCTTGAACAAAGCTTAATTACGGCACTGCAGTTTAGTACGTATTGGGTTTCTATTTCGAAGAACAGGCAGGATAAACGATAACGCGAGGATATTTTTATTCCATCGTCGTTTAGTAAAGATTGAGAGAAGATGGAATTGTTTAAACTATTCGAATTAGAATTCAGGTTGAAAAGAAATAAAAGGAACAATTGTAATTGCAGAAAATTATTGAGCAAATCCGACTTATTAACATTCTGAAATCTATTTAATACGCAAAATTGCTAAAATTACACGAAATACCGGTCGAAAATATTTTTACAAATTAACTACTATGCACAGGAGTTCCGTACTGTACGCAACATGCCAAAGCAAAACGTTCCAAAAATCTTGACCAAGATCTAAATTAAATATCTCGTTCATTTCTAAATAGTTCCGCAATGTATCAGAAACATGCCGCACCACTTGCTACATCCACTATCGAATATTTCGAATTGTCAGTAGTATAGCCGCGCGTATGGCCAGACGTCGAGCAGCCCTTCGATGGCGGTCGAATAAAAGCGAAAGGAAAGTTTGCCACTTGTTGCTGGATTACGCAGTTCACACGAGCCGCAATGGGGAACGATATGGACAGCAATGCTTAAGCCGTCGTGCAATTCTCTCTCTGTGTCGTGAAACGGAATGGTCACGAAGCGTGCACATAAATCGCACGAATGCGAAACAGAACTCGGACCTGGCGTAATCGGGCTGCTTATAACATCGCCGTTGCTCGAACAGTGGAACGCTCCCAGCGACTCGTCGATGAAATATTTGAAGATATTTATGTCTATAAATAAAGTTAGAAATTTGGATATATTGCGGTGAAGGAAAAGAGACGCGGAATTTCGTAATTTTCGACAATTATTTGGAAAATGATTGTTATCAAATTGTGCACTGCCGCGTTGCAGAAATGTACTAAACTGTACGAAAATCCATGCGACAGAGTGAATTTGGAAAACGACTTTCGGGGGATATTTGGCTATCAGAAAATGGCGTAATACGGATGACAGTCGCGGCGCCCGTTTAATGCCGCATCGGCATCCGATATATCGAGGTGCCATACCGTGGCAAGATATTATTCCCTTTTATTTATGGTCTTTTATGGTGGATCGAGCGGCGTTATATTCGCCACCCTCGATTTAATTATCCGCTCTCTTCCACCCCCGAGCCCAACACTCCCTGTAACGTAACTAGTTTATTGTTTTTCGTGCGAGAGGTTTTATGATTTTTTGGTTCTCGCCAGTGTAGCAATTCGTCGGAGGTTTTATCGATAATGGGCCAACACGGCGCGAGACATTGTTCGAATTCGTTTCTTATTCAGTGTATTTCAATTTTTTGCGAAAATTCGATCGGGATAAATTTCGGGGATTGGTTTTACAGTTTTATCGTTGTTCCGCGAAGCGAATGTTTATCGTTGCCTTCGGGGCGTCTGCGGCCGAATACAATGGGCCGAAATTGTAACGCGTATTGTCGATTGCAAAAATAAATTCGCTCTCCGTTGGAGCACGATATTTTCGCGCGCATGTTTAAATACACCGCGAATATATTTTTACGCTGTTATATTAATTCCGAATTATCCAAATATCGCACGCCCGCATCCGAATATTCGCATCTGCAAATCTAACCGTGCGCCCGTCCCCGTCCATAATCCAAGCCGAACGGAAAATTCTTCGACGTTCGCCGCGCGGAATATTCGCGCTCTTAAACAGAATCCGCCGTCGCGAATCCTCCGTTACGTTCTTCCAATTGAAACAATATTCAAAGCCCAGCTATTCGAAAGCGTGCTTGCCTCGGCCACGTCGTCGTTTCACTTCGTCCACCCAGCAAGATCGCAACTCTCCTCGCCCTTGTTCGGACACTGCAACAGTAACGAAAATTCCATTTCATCCCCGCGTCGTCGAAGTTGCCGGCAGAATCCACGGCGGATAGGGGCGAAACATTTTCCCCGAAGAAAATGTAAGCGCTGGAAAGTAACTGCATCGAGTTGCATCGCTTTTCTTGAGTTTGCCAAGTAACGCTCTCGCCCGGCTGAAAGTTCCCTAGCGCAGCCTCCTGCTCGAGCTCGTAATTTCGCTTCGGAAACGTTTGCAAACAAGTTTACCCAGTCTCGAGATGAAATTGCTGTATGCACGCGTGCACGTGCCTCGACGAGAGTCGTGCATTAATCGGGCTCGATTAATCGCGCTACCTAATTTCGCGCGTCTACCCTGAAACCCCTTCGGAGAAACGACCAATATCCTTTTCCGTCGAACCGAAATGTTTCCGCATTTTTCGATCGGATTAAAGATCGAAGAATTTATCAGGCGGCAATCGTTCTCGATTCATTCGTGGAAAATGGTCTGAACGGAATACTTTGCTTTGTGTTTCAGTATGCGGTGACATTCATGGACAGTTCTACGACCTGATGAAACTGTTCGAGGTGGGTGGTCCACCGTCCTCGACAAAGTATCTCTTCCTCGGCGATTATGTGGACAGGGGTTATTTCAGTATCGAGGTAAGTTCGAAAATCCATTACGATGCTCCGGTTCAATTGAACAGCCGCGGAACGGATGTTTCCATGAATTTCCGTGCCCCGTTGAAACGTCTTGCCGGTAACGTCGCGTTAATGGAAACACGACGAAACCGGAGTATTTCTTTCCTGGAGTAGAATGAACTGCGGAAACGTTGTCGTTCGTTACGGTGATATTAAAGAAACAGAAATCCTCTGCAAGAAGGAATGGAAAATTAATGGAAATATTTTGGCCAATATTTCGTCCCTTAAATCGTATCGATTGTTAGCAATTTGAATAATTAGTAATCAGTAATTGTTTTATCATTTTATCCATCCACTCGTCTGTTTTATCCGTTCTCGTTCTTTTCAATCTGCAAATTATTTAAACAATTTTCATCCGCATTGCTGTATCGCAGCTTCGCTCTGTTTCATTCGAATCTACCTATTGTCGTACGATTTCCTTAACAAGCCTCACGGAATTGTAACGTCTATATTTAGTTCCATTGCTATCCTCGATTTCGTGCAGCACAGTTTTTCTCCGCTTTGTTCCGCTTCCTCGTTCGCATCGTTATACATTATGTCGAACAATCGTCAAGCTTCCTCCCCCATTAAACAGAACTGGAAATGCGTGCTGACTCGTAATTGACGATTTACAAACGCCGAGGCAGAGAGTTTCAGCTCCTTCCACCGATTATCGGACTTTCTAATTAGCGATTCACTCGGGCAATTACCAATTAATATTCTCTCGGTTCGTACCCGAGGCGCGGTTAAGCTTCCAGAATACGAATCTCACGAGGAAGTTCGCGTCTCCCCGACTTGGCCCCGGATGAGGAACAAAAAGTATCTTCCCGTTTATTTGCCAGGAGAACGATTGCCGGATTGGAATCGGCTGGAAATTTTAGATACTTCTACTTGCGGAGAAATATTCATTCGACGAGGAAGAGCAGGAGCGCGTAAAATGAAGCAGAGATTAGTGGTCAATTAGTTAACAACGAAACGGAATCGCTTAGCCCCGAATTAGTAACCTGTTAGACTCAGTTCGCGTGCTTTCAGTCCCGCCAGACAATTGTTGTCAATTAGCGCAAATTATTGCTCAACTATTGCTTGCCGGTGGCACTGGATCGGTGAGAATTCAATTCCGACCAAATCGAAGCTGGCGAACGGTTGTAATAAATAATGCAAAGCAGGATAGAAATGAGACGAGGCGCGAGAGAAACCCAACGCTATGTTTCACAATTATTAATTCGGAGGAAGAACAAAATAATCAATCCGCAATTCTCCCGACAAACCGCACGATATATTTCCCCGTTCGATGTTGCGACACTTGCACGGTGGCAAACAAGAATTTAATACCACTGCACGAAACGAGCAGACATGTTCAACTTTCGGGTACCATTAAAAAAAAAAAAAAAAAAAGGACAAAAGCGTTCTCGGCCGACGTGCTCGCTGCATAGAATTTTAACCGCTCCGCGAATTGAAAATCGTGGCCGAGTTTACCGTCCGTTTTTAAGAGGATCTGCCAGCAACAACGCGAACTTCTGCGTGCCTGTGCTCGCACACACGCCGAATAAGGACGGAACGAAGCTTCGCCAAGATCGATACTCTCTATCCGCAATATGCTTCGCTGGATTCTCCAGAGAGCGGTGAAGGAGAGAGACGGATAGAGGGATAGAGAGAAAAGTGGATCCTTCGGGGTCTTTCCGTTCTACGTGCACGCGTTCCCCACAAGGATTTTCGTTTCATTAACGTCGAGGAAAATATGACGGGGACGCATTGTAATCGCGAGCTAATCATTCCGCGTTGACAATCGCGATTAAATACAATAATAATAATAACTCGTGGACGCGGTTTAAATTATTGCAACGAAGAACCGACGGAAAAGTCGAGGCGCCAGAGAGAGAAGAGAGATTAAAAGCGAAGGGACGAAGAGAACGTAGAAAGAAAAGGCGATTAGACGCGAGTAAACCAGAGGGCAGAAGGAACGAGTAAAGTAGGAGCAAAAAGAAGTTCGGCATCCTTGAGAGGAGCTCCCTGAAGCCTGAAGCAATTCGGAGGAAAAGCGAGGAAAAATCGGCAAGATGGTTATGACGTACCAGAGGGAGAACAAATAAGGGAAAAGAACGGAGAAACGAATCGCGGGGTGGAATACCGTCAAGGGTCAATCCTTTGACCTCGCTCTCCCTCTATCGCCCGCTTTATCGTCGATATCGTTCACTGCTCTCTCGTTGTATGTCCTCGGAAGCCTTATTTCCGGCTAGCACCAGGCACGAGGACCCCTCTGCTTAAGAAGTACATTGTTTCCGGCTCGTTCTCGGCGATGTTCCGCGGCGGAATTATCTCGAGGAAACGATGATGCGATTATCGGTACGCGGGGGAACGATTTGACTTTCTTCTCGGGCACAGCAGCCATTCGGAGGGGGAGATCGCCGTTCGTGATCCGTTGCGGAGAGGAGATTGGGAGAGCGTAAATGGCCGCGCCGCTTTATTAGAATTGGTCTCCCGATACGTTTCCTTCCAGCGGGACACACGGAAAGGAAAACCTTCGTGTCCCTGCCGTGCGTTCGCTATCGGCTACGATCAATTACGAATAAACGATTTCTCCCTTTGTCAAGGGTTGGCCGTTTGCTTAGATTCGCCCGGGGATACTACACTTAACGTTATTGGCTAGAAATGGACGAAATCCACGACGCCTCCCTTTTATCGCGCTGCTTTTTAATCCGCCACTTATAGTTAATGCGGCACGACGCGGCCTGGAATTACGTGGAAGCGGGTATACTTCGATATCGCAAATTGCTTAACATTTCAATGTTATCGCGATTCCCTTATGCGCTCATTTTTATTCAACATTAGAGCTACGCGCTGGTCTCGTTCGGTTCTCCTTTTACCTTCATTCGCGGTGAAACGAATTCTAGTTACTATTGTATTTATGTCTATTTCGTGCATCAAAGCCGAATCAACGAGACGCGAAGGCTTCTCCGTGGCACTATTTACGTTTCTTCAATACATTCCCCGTTTCCGTGTTTCCGTAAAGAAGGTTCCGCGTGATATTTAATTTCTAACGATACGGCATCTCTTTTCACTAGTCGTCGATTGAAACACCGAGAACATTAATAAACACATCCCTCCCTGCGCCACTTCGTTCCGCGAACATCGGTGACTCTAACACGAATGCGTTTAAAAACGCGCGCATCGTTCCGCAAAATGTCCGCTGCTCTCTATTCGTCCGCGAGACAAGTCGACAATGAACGGGGAAAAGGGCTGAACCCTGAGTAGCGTTCAAAGGACATTTAATTAACTTCGCCGCGAGGCTCGCGGTGCATCGTCGGCGTTGAAAAAACGAACCGCCTGTGTCGAAGAATCGAACGGGGAAACGGTCGGACGCGAACGGCGTCGGCTAAGCTGAAATAATGAACGGGACGACGCCGCGATTACGATTTTACGGGTGCGGAGAGAGGCCGTGAAATAATTGCCAGGTAAATGATTCCGCTGCGATACGAACGGGGAGGGGTGGTTCGCGCGTAATTATAGAGAGTAAAAGGAAGCATCGCTTCGGTGGTTCGACAAAGGGGCAGTCTGAGAACCGTGACGCACGAGGGGAGCAACGCAGAGTCGAACGAATTAACAAAGTGAGATTAATTGACTCGGGAGGCCTGGACGGAATATTCGTGGCCCGACCTGGTCGGACGAATTGTCGCTTGGACGGGCTAAATACATGCATTGCGGCCTGGAAAATTAAATACGAGTGCCGGCCGCGATTTTCTTCTCGCAGTTCTAGGTACCGATTGCTTGAATAATGCTTCCGTCCTTCGTGTATGGTCGTGTGCGCGAAGATTTTTTTTAATACGCCGTCGAAGATTAAGCAAGTTGCACATTAATAAAAATTGTGCATTATGCGAAATGGTCGTCGCGAAATCGAAGGGACGTGCACGCTTCTCGATTAAAGACGATACGCAAAGATGCAAGTTGACAATGATCGAATCGTCCCCAAACGAGTGTAAAAATGATTCTTGTATATAAAGCGGAAAACAGATACCGAGAACACGGAAATATTTCCTTAAAAAACCGTTTCGCCATAAGTTTCAATTCCAACGAAAACCCGTCGTTCCTTGCGGCAAGAGTGCGCAGGACGAAATGTCAAACGGCAGACGCCTCTTATTATTGAAGATCGTGCACGGAAAATTGTTTAGTCCTGCGCGGAAAACGAACGGGGGCAAAAACAAGAAAATCTGGCACGATGAGCAACCCACCACCCACGTTGATCATGGTCGACGTTGCACGGATGAGTGACACGTTGCGCGAACACTCGCCAACTCGATAAATCAGAAGCTGCGGTTAAACGTCGTTTTGCCACGTACTCTTAAGAATCATCCGCGACTTACGGGCACGCAGGTTTCCCCATTCTCTCGCAAACAAGAGTATTATAGTCCGGGTCATTCGCGAACGACAATTCCACCGCTGTACTTCCGCATTTCCATGCCAATTGAACGTCGCTCCGTCGAGATTCACCGGCGCTGTCACGAAATTCTCTCGGCCGCTGTACACGACATATTTATTTCCCCTTTGACGCGGGCTTTCTTTAAACGTGTCAGACTTAGTAGCGAAGTGTGACATTTGTTGGAACAAATATTGACAAGTCAATTATATTTCACGCGATACTTGATTGCCAAAGCCGACAAAGAGACATTTATTGTTTTACGCAAGATGATATCAGACGTTTCCAAACGGAGATGCGTATCCGCTGAAATTGTTCGGAAATTGTCGAATATGTTTATCGATGATCAGAATTACATTAATACGGATATTTCGATGTTGTAGTAAAAATCGTTACTGTTCTGTCATGGATTGCATTCATTTTATTTCAAAGTATTCGCCGACGCTAAAAAGGTGTACGCGCACCTGTGCAAACGTCGTCCACCGATAGCGTGGCTGGAACGCAAGAAAAGAGTTTTCCCATGAAGCGAAACCACGTACCATTTCCAAGATCTCACGATTCCACGTGCGCCACCTTGAGTAGTACGTACACCGTGACGAGCCGTGTCGAAGTAATGGGGTTGACTTTACACGTATATGCGTTCAAGTAGTTCTCATTTCGATTGCGACTCGCACGGTCGAGCAGCCACGGAGCAGTTAACATTTTCCAAGGGAATTCTCAACTGCCGTCGTATTCCGTCGAATTGGATAATTCTTCTGAACGCGACAATCGTTCTATTTTTATTCTCGACGATTCGCAATCGTCGAATCGAAATTCCCGAACACTTTTCCAAATCTGTCTGTCCATCGATAATTATCTTCCCTACAATAATTCTTGCCCGCTTTCTGGGCAGGCTTTCTAATTCGTTCGAAGCGGACGAATTGAAGATTTCTGGTTGATCTGGGCGCGCGTAAACGCGACGCCGTGGACAAAAGGCAGGCGTGCATGCATCGATCATTTTCCGAATTTCTATTAATCAGCCCCCCACCCAGTGGCGTAAATTCGGGCGACGTGTAATTAACCATTACCACGACCCTGTTACTCAACCGGCAAAAGACACGCGTGGCAGCTAAATGACTCGACGAATTGTTCTCGTCGTTGTTAATTATTGATTGCCCGCACGGCGCGAACGCGTTAGCCGCGCCATTCTATGCCACCTGTTTACGCTTGTTTCCCTATCGCGAAGGTAACGGACGCATATTTTTAAATACGCTTAATTTTTCCCGCACGATATCCGCACTGACGACGTGGTATTTTTCTTGAACAATGCGACGATTGCTGCATTAACGCGCACCAGGCATCTGCAGGTTTCCGTCAATAGAATTGAACAAAGTGTTCCGCGCGAAATTCTAGCGCAGCCCGACGTGTCCATAAAGAAGTTGTGAATGGGTAGATTTCGCTAGCAACAGGTATATAATAGGGATTAGTAGTAGCACTCGTGTTCTACTTCCACTACTGAGAGTAGTCGAGGCAGACACATACCTCGATATTCATCTTGAACGGTTCGGCGCGAATGAAAAACGAAGTCTAGCCCAAAATAAGATGCTGAAACGAAATGTTTCAATCACATTCGAAGCGTGTGCTCATGATAATATCAAACCTGAAACTCGCAGTGACGACAAAAATTTCTAACACCGGATCGATAATGCAATTACTAACCAACGCGTGGAATTTCGCCGGTTCCCCCGTGCTTTCCGTACAGCGCGCTTATGAACGCGGTGAGTCGCGTCGCCTATTATCCACCGTCTCGGCTAATAAAACGAAAATGTACTCCCATAATCCCGTTATCGAACCGCGACGCGGAACAATAGAGGCGTACGCTCGTTCACGCGTATTCATGGCTACTTATACAATTGTTCCTAGGTAGGAATGTGTGCGTACACGACAGTGCATTAATACCTGTGGATGCCCGCGTTCGAAACAAACGGTTAATGTATACATGATGAATAAAAGATGGCTTTGGTCCTCCTCCTCCCCATTCCCCACGTTTCCCCATTCTCGTTCGATATCGATTTTAGCAACGCGGCCAAGTTTCGATGACTGTTTACCGCCGAGCGTGTGCACCGCGTTCACGGGGCTGGTTATCGGTGTTAAATTATTGCACCGTCCATTCTGACCGACAAATAGCCTCGCTAAGACGAATTGAAGAACGAATTGAAGAGGATCGACCAGTCTTAAATGAAAGTGCACGAAACCGACATAAAAGAACGAACAACAAATTGAACAGCTTTCAAACGTTCGAAAATGTCGCCACGGAAACCAAATACAGTCGCGTGAAATATTTATCGCTGGACACTCGAAAGCCTCCCCCCTGGCGAATCGCGGCCGAGGTTGAAACGAAATCGTCGACGGGATCGTTCGTCGCATTTAGATCGCAACGCGAGCCATCGCGGCGCGGTCGTTCCGACGCGGCGAATTTAATTCACGCCGGCGTTATAAATTATAGAACGCCGGTGGAACCGGGACGAAATAGAGACGAGAGGCGGAAAGACAGCCGGAATAAATAACGCGTTCCTATTGCTGCCGCGGGACGGTCGCGTTTCGCGGCTTCACGCCGCAACTGGAATCCGCTCGGCTCCGCGTGCGCCTCTGTAAAAAAGCAAATTTTACGGCGGATAATATAAAGCGGTGGCCATCGTTGTAGGTCGCGTTCTTGCGGTCCCGCGAACTCCGTCGACGTCGGGGTGCGGGAAAAACAAATGGGGTAGCGCGATTATTCGCGACGATTCCGCGACGCGTCGGATTCGGATGTTTGCGTTTAATTTTCTGCGCTCGCGGCGGTGTGGATTTAAATAATTTTGACGATTCCTACGTTCCCTTGCAGACTAATGTGTATGTCGAACGAGCCGGGTTTTCTTAACGCATTATAATTCGTTTTCATGATTTTCCGTTGCAATAATAGTTGTGAATTGTCTTCTAGATTTTTACGTACTTAAGTGTGTGCCATTAATTTCTCGCAGTTGGAATGAAACTCGTTCGCCGGGTTGGACGAGTACACCGAATGGAAAATGGTCGAATCGGTGTTCTAACGAGAACTTCTTTTCCTTTGTTCCAGTGCGTATTGTACCTGTGGGCGCTTAAGCTGTGCCATCCAAATACACTGTTTCTCCTCAGAGGCAACCACGAGTGCCGTCATCTCACGGAGTACTTCACATTTAAACAGGAATGTAAGTAATTCCCTAAGCAGCGATGATTCCAATAAACGCGAATCCCTTTGGCGCGTGAAAAAATAAAAAAAAAAGAATTCCTTTAAGGAAAATGACAATTCGAACGCCGTTCGATGCACCGTCGGACGAAAGCGTGTTCTTTGCTGATGAATAAATTCCCCGCTCGGCGTACAAACAGACTGCGCGTAGCGTTTGTGCCATAACGCGTCGAGTATAATACATCGTTACTGTATCAACATAATCATCGCCGTATTCACAGTTTCCAGTGTTCCCGTAATCGTTACTCGGATTCAATTCCTCCAAAACGACGGCGATCAAAAGCTGTCGCCACTATTCGCTGATAGCGTTCTGAGAGCGTTTCCATCCATTCGTCCGCGTTCCGAACGAAGAAGAAAGCATTGCTCTCCGTCCAATTCCGCGATCACGGCGGATCCGCGTGCAATCAGCGATATCTCGAGACGCTCTGCGTGGCGCAGCGCACGCGACGACGCGGAAAACCGTATCGATCGTGGAAAATTGTCCGATACTGGGTCAGGTCGCGTGTATCCGCGAGTCTCGTGCTGAAAACCGTCGTCGCGTTACCCTCGCGATACCAGCGGTGTCTGAGGTGGCACGTTTCCACGATTCTTCGCGTCCACCTCGAGGAAGAGACGTTGCCTCTTCGACGTACACGGTCCGCCAAAGAATCGACCGCGAAACGATAGTTCTGAACGATGGACGCAATCGTCGAGGCGAAATCTCGTAGAATTTGTTAACGGTCGTCGATCCGCGATTGAACGGATATTTAATGAAAGAGGGGGAGGGACGAGTATAATAATCGGGTCGTTCGTTCTCCAGACACGTTAATTGCACATGGTTCGTAAGATCCTTCGTAACACGCTCCTCTCCTGCTCGGCTCGTTCTCCTTTCCCGCTCACGCTTCTCTCGTTGTATTAACGAGGAGATCGAGTTCCGTCCCCTTGACTTTCTTTTGACGCGAGTCGGACAGAGCGTCGGAGGCACTCCAGAAAGCTCATTTGCGAGCTTTCGACCCGAATAAATAAGTCGGGAACGGAACGATCGCGAGTCTCGTCGCGACATCGCCGTACAACCCTGTCCCGTTGTGTTGCGCTGCGTTGTGCCTCTCCACTTTGTTCGACAAGAAACAAGAACGATTCTATGGGGGGGGGGGAATCTTTCTCACGGGGATTAGGATAAATCGAGGATACGAGAATTCTACCATCCCTGCTCGCGTCACCTTCTTTCCCTGGTTGAAAGAAATTTGAGGGCAATTTGTTTTTCCTTTGCACATTTCTGTTTTACTTCGATTCATTCTTGTTCGCAATTATTTTCGTTTCTTGGGGAATGTTTCGTTGCTTTAATACATACGTATTTTGTGCGTGGCACTGAACGAAATTGTGAGGATAGAAATTCTGGCAAGATATGTAATTCTGTGACGCTGAGAAATATTTGTTTGGTGTTATACTTTCGTAAGGGAATCGAGTAGAAGTTCCGATGGTTATTTGATTGATTTCGGACGGAGTACCGGTCGGTTTGTTAGAGATTAATTTCAGTATCGATTTTGCTTCTCGCGCGTCTTGTCGCCGGTGTGTTTAAAACTTAAACACGACGCGATACAAAACACTGAAAGTTGATCGCGTTATTAATTAATCAGTCGCTGCAGGGGGACTAAATGGAACGCGAGAACAGCCACGCCATGAATTATTACTGACTGGCAACATTTAATAAATTAAAGTCCAGACAAAAGAACGTTCTCAATATCAGCGTTAATCCTCTGTTTTTTTAAACACACTTTTACGAGGCACAGAAGGGGCGACGTAAAATTTCCCTTCTGTTTTTTTATTACTCCCTAACCGCGTCCCATATGTAGCTAAATAAAAATAGTTACAAAGCATCGTGAAACCTCTCACGCGTGTCGAGGATTAACTTGTTTCGTCGATATTTCAAATAAACGCGATACAACATTTGAAAAGCCCTACCGTATCTTCAGAAGGTAGACACGAATTATTCTAATTTCAGTATCAACCGAGATTAATTAGAAATCGAAAAGATCTTTCAAAGATAGTTCTGAATCAAAGTGGACTACGTACTTCTGCTAAAATTCTTTCACCAACCTATCGCAATCAATATTAATTTCTTCGTCACATTTCCCTGCATCCTTTCGTCGCACCGTCTACCACGATAAAACATGAGAAAGAAGCTATCGCCGAAATTCTGAAGCATTCGACGTAAATGCAGGCCAAACTAAAATTCATTTGTCTCCCCCTTTTAATTTTCACGTATTTATTTATACCGCTTGAAACACTGATTCCCGTTGTTTCGCCCAAGAGCGAAACGAAACGAAACGAGACGTTGAACACTCGCCAGCATTCCACGAAGACAAAGATCGCCAGAAGTCTGATGCGGAAGATCGCCTAGTGGACAGGCAGAATGACGAAGTGCCACGAACGAGCCAACGAGGCGGCCCCCTTCTATTTCGAAGCTTGACGAACAAGAAGGATTCCCTGTCAATAAAAGGGCCTCCTTGGCATCCCCTGAACAGACAATCCGAAGATTTGTCGACGGCGAGGGCGGACAGATTGCCGGTCAAGTCTGTCACTCGAGATCTCGCGAGCTAACGTGCCTGAAGTTTGCACGGGAAGCAAGGTCCTCAACGGCCCGATCGTTTTGCTCGCGGTTGAAACATCGGGCCAGGTGAATTGCTGGTAGGATTGGTTGTCTAGAGGAGAAATTAAACGGACGGGCTGGGACGTCTGAGAAGTTCATTAGCAGAATGAAGATGTTTGAGCAAGGAACACTTCGGGGCAACCCTTTTAAAGGAAGTTCGCGACGAGGGCCTTTCGGGTAGTAGATTGAATTGTTTTAAATGGCTTGGCTGAGTCGATTTGCAGGATAAGCGGGCAAGAGGTTCGGGATCATCTTCGATTCGTTTGTTCTTTGAGAAATTTGGAACGAACACAAGTGGAGGACTGCAGGTTTTAAACGCACTGATGCAATTGCATTGTTTATTTTAAAATGGTGCTACGTATTACGGCGAATAATTAGAAGTATGTTACAGTACATTGTAAATTACAGCTGGCACTGGGCGAAGGCTCGAATATATAATAATAAGTGGTGCAACAATAGCAGAAGATTCCCGAATTTCTTCTCGCCCCCTTTTCAGGATAAATTTGCCTCCCGCACCCTTCTCCCGACGAAGGGTTTGATTATTCTCCGCGGATTCGTACGTTCCTTTCGCACCGCTCTGTTCTTACCCACGCGGAACACGGAACCGTCCACAAAAGATTCCCCGCGACCCGTTCCCTCCACCTTCCAGCCCTTTTTCATTGCCCTCCGGGGCCCATTTCACCTTTATTCTCCCCCCGCCTCGCTCTTTCCTTCCGTCTTCTGGCAAGGAGCACGCCCATTCGAGGTGTCTTTGCTGCCGTTGGGCGACCAAAGGTCCGCGCACGGTCGTTAAAAGTGTCAGACCGCGGCGGAAAATCTTCGCGCGAGCCGAACTTTCCCCTCTACTCGAAATAATTGACGCGGCAGTAAATATTCCCTTTGAAGTGTTGCGCGCGGAAACCTTTCGTCCCCGTTCCTCGTTGTCCACGGACTTGCGAGGGACTTGCGAGGAACTTGCGAGGCCGTGTTTTCGTTCGAGCGTTGCACGAGGCGGTCGCGTCCCTTCTTTCGAAACTTTGCTACTCGTCTCGCGTCTCCTGCTCGGCGCCTGTTCGCAGATGGTCGCTTTTGTATCGAGACAAAGGTATGTCTCCCGTGCTCGTAGCGCCGTTGTTTCATCGGCGACGCTGATAATGGCCGACGGAATTTGTTCTCGGGTTAGGCTCGACCGAGCGATCCGACAGGCGGTCGCCCGATCCGAGTGTTCCTTTGTGAACGTTTCGCGCCGGTAGTAAATAAAAAGACGTCCGTCAGCGTTGTCTGCGGTTGATTCGTGGGCGGCGAGCGGGCAAAGTGGATAAAGACGTCCGGGGTCAGAATGAGGTTCCCGGTTAATGTAATTTCGGTCGGCGTTAATTCATTTATTTCACTTTATTGCCAATAACTCGGCTGGTCCCCTTCGGTAGCTCGGTAGTTCATTTCGTTGGGCAAGGACCGAGTTTGCACAATTTTATGCCCCGCTCCCAGCAACGCGGGCTGCGACGCGGGCGTTATATCGCCGAGCAGCTCGGGATTTATGCGTGACATTTAATTTCTACTTCGTCGTCGCTTCGCCGCCCTTTTTTTGCTTTCGTCCGCGTTATTTCTTTATTCCGCTTGACGGAGGTCGAGTCCGGAGCGAAACTGCCCTCGTCGCGCCGCCGAATTATTTGCGCTGCGGTTACATCGTCGTCGCTGTTCCGCCTGCGGTACCATGGTTAGGGGAGGAAATTGTATATCAAGCCTGCAAATAAAAAGCGAAATAAGGAACGAACGGATTGACGCGCGATGATGCTGCGTACCGACGGCGAGTCGATACCGAGGACCAACTTTTCCGCCCCCTGTTTTTTTGTTCCCTCCCTCTTTATTCGCGTTCCTCGACGACACAAAGAGCGTCGAACAGGGAGGGGGGGGGGGGACGAGTAAACGTCAGGATGAAAAAGCGTCGGGACGACAATCGAGCGTATCGAATTGCATTTACCGAGCGTGATGCCGCGCGCCGAGGCCGATAATGCACCAACGTGTTCCCCGTTTCTGCTTTCAGGTAAAATAAAATACTCCGAGAGGGTGTACGACGCTTGTATGGACGCGTTCGACTGTCTGCCGCTGGCGGCCCTCATGAACCAACAGTTCCTCTGCGTTCACGGTGGCCTCTCGCCGGAAATTCACAATCTCGAAGACATACGCAAAGTAAGTACGATTTCCGTGGATATATTCGAACGGGAGAGGTCGAATGATTTTTTTTTTAGCAAGGATTCCTGGCGGCGGGGAGGGAGAAACAAATTTCCACGTCGAGGAGTTAGCAGCGAAATGCTGGGATTGACGAAATATTTCTACGAATGATTAGAATTGGCGATGAAATGATTTATTCGAGATTATTCGTGACATGAACGATGTCGAAATATTAAGAGGAGACTCTCGAAACTATTATTAGAATTAAATATAGACGTCGCGGTGGACCGTCAGAGCGTACTGCAATTAATCCACGCATTTCTTGCATTTCGCCTCGGCATTCCATGCGAACCGAAAATGTAATCAAGAACAATTATCATAGTTGCTCATTTCCAGGGATCTCAGTAATCACAACAGTCGAAACTTTGAACGTTTTCAACATCGATCAACTCCGCCCAGTGAATCAATTATTTTCTGTTCGCCGTTAAGTTACAATGAACACCGTTCATTTCCATCCCCGGTCTATACATCTATACACGTATATATATCTACTCCGTGAAATTTTGGGCCACGCTGTTGTCGCTGTTCGATCGATGGGCGAAATTTTCGCAAACGACGAAATCGCCTGTCAACCGAACTCCACGAGTGTTATCGGAGCCTGGCCTGTGTAGAGTACCGGAAACACAGGAGGGAACCGATGTGCTGCCACCTGCTCTATCGATCGTTCACCTAAGCGTTGCCCACCTTGACGCAGTCAGCACGCACCGGTGCTACACGTATGTGTACAGATTGCGTACAAGCGTATCTTCCTTATTGAAATCATGGCGTTCGTTAGGTTTCCGAGGAAATTTTTGCTGCTTCTTTCGCGTGTTTGCGGACACTTAAGACGTTGAACTGCGAGAAATCGAGATACCGTGTAAATGCAAATGTTTGCGCAGGAAAAATGAGGTGAGAACGGGTGTACAGGTAAACAGTACCTGTCACATTCACGCGTGATCTTGCGATCATTTCTGTTCGAAGGCAGATAATGCCGCGGGGAGTAGTGTGATTAGAGACGGATAGGGGGTTGTTTAAAATTTTTGTGGAATTTTAATTTCAGCGCAGTATCGTCTTTGGAAATTGAGCGAATTTTACGACGTAGTTCCGTTACAATAACGTCATCGATTATTCGGTGGAAACGCCTCGTCGTTTCGCGGCTCTCCGTTTAGACAACGCTGGAATGGTGAAATCTATGAACGACAGGAAGTCGGTCGATGAAAAAAAATTGCCACGCGATTGATTAATTGGAGGCATAATCTATGGCTAATTAATGCGTATAACGCGATACTTTACGAGCCGTCGTTGCATGAATATTAACGTCGGATGTTGCGACAACAAATTAATATTCTATTAACGTCGATGCTTCCTGACACGTTTAATCATTACGTGATATTGCGTATCCGAGTGTAGAAAACGGAATAATTTGCTGCGGAAGCCGGAGGGACGATTAATCTTGCATGCGATCCCCCGTTTCTGCATATTGGTACGGGGTTGACGTACGTACTTCCGGCCAGAGGTTATTTAACATATTCAATGAATAAAAATCCGGGGGAAATGTTTCGGATTTGCAATAAAGCAACGAGTACAGATCGTTTTGCGATTGAATTTAAATATGTATAATTGGTATCCTTACGCGATGACGTTGAAATAATTATTGCTGTTATAATTCGCGTATTCCAATACATATCAAACATTTTATCTTACTTTTTCGTGGCGCTCGGTTAATATTTGTGACACCGCGGGAGGTTCTAAAATTTCTGAAAGGCGAGTCGAATTTCAACGGCGCTAGACGTCGAACTTTTTCAAAAGCGCGTCAAAACGTCGCAGCATCCTCTTCCGGGTTCCATCTCGAATTTCCAGCATTTTTACTACCCGCGATGCTCGGTAAATATACGCTGCGCACGCCGCGGTATTCCAAGGCGGACGCGGACAGAATTCTGTTCGCAATAATACTTTCGCGACGCAGCTGCTCGACGTTTCGAACGCTCGATTCAGCTCGCGAGGAACAATGAGACATGCGAGCGATTCCTCAATGGGATCCGAATAAATCTTTCAACGAGACTCCATTTTCTGCCCTATCTGATTGTGCCCGTTACTATTTGCCAGGCTTCCAGATAGAAGTCGCGTTGCACGTTAACAATAATAATCGGTGGACCGTTGGCAAACGTGACAGATGTTTCGCTGGTCGTTAATAGAGTTGTAATGACTTGGAGGGGGCTCAGCGGTACGTAAATACTTTGCTTGTCGTTCAACGCCGAGATAAGCTGCGACAGAGCTTAAGAGTTTAGACCGGCTTTAGCAGTTTAAACAAATATATTTCATCCTCTTATCCAGAGGGCAAACTCTGGCGAGGTTTCCGTGGGCAGTGGAAAAATAACACTCGTCGTATTATCGCGGAAGTTCAAAAGAGAGAATGCATATTAAAGAACGAAACGCTAGGGAAATAATTTAAATCGGTCCACCTTTTCGTATTGAAAATTCGAAGGAGCTTAAAATTATGTACGACGCGGTTAACATCCTTCGAAACCAGGAATTTCCGCGCGGCCCGCGATTCTCCTCCAATGCCGCAATATTAAAACGACGTACTTATTTAAACGATCTGCAACGTAGCCACGGCGATAGGGTCCGACGGATCTTTTGCCCGATAAAATGATCTCAAAGCAACGAAAACGGCTGAAAACGGAATATCTTTGAACGAGTGCAGCTTCGTCGCGGGCGGGTAAAGGGACGATGGCAATTAACTCGATTCTTAGCCGCGGGCCGGGCACAAAGCGACGAAACGATCGACGAAACGAAGAACCCCGGGGCCTTTTAATATTTATCCACCGGCTTGCGCCGCGGAACGATAGCCACGAGTAAGAAATTCCGAGCGCGTTTCACCGGCCGCCTCGCGATGGCTGCAGGATACCGTGATCCGTTTTCGCTATTCAACGGAACGGAGTCTGGTGATCCGATGTTTTATTTCCGAGCGATCTTCCAGGCGCCAGAGTCGACACATTCGATATGGAAATTGACAGTCCCGGCGGGGCACGATATCCTTCGATCCTTTGATACGCGATAGTCCGTAAAACCGCTCCCGTACGCTTCGTTCATCCTCTTTGAACTCCGAGTCTTATACCGTTCATGCTGCTTGTCCGTGGGAGAAATTCCTCTCAAGATGCTCGATGGCGGCGTCTGTCGGAAAAACGTGAAAATCATTTCTGCGCGTCGCTGCGACGATTTGCTGTTATCCATTCGCGTCGATTTATCACGCACTGCTTCGCACGAGGTGCATCGACGCAAGATTGTTAGACTCGCGGCTGGTATCCGATTCGTCGAGTATCCTCGAGTACCTGAAACAATTTCGATATCAAAAATTCCGCGTGAACGAGCGAACGCGTTTCGACCAACCAGCCGGTCGCAGCAACGCGAAATAACACCAGAAAACGTTTCATTGAAGAAACTCCTCTTATCGTCAAATAGAAAAATTTTGAGAAAGAACTTCCACCTGCCGAATCCGCTCCGAGTAAGCTGAAGAAACTGCACATTCCGATCGTCGTCGGACAAAACCGAATATCTCGCGGGCGGGCTCGAACGCGATCACGTCCTCGTGACGCATCCACGGGCCCTCGTCGAACACCTGGTGCATTTTATCAGCCTCGGCTCCGCAGTTTGTGCTTTAAATAGCGGCAGGTCCACGCTATCGCCTGCAGCTATTAACTTAATCGCCATGCAGCCTGGCGTGCACCTATGCGTGCCGCGTAACACGCTCTTAGGAAATTCGGACGTAATAACCTGCACGTACGAGCTACGTCGAGAGGGATTTCAACGCCTTAACCCTTTCGCTCCGGCACGGTCGAAATCGAAAATATCCACGGTACGCGAAACGGTGCTTGTTTCGTTAATATCCGTTGAATACTTGCGCTGGTGCTCCGTTGAATCACCCAAGATATCACTTTCTGCAAGTATATAAATGAAATAATGCAGAATCGCATGGCGAAAGGGTCAAGATACAGGAAGAAAGGGATAAAGAAAAAGTGGAAATAGCGCGAGGGTTAAGAGGGTTGTAATCTTAGTTGGGTCACCTGGAAGTGCGAGAACTGTCGATGCGGCTCTCCGGTCACGTTCGCGGGGCAGAATAAAGAAAAAAAAGAGCATATCCGTTTCCGTTTGTGCGCATTCGGTGCACGGTGGCCCGTTTTATAAGCGTCGTTAAAACTTGCCCTAAGGGTGGAACTTCTCGGTCCACCTTTAAGGGGGCGAACTCTTCGGGCCAGAGCCGCCTGACCGGAATCCTGTCAGGAGATATTCATTATCTCGTTTTCTTCTATGGCGAGACCGTGTCTCCGGAATGGTGGCGCGTGGCAGGTGTATCGCGATGTTTTATTCTTTACGGGTTTTATTCTTGCGCGAAGTTGGAGTTTATAAACATTCGAAAAAATAGGACGTCGTTGTTTGTGATAGTTCCTTGGATTTTGATTTACAGCCACGATTGCAACACAGATACATATGTCGGGTTCTCTGTCAGCAATGTATTAAATAGCATTTTATTTTCAGTTGTAGGAATCGGTTCTCCTAATTTTTCCCGGGAATGCTTTCATCCGTAGTAAGAGAAGTTCATCGAATGTTTTAATAGTTCATCGAATGTTTTAATACCAATCGATTAACAACGCTTCGGCGTGTTTGTTCTCCGAATTTCATTTTATCTAATTGGCGACCTTTGCTGCGCTGTTTCGCGTCGAAAATCAAATCTCCCTTCGTGGCCATTGCAGTGCAACCCTCCGCCGTGTTCCACTTTATCTCGCACTCCACGCGTCCCTTATCGTCGACTTCGAGCACAAAGAAACGCGCAGCGCGATACGATAATTCGACACGTCGGTGCAAGAGGCGAGAGAGTGATTGGTATTGCTTCCTCGATAACGCGGCTACGTTCTTGCCAACAAATATCCGACGTCCGCTTGTTAAGTAAACACTCGTTACAACGGGAACGACTCAATGTGACTGCTAATATAAAGGAAGGACCGTGACGGTGTTATTCAGTACAATTAATACCGCTGCGCGTGATGTTTGACTGACGCTCCGTGCTACGGTGGAATTAATTGTATAGAATTAGCTGGAAACGTTCTTGGAAATCATGTTCCTTTTGCAATATTCTTCCATTTGAACGTCCACCTTGTGCGCGATTGTAACTCGCGGTAATACGCGTAAGTAGAATGAATGGCACGATTAAAATAGAAGTAACACGGAGTTACAAAGAACATCCAAGTTCGAATAAAATAGAATTAAATATTAGCGCGACGCAATAAAAGGGAAGATAAATGAATGGGAAATAATCTTGTCAAATATTTGCACAAAATTGTTAAACTATTCCGTACGAACGACCTAATAGAAATATCGAATGATAAATAAAATTGCACAGACTGTCCTGAAAGCGGCGAGGTGGATCGACAGAAGTAATATCACCGATGCTGAAACTTGTTCGCTTTGCATCCGTGAATCTGCGAAGGTATTTATCGATTAAGAAAGAATTTCACGCGGAACTATGTTGCAGACGGAAACAATGAGTACAGAGTAAGTTCTCGGTCGGATTCGAAGTACAAAGAATTTTTCCCTGCGCCTGGGACGCTTTTGTTCGTCTAATAATACGGTTCTATTCGCAAATAAAAGATCCTCGTCCACCCCTCCCCAACGACACTGTTGGTCCCAGCTTGAGGGTAATTTCCTTTCAGCCGGCGGAAATTCTCCCATTAAATAATACTTCGACTTAGTTGCGCTGAATATCCCGCCCTTCCCGATCCAACGACGAGGCACTTTGTTTCCACGCGAATGGAATTATTACGAGCGGGACCTGGACATCCGCGTTTCTATTGTAATCGTTTAACCCGAATCTCCGTTCTGGCGTATTGTGCTTGCTAAAAAGAATTAATACGAATCGCGCCCGCAGGATTGCGACCCGCAGAAAATCCCATTACAACTTGCTGGACGGCATCGAAGAAATTAGTTTCGAAACTGGTATTCGCTTCGCGTCACCGATTTCCCGACGTTTCCCCGTGAAAATAACCCGGCCAATACGGAATATTCGAATATCCAAGACGAAACGGAGTCGAAAGTCGAAACGGCGACGCAATGTTCGCGCGATTAATCCTGCTTCTCGTGTTCTCGGAATTGCAGTGTTTCGTCCGGAACCACCGAAGCATCGCCAAGGAAATACTATTGAAATATTCTTGCGATCAGTCCAACGTAAATTCCCGAATTGCACCGCGTTCCAATAAAAAAAGCAGCGCTCGAAGTGACTCGAAATTAAAAATCTCGATTCTCGGGCACGCCGAAAAATTCCAAGCGTCGCCGGAAAAAATTATCGCCCGTCGAAATTAATTCCAAGTTAATTCAGCCTCGCGCGACCGCTCGAAAATCCGGCGCGTTTGGTCGCTTCGGAGAAATTCCTTTTCCCCCGCAGCGCGTAATCGTAGTCTTGAAAGAAAGAAATGGAGAAAAAGAACCGAGTTTCCTATAAAACCAATTGTTCGTCCCCTCGCTGGAGGTAGAGGGCAAAGGGCGTAGGCGCCAAGCGGTCCAGTTTTCGAAGGCCGTCGCTATGTAAATGCGGAAGACGCGGCGGCGCGTATTATACACGGTTGACGTTTGGTATTCATGCCGCTTGCTCGCGGTTGCAAAACCCGCCTTTTACATAGAAGCACGTCGAATAATACATAGCAGACCAAGGGTATCCACTGCGAAAGGGGTGGTCCTGATAAATATTGCATAGTGGCCCGTCCCCCTCGCCACCCTACGCGATATCATCGGCATTTCGAGCATATTCTTCCATGGACCCGGGTGGACCGTCGTAGGAAGATGGAAACGCCTCGATACCTTTGTTGGACGAGAGGGTCCTCCTTTTTTTCGTCCTCTTTCCCGTCTGTTCACCCTGTTCCTACTCGGGTGACAGATTAGCGACTGGCTTGTTGCTTCAATTTTTCCGTTCACCCGTTTCAAATCGGCTTCGAAGTAGATTACACGGTTAGGATTTAACCGAGAGAGAAACAGAGCGATCTCGATTCTCCGTCGCATTGTCGGAGGTTAATTAAGTTGAGGCAACGTCAACAGCATACGTGCTTCTTTGCTCATCAGTCGCGATCGTTTACGTAGCAACGGGCACAGTTAACGAGCAATTAATGCCCCCGTTGAAACGCGGGGCGCGCTGAAATGATAAAAGTCGTAAAAGCGGGCGCCGTTGTCGGGCGCTTCATTTGCTTGGGATGATTGTTCGCGACCGGTGTGTACCCGTGCTCGCGCAGTTTGCAAAGAATAAATCGACGCGCCGGTAAATTCGAGAACGTAAGGCGAACTGTAATCATTGGCACGTTTTGTACACCATCGTAAATTGTACCAGCAGCGGTGGGAATTAATAAAGGGCGGAAAAAATCGGAAACGTGCCGTCGAAGTGAAGACTTCGCCCATTAGAACGTGCCTGGGTAGACTCTCGTACAATTTTTCGCCGCGAAGTTACTGCGATAGAAAGATCGACAATTTTTTTTTTTCGGTGAAAATCTCTCGCACCTTTAATTTCGCCAAGTATTATAGAGTAGCGCAGGTTTGAACAGCATTGGGCAATATAACTACCTTCACAAGTTCGTCCGGCGAATAAAATTTATAGTCTGCCAGGGGCTCGATCAAGAAGTCCGAGAATCGTTTCGACTGGCGCAGAATTTTACGAAAAGTTTCGCGACTCTTTGTTCTTTCCGACACGGCTGTCGCGTTCGTGATTTATAACAGAACATGTGCAATCGTTGGCTCGGCTCTCCGTGAAAAGCGAAATCCGTAAGTCATACGCAGCTGCAGTTCGACAATGGGAATTGCGATACGGGAATGTTGCCCAATGGCCAACGTTTTGGCCGCTGATTCGCCGATTGTATCACCCGCCTCTTCGAGCCGATTTTTCCTTCGGCCGACGGCGAATTATCGCTGAAATTCGGGCACGCTAAGAGATCGCTTGCACGGTGAACCGATTGGCAATGGCCCCAGTAATAGTTGTTTAACTATTACTTTCAATGTTATCGCGTGCAAAAATCGTGCGTCGGGCTAAAAACGGTTTAACTACTTGCCCCGGCAGTAATGTAAGGGTAAAGAGAACGCGCGCGGTCAGACATAGAAGACGTTCATTTTACCACGGGAAAATTGTGAAAATATGTTTTACATTTAATACACCGTCCACGTATTTTACGCGTCACGTATATTCGCCGCGTACATAAATATTAATGAATTTGATTGATAAATTATGTCAACCCCCCGCGGACAATATTAAAACAATTATTCGCGGCGGATAAATATTTTCTGCGCGCACGCACACACGAAATACATTTCTGCGTATCTCAACGTATTATACCTCCGCGAACATCCTCGCTCTATTTAACGTGTTTCGCACGGTATTGTTTATGCAGTTTAAAAGCTTCATTAACGAGTTCAGTGAGAAACAGGGTAAACCGCGAGGGACAGATATTTCGATCGCTTTGGACGGGAAATTGCTTGAAGAATTAATTCGCCAAGAATTCACCTTCACCAAGATTGTGGTAACCCCCGTTGTCTCGAATATCGGTAGATTACGGTGAATTTCGTCGTACGTTGCGATCGTTTCGAATCTAACGCGGATTCGCAGGCGAGAACGACGCAGCTACTTTGGCAAAGGCAATAATGCCAGTGATATTACGTCTGCTATTATTAGGTGCGAACTGCTCGTTACACTGTAAACTGCATTCTCGTCGCACTCGTGCACGCCTGTGCCTGTATAGGTGGAATGGGGAGGTGCGAGGGGAATACACACACTGCCAGCCACTGTTCGCCAGGAACTAATGCCATTCAACATAATTAGCATTACCCGTTATGATCGAAACTTGTAGTCCGCGGCTGGGTCTCTGTGGCACGATAAACAGAGAGACAACGTCGATACGTCGACGTTAAGTCAGCCTTCATAGTTTGATAATTACGACCGGCTAATTATTGGAAACGTTTCGTCGCTAGGTGCCAGTAGAGTCGGCTCTGTTTCTCTATTTTTTGGCGTACGCGAAACTCGCGCTGACCGGAATGCTTCTCCTCTGTGTTCTGCAGCGAGAATCGTTATTATATTTGTTTGCGAAATACTTCTTGCATCGATTGCAAACGTTTCCCTTTATTCATTGAAACGTTAACAGGCTCGGGAAATTTTCGTCGAATTTTTAACAGCCCGTGATGAATATCCTTCGCATGATAATTATTTGCTCGAAATGAATTTAATTAACATCAGAATTGTGTTCGATTTTTAATATCGGTGTATCTTTGGGCACGGTATGTAGAGGGAAATATTCGAACCAATTTTCATTATTCTATTTATTCGATGCACGTGGTTTAACTATACTTACACGGTGTACATAAAACATACATCGAATATTTTAATTCTACAAATAGTCAGCAATTTAGTAAGTAAATATGGATTGCACTATTTTCTACGAAGAAACTTGCTTTATCTGCTCGTATTTCATTTTCAAAAATCAACACGAATACTGCGTTATTTCGTTCGTTCAATTCCACCGAAGTTAGTTTAACAAATTGACGTTTCTTCGCCGTCGAATAACAAATCCCTTTGAAATCTGTCTCCATTTTTTTCTCCACGCGGTGAAAAGAGGTTCGCAAAGATATTTACGAGAAGCCCGGAGTTTCTCGATGGGAGAACAGCAAAATGGAACTTGGGCAGATCTGACGGACCGCGACGATTCAAATATTAAAAATTTTTTTTCCCCCGTGGATGTGTCTTTGCGCGATCTTTTCGGTAACCACTCGAACGAGAGGAGTAAAAGCTTCCCGGCTGGAGCTTCTCCGATTTCTCTTTGATTCGGTGGAGCGATTCGACACAGGCTCGGAATAAATCTAGGCCAGAGTTCGTGAATGCTTTATGACGCGAAAACACCACTCGAGAAGCGAATCTGTCCCGTGGTTGTATATATATATGTGTATGTGTGTGCGCGTGTCTCTCTTTCGAGTAAATAAGTGGCTCGTCTACCTAGTTTCTCCATCGAGAGAGCGTAAACCACTCTTCCTTCTTCACTTTTTCTTTCCCCCCGATTTTCTTCTACCCGAGAATTCTTAACGTGTCCGGGATCGCGAGTCGCAATTAGGTAACACGTGAAGCTCTTCTAAAGTTTCTTATTGGCCGACCCTTCATCGTTTATCAATTTTTACAAGTAAAACACTCGACGATGCGATCAATTGTTCGCGGGTTCAAGTAAATCTCCAACTGGCAATAAGGATACTAGACAATGCGCATTTAAAAAAAAAACGGCTGGAAGAAAAGTCTCGTCTTTGATGGTTCAAAGAATTTTCGTGAGAGACCTTTGATGATTCATCATTCTTTTACACGCAGTGTCCGTTCGCTTGCTGGACGTCAAATTGTTCTGCCAAACGTCCACTCCAGTTGCGCTTTAATCTCGCAGCGAAAAGATAGTGGATCCGATATCGCCTAAAGATAATTCGGGATGATTTCGCAGGGGCGCATCCCGATGAAAACAGAGTCGTTAATTAGAAACTCTCAGCCACGAGCTCCGCGTACACCGTTTAGATAATTAGGGTGACGCCGCGTTTACATTTCGCTGCGCCATGCGCCAGACAGTTCCTTCGACTAATTCGATCAATGTTGACTTTGCTGTTTCAGTTGGACAGGTTCAAAGAGCCGCCAGCGTTCGGGCCGATGTGCGATCTGCTCTGGTCGGATCCCCTGGAGGATTTCGGGAACGAGAAGAACGCGGAGCACTTCTCTCACAACAGCGTCAGGGGTTGTTCGTACTTTTACAGGTAAGAAGAAGAAACGCCGCTTCATTCTGTCCGAAACGAATAATTGAAAAAGCACGGTACACGTACGTCCGTCTTGCGAATTTAATTTCCGACGACACGCACACGCGCGCGCGCGCGTAACACGTAGAGACGTTCATCGTTTGCGCAGCCTGTATTGTTCCCAATTAATACCAATAACGATTCCTATAGTCCGGCCGACGAATGCCCGACTTTTCCGCTGCGGCCCAACAATTACACGGCGACTGATTAGCGTTGTTTACACGCTGCGATTTAACCGGGTCGCATTTGCCCTCGATCAACAATTAGCCCGGCTAATGAAGGGGAATTGTGTTTCGTTTAAATTCGTACGCGACGCACGGGGACACGGCAGTTACTTTCAGTCGCTGAAAATCCCTGCCGCGTAGTCTGACCACGCGCCGACCTACACTACTGAGAGCGACGCGGACGAGATTCCACTTTACAGTGCTCGCCCGGCGAAGTAATTAACGCGAGTTTCGGGCCGGCCCGGCTTCGTATCGATGCACGCGGCCGACGAATTAGATGAATTGCTCGTTTGTTTGAAAATATCGAGGACGGAACGAAACTCACGCGGCTGATTGTCGCGACACGTTCAATAACATTTATCGGCGGACGCCAAGTGGTATTGGACCGCGATTCTGTTTCTCTTTATGGTACGAATGGAATCATTTCTTTTTCTCGCGACGACCGTGCGCAAACGGGGATAATATTAATAAGCGATAATGATCTTCTTTTTAAAGAAATATTAAAATAACGATGCACAGTTATAGTATCATTTTCCTCCTTGTCTTTGTTCTGGTGCATCTGCACATGCTCGATAGCAATTAATATTTTAAGCGAGACCATGTTATAAATATATCTTAAAAGAAAAATGGGAGGAGCGGTTCATTTTCCGTGAGGTAGATATAGTTGCACGTATTTTGGCATTGTTAACTGTATTCCGAAGGCTATCGCGACGGTGGCGTCCATGTCGAGCGCGGGTAGTGTGTTCGTGTAAACAAATTAAGCTCTAGACGTCAGTCGGCTGACCTTTTTCGCGCGCCTATAACTGACCTGGCCAAGGACCGTGAGAAACGCTCGAGCCAAGGTAAAGGCAAGGCTGGTAACTACCCTTAAGCACCGTTCACGCTTGCCACAATGATCAATTGCGCTCGCAAAAGTAGGAACAAAAGAGTTCTCGACACGCTATATTTGGTCCAGCTTTTATAATCGCAAATAAATGCACCGACTGCTCTGACAAATGAAACTGAATGTTTGAATATTTACACATTTTTGCGTCTGATCCATGGTGAAATTGATTAAAATACGCCATTTCGTGCAACCGACGCAACTCGTAAAGCAGCTTCTAATGTTGAAAACGGTAAATGCATTTTAAAGTAACCATCGGACCAAACAAAAGCCTGAAATCGCGGGCGCATTAAAAACCCCAGGAATAAGAAGAATAATCGGTGGGGGAATTAACGGGCTCGACGAAGCTTATTAGCTTAATTGATTCGTTCGCGATACGCTTCCCTCTTTCCGCGCGAATCGTTCGCGCGAGCGCGCAATCGATTCGCGAGCGCGCAATCGATTCGCGAGATGACCCCGGTCAGTCGGATGATTTATCGGTCGCATTATAATTTATAAATGCTCGGTCCGTGCTTCTGTTATCGTGCCTGATCGCCGGATAAAATTACCCCCTGCAAGAGGGGCGAAAAGTAAACGAGGGAGAAAGTGAGAGAAAGAGAGGGGGGAGAGAGAGAGAGAGAGAGAGAGTTATCAGAAATTTTCGCGTGCAGCCTTGCGTGCGACCTGCAGCAACACGAGCAAAATTGTCGAGAGCGTTTTAAGCCTCCCTTACACGTACTTCCGGGCAACCTTCGAACGAATTTCACGTACACGTACGCTGTTTCATGCTGAATTATTGTGGTTACTCTCTGAGTACACGAAATTATTTTGCCGATTCAGGTTCGAAAGTTTTCGTTGGAAATGAAGAAAATTGTCGGGGAACCGTTTAATAAATTCAGCGAAGCCGGTGCTGGTTCAAGTCGTTCTGAATTTTCTATTCGGAGAAACGAAGCAACGATTTCGCTGTTTTAACGATGAACAATATTGTTGTCATTTCGGATGCTATTGGTTTAGATTGTTAACAGTCTTTGCGGCGAAATATTACATTGTAGTGTACGTGACTTCTTAAGTAGTACAGGTCGATGATGTAGTCTGGTATATATTTTTAAGTAGCGCAGGTCAATAATAGATGCGGATAAGCGAAATACTTAGCTCGCTCCAATTATTTAAGAAATCCTGAATATTTCGAACATCGATGCGGTGATCAATTAAATTATTCTATGCTGCGTCGCATTTATATCGTACCAATTATCGTAACCAACGATCGCACTCAATTCTCTTCTCGTTTACAATTTTACTCCTTTAATGTTTGTTCCCCACGGAATTTCGTTGCGTATCTTCTGGTGCAATTCCCGCGCCCGTTCACTTAAAAGAAAACGAAAGGAACATCGCGGCAGCGTTTACAACCGACCGTCCATAGCTTTGGCAGAGGGAGTCGCCGTTAAAACGGTGCTCGGCTGACAGCGCTGAAATCTCTTCTAAAATTAAATGCGTTTTCAACGCGAACGAGGAGCCGCGATAAATCATTGCGTCGCCGTTCGACGATAAAACCCGGGATATCTTGCCGCGGTGCGGTTCAATTTGTATCGGATCTGACGGTCAACAGATAGTTTGTGCTCGACGAGAGCTGTCAGCCGCCTCCGCGCGATGAAATCCCTCAAATTTTCCGAATTTCTCGAAATGATGCTGCTTCGCCAGGAAATCGAGAAGAATCGATTACCATCGCGGTGAATCAAACGCGCGCGAATACTACGTTCCGACAGGTTTGAACAAATATGTCAGCGTCAGTCGAGCAACAGTTCATGGAGATACTGTGTAGAAAATGATGGCTCATGTGAAGTAGAATATCCTATAGAGATTAATAGTTCGATTCCGATTCATAAATGGTACTACACAATGGTGAATTTTGTAGAATTTTCGAAACATTTAGTGGAAGTTCTGTTACAGCAGAAGTCGGATAATATTTTCCAAAATTGTATTAAAAGAATAATGTTCTCTTCAGGAACTTACAAATGGTGTACACCTGAACTCGCCCCTAAATATCGAGATTTTCCAAATTCCTGCAATACAATGATTATCCTTGGTCCTCAGTATTATTGAAATTACAAGTTACGTTAGAAGTAAAAGGAACAGCTATTCAGAATAATTTGTAATAGAGGCGAGGAGCATCGAAAGCACCCTGAAACAGTAAAATTTCTCCCCCCCCCCCCACACACACACACTTAACGTAATCTAGCAATCGTCCTAGAAAGTCAGCCATAAACCCAGTAATGTGCGACGCAAGGTGATCGAAAGGGGTGTCACGCGTTTCACGTGACGCCGTGCAATCGAATGGAGGTCGCCACGTTTACGAGGGTGAAGTAAAACGTGGAAGCGGGTTATTTGGACGTAAGCTTCTACGAGTCTGTCTTTCGACATTCTACGACGGTCTGATGTAACAAAGGCACGAGCATTTTCAACGATTCCTTTATAGTACTCCATGACGATCACTATAAAATTTCCACTACAGCTCGTAACACTGAAGAAAAAAATCTCACGAATATCATGACCTGAACGAACACGTACCGCTATTTATGTATTGCACAATCCTTGCACTCACCTCTCGCTTCTCACGGAAATTTCTTTTTCTGGAAACGCTCCATTACGTCTCCTACTTAAAAATCGTTCACCCAAACGTCTCGAATAATTTATATTCTGTTAATAATTTTTTTATTTTTCCAAAAACATTCTACATTTCTTTTCTAATCTTTCTCGGGATTCATCAGGAATTGAGAACAATTATTAATTTGAAGGAACGAAATTAAAAATAGTCGTCACAGTTTATATAAGATATTGAGTTTTTACTAACACTATATCGATTGTTCTTTTGCAGTTATGCGGCGTGCTGCGATTTTCTGCAGAACAACAACCTGCTCAGCATCATAAGGGCGCACGAAGCACAGGATGCAGGCTATCGTATGTACCGGAAATCCCAGACGACAGGCTTCCCATCGCTAATCACCATCTTCAGCGCGCCCAACTACCTCGATGTTTATAACAACAAGGTGAAAGCGCGATTCATTATTTTTTAGTTCGAAAAAAGAGGCAAAATATTCGCGCAGATCTCACACGCGTCCCGTACAATTTCATTCGCTATGCGGCGTTCGATTTCGAGTCGTTTATTTTGATTAATAGTCAAAAGTGTTCGTTTTATTGCGCACACAGGCGGCAGTACTGAAGTACGAGAACAACGTGATGAACATCAGGCAGTTCAATTGTTCACCTCACCCATACTGGCTGCCAAATTTCATGGACGTTTTCACGTGGTCCCTACCGTTTGTAGGTGAAAAAGGTTCGTACAATATTTCACGTATCTCGATACAATGAACACCTGATATTCCTTTAATTCACGTCACGCATTAATTATTTATAATGCAGACTTTTAACGAAATTTCTTTGTTAAAGATCTATTGCGATCGATTGAGGTATTCAGAATACAATTCTTCCCAGATTTATCATTATTACTGCCGCGATTGGATGGCTGTAGTACTATTGAGTTGTCATTTTTGCTTTCTTGTCCTACAGTCACAGAGATGTTGGTAAACGTACTGAACATTTGCTCGAACGACGAGCTGACGACCGAAGGAGACGACGAAGGTAATGTCCACAATCATTTCATTCCCCCTTTACTCTTCTTTAATGCGATCACGTTTCTTGCAGAGATTCTTCTTTATCTCCCTATTTCTCTTTACATGCAAAGATATAAATATTTTGTTTCTTATTCCGTCGAACGATATACACTGGTCCCTCTTACATCGTGATCAGAGTGTTTTCTATTGTGCACTACGTTTGATGCTTGAACGATTAACTGATTGAAAGGAGTGAATGTTGCCAGCATCCGGTGCTGTCTCACCTGTTCGATAAATTTCAATTTAAACCGTGTCAGAGTATTACGAGAATATTCCTGTATTCCTGAAATAACAGAAAACGTTTTCCTTCGAGTGATTAATATCAGTGTTTCTCGTTTACTTGAACGAATTAGAGCGACTTTGTTGATACATTTATCTGTGCTCCAGGACACGATTTAAGAGAGGCCATATTACACACTCGGGAACGCGAAGATTCTTCTCTTCGGCGTGCCTTTGAAATTTCTGAAATTGAAAAATGAAAATTCATTTCCTTGATAGTTGAATGTTCGCGTTCAACCGAATGGAAGATCGATAGCGTGACTGCAAAGACTTGGATAGAGAAGAATATTTCTTTTCTCTTTTACCTTCACGTTTCTATTTTGATCTACCTCTTCTTCTTCTTTTTTTTTTTTTACACACTTTTCGATTCAGCTTCGAGCCGCACTTCGCTTGCGAGGAGCATCGCTCGAGTGTGCCAAATCGATTTTGTTTTGCTTGAAGCGATATGTCGGTGAACGCAGTTTTAAGTATTATATTTATTTAAGAACGAATTTCTTTCGCTGTGACAGAAATTTGATTTTCGAATAGGGACGAAGGGTGTGCGTCTTGTTCTTAGATACGAAACAGAATCGATAAATAACGCTTGCGAATTAACGTTTCTCGTTAATCGACGTGAGGAACGAAGCTGGTGTCGTTTTATAATAAAACGACAGGTGTTTTATTATCAAATTACTTCATCGCTGGATCGTTTCGCAAAGATAGAATGATCGAAGCTCTTGCAGTAATAATTTTATTAAAAATATGACATTTGTTAAGCAACACGAGTCAATTAAAATGAACGTATCTGCTTGCAAGACAATCCACTGTGCCAATTTCGTTGATTCACTTTGAAAGCTTTCACTTTTGGAATATCGCTCGATATATTTTCGATTATCTTTCAATCAGCTTTGCCGCCACGCCTCGATCCGCCGAACGCAAAAGGCAGACGAAAGAAGCTGCACCCGCGCGGAAAAATAATTCCCGAATTATTTCCTCTCGATTTTACTCGAGTCACACCTCTATTGCCACCGTAATCACCTGCTACGACCCCTCTACTTTCTTTTGTCGAGGATGTTACCTATTCCGACAGATAAATTAACGATTTTCTTGGATACGAGAGAAAATAAGTAAAAAAAAAAAGGAAAGAAAAAGGGAAAAAAAAATCGAAACGAAATACAATCGGACACCGTTCGTCATAACGACGAGATAATCGTCGGAGCGAACTTCGATAATCTCTTACGCGTATTCCCCTTTCTCCTCTATCGACCCCTTTCTTTCTTCCCCCCGAAGGAGACAAAAGAAAATATCGGGGAAAAAGATCAATACCAGAACGAATACACTTGATAAGAGAAAAGATATATGTGTGTAATGTATTGTTCGAATATCGAAAGATCGAACAACGTCCCATACCCCGCGGTATCGACTTTCAGAGGAAGATTTTGAATTCTCTTTCTGTTTTCATTTTCACCCGCTGCACGGACAGATGGTAAGAAGCGCCACTCGACTCTTGTAATCGTCACATTATTAAGAGCTTCATTATATTGATCATTAATTTTTTAGCTATATATATATATATATATACACGTACATATATGTATATATATTTCTATTATTCTTTTCCATTAGATAGTGTCGGTGTGTCGAAGTATTTTCTCGCTGTCTGTTTTCTTACTATTACTCGGCGTATCTTTTTCTTTTTCTCTCACCACTTTCTTTCTCTCGTCTTTTTCCTTTCTGCGTTATATGTTTATATCTATCTATATATATTTATATCGTTGTATATTCTTCCGGTTGCTGTTCTTCCCTTTCTCGAAGAACGACGAAAAGATATGAGAAAGTATAAACGTATTTAAAATCGCATTTTCTTTCCTCTGTTGATATAAATTTTGTCTTTTTTCTTCTTTTCCTCTTTTCCTCTTTTGATATTTTTTTTTGTTCTCTCCTTCGATCGAGTTACGCGCGCGTTCTGTACGTACGTTTCTCCATATTTTGTTCTTCTCTCACATTTCTATATCTATCTCTGTCTGTCTGCCATTGTCTTCTCTCTATCTATCCATGTGTCGTGGTTTCGTACATCTCGCATCAAGGTACGACATACCTTTTCTGTAATTTCTCTCTGCATTTAATCTATATCTATCTCTTTCTCTCTCAATATATATTAATATATATTTATATCTACTCTTTGTTTTCGCCTCCTCGAATTATTTACATATATATTACATATATATTTATTTAACTTCGATGGCGCACAAGCCTAAATTCTTATCGTTGTCACCGGTAGAATAATCATTCTTCTGCATCGTTACGATCATAGTACATTTAGCGATTATATTTCTGTCACCTTAATAACCTGCGTTCGTTCGAGATGGTGCTTCGGTTTCCGAATAAGTAAATATTCCGACCAACTCGTTCCAGGTACGAGTAAACGAATAAAAAGAAAACCGACGAACAAAACTTACCTCGCGTCCTCGATATAAAGTCCGCGCAAATCATTTAACCGCCCCGAAACGAATTTCGCCACGACTCGAAGAATTCGGAACAGCGACGTCATTTTATTAACGGATCAACGGTGACGCCGTCTCGAACGCTGCGGACGAAGAATCACGCATGCGACGATCGTTCGCCCGTCGATTTTGCACGAGCGAGAAACTCGTCTGACGAACGATCCCCGAACTACCCCACGGTGTGTTCTTACTTCGGATCTCGGTATCTCCGCACCGCCTCATTTATTTTCGCGTCTCTACCACGATTTTTACGCGTCAGCCCCCGCAACCCCGTGCGCGTGTATCATTTCCGCGTCCGTTCTCCCCCGTGGTTGACTTACGCGTTATACTTTCTCTCGTGTCACATCCGTTATCCTGCAGACCCACTGGCCCACTTTCAGCCCCCTCTTTGCCCTCGGCCACGCACCACCGGCGTACCGTTTCTTTTTCTTCTTTCCGTTTTCCCCTGTGGTGAACGCGTGGCGCCCCAAACACCCTCGGTACACGTGCACCAATCGCGAACGACGACCCCACCCCATCGGACTCCACGGCGGATTTTCTTTCCTGATCGATCGTGGCACGCGATGCTCAACAGTTTACCGAATTCTATCGGAGACGCGCAAAGAGACGCACGCGTCTGGCGAAAGTAATTTGTACACGGTTCCCTCGGATGCTCGCGCGGGTTTCTCCGGACAGGTGATATATGACGAGCTATGGGGGGCGCCCGATGTGTATCGGTGTACTCGCCTGCCCGTGTCGTTCGGTAAGCTTGTACGAAAGTATGATATACCGAGATGCGTCTGAAATGTTTCTCAAGGATATATCGGGTCGCCAGTGATGTATCGTGTTGTCCAGCGTGCACGCCACTACGGTCTACCTGATGATTAGTTCCAGCCACCAAATTCAGTAGATACGTCCTTTGAACCGTTCGCCCGAAATTCGCCAGGCCCCGGCTAAATCCCATTGAGCTCGAAATCAATGAAACAAGTCGGCTGCGAAGTGTACATTGAGCCGCCGAAGTATTGTATCAAGAAACATGCATCCCTGTGGAGTCCAAATTGAAAACCCACCCTCCCCTGATCTTCCAATGAATTGCGGTGTCACGTAGTACGCGTGAATCGAGGATGGAACGAGATATCTCGACACGCTTGAACGTTGATTTTTCTACAAAAACGTCTTCCCGATTATGTAGCTTGCCCTGCACCCCCCCCCCCCCCGCCTCTATTTATTAGCCAACCCCACAACCCTACCAGGAATGCCCCTTGAAAAAGAAAAGCAACCCAAGATTGAAGATGCCCGAAGTTGCACTGACTGTCTTTTATCGTACTCCTTCTCTATTATATTTGTCAATCACACTGGCCTTGGACTCCTCCTATCTCGGCACGACACTATGCTACTACTACCTCTACTACTTCTACTACTACTACTACTTCTACTACTACTACTACTACTACTACTACTACTACTCCACTCAAAACTCCGTTGTTCGGCATACGCAACCCCCGTAAAGTCGCAGCGAAAGTCGTTGTCCAAAAAAAGAACGGTAAGTCCCCATTGAGAGAGCCGACGACTTACTTGAGACGCAAAGAGAGTTTCGTTAACGTTTTCTTTTTCATTGAAACGAGCCAAAGCAAAGTAACCCAAGTCAGAATAATTTCTGGTTCTATTGTTTATTTTTTTTTTCTTATTCCTTTTCTTTCTTTTTTTTTTTTTTATATCTAGAGTTTGCTCTTTGTACGAGACGATACAAATATGCACGCGTGTATATATGTATCGACGTACGTATATATATATATATATATATATACATTTGAACGATTTAACTCGTTCCTTGTTTTTGTTTCTTCTGCCTTTCTTTTTTTCTTTCTTTCTTTCTTTTCTCTTCTATTCTATTCTCTTTGAGTCTTTCTTTGTTCGTTCAATTCCTTCGTTTCTTTTGTTTTGTCAGTGTCTCTCCTGTTGTGTATCCGCGTGCGCGATTGGCTCTCTGTGGCGGGCTCTGATTTCACAGGAAGCACGCTTTGCTTCGGTTAATCAATTAGAACTCGGTAATTAGCGATATCGCACTCGGTACGAGAGGTTTATCTGAAAGTTTGCGAAGGACCGCTGTTGCGGATTTCCTTCGTCGAGATTAAATGCACCACGTAAATATGGTTCTGTGATAATTCAATTGGCAACAAAATAGTGCAGCCAGGAGAAGAAAAATTTGTTTCGTCGTTGTAATAATAGTTATACAAAATCCTGTTATCGATGATCGCTGATTTTTTCTTTGTTTGTTTGCTTTTAACAGCTTAATGACGAAGCATTTTAAAACGAGATAGAATTGTTTTCGCGAATTATCTTGTGAATTGTTAATTTGCCAAATTACCAGGTGACATTCCTGGACAAACTGAAAATCATCAGAGCCCGTCACTTATCGAGCGTTTCGCGTAACCAGAGTTTTCTCACTTGTTTTGTCTCTTTGTTCCAAAATGAAACGTAACAATCGACATACATACTACCACACCGCGATCCATTTATTTATCTTCTTTGTCGCATTCTGTCGATTATTCGAAATCGATGCATCTGAACTCTCCGTTAATTCTTCAAAGCGGTATCGCTAATTCTTTTCTTTCATCTTCTCTCTTCTTTCCGTTACGTCCGATTGGTTTTTTTGTTTTTCAATTTTTTTGTCAACTTTGAGTGCTGCTTTCTGTCCCCTTTATTTTTCTGTTTTCTACCACGCTGCCTCCGTCACCTATTTTTACCCCGTATCTATCGAACACGCTGCGTTTAACCACCGATCGCTCACCGATCTCACACCGTCTCATCCGTTCCCCTGTTCCCTCCACGTTTCTTTCTTTCTCTTTTTACCTTCTTTCGTTTTTATTCACACTTACCTGCCGATCGATCGACCCGCGTAACACGTAGCTCGATCTCGAGTTGCCTAACAATGTTTCACAGCCACGAAGAAAGTGTTTCTGCTAAGCTGTCCTGTTCGAATTTCTCGATGGAAAATTATATAAAAATGTTTGCCCGCGATTAGACACCTAATTGTTATTGTACCGTAGGCATAGATCGATGGATATTTAAAGATATCGATATTCTTTGACAAATTAAGTCCCCCAGCACGTCAGCATTAGTGTACAGTAATTTATTCTTACCTTTCCATTTTGCATACTTTTATAGTAGGGATCTTTGTGCATTTTTTTTTAACCGTTTTAAACCTTCGATCTGGTATTTGCATTTAATATTTAGTTAGCTGGTGTATATCTTTCAGTGACGATTCAACTATTGGATCACTTTTAACAAAAATTATCACGGCTATACGTGTGATTCGCTATCATCGCAATTGTTGTACGCTCTTTCTAATCATATTTCTGCTTCGTGGTTCGCGTCACGACGAAGCACGATTATTCACGAGCTGTCGACCGTGCCGCGAAACGTTTAAAATGTATTTGACAGTAGCGGTTTTTTCCGCGAATTTTTGTTATCCACCGTCGAAATTTTCGTAACGCATTCGTGGCTTCTTTATGAATTTTAAAGGCCCCGATATTTCAGTCCCGCTTTCACGTCGATGCTGTGCACCACTTTGAAAAATATTTCGATGAGCTCGAATTTCTCGTCGATATATTTTCGATTTTAATTTAATCGGAAACCTTTTTCATTGTTATTTCACTGCGGCGTTCCCAAGCGACATTGCACTCTCAGAAGTTTCGGAATATTAGTATAACTCTAACCGTGCTGGAGGGCTTCGAATATTCTGCCCGACGAGAGTTCGGGCGACAATCCGATTTCGAACTAAACGTTGCCCCACGAGGCAATTAATAAGAGCATATATCCTCGAAACGTCAGTGCGTGTCGCGTCAACTACACACAACCGTCATTACCCTTTTGATGCAGGCCTTACAATAAAGTCACAGACGCGTAGAACCGTTCCAAATACAAGTTGGAAAATTATGCAGAGAGAATTTCCTCACAGACGGAACGTATTGGAGATGCGTTTTTGCAAGAGAATCTAGCATCCCCTCTCGAGATTAGAAATTCGGGTGAACAGGTTGATTCGAACGAAAAATATTCTCCCCTCTTGATCACTGTCGCACAAACGAAACACGATTGCCCTTTCATCAGCCTCGAAATAATCAACAGCGATGTCTCTCTCTCATTTCATTTCACTGCTCGCGCAAAGTGGCAGCTCAAAGAACAGGCGTACTGTGTCGATCGTTATCTGAGCAACGACAATACGTTCCTCCCCTAAACAATCCGCGGAAGCAGGCGTTGACTGATGCACGGATAATCCGGATGGAACACGGTTAATCTGACGGCCACGTGTGTGCCAGGCTAGTTGGTCGATCGTTTCGCTCTCGGAAACCGCTACGCTCTGTCTTTCTTTCGCCGAGGACGTGCGTGCAATTGTTCCTACTCTCTTTTTCGCCGCGTCTCGCCCGGGAAAACGTGGTGCCGATCGATCGAACGCATCGAGTGCCGTGAGATTAGAAGGGGAACGTCGCGGGGCGTCGATCATCCAGCTTCTTCGTACTTGTTCACTGCCGCGAACACCTTTGTTTTATTATTTTTTTCTCCATCTGGAAACCTACCTTCTTGGGCCTCGATGCGTGCACAAAGAACCCTAGAGTTTGCCGATTGAAGGGAACCGTTGCGGGGATTCAATTACGAACACGGTGACGACACAATCCTTTCATCTTCTTCTAGCTTGATAATTTTTCGATTTTTGTTAAAAGTTCAATGGTTGTTAAAAGAAGAAGGTATTGCCTGGAAAAGTTAAATTATACATGTGTATATAGAAGGAGTAGAGGGGGGATTGGGAACGCGTTCTACTCGAGTCTGACCACGCGCGGAACAATCTACTTCCCCGGAATAGACTCTCATACAAGTACAGAAAAATACTGCTGACTCTTGTTCAACAACGATGAGCACCGTCATTTTCACTGAACGAATCGTCCATAAATCACAGTCAGCAACGCGAACCCCGAAATCCGAAAACCAGCCTTATTCAGTTCTTCGCCTCGACCTCATTATCTTGCATCTTTTTCTCTCAATGAATCGTCAAATCGAATCGCAGAGCAACGCCACGCTTTTACATACCCACTATCCTAATGATAGAAAAATCGACGAAACCCGAGTGAAATAATTGAACGAACGAAACAGTCATCCCCACCCCCCCTTCAACCGCCATGGACTTCGTTACCTGCCCTTTCTACGTGCGTTCTTATTGTTCCTGGTTATTTTCGTTCGTTTGCTCCGTCCCTTTCGAGCGAACAAGCAACACGTTCTCTTGAAAACGTTCCAACGTTTCTAGAGTCCGTTTTTTTTTTTTTTTGAACAGTCACTGTGAATTTTTACGATGTCGATTCCTTGAATCGGGATAGTCTGTATTTTTTTTTCTTTTCGTATAATTGACGCAGAGACTGGACGACTTTTCGACACGATTCTCCTCGTTCCCGTGTTCGACCCAGATATCGTAGACACGCTGCTCCACCCTTCAGCCTGTGCACGCTTTTCCGATTTTCTCGCGGCCGCGTTCACGCGGAGGAAGACGAGGTTACATAGGATACGGGTGATTCAATTTGTTATTGGAGGTGCTATAAAGGGAGCATATTTTTTGTACAAATGGATTTCCAGAATTTTTCGATTAATACTGCAGAATCATATTTCAATGCGTATTTCAGTTTTTCAAATTGACTCGATTCGGGCCACTTTTTTAATCAACCGCCAGGATTTTTTTCCATCAATTTGCTAGGTGGTTTATTCGATTGACCCATTTTCGCTCTTTTACATTGCAACCGATAAAAAAAACAGTAGAGGAATTATAAACCAAGGGCCTCGTCTATCCGAAACGCGAACGACGTCGAAAGTTCCAACAGTCTTCCCGCAAGAAACAACATTTAGCTCTCCCAACCGCCCCCGCACAGGAGTGAACCAAAGCCACGAAATATCGTACTTTCTCCACTCTCGGTATCACGTGAGAACATCGTTATCCTAGACCATCTCTCTTCCCATTTTTCTCACATAAGCATCCGAGCCACTCTCGTCTCACCGTTCCACCATGTCTCGCGCGTATGAACACCTCCCCTCTCTTCTTGTCTTTCCAATCGTTCTCCCTGATCTGCCCGTTTCTCTCTTTATTAAATCGTCTTTACGTTTCCCTTGTGCCTGTATTATTTCGTTGGTTCGGCGCGTGTTAATTTCTCGCGCGCTGCAGTCACGGAAATCCGTTCTCTCCGGTAGCTCGGATTTGTACAATTTCGTACGACCACCGTTTTCTTTTCTCGCGCATGCTAGTGTCCAGTAGTATAATATCTAGGATTAAATTAATCGATTTAGCATTACCGCTAATTCTAGGATCGTCGAGGAATTCGTTCTGATTAAATTCCGGGTTAATGGCCGAGAGCAATGAGACGTGTCAATTGCTGTTGCAACCGTGCAGTTTGGAGTTATTTGTTGGATATTCAATTGCTGTTAAATAATTCGTCGGATTATTGGTGAATTCTAATCGAGACGAGGAAAACGAAATAGAAAAGTAGAAATCATGAAGTAATCCTCGCACGATCGGCAAACGACGTATTAATCAAAGTTTTGTCTTAATCAGTTTTTCCAGGTAGCTTCTATGTAGCGGTGTATTGTTTACCACGCACAATTGTTTCGAACACGTTCGATCTAACGATTTATTGTGTGATATAACTAATTCACTGTCGTGATCACGATCCTCAACTTCAAGCCGTATTTCAGAAGCGTCGAAATATTATAATGTGTTCATTTCATTTCAATTAACCAGACGAGAAGAGAAATATTCAGCGTGACTTAGAAAATTGTCACGCAGTTGGATTCAAGGTGGTCTGCGTTTTGTTCGATTTTCATTCATTTCTAATCGTATTTCTTTATCAATTAAATATAATAGACTACTGTATTATTATATGTGATAGCTGCCTAAAATTTGCATAAATTAAAATCGAGTTCTACTTTTATTTATTTGTATTTACTGACAGATTGTTGTTGTCCTCGTTTATATTTCTGATGGATAGGTAAATTGAATTAGATTAGATTGAACGAAATCGAGGAAACAGCTGGATGAAATAATGCAGGTAGTGAATAGTTGAAATTAATCGAGTTCCAATGGATTTTCCAATGTTTTAGTGCAGAACTTTCCAAGAAATATTCTATTCAGTGGTGAATTTAAAAAACTCAGACCGCCCACGTTTCTCACTAACGAATTACCTTCTTACGCTTTCAGTATTCGTCATTCGATATTAACTGAATAATGGACAGCCTATTTTTTTGTTCATGGAACCGAAATCGAGAACTATTCATTAAATTTGCACTTTATTTTTTCCTTCGAAATGCTTAATCAAATAAATTCGATAACTATTTCGGATCTGCAGTGCACGGTTAACGAAACATTCTGTACTTCGACTATTAAAACTGATTGTGTTAAAAGTAATCAAAAAATGTTCTCGACTTGGGTACAAATTATATAGGATAATTCACAATTGTGTGCCAATATTTATGGGAGAAAATCTACAGAGAAAGTGTTGCTGAAATGTTCCATAAACGTGAAATTACATTTTGCGTTTATGTAACGTTTTCGTTTCTACTTTATCGTAGACGCATTCCCTGAATCATTAACGTGCAATTCGAAATTATTCTTTCACACGAAGTCAGGGTGGGTCAAAAGCGGTGATCCTTCCAAGTCGGTAGAACTATCCCGTTTAAATACCTCAGACGCGAATGGTTGCAATACGAAATGTAAAATCAATTCGTTTATTTACGCGGTTCCACAATTTTTGACCCAGCCTGTACAAAATTAAAAATAATTAAAAGATACAAGGTATTTCTTAATACGCGAGGAATCTCGTAAAAATTAATTTCTCGCAGATTTTCCAACGCGTAACGTTCAAGAACATTTTTTAGAAACATTTGACCCCTCTCGATTTCTCCCAGAATTAATATCGCCTCCGACGAATTTGTTAATTCTTCTTCGACAAAAGGAGAAACTGTAATTTCACATTTCTAATCATATCGTCACACAAATTTCTCCCACGATCCCACGATCTCTCGCGCATCAAGAAACACCTTGTACAGAGTACGAATTTTGACAAAATTTTAACGCACCAACGCTTGACTTGAATGCCACTTACGCTGTGCACTCTTTTTCTTGTCTGTTCTATGTATTCTTTTCTTTACGCCACATTCGACAACCACCTACTTCGCCAACCATCACCAACCACCACTAAAAAAAAAAAAATAAAAAATCAACCATTCGAAACAAAAAAAAATAACCACCGTGAAACAATATCTCGTACATACTCTACGATTCGTTTCGAACCTCCTCCATCGGACTGTTCGAACGACCGACCAACTGAACCATAAAAAAAAAATTATAAAAAAACAAAACGAACAAAATGAAAACGAAATTATACATCTCCGCCTTTCTCTATCTCTCCTCTTCGGCCGCATTGACGCTGCTCTCACATTGTTGGTTACTTCTGTCCTTTTACTTACGTCCACGCTCACCATCGCTAAAACGACCATGGTCGCCATGGCCGCCATGGTAACCTGCCGGTCTGGTCCAAATACGACCCCACCTACCATCGCGTACGGTGAGTTGTTATCTGTTGAAAGTGCGCATAGATCTCGATCGTGGAGGATCTAGAATCTATGACGGATTGTATCTCGCGGAGGCAGACAATATTTTCGGCTATGTCCAATAAATTTTGCGCGAAATTTATTCGCAACTCGTACGAATTCAAACGGAAGATCGAAATTCTTTTACACCGATGTCGGTTGACGGTTGAAGGTACCAAAAATAGTGGGTGTACATTTTTCCACCCGTATTCTCTTGCGCCGCCAATAAATTTGCCGCAAGATCAGTCCATTTCGCTCTGATCCTCCACGAGCCGACCGCGCAATGAAAATAGGAGAACACGTCCGGCATTCGATGCTTTTCCCCCCAGCAACTCGACAGACCAATATTTTCACTATTGAATGCATTACCGAGCCGCTGGGCGGAAATCACGTGCCGTTGGAATCGTGAAGCTTCCTACTGTTGATAAGTGAATCGCGTGAGTGGGCACCGAGGAACAAAATCGATCAACATGGGCGTCGCTGTACGCCGGAGAATCGTTCAGGAAAAGCATTATTAACGTTATAAGCGGCGCCTGTGCGTCGAGAGACACGTAGATCCATCCGCAACCTGTTTCCGCGGACGTTAGACCTGTATTCAAAACGATCTCTTTCACTGATACTCAACCGTTCCAGCTGATCTTGCGCGATTGAAAACGAAAGATAAATCGGTCGATTAAACGGAAAAGAAACAAGCGACGAGTTCAAACCTTTTTCTCGAGCGCTCTCTATCGGTAGAATAGTCGTATGCGAATAAAAGTTCGCTGTTTCAATCGTTGTGTCAGCTCGAACGGTGAGGTACGCCTCTTAGAAACGCTTCTGAAACAGTGATCTAGAGCACTAGCGGCCCTGTGCAACATGTTTTGAGCACAGATCTGTTTCACGTAGAACGATGCACAGAATCCGCGATTCGTCTCGTTTCTGTTCGCTTCGGCGGACTCCTGCTCCCCCGATGTCGCGCATCATCCTTTGAACTTCTCCCCCTCGGACGATGGATCTGCGTCTCTTGGACTCGGTGCCAAACTCGTACGCCCTATGATAAATGTTAGCTCGATAGTACCGCTGTCGCAATGGCGCGGACACGGAAATGACCGAACGAAACAACAGCGCAATCGTTCGACCTAAATCTTTGCCGTTCGGACAATTCCTTTTCTTTTTTCTCTTTCGAACGTGTTAATTATTTGCCATTCTATATACGAGACACATGAACGCGATTGAAGCGCCTACGAATCGGTATTGTTATTATCGTAATGCGCCGAACCCATTGCGACAGAAGACGAGTGCGTAATAATGCGTTGACACGTAAATGTCTAGAGAGCAAAGGCTTGATCTGTTGTATAAATTAGTAGTGACGTACGTCGTTGTATGTGCCGCATCGTCCTTCTCAGTGAAAGCCGCAGGATGCAAAGGGGATGATCGATAAGTGTTATGCTCCCACAGTCAGAGCTCCCTGAAAAAAAAAAGAATCACTTCTTCATTCTTCTAGACGAAAGAATGCGTCGGACGCCGCATAAAAGCACCGACCGCGACGCTCCTAGGGAGATCGTTCTTTCGAGGCTGCGAAGTCCCCTCCTTTTTATTCCTTCTTGTATTCTATGCTCCCACACGCCCCCGCCCTGCTTTCGATATATTTTCTTTCTTCGATGCGACGGTTACTACGCAAGGAATGTTTTCGAGGGTCACTCTTGTCGTTGGCGTTTATATGCAAACTGAAAATCGGTGAAATAAATTCGCGATCGTTCGTCGGGACGATTTGCGAACAATTTATCGGTAAACAAGGCGACGATGATTTTCGATTCGCACATTAACGCCGGCAAGTAAAATAAGATACACTTTACCAGAACCTTTTTTGGGTTTTTTTTGTTTTTTTTGTTCTTTTTGCGAAACGATTGCCGATTCACGCTGACGTTTCGTGTCACGGTTTAACGTGAAAAACAGGCGTCGCAGGATATCCCAGAAATGTTTTCTTCCCTGCCATCTCAGCAGAACGTTCGCAAAAAAGCTTTTCCATGCAGCGCGGCCGCGCGATTGCGGATTTGCGAGTAAATTCATACGCGTCGCCGTTGGCCTCGTGAAATTCAACCACCTCACTCATAACGCCCACTACACGTACCGCGAGTTTTTCCCGTGCATCGCGAAACCGACGAATGTTCGGGCAGAAAAAGGGTCAATTAAAGATTGGAGTAATTAATTTGGGAATTCATCGAACGTTGCTCGCGCGAATTTATCGAATCCGCGGTAGAACCCCCCCCCAATTCGCCACATACTCATCAGCAAGAACGACCCCCGTTGTTTCTGTGTAAGTGACAAATTGCCCGATTTGCTGTAGCGTCACAAGCCCCGACATCCGCAAATTTAACTCTCGAATGCTTAGGGAAGCGGAAAGACAACGACTGTGGAACAATATTATCACGTACGTCGACTCATGTGAAATGTCTTTTTGTAGAACGAACAGAAGCTAAATCTTAGAGACTCCCTGGTATTATGACTAATATATACATTTCACTCGTCACTCCGTTCGATCATCCGAAAGTCAACACAGTGAAGCAACGTGAAATTGCGATTGAGAATATCGACGACGAGTTTAGATTGCAAATGTCCTAACTGTGTCAGTGATATTGAAAGGAGTCATTGATTTTGTACGAACGCGAGCTCAACACGGCCGACCCTTAGACCACTCGATATTAAATAGTCAATTAACCGTAGTCCGCTTCTTAACCCGTAACTGTGTGCCCGGAATATCGCAAACGATTTCGCATCGAACCTCTTTGACGACGTAACTTATTCCCATATCGTGTAACGCTGAACCAGTGAGTTCAGCCGTGGCCATCTAAATTGTAGAAACGGGCGTAACAATAATTCCATTAAAAAACCACGAAACCGCGAACCTTGCAATTCTAATCGTAGCATCGTTGCAACTCATTTTTACTGGTTAAAACAAAAAAAGAACCGAAACGAATTCCAATTTAACTGATTACCGTCTAACTCGATCCACAATTCTAACACATAGATACGGGTTAAAGATTGGAATTGATCGAGCGACAGAAGCAATCGTACGCGCGTACGCATGTGTTATATGCTTACGCGTGCACACACAGGCACACAGACACACACACGCGTGCGCGTAACACATAATAGTAAGCGAAAATGTGTAAATGAAAGTAGGCAAGCAGCGAATATACGAAACGACAACTGGTAAAGCACCCGTAGTGACCGATGGTGCGTTTACTCGCGCTCAGCCTGCATGTGCATGCGTTGACCTCTTTCTCTTATATTGGCCGTGTTTTATTTTACTTTTGCATAACAGAAACCACCTGTGATTTATATACAGCCGTTTGCTTGCGTGTACCTGCCGTTATTACATGCACGCATGTCTTGCACCGTTGGCTATCGATGCAAAAAAGTGCACGCGCGCGCGCGCGCGTACCTATGTATTATACATTTAAATGCAATGAGCCTGTGCCATTATCCTCGTGCACTCTCTCTAGTTTTACGTATACATATGCATATATATATAAATATAAATATATGTTCGATCGCGCGACAACGATTCGCGGGATCTCTCTTAGAAATTTGTCCCCCGGCGTTAATTTAATTAATTTAACGACGAACGCGCGAATCGGCCGCGACGCGCTCGGTAAATTAAGATCTGCGAAATGATTCTGCCGATTTTACGCATCTTTCATTCCGTTTACGCGATATCGTCTTGCTTCCGATTTTCGGCCACTCGTTCGTCGCCGTTCAATTTTTTCCCACCGAGAATTAGTGGGTACACTATTTGGTCGACCAAAGAGGAACGATAATTGTGACGATTGGGCAAACTTATCGAACGAGGTTACACCGCGGGCCAATCGCGTGGAAATGAAGAATCGTGGAATTACGATCAATTGCATTTAAACGAACGTGCAACGAGAACGAAAAGTTCCGTACGCCGAGACTAATATGCACTCGCTCGTCGCGTGCACCGAGTTTTTGGCTGTAGTTTGCCGTTGTTGTTTGCCGTGAGACCCGAGAATAACGAGTGACATTTTTTTTTTCCTCTTTTTTTTTTATAACACAATCACCGGGTAAGCTGTGGTATGAATAATGTAGTGATGCCGAATTCAATTTGCCCGACGATGAAAATCGCCAGGCGAATCCGTGACCGAGATTTCGCGAAGGCAAACGCATTCAGTGTCACTTAAAACTGCTCGCGTCAATTTTTACGTAGCCGCGATTGTCGCCGTTCTCGCGAACAATTGGACAAATTCTTCGCTAAGAAATTGAGTGAAAATTTCGTGCTGGAAGATTTCGCCAGACACCAGGACACGGACGGTTAGCTTACCATTGAACCCCTTTCTTTCGTGTTTCGCCTTCGCGACGTCGTTCGTTCGCGGGAATAGCATAGTTCACGATTGACTGCGCGGATCCTTCTAACCGAAGCTTCTCGATTTTCTAGGTGCAGCAGCCAATCTACGCAAGGAGGTTATCAGAAACAAAATCAGGGCCATTGGCAAAATGGCGCGCGTCTTCTCCGTCCTGAGGTCTGTAAACGTTTTGTCGCTTCTGCGATTTCGTCGCGCGATCGGTACTAATTCACGGTTTCGCGTTCATCGCGAATTTCAGAGAGGAGAGCGAGAGTGTGCTGCAGCTGAAGGGTTTGACGCCCACTGGAGCTTTGCCACTTGGCGCGTTGTCCGGCGGAAAGACGTCCCTGAAAAATGGTGAGTCTCCGCTTGTCGTTAGTTTCCCATCCGACGTTAAGAATAGACGCTCCTGTCTCCGCTGTATTGTTTTATATTTCTCCCGTCCATGCACTGGCCATTACCTAATACACTGCTCCCGCCGTGCTCGTCGTCCCCCAAGAGAGGGGACGAACTTTTGAGAAAGGTCAAACCGTAGCCAAATTTATCGTACCGTACTGAACACTTCAGAAACAAATGTTTTACGTAATCGGGGAAGGGAGCAAATTAATAGACCGGGTACGGTGCTTAACAGTTATCGAGAACGTTTCCAATTTCAGGTGCGCCGTAACCCAAAGGGTTAACCGTTCGCCCATTCACCTAGCGTTGACCCACGTTACCTACCCATTCCAAAATCGTTCCAATTCTGTAACAAACGGGAACCGTCTCGTACCCATTCGCGCTTACTATCCTTCGAGTGAATCGTTGGAACTACGTTATCACTGATCACTGTGCACCGCCGTTGTTCGCAGCTCTCCAAGGTTTCTCGCCCAACCACAAAATCACTTCGTTCGCCGAAGCAAAGGGTCTGGACGCTATAAACGAAAGGATGCCGCCGAGAAAGGACGCCCCACCGACGCCGGTAAACGAGGAGAAGCCCGCGATAAAGCCGCCGGCTCCTGCGGGAGACAAGCGAGACCACAACACACCGCAACCGCAATCGTGAGCCTCACACTCGTCCAATCAAGGTACACATCACACCCACGTGGATGATCCTGACAGGGAGAGACGTTTTCCACTCTCCTCTATTTTGCTCCGCATAGATCAGGATCCACGGTCTAATCGCGTGGCGACCCTTCGATCGGTTTCACGCGCACCTGTCGATACGAGAGGATCCACGGGATTGATAACCCATTCGTGTCGATGGAAGCATATAAATACGAATAGAATTGTTATTTTCTTTTGGTATTTCTTTTTCTTTTCGAGGGAGTATGAAAGGATGATGGATAGAATTGTTGCGTTGCTGAATGTACAGCGGGGAAATGAAAATTTATATCGAAAGTAATTGAGACAGTGGATTTATTGCGAGGCATTGACCGAGCGATTATAGATTTGAGAGCATTCGAATACAGCCGTCAAGGGCTGCTCGTTTCATTCGCAATTATTTAATCCGTACGCGTGTGCGTTTAATAATCTCGCTGGACGCAATAAATACCGAAGGCGGAAAATATAACTGAAATATAATCTCGAAACAGAAGTATTTATTTCGACGTTACGCGCGCAACGACAAATGACACGAATGGGTCGAACGATTGTCGCCCGTGAGATATCGTACGACGGTTCGTTCGTCGATCGATTGGACCGTGCATTCGTTGAAATGTAGCGAAAGGAGCGGCTAAATGATCGTCGATGATGCTCGGTTCATGAACTGTCCGGTATCCGGCCAAGGGTTCGACTGACAATGTTTAATTGAAAATTTTGTATCCTTCGCTTCGTGAAAACATGAACGAAAGAAGTTCCACGAGTGATCGTGTATCGAACATCGTAACGAAAACAGCTCGAATTGTATCCACCGTTTCACTGTCCACGCACGAAACGCACCGACTCAATCTCGAGTTGTTCCGTTGCACCTGCGCCGCGGAATTCATTAACTTCGCACTGGCAGTTAACACACGACTAACTCGGCGGTATGGCAGCAGCCGGCACGTGGATTCACGGCTTCACGTTTTGTGGAAAGCACGATTGTCGATCGGGGGGAAACACTTTGTTGGCCGCAACGTTCTTCTTGCTGAACATTGTTCCTCGTTGACGACTTAATTATTTTGGGGGGGGGGGGGTTTGTTGTTGTTTAATAATTCCCCGAACGTTCATCCCTGGTCCCTTCGTTACAACGAACTTGTCCAATTGATTATTGTGTTTTAACGTCGCGTCGTTACGCGCAGTTTCTGAAACGATATTAGACTTGAAAATGAAATATGCAGGTACGTCGGTTTGTAGTATGTTGAAACTACGTTAGGCCACGTTGTCTGTCGTTACAAACACAAATTACTGCACCACGGCGCGGAGGCTGGCAAACTCTGTCAAACTTGCTAACATTCATCAAAGTTTGAACGATATTGTCTTCATGGTAATTGTCCGGGGCTCAATGGAATTAGAGGCAAAGTAGTCGCGGTCGTTTATTGTCAGACCTCGGCCAGCGAAGGCAGACGGGAACACCTGAAGACCATTAACGATCGGGATTGTTAATAAATTGTAGTGTATAATAATCGATGTAACGAACGGACCAGAGATGAAGGGACCCGTAGAAATCGTCCATACGTTTACTAATGTTTACTAAAAAGGGGAAACATTCGCCATGTTCCTTTCTATCGAACTCCTTTAATTAACTGTTTAAAGATTTTGCACTAAAGTGTACTAAATAACAAGAATTCGTGTGGGTCAAAGGTAGACAAAGTAGGATGCAACTTTTGCGAGATTTTTATTCAAAATTATTTTTAACGATGGCAGCATTAAAAAGTTAACGAAAGGAGAATTCGAAGATTTCCACATATCCCGACGAAATTCATTGCATGCCGAAGCATCCATGGAATTCTCGCAATTCGTGTCGCACCAGTCTCGCCAATGTTCCCCAAAGAAATTTCGAATCGCTACAACAACTTCCATTCGTGTCCAAATTTGAAACACCGCGCTTCATGTTTCACGCGCCGAGAAATTCTTTGAGGAACTCGGTGATGCAGACGCCTCTCCAAATCGTCCAGTCCCATGAATAAACTTCGCTCGAAAACAATGGCAATCCATCCAGTATTCGCCCCCGATATTGCGGTCGAAGATTTTGGCCGACACTGGCAGCTGGCGGTCCGCGTCAAATCGATTAACTTCTCCGATTCGCCGAACCTGTTGCCGCCACGAAATCGCCTAAATCGCCTAAATCTTCGACTGCTCGCCAAACGAGAACGCCCACCCCCTGGCCGCGTCGTCAACGAGGAACGAGCGGTTCACTCGTCGTCCTGACATCGGTGTTCGCAAAAAGAGCTCGGCCAGCAAAAGCTTGACAGAACGAAGACGAGGCCTCCGTTACACGTTTTTCAGGTGGCAAGGATGGGTGTTAAGGTCCCAGTGCTGTCGCCGCCACCGTCGAAAGATCCGACCTATCGCTCGTCTCTCTACCCCGGTTGTTATCACCAGCGTGCCGTTCGTCGAGCCAAGAAGGTGTCATCGCGAGGACGCCCGTCAAGAGGAGCCTGACCAACAGAACAGACGCGGATGCAGAGCACATCGGGGGAACAACGGCCGTCGTCGTCGTCGCTTCTGTTGCGCGCGTCCAGGCAGCCGCCGCTGCGACAGGTGTACGGGACGGCGATGGAGGTGCTCGATGACGGGTCATCTTTTGGGCTCGTGGCCGAAACGACGAATGTCCGCCTCGCGAGAGTCCCTTGTCTCTTTTGTCCTGTTCCTTCCCGAGGACGACGACTCGCACGATATTCTTCTGCCGTTGTCTGACCTGTGCTCGCGTTGCGTCGCGACCTAGACAACGCTTTGAGGCGACAGCAGTGACGCGGAGGGACCGCGAGGAAGGTCCTGCCGGGCGGAGGATACGAGGTCTCCGTGTTTACGCGCGTGCGAATTGAAAAGGTAGAACGAGAGACAGGAGAGAGAGAGTCGCGGAGTGTTTCCGTTTTCATTCGGAATGGAAATACGGTGGAAGTGAATGGTCGAAATGAGGGGAATCGCGCGTAGACACGGGGGAAGGACGAAAGAGAACACTCGGGCTAGATAGTTGAATGGAATAGTATTTCTCAATGTTGTCTGCCTTCTTGGATTAAACGAATTGGGGGGGAGGGTTGCGGTTTCGAATTTTCTGTTGTTTTCTTTTTCTCGATACGGGGCGAATAACGATCGAGGCAACTCAGAGAGAGAGAGAGAGACAGAGAGGGAAAGATAAAAATATTACCGGACGAGCGCAGCGGTCTCCGCCAAAGGGAAAACAAAGTGAAGGAGAAACGAGATACAAGCGATGAAAAATAAAAGTAAAAAAATCTCAGAAAACAAAAAAATAATGAAAGAAGGGACGGAGGATGTGGTCGAGGGAGAAAATGGAATAGGGGGAGAAAAAGTAAAAGTAAATGAAATTTAAAGGGCAGCTGGCCTGTCGGTACGGCGGAGCTTCCGGTTTTAGGATTCACTAGGTTCTTAAGGAGTCCGCCCTGGGTGGTGCACGGGCATCCCCCCCGCGCAAAAACAAAAAATACATGGGGGCGGGGTTACTTAAATCTTAAGTCGAGCTAAGCTTTAGGATTAAGTCGTAAGTTATATCGGAAAATTTATTTAATATACGCATACACATTATAAATATATTATTAATGAATTAATTAATATTATGATTATTACTATGATTATTGTTATGATTAATTATTACTACGGTTATTATTACAAACTAATTGCCGCGATACGATCGTCGATGTTATCGTAACGAGACAGCAGCACGATGACGTTTCATCGCGCGGCGTCAGTGGGAAAAATGAAACGGCGCACGTCGAGCGAGTCGTTTTTTCGCCAACGGAAACGGAAGTGCGTCCCTCTCGCGTGGCCGCGTGGTCAACGACGGTCCGAGGGCGTTTCTCCATTAAACGAGAATCAAATCGTCTCCGGGCTCCCGCGAAACCGACGGCAACCCTCGATCCCGGCGTCAGCCAATTCCGATTAATAAAAGCCATAGGAACCGTCGAATCAGCTGATCCGAATCGCGGTCCACATCCGAATTCAAAATCCTCGCAATCAATTCAACCAAGAATCAGCTGATCCCGATCGCGGACCAAGGTTTCGAAGGGACGCGTCCAACCGATCCCACCGCTAATTTCCAATCTTCCCCGACGTTTCGAACACCACGAACACGATTCTCTACGAACGAATCGTTCGCGATCTCGCCCGGAAATTCGTGCACCCTGTGTAATATCATCCGACCGCGAAAAATGTCAATCCTTTTGAGAAACGTCATCCCCCTCCGCGGACCTTCGCCTTCGCGTCGCTGTCGTCGGAAGAGGGGTCGTTTTTATTAAAAACAAAATAGAATAAGATCGAGGAGCTGCTCGTTCGACGAAGATCTCTATTCCAACCGACCTTGTCCCCGTGCGATGCTCGTTTCTATCTCGGACTGCGTCCCTGCGTGAACGATGCGCGGGTCCTCTCCGTTCCCGAAGCTGAACGGAACGAAGAGGGATCTCGAGGGGGAAAAACGGCACGCTCGACGATGCAGGAGGAATCTCGCGTAGGCATCGCGGGCCTCGATCCAGATGGATCCATACCGCGTATTATTGCATTGATATCGATAAACCATGACATGTGTGCTCCTTTTTGGACGTGTGATGCGTGAAACCCTTGCTCCAGCCAGTATGCGAGACGTGTTCATCGGAACGGTGTAGTAATTATTCTTGAGCAGCGACCAAGAGGAACGGTGGAAAAAGGGGGGGAAAACGGCCGACCAAACAGGTGGAGAGAGAGAGAGAGGGGGCGGGGGTGCTCGGGAAGAAAGAGAGATAAGAAACGATACAAGGGGTGGGGATAAATCGGACGCTAGGACGTAGCGTCACGGATTCGAGAAATTGTCTTCTTCTCTTCCGATGGAAAGGGAAGTGCAGCCATTCGCGTAACACGTCTAATAGCGTTGATCTTCTATGATTTTTAATGTGTGTTCTTGCTACTATCCGACGTAAGTCTGGGCCACAGACGCACGCCGCCAATTATCTGGCGCCGGAAGCGCGCCACTGCGATCCATCGAACGGTGCAGCGAAGAAGAATACGGACGAATAGACGAGCGTAGAAAAATGGCTAAACAATGGTAGTTCGGGATGTTTGTCGGAATTTCGTTTTCGTCTTTATTTCTTTTTTCTGCTTTCCTTTCAACGGTATCTCGCTGTACTCGAACGACCATTTAGAGGATCCGGAGTGAAGGTGAAACCGGGGATGGTCGCGAAAGGTAAAATGCGATGTTCGACGAGCGTGTTGAGTTCAAGGATGACGGGTAATCAGTGCCAAACTATGTAATTCCTTCGCGAAGATTTCATCCCCTTGTACTGTAACGATCTGTAGTTCCTGTCGACGCGCAGATGTTCTAAATGGCGTGTGTTCAACCGGCCGTTTATCCGCTTGATTAGTTTCTCGTTTTTAATGCCGTTTGTCCTTTTAAGAATCTCGCCGCAGCGGCCGCGGTGTTCGTTGCTCCGTCTGATACGTCGTGTATGTTTTAATTTGATTCGCCCCGTTGCAAGCTTGGAAACGATAGTCAGATTTTCGGTTTTAGAAGCTGTTCTCAATTTTTGAAAACGTCTCGCATCGTCGTTGGTATGTTTCATAGAAACGAAGTGGAGAAAAGATTGTAGCGAAAGGCCACTTCCGGCGGCTGCACGTTGTTGGCGGCGTGCAAGGATTACGGTCTGAAACATAATAAAGATAATGAAAGAATATTATTATATTGAAATGAATTAAATAAGATATATATATATATATATATCTTCTCACTATGGATAAAGATATACAGTGAATAATATAATTCTATCTCTCTTTGCTACCAAGTTGTACTTATTCTTAATTGATTTACTTGTACAAAAGAATGTGTTAAATAATAATGAAATACAACTATATATATTATATATATAATCTATATATATATATAATATATATAATATACAGCTATAAATAATACATATAAATATAAATATAAATATATAAATATTATACATATGATATAGCGTTAATTAACAATTATTATTATTATTAATTACTACGGTCATCGTGAGATACGGTTATTATTACTTATTTGATTATCGCCATTGTATGATTATTATCGTTCTAATGATTATTGTCATTACTCCTATTAATTATTATCGTTATCGTTAACGATGTTACCAATGCTATTTAATATTCTCACAAATCGTCACGATCGAAACGCAAGAAGAGAGAAAACGAAGTACATAGGAAGCGTGAGTGAGTGTTTTGGGCGTGAATAAAAAAAAAAAAAGAAAAAATTGAAAAAATACAACGGAGGTAAAGTGAATATACGTGGTGTATATTACCTGTATACCGCTGTTCGAGCATTGTGATGGTCGTTTCAGCTGCGCTGCGACGAGGGCGACACGATAATGGTGATTCAGGACGTATGATCGAAAATCCACTTGTCCTCTGTTACACTCGACAACTCGAATTCTTCCTCACTTTCTTTTCTTCATTTGCGTCCGTACTTATTTCTTATTTAATTTCTCGCGTCCCTTCCCCTCCTACGATCACTCCGGTTAGTTGCTTCCCGATATTATTTCCATCCGTTCCCCTTCTTCATCCCGCTAAACGTAAAGTCACTTCTGACAGCGAAACAATACTTAACGCGTACACTTCGCCGAGTGTTCCCGTGTCTCAAATTTTAATCGTACCCGCTCCGTTCGCGTTGGTCCCGCAACCACTCGACCATTATTTCGCTCAATCGTCCCTCTACTTCCGCCGTTCGGTTTTTCGAAGCGTGGCTCACACGAGCATCGAGACCCTTCTGTAGCAATTCTTTCGCGACCCACGAACTTCGATTTCCGGCGAATACAGGGAACTCCCGTCGACGGAAACCGATCACGGTGGAGTTTAATCGCCGTCGTATCGCTTACCGCTGGATATTACGGTACTGCGAGGACCGGTGAACGATGAAACGATGAAAGGATACGCGGGCGCACGAACGCGACGTAACGATCTTCGCGGTGCGTAAAATCGGAGGACAAGACGAGAAGGGAATAGTACGGTTAGATAAGACACCCATGGCAATACCCTGTAATTTATTGAGACGTGTGCAACGCGTCCGGCACAATTGCTGATCGACATTCGTCATTGAATTATTGCTGTCCCGCCCATACACGGTGTAGGATTACTGAATCGTTAGCATTGTTCGATTGCGCTGAAACGAAACGGCGGGGAAGATTCGCGAACGCAAGGGATCAAGCAAACGGTCGGGGACGGACGATCCGCGAATATATTACCGGCGCCGTTCGTTTAACGAAGCGAGCTTTCTTCTTCTCATTCTTGTTTCCACGTTCTCCTATTTCCGACGAGCGGGTAGCTAGAGGGTAATCAAAAAGCAATGACGAAAGGGATAATAGAGCGACGCGATGAGAACACAGTCGGATAGTATTAATATGATTCCTGAACGCGAGCCGTGTCCCAACGTACGTTTTTATGCAGCCGCCTCTTCGAAACGAAAAGAAAGAAAGAAAAAAAAAAAAATGTAAGAACAATATTGTACATATTTGCGAGGGCGTCTCGATCCTAGCATGTATCGTGTCGTAGAGATCTCTTTAGATAGGTGAAACGAAAGCGAAAGAGGGCGAAAGAAATCATGTATCGATCGTCGATTGGTCGCATCGACCCGGCTCGGATCACCGATGGATCGTTAACGATTTCACCATTCCCGCGTGGATCGTTACCGATCCGAACGGGGGGGGGGGAGGGGGGGATCGATCCTGTGGCAGCGTTATCAGTGCTGGTCGTTCGTTTCCGATCTTCTCGCCGAAGGCGAAGTGCAATCACCAGCTGCGTCTGCGACACCGCGTTCGGTCGCAAGTTGCAGCTGCGATTGAAGACGTGCCGTTCGTCGCGGAGAGAAGGGAGGGGAAGAGAAACGCGTTCAATGCCGGTCATTCTTGCGTTAACGAGCGACGAGGGAAACGTCTCGTTCAGTAATGGTGCAGGATCATCCTTGACGGTCGTATCCTTTTTTCGCCGAGGATAGTCGGACATTAAATGACCCATTCTAGGAAAGGGATACGATCGTCCGTTTGTTAAATCCGAACCGTCCTCGTTTTCATAATGACAGATCTGCGTGTTCTTTGCCGACGCGATCTATGCATTTCCTTCCGAACGGATCACGAATTCCACCGCTAAAGTAAATCATGCAAGTCCAACGAACTTATCAACACACATACACACGCGCGCGCGCGAACACGCATACGTACACATTACTTATTTACGTGTTTTTCTAAGCAATTTAACTAAAGAAGAAAAAAATATATATATATATTATATGTATGTAACGTTAAAGGACATCTAGTGACCGGAAGAGGTGCATGCATCGGCGTTGCAAAGATCGCTAAGAAACGAAGGTGGGAGGGGAAGGAAAAACGAGAACTGTATTATAATGTAGAAGCGTGTATATCGTTAAGCTTACGATTGGGGTGAACCCAAAGCCTTTCTCTTAGACTTATGTGCGCGTCCACTGGAACATCCTCTCGAATCCCGGATCGATTCATTTCTTCTTCTTCGTCGTCTTTTTTTTTCCTCGCATTTTGAATCTCAACATTGTACGAGAAAGTACGGGTATAATATAGCGTAACGCGCGTTAAATATGTAACTTTAATACGCGACCTGACATCCGCGATCGCGTTACACCGGCGTGACAGAAGTGCGTAATAAAACGTGTACGCGTACCGATATTCTACTCTCGATCGTGATGACATTCGTACGATCCGTTGCAATACACCAAGAAGGGGAGAACGAGAGAACGAACAGTTTCTTTTCGCGGTCTCTCGTGCGAAACGCTCCTCGATTAGAATTGAACGACGAAAGCTGGCGTGCAATGCGGTCGCGGTATGTTTGTTAGCGGCACGTAACATTAACGATTCGAACTCGATCGTACGGGATGTCGAGATGCGAGGGTGGTGGTGGACAAGCGACCTCTTAGATTGTTACGAACTCATTCGAGATACCTTTTATGTCCCTCCGTGATACGAGCAAGGTGAACAGCCGAACGAGGATTTTACCATTTTATCTACATTTTTCAAAGACACGCACTCTTTTTCTCTATCTCTCTTTATATCTCTTTCTATTTCTGTCCGATGTTATCCCGCGATTTGTAGCGCCACCGGAAGTCATATGCGTCGATGTTTAGAATCGTAGATTTTCGATAACGACGGAGGATCGAACGAAGGGCCGAATTGGTACAGAAAACCGTACGGGCGAGGGGGGAACCGCGAACGGAACTTTATTGATTAACGTGGAGTTACATTGTAAACGCTTTAAACGAGAGAGAGAGAGCGATACACTTGAACTTTTTAAGAATGTAAAACCGATAAATGGAAAAAAAAGACAAAATGGATGAAAATGGAGAAAAATAATATGAAAACGATATGATAACTGCACCGAGACATTTCGCAGCGTTCTCTTTTCTTTGCGAAGTAAACGAACATGAGATATCTTTAAACTAACGATAACAAGTAATGATAATATTAATAATAATAATGTGTTTGAGAAACAAAAAGAAAGGAAAAAAAAAAACCGAACAAAAGATGAGAAATTTCTTTTCAACAACCTTTTGTTAATTCCGGGGTATCCATCCGCCGGGAAAGAAAATAGCTGTTCGGCTCATACCTATCGAACCACTTTCGATTATCGACAAAGCAATACAATAGCCTCATTGGCGCGTACAACTCGATATGATGGCGCACGTTCGGGGAACAGAATTTTTGCGACGACTTATAAAACGGTTATATACATGTATATACGCATATAATATGTATACATACCGAGTATTAAGTTACATATACATTCTCATCTCTTTCTCTACATATATCTATATATATATACACACACATGTATATATATGTATGTATATACACACACAAAATACACGCGGACATACACACATACAGAGCGATACAGAGAAATCGAATGCACATAACGCGATTGCACACACGAAACCGCAGAACTAAATATACATATAATATACGATATAACATATATAACCGGATGTTCGACTAACGGAAGCTTTTCCCGTGCAAAGCGGATCCGCGAAATTCTGAAAGTATCTTCTCTCTAAAAAAAGAAAAAAAGAAAAAGAAAAAAAAATGGAAAGGTATTCCTGTCGTTGAACAAATCCGTTCGTTTTAATATAATTCGCCGATGAAATGAAAACAAGGGTCGGGGCTCGGGGGGTTAATAGGTGAAAGGAATTTCGATATTCTTTGTGGGGGTTCGGCACGATGCGTCGCGTCGTGTCCGCTTGACAAGCTTTCAAGGAGAACATTTTTACACGCGACAACCGGATTATCTCACTCGTCGCGATTCAACGACGAATTCGATCGATCGCCAGCGCAAGATCTTCCTACGTTTTCCACCCACTGGTTCGATTGTCCTCGACGTTATTAAATTAATAGAAAAGAGAAGGGGCACTTCACACGGTAAATACCCCGCGGAAAATGAACCTTCAGGCTGCTTCATCGCGTCTAATTCTTGCGTCGATATATTTGTTGCGTTCTGTTCGAGGAGAAGCTTCCATACGTTTCAACAAACGCAGATTGTCGTCGAGCGGCGTACACGCGTACGTCGTGGGGGTTGTTCGACAAGTATAAGCGAAATATTTTAGAGAATCGACCGTCGATCGAATTCGCCGACAAACCACTTTTATGTACCTGTTACGACTGATTATTGTGTACTATCGCCGCGGACGGTAAAATATTATACATATTACATATATAGAACTTTGTGTGTGCGAGTGTGTGTATATATATATATATATATATCTATATACCATACGATCACCATTATTTTGTAATTATCGTTAAATGTCATTGACTGCTTGCTATCCACAATTTGTGATCCACCATAATCTTATATCGGTAATCGTATGTACATATCGAGTTAACGGACAGACAAAGGGCCGGCGAAGGGTGGAAAAAAAGAACGGCAAGGTAAATATGAAAGAACGAATAGCGAGTAACGAAGACAGCAAACGCATCATGAATCGTCATTCGTCCCGATGTGTCGCGGATTGTTTCGTATTTCCGCGATTAAAAAACCTAACTGCTTTCCAGGAGGAAAGTCGGGCGTATAATAAAAGGATGGGACGGTTGTAATGAAACACGAATGAATTCAATCGCGACGGATGTGCTCGCGATGAAAAGTTATACGAGCAAGGAGAACCCGCGATTTTAACCAATTTTTCCAGGGAAATCGTAGCCTTAGACTTCGTTTCTCTCGTCAGATTTATGCGACGGCCGTTCGACGGATACACCTGTCCGCGCAGTGCTTGAGAATGAAACGAAGAGGAAGAAACGGTAACGAAAATAATAGGTACTATGTTACTATGAAGTATTCACGCTTGGTTCGATAATTGGCGGAACATCGTTCGAATTATCAATCGACAGATCATTGCGGCACGACAGCATTGAAAAAGATTTCAGGAAGATTCTACGGGATAGACAAATCGTGGACGGTGTATCCGCCGCACGGGCAGAAAATATTGCATGAATCGTAATCGAACTTATATTTGCGGCATTCGAAGAATGGCATTCAACGATAAAACTGTACATACGCACGTTTACTATTATCTATTTACTATTACGAGAAATCTTATTCCTAAGATCTTCGACTGTACGACTTTATCGAAACGAGAATAATTCTGGATGAAGGAAAACGACGACAGTAACAACAACAAGAATACAAAAAAAAAAAAAAGCGAACTGCATCGCGTACATTGTTTAGCGCCATTGTGAACTCTATCCCTTCTTACCAGATAAGCATAATTATATTTGTTTATATATACATATACATGACAAACATACGTATAGAAGCATTACGACTATTATTCTTATTATTATTACTATAATTCTTCTTATTACCATTGCGATGATTATTATTAATTATGGCCACCATTTATTGTCATGATTACTATCGGTAACACGAGGGAAAAAAACGAGGATGATACGACGGCTAATTGGTGAAAAATTAAATGGTGAAAATTAAAAGATCTTACTTATAAATAATTATAAATACGTCATGATGACATATTCATAACAATTACTTGTCACGATAACGTAATGGCATTATTATTATTACTATTATAAATAACACCCTATTCCTATTTGTTGTGAATGTTTACGTTGTTTTATGATATTCAGAATATTCTAAAAATAAAGTCTATAATTTCCACGAATGTTAGCGTTTCTTCCCCCTTCTCCTGTTTCCTTGTTTTCGAAATCAACCTTTTTGGAACAAGCTTGGGCTTCTAGCTTTAATTTATGTCCACTGGTCATTGATGTAGCTGGCTTGCAAGTCCATATAAGCGCATTTGTTTATAATGTCTTTAAACAAATTCAATTTTCTCGCGTTCTACTCGGCCAATTTTAATCAATGACGTCTCAAATTGAAGCTCTTGATTCAGGAAACAATATCTTTCAAGCTTAGAATAGCTGCCGTGTATAGTTACCGTGTAATTTTCAAAGAAAGACTTAAATTGTTTATAACAATTTAAACCGCTCATGAAATACCCATCTATACGTATATTTTAATTCATAAATTAATTAATATCTGTAAAGATGTGGTTGAAACTACGCGGGTCTCTACCATATCTACAGTGCCAGCTATGGTTTCGCCATCTATACGGAATTCCCTGAAACTACTGCTCGCGCCTCTTACTTACCTTAAGTGTAGATATGGCAGAGGCCCGGTAGTTCCATTCACATTTCAATAGATGGCGATACTAATACCGACGACCCCTACACTAGATAAATCGAACATATATGCAGTTTCGAGCAGTTCTTTATAGATGGCGAAACTGAAGTCACTTTGGGTGTAGATAAGACAGGATACGAGTAGTACGTATATCGAGCAATTCTTTATAAATAATGGTACGACAAACTTAATAAAATGGTTATTTATGTCTAAATTTATAAAATTAAGTTAATAATGCTCGAAAATCCTTTTGTACTCTCATTTATATATAAAGAAAGTGTTAGTAAATACAGTCTTTCAATCTACATTGAATTTAATGCGATGTACGTTCCATTGTTTATTTTCTTCTACAATAATCAAGCTCTTTAGACAAGGTAAATACATTTGTAAATATTTTTTTTCGTTAAATGAATTTTGCCCCATGCATAAATACATACTAATAGTAGTGTTATTCTCTGTTTCAATCTCACAGCAATGAAAGTTGGGCTTAAGTGTATATGTAACCTATATTTACAATACTTGCACTCTAATCTTCCATTTGGCTGTTCCTTTTCATACCTTCTCTGCCTTAGGTATTCCATTATTTCTTACCTCTTTGTCGCATATCTATTATAAATCTTTTCCATTCCTTCTTGTTTAATTATAAATACCTAAATCATTTTTATATCCTATTGTATCTTATTGCATACATTCTGTTAACAGGTGTTCTAACGTTCCAAATTTTTGTGTACACAGGTCAGATCTGTTTTGTTATTCCTCTCCTAATATTTATTTCATCCCTTAATGCTTTCGCATCTTATCTGTGCTATTAATTAATGATTATACCATCTTCCAATCTTACTTAGATATTCTAGTAGTGTTACCGTTCTAATATATTTAAGCGTTCCATTATATCTTACTTATTTAATTTTTATGTTTCATTCCTGCTGTTGTATAGTCTCTTCTTTTTTAAGACTATGCGACAATTCCTTTACTTCCGATCTCACTAAATTCTACCATACAGGACTCATCCCATTGCTTTTTAAATAATCCTCTCCTTCTCTTATGCTTCTGGTTTGGCCCTCCCTTCTCTCTTCTGTCTCCTGTTGCATACCTACTAATGTATTTTTTGTGTGTGCAGGTTTTGCAGGCAAACAGTAACAAGCACTGACCAGCACTCCTCATCATGCATAAAAGCAAGAAAGAAGATAGAAGAACTTTTGCCACATACTTAGTTATACTTTAGTTAGAATAAATTGGTTTATAAAAATAGTTTGTAACTATTAGCACGTAAGATTAATTTAGAACAACTGTGTAATTCTTGTTTATATATTTTATTTTATATTCAGTTTAATCGGTAGATCTTATATAAACTTTAATACTACTTATATTACTACTACCAGTTCTACTGAATATGCTAAATATAAAATAAAGATATAATAAATAATTTACATATGCACATGTTACGCAATTGCTCTAATTTAAATTCATAAACTTCTGCATGTAAAGTATATTTTAGTATTAGTTTTATCTGCAATATATGTTGTGAATTAATTTCACAGATATATAAATAGTTTATAAGTATTATATTATTTATGTTTATAGTATTTTTTATATTACGTAAATGTTAATTTAGAATTGATATATGATTTAGTTGTACGATGTATTGCAAATAGATATAAAAGAATAGTTCATAAGTATTACCTTGTAAATTTGAATTACAACATTTTTGTAACTTGTATCTTCATTAATTAATTCGAATAAATCTACAATGAAAGGAATTCTACTGCTCTTCGTATTTTCAAACCATACCAATCCTTGAAAAGACCTAATTCCAATTCCTTAAACAAGTACTACCGTTGACGGACTTTGTGTTCGCAAGCGGAGAACTTGTAAAAATAGACCTGAACATTACTAAACATACTGCAACCAGGTATACATGAAGTGCCTCACCAACCTGCAACCAGGTTGCAAATAAATGCCTCGCGAAAATGAAATAAATAGGGTTGCGAAAACGCCACAAAGTTGCCGACAACGCCTTAGGAAATATAAGATAGTTGCAAATAACGCCTCGTAAAAACGCAACAAAGTTGCAAAATTCTTGTAAAAATTTGCACAACGTTGCGCTTAAGTTTGTGCTACAAAGTTACACGTTTGGCTCTAAGAAAATGTTGCAAAACAAAGTTGCAAACGGCGCCTCGCGAAAACGCAACAAACTACCAAAATTCTTGTAAAATTTTGCAACAATGTTGCGCCAAAAAATTGCAACAAAGTTGCAAAAAATCTCGGAAAAATTGTCTACTTTGTTACAAAAATTTGGTGCAACATTGTTGCAAAATTTCTCGGGGAATCTATGCAACTTTGCTGCAAAATTTCGGCGCAACATGTTGCAAATATCTGTCGAGAATTTTTGCAACTTTGTTGCGTTTTCTTAGGGCTCAATTTGCAACTTTTGTGCGTTTTCTTGAACCTCAATTCGCAACTGTGCATGATGTGCGAGGAGATATTCGATATTAGCAATTCTACGAAAAGGCGTCAGGTTCCAGGAATTTCGGAGCGCTTAATTTTCTGGACATCTGCCAACCAACTTTGCAACAAGTGAAGAGTTAGATTTTGCTGCTTTCAAATTTAATAATGTGTAGGGCCATTTTTACAAGTTTCTCGCTTTAGGGCTTTGCATTTAAAGTCCGTCCACGTTACTTCTTGTTTAAGGAAGTGGAATTAGGTTTTTTCAAGGATTGTTAAGGTGTGAAAATAAAAAGAGCAGTAGAAGTCTTTTCATTGAACATTTATTTAAACTAATCAATGAAGATACAAGTTCCAAACATGTTTTAATTCAAATTTACGAGATAATACTTATAAACTATTGTTTGAAGTTAATTTACAATATATTTTGCAGATAAAACTTATATTAAAGAATACGTACTTTATACACTGAAGCTTATTTTACATTACAATTGTGTAACTTGTGCATATGTAAAGTATTTATTATATCTTTCATTTTATATGTAGCACATTCAATAGAACTTGTAGTAACAGTAATTAAAGTATATATAAGTTCTACTGAATATGCTGAATATAAAATAAAATTTATACTAGGTATGCTATAATAGTTAATTACACAATTGTTCTAAATTAATCTCATGCGCTAATAGTGAGAAACTATTCTTATAAATCAATTTACTAGAACTACAGGGTAACTAAAGTATGTGGCAAGAGTTATTCTTTCTTCTTTCTTGCTTTTATGCACGATGAGAAGTGCTGGTCGCTGATCATTACTCTTTGCCTCCAAAATCTGCACACACAAAAATATATTAGCATGTGGCAAAAGAGCAAAAATTTGTTGAGGGGTGTTTAAAGGAAAAAGATATTTGGGAGGGCCATACTAAAAGCATAAGAAGAAGACAGAATTATTTAGAAAGGAATGAAATGAGTCGCTTAAGATTAAACTTGATAACAGCAGAAGTAAAAGAATTAACGGAGAGCCTTAAATGAAAAATAAAAGAAGCAAGATATAATGAAAGGTCTAAATATATTAAAACAGAAACCGTACCACAGAACCAAAGTAACAATGGAACAGGAAAAAGTCAGCAATTAATATCATAAAAATTACTTGGGAATTTGAAATGAAACAGGGTGGACAGGAAAAGGTATATAACAGATATGTGATAAAGAGATATTGAATAATGTGATGCATAAAGTAAAGAAGGTATGCAAAGAAAGAGTGCAATGGAAGATGAGAATGAAGATCGTATTGTAAAGATGGATTATATGTACACAAAGTCCAAATTTTATTGCTGTCATGCAGAAATAAAGAATAATACTATTATTAGTATTTATTACATGTTGGAAAATTTGTTTAAAGAAGAAGATATTCACAAATGTATTTACCTTTGCTAAAGAACTTGATTGTTGTAGAATAAAATGAACAATGGAACATACACCGTTACTATATGTATACATATTAATTTTAATGTAGGTTGCAATACTGTGTTTGCTAACACTAAATTGATATGTAAAAGAGAGTACGAAACGATTTTCAAGCATTATTAATTTAATTCTATAAATGAAGACATAAATAACAAAACTTCATTAAGTTTATCGCACCGCTATTTACAAACAAGTGCTTGGAATTTCACACCACTAGTACCCTGTCTTATCTACACTCAAAGTGGTTCTTAGTTTCGCCATCTATACAGATGTGAATGAAACTACTCGGGCCTCTGCCATATCTATACTTAAGGTATAGGCGAGTAGTTTCAAGGAGTGCTGTATAGATGACAATATCATAGCAAGCACTGTAGATAAGACAGCGACCCGAGTAGTTTCAAGCATATTTTTACAAATACCTCTCAGATTACAAAATAACCGGAAGAAACCGAAATATAAAATTTATAAGTAATATCGCTTTGGATAATGTTATAATAAAATTGTACATGGTGCCATTTCCCGTTTGCGGCTTTTCTAGCAGTTTACCCAGCCTTCAAAACCGACTTTCTGGATTACATCGTTAAATGCATTTTTCTCAGCTTGCAATGGGTACTTTTTATCCGGACTGGTCTCAAATTAAAATTACGAACCATAGCTATCGTCTCCAACAGTTGCAATAACAAGACATCTGTGTTTTAAAAATTATAAGCCATTTAAAAATCGGCGAAAATGCACTTCAGGACCATTCAATTTTCTCGGCTTCTAGACGCGAGACAACGAGCGAGCAACTTCAAGCGGCGAAATTGACCTAAGTGCGCGTGCACCCGATAAGCGCGGCCACTTTCACGTTATTTTTTGTGTGAACGTGTAACCGCGGCTCCTATTAGGCCACGTCAAAATTAACTTGGACGTTAATTAGAGCAACGTTATCCTTTCCGAATGATCAGATACGCCGTGGCGAAAAATGTAAAGAATGTATAGTAGCTGGCTACGTTGATGCATCGCCGCCGTGTGACAAGGCAGATAGCACTCAGCTTGAGTACTATTTTTATTCCAGTTGTTAACCTCGGCCGACACAATCACGGAAATGTCATACGAAGGGAAATACAACGCGAAAAGTCCCGGTGAGTTTCGTGTGAAAATAGGCATTCTGTTGATTCCTAATAATTATAATTAAGTGGGACGAAATATATATTCTTTTTCATGATTTCACCGAACGTCGTTGTCTCTAGAAATTAATGCATATGATCTCGTAATACGTGTCGCTCGTACGGTGTTTCGAATATTAAATGTTTCATACGAGAAAATCTCTTTGCATCGCAGTATCTATTTAATTAAACGTATTATCATCAGTTTCTATATAATGTTTGGAAAACGAAATTTCAGCCGTAAAGAGATTAATGAGGGAAGCACAAGAGCTTCGCGAAGCTACGGAGGAATATTTTGCATCACCGTTAGAAGACAATCTTTTTGAGTGGCATTTTACGGTTCAAGGGCCGCCATCCACAGATTTTGAAGGTGGTGTCTATCATGGTAGAATTCTATTACCTCCAGAATATCCTATGAAACCTCCGAATATTATACTATTAACTGTAAGTAATTACAGTATGAAATGTATTTGATATACGATTAATCTATTGAGCATTAAAGTATATCAGTTATTGTGTTTTAGCCAAATGGACGATTTGAAACAAACGAAAAGATTTGTTTAAGTATTTCTGGCCATCACCCAGAAACATGGCAGCCTTCTTGGAGTATTAGAACAGTTCTGCTGGCTTTGATCGCTTTTATGCCGACACCCGGAAATGGGACTATTGGTTCTCTAGATTATAGCAAAGAAGAAAGACAGAAACTTGCAAAACAGTAATTAAAACAATTCGTCCGATACGATATTATTAATTGAATTAAACTTTCACAGAATTTTTGTTACCACAGATCTCTTAATTGGCAGTGCGATACCTGTGGCAAAGTTGTTGATTTGTTATCAAAAAACAGTGTAAAAAAAGCCATTACAGAGGAGGAGCAAACAATGTTAAACACAATTGCTTTAAAGGTATCCTGTTATTTATCTCATAACTATCTTTATAATTTATATTCGACGGTTTTAAGAACTTTGCAAGTTGTAATAAAAATTGTACCTGCAGGCTGATGAGTCACCTACATCCGAAGCATATTTCATGATGAATGCTGCAGATAGCATTTCGGAGAATGAACTAAGGCAACGTAACGTGGAGGCGTCTTCTGTTGATAATCAGGATAAACAACAATCCGATGTCATAGTAAACCAACACGTGGAAACGATGTCGTCTTCAAACGATTTGTTTTGGAGTATTCTTATCGCTTCCTTAGTATCAGCAATTATTCTACTTGTTTTACGACGGCTATTTCTCGTTTAAATTATTCGAAATGAAACAAATGTTATAACTGTAAGTATGTTAACAAGACGAAGTAAATTTTATACACATTTTATGTATAACATTTTTAAACTTAGAGGAAATTGTCAAATTTATACACGCTAGAAAATAATCTGGATACCATGGAAACAATATATAGCAGAGAATATATTACACTGATATTTCTACTTCAGTATATACATATCTACCTTACTATTATAATACAAAAAAGAACTTCACAGTTCACAGTTAGAATTATTTTTGTTGAGCATGGAAAAAAAGATGAAGATTGTATGTTCGTTTTTTCAGTTTTTCTTTTTTATAACTGTATTTACTAGTCTTTTAGATTGTCCTTTTTTTTATCGTTTTGATATTGACCTTATATTTAGTGTATGTATTATAATTGAAAGGAAACCCGGTCTTTAGTAGGATAGAAACTATAAATTGCATTTAGCATATATATTCTTCAAGCTTGCAGTTAGTATACAGCTTAAATGTATACTTTCTTCTAAAAGAAAGTATTTACTCTATTGTAAAAAATTTGCTAAACAAATTTTTAATCAAATTTATTCCATACTTAAGCAAAAACCTTTTGTGCTAGTAAGTATTCTAATCCCATACTGCTGTGGTTTCAAATTGCAATCATTTTTTCCCCCTCATTGTTATGTAAATGTAGATAATTGATATGTTAGAACTGTATATAACTAATAGAAATTTAATATAAGTTAGGAGAGCTATTGTGTTGTATCTCACGAAACTGTGCACATAAAGAGGAACAAAATATACCAATTTAAAAAATAATTCCAGAACAACAGATGGAGTATTAATAACTCTAACGCCTTTGTTATTTATTAATGTGTGTAAATTAATGGACGAGATTTCGTCAAACTGTATTTCATTGCAAATTGTATAGGTCGTCTTAATACATATGCATTTAGCTGACTAAATTACATACTAATACGGAATATATGAATAGCATATTCGCATGCATACTTACATAATTAATCAGCTTTTTGGACATTGCAAACTATGACCTCTTTTATACTTCGATTTTATTTAGACAACTTGGATTTAAGATTTTTTTAAGATATGCACAATACACAGAGGACAAAAATTAAAAAAACCTATCGATATGGGACCATAAAAAATATGGTCCAAAAATCTAAGGGTATTCGGGTACAAAGTACACTTATTTTGTCATTTGTTCTTGCATGTACATAGAAATATAATAAAGTAACTATTTATTAAAGAATATAAGCATAATCATTTTGACATCTATTTTTATATATTGGCTTCTTTATGCACATTCATTTGTATACTTAATAGCAAGTTCCACTCCAAATGTCGAATCAACATGATATCTTTTCAGGACTGCTTTTATGTCGAACTGATACGTGATTAAAAGTCTGTCTTATCAGTATATCCATAATATTCAACTTACAGATCGTTTCTAATTTGTTATTACCCTTCAATAAAGCTTATGCAATTTAATAATTTCATAAGCATAGCTGTATACAGAATTGTGTGTTGAATAAATAAAAAATACCGAAACAGTGATCATAATTGTATTTAATACGTAAGCAAACGATGCACAGTGTTGATTTTTACATTTTACAAACTCACAATCAAGTGTAGGCTGTGCATAAAATATAAACGACATCGTTTCGATCACTAGTGCTAGGCACAGATAAATATATTCTGAAAGCCAACAGTGATAAATTTTGATCAGAATTTCAAATTATTCTTCTACGCATCAAATATATAATATAGTTCAGTACTTAAGAGAAAATACGAATAATCCTACGATTAAATGTAGAATAATCGGTCGATCGAATTGAATCTCGATATGCAATCGTAACTTGCGTAAAATAATCAGTACAAAGTATTAAGCCGTAATCAAATTTAATACTGAAAACGCTTTTGGTCCCTATTGTTTTGGAGCACTTAAAACATTAAGAAAAAAGCTTTTGCCATAAATATTTACTAAACAAATAATTTAAACTTGTACCGAACATTTTGTGTACTACTACAGGAATACAAATTCTCAATAGAAAAAAGAAAACACATTGTGTTTGAATACAATATTTTTTAGCTATACCATACTCGTTACTTATCACACAACTGCTGCATAAATAAATATTAGTAATACTACTTTTGATATTGAATCAAATTGCAAGCATTCGATATAGCTTTTTTCATCGTTTCAAGTTTCAAGCACTTGTTTGTTCATCTCACCAAATATATATCAACTTATTATATTCGCATATTGGACATTTTATACTTAATCTTAACTTGAATACCAATTGCTGTAAGCCACATACATTCTCCTCGACTAATGTCGCTGTGCGTTTGTTATGCAATTTAAAATAGATCTGTATAAACTTCACTGTTTTATATATTAAAAGAATTCAACTTTAATTTTTTAAAGTTTAAATTATATCGAAACATAGAACGTATTTAGTGCATGAAATATCCATCGCGGTGCGTCCATTAACACACTGCATCGTTATCGTTAACGTTATTACTATCTGCATACATTTTGATTCGTTCGTGTCGCAAAGTTTCCATACACTAATGATCTTAAATATAATTATGCAATTATAGTGCAGCGTGGCCGCTAATACGATGCAATCGAAGTTTGAAGCAACCACGTTTGCGAATTGTATATCTTCTTTATCTATTGTAAGGCAGCCTACCTCGTTTTAAAATTCATTCATTCATCCATAATCGACTTTCTATCTAGGAGTGTAATCTAATTATCTCGCAATAATTTAACTTCAGTAGAAACATGTTTTTTTGTACACTCAAATATGTATCAACATTAATATCATATTAATACAATTTCCACCTCGCTTATTATTTCTCACTCCACCGTTCTCTCGCATCGGTTTTCAGAAATTCACAGAGATTGCGTCGTGACTAGACTTATTTAGACTGTGTAATAGTCTATCTCGTATAAAATATGGCTAATGCAAGATATGCTAAACCCTAAATGAAATTTCTTCCGGGAAAAGCAAATTTATAATTTTACAGGCGAAAAAATATATTGCATTCATAGCACCCGATACATTTAAATCTTAATTTCTGTGATTAATTCTTTTTGTCCTATCTAAGCTAAATGACAATCAGCAGATTTTATAAACGTAAGAATTGAATAATTTTTCGCATAAATGATATGCATTCTTTAACCATTTGGAGCACGATTAATCAATCGTATAAAGTTCCTTTTACGCTATCTTCGGGGAAATCTATTTTCATGAAAATATAAAAAAATATAAGTTAAAATAATTTTCTCATTTTCTTTCTATGCTTCAAAGGGTTAAAGTGCTATATTTAATATCTCCGCGACGAGTATCTTCGCAAAAAAACAAAAAAAAAGAAGCATATGGTTCACAGTAATACAAATTTATATATCACGAAATCTTTGGTTCACAATCAAATAACGAGCATAAGAATTATAAAATCGTGGGAAAAATTAAGTTCTTTAAAATAGGATATTGAGATTACGAATGAGAAGGAAGTTATTGTCCCATGAAAGTCGAATAAGATAAATGTAAAAACATTCACATGTATCTTAACAAAATAATAGTTATATCAAGATGGAATAAAAAATACGTTAGAAAAGTACAGTCCACGTATGATAAATATAGCAATACCACAGTTTTAAAAATTGTGAAATAAAGTGAACAATACGTGAAAATATATATAAATATGCACAATATAAAAAATTCTCTTTCTCTATCATTGGCATTTCTCATAATAATTTGGCGAAAGGTATTACTATCTGACATACCTTTCATTAAAATTCTGTGTTAATCATCTTTAACTTATACACGCGTATATGTGTATTATACACCTTGAAACAATATAAATATGTCTTCATATTGTTTCAACAATACAAATATTCAAACAGTAGAATCTTTTCATTCTTCTCTCGCTTTCTAAAAGTATTTCATATATGATAATTCCGTTGTGTACTCTCCTTTCTTTGTAATACAAAAATACAAACAATCCTGTTAAATTGTATAATGCACTATTTATCAACTAGCATTAGTCCATTCACCTGTTTCCTTCAACGCTCTATCCGTTAAGTTTTCTATCTCAGTCAAAAGCTGTTCAGTCTCTATATCAACACATACTATATCCGATTCGACCGGATCCCATTCTAAACTATTCGGCGTTGACACCCTAGACCAAGGAGATGCTGTCAAACTAGAGGGTTGGCTATTATTGACGGACGTTTGTGTTATAGAACCGTCAATGCTCTCAACTTTCTCATCATCCATAATTGGCAGATGCAATCCTAAACATGTAACATCATTATTGTTTATATATTATGGAAAAATCATAAATCTTTAAAAGTTGTAAACAATTCTGTTACCTTCGTGTTCCCACTCTAGATCTAACGAGGATCCAGGAGTGGAGGAGACACATGCTTGCTTCATTAATGTCCTTGCGTCAAGAATTTGAAATGGAGTGTCCAGTCCAGAGCTGCAAAATTTATTCATAATAATTATTGGCTGCTATTATATCCTTTCTTATTAGTCTCATTGTATACCTTGTAGAAGCATCGTTTCTAGAATTTAATCTGGCATATTTATTAGTACCCTTCGACCATGCTCCGTCTTCTAACAATTCCAGCGTTACAGGAACTCCATGCTTTTTCTATAAATACATTAGAAAAATGAAGAGATTCTTTGAAATAATAAAAATGCAATAGCCGGAAAGTATCGTTAGAACAAATGAGAATTATCAAGAATTTCATTCATTTATTATGCAATATAAAGTATATTTAACATTCGATTACTCTAATCCATTTACCTTGAATCGGTTTAGGGAGAGAAACGATAACAGGCTATCCAGGAAGCATTAACAACGAGGCACATAATTAATACAAGAAAAATGAAAGGCTGCGCGAAAGCTCACAATACCATTCCTTACGTTTTTGATCCTCTAGATTGGTCTGCATCCCCATTGTCGTCTATAAACTACAAAGAAGAAAAGGAGTTAACATAGATTTGACAACTGTCTTCCTCTACTCGTGGCCATAAACAATACCAGATGGCCATCGGAAACTTATAATTACCTCAACTCGTTCGTCTCCTTGGTAGGACATACTGGTGTGTCTTTGGTAGAACCTTAAATTTAAACATGTTCTGTACCAAGTGCCAAGGGGAACGCGCTTGCTCGAAACATTCGTCGATGAGAAAAACTCGTGCACAAGCGAACGTGAACATCATACAAAGATTTGTCGGAGGGATAATTTTCGTTACGAGATAGAAGGCGTTATTCTAACCTGTATGACAAGGAGTCTGTGACTTTGGAAATGCAGCGGCCGAAACAGGCCCCCATGACCTGTTAACACACGGCGTATCGCCGTCATCTAACTGGTATAGGCGTTCAGATACCGATATTTAATTTCACGTGATACGTGAAGTAAAACGGGCGCACGAAACATGATATTTTGTGCGAAGCTGCGGATACATCGGAACCGGACTCATTCTCCCTTTAAGTACGACTCATCGTTGTTCCACGAGCGTCTGTCAGTTGCATACTTGGATGCACTCTGACTCGGTGCAGTTTTACACGATACGCATGCGTCAAGGGACAAGCTCGCCAACATATGACGAACAGAAGGTCACGAAGAGAAATAATGTCAATTATTTCACGACTATATAACAGTCAAAAACTATAGTTATCATCATTTCGGGACGAAAGTTTAACTGTACGTTTACGTACACGCGGATAATGAGTCCATTGAAGCTTCGAAGGACTGCACTTTGTTGATCGTTGCTGTATAAAGAGATTATTTTTTCGATAAACTTGTGATGGGAAAAAGGACCATGCTGTGATTAACGTACGAGTAGCAACGAAAAGGTAGTTGTCATTATTGTGGTTCGTGGTACATCAAACGCGTGATATATGTGGACACGTTTAACGTTCGGCCAAAAGCGTTGGTAAAGAATTAACTGGACTTTTTTTTGGACCATGTTATCGTGTATAAAAGCACCGTTCCATTGCTCGATATACTGAACACGACACATTACACACTTTTCTTAGAAATGCTCCAATTCGAGGAAATATGCTTCTGTGCACGATACGTCAGACATAATTAGAAATAAGATTTTTCTGAATTAAAAACATATGGTGCTCTATTGTGCATGCTATTTTTAACAGAATATGTTTGCCATTAAAATTAGGTTGGAGGGACGTCGTTGCGTGGTAATTTTAAAGCCATGAAGAATTTACCACAATAACTTACGATAACATTTCCCCGGGTTAAAAACGAATATATATACATATATTCAATATGAAGTCTGTAATCGTATTCGCTTTAGCATTTATTATACTGCTCCATGCGAAAGATGGATTATTGATATCGCAACATCCGAAACTACTAGTAGTGTCCTACGATGCATTTAGGTATGTTACATGTACCTTTCTTTTATCTATTAATTCGATCCATGTTTACACTCTGTACTAAATTCTTTCAATCTTTCAGATACAACTACTTCGATAGAAACTTAACGCCTTTTATGAACAAACTGAAACATGACGGTACATACACCGATTATATGATGAACATTTTTGTCACAAAAACATTTCCCAATCATCACACAATGGCTACAGGATTGTACGCGGAGACGCACGGAGTTGTAGATAATGAATATTACGATAGCATTTCAGGAAATACAACAAAATATTCATATAATTTATATCATTACAATAATAGAGTACTTCCTATTTGGGTGTGTAAAATATTGTACGTGTTGTACTCCTATATGTATTCAAGATAAATTGATTTTGTGTATCTCTTGTTCACGGTAGACTGCTAACGAGAAAAACGGTGCTCAAAGACGAAGCGGTACAATGATGTGGCCAGGCGGTATTTATGAATATCAAGGAGTTACACCTACATTTGCACAGGTTAATATTTTTCATAGTTACATTACAGAAATATAAATAATATGAATATGTTAATGAAAATAATACATACTTAATTTGATTAGAATTTCAATGACTCAATACCTTGGGAAGAAAGAATAGACACATTAATATCATGGTTCGTCCATCCTATACATCCAATTAATTTTGGAATATTATACATAGAGGAACCAGATTATCATGGGCATGCTATTGGAATAAATGGTCCAGAATTCGATGATATTCTTAGAAAATTAGACAATATTACTAAGTATCTGCATAATAAGATAGAATACCATGATTTGCATGATTTGAATGTTGTTCATCTGAGCGATCATGGAATGGCAACTGTTAAGTTAGACAGGATAATTGATCTAACACAGTATATTAACAGTTCTGATTATAAATTTGTGGGCACTTCGCCAGGATTACACATTTTCCCTAATCCTGGTATGTTATTTTCCATATAATATGATTAAAATCGTATACACTATTGATACAACTAATTCAAATACATAATTTTCTTTTAGGCAAGGGGGACATGATTTATGAAGCACTGAAGCAAGCAGCGCAGAAAACAATGAAGTTCAGAGTTTACAAAAGGGAAGAGATTCCTACAAAATATCATTACGGAAATAACACACGTGTCGGACCCATTTTTATTATTGCCGAAGTTGGATATGCGTTTCAAAATCTTCTTGACACCATTGAGTATTACAAAAAAAAGTTCAATATCACAGGTAACAAATTTAATGCAGAATTTCCAATACCTGAAGAATTATGGACACTGTACTAAATTTTTTGCTATATGTGTTTCCAGTAAACAGCGATTCAGAATTTGGCCTACATGGCTATGATAATGAAGCAATAGAAATGCATCCTTTCTTCTTTGCAAACGGTCCAGCATTTTTGCCAAAGTGCAAACTGGAGCCATTTAATAATTTAGATTTATACCCATTATTTTGCAAAATACTAAATTTGCAATGTCCTGTAGTAAATGGTACTTTATCACATTTAACAAAGTGCCTTAGGAAGCATGAGCAAGATATAACTATAATTGCTTATAGAATGATATGTAAGTAAATATTATTCGTTGTTGTACTTAGAATTTTTAATTATCACTCGCTATTACTTTCAGTTGTGGCTACAACTATATCTATGACAGTGGTTGGAATTATAGGGGCAATAGTAGTATTCTATATGAGAAAGCGGCGACTAGGAGCAAAGAGTTATAGGTAAGGAAAAATATATATTAAATCGTTCAACTTTTTCATGGAAAAAATAAGATGCATTTACCACTGTATATTAATTTGTAGAAACTATTGATGTTCAAAATAATATTTTTTGTGAATATCGGCAGTTTAAAAAGCATCGTATTTATGTAATTTTGATATATTTTGATTTTTTTCAGGAGATATTATCCAGTGGATGGATAATGTATAAAAAAAACTCCAGTAATATATGAAATATGTAAATTTTCATATTTCGTATAGATAACAAACTGAATTTAAAAAATGGAATAATAATGATATAACATTTCGACGAAGAGTAGCTAAATATAAAGTTAATTTTAATTTTCATCAGTAACGCTTCATTTTTGTAATCTTTGAGAAATAACGAAATATTAATATAGAGTATCACTCTTTTTAAATCATTAACCAACTTATATATTGAGGTATTTGTTGTAGTATTAGTTATAATTACAATAAAAGTATATTTGAATTGATACCAGATTATATCTACTTTTGGACTAGCTTTTATTAGGAAATTGTTAGTAACTGATGCACAACCATTTGATAAACAAATTATATACCAAGAAAGGAATGACAAATTTCTCATTTATATGTTTGCAATGCAATTTTATAAAAAAAGGAGCTGCTTCCTGTTACTTCTTTTCCTTATAACGAAAATGCAAGAAATAACCGGACTCAACTTTTTGTTTTTAGAAGAATACTGGAAGATTTGGAAGCACAGTACCATTGGGATGAAAGTCACAATATTGAAAATGTTACTTGCAAGTAAATTTCCAAAGATCTGTTCTCAAATTATCGCTTTCTATTTCATATTCTAAAAACGATCGCCTTCTCTCTTTGCAAAACAAGACAAAAATTCTAAATTTCCAAATGACGAATTATGTTAACGATTTATTTCTTTTTTCAGATTAAACAATATTCCAGATTTATTCATAATTTCATGCCACGCGAAGAATAGACATTCATATGCGAGTAAAGGAAATGTTAAGTACAGAAAAACTCCTTTTCATTGTAGATGACATTTATTTCATACGCCTTATGATTGAACGTATTATTAACAAATACATATAAATGAGAAAATATTTCTGTGATAAAAACGAAATTGACACCGAGTAACTCTTTAAGTAGTGTATATAAGCTGGCGAACAATCATTGTTAGTTCGAATTTTAGGCGTACACATACAGGTTTTTATCAGTTTCCATGAAACACTTCCTGTATGAAACTTTTATTCTTTTGATTCTACAGTACGATATTTACTATAATAAGTATCTGTAACATGTTAATTAAAAAGCGAAAAATTGCCTACCTGCTTGTATCGATATCGAAGGTAGGGCTGAGAATATCTAGGCATAAACAAATTACATGAATAAACCTGTAAGAAAATAATCATTATGCACAGTATTGTTTTAGAAAATAAAATTGTAACATCATTTCTCTCGCGCATTATGTATGGAATATTTTACGAAATTCAATTTACAGACCAAATGTATGTACTTATAATAATTATGCATCCATTGTATAAGAAATCATATGTAAATACATCTGTTGTAAATAAATGCTATTACCTCAAAATTACCTTGTGTTTTATTTATTAAACAATTAAATATTATAGAGCGCGGCTCTACTCGGAAATCAAGAAAAAACTTATAAAGGTGAAATAAAGAGTTTAAATCGCGGAGCTAGATGGAACGCACGCGACCGAATCACGACCAAATAACATCGTAAAAATTGTGATTGCGGAAAATCGCAAAGATTACGATTAAAATTACTATCTATTTAAAATTACTATATATTACTCAAACTAATAAATTAATTAACCCGATATTATAATAAACGACTAAGTATAGCGTATCAAAGAATCGGTGGTACCGGATGACCAGTTAAGCGTCAAGCAAAAGAGACTCGATAAAGAGTTTAATATATATCCGCGATAGCCAACGATTGTTAAATAAATGTGTTAAATAAACAACTACACGCTGCGACGCTTCGGTTGAGACTGACGTCTCGCGCGCCGCGTGACGGCCGACCCCACTCCACGAGCCGCCCCACTCCTCGACGCACCTGTCGACGGCGTGTCGGCTGCGCTCGGTGGTATTCGCTATTTTAGTAAATTGTACTATCCCACGGTCATACCTACTGGACTTCTGCAGTTTCTGACCAACTTTTAGCCCGGACTTACGATTCCAGGATTGTACCTACTGGACTTTTACTATTTCTGACCAAGCTTTAGCTGGACAGCAGGCACCGTAGCTCAATTTTTCTGCCGAAACATTGCCCGAGCAATAGCTTTCCTTATTGCCCCCAAAGCATTTACATATATCCACACAATTGCATGAATCCCGCCCTCATACTTCAGTAAATAATAGTTCTTCAAGTGATCACTGTTCATGAGCAGAGGACGCTCATATCATTGTGAGATTCCTGAGTCGGTATGACAGGCACGTGGACCACGAAAGTCCGTAAGATGTCTTGTTTATTTCTATATCTCGTCAGTACACGCGCGTCTTATTAGCTTAAGGAAATAAATGTGCTTAAAGAAATAAAACTGTTTGATATTTTACTCTCGCACCAGAATAAATAACCATAGATAAGGTAAAAGTATTTTATTTCGATTCCCATCGCTACTAGTTTTGCAACTTTTTTCTTGTACCGATTGGGTAACGTTGAGAGTGATAGAGAAATGGTAAGGTGGCTCGCGTGCCTCTTTTACGTGTGCCAATAAAGTAGTCGATGGTAGATCTATTCTATTTCTAGTCCCTGATACAACATCGATTTGTGACGTTTAACAGGTGGATGTGAAGTTCTTGTATGATGCATGAAATTATTTTAAATAATAATATGGGAACGATGAAAGGAAACAGCGTATTTACGGCGTGCATTTTATTTGCATTTTTATTTGAATTCATACTTTGTGACAGCGTCAAGAAATACGCATTACTTATGCCAAATGTCAAGCCGAACAGGGTAAATACACGATGGAAAAAATATAAAAATGTTTTCTATGATCTTGCAACCGTATCTTCCTTTAATTTCAGGACGAATTGTATTTATGCACCCCCGTTAAAATAGATTCTTTGAAAACATACTATTTGACGGGCTTTGAACCTAACGCAACAATGGCAAATACTCATCACATACTTTTATATGGATGTGGAAAACCAGGTAGCTCAAAAGCTGTATGGAATTGTGGGGAAATGACGTACAATATGGGCGACAATGAGGACACAATGGTTCCATGCGCTGAAAACTCTCAGGTATATAAGATGATAGAAAGAATAATGTAAAGATTATTCCAAGTATAATTTAAAAATATTATTTACCATACATTTATGACTTATAAATAATAAACGATATATAAAATTTCATACAGATATTGTATGCATGGGCGAGAGATGCGCCTATGTTAATTTTACCAGACGGTGTAGGTTTCAAAGTTGGCAGAGACTCTCCAATTAAATATTTAGTCCTGCAGGTTCATTATACACATACCGAACAATTTAAGGATGGTAGAACCGACGATTCTGGGGTATTCCTTCACTACACGTTACGTCCTTTGAATAAGCTTGCTGGCGTTCTCCTATTAGGAACTGCTGGCGTTGTACCGCCTAGAAGTACAACGTATATGGAAACGGCTTGCATGCTAAACGAGAACAAAACTATCCACCCCATCGCGTACAGAACTCATACTCATTCGCTTGGAAAAGTAGTTTCTGGATACTTGGTAAAACCGGACTATACTTGGCTAGAATTAGGTAAAAGAGATCCTTTGACACCCCAGATGTTTTATCCTATACGCAATAAAGTCACAGCTGGACGTGGCGATCAGATAGCAGCTCGTTGTACAATGCACAGTACACGGGACAGTTGGACCCTTATTGGCGCTACGAAAACGGACGAAATGTGCAACTTTTATTTGATGTATTACGTGGAAAATGAGGAACCACTGTCCATGAAATATTGCTTCACCAGTGGCCCCCCTAAGTATTACTGGAAGGAAGCTGGACTCTTTAATATACCGAATGTAGAGGCATCTAGTTTATAGTGCGATATCAATTACTGATACGTGCGATCAAAATGGAAAATGGAAGCATTTAATCTATTTGTTGTAAAATAGAGTTTGTTTCGTAATAGTCATGAATTCTTTTGTTTAGAGCGAATTTATAACGACCACAGAGTTAACTTTAGTTACATATTGTATACCATTTTTACAGTATGATGCACACTATTATTTATATATTTATATCATTCTTTCGTTATAAATGTTTATTAGCTAAGCAAGTGTACTTAATTAGCTTCGTATTAGTAATGAATGTATCACGTTACATTTCTTTATGAAAGAACAGGATTCCGTATTAGGTATGCAAAGGGGATACAACACTGAATTATCTGTTGGTAAATTGTGCCAGCAATTGCTATCCATACACGAATAGTGGTGGAATGTATGTGGTATCATTAATTCTAAGTTAATTCCATATTGTTTCAAGAATATTTATGAAGCGTAGTTTGAGCTATGAAACGCCGGTCTAGCGATTCAAGAAAATATGCGATCACAAATGTTTCTGTGAATACGCGAGGCATTGAAGGTCGAACCACGTATGTACACTAACGTAGGCCATTCTAACCAGTGATATTTTTTTTAATGACCGACGCAAGAGAACATAACTGGAAATCAAGTGACTGAAAGTAAACCGAAATTTGCACAATGCAGTACGATAAGATTTTCTTCCATGTATAAATATAATAAATGAATGTTATTTTCGAAGATAAGCAGAGCATGTACGTATGTATTTTAAAATATATGTATATTAATAAACCAATCAGATACTTCGAAGCATAAATCTTCCGAACTTCATTTTCTTCTCCCTTCACTTTCTTTTATATTAAAAACTATTACGACTCCTATTGTATTATTATCACGGTACAAAACACATCGTCCCATAAATTGGCCCCTCCTCAAAAGTATGTCGATAAGCCTCGAACGTACGTTTTATGAAAACTAATGAACGGAGAAAGTGCAACGAGTATATAACGTAAAAGAATCTAACAAAGGTGTGGCCGAGTCTCCTTAAAAAAAGAAGACTTTACATTTAATTGCTACGGATCTTTTCAATCAAGTATTCATTCACCGCTCTGTTTAATTCGCAATGAATCATTCTTACTCGCTTTCTATCATTTTTACACTACCCTCTTTCATTTTCACAAGTCGAACGATCGACGAAACGCGCAATTGGTTCCGCATTGACTTTTTAGCATGCTTCACATTTTTTTATATATATAAGTTCATTTAGTTGGCTCTTAAAGCTACCACGTGCAAAATTGCAAACCGGTTTCTCTCGTCACGCCGTTCGTGTGCCAATCTTCTCTTTAAGAACGATTCGACGATGATGCTCACGCGACTTACCTATTATCTCGCTACGAAGAACAATTCGAATCCCTTGAGAGAAAAAAAACACGCACTCCATTAGCTGTCGCGCATTAAACGCTAATACGAATTGCAAAACAAGTTATGTGAAAGTACGTCGCTGAATTATGTATCGCAGCAAAGAAACACCACAACCCCTTAAAGGTGCAATTAACTGGAAGCCTTATATTTCCAGGCACATACTTGGCCGTGCTTTTGCCAGTGTCTTACGGCATTATTAATAATTTTCTCCATCCCCTCCAGTGAAATTTTCACCGATATATATGCAGAACATCTGCTGTTTTATACTACAGAGATATCAATCGTACCGAGAAAGGGGTTGAAGTAGTTAGCGCGTTAATTGTGGCAATTTTTTTTTCGACAGACAACTTTCGTTTTAAATTGCGTAACGCGTAATGTCGCAACGAAATGAAATTTCATTTTGATCAAAATAAATCACGGTAACTCGCTCTCCCCCTTTTTCTCTCTCTCCCTCTGACAGTTTCAATGGTATTTTCCTGATTTCGGTGATATTTCATCCATTCCCGTCACTGGACAAATGCAATTCGCTTCACGAATGCTCTACCATAGATACTACTTGGCGAACAATGCCGGGTCAGCAACTTGTTCGTCACCCGACAATAAGGGTTCGGTAATGCGTCAATGAAAACGGCACATCACGCGCACATAAAAGTATCATCGTCGGTAAAAGCATGTCTCGTCGTTAGGAAAGCGACTGAAGCATATAACCCGATCGACCGTATGCTCTGCAGGCAACTTCGAAAGTAAGACCTCGATCACGTTCTGTTCGATATCAGCTTGACGCACAAGCCAAGTAGACGCGACCTAAGCTTTGTTTCCTTCGTCTTACTCGCGGGCGCTTTCTCTTTCTCATTCCTTTATCAAATTTCGTTTTTCGGTCGCGCGAAACCGATAGGATTATCTGTTCGAAACTGCGAGCGTTGCCTTCGCGTCAAAAAAAGAAATAAGAAAGAAACTAGAATAGAGGTCCGTGCCGCATGTTATAGCTCACTTCGACAATTCTACTCGACAGATTTGAATCTAAACAGCAGATACTACGTTACAGGTGTGGACCGCGCGATAGTTTAGACGGTCGAACGATATCCGACGGGCTCGATCCTGCCGATTCGACCAAACTGTCCATCATTCGTACAATCGTGGATGCACGGAACGACAGATTTCATTGAACTGGAAGCCCGGCGAAGTTTTAGATTGGAACACATACATATCTTGTCCATTAACGGTGAACGAGGCTACATTGCGCCGAGTCGAACACGCGTATTTGTCAATGTGGCACGTCTTCGAAGAATCCTAGCGAGAATAAATACGCGTTAAACGTTCAGCTTTCGAAAGTGTCTACTTTTTCTGCCTTCGCGTTTAATTCGTTAAACCGTTCGCGGATCCTTCTGTCCTTATCGAAGCGATATCGATACCTCGTCCCGCGTATCGATTCGACGATCTCACGAATTATTTCCCGGCCGGGCAGCCCCTGCTGCGCGCGATATCCGCGAATCGGGCAGAAGAGGAACAAGAAAGGAACGGACGTATGCGTTAACTATAAATCGGCCGTGAAACACCTGCAATCCTTCATCGATTAGATCGGGCAACGACAATAGGGGTTGCCCGGTCGCAAAGGGGGATATGGGCGAACTTGAAGGCGATAACTCCGCGAAGAATACGAGATCAGGATCGAAAGGGTGATGGAATGGTGGAGGAGATAGAGGGAAGGAGGAAAGGAGCGAAAGAGAGAGAGATATATCTCGTGGGACAAGAGAGAAGTCGCGATTGGTTAAGCCGGTTAGAAAAGCCCGCCTGGCCGCTCGACCGGCCGGCACTTCGCTCAGTTCTCCACTGCGCTTCGAGCGAACTGGAGCTTTCGCCAAACGGATTCGCTGAAAGGCTCGTTACTTTTCCGCGACATTTCGGTGGTGCATTCGGAGGCTCGACGATCGATCGATAGATCCTGTCGCGCCGTACGCCTGATAGATATCTTCGTTTTCGTTCGCCCAGTGAAACGGGGAAGAAAAATTTGCACGCGTCTCGCGGATCGTTACTGGTCATCTCGATCACGCTTCCGGATCCCTGTCCATCGTCCTTTTTGCCATCGATATCAAGGGAGAGGAGGAAGAGGAAACTATGCCCGTGGACGAAACGGCATCGTCCCTTTTCGTTTAGGAAGATCTCGATATTCCTGCGGCTATCGTCCGCGAGCACAAGGGATCGATTATCACGAAGGAAGGATCTCTTACGATCACGGTGAGTTTTTCTTTACGTTCACCTTGCGTCGCTGGGAATAATTCGTCTGATAGCTCGCGTATCGTTATTGGGATCGCGGCGTGCGACGAGTAGTTTCAGTTTAAAGGGAAACGGGGGTTCAGGATAATTTTTAGAGGCGATTGTCTGCCGTCCTTTGTGCTCGCGTTAAATCGCGTAATTTGGCAGCTTCGCGTAAGATGTAAAGAAAATACAGTGGAAATTTCGAAGTTCTTCAAACGAGTTCACTGAAAATTTACGGTAAAAGTGTACTGCTCAATCCTGCGTTCCATCGTTTGGAAATCGTGCAAATATTAAACAGAAAATAATTGCGCGACGTATAAATCAGCCGCGTATAGTCGTCGTGAATCGAAGAACGGGTTAAATTAAGCACAGCGAAACGGAATAATCAATCGCGGTATATCAATCGTCGGACATTCGATTCCAAAGGCTCGCATTCCGTTTCAGGATTCGTGGTTCTGCCTGCCCGTGCATCCTTAATTGCATCGGTTCAGGGGCTTATTGATTTCTCGGGTTGACGCGATCTCGAATTCAGATCGCGAGATCACCACTCGATTGGTATTAACCGCGGCGACCCGTGCATCCGCAGATTCGGCCCAGAGACGAATCTTGCGAGTCTATTTCGGTTGTTGCTTGCGAATATGGCAATACAGACAATACCAAGCACATTTATCATTTCGCGTAGCCGTTTTCTAAAGGAGGGGTAACGCAGGTGCCGCATTTTGTCGGCAGTCATCGTCGACTCGTGCCGTTTATCGCGGATGCATTGCAATTTTTGGTAACGAATAAACGTCAATAAACGGAAGTTCCTTTAACGTCGAATGTGACTCGCGCCGCAAACTGTGACACGGACTTGGCAAGCTTTTACTAAAATCAGCTCTTTCACGCGAATCAGCCTAAACGACGTTCACGGATAAACGTATATGTATATGGGAACTATGGTCGAACTAGGTCGCCACTTCTTTTTTTTTGTTGGTCTTTTTCTTTTTTTTTCTTCCATTCCGCAATACCTTACTCGTATCCAATTCGCTCGACTGTTCGCGCGTACGAAATTGCATCTGTGCTTCATCGACATTCAGGAAGAGTGCCAAAGTGTTCCTTCTCTGTTCGGTTGCTCGTGGTTAGGCGATCCTATTTCGTTTTCTCCCGGCAAAATAGCTCCCGCCTCGTTTCGTTATTATTTTCATTGAAAAATGATCGCGGTGCTCTTCGACGCGCTCGTAATTGAATATATCAATGAGACGTGACGCGAAAGCTCGCGCGGTCTCTAAATATAACGCCGCACAATAGACGGGGATGCGCAAGTAGAAACTGTCCTCGATTTGACGTGTCTCCCCTTGCAACCAGGAAACGCCAACGATTCCTTTGCGCCAAGTGACGTCCATAAGCTCGAAGGGAAGAACGGGAAAGACGCTTCTTGCGAATCCGGTACGCGAAACACCCTCGCGATTTTTATACACAGCGATCAGAACTTTCGCGTTCAATACCGTCCCGTATCTTACTTCGGTAATACAAATTTTCTACGAAATTCCACGATTTGCGTAAACGCGAAAAATTTGCGACACTTCAGACTCAAAATTTCAGAAGCGTTCGCAAGGGCGGTATTAATCGTCCCGTTTCGTCGACGGGGACCGGCAAATAGTGAGAAAGAGGCGAAGATTGCATTGCTAGAGAAGGTAATAGCGATCCACTTTCGCTTTAACGAGCTCGATACCGTAAATACGGTATTAAAATGATACGATACAGGTGGAGCGCTCGCGCATTAGAATGGGCACGATTGAAAAATTAAAAACGAATATTCCGCGATCAGTTATTTCTCTAGCAGGATGCGTACACCCCATGGCGCGAGGAAAGTACCGTCGTTCGATAGGAGATTGAAACAGGAAGGAAAAGAACAGCGTAAAATAAACAGCGCCGCGTCCCGCGTGGAACACGAATAGGAGAAATACGCGGCCGCGCATCTTCGTTGTAATTTATTTCATGGGATCGATGCCGTTCACGGGAACCCATAACTTTCGTTATTTCTCCAATCAGGCGGAAGACCACCTAGAAAAGAACCGGAGAAATCCTCATCGATGTAAGAAGCGAACACATGTAAATCGCGTGACCCCTATTCGGGACACGATTCCAACGGAAGTACGGACAATCTTTGCGAACTCTATAGAACCATTACACTTTCTTCTTTTAGATTCTTCGTACTTGACTTCCTCCTTCTCTATTCCGTCCTTCCGTCGCTGCTTTTTGTCCCCCCTCGCTAAACTTCCCATTCATTTCTGTCGCGATTGGTATTCGCCGGCGAACAAATCCGGTTGCTTGCAAGAATAATCGACCGTTTCGTTGAAAGGAAGAGGGATATAAAAAAAAAGGAAAAAGAAGCGTCATAGCATCGGGACGCGACGACACACATACTCGAGACGACGCGTAACAAGCACAATCGGCGTTTCGTTAAGTAACGACGAGCGCGCGTTCGATTTTTCGGTACGAACCCGTCACAAGCTTATCTCGATGTCTTGACGGGCAAGTTTCGACGTCTCCCGACCGACTACTTTTTCTCGCATTTACGGACTTTTATTGCTCGCGCTATGCCGCGCTCGGCCCGATCGATGAAGTTTCGTGGGACCGCGTATCGGTACGGTTTCGCATGAATATCCTGGACGAGAGGCAGACACGATGAAAATTTCATCGCACGCGGGAAAAGGAGCGGTAGCGAGACCGAACGGCCTGCATACGTAATGCACCTTCTTAGCTAATATAGGCCGGCTCCGTTTTTGGGGCCAGGGCTCGCCGCGACGGCCCTCTTGGCGATGTGTCTCGTTAAAGACTCGTTTCTCATTTCAATGAGAAAGACAGCTGTTTCGTTCTATTCGTACGTAAGTACGTGTATTAGGTACACTCTTTTGTTTTCTCAACGTTCTGCCGATTCGATTCGGTTTTTGCTCGCGCTTATGTTCCGAACGTCGAGGAGGCCGCGAATGGTTGATGTTACATATGGTTTACAGTTCAGAGTCCCGACAATATACGTACATCGATGGTTTAAAATTCTTTTCGAACGTACGATAATATTCATTGCAATCGCCGCGACGACTTGGCCCCCCTTTCGTGTCGCGAGAATCATCGTATCAGTGAGAAACGAAGCGCATCCCTGTCTCGCGTTACTTTGCATACGACTTCTTCGCTAACTTCGCGCACCCTGCGCGACATCGTAAGACCACTTTCGTTCGATCCGGAAGCATTTCGTTTCCCGGGTGAAATGGTCGCGATGCGTGCTCGATTTTCCTAAGGACGACGGCCGATTTTGCGTATTATATTCAGCTGCGTACAATAAATCGGCGATGATCAGCCTCCACGGCAACGCGCACAGAAATTTTGCGGGCGCTTACTGACGCGTTCACACGCGCACGATAACCTTGTGTGGTCCACGGGAGAGAGATAAAGTGAAACCATGGGGCCACGCTGTCTCGCGATCCAACCTCGATCTCAGGGCCGTTCGCACCGCGCCGTTTCTTCCCGCTCCGGTTTTCGTCTCGCATTCCCTTCTCTTCCATTTCCATTCCTCGCCATCCCTTGAGTAGCAGCCCGTTTAATTCGCTTATGTTACATTTTGATTGTGATATTTTTGCGAATCACGTTTTTGCGAACACGCGCCTGTCAAATTTGTCTCTACTTCTCTGCCCCCCTTTTCCCTTCCCTCCTTCTCTCTCTCTCTCTCTCTCTCTCTCTCTCTCTCTCTCTCTCTCTCTCTCTGTCTCTTTCTCTTTCTCTTTCTCGATTCCCACGCTCTTTTACCATTATCGCTGATGCACGCAGACAGCAAGTGGTAATTAGGGACAGCGATCGCCACAATTTCGTACTGTCGACGCCCGGTGAAACATATTCTCGAGATAACGGCGAGGTGTGCTGCGCCTGTATCCTTGCAACCCCCGTTGCATTCCGCCGCCGGTGCGCGCATCTGTTCGCTCGGTTACGCGCCTAGCTTAGATTCGAACAAACGGGGTCTTAGTTTCCGCGCGTCCTTAGCTTTTTTCTTCGATCGCGCTTCTCAAATTTCGTTTCGCACCCCTTGCCTCTCGGGTATATTTTAATCATCCACGAAGGAATCGTCACGGCAACAAGCATACGTTCCCGTAAATCGCGTTTCAATCGTTAAGATGAATCGAACCGACGAAACTCGTTCCCCTGGCCGTTTACATTAATCGTTTTTGGTTTCACGCCGATTGAACGACCGGGCGATATTGCCGCGAGAAGCAGCACGAAAAATCGTAGCGATCACGATCAGTGAAAGATTCCGCGCAGGATTAATTGTCCGGAAAGATCCCGTTGTTTAGATTTAGATCTCTGGATCTTCTTCGTGTGAGGTATCTCGCGGCCTTACGTCTGCGACTACTTTCTCCGATATTTCCGTTTTCCTTCTGTATCCTCCAGGTGTTCTATCCGCGCGTCCATAAATTCTAGCCGACCGTGGAAGGGATAAGCGAGGAGAGGGAATCGTCGTTGGAAATCGGAGCTTTATCCAGACGGCACAGGAAAGCTTGGCCGAGGTGGCAGCGCGATCCGAGAGGATCGTTAATCTATTTAGCGGGCTAGATTGGAAAATTCGAACGCGTGCCTATCTTCCCCCGGTCGAATCGAAGTTCAAGGTCGAATCACGACGAATCTGAAGGCGGCATTCTTTGCTTGCCCGTTCATGCCGACCACGTTCCTTCTTTAAGAACCTTTACTCTACAGAGAGAGAGAAAGAGAGAAGGAGAGATCGGCGCCCGGAGCATCGTCTACCGTTACCACGTGTCTTCCTCTCTTCCTCTTTGTCTATCTCCTTCGCCTTCTTTTTCCCTCCTTCACCCTTTCCATATGCCACGATCGCAAGTGCAAATACCACAGAAACCTCTTTCGCGAGGCTTTCCGAAACTCCGCGCACCATAAACATCCCTTTGGCTGTGTCCTACTTTCGATTTTCAAATCGTCGCCGTTACGTTCCATTTCGTTTCGTTCAATTTCATTTTATTCCGTTCGTTTCGCGGATACGTCGCCGCGTTATACGCGCTTGCCCGCCGGTGTCTTCTTACGCGCGATACAACATCGTACGGGCGAAACGGTACGCGATTGCCGTGGACCGGTCAATGAATGGCTAAACGGTTCTTAATATAAACTCCCCACCCTTATTAGAAATCTGGAAATAGACGAGCGCAGCGGATGAACGACGGATCCGTCGATGCGATCGTCACGCGTTGCCAGACTGATTTACACGTGTCCCGGGTGAAAGTATTCGCTCGTCGAATAGTTCGGCGTTTATTTCTTCTTTCCTTCATTCGAATTTATGGACAACGTTCGTTCACCCAGGACTCCTTTACCATTTCCAGATTTATTAATAACCCCAATGCAAATGCGATCTGAGGAGCGAAGAAACCGAAACTTCTTACGGTTCCCTTCCAGTCGGCCTCCGCGACGCTTTCCCACGGCGGATTAATATTTCCCTGACCCATTGAAACCCTTAACAGCGCCATGCGTTTCTGTATCATCGTACTCCACCCATAAGAGAAAATGGAGTTTCTCTAGATTAACGGTCCCGGGGAATAAACGCCCGGCGACGTTCAAGCATACCTGACCGATCTCCGTCGCGAACGTCTCGCGAACCCTAATGAACTAAGCCAACGTTGGCCGACGTTAATTTCTTCGAACGATCTACCCCCCCACTTTCACCGGTCGTTTTTATTCAGTCGCGTTCCCGGCTCGTTATCGGTTGTATCTCGAATGATCTTGAATGAAAGGTATCGACCGAGTGGAACCGATTTCTCGACGCTCTCGAAAAAGGATGCGGTGTTGCGGACGGCTCGATCGTGGGAATGCGTGTACGGAATTCGTGGGTCGGATGGGTCGTGACACGTCGGGGATCATACGAGTTCTGCCGAGGGTACAGGGATCGGGATAATTCGCACGGGATGAAAATCCGCGACTTCGGTTCCGCCCCTGACGGCGGAGCGGTGTTCACACGAACGATACTGTTTCAGATGGCACAGGGAAGACCGTCGAACCCGGGGACCTGGTTACTCCTGGCAGGATTGTTCTGCTGCTTGTCCTGTAGATGCGGCGCGTCCACGTTCGAGAACAAGACTGGTGAGTTTATAGCGACGAACGTTTCGGCCGCTTTTTGTTTCCTGTTTCGTCGAGGAGGAACGATATTTCGTTCGCCGTAGAATCGTCGTCGAGGAGAGAGACCGCGACAAGTTGTCTTCGTCGATCATTGAATTATGCAGCGTCGATGTTCGTGCCGACGCGAAACTAACACGCTTACTTGGGCAAAAGGCATGCCCGACGTTGCGGCGAGCTTTGCGGATACTTGGACCAACGTATCGCGCCAAGTTCGATAGTGGCACGATAATTGGGACTTGATTCGATTCCAGCAATTTGGAAACGGTCCAGCCGCGAGCCACGCGTGCCGGGTATTAAAAATTTGACCGGCGGGTTCAAGAGTCTCGTCCCGCGGACAGAGGAAACGGGCGAGGCGTGTAATTTTCGAAAGGATCGATGGCCAACAATTCCGCCGAGCAAACATTTAGATTCGTAGATAGGTAGAATTTAGTGAACGCGCGTCGCCGCCGTCGAGAAATTTTACGTACACGTGTGCGTGTGCCTAAGCGTGTGTGCCGGGTCAGTAGGTCACACAGCGCGGTGCTAAAAGAACACTCGCGCGTATCGATACACATGCAGCGTAGGGAAACGCGTGTACACGCGTTTGTCTTTGCCCCACGGCCAATACACGGGGGATACAAATGTGTTGGTGTATGAGCGTTCGTTCGGCGTAGGCTAATCGAGATGCTTAAACGGGCGCACTCTGAACGATTTAAGGAAATTGGGGATCAAATTGGCCAGTTCGATGATTTCTTCCGATGAAATTTTCTTGAAACTATAACGCCCGTCGAATCGACGCGCGAGGCGTTTCGGTGTTTGTTGCGCAATCGATGGCTCGCAGCAGCGTCGCCGAAGAAATACACGAAAAATATAATTAACGAGGCATTTTCTGTTATTAACGTCATTGGCTGCATACTCCCTGCCAGACGGCACAAAAGACCTCGTTGTTTAAAAAAAATGGGGACACTTGAAACAAATATCTGCTGGTCTACCGACGAAGCGCCCTGAATTTCAATTCGATCGGACAACTAGATGCTACGACGAAAAACATGGTCTCGAGAAATGTTTTCCTGTCGTTCGCGTAAAACTTTATGATTGGGATTAATATCTGCAACTCTGTTACTTTTACGAATTCGAGGGTATCCTTCGACACAGATATTCCCCTCGCGAAAACGCGAGCGAATGGAACGATTTTCCCAAAGCTCAAAACACAAACACCCCCTTGAGACGAGGGGAGAAATATTTATCGCGGCAATTACGTTGCCATTTATCCGCCTGCTAATGGCAAGTACACGCGACTCCTCTACAAATATATCCGGGACACGAAAGCAATTTGTTCCTCTCATCTCCACGATGGCACGAACTACTTGCTCTTAACCTTAATGAATCTTTGCACAGTTGTCAACGAATGAAGCAGTTTCCTCGCGAGAACGGACAGCTGTGTCTACACCTGTACGTACGCGCTACACGAGCAGAGCTACTCACGCTTGATACTCTGAAATCGCGGCAGAAACGTGTTAACACGGCCGATCGAATTATCCAAATTATTCGCGAGACGATCCGTGTAATATCTCGCGTAACAGCGGGAAAAGATAACGCTCGTAGTTGTAATAGCTCGCGGTTTCTTCCGCGCACTATCCGCTCGGCGGTCGTTTCTATTTCTCCAGTCTTCGTAACGCGGAGCGTCGTTTCACGCGTAGAAAAATTCGCCGAGCTGCGCGGCGAAGAGAAATCTCGTCGCGATAATCAATGATTGTTGCGGTATCCAATCTCCGCCGTAAAAGAACGCACATAGTTCTCCGGACGTGACGCGCTGCGCTCTCGCGCGCAACGCTTATTCTCGTGTTATCACGAAACTGACGTTTCTGTTCGCAGGGCAAGACGAGGGCAAGCCTCGAGTATTTTCACCTAGAATGGACTACGACGAATGGACGCCGCTCGGTCGCGGTGATCCCCTGAAGAACAATCCGACTTTCGATTACGTTCCGCCTGTACTCGACAGAGTACAATACTGGCTGGATTCGCACACGACCGAGCCGTCCGCGAAACGGGACATCCTAGTGCTGGGTGTCACCGCGAAAAAGACCAGCCCCAAGATACCGGAGCAGTTCCTGAAGTTCGTCGACGGGCCGAAGTTCACCCGGCCCAATTACCAAGACGTTTCGTACAGAAACGAATTCACCGGCGGCGCAGGCACCGAGCCGCCGAAGGTACTGCGAACGAGCAGCTTCCGGAACGACTACAGAAATCAGAACAGAATACAGTCGTTGCCATCCAGCTACTATCCGAGCCCGTTTTACAATCAGAAGTCGAAGCCTTACACGATGATGCTGCCGCCGCCGTTGTCGCAGAAGGACAACATCGTCAGCTACGCCGAGCCCACCCGTCAGTTCAACACGCAAACGGAAGAGGGACCGGTGCTCCAGGACTCGCAGTTCTACGCTACCGCGCCCCCATCGAAGAGCTACAACCAGCAGGGTCAGGGCTCGTCGAAGTTCGCCCCGGGCAAGGGCGCGGGTCAGACGGTGTCGCAGGTGGAGACGATCAAGAGCGTGTACGCGCCCTCCTCGCCGCAGCCGTCGAAATCCAAGTACGAGGGCGCGATCACGCCGTCGGTCTCCTTCGAGAAGTCCAATTTGATATATCAGTCGACGCAAACCCTTTCGGGCGGATGGCCGTCGAACAGTAACGGTGTTCATCTATCGACGCCGACCACGTCGATCGCGAGCCAGCCAACTACTCGTCTGACGCCCGATCACTCTCGCGATCAATACGAGATCGATCATCACGTTGCCGCGTCCTCGAACCACGAGGTGGTGGTCGAGCAGAACGCGAACATAATAGTCGACGGTGGCGGCAACGGAAACGAGGAGGTGGTCGTCGGCCAGAAGGGGATGCCGAAGACGTCCGCGACGGTGTCGTCCTCGCCGCCGTCGATCGCAACCACGACCGAGGCTGTTCGTTCTTCCTTCCCGTCCTCCCCCTCGTCGTCCCTCGCATCCTCTTTAATCGACGAGAAGGTGAACGCTGCAGGCGAGTCGGAAACCGGCCAGACGTTCGAAAAGATGCATATCGTTGTCGCTAATTCGCCCGTTAGCTCCGACATCGAAACGCCCGAAGCGAAGAAGGGACCGGTAACGGTGGTGATGCCGACCAACTATTCGGAAACGAAGTCGAGCCACGGCTCGCGAGACACACAGTCGCCGGGGACCCCGGTGACGCCGGTGACGCCGGTGACGCCGGGGACGGCGAGAGTGCCGATAGAATCGTCGACGATCGTAGGAACGAGGATGGGCGCCGAGGGTGGCCACAAAAGTGAATCTCGCGTGGCAGAAAATTCGATGACCACCGGACCGCCACACTTTCCACACGTTTCGCAATCGATCGCCGGCGTCCCGAACAGAATGATGTCGTCCCAGCAGCAGCAGCAGCAGCAGCAGCAGCAGCAGCAGCAGCAGCAGCAGCAGCAGCAGCAGCAGCAGCAGCAGCAGCAGCAGCAGCAGCAGCAGCAGCAGCAGCAGCACGCGATGCACCCGCACTCCACGATGACCCCTATCTCGTCGCGACACCCCGTTGTCGATTCTATGCTTCCGTTCGGCCATCCCCAAGCTCCGCTCTCCTCGATGATGCACCCGCAGGCCAGGCCGAGCCACGGATCGATGCATTTCCTCGGCAGCATGCGACCAAGTGTCGGCTTTCGATTGCCTGCCTCCGTGCCGATGTTTCCACCGATGACTCACATGCACGCGCCGCCGCCGCCGCCTCCGCCTCCGCCGCCGCCGCCCTCGAGATCGACCATCAATCACATGGGATCGCCGACCGCTCTGGATCACCAGCCGGCCAACAGGATGCCGCAGTTCCATCCAGATTTCCCGGCGATGTTCACCGTGTCGCCCGCGCCCTCGACCACGTACGCCCAATCGAACGGGCCGGAGGATCGTTTCGTCGATCGACATCGATCCCGCGAGCCAGACACGACGACGTCGATATTCACCACGCCTACGGCCTCTCCGTTCCTGCCGACCGTTCGTTCCACGATCGAGAATTCGCCTTTGGCCGTTGCCGACGCGGCCGTTCGAGACCCGGAATCGGTCGATCATTCTCCGCCACGAACGGCGCGGCCGGTTAGCGCGAAAGAGAACGGGCAAGAGGAACGGGAGGCCGATCGAAAGAACCCAGCGTCCGAGTCTTTCGCGACCCGTTCCACAGCCTCGGTCACCTCGCAAGTCACCACCGTGTCGAGCTTGACGACGGATCCGATTTTCTCCCATTACAAGCAACCGGCCAAACCTATCCGCGGCCCGATGTACCTCATCATCCAGGGGCATTCCAAGGTGAAGACGTACAAGCCTACCGTGACCAAGCACGGGACACCGATAGGCAGGAACGAGATCGCGGAGAGTCAGCTGTCGAAATTCGAGCAGTTCGTCCAGGAGACCACGAGGAACAACGATCGCGCGAACGCGGTCGCCGTCGAGAAGAAGAAGGCGGAGGAAAAAGCCCGTATTGAGAAGCTCGCGAGAGTCCGCCAGGGTGATCTGATGAGCCTCGTCGAGAACGGCTTCGAGAGTTTCACCGCATCGCCTTCCTATTCCACGACGGACAACGAGCCTCGAACGAACTCTGCGCTCGAGATCAACGGCGATTAAAGCGTCGCGTCGCCGCTGAGCTTTCGTTCGACGCAGACGATACCTCCCGAAGGTGGCCAGGGGAATCGCACGAGGGACGCGAACGTTGTTCCCGTTCTAGAAATTCGTTCGAGCCGGTAGGGACGAGTTCGCCGAATCGTACGGATCCGCGGACGCGTGCACGGATTATGCGACCGACGAGGAACCGACAAACGTGCGCGACTCCCGCATGGTTCAATGGAACGCAGCCGAACATTAAGACACTCGCGCGATCCGACAATGCTTCGTCCCATTGCGTTTCCCGCGGCGTTATTTATTATTTTGCCATGCGGTTTCGCGATCCCCTTGAGCGGAGAGGCGGATCGCCGTGGTAGATCCACGATCACGTCCTCGATTAGATGGACTCGCGCCAATTTCTAATGTGCCAGTATATACGTATGCATGCTCCCCTTCCTTATACACATACGCGCACGCGCCATATAGACGAATATGTATGTAAAACGTGTGCATTGCTCAACGAAGATGGTTCAGAGATGCATGCGACGAAACGATATCCAATGGGAGACGCCGCGCGACACGAGGAACATAGGTGCGAAGAGAGAAAGAGGGAACGGGCTCGATGTTGAACGTTAAGGGGGAGGCTCCGTTGCGGATCGGATTTATCGCGTTCTCCAATAATTATTGGCAATCACGTATTTATTGTATCGTTTAATTTAAGACGCGAGGAGAGATGCACGATAGCGGTGCCCCGATTCTTTCCTTATGTTTCTCGACGTGCCACACAGGACACGATCGACGCAACCGGGCAAATTGTATCGAACGATCCACGATCGACGCCACGCGTACCCCGTGCATTTTCGGACATCCGCCGAATAGGTGAGAAATTTTCGTTCGCGCGCGTTGCCATCGCGTACAGGTCATATTGTATCGCTAACGCTAGTCCTACGTCCGCCAGTTCGTCCGTACGTTTTATTTATCCAAACGAAATCGGTGAACGTTTTAGCAACGCGATTCGAACGTGACCGCGCCCGCGGCACCGAGCGGCCATCGTCCGTAGAATTCTAAGTGTATATTCCGCCAAGCTATCACGTATTCCTTCCGCGGCGAAAAGAGAAAAAGAGAACGACGGTCGTTTAGTACGTAGCATCGTGGTCGCTCGAAGTAAGTATGCATGTATGTACTTGGGTTCGCAAAGCATGGACGGGTAGCCGAATCGAGAGCGTCGACTATGCGGGCGCTCCAATAAGTGTGCGCCATGTTATGTACGTATGACGAATTGTACCTGACGGTCACACGTTTTGTTGATTTTCCGTTTTATCAATAAATTATCGCATTAACGATATCGTGCACTGTTGCGTAGAGAGTTGCCCCCGCTCTTCGTCCCTTGGTCACTAAATGATCGTCGACGGAAGTTTGCAATAAGAGGCAACGCGAAGCAACGCGCAAACGGATCGGCATCGTCCGCGGACGCCGTTGAGACGGTCGGATCTTTTAAAGAACGAAACGGCAATCGATTGCACGCCCACTGGATAATTTATCGCGGGAACAGGCCCTCGGGAGTATTCATGTAGGGTCAAAGCTGTCGAAACGGTACTTCTTCTCGATTTATCGGCGCTAATGGTCCTTAATTCTCGCCCTCGACTTCGTATCGGCCTTTATTCTTTGAAGCCTCGCCGTGGTTGGAGTACGGCACATCGCCTCGCTCTCTGTAATTGCTATGACAAACGGAGAGGTGCTGCAATTTCGTATTGCTCGTTGCCGATTGTCGGCCACTTGCGTGGCCACACGGGGCCACGTGTACCCCCGTTTCGGCCATTTCGATTCGCAAACGAAATTCGCTCGCCGTGGTTCGTCCCACCGTTGATTGCGTCGGTTGTATTGTGTTCGCGCCGGCGAGTCACGAACGACGGACGTTGAGGGGTGACAGGAAGGATAGTCGTAGAGAGGAGGCCACGGGGCGATTGGAGAAGGCGAATTTAAGGTCAACTTATGGCGTGGTTTAGTATCAATCTGGTTAACACGAATCTCTGGCGGAGGACAGGAGTTCGGGGTCCGCGTGGCTTACGGAAAGAAAGGCAAAGGGCTAAGAAAGTCTGCGAATGGCGACGAAACGAAGTTACCGGCACGAAACCGTGTACACAGAAACCGAAACGGCTCGAACTACGTACGTATTCGCTCGTAGAAAAGCGTGCCGTCCGACACGGAATAATGGGACGATGCAAAACGAACTCGCAGCAATTGCAAATGTTGTCCATTGATCCAACGCGGCGCTAAAGCAGTAAAGGAGAAGATTACGTCGCCGTCTCGCGGTGTGAATGATTACACGGAATCCGAGAGGAAGATACGGGAACGTGAGAAAAATGTCCGGCTCGGACCCGGCGTTAACTCGTGGATAGAGAGGCGCGATGAAAAGGTCATGCCCGTCAACCTTAATGAAAGTTAAATGGGTTCAGGCATCGGTAGGCGTTATTATCTTACCGTTAGCAATCATTGCGCGTGTATCGACCCCGTAAAATCGTTAAGGTAATTCTACGATACACACCCCCCCCCCCCCCGCCCCGAACGTCATTAGCCACCGGGATTCGACGGGCACCGCGTCGCGTATGCATTTCGCGAGGAGGACGACAGAGCGAAGGTAAATCGAGAGACACGTTATATTTATTTGTAGGGGAATCGCGAAAAAAGTTGTCCGGCTATGTGCGGCCGACTGAGCGTACACCGCTCACATCCTGTTGCAGCGCGCTGTCTATCCGACGCACCCTTCGCCCGGTTTTTCCACCTGTTTCCGGTGACAATGGTGTTTAGAGGTTGCCGCGTGCCGTAAGTTATGGGAACGGATGCACAGACACGTATACATATACATATATATATATGTATCTCGACCGTCGAATTTTCGCCAATTGTAAAAGCAAATCTACGCTGTCCCGTCGTTCTATGGAAAACGACTTTTTTTCTTTTTCTTTTGCCTTCGACTCGTGTCCTCGTCCTCGACCTCGACGCGTTTTATTCGGTTGCGTCGCGTCGGGCAGCGGCGGGACGGGATACGTATGCGCGCGATCTGGAACGTGGTGATCGTCTACGGGAAGCGTAGGCCTCATTGCACCGCTGTGGAAACTAGAAATCGGTCGCAAAAACTAACCCAATATCGGCGTCCTCGTGTCTGTTTCCGTGCCCCCTCTAACCCTTACGCCCCTCTTTGGGCACACTTCGCCTCCGTTACCGGGAACCCACGCATCTTCTGGCTCTCTAGCACTCGGAGTACCGTTCGGGCCGCGTCTTCGAGATAACGTTTCCGCCTTATCTCTGCCCGATTAATTATCCGGGACTCTTTGTTTCGCGCGCCTCCAAGGAGATCAGCCGAAACGAGGATACACTCATCGATAGCTGCGGCTAGAAAATTCCCAAAGGGGGGAGTAGGCTGACGAATTTCAGCCGCGCTCCGCCCCCGACGGTATGCAACCCGAAATCCTGCGCCGACCGAAAGCGGACACGGGGAAAATCCGATGAACGCGGTAGTTGTCGCGACGGGCTCGGTAGGAACGTCGGTACGGCTCAGACCGGCGAGCACGCGGAAAGAAACGAAATGGTACGTGAGTTCCAGAAACACACTGACTGCTTCCCATTTCCTCGTATCGACGCATCGTCGTCGCTGTCCGCCGCGACGGGCACCCCTCGTCCACTGCAGCAGACGCTTCCAAACACGCGACAACCATACCCCGATTCCGATTTCCTTCCTTTCTTTCGCGACTAGCCAATAGCTCGCTCGGCCTACCTTTTGCGACGAGGCGTCGCGCGAACGCGACTCCGTACAAAGGTCGGGAAATTTTAGTTCACGAATGGTGTACCGCATTCGATCGAAGCTCGATCGAGCTGCCTGCAGAAACACCGATACGAGCCCCGTCGATCGAACCGATCGGGGATTAGGTTTCTGTGCGACGCGTGCGGACATCTCGGCGCGGCGAAAGTGCTATGCAAATTGCATCCTGCTTGAAGAAAGCAAAGTCCTTGCCCCGGCGTTTCGAGCTGCACGCGTCAACCTAGTAAACGTAGCACGGTTGGATCCACGCGGGGTGAATGTTAACGCAGATTCGATCGTTTGAACGTGTACCGGAACTTGGGCGGCGGATATGGAAAGAAAGTTAGCCGGCGATTTGAGCGTCGAGGAAAGTGTCGACGCGTTACCGGGTACAACGACCCATCGTAATTTCGAGCAAGTGGTACACAGGTATGCGGTCGAATTACATTCGTTCGGATCCGCGTGCATTGTGAGATACCCTTAAGATCGACAAGCGTTTGAACGCCGAATCGCAAACCGGAGGTGTTCTTCATTTCATCGAATGTCTTTTCAAATAATTGTCGATAATTCTTTTTCGAAGCAATTCGTGTTTCCATCTCACGGCGACGGCCATGTATCTATTTCTGCGCGGTTTAGCGAAGAAAATTGGAATCGTCCCGCGAGTACACGAACCGATTGCACGTTTCTCTCGCGTTAACAGTATCGAATTGAACGGCGCTTTGTACGGAAAGCGTGGCTTTTTCGCTGAAACGGTACAAAGCGACGCGCTAGCTCCGACGCAATAGCGGCGTACATATTTTCGCGATATTTCAACACCGGCCACGCATGCCTGTCGCTTGCGAAAAACGAGAACGGGACCGCGCGAAGAACGTGTTTCGTAAACTTACTTTATTACCACAGTTATTACATGCGAATTGATGGTCGTGAGCTTACATATCAAAATGATTAATCAATGCGGATACATATTACGAAACTTAATTATACAAATATATTTATATCACAGTCGTAGACAAAGAAATCAATGCGTCAATCGATAATCGAAGGTGTTCCCCCCTGTACACGCTCAGGTGTCCGGGAAATGATCGAGATCGCTCTTCGCGATCCCGAAGCAAAAGAATACGTGCGAATTGTTCCTCATTGATTATTACACAAGCGAATGAACGCATTAATTGCAATTTAAGCGCGGAACAGCTGATCGCCCTCCTGATATTTCTTAACGATAATAACAGCGACGCGCGACGGTTCGTCTTCGGCGAGGAGTACCTCTTCGCTTAACCCGTCGACCGTCGCGCTTCATTAGCCCTTCCTCGTAGTTGCAGCGCGTTCCAACATCAAGAAAAACGACGCCGCGATTAGCGTTGCACGATAAAAGGGTTAAGTTACGCGTGGCGCTGATGGACCACTTAACATTTCGCGACCAGCGACCAACGTCGAATAACGAAGACGATGCCTACGTTAAAGTGCGCATCCCTAAATATACAGTGGTTGAAAACCAGTCTTGGCGCAGTCGTTACTCCAACAGGTCATTACCTCGGATAAAAGGGAACTTTCGTCCCGATGTCTAACGTACTTTTGATTCTTTCGAGCTTGCCTGAGACGAAGCTTTGCGTTCTTCCGATCCATTCGTACCTACGATCGCGATATTCATGCAAACAGGTTAAGCAACGATTCTAAATATCTGCGAGAACGTTCTTGAATTGTACGGACCTCGAACTGACGGGAAACATTCAAACAACTACTTTGTACCTGGCACGCGGGCCTCTCATAATCAATCTCGTTAGATTACACGAGACATTTAAGAGCGTAGCTCCGGGTATTACGACGACGATCGCAAAAAATAACAGGCAGATCGTTTCGATTCCCGTTTTCCTCGTTCGCCAAGGACCAGTCAGACGTCTTTTCTCCGGCGAGACGGACGCGTTCCGTTTTACGCGTCCGTCGTCAGATCTTGGAGATCCGGTAGCACGCATCGAAATGCAGCGCAGAGAAGAGGCTACATTGTCGACAACCCGTTCGTTCCTCCCACGTTCTGGACGTCGCGAAATGTGTATTACACCCGGCGTTAACGAGTCGCGCGTCTTTCGTCGCGTTCGACCCCTATCCGAAACATTTGTCTAGAAGAAGCGTCGAGAAGAAACGAACGGGCGAGCGTCGCGTGGAATCTACTCGACCGGAGGCTCGTCGGGGTCGACGTTGCCTCAGAAATTCGCCTCCACAGTGTTCTCCAGCTCGTTCAGGGGAGGCACCAACGTCTGCAGCGAGAAATATCTCGATCGATCGGCGGCGTCCACGCTCGTCACGTGCTGAAATTGGCACGGCTGGCTGATGTTGCTCTTGGCCGGTAGAACCACTTTCTTCTGCATTGGCTTCTTCTTCTTCTTCCCCGGTACCGACAGGCTGATATTCTCCGGGCAGGACACCAGCCGCTCGATGTGCTGCCAGAGATCGTTCGCGGCTTTCGGATTATCGAAACTGAGACCGGCGAGGCGGGTGTGATCGGACGAGAGACACATCGTATGGAAAGCTGGTCCAGATACCTGCGAGACGTTTCAAGAAACAGGTGGAATTACGACGATCGAATAATGATAGCTCAATCGAGCCGGGATATATTTATTCTCGCCTACCTTGTACGACGACAAATTGTCGATCGTTTCCCTCCAGAGGGTGAAACAGGTGCCACGCTCGGCCAATAGAATCTGAATCCGCCTCTTGGACCGCGATCGTGTTTCCCCGAGATCCAGCACCACCACAGGAATTCCAGTAAATCGAAGGTCCCAGCTCTCGGTTTGCGACGCGTTGCCCAGGTACAAGTTGGCCAGCGACTCGCAAACGAACACCTGTCGTACCAAAGAAGTGTTATTAATCGGGGATCGACCGGCGACAAAAGGCGAACGTCGACGACCGCTTAACGTACCTGAGACTTCAGGCCGCGGAAAAACGTTTCCAATTGTTCCCGTTCCATCTGGCTGACCGGTTCGAGCCGTGATTCGTCGCTGTTCTCGGAACTGTCGCTACCCTCGTAACTCGACGTGGCCGACGTGTCGGCTTCGCCCGTCGACGACAACCGCCTCCTGGCCGCGCCGCTGTACTCGCTGTAGTACGATGAACTGTGCAGAGACAGATTCGACTGCAACGCGGGACAGGACGATGCGTATACCGGCGGGGCGTTCATGTTTCCCTGGAAACGAAAGAAACCACTTTAAGCACACAAGTCGCGGATTACAAAACGATGCTTTCGGTTTCGCCGTACAAACGGAGTGAACCGGTCCGTCGTGAAAACTCGGCCGCGTTTGATATCGAACACGGGGCGCAGGCGAGGCAAAGAACGCCGAACGACGGCGTCACAGCCGTAGCTAATCAGCCAGCAACGTTTTAGCAACGACCCACTTAATCGAGGCGAGAAAAGTCCCACTCTCGTTCGACCTTAATTCGATCACGGCGATGCCTTTAACGCGTTAGTCCGGGCTGACTAATCACGTTCAATACGGGTTGCTGGAACCTATCTCGCTGTTGGCTCGCTGGCCACCGGCAGCCGTTCAACCACCTCGAATCTTCTGTCTTGGGATGTGTCACTGCGCGCTGATGTGTCAACGATCCCCCTGGCATTCTTTTCTCAGGCGGCGGTGTCTCTCACGCGACCGGGTGCACCGGTCCCGTCTAAGAGGATACAGGAAAACGGGGAAGGGGGGGGGGGGACAAAAAGCTCGGGAACGAACGCCGCGGCGACGCGGCTTACCGTGACCCGGTGAATTTCTTCAAGGCCCCGAGGTCGAGGTGGCGAGGAATTAGGCTAAACTGTCATGCTGGCATACCGATACGCCCGCATGAGTCGCCCGTAACGCGATAGACGAGCTTGATCATCCAACACCGGCACGGTGTAACAATATATAAGCGGAGAGGGATCGAAAGGCGAGCCGGTCGGGGGATGTCGGTTCATGTGCGTGAAACGCACACCGGAAGCGCATTGTCTACGTTATAACGTTATAACACGCCGGTGCGAGGATGAACCATTGTTTCGACCCCGATAAGAAACCGCCGGCGATTTGCTCGTAGATCAAATCCCGATTATTACGCTCACGGACCGTTCCTTCCTCGCGTTCTCACGCGGCGGCCGACCGTTCGCGGCCGTGGGTACGGGATGTCTGCTCGCTTGTTCCGCGTACCGCGAAAGCGTTTCGAGAACCGGGCTGAAATCGGTCGTCGGAACGCGAAGTCGATTGCCCGTCGACCGAAACGCAACGGCTCGCTCGCGTATTTACGGCCGTGCGCTGGGAAACGGGGGGTAGACTGGGCGAATTGTGGTACGGCGCGGAATCGATCGAATTCGATGTTAAAATCGGCACGAACGATAAGGCTTGTGGCTTTAACGTGTTCTTTCAGGCCTTTCTGACGTCGCGTTTTAGGCTTTAGCGCGTGCCGAAAGGGGTACAATTACTGGTCGCTTAAAGTTCAAGCTGATCTTTTGGGGTTTCCGTTTTTTGCCTTTGGCATGAAAAAGAAGCTGTGCCGACGAACTTCGCCAAATTTCGGATATCGTGTCGGATATGGTTTCATGAAAATCGCGTTGAACGCCATTTACATGAAACTTTGTACGCGGGATACATTTAATATCCGTAACTTCGTTATTCTTGCGAACTCCTGCGTACCCTTGGGCACAGAAAAGTTCGAAGACGCGTGCTTCAAGAAAAACGCAGGGGAAGATGAATCGGTTTTCTCCAAGTTCAAAACACAAATACTCCCCCCCCCCTCCCCACGCCCGAATAAACAAAGAAAGGACAGCACATGCTTTTCATTCAAGTCGCGTTCATCCTCTTTATACTTTCCGCGAAATTGTCGGCATCGTTACGATGACATCATTCCCATAGCTACTTTCCAGTTGTCACACTTATTTTAGATCTCTCCCGCGGAACGCTTTCTTCTCCTCTCCGTCGCTCTTTCAATCCGTCCTCCGCCCATTTCGTCCGTGTCTGTACCTACTGTCCGTATCCCCTTGCTGTCGTACCGAGCGTGCTCGCGTACACAAACGGAACAAGCACGACGCGACGTCAAAACGATCTACGCGTCACGTGTATCTATCGCCCTTTCCAGGTGTTCTCGCCGCGGCATTGTTCCCCCGCGTTGCATTGTCCGTTCTATCCCGACGCTTCGTCCCGTCGCCCCGTCGCGATACCACCTAATTCGTCGCTACGTTTCAGCAACGCGGCTCGATTCGCGTGCAGACCGATCGATCGACCGATCGATCGCGCCTGCTAACTGAAGAGCGCGACGAGATCGAACGTCGTCGGTCCGTTCAGCCGTGCACGCCTACAATCGTCGCGGACGGACGTTTTGTAGACGGTGGATGACGCCAGATACGTCGGCCGTGTAACCGGCCGAGGGGTAATGTAATTATTACGGAGACGCGAACGACCGTAACGAGGCATGCCGTCATCTCCATCAATGATCCGCCGTCGGAGAAAATCGAGGAGACCCTGTTGCTCGACGATTCACGACGATCCGCGACGGCGGAAATTCTATTCGCAGCTTCGGTTTTGCTAAAAACCGACGAGAACGCGGGGGGCGATCCTCTTCGAGTCGATGTACCCGTGCTGTCCGGGAAGGGGCAACGAAGCAGCGCGTAATATGTAGGATATATACATACACGTACTTGCATGCATATGTAGGGTATTTTGCTGGGTGTATGGGTCGAAGATCGAGACGGAAGGGTTGCGCTTGAATACGAGGGGGTGGTTGAGACGACGCCACGCAGCACTGCACCCGCGATAACGGGGCGAGATTATGCGAAGGAGCCACCCGGTAGTTTCTAAGCGCGGCTTACCTGCGTGTTTCGGCGTGCGCGTTATTCGACGATGCAACCGCATCGAATTCCGCGGGCATGCATCATCGATGTGTAGATTAATTGATCCGACGGCCGCGTCGGTGTTACTAAGAAAACAGGAGTGTTATTGTAGACGTCAGAGACCCGATGAAAAATGATCGTCGCGCTGATACGATGATCTCGCGATAATAAAAAGAAAAACGAAGGAACACCCGAGGGGAGAAGATGACGCGGGTTTGCAACCCGCGATGCAGCTGATAAAATTCCGAAGAATCAAAGGATATCGGGATAAGTGGCCGGACGATTCGCGGGAAGCGCAACCCGTGTGCGAGGAAGATAAGAGCGCTATCTATCTCGTAGAATGCTCGCGGTATCAATTTAGAGCTGATGATTTGTTTCCGCCTACGTGGTCTCTCGGCGGTTAGTCATCGAGACCCCTCGTTGAATGCGCGTCGGGCGAGCTTGCGAAGCATCTTCGAAACACGAACGACAAATGCCGCAGAACGTGCATGCACAAGTACGCCCGTGTGCCTTCTCCCCGATCGACCCTACGCTCCTATGCAAATATCCTCTTATCCTTCCGTTTCGTTCACCCTTCCCTTGAAAGAAGAGGACCACCGTCCGAGTTAATATCGCGGAGCGAGTTACGCGCCCGGAAAATTCTTGCACGCGCCCGTTTTCGACGCATGCACTCGCGAATTCGCCGGTGGAACGCGGTTGATTGCGCGCGTGAGATTCTAGTCACGCGTTCGCATCTTAGTCACGGGATTAGTCATCCGTTATCGATACACGCGGAAAGAAGCGTTTCTCGCTCCGAAACTCGCGTCAATAAGTTTCCACGGACAGCTAACGAGAACGACGAACGTTATCCAACGTGTGCGCGTCTTTGCTGCTTGCGTAACGTCGCCGAATGATTCACAACTTTTACGGCCAACGATTCGTTTCACGTTTTCCACGCCGCGACGAACGCAAAAAGAAAAAAAAAAAGGAAAAAGCGAACAAAAAATAATAAAAGGAGCGATTCAAGGAATCGTAAAAGCAAGACACGATAAGTCGCGATAACGGTAATGCTACCGTTACATAACACGATTAAAATATGTCGGAACGTGGAAAAATTCTTATTCGCAATCGCGAACATGTTTCCTCTTTTCACAGGTATCTTGAATTTCCATGCTAATCGAAAACCGAGCGTCGTCGTAGCACATATGTATTCCCCTTAGCTGCCCCCCCCCCTCCCATTTACGTACGTACGCGTACATAACATCTTCCATTTACTTTTTCGTCGTTAAACGTTCCGCAATTGCAGTTACGGATGCGCGACCAACAATCTTCTCGTTCTCACGACGTGACGTATTCACCGCTGACATCACTCGCCCCTGCCCGTGCAAGAATTCGCGTCCGTGGAATATTCAAAGGCGCACGATTTTCATTCGAATCGATAATATCATTGCGCTTGTTACCCGGGGGATTGTATTCGCGTGTCGGTCGACGTGTCGCAGCCGCGACCGACGATGCAACCGTGCCACGGTCGGCCGTCCGTCATTTTGACGTACGCCCGCCAAACGTTTGCGAAAGAGGAGAACGAAATTTTCGAACAGAATCAACGAGAGGTCTGGCGCGAAGGATGGATCGATGGAACAGGACGCTAGAAACTGGTTATCCTGGAAGAGGGGGAGGCTCGAGACGACGGGTCTCGATTCTGATGCTGCCCTCGGCGTGACGTCATCGCCCGCTATGCACCACGAGGTTATCGGTCAGAATTGGCCTCACGAGGCACCAACTTCTCTCGCTAAACGAAACAACCCTGTATATCACTGTTGCCCCCTCCCCCCCCCTGCTGATGTTGCTGATGTTTGCTGACGTTACAGCGCGTAACTCGATCTTCCTTGCATCGTTCGCGAAACAGCCGAATTTTAAACGCGGACGTTTGAAGCACGAGTTGCCCTCGCGGCCAAGCTCGAGGGGGTGATTGTGCGCTTCGAGCTTGAAGAAGATCGATCTTTGTTGTTACCTTTTAACTTATCTGCGTCGCAGGATACGGTGGAATTCGTAAAACAAAAGATAAGGAAGTTGCAGATATGAAGTGTATCCCAGATGCAAAGTTTCGCGTGAACGACGCGGCAACTATAACGCGGTTATTCTCGAAATCGTGTTCCCCGACGTGACCGGGACGATGATACCGCTGCTCTCGCTTCTGGTTCCTCTCGGTACCTGTTCCATTGGAGCGCACGGTCGCGCGATACCTCCGAGAGATTATGAAACGAGCCACCCTTCCGTTTCATCTTGAAGGGGATAAATTGTCGGGGAGAGCCGCGACTACCGCGGCGCGAAAAAGGACGAGCGAAACTTTCCGGGGGGGGGAACGTGCGCGCTAATAGTCCGGTCACGTTCGCGAAACGTGCGTTATCGTCCTCGAAAAATAATAACGCGCTCTCCAGGGCCGACTCGTTCGTATCGCTTACCTCATTCGTGCCCACTGTTCTTCGGGCGTCGATTGTCGCGCAAATGCGCGCTACGCGGGCGATCTTAGAAATTGCTCGATTAATCGGCGCACGGGGAAAGACCGCGGTGCAGATCTAGTATTGTGCCGCGAACGTAACGCCGTGATATTTTGCGCGGCGATAAATTGCGATTGAAACGATCACACAGTGAAACTTGCGAGCGCAATTGTACGATTGCGTTACTCTAGTTGCAAGCGCGGTTTCGTCAGGTTACTTTCTCGATCGGATGAACATCTCCCGTATCCAAAAGCCAATTTCCGTTCCTGGCGAGCATCCTGAATGTCGTCGGAATGATCCAGTTCAGGAAGAACTGTCGTCGGGTCTGGTATATTTTCGTAAAAAGAAAAAATCCGCTACGGCGCGAGATTGATTGAAATCCACGCGTCAACGGAATGTCGTTATTACTCTACCTGTGTGCATCCAAGCAAGCGAGTTTACTCGCAAGTTTCCACGAAAATATTGCGCGAAACGGTTTCCAGCTCGCGAACGATCGGCGTTCGGGAAAACGCTTCCCCTTTGGAAAACGGGAAACGTTTCTCGAACGGTTGCCGCGTGGAAGATCGACGAATTCGCGCTGATTTTCGTAACTGAATTCGTAACTGAGATATCGAGGTTGATGTCGCCGCCAGGATTGTGGATCGGTGTACGTAATTCGTGGATTCGTAAAGCATGCCACATGACGCGAGTATGGCCAGGGGCCGTCCGCACTCGGCTGCCTCCGAACCAACCGGATACGAAACAGACTCCCAGGGGTTAAGAGGCATCAATGGACTAACAGGACCGCTAATGATTCATTAGCTCGTAGCAGGATCGCGAACGTTCAACCGGCGGTTATAATTCGGTTGGACGTCGCAGACGGGCGCATCGATGGCATTTAAACCAGCCGTGCTCGACGCTCCCGCGGCTAATCGAACGAAAGAGTCCGATGCAACGGAGCTGGCGAGAAAATGCGACGTGAACGACGTCGCGCCGTCGATTCGCCCGATTCCCAACATCTCCTTCAGAATTCGGGCGTTAGATAACGATTACAGCCGCGGCGTGCCTACCACGAAACGCACTTTTAACGGCGACGTCTGAACCGGCCGACCTACAAATCGCAAATTCGACCCTGTTCCAACCTGCCGCCGCCGACCAGTCTTCCTGTTCCGAACGAGGTTTTAGGGTCTTGACACATGACACTTGCCCGTGAGAAGGATGACTCGTTTCGCGCACGGTGTTATTCTTTATTCGTGAATCCGTTGCTGCGTGATTCGGCTTCCGTGACACGCTCGGAGAGTTGCTGGATTTGCTGGGGAGACAAAGCGTCGGGCTCCACTGGCTCCCGCATTCGGACCGGGGTGAAACGGTCTTGCACAACGTTTCCGTCAACGGGCGCGCGGAAAGGTGGACAAAAGGTAAGCGCGAAAGCATCTGCATCGTCGGTGCGCACTTTTCAAACGACTGCAGGGACGACGGAAGAAGTTACTGCGCGGAACAAGGGAAAAGTGTATTACTCGCTTTTGGCAAGGATGTTTACGGATTTCTTTAAATTTCGCGTAGGTAATTTGTTGCTCCGCGGTAGCTCCTGGCTTCCGCGACGCGAACTTCACCTGTCGGGATAAGAATGTGGAGCATCGGTCGCGAGCGGAGGCAGACCTGTTCCTCCGCTCGGGTGAAAACGAGCGGAAACGAGAAGTTGAAGAATTTGCGGGAAACAAGAGGAAGTAGGAAATACGATATCGACATTGCGCTCTTCCTTCTCGTTTGTTACCCCTTTCCAATGATTTAGATGCTCCATTGAAGTTCGCGCCGATCAATTTCAAGGTGTGCGTCGAGTGCAAGCAAGGGTTGCTGTGCGTCAGGGGCGCAACCAGTCTGCACCCGCTATATATATCAGCGATTCGTGTCCGAGCAAAACGAAAGCAGAGAGAGAGAACGAAAGAGGACACGCGGGGGAAAGATGCGAGAGAGGAAAGCTCGCGGTGGGACGAAACGTTTGAAAAGATAAATTCCCGGCCGGATCTCTTTCCCGGCGACCTCCTTTGGATTGTTTCCCCGCGGCGGAAAACGCACCGGCGTCGCGGCTCGACAGAAAAATCGCAATCGCGATAATGAAACGAAAGAGCTCCGTTCAAGCGACGAGGGAACGACGACGAACGCAGGTTAATCGGAAACAAACTCTTTCCCGGATCCGTACGAGAATCACGATTAACAAAGGGAATCGCGGTACAATTAGCCGGGAACGGGAACGACGTTCACGGGATTAAAATCCGCGTACATATTTTTCGTGCCGCGACGGAAGCGGAGGCTCACGCCGGCGGGGGCCAAGGGTAGGAGAGGAGAGTTTACAGAAGGAGAAAGAGACGGAGACCGAGGGAACAAGTGTCGAGAGAAAGGTGAAGAACGAGAAGCTAAGGAGACCGGACGATAGGTCGATGAACTGGTCAGTGTTGGGCCTCCCGGCCCTCCGCCGCTCTTCTTTTTTACTTCGTATTTCTTGTCCTCTCCTTGACTCGGACACAGCCCTCGCGGTACGAACCCGCGGCACGCTCGGCGAGAAAAATATCGGTGGCCGAAACGAGCCCCGGGCAGAGCAGCGCCGCAGAATTCTGCTCGCAGAATGAAATCATCTCTCCGTTACCGGCCACGGCGACGAGAACACTGCGGTCGAAACGTGCGCACCGATTTCTCCGCGCGCGACTTTCAATATCGTGGGTGAACTGGCTGCGCGAGTTTCGGTTGCTCGTTACACGAGAGGATATCCGGGGAATCGTTGCGACTATTACTCTCGCCGAGCTCCCGCATTCCCAATTTCTCTGTTCGCCCGAGAGCCGGCTACGTACATACGCGTCGAGCCCATTGACGCATTAATTACGTTCGTTGCCGCTTTCGAATTTTTCTAACACGCTCGCTCAGAGAATCCTCTTACACCATCGAAATATTTCTGTACGCCTGTCGTTGATCGATGCCAACGAAATCAAACGCGCGCATCGTGACTAAGGACTTTCATGCCGACAAGCTGTAACACGGTCAATTGAATTTCAGGCTTGTATCGGCGTGTCTTTTAGATCCGCGGACGTCCATAAATGGCTTCTACGTTGCGCCTGCTTATCCTATCGAACGCCTAATCCACGAGAAACAGAGTTCTACTCGGTGAAACGTGAAAAGGGAACGGCGTTACCTTGCTCTGAAACCCATTCGACGACCGTCCCTATTGTCGACACAATTTCTATCTTATCGGTCCGGTTCCCCAGCGATATCGACGCCGAAAAGTGTCTGGAAAATGCCAATCACTCGCCGCTGGATCCACTGTTGTTTATCGAAATTTATCGTACCACTGTTGCATCAACACGGTGTTGGAGCGCGTGAAGTGTTTCTTAACAGGTCGATAAAGCCCGTACCGCGCCCTTGTTTACGTTTAGGGCTCGTCATAGCGTCGAGACACCTTCGAGAGTACAGCGAGAGGATCAAAACATTTTCCACCGGTGCGCGTCTCTCCGCGGCCAAAGGAGATCGCCAGCGTTTCGCGCATCGAACAGTAAAACCGAAAGAGACGTGGCAACGATTGGTCGCGAGGCGAAATTACTTAGCCAGGTTGGAAAAAATGCAGTTCCGGCCGGGACGATGAATCGCGTCTACGCAGCATGTGCCTGACATACTGATCTAATTTTCATGGCTGCCGTTCAAGTCGGTCCGATTGACTAGGCGATTTTGCGGTTCTGCGTTCCTTCCCCGCCGCGCGGTCAGATCGGCCCCGTGTACCGTCGAATAATTATAAGTCACGCACGTCCCGTCGATGCCGTTCGACTGTAGCAGAAAATCGCCAGGACGTACCGCGAAATCATTCTTTTTTTTTCTTCTTCTTCTTCGTCTCTGCCGGACAATCGCAGAGTGTATAATCAAGGTAGTTAACGCACGGTTAAGAAGGCGACCGTAGAAGTCGCGAGAAAATGAATTGCTCTAACGGGACGGTGTGCGCGGCGTGCAAACGCGCTCCGTTTTAACATACGGGCAGGCCGGGGTATTCGGAAGAGAAGAGAGCCCAAAAAAGAGCAACGGAGAAAAAGAGAAAGAAACAAGGCGAACAACGTTGTGCTCCATCGCTTCTTCGTTTCCCACGTGCCATATACATAACATCGAAATATTCGCCCCCGGGAAACGCGGCGACCGTTTTCGCCCATTGCGGTTCCGCGACTCTCGTAAAATCAGTACGCACCGTCCGCGGGGCTCATCAGCTCAATCCGACAATGAATGCAGCCTTCCGAATACGCAACGCGCGTCCATTAAAATCGTGCAAATGATATACGCCTCGTCGCGGCGCGATCGCTATCGCGTGAGTTTACCTGCTCTATAAAAACATCTGTATCGGAGCACCTTGATAAGGGGGAAGAAGACACGGCTCGTTCGTTTTCGTGTTGCACGAGCGAGCAACGGATCGTGTGCATCCAGCTTTACGACTCCTGCGCAACACGAGGACGACGCAAGGGGTTTAACGAACGCTTTGTTATCCTCGTTAGCGGAAACAAAGTGCAGGCAGATTCGCGTGCCTAACGAGCCCAACGGTCCGGAAATCTTCGATTCCGGGGTGAGCTGGTGGAACGCGCAAGGGAGGAGCGACGAGCGGTTCGAACTAATTCGGGGAGAGCAGAGAGTGTGCACAGGTGGCCAGAAGCAGCAGCCCGGTCGATCGAACAAGCCCGGCAGCGTCCTGAACGCGGACGAATTATTTTCCGGATTCGCGAAATTCCCAATGCTCGCCGCGTCCCCTGTAATAGGGTCTCGCGATGCTAGGCGGTTACCTTTCGTTCCGACCGGATGTCCAGGTCGGTTTCCTCAGCAGCGTCTCCAAGTGCAGCTACCAACGCTTATTGGTGATTCAGAAATTCGAGGCCGCACTCGAAACGTTCGCGGTTTCCGTATCGAGAAGCGGCACCGCGACCATTCGGCGAAGATAAACGACTGATCGCAACCGAGCTATCGCACACTAGGCGTAACGCGGATTTAAGCTCGTACCGTGCACGGTTCCTCCCCTAGAGAAATTTCTTATCTTTCCCGCCAAACGGCCGGGGTCTACAGTTTGGACGAAAGAAAGTGGTATACTCACGGTTCTTGTTAATCTAAGGAAGAGCTACAGCCTGGAGGTCTCGCGTCCGGAACCAGCTGAACGATTCAAACGGCACGATCGTGCATGATGACCGCTTCGACGGCTCGATGCGTGGATCGGAGCGTAAGAGGATGCGCCAGCAGCGTGGTGGCGTATTGCTCTCGTTCCCTTGACTTTCAGTTAGGTCGATGGGTAGCTGGTCCTGAAGCCCTCTGATGTCTCCTCGTCCACCGAACCTTTCCTTCCCGTTTCGTGCCGCGTGACAGGCGACGCCGCAAGACGCGAAGACGCTCGCAACAGAGGTGGGAACGCGTTGAATCCCGATGGAACCGAGCAACGGCGAACGAACCTAAGAAGCGAGGCTCGCGAACGATCTCGGTAGACTGAGCTTTCTCGCGTGGGGAGCCGCAGGGACGGTCGGCGCAGCTCCGTCGAATGGAGTTGCTCAGGCGCGCGTTCCCAGCGCCAGAATTCCAAACGGACGGGCAAGAAGGCGCGTGAAGCGCGACCGCGAGCACGCCCGAATTCGTATGCGCGATTGCACAGTACGCACGTTGTACACCTTTGCTGCGCGCGATCCTTACCGCGTTGTTACCGTTGCCGTTTCTCCGCGAACATCATCTTCGTGTCGCACTTTTCTCTGTACTCGTTCGACAGCGCCCGGCGGAATGAAGGGCACGGAGTTCCTTTGGATGATTAAATTGGTATATTTTCTTTTTTTGTTGCAAACTTTACATCTTTTGCGAAACAACAACGAAGAACATTTTGCTGACGCGAATGAAATACATGTTTCCTATGACAGAGGACGGTTTCGCGAGAGAAGCGATATATCGTATCGAAATGCTTGAAAACGTAGTGGACAACGAGTGCGATGCGTTGGAACGTCTGTACGGGGTTCGTTGCGCCTATATCGCGATACAAACCGCCATTATGAATGCTCGTTGAAGAATTAATTGACTATCCTCGGCGTACTTTCGCATGTAATTCATTTTTCCACTGAACCGCAAAAAAACGCAACGTTCTGTTTCACGCGATTAACGTCAATTTTTGGATAGATAAGAATTTGAACAGTGCAATTTTCAATTAAATACTGCCTATGCCGTTTTCGATACACGAAAAAGTTCGTTTTGTAATAAATAATTTGGTCAAGCTATTTGGTCAGTAGTAAGATTACAAATAGGGACACTATCATTGAACTAATCACAGCGTTCGATGTCGCGGAATTACATTTATCCGTCGTGCAGGTATAGCAATTCGTTCCATCAGCGCAAATATTTTCTACGGCGGTGCAGCCCCTTAGTACACCAGTCACATTAGTTTCAGGATTCCCTGTAAAAGAAAGCCGGTCGTTATTAGTGATTCGACGCAAAGTGTATATTGAATTTAGAATAAGGTACAACATCGCGTGAAAAAGTGACCCACCTTTAACATCACTTTTGTAGCAACGAAACGTTTCCGCTTTCGCGTTGAATGGGTCGACTCGTGCGAATTTGCCAATGACGCTCCTACGTCTTCTTTCTGTAAATGTACGTGAAACCGATTAAAATGAGGCACTGTACGAAATAAATGAATGTCATCAGCTCTTTCATTTTTCTGTACCCGAATATAACAACTAGAATTCTACTATGTAATCAATAGCAATCATATAATATATATATATCGATGTCGTAGTAATAAATATACCATTTGATTTAAGAAATTAGGAACAATAATTGCACAAATTGTTATTAAACTAATTCGCCACTGGACTTGCTTGCGTACTTGCGCTCAATGCTTGCGGTTGCGACGATGTTGCACTCGATGTTACGCTCGATGTTTCCGGTTGCGACGATGTTGCACTCGATGTTACGCTCGATGTTTCCGGTTGCGACGATGTTGCACTCGATGTTGCGCTCGATGTTGCGCTCGATGTTTCCGGTTGCGACGATGTTGCACTCGATGTTGCGCTCGAAGTTTCTGGTTGCGACGATGTTGCACTCGATGTTGCGCTCGAAGTTTCTGGTTGCGATGATGTTGCGCTCGATGTTTCCGGTTGCGACGATGTTGCACTCGATGTTGCGCTCGAAGTTTCTGGTTGCGACGATGTTGCACTCGATGTTGCGCTCGAAGTTTCTGGTTGCGACGATGTTGCACTCGATGTTGCGCTCGAAGTTTCTGGTTGTGACGATGTTGCACTCGATGTCCCGCTCGATGTTACGCTCGATGTTTCCGGTTGCGGTGATGTTGCGCTCGATGTTGGGTTCGATGTTGCGCTCGATGTTGCGCTCGATGTTGCGCTCGATGTTGCGCTCGATGTTGCGCTCGATGTTGCGCTCGTTGTTTCTGGTTGCGGTGATGTTGCGCTCGATGTTGGGTTCGATGTTGCGCTCGATGTTGCGCTCGAAGTTGCGCTCGTTGTTTCTGGTTGCGGTGATGTTGCGCTCGATGTGTCTGGTTGCGACGTGCTCGTTGTTGAACTAGGATTCGGGCATTCGTCTAACATGGCATCAGTTACACTACCACAATCGTTTTCATTTGTTGGCTGACATATGTAACATTGCAATGCATCCCCTAATTAAAAGAAAACATATATAAGTATTTCCTGGAAAGGTTTGCACGCTGTTTGGATGCTGGAATGAACATTTTCAACAAATTGATTGATCCGCGTTCAAAGTAAAAAATGTTAAGAAATAGCAACTAAATTAGTTTCAGATTTATTTGTTGAACGATTAGTTGGACCAATACTTTACCTGATTCGAAGGCAGCAAGGCCGATAATAAATAGAGTGACGACGAGTCCCCGTACTGCCATATTCCCAAATTGTATTGTTCGATTCACGTTAATAGGACGATCATTCACTCGCGACTGTTGAAAAGCTTGGGGAAGTAGAAATAGTCTTGTTAAGCTTATCACGATAAATTTGCCGCTTATCTCATCGACAGCCCTAATCAATATCATTTCCTTGGCGATGCGCGATTAAAACATACGCAAAAAATTGTCTTATCCGATTATATATCAGATTATAGATAACGGAAATCCGTTGTTCCCCTTTATCTGTTCAGGCTCATCTGCCGTGCCCATCTCACGAGCTATCTTGCTGCTTTCGCAAGGCATCAAGTTTAATTATCGATGAATCAAACAGATGTAGTAGAAAATAACTGACCCCGCGGGAATTAAGTAGAACAGTATACATATATATGTCTATTATTAATAAAAAGAGAATACAAAAATACACTTATACGCTACGGGATTGACCGCCCCTCGCGGGTCAAAGAAGAAACTTTGCAGTGGTTTACTCTTACAATGGCTTTGACCGCAACTCGCAGGTCGAAACTCTCGCACGCTTTTTCCATGACTGCCTCGTCGTCGACGAAAGAAATGCGTTATTCGCGCCTTCGCCGACACACACACACGCAGACACCCTTAAAAGTAAAACAGCCCAATGCTGTACCGGTCCTCGACGGCGCCGAGATCGCGCAACGTGGTATCGTCGTCGCTTCGACGTTTCGAAATGACGTGCGACACCACAAAGATATAATTGTAGATGTTTGTGGAGTTGCATTTTTATGACGAAGGCAACGCACATTTTAATTGGTAAACTACAAATCACGCGACGATATTTGTTATAGGGAGTTAGGGAGTTATACGCGGAGCATTAGGTTGTTCAACAATCAGAATTTTTCAATTCAAAACTTTCTGGAAAATAATTCGTTTCATATAATTGATATTTACTTATAAAAATAATATAGAACAACAAAGGTGAAACACGATTTGCGGACATTCTGTTTCTAAAAATTGTTCGCCATTGGCAGTAGAAATTGCATCGTAGAAAAATCTACCGTGTACATATCTATATTGTTATCTACGTATACATTTTTATCTATTAAATACAATGTCCGAACAGATAAAGGAGGAAAGAATTTGGAAATAAAATGATCAAACTCGTTCAAATGAGTAGAGTTATTAATTTTCCACCGGTTATCGTTTGCGTAACAATAAGATAAACTTATTTTCAATATCAAAGTCGAATAAATCGCACCTCCATTACTTTACCCGTCTGACATTATCAGAATATCGCTTCCCCCGTTTCAGTAATTAAGCAAAAGGTAAGATACGTTCGAAGGGAATCAATGTAACTGAATACGTATTCTTTCTCCTTTCATTTGACAATACCTAATGAATCAACTGGACAAATTAATGGAAGCACGACACCTTTGACGCCTTTAAACGATAACATACGTCGATAATGTATACAAGTGATAGAACTATTCTATAGATACTAACTTTCCAAACTTTTTTCATCCGAAGCATTGCATATCGCACATTTGTTTCTCAAGAGTTGTAAATATTCCGATCCCCGAAAGAAACGCGATCTTCACCTGTACGCGAAATTGAAATATGCGTTGGTCGTTTGGCAAGAAAAATAAAGATAATGACGGAAGTTATTACTAGAAATAACTGAAGATAGTAGCGTACACGAGCAGAACAGGATTACTTGTAAACGATACGTTATCAGTATACGGCCCCAAGCATTGAAATGTTCCAGTTACGGATACTTTGCATGAATTTATATAGTTCAAATATCTCTTCCACACGCTGTTGGTAAATAACACGTGAATAATAATATCGCCGCGTTGATCATATTGATGGCTTTTTTCTCATATAAAAGGCGGTGCGAAGCAAACTGAAAAGTATACAGTTCAGGCGCAGCAATATTCAACGCTTAACGAAAAGGAACATCTGAAAAATGAAATCCTTACTCAGTATTGCAGTTGTGCTTATGGTTGTTTTTATTTCATTGAGCTACGCGGAACCCGAGCCTAATCCCTCACCAGAGGCGGTAAGTTGAATTAATTTGCTCTAATCCATGACTGAAATGAACAAAACCTGCCACAAACGCTGGGACATTGAAGATCTAGATAACGTGGAGCTCAATTGTATTGGACGCAGAAACTGATAATTGCGCTGGACGTATGTCATTACGTCTGTGAAACATTTATGTATCCCATTTTTTCAGGATCCAGAAGCATTATTCGGATCAATGCTGAAGAAGCTACTGCCTCTGATTAAGTCCCACCTAAAAGGCTAGACCCTTTACGCTGAGCAAGATGACGAGCAGTATATTTAAAACTGGAATCTACGTATCTTGCGATGTATAAAATTCCGAATATAAATCCATGGTATATTAAATAATCATCCGAAAGGTTCACAATCTGTTTTTATTTCTACAATCACTGTCCCTGCATTTCGCGTACAGCTTTAAGCGGCAAACCTTCGAGACAGACAGATACATGTCAATCTTGTTTACAGTTCAAGCATTGCCTCTTATTAAAATACAATACGCGTACACATACAATTATATATACCACTATGGTTACCGCGAAACTCCGCTACGCAACCGGACAGGTGCAATGTCTTCGACGAAATCAATTTTTTCAGCAGCGAAGGCAAGAAAATGATTATCGTGGCTGCATTACGCGTTGCAAGAGAAACTGGATATTTCGCCGAGGCAGAAAATGAGTACCGAGATATTCAAACACGTAGTTGCACGTAAGGAGTCTACGCGTGAGAGGTAACGCAACCTTGACTCGCGTCGGGCTAGTCGAGAGCGGTGTTCGCGCAACAAGAAGGCCAAAACTCTGACGGCTTTGCATTCACGATCCTGTTGTAGAGGAAGAGGTAGTCGCTACTCTTGACCAAGTTCAGGGTTAACCAGTCGCACCGATGCAGTGGTATACGTTTTTCCGTCGGCCGGACGGCGTTCGGCTGCGTTCACGAAAAAAGATCACCGCGAAACTCTCGCGCAGAGCCTTAGCTGGTACTCTGACGAGCAATTATATCTTCGTTTCAGTTAATCCGCTCCTCCGAGCCCATCCTCCTTCTCGTATCTAGATCGTACCCTTGCTCGCACCTTCAACAACAGGTACCGCGTCTCAACGCCACCGTCTCGTTGCTCGATCGTCGCGGTATTTGATCAACGCCCAGTCAATTCTGTTCCTCCTCGATTCGGGGGCGCAGAAAATGTTGCGCGGTCCGTTTTTGGCCCGAAACTACCGGGCAAGTGAACCGGCGCTACGGGAACCATTCACGCGACAAAGGGGAGAGACGTTTGCCGAAGCTGGTACCTAGAGTCCTTCGCTTCCCGCAATCGAGTACAATAAACCTCCGCGATCTTTCGGATACAAGACGCAGATGCTTGAGCTCGGTTCGACGCGACGAAGGTTTCGAGCCTCGAAGGGAGTCTCGCCTTCCTCCCGTTCCTCCCCGTCTGCTTTACCTTCGCCGCGTTCACGTATGCCACTCGCAACTTTGGTATCTCCTTCTCCCTCTCTTCTCTCACGCTCAACCCCCTATCGTGTCTACGTCTTGGAATGCGGTTGTTCCACTCTTGCACCGATGCTACACCGGCTCCATTATGCGCAGCGGAGTCGCGTGTACGTAAGGACGGTTATGATGTAAGCAATACAACTTCGGGGGAAGAATGATCGCACCGGGCCTGTTCGATTCGAGGAGCCGTGTTGCGAATTCGCAACGTTCGTCCGATCAATGACGCGACGTGGACCGTCGTCACGGGAGAAGGCTGCTGCGGACCGGCCGTTTGTTGTATTCATCTTCGATGTCGCGTATATCCGACGGTTCCATGAATCCGCTGTCCTCGTAACGAGTGCACCTCGAGCCCGGTGATCTAGGAGGATGCATTGGGTGTATGCTGGAAGCAAAGCAGCGATAATTGCGATAGTCCTAGACGGAAGTGTATTAGATAGGCGCATCCTCCCGGCTGCGCCAATTCGCGCATCAAATTCATCGCGGTGGAGACGAACGACACTGGCCTGAGTTACGCGTCGCCTAGAATACGAGGGAAAGGATTGATTCACCTGGTGCACCTGGACGGGCTGGTCTCCAACGGTTCGTCGTATCTGCGCGACAGCATCGTGAAATCGCGATGCGCCGCTACTATTTTCTGCAGCCGCGAGATTATCTCGTAATCGGGTGTACAGATTGGTTCGGACAGTAACTTCACCACGGACACACGGAAGCATTGCAGCTGAAACAGGAAATTGACGATTCTGTGGTAACCCCGACCCAACGGTTGTTCCATTGAAGTGTCCAAGCGCGCGCGTAGAAGCGACGCGCCAAGTGTGCCACGCGAGTCAGCTTTCCCTGTTCGCCAGCACTTAACGAAACACGTTGAAAGAGATACCTGGGATTCCCTTTTCGTAAGGTCCGAAAGATTTTGCTTGACTTGCGTCAGCTCGTCCCTGAGTAGCTGCGACGAGTGATCGTTGATGGATCTCTCCTGTTCGGCTGTCTCGGTGGTGCTTCTTATCTGCTCCTTCAGCAACGTTAACTTTCTATTGCACCTGGTCCTCATCATCTCGCTCTCGACCAGGCGCTTCTGAAGCTCCTCTATCTTCCGGCTGCGTTCCAACGCGGCTATCTAGTTTCGACAAATGCACCCCCGTGAGTTTCGTAGGCACGGCCCCCGTGGCGATTAGCCAACCGTTCACCTTGTAATCCGCCGCCTCCGCCAGTTGCGAGCTCAGTTCGCGATTCCTCGCTCGCTCCTCCGAAAGCAGAATCTGCAGCCGGTCCAGCTGTTTCGATAACTTCTTCGCCCTTCGAGCGAACGTACCTCGTTAGCGACGGTTCGAACAGGAAAAATTCGATCCGACACGAATGTTAAGCTTCACGCGAATACACCTACCGAAGGTTCGCCTCGTCCCTCTCGCTTTGAAGCATCGATTTCATTCTGACGCTGTCCTCCTGAAGCGAGAGCTTTCTGCGAAGAAGATCCAGATGAAGATCCCTTCGTTGCAGTTGCTCCCTCAGCGTCCTTACGCGACGCTGCAGCTGATACACCACCGAGGTCTGAACAGAGAAAAGAATAAGGAGGGCTTAATGATATTCTTTTGTCTTTCCTTATCGTACGAAGCGTTTTCATTGTACTCGCGTGGCCGAAACGCAAGATCTGATCCAGAGGGAGAGAGAGAGAGAGAGAGAGAGAGAGTGGGTGAGAGTGAGTGGAATCTCAAGCAGCGTCGCGTTTCAACGGCGATATCGAGAAACTCGGTTGCACGAAAATCAGCCTGCGGTCAGCCAGAACGGCTTACTTCTTTCATAGAATGAAGCTCGTGGAAGGATCGCTCGCGCTGAAGGATCCTCGGTAAGGTGGTGTAGTTGCAGCGCGAGTGCTGCGAGACCGCGGAAACCGAGACCGCACGATTTGCGACGCAAATGGACACAGAACAAACGAGATCATTAGTAATCCGATGAGAGAACATTGAACGATCGGTTTCGTACGTTATCGTCTCTACCTTGTCGACGAGCTTGTCGGTCTCCAAACGGGCAAGCTGTTCGGCGCGGACCAGCAACGACTCCGTTTGCAGTTCGAGGCCCATGTCGCCGGTGATTTCGTCCATTTGCATCGCCTTGCTCAGCCGTCCCAGAAACGTGGCGAACTAGAACATAGATGTTTCTGGCATCGTTTTCAGGTACCCTCCGACGTCCGATCCTATCGCGCAATACCGTTTCTTTGTCCCTGCGCAACGAGTCCTTCGATAACTCGCAACCGGACAGCTCCGACTCCAATTTACGAACTCTGTTCTCCAGATTGGATCGTTCCTCCTCGAGTGTTCGCGCCTGGGCCATCGTCGTCTCGATCAGCTCGCTCTGCCGATCCGCCGATGCCGTCGCCGCGTTCACCTTTTCCCGCAGGCTCTGTATAGTCTAGAGAAGGAAGGATTATCAAGTGGTTACGCGCCTCCAGGTTTCCGCGCACGACACTCGGTCGCGACGCGGCGACGCGTCGCCGAGCGGGCAAAGACGGAAGCGAAATCGAAAGAGAAATACAAGAGCCTGATCTTTGTTCTCGGCCAGGATCTCCCTAATGCGATCCTTAATGGAATTCTCGTGTGACTCGACGAAGCAGTTCGGAGCGCCGACGAGTATCGCCATGGATTCGAGAAGGTGCCGGGCATCGGTCTGCGCGCGAACCGTCCTTTCCTCCCGAAGTTTCAGATCCTCTGTGGAAAAAGACAGAAGCGGCGAAAAGTCACGACGAAACGTCGGCTCGGGAGTTTGTCGATCACGGAGACGTATGATATAATTGGTTTATCTGCCCCTGGCATCGTGAACGTAATACGCGACGCCGCAAACGATTATTGCTCCGTAATGATGTCAATATTGTGCCACTTTGTTTATCAATTGGTTGTATCTTTCCTATTCAAAATAGATGAATAAACAAATGAATAATATGTCGCGGACGCTTCACCTCGTAGCTGCCCGATTAAAGCTTCCTGGCTCGATATGTTCCCGTTCGCGTTGCTTATACTTCTATTGGCGTTAACCAGCTTGTCCCGCAGATCGTTCAATTCCCTCTCGGAAGCTCTGTGCTGCATCTCAACGCATTCCTTGTCCTGATGAGATATAATCGACCGGTAATCTCGCTTATCTGCATAATATCGTTATCGCGTTAGGGCGGCAGGTATATCCGACCTGTCTGAGACGTTCCAACTCGACCAGCTGCGAGGACACTTGTCGTTGCAGTTGTTCCTTCTCGGTGACCGTCCGATCCAACGCGTCTCGACAGCTCCTAAAATCTACCTGAATACTCGTCAGCTGGGTCTCCGCGTTGCTGCCCTTCGATCGCAGACGATTCGCCTCCTGCACCAGCTCGTCGACTTTGTGGACCACGATCTCCGGACTGGCGTAAACGGTCTCGCGGTACTCGATGCTCAACGCGTTCGCCAGCTTCCGGGTGAACTCCTTCGTCGAATGAGCGATGAGGGGAAAACGTTAGAAAGAAAATATTGACTCGGCCAACGCAACGATGGCAATCGAATTGGAGCGTATGTCAAACGGCGAACCTGAAAGCTCGAGCGGGCTCGTTCACGCGACTGACTCTCCTCCGACACGGCCTGCTCCAGCTGACGTATTTTCGCCTCGTATTCGCGAAGCTTCTCCTCGTGGTACTTCAAGTCCCTTTGCAGGCCCTGTATCGCGATTTCGTTCTTCCCGTGCACCCCGTAGAGGCTCCTCTCGCGCTCCTCTAACTCCTAGGGACGGGTACTGATTCGGTGAAAGCGGTACCGGCGACACGATCGAATTCGGACGACACGACGGGTCCGAGGAAAAAAGGAAAAAAAATAGAGAGACGAGCAGCGACCTGTATGCGTTTCTTTAAACTCAGGACGATCGCGTTCTGTCTGGCCGCGTGCTCGCGTAGACGATCAGCCTCCGCCTGCAATTCCAGCACCCGTTGATCCCGGGACCTTACGAGGCTCTTCGTTTCCTGAAGCTGGATTATCGAGCCACGAATTAATCGCACGATCCGATCGTTACCGCCGATCAGAATGGACGATAGTGATCGGCTTACCTCGGACATGAGTCTGTCGCGTTTATACTCGAGAGCGGCCAGCTCGCTTCTCAACGTGGTAGTTAGATCGTGGGCCATGGCTTCTTCTTGAGCGACCTACGGTAAGAACGTAGCATCGATTGGGCCGCGAACGATTTCCACAATTTGGGCCCTCATTTCGATGCTCCGGTGGTGCGGAGAAAATTCGATTCGCCTTTCGTGAATACGTAGGGGGTGGGGATGGTGTCGAGGATAGCCGAGGGAGCCACTGATAAAGGCATGCAGCGACAGGTAAAATCGATTCTGTGGAACGCTATGGCAACCGAGCCCTTGTTTCACGCACCGGTCAATATGTATGTTTAAGAAACGCACGTACAGCGTGCAAACGAATGAATAATGTGGACACGTCGAACGGTGAACAAAGGACATATTGAAATCCCGTCGAAATTTCATCGGAATACGGCAGTCTTTTCATTCACGGCAGTCTACACGAGACTGTCCACCGCGAATCCACGAAAACCGTGAATGAGACCATAGTGAGACGAGTACTTGATTGATCGCTGGCGACAAGAAAGATCCAAGGATAGATACCGTTGTTAAATGAAATTATAATCCACCCAAGTCGTTCGGCTCAACGACTTTCGGAATCCAATCGCAAATACCCGTATCCTACAGATATACGATTGTTATCGCTTTGTTGTAACGCGCGATACGAACGTACAAAAAGAGAAATTCCCCCCCATTAACGTCGCTTGGTTAAGTTTATTTTTTTATTGAGAAATTCTACCGGTTGCCCTGGTCAGGCCGTGAATCGTAACCGTGCGCAATGTACACGTGCGGAAGATGAGTAATCACCGTCGCGATAAACGAATTCACCGAACGGCTCTAATTTTCTCCGGATTTAAAAGATTAGTGACAAAAGATATTATGCCGTGTAAGATGGAAGTGCACCTGACTGTTCGTCGCGACGAGTTGATAATGTGCATCCGCTTGTACGTGTGCGTTGCATGTGCGTGCACATAGAACAGAAACGCCGGGAAACACCGGGGGAACAATAAATAAGCGGTGCACCTAAAGCCCTGTGAAACGTGTAATGACGTAACCTGACGAGAAACGAGAAAAGACCTTTCCAGGTGACGATATGCAAAGTGTTTCGAACAATCGTAGATCCTCTTCCGTGGCTGTCGTCTCCTTTCCGCCTGTCACTGCCATCCCTCTCTGTTTCGCCTCCTTCGATTCATCGTCGCTCGACATTTTACCTCGAACGTTGGATTCCGCTCGTTTCTTTAACACTGTACACCTACGAATTCGTTGCACCTCCCGAGGTTGCTTGGGGAAGAGTTGCTTCCACCATTGACATCTTATTGCAGCCCCTTCGGACTTGCACACCCCTCCGTTGGGAATGTACGAGGGTAGAACAGCGTCTCGACAAAAACGAACCGTTGATGCGCAACAAACCGTCGTCGGTCTAACAATCCCCACTTCCACGCGGATATCTCAAGGCAATCGAAATTGATCGATCCACGAAAATTACCGTCCGTGTCTTCGAGCTCCTTTGAAGAAATATATTCACATCGAAATATTTCGCGCCGTTACATCTTGCAGAAAGATTTTTTAGAATTGCATTAATATTTTTATTATTTTAATTGAAACGTAATGTACTCCAATTCGCACAGTCGATCAATGAGAAAAAGGGTGCATTTACAACTTGGTAGGTATTTCGCATTTACGCATAAAAAATGATGAGCTCGTGACTCGTGACGATAAATGAAAGTAGTTAAATTTTATTTTATATTTCTAACTGACCGTCAGGGGTGTTTTAAATTTTATGGACGAAGTAAAAATGAGCTATAAAAATCATTTATTGTTATTGTAAACTCTTATCGCGATAATATAGGCATAATGGTAGGCATATGTATACAATAAAGATTGCGTTTGACTATAAATAGTGTAAGATTCCTTAGCAGAGCAACGGCGCAGAGAAATAAGAGAACAATGAACGTACTATTCGGAAAACTAATTGCTCTGGTAGTTGTAGTTGCATGTTTTGCAACAACCATGGCTGATCCTGTAGCAGATGCGGTATGTAATATATGTACTATTGCGTTTTAATTTTGATTTGTTGTTACCAAGTGATATACAATTTTGTCTAAACTTTTTTTCATCTGAATGACACAATTAATTTTTCCAGGATCCCTTAAATCCGAAACTTCTCGCATCTCTCGTCGGCAAGTAATATTTAAAGGGAGAATTGAGCAATTAATTATTGCGCATATTGAAAAATATATTGTTGAATCAGTGTAGTGAATGTTATTCGCAGCTATTACAAAATTTCTAATGGAATAAATCTATTGAAGAAAATAAACCTTTACCTGTTTGCATTCTGCTGTTGTCTCTTGCAAACCCTTCTCTAATAAATACTTTATCAAGTGGCCGCCGTTCGTGAGTAGAGGACGCTAAAATCAGCGTTAAAGTCGGTATAACAGTCACATTGGGCCGCGGTAGTCCATCAATGTATTCTTTCGGGTAGAATTTCCGAAATCTCTAGAATCCCTTACCAAAAAATGTAAAGCTAATGTAATTTAGGAATTTGCCTGCCTAATTCAAAAACTCGTTTAATTTAGGAAATGTCGCATTAAAGTTTGTTTCTTTTCATGTTATTACTTATCTACAATACGATTGTACATCATGCAAGTTTGTTACGTTGTAAGAATAATAATTTTATAAAGATATATTGCTGGTATTCATACAATACTGCTTATTTCGACACGATATCAATTCGTACCTGTTGGTGAGATCGCTTGACACTATGGCGCGCCATCACTATGCTACTGCGCACTCCCGCCAGTCAGCGTCGCATCCCGCCAATCTAGGATCGATTGATCTTGCGATTCGCGAAACAAACTATAGAAACCCTATCAAGTAAAATAATGCATGCAAAAGCGCCGATATTGCAATGATTGGGGCAACACTGATTTGAGCGTCCTCTGCTCATGGTCAGTGTTCAGCTGAAGAACCATTATTTACTGAAATAGCGTTGGGGACACGAGTCGTGCAATATTTTTTCGTCAGGCATAAGAAGCTAGCTTATTTGCATTTTTATTTATAAGATCAAGTGAATGCAGCTTGAAAATCATATAGCTACATTTCTGTTATTCTTCTTAGTATACCAAATTACCTAAAACTGCCGCTCGGGAATTAAGAGCAGTAACCTCTGCATTCACTTTTACTCCCAAGCATCCGTTTTTGCTACGCTGCACCATATTTTGTACGCGACTATCCAGTTTCCCGTTATTACTATTTAAATTGTTTTCGTTCTTATTTCCTTCCCTTTCATTTGACACCTCGGACACTAAAAAACAACCACCAGGTGCCGAGATGTATAATTTATAATTAATATCACTTTTTATAAGTTGTCGGTATCGTTGACTGTGGCACGGAAATGTTACTGGGGCTCTAGCCCCAAATCGCCTTTAAAGTTGTAAGTGGCGCCATCCCGCGTTGTTGGCATTTTTTACAGTCTGCCGCGGATTCAAACCCGAAATCCTGGGTTACATCGTTAATTTAACCAACTGCGTATTACTCGGCTTCTAGTGGGTATTCTGTAACCGGGCCGGTTTTAAAGTAAAGCTACGAACACTAGCTATCTCCTACGACAGACTGCGCAATATGGTATGTGTGGTTTAAAAGTTATGAACAATTGAAAAATTGGCGAAAGTTAACTCCAGGTCGTTTCGATTATTTCGACTTCCCGAGGTGCTAGATTAATGATCAAGCGCTTAAAATAAAAGCAAAGCATGCTGCCACACGACAATTAACACTTTACAAATGCTCTACCCGATGTTTATATTTTATAAACAATTTAATAATCTCTCTGAAAATTACACGGTAACTATTCGCGGGAGCTATTCTAAACTAGGAACGGCGCCACGTGTACTTTATTCAGTGGCGTGTTGCTTCAGCGCCCGTGGGCCGCACCGTGCACGTTCGGGAATGAATTGTTTTCGTCGTGTGAAAAATAAATACTGCTATTTTATAAATGTTATGAAAAAATGTTGTTCCAATTACGTCACTTAGCATGCAGGAATGTCGATACATCATTTTTAAACATTTTCCGGCACTATGTAATATTACTTCTACCTGTTTTACTACTAGATTACTCAATATATTCCAGGTTAATTGTATGTCAACTTTTATTTAGGCAAAAGCAGCAGCTAATGCTCGTCGAAAAGAAGAGGCAACAACGGACACAACAAGCCAGAAAAATGAAATACCAATAATAGTATGCAAACAGAAATTGTATAACTTTTACAAGGGTGATAGATTTAGAAATAAAACATCTGAACTTGCCAGCCACAGATGGAAACACCGAACCACTAAGGACGATCACTTTTATATATATCCTTACAATGTTGTATGTATCAATTGATATAATCTGCATCGATCCGGCTAAGTAGCATAATATATTTCACAATTGTAACTAATTTCAGGGCAATATACAGGTGAACGATGAAAGAGATATTGAAACATTTAGAAAACTTCAATTTAATCCTACTCTGTGCGATAATTTAAGAAGCTTCGGTGTAGAAAAACCTCTGAAAATCCAGCAGCTGGGAATACCAAAGATCATGCAAGGCTACAATACACTTCTAGCTGCAGAGACAGGATGCGGGAAAACTATTGCTTACCTGTTACCATTGGTAATGAAAATCTTGAAATGGAAAGAGATTGCGCAGAGGAAATTAAACACTCCGTTAGGTTTAATTGTGACTCCCTCTAGGGAGTTGGCAGTGCAAATTGCGGTTTGTAATAAGAATTCTGCTTCATATATTTGTATAATATATATGACAATGATATTTAAAGAATATTGTTCATTCTTCTTTAGTTAGAGCTAATAAAAATATCCAAACATCTTGACATCAAAACGAAAATGATTACCGGCGGAAGAACGAAAAAGCTTATACTAAATCCTCCTACTGGTCAGGTTGACGTACTTGTTTGTAGTTTTGGAGTTATTAGCAAATTAAGCACACTTGGTGTTTACGACCTTCGGTCCGTAAGATTTGTCGTCTTAGACGAAGCGGATGCTCTGTTTCACCATACATTCGAAGATAAATTACGAGTCTTTATGAAGAGATTATCCGTACGTAGAAGAAACACAGTACAGCAACGTGAATATCTTTCTAGGCATGTTTTAATCTTTTTTTTTTTCATTTATTTAGGTTGGATATTATCAAGATCCTTTGGAAAACGAGATTCCTTCAACATCTCAACTTATTTTGACCTCGGCGACGATTCCGTCGCGATTAGAAACCGTATTAGGTGGTGTTTTGGATGTGAGTAGTACTGTTTCCATTTTAAAACAAAAAGGAAGACGATTTACATTTATTTCTTTTGTAGCCAAGATCTGTGGAACACGTGACGACGGAAAAACTGCATAAAATACTGGTGCCGCAAAAATTTATGAGACTAATCCCGAGTCAAAAACCAATAGAGCTTCTGAAGTATATAAAACCCAAGGCGTTAAAGAAACAACGCACTATCATATTCAGTAATAATAATGGTACTTCTTACTGGCTCGCCATGTTTTTAAAAGAATGCGGTATCATGTGCACCAATTTGCATGGCGATATGCAATTACATGAACGACGCGGTAAGTACGGAGAATTTATAAATGGTAAAACAATGGTGTTGTCAACGACGAACGGTGGATCCAGAGGCTTGGACACAGTGATGGTTAATCATATTTTGAACTACGATTTTCCATTGGATACAGCGGATTACATTCATAGGTAATAGGTTCACGCAGATTGCAGTTCGAACCTTAAATACGATACCAAATTGAAAATTCTAGATGCTTGTAATCATAAATTTTGTTTAGATGCGGGAGGACTGGTAGAGTTGGCACCGTGGGCGATTCAAGAGTAACAAATTTTATTTCAAGGCAAGGAGAAGCGGTCGTCGTGCAAAAAATTGAGAGAGCAACTAGAAAAATGCAACCGATACCTATTTTTAATCTGACGCAATCAGCTGACGAAGAGGAAGAAGCAGAAACGCAAAATGCCTATGCCGAACCAATGACCTATGATTTGGATAAAGCGGAGAATATTCCGTACTGAAATGTAAAATATTTTTTCGCATTATTTGTAAATAGAAATACATTGACTTATTACAAAAGTTACACCGCCTCTGTAATCTGCTATCTCTTTTCTTGTGCTCCCTTTGTTTACGTAACTTACGTTCTCTGTTACAAGAGGTCTTCTTCGAAGCCCTTGCAGTGAGTCTCGATAGGATCAAAGAATCGCCGATTGAACCTTGTTTGCTCTTAAATCCATCTGATTCTGCTGTTTAATTTAATTCTTTCCTTTCATTACCTGTTACATTCAATGAATACATCCAATGAATAATTTACCGGACATCAACAACATCGTTGAACTGTTTTACAAACAAAAAAAACCGTTTCCGATAAAAACTACTTATTAAACTTGCATCCGTTAATACAGTACCGGGTCGTTTTATCTCTGAAATTTCAGAATTTCAAGCTGCTAGTACGAGGAAGGAAGCATTCAGCCCACACGTGCGTTTCCATTCATCCGTCGACCGAATGTTCCGTCATGTCCGGCGACACACCCACACTGACCGCCTACGTGTTTCGGAGCTATACCATTACCGAAACCATGCGTCTATACCACTTCGTTGATCGCATTGTGCCCGGTGTACAATTAAACGTGCGCGTGCTGACTTTCGTGTACAGGTTTACACAGTGCAGGCCGTACAATGGCGTGGCCATAATGAACCGCATGATAGCGTCATAGGCGCATCACGCAGGTGGAGAACGTTCTTTTAACGAACCGTAATGTTTTATTCAAAGATGCGTGAATTCTTGCCCCCCCCCCCTCCCCGTGCCCAATAGTAAGATCTGCAAAGGGTCGAAAGATAGTACTGCGTACATATTTGCAAGACGTTGGCGTCTTATTGTCGAAAAAAACAGTCTCGCGGTATTACTCTGAAATGGGAAACGGAAACGGAAACGTGGTGAACAGTCAAGCGCAAAGACAATGAAAATAGACTAATTAGCGTGGGTAGTTGCGTGTCACGTAGGACACGTAAGGGAATTGCAGACGTAGATAAACGTGCGAGCTAAATAGAAACCATTGCTGCAAGAGGATTAAAGCTCTTCCCCGAAAAAAAAAGGAGAACAATTCAGACGCGGCCGTGCGAGTCGTACGATTTTTCTTTAACTTACATTTTAAGAGTAACGACGCGCAAGGAACATTTTGACCCGCATCACTCGCGCCCAGAAGGATCTAAGTTGCCCGACCTAGATACAATGCTCGAGAAAGGGGCAGGAGCATAAAAAAAAAATTTTTGCCCTACTCGTAATACAGAGAATATGTAAAGAAGACAAAAAAAATTGTTGATTTACTCGCGACTGACTGAGGGCAATATGTTCTCGTAACGGGCGCTACAGCTCCGAACGGTCGAGCGTCGAAGTAAAGGAGAGTGGGGATCGCTGTGATCGTCCTAATAGAAGCAAACTCAGTCGAACTGCGGTGCGCAACCTGTTAGCATCGTGGCGTCATTTTGTTCGGCTGATTGTTGTGCTTCAACATTTTTCGTAGCAAATATCTCCGGTGCAGCTGGCAGTGGCAGTGAGTTCTTAGTGCATTCTCGGGGTCACAAAAACATCGGGTCTCAAGTTTGTTCCGGTGTAACGGTACGATATAATTGCAAGTAAAGTTACCGATCGACCGCCTGTTGTTCTCGGGTTGACGAACCCTCTGAAAGACGCGGCGGACACGTCGGTACCGTAAAAATGCAGCGCGTCGTCGGAGCGTTCGTTTGACACGCAATATACCTGCGGATCGGTCGAACAATACTTACCGAGCACAACGTTGCGAAAATCCGGTTGAACCGGGGATGAAAGAGAGGCACACCGTGTCGTCATCGCGTTGCACCTGATGTAGAAAGGAGAGATCGATCCAGGAAAAAAGGAAAAGAAAAAGATCCCGGGTGTAATCGAAACGACGCACGGCACTGCTCCGTGTTCGTTCGCCGCCACGGAATCGTGTTTCAATCTCGGAATCGAAGGATTTTTCGTAGCACGACGGGCAAGTTTAAGCGCGAGTGATACTGTGTTCTATGATGAAGCGTCGGCAAACGGCGAAATAAAAGTACATATTACGGGCGTTTCTAGTGGATCCGTATATGTAATAACTATGAACAGTGTTCGGCGATATCGCGTTCGATTGATCGATCGTTGATCGCACTGGCGAGTCTAGTGATATGTGCAGAGAAAATCGAACCTAGGCCGCAAGAGGAACAGAAGGTTAAGATACAGAGAGAGGGCCAGAGGAAGAGTAGGAAGAGGAAAGCGAATAGTAGCGTACGCCGTGGATGATAGGTGTTGTCAGTGAACAAATACATCAGGTACTTTATGTTGGCAAAAAGAACCGGAAGCCATTATATTGGAGAGGAAACGAGAAAGCGGCGTGCCGCTGTTCTGTGTACCGCGGCAGAGGCGATCATCCCAGCCTGAGAATGTAAGTTCCTTCTTCTCCTTTTTAATTGGCCAATCTGTCGAAACGATTCGCCCGATTTATCGCGAACGAAGATTTACAGGCTACGCGATTTCTAGATACGGCTCTAACAAGAATGAAATCATCGCGATATAGTATGATCGATCCGCGTTTCAGATAAGCGTTCGTACAATAATTGAAAATATAATAGGTGTACACGTGAATCACCAATTTACCTTGGCCTAGAATATTCCAGGAAAATGATTTCCCAGGGAATCGAGGAAATTGCGAAACAAGGCTCTAAAACAAAACAAAAAAGGCGGAGCCTTAATTCGTATTCCTTAAGAAAGTTGGGTTAATGTCGACGAATACCGGTAGGTGAAGGTCATTGCTGTTCATTGGACGCGGATACCGTACTACCAGCGAATTCGTGTCGCTGCAACATTCTCATAATCGACTTCCTCTATCGATCGACCACACGATTATCTACCTTTGTGATTTATACGGCGCACAATACATTACTTTGTGGTTTATCGTATCAACCCTTCGCTGATATTGCTTCTATCTCTTCGTAACCATTTGAGGCCCGAATTACATTGCTCTTGCATCTTTATCACAAAACTTCAGCTCGAAACCGTTATTACAAACGTTTCGTGATAATATGTAGCATATCTGTGCACTACGTGTTTACGTAATTCACATCGAGCCCAATTACTCGAGCTGTAAAGTCAATTTCATGAACAGCTTTTTCCTCTAACATATACTCCAAATTCTATTTCTATACATATATGTAATTGGACAGAATTTTCGACAAGTGGCTGCATGAAACGCGTGGATCGAGCGGTTACAGTGCATGTAACCCCATCCTTCGGTACTACTCCACGTGGCTTCATTGAAGCTTGCGGGATCGTTCGTTCATTCGCTACCAAGTTTCCGCCATTCCAAATATATATTATACGCGACGAAGATTTATTTCTATTGCTGGCCGTCGATCGAACGATATACACGCTGCTAACGTCGAAGGAAACACCGCCTTGCGATAAACGAACCGACTCGTTCAACCCGTTCGGCCTCGGGGGGGGGGGGGGGGGGGGGACAAAAAAAAATTCCAAGAAATAGTTAACACCGTTCGTGAAACACGACGGAGAAATTGGCGTATTCCGATGTAGCAGTCGTTGCAAGCAAGGGAATCCTTTGTGCCTCGCGTACAATGTATTGTATTCCCAGCACGTGTAGGCAATGGGAGTTCGTTATTACGCCTACTTCCGGTCGTCGATCCACGGCGCGGAGTAGTTCGAGCTTTAAACACGGTGTTTCAAATCTTTCGCACATTTCTCTGCCTCTTGCTCGTAAAGACCGAGCCGAACATGACCATCCTCGTTCGCCGCCGCCGTACGAAATCGCGAGACATAAAAATACGACCTCAGGACGGCAAGTCCGCAGAAGAAATTCGGGCCCCGGGGGAAAATGTATTATACGAACCGTCGGCTGCGTTTCGTGAGAAAGGCACGGGCCCATCATTCGAAAATACCCAGAAGAAGTTCCAGCTGGAATTTCGGAACAGCTGCAGCCGCATACCTAAGCGTTACCCGGACAGCCCAGCCTCGGGTCTATAGAAATGCTCGTAAAGTTGACGAAGCTCTCGCTCGATCGGCTCGACGAATCTTGACCTGGCTCGAAAAACGTGCAAACACGACAAAAACTGAATCGCACCGGCGTTCCATCGGCCGAGGTTCCAGGATTTCCGCTTAGCCAAACTTGCTCCCTACCGAGTTTTCCGGGAATCGCTTTGTTTACTAACTTGTACGACACAACTCTCGTAACGTGGAACGCCGCGGCTCGCGCGCGATCTAATCCCATCGAATAGATTCGCCAGGGAACGGGGAACAGGCAAGACTGTCTGCGCTTTTGGCGAAGATCCGCGGCTCATTCGATTCGGTTCGAATTGTTTATAGTCACCGGTGTCGTAATACCTACTGCCTACGGAATCGGGACGGATCTTGCGGTACATTAGCCGCCGCCAGTATATACCCTATTAAGAACGGGTATCTAAACGAGGCGAACAGAGGATGTGGAACGAGAAGGCCGTGGAGATCGATGCGGAGTATCGAACGCGAGGCACGACGCGCGATCGCGAAATCGATTAGGATTGCGACGACGTGCAAGCGTTACGGTTAACAGTTTGCAGATTACTCTGTGTGTAACCTTTTTCCCTTGGTACGCCCGGCGGAGAATTCCCATGGACGAGCATTGAGACCCTGCCTCCGGATGAAAATCGTTGATTCTGTGAAGTCACTCGTTACCGGATGGCGAATCGAGCGGACTGTGCGCTCGCTCGAAATCCACTCGCGAATAAACCATCTTCAGTCGCGTTTCGTTTCGCTCGTTCGCGACGCGAGAGCCTCGATTCGATGACGATCCGCCGTTACGCAAAACGGAGCCCAGAACGCGATGGGAAGCGGCTCTCGAGGCTATTTCGAGAACGGTTCGAAAGATGAAAAGCAGGTCCCTTCGACACGGCACAAAGCTGCGATGCGAGCCGGCGAGCGTGTTTTTTCTCGAACGGAACGCCAGCCTGGATCGTTTCCTGCGGCAATAACCTTCCCCCTGGAATCGTATTATCTATCCGTCGGTTATCGTGCGCCGTTGGGTTAACAGGATACAGGTTCTTTAGTAGCAGCCAAACGCAATTAATTAAAGCCGGATGCGTCGATTGACCTCTGAATAAGTTTACCAGGGTCCGAGTACCCGGGGGCTTGGCCTTTTCGTTCAAACTTTCGATTTTATCCATTCGTCGTGGTCGAACGGATGCCAATGTCCAACGGCTAGGTAGACTCGTCGAGTGTGCATATAAGTGCATACGTGTACGGTGCATCGAAAATCGAACGACACTATTCTGCCCGGCATAAAAATAAAATTTACTCGTTCCTCCCTTGTTGACCCGATTCGATGGCAGCGCGAGAAAAATCATTTGTACGCGTAAACATGAAAAGTGGGACGCAAGTAGACTCTTCGATTCGTCGACAATCCTTTGGGACGGTAAACACGCCGCGAGAATTACGCAACAAATTTTTTGCCAGTCGGCAGCAGTTTAAAAATCTCGCAGAAATCGCAACAGAATCCTCGAGCATTCCAAATTATGATAAACGTCTGTATACGCGGGATGGGTTAATATTGAATTTCCTTCGCGAAAGAGGCATATACCTGATTGGAAGCCAATCCAGTTAACAAGTTAATGCCCGTAACGAAGGGGCACAGAATTTAATTTAGAAGCTATCGTTAGCGCGAACGCTCCTTCCGCGATAGAATCGGTGAATATACTGTTATAACGCAGCCCGCGGTTAACTGTAAAAACATCCACCAATGTATTTACCAGATGAAAACTAGAAGTCGCGTTGTCACCGGTGAGTACGTCGCGTCGGGCATAGCATCGTCACCTGGCACGCGAGACCCCGTGCTGAGAGCGTTGCTTCGATGTCATGCGCGCATCTCTCATGCTACGAATAGCGGCAGCAATTTTACGGGCAATCTATAAACCTTGTCCCTCGCGTGACAACCGCGGATAATTCTAAAAGCTGGCGTGAAATCCGACTGACCCGTTGACGTCCATCCGCGAGTAACGGAGCGGCAATTTTCCTCTCGTATATATACTAAAACCAGCGAGCGTGTACACGCGCGTACTGCACAAGCGTCGAGCGAAATAATGGAAACGTCTGATACGCGAAGAACGGTATACCACGGCGTGTTTTAATTTTGTCTCTTCAAGAAACTGGAGGAGGTTATCCGATGCTAATTGCACAGCACACGACTTCGCACTTCGCAGTGGCAACGATTCGTCCAGGTGCCAGAAACGACGAAGGACGAGCGCATGGAAATGCCCCGAGTAATGTAACTCGCGCGTTACACGTTCCCGCGAGCCAGCCGATCGCGTTTCAAACGAGTACAGAGTCGCGCCGCTTCTTTCGCCTTTCGTAAACGGCTCGTGTCATTTCGCGATCGCTTCGTTAAGTCTGCGCATATCTCGCGTGCTTGGTCGTTACGAAAGGAACAGTGGCAGGAACGGTTCGACTTGCGCTTTTACGGACGCCCCGGCCGAACGCGCGCTACGCGGCTAAATAATACATGTATACGTAGTAAACGCAGCGCGATTTCATTGATAGGTATCGTTTGTCGCGTCAACGACCTCGGATTGCCCCGGAAAAAGAGGGCCGTAATAGGTCAGTAGCATTCGGGTGTTCGTCCGCGGTGGAAAGAAGAATAATAATAAGAGGAATCCAGCCCTCTCTTCCGCCCCTCATCCTCGTTTCTCGTTTCTCGTTTCTCGTTTCTCGTTTCTCTCGGTTGAGTTAGGCTTGCTCCGAGTGGCTCTCTGGAGTAACGGCATCTCCCGGACCCTCCTCTTCCTCCGCGTTGCTTCAAACTCCTTTCCCCGTTCCTCTTGGTCGACGTGGTTCGCGACTCTGCCTCCGACCAGCGCGCACAATTTCTTCTTTCGACGTCTCTTTATTTGCCGGTTCATTCGTTTTTACATCTACTTTTCTTTTTTCTTACCAGCCTTTTTTCCCCCCCTCAACCGTTCTTCTCTTACTCTTATCTCCTCTCGACTATTCTACCTACTCACCTTGCGTCTACTCGCGTCGTCCTTTTCTACCCGCACGCGTGCACACGCGTCGCGAGACGTGCATGCCCGCGGATGCACTCGAGATTCTAGCGCGTCTCAAGACCAAACCCACCCACCTGAAACCCTAGCCGCAGAAGATCCTCGCCACACCTCCGTACCACCGTGTACTCTCTGCGAAAGTTCCAACCCCGGGGGAACGCGATGCGAGACTCTCCTCCGGTGATGCGCATTTACGTGGAACACCTGAATCGATGACGAGATCGTCGCGGATGAGTAATAGTCGCGAACGAGCGAGCAGTTCCTCAGGTGAGTTCCGCTGCCAGGTGACGCAATAGAGCGTGATTCGCGAGGCTGAAGGAGCGCTGTGAATAATCTGTGCCACGCCTGCTCCACCTTCTGAATTTCCCGTGCGTACGTGTCCCCTCGTTGTTCGCCAACCATTTACTCTGTCGCGCTGGAAAACGAAACCAAGTCGTAAGTAGGGGGACAACGGAACGGTAAATAAGCGGCTGCTGGCGTAACGCTGTGTACATATAAGCAAGCCAAGGATGCGTTTGCGCTGTTAAACCACCGTGCCCCCGGTGTACACGCAGAATGGAAACGTGGTCGTTCCGCGAGTCTCGTTGCACCGATTCCCGTGATCGACGGGTGATCCAAATCCATGGGTCGCCTGCTTCGACGACCTCTTTCCCGAGGAAATCATAGAAACGCGACGCCACGCAAATCGGCTTCGCTCTGTCCCGTTTGAATTTTCTGGGTCACGGTACGCGCGCGCGACCGTCCGCTCTTTCTCAGCCTTTCTATTTCGGTGCACTCGACACTTCTTGTAAGTACGCACGCTCGTTACTCCGCGTTACGCGTTAAACTCTGCACCGTGCGCGATCTTATATGGATACGGACGACGCGGACGTGTTTTTCCAGCGACGGCTCCTCGACGGCGTCTCGATAATGCTCGTGAACGTGAATCGTGAAGTGCATCGAATGCACGCGATGTCGCTGTCGAATAGACGGGACGCTGTTCTGTATGCGCCGTTCGACCTGGCCACCGCTGGCCCGTTCGAAAATTCCGCCCGAATCGAATGGATTTTCGGGATTCCATCGGCGTTCCCTTTTCTCTGCATCGGCCGATGGATCGACAAGCTGGAAAGACACGAAATACCAGAGACTTTCAGAGTCTCGTTGGTCGATCTGTCGACCCTTGGGTGAACGATCGCTGACACAGCTTTACCCCCCCCCCTCGGCGAGTGCTTTGTGTGCTTTGTGTGCGTACGCTTTTCGCGCTCGAGAAGCGTAGCCTGGTCAAACATTTGTGAAACTGGAGCCGTTTCGAAAGGGTAATTCTATTTATATTTGGGGTGAGAATCTCGTGATATTAAGGCAGGCCGCCGCGCGTGTCGAAGTTCACGCGATAGCTTTCACTAATGGCGCATAGAGGTGGAAGGTAAGAACCATGTGCAAGAGACGAGACGCGGCATATATCCACGTCGTGGTTGTCCTCGATCCAGCGTCGTGCGTTTCTAACGAGACGTTTGTCGCGAGACCGCTCACGTGTCGCGTAAAATCTCCAAATATTGCGTACACCGGCGGCAGCGTCGTTCCAAGTACCGGGGGCAAAGTCTGCCGAGCGTAATACGGGACGAGAGGACAGCCGACGAAACGTAAACGACTTTCCACGGCTCGTGTTGTTACCGCCTTCTGTAATTCTCGTTCCCACTTTCACCTGTTCCGCGGGAATTCGTTGGTCGCGGAGAGAAATACACGCGGACGTCCCCGGTCGGCGTAGTACGACGGCGCAAGTCGGCAGGAAGCAGCAGAACGGGAGCAGAATTCCGAAACGGCCGAGAGGGCTGCACGGGTCGCACGTAGCAGCCGACGTTATGCGATCACGGTTGCATCGAGTACCGGACACGAATCGTTACGTCGAACCTTTCGTCGTCGTTCCAGCGATGGCCAGGAAGATCGCTCGGAACCGATAACGAAGCGGTTGCCCCGCCAGCGGAACGCCTATGAATAAGTCGTTTTCCTTGCGCAACGCATCCTCGGACACGCCGCGATCCTGTTTCCTCCGTTTCTCGCGGCGATCTAGACGAAACTCGCGGCCGGCATCGTGCCTTCCGCGCGAAGCGGAGTCCTCGAGACGTCGTGAAAGGCAACCGAAAAGAACACTCTGGTCCTCCAGTGATTCGGCATTTTCGTTGAAGGAAGCGGAGATCGAAGCCCTAGACTTTCGGTTTATTAGCATACCTGTACGTTCCCGTGGGAAGATATTCGGTTACCGTCGTATCCGACTTCCCTTCTCAATTTTTCTTCCCCTCCCCTCCCAGCTCGCATCGAAACGCGTTCCAATTTTTGCTTTCTTAAATAAAGCAAAGACCGTGTCTTGTCCCTCTCTAAGAAAAAGAAAGTCCCTTTCGGAGCAGATACCGCATCCAGCGGGCACGCCGCCGATTAAGCGAGGTTTAGGTAGGTTAGGCAAGCGTGGAAGAATGGGTGTCGGCGGAGGAGAAGGAGCTGGAGCGAACGAAGGGGAAGGGGAGGACTTCCGGTGCTCAGGGCCGTAGCTCGCCCTCAGCGTTCATTCTCGACTCCCTTTCTCCGGGCAACACAAAGGACTCTGATCGTTTGGCGAAGCAACGAAGGCACGACGACCTCCTCCCGAGGCAAGAGAGAGCTCCTCTCGTCGTTAAATGGAACGAAAAGAACAATCCTTCTTTTCAAACAGCGCCACCGTCGAGGAAAAAGGGATGCACCTTCGACCGTGCAACTTTCTTCGTCCCCTGCTCCCGATTATCGGGGTCCGGTGAAACTTCTGCCCGCCACGGAACGTTACGCATAGGAGAGATACGAAACCGCAAGGTACGGTCGATCGGGGAACGCGTCTGTTCGTCTGCGGTCGTTGGTTGCATAGCGTTGCCGGTAATTAGGGGCCGAGGGGCAACCAGACAGTCCCATTTCCCGAAGGGAAAATATTTATGTATTCCTCGACCGTGCCACTTCCGTTTCACGTACCCCACCTCAGCGTTCGCTTTACTCGCCTTCGTTTTCCTCGATTTTCAAGACGCCAGCGTCAGGGAAGAGGCGATCGCCGTGGCCGCATTGTATTCAAATGTCGCCTCCACGGACGGACAGATAGGGAGGAACGCGTGGAAGGCCACGGATATTCGCTCGACCCTCTCGTTCTTCTCGTTGCCTCGAATAACATTATTACGCGGAAGGTAGATAATCGGTCGGCTGGTAAAATATTTCCAGCGAACCACCCTGAGTCACCGAATGTTTGGTCACCCTAATGGATACCCCCGTCGGCTGAGGTATATAGGGCTAGTCACTCGAGATAAGTGCGGCTAAGGAAAGGCGCTCCGAAATGGACAGAAACGGTACATATTTAGTCCCCGGCGCTGTCCGCGTGACAATTTTCTATGCGCGTGTACGCATACACGTGGTTCGACAAAGCTCCTCGTGCCTTTCGACGGAAACCGGTATTCCTTTTTACTTCCTTCACTGCGCGCACGCGCCTCTCGATATCCTCGTCTATCGCGGCGAAAAGCCAAAGGTGTATCCCGTGCAACGGCTTGCGATCGTCACGAGAAACGCGGCCATCGAAATAATCGCGGAGCTTGAAGCCCGGCCTTTCGCTTTCAGCAACGGGGGGGCTTTGCGTTTCTCAGCGGGAGCCCGCAAGCTTTGTCCTTCCCGTTGTCTGCTGGATGCACCCGGTGCAACCGACGTTCTCTGACCTCTCGGCGACGCCGTGCTACTTTCGTCGACGGACCTTAAAAAACAAAGGGAAGAGCACTCCTCTGTTAGCTGAAATCCACGGATCACGGTCCTATCCGTTCGCTGGAACTCTTTCCCGTTGCAACAGTTGCTGGCACCCGACGGTCGTAATTATTATTACGTACGCAGCAGGTGTCGCGCAGTCAATCAACTCTTACCTGGAAGCTGCCGTTCGAAGCACTTCGGCGCCCACGCTTCTCGGCAGAATTTCTGCCCCACTGAGAGATTCGGCCACGCTACCACCCGTGCGTGCTCCCAGCTGCGATTTCGACGAACGCCTCTCTCGAAAAAAAAATGTTCGCGTCGGGGAAACGAGGGTAACGACCGAACGGCAGTATTCTCGGGCAAGTTACGCTCACGGTGTGTCGGACTCGTGGTAGTTGCGTGGACGACTGCCAAGTTCTCCTCGCGATTCTCCCGATCCTATCGCGAAGGGTCAACGTTCGAACGCGCATCAAAGGAATCAAAGATCGCGAATCAAGCGCGACCCCCTTCGAAATTCAGTGATCCACGGCGAGGTGTACCCTACCTCGCCGTTCAACCCGAAAGACCGTCGAACCTGGAAGCGTTGTCGTGCGTGCGCGCCGTGATATTCGGTGCTCCAGCTTTCCCATAGATCCGACCGATTTACGCGGGGCGATTCAGAGCGAGATGCGTTTCGAACACGCCCGAGTTTCGTCGCGGCCGGTGAGCCAGGTAAACTGCGCGGCGTGGAGGGGCCACGGATCGTTCGATGCTTCTCGGAAATATTATTTCAGCGACGATCCCCGCTGCACTGCCGACGAGAGTCGGCAATCGTCGCCGTGTTCGCGTACACGCGGGAGTATTTATAGGTTCGACCGTTAAAAACTGCATATCCGAGTCACGGCGATGACCGGCGAACAGGGTCGTGGTACGGGACCGGTCTCTTCGTGTTCCCTCGAAATAAACGCCCTGCGTCCCTCGTGCTCGTAATCGCGGTGCTCCGCGAAGGTGCAACGACGAGGTAGCGCGCACCGCGCTACCAGAGGAACGGCGACATGTAACCGGGCATCGCGGTACATTGGCGCAATTATCCGATCAGTGGGTACATATGGAACGGTGCGAGTCTCAATGGTGCGGACCATTTATCGGGACTCCGTGCGGCGGAGAGATTTGTTTGCAGAAGGCAGATGGAGCGAAAGCTATGCGCAAAGGGAAAACAAAAGGGAAGGGTTTCCAAATTGAAATTGAAGAAAGACCGCGGGGCGACATAATGTACATACATATATCAGGGCCCTCCTGGAGTACAAAGTGGAACATAGGTCCCGGAGAATCCAGCTTCGATCGCCATATGTTCAGTCGCGTGAGCCCTCCGACAATGAGATCGATTAATACGCGTGTTAACTCTCGTCGAGGCGTCCCCTTATGTCGGTTTCCTCTTTCGACCGTACTCCTTCTCGAGAAACGACCAACGAAATTTTTCAAATACGATGCGCAAGCTGTCGCCGGTTCTCTGCGCGTACGCGCCGTCGGTTATGTTTAACAGTGACCCGCGGCTCCGTTAACGACGCGATAAGCGAGATTCAAATAAAAGATGCGAAGCTTTGTGGGCACCTTCCCGCCGACTCGCGATAACGCAATCAGTGTCGCATCCCAGCTGAATTATATTCCCCGTTGTTACGACGACGTTCGGATCCCGTTCCGGCCTCACTTTTATTCTTATCGCGCTGGAAAAACTCGAGGCGCGATTAATCTGGCGGACAGGGTTAAACACGGCCGCAATTTCTCTTGACCGACATTTCGATTGCCCAAAGCGGCAAACTCTCGTCGGCCCGAAAGTGAGATACCGCGAGCAGCGTGTACCGCGCTCTACGTCCATTATCTGCATCCTGCTTTCCCCATTCTCGTTCCGACGAGATTCCCATTTGTACAGTACATTGCACGCGTATCGTCTTACGCAAGCTTCATCGATTACGGTGATCGAAGCGCACACGAGACTTGCAGCAAAAGAAAGTAGCTCCTTCGAGGGTCCACGCGACGTACAAATTCGTTGCCGTTTTCGATATCGCGCGTTGCGATTATTTAACCCGACCACCCGCTGCGTACGATGCTTCATTTTCCTCGACCCCATCTGTCGATCGTTTGGGAGAAAAGTGGATGTCGTTGACCCGACACGTTAGCCTTGCGTAACGATGCCTCACACATGTGGCCCATGCGTTAATCGTCGCGCATACCTGGGCGTGTCGCGACCGAAAGAAAGTGGCGATTTCGTCCACGGGCCTGTCTATCGGACCGACAAACGCGAGGCCACGAAATCGCGGTGAAGAATAATCGAGTCGACCGCGTGGAATCTCGAAGCGATCGTCTTTCGCGTCGCATCGTTTCCACCTCCTGCGAGATTACCCCACGGGCGATGTTCCATATTCAAAGCTCGCCTCCTACGTTGCACGAAACGCGAAGGGCGTATCCACATATATAGCAGGACACGAGATTAGAATGGAATTGTACGTTTCAAGAAAATTTCTAGATAATTCTGGAGCTCGATGAATCAGCATCAATCGAGCTTGGTTTAACCACAGAACCGTCTTGCGGATTCAATATCCGATTGTTTCGCAAAAATAGCCTCGCGTCGGTGGTAAAGTTAATCGATAGGCCACGAAGCGAGCGACAGATCTTTCTCGATTGTTAATTCACGCCGCTTTCGCGAGCACCGGAATAATTCATGCCTCACCTTTAGCCGCGAATTATTATTCTTATCGTTGTTGTCGTTCGTTAGCGACTGATAAACCGGGGGAGATCAATTTTATCGAAACGGTCTTCCGGTTCGGGAGCGGAAATCAATGTGCGATCAAAGCGAAGAGCGCAAACATTCGAGCAGAGCGCCACGATAAATCGCGATAAATCGCGAGCGATATCGTCGCTACCTTGCCGGAGCTTACGCGATGCTAACCGGAGACGACGATTGTAGATGATGAAAATCGATCGAAGGTATCGCAGAGGAGAGAGAGAGAGGAGAGATACCTGGCGTTGAGTCTGTGTCGTACCTTTGATTGAAACACGTTCGTGCAAGTTCGTGCACGCCGTCCTCATTCGCGATCCTGTTATTGTCAACCCTAGACACTCTGTTGTTTGCTGGGTCAGTCGAGTGACAGACAGCGTGCGAAACGGTTCTGGCGGTGGCGATTCGTGGCGCGTGCATCGATGCCGATTAAGATCGTGGACGGTTTCATGGGGGTGGTGATACGTCTCGTGCCGTCACCGCGGCGGAATAAAAGCGAGACGGGACGGAGCAACGGGAGGAAGACCGAGGTGAAGCAGGTAGAGAAACGAGGGACTCCGTCGCGTTTTCCCCGTGGCAGCGAGGGCGCAACATTATCACAGGTAGAAAGGAAAACACACGTTGAATTTGAGATCCGCTCGGCTCATTGGCGTGCCGCTGAAAGGACACCGTTCCCTCTCCGGACGAGCAACTCTGCCGGGGCCCCGATTTCTTCGACCCCGACGACTTTCAAAATTCGCCCACTTTCGGCGTGGTCCTGTCGGCGGCGACGCCGAACGACCGCCCACGCGTAACGAGAAGCGTCATTTCTGTTTCACTTGGATCCAGGGCGGATAGGCTGCGCGAGTAACGATTAACAATCGGTTCGCGGCTTATGTAGGTGAATGGGCCCGCATGGGAAGGTGGGGGTAAAGGGTACGCGAGTTGGGCAGCTGGCCTCGTGTTACGTAAGAAATGAAATAGGAACGTACCGGGGGCCCGGCTACACGATACACGGAGTGTCGGAGTCAGTCGACTAGACTGTCTCGATGGTGTAGAGAGAGAGAGAGAGAGAGAGAGAGAGAGAGAGAGAGAGAGAGAGAGAGAGAGAGAGAGAGAGAACGGTTAACGGAAGGCGCACAAGGATGGCTTTGAGATGGTCACCGGATGAGTCACGGTGCCAGCCCGGCTCCAACCGGCTCCCGCATTCCTCTTCGATTGTCCCAATTTGAAAGAGCGCATTCCTGAAAGGCCTACTGGTGCCCGCGATCGTCTCGATCCGCACCGCGACGACAATTCCGTCCTGGCCATGTTTATTATGCCATTGTTCTCCAAAACTCGATTAGATACCGGAACCGACACAGGCCGGTCGCAGAATTATGATTAAACGTTCGCGATGCATCTCCCGCTTCCTCCGTCGATAGTAATCGCTGTGTCCAATTCAACCGCGGATCGCAGCGAATCGTCGCGACACCGCATTCTTCCTTCCAGTTATGCGTATTACGTCGTCCCCGGGGAACGATGGCGCGTCTCGACTGGAACTGCCACCGATCGAAGGACCGGTCGCTGGTTTCTCCTTCGGGAACCCTTTTCCTTTTCACCGCGTCCCCGTTGCCCTCAATCATTTCATCCTCCTTTTCCGATTTGAACGCTCGCCGTTCGAGGTTCGAAATATCCGCCGCCAGCCCAATACCTGCCCCTATCTTATCGTCATCCGTATCGTTCGGGAAAGGTTGCATTCTTGCCGGAGACCGAGGCGCCGATCTTCGCGAAAGATCAGCCGGGACAAGTACAGTGAACCGTGTCGAGCGTAACGCGTTACGAAGAGGAACACGCCGAGGGAAAGCCGACGCAACGGTGGTTGCGATACATCGACGCCGAAACGCGCGCAGCTTTCTTCCACTCAACGTACTCGCACGATTAAACAATTAATTACCCGCTCGTTGCAATAGACGCGCGGTCGCGTCGCGGGTTAGCGATCAACGAGCGGAAGCAGGTAGAAAAACCGGCGCTTTGCAGCGCGATAATGGTGCTCGATGTTATTACGATCTCTCCGCCGGCAACCTCGTTCGCGATACCCAGAAAGGGGCGAAATAATATTCCAGCAATCGTGCCCTTATACGGCCACGCGTTTCCGCCCGAGGGATCCGCGAAAAGCGGCGCGATGATTTCCTTCTGCGCAGCGCGTTGGAAAACTCGCTAAATACCGAGCGACGATTGTTCCCCGTTCCCAGCAGAGAGGAGAAGGCCTGGCATTATCGCGTGCAGAGATTGGCAAGGCGATGCCGGAGTCTGATCGTGACTGGCGTTCCCGAGGGGAAGTCGCCGTGAAGCGGCAGGTAGTTCAAGAAAGAGTGGCCGAGTGGCTCTCTTCGATTAGGAAAATTTGAATCGCGGCGTACGCGACGGAGCTGAGTTGCGTTCTGTTCGCGTTGCGTTTATCGCGCCAAGCGTGGCAGGATTGACGGAATAGTCCGCGAAGCAAATAGGAGGAAGGAGAGAAAGAACGCGGTCGTATTGTTCGCGCGATACAACGGTTAGGCTTCGCGATACGCTCGTAGATCGCGCGAAAAATGCAACGGGCATTTGCATAACTAGTTCGGATGATCAGCGTATCGCGCTACACCTATCCGAATCAACGCCTCGCCCATACATATTATTGGAAAACTAGATTACGAGGAAGTGCGATAATATATAACATACAGTTCAGTTTAACAAAAGTACTTTATTTTATATAGCAAAAGAAGGCACGTCCTTATTCAAAGGAGAAACTCTAACCAATGAATGTAGAAGAGAGGCATGGAGCATTCCCAGCCTATCGGTCCTTCTTAATATAAACACTTTCGTATAAGCATTGGAATTCTTTACCCCAATATATTCTCAGAACTATAAGAGATAATTTTTGTTTAACTGGGTTTTATACAAAGCACAAAACCAACACATGTATGCACAGGTTCGATCGGTGAAATAGCGTGCTCGCGAATACAACGAGGACACGCGATACGTGGAAGTAAAATGCGAACGAACGAACGAACAAGCGTTCCGCGTTTTCGCAGCGGCTCCGAGGTGCTTGCGCTTATCCGTGAAACGTTATTAGGGGCCGATCGACCGAATACGTTTTCGCCTCCGTTACTCGACCACGGTGGCCCGGCTCGGCCGACGATAAAACCAGATACCGGAGACCTCGTTAGGAACCAGAGATTCGTCTTCGTCGTCGCTCGTCCACGCGTTGACCATCCAGGGACGAACAAAAGCGAGACAGATGAACGACGGAGGGAAGATTGCGGGTACCCGTCACCTGTGGTTGGCAGCATTTTACTTTCGTACAGCCACGCGTATCGAGACTGACGGAGGCAGGAGATTCTGCGGTTGCACGCACTCCGAGCATTCCCACAAGACGAGTGCGAGTCGTTGCACGGGTTCAGCGGCTGCGACTTTGCCCGCATTTACCGCGATCCGTTCGTCGAAACGGATTTCTGTCGGCCCGTGGACGTTCGACGCGATCCAAGAGGCGGAGGAACGGCGGAAAATATAAATGCAGGACGGGACAGGTACGCGTGGAGTAATCGTAACGACGCCGACCGAACGAACAGACGCCAGAATTCTGAGAACTTTCGCACGGTGTGGAAGGAAACGTTGGAAAGAAACAGGAAAGCGTAGCGGGGTGCGTGTTCGCGTTTCACCCGCGATTCTAATCCCGAGGAAAGCAATTCGTTCGCGGCAAGTTTTCGCGTCGGGAGAGCTGCAACGGGCGATTGCTTTCTTCGCAATCGGGCGTTTCATGCTGCACGGTAACGTCATTTGGGAATCGATAACTCTAAGTTGAACGTTTCAGAACACGTTCGAGCTGGAGTGCGTCGAAAGCGATCTTATAAAAAAAAATTGTCACGCCGACTGACACGATACCAGCCTTGGACCGAAGCAAGAATAACGAGGCGTCGTTTTCTTCGGTACGCAGAGATCGATTTCTCCGAAGTTCCGAATACAAGTTGTCCCCTTAATTACGATCGAACCACGCATTCGATCGTCATCAACGGGTCGTGACTTGTGCGCAAGTAAATGAATCGCGGAGCAGCGAACACCGAGTAGACGGACAGAAGCCCGCAGGGTGAAACCTGGAATGCCTGGTATGCAACGTGGGTCGAGACAGACCGTGACCACTATCGTTCGCGCCGAATACCTACGAATCTCGATCCACGCGCACCGTCTTTGGCTCCGGGTTAGATCGCAGAGCGTACACTCGTTCTTGTACCTCGGTAATATACGTAATCCGCGCACGGTCGCACCGAAACTGCAAGAGACCCACGAGATTTCGTCCCTTGTCCACTGTCCGGCCCTCGATCGATGGATTTTCCACGAGTTTTCCCAAGTGCCGTCGTCGACCCGTCCTCGACTAGAGATATGCGTTGGAATGTATCCCATCCACCCACAAGGGGATCGTAATTTCGGAACCCTCGAGACGCGTTTTATAATGGACGCGAAGGCGTGGCGCGCGCACGCACAAGTGAAAATGACCGTGGACGCTTTTAATTAACCGTCCTACTTCGCGTCCGTTTAGTCGGTAGCCTCTTAACTCGATCGCGTGCGAGCGCAATCGGACGTTCTGTTCCTCTTTCAAACTTCATACCCCCGAAAGTGAGGGAGAATCCGTCCGCCGTGTATACAGGCGACAAATCGCAACCGAATAAACAAAAAAGGTGGACGGGATATTTCGCACTTGACCGTAAACGACCGGGCTAACTTCTCGTCGATCATTGTTGGCAGAATGAAGAGATGATCGCGAGCCTACCGATACACAGCGGCGGCGGAGGTGGAGGCGGCAGCGGCAGTAACGGAAGGCCGAGCAGCCGCGTGGGTCGTGGATTGGCCCTTCACAGGTCCAATTCGAGCCTGGAGCTTCCTCACAGTCCGGACCCTGCCTCGCGAGTTCCAGATACACCGCTGCGAAGAGAGTATGGATCTCACGGTAGGACAAGACACGATTCGCCCACGCACTTCAACTATACGCGTTTCCGATCGGGAACCAATGAAGCAAAGAATCGCGGCGAACAGCGCAGACGAAGGTAAGGTGTACAACGTATTCTAACCGGTTCGATTTTCTACCCAGGAAGCATCGACGTAGTGGCGCAATCGGTGTCAGTCGGGGAGAATTTGTTCGCCATGCTACAAGACCTAAGGCCGTCGCCGGGGTCGTCGTCGGATCAACGAAACTCGGTCGGCGCGGAGTACCTGAGACGCGTGCCAGATGGGCAAACGGTGGACGCGGATGAAGTCTGCGGACCGACCGGCAATTCCAGTCCAAAGTTGCGGCTGAAGCTGCACCGATTGTGGGGGGCGAAGGCTGCGTCGAGGCCCATGGAGGAGAGCTGCACGAGCCCCGTGGTCTCCGCGGACGTCGAAGAGAGACACAGGCGGCGTGCGTTCGCCCACTACGACTGCCAATCGCTCACCGCGAACCTCGGTTACGCGGCGAAACTCAGGGGCATTCTGCTCGCAAGGAGACGAAACACCGCGACAGGTGCTTCTGCGGCGAGCTCGTTCAGGGCGTCCACGCCGGACGAGACACCGGACGAGGATATCGGCGATGGAAAAGGTGAAGCGTGCTTTCTTCTTTGTAATTTTGTCAATCGTCGCACGATAGCCTTTATCGTCGTGTTTCCCCTTTCTAGGCAACGATCTTCTGGAATCGTGTCCATTTTTTCGAAACGAAATCGGCAGCGAAGGGGAACGAGAGGTTGGCCTGACTCGTTGCTCTCAGGGCAACGGGGTTCACAGGCCGTCCCTGTCGTACGGTGTCGCGGTTTTGGAACCGGCACCCGGCGAAACATCCTGGAAACACACTTGCCCCCTACAGAAGCGACCACTGCCCATCGAGAGCGTCGACGAGGGCGCTCATTATTACAGACGATACTTTTTCGGTGAGCATTGAGACGCGTCGCGCACACAGGACTGGTTCTAATTCGAGCCATCTTGGGGTTAATTGGTATTGCAGGTCGAGAGCATCAGAATTGGTTCGGAATGGACGAGCAGCTGGGACCGGTTGCTATCAGTATTCGTAAGGATGTCAACCAGTATAGAATAATTGTACGCACGTCAGAGCTGCTGACGCTTCGCGGTTCAGTCCCGGAGGACGTTCTCGGCGGTATAAGGCCTCAGGGCAGGCTGCCAACCAGGGAACTGCTAGAGTTGGTCGCGCCAGAAGTTCAACTGGGTTGCCTCCGATTGGGCACCTCGGCAGCGGAGGAAACTCTGGCTAGATTGGACGAGCAGGGCCTCTCCAGCAGGTACAAGGTTGGCGTGCTCTACTGTAGATCTGGCCAAAGGACCGAGGAAGAGATGTACAACAATCAACACTCCGGCCCGGCTTTTCTCGAGTTTCTCGACGCGATCGGTGAGCATACAGTAATGGACCATTAGCAACGATTAATTCGCGACACCCGGAGTTTCAATTGAAATTGTTCGCCGCAGGCCAAAGAATAAGACTGCGAGGATTCGAGGGGTACAAAGCTGGTCTAGACACGAGGACAGATTCGACGGGCACCCACGCGGTCGCCGCGACGCATCGAGGAGCGGAAGTGACCTTCCATGTTTCCACGATGCTACCATTTACACCGAATAACAGGCAGCAGCTGCTCAGGAAGAGGCACATCGGAAACGATATAGTCACGATCGTTTTTCAGGTAATCGCGCGACACGTACACCATTCTACCGAAACCACCGACGTTCCCGATACTTTGCACGCCACGTTTCGACGGATGTGTATACGTATCTAGCGTAGTTCATTGTCCTCGATACATTAATTTATTCGGTACGTTTCATACGACAGGAACCTGGCGCGTTGCCGTTCAGCCCCCGAAGAATACGCTCGCAGTTCCAGCACGTGTTCATCGTGGTCAGAGCCATCGACCCGTGTTCAGACAGCACGCAGTACAGCGTCGCCGTGTCTAGGAGCAAGGAGGTACCAATTTTCGGACCGCCAGTTCTTTCGGGCGCCACGTTCGCCAAGGGAAAAGCGTTTGCCGATTTCATCTTGGCGAAAGTGATCAACGCGGAAAACGCGGCCCACAGGTAAAGCACGGCTCTTTGGTTGTCGTTTTATTAGCGTATCAAAAGGTATCCGTATTACGAATATTACAACCAACCCGTTGGATCGGTCTTAGGTCGGAGAAGTTTGCCACTATGGCAACCAGAACGAGGCAGGAATATTTGAAAGATCTCGCCACCAATTATTCATCCACCACGATGGTCGACACCGGGCAAAAATTTTGTAAGTTACTCTCGCGATGTTTTGTTATCACGCATAATTCATTCGAACGAAAGGCTTACTAATTATGCTTTGGAGCAGCCATGCTGTCGTTCAGCAGCAAGAAAAAGACCACCGTCCGTCCGAGATTGTCCTGCGACGCATCGCAGCGCGGTGCGATATGCTGGCAGGTGATACTGGAGGACAGCAATCAGAACACGGATTGCTACCTAGGAATAAGTATAGACACCATCGTCTTGATCGAGGAACACTCGAGGCAGATTGTCTTTGTTGCACCGTGCATGAGCGTCCTTGGATGGCACGCTCAAACGAACAGGTGATTCTTTTGGCCGTTCTACCCTCCGAAAGAGAGATCGTGTCGTACGACCGCAGAACGCGTTGGCAACGACACGCCCGATATAACCCATTACCTGTTGCAGCTTGAGACTGTACTATCATCAAGGCGAATGCATTACGATTCACGTGCGCGGCGATTACGGGGAGAGAGACGAATTGATGGAGATCGTGGCACGGCTACGGGCTGTAACCCCCGGTGCACCAGCCACGGAACTTTCCTTGAAGAGGAACGGCCTTGGACAGTTGGGATTTCACGTACAACCGGACGGCGTGGTAACGCAAGTCGAGAGCATGGGACTCTCGTGGCAAGCGGGGTTGCGGCAGGGTTCTAGGCTTGTCGAAATTTGCAAAGTGGCCGTGTCCACGTTGAGTCACGATCAGATGGTCGATCTTTTGAAAACGAGCGCCCAGGTCACGGTCACCGTGATACCACCTAACAACGACGGCAACGCCAGGAGGTAAGATAGCCATTAATAAACGGGACGGCGTTTGTACATTTCTCCGACGCCCCGTATTTTCAAAATTTCCACCGATCCATGGACTACCGTTACATTTACTTTTACTTTCGCCCTTTCTTCCATCCCCTCGTCCATCGTTCCAACGATTCCGCTGTTCGCGTTCGCACGGCACAGAGGTTGCACCCTGCAAAACTGTCAGTACCTGTCGGGCAACTACGAGGGGGATTACGAGAACGTAACCAGCCCCGATAACACACCGAGTCAGCAGACAGCCATGTCTCACCAGAGGCGATACGAACGGTCATTCAGTCCACCGAGATCCAGCAACAGTTCCGGTTACGGGACCGGGTCCAGCTCTAGATCGTTCAACGATCCGCGCTTCCCCATGGAGGGGACGATGACCAGCAGCAGCAGCGGGCACAGCAGCAACGACGATCGTTGGTGAGCAAACGTCATTTTCGTATCTCTCTCGCGAATTCTTTCCTTTCTCATGCGTTTCGTTTTTTCATACTTCGTACATTTTATCACGTGGATCGATGCCCCTGCGCACCTAAGACTTTCCACGATCCAGATCTTTTTGATCTAGGTACGAGCTCCTGGAACCACAAGATCAAGATGGTACCGGGCATCGCGCCAGCGAGGACACGCCGCCACCTCCACTTCCAGCCAGGCATTCGTTTCAGCTGCTAAATCCCAAAACCTCTTCGCACAAGAAGGACAAAGAATCCCACTACGCGAGCACCAAACAGTATTCAGAGAATTCCAAGCACCACGGTCACGATCATTCCGCGAAGGAGAGCAATTACGCGTCGCCGAAAACCCTGCAGGAGAACGCGAGACACGAGAATTACCAAAGGCAATTGGACTGCGCGCACCGTGGCTCGGACCACGTCCCTTCGAATTACGTGAAGATACAGAAGGAGAAGTACGAGATCAGGCAGGAAAGCTTGTACGCGTCGCAGAGGGATCTTCATAAAAACGAGGTCCATTACGTTGCGCATCAAAAGCTGAGCGGTTCGACCTCCATGCCCCTGGTGCAGAACGCGACGTACAGCCTTCCGAAGCCGTGCAGCAATAATAATCTCAGCAGATGCAACGAGTACGAGCACGATGGAAAGGTGGACAGAACCTCCAAGTACGATACTGTGCAAGAGGAGAAGATTCTGGATCGGGGGGCAGCCATGGGCAAATACGAGCAAGACTTGAGAGTGCACGAAAAGAGAATCGCCGTTGCCGCGAATATTAATCACGAGTATCCCGAAGAAGTGTACGAGAGACGGGGCAGCAAGTACGACATGGATATGAGCAAGTACGAGATCGAGTGTCAGCACGGTGTCAGCGAAAGAAAACACGCAGATAACGTGGAGCAGAGTCGCGACTGTATCAGATACGAGTTACCTCACGACTTCAAAGTAGGCGAGAAGGTAACTTGCTTGAAGACCAGCATCACCGAGAGGCCGGTGCCGCACAAGATAAACGTCGAGTATCGCCAAGTGAAGGAATTTGCAGCCAGCCTACCGCCGGAAGTCAGAATCGCCGACGCGAACTGTTCAGAAGCGGCCACTCTGCCGAGCGAGGACGAGCTGTCGAACGGTTCCGGTAGCGTCTCTCCGCGACTGAGAAGAGCGAACAAACATCGCGGTGGGAATTTGACACCTTCCAGTGGCAGCTCTAGAAATCAGAGTCCAAGACCGAAAGCGGGCGTACGAAATTCTCACCGGAACTCGGCGAATTTAACCTCGAGCACCCTACAGGAAGACCTGATGAAGTTGATCAATCCGGATTACATCGGCGACGATGATCAAATAACGAACAACAACGGCCCGTCCGGAAACCCTTTGCTCGCCAATCAGAACAGCAACAAGATCAACAACAACATGCTCGAGATACAGAGCAGATGCAGGTCGAGGGAGAATTTGTGCGGCAATGCTGGAAGCGCGTTGACCGTTCTGCCAGCGAATGGACAAGAGAACGGCAACAACGGGTCGGAAGTAATCCTAACGATGGCCAGACCGGCCACCGTGATTTCGAATGCGAGCACCGCATCGAGCCCGGCTCCGAGCGAGAACAAATTATCGAAGGAGGAGAGGTAAGCAGTCTTCGTGACAGTAAAGCTTAAATCGGTATTTCGATCCTTTCCCTTTGATTAACGAATAGAATTACACTAGACGCTCGTGTGCGTGTAAATTTCTGAATCTAGATTGTCGCCGCGCGTTACCAAACCGCCCCGTTCAATTTCCAAAGCACCGACCAACTCGGCGTCCATCAAAGACCCGAGAAATCTAAACGAAACGGACGTGGATCGACGGCAAAATCATCACGTGGATTCTAGATCCGTGCAGCATCCCCAAGAATGGTCCGACAACAGACTTATCGATGGCTGCAATACCATCGCGTAAGTTTAGCGACCGGGTTCAGTTCAGTTTCCCAATGTACCACGATGCGATGTGAGTCAGTCGAGGCTTGATGTCTCGTTGAAGTTTTCTTACAAAACGCGACTCGACGTCACCGTGTTTCTTTTTCTTAGAACGTTTCTTCGTTCGTGACACGCCCCCTTCAATCGACCGCCGTCTCCTCTTTGTTTCAGAAACTCCGTATCGGACTTGCAATCCCATTTGTCTACCCTCGAACTGAGGGTAGCCAGAGAAACCCATCGAAGACTCTCCCTCGAAGACGAGGTGCGTCGTTTGCGCGACGAGAACCGACGGCTTCAGGATGAGAGTCACGCAGCTGCGCAACAACTTCGACGCTTTACTGAATGGTTCTTTCAAACGATAGATCATCAGTGAGAACAGCGACACGTCCGTCTCAATTCGAGACAAGCGAAACACTAGCGGCACGCTTGTTCGTATATGTATTCTTTTGTTTATATATATTTATATATATATATTTTTTTCTTCTCGTTTTAACACGTTCGTGCTTCTTGGCACGACTTTCACGTAAGTTTTCTCGTAAGAACAGTATTAGTTTCGCGTACTTTTCGCCCGTCGACCGTGTAGAGATTAAGACGCGAATCAGGGCCGATCCAAAGGGGTTGCGTGTCACATTATATTCGTAACGCACGCGATGCTCGCGTGCCACCGTGAAAATCGTTCGGGGGCATTTCTGTATAAAATAAAGTTTGCTTTAGGTAGCCGTAGTGGATACAGTGTAAGTTACCATCGTGTCGCGCACTATCGATATCCGTTTGAACGTACTGCACGGCGTACGCGTGTACGTAGATTCTGCCGTGGGCGTTGACTCGAAGCTCCCGTTGCTTCGTTAACGATGCGCGCCGATCACGATTATTATTTCACACTTCGAAACGACCAAATATTGCTAGCTGTTTAAGAACCACTGTAACTCGTTCGTAATTTATACGCGCGTCCTTTTATATCGTTCCCTTTTATATTACTATTAGAAGTATCGTTAAGCGAGACGGAAGGGATGATTTTCGTACGCGTTTAAAGAGAAAAAAAACAACAATACATTCCTTGCGTATGTTCGTTGCAAAGAGAATATTTTCGAAGTAAAAGGTACCGAGACACATCGTCTGTGAAGAGGATTCTGTAAATCTGCGAAACAGTCGACGCAATAAAAAGAAATGAAAAAAAAAAAGTACACGCCTGCATCTCGGCAAGAGAAGATTTCTTATTTTTCACACGATGGTCGAACCGAAGCGTGGCCTGCGGTTAAAGCAGAAGGGAGAAAGGGCAGTGACGTGCAATGCGGTTTGCAATAATACCAGCAAGATGTAGAATAAAATAGTTTATTGTAATTCACAGAAAGAAGAAACAAGACATTTCCATGATGCCTAAGAACTCACCGTTCTGTATCGATTAACAATAGCTGTGATTACACCCATTCCTGTTTTTTTTTTCTTTTCTTTTTTTTTGTGTGGGGACCAACGGAAACACTCACGCATTCGTGTATCATACCAGAACGGTGAGGTGAACAATACAGAATATTCGATCGTATTATCTACGGTAAAATTCTTTTACGGTAATCCGCTTTTTAAAACAGCTTTTGCAACAGATTCTGTTCCTCCTCTATATATATATATATATTTATATATGTAATGTGTGTGTGTATGTGTATGTATATACATGCGTGCGGGTATGTACATATATCAGAACACCCGTCTAGTCTGTCTGAACGGAGAAACTTGTGACTGGCCACGCATCATGTGCGTGGGAAAGGTGCAACGATCATCGCACGACGAAGCGATGAAACGTAATCATCTCGATAATTCCATTGTCGATGACCAATGTGTCGTAAATCATTCCCCCCCGCAAAAATCCCCCCCTTCGAACAGCTTACAGGGATCGTGGCTCGAAGTCTGCTCTTTAAAACTCTTTAAATCCCCCGTTTATTTGCTTCCGTTCGAGGAAGGCCTCGACGCGCGCATCAAAGACCGTTTCCGGTCGCGACACGTAACACCCGGTATCATCACATTCGCGCGATTATCTATCAGTTCGTTCGCTTCTTAAGTACATGGAAAACTGTGTATAGCAAAGGTAATAATTAGCTTAAAGAATTTGTACGATTCAACTTGATTTTTACTATCTAGTTAACATAGAGGCCACGCGCTGCGCGTCTAACGAAACTCGCTCGTGCAGTGGAAATAAATTCTGCATCGAACGTGATCTACGCGGACTTGTCCTCGATAAGGAATAACTGTTACTACCGAAGGGCTCAGCGCGAATAAAAGTGTCGGAAACGATTTTCACCGCTCCACCTCGACGGAAACGAAAGCTCCGTTGCAACGAAAAACGGACAAACGAACAGAAGACTTCGTATTTCGTTTTGTCGAGCACAACGCGCGATCTCTCGACACCACTTGTCGTGCTTATCCCTCTTTCGCGAATTGTTTTCGCCGCAATAAATTAAGCGCGTCGTCCATGCTTCTCCCGTCTTCCTCTTCCTTCGCTGTTCTTCTCTTCTACCTTGATTAACTTAAACCGCGGCTCTAAACGTCTCGTCCATCAGCGAGGTAAAACAACGACAAGATTCTCGGGGAGTAGCGACGGGAAAAATCCAGGACAATTCTATGGCACTAAAGGCAACAACTCAGTCTTGCTTGGAGAAGAAATGTTGGCGCTAAGACTGCTCGCACGATCGTTAGAATTAACGTCCATCATTGGCGAACCCTTTTGGAAGAGGAAATCGAGAGAACCCATGGGACGGAGATAAAATAAGAAATACGCTACAAACGTATAGGCACGGAGGATCCGACGAGCGTGGGAGAAACATCGACAAAGACGAAGGTTGCTATTAGCGAGTGTACAAGAGTCTCTAAACGGAAACGGAAAATCAATTACCGGATACTGGATAGCGTTACAGCGCCTACATTTACGAGTTCTCTCCCAGTCAGTTTCTCGGTTCCTTCGACAGCTTTTAGGAAATACATTCGCTTTGCTTCGCGCAAACGATGATCGCTATCGTGACACTGAAACGGATATTGCAAACTTTGATCCCTAAACGCTCCAATATTACGAATAATATTTTACAGAGGCAAAGAGAGAGGGAGAGAGAGAGAGAGATATTACACCACTGCGACATAGTCAATACAAAAATACTGTTTTGTTTCTCCATTTCTTTTCCTACTATCCTTAGTACTTTATACATAATAATCCCTGTAGCTTTTTAAAACTTCTAAAACGCACCTGTACCGCTGTTGAGGAGACAAGGAAGGAAACTACTGACTACGGCATGGTAGACAAAAATTGAGAAATTAAACTGTAAAGAATCGAAGAAAAGATTCAACGCTACAAGATACCGACGCTTCAACAAATACAAAAGAAAATAATAGACAAGGTAATAATTATTGTACGAAAGAGATGTACACGGTTCGCGGATGTTTAAACATCGATCTCGTATACTGTTAACGAGCGGATCATCCTTCGTTGCGATTTATCTCTTAATTATCAATCTTTTATAGAACGTTGATCGCCATGCCGTATAAGTGCAACGTATCCAAGAGAGAAAAATACGACGACAAGCCAGCCGACCGACTCTGTTCGCCAATATTTTCCGTGCGAAAAGTTTCTGACAAGAAAACCAGCTCTGATATGGCGGACGATACGGACTCTGTATTAGATCATTCATACCCTCCTCGTTTTACTTCCCCTTTTGCCTTTCTCATCATCTCTGTCCTCTCGTATCAACCTGTTTTCTGTGGCCGTATGTATAAATAATCCACACTTTGGCACGGCACGCAAAGGATTCCACCTTGTGGCAGAAAGAAGTCTGGTCAGCGCCAAGCCATTCGTTATTTACTAACATTATTATTTGTATAATTTTGTTTGTTTGTTTCACGTGTATGTCGCGCGTAGACACGCGCGTGTATGTGTGTACATGTATATTTTTTCGTATAGTATATACTCATCATCACAGTAAGATAGAGCCCATTATTACTTAAGTGATCGTCGAATTCAGCTCGGATCATTTATATTCATTTCTGTTAACAACATACTGTACAACAACCCGTTTAAACATTGCCGAACAATTTCTTTTAACATCGAGATTTGATGCGAACTGTTACGCACTCGGTACGCGGTTGGGTTCGTAAAGGTACATCTGTACCAAGAGCGGTCTAACGGAGGAGAAATGAAAGTGTGGAACGGTACTGTCCTCGATAAGGAACAAAAGAGAAAACAGGCTTTAATCAATCACTCGACTTAGAGTACCGCGCGTGTATCTATAATTTCACGAAATACTGTCACCCAGAAAGTAAAAGAGAAACAAGGTGACACGATATAATAGCGGACAGTGAAACACGGTGCGATCGAAGCTTTGCAGATGAGAAGCAATCGGTGAGAGTCCTCGCTCAGTTCCTGACGTGCACGCGAACGGGTCATGCATGTTCATTTCGGAAGAAAAGAATTCTTTTGTACATTGAACGACGCTGGCGAGACACGAGGAGCTCGATACGTATGTACGCAGCCAGTACGTATCATTTTCCGTTTTCGCGATCGAATATTTATATGCTCTGACGCACACGCACACACAACTGAGACGAAACACCGTCCGAAATACTGTGCCCTACGCGTTTCGGTGAACCGTCCCAAATCGAATCAGTTCTGCCTGTCGAGTGGCGAACTGAATAACTTCGAAAGATTGGTACTTATAATTACTCTGAAAATAAATAGTTATAAAAATAAGCGAGCATTTCATGCTTAAAATACATTAGATAAAAACTTAATTAGTTTGCACCACGAACGGAGTGGAATGTGTGGTCTGTCTCTTCTTTTTCTTACCGTAAGCGCAATCGTAGCGGCGCACGCCTAACAAAATATTCAACTCTAGTGTAAAAAACATTAACGACAACTTGTCAATTGTATCTTATAGTGCTACAGCTCGATCAAAAAAAAAAAAGAAACGCGTGAGTCAATAAATAAGATTGCAACAAGAGATTAGATATCGAAAAGAGAAAAAACACAAACCATATCGACCCTGATCGACTCGTCGATAATAGTTCGTCGCTCGTTGCATAGAATAAATAACTGTGCTGAAAATTTCATTCCCGCGCGAAAATTGCATTAGGTACATTGTTCGATTCATCTTTCTGAAGTCTATCTTCCCTAACCCACTTAATTCGACCCCCCCCCCCTCCCGCCCTTATATAATTCACAGCTCTACGTACTGTGGAAGAGAAGAAATATCCTTCTTTCTTTTCTTTTTTTCCCTTACACGTGAATCTATATTCGTCGCGAAAATACGAAACGCAAGACGATCTGTATGTTCAACGTAAAAACGAGAAATCCCTTTTTTGTACTTTTCTACAAACTTTTTTTCCCCTTCTACTCTTTACTTATATACTTAACTACGACGATATAACGTCCCGAGAATCGCGCGAATATACGCCACAGAAATTCGCGCGATAATCGAGCGACTGGAGGATTGTTTCGTGAAACGAATACGCACGTGGGCGTGAGGGGTTTTAAACGAAACGGCACCAATTCATCACCACCATCGTCCGTACCCAGCCGAATCGATGGAACCGCGTGAGAACAACGGGGCAGGGTAAATCGTCCGAATAAAAACGAAATAATGGGGTCGACGGGAGTCTCAACGGCACATTCGCACGTTCCACGCACTCGCGCGCACAGGACCTAGCAGCACGACGAAAACGGGTGTCCAGTGCCGTCGCTTCTATATGATTAATTTTCAATACTTCACGATACCGAAACGCCGGTCGAAAATCTTATACTATTCGCGCCGCGTCCTCTTAGGTCGCTGACTGACACCAACATCGTCTGTGCCCCGTGATTTTTTGCCAATTTGTACCTGACTCTGTGCGGTTAGCTGCAACGAAATCGCGTGCGTGTTCAATTTTTCAGCTAACAACAAGTCCTTCAGACCCTTCATTTTTTGACTGTACAGCGTTATCCTCGGCCTCTCGTGCTCCGAATCGGTCTCAACCGCGGGATCAAGATTCTCCTGAGAAGTGGAAGGCGCTGGGGGCAATGCGTCGTCCGACGGAGCAACGAACGGTTCTCCGCCACCTTGCAACAGATAATCTCTGTTAAGTATTTTCTCGCTGCACGCCGCCGTCAACGCCTGAATACTAGGATGCATCGGTGCCGGATTAGACGGTACTTTAGACTCTAAGCTTTTGATCAATTCACGCGCCGCGTTGCCCCTCTCTTTAGTCTTACAATAGTTGTTGTTATTGTTGTTCAACGTTTCTTCCGGACTGGTCTCTCTCTTCTGCGATTTCTCCTCTTCCTGTTTCGCCTCCTCGTCGTAACAGTCGATAATTACCTGAGCGCGAATACTGGCATCGAACTTTGAAATAGTGTTCACTAACGGCCGTGCCCAGCCTATATGTAAAACAGGTGTGTTCGCTCCCTCCTCCCACTGGCAGATGCCGTCGTAAAACCTTAATAAATATGCGAAACATCGGGGTTGCCGTAACAGACGTTCATCGGCACGCACTGTATGCGGTATCAGCTCGTTCGCTATTTCCAACAATTCTTTGTATATCTCGCCATCGTCCCTCGAATAGTCGTACCTGTAGCGTGCGAAAATTGTAAGACGATCGGTCGAATCGAGCAACAACAAAAGCAGCAAATGTATCCTTACTTTCTTAAAACGTCTGCAGCGTCTGCCCACGAGGACAACGCGTTGGCGTGGAGTCCGTGTCTGTACAAGTAACCACCCTGGTACGTGTATGGATAAACGTGAGCATTTCCGTAATATTTCCTCGCCGACCTTATTGCCTCCTGAAAACGTTGAAACATCGTGTCATGCAAGAGCCGAGCAAATGCAACGGATAGGAAGGTTGCCTGTCCGCGATGGTACCTGAAAGAGGTCTATAGCGGGCGGCCTGCCGGGCGTAGGCGCCGCTTCTTCGAGATCTCCCAAATTACCAAGCGCCATAGGATACTTTGCCAGATGGCCCAAATCGTACAACAACCACAATAACTCCTGCTGCAGCAATGCCACCTCCGCCGCATCTGCTGTGGCGCTTAAACTGGGATTTATCGCAGACACTATGGTAGCAACCTCCATCGCTCTGGAGCACACAACGGCGTGTCCGTTAACGTACAACCACGATCGGGACGCAACTCCAGCTTCGACCGGTTGACCACGTTTGTCCTCGTTTCCTTTCCCTAACAGCGTATCGGTCGTTTAGTATTTTCATTTGAGAACAGAGCTTATAATATAAGAACCATATCGCTTGTCTTACCGTGCCAGGTAACTTCCGCAGTCTCTGTTCCATCCTCCCCGTACACAACCCAGGCGTGATCCTCCGACATAGCTAGATGCACATCCTTGAATCCCAATACCTGGCAGCCGGCGACTACAGCAAAGGCCACGCCGAAGCAATCCAATTTATTCGCCGTGAGGTAGCTATAAAGACTTTGTAAGTGCGCGCGATCCTTGTAGTAGCTTCTGGTAAGGGAGTTCCATATCACGTCGGACACCTTTTTAACCAGTTCCCGTGTCGCGTATTTGGTGTCGTATACCGTAAGATCGATCGCTCCCTTGATCACAGCATGGAATTTCGTATAAAGGGCCTCGGCGATGTGAAACTCAACTGCCGGGAGTTTCGGCTCGTCGTAAACAGTGGTCTCCTGCGACGCAAATGCTCGGTTGCAGGTTAGGGAGTTCTCCACTGCGCCGACGAGGATCGAGAGCAAAGCCAGGTCCGGTTCCGAGCTGTTTTGCAGCTGATTTTGAAAGATCCGTACGATCGAAGAGATACTTTGAATAGGAAACAGAGCCTTATCTTCGTCACGAAAACCCGCCATGTCGCGACTGGCAGGCTGCACGCACGAGATCGAGATCTTTGGCTCAGACCATGAGTGTCATCTTGTTTCGCGTCTGTCTTGACAGAAACCCTCGACGAAATCGCGCGATCCGTTCGGCTTCTTCTTCCTTGACTAACGATGCACGTAAGTCAATGTCGCTTGCCTCGATTCGTAAGCGAAACATTTACATTTCCGCATCAGAAAACGCGCAACACCATGTATCACTCAGCGGCGCGCCGCCACTAAGACCGTTTTCAATACAGCTTTCGCTCGACCGTTTGACAAAGGGTGAGGGCGAGTTTCTGTGCAAGCGACGCGGTATTGACGTCATCCGACGGTGCTCGGCGCGCGATTTTACGTTCCAGAAATTACGAGAGTTATCCCAGTGACAATTACCAATTATTACGCGGCCGAAACGTGCACGTTCGTCTGCAGAAACTCTTGGATTTTAGTAACGTTTAATTGATTTCGTGTCGCCTTACGTATTTATGTGCCGAGCAGCTGCGAGTTTTGCCGCCCAAAAGTAGATCGCAAGCCGTTTACGGAATTAAAGATTTCGACATTTCTCTCTACATTGGATGAATGAACGTTGAAATATTTGTTACGGGAAAGTGATTCTGTCTATATTAAATCTATATTAAAATGCGTATGCACGTATCGGCGGCAAAAAAGACAATATAATTTATTATATAATTTGTACGACGACTGATTTCATATAAACGAAGCACAAGCCACAAGATGGCGATATGTGCAATAAAGTGTCACACCAGTTGGACATTGTAACGTGCTTTGTTTTGCTTGTAACTTTTATCGATTAGTACGAAAAGTCAGCATAAATTTTTCCCGAGGTGTGTAATATATTGCGTAGCGCCTCTCTGTCTGTGATCAAATCTATACGCGACGAATTATTTTACTGCTAGAAATACGAAATGAAAGTGAGGATAAAAGGTGAGTATTTGAACTGTCAAATCAACATTTTTCGGGCCGCTTCGATTGCTCCTGTACTTGACGAAACTCCTCAAACATTTTTCGGATAACACGCAATCGCATTTTCCGTTGCATTCACATTTACGTTCAATAGCAACTTCGTGAAGATCACGAAACATTACGTACAAAGAGACGGGACGTAAATATTTTGTAGGTTGGACGGGTGTTGCCACCTGGCGTTGGATAGCAAACGACGACAATTGCGGTATATGCAGAATGCCATTCGATGCTAGTTGCCCGGATTGTAAAATTCCTGGAGACGATTGCCCTTTAGGTAAGCTAAATGTCAGCTTTATCCTTCGCCTTTCCTCCAAATAAAAAGATTGCTGAGGGCAACGGATCATCGCTCGCATACTGTCGTTAGAAAAGTGTCCAGCACTGTTGACGACCAAACCACTAATTCAAAAAGCGTACTACGTTTTGTTTTCTCCAATTTACGGCATAACCCGTACGCTAGAGTAATTGTAAAGGCCGAATAATACGTGTATTGCGATTCGATTGAACAAACGAGTCCGTTCGTAAATTGGCGCCGTAGCGTCTGCGCAGCTACGGACGTGTTAATATCGATCGGTGTGCCGTCGAATGAAACCGAGTCCCTCGCACACAACATCCCACGTTCCGACGCGCGCGTACTCGCGCGTGTCAATCTAAACGCAACAAAGTCCGGTTGCCGGTCGGCGGCGATAGCACAAGGTACGCGTTGTCTACTGAGATCGTCGGGAACGAACGTTTCTCTCGTAAAACACGTTCCGATGCTGTTCTAGTCTGGGGCCAGTGCTCGCATTGCTTCCACATACACTGCATCATGAAGTGGCTGCACTCTCAGCAAACCAGTCACCTATGTCCGATGTGCCGTCAGGAATGGAAGTTCAAGGAGTAGCTGGTTTGTCGATGGTCCCGCAGGTGTCAGCACGCAACGAGTAATCAGGTAATGTGCACGTGTGCTGTAATACCCGTAGGAAATTCTCCGCGAACAATCACATTTCTAGAACAATTACGATTGACAAATTGCCCAGTAAAGCGCAGAGGGGCCGAGAACGATCGCTCAAGGCAATCGCACGACGCTTGCCAGGCTTTAATTCTTTCCGTGGCAATTCGCGGGTTACCCCGGAGTCACACTTCTACGATTTCGGTTTCGCTCCGAAGGCTTGTTTAAAAGACCGCGCGTCCGTCCCGGTTGAAGCCTTCGCCGAAACGGCTTCTGCAAAAAATTACAAAACGCTGCAACAACAGTCGACAATAGGATAGAATGGAACCGTAGCAGAGCCAACGATACCGCTTTATATCTTCAGCGTAGTGTTCGGCAAAAAGTGCGCCACGACTGGATATCGCGTCGAATTGCATGGGCAGGCGTGCATTTGAACACGCAGCACCGCGATTCACGTATCGCGCGCTTACGTAACAGTATTTGAGGACCGTGGTCGACCACGAGCACGATACCTCGAGGGAAATTCACGACGATCGCGCGCTATTTAATGCTGCTATACTCGGGACTATACTCGTTTTGCATGGTTTTCAGCGACTTTGCATGCTGCCCCGCCGAGCAACGTTACCTAACGCCACCAAAGGCCATCCGCGTGGTAGTAGGTGGAACGCGCAACACGGAACGATACCTACGATGGAACCGCGATGACAAGTTTCGCAAGGGTCCTACAGCTGTCGTTAAAGAACGATCCACCGTGCAGTGAAGAGTAGAGTGGACGCGGTCCACGTTTGAAAGCCCAGCGAGGGCGAAACAAGCGAAACTCTGCGCTCCAGTACAGCACGTAATTCGTGTATCGTCGTGTATAATATACTTGGATACGTCGCGTCGTTTTCAAACGGGGAACAGCGGGCGTTCGCGAGCTAGTTCGCGGCGAACGAGCCGCGAGGACGTAATGGGGCCCCTTCCCTTTTCTCTTTCTCGTTTCTACTAGCGGAGCGATTTCCCTTTTCTTTCTTCCGTGTCCCGTGCCCTACCCTGCCCGTTTGTATTCTCTTACGCGATATCTAGCAAGGGAACAACAACAACGTGGAACGATCGAATCGCGCGTATAGAAAAGGAGAAAAAGGGAGATGGTGGTTCCACGCTGAAGCTCGCGCCACCAACGATTCACGATTCCACGTACCCCTGTTCTTGTTAAGATACAGCGAGCATTGGTATACATCTAACGAAACGATAACGAAAATCTCACGTGTACGCGCACGACCTGTTTCTCTTCGCCAGTTCCCATTCATCGACTCTCTCTCTCCCTTGCACTACTTTCTTCCTTCATCTCTCCTTGCTTTTCCCTCTCGCGTATCGTCAAAGGTGCGCCATGTCTCTTTATCTCTCTCTTCCTCCGCCTTTTGAAATTGTACATGCACCTCTCCTTTCCCGCACGTTTCCTTTGCTCCGTTCCGTTCGCCGCAACTACAATCGCGTAGCTTACTCATCCTCTTGCTCGTATCGCTTGGATCCGCGTCTCTTCCGTCTCTCTTGCATACCTTACGCGTAATCAGACTCACGTACGCATACACGCTCGTTCGATCGCTCTTGTCCTGCTTTTTACACTCCCCCTTTGCCTACCTGCCCCTCCTTAACCCCTTGGCCACTTCTCCCCACCCACGATTTCTCTCTCCGTCTATCGTACGTGCACTAATACGCACGCACACGAACCACGCACACACCCAATTACTCAAGCTTCGTTCGTACTCCGGTCTGTATAGTAGCGTTCGTTTCGAAACGCATCAAGTATAAATCAGGTACAGTACGTATTCGTGCATACGTGCACACGATTTATTCTATTGCCCCATAGATCTCGATTCCCCTTGTTCCTCCCTTGGTATGCTCTTTCGCTGGATATCAAGCTGGCGCGCTGGATCGCTCACACGTACGTTACACGCATACGTAGACGCATACGTAGCCGGGACAGGTAGGCGCGAGCGAAGGCACGACGTAGTACGTCCACGGCCTACCTGATGCCCCGAGAACTCGGGCTAGAGCTCGAGCTCGAACCAGTCACGTGGCCCCTCGAACACGAAGGATGTTGGTGGGATCGCGAAGTCAGTTAGCTGCAGTCCGTTCAGCGGGTAACAGAGAGGTACAGGCGGCAAAGAACGGGCTACCGTGGTGGACCATTCACCGAACGAGCAAGGGGAAAGGGGCCAGGGACGGGAGGATAGAGACGATAGCGGACCAAGTTCCTTCGAGCGAGTCGTCGCCGGTCTAACGTGTTTTGTGTTTCCTCGCCTTGCCTCGCCTCGCCTCGCCTCGCCTCGCCTCGCCTCGTCCGCTTCATCTCGCATCTCGTTGATAGAGCGTCTTCCAAAGTGTCGCGGGTTCCGCGAAACCGTGAATCGCAGCCGCGATCGATCCGCGTGGACCGTTTGGCGGTGCATGCCTGTTGCGCGTCGCAAAGAAACGGGCTACCCGACTCGAAACGAAGAGAAAGGAGCCAACCGAGGGATATCTCGATTACGATAAAGCGAATGATAAAGCTGGAATGAACGAGGGGCTGAGGTAGCGAGGAGAACGGGGCCGGCGTTCGCACGAAACCGTTTCGGTGCTGCATCGGCGCACCTGCACGAAAAGCGTCGCGTCGCGACGCACAGGCCTGTGCGAATCGCGTGACACGAACTGCGGGACGCATGGAACGCGCAAACACGGCGCGGAACGGATCTGCGAGTCGGTAGTAGCGCGCGACGCGTGCACTATCGATGCGTTCGCGATAAAAGATCATCTAATCTCGAATCGTGACTCAACGTCTCGACGACAGCGGCTCGATTGGTCGCAGTGGCCATCGCGATCGCGTGGCCGCGTTTATCTCTAAATATGGAGCAAACGGGCAGGTGAGAATAATTGGGATTTCAGTTATCGCCGGCGACCCCGATTCACGGTGCTCGGTTCAAATCGGAGCATGTCCGCGCGGCTGAAGGCAAGGGCCACGTAAAGTGGGAAGCACCGATCGCGATCGTGGATAAAATGCAGTTGGCGGCGACGCAGAGGCCTCACCCGCCGCCGGTACCACCGCGACCGAGCCGGCAGGTGGTCGCCGAGGCCCTCAAGAGATCTCCAAGACCGCCCTGCCCGACCAGGCAGGCCCCGCCACCACCCAACACGAGACCCTGGAGATCGGACAGAGAGCAATCGAACGATGGACAATCGGCGGGACCGGCGGCGGCTGGTCGAACCGTTGTTTACGACTCGATCAAGGAGTCGGCGGTGTCGACGAGCGAAAAGATCGACGAGGGCCGACAAGAACTCGCTCTTCGTGCCGCGAGTGAAAGGCGTCCGCGTGACGACGATCGGCGTGGAAATCCGCGGGAAAGGCGGCACCGTACGAGCGGTCAGGAGCATCGAAGAAATTCCGTCGAATCGGACGTCGCCGTTGGCGAGGCTGCCCCTTCTGCGACGTCGTGCCACCAGGAGGATCGTTCGACTTCGAATAGGGAGGACACCGCTAACGTCGGGCGAGTTTCGTCCAGGGAAAATCGTCACTCGGACGTAACCATCGTCGACGAGAATGTACCGGTGACGGAAGAAACGAGACGGCGCGACGATGAAACGGCGCCGGGGGAAAACGCGTCTCAGGAGACGTCGCCGAATTGCCCTGCGAAGAAACAGCTCGACGAGAGCGACCGCGTTATCGAATCGAACGTATCTCTCGACGATGTATTACGGTGCCGCGGGTCAACCACCTCTCCTGAATCGAAGATCGAAAGATCGCCGCCACACGTTTCAGAGAGGAACGAGTGCTCCGATGGAACTGCGAACAAGACCGATGGATCAACGCGGCCGACTCCTACACAGAGATCGTGTTCAGCGAAGCATCGAGAAGCCGTGAAAAAGAGAGTTGTGGAAAATTCGAGCGCGAGCGAAGAAACCGAGTCGGCATCGAGTGTCGATCGTACCACAGTGGTCGTCGTCGACGATCCGAACCGTGAATCCGTGTCGGTCGATCGTTCCGATAAGCGCGATCGCGATGAGAACGACGCCCGCGACGATCGTAGCGTGCACAGAGATATCGAGAACGACAGCGACAATATTCACCGGCAAGACTGGCTGGAAGCTGGAGTCCGCTATTCGTCCACGCAAATCAGGCTTCCCGGCGAAGGCGACGACATCGTCGACGGAGAACGGGTGAACGGGCTTGATCGTTGCGAAAACGAAAAGATCGGTGATCACAACGTTCCAAGGTAGCCGACCAATTTGACAGCGACGACGCGATAAAGCTTCTCTTGGCTGGAAAAGCAAAGTCGGGTCGGTGCAACCGGGAGATCAATCAGCAAAATTCGGACGATTAAAACAAAGTCGATCTCCCCGCGAACGACTTTCTCGGTTAGCACGATACCTTTGTCCGTGTAACGACTTAATCGCGTGACGAAACACGCGGCAATGGGGGAGAACGAAAAAAAAATGGGATACCGGACGCGATTCATAGTTTTCTTTTTCCGCGCGCCGGTATCCGAGTATGTATCGTCTCGTTTCTAATTCGCTTTACCTGCTAACCTACTTCGTCGCCGTGTATACGTATAACTCCGAAACAGTTTCGTCGAGACGAGAAACCGAGCGATCAAACGTATTCCTATATGTATTACGTAAGTGGGGATTGTTGGTAGCGTTTTGTCGGGTCCTTTCGTAAAATCCTCGCGGTCTCCGCCTTTCGACGATCGTTCCAAGGCGAATCGATATTTACGAGCCACTAACCTGGCCGAGTAAATAACGGTGTACGAGGCATTCCGTACCCATTCCGTTCCGTTTTCGTTGCTTCAACGAAACTTTCGCCTTTTCCAGCATACAAGAGAGGATCGCGATGTCTTCCCTGCAAGGTCTACCACCGTTACCGAGAAGTCTCAGCGGATTCAATTTGAGCGGAGGACGTGGCGAGGGTTGCGAGCCACCGCCGCCCCCCGCTAGATCTTCCAGCAAAACCCAAAGAGGTGGTAAATCTTCGATCCAATCGTCGTCCAGGCCATCGCCACCTGCCAGACAGCTCACCACGTTGGACACTCAGCTGGCTATATTGAGGAGAGAAATGGTGATTGCTGAAACTTTGTCCGTATACCATCCCTGCCCGTCCCTTGCTTAAGATCGAACCGCGTTGAACTTCGATAGATATGCATCCCTCGGTCACGAATATCGACCGGGTATGCTTAAAGGCAAACGTCCAGGCTATTAGCTCTGATACGCGTTGTCATTCAGCCGCGCTCGCACCGACACCGCGTACTCACTTACGGATGGACAGGAAAATTCCACGGATTTGCGAGCGACGACGGAAGGTTTCTATAAATGGAAGGTCAGAACAATAGAAACGTCATCGATCGCGTGTCAGCGGGGAAGTCCAGTCGAGCCTCGTATTCGACAAATGGGGTACTTATTATTGAACGAGCGTTACCCGTGCCCGGTTGTCTCGCGCCGCTTTCATCCTTCCTTTCTTTCGCCTCGAACTTCTAAAATTCCGTCTAACAGACCGGTTACCTTGTAAACTAGTACGCTTGCACGTCCGTGACAATCGTGAAACGCGTTGAATACGCGTACACGTGTATATGTACGTATTCAAAGCGTGGGCTTCCTTTTCGCGGAATGAACCGTTTATTCTGAATCGTGTGTTCGCGATGATCGACAAATGGCTGTATCAGAAGTCTGCTCCTTTCCAGGTGGGATGCGCGATAGATATCGATCCGCGTCCAAAATATAGTTCGCTCGAAAGTTCGGCTAATAGTTTAATAGTCAATCCAGACGCGACGCGAACTGGCACAGCCGCTCCCACGCTGCATTCCCTCAGGCGTGACTGTCTCCCCCCTTGCAACCCTGCAACCTCCTCTTCCCCCATCACCGGTGCCTCCTTTTTCTGACCGCTCTCTTTCACCTTCGTTCCTTCCTACCTCTACACCTTCTTTTCCACTCTTCTTCTGCGCCTTCCTTCTCTCCGCGCCGACACCTCTCATTTCCATTCTCATTTTGCGTCTCCCGTTCAACTCCCTCTTCGTTTGTTCCCACGGTCGGCGTAGTCGCTGGTCGCCTGGAAACATCTACGTCGTAGCGATTATTAAATCTCTGAAACTCGTCAACTCTTTCTCTTGCGTTGCAGTTTGGACTTAGGCAACTGGATCTCTCTCTGCTCGCTCAACTGTGGTCCCTGAACGAGTCTATTCAAGAATTTCGACAACTTTTGCAAGAACAGGAGGATAGAGCGCCGTCACCTTCGCCCAGCAGCGAAGAAGGGGACGACACGTCTTACGGAAGTCATCCTCCGCCACCGCCGAGGAGACCAGCCCCTGGGGTGCATCTTCACAGACCACCCAGACCACCGAGACCGCCTAGACCACCCCCCAGCGACGAATCGCCGTCTAGCGAGGAATACGGTGCCGTTTGACGCGTGCTAGCCACGTTTTGTTCGCGTTCCAAATGGTCTCTCCGTGTCGACTAATTGTAAACTATAACGCGTTAACATAGTAGACAGAAAGTCTTGTTTAAGGAATTTATAGGACTTGGCAGCGGCTGCATTTAGTCGTTTCTACCTCTACAAGTCCGATTGAAATTATTGGAACGTCGATGTAACAACGCATCGTTGCGAAATACTTGTTGATGCTCGAAGGTACCTGTAATATGTTACACTTTATTACGGAGACATCGTGAATTCTACCGTTCGGGGGCGAACGTCTCCTTGTTTTGCAATCGATTAGGTCGCTCTGTGACCGCTCGTCGCCTAGATTCTATGAATTAAATTTTCAGCGACGTTCTTAATGCATTTCGTTTGTCCCACGAAACTATCAAAGTCAATCCAAATGAACAACGATCCTCTCTTTCTCCGACTGGTACACGCGTACGTGAATATATTATATGAATGAATGATGATGATGAATAAGAATATATGTATATTCTTATGGAGTGAGGAAAAACTTTATTGTCGTCGATGAGAAGAACTAATACTTCAATTCATGCGCTCGTTTCTCTATTTGTGATAGCAGTCAAAGGGGCCTTTAATTAACTACTATAGATATTCGTTTGCGCCAATTGGTTGAAAGACAGTTGCAGAACATCCGAGCCTACGGCACGAAAAACGGCTAGTGAGTTCCAAAGAACCGCGTTCGGAAGTTTATGTCTCTTCCACGTTTCTCCGCTATTACGTCCATTCCAGGGTTTTCTTTTCTCGTTGAAATGCAAACAAACGATCGACCAGATGATAATAATCTTCGAAATGTAATACGACTTAGAAAGGTTTATGTAGATTAATTCGAGTGTGTAAAATAAAGGGAAGAACGAAAGATATAACAAAAATGCTGTTGCAGTATTTACAGACCGTGTAATGACATCCTGCTTGAATTAAACATTTTTGCGATTTGATGCATAATCGTGTAGGTTCAGCTAAAACTTAATAAGAACACGCAGAAGTCCAGTAAGAATAACCCCGCGATCGTAGCTTCAGCCAAAAGTTAGTCAGAACCCATAGAAGTCCAGTAGACGTCCCTCCGATCACTTTGAGGTTCCGTCAAAAGTTGCTCACAAGTTCCAAAGTACATTAGGTAGGTTCGTAGAGTTGGACTTCCACAGTTTCTGACCAGCCTTTGGCTGAACCTTCGTCTCTATGGTGATGCTTACTGGACTTCTGCGGGTTTTGACCAACTTCTAGCTCAATCTGCAGTCGTAGGGCTATACTGGCTGGACTTTTGCGGATTGTGACCAACTTTTGACCAACTCAACCTACGATCTTTAGGTCATACCTATTGGACTTCTGCCTTTTTTACCCAACTTCTAACTCAACCTACGATCTTCGGCTGATATCTACTGGACTTCTGCGGGTTCTGACCATCTTCTAATTCAACCTACGGTCCTAGGGCTATACTGATTGGACTTCTGCGTTTTCTGACCAACTTCTAGCTCAACCTACGATCTTCGGCTGATACCTACTGGACTTCTTCGGGTTTTGACCACCTTTTAGCTGAATCTACGACTCTAGGCTCGTGTCTACTCGACTTCTGTGGGGTGTGGTCAACTTTTAGTTTAACTTATTGTTGAGCTTCAAACTGTTTAGATAATTATGTAACTGTACTGTGTGAATTAATTTGAATAAATATTGTTGGAACGAAATGTACTGTTTTTTGTTATTAACAACACTTTCGATCCTACAGTGTCCAATTCCTATTCCTTAAACACGTAGTACCGTGGCGGGACTTTCAATTGCAAAGTAGTTTGTTTAAAGAAATTATAAACAAATGCCATTATTGCGGCTTACAGGCGGGCTACGTCAATGATCAGACAACATAAATTAAAGGTAGCAGCATCAGCTACCTTCTCAAATAGGTGGGAACTTAATTCGATGAGCGGTTAATTTGTTATAAACAATTAAACAATTGAAATTGTTATTACTGTTAAACGGATTAAGTTACAGCAACGGTGTATTTTTTATCGTGTATCTTGTTCGTTTCCCTTTCTTTTGAGACATCGGTGATTAAACTCGGCCCAGTAGAAGCCGAGATAATTTCAGTGACCCGGAGTGCATTTTTTCCGATTCTTCTATTGTTTATAATTTTTAAACCACAAGTGGCATATTGTTGCAAATGTTGGAAGACGTAGCTATTGTCCGTAGCTTTAGTTTAAGACAAGTCCGGTTAACAAATATGCCCTAGAAACCGAGAAAAACGCAATTGTTTAAATTAACAATGTAATCCAGAAATTCGGTTTTGAAGGAGCGGCAAAGTGCGAAAAAGGCCGCAAACGCGAGATGGCGCCACATGAATTTTTATGATTGGTATTGGCTGGTTGTACCATTCCCATGTCAGTTACAACGTTATCGACAGATTATACAAAATTTCCGTTTGTTGTCTGCCTACCGTGCTTTCACGTGCTTCGCATGGGAGAGGTTATGTGCATTTGCTTGTACAAAATCGTAAAACAATATTAAGTCATGTCGAGCGAGTACAGAAACGATGACAAGGCTAATAGGAAAAGAAAGAAGAAGCGGTCACAAATCCAGATGGCAAAAAAATTCGCCCGACAAAGAAATCATGGGACAGACGTGGATTCTGACACTTATCAATACATGGTACGCATTTTGGAGTTGATGAAAGGTGATTTCCCTACTGCTGAAGAGAAATTAATTTTCGTAAACAACGTGTACGAGCAAACTATTGATCACGAGATCGAATATGCCCGAAATCAGGTTGGGTCTAGGATTCTAGATTCCCTTTTAAAGTATGCGAACTTGGTGACAATTCAGAGGTTAGGTGACGCTTTCAAATCTTCTTTGCGGCCTCTTAGTAGCGACAGATTTGCGAGTCACGTATTGCAAAAAATTTTAGTGGTCTGCGCCAACAGAGGAAATAAATGTGCGAGCACTTCCAAATTGGGATCCGTAGAAAACGTTGATGCCCATATTGATGTTACGGAGTCGGAAATAAGTTCTTACAATGATATCGTGTTGAAACTAAGCAAATATTTTATGAACAACATTGAGGAATTTGTGTTCGATACGTATGCGAACCATTTATTGAGGACTGTCATCGAATGTCTTGGCGGTCTAATCAATACATCGGAGAACAGTGATAGAAAAAAGGTTGTATGCACTGAAAGGCGAACAGTTACGCAAGACTATAAAGATTTGTTACTTCAAATGTGCAACAGATTGTATAATTGGCCAAGGTTTTTAGAATTTGGACAAGACGAGCTTACATCCGGATTGGTGCAAAGCGCGTTGCACTCTCTGAAGGACACATTTCCAGACACAGCAGAAGCGTACATTAATAGAATAACTAATGAATGCTTTCAACCTGGGAAAGAACAAGAATTGTCAAACATTTTTAGCGCAGAATGTTCCACTAGACTGTTAGAGGCTTGTATAGCCGTGGCGAGCCCTAAATCTCTGTCCAAAATTCACGAGGAATACTTTTTGGGTAACTTGAAGCGTCTGTCATTGATGCAGAGCACAAACTTCAGCGTACAACGGTTGGTAGATCACTGTACAGCAAAGGAAGACTTTGAAAAAATTTTCGAAGAAACTTCCACGTGTTTCCCTGACGTTCTCGAGAAGGGTTACACAGGAGTTTTAGTTAGCCTGGCGAACGCGTGCTTAAGATTACAGACGAAACAGGGTGCGTTCGTGAGCGAACTATTGAAGCTTCTTCGTTGCGAGGCGAACGAGAAACAGTATCGAATCGTAGGATGCGTTGCTAGCTTGAAAACGGCTGAACAGTGGGAAAATTTGCGGAAGGAAAATAATTCCAAGGCTTTGGTCAGCTTGCACGGTAGCCTGATAGTTCAGGCTGTGTTAAATTTTAATAAACCGATAAAGATAGTTAACTCTCTGCTAGAAACGGACGGAGAGGAATTGGTACGCGTGTTCGAAGATCCGAAAGGAAGTCGCATCGTTGACGCTTACATGAGCAGCAAATATATCGGCGAGAAGAGCAGAGAAAAACTTGGGAAAAAGTTGAGAGGATATTGGGCCCAATTGGCTCGCAGCACCCACGGATCCAGAACCTTGGACAATATGTGGCAGTGGGCGCAAATAAATCAGAGGACTTTGATAATGGAAGAACTCGCAGCCGTAGGAGAATCGCTTCGCTCCACGAAATCTGGGCAAATTATGTCGAGTAAATTAAACGTCCCCCTCTTCGCGAGAAGCAAAAAGGATTGGACGGAAGCATTTGGAAAGGAGGAGAAAACCAGGACCCTTTTCGCAAGCATAATTGGCGAGACGGCGAGTAAAGGATAATGATCGACGTTGTATCTGCAAAATGTTCTTTTTTTTTTTACGTTAAATACGCGCATGTGTATACATTAAATACATGTTAAGTGAACGCGCGCGCGCACAGACTGTTCTTGCGTTGCGCGTTGAAGAATACGCGCAGAAGCGAAATAGGTTGCCGAAGCTCTCATCCATTTGAGCATCGTGACATAGAATAATTATTATACTTCGTTAATTCGTAAATACCATTTATAGTATTTATCATACATCTCTGCAACGTAATGCAACTAGCAAAAACATACAATGATTCGTAATCTAGGTTTGAGCAAAATCGCCTAACGCGCACGAGCGCCAAACTTCCTTCCAGCTTTCGACAATGACTAGAGTACGTAGACGTGTACGAGCGTGTTACAACGCGACACGATCGTTCGAACTATAAAATTGCTAGGAAAATTGACTAGGAGAAAAGAAATGAAATCTACGCGGTACGTCTTCCTGCGACGTGTACCGTTCACCGCGCGAAGAAGGGGGGAAATGAACGATAGCAGAGTCTAACAAATTACGAATAGAATTGTAGATACATCTTGTTCAAAACTTGTCTCAATAAATGAAAAAAAAAAAACAATCTTATCTACCATTGTTTCTTGTCCGTCGTAGCTACGATGGTTCCCCGACTTACACGCTCGTCGATTTATCTCTACCTTGTTGTGCCGGTCAAATGGCAACGACAACGGCAAATCGTTGCCCGCGCTACTCTAAAGAATTTTAACGAACGGCGATACAAACTACGATCGCAGGTCAGGGGGCAAGAGTTTGCCGGACGCGTACACCTACGGTGGTACCGGTTGCGAACGATTCCTTAAGCCGCGTTAAATTTCGTCGAAGAAGATTTAGAATAAGGAGAAGATTGCAGCAGATGTATGACTCTGTAAAGGAGTGACGACCGCGTCTAACGCGAATCATACTGGACCGGTCTAGAGAATCGTCGAGCATGATGATAGTTGAGCCCGTAACGTCACTTCCCTTTGGCCGCGACGCTGGCCGGTATCGGGGCGGCCACGTTCGATTCGTTTGCGCTCGTCGAGAGCACTGCACTCCCGGCTCTTGGCGGGCTACGAGACGCGGATCTCCTAGGTTCGCGTGGTGGAGGATTGTTGCAGGTCGCGTGGTGACCTCCGGCCTCCCAGTCTCGATGCTGGCAAAAGGAACCGCAGTACCGCGCGACTCCACAGCCACCGCATGTTTCCAGGGCGGGCCTGCCACAGTTCCAGCAACTCTGAAAACGGCATCGTGCCGGCGAACGAAGCGAATAAAATGCCAGCGAAACGTACGCTCCACAGTTAAGTCCGTGGTTGACGCGGTAGAAGGATACTCACGGATCCGGAGACGTTCTGCACGTGCGGGTCCTTCTCGTCTTCGCTGGTGGACGGGATCGAGTTCGACGCCGCAGACGGAGTGGCGACGGTTCTGACGTTCCCCTCGACGGGCCCAGAATTACCGTGGACACGGAGGTACGGTCCCTGTCGTATGGCCGGGTGGCTCCTCTGAGACAGAGGTACGTCCAGCAGTCGGTGCATTCGTAAACGTTCGGTCGCCCTGGACTCCGCCACCGCCACTCTCACCGCTCGCTGCACCTCGGCCATCACGGCCCTTTTCACGGCCTCCTCTGGAAGAAACGAGTGCAACGGAACGGCGAGTAGAATCGAAACGCGACCGACGGACGTCGTATAATAGAAAGAATGTCGAGGAACTGGGTACCGACCATCTTTTCGCTTCACCTCCGCCACCTTGTCCTCTATCGCTCTTATAGTCTGAGCGACAATCTCCCCTGACAGTCGTTTCAAGCTACCCTCCCGATCCCCCGTCGAGGACTCTACCAGGGAGCCGTTAGTGGAGGATGGATTGCTGGCGTTGCTGCTGCCACCGTTTTGTGACGGCACGGTGGTCGGCACTTGCAACGGAGCAGCCGCGGCAGCTGTCCCGAAGCAGCCCCTTGTTTGCAGGATAGCCAATGCCTTCTTCGTTTTCTCCACCATGCCGAGTATGCAGTTCAACATCATGTGGATGTTCTTCCATTCGTCGTCGAGACTGCCGTTCTGCGGTTGCACGTGAGATATTTGTTGCTGCGGCTGCTGGATCAGGTGATGTGTACCGGCGAAAGCGTTCATCTGGTTCATTTGCACCGAGCCAGGCGGTATAGGGCTGGTACCGTGGCCGTGAGTATGACGGTGTCCGTGACCTTGAATCGATCCACCGGAAGCGTGAAGGGGATGATACCAGCAGTAAGGGGACGAACCCTCTGTAGACGGTTGCTGTTGCGCCGGATGATGATGACTCCAAGGAGCCGTCAGCCTTTTGCCGTAAACGGGAACGTCGTCGGGTACAGCGGTACCGTTCTCGTAGTACCTGCGATTATTTCACGGGCTGAACGAGTGTGTCTACGGATGAGAGAAGGGAAGGGAATAGCAAGGGTGTGCTTGGTAATTTGGTCGACGGGTGCACGCGTTTCGTAGTTCGACGCGCAAACAGCCGGAGCAGCGTCGGGACGTGAAGCGAAGGTGGGCTGTATTAGCAGGACGCCGATAGGCACTCGAGGCAAGTTTGTCGGTAGTCGAAGGGTAGAGAATAGAGGGGCCTTGGCGAGAGTAGGACGGACAGGGTGTTCGAGAAAGGTGGTACCCCGATGATATATGGAAACGTCACCGACAGACATATCGGGAGAAGGCCAGGCTGGCTGTGCCAGCGCGCCCGTCGCGTTTTGTCGCCTTCGAATTCGCTTCGGCGCCCCTTTCCACGGCGACGCGCGCGTATCCTATTCCGGCCGGAAATACCGAGCATCCTTTACCCTCCGGCCAGCTCGATCGACCGATCGATTTTGGTTCGAACGAACGATCCATTAGCGGATCGCCGCCACCGCACATGGCCGCGCGTACCTGCGGCAAATACCGCCAAGAAAGACGGCAATATTTGCGGGCCGGTGGCCAGGACTTTTTTCGAAATTCCTTCGCGTTTGCGGCTTGGCAGACGGGCCGCGCACATACGCGCGCATGCGCGGCCGGCTGATTGCCGCGCGGGTTATCATCGATAAGGGGCAAAGGTTTGCGCGCACTCGTATCTTTCCGATCAATTTATTCGCGTGGCGATACGTCCACCGCCGGTGCGCCTCGTTCCCCCTGTCGTATTTAGAGAACGAAGGGAATTCGAACGTTTCACGCAGGACTTATTCTTTCCAAGACAGCAGTACGAATGAACTCACGGCGTGTCGGAAGCACGACGTTTCGGTGCGTGCGACGCGCCACTGGAATAATGGTGAAGACCGCCCGTGGCGTTGTTCGTGTGCTGAATGGCGCCGACACCGGGATTAGAATTGGACCGTGTGCCGTAATGAGCGGAGCACTGATTGCCGCTGTTTCCACTTGCCGCACCGTTCCCGGTGTGCTCCCCGAAGACCTCGACCGGCTCCGCCGTTGTGACCAAACCGACGGCCTCCAGCACCGCTGCCTCGTGCGATCGCAAGAACTGCGCGCAACTCTGTCGAATGAGCGAAACAACAATTTTACCACATGCCTCCATCGTTCGCGAGCCTAGCCGCCCGTGATTCGAACGATTCTTATCTGTCGCGGAAAGCGTGCCGATCGCCTTCGCCGTTCAATATTCGTCCGTCACCGTTTTTACGGCCACCGCCGTCCGTCGAAAGTTCTCCCGCTAGCCGAATCCATCGGACGGCCAGCCGGGATTTATCGTTCCTAATACGATATTGGAACAGTTCTCCGTTACCTGTTCTTTTCCCGGTTCGCGATTTTCAATTAACGATCATCGATCGGCGAAGTTACGCGAGCACCCGGGACCGTTCGACTTTTCCACGGAAACGGAGCAAGAAGGGATAGGGTGGCGCCTGGCCGACGGAATTTTTCCCCGCACTTTCGATCCCCGGCCACGAGCCACCCCGAGAGATGCAAAATCCTTGCTATTAATTTGCAATTCGTTACCGCGCCACGATCTTTCCTACTCCTCGGCACATTTTTCACCCCCGCCTGGCGCCGGCTCGCGGTTTCGTTTCGCTGAGTCTGGAGAGAGAGAGAGAGAGAGAGACACCAGCTGCGCGAGGAGTAACTGTCGACTCTATTCACCGCTCGAATTTTATTCGTCCAAAGGAGAATTGTAATCGAGATTCGAGGGAACGAAGGTGCCGCGATTTCGTGCCGCTGGAGAGCGTCCGGGAGTCGGTCCTCCGTTCGATTCGTTCGTCTATCTGTACGCGAAACAGCCTGGCGTACACCCCGCCCACCCACGTTCGCCGAAGTAGCCTGGGAAATTAAAACAGGTCGGCAGCCGGTCAGCCCGGGTTCTGTTGATTTTACTCGCTACTCGAGCACGCGTTCGTCCCCTCCGACTTCGTTGTGCAAAGTTTAACGAGCGTGTGCGTAACGTAACTCGTTAATCTATATCGAAACGGAGGCGTGTGCACGTGTCCGTATTCTTGGAGCTCTACTGTTCTTATTGTCGCCGGTCGTCCTACCATCTTTCATTCTTCGACGCATAGAGCACGAGTTCGATAACTCACCTGGTTGCTCGACCGTGCGGCGCCGCTCAGATCCCTCTGCAACGAGGGCAGCTGTTGTTTCAGGTGCGGCAACACGAAGTCCTTCAGAGAGTAGTTGGTGGCCTCCTGCAGGGCGGTGTGAAACTCCTCCGCGGTCATGCCGCCGCTCTGGAAGGAGACGCGGAATAAATTCCGTACGATTCGCGCGACCTGTCCGTCCGCTATCGATTATCACGTGGACTATATTGTTCTATTTGAAACGCCTTCGATTAGAGAGATAGCCCTCGAAGAAATGGAGCCCGTGGTACTTCGAACGAAACCGCGTTCTGCCGTGCAACGCAGGGACCGCGAGCAAGTATCGAGAAGGATGAGAAGAAGGAAATGTGACGGATTTACCAGAAGCGCCAACACCAGGGTAAGCACGGTGTCGCCGGTGTCCGGTGAGATGCCTGTAGCAAATTTCACGACAGTACCGAGCACGCTCTTGAGCTCACCGTGACCGGCGAAAACACCGGCGATGCATCTGCTGCCGGCGATGCTGGCAAACGATGCAGGTACATCGTCCTTTTCTTCTGTTCTGCAGTTGGCATTGGCGGTGGCTCCTCCGCCCCCGTTTCCGCTTCCGCATCCGCCGCTATCGGTGTCGCCGGTACCGGCAACGGCAGCGCTACTTCCGGGACCGATCGCATCCTCCGTTTCGGGCTTCAGGGCGTGCGACGACGGCGTAGGGCTATCTGTGTCGGAGGATACCGAACGGGTAGCCGTCCCCTGTTTCGATTGCCCAGTCGGTGGCCCGGCAGGTATTCTTTGGGGATGCGAGGAAGGCGAGGGCACCTCCGTCTGGGCATCGTCTCGCGTAGATTTCTCCCTGGTCACGGTGCTTCCTGTAACAAAACGTCGCTCCCTGTTCCTCACTTGTTCGATCTAAGGGCAGATACGTACGCGCGCGCAATATGTATCGCGAGTGCACTATATACGTATATTTGCTACCGACATCGGAGCGGATCCTTGGGGCTGGTAAACGCGGAAGCGGGTCATCAAAGGGAAAAAGTAGGATACACATATTTTGGTAAAGTCGAAAGAGCATTTGGCGCGGCAAAGGGATAGGGTCGCCGCAAACGTCCTTTGTACTCGGCACATCCGGGAAGCACGTCAACCACGGAGCACGTGAAACGGGCAGGCGAATCGGCCACTCTCGTTTACAAACGCGTTGATAGGCGCACACAGTCGCAACCACGCGAGGCACAGATGCGCGCACTCTGTGCGTGGGTTGCAGCGGATAACATGCAATTACGGGCCGTGTCATCCACCTTGTCTTGTTCCCGTTCTCTGTTCCGCGCGTTATCTCGCGAAATGCCTCCGGCCCCGTGGCACGCGTGGCAAAACGCAGCCATGGAATATTGCACGTATGCCGATAACGAAAGGTTGCGCAACGAACCGTCCTAGACGCATAAAGGAGAGACTGACAGACGTCGGACCGCTGTGCATCGTCGAACAAACGATCCTCCAAATTTCTCGCGTCTCCTTCCCGTCCGTTCCGTTCGTTCCTCGATTGCTCGATCTCCGCGGGTTTCCTTGAATTTCGCGTGAAGCTTATCGTCGAGTCGGAGCGGTGCGTGGAAATTAATCGCGCGGCCGGGCAGGGACGTGAGCGGGTCAAGCGGTAAAAGGTCGCCGCTACCGTGTCACTACCACCTGACGTCGGTAGCCAACAGGCAATTACCTGTATCCGAACTCGGTGCAAACTAAACTGCCTCGAGGGCACCTTACGACTCTCCAGCGACCGCATCGATCGCAAATCCGGTTCGCGATATCGCCCCACCCAGCCGGAATTCCTTTTCCCAGCGATCTATCTATCCCGTTTCCCTTCGTTGCGCGAAACTTTGGTAACGCGACGAAGAAAATGGAAGAGAGCGAGATGAAACACGGCTCGAAAAGCTTCCCCAGTCAGCGATTCTTGACGGGTGTTCGACTCGGAAATGAAACTCAAGCTCGAAATATTTAGTTCGGGGAAGCTCGGTTAGTTGGGCGCAGCACGTTTCGCGAGACGTCGAGCCTGCGGCAGCCTCGGCTGCACCTGGAGCACCCGCCAGAGAAACAACGTAGAGGCGTCTCGTTGTCTTCGTAGACGACCGTTCCACGAGTAGCAAGAGAGATCGATAAAGCGCACGTGCTCCACTCGGCTGAGAGTCCCTGGGTGGAAGTAAGTACGCTGGGACTCAGCTGTCGCCTCCTAATTGCCGGGACAATGCAACAGATGGCTTTGATCGCAATCCCTTCCTGGCCACCCCATTCGCCTTCCCTTTTTTCTCTCCTCCTCCTCCTCCTCCTCCTCCTCCTCCTCCTCCCTCTTCCTCGCCCTTTTCCTCCCGCGATCGCCCCCTCTTTGTCCCGCCATCCCTCGGGCACGAATCATTTTCGTCCACTCCTTCCGACTCATTTTCTCACCTTCCTTCCGCCTTCTTCCAACCAGCCTTTCCCTCGATTCCCCGAGGTTTCCAATGCCCGTCGTCCTGCTTATATACATTCTCCTCGAGCGATCTGCGTGTTAAGCGACAATCGCCACTCTCGATTGCCCGAAAGCGCGCGGATCGAAAGGGTGGCGGAGAAATTTTAATATCTCGACTGGGGGGGAGGGGATGGGGTAACGTCGGCGCAGCCAGGCCGGGAATCGCATTCGCGAATTCTAATAAAGTTTACCGGAGCGGAGACTCGTAGCTTTCACAGGGGATCTCGGGTGTTTAAAACTCGGGCGGGTGCAAATCTGGAGGACCCGGTCTACGTTCTAAGCATGTCCGTGGGAAGAAGAAGGCCCGGGCGAGGTAACAGAGGGGTGGAAGCGAGCGCGAGGTGTGGTTCGTACGACTATCGCGAAATGCCTCGAACGGCAACGTCGGGGATGCCGACGGTGTACCGGATATGATATCAGCCTCGAGCAGAATCCCGCTGGAAGTGTTGGACGTGCCTTATCGCGTCTGGTCCAGGCAGTCAGCCGGTGCACCGACCGACCTAACCAACACAACCGGGGCCAACCAACCACCCGACCTGACTGACTGCTCGCAAGAGTTTCGCCATCCCCCTCGACGAGAATTTTGCGATCGCGTTCTAGGCGCTCGCGAGCGCAAGCATTCACCGCGTCGCCCCCTTCCGCAGCCGCGACCTTCTTCCCTCATTTTTCTTCCATCCCCTGCAAGCCTCTCGCGGGTTCGAGTGCGGCGAGCGGACGACAGCCACGAGGTCCGCTGGATTTCGAGGGAAACGAAGGAAACGCGGGGCTCGAATAACCTGACCAGATGTTCGCGCTCGAACTCGGACATATCGAGCGGTGTAAATTTTTTACGATTCTCGGCCGAACCGAGACGCGCCGTTCGCGCGGTGCCCGGAAAACGCTTAATCTCCTCGGCAAAAAGCGACGGGAACGGATCGATCTACGAAACGGTAGACGGAACGGGATGCCGTGCAGACGGGCGTTGACGGACCTTTGACGTGAATCGCGGCGTCGACTTCTTTTTCCCCGTGCACCGTTTCCAAAGTAGCTGCGGGCTCCAGCCCGTCTAGATAACCGGCTCGCGGTCTGAACCTGCGATTCGGACGAGAGCACAGCCGCGGGCCGGGTATACGGGTGCCCCTATGCAATATCCCAAACTGATGTTCGACGCGTCTACAGCTAAGCCAAACGTTTTCGCGCGAATACCCGAAACGTTGAACGGAAGTATTCCGCCTGTCCCTTCGTCCTTCTCCAGATACCTGCAGCTATTACGCGTAGCCGTCCCTCGATCGATCGACTCTCCTCCGGATCTTTCGCGTGGCAAGTTTAAGGAGGGTCTGACTCCGGTGACGCGGAGTTGCGGCTCGAACGCAAGACGGAAAGAGAGAGAGAGAGAGAGAGAGAGAGAGAGAGAGAGAGAGAGAGAGAGAGAGAAGAAAGAGAGAGAAAAAAGTGAACGCACCCTTGGCCTTGGTCTTGAGATCGAGATCGACAGGAAAGGGGTCGGCGTTGACGTGGACGGAAGAGGCTGCGGCCGACGGATGACAGACAATAGCGGAGGGCTGGTGCAGAGCGACGGAAGTGGTAGTGCCTGATGCGTTCGACACGCTGGACGTCGAGGTAGTGGCGCAAGCAACGTTTGCCACCCCGTTGCTGACGTGCACAACGCTCGAGCCGGTCGCCGTTGCGATGCTAGGGCTACCCGACGACGTTGACGTAGCCGCCGTCGATACCGATGACTGTTGAAAACCGCAGCACTCCATCGCCTCCTCCTTCACCTTCACCTTCTGCAGCACCGTACCGGTTGCCATCCCGCCCTCCACCTTCCGGCTCCCGTGCCCCGAACTTCTAGCCTGTTCAACATTCGATCCAGTGATTCGCCGATTCATTTTCTCCGCGGGCGGGTGTCGCGCGGTCGTCGAAACGGGGTAGAACGGAACGGGGGGACGCGAAGAACGGGGCAAGGACGAAAGTAGGGACGTCACGCGGCTCCTATTTGATCGATTTCGTTCCGTGATTGCCGCGGCGCGGCCGCCGCATATTTCGCGTACGTGCCCAAAGGCCAGCATCCGGCCGTGCATACCGATGACCGATTTTAATGGAACGACCCGGCGGCAGTTTTACGAAGCAACGAGGATCTATCGCGATTCCGGGCGACCCGCTCTGAATATCCAAGTAATTGGTCGCGTCGGAGCGGCCGCGCAAATAAATAATGCGGCCTTCGGGCGCACGTTTGTCGGGTGAACGAGCGGGGAACGCGAGAGCTGCTTCGACGTCGAGCGTATTCCGCTTCGACGGCGCTGTCCGACGTCGCGGACACCGTCCGTCGATTTCACGCGAAACCGCTTCGAGAAGCTTTTTCGGCGGACCAGCTCCGGGGGCCACTCGACTTCGCGGTGGCACATGGTTTCGTTGTTAACGCGATATGCAAACGACTCCTTCGTTTCGTCCGGGAAACGACCGTCATTTTTCCGGCGATAGCGCGTCGGTGAATGCCCCGTTGAGTTTTAACGCGCTGCGAAAGGGCTGCGGAGCCGCATCGCGCCCGATCGTTTCGCCGTGAAGACTGCAGGAGGTGCGCGCGGTATTATAATATCGGGACCGGCTTGGGGACACCGGGAAATCGGCAGCAGTTCACCTATTCGTACGAAAATACGGATTATCGGCGATTACAGTCGCATCGGTCATCGAACGAGCTGGCGAATCTCTGCAATCTACGCGAAAAACGAGTTCAACGGCACCCGTCGTCCGCCCGTCTCTGTTGCAACAGATGGTTTCGTGTAATTGTAATCACCGTTCAGGTTCGACTCGTTTTCCATCCCGATCGTCGTGCACGTGTCGCGATGGACGAACCCCGCGAACAGACACGCGTCATCGAAGAAATATTCCGCCACACTCCCCTACCGTGTTACCCTACTTCCTCGCGAAAATCTATTAACAGCTGGTGTGCTACACTTGTTTTTCTCGCGAGCGTGATCCGGGCGGGATCGCGGCGCGAGAAAAATTGATCGACGTCGCCGGCAGAAGAAGGGCACCGAGGTAGCGCCCCGCCGAATCTGTCGAGAGATCCGCAGGGGTGGAATGCGCGCTCGCGGCAATTCGTTGAGACGCTTAGTTAAGCAAACAAGAGCGCGGAGCCGCTGGAAAACGATATACGTGCCACGGCAGAAAATCCGGGGCTCTACCGTTAATAATTGCGCCCGGCCGTGTCGCGTCCACGGGGAGGGTTGCAAAAGGCGAGCACGCGGACTCCTCTTTCGGGCGCGTCGCGACGGATAGCAACCGGCGGGGCAAGAAACTAGACGGCGACGAAAATCGGGCAGCTCCTCGGGTAGCCTGTCGACGCGCGAGGAGAGCAAAGAGGAAAAAGGTTCGCGGGCGTACGCGGGCACGGATCGATCGCGGCTACGTTCCGAAGGAAACAGTTTCACCATCGTGGCAGACTGAGCTTATGTTTATACATATGTTCTGCACATGGTACGGCAACCGTCGGAGAGGAGATCGCGCGCACGCGGGCGGAGACGCAATTTCCAATATTAGAACGGCCAGGCCGGAGGCAGCCAGGCATCGAGGCGACCGGACCAGATGTCTACCGTACTGACTACGGAGACCGCGTCCCGTATGCATGCGCGTTCGGCTCGCTTTCATTACAAAAATGTCACGCACAGTCACCGGTGTGTCTTCTTGCTCGCGCCGGCCTTTGATGATACAGCCCCCTGTCCTCTCCGCGCCGTCTCGCTCGTCTCGCATAACAGATTCGTCGACCGGCGGTCCCGTCGCGTATACAATAGGGACACACGACGGTTCCCGTTCTTTATGAGCGATCGCTGCCTTCGTGGCTGCCTTCGTGGCTGCCTCGAACTCGGGCCAATTTTGGCGCGGAAACGCTCGACGGTCACGCGACCGCGTTGCCGGGAACAAGCGGATCCGAAGCTTTAACCCGATTGCATTACGAACGTGTCACGAACAGACGCGCCGCGCGTTCACCCCGGCATTTGACGTTTCGCTCGTCGCGCCTGCCCGCCTATCCGGCTCTACTGCCGACCGTGACGGGGTACAAAAAAAAAAAGAGCGATGAGAAATTGCGGTGAACCGAAAAAAAGTGCGCGTGCCGCGAGTAACGCGGCGTGCCCTACCAATCGCGCCCTTCGCCGGCGACGCTTCGGTTCGACTCGCCCGAACCGCGCGAAACGAGCTCGCGACGCGACAGTGAACTTCTCCGCGCTGTTCCTTGCGTCGAGGAGGAGCAACCCCTATGAAACTGTTCAACGAGAAGAGGCACGCGACGTCAGGTGCGTTCACGGTGCTCGCGCGGCGGCTCGTTCGGTCGAGAAACGATTCGCCGCTTTCGCACCACGGGAACGTATCCGCCAAGTCGTCAGTCGCGAGCGTAGGGGGTGAAATCGCGAACGTCGCCTGACGTCTCTTTCCGTTTGAAGCGCGGTAGCTGCCCGCACAACCTGACCGACTTGTTGGTCGCGTACACGGCAGGCTCGAGCGCGGGCAGGGGCAAAGGAAACGCTGCGTTCGGGCGCGAGCGACGAAAGAAGGCGAGAGAGCGGAAGCTTGATGGAGAACGGAGAAAACACGGGAATTGTAAGAGGCGAAGTCGGTAGAGGATGGAGAGAGAGAGAAAGAGAGTGTAGGAGCGAGAAGGACAGAGCAAGATTAATAATATAGGAAAGCCAAAGCCATGCCACCCTCCGACGAGCTTTCCTCTGGCTCTCTTCTGTTGCTAACAGTTAATCGATATAATACTTGAGAGCATAGCGGAACAACGCAACGCAGCGCGTGTCTCGCGCCACTACGTATGCACGCACACGCGGCCGTGTTAATCCGGTTGCTGTGCCCTTCGACACCCGTCGGGGTGTTAACCCGATCCGTGAGAGCCGCGGAAGTTGTTGCATACGTTTTTGAACGACTGACGATCGGGCTATTCGTCGCTACAAACGTGACGGTGCTCGCGAATCGGTGAGTAGTCCGCCACCTCTGCGGCGGAGGTGAATCGCGGATAGATTGATCCATCGATCTCTAGCAACGGCACAGAATCGTTAGCGGCACGTTGCAACGAAAGTGTTTGCGTCTCTGCGTTTCGCGAATTCGTCTGTTACCGTCAGCTCCGCGTTGCCACGCGATTTATTTGAAAGAGAAAGCAAGTTCGTTCGAAATAGCATTGCTGTCTCGCCCCCCTCGGTGTACAACTGCCACCTGGCGTTTTCTCGTTCGCAATTTTTGCAGTCCTCGAGGAGTTCGAAGCATCGCGAAAGAGAATTCCGGATCGGGCTACGAATTCGGGCACGATTCCGTCCGCGAGGAACCGATCATTGCGAAGCATCGTGCGAATCGACGCACGTGCCCCTTTGGGTACTTCGTTCCTTCGTCTCTCTGCTCCGACAATGAGAGCTCCCAGCTTTCTGGAGCACAGGGTTCACCTGGCGGCTATCAGCCCTCCGTGCATTTCCCTGTATCTTCCGTTCGGCACACGTGCGCGCGGACGTTCCTCTATCTCGCAAACATCGTCCTCCCTTCTTGAACTGGCCCGATCTCCGGATGCATAGATTCTTCCTCGCGCCTCGAGTAGATCCGCGACACTGTACCGCGATGAAACGCGCGCTCCCCGATCAACGTCCCAAAGGATCGCGCAACGGGTTCGAACGTGGCGCGACAAAGAGCAAATCGCAAATACCGCCTGCTAAACTACAAATACATTGGATGACTGCCTACCTCCCGAGGTCTCTCGACCAGTTCACCGCGCGTCAGCCTGTCGCAGCGACCAGCAAATCCAAGCTGCCGGGGGCACCAAGCGTGTCACGAGTTCTCGATCGTCGAAACTTCACCGATAGATTCAGCGCGATCGTCGCGATCGACGTGCAACAGCAGGGAAACGTCTCATCGCGCATCCAAGCAGCGTTTGTTCCGCGCGAACGATCGCGAACGGAGGGGCTGGTTTTCGCGCGTATTCCCTCGAGCGAGCCGACGAACGGGGAATATCGGGGTGACAGGTGAATCGTAAGGGGTGCGCGCAGAGGAATTTGACGGGGGATGTTCGCGGGGCGTGCGCGATACGAAGAATCACGAGGCACGGACGGCTGTCGCCAGCCGACTGAACGTCTCGTCGGAGAACTGGAAGAACGACGACGAACGATAGAGGACGAGGAAGAGTGGTGGTGGCTTGCAACCTCTACCACGCAACCTCTGCCCGCTCCGAGGCTGCCCCGCTAATTCTCGCGTTCACCCTGGACGATGGAAAATGTTCTCGAGTCGATTGCAATCGATCCGCGGATACCTCTGCGAACGATAGGAGGAAAACGATACGAGCGAGAAACCGGGCGGGCTCCCGGCGATCCAGAGAATCAGGAATGCGATCGAGGACGATCCTGCGTGGACAGGGCGCCGGGTGCTGGGTTCGCTTGTACGCGCGAATTATTGTAAACGGGGCAGAGTGTTCTTGACGCGTCGATATATTCCCGCGAAGAAAGCTTCTGCCGGTGAAGCTGAGAAATAGCTCGCCATCCTCTGACCAACCTTTGCTCTTGTCTTCGCGACGGGACACGCGTATCGCTTCCCTCTACTAAGTTCGCGAACCTCGCGGGAGTCGCGTGTCACGCGATCGGAATGGAAAATACATTAGTATCGTCGTCGAAAGATACCTCCGGGGAAGAGGGAAGAAGAGGATCGTCCTGCTGATTTCCCGTGTCGAACCCGATTCGACGGCCAAACGAACGCGTGGTCGCTGCACACCGATTCGACGCTCGGGATCGATCAATTGCCGCTCCGAAATAGTCAACCACGCTCGCGCACGCTTCCACCTTCCAGGTACGCGTCCCGATCGGCACCGAATCGAGATCGAACCCCTCCTCCGTCGTCCGGGCGAACGCGAATTATCTACACATTCGTGCACGCCAGAATGCCTCTCTATCCCTGTCCCTGTTTATCGGCACAAATTCATCCGCGGCCACACCGACACACACGTGCCGCTCCACCGACCTATTATACGTATTATTAGCACTCCGTCACGCTCCTGTCACCGCCATGTACGCTTCTCTACGGGTGCGGGACGCCGCGCACCAAAATTCTCGAATAACCTTTCCTACCACCCCCGTCTTCCCCCAATTTTCAATCCCTTCTCGAACCTCAATTATTCCTTCCGCTTTCCACGAATATCATCGTCTGGTGCCAACGGACCCCTACTTCCGCCTGGTCTATCTGGGCCAACGCGTCTGCCTCAGCCGACCGCCTTTTCATTGCCGCTCGGAACTCCTGGCCGAACTAACGAGACCGTTCAGTTACGCGCGACGTCCGAACGATAACCGACTCGGCAGGTAACGCGAAGTGCAACCTGTCCGAGATACCGCGGCGTGTGTCGACCAGCGACGAGGTCGTTCCGCAGAGCGATTCGTCGTTCGAACCTACCCCCATGTGTACCTTCGTAATTTACGACTGATCGGCTCTACGTGGGCTAATTTTCACGCTTGTGAAAATTATACCGACGCGGCTCGTGCTCGTCCAACGAAATTCGCTCTCCCTTCGTTTAAGCTCATCCATCCGCTCGCTCTCTCGATCCTCCGCCCACTCTCTTCCTCCGTCTCTCTCGCTCCCTCCTATTCTGGAGGTGACGCAAAATCGTGTTCCCAGCGCGGGCTTGTACCGAGATGTCGATAGCACAAGGAGCGGATGTCAATAGCACGTAGTCACTCCTCCCGCGAGGGACTCGCTAACCGCGTCAGCCGATTTTACTGCGTTTTCGCGGCGTCGCTGCCGGGAAGCACGCTGTTGCACGAACGGACATCATCTTCGATTCGACCCTTTCTCCTGGCCACTATGATCTACCGTGTCCGTTCGGACAAGGACGACGGCGCTTCCTAAATTATTTCCCCCCCGATTCTCCCATGCTTCCTATCTCGATCGTTCCTTCCGCGATGCACCCTATACTCGAGGGTTACGAGTTATCGACCATCGCACGGCTACCCCCCCGGCGCCTTTCAGCAACTCCTTCAAGATTCAAAGGGATTCGTTCCCAGGATCGCCGGACTCAGCTTCGTCGCGTCTCGCGTCGACAAAGCGCACGTTCCACGCGACACGCGTCGCACGGTCGAGCTGCGCGTACAGCTGCGATAAAACAAAGGTCGAACCCAGCTATCGAATAAAACAGGTGAACCGGATAGGAAGGTACAGCTGTTTCCCCGCGTAACACGACCCACCAGCAGCTTATTTAGTCTGCTCTTTCTGACATTCGTCACTTCCCATCCCGTGCAGCAGCGCAACGAAACCCCCTCGGTTCCTTGGATACACTTGACCTAGACGTGCATCGCGGGTCCGTTGAAACTTTGCCTACGCGAAATCGATTGATCTCGCCGGGCGATCGACGAGACTCGCGCCGATCTTTGATCATGATATGCTGATCCAAGTATTAGAGACGTTCGAATTCTTCTTGAAATCCGCCCCCCTGTGCAGCGCTTGATTTCAATACAGCGAAATGCCCGCGAGAGCAAAGAACGAGATGGAGAATCGGAATGGAACGGATAGAAAACAGCTGAGACGCAGCTGGTTCCTGGCATCGCGGCAGCTGGCGTCTACCGCCGAGGGAACATTGGGCTTCGCGCAAGTTTAGTATGTACATAGGCGCGCAGCTAGCGCACTTGCGCAACATAAATCACACACGGTCGAACGCAGAATCGAAATCGTTCCTCAAAAAACGGCGAACGATTTTGAAAAGTCTCGCGAATCCCGTTGAAACTGCGAATGATTTTTTCGAGGGAACGTTAAAAACGAATTGTTTGGACGACTAGTCCGCGGGTTCGCTGCGAATGTTAAATACGAAAATGGATATCATTGCCCCTGTGTTCGATACATATACACGAACGGGTCGTGACTGCAGCAGTTGGAACTATTTTTTCGCGGACACCTTCGAACTCGTCGCGTTTCTTCTTCGTACCGTTACCGACATCTCTTCATTCGAACGAAAACTACGTGTCCCCGACGAGATCGATGCTGCTTGAACGCGACACGGCTCGCGCCGCCAGACAAGTATTTTTATTACGAATTTAACTGGTCTTGCGACGCGCCCTGTAATTACTTACCGACACGGAATGATTCGACTCTTCTACAGTGTAGAAACAACTCTTTATTATTACGTTACTGAACTCTGACAGAATGCACAGATTAACAATTTACAAAGTTTGCTCGTGTATCTACCTTTCGTGTGCAGCATAAAAGAAGCTCTGTAATTATTTTTGTTTATAATTGTTCGTCGTTCATCGAGGAACACCGTTATTGTCGTATAACGATTTTCGTGTTAACAAATATACGTCTTTATCTGCTTCCTTTTCTTGAGTCTCTATTTCTCTCTCTCTCTCTCTCTCTCTCTCCCCGTATCCGTTTTTCTCTCTTCTGTGTCTTTGCAATAAACTTTTTTTCGGATCTCTTCTTTTCTCCCGTTGCTTAACACTGGATCGAACGGTTTAACCGGTATCGGACGTGCAGGGCGAGGTATCGGCATTACTGTGATCGTTGTTGCTCTCCGTTGAGGAACTATCGTTGCTCTGCATTCGACGCTTCCGCAGCTTTGCGAATTGAAACTCCTCAACCGGCACTGTACATCAACAATTGAATTCGACATTAGTTTCGTTTTCGCAATCCAACGATGCGTTCGGTAGGAAGAGCGAACGTTGCGCTCTACTGATCGGGTAATAAGAACCAAGTAAATTGCGCCTGGCGAAATCGAAATGAAAAAACATCTGTATTTCTTCAGGTGCTCTTTTGTAAAATTCATTTTGTTACAGTGCGTACTTTTACGTTACAGCCATTGTTTAGCGGGATCACCAGGAATCATTGAGAATCTGCAATTATCTTGCATCTTGTGCTACATTCTGTTAGATGATCTATGTTGCACTATGGCTGTAACATGTACATCGTGCGACATTAACAACGATCAAAAATAAAAGTAGCCGTACGTTCTAGCGGAAAATAATGCGTAGCGATTTAACTCGTTTAATACTAATCGGTGTTTTGTGTTTCGGGTATGAACCATACAATAAACAAACAAAAAAGACACACGTGCGTTATTGACAATAGTGTGCACGCTTCCGCTTGGGTTATGCAAATTATTTGCAAACTTCAAGCGTGATCAGTTCATATATCGTATGTGTGTGTGTGCGCGTGTGTTAGGTAAAACGATGTACGAATTGTTAAGAAACAAATGCGAGCCGACTACAAGTATGAACAATTTAATTGCTCTAAGTGACTTAACAATTCTTTAAAAGTATTCGCCATTGTGCACGAAAACATCTATTGATGCACTACTTCTCGGTATAGTTTATTTATCAAAAAGAATTAACATGTTTGAAAACTCTCGCGTAGAGTTTGCAACCATCTCGTGCACTTATAGTTTCTATGCTTCCATCGTTCATAATTTCTAAACATCGCCGGATTTTTTTTTTGTAGTTTCAAACGAAACATGCATGATAAATTTCAACGCTATCTCGTTTCGTTCGACGAAAGATTGTCCGTTTAGAGTGCAGAACGAGGATCAAACAGAGATAGAAACTAAAATCACTGCATTATTTTCAACAACGAGCAATTTCTTACAATTTAAGTAAATTTATTGCACGGCAATACTAGTACTTGTAGCACAAGTTTGGTTACCATCAGAGTCGGGATCTCGATCTGCAACGGTATGGGATACGGCCGGTAAAGGAACAACTTCAGGTTCGAGCGGCTTTACGGAACAATCTACATCTTCCACTATTACTTCTTCAGCCAAACTGCTTCTTACTGCCTCTGGATGGATAAAAAGCATGTGCCATGAATGATTGCAATCATTCATCCATGCGGCGTTATTTCTGAAGCATTACAGATTAATGCTTACCATTAAAAGCCTGAGGATATTGCTGACTCAGTTTATTCTTTACAATGCGAATTCTTTTGAAAATGTAATCCAGGTCTTTCTTCATTTCTGCCAATAGCGTTGTATGCTTTTTAAACTCGTTACCAGCAGTTTTTAATCTATTCACGGACAACTGATTACAATTGGTCAACATTTCATTGGTCTTTTCGAATCTTTGCAGCCTACAAGAAAAGAAAGTTTAGGACGCAATAAGTAATTGCAAAACGGTGTAACATTTTTGCATGTATGTAAAGTTTAAGGAATACTTGAAAAACCATGCTTACATTTGCTTTTGGGCCCTTATCATTGATTCCACGTCTTGTTGATCAACAATACCAGCCAGGCCTTGTATAAATACCTCCGGCGCTGTATAGTTTTGAAAGCATTCGAAACTTCCAGTGTCCGATTCCGGAGTACCTTGTGCCGTTGCCATTTCGTTAATATTCTCGATCATATAATCACGATACTCGTTCGTATACGGGTGTATACGTATTTTGCGATATCATTTTTTTCCATCCACAAGTCAGTCTAATTTTTCAGTTGCGTTTCCTTCCGATACCATGACTTGATCTATAAAGTACGTACATTAGTTATTCACCTTTGTTCGTTTAAAGACACGTTTAATAAGTTTTATGGTATTGATCTTTTTTGACACAATGTTTACGTTAACACGCTATCGCCATAAAACGTTGACGTTAGCCATTTTCAAATGAGAACGAATTTAAACAGAGAATGCAATGGGACAACTTTAGTTACCTCTGAATTATCTGCTTCCTTCGAATTTCCTATTGTACATCGATTTTACGTTTACATCAGCAAACGTCCGAGCACTATCGTGAAGTTGAATGCTCATCCACGCCAACGACTAACGACCCATTTGCCGTTGAATCTGTACGTATCGTCTGAAATCCGCGACAGAAGCATCGTAAAACGTATGTACGGAGGAACGGGACAATTATATAATAATTATGTATTCGATGTTTTTCTATCGTTGACTGTAATACGTTCGTGCTATCGCGGAATCGCTATTTACGATAAGTTTATTAAACAAACCGTATGCTTCATCTCCAACAGCTGTTCGAAGTCAAATGTTTTTGGAAAGGTTGATAGGAGATCCAGCATTCAAATTTCCACAGTGACTGTTGTGCCTCGAACCGAAGCTTCGGAAATCTTGTGTGATTGAATTATAATTCCAAAGATCTACCACGTGTGTCTGTCGATTCGGAATGGCACAAAACATCAATCCATTTTATTCGTCTCAAAATGCACCAAGCAAAGCTGCCGAGGAGAAACAGAACGTACCAAAAGATAACCACGCAGTTAGTAAACGGTACAAAGCTTCAGCAATTATTTAAGATACATGTTACTGATTGACTGTACTGTCACGTGTTTTTCGTACAGTTTCGCTTAGATATATATTAATGCTTCGTTTTTACGTTTTCCTCGAAATTTTATGCAACAAATAGAGCTTGTTGTATTATATCGGACCACATAACCTGATTGTATGTTTGGGCCAAAATTTAAGCTTCGCTTGTTCCTCGAATCGCACAGATTCATGATCACACATATATTGTATGATATCGTTGGCTGCGCGTAATTATAATATTAACGAAAATTGATTTACGCGTAGGCTACAAAAGGAACTCATGGTTCTGATGATGAATACGGAGAAAGGTGTTTCTGCTTTTCCGGATGGAGAGAATTTATTTAAGTGGATTGGAACCATCACAGGACCAAAAGATACGGTAGTACCATTTCTTTTCTTTTTAATTGCAATGGGCATAATAATAAATGTGGAAAATAATTGTTTTCTTTCTCAAATATAGGTTTACGCCGGGCTCACATACAAATTAACATTAGAGTTCCCCCATAGTTATCCCTATAGTGCTCCAATTGTACGTTTCGCCACTCCTTGCTTTCATCCAAATGTAGATGCAGTGGGTAATATCTGTTTGGATATATTGAAAGATAAATGGAGCGCCTTGTACGATGTGCGTACTATATTATTATCTATACAATCTCTATTAAGCGGTGAGTAAATTTGTATCTACATTTTAGGAAATGTTTACCAAAGATATATTACAATGCAATCACTATATTTTTTACTGTTCTTCCTTCGTAGAACCTAACAACGAAAGCCCCTTGAATCCACAAGCGGCGAAGCTATGGGGTGATCAAACAAAGTATAAAAAACATTTAACAGAGGAATATCACAGAGTTGTGAATCGTGATCAGCAAGATTCATGATAAGTGCATTTTTATAATCATCTTGGCTTGTTCATTATTTTTATTCCTATCAATGTTACAACTAGGTATAAGATATATAAAAGCAAACTGCACTGAATTTACGTACTTCATTATGGAAAATTTAATCCTTTTATTATGTTTTTTCATCTCTATTCTGTATCGTGCAAGGAAATGCCAACACATACCTGTCACACTATTCATTGTGGTCATTACTTTTACATAAATTCGTCAGCCTATCTTGAAGATGTATAGAAATTTGTATCATGATTTTAAGACTGTATATGCGTATTAAACATTTTTGTATCGTAAATTTCTACGACAAATTTTTATTTATTTTTACTCTTAGTAATATATACACATATATATATATTGACTTTGGATATAGTTGAACTTTTTTTTTTGTGCATATCGAATACATTGACATTGACGTTACATCATTAATAATTATTGTATATTTCGAAAATAAATATTTTAAACATTATACTATCACGAACCATTTTGCCCGATTTGTTACATTTAAACCATTCTTTACACGTTCATAGTAATATGGTTACTATGCACAGAGTGCATAATTGCAAGATAACGAGCTCATTTATTTTATCTCCTGTGGAGAATAGTTTACCACTATCAACAGTATAATTTATTTCGAGCAACATATTATTTTAGTGTCGCTTGTGGCTTTCGAAACAATTCAAATCTCAACTGAAATCGTTTTGCAAACTATGTAGTTGATTAAAACATAAATAATCAGTGCAACGAATGAAATTTAATGCTTGAACTACTAGACGATTTAAGTTGCGTAACGAAAGTTTTATTGTTCGGACCAATAGATCCTTACATTAGAAATTAAATTTCGACGTAGTATACATAATATAACATCTTGTGTAGGACCGTGCGATATACCGTGGTGGTAGGCAAAGGGTTAAACTAAGGCATTATTAAACATTTTACTTCGATCTGCCACCGAATAATTCAACACTGTAACGCAAGTAAGCCGTGAGATCTCTTTTTCTCAATACAAACGAAACCTCCAAAGTTTTTAGAAATATTTATTTATCATGTTCGATTAAGATACAGGAGAGAATTATCTTGGCGGAGGGAATAGAAATGAACCATGCAAAAGTTGGTTCTGGAAAGCATGCTGCTCTTTTAGTGCCAGGTGCATTCGGTACGTATATCGCAAGAGGATATTATGGCGAGTTAAATAAGCTTTGTTTATTGTTTCATAGGAACTGCCGAACAAATGAAAAGTATAAGAAATAACAAAACTAACTCGAATCGCGTGAAATTTGCTTGGGTTTGCGAAATCGGGACCGCCGAGCAGAACATTCCCGCCAAACTTTCTGGAACGCCATGCATCCTGGATCTATCACCTAATGGCAATGCTGAATTATCAACAATTTTCCTTGATACGATGGTGTATAGAGGGTGCTTCAGCATCGCCTTAGCAGCGAAATATTAGTCGGATCTTCAATATTTCCAACGTATGCGCATTTACAATAAAGACAGTACGCTTATTGTCGTAACATAAATGTGTATGCTGTATATAATTATTGTTAATTTAAGTAACACCGACTACAGTCCATAATTTGACTATACTTTGTTGACGATATTATTATTTGCAAATAAAAAAGAACGTCATGACCCATTCTATTTTATAGGTACGAAGGACATTAATGACGACACTTGTAACATGTAACGACCGTAATAAATGTACTGTATAAATAATATAAATATTATAACAATAGTTTTGATCACTGTATGGAAAACTGTTATTCAACGCGTAATACAAACCGAAATAAGATAAAGCAGGTATCATCACGTGGCAGTATCTCGCATATGCCGACATCAACGAGGTGGTAAGAAGCGAGGAAGAAAGTGAACAACCATGTTTGTGAACTGTTACCGAACCTTTTCGAGGAATATATCGTTCCACCTACGCGCTAGTTCTGGTCTACGAACAAGTGTACCAAAACGCCTCTTTTCTATAGTTAAAAGACATGCTGCACAGGTAATATACGTACGATCGCATTGTAAGCACAAAGTTGCCATACAAATATCCGACATTTGTTAACAGGAACAAAAAATTAATATTGACGGAGTAAACATCAATTACCTGAGAGTTGGAACTGGCCAACATCCAGTCTTACTCTTGCCAGGTGCAGTAGGTGAGCAACTTTGCGAAAATTCTCGCATTCAATGCAACATAAATATATCAACATTTTCGCGAAAGTGCTGCGATCTATCAAAGAGTTAAACGTAACATCATCTAAGTTGATGTATCGACTTTATCCTCCAGCAAAAAATCTTAATAAGTAAAAAAATTTCCGAAACATCGTTATTCAGGCATTGATTACTCATTTTTGTTCGATGAATCTTTTAAATCACGCTACAACACGATAATGGCCTGCCGCAGGCTCAATTTGGACGGATTTCAAGCCACAAATAGAAGGCCTCGACAAAGAAAAATTTACTGTAGTAGCATGGGATCCACCGGGCTATGGGAAATCAAGGCCTCCAGACAGAACTTTCCCAGATGATTTCTTCCAGCGTGACGCAGCTTGGGCTTGCAGTTTAATGAAAGCTTTGGGTTACACGAAATTTTCATTAATAGGATGGAGCGACGGTGGTATCACCTCTTTAATGATGGCCTCAATGTTTTCTGATAATGTACAAAAGATGGTGGCTGTTGCTGCCAATGCCTATATAACACCGGACGAAGCTGATATTTATAAAAGTACGGTTTTATGTTCTTTAATTCCATTTCGATAGACATGATCGATATGGAGGTTAAACGAATTAGCAATCTTTTTATTATCGTTCGGTCGTGTATTGATAGAATACCGAGACATAGATAGCTGGTCCGAGAAAATGAGAGCACCCATGATAGCGGTCTATGGAGAGGAATATTTCCGAAACACTTGGGCCGGTTGGGTGGACGCGGTTTTGAGAATATACGAGAAGCAAAATGGTGATTTGTGCAAAGGATTGCTGTCGAAAATTAAATGTCCCACGTTGATTGTACAGGGAAGCAAAGATCCGATGGTTCTCGCCGAGCATCCAATTTACCTTAGGGACCACATCGCTGGAGCAATGTTTGTATAACAATTGATATCGCTATGCAACACTTGATTCGCATTATACGAAACCCCGTAATGTTTCAGGTTGGAGATGTTTGAAAAAGGAGCGCATAATTTGCATTTACGATATTCGGTGGAATTTAACGCTCTCGTTACTAAATTCTTGAACCAGTGACACGTTATTATGGCAGTTCAACCCCTTCGCGGGTATATATTTTTAAATGTACGCTAATTTTGTACTATTCTGTCTACTACATTAATACTTTCCTGCAACAGAGTGGGATTATATTCCTTCCATGTAAAACGTTGTGTGTTAGCTTTAACATTGATGCCCTGTTACCGTTTCCTCGAGAAGAGGCGTTTATTCTTACGTAGCAGTTTCGACTACCATTTACTTTGACATAGAGCACGCTAAAATCATGACGCAGCATAGAGGACACACGTGGGATAACCGGCACAGAAATCAAGTCAGAGAAAGGTGTCGTGAAGCCATGTAGGCGACGAAGGATTTCCGTAGGCTTACCTCTTTCGGCAAGGGACGCTTTCAAACACGTTTCCGCTTCTCAAATCGAATATCGATCCCATACTTGTGAACATTAATGTACAGTACCCTACTCTGCATAAAACGGAGTTATTTGTTCAGGCTCTCCCGTTAGTCGATGGTGTCATCGAAACATAGTCGAAAGTAGATATTAATTCGACGGAGAAAAAAATAGCAATTAACGGGGTAGATATTAGTACGTGCAAACCTATACGGACGCGAAGAGCCGCCCATCCGAAATGTCCGCAATGCGCTTCAGACGAAAATCGATCCTGTACCTCGCCTCGGCTACGCCCCAAAAGGTTTACTTGCCAGGAACGGAAACGTCACGTATTTCGTGCTTTATCGCCAGAATTGCTGTTTCTGCCCTACCCTCATTTTCTAACACGTTCACGTGCTACCGTTTTTCCCAAAGAAACTGTACGTTTCTTACAAACAGTAAAGAAAACCAAACAGTAAGGTACATAAGATTTGCATCGAGATATTATGCGTTTGTGCACAGATAGAAAGTGGTCTTGTGCCACTTATTATGCGACTGCCTTAACAGATGACACGAAAACCAACGTACGACGAAGCAGACGCATTCGCACAGAGTTCGCGGACACGTAGTGAATTGCACAAATTCGTGTACACAATCGCGAAGGGTGCCGGAGCAATCGTCGATCAAATGAATGAATGGCAATGTGTACAGTAATTTGTTGGTCTCGCATAGCCAAAATTGGCTAACGATCCACGACCCACAAAGATTGCTACTAGAAATTAAAAAGAAACGGGCAGAAGAGGCTACGCGTAAAATGCAACGCCATGCATCCAAATATGGTTAGACTGTCTCGCGATTCGATCACACGGAGGCGTCCCTATTCTTTTCGTTCGTTTCTGTAGCGTATTTTTTACTTGCGCACACGCCATCATTATTTCTTTGCGAATTAACAGGAACACGCATACGTACAAAATGTTTACCGCTGGGGAAGTGGAAACGAATCCTGCGATACCACTTTCACAAAGGTCACTAACCGGTGCAAGCAATAGCCGAAAAGCTATAAATCCATTGAACGTCGAAGAAAAATCACGCTCTACCAGAGTGTGTGCTGGAAACTCGTGATTCTGTTCGAGCTAAACATAAGTAAAAGTCGAATATGCAAATATGTTTCCCATTTTGGACATGCTACACTGCGGTGCGATGACATCATCGGGAGCTGTTACTCAATAACCAGACTGTCACAAAATTGGATATTCCTGGGTAACTATAGCCCGGCCTTTAACTAAAACATTCTCAGGTATATATCCACAGGTATATATTTGCCCTGCAAAATATATTAAGGTCAACGTGAACGATGCCTGTAAGTCCTAGGGCTTACGATTATGTACCGATTCGGACATCGGGTGGAGGCAGGGATAATCGAAGGTTGAATAAAAAGAAACATAGTATGAAATAGAGTTACAGTCCGGAAGGGTGATGGCGAGGCAACGAGGCGAAGAGGAACGATACGTCATAATTGAGAATAAGATTTCGATGCTACCGTTGTCGAGTCGGTACTTTTTATCCGCGGCTCGACCGCGATGTACCTCGCATGCTGTCCTCCAAAGTAGAAAACGACACCATTTACGGTAACTTGTGGCACCGTTGTTGCTCGTTTTCAGGCCCATATCGCTCGAGATCGTTCGAGAAAGTGGTCAGCCGTTAAAATCTTGTCCTCGATACGACTCGGCCACCCCCACTGGTAGCCGTGTGAAAAACCATTTGATGTACCGAACTTTCTGAAATCATAAAGCGGCTCGTTAAGGCCCGTTAGGAATTCGCGAATGCATCCTAGCACCGGCAGCGTATCATTATTGGTACCGGTAATCGTGGTAATTGCGACTCGTCGCGACGGCGCGGGTAGATGGCTGCGGAAACATTTAAACGTATTTGTCGTGCACGGTATCTTAAGGATCAATAAAAATCAAGGTGGGGCCACGCTCGGCTTGGACGTCGTTCCGACTCGATTCTCCCACATCATCGTTAACGGTATTAAGTTCGAAACGCATGAACGACGCGTAGGTTCTTTTCAACCCTTCAGACAAAAACTATGAAACATCGTGCAGGTCGAACGTAGCCGTTCGTTCATGCTTGGCCTTTCGAATTTCGTCGATCGACTTAGTCAAGGGGTCTTCGAATACACCGACACCGGAAGAATGAATTAGAAACATTTACGCAATGTCGGCAACAAATGCGTACTATGATTAGACCGCCTCGAAAGCGAAAAATGTGGCGCGTTTGATGCTATATAAAAAAAATATAGACGTGCGTTCCTGAAGGTCGATAATATCGTGACTCAGAGCCACCACTTCTGACATGCGTACGAAATAAGTCGGGTCTCTCCTTATCACCGCAGGACAACGTTCATCGTACATTCGCCCGATATCGCAACAATTGATAATAGATAACGTAATGTTAGCTGATTTTTTAATTGCATGATTGATTGGCGATATCTTATTAGCGTGCTATGTTTGGTGCATAGCTGAAGCAACGATGACACTTGTCGCCCGAGGTTCTACTTGCTACGGTGTTCCCTCTGAAAGATAGAGATATCTTTGAAATGGTTCTTCGTAGTGGCTACTAATTATGTATGTACTCAGTTGAAACCTCGAGAATTGCAGATTCCTATTTTTCTAGCGCACGTCTAGCAGATATAGAGAAGTGAATGCACCGTTCTTTCTTGTGGGATTGCAGCTATAAAGTTTTATCAAGTATCCACATAGATCGGACGTCAATTATCGAAATGGCACTAACCATGATAGGTAACGACTATGCGGAAGCTTCTTTTTTGTCGTCACGGAGACGTGCACGCCGAGTTCTCGTTCTCGGTTCGTCTAAATTGGATGTGATGTCAGCGAGCCTTTCTGCTCGTGAACACGTTTAATCGTACGGCAAGCAGAGGGCAATCGAAACGAAACTATCAACGACATGTTCGCTTTCTTTCAAATCGTTTTATATAACCAGCAAATCCTTTTCACTGCTTCCAGTCTTACGTTCGTCGCGAGATATGGAGCGGATATTGTGTGATGAAGGAGGAGGCAAAGAAACGCGTTCCATTCGACTTTGCATGCATTCGAAGATAGACACTCTTGCGCTCCACTCGTTTCGCATTTATGTATATCGATAGTAAATATGATCCCCCGTTATTGTCAGGCCCGTTACGTGCATGCACTGCGACGCGTGTCTATCAATGCAAGACAGTGTTTGCCTGTACTCTGGAGCAAGTACATGCATACGTGCGAAACGCATACTTGCGGCGCTCACACGTAGATGCGCGGGCGTGTACACTATCGTGGCTGATTTTTTTCCTTCGAAACGAAGAGCGAGTGATCCATACATGGTAACGGTGAGAAGACTGGCTTACGCGTTGCAACGCGTAACCCACCCTACATGCTCTCCTGTCTCCACACGTATCGCTCTTCTCTTGGCGTTGCACTGCCACGTAAAGTGCACGCCTTGCGTACTCGCCTGTGTCTACATATAATCTCGTATACCTATCATCATACTGCGAGCTCTAATGCAGAATTTGCCTACAAATGTACTCTTTTCCTTAGAAAGCTGCGTACAGTGCGATAGGGTGAGGATCGGGAGCAATGAACGGTATCTGCAATGTCGAATACAGGTAATTAGGGTTCGTATGAAGAAATAGACGATATAGGTGGAGGTTTGCTCCCAATGATTGATTATTATCAACGTCTTGCCCGGTTCCTTTTCCTGCGACTATTGTAACCCGAAGGAACGCTCTCCATTACCTCCTCAGTATTTGGATGGGTGTGTACTTCACCGGTGACTCACGTATCGACTTTTCACCCGGCCACCTTCTGGCTCAGCTGGGTTGGTTTAAGGTAAAACCACCTAGCTAAGGGCGGGGACCACAGCGACTGTGTGTACGAAAAATGAAAAGAAGAATAAAGCATCATATAAAACAATAGACCTATGCTCAATTTGTTGCCTGTGAATGGATGAGATGCAGATACACAGATCTCGGATAATGCGTTCTTAAAAAATCCGCAATAACCGTAGATATTTAAATAAAATTAATTTCGAACGGCAAGCAATAAGGTTCAATTTAGGGAATTAACAATGACACGTTTATGTGCATTGATTTGAATACCGTGAATGAAACGGTAATACTTGTTCAATAAATTATTGAATACGTGAAATAATTCTCTTCCTCTGCGGTGAATGACGCGTTCACCGCGTTCACCAAACTCGGTCGACCTTTATGCTACCGATACCTGAAAAAATTATAATTATGTATATGCATCCTGGCTGGTTCGTGATCATGGAACAAACGTACGCAAGTAGTCGTGCAAGCACCCAGTCAGTTCCTGAATCGATACTGTCGAAATTGTTGTTCTTTTTCAACACGGTAAATCTGGAATATGACAGAGAAAGAGGTCGAATTAGTGGGCAGACAGTGTTGGTCGGCAATTTTGGCGAATTGAAATTTTCAACGATGGTATATCCGCACAAGTTAGGGCGCCACTGCGCAGACTCGACGAAGCAGTTGGCAACGCTGCCGACGCTGCTGGTGAAAAGGGAGCGGGGACCGGGCGTCGACCAATGGGAAACGCTGCCTGAAGCGACCCCCGGCTCCCCACCGCGGTCGCGTCGAAGCTTGAAAATCTGTAACGGACGCGGCTGCCAGGGCATATTCGTTTCTGGGCTCTCGTGACGAGTTAGCGTGTATCTCGTCGTTGGTTCGATTATCATACTAAGCTTCGAAAAAATCCAACAAACTACCAAGCAACATGAGGGAAATCGTCCACATTCAAGCCGGCCAATGCGGTAACCAAATTGGCGCAAAGGTAAGTGGCTTTCGAAACATTTGTTCGAAATAATTGAAACTGTGACCGCGTGGAAATCGAACGTTTCTCTACCGGGGATCGTAGTTGGCGATAACATTGATTGTGGAATCGTTATCCATGCAAATGCTTTGTGCATTCGTTGCGTATTTCGGCCTTCATTGCTACGCGAGAAATGTAAAGAACCAAATTGCTTCAAATCGATGAGACCGGAGGGTAGAAGGACGCTTGCTAAACGAGACCGTTACGTGCTTTCAACGTTTTACGTGTAGGCGTTATTTCGAGAAGGTATTAAACAGGAAATACGTACTTTGAATCCGGCAAACGCGTAATATTCTATTTTCTGAAAGACTGTTAAATTCGAGCTACATACGTGGTACAGTTGGCATGCGATGAAATGGCAACCTCGCTGGGTCGAAGACCTGTCATGGCGACAGACTCCGGCCGGCCGGCAAGTATGCTTAACGGTTTTCTTTTTCAAGACCTGCCTCTCCAAACGACACGTTGTCGTCAAGTGCTGAAAACTATCCTTCTCAATTTTTCTGGCGCATTTAAAAATTGTTCGTATTTTCGGAGTAAAATACGGGAAACTGCATTGTGTACTTGAAAATTTTTCTTAATGTTTCGATTGAGTCTGGGCGTGGTCTATCTGTAGCGTCGAGATACACCGGTTGATGCGCGAACGGAATCGAACGGTTGCGCGCGCAATCGATGTGCCCCCTTCCTCGTCTTTCGTCATTCCTGTCGGTTACACAGGAATTATTTGCTCGCATCTTTGCTATATTCCAAATTCGATCCAAACTTCACTTTCATCTGTTTTAACGTATTCTTTTTATTGACTTTTGTTTTTGCTCTTTATTAAATGCAACACCGTTAAACCCGGTGAGCAAAGAATAGCGTTGTCCATCAATTGAAACATCTTATAAGATATAACCGCCAGGGCAACTGGAACCTGTAAATCTGTAACGGAAAAGCAATTTATGTCACGATCACGTTATATAATATGCATATATAGAACCATTTGTAACGATCGACTTAAGAGGGTGGCGTACGTACCAAGTCATGCAACATAGTTACGCTCTCATGATTTTCAAGGCTGCTTCATTGAGTTAATGTCCGCTTCTTAAATTATCTTCGATCTGCAACCAACTTATCGATAATGTTGGTAGGATCTAACAGTCACCGCACGATTGTGCAATAATTACAGATGCCCATTCGGGGATCTTATAATCCAAGGACACCGTCAGTTGCGGAGCGCATCGAATTGCTTCCAAATATAGAAAGAAGTTATCCTTTCGCCATTTTCATCGTGGTAGTCGGGTGGTTTCAAGTTATTTCATGTTGGCAACAGCCGGCTGCATGTAGCCAGATGCATCGATCGCTTCTCAGGGTGTAAATTCCTAGGGCGCCATCTTGTGTCGACGTTCGTTCTGCCTCGAAAAGATCTGCTTTAAAATGACAGTGGTGCCCTCGCGTCGTATACGAGAAAAGTTTACTTTCCAGTAAAATTTTTTCCCAATAATTCACAGGATACTCTAGGGCGGTGGTTTTGTAGGAAACGACGATGACGACACTTAAATGAGCTTCTAACCGATACAGTTTTTTTTGTATCGTGACTTGTAACACTTTTTTTTTGCTCCTTTTAATCTCGATCGATGTTTTATCACAGTCCAGCGCGTTCCAAATTGGTATGTTACGCATTTCGATTCCAAATTTCGGGAACCGTTTCATTAACGCCCGAGATATAACTTACCATGAAATCTATGGTTTTTGCGGAATATATTCTGCATCAGGTAGGCGTAAACAAACAGCTAGAGTCCATAGATCTGCTGTGATACCTTATGCTAATTGGACAAGATTGCCATTGTAGTCATCATTTCTATATATAGCGATGACATTGGTGACTCATCTTACTACGGCATTATATATACATTGCGTGTACAGGCCAAGCTGGAGGGAGGTAATAAGGTTGAATAGTGTTCACTTCCCACCAACGATGGTCATATATGGTTACAGTGCTTAATGCACCTATCGCTTCTATGTAGGATGTTGCAGTGGTTGCCCCATTAGCTGGACCACGACGATTGGGCAGCTAGAATTAAATCGTCTTGGATAAACATACGTGTATTAGATATACAAAGCAAACAGAGCTAAAAAAGATTCGTATATACAAGCACCGTTTAGAAATTACGATACGGGGGAAGCGGTGACGTTACGTTACGTATTGATCAACTTTATCTATGAATCAATGCGTCATTTTGTATGCCAATTCCTTATCTGTCGTTAGATTGGATACATTGGGCATTTAATAACCAGTTATCTACGTCTATAGATCATTGGTCGGTATTCCGAGACGGCATCGATTTCCAGAAATATACTGCAAGGTCTTTGAACTAGGGACTAGTCTGCTGTGCGAGCTAGCTAGAAGAGAAGGCTCAATTATGCGACGCGTTGCTTCGTTGCATGCCCGTGTTACTCATTCGTCCGTGCGTTTGGTGCACCGAATCGGCCATGGTTAAATACCAACGATCAAGCGCAAAATGTGTGCTGTTCGTGATTAATCTCGATTGACGCTCGAATGATTCGTTCGTACCGTAATGAGGGGAGACGGAGAAAGATAGTATGGAAAAGAAGAACTGAAAGGAGAAACGCACGTCCATCCTCCGAGTCGAGGTTTTAATGAGTGCGCGCGTATTACGACTAATTACACGCGAGCCATTCACCGGCGAGGTCGTCGAACCGCGGCGCTCTGCCGGTCGATAATACGGAAGACTGAAAACGGATGGGAGGGTAATAGCGAAAAGAAGGAATCGGTTGACGCCAACTACAATCCATTTCTTGAGTATTATTTGGTGCCGAGGGCACGCGCTTCTTCATCATTTTCATCATTTTCTCGAGACCGTGTGAACTTTTTTTGACGAATGCGTACAATTGTTACAGTTTTGGGAAATCATCAGCGACGAGCATGGCATCGACCCGACTGGTACCTATCATGGCGACTCCGATCTTCAATTGGAGAGAATCAACGTATACTACAATGAGGCATCCGGTGGTAAATACGTGCCACGTGCCATCCTCGTCGACCTGGAGCCGGGCACTATGGATTCCGTTCGCTCAGGACCTTTTGGACAGATCTTCAGACCGGACAACTTCGTATTCGGACAGTCTGGAGCAGGTAACAACTGGGCGAAGGGCCACTACACCGAGGGCGCCGAGCTGGTCGACTCAGTCCTCGACGTAGTCCGAAAGGAAGCCGAAAGCTGCGACTGCTTGCAAGGCTTCCAGCTGACTCATTCTTTGGGCGGTGGTACCGGTTCCGGTATGGGAACCCTACTCATCTCGAAGATCCGTGAAGAATACCCCGACAGAATCATGAACACGTACTCGGTCGTACCCTCTCCCAAAGTATCAGACACTGTCGTAGAACCGTACAACGCAACACTTTCAGTCCATCAACTGGTAGAGAACACAGACGAAACTTACTGTATTGACAACGAGGCCCTTTACGATATTTGCTTCCGCACCTTGAAACTGTCCACGCCTACCTATGGTGATCTGAACCACCTCGTCTCCCTCACGATGTCCGGTGTCACCACCTGTCTGAGGTTCCCCGGTCAGCTGAACGCCGACTTGAGGAAGCTTGCCGTAAACATGGTACCGTTCCCCCGTCTCCACTTCTTCATGCCAGGGTTCGCGCCACTCACATCCCGTGGCAGTCAACAATACAGAGCCCTCTCCGTACCGGAACTTACCCAACAAATGTTCGACGCGAAGAACATGATGGCGGCCTGCGACCCCAGGCATGGAAGGTACCTTACGGTAGCGGCCATTTTCCGTGGAAGGATGTCGATGAAGGAGGTCGACGAGCAAATGCTCAATATTCAAAACAAGAACAGCTCCTACTTCGTCGAATGGATCCCGAACAACGTGAAAACAGCCGTCTGCGACATCCCGCCCCGTGGTCTCAAGATGTCCGCCACCTTCATCGGCAACTCCACCGCCATCCAGGAGCTGTTCAAGAGAATCTCCGAACAATTCACCGCCATGTTCAGGAGAAAAGCTTTCCTCCATTGGTACACTGGCGAAGGTATGGACGAGATGGAATTCACCGAGGCCGAATCGAACATGAACGATTTGGTTTCCGAGTACCAGCAATATCAGGAAGCCACTGCGGACGAAGACGCGGAATTCGACGAGGAACAGGAAGCCGAGGTCGACGAGAACTAAAGGCCATCTTGTTCTCTAATCTGTTTACTACCTATCATCACCCACCCCCCGTCGTTGTCTCTCTGCTCTCGTGCTTAATTCTGCGTTTTTTCAATTTTTCATTCTCTCACTCCTTTCTCTCTCTGTTTTTTATTCCTTTTTACAGACTGTTCGGGCGCGCTGTCTCATCAGTACCATCTTCTTGCCTCCGCACTCGTCGAATTTTTCGTAAAAGAGCTTAGTTTCTTTACCGTGCTCCCTATTTCTGTACCTTTCTTTTTCGATTTGCCGTTTGCGAGGCGCGTCTTTGTATCCAGTGTAATAACCGCTGTAGCGGTCACCATCATCTTTGAATAAATTATTATCATATAAGTGTACGGTTTTATAAAGAACCCTTTTTATTATGGTCGCATAAAATACTCTCTACCGTATTCAATGATTTATTTTTTTGTATTAATGAAACTACATTGTAGGCATATTTGTATTTATATTTGTCTTCTTTATCTATTGACTTTTATACTATAACATCTGAATAAAGTAGATTATTCAACCAAGCAGTACCAAAGAAGCTATCGTGATTGAATATTATCCAACTAAAACGAATCTAGAATTATTCGAATTCGATCCTTGCCTTTCAATCAATAATAAAACTTGCATCGATTGGTCGAATTTCGTCTAGAGAGCAAGATAGATAAGATAAGAAGTCGTTCAAAATATGTGTACGCGTGATTATTTTGTTTTTGTTTTTAAAGAATCGCGCCGTTCAAAGATAATCCCCCTAAAAATGTTCTTTCTGGAAACGTAGGATACGTGTAGGTCGCCGCTGTCCGCTATCGCGTCCTCGAATCGAATTCTTCAGCGAACGGGTTGTGTCGCCATCTAGCGAAACGATAATCGTTTTGCTCGAAATGATCTCTTCTGAATCGTTAATGATCGCAGGTACCGAATTTATTCACGGCAAAGAACAAATTGGTAACCGCATTTCCGTGCAAACAATTAGCTAAACGGAATAAAAATTTGTCTCGCAGCAATGATCGCTTTTTCCATCCATTCTCGACAGCCGCGATTGCACGACGAGTTGAGGAGGATCGGGTCACTCCGCGTGTTCGAAGCCGCCAAATGAAATGATTTATTCGCAAATAGAAACGATCGTGTTCTTCCGATGGAATTATTCCTAAATCAGTGACACTTGCTATCGCAAAGTAATAGATTTGCGTAACGAAATTGCAATTAATCAGAGATAGCGAAACGTGTCCCCGTGTGCGATCCACGGTCAGAGGTCAGAGACACATTGTCGAGACGAGTGCCGCCGCGGTGGTGGATTTTCTTCGTCGAAGTAACAGACAACGACCCTGCGGTATGGACGGTATGGACGGTATGACTCATCGTCCGGCTATATGTACGTAGCGATGCGGCGTGGCGCCTGATAGGCCGGTGTCTCGCTCCGTGAATTCGATTCAATTCGAGACAACGTGTACTAATTGCTGGACACGTCGTATTTCATCCTCGGGACCAACGAAAAACGCGGCCGGATATTCCAATAAATCGAGAAATTGTTCGGCTGGTATTGTCGTATCGAAACCGCGATTCGAAGCATTGGCTGCGCGCGAGTGCAATAAAAAGGCGGAAGTAAGGGGAAGATAACGATAACGTTCACCGTTTTCCGGATCAATACGCGCAATGCAGGTATCGAAAGCGGGTACCGAGAACTGGAATCGTTCGAAGGACAGGAGAAAATGGGCGACCGGTTGACGAGGCCCGACGGGGGTGAGAAACGGAGGCATGGGGCGAGTTACAATAATAGAAAAAGGGTTTCGACTACGGCAGGGGATCGTGAAACAGTAACTGACGCAGCTGGAGACAAAACTACGCGACGCGGCGATCCGTCTCTCGATTATCGCGTCCCTTTCAGCGACCGTCAACTAAAAAGCCCGGCGACGTTTTAAGAGTGACTCACGGGACGAAAAGGTCCCGTCCCTGTTTAGCTTTCGGGCGCTTTCCTCCCTTTTTCGAACGCTGCGGCGGTTCAAATACGGCACAGAAGTGCTTATTGTTAGCTGCGCGGGGCATACGCGTACGTGGCACACGCAAGTTCGCAGAATCGTATGGAAATTCGTCCCTAGAACAATGCGAAATAAAGACTATTGCCACCGAAAATACACCTACGCGGTCGAATTACATTTCCGGTGGATGCGCTTCGTGTCCATCGAACGGGAAATCCTGTTCGTGGCTTCTTGACTTTTTTCTTTTCTCGCCCGCGTTGCGATTGCTTGGCCCGCTTTCACGGCACGCCGATCAGCCGAACACGTTGTCCAGGAAGATCGAACGATGAAAGGAGCGGGAACAAGGTCGACGAAATTGAAAGGGGGTGGTTCGGGCAAAGTTTGCATCGCGACGAGGAATCGAGCGTGATCGAGCACGAGACATCGTCCTGGAGGTTGCCAGCTCGTCCGCCCGTTGTCTCGGCCGACGTCCTCGCCGGTTGGAGAATCTTCTCCCCCTCCGTGGGGTCCGCGCGACCAGACTACGAGCGCGGCGAGTAACCGAGCGGAGAGTCGACCTCAGGACACCGACACGAGCACGTTTCCTCGCCAGTTTCGCTCCGCAGGCTCCTCTACTGCACTGGTGCACTCCTGCGTGATCCTCGACTGCACCCGGTTCGCTGCACACAGGCTATCTCGTCGGCCAGTACACACTTCGATACGCACGCTCGTCGCCGTACACGGGGATCATCGCGAATCAGACAGCGAGACTACTCTCCCTCGCTCTCTCTCTCCCTTTCCAACTCTTCAGCCTTCCAAGGGATCAGCTGTTCGATCAGCCGCACCTTTTTTTCCTTGGCACGAGAAGCGAACGCGAAGAGAGGCCTACACCAGAATGAGGGAGATCGTGCATCTGCAAGCTGGACAATGTGGAAACCAGATCGGAGCAAAGGTACGTCACTTTAATATAAAAGAGGGATGTTTACGCGGCTCCTTTACCACCGGCGCGGTTTCTTGGAATGTCATCGAAGTTCGTTTTCAAGCCGGCCGCGGTCTTGTCCCGACGAAAAATTGTCTTCCTGCTATCCGATACAGTAGCCTTCGACGGGTCACGTAATCGAATTAAAGGCAAGGCGTCGTCGTCGGCGGCCAACGAGACGGAATTTTAAGTGTTTCCTACTCCGGCCCTCTCCGCGCCGAAAACTCTCGGACGTCGGGACCGTTCGCGCGAGCATCGATCGCTCGTCTTACGTACCCGTCTGATAGGTAAAAAAGACGTTTCGCGGTTTTACGAGCTCCACCCGCAATGAGTTTCTGCCTCGCCGCGCGGTCACGTTCCCGTCGCGACACGATCCCGGCTGCTATTCTGTCTCCAGCCGAATTAAAAATAGCCGACCCAGAGGTACGACGCGTAGAACGATCGCGAAAACCGTGCTCGACAATCCGCTCGCTAACCGGAGAGGAACGAACGGGCAGGGGACGCGGATCTTCGGCAGTGCCGAGCCGGATCGGGTTGTCGCTTCGCCCTGGGTTCTCTGGGTTGCAATTAAAATCACGCCGCATCCCCCCTCGGTTTCTGGGACTATCGGGAAGCCCCCTCGTGCGGAAAACGACGCCGGTCGCCCGACTAACTATAAATTGCATCTCGAACAAAGGGGGTTACGCCGTTGCCATTCGAGCGATCGCAGGGAAATGAGAATGCGTAACGAGCGTAATCCTAATTGCTCGTCCTGCTCCAATAATTGGGTGCGCGACTTGTTCGGGCCACGTAACGGTTCGTCTAGATCCTTGTTGTCATTGTCGCCGTCCTCGCTTGGGGAATCGCGATGCACGGACAGCTATTAATAGAGGAAAGAGAACGGCGGTGGCGAGATAAACGGGGAACGGTATGCAGCGTGGATCGAGAAAGGGTAAAGGAAGATGGGGGGTAGGGACCGCGTGAATTTCGTGCATCTCCGTTTTTAGACGATCCACGTTGCTCACTTTAAGAAGAAGGAATTTCGTTCCTTGACGGAAGGTACGACGGACAGCCGGGGAGAGCAGAGGGTAAGACGGGGACGCGTGGGTCGAGAGGAGTTAAAGACAAAAGAATTCCGCTTCAATTCGAGCAGTGACATCGGTGTACGCATTCACACGCGTATGCATTTACGTTACAGTTCTGGGAGGTGATTTCCGAAGAGCATGGCATCGACCAGTCGGGCATCTACCACGGAGACAGCGAACTGCAATTGGAGCGAATTTCCGTCTACTACAATGAGGCTTCGGGTAAGAGAGGTTGTTCCATGTACCGGGGGAAACCGGTCGTTCGTCTCTTCACCGTGCTAAAATAGATGGGACCGCGCGGACGCGAAGATCGCGGCGTGAAAAAAGAGAAAAGAACGAAGGCACGCCGAGACCGAAATAGACCGAGATCTTCGTGCTCGACACCCTTCGCTTTTCCACCCCGAACGAAAGATCGAGAGAGGCGCGTCGCTCGTCGCTCGAAAACGGTGCCGGCGCGTTTCCGTCCACCGTTTAGGCCACGCGAGGTCATTTAGCTCGAATACCAATACGAACCGGTGCCGTTTAGTATGGGCGACGGGACCGTCGCCGTCGGTTTTGGTATTCGCGCGTGTCCCTGGTCCCGACGTCCGCTTTATACCGTGTACGGAGCGACGAGCCACGAACGATTTGCGTTCGTCCTTTCCGGCCGAATTAAATCGAGCACCGTTGCTCGCCGCGTATCGTTGCAGTTGCTACCTCGACCAATGGGGGCAAGTACGTGCCGAGGGCCATCCTCCTGGACCTGGAGCCGGGAACAATGGACGCTGTCCGATCTGGTGCCTACGGAAAGCTCTTCCGGCCGGACAATTTCGTGTTCGGCCAGTCTGGCGCAGGGAACAACTGGGCAAAGGGCCACTACACCGAGGGTGCCGAGCTCGTCGATTCCGTTCTCGACGTGGTGAGGAAAGAGTGCGAGAACTGCGATTGCCTCCAAGGCTTCCAGCTGACTCACTCCCTCGGGGGTGGCACCGGGTCCGGCATGGGCACCTTGCTCATCTCGAAGATCCGCGAGGAATACCCGGACCGAATCATGAACACGTACTCGGTGATGCCGTCGCCCAAGGTGTCCGACACCGTGGTGGAGCCGTACAACGCTACCCTGTCGGTTCACCAGCTGGTCGAGAACACCGACGAGACCTACTGCATCGACAACGAGGCGCTCTACGACATCTGCTTCCGCACCCTGAAGGTTTCCAATCCGAGCTACGGCGACTTGAATCACCTGGTGTCGCTGACCATGTCCGGCGTCACCACTTGTCTCAGGTTTCCCGGACAACTGAACGCCGATCTGCGAAAGCTGGCGGTCAACATGGTCCCCTTCCCACGCCTCCACTTTTTCATGCCGGGCTTCGCGCCGCTAACCTCCAGGTCTATGCAGCAGTATTCCGCTCTCTCGGTGCCGGAGCTCACGCAGCAGATGTTCGACGCGAAGAACATGATGGCCGCGTGCGATCCGAGGCACGGGCGATACCTCACCGTCGCCGCTGTGTTCCGCGGCAGGATGTCCATGAAGGAGGTCGACGAGCAAATGCTCAGCGTGCAGAACAAGAACAGCTCCTACTTCGTCGAGTGGATCCCGAACAACGTGAAGACGGCCGTCTGCGACATCCCGCCCAAGGGCTTGAAAATGTCCTCGACGTTCATCGGTAACACGACCGCCATCCAGGAGCTGTTCAAGAGAATCTCCGAGCAGTTCACCGCCATGTTCCGTAGAAAAGCTTTCCTCCACTGGTACACTGGGGAGGGCATGGACGAGATGGAGTTCACCGAGGCCGAGTCGAACATGAACGACTTGGTGTCCGAGTACCAGCAGTACCAGGAGGCCACAGCCGAGGAAGATTTCGAGGCGGAGGAGTGCGCCGATGATTTCGAAACCTGCGAGCAGGAGTAAATCGACCGTCGCTTTTCCCACTCGAGGGGCCATCCATCGATCGAGACTCGACCTTCTCCAACCCTCAGTTCCTGCCCGCTCCTCTCCTTGGCTAATTCAGTTTACACCCTATCCAGCAAGCTTTCGTCTCGATTCGCACGGCACCTGCGAGTTCTCTGTCTATTTTGTACTTTTATACGAGTCTATAATAGGTACATATGTATATGTATATGTGTACGCGATGATTTTGTACGATCGCGAGGATCGGTGGAGCGGCCGGTATTTGCAATAGAAATTCGAGCGGAACCGCGCCCTCGACGACCGGTCGCTGCATCTCGTTCCGCGAAAATAGGTCCAAGGGGAAGACGGCGTGCCGTTCCTCGGCTTCTACCACGATCTCGTAGCGACCTACCCTGGCGAACACGACCAAGCACCAAAGCACCAGAACCAAAAATCTACCTTCCCCGTTGCATCCACGGCAACTGGATCGCATGGGTATTAATCGTGGCACGCGTTCAAATGTAGCGAGAGTTTTTTCCTTGCAAGAAATATACGTTTCTTTTTTTTTTCAAATATCACGGCGATGTTTCTTCAGCACCGTTCCCCAGATCGCAGCGGCCCGACGCCGACCCCGACTCATTCCTCGTACACGACTGGATCCTCGACGAAACCGCTTTCGGCCGACGCTTCCTGCTGCCTCTGGTACTCGGACACGAGGTCCTCCATCATTCCCTGCGATTCCAAAAACTCGCCCTCCTCCATCCCCTCGGCCGTGTACCAGTGCACGTACGCTCTCGTTCTGATCATTGTGTTGAACGCACTCATCAGCCGCTTGAACGGTTCCTGAATCGCCGACGTGTTGGTTATCATGCTGGCGCTCATGTTAAGGCCACGGGGCGCGATGTCGCATATCGCTGTTTGAACGTTGTTCGATATCCAGTCGACGAAACAGGCGCTATTTTTGTTCCGCACGTTGAACATCTGCTCGTCGACGAGCTGAAAACGAAGCAACGGATGCGGCTGGTTGACACGGAAGTTGCCACGCGCGATACCGGAAACGTTTCGAGATTCACGCCGACCTTGGTCGACATTCTGCCCCTGAAGATGGCCGCGACCGTGAAGAATTTCGCCGTGCTCGGGTCGCAGTGGACGTACATGCTGTCCGCGCGAAACAGCTGCTGCGTCAACGTCTGAACAGAGAGGACGTTGTACGGGCTGGCACTTCGGGACTGAAGGGGCGCGTACCCGGGTACGAAGTAGTGGAGCCTCGGGAACGGGACCAGGTTCACCATCAGCTTCCTTAGATCGGTGTTCAATTGGCCGGGGAACCTGAAGCAAGTCGTGATACCTGACATGCAGCATGCTATCAGTCGATTCGCGTCGGCGTACGTAGGCGCGTTCAGCTTTAGTACGCGCGTGCAAATGTGATGCAGCGCTTGATTGTCCACGCAGAACGCCTGGTCCGTGCACTCGATCGATCTTGCCAGGGCGAGCACCGCGTTGTACGGCTCGACGACGACGTCCGACATCTCCCGGGACGGTATCACGCTGTACGTGTTCAATATCCTGTCCGGGTATTCTTCCTTGAGCTTGGTCATCAGTAGCGCGCCCATCCCCGAGCCGGTACCACCGCCGAGCGAATGGACGATCTGAATGGCTGGATTGAAAGATAAATCGGGGGTAAAGGGCTGCGAGATTATCGAGTTATCGTAAACCTAACCTTGCATCAGGTCGCAACCTTCGGCCTCCGTGCGAATCAGATCTAACGCGACATCAGCTACCTCGGCCCCTTCCGTATAGTAACCCTTCGCCCAGTTGTTGCCGGCGCTGGCTCGACCGGAGGCCACGTTATCGGGCTTAAACAGTTGGCCGCGTGGTCCGGACATGGCATGGTTCAGGCTTCCCTCGTCGAGGTCGACCAGCACGGCCCTCGGTACGTACCTACCGTCTGAGGGGATGGACAGGAGTATTCGTTTGTCGAATTCTCGGCCATCCAGCTAGGTCAGGTGCGGGTGGTTGCATACCTGACCCCTCTACGAAGTACACGTTCATCCGTTGCAACTGAAGCTCGGATTCTCCGCTGAACGTTCCGTCAGCCGACAGGCCATGCTCGTCCGCGATTACTTCCCAGAACTGCGGGGGAAATCTAGAGGGTTGCGTGGCCGTCGGTGAAAAATCCGATCTTACCTTCGATCCAACATTGTTTCCGCACTGGCCGACTTGCACGTGCACGATCTCCCGCATTATTTTCTATTATTTTTCGTTCGAGTGTTCTTCTTTAGCCGCTAAGAAACTGGAATTTTTTTTTTCGAAAGCTCGACGGACAATTTAGCTCCACGTGTTTTGTACGGAAAATCGACCGGTCGAAGGGCGAGCGATCCTTCGCGGCCAAATTCACCACACGATTGCCCGCGAGACGTTTCGATCTTTCGGCACGCCATCGCGCTGCACGAAATATCGACCGCAATCGATTCGCCCGGCTCGCGGGGCGCGTCGAACGAACGGACGAATAAACGAATGAGCAACGCAATCAGGTGCACGTATAATTAATATGCGACAAAGAGAATCTATTAAATGTTCAACAAAGGATAATACAACTCTTCTAAGTTACTTACAAAACATGTATACACGTGTGCGTGTCTGTGTGTATCCTGTTGCGTGCACGTAACTCACGAGCATACGTGTCGCCGCATACTATCGGATATGTGTGTCCGCGTGCGGCGTGTGTGTGTGTGTGTATAGATATCATATTGTATTGCGCTATATGCGTACGCTTTTTGCGGGACACGCGTGTACATACATATAAAAATCGATCGAAAAGCAACCATAAAAAGATCAATGTACAAAGAGGGAGAAAAAAAAAAAAAGAAAAAAATTGTCGTCAAAATACGTATACAAAGGTAAAAAGTTTCGTTGGCTAGACCAGATGTCCCGCGATCACCGATGGTTCGAGCGGGTTCACGCGGCTAATTTACAGCTGGTCGATGAATTGTCGGGCGCGAGTCGAGGGCCGGGAAGAGGTGCGATCGATGGACGAATCGAGCGTGTCCGACGCTCACCTTCCTCACTTCTCCGTCTCTTCCCCCTCGTCGAACTCTCCCTCGTCCTCCGCGGTGGCGTCCTGGTACTGCTGGTACTCGGACACAAGGTCGTTCATGTTCGACTCGGCCTCGGTGAACTCCATTTCGTCCATGCCCTCCCCAGTGTACCAGTGAAGGAAAGCCTTCCTTCTGAACATGGCGGTGAACTGCTCGGATATTCTCTTGAACAGCTCCTGGATGGCCGTCGAGTTGCCGATGAACGTGCCGGACATCTTGAGACCACGTGGCGGGATGTCGCAGACGGCCGTCTTCACGTTGTTCGGGATCCACTCGACGAACAGGAAGCTGTTCTTGTTCTGAATGTTCAGCATCTGCTCGTCCACCTCCTTCATCGACATCCTACCGCGGAACACAGCGGCCACGGTAAGGTATCGTCCGTGTCTCGGGTCGCAGGCCGCCATCATGTTCTTCGCGTCGAACATCTGCTGAGTGAGTTCCGGCACCGTCAACGCTCTGTACTGTTGGTTCCCTCGCGACGTGAGCGGCGCGAACCCGGGCATGAAGAAGTGCAGCCGCGGAAACGGGACCATGTTCACGGCGAGCTTCCTCAGATCTGCGTTCAACTGGCCGGGGAATCTGAGGCAGGTGGTCACGCCCGACATGGTCGCCGAGACTAGGTGATTCAGATCGCCGTATGTAGGGGTGGACAATTTCAGGGTACGGAAGCAGATGTCGTAGAGCGCCTCGTTGTCGATGCAGTAAGCCTGATCCGTGTTCTCGACCAGCTGATGAACGGACAGGGTCGCGTTGTACGGCTCGACCACGGTGTCCGAAACCTTCGGGGACGGTACCACCGAGAAGGTGGTCATGATCCTGTCCGGATACTCCTCTCGAATTTTGTAGATGAGCAGGGTGCCCATACCGGAACCGGTGCCGCCGCCCAGGGAATGGGTCAACTGGAAGCCCTGCAAGCAGTCGCAGCTCTCTGCCTCCTTCCTTACCACGTCCAGCACGGAATCGACCAGCTCGGCGCCCTCCGTGTAGTGACCTTTCGCCCAGTTATTTCCGGCACCGGACTGACCGAACACGTAATTATCCGGCCGGAATATGCCGCCGAACGGTCCAGAGCGCACCGAGTCCATGGTACCAGGCTCCAGGTCGACGAGAATCGCGCGGGGCACGTACTTCTCACCTGTCGCTTCGTTGTAGTACACGTTGATCCTTTCCAGCTGCAGATCCGAGTCCCCGTGATAGGTGCCGGTCGGATCGATGCCGTGCTCGTCCGAGATCACCTCCCAGAACTGTGGCGGTGTTTAGGAAATTATGTGAAACAAACGGTCCGGCGCAGGTGCGAGATCACCGCGTCGTCGACGATCCGCGGCGCACGAGGTTCGGCGAGCGCGAAAGGTTAGTCGAAGGGTCGTCGCTTTACAGTTTTTCATCCCGCTCGGCGCAACCATTCGTCGTCGATCCGACGTGGCAGATTGCGAATCGCGACCATACCGCGCTGGAAATGTTCGCGGGAACGAACCACTGACCTTGGCACCGATCTGGTTGCCGCATTGTCCGGCTTGAATGTGCACAATTTCCCGCATCTTTCGTTCGTCGAGGAGGGGAGAGGGTGAAATGTCGCGAAAATTTGGACAACGGACGGTTCCGAAATAGCTGGATCAGCCGCGAGGGTGGCCCGTGGTCGGCAGGACGTCCATGGACGAGGTACAAGTCCGTGGCTCCTCGGCTCTGTTTCGCGCAAACAGAAACAGACGAACGTTCGTTTCTCCTTGACGACGGGGAGTGTTCACCCGCGATCCCGTTCGCGACCAGATTCTCACGACGATGCACAACAATGCTGGACACGCGCGACCGTAGGACCAGCAACGGCAGGGACGGCCACTAGCACATCGATCGTTTGTCGACGTTCTCCAGGACGTCGCCGACGATGTCGATCGCACTCGAGTTCCAGTCGCCGAGTTCGCTGGGGACCTGAACCGGTCGGGCTTCGTCGGTCTCTGGTCGTTCGGGCGACTGCTGCTCCTCCTGCGACGCGGACAGCGACGAACGATTACCCGGTCGACCGTTCACCAGGTATCGCAGCGGCACGGAGTCCGACTTGTCGTCCGAATCCTCGTTCCTCTTTCTGAAATCCAATTCGTTCGCGTTACTGTATCTGCCGGCTAGGCTGCGCTCCAAACGCGCAGTGATCGAGGGAAACAACGCCACTCACTGCGGTAACGTCGGACAGGACCAGAGCTTGAAGTCTGCCCCGAAGAGCTCGCCTTCCTCGATCGTTTGCGGCAAGTGTATGTTCAAGGTTTCCGGCAGAAAGATGGACGTCAGGGCGCCGGCCACGCTCAGCGTGCCCATTATAATCAAGGGCAGGACTCTGGAGTACACGGCCAGATGAACGATGTACGGGAACGCGAGCAAGCCGATCCCCGCGATGAACGAGGCGATTCCCATTGCCTGCGACCTCAGCACCGTGGGCAGCAGCTCCCCGACGAACACGTAGAACACGGCGAAGGACGCAGCGATGCCGAACTTTCCGATCATCGCCAGGCACACCGTGACCCAGACGGCGTCTGCTGCGACAAACGCGAAACGTGTACACCGCTTGCGCCCGACAGGCCGCAACCGTGAATACCGGCGGGACGTACCTTCGGGAACGAACATGCACGAGACGCAGGCGACCCCCCCGAGAAGCATGGTCAGGCACAGCACCCATCTCCTTCCCAATCTGTCCATGGCGTACCAGGTGATCACGTAGGAGGGTATTTCGACGAGGCCGCCTGGAACATCGCGAGGAACATGATTCGATAAAGGTCGAGAGATTCGTGCTCGCCTATCGAAAGCATCTTTGCGTATGCGCCGCAACGCGCATGCGAAAACATGTTTACGAGCGAAGATACGCGGCGCGACGCGACGATTGGCCACGAAGGTCGACCCGCGCTTTACCGATGAAAAAGGCCAGGTAATCGGAGACGCCGAGGTTCGTCGTGTTGTACGACAGGCCGTTGTAGACGACCGCGTTCGCCACCCAGTCGAACGCCAGGATGAAGAACTTCTTCCGGATGTTCGGATTTCTGATCAGATCCATGGGGGTTGCGGCCGGTGGCGGCGATCGGTCCTCGAGATCGGTCATATCCGGGTTCTCCCCCGAATTGGTCCCGTTACACGAGATCCCTTGCCTCCGTAGAATCTCGATCTGAAACGCGTCCGTCAATCTTGCTCGCAATTTCTCCCTACCTCTATCTCTTGCCCACCCCACGTCGCTCTCCTTCTCCCTCCTTCCCCGCCCTCGTCTATTACCTCCATTTTCCGGAGAAAATTATGCGGCACCGTTCTACCGTTAATCTTGGCCATCCGTTGAACGATGACCTCCGCCTCGTCGATCCTGTTCTTGCTGAGGAGCCATCGGGGCGACTCGGGAATGATCCAGTAGTAGCTGAACAGGAGGACGAACGGCACCGACGTGGCCAACGACAGGGCGAACCAATGCCTGAGCAGGTAACCCTGGAACGGAGAGAACCAGCGTGTAATCGCCGCGTCGTCGTCTCGAGCGATATCGAGACCGGATTGAAATCGCGGGGGGAAAACGGTACGCGTTACCAGCAAAGCTAGAAGAGACATCGCCGAGGCGAAGAACATGCAGATGACCATTCCAGCGAAGGTGCGGTACCTCGGGCCCATTAGCTCCAGAGCTGAAAGTAAATGGTACGCATGGTCGGTGAGATGAGTCGACAACGGACGGTTCGCAACAGACTCGCCTACCTAGTATGAAGGGTATCTGATAGATGGCTGGGAAGAAGAGACCGTTCACCGTCCGCAACGCCGTGTAGATCACATAGTTCGGGCTGAAGCTCGTCGCGATCGAGAATATCACCTCGAGGAACAGTATAGCGAAGAAGGCCGTCCTCCTGCCCCATTTGTCCGCGATCCAGCCGAACACCACGTTCCCGAACAGGCTGCCGACGTAGAAGAAGGTCGTAGAGGTGGAAGGCCACCAGCTGTTGTCGCATACCAAGTCTAGCTATGTGAATGCATACGGCGATTAAAATGCTACGCCCTCCTCGATCGTGTTCCTCTCTCGGCGAACCTCGCGATATCCGAAACAAGGTCGGGGCGTAACGACCCGGCCGAAGATGCTTGCGAAACCGGCCAAGATTGCGAGTATCTGCCGCGCCGCGATTCGCGAACAACAGGCCGGCTCGGCGCGGTTTCGTTACGGACGGACCAGCCGGCGAGTCATCGTTCCTGTTCTACGCGTCTCGTTTATCATCCTCGTCCCGCCCGCTCATCGCGCGCAGGAATCGCTTGCCGATCGCGGACACGTTCCTCCAACGATCCTCGATCGCTCGAGGCTCGAGCGGCTCTCGAGCGGCTCTCGAGCGGTCCACGAGCGACTCTCGAGCGGCGCCGGAGCCGCGAAGATGCTCGCCGTTTGATAGTCGTCCGACTTCCAAGCGCGGCTAGATCGCGCTCACGTACACAGATCACGACGCGATTGCGTCGGAGGCGAGACGTCGCGCAACGATATTCCGCGCGCGTCCCGCCGCGTCACGCTCTTTCGTCGCTCGAATTCACGTTCGCGCTCGCTCGCGAAAGGGAAGAACGCGCCTCAAGTTCGAAGCGCGTAGGCGTAAACACCAGCGAGCAAACAGAATGCTCATCGGGCGCCGATCAGCCTCGGCAAATAAGCCCCGCCGTTGGTCGTTAATGGGTTGAACACGAACTTTGATTTAAGCAAATTGCCACTCACGGACTTTTGATGTCTGCGTGAATCGCAAAAGGTAAATTGCATGGAAATACGGGAGCGCGCTCTTGGTAGCCACTACGGCGTCGAGTTATTGCCAAGGGCAGTGCACGTGCCCGTAGGACGTTAACGACGACGCGCATATTTTATCACCCTGACACACTTCGAAAACGATCCATTGATATGACCGCGGTCCGCTCGGCTAGTTGCACGTTCGCGCGATCGACCCACGAAAGTCCGCGACTTTCGACTCTCGCTTTTCGCCGGTGGTTTGCCTAGCGTGGGGCGGCGGCGGGGCACGGTGCGCCGCCGGAAATCCGGCCAGCTCGAGTCCGATGTTGACTTCCGCGCCCGCACCCGAGTCCCGATTCCCTTTCCCGCTCGGCCGCCTACGCCCTAATCGTGTTTCGGTAGCGGGCAGTCGCGCGTGGCGGATTGCCGTACGACAAGGGGCCGCGGCATTTCGTCGCGGCGAAATCTCGAAGCCGATCGATGCGAACAGGTAGCGCGACACGGGTCGCGCGAATCGACGGGCATCGTTGCGAGGGAAAGCGGCGCGAAGCCGACGGGTAACGGAAGGACAGGATTTGCCTCGATCACTCCGTGCGTCATACGTCTGCGTAAATCCGGAGCGTGTAAATATGCGTGGCGCGCACACCCCCCGAGTCGATATGATCGCCGGAACGACAACCTCCGTGCGGCCGGCGAGCGGAGAGACCGGGGAGAGCGAGTAGATGATAGTCCCGAGCAGCGCTCGCAAAGGGAGGAGAAGAGCAAAAATTCGTCGGCTCCTTCCTCGATCCGCGCGTCGAACGTGGCCAGAGCGTGTTCGTGGCTCGCGACGCTCGCGCTCGCGAGCTTCGTCCGCGGAGGAGGTGAGAATTACAGCCGGCCGACCGATTTCGGGCGATTCGATTGTTCACCGCGTCACGAGACCACGAGGCGAAAAATGCGGCCGCTTCTCTCACTCTCCCCCTCTCCCCCTCTCCGTTTCTCGCGTACCCTCCGCACAAGCAATGCCGACAGTTTGTACGAGGCGTTTGATGCGACAGATCGCATGACCGGATGCGGGGGTAGGTAAATTGGTCGGCAATTGACGACGCCACCGGAGTCGCAAGCCATCGGCCGGTCGCTAGCCCGCTCTTCCTCGATCTGCCGTTTGCGCCGGGCCGATCGATCGGTTATCTGTTCGCCGTGTCGCGACCGGGACCATCCGGCGCGACCACGTGCCGGAGTGCGCGAGCCGGCCGTTTCCACGATAAGCGGCATCGGGCTGTCGCTACCACCGCCGAGCAATCGCGACGCTTCTCGAGAGAATCGAGAAACTGGCACCTACATAGGTCAAACAGGCGCGTGTTACGATCTCCTCGTTGCGGTAACGGTTGTCTAACCAGCGTTGTCGCACGCCGCTGTTGTCTAATTGCGGCAATTTAATAACGCGTTAATGGGTCGCGAGCGTGCGAGACGACCGCGTCACGACCCCGCGCATTCGCACGCGTCTTCTTCTTCGTCGTCGTCGTCGTCTGGGAAAACGGGGAAGCGGTATGACTCGGCGGTATCCCGCGAGCGCGGGTCGGCTCGCGCTTCCTGCACGCCGCTCGATCGTGATCGCGAGACGCGCGGGCCAATCGAGGAATACGCGGAACGTCGATGCCGCCCCCGGGAGCGTGACTCGGTCACCGCGAGCTTTCACGGAAAAGAAAATTATCGGGCGGAAAGAGGAGCTTAACGCGTCCGATCGGGGCCGCGGCGACTGGTCGAGCGTGCACGACGACCGTACCAGCGACGCGCGAGCAAACGGTCGAGTTTAACTCGAGCAAATTCACCGGGACGAGGCGACAAAGGCCAAGGCGAATTGCCCCGTGAAATACGACTCTCTTGCTCGCTGATGAGTCGCTTCTATGTTTCGTCGACGGAGACCGATTAACGCGTAGGAGAATTATGCAAACGGCCGCGACCGCTTTTCTCTCGGGCCGGTCTCGCGCGCGTCGCGCGTCGCGCGTCCGCCGAGCGCGGACCGAAACGATTCCGCCGGGGAAGAACGGCATCGAATAGCAGAGTGAAAGTCGAGTTTACCTCGGTAACCAGGGTGCTGTCGTAGTCTCGATTGTCGTAGATCCATCCGTCTCGGCACCCGGTTACCGGCCACTCGGGATTGCCGACGGGCGGTGGTGGCAACCGAGTCCTCGGTCGACGCTCGCCCTCCTCCATCGTAGAGTTCTCGAGGAGCGCGTGCTCCAACCACGACTCAACGATCGCCGTGTAGTTTACGTCGTACATCTTGCACTTGGAGTACTTCTTCACCTTGCCGTCCAGCTTCTCGATGTACGGCAACGAGAGCGCCTTCCTCTCCTCCAGCGTCATCAGGTCCGTCAGATTGTCCAGCTCCGGGATCCGACACCAATGCTCCGGGGACGCGCTTACGAACACCTGTCGACGAAAAGTCGCATGCCGGTGAGAAGCTGCTCGCGGAAGGGACCCATCCCTCGTAGAACGGACGGACCACTCACTTGCGAGAACGCCAAGAAAGCGGCGGGCAGTGTGGCGGGTATGCAGAGGAGATAGTACATAATGTTCTGGTATTTGCCCTTCTCGCCCACGTGCAGCAACACCTCGTCAAAGTCGATGGAGCTCATTTTTTCGGTCCTGCCGATTCACCGTGTTTTACTACCGACGACACTTCTGCCACGCGGACGATCTTCGACGATCCGACGGTTGCGCGGCAACGACGAAGACGGCGATGACTCGATTCACGCGGCATGACCGCCGCTCCGCGTTCTCGATGGCATGCACCAGTACCACCACCCTGTCCGTTCCTCTCCGCAGAATCCCGCTTCTCCGAATCCTCTGTCTCCTTCACCGAAGATCCCTGCTGCTCCCGACCGATTCTCCCGGCTTCCTCACCGATCGCGTTTTCCGTTCGATCGTTCGACAACGGCAGCGACGACGACGACGACGGCGGCGTTCGACCGACTCGTGCCGTGCATCGCAATCGCGCCGCGAAGCTTGTACGTGATTACGAGAACGCGCGGCAAACACCGTGCAGTGAACGCGATCGTTTCGCGATATCTTTGATTGAGCGAGGACGAGCGCCAAGCCGGTTCGAGCCTCGTCGCGAAATTGCCGCGGCAGCCGGGAATCGTGCCTGCTGCTTCGAATTCGGAATCGCGTAAAGCGCGGCGAACGCACGTCTTCGCGCGTTCTTATATGCCGCGAGCATAGCGCCGACCGCGATCAGCCATTGCCGGAGAACACCACCTCTCTTCCGATCCTCCCGAGCATCGTCTTCGACGGCGTCCCTCCGCCGCTCCCCAGCCACCGCCACCGCCTCGTTACACCGCGTCACCGTCCGTTCAACGCCGATCACCTCCGTCGATCCCGCTCCTCGTCGTTTCTCCCTCAACCACCACGCGTGCCGATACGTCCGGAGCTTCCTCGGATCCCGTTCAAGACCCTCTTCGTCCCATCGTCCGCGATTTCGCCCGCGTTCCTCTTACCCTCCGTCCTTTCTTCTCCGCTTCACCTGTCAAACATTCCACTTCCTCTTGCCGCCAGTAATCTTTACGAATTTCTTCTCCTCGCTACTATCGATCGGTATCGGCACCTCCGTACCCGTTCTAGATCAGATAGAAAGGCCGCGATAACCGCAGTTAAAGAGAGCAGGGAGAAAAGAAGAGAGCAAGGGCGAATCGATCTCGAGAACTTTCAAAGCTCTCACCTTGGCCCTAACGACGCGTCGTCCGTTGTTGGCAAACCTTTCGACAGAACGCGACGCGTCGATGCCGCAATGAGAACGGAATGCGCGTGTCGTTTTCTCGCGTGCGATCGGTCCCGATCCAGCGCAGCGTCGGATACGCCGCGAGGAAACGTCGGAAACTGTACCGCGCGACCATCCCCGCGACCGGATATGTCGCGGAAACGGGAAACCGCGAATCGATCGACGACGCTCCCGTTCTCGTCCCGTTTGCCTCGTCGGCGACGCGATTCCTCTCGACGGTTTTGCCAGAATCGTCGCGACGGTCGACCACGAGAACCTCGCGACGGACTTTGCCGTTGCTCTCGGCGAATTGTCCGGCGCAAATTGAAGTGGTCACGAACATCCGAGATAACGATCCAACCGCTTCCGATTCCAGCTCGTCCGCGAATCGAAAGCCTCCTCGACTACGGTCAACTCCCCTCGATCCCGATCGCGAATCTCGGATCTCGAATCCCCGGGATCCGGTCACAACCCGGATTCAGGTCCACGTGACGCACGCGGCTGCATCCTCGAGCCTCTCGTTGCTCTCTACAATTGCGTGTGACGTCACGATTGCAAACAACGTCATCCCGCTTTACACGCGGTCTCGTACCCGCATGCACTCGCTTCCTCCTATTCGGGCCGAAGCGCGGACGAGCGGTCATCGTCGTTCCTTCTCTCCTTCACGCTTTTGCCTGCCACCGTCTCGCACCGTTCCGCTCGTCCCATCCCGTCACGTATGAACGCGTCACGGTCCGTCCCGGTTCGGCTTGACTCTTTCAAAAATTCAATCCTCCTCGATCAACGTGCTCAATGGCCAACAAGCGGGCCCCGAATTTTCTATTGTCACGATTTCGGCCTAATCGACGCCGTTACGCAACGCGCTCGCGCCGAAGAACCCGCGTCCCTTCTTCCCTCCCCGTTCACCGTACGTTCCCACCTCTTGCTTTATCTTTGCGCGTTGTCATCTTCATTCTCGTTACTGTCATTGTTCCGCGGAAGATACCTTCATCTTCGCGACAAGGTAGCCCGTAAACAGTTTGTTATTGCAACAATGGACCGTGATAATTTCGCGAAAACGCGAAGATAACGCGGTGACACGATATTATATGGCCGTTGCGATTTTACTACCGGCTAGTTAAACAATCCGATTTATGGTACGCCCAGACAGAAGATCCTGTCTGACTTTTTCTCTGCCCCGACGTGATTCGCACCTGCGTTGCGCGACTCTTTACGACCCGGAATTTATCTCCGCCGGAACGCCGTCGTCGTTTAACTCTTTCCTAAGTGGAGGCTACCGTATTTAATTTGTCTTAACCGGGCGCGCGAGAAAAACACTCGATTCGTTCTCAATCGATATTAATTCGCTTCCCCCCCGTGAGTAACTCGCGTTGAGTTTCGTTCGACTGCTCGCAAGCACAAACTTCCGGAATCTCTCTCTCTCTCTCTCTCTTCTCTCTCTACCCCTCGACCGTTTTGCTCCCTTTCTCTCTTTCTTTCTACCCCAGCGTCCCCTCCTATTCATCGCCGTGACCACTTTCCATCGTTCTTCCAACCGAAATCTTACCAATCAACGTTAGCAAGCTATGTCGCCCGCTTCTTCGAGACGTCTCCCCAATTGCACTGATTTGAACCGATAGACAGGAAGCGTCGCGTTGTCGGTGTTTACATTACCCAAACATCTTTCCAGCACTCGCGTTTCCGAAATCCGTAACCGCACAATCCACTGCACACGAAATGCTGGCCGTCGTAGCACAAACTATCGAACCACGATGCTCGATTTTCACGATCACGGCGGACAAACGCAGGTAGACACGATCGATCCGATGTATCGACGCGATTCAACCGACGCGTCCGATTCTCGACTTTTTCATTCAGACAGAAGTATTCGACGCGATGTTCCCGACACCATCGTCTCATCCCCTAACAAGCGCGCCGCGTTCACCTTTGCGTACACGTAACTGGGCCCCGTTTCACGTTTCGAGATGACGCGATATTTTTTTTTCTCCTGCCCCGATCTCCCGTTGCGCGTTCGCAAAGTTTCCCGCGTACACTTCTTCCCTCTCCACCCCTCTCTCTTTCTCTCTCTTTCTCCCTTGTTTTTCTCGTCTCTCGACCCCTCTCTTTGTCAGCTACTCGCGGTCCAGCGGCAAAGAATAAACCGGCAGCAGCTACCACTAGAAGGAGCAAGTAGTCTCCATCGCGAACTGAAACTGAAGCAATCGTGGATATAAGGGGTCCGTCACGGTATCCCATCCTCCTATCTATCGTTTCGAACGTCCCCCTTGAACCTTCTCTCTAACTCTCTTTCTCGCTCCCTCTCTTTCTCACATCTCTGTCACGCACGTTCTCTCTCCTTTTCTCTCCCCGTCTCTCGTCTATCCTCTCCTCTCGGTTCCCCATACCGTCCCTGTCCCCTTGATGCTTTGGTTCTCGATACTACTGTCACGGTTTCTCTCTCTCCCCCCGTTTTCTCTCTCGCCGAGCGTCGTACGCGGTTCCCTCTACGGTACTCTGGGACTCACCTTACCCTCCTCTACGCCTCGATCGCCATTCTTCTATCGCACTACAAGCTCGACTACTATCTCGACTATTAATATAAAAGGGGGTTCCTCGACACTCACCGCCCGGTAATTGTGCGGCGGGCATTACAACCGGACCTCCATGCCTCGCTCAAATTTACGCGTACGTTCGCGCCAATCCTCTCTTCTATCTGCTCCTTCTCCTTCCATGTCGTTCACTTCTTCTTAATCGCCCCACGATTTTCTCTCGTCGCTTAGACCCCTCACCTACCCCCCCCCCCCCACGTTCGCGCTGATATTTGTCCGATTCATCTTTCTCTAGATCTGTCGAAACGCGTACAGGTTTCGCGTTTCTCTTTTTTTTCTCGTTCCATGCTTTTCCAATGGGAAAACCATTCTGTGCCCCTGAAGCACTGTTTCCCGGCGTCGCTAATTACGCGCGAGAGCGCTGGGTTGCATGCGCGATTTTGCAATACCCCCGCGAGGCATACAAATTTTTCTGTACGCATCGGACGACCTGTGCGATGGTAAATGATCGATATCTCATCGTTAATTTATTTGTTTTAAATGTTTTTCCAGTCTGTAAATGTCGATCGGACGCAAGGGGTTCCCTCTATCGTATTCCGCTTTAGATACGTTCCCATGGTGACGTAACATGGCGGTCCGAAGCGGTCGCGCGTTACGTGGGTATTGTCATGTAACTGAAGCGTACTAGAATGATTTACGATAGCATTGTAATTTTCGAGTCTCGGACTTCGACCAAACAGCGTACAACAACACTGACGCGAAAATGCGCCGAGCTGATACCAGCGCGAGCCAAGATTCGAGGAAGCCGAGTCACGTAAGAAAGCTGAATTTTGGACAGTCGATCCTAACCTTAGATGGGGTCAAGCAATTCCAAGGACAGAAGGACGGTGCGTTGTTAATCGATCGCAACGTAGCTTTTATACCATGCACGGCAAAGGATGATTTTGTTCGCAAATGGATTGAAACTCACAGCTGCGGTGTGCCCGACACGGATGAGACACTGGGCCTGTCTCCAGTCTTAGGTGTGTCCGTTACGGAACAGGTGCGAATATCTCCAGTTATTGGGACACGAAGTAAGAGAAATCAAAAAAGAACCGGCCAATACGTAGCAGCAGACGATAAGGAATACGGGCGTTTGAATGAACCAGTAAGCCTTATGGTCGAAGTAAAGGCTGGCTCCTCTATGCATAGTACTAAGGGTATAAGATTAGATAGTTCTAGTAGAAAGGAAAATATTAGACGAAATCTGTTTGATTCTCCGTCCGCTGCGACGCCATCTGAATCACCTATTACAACAGCCTCTCCTGTACTCCTCAGAAATTCGTATGCTTATAAAAAGAGACGAAGAAAATCTGAGGGGGAGACTTCACAGAGGAAAATATTGAACTGTATTGAAAATAAATGCGTAGAATCAGGTGCAAGGTCTCCCTTGTTTTGTGTTAAGACAGACACGAGAAAGCAATCTCCTATTTTGGATAGAAATTCTTATAGCAACAAGAGGCAACGAAAAAAGCAAAGGGTAGAAAGTCTGAGAACATCTGTTAAGTCTGGAAATACTTATGTAGATTCAAATATGAATTCAATGCTGTCTGGCGCCGACTTTGTGCATATGAATCATTCGAACAACGGAGGGAATATTTTATGTAGCCAAAAGCGACGTAAATTGATACAAAAATTGGAGATCAGTTTTGAAGACGATAATGCGAATTCTCTGGCGAGCGAGGGATCGAAAATTTTCGGAGAATCTGTCGGATCTCACTCGTCGGTAGTCGAAATAAAATTAGATATCGAAGAGAGCCCAAAGCACTGTATACAAGATCCTGGAAAAATCGAAATCGAATCTAGCGACGAGGATGATTCTAGCCGTAACAACATTACGGATATAAATAACGACACGGATCAGGATTTTAGCGACCATATAGAAGACGTAGATACACAAGACCCAGATGTTCTCGTTGCAAATGATAATCATGCCTTAACGAACGAATTGGCGGTTGTCAGTTGTAAATCTGTTTCATCACGCTCGCATTTATCCAACAAAGATTCCGACCGAACGTACTTTTCAGAAGCGGAACAGCTTCGTTTGGCGCTCCCGTCATTGCGATCTTCACAGAAAATTTCGCAGATCTCTTCCGAAGTTATTGACAATCCTGATAGTACGTCGAGTCAAACAGCCATTATTATCAGCTCGATATCATCCCCGCGAAAGACTCGGGAAGAGTCGACGGCGCACTTGACGCTTATAGATTCGGCTAAAAAAAGAAGGAAACCAAAGAGGTAATTTCCGATGTTTTTTACCTTTTTTTAAACACAACTTACAAATTGCTTTTTTATCTTGCTTTGCAGGGGAAGTCTGGTAGAAAAATTGCAGTCAGCGATTAGTAGACAAGTGTCTTTTGCACGTATGTGGAAGTATCAATTGAAACAAACGATAAAATCCAACACTCCTCTACCGTGTGTTACCGTTTACGTTCAAGAATGTACGGTTCGCTTTAGCAGACAATTCTTGGAAGGAATCGCGATCGAGGATCCTTTCAGTTTGTTGCCCTATAAAAAGGGAAGCAACTCTGGACAATTTGTAAAGATTATGGTAATTCCTGATATAGTGGGTAAGGTTGAAATGAATTCGAAGGGTTTAGTAGAAATTTTTTCTCCTTGGGAAACTTTGGATAATGAAGAATTGATCCTGAATGTAACTTATATACGTGTCGTACCCGAAGACGAAAAAGATGCACGTCAATGTACGGTGAACGTAAATCGAATTAAACGGATGATCGTGAAAAACTTTGATTGCCCATGCATCAGTACGAATAAAATGATTTCGTCTTGCAAAGGTCGATCAGGTAAGCCTAATGTTATCGAAAAATTAGTTACTGGATCGTAACGTGTAACAGTGGAAAAAATTAATGCGATAAATTATTGCACGTTACCATGCAGTTCAAGTTATCTTTGTAAATGTTCTTATCTGTTGTAAATTTGCTCCAATAAATCATTCAGCAAATGAAATTGGATTTATCGTTTGCTTTGTTTTAAACAATTAAACAATTTAAATAATTACGTGAAACTGAATAAAGTTATAACAATGAGATAATTACAGGCGAGTAGCTTATTCTTTTACCTATCATTTCACGCCACACAGATTGAAAAATAATCACCAGGAACAGAGATCAAAATGTTTTAAAAAGTTATCGGTAAGGTTGTGCGTGACATGGAAATGGTACTGGGTGTCCTACAGACAGTCGATAATCGGACATGTGGCGCCATCTCGCGTTTGCGGCCTTTTTCGCACTTTGCCGCTCCTTCAAAACCGAATTTCTGGATTACATCGTTAATTTAAACAATTGCGTTTTTCTCGGCTTTTAGTGCATATTTTTCAACCGGACTTGTTTTAAAGTAAAGCTGCGACCCATAGGTATCGCAATCAACAGTTGCAACAATATGGAATTTGTGGTTCGAAAGTTATTAACTTTCGATAAGTTATAAATCCACTAAGCTTTATCTGACATTTGCGTGTAAAAATAATTTTTTAATACATCTGGTGTAATTCAAATGCGGGTTTCAAGCTTATCCGCTGCTGCAGTATTTAAAGAGAAAAATGCAATTTTTATTTTAATACCACCATTGAGTGTGGAAAGGCAGGTAGGCAAGAAGTTTCGGGCACTTCTTTATAGACGTCAGCCCCATATAAGTCTTAACAAAATTTGCTTATTCTCCTTTGTATGTATAAAATTAAATTAATAAAGCTTGTAAATCATTTAGCTGTGCCTCCTTTTTATTATTCTTCACGTATTAAGACATATAAGACTACAGCCTGGGCTTTAAGGTCCTTTGCGTACTGGTGGTTTTGTCTTCATAGAACTTCGTATAGGAACATAGCAATGTTGATCTCGGGACTGACGTAATTATACATATAATTATATTGTATTTAACATATATTCGGAAGGCTCCTATCATAGCATGGTTTCCCCACCACTAGTATATATGACTAGCACCTAAAATTACCTTTATTGTTCCGATTAATATCATATATACATCCCTTTATATATATATTACATCCGAAAATTAGTTGCATTTACATGCCGTTACAAAGAGTCGTGTATAAAATAACCGTCTTCGCGCATAGATTCCAAGCTTCATAAAATCAAAGGAGGCGGGTGATCGCCGTTGCCTTTTAGAACGTTTAGGTGCAATTCACGACATAAGATAAAGGACGATTTGGAGTCTGCTGTGCGTTGGAATCCAATCGTATCTTCGAGATTACGAATTGTGAAGAATTTTATTAAACGCATTATAGGATGTTTCCAAGTCAAAGATTAATTGTCTAACTTGTGTATCGGACAATTCATCGGAAGCAGACATGTTATTTAGCGTTTGCAGCCAGTCTGCTACTTTTTCCTTTCCATCGAAATCACTTGGCAATATGCTGAGTCGATTCATAGTATCCATTAAGTCCCTTAAGTCTGGATGTAGCTGGTCCATTGCTTTAATTTCGAGTCGCAATTTGTCCATTAATGTAATGAACAAAGAAACAATGTCTGCAATGCATTTGGATGTATTTCCTTTATCGTCCTTTATTGTGATTGGTCTGTCTTCCTTGATTCTCTCAAGCGCAGCAGGGCAATCTAATCGGAATGCTCTAGCGAATGCATCTATGGTAGGAAACTGATCGCTCTGCACCTAAATGAACAAACTTTAAGGTAACAACTGTGCATCTCTCGTCTAAAATATCAATTGGAAATTCTACGCACTTGTTTGAAAGCAGCCCTATATTGCACCAATAATTTACTACAAGCAGCCGTATATTCTTTAGGAGTTACACAGTCTCTTATGTAGGCCTTCTCTAAATGTTGCAACGTGTTCACTACTGCGTAAAGATCTGCCTGATTATCATGCTTTTCTCTCTCTCTGGCATTTTTGTAGAGCTTTACTTCTTCGTAAAGTTCAGGTCGCTCCTGCGCTATCGACATTATCGCCTACGGAGTATAATAAATATTTCGAGGTTGTATTAAGGAATATGAGGTTGGGTCAGTTGTATCCATTCTCGATTAGTCATTTCAGAATCATTCTGCAAATACTGGAATTCTTATTGCTTCATTAACTTTGTATCGTAATAGAAATTCATAAGAGGTTAGTCAGCATCATATTGAATGTCAAATGATAAGAGAATAGGAATGGCTAGAGAAAGGGTACGAACAAACAACATGGAATAGATAGTCTGTAGACACTCACCTTAAATAAGTCTATTCACTATTCACCTTGGTTCTGTAATGCCAGAAATGAAACCGAATCGCATGAAAATTGCAGAAAAATATCGACTACGCTATTTAATAAGTTTGTTGATTATTGTATGCAACTGACAGTCTTGAGTCACCGACGAGATATTGGGATAGACAAATCACCTTATGGTCTTTCGTGACCCAACGTGGCTGCCATACCGACTCAGAAATTCGACAATAAGTTAAGCGTCCTCTACTCATGAACAGTGATCAGCTGAAGAACTACTGTTTTCCCGGATTGCATTTTTGCAGATTTTTCAATTGTTAGTAACTTTCGACAACGCGAGATGGCGAGACATGTATGGTTACCGACACACATTACCGATAAAATTTAAAAAATTATTATCTCGACTTCTACTGGGCCGATTTTATTCAGCAACATCTCAAAAGAAAGGGAAACGAATAAGCTATACGATAAAAGATACCCCGTTGCTGTATATATATGCAGTTACCCGTAATAACAATTTCAATTGTTTAATTGTTTATAACAAATGAACCGCTCATGGAATATTCTTAACACCTATTGGAGATTGTAGATTGGGCTTCTAGCTTTAATTTATGTCCACTGATCACTGATGTACCTGGCCTGCTAGTACCTAGTCGATATAATGGCATTTGTTTACAATTTATTTAAACAAATTGAATTATCTCGGCTCCTACTAGGCCGATTTTAATCAACCACGTCTCAAATTGAAGGTTTTCATTTATGGAACAATCTCTATCAAACGTAGAATAGATCCCATGCATAGTTACCGTGTAATTTTCAAACAAGTGCTTAATTGTTTATACAAAATAAACAGCTCATGGAGCATTTGTAAATCGTTTAGTGTCGTGTAGCGACATCCTTTCCTACATTTTAAGCACACCATCATTAAACTAGCGCCTCCAGAAGCCTTCAGTTGTTAATAACTTTTAAACCACAAATAACATATTGTTGCAACTGCTGCGAAAAAGACCGACAACTTGAGATTATACCGCCACATTATGCCTCCACATGTCTGATTATAAATATATTTGTTCTGTAATATTTACATTATTCTGTAATATTTGTAACAGAAAATATGCTGTTCGACACGATATTCAAAAAGCACCCGCCTTTAAAAAATGACAGTAACCCCCCCCCCGGGCCGTTGCAGTTAGCAGCCAATCAGAGCAATCTATTTCAAAAATCGGCCTCTTTCGCGCAACTGATCTCGTAGTGAATAGACGTGCTCAGAGTGTTCGTTGAATTAAGGTATGTCACATTGTCTAATATATTCTCGAAAACAAGAAATGATATACGCATTGCTTTCATTTCCCTGTCTTCCAAGTATTCTGTAGTTTCTTTGTTAATATTAATGAATATTTTGCAAGATATGACGAAAATTGTGCAGTCGCACCGCGTGGCGTGCATTTTCAAATCGACTCGAGTATGCATATGCGTATTCTCTTTTACGTATGCGTATATGTATCTCAGCTCAGAATTCCATTATCTTGCAGCACATTCTGCAGTTTCTAGCAATATTATTATAATATTGATGATTCATAATACATTTAACCCTAATTTAAGTTGGATTCTGTTCCATGGCGTCCCTTTCGCTTGCTTCGAATCAGGATTGGCGGAACGTGTTCGAACGTGACGATGACAGGCGGGAATGCGCAGAACCGAACTGACGCCGTGCCATGTTGTTAAATCAACATCTCGCTGACAGGTAAGCGTTCTTCAAATTTCTTGTTAAAATAAGTAGTATTCTAGCAATATATCTCTATTAAATTATATTTCATACCGCGTATAATACTTGTACGATGTAGCGTCGTGTTGTAAACAAATAGTAACCTAACACGAGCAATTATTTCCGAGTATTTCTTTGTTGTTTATTGCCGGTGGTCGGGAAGTTTGTTTTTCCTGGAAAACATCGACAATTTATCGCCAAACAAAAACAGATACTCATCAAGTAACGTATGCGTTGAAATATTTCTAGGAACCGCAAGCGATAGAAAACAGAATGGTGTTTGGCTTCAGTCCGATACCGAACATAGCCTAACAGGAACGAACAATAGCGGGGCTGATGATTCCATTACAGAACACGGTGCTGACAAAACATATGGAAGACATCTCAGTGAGGTGGGTTTATAATAGCTATAGCACAATTACTTGCACTCTATTACCGTTTATTTAACTGTTTTTTTACTGTTTATTACTGTTTATTTAATAGGATTGTAAATCTTTTGTTAACATCTTGTGCCTGTACATTCGCAAATCGAATATTTACATTTTCTACAAAATTCGAGTTTAATTATTGCTTTAGTATATCACAATTATCATTACTTCCCTGCACTTGTTTTATTTCTTTGTTATTCTTTGTTACAGAAGTATGGAGAGAACTGATTGATTATATGGAATAGAGGAAGGAGTAAGACAATAGATACATGTTGCCCAATAATTCAATCCACCCAAGGCCTGTGTATGTGAGCATTTTAATTACATTTTCATATTGGTTTTATATGATCTGTGACTGGTACTAAGATGAACCAACAACAGTTTAAATACTAATAAAAACAATTACATTTTGTATACCAATTACAAATAAGTAAGTGCAATTGGAATAGCATATTTTTTTTTGCAATTTTTGCATAATGCATATGGTTTTATGTTTTATATTTAAAAACATATGCAGTAGCTTATTGCATTTGTTGTATTGTTAATCTTGCATATTTGCATATTTTCGTGCATATTTGTATGTTTACATAATTTTATGCATGTTTGCCTCTTTTTAATGCACACTTGCATATTTCTCGTGCATGTTTTAATGTTTGTAATGCATATATATATTTTTCGGGCACCCTTGCCTATTTTTCATGCATATTTGCATATATTCATGCATATTTACATATTTTTAACGATGATTTACGTATTTTTCGTGCATATTTACTGCTCATAAATGTCACCGATAACAAATATTCGATAGGATGAATATGTTTTCTTTCAGCAAATTTCGTGACCGCGCGCAATGCGGTCGATAGAGTCAGTCTTTGCTTCGCAATTTTTAGTATTTCCAGAGCAAGTGGCTCTGCTGAAATTTTGTTACACTTTAGCTAAACGCGATTGTAAAGTCAGTGTTTTTCGCGTACTAGTTATTTATACTATTAACGGAGCACCGGTGCTCCTTTTTAATCATTTCGATAGCGAAAGTAGCATCCTAATTTGTTCGCCGATATAATTTGCGGTCGCGTACATAGCCGTTTATTTTTATTTTTTTCTTATAGTCGCTATCGGAAGTAGAGTCAGTGCATCACTGAAGGGGATGTTTTATGCGACACTGATACAGTGAATAATGTAAGTATATTTTAAACAACTCTCAGTTTTCTATGAAGAATTAAACTATGTAGATTTAACAGTAGATTTTAATGTTCCTTGCTTTTCTGTTTAGTTACAGTTTCCACACTTTCTGACGAATCGGTTCCATTCAGCTGCCTCGGTGATGTTCCTGATGTCTTCCACGAGTATTTGTCCTATTTTTGCAATCAACGAGTTGGTGAGTCGCATGCGTTTTAGTTCCTCCGGTCCCCAATCATGCCGTAGGACGATTGGTCCAAAACGGCACGGGTGACTGGTTGTAGTTTTTAGTAGTTTTGCGAGTATAGTGACCATCATTATTTTCTTGTCTATTATTTCTTATACGAGGATAGATCCGCCTTCTTGTACTTCGCGTTTCTTAATATAAAAAAATTAAGTACCATAGAAATATTTCTTACCGAAATAAATATTTGGTCAAACAAGCACTGTTCACGTAGGTTCTTCTATTTTCATAAAAACATATTACGACATTAATAAATACGTTGAACAAATGTATGCATACTGAGGACCTTGTATACTAAATTTATAATTGCACTTATAATCAACTGAAATTTATTATCACTGTTAAGCAGTGCAGAAGTCGGATACCCTCCGACTTCGTTACTGCAAGTGTTTTATGATTATAGTAATCATGCATTGACATAAATAAAACTAACTATACGGGTATTAAAATGAGCATTAAATATGTGTAGCCAATGATAGCATTTAATATTAATTTTCATATGCTATAGTCGAGTCCTTTTCGTAAGAAAATTACACATTATGTACAAGAAGGCACTATGTATACGGGTAGATTTTTAAATCGGAGTAGCTATCTTGAACAATTTGCTTCGATTAAGGAATCACCTGAGGCTTATTTAATACCTTGTCAATTTTTCAAGTAAATATTCTGTTGCATATATCTTTCGATTGCATTACTTATACAAGTAAATTCAATTTCAATTAGAGTCATTTATCTTAATAAATAAAGTATTTATCAGACATTTTCAAGTTTTTATTCATATTTTTAAAATTACAAAGTCAAGTCATTCTTGAAATGATTGAAAATAAAATATATTATTCGCTATTGCAATTTTACGTGTACTAATTATCTTTTTAGATCAGGATTTTCAGGTTTAACCCCTTCCGTGTTCATTGCCAGGAACTCACTCACGTGCCCAGGTGCTACTTGGGTGAATGAAAGGCAATGGGCACGATGATCATATAGTTTTTAAAATAACAATGTTTGGCGGCTGACATTTGCTAGTGCACCGTGCACGACGTATTTTCCACATTGTGTGTGTGTGGCTAGGCTGTGGAATTGCGTCGGCTCGGGAATTTCATAAAAAATTATAATTCCAATTCCAATACCGATGATTTTACGAATTGCAATACGTTTTACAATCGCAAATATACATTGAATATCATAACGAATTATGATAATATGGCAAAGAATAGTAGAGTACTGTACAAACCAAGGATAGTTGCTTGATAGAAAATGTACAATGCATTTTCACAATCAACATTTTATACGAAAGTAATGCACAAGCATATACGTTTACGCACACTTACGCAATGGTCGCTAGCCTTTGTCAGCCGATTTCAGGAATTGGTACGTACCCTTAGAGTGTGAATGATTGTATGCCAAGCTCGGGTGTCGGGGGCGTCCCGGGACGTCCCTCTAGTGTAGGCTCTTGCACCCGAGTGTTTGATTGAGAATCGTGGAATGAGGTGTGTTTGTGTGAACGCTTTGCCATTTTTGAAATATAGGTCTAGGTAGGATAGGTAGTATACCTTCTGGTGTGCCTGATAGATATAAGTAGGTAGGGCCGGGCAGGTTGACACAGTCTCTGGTCGGGTAGGCAACATTTCGCGTGTTCAACCTGTTTCAGGAAATCTGATTTGAAAAGTCGACGGTGAAGCTGTGGCGCAAACGAAAATGCGTTCGCCTCTGGATTTGCCTATCGATTTTTTGAATTTTTCGCGGTCGTGATCGCGATTTGGTTCGAAACGAACGTGCTACATTATGCTCGAGGCTGCGCGTGTAGGCGAGGATCGATTACAATTTTAATCGCAATCTTTACGATTTTCCATAATCGCAATTTTTACGATTGTATTTGGTCGTGATTCGTCCACGTGTGTTCCATTTAGCTCCGCGAGTTAGACTTTTATTTATTTCTGTTTGTTTGCGAATAGAGTCTCGAGCCTAGACTAAGTTTCAGCGGGCGTTGCGCCCGAAGAAAAGAAGGGGCTAAAAGCCGAAGAGGCCCGACAAACTGTCTCTCAAGAGGGCAACTACCAGTGGCTCTGCATCCTTTGGATGGAGAGCCATTCTTTGTTACTATTTTGTCACTATGCTCGCTTTTGTATACTGTAGTTGTAGTTTATTGTTGGCCAGCGGTATTGCCTGGCCCACCGTCATCGTATTGGGCAAACCGCGATTTTTATTCGCTTCGCGTACGATTCAATACGGTTTGCATTAGAGTTGCGAATTTATACAGATTGCGGTTTGAATTAGAATTGTTTTTATCGCGAATATTTTTCTTAGATTTTCATATAGTGTTGCGATGCTAAAATTATCGCGATTTTGAAGTAGCGTTGCGACCACAATGAAATGCCCAAAAAAGTTCCTGAGTCACCAAAGGCAGCTATTAAAGCTGCAGAAAGTGATTGCCTCGATGGTAGTCTTGGATACGACTACCATGACTTCTCGTTATTAGTGTTGCGAATTAAAAATGATGGGTGCAGTGAATTACTATTTTTTAAAATATATACGAAATACTATACTAAAGATAGTGGAGCACCATACGCGATTGAATTTGCAAGTAATGCAGCAAATTAGTGTTGCGAGAAAAAGAGATAGTCCACTTACGGGTTTCAATCGGGCTTATAACAAGTGGACGATAATTAATAGTAGAGTGCCCCTCTGACTATTTACTATTCTCCTTTGCCTCTCACCTTTTTATTAACAGTGAAAACGAGTTGTTTCATCTTAGTATCCAAGTAAATGTTTCTATTTGTAATTCATAATTATTATATGGCATATTTGCATTTTGCAAGAACATGATCCCTTTGTACTGCCGTTCTATTTCTTCACAATTACTAATCTCATAAATAAGTTTGTTACAGCATTATTAAGTCAAAGAAGATGTCAATATACTAGAATACTACCTCAAGTATATTGCAATATGTAAGTAATCGGAGGCTCAAAAGGGATGCTGTATGGATCAAATAAATCGAAGGAAATCCTATGGTTCATCAATCATACCTAACAAATATCACCAAATTCTTATAAACTTTGATGTGTTTCAGGTTGCAGGATCACGATTTCAGTGAAAGAAGATTCATTATAAAATATACCTTTCCCCTTTCTTTATGTCCCTTTAGGTTTTCAGCCAAGCAGCCAATTCTTCAATTAAATTAGCTTTTCAATTAGGCAGGCAATGTTTATGTTAAACTAAATTTTTAGTCAGGCTGATGTTTTCGTGTGTTTCAGGTGCATGATCAGAACTTCCTAGAAAGAACTTCAAGATTCATCATATATCTAAATTAAATCAATTTCCAAATAAAATTAGTTTTTTACTGTGGTAGGATGTTTTAAGTTAAGATTTAATTTACCTCGAGTATATGTGGATTTATTTGAACTACGTGCATGCTAATTTATATCATAATCTTTAATCTTTACTTTAAGCCAGGTCTAACAGAATTTTTATTTTCGGCCTTCGCTAAATTCATTTATCTTAAATACTTCCTTCCATTGATATTTTGCACAACGTTTGCGTATCAAGCGTGCTGCAAATATACATCAGAAGGAAGTAGCTTCCCAATTTGTAAATAATAATATTTGTAAATGGATGGTGGATGGGGCGCGGCTCGGTCTCCATTCGCAGCAACCTCCTCGTGGTGGGACCTGGGCAATCGATGGATGTTATTCGTCATAAAATTACCAATTCTATCGCTTACTCTTTTGCGATACAATTGTTACATACATGAGAAAAACGTCGAGCGAATTGGCTGCGATGTTAGGAATAGACAAATCGGCTAATTTGTCTGCGGCCCGGGAGTTAGGGCCGAAAAAAGGCATTGGCTGATTCGTCTATTGCTATGTACATCTCGTCGGTGCTTTTGACACAGACAGCGACGAGATATAAGAATTCGTATATCTCGTTTTTGGGAATTGCTTCCCTGATTCCCCCCATGACATTCGCATATATTAGCACAACTGCATGACTCTTGTCCCGAACACTACTTAATAAATAGTAGTGCTTCAATTTGTCACTGTTCGTGAGCAGAGGCCGCTCGAATCATTGTCGGATTTCTTAGTCGGTATGGCTGTCACGTTGTGCCACAGAACTCCGTAAGGTGATTTGTCTATTCACATGTCTCGTCTGTGCTCCAGTACCATTTCCATGTCACGCACAACGTTACCGATAAAATTTGTTTAAATTGTTATCTCATGGATATCAAGGGATCTCACATGGAATAATGTTCACACCTATTGGAGATGGTAGCCTATTCCTCTGGCTTTAATTTATCTCCTCTGATCATTGATGTAGTTCCCCGGCGAGTCGAAATAAATGCATTTCTTTATAACAGCTGTAAGAAAATTCTCGCAAATTATCTCGCTTTCTGCTGAGCTGATTTTTACCATCGACAGCTTAAATTAAACAATGTTACCAGTTGGTTGTCGGGGACTTTATGTCAACGCGCTGTACGGGCCGCATAGATGAAACCCCGTAAACAAGACGATAGTCTTTCCAATTTGTTTCGAGATTACTTCATTGAAAGGCGTCCGTTTTTGAATAACCGTGTGCCCACGAATTGTAAATCTCCGTCGAACTTTAATATTGAACTTTCCTCATTATAAACCCGCCAGCCGTTTTCTATGCATCGGCGAACACATCTCGATCCGTTACGTTGATCAACTGCGCTGTAGGAAGTTGTTTCGAGTTGTTCGACTCTAATAAAGTTAACCAGAGTTTCAAGGCTATTGTGGGAACGGAACGGTAACTGGATTTGTTTTTAGATAAATTGACTGTGGCCCAGAATGCGACTGAGCACGGTTCTCTCATCATTGCGGGTAAACGTTAATACGAATATCGAATTCCATTCTGTACATGTATACATGAACCGTTGTAAAGAAAAGATAAATAAACTTTTTATTATATACTTAGTTACTGTTGGATCGTATATTGGCCAAGGCAATAATATCGTGGAAACGTTACGGGCAACGGAATTATTTAATGCAATATCGGGGAACGAAGGGACCGGATGCCTTCTGTTCTTCAAGTTTGGTAAATACGACCGAACGACAGCTAATTCATACCGGAGCTATTGAAAAGTAAGCAGGACAATATCGATGGTGAAGCATTATAAATTCACAGAAACCCCGGCACCGTTAGATCCTATTGTGCGTCCGACATTCGCGAATGTACTTTATTTAAGGAACTATCGGCGAAGTTTTACCCCAGTACCTACTATTTACCTTGCTCCCCGACGAACAACGAATGTTGAACACACCGATACTGTCATCTAATCGTGCCATTTCTACAGGCGTGAGTTCCTGCAATTCCTGCTACGACACTGGACTGCTCGTCCATTAACGGATATCTGCGTTCCATGTTCCGCCACGAATTTCGTTTACATATGTACGTTGCGCATCGCGCTCGTATCCTTAAACGCACGAATTAAACGCCCCAGGTCGCCTGCTGTCTTTGAAAACCAGCGGAGCACCGATTCGGCGTGGCACCTTCAGCTTTATCGGCGCCTTGCATTTGACTTAGAAGCTTGGACATCGATAAGTACGGTGGACGCTCCGTTTCGTATGCGGCAGGTAAACACGTGCAGATAGGTCGCGCAATGCGGTTTCATGTAAATTAGGTCAGCCAGTTTTCAAGTCGGAGAAAGACGGTACCAAGGGACGACGGTCCGGGGGTAGTCAGAGGAAACGAGGAAAGGAGATAGAAGCTAGACGTGCAAGGATGTTTATAGAGCGAGGCGAGAAAGGGTGATCGATCGTAGGGAGAAGAGAAGGGAATGTACGCGTAACCGGAGGGTTGATGGCCCGGTGGGGGGGGGGGTTAGTTTTAGTCCTCCACGCAGAAGGTGTCGGAGAGTGGATGCGGGGTATCGTGGATTAGACCGCGTCAAAGCAAGGGCATCGTGCTTTTCGGTGCCACGAAAGGGTGAAAGGATGAAAGGGCGGAATGGTACAAGGGGAGAGGAAATGTATGCAAATTAAACGTCCCTCGACTTTATTTAGCGCGAGCGTTTAAAGGAGCTACCTTGCTTCCCGCCGGAGACTCCGCTGAATAAGAAACTCTCTCGAATAACACGGGGAATACTGAATAGAATGAAAAGGGGATGCACGCGCATACATGTATGATCTCGTATCTCGCATGCCTCCACGGCTGAATAAGAATTCTTCTCATTCGGTGTTTATAGCGCTCCGGCTGCGCGAAATCCCGCCGAACATAACTGCGATCATATTGCTGCATTTATTGCACCGCTATGCGTTTCCGATTCCTTGGAACGCGTCGAATCGCGCGGCGAAGAAAAATTTGCCATCCCGATTTCCGTTAATATTCTTCCCTGCCGAGGCGGTGTCCCGTGTCGGGCGCACAATTCCAAGTTTCCCTTTCAGTACTCGCGTGCCGGCTTCTCTTCTAGTTCTTCTTCCATTCTCTGTCTTTCCATTCCGTCCGGCGCTAGCCAACTCCCCATTTTGCCTATTGCATTCGCTCGGAAGTTCGTGAAAGCCATAGAGTCGCGAAGTTGCGAAAGCCGCGGCGGCGTATTACAACCTACGGCAGTTCCGTCCCGTAGGTTTCCCTCAATAATGGAGTGGGCCAAATAGTCTAATTTACTCGGCGACCGGTCGGCCAGCTTGAATATGCATGTGTGCCCGGGCCATTCACGACGCCGAAGACGACGACGCCGTAGTCGTGGTCGACACTGACGTCGGTTGCGCCGGAAGGGACCGGTTGTAGTCGTAACGCAGCGTGCACTCGGCGCGGCGTTTCCACGCGCGAACTTGCACACAGGTATCTGCATTCGTGTTTCACGTCGTGTCCGGAGCACCGCCTCTTCGTACCTTATTAGGCGTCGCCCAACAGGAACATCGTCTGGGCTCGAGCACTCTCCAAATTGGGTCAGTTGACGTAACGCGTATAGGAAATATCGTGCGCGCCGCGCACAGGCGTTTTCGCGTGGAAAACTGCCGTTCTGCACGCACCGTGTTTACTCTCGCGTGCAACTTCATTGTTCGTCTGTTCGTCTGTTCCACCTTGCACGCGCCTCACGTGCGCTGCAACTCGCGACAGCGCGGATATTTCGCGAGCCGCCGCTTCTTCGTTGCGATGACGCACACGCGGCGTATCCGTTATACGAAAATTCTTGCCGACCTGTTACCGTCGTGCAAGTCGTACCCGATATGCACAGGCACTGTACACACGCGGCGAAAGATTCCAGCGTGCGAGTAAAGGCAAAGTCACGGCACCGGTGTCGTAAACTCTTACTCTCGATACGGTCTTCAGACTCGATTATAAACTGTAAACTAAGTTAACCGTACGGCTGCCGCGACGATACGAGCTGCAGAATGGCGAATCGGTTGACGCGAGTTTGCGTGCTTCGGAACCGATTGCACCGGTAGCCGTGTAGCAGCCACCGCTGCCGCAGAATTTCAGTTCCCGGGGGGCTAACATTAAACGAGTTTCTAACATACATTCCTAACTGCGCCACTTGTGTTCCCTGACCGGATATTCAATCAGGTGGCGTGTTCAAGAATTTATAGGACCGAACACTTCGCGGAGCTCGTAGGCCAATTTTGCTCGGCCAAGCGCATTCTGACGCACCGTGCGATGCAGTTAAGTCATTGGAACGTGTCCCCTGGGCAGGTGCACCCAGGCCTGGCCCAGAGTTCTAGGTTCGTCGTGAAGCTTTTTATTCGTTAGGACCTGGTCCATCGTCGAGGCGAACAAACAACTCGAACTTGGGAAACGGGGCTCGTCGTGCAAACTCGAGGCACCTCCGCGAAACGTTTAAGAAATCCACCCGATGCCGGATCGCGTTCCAACCCGTCGTTGTACTCGCACGAATGTACGTACTCGCTGCGAGTAAGTTTTCGAAGTTACCGCCGTTCTACCTTGGCTCTAGCCGCAATCTCGTCGACGAGAGCTGCTGAAAATCAACTTCTCCATCTTTCGTTCGAAACCGTTCCCTCCGATCGGTCGAAAGCTTCGACAGATTTTCCTACGAACAGCGGGACCGATTACTCGCCGCGCATGGTTGCCTCGATCGCGCGTTGCTCGTACCTTTCGGTCGGCCGTTCGACGTTCGCCGCGCAAAACCCGATTGTTTCGATTCGCAGGAACGGTATTCGCATTCGTGTAACGCGGCACGTAGAACTGATTCTCGTGGCGAGAGTGAGCACCTCATTTAACCTCGAGTGGTTCGGCCCGAAGGAGCGGATCGCAAGAGGTAAAGGAGGGTTGGTCGGAATCGGTGGTCTCTCCTTCTTGCGCGTTGCTTACCTTCCACGTTGGATGCTGTGTACTCTTCGTATCCGAGTACCCACTCGAGTCTTGGCTCTACCGGTCCTTTGGCCTTGGACGGAAAGCATTGACCTCGGCGTTCCACTCTGACAAGCACAACCGGTCACGTGGACCAGAGTCTACTACAAAATACGTATGTACCTGTTCTCCATCCTTGCTCTCTCCGTGCTGTCCGTCTCGCACTCGCCTTCTTTCTCTTTACGTCACTTTTCCCTCTCTCTCCCCCCTCCCCCATTCGTCTCACCTGGATTCTTGTCGGTAACGTGGATATACGGGAGCATAGACCGCATCCATGCGAGCATCCTCGATTACGTAGACTCTTACGTGAAGCTGGAAACGTCACCGCACTTCATTCTCCCGCCACTGTAGCCTGGTGAACCGAGGATCCCTATTTTTATACGAACCGATACGTCGCGTCGGTCGGCGGCGTCGTTCGTCCATAGGTGTTGTGTGCCGTCAGCGGGGTGTATTTTTAATCGTTCGACGTCATCGTCATCTGGGTTACGCAAAATCGAGGGCCCCTTCGCAAAGGTTACCGTCGCGTCCGGTTCAGGTACTGGACAAATTACGATATCGCCGCGGAGATTACGGGACCGCGATAAATTAGCTTCTATCGGTCGAGACGCGTAAATTCGGCAAAACGCGGTGCCGCCATAGGTCGGGCCAAAGATCGATGCACCGTCGGCGCGGAGGTGTAAAAAGAAATATTGATCCTATGCTAATTTTTCACGGTGAGTTATGAAGGGTTCGTGCCGAATAGAATAATTTATTCCCCTGTTAATGCGAACCTGTGTACAGCGGTGTGCCGAACATGCGCGGCGGCATCGCATCGCGGAGAGGCGAAAATAGCGTGGCGGAAAATACCTGACGTTTCATTGTTATCGCGGAGTTAGACGTATGCCGCATATTATGATCCGTCGTACGATTTATTCAGTATCCCGTCGCGACCAGAACGAAAGTTTCGTCGTTTCGTATGCATTTGCGATTCCTCCGAATGGCGCGGGCTGGGAAGAGGCTCGAGTTTGCGTATTCAAGTTTTTTCACGACCCAGATCAGTTTCCTTCGAATCGTAACAGATTACCGCTACCATTACTATTATTATTATTATTACTATTTCGATTATCATGAAACGTGCACGCGGACGAGGTCTTTGACTGGTTACGCGCACGCATTTTCGAACACAACTGCGGCATCGTGCCCGACCAAAAGGTGCACAGGAATACGAGGGCAAAAGGCGACGAACATCAGTATGATCGTGATTAGGACCTAGTGCCGTTGCAGAGGAGGGATTTGCGGTTGAGAGAATTTGCAGTACAAATACGATGTGTGGACCGACCAACCGACCAGCCATACGACCGAACGACCGCTACACGGTGGATGGAGGCAGCGCATCAAGCTACGTAACACGGCCATAGTCTCTTCGTTACAGCTGCACAACTACCAAATTGCATTACTGCAGCCAGGAATCTCTGCTTTGCTTCGGTTCCGCAGTCTCAGACAGCCTCCCAAGGGGATTTCTACAGTCCCACATTCTCGTTTCGCCGTGGCATGCGCGCGTCTTGTATCTTCAAAGGCACGAGGCACCGTCCAGATTAAGTTCAAATATCAGAAATCACTCTCGTTCCTCCGGAATGATTACTTTGGGCGATAATTAATTTGCGCGTTCGGAGTCCCCGATAGAACTTGCCTACGCCCTGGGATCCAGTTCGAAGTATTACCTTCGATCGGGCGAGGTAATTCACTCGGAGTAATATCGGGGCGACGGAGCTGTTCAGCGCACGTGTTTCTAAATTGTCAAGACGGGGCTCGAAGTGTGTCGCGTGTTACGTTATTTCGCCGTTTACTATATTTATGCGCGATGCACGGGAAGTCAGGTGTTCTGTGCACGCCCGACGTAAATTCGCCCGCATGTTTTACAGTCAAATGCGTCCCGTTTACGCTTTCGGTAGTTGGAGTTTCAAGTGCGTTCCATAGAACGAACTAATGAAGTAAAGCAAGGCAAATTGTATGCACGCAATTCCACCGTTACAAACGTTCTTCCTGTTCGAGTGTTGTTTGCGTTACCGACGCGATCTGACTTTCTCCCTTGACAGTGCAATTGCAGTACCGTGTAAAGCCCAAGCGATAGCAAAGGACCGACGCGTTACAGATTATGTATCGCAATGATGGAGTCAGTATTGCGAGAGTCGTTATATCGGCTGTAAGAAAATTTTATTTACCGCTACCTGAGAGATAAGTACGCACCGCAGATAATATGAGGACCATTCTCGACCGCACAACATTTTATCGGATATAATTGTTAACATAATTATAATGAGAGGGTCTTTAATCGAAATGATATTCTATAACTCAAGAACTACCCAAAAATCTTTCTATTCATAACGAATAATGTGTAAATAATGTGTAAAGCAGTGTTCTGAATTTGGTTCGCGTTGCTACGGTTTCGGGCCACAGCGCGACGCTGCGGCCGACTAATTTTCCGTGCGTTTGTTTGCGCAATTAATTCTTTTTGTCGAACATCTTCCGCGTTGGCGTAGGGTATTATGCATTTGCGTACACCGATTCGACTGTGTCGAGATACACCGTGCAACGTCGAAACTTTTCCGTCCTGTTCGTCTTCCAGTTCCGGCAGTGTTTTGCCACGAATTTCCCGAAATCGTAAACTGAGTTCGTAAATCGTTGAACTACGGCAGAAGCCGCGTAACGTCGAGTGCCCCGCGATAGCATCTATGAAGGTTTGTCCGATTGCAAACTATCCGCAGGCTCGCGCATTCGTTGGATGTACCTCCGTTTTCCAAAAACGCAGCGCCTTCGTTTAATCCCGTATGGACAATTTACCGAAACGAGAGGCTAGGCAGGGCTTGAAACGCGCCACTTAGAATCGGCAAGCTATTGCGATTTTGGTACGAAGCGACGGATCGTGACGAAACTTGACGCAGCAAGCATTCTTGGCGGATTACACCTGAAAGCAGAAAGATTCGAGCGGCGGAATGATTAATCCGACGATAAACACGTCCATGTCGGCCGGAGTTCCAGTGTTTGCGTAACAACAATAACGTCGCGAACGTTGTGCATCTGGCTGCGGAGATACGCCGGGTCACGTACGTCATTATTCAGGGGGTCGATGCAACAAATTTTTTGGCGGGTCAGCTCAATAAAGTTCGGCGTTTTTAAATGTACAAACGCGGCCAACACCGGTGGCTTATCTAAAATAAAACGCGGCATCCGATATGATTGAATAACTGGTTACGGGAGCAACCGCCCCTATTTTCATTTCGTTTCACGATTGATACGCTTTCGATTCCGGGACGGCCTCGGTTCGTTTCGATCGTCGATTTGCATTTATATAACAAAATTGTGCGTATTATTTTTAATTCCGCCCGGCGCCAATTTCGAATGATATATTTTATATTTAACTCGCGATCCAAGCGGCACCTCGGTCTAATCTTCTGCTTCGATGAAGCACAATGCGCGACCCTTCACACTCGAACAACGAGGGAACGGATAATTTGGACCCTTCGCGTTTATTAGTACGAATAACTCCCCCCGTGATTCGTAATCTAGTTTCTAGTTGACCCTCGATCGAAGACGCGGTTACAATAGGCAGCCGGTGAGTCGTGGTTGTGGGAAAGTTAAATATGCGATAGAGTCGAATCTTTATCAGTGCGCCGTTACGCACGATAGCTTTCAACGGAAGCAATCAAACTTTCCGATTTAATTGACCAGCCTTCCCGGAATGAATAGGTGCACGCTCGCAGCATTTGCGTCCGTCTGCGGTCCCGGAGATATTTAGATGCGAAGCTCGAAAACAGAAGCAACTGGTAACAGGTATTGTTCGTGCTTCATGTTAGACACCTGTTCTGTACAGTATTTGTCGGGGAATAATTGCTGGTGCTCCCCGCGATCGCCCGTATCCGAATCTATATAAATTTCTGGCAATACGCTGAGCGTGTTTCGAATGCATTATATAATTGCGGAAACGGAACCTTAATTATCGGACCCGGGACATTTTTGAGTTACGCCCTCGACTCTCGAATCCGATCGAGCCGGAAATCGAATGAATCGTCTCCACCGCTGTTACCGTTGCCGCGCCACGTTCACCATCACCAGCCGCTCACCGACAACCACCGCCCTTCCAATGCATAACGATAGTCAATTCAATTTGAATCGCAGCCAAGCTCGACAGGACAGTTAATTTCGCACGAATGACGGCCCGGTTCTGTGAATTTGCAGCGCGATTCATTCAAGCGTCTCGCATAGATTGCTCGTGTATTCTCTTTTCACGTTTTCCTGCTCATCGTTTATAGAAAATCGGGCACAGTTGGCCAATCGGATTGAAGTTTTACGAAAGCGAGCGTCGCTTGTGCGGAATCGCGCGAAAAAAAGAAGGTTGCGTCGCCCCTTCGGCATCGCCGAGGCACACGTACGATAGTGTCCCATTATAAATCACGCACCGCCGCTAGAACGGTTGTGGTGCGTTGAATTGCTGTCGGGGTGATTATCGTGATTATCGTGATTGTCATGATTGTAGAGGTACGTTTATGGTCGTTGGTCACGACAAATGGTAACATTTAAGAGGCGAAATGCCTTTGTCTAATTAGTGTGCGATATCTTTGACGGTGAAATGTTACGATCCCTCCCTACCCCTTTTCCGGTATCAAGGATCAAACGTTTCGCGAGAATTAATTACCGCCTTGGATACGACAGGCCACGCTATTTCGTTGAGCCCCGCGGCGTGGCCACTCTTCGCGCGACCCGGCCCGACATTTGGAAATCGAAGTTCGTGGAAATTTTGCCAATCTAATTGCGAGATATCTCTTCGATCGGAAAATATTGCTGGTCCGGCAATTTTCGCTTACACGCGCGGACATGTGAATACAATTATCTGGACTATTGCCACCATCTATCTGTTCGTCATTCCCCTGCAAGTTTGCAAGTTGGCCGGTTTGCGCGTCGCGATCGAAGCGCGACTCTATGATTGTATTGTACAGAGCGTGTAGGCTTCGAGCGGTCTCGCATAAATTAGAAGCGTTAACACGAGCTAGGGCAATCCCATCCTAGCTATTGTCCAAGAGATCATACCGTGGTCGTGCTCGTTCGGAGTACAGCTATTGTGTTTCCCGTTCCACCGCAATTTTGCGAAATATAGTTCAATGAATTACGACGCGTCGCAATACGTTTGCACGTCGAATTAATTAACAAGCACGCGCAAGATAGTCAAAGGGTTTTTAGGGTGACCCAATTTCTTTCCCCCGTATCGCTAACACTTTGTCCGTGAAACCATAGAGAGAAACGGTTGCGTTTCGCGATCGCGATTCGCATTCACCTCTGCCCATCGAACCGACGAGCAACGGGACGTCACAGTAATCGTGTTATCGCGCAAAGAAAGATCATTTCCGGATCGAATGCAGAGAAAACGTAGCGGTACAATAAAAGCGGCGTCACCGAAAGATTTTGATTGCAGCGGCTCAGGGGCAGCGCGGGTCGGCGATGCCGATGACGCGGTTCTTCATTGGCCAGGTAGAACGCAGCGGCAGCGTCTATTGGTGGACGTACGGAGGTGCGTTCGATAGCCCGGCTCGAAACCCCAGTACCCGGCAGAGCCTCGTACGGGAAACTGCTCCGTTTGCGTGTCGCTACTTTTCAAACTTCGGGCTTGCGTCGTCGTGTACCGCGTGCCAATATTACCTGTCGTCGTTCGTGTCACTTGTTTACACCCCGTTTTCTATACTGTGACGACGCACCTTTGCTACCTTGCAAACGGTATCTGTATATGCGCGAGCACGGTGATCGGGTCTCGTTTCGTTCATCCTCCCCGTCGTACATTGGTTTCGTTAAGCGTCGCATCAGAGATTTTCGCATCGAGCTTCGCGCCGCCGCCACCGCCGCAGTCTTCTTCCGTCATTCGAGCTGAGCGGCGTGATTCTGCGAATTTTTCGACCGCCGCCGGGTGTCGTTACGTGCTTTCATTGTGACCGAAACCCTTTTGTGTTCCGCGGGCCCTCGTTTATCCAGTGCCCTTTTGTTGCTTTTCGAGGATTTTTAATCTGCATCCTGCGGAACCAACGCTGCCACGGTATCGTTTGCACTCCAAGACGCTCGTCGTCCTCGGTAAGTGCACTTTTTTCAATTTAACTCTTTTTGTCTTCGCCTATTGTTGGACCGTCACCGTTTTTCGTTGGCCCTCGCAATTTGTTGCTCATAGTTCCGCGTCGAATTCCTCGGGCGTATTGTGCGGCCGATAACGCGTAGCAGCGGTTGCGTATTACGGTGGCGGGTGAGGCAAAGTTCACGTTCGCAGAGGCTCTTCCGTACGCGTAAGTTCCCGCTTTGATACGCGAAGGCGTTCGTCGTTGTCAATTAGTCGGTGGGAAAACTTCGCGAAAATGTATCCGGCTCGAATGGCAAGGAACGCTCGCGTTGCATACGACAGTTATGTGTCGGGGAGTAAATACACGGTCGCCCGAAGTCATGAAGCTTCGAGCCCTCGACTTCGATTCGAAATCCATGCTCATGGAAATAGTAAATATTTGCCGCCGTTGGAAGCGTTTCAGTTCAGACGTTTCTCATTGTCGGCGTCGCCGCTTCTGCGTTGACATTTCTCGTGCTTCCTTCAATATTTGATTTTTCGCGGCAGTCGACGATACACGCCGCAACATTAATTGGCCAACCGGGTCCGTAAATGGAGCAACGAGTGTTGCTCGGAAGCATGCTCATTGTTGTATTCACTGTTAAGGCAGCAAAGGGGAGAAAACGAAGAAGCGAACTTCGGTGAAATCTGCTGGTCCAGGTCCGTCGACGTCCAAAACTCGTGCTATTTATTTGTGCGCTCATTCGAGCACACGTTGTAGCACTGCAGATCGGAATTACATGTCGGTTTTACGTTCTCGAATGCTGTGCGCGCGTGTGGGTACGCGCGTAATATTTGTTTCGATTAACGAAAGGCTCCTTTTTTAAAAGATACCACGCGCCTGGAAGCGGTGTAAATTACACGCTAACGGGATTGAGGATTTCCCCAATCTTCGGTGAATTTATTGTTCGAGGATGAAAGGGTGACGTCGTTTCTTTTCTTCTTTCGCTTCGTTACAACCACGCATGAGGCCATCGTAAAACGGAATTCACACGCGAGGATTCTTTTTCACTCCGTGCTCGATCGTATCACAATTCTGTCCGTTTCTCGTCTATTATATGTATGCATGCAGGACCCTGGGACGTAATCTTTTTACTAGATCCCCGTGATAATATGAAAAATTTGACACGGAGTTAAATAGCGGAGCTCCGCTGAGACAACGAAGATCGTTTAAAAGATAATTGAAGCAGCAAATTCCGAGCGTTTCGTAAAAGCTTTCCTTCTTTCTCGTCAACAATTCGAGCAGTCGGGTAGATCCACTTTAATTCCGGGCTCCGTAATGGCAAACAATTAAGAGCATAGAATTTTCTGCGTTCTTCCCTCAAATTTATTATTCAGAACGGCGTGGAGGCAACGGCGCAAAAGAAAAATGTTATCGGTGAGGGAAAACGGAAAGGGAATTGCTTTCCAGCTATGGGCGTCGGAAGAAGTTGGAATTCGTTGTACCCCTTTTTTATTGTGCAACAGGAAACTCGAATTACATCTTATTAGACGTGAGAACTACGCTCGCGCATTATCTTTACGCGTATTTCACGATCGTAATGATGCATCAGCGAAATGCTGGTTGAACGCGATGCGTGAGAATGGAGAGGGAGTAGTACTCGTTATTATATCTTTTCAAATGGACTCGTGCGAAAGTTCCATTCCATTCGAATGCGAAGCTTAAATGTTTGAGATCGACGCTTCTCGGCTGTTCAACGCTTTCTCGATCGCGTCAGGTCGGCGCGGACCTTTTCGTTGTAGCTCGCACTCTCGCCTTGACTCACCCGATCCATTGATTCGCGATCTCGCGAAACGAACTACAAATTTTAGGGCAAGAAAAACTGGCATTGTGTGTATACACATAGAGAAGCGGAGCCACGGGCCCCGACGAGGCATAGCCCTCGAGAAGATTACGAGAGGTGGCAAGAGAGAGCTCGTGAAGTAGCTGGAGCACCAGCGCGAACAGGACTCGAAGAACTTGTGGGAAATCAAATTCGAGGACGCGCGTACCGATAGCGGAGACAAGGGCCTCATGCATATTCAGCGTATTTGTGGTCAGAAACGGGTGGTAACTCATTGTACTGGAAGGCCTTAGCGTTTGCCTCACCTTGACGGGAAGGGTAGGAATATGGAAATTGGCGAGAGTCGAGCGTTTGTTACTCGAACGCCGGTCGACGCGACACGTGAAAAGGCTGACCGTCGCGCGTTGCTCTTTCCCTTCGCGCACCTGCTTCGCTTGATCACTTTGCACCAAATTGAAACGGCCTTGGGACCTATTTCCTGGTGCGAAGTTTAGCCGTTTCCGGCAGTCTGCTGCGTAACGGGCAACGCCGCGCACTCACCTTTCGTCTACCCGCCTCTTGATTGCTCGCACACGAGTATGTGTATTTGGTGTATTCCAGAACCCTCGACTGCTTCTTCGTATACGCCCCAATGTGGCGCGGATAATACGCTGCCGTCGAACTGCTATTTTCATTAGCAGAGGACAATTTTCCCCATTGCAGTCGCGTAATCCCTCTCGCGTCTTTTCCTCCCTCGCTCGAATCGAAATGCTTCTCTCCGCTCCATTCTGGACGTAAAAATACCGCAGGGCCGAAACAGGAATCGGTTGACGCGCAAATCGAATGACGCCATAACTTCTCTCCTTAACGTTCTGCACATATGTACCGTGTTCCTTTTTTTTTTGGAGCGTGGCAGGGAGCGAGCGAGAGAGCGAGATATCGCGAACGGTGGAAGAGATGTATGGTTGATGATGTGGGGTGGTGGTCTCATTGATTCTTCGCCGAAGGCCGGGGATGTACACTATAGGGGGTGGTTTTTAGGCTTCCCCTCTGTTTCCCTTCGCTCGCCCCTACGAGACACTATCGTTCGATAATGGAGGTTCGAAAACGAGATATGTACCTGCGCTACCACGCTGATATTGTGCACATGGCGCGTAGAAATGCTCGCGGGAATAGACGAGCGTGTGCGCCGCTCGTGCACGCACATTTATACGGGAAATCGCGCGGCAACGCGTCGGTGCGATATTCGCACGAGCAAAGGTATGCACAGGTACGCGACAGATGCACGCCGCCGACGAACGGGGTATAGATGCTTGAGATAGAAGGCACTTTGGCTGATTACCCAGGGCCGCGGGTAGAATGACAGAACTTAAGCTTCTCGTTCGATTGCTTTACTTCGCTGAAACTCATCGATGGTTTTCGCCAGAACTTCCTCGACGCCTTACACGTAGTTGCTGTTTCGCGAAAGAGATATCGGTCCACGGTAGTTGGCAGTTCGTTCTCGCAAACCTTTCACGGCTAGCTTCGTAGGAGCGCGTATTTTCGTAGGAGCTTTACAGCGGCGATTGTCAAAGTACACTCGCAACGCGTTGCGTTTCTGTCGCCGGCGTTGTTGGCTTTTCATTGATGGAATTTAGCTGTATCTGTTCGCAGGAAATTGCAGCAATGAATTAATCGGTGCAAACACGTGTAACAAGCTGGCGGATAACGCGGGGCAAGAAATTATCCGGTATGCGCGAGCAGTTAATGGTTTCGATAATATTTCCCCGAAAATGTCGATAATTTACACTTGCTTTTCGTTTTCCGTCGAATATCCGAAAAAGTACTTTTCTCGATTAAAAAACCGGCCGATGCCTATTTCGTTCTTTTCGTGCGATAGATTTTCGATGGAAGAGTTTCTCCACATTTATCGGGAAACGGCGTTGGCTTGGTCGGTGAGTAATTTGGTTAGCTGAAACATTTCTCCGAGGCAATATCGGAGAGTGTGCGGTAGCGCGCCGCGTTTTGCTTTAGCGGCGAACTGAACGGCGGCGCATTTTTCGAGCGAGAGTGTGATTACAAATTTTCAGTGCTTCTAATTGAAGTACGACGTCGTTCGGGAATTTCTTCGCCGTTTTCAATCGAAAAATATCCCTCGGTGGGATTCCAAATTATCCACCTGATATCTTGCCGCGCGATATTGCCCCGTCGTTTCCGAAACTGTATCACTCGGAACCGCGAACGAAATTGCAAGTTCGAAGGTGCCGTTTTGCTCCGTCCTTTTTGGATCGATGACACGTCCCGGAAGGGAGAGAAAACGGGGCGAGAAGGGTTTTAGGAGCGTGGGTGTAGCGGTGACAGGTAAAATTGCCCTACCAAGAAAATATTCCGCCGGCTGCTTTCCTCGCATTCCACACGGATCATTACGTCAAATAACAGGAATCCTTCGAGTCCTTTCCATCCGCCTTCCTCTTCGCATTCCCTCGTCTTCCGTCTTTTCCATTTTAATCCACGGCCCTCCTTCCATCGTTATTCGCGAGGTCCTTTCCCAAAAGTCGGGACGAACCTTTCTCAACCCCGGAGCTTGACTTCGTTCGAGGTATATATACGCGTCACTGCTGACCGCAGCAACGGAGCCCTTGCTGAACTGCGCGCAGCGAGAGGAGAGACGCGAACCGTGCAATCAGCTTTGCCGAAACAATTCCATTCACTTAACGCACCGCTGCATGAGGATCCGAATGTATCTGTATTAACCGCTTTACCGATCGCGGTCGTCGCGTTCGAACGGATGAGCCGTGCTTTATGGGATACATTTAAAAGTGTATTATTTAGGTGAAATTTTAGCCGGCGGAAATACAGGGTACTCGCGATTCAACGTTGCATTCTATAGCGAAGAGTCAACTAGTTGTCGACCGTTTGCCGTTGCTCGAACGCGAAATAATTAATGCATCGCGATCGGCAGTTATTACCTCGCCGATCGAGCTGGCTGGATGCCACAGGGGGCTCATAATTTTCATATAATCAACAGACCGGTTGCAGTCGCGCGTATTACGATAGATCGGATTATTTGGTCAAGTCGACGAATGCTTATTTGCCGTCGAATCCGGATGGGCCTGTGTTTCTGGAATGGCAACGCGACCCCGACGTTTCGAGCAAAACTGTTCCCCTCTGATCGCTTACGCTACCAGGGTAAATCGTTGTCGAATTGGACGTTTCGATGTCAATCTGAAACTCGTGTCACGGCAACAGCGCCGTGCGATACACCTTCGGAATGAACGTTCTTACTTCGTCGCGGGCTCGTCGGAAAGTATATATTCCGTTCAATCGATACCCGTGCAAACGTGACTAGACATTAATTTTTCCCCGATTGCAAGCATTCAGAAGTTGCAACGCGGACGTCTGGCAGTTTCTTGGAATTCAGTACAGTCGCGACGTCATCGGTTCTTATTCATGTGTGATTATACGCGTGCCCGGAGTACGTACCGGTTTGTCGATCCCCTTTGCACAGCCATTGAGACGCAATAAAAGCGAAGAGGCGAGGAAGAAAGAGCTGCAATAAGTAGTCGTGATTGAGCTTGGGCGCGTTCGACGAGGATCGCGTGTGATAAAAGGTAATGTCTGCCAACGGATACGTCCAGTGTGTAGGAAATCTTTGTTCCCATTATGTTACTTCATTAAGAGACACGACGGAAGACAGGTAGGTCGTTTTCGACCGTTCGATCGGGGGGTCGGTCGAGCGACGATTCTCGCCGAGTTTACTGCGGATGCTTAGGGTAAAATCTAAGTAGCGGAAAAAAAGTGAAAGCGGGATGGCGGCAACGAAGGGAAAGGGCGACGGGAGAAAAGAGGTAGAGGAGATGCGAATGGGGAAAGTCTCGACTTGATTGAACTAGCTCGCGACACTCGAGGAAGAAAACCACTTGGGGCGAAAGTTTCTTCGAATTTCAAATAATCCTGAATGGATCGCAATTTGTGGGTCGGGGGCTCCGAGTTTCAACTGGTAAAAACTTTTCCGAGTCCCGGCTTTTCACTGGAAGATGCATTCGCTCGCAAACCGAGGCTCGCTTCGCTCTTTCTCTTACCGATTCGAGCGTTAGCAGCATGCATTGACTCCACGCGTCATTTATAATCCGGTCTCTGTAACGCTCTCCAGCATCCAGCGTACAGCCTCTATATTGATGTTGGAACGCTGGGAAACAGGATTCGTAATTAGAGAAATTGAGCATCGCTGCACGTCCCTTCGTGAATCCCTACTTGTGGTTCGCGTGGTGTTTAATTGAAACGTCAGTTTAATTCGGTCGAGTAAGTAATTAACGAACAGCGGGGAAGATGCGTTGTTATTTTTCACCGGATATCCACAATAATTTGCGACACCCGTTACTGTTAGCTATACGATATGTACTCTCAAGCTCTGTCCGTAGAACGAATATTCGAATCGTTACGATAGTGTCTGAAACAATGGGCGCGATTTACTAAGTTTGTGTTTGATTCCATGACGGGCAAAGAATAGAAACGATTGCTTCTGCCTCGACTGTTCCAGGAAGGTTGACTTTCCCGCGAAGGTATTGCCTCGATCTTCGTGCGTATCGTTTGTACCTTGCCGACGAAGTGTCAAATACCTCTGTAGAGCATCCCCTCTATCCCCAACGCCGAGGGTGTGGCTCTACCTGAATCATATCCTTGGAGATCATCCGACCGCTTCGAAAACGACCTGTTCATTTCCGTAAAGCGTTCTCAGAAATTTTTCTTCCGACGCTAGCTATTCACGCAACGAGAGAGAAAAAAGTTAATTACTCCGGCATCGGCGGCATATTTCAACGAGTCGTCACTGGACGTACGAATCGACGGAAGGTGGTTGCGTGTTCCTGTTCGTTCGAGTACATTAACGTTTCGCGCAATTTCCTAGGGGGCCACCAATTTCACGATCAACGCCGCAGCGTATGCGATATTGCGTTCCTCGCTCATTGCCACTCCCCGTGAACGAATTTTCCGCTTTATCCCGAGACCAACGAACAAAGTGAATCACCAGCCCCAAAATGGATATCGCACCTTGCGGGAGCGTTCCGTTCGCCGCCCTTGCTCTTCGTTGCATCTTCGATTCGAGGGAAATAAATTCTCCGTCAAATCGAGATCGGTATATTTCCAGAAGCAACTCGGAATAAAAGTTACTCGAGCGTATTCCACTCCTCTTCCGCCACCTTTCGTCCCCGACGGCCGAACTTTCCGTCAACCCTTGGGGCATCTGTTAATCTCGAGATCAACGGATCAAAGTGAGCTCGTTCCAACTACACGGGAGAATCGAGGGAAACGTGCCCGATTCCCTTTCTCCATCTGCTACTCTTCTATTCTCTCTCTCTCTATCTCTCTCCCCCCCTCCCCTACCCCTTATTACCTTGCCCGCAACCCTCTCATCGTCCCCTCGGTTTCACCGGCGGAGTTGGATATTTCGGTCGGATCTTGCTATGCAAAGCGTATCCGAGTCAAGTATTTCCCGGCCACTCTCGAATTCATTGTGCCGAACCAACACCCGACCGTCTTTGCCGTTCGATAGTAATTACATAGCCGAACGAGACGTTTCAGTTGTAGGTCGAGGGAGCCTCATCCGGGATTAAATGGGCAGTTCGCGCTTGTCGAACGTTATCTCGCCGCGAAGAAGTTTAATGAAACTGGTTGTCGCGGTCAGGCGAAGTGCAGCGTGGAACGCCGGTGTCGTTCGACGTTGTCGCGAACAATAAAGCGTCCCCGTCGGAACCCGACCAACACGGGCAAGCGATGGCAGTCGCTCGATTATTGGTGCACATTGGTCATTCATGGTTCCCACAGCCTCGGCGTGTACTCCCGTGTTTGTAAACACGGGAGTACGCCTTTTAGGATTACTCATAAACTGGATCCGGACCGACCCGGCGCGATCGCCGAACATTTCTATCCCCGTCGGTATTTCTCGAACGAACTTGCTACCTGAACGGGACGGGACGAGCGAGATGGAGCGAAAGGGAAGGGCGGGTGGTTTCGCAACGATTGAATGGGAAAATCTGGCGGGGGCAGAGCGAAAGATCAAACTGGACCGACAATGAGAGGAGGCATTGTCGGGCGGCGAAGCGAGAGCCAAGAAGTTGCACGAGGAAAGAGGCACGGTCGATCCGGGAGAAGATGTCGGCCGGATCGGAGGGAATCGTGAGAGCACGGACGGTAGGATCGGTACCACGCAGATGGGCATGGAGCAAAGGGAGAACCTTGGTTCCGTGATGGTGGTAGGGATGGAACGTGGTTTGTTCACTTTCCCGAACGATCAGCTCGCTTCCTCAGGGCGCGGTCGTGACCTCCCTGCTAGCCGAGGAATTGTTCTTGACGAGGATTTCATTCGTACGATCGTTAGGTGAATCATCGACGCGGCGAACCGTTCCCCGTTATCTATCTGCGATGATTTCGCGTCCCGATGATCGCCGGCAAGATACACGGGCCGATCCCGCACGTTTGCTTAAAGCGAATCGAAACTTTTCGGCTGGAATACTGTACAAGTTTTGTGCACTCGCGTGTACGTATCGCGTGCAATATCCGCGCGAGATAAAGGCACGCGCGGCAGGCAAAAGTAACTTCTTAAAACGGCTGCAAGTTTTTATTGAGTTTTGCGAGTACAGAAAAAAAGAGCTCGGCCGAAACCGGCTACCAAAAACCGTGAAAACTTTTAAGTCGCGCGGTCGTAGGATGAGCTCTTGCATGCGATATTTGGGCCGGCTGCAAGTTTCTTGAAAAAAGCAACGTTGCGCAGTGATTGATATAACTCCAGCGTATACGCGCGAAAGTAAGGATGCGCTCGTAGCGCCGGATACAATAACAGTAACGTTCGATATTGTTTACGAACGATGGCTGGAGGGAAGTGCATCGCTTTCACGGTATCAGTGAAACGGCGAGATTTCAATGAAGCTCGTTCAATCGCGAAGCTGGAATAAGACGGAGGCATCTCACGTGCCCGCGTGTCGCCTTAAAAAAGAATCGTGTCGGATACACCGTCGAGAACCGGTTTCGAAAAAAATCGTGCGAACTTGAGAGGAACATCACACCGGCAGAACTACATCAACCTGCCTCGTAGACGTCATACTATTACCTATAACGATCGTGGTCGGGCAACTTCGCGTTTGTAACGCGGCAGAAGTCGTAACCCCGGTGTTAAAGGAACATTCGAACGAGACTGTGATGGGCACTCGTGGTCAGAGGTAGTCGAAACTAAGTTCACAGAATTGCCGAACCCGGCGGTAGAGTTTCGACCTGGAAGGAAGGAAGGAAGCTGTCTTCCGTGCTCGAATGCTTCTCGAAAGGCCGACGCTTAAACATTATCTAGATGTCGTGAGTGTATTTGACGAATCAATCGCACGGTGCTGTTACAGTACCGTTAACGGAGACAGGGATTGCCGTGCGAAAAACACCGCTTCGGCGAATCGCGTTTCATCGACTCGGAACGGATTACGTAATGGATAGATGGTGCATGAAAAATTTCGGTATCGCGACAAACGAGAAGTATATGGCTTCCCGTCGAGGACTCGAAACACAGACTGTTTCGCGAGGATAGTTCACGGCGACGGTTCGCAAATGCGCAATCGTCGCGGCCGTAACCAAATTGATCGGCGGAGAAAATCGACGCGTTTCGCCTGCGAGTGTCTCCCCCGGGTGAAGGAATACACCTGGAGGCGAGCACCAGCTCCTCGTCGCCGCGGCGCACCGTCACGCGACATCTAGCCGCGAAGCCACTTGTCCTATAAGTAATAACCGATCGAATTATTTCCCTCCCGTGCGATCAGCGAGCTGGCTCTTCGGCGACTCCTTCGCGAGGCTAGTCGGAGTCAGAGTCGAGACGCGTCCAAGGTGAACCAGTGTTCGACGAGTAGCGCCACGAATACCTGGAGGTATTCTACATACATAGTCCGGGGCTGAACGTTGCGAGCGCATGTTGCGCGCATAACATTAAGTCTCTGTTACGGTGCCGCGTGTTCGCATATTTGTATAACGGATCGATATTGCCGGCGGTTGTCCTTGCTGTCCACCGGGCCAGTCGAAGAAATTCTAATTAACTGCGATGCCCGCGTGTATACGCGAGCCAGGTGGAACGAAGAACGGTCCGGGTTTAGGAGAAAATTCGTTCCCCACCTTGGAACGTGGTTGCTGCATTGTCTTCTGATTTATCGACAGTTTGCGTGTTTCGCGGGCATAATGACCGTGCTATCATTACGCGTGTCAAAACAGCCGAAACGGTATTGGCCTGCCGAAACTGATGACCCTCGTGGGACCGAGACGTAGCATCCGGTGCTCGCAGGGTTCTATTAGCCGGTATCCGATTCGACCGATTTATCACACTCTCGGTTCTCCTTGTTTGAAGAGCAATTTTCAACTTTCCTCCCTGCCCCGTCGGATTATTCTTTGGCGAACTACTAGCTCGCCCGTAAATTCTCGCACGCGGGGATGTTCCGGCTACGGTTCGTTCGAATCTCGAACTTCGCGAGCCGGGGGTCAACGGTGCTGGGGGCGCGGCAGCGATTAAAACTTTTCCATTTATTTTCGAGGGAAGAATCGACGAACGCGTTGAATCTGTGTTCTTTCTTTTCTCTCTCCTGCGTTTCCGAGCGAGGAGGAAAAAAAATTGCCGCGCATACGGTTGCACGGTTCAACGGAATGTACTTGATGCCCGGGTTCGTCGGTAATCCAACCCTGTCCTCGTCTCTTTGTCGGAACGAGATCGAACATCATTTCCGAGCAGATCGGGCACGATTTACGAGTCTGTAAATCTTTCCCCAGAGGGATTTTCCTGGCGGACAGGCAACGAACCGTGTGATAGGATGCGAAGAAAGAGAAAAAAAGAAAATACCGGGAAAAGCCCGGTCCTCGCCCACACGGCGACGAATCCAAGCCAGATCGGTCGCGTACACGGGCCGGTCGTTATAAATTCGTGTGCGCCGGGGGCTATCCTCTCGCTGCACCTGCACCTGTACCTGCATTACCCGTGGAACAGCTAGGAGCAGCGCCGGCGCGTTTCACGCTGGCGATAAATTGAGTTGTAAGTAATGGCCGATCGAGGCTGCGGTTCCGTGCTCCCCGGGATCGGGAATAAAGGGATGCAACCCCGTCGTCGTTCGTCTTTGATCCCCTGCTCGACAGCGTCCGAGTGTATACAGAGATATTCTTGGCTGCGACTGCAACGACGAACCGATTCGTCGATGCGTCGAAAGGACACGGGCGTGGGCGCCCACGTACCCGCGTTAACTCTCTCTTGCTTCGTTGCCCGACCCTTCGCCCCCTTCTTTTACATGCTTCCCAGGTAACCACGGTTGCCGACAGAATTCCTCAAATTTCACGCGTAGACATAGGTTGCAAATGACCGGCGTGCGCATTGCCGACCCGACTAATTCGCGAAACGCGGGGGAAGTTTTACGGGAAGCTTCTTCGCGCGCGTAGTCGACGAATTCTTGAAGCAACGAGAGTGCTCGTTTTATTTACTTCGACCAGTCTGACGCGCGACGATCGCCGATGAAATGGACCGCCTTTCGTTCCGTTAATCGCATCGGAATATATTCGTAAAGTGTTCGTAAAAGTGTAAATACCGGCACTATTGTAGGGGCCTACGGAACAGCGAAGAAAGTCAAGCTGTCGATTAGTTTTATGCCCGAACGAACGTCGAATTTATATCGCGCAACCGCGGTTCAATGTACTTCGTACGATCGACGGACGAAATGCCTATCGCATATCAGCTCTTATTTTTCGCGGGACCGACGGGTCATCCGTTCGTCGCATCGCGTCGATAATTCTATTAAAGTAGCGTAGATTATCGCGTGAATGGAGGCGGCGTTTGTTCATTGTTCGCGCGACTTGTTCAGGGGACGTAACGATCAGGTTTTCGAACTATTTTACACGGAATTTGCTCGATATACGGAACGCATTGGCACGGAGATGCGTGGCGCCGAATGGCAGCATCGTTTATCGGGAAATTACAACGGCAGTCAGCGTTTCCCTGGAAGGCCCGTACGGTTTCCACGGGATGGAACAAGAGGAGTTGGGGAACGGTTGCGGTGCATTTACGCGAATCACAATGCTTCAGGGACCACGTTGACGCTGTCCTAGCTGAATTTATAAACGCCAACCTGGCGGCCACGTCATATTTTAATTAGCGGAATGCCGATGGAATTATCGCGGACCACTGTGCAAATACCAATTAACCCAAGTATCAGCGCAGGCCGCTGCAATTAATGCGGAGCAAATATTTAGTCCGTTCGCGGGGGTGGATCGTGTATCGCCGATCGGTCGTCCGGTAACCGGCCAACGAACGAACGCGTCGTCGCGAATCTTCTTCTTTGCCGATTTCTGCGGTGCACGCGCGATAAGGTGTCGTATATTGTGCGCGATACAATGCGGCGGACAGTGTACTTGCTCGCGAATCTATTTGCACGCGAGCATATATACATTGTCCTCAATGATCGACGGTGATTCGAGCCGCTAAATTGCTTACCAGAAGGGCGCTCGTCGCGATGACGCCATTCGGAATACAGGCTTTGCTTAGCCGGCTGCCGCCCCCAATACCTCGTGCCCCCGTGATCGTTCGAGCTTCCGGCCCTTTCGCCGCGTTCCAATTGCCAACGACCAGAACGAAGAATCGTAAACGAAAGCTCTGCATCCCGAAACGAGTGGTACGTGTATGCGCGCGTACATAATGCTACTTATGCGCGCGATGAGGATCGTGCGACTTTTTTTCCGACCGACGACTTCGAGCGGTCAACCGATTCGACCAATGAAGGGTACAGGAAGATCGTCGTTAGAGGATTGAAGAGGAACGGTCATCTCTTTTTTGCCGGCTACCTCCTCCCTCCGGGTTTGCAATTCTTGGTCATTGCCACGGTAATTTTCAATTAGAAGTTTGAACCGTCGTTTCCTCTGGCCCGGCGGAGAGGTTTGTTTGTCCGATTTTATTGATCGACGCACTCCTCGCTCTCCCAACCCTTTAGCTGAAATCGCCCTTCGGCTTTGCTCTTTTGCGACATCTCCGCTGCTCCGCTGTTGGTATCGATCCGCCGGAATTCGACTAACAGTTGCAAATTTAATTACGCGTAACCACGCCCCTCCTTCACATTTTCTCCTCCTTTCTGTTCTTCGTTTCGTTTCTTTTTCTTTCGCCATTTCGTTCCTCCTTTATTTTCTCTCGGCTTCCTCGGTGTTATTCCCCCCCCCTGCCGAGAACAATCTCGGGCTCGACAATTTCCCTTTGCTCCTTTTCCCGGTGGCGTTCTTCCGACCTTTCTTCCCCGCCGGTGGAGCTTATTTTCGAGACGAACGGAACTTTACGGGAACGTGGTCGATGGTTACCGTAAACGAAGAGCGCGGTTGAACACGTACTTCGTGACGGATCCGAGGCAGTCCATGCTCGGGTGTAATTTCTGCGATCGAATTTATTCGCGTACGATTCCGGACGCTATATCGGCGCTAAGATATTGCGCTATTTGCCCGCGGATAATACGGCTGAGGATTATTTGTACGCAAGGAAGATAAATGTTGACCCTACACCCCTAAGATTTTCGAATCTTTTCCTCCCGTTGAAGACCTACGTATATATGTAACTTGCAAAGTCAACATCGGCGAATCCATTACTATATTACATCATAGCGGGACCTTCAAGTGCACAATAAATTTGCCATCGCGCACCCAGGAAGATTCAGTACCGCGTTGCTATCTCGGTTGCGCGTCCATGACGCTCGCGATCGAAACGATCGATTTAATCGAACGAATAAAAGAGACTTCTGGTCGTCCATCGGAGGGAATCGGTGCATCATCGCGAGTGCAACGACGTGTACGTCATTGGGTTTCCCTCCGAATGACTGTTCGAGGTTGTATTGAAATGGAAATGGGCCAGCGCGATGGCACAAGACAGCCGAAACCGGGTATTCGGTAGTAAACGCCAGTAGAATAATACGTACCAACAATTAGTCGGATCGCGTACAAAGCGGGCGACGGCATAAAGGCATAAAGGCATAAAGGCGACGGGCCCTTAAAGCGAGCAGCTATTTACACCGATGATATCCGAGGTGGCGAATAGGAATCGCGCGGCGATATTCGCGGTACCCGGCCAGGATCGTGTCAAGAGGGTGGCTGCCAAAGGCTCCGCGGTCTGGGTAATATGATTATTCTGCTCTGCCGGATGCCTCGAATCCGTGCGGAAAACTTTACAAGTTGTACGCGAGTACCACTTCAAGATAATGAAACGATCCACAAGTTGTCGAGTGGTTCGCTACCTTCCGCGCCGACCGGCCTTCCTTCGGCCGTTCGCAACTTCCATCTTCTTTGCGTTGGTGCACCGTCTTCGAGATAAGTCGCGGGAGAATCCCCGGGGTTTCCGTTCCTCTCGGCGCAAGAGTGTCGCACCCCCGAAACGCTGTTCTCGTCGTTATCGAGACTCGACGAGATAGCACGCGCGCGACGTCCCGTTCCTTTCGACTTTCCTCGCAAGCTGTGGAATCCGACGTCGAGGGCGTAATTGCGCCGCGAAATTCTGGCTGATTAGATAAAACTATCTCAGCCCTCCCCCCTGGAACTTAGTCCAACAAAGGGTTTGCTGCCTTCATTTCCGACGTCTCATCGAGGACGATGAACACTGAAAGGAAAGTGCATTTAGCGGCCGAGCAGTCACCCCCCGGTTCTTGTTTCTCCGCCCCGTCTCGCGTATTGTTCCCCATTACGCGGCTCTGCAGTAACGCAATGTGCAAGGAACCGTCGAACGCGTGATTTCGCCGGCCCGGTAATTCCTGTTTTTCGTTGGATTCTGTGTCTGCGAAACTGGACGAGACGGATTCTCCCGTGCTCGGCGTTACTCGTGCCGCGTAGCGCGCATTTCTGAACAATATTAACGCGCACCATCCCCCCCGATGATACTCTCGTAAGCGCCGACTGTCGGCGACATTGTTTCGCGTCAGTGGACTTGTTAGTGGGAAACTTGTTTAACTACTAACTTTGACCCCATCCACTCGGATAGAAGGCCTGAGTTATTCCTGCCTCCACCTTATTGTTACTCCAGAACTTCGTCAGCGAAGTTTCATACGACCGAGCACACAGATATCGTTTACATCCTTCCCCTTCGATTCGCGAAAGAATGGAGAACGAACGTTAAAAGTACATCAGCGAGTTACACTTCGCCCCTATTTTCTTCGCCGTCTGCCGCATTGCCGTAACGACTCACCTGTGTACTTTTTTTTACTTAATCACACCGGGTACGGATGCCTCTATTCCTCTTACACAATTCTTTGCGTAACGTTTCGCTCGTCCTTCATTTCGCAGTCGGATGCGCTGTTCCGATCGACGCGACGTTTCGACCAATTTCGAGGGAAAAATTCGGTCTACGTCTGGTTTCCGTGTACGGGCCGTAGAATCGAGTTTCGTCTAGGTAACGAAGCTCTTTGTCATGGAATATCAAGGGGTTGAACATCTTCCAAGAGCACCGCCGCATCCGAATTCTCTGTAACGTTGCCACTGACGTGTAGATCTGATGGATCGGTCGAATTGTTATTGGCGACCGGCTAGATCGATGTATTTATGTGACCCACATGTGCATAATGTAATGGCTCGGACCTAGTCCGTCCAGTGCAGACGCGTTGCGGCAGCTGCAGTTAATGCATCGCGGGACACGGCATTGCTATCGCTCGTGCTTATCGGAGGCGAAGCGTGATCGTACCTATGCTACCGTAAATCTGCATTACTGATCATCTGTTGCCGACGAAATTGTTATTAAAAGAAAAATCGTCCGGCCCAACGGGGAACGATCAATTTCCCCCGGCTCGTCTCCTTCTGGCCCCCCTTCTCTCACTCTCTCTCTCTATTTCATTATCAGTTTCACGACAATCTTTCCCTCCTCGCCGGCGAATAATCCGTGAATCGATCCAAGATGTTCGTGCAATATTTTCTACGGGGGAAAGAGAAACGGTCGACGACTCGTTGAATACGGAGCGAACGCTTCCTGCTGGCTATGAGAATTCAGGATGCGGCGATACCGCTGGGAATTGCGTGACGTGCATTGTGCTCAGCCCACGGAATATACGTATATACGAACCGTACATCCCGGCAAATCTTTCAACCCCAATCTTTCTCGTTCGCCCCCCTAGTCTTTCTCTCGGGGTCGCTCCAATAATTAGCGCGTGTGACTGGCGCGATTGCCCAACGTATCCGCACGCCGATACGTTGCCTCGTAAACTAATTGTACAAGTATTTCTCTTAGGGCGGGGAGGTAGCGTAACGCAATAATAATTTGGCCACAAGCTCCGCGCGTTTCACGGTATTGGTCCCTCTCCCCGTTTGTCTGCGTATATTCTTGCGCCCGGAATTGTACGTACGAACCGCTGGTGCACGCGAGCACGTGTAATTCGATTTCAAGTTCACGGTGCAATGCTGTGCTTGCAGCGGGGCGAGGGGCACGCGTGATTCATTGTCGGACTATCGGGCACCGTGATCGAAGATTGACGTAAGCGATTTGTTTGATTTTTCGCACGCTGGCGGACCTTCCGAAAGAAAAATTGCCGATCGACTAATCGGAATGTCTTTTCGTTGTTACCAGAACGAGGAGAGCGGGCGTATTCCCTTGTTGATACGCGGGGAAAAATTTCGACGATCCCTCCGCTATTTTATCACGGTTGCTTGGGTGGTATAACAAGTAGCTATACGGACCAGTGAGATCAGCGATGCTGTTCGCCGTAGATTTCACGTCGTACCACGGGGTACTATATTTCACTGCAATAGGCGGTGAAGTTTTTTTCTCGGTCAGGGTTATGATATACGTTCGCGTCGTTCGCGACTCCCGCGATACAGTTCCAGCATCTTTGGGTCGAGATTTATCGCGACTTGCTTGCGAAATTATCAATATCCTCGCACGGATGCTTCGCCAGAGACTTAACTTCGATTGTCCGCAAGCCGGTAAACCCTTTATTTTCCGAGCAATGTACCGCCGAATCGCAATGGGATAAAAGTCGCGCGGCGAAGTCACTCGCCGCCCTCGGACGATTTTCTAATTCTCGAGCGTCAGCTTAATTAACGGGCGCAAGTAGTAAGTAACGCGTGCAATTAAAGGACGGGGCTGGCGGGGCAATAGGTGGATTTTCCAGACGGCGCGGCGGTATCGCGAAGAAACGACAGGAAAACTAAATGTAGGCAGTGTCGCGTCTTAATGGCCTACTCCTTCCACGATCTCGTGGGATACGGGTTCACGAGTGTGCGAACGACACGGCACGTGAACACGCGTGGGTTATATGCCAACGTTCCAAGGTTCACTGTCGAGCCCTCGCTGGCGCGTAACTTTGGATTTCCGGTGTACTTCGGACACCGCCGCAACAAAATTCGAACCGCATTTCGCATTCAGCCGTCGCGTTTTTATCCCGCACGGCGATGCGCGACTCCTCGTCGTCTATTCTCCATCGTTCCCTCGTTTGTATAATTTTTTTCCGTGAGTGGATTCGATCGGGGATCGAGGAGCAGTGGGAGACGTTCGAGTGCTCGACCGCGTGTCGCAAAGTCCGCTTAGATACATTCGCGATGCGCGCGATTCGCGCGCGAACGCGGAGGAAGCGTCGCGTGAAAATGCCCTCGTGCCCGTTGATTTCTGCTCGCCTGAAAATTGAGAGACCGCTCGGGGAAAAAATTCCGATCTCCAATTCTGTCAGTCCGTGTCGCATTCCGCGGGTTTATTCGTTTCAGTGGACCGTCGCCCGGCAGATTTTAATTTATGACGAGCTGCCACGCCGGCGCGTCCGTTATTAAAAATCTATAACGAATGAGCGGGATGAATTATACGCGCGTCCCGTGTCTAGTCGGTCGGGGCCCAGCCAAATATAATTTCGACCTGCGAGGAGCGGAACAGTGCCCGGAATAGTTGAGTGTCCTTCGAATAGTGGAATTAATTCGCAAGCATACGCGGTAGGTCCAAGTAATGCGTCCACTAAATTATATTTATTCTTTTCTGCCTTTCAGATTTCATCCTACTGTCGGAGACGTCGACGAGCCGAATTTACGCGAACCGGTAAGTTTTGTTCGCCATTTTAATACGATTATAAATCGTATACGGCTGCAGGAAACGGCCACCTTTCTCCTGTTCAATTTTCTGCCTCGTTTTGCATTTCCCTCCTTTATCTCTCTTACGCTACGTCGACGGAGAAGCACTTAATTCTCGTGGCTGCACTTAAAGAGCATCGAAACGCCGAAACTACCGGTAATTAACGCGTGCCACGAGTCTTTGACTCTAGATCGAAATCTAATCGCCGTTAGCTGGATGCTCGCGTTTGCCAGCAATTCGTTAAATTTCACGCCACAACCGACGTCACGTCCGTGTTTGCGTTCGTGTTTATTCGCGTGCTCGAGTAAACGTCCACTTCCGAATAGTTAGAATTGTCGGGATCCTTCGAAGTGTCGCGATTCAAGCGTGGCAAGCTTTTCCGGCTCCGCGATATTCAGCGAGATAGTTGAAAGGTTCATCGATACCGCGCCGCCTCTGCTCTTTTCCTTTTTTTTTTTCTATCCCGAAACGGATATTTTTCGAGTCTGTCGATTTCAGTTCACCGTTGCGTTCACCACTTCGCTTTTCTTCGACCAAGCGTGTCTAGACTGTTCTCTCGACTTCCCCCTTTGGCTGCGCTCGCAGCAGTCGGATATATTAAAGTGGAACTGCATTCTGTCGGGAATATGCGAAAGAAAGGGCAAAACGATCGGGAGAACGCAAGAACGACGACGCGCGGAAAGCATCGGAACGCGAGTCACTTCGCTCGTGTTCCGCTGCATGGAAAAGTATCGCCGATCGTTTTACAGAAGGATACATCTTGACGCGAATAACGGAATCGCTTCTCAACTCGCTTCCCATTCTCGCCGCGACAAATGCGCGACAAATGCGCGACAAATGCGCGACCTATTGCAACGGCGAAGGCGTAACGCGACCGAAGAAATACGCACGGAATTCGACACCGCCCCGCACAATTTTCTATCATTTACGACGATGTTCGACGCGCGCGAGAAGCGAAGAGCGTTGCCCGATATTGCCGTCCATTGAAGACTCGCGACGAATCCGGACGGCCTTAATTGCGACTTTATAGGTCGGTTGCCGTGGCCCGGGGATCGTTAATAATACCGTATATTTTGCTCGCGTAAAACGTTTTCGACGTCCCCGTGGAACCGGGCGGATCGCGATACGAAGCTAAACCACTCCGGCTGCCTCGGATTTAATTTAATGACTCATTCAGCGATTCTCTGCGATATTCACGAGAAGATCTTTATATTCTCTCGGCGGGGTGAACAGTTAAAGCGCCACTTGAGCGACGTTACCTCCGGCCCGTCGGCGAACCCCCGAGTTTACATCCCGACCCTTTTCTTCGTCGCTCCGCCGGTAGACGGAAGTACACGGACGTTGCAGATAGAGGCGAACTTTCTATACGTACACGGGTTAGTACGTGCGTGTACGAAAACCGCGGTATAAAATACGGAAGCGAGAGGAACCATCCCTCTCCCTTGCTCGTTCATATTTTACAGCCCCCGGGCTGGCGTCGCGTCGTTGAAGGGCTTCTCTTACGTAGCGCTGGCAACAACGTGCTTGCACCAGGTCGTTAGCGGTGCCGTAGTCTTATCGTTTAGTTTATACCGCAGCTGCTAATATTCCGGCCGCTGTTCGACGAATGGAAACATCGGGTCGGCGAGGAAGAATCGACGAACGAAAGAACGACGAGCGCAGCTTGAATTCCGTTCACGCCGATTTCTCGCCGAGCGATCCTTTCGGAGCGTTTCGCTTTGCGTCGAGTGCTCGGGCGTATTCGTAGCCCGCGGGAAATCGTTGAACATCGACCGACTGGCCCTCAAAACTCGGGAGGACGTTGCGTACAATAGAAAGGAAATGCATACGTCGCGACGCAAGAAGGGGCGGCGGCGACGCTGTTGAATTTCTCGAACGGGGTGCCCCGAGTGGGTTCCCGTGTACAGATAGGCAAACGCGTGTAAACCGTCGCGTTATTCGCGTCACGTCCGCCGTGTGCACGCACCGCATTTCTGCGTAGGGGATTCGTGTGTGCTTTCACCGCTCGAGAAATCACGGAGGACGGGAATAGGGAATGAAACTCTTTCGGTGCAGGCAAGTGCAATCGAGCCCTTCGTGCATCTCGTTTGCCGCTTTTACGGCGCGTCGACGTTGATCACCCTCCTCGAGCGTTTCGAACGTTGGGCCAACGAGCTTTCGCGGAGGATTGCATCGATTTCGAGGGAAGCGGAATTTCCGTGAACGGGATAAGCGTACGTCGTTGATACAGCTGGCGCGGGGGCGGTAGCGTTTAATTCTCTCGGTCCACGACAACGATAAGACGTCCACGAACTCTTGGAAACCTTTCTCCAAGCTGGAAACCGTTCAGCCGATAAGAGCACAAAGCGGTGTTTCTTTAACAAGCGCGGAAACGGCGACGCGTCCCTTCGCGCGTCGCAATCTCGTCGCTTCGCCCCGCATGAATTCGTGTAATCGTGACACGGGGGCGAGGGAAGGTGGAGAAAATTCCACTTATCCTCAGCTAATTGTAAGTGGCCGTCGTTCTTAGAACGGTCCTCCGGACGGTCCTCGTGTTCGATGAAATTCCCTCGAGCGTGAAGAAACGAGAGCACCGAATCCCGCGAATCGGATGTCGGGTAAATTGTCAAAGGGGCGTCGAACGCCGGAGGTTTCTCGGATAGTCGGCTCGACTCTATGCCTTGGAGGGAACATCGATGCTCCGGGATCGATATGAGCGTTGATGGGCCCGTGAAACTCGATATTACCTACGCGCGTTCGTCCAAAGGTATAGCGTTGCTCACTTTCGTCGAAAGACGCCGGGAACCGAAGTGTATCTCGCGCAAACAGGCACGAGCGAAGAAGAGTTATTCGAAATTTCATGCGTTCGTGACGCTGGCTTTTATGAATTCGCTTTTACGAGCGAGAAAACGAGTCCTCGCCGGACACCGGCAAGAAACCAGCGGGGAACAAGAATGACCACGCGAAGTAGAATTAGCTGTCACTCTTTACTTTTATATTTGCTTCGAACACGATCGGCAGTCATTAATTTCGCCGACGAATTTTTGTAACGCGTTCGATGGAACTGGAATTTAACCACTCCTTTCGTAGATAATTCACACGCGGAATCGAAATTCGTCTCCTTTTACCTTTCGGAAGAAAATTTCATCGCCTCCGTCCGTCTGTGAGCTGAACACTTTGTCGCAAGGCTGCGGCGGCCGAAACAGATCGCAGAATACCCGGGCTTCCTCGTTAAATACGATTAAACGATCGAGACAAAGGGAGGCCAGGCTTCCCCGCGATGGAAAGTCGCTACTGATACAGTCGGTTCGCGCAAATAATGAAATCAATTCTGCGTCTCTATTCTCGTACAGAAATCTGGGTTGCGCCGCAAAGGTCACCGAGCGTTTGAACTTTGTTCGATTCTGTATTTCATTTCGAACGCAACGAATTACTTTTCCCTCCCAAAAAGTTCGTTTTATTCCGACGGTTTTCGACGGATCGTATTCGAAGGAAAAAATTCACGAATTATTCGACGCAGTTCGCAAATAGATTGATCCGCTCGTTCGAGAATCGCCACAAGACGGTCGATTCCTCCTCCTCCTCCGTTTTCAACGAGGAGACTTACAATAGTCCGGTTTTTTCGTTTTATTCGCAAGCCGGTATAAAGTTACCTGCTCACCAGATAGGCGTGCAGACGAGCTCCAGATGTGCGTACAAATACATACGCGCGTCTTTGCATAGCGTCTGACCGCTTCCGGCACAGAAGCATGGCTTCCTTGCGGCAACGTACTGTCCCGAGCTGGTTCCTCTCGTTGCTTTCACGGCGGAACAGCGAAACCGGAGTGAATTTCGTACGCGTTTCACGGGAAGGAGTACGGGGCTACTCGATTGTTTTATTCGGGATGTGGTTTCGTGGCTATCCGAAACCTCGCCGCACGTATTTCCGTTTAGGCCTCCTATTTTTGATAAACGTCGTCCAATCATATATCGCGTACTGCTCGTTACTCCTCCAGCCGTTTACCAGCTCACCTCGTTACCTGTTACCATATCCTCCCGTCTGCGTGAAAGTTGCCGAACCACAAATATATCGAGCTGCTACTCGATACGGCTAGCATACTTCTTAATTGATTTCCGCTTTCGAAAGGTATTCAGAACGAATCGATAAGTGCCGAAGCGTGATCGTTCACAGGAGGATATGTATAATTTATTCTTCTTTGGCGTACCACGGCACCACGGCACGGCGCTTGCAACACGCGGTCATTTTTTTTGCCACGAAGGTGGTAGTCGAAGCAACTAGAACGTAAATACGTTTCCGTGGAAGTTCGGTTTCTTACTTAATTACCGCAACGTGGCCGCCCACTTTTTCTCCGTTTGCGCGCCCTCTCTCTCCCTCCCTCGCTCTTTCTCTCTCTCACGGTACTTGCGATCCTTGATTGTTACCCCTTTTGCTACCTGCGGTATTGCGGCATGGCGTACATTGTTCAGTCTTCCCCATTACGTTGTTCGCGCTTGGCCGAGTAATTCCCGCCACGAGCATTCGTTGGCTTGCGCAACAGAAGCGGTCTCACGACTTCGTGTATTTGCGATAGATACTATAATTTCTTTCTACCGGGTCGGCAGAGCTTTCCACCGTAGCTTCGCAAGAGGATCCTGGACGGATCGATTTCCCGGCCGGCTTATCGTTATCTGTAGGAAAGCGAAGATGTATCCGGAGGCAGAGCAGCGTCAAATGTCCGTTCCAAAAGTGTCCGTTCCTAATAACCCGACGGTACTGTATAAAGTATTGATTTGAAACGCGCCCTCGAGTGCTCGGTGAACATTCCCACGAAGCCGCTCGAGCACCGTTCGCAGCTCGTGTGCTTTTTGCGTTTCCACCAACCCTTCGGGAGCTGTAAAACGGCCAGGGAGACGCGATAATTTTGTAGGTGTCGAGGGTGGATTCGGAACTCGGAAAAGAATGGCGCATTGGCCGCGCGCCCACGAAAGTTGGAGGTGTTACGGAAGAAAACGGCCAGCCGCGGTACCGTCTCCGTTTCGCGGGAATATAATACAGATATGTATCTTTCCGTTCCGTCTTGGCGCGAACGCGACCTTAAATAGTACTGATGTGAGAATGAGGGATGACACTTTTAGAGTGGCACTTTGTCCTTTCCATCTCCCTCGGCATTTTCTCTTCCAATCTCTCCGGCCCTACTCTGCGTGCCACATCGGCCTGAGGGTATTGTTAAGTTTTCCACCCTCTTACTCTTCGCGTTCATCCGCTTCTGTAGTTCGGCACCATTTCCGAGCAACCAGTTCCTTTTGTCTTTCTCCGAGCAAATATGTAGTGTCAGACAACCGACTAGCTTTGCACTGCCTTGCTTCTGGCTTTGCACCTCTATCTGCTATCTGCGCGCCTACATCCGAGACCTGCCCCTCCTATTGTCAGCGAGATTGTTTTATCGTGCATATTACGACCGTGGTTCTCGTTAGATCTGCGGGTAACGAGATTGGAAAACAATCGTCTGAATAATTCGACCCGGTGAAAGAGACGCTCGACGCGCGATTGTTCATTTATATTTAAATCGGTGAACACTGCTTTGCGCTCGCGTTCTTCACGTACGATCGCCAATGTTTTGAACTGCATTGCACATTTTGTTCCAGTCGAGATACACAGTATTGCGGTTTCATGAAATCTTAGAGAAACAACCCACGAATAGCCGTACAAAAGAAACTGCTTATTCGATGCAGCAGCGACAAACTTTTTCGAGCCGCTTAATTATTTGCTTCCCATTGCTCGCCGATGAAATTCAATTCTCGCCGTGGCCATTGGAAATGTGAATGTATCTGATCTACGACGAGTAAGGGCGATTCGGAGGGCGCGAGTATAGAAATAAGCGCCACCGTCCGACGGTATCCAAGCATTTGTATGCGGGTTACGTGCTACGTGTAGTAGGATAGAAAGCATGGCGAGAACTGTACATCACACTCGTTGGGGATGCGGAGGAAGTGTCGGGTCATGAGAGGGTCGGCGGATGGTCCGGTTACCTAGCACGGCGATACCAACACGGGGTTGCTTCTCTCCCTCGGGCATCGTTATTCACAACTATCCCAGACTAGCGGTGTTGGATGGTGGGTGCGAGGACACAGGTTGGCCGACCCCGAGCTGCGATGCCCTCTCTTCTATTATTCAGTCGTCCCCGAAGAGGCGAGACCTGTCGCGGGGCAAGGAGGCATCGCGACGTCCTCCGCGATGTCTGAAAAGTCTTTCAACCGCCTTAATCGATCCATCATTTTGTCGATTTCTCGTCACCCCGCCCCCCGGTTCAACGTGTATATTTGGATAGCTATCGAGATAAAAGTTGCGGGGGAAATATTGCCCGGCGAATCGAGGATTTCTCGACGGGAAACGTTTCGCGGAATGCCTTTGACGGTTCTCGCAGTTGAAACAATGCGCGTATTGCTTACGTCGCCGCCGTGCAGTGTGATCCATAGATACGATAGACACAGTTTATTCCTGTATGCCGGGATAGCGTTGCTGCGTATGTGTACATTCCGTTGGGAGTTACGCGGCTTCGAAGAGAAATATCGAGCACGTGATATCTTCCTTATTCTTACGGTCTCTGTACCGGTCCACGTTCTTTTTCCCTTTTATCCCCTTCCCGTTTATCGGGGGCGTCTCTTAAAATATGAACGCGGCGGTACATTTTTCCGGTACGCTCCATGGATTAAGAATCGTCTTGTATACCGTAGGTCTTACTTCTCTACGACTCATTATTCTCATCCTCTTCTTCCACCCTCTTCCTGGTTTTTTTTTTCTTTCTTTTTTTCGCCGCACAGCGTGCTGCTCATATTTCTTCTCCTTTTTCTCTAATCCGCGGCACTATTCTCATACCTTCGCACGCTTCTATACTACCGCGACGAAGAGTGGACCGAGGATAACACCTCCCAGCTTCGCCCATCCGACTACGACCTCTGTGCGTTTTTGCTTATTACGCGACGGCTTTTCGCACCTCACACCTTCTTGTTTCGCGAAACGAACGAGCTCCGCGCGGCCGTACACGACCTGTCCGGGCTCGTAAAGAATGTGACAGCAAACGGGATTGTCGCCGGATTTGTGAAAAAACACGCTGGACATTTTTTCAGCACTATCGACACGCGTAAGCTACGACCAGCAGTACGTTATGGTATCTTCGTCGGGGGCTAATTTCCCCGTTCCGCCTGTAATCTTCCGATACCGCGCGTTTCGATTTGACGAACAATTTTGCACGGGGTGCACCGCCTTGTCGGACGGCGACGGAGAACCGTTTCCTTGATCGAGCACGTTGCCGAAGAAGTAATCGACGAACGTGTTACGTAATAGGGCGGGGGAAAAAGGACGAGCCGAGAAAGTAATTGAACTTATCCGTAATCGTGTTCCACCTCGAGAATTTTTCGGGAAGCGATTAACGCCGCCGCCGCCGCCGTCGCAGCTGGAAAATTTTATAGCCCGGACATTATCGTAAAAGTGTAGCACTAGGCCTCCGGGTGCGGGATTATGAAAACGGTCGTGGCGAGTGTCGGATACGCCCGACTCGCCTCTGCTCGCCGACTGCACACGTGGCAGCGGAACCGAAACGAATTGAAACGGGCACCGCGTAGAATTTAATTTAACTTTTCTGCCTCGACCGATACCGCTGCTGGATCAACCCTGTCGCCCAGCTATCCGGATCGTTCGATTGGATCAATGTCAGTTAATTTCGACAGACAGAATATACGGACGGGAAGATGTTCGTGAACGCTCCGGAGCTTGTTTCCTCGTATCGACAATACCTATCGGGGTATTAATCCTAGATGGGCTCGATTGTCGCTCGTTCAGCGCATATTTCCTCGTCGTACGACTGCGCGGCTACCTACACGCTTCTCTTCGCGACCAGCGAAACGCATTCGCGCTCGAATATCGTCAGCCCTGCGCTTCGCTTCGAATACGTTCGCGGGAACTCGTTCGAAATTCATTCCCATATAATTCGCCGGGATTGCCCAGAGCGCGTCAGCAATTTTTAACCTCGCCGCCCGCGCGGCCGCTATTATCGCGGCCATAATCGGGATTACGAGCTAATTTTATGAAACGCTGACCGCAATGATGAATCCTCGATGCGGGAAGAATTCCCACCAGACTTATCTCGCGGCTGTTGATTTAGGTCGGCTTCCCCGCCAGCTACGCCTCATTCGACGCCGCGCGAGCTTGGCCGTTGAATTTGCATATAAGGTGGCTCGAGGCTCGCTTTCGCACAGGGGATTGTTTCCGCGTGTAGACAGAGCGATGGCTCGATGAAAATGGCTCGTTCGAGCGCCCGTTACAGAATAATAATAGCTAGCGCAATTCGCCGGTATAACACTCGCCGCTGTCCACACGGATTCGCCACGGCAGTTTCGGTACCGCGATCGTCGAACGTCGTCGCATTTCGCAGCTTAACGACTTCTAGGACTGTCGGTTTGCGCGAATCGTTTTCCATTCGCGAGAAAATCGCGTTCGTCCCTTTGACGCCGCGTTTGATGCAATTAAGGCGAGTGTCGGGAAAAGGCTCGCAGTTCGAGAACACTTTGCCGGGACTATTGATGCCGTAGTCGCGTTACGCTTAAAGTTGCGGGCAAGTTCGACGAGTGAGCGACACGGTTGCCGCGCGACCAACGTCTTCCTCGAGAGACCGGCCAGAATTTGCGCGATTCACGTACGTGTAACATGCATACAGTCGCCTCGGTGCTGCTGTACTCCGCAGGGCGACGTCGTCGATACGGAAAATGTTGCGGCGGCGGGTTCGACGGCTGTTTCGTCGCTGGTAATACAAAGTGAAATCGATACATCGGTCGGATAGGTATCGCGACGACATCAAAGACCGGGTGGGGTGGAGGGACAAATGCTCGAGCTGTGATTCGCAAGGGGGCAAGGTTGGGGAAAATTTGGTTCGCAAAGAGTCGGCGATTTCGTGGCGAATTCGCGTCGGTTGGTCGGAGAGGTTTGTCCGGGGCGATCGCCGTTGGCCGCAGGAAGGAAAATCGAAACGATTTGTAATATCGCGAAAGTGGGCCGTCGGCCCCGCGGTGATCGTACGGCTTACGACCGCGACGTTCATCGCACTTAAACAGGTCCGAGGGTGTTTTGCGATATCGTAAAGCCCCGAGAGGCGGGCCGCGCGACGAACGAATCTCGCGGTAGTGGTTGGTCGTGTATGCGGGGCGCGTTACGCGAAACGCGGCATTAAAATTTGAACACGATCGTGAACGGCGGGAAGCGGCGATATAATCCGATACCGAGTCGGTTTATGGAATTCGCTGGCCCGGTCATTAAAACCCCTCGAAAGGACGGCATTCTCTCGTATCCCGGTTCCCCGATCCGTCCGCAACCCCGTTCGCTTTTTTTCCTCGTCGAGCAGTTTCGCGTTGCTCGTCGCGTCGAATCGTCTTTGCCCGCGGGATCGTTCGAACGCTTCGAATGATGGGTCTCGTCGTCGTTCCGTGCGTGTTCGCCGTTTCGAACTGGCCACGCCAGCTCGTCCAAGTTGACCTCAGGAGGGAAATCCATCGCGACCTCTGGCATTGCTTTATACCTTCAACTCTGACCTTTCGGCAACGTCACGAGCAAGCCGGGTAGCCTATTCCGCGACCTTCGCGTTGATTAATTCGGTATACGAAGTCACGCCTCGACCTCTATTCCCTTTCCTTTTTATACAGCTTCGACCCGGCAATTAACACGGGATGCACGATATCCCGTCACGGAAACGTTTTCCAGTCGCGTCGTCTTTACCGGGGAGTAAAAACTCGATGGTGAAAATGAACGGTAAAACGTCGCGCGGTCGCGTAGAAAAATACGAACGGCTAGGAATGAGCGAGGGAAAAAAAGTGGGGGAAAGGAAATAGGGGGCGATAAATTACGAGCACTGTCGTCGATTAATAACGCGCGAAATCGCAGCTGGAAGAATAACGCGGGGCAACCTTTGTTTCGTTGCAGAAGCTTTTTCCGGCGCGGAGAAGAGCGCAGCGCGATCCTCCGATCTCGTTAGGTGGGACAATGTTGATCGGACGATCCGTGTACCATGGGACTATCGTGTTACCGTGCTCGATTATCTCGACTTTCCGCGCCGGCTAGGCAGATATCCTCTCGATCGAGTTCGACTTTCGATCGAGCAAAGTATCCCAACTACACAGTGGCTGTATTTTGTTCCGCGGCGGATCAGCCTTCGGCTATCGGCTACGGGGAAAAGACGGGAGCAATAACGGATATTAAAGGGGCACGGTACAGACGTTCGTTCCGATTTTTTGGATCCTTGTTTCACGATATTAGAAAACTTTCTGGTTGCTCGCGTTGCGAGAGCAAACCACCCCTCGGCAAGGGGACACCCCCCGCAATTTTCGTTGACTCGATCGCGTCGTTCGCGGACGGGCCTCGAAATTGTCTCGAACGAAACGCGACGATTTCTCGGACAGATTTGAGCGAATGCCTTTAACTCGCGCGAGATGTGGTGCTTTCAGTTCAGAAGCCAAGGGGAACGGGCTCGCGTCCCCTGGCAGCGCGCAAACGTTTTGCATTTTTGAAAGGTACACCGAGGATGGCGCGCGAGAAAGGCCCCCGCGAGCCGAATGGTAAAGGGAGAGGGGCACAGCGAGGGAGCCTTGGAGATTAATCAGAAACACCTCTCGACGTTAGTCGACAGGGGGATGGTGGCTCTCTTGAGCCCTTGCCAGCTACCCTCTCGACAATGCAGACGCTCCTTTGTGTCTGCTGCTGCTTTGTTTAATGGCTGATGAGATGGAACTTTCCTGAGAGCGTGACGCCTTCGTTCCATGACGGGCGACACTCGTGCGAGCCGCCCCCTTCGAATGACCGGCAGCTCGATCGTCGGGCGTAACTTTCTTTTCTGTTACTTGGAGTAGCGATTCCGTCGCGAATTCGTCCAACGGTATAAATATTCGATGCGCCAATCGTTCGATCCCCCTGGATTCCTATGGAAATGATCCGACTGTTCCTTTAACCGAATTATAGAGCGGAGCTCGGGTGGAATTTGTTTGAAGAAAGTTGTCTCCGCTATCTGACCCACTGCACGGTCCAGCCGTCGATGGCTGCATAAAGAGCCCTGGGACATCACGGGGGCAATAAAGATGTGTCTCCCACATCGAGGCAACCGGACGGGGATAAAGGAAATAGAATTAAACGAGATCGGAGATAGAAAGAATAGTAGCGGTGGCAACCGGAGTTAAAGTGGAAGGATGGGTCAGCGTAATTTTAGCTGCCTCTTAATTCTATCCTCTTTTGGAGAGGGAAATATTCATGACGGTGTCGCAAGAAGGCGCAACGGTTCCGGCAGGTGCGATTACCCCTTCGACGGACGGGGTATAGGGCGGTTTTGGTATACGTGCCAGGAAGTGGATTGCACCTCGGCGTCTGCAACCGATCTCCTCGACGAGCGAGCTCTAGTGGCCACTTGCGATAACCACTCTCGCGTGATCTTGAATTTAACCTAATCAGTCGGACAGCGCGAGGCGAGATTGTACGTGTGCCCGATTGCACGGAACAGCCTGAAATAAGTCCCGATCCGTTCACGCGCAACTCCAATGCCGAAAAAGAATTCCTCGCGGCGCGGCGATGAGAAGAAGCACGAATCACCGAGGCGCACAACGAAAGAAGCAGACCTCTGTGTCTAGGAAACGGTTCGCCATTTTTATCCATTCGGCGCTCGCGGAAAGCCGTCTTCAAACTTCAGAAGCACCAACGCCGTTAATGTATTCAACCGGGGCCATTTATGAATAACAAGCTGCTCATAATCGCTCGGAAGGGGAGATTTTCTTCCCCGGCGGAGATTAAAAAGAAGGCCGTTTTGTCTGATCTTTCGGGGCGGGAGAGCGAGAGAGGGTTTTGTAACGATTCCGACCATGCTAACGAGCGTCTTTATAACGCGCACGACCGAAACACGTGAATCGTGAAGGGGTGGGCGGGGGTGGTTGTGCTTGCAAGCTGCGCTTGGAACGACAGAAGAAGGAAGCCACGAATAAGAGGCGCACTAACCAGACCGATCGAGTTTCCTCGAGAAGGACGCCGGTAATACGTACGGCGCCTCTTTCACCGAGATTGGAACTGTTAACGGAGATAAAGGAGCCGGTTTAAAGTCGCTTCTGCCCGAAAGAACAACAATTCCTCTCCTATTTCCCCCCTTCTTTCCATCCTGACAACTCCCCCCCCCGAGTTCCCTCTTCGTACAATTTTTCCTATATTGTTGGAACCTCGTCGAATCGACGCGACGGCGACGCTTCTGTCCCCGTCCCCGGACAATTATCACCGCTTCCAGCGACTTGTATTTTCTGACGCTTCTCGGGTCTTACACCCTGAGAGAGTCGAATGGGCGAGCCGACAAACGGCACGGGGGTAGCGTGAAAGTGGACCGCATATTCGGGAGCTATTCTCGTTTTCTGCGGCGGCTTTATTTTCCGAACGGTTGGCCTCGTGAATGGACGAAACGCGGGAAACAATATCACTGGGAAATGGATTATCGCGGACGGGTGAAAAGAAACGCGTGCTCGTCGATCACGCGCGTAACGGTTAATTGCGTCGCTTACGCGAAACATCCAAGTTTGCGAGCCGCTTCGCAGCAGCGTGCAACATTTTTCGCCGATTGAATCTCGTCGCGAAGCAAGGACCGTGTATCGTTTCGTCGCGAACGATAGTCGGGGGTTCGATAGCGCGACTGTGTGCCCGCGAAGAAATTAGGATCTCGAAGGATCGACTTCCAGAAGAAGTTCCCACCTCTGCCTCCGCTGCCCCCGTGGCAAAGCTTCCTAAAAGTCACGTCGCTTCTCCCTTTTCTTTCCACGGAACTCTGCCGGTTGCCGTGGGGCGAGAGAACGTCGGGATAGAAAGTTGGTGCCGGGGAGAAGGAAGAACGAGGAAGAACGGTTGAAGGGCAAAGTAAAAATGTGGAAAGAGAAAAGTGGCGGTGCTCTCCCGTCGAAGTAGCGTAGGGATGAGAAGGAGAGAGAGAGGGAGAGAGAGAAAAAGATCGGAGAGACGAGAGGGTGGCACGCGACGAAGAGATACGCGGTGCGGTGTGCCGTTCCACGATGGTGTTCGGATACGTTCGGTTAAGTTCGTGGATTGTCGGCGGTCGATAGAGCAAACACGACCGCGCCCCAACCCCCCTAGGGGCTGAGATCGCGAGGGGGCTCGGCGAAGGTGGGCGCGCGTAGGTGCGAGCGGAGAGAAGTTGCCGGAGGGGATGGAAACCACCCCATGACAGAATATCATAATTATTACAAGCGTTACGCTCTCGAGGGATTCGCGATGCAGCCTCTTACGTCTACAGCCACCTGCCGGAAGTGTGCTCGAGTTTAACGATTCGCCAGGACGGAACAATGCCCGCTCGAAAAATATTTCATTGCTCCGCGTTGCCCCTTGATTGCCGGCGAGCCAATTTGTTCCGCGTGCGTTTTTGCATTTGACACGACGCGCCTATCGATTGGCCCGCGTCGCTTGATTACATAAGTAATCGGGGGATAGGAGGGCCGTGGGTCGTTCGCACGGTGGAACGAGACGGCGAAAGTTGCGGGCGACGCGAACTATCGTATTAGATCGGCGGAGAATTGTCCCGTTCGCCCGTCATAGTTTTGGAATATGGCCAAGCGAAACGAGTAACAAGAAGCTGGAAGCGTGCGAGCACGCCGGAGAGGAAAGTAACGATTCGTGTGCGCGTAGTGCCGGCGGATTCAGATTCCAGTGGTATTATACCGTCTCTAGTCAGCCGCGGGAGTTGATCGTAGGCGGCGGCTTACGCGCACACGCGCCCCGACTTAGAGTAGAATTCGTGCTGGGACTCGGTATTGTCAGTCACCATTCCGGGCTGACGAACCGTTTTAGTTGGCGCAACATCTTGAAATCTTCCACGGGAGCGCGGAACGGAGGCGGCGGAAGGGAGAGATTTAGTAATTGCGAGAAATTTTGCTTCCGCGAGTCCCCGTTTCGAGCTGTGCGACCCGCATGTATATTTTCGAACCTGCGCTTTTCATCGCAAAGGGAATTAGCAACCCGTCGCGCCGTCCGATTCAAGACGATACGTGCGTACGGTCATGGTGACGGTATTGATTTTTTTTCTGTTTTACTCTCGCTGGTGTAGAACGATTAACACGTTATATTCATGCGCGACCTGTGCGAGGCGTGCTGGATACCATTCGAAATATACGCGCAATCGAAGATCCGCGTGGCGGGCTTGGCGAGAATAATCGAGACAGGATCTTCGGCCCTCTTATCCGGTTGATCAGCGTTGCGTTCTTCCTTTCTTCGGCATAAAAGACCGTAGCACGGTGACACGGTGCCGGGCCTTGAGAGATGGCGGGGCAGTACTTGTTTCCTAGACACGCGCGAAAGCACCGACTTCAAAGCGTAATCTGTGCTCTCGCGTTTTCTCATTCTGCGACTCACCTCCCACTTCGTCCCCGTCTCCGTCTTAGATCAAGGCTACGAAGACGCGCGCGTTATGATCTGCTTCAACAGATTGGCGAGAAGATGACGCGAGCCGAGGCTGGCCTCTCTCAAAGAGCCCGATGAAAGCATCCGTTGATATCGCCGTCTTGTGTTTTCCTCGGTAAAGAGAGCGGAGAGTAGATAAGGCGCAAACAGAAAACAAGAAAAAAGGAAACGAGAGATGGAGTGAGGTAGCGTTAATGTTGGCCGGGGGTTAGGGGGCGGAGGTACGACGATAGCAAGCAAATGGGATTGCCTCTGAAATTCCTTCAGGGCTCGTGCCAAGGACGAGGAAAGATTTGAACTTGGAGGGCTGCGTTTCTCTGGCCTTGATAAAAGTGTCCCGGCCGTGCCGCCGACCGGGGAAATCGTCGCGGAATAATAAATCCGGCAAAATTTATTCTCGCCTGCAGTCTTTGATTCCGCGCTGAAAAACATCGCGGAAGCTGCACGGAAGATTGATAGGGCCATCGACGAGTCGCGAGCTGCAGTTGTCCGGGGACAGATAAAGCCGAACGCTTCTTGCCACCTTTTTCACCCGCTTCTCTATTCGTTCTATGAAACGCTCAACGGACTCCACTCGAAAGGGCCGGCCTCGATCAATGAAAATTCGCGTCAAGCTTTTCTAAGCAATCGCGGGGAAACGGGACGTGTCGCTGCGACGGAATTATCGGCGTGGAAATTGTTAAAAATGCGCCAAATCCCCCTCCCCCCCATCCCACGAAAATGTTGGCGCTCGCCCGTGTTCGTAAGTGTTCGGTGTGTTTAACCGGAGTTGCTCGTATTCCTGCGAGTCGAGTGCCGGTTGAATTTCTTGGTGGGAATAAAAGTGCAAAGTTTGTCACGACGCGAAAGCAGCAGGGCGAGGATCGTTACAGGCACGGCGACGATACGAATATGCAAAGCTTTCCGGGACGCATACTGCAAAGATGTTATTCGTTTCGACAGCACGACTTAAATACGCTTGAACGCAGCGGTTGAAACGGGACAGCCCGGGATACGCGCAGTTGAGGAAATCTTGCTTCGTGCTCGGGGACGACGATACGCAAAATGAGACTCGAACGGAAGTGATTCAAAGCCGGTACCTTTTCTTGCCTTTTTTTTTTGCCTTTTCGAGAGTAGGTACATATGTACGCGCGTAACACGAGACCTGTGATCTTTGCACCTTCGCCGGTGAAAAGGCCGGCTCGTGGTTATTTAGAACTGCACCGGAATTTCGTTCATCATTGTTCAAGAACCATCGGTGTTCGACGAAGATATTTATTCCCGTAGCGATACACCGGTACTTTATATTGCTCTATAGACTTGACGTTTTTTCTCGGAACACTCTTTTTCGTCGGGGACATAGAAAAAGCGAGCGGAGACGTGGCGCAGGTGCGACCGAGAGGTCGCTGGTCGCATCTTTGGTCCGGTCGACCAACCGGTTGTGCGAGACACGTGGATCAAGCGGAAGCGACAGCGGACCACCGAGTAGTTTGTGGAGATCGAGTGCTGGGAACGTGTAGTGCTCATTAGCAAGTATCTGAACTTTTGTCAAGTTCCCGCTGGCAGGTCTGGGCCCCTGGCGTTCCTTCGTTTCGAGCCTTCTAGTTTCCTCTCGGTCTTGCCCAACCGACTGCGTACGACGTCGATGCGTCGTTACCCAAGAGTTTTCTCCAGCCGCTGATATTTTCGCAGGACGCGACGACTCCGTCAACGTTGGATCTCCTTTTTCGCCCGAGCCGTGATTCGACCTACTGTCGCGTCTCTTTCTCCATTCGAAATGTATCCAGCGACACGGAACCTGTCGTCGAGCTTGAAAAATAGCTGCTTTCATTCGCGCGTCTGAATGTTGCGCGGTGTTTCGCCCTTTACGTGCCGCGACTGCGAGATGATTTCTCGCGAACAACGGCTCGCGCGGATTCTTCTCCCCGCGTAATCGCGGAGCATTGTTATCAGCCACGGCGCGGACGTCTGAAAAGAAACGCGTGTTGTTCGATTTAATCCCTGTCGAGCGTGCGTCGTCTCTCAGAGGGCCGCGACGTTGAGCGAACCCGCGGACCGAGAGACTCGTTTCACGTGCACGCATACGATCCTGCCAGCCCGTCCGTTGCCCCGTGGAAACAAAAGCCAAAAGCGGGAATATAGACGCGAAAAAGAAAAAGAGGACGCACCGCGCAGAGGGGGTTGGAAAAATTCGCAGCGTTTCACGGTTAGAGGAACGGTGGTCGCCCGAAATCGCGAAATCGTGCACATTTTTATTTCACTCGGTGATTCCAGGGCAAGTCGGTACGGCGCGCTTGTGTTGGCAGAACGCGCGCGCTCGCGCGAGCGCTCGTTTGCCTCTATTTATGTCGCCCGGTCGACACTGTGTGCTATCACGGAGGGGTGTACGTGTGCGACGAGAACCACCGGCTCGCGTCCACGTGAAAGTGGTTGTGCGTACACGGGAGGAACCACACGGTGTTTGCAGAGTCGTCGGCAAACATTGTAATCCGGTAACACTCCGGCAGCCAGCGTGGATTGGTTGCGGCTCGACGGGTCGAGGGAGGGCCCAGCGGCGGCGGCCTAGGGAGGAAAGCGGATGCACGAGTGTGCGAGTCGTTGCTCGCGACTCTGCTGCATCAACCCTGCCGGGGTTCGGTTTGAATGCCCGGTTGTACCCCCGCCCGGTGCGCCCCTGATGGTGTATGGATCGCGTGGTACTTTGTGCACCAAGTGCCAGTCAGTCTGCGAATGAACGGACGAGCGGGCACGTTCGTCTAAATCCGCTTCGAATTACGCGCTGAACATTAAAGCGGGCGCGACCTTGTCGGTAATGGAATTATACGGAACAGAGGCGAAATTATACCGCTGCCCATTTTCCGCTTCCTTTTCCTTCGACCCTTCTCGGATATCCTTCCTCTGTGTCCCCCGCGGCGGGTTCGGTGAAAATCTTTGCGCGACGCGGGCTTGCCAATTTCACAGAATTATTAGAACCGTTTATACAGCGATCCTACCACGGGCACGAGGTTGGCGCGTTAAATTAGCTCGGCTCGTACGGTTAGATATTTGTAACGCGTCCGCGTCGGTTTCGTTGGAAACAACCGTCCCCCTATCATCGACGTTGACGAAAGACAGCCGGCGGACGCGGTCGTATAACGCTTGGCATTCCGTATTCATTGACTGAAGGATGGAGCGGCGGAACGAGCTCGAGTCCGTAGCAGCGTGAAGGAGGAGGATTACCGGCGGGTTAATCCGTCGGCGAAGACTCGACCGTAACTGCTCCTCCGGAGAGACCGCTCGCCCGGTTTCGTTACGAGCGTTCACGCCGAAGTCGGCCGATTTATCGCGACCCGTTGTTCAATCATAGATACGGGCGTGAACTTGATTACGAACTCTGTAACCTGCTTGACGAACTTGTACCATCCGCTGGAGTTTTATCAGTGCCGGCGCGACCCGTTTCATGCAAAAATCGCGAATATTTTATGCACGCTGTCTCGGGAACTTGCAGCGGAATTAATGTTCAAGCGATAGGTTCGACGGAAACTTGCGAATAAGTTCGCCGTCCTGCCGTCGTGTTACGAGCGATGGTCTGGCGACACGTTGTCGTAACGATGAAATTAACGAGATTTGAATGGGAAAATAGGGAGGACACGGTCGGCAGGTTTTAGAGGGAAGCCGGAGTTTCTTCGAACTGGCTCGCTCGTTGGTCTGGCGGACTAAACGAATGGCCCGTCGTAATCGCAGCCCCTAAATGCACAACATTTGTTATCTTTAAACCGAGTCCGGGGGGTAGGGATTGGAGCGGCTCGAATGGACCGGAAAGGGGAGGACCGACGGGGACGCGTCGGTGGTGCGAGGTTGAGAGATGGATTAGCGAAATGATTACGTCAACCATTACCACCCTCCGCGCCATCGTAGGACAGGAAACGACGAATGAAATAATTTGACGGAAATTGAGCGGTTCGATTGCGAATTAATCCTTGGCGGCTATGAAAAAGCGAAATGGAAAAAAAAAGTCGGCGAACGCGAGGCGGAACACGGGGTCGACTCGTTATCGGTAAAATCAGAAGCCGGTCCTTTGGAGATGCACGCCACCCGGCTAACTTACCATCGGACAGACAGAGGGCGGAGGAAATGATTATTATCTTCGGATATATGCACGATGAATGAGGTGGCGGGAATACACCGAGGGGTGATTTCGATGGATAATGACTTTGGACGGGGATGTAGGGACGGCAGAACGAGGGGTGCTACCGCGTCGTATCGCGAATATAAGATAGTTTGATCATTCTTTAAATAGATTGCAAATGACGCAGCTTCTCTCGAGCACGTAGTTCGAAAGCACTAAAAAAGAAAACCCCTCTGACACCGATGCCACACTATTATTATTTCGCCTTGTGCAATTTGTTGGATACGGAAGAGGAGACCCCCTTTGAACGTAACGAAGAAAGACGTTTCATTGAAATTATTCAACTTTCTTTCCCTGGGACGACAGGCTTTGCCTTTGTAGCGAGATCAAAATCCGGGCAGAAATCTTACAATCTACAATCTGGCCACTTTAGAATATCTACGCTTAGTCGAGTGAGAGACGAGAGAGAGAGAGGGAGAGAGAGAGAGAGAGAGAGAGATCGTGAGACAGGGAGGGGGATGCAGAGGTCGTGCAAGAAATTGCATTTGCTCACCTTTTAGGTATTCATAAACCGAAGTCTCACTCCGTTTCTCTCGGTGAATGGCTCTCCTTCCGGTTGGTTCGGTACGATCATTAAAGATATGCACATACGTACGTATCTACTTCCCTCGTCAATGCCGCTCGACCCATTTCCTTATCACGTCCAAGACGTCTTATCACATTGTGTCTCCCGGCGCGTTAATAGAAACTACGCTGACGAGGTTACTATGCACAGCATTGCCGGCGTCTCGATGTCACGACTGCACGCGTGCATTTACATTATCGAGACAAACTCGCGACGAGTTTGCATCGATAATTAGCTCGTCCCGTGATTTCCAGTTAATTTACGCGCGCACGAGATCGGACATCCGATCTTCTGCCGCGGAAACAGGTTGGATTCAACTAGGTAGAATTACGTGTTCCGGACCCCTGATCTACGGGCAACAGAAACTTAGCGTCCACGCGAAACCAACGCGACAAAGTGGGTCGCGATGATCGGGACTCGATAGACGCAACCCGTTTTCGCGAAGGAGAACGCCATCTATGCACGCTACTTTCGCGGGGGATAGATTCTCGGGGGGTAGCGACTCGTTATTCGCCGATACGTTCATATGCATTCATATCCTTTCATCCCGCGTTGAAACCCGTGAATTGTCCGCGCTTCCTTGCTCCCGTGCCCCGTGACGAAATCCTTTTAACGGACCAACCGGATTATTGGTTCACTATAAAATCTGTATCCTCGATGCCGTTATAACGAGCCGGATCGCCTCCAGGCTGACGTACGATGTTCCGTGAAAACCGCGCCGCGACACGATTTATCATCGACTTCTCTAACAAGTCGAACGCTTTGCGAATCGCCGAGAATTCGAACGGCGAGCATCGAAATTCTGGCCACCCTTCCAGGAGTTCAGCCCCCGGGGCAGAATCGATGTCTCATAAAAGGAGATAGAGGCGACGCCTCGCAGTGTCGGCCCGGGTATTCTATCGAGCTACATGTTTGGTTACAGCCACCGTTCCAGCCACAAAATTTTTTCTCCATTCAGGGCTTTCCTCTTCGCGTGCTGCATTATCTGGACGAAGCGATTCTGCCCGGCGGTTTTTCCCGGTTTCCTTCCGGCGTGGGGGTTGGGGAAAATCCGATTAGCGGGAAGGCCGGCCGAGTGCAACGGGTACACGTATACGGGGGTCTCTGCACGTAGACTTGGAAAAGTGACTGCGCGTTGGTGGCTGCCGAAGTAATGCAGTTCCTTCACCCTCGCCACTTGTTTTCCACCGCACCTCGGATGTTGTTTGCGTTCTCGTCCACCGATGACGTCAATTTCGTCGGTCGCATCGGCAGATATACGCCTTTGCCTGAATTTATGCGGACGTCGGCCGAACTGCGTACCTCTCGACCATCTCCTGCTGTTCACTTTGCTCCATCGAGTCGAGGACTCGTTCTTGCGCTCGATTCGAACCTCTCCGTCTTTCGTGCGGTACCGCGAAGTTTAAGCGGAGCTTCGTCGGATAGATCGATTTCATTCGCGGTTCGGTCGTCCCCTTTTTTCCCCCGTGTCGAAAGCGCGTTTCGAGACGCGTCCCGGAACACCGAAGATTATGCGGAGGGGATAAGAGGTCCCGCGATGGTATTAGCGAGGGAATTTTCTATTCGACGTTCCGCGGGTCCATTTTATCTCGAACTTCGTAATTCCCGTACCGACAACCTTACGCCGCCCACGGTCACCGAAGGATTTACTATTATTTCAGCCACTATTAAAACACCTGGAAGTGGGCCGCGCGGGAGAGATTTTAAAGTTTCCCGGAACTCCCGACGGTTGCTCTGAAATATAATAACGATGGGAGTTTTAAGGGTGCGTGGAATAGAGAGAGAGAGAGAGAGGGGAAGGGAAAGATCGTCGCGACGAGTCAGCGGTATTCCCCTTCGCCTGTACCGAGGGACTCGTCTTCTAACGCTAACTCGCGCGCTTCCCGAAACGAGTACACAAACACATCTTAAAATTAACGCGCGCAGCGTGCTCGGCTGCACCTGCCTCTACACTTGGATACTTCGCAAACACACTCGACCCATTAACCGCTACATTTCCCGTAGACGGTCTCTCCGAGAGAATTGGTAACGTAACAAACGTGCTCTCCGCGTTGATACACCCACTCGGAGCGCCGCAGAGTCATCCACGCCCTCGCCGCTACGCGACCCGCGCATCTCTTAAGTACACATTATCTATGCCACGGCATTTCTATTATCTACGACGCCGCTTCGCGATAAAACAGGCGAAACGGGGGCGCGAAGATTCTTTCCCTCGATTCTTCCCTCGATTCTTCCCTCGGTCGTCAACCGACGTCGCGATGAACGAAGATCGTGACCACGGGATGTAACGACGCGAACTCGTTTCCGACGAACACCGGGGAGAAGTTGGCACGCTGGAGCCGCGACAATGTGCAATTTTACCCGTGCAGTTCGAGAATCCGTGCGCGCACGCTACCCCCTTTGTGCGAGCTAAGAGGATCGCTACGGACGCGCGAGTATGCGAGATAATTCGCGGATTCCAGAGGCGGCAGCCTTAGAATAGAAAGGGGTAACGGCGGTGGCTCGTGGAGTCGTCGACGAGGAGGAGAGGCGAACAAGGTGGTACGACGTCGGTGTGTACATGACACGACAGTGGATCTAACCAGCCTCGCCCCGTAATTGAATCACGCACCGCGTTGAGCAACCGTAAAACGTGGATTAAATACGACGCGTGTACCGGCAAACGTTGATTCCGGTTCCTCGAATTGCACCAATTCGCGAAGAACGCGAACGCCTCGCGGTTCGCCGCGGTCGAGGGGCGCGACGGTTGATCGAAATCCACCCACGAATCGAGACGTCGAAGAATCGAGTACGGAAGGGACGGCCGCCATTCGTTTCGCGATCGATCGACGTTTCGTGAAATCTCGCGTCTCGCGATGCGAGGCTGGGCGCAGGTTATTCGATTTTAATATCGACTCTTCTCATTTGTATGGTGCAACGCTTTGAAGTCGAAGCTCGTTTCCGATCGCGCCCCGATGGTCGGACGAGAGCACGCGCGACGAATCGACCGTGCCGAAATCGCGCGGTTGATCGCCGCGATCGAAACGTATTTATAGACCTCCCCCGATGAATCCGATTTGACTTGGCAAACTTGCTCCGTTGGTGCGCCGTTTTCAAGCCCGGCTAATTGCCGGGGACGAGATTTAACAGCGAAATTCGTTTGATGCTCCTCTCCCCCCGCGTCAATTCTTCGTCCCGCCCAGTTATGTTCGCCATTGCGTTCGAATTCTCCTCTCCCCGTTCGTTTTTCTATTCGCTCGTTCAATTCGTTGCGTTCGTTCCGCGGATGCGAACGTTCGCGCCTCTGAATCCAATACACCTGGTCGTTGCGGTCACCCTCGGTTAAGAAATCCTCGACCCGCTGCGATTTTGTGTATCGTTGCCGATAGAAGTGCCGCGGGTGAGGCCGGAGGACGGGAGGAAGCCGGCTCGAGTCAGAAACGACGGGCGGAGAGTTCGATGAAACTCTGGGGCAGCGGAATCGAAGGGCGGTTGTTGCAAATCGAATCGGTTTTACGGGCGCTTGAACCGCCACTGTTGCTGCTCGCGAGGACACGTTCGAGAGCTTTTCATTCCGTCGGATTACGTGCATCGTCCAGTTTGATTTCCTTCTCTTGCGCGCCCTTATCCGCTGTTTTACTGCTGTCCGCTGAAAATCGTTACGACCGCGTGCAAAGTGCAGGCCGCTCGTGCACTCGCGATTTAAGGCTTCGCGACCACCGTGGACGTTTCGGTTGAGCGGTCGTAACGCAGGCCGGTCGACATCGTTACGGCGGGTCCGGTAAAAAAATTGGACTAGTTCGGCGTGAATTAGGCGGCTTTTCGTTCGGACGAACGCCATTTACATCGGTCCCGACGTTTGTCAGCCTGATGGATGCGAGTCGCAACCATGCGCGATCGCTTCGTGCCAGGTACGCGCTGAAAATCGTCATTTCGTCGATGGTCTCCGAAACGTTCGCGTCGCTGCTTCTTATCGTCGCCGTTTCACGGTGCCGATATGTTTCGACAGGATTCCATAGTGTCGAACGTTTATTGTTAGTTTCGGGGGAATCGAAACGCGATTATACCTTCCAGTCCGCTGTCGATAGTTGTGCTCCATTCGACGAATCGATGTTTTTATGTACTTTGCGTTCCTTTGATCTCGAGACGTCAGCGCCGGAATTTACCGCGATCTGTCCCACGGGACTTTAAGCTGAATCGCGCGTGTGCGCGAGCCACACCGGTCAGGCAAAGTTCCGTCGAGAAACAGCTGCGGCATTATTGTAGCCCGCTTCTCTGTTGGGCGTTGCTTAAGCCACACCTGATACACTATGCCGCTCGATTAAATACCTGGCCCGATTCTCCTCCTAACTGTATACGAATATATGTGCAGGAGCAATCGCGAAGAGGCTAATCTATAAACGCTAATCGCTTCAGGTCGTAGCAACCGAGAAGTCGTTGCGTAAAATCGTTAGTAATTAGCGGGGTGGCCGTCTCTGTCTCTAAACTCTGGGATATAGATGCTTCCGCTTGGCTTTCGAATAAAGAACGGGGCGCGCCGTAATTCGACGGTTCCTGAAATCCCGTTGAACGGAAGGGATACTGAAAATCCCAGCAAAGGAGATCTCCTCGGGGTACGGATGGCCCATCGACTTTCCGCGAACAAAGGCAACAAGGTTCCACGCGAATCTCGCAGCGTTAGTTGGGCGCGTTAAAAATGATCTATCCCGGGTTTACCGATGAGCCAGAAGAGTTTGCGATCGGAGCTTGCGGTTTACTGCAGTAATTAACAAAATTACTGTACCGCATAATGACGGTAATTATCGCCGGAATTCGCGATAATTGCTACGGCAATTACCGGACTCGAATCCCAAAGAGCAGCTAAAAGGTCGGGCTGACAAGGTAGGCATCGATCCTCTTCCTTGGCCCCCCCCCCCTACCCTCTGCCATTATCGATTTCATCGTAAGAAAATGAAGGGGGGAATTGTCTGGCTCGATGATATCCAATTGTTGCGTGGCCAAGCAGGTGCTCCGGAACAAATTCTCAATATCTTCGGGGCATTTGTTTGATTTCAGTGGTCGCTCGAAGATGTTCCAAGGTGTGCGATACAGTTGGAACTTCGACGCGACGCGTTCACGTTCTCCCCTCGTCCTCCTCGCCAACCGTTTTCCCGTTTTTCACGAGCATTCTTTCGCGTCTCCGCGCTTCGAGGTCGTCGCCGAGAATTTTGAATAGTTCGGAGAAATCCAAGCTCTGTTTATTATTTAGAATTTGGACCGTTTCGAACGACGAATCCGCTTCTGAACAGCGGAACTTCGCTGTCCCGGCGTTGCGAGAAGCGAACAGTTTCGCGTAACATTCGGCTGGCTCTGTCGCGCGTACCGTCCAATTGACGAAGAAATTTCGGCCAACGGGCTACAACGAAATTAATTGTTTATCCGGGAACAATGGGTGATCGGTGTGACGAATGTTCCAGCGCGACGGGAGCAATTGTTGCTAGACCATGCCAGCGACAATTACCCCCTGGAACAATGATTTTTTAATTTGTATACCGGATTCGAGCCGCAAAATTGGTCACGGGCTGGGCTCTTTGTCCGTAGACAAGAAGCGTGTTGTTTGTCGCGTCCCGAAACCTTTTTCAAATATTCTATGCGAAATTTAAATATTCGTAAAACCGCGTGAAAATTATTGTCGCTCTTTTCGCTTCACCGGCCGCGCCGATTTATTCAATCCCGCCTATTATTGCGAACAACCGGCGCGATACACAGCCACGTGCACGCCGAAATATCAAACGGTGTGTATAAAAGTGTACACGCGTTCCGTTAAAGGGCGGAAGGGAAACGCGGCGCCACCTCGGGATTCTGAATCGCTCGAAAGCTGCCCGCTGCCGCAAGAGGTGTATCGTTTTTGGAGAGAGTCGATATTTATGGTGTTGGCCGAGTGGTTTCGATATCTGCGTAGCTGGCGAGTTACAGCGGCGGATCGGTTAACGCCGGTTTAATATCGCGTCCACCTCCAGTTCGGATGAAAAGGTGAACGCGAATGCTTAATTCTCGGAAATTTCGCTGACCCCGTCGATGGCTGCATTAGAATTCTGGTAAATCGCGTGGGCGGACGCCGTGGATTTTCACGGTTCTGTCGTTTATGCGTTAAACTCGGGCAAGTTTCGTTCCTTTCCAGTTGCGTTCCGCAGCCGTCTAACTGACGAAAGATGCACAATCTCGCGGGGGACGTTTCCCGAGCGGCTGCGCGATAAGTTCGTCAAACCACCGGCGATACTTCGGTTGCCCTAACGAAACCTGTTGTTCGACCGGTTCGAACGCCTCCAATATTATTCTGTTTCTCCTCCGTTTCTTTTTTCCCTTTGTCGGACCACGCCATTTCTCCCATGGTAATCATAAAGCTTCTGCCTCCCGAAGGGTCGTGACGAATTTCCTTATGGCCCTTTTAACGAGCTCGATACAATGCGACGTATGCTAGGATCTTATTGCTGGTACAATATGTATATGTAATCGAAAGCGGGGGGAAAAAATGATGGCATGACAGGTGGGGTTGATACATATTTCGCGATAGAGGGGTAAAATGTCCGGTTTAACGGATCCCAGAAAGCACGAATAAATCACGTCCCGGTGGGTTTCCCCCCCCTTCCCTTTCGTTGAACTGACATCACCGAGGGATGGCACATGGGGATCGCGGCGAGGACATGCCGTGCACGTACCGGGCGCGTCAAAAGTAATGGCCAATGTCTGTCAAGCGGGGCTGATTGTCTAGCTCGCCGCGGGTTAGGGCGATGAAAAAAATCGACGGGCACGTTTGCGTATGGAAATTTTTTCCTCGTCGCCGCGCGCGTCGTTTCTCTTGCCTTCCGCAACAGTTTCGGCGGAGATGCGAAAGAAACGGACGCTCGCGGTGGTCACGGCGTCGCGACGTTTACCGCGTGTCGTCGTCCAAGATGAAGGTGCGAGAGGTGAAATGGAAAGAGGGAACACCGCATACAATTCTGTCGTCGCGGGGTAGTCGAGCCGAATTTCCGCGGTGCCAGCCGAGATCTGGGATACTGCTCGCGAGTAACACATTCCCACGTGGACACGGGAGTCTGCGTCGCGAGTGCGATTCCGTGCATGCGCCACCGGCAAACAAATGCATTTCACGGGACGTGACGTCTCGCCCGTTCGAATTTCCACGTAAATCCGTGCCTCCGCTCCTCGCCGGTGCCGTCGAACAGTGGCATCCGTTGTCTGACTTTAATGGAAACCTTTAACGCACGGTCCCGACGCCGCGGCTTATGGAATAACCCTCGCGAGATCCTCGAATCACCGTGGACCCGACGAGATTCTGCGACGTTTATATTTGAACCCGCGGGGTCGACGTTGAAACAGAGCGGGATCGCGGACGGAGCCACCGCGATTCCACCGAATCCTGGCCATTCTCGCAGCTTAATGGCTGTTTCTCTTAATTCCTTCGCTTTAACAGCCCCTTCCGCGGCGAACGAAATTTACGACGCCGCCGGCGTGCCAGACCGATAGGAGCGAACGCGTTTATCGCCCTTTGTGCCGGCGCTTATTCGATTTTCCGACGGCGCGGAATGAACGCGTGTACGCGAATTTCGAAAATTCTCGTTGCACGTGAACGCCAAGCAGAGTGGCTCGCCTCGTTCTCCCGTGACTGTGTATCGGGTGGACGGAAACACCGATTGGCGGATCGATAGGTTACATTTTCACCGAGTCGAGAGGTCCGCGTTTACTGGCCGATTCGTAAATGTCGATACCGCGGCGTCGAAAGCTTTTCCTCCTTCATTCCCGCGGACGGTGATCCCTTAATTCGGAAGCGTAGAAATCGTCGCGTCGCCGCCGCGTCGTCGAAAAAGGAAAAAAAAAAAATTGCTGCTCGACGACGGATCGACGCCGCGATAATATTTCCGGCCGGCGCGTGGAATTGCACGTGGAATTGCACGTGAACGAGCAACGGCAGCTAAATAACGACGTTTACGCGGCAACATTTCCCGGCTCGGTCGCGACAAATTGTTCCATTAAAAAGTTAACGTCACGAGGATAAACCGACCGGCTCCACCCGTCCCCCGTCCCGGATGCCGCTTTCATATTTTTCAACTAGAGCCCTATTCGCGCCGCCCCAGGAACTTTGTATATTCTGTTTCGGAATAGCTGTCCTCCGCGTCCTTAATAGCTTCGTAAATATCGTGCCGCCAGGCACCGTCGCACCGATGCGGGCGTAAAACGTGAAAGGGTACAATTATCGAAGCGGAGCTCGGTACGCGAGTGAATCGCATTCGGCTAATCGCTCGCGCGAGACTGCTCAATGCGGATACCGTGCGTGCATTTACTCGCGCTGGGAAAGCTTGGGACGGTTAGCTCGATCGATTCTGAGATCCGCAGAACGATCGGGAGAAAACGCCAGGAGCACTGTATCCATCGGCAACGATATTCGGGATACCGGTGCGCACGATTCAACGGCCGTGCCCGTGGTGGTTGTTTCGGGTGCAGGTGAACGGGCGGACAACCGGATACTTATCGCGCGGCCCCGGAAGATAAGGGGGTGTGCGAAATAGCCACGTGCTATTCACGATAACGGTCATTATTGTTTCCAATCGCGCGCGGTGGTCGAACGCCGACGATCGACAGCACGTCCTGTCACGCGAAATTAATCCAGATCGGTCCGGCATTCTGTACGCGCACCCACGGGCATTCGAACCGGACGGGGCGTCGCGACGCGAACACCTTCGAATCGGGACTCGTTCTGGCCGGCGCGCGTATATCGAGGCGACGAACGATGCCCGAGCACGGAAAATAATGGACAGGTCAACCGAGACCGGGCCAGTATTGGCTTACCGCGTTCATTTGCATCGTAATGATGCCGAAGTGTCGGTGCTGTCAGGCGCACGATAACACGACGCGGCGAGGCGCGGCGCGGACCGGCCGACAGGGTCTGTGCAGACGAGAGACAGAGGCGAGAGGATGAAATCGGGTTCGAAGGGGTGGAGCGATTTCGCGGTCGACTAAACAAATTATCGCATTTCGATATCGCATTTCCGCTCGTAGAGCGGCGGGGTCGCTACCCCTAACTGAAATTTATGCCGAGCCGGTATCGAAATCGGGCTCGCCCGCTCCGTGGAACGACGGCCCAGCGGAAAATAAGCCGAAGGGAAAGCTGGAAGAGTGCGCTGGTCGGTATTTCGGTAGAATCTGATGGGGCGTGGGGGTGATACGGGCCGCGTCGGACGATGAAACTGTTCGAAACTTGGCCGTTTTAGAGCGTCGAACCGCGATAGCCGTTGATAAGTGGGCGGTGAGCGTCGACAGTGACAAGGGTTGCACGAATTCGAACACCTCAGCGTAAACCCGCTAACGCAAATGGCCCAATTAATCGCGAGGAATGCATAAAGTTGTTAAGGAGCGTTGGGGCGGGACGCGCGGCGCGAGTGCGTGTTGCTATGCCGGGTGCGTGCTGGTATTCGCGCGAAGGGGTTGGCTTCGTTTCTTTCGACGCGAGTTGCGAAAATACGCGCGCACATTGGGGCGAGCATGTGTTCGTGCTCAGTGCATCAGTGCGTATTTCGGGGAAGAAAATGTTCGTTCCTTTTCGTTCGTACACACACGCGAGCACTTGGTCGAACATTTAAAACCATTGTCGATAGAATTTCCGATTGGTCGTGAAACGAGAGGTGCTCGGGCACCGGGCTGATTTATCTAGAAGGTAATCAATGTATCGATGTACACGGTACGATGCCTAAACTTGTAATTAATTGCACGCGATTAATACGTCGCGCGTGCGGCGGAAGTGACTTGCGCATCGTCGATGCACCGACACACACGCCACGTTCCTGGCAACGACCCCTGACCCGGGACAACTCCGCCGGTGCAGTGACGTTGCGGCGTGACGTCACCGAGGGCATCTGTGACGTCAAGAGGGTGCGGACCGTTGAAGTGGGGACAATCTCATCCAGGTGAAACATTTTGCGAATCGGGTCAAGTCGCTTGCCTCCCGTTCCCTCTCCCTCCCTCCCTCTCTCTCTCTCTCCTTCATCGAGTCTTCCTCGATGCAACGTGACCCGTGGTCCGTGGCTTCTCGACTACAATTTTCTTCCGCCCCTCGTCGGTTCTTCGAGAGATTCCATCGTTCGAGTATCGAGCGGCACTTTCTTTTTTTTTTTTATAAACGCGTACCACCGCGGTTTTGCCTTTCCGCAATATTTCCGCCGGTTGGCTGCGCGTCTTTTCAGCGGACAAGTGCATATCTCGAATCGGTATGCGGGCATGGCAACCGAGCAAACGGAATAGAAGTACTTGTGCATACGCGTTATCGTAGCGGCGGGGTGAATCGATCGTCCTCAAGGCGCATTCAAGTATTACAATCCGACGGAGCGAATTCTGTCGTGCTTCCTCGACACATTCAGTTCCCGTCTCGCGTACGCGGGGCATCCCCGTCGATCGTCTCGAGGCAACAACAGGATCATATTTAATCCGATGTTTCGTTAAGTTTCACCCCGCCCGACGACGTTCCGCCATTTTAAGCCGCCACACTCTTTTTTTCCCTCTATTCTATCCTTTGTTTTTTGGATCAATAACGGAGCCTGACCCGGCCGGCTAGAGCGGGTCAAGTGGCCATCCGCGGTTGTAAAGCCTGGATACTTCGGTGCGCCGAATGCCGGGTAATATTAGCGAGCTAGTTTGGGCTAGACTCGGGCGAGGAATTGCCGAGTCAGCTCATCGAGATCGCGCTTTGTTCCGCCTCGGCGAGCTCGACGCGCATCGGAGGGCCATCCAACGTTTTGCATTCGGCTTAAACGGGTCCGCCGCCGCACTTTGTCTTATCCGCCCGTCCGCTCTTCTCTATCGTTCGAGCGTCTCGGCCTGGAAATTCATTGCTCCGCCGCGAAACTCTTTAACTCTTTGAACCGGGCTGCGCAGCGGGTTCCCCTTCGAAACACGAACACGCGACCCCGAAAAAGCCAACGGATCCTCCAGACCGACGATCGAGATACACTTTCGAGCGTCCGGCCGCGGAACACGCATCGTCCGCCAACGACCACCGTCGCAAATCGTCTCGACGTCGAATATTGGGGGACCCGCGGCAAGATCCGCGATTGCTCGTGGAACTTGGTGCACGCGGCGGTCTTCGGGCGCGACAAGAAACCACCGCCGACCGACCTGCATAGCCGCATTCCGGTTTTTGTCGCGCGTTCGGTTCGCGGCCGCGATCCTCCGACCCGCAGCCGCGCCCGGTCGCGTAATTGTTTGACCCGGCTCGCGGCGCGTGGTACCTACGCTCGCGTTTTGCGACCGTTTCGTGCTCGGCATTTGCATGTTAAACGCTCTCGTTATCTTCGCTCCGGAGTCGACCGGCTCGCGCCTCGCTTTTTTCACCTCGGCGAACTTTCGAAGTGGAATGTTAACGCTGGCCCGCCCCTGCCGGTGACGGCTTGTTAGCGCCGCGTGGATTTTCCACCGGCTGATTGCGGTCATTCTCTGCTCGGGCCAATCGTTTCGATTATTATTATGGTAATATTGGGCGGAGAAGTTTGTCGAGGGACGCCACTGTGTTTCGAGTCGAGGCGAGATCTTTGGAAAATTAACCCCGGTGTTTCGTTCGAACAGTTCGCCACGTTTTGCGAACCGTATTCGCTGTCAGAGGAAGCGCAGAAGGATGAGAAACAGAGTCGTGCACGACGTCGATCATTGACAATCGATGTGCTATTGCGTGACGGTACTTCGGGACAGCGATACGAATTTAATCGAACGAGGAGCGACGTCACCGGCCTAAAGCGGTACAGGTGCAACGTAGCAGGGTGGAAGAAGTCGCGTCGGCGACGTCGAACGAGGTGGAACGTTTCAGGTCGCCCCCTCGTTCACGTAACACGCAGAGTCTCGTTGCCGGAGAGCAATCTGAAGAAGGGGCGACTGTAAACGGGGCGAAAGGAAGGGTGGTTGAATCGGCATCGACCAACAGAGACACGAGGTTGCGCGGTGCCGGACGAGATGAATGTGCTCGCCGCGACACCGCGCTCCCCTTAAAGAAAAGCAGCGGACAAATCGGCAGGGCGAAGCGCAGTGGTTCCGCGCCGCGCTTCGAAGACCTTTCGGCGATAATTTCTAAAGAAATTTCTGCGCGTTCTGGACCGTCAAGCCGTCGCCGCCGCCGCGATGGCCCCGGTTTCCCGTTAATCATAGTAATCTTGTTCGCGTTTAATAAATTGCAGGGCGGCCGAGGCTAGTCGTCGAGCGCCGATAATGAATCGCAACAATGCCTCGCGTGGCTAATGAATCATCTTAGCTTTTCCTTGGTTTCCTTTATTCGACAGCAAGAACATTGGCGTCCTCTTCCATCATCTCGGCCCGCCGGGACTGCGGAAGAATCGGCACCCATCCCGGGTGCGGGGTGGATGAAAAATGACAGGTGCAGCTGACGACACGACGAGGCCTCGCTAATTGCGCCGAGCCCGACGCCGACGTTGTCTCGCGCGAAGTCCTCGGTCGGGCTGGTCAACGGTGGCGTCATTCCCTGGGACATTTTTCAGCCACCGCGAACGAATCATCGCGGAGGCGTCCGTGCGCGACGAGAAAATCGACGTCGGGTTGTTTTCACGGGATCGTTGTCTCGCGAGCTCGGCGACGATGGACAACTTTGAAACCCGCGGCTGGCTGGCTGGCTGGCTGGCTGGCTGGCTGGCTGGCTGGCTGGTGATTCTCGCAAAGCTCATACCAGGAGCATCTCTGTAATCCGAGCGGCGCCTCGCAACGCTTTGAACCGTCTTTCGTTTCGACGCCGGTAAGCCACGAAGCCACGACGCGACGCACCGAATTAATGCCCTTTGACGATTCTCCTCTCGACGAAACGGGACCGACGGAAACCGTGCAGGAGAGTGCCATAGTGGCGCCGCGTCGGAGAGCGAAAAAGCAGCCCCCGGGGTGGGGAAGAAAAAAGGGAAAATGGCACGCGGCAGCTGAAACGTTGGCTATTCGATGCGGGCCGCGTTCACGCGGGACAGCTTCGCGCCGGACGTTACGTAATTACGGAACAACGAAATCGCGCGGACCCGCTACGGCCGGTCCCGCCTGCTGAACTAGCCGTATCGGTATTAATTAAAAATTGAAGTTTTCCGCTGACTCCGCTTGGCGTCAGCTCCGGTGAAAAAGTCTGGCGCCGCGTGTCCCGAAAGCTCGATAAACCGGCCGCTGTTTGGTCGTGTTGCGCAGCGCGACGGTTATTGCACGATACTTTTGTATCTTTATCACTTTTCGCATCCTAGACCGGCGAGAGAATCTTGAATGATATGGTCGCGGGGAGAATCGGCGATATCGACATCTGCACGGAAATCGACGACGGGCGGGGGGAAACGGAAACGCGACTGGATAACGTAGCGGCCGGTGCCGTTAAGAATCGCCGGCTAATTAAATTCTAAGGGAAACGGTCGGACTCCGATCCGCCGCGGCGAGGGGCGGAATTGTGCGCGGAAGACGGTTTGTTCGTGTTACCGGTGTTCAAACAACAGGATCAAAGTTATCTAATTACGGGGAGCGGCAACGATACGGGAGCAAAGGGTTGGGGGGGTGGGGGGTTTGGGCAGAGAACGAGAAGAAGCAGAAAAGTTCGGCGAGGCGCTCTCCGCTGGAGTAGCTTTCTTCTTAAAATAATACGACTTCTGCGAGAAGTCGAGCGGTAGTTTCTCGTAATCGTACACGTTGCCCCTTCGATGCTTCCGCGACACGGCACGCCGCGGCATTGCGGTAGACGAACGCCCTTGCCTTGGAACTCGATCAACATTCGAATCGTGCTTCTAATGCCCTACTCGTTTTCCGGTCAAATTGCTTTTGCAGCTCGGATCGATCGGACGATCTTGTCCATTCAGCTTCGATTACCCCCCCGCTGCCAACGGGAGATTCGGGCGACGGGACACGCGGACGGCACGATGTAGAATTTCGGGGCGAAGAGGAACGTTCATGACCGGCAGTGTTTTAATAACTCGCCAAGCATCTGGGCGATACACGCCCAGAGCCACGCCGTGCCGCAGTTACCTCGCTATCGGATTAAAGGTACGCCAAGGGGCCAGCAGGTTGAGAGATACTACCGTTACCGGGCTGTGCTTACCTTTGCCGGAATGTAATCTAGGAGGTATGCGAGCTCGTGTGTGACGCAGCCACGTAGGAAGCCAGCGGACACTTCGACGTGTCGATACGATAATCTCCTTCTTTTTCAGCCTCGTTCAGCTCCCGCGATGATACAGCAACGATCACGCTCCCGCGATAATATTACGAGCAGAATTCCAGCCGGACGCCGGATCGGCCGAAATCACGGATAGCGCGTTATCGAATTTAACAGATGGAATATTAACGGGGCTTACGCCGCTGCGAGTGCATTATTAATTTGGCAAACCGCGACGGCTCGTGCACAATAACTGTTTATAATTTAATATGATTCCGTATCGGACGCAGGGGAGCGAGATTGTTTTAATGCGAGCCCAGGAGGAAAGGCGCGCGGGGAATTCGACGGTAAACACCCAGAGGCAGACGAAACTCGCTTCACTTGGAGATACCGCTGGTATTATCTCTGCGTGCCCCGGCGCCACGTGTGCCAGATATCTTTGTCGACGTTTGTCGCCTGGATTAGACGCACGAAATGCACTCTTTGGCGGAAAGCTTAGAAGCTGTCGGGTGGGCCACATTCGGAGTCGTACCCATGGAAGCAATTGGACGAGTCGCAATCAGCGCGTGTCGAATGACGAGCGATATTTAAAATTCTCGTCGACGTTGACGCTCGGACGTCGATCGGCTGCGATCCGGCCGTCTGCCGCTAAATTATTAACGGGACGGAGCATCGCGGCATCAAATTGCTCCGCTGGAATGGATCCTCTTCGAGATCGAGCAAAGTCCACGCCTACGTAGCTCGTGCTTCTACGTTTTAAATATTTCAGAGTTTGCCGCGCGGTGCGAGGAGAAAGGTGTCTCGAGGCTGCGCGAAACAACCGATCCGTACCGAACGAGAATGTCCGGCGCTTCGATCGCGAGGGTATTGCGATTATGACAGCGGCAGAGTAAGACGGAGGAACAGCTTGCAGCTGGTTTCGGGAAACTTTTCCGCGATAAAGGTCTACAGCCTTGGAGTGGGTACTTTTCCCGTTTCGCGAAACGACGGATAGTTACGGATCGGGCGTTCTACAGGTGAAAAGTACACCTTCCGCGCTCGTACCTTTGGACGAACATCGACATTGTTATCTCCTCCGGCGAAAATGGGAGAAAGATGGGGGCGAAGCAACGAGTCGAAGAACTTTCAAACGACGACAAGTTCCCTCGCCGCTCTTTTATTTCTTATCTCCCGAACTACTGCGATTAAACGAGCATCGGCCGTCCTGAAACGACTCGCTCGAACCTCGATCCTCGATCCCCCGAATCCTTCGAAACGCTCTTGCATAACGGAGGGAACGCAGCTCTGCGTGTCGACGAGAGAAATTCTGTCGCCCGAAAAATATCGTCCAGAAAGACCCTATCGGCTTCCGCTTCCACTTCCACTTCCACTTCGTCGCCGTCCCGAAACCACGAGCCCCGTCAGACATTGGATCGCAATAAAATTGTACACCGAATTGTTCCACCGAAATTCCATCGATTCCGTGGATACTTCGCGGACGATGACTCCATCCCCCTTGACCGACGGCGACGCGTGCACAGTCGACTCTCGGTCGTCGCGATTGCGCAAAGTGCCCCGCGTATTTCTTACGAGCTGCCCGCTCGGGTCGCTTCTAATCGATTCATTACAATAAATTCTCTAATTTATTAGAGAAGGAGGGATCCCCCTCGTACTCGGAAATTCGAAATAGCGTGGGTGCAATCGAGGAGGACATATTTATCCCTCGTATGGCATTTCTCCTTGTCACGTGTCGATTTAGTGGCGCTCGGGCACCAGATGCCCTCTCGCCGTAACGACCTACTTGGTCGCAATATGAGTCACTCGATTGTTGCGGCAAATGCTCTCGATTTTCACGTGCTTCTCCGCCGACGCAACGCGACCATTGTTTCCTCGGCCGCTTATCCCTACGGGATAACTCATTGTCAACGTAACCAATATACATGTACGTATATAGCGTCCCGGTGCAAATCTTCGTTTCCCCTGTCGACCACTTGGTCCCCTTTCTTCGTCACGTACCGGGGCGCAGCTTTACGAGCTTTATGGCCCGTACCGCGGGAGCCGGTCGGAGCGGGTCATCCGAGTTTTACGAGGCTTGTTTAAAGATTGCTCTCGTCTTCCCTATTCTCTTAGGATACGAACGGTCGCGAGTTCGAACGAACGAAGACTCGCCTCGCAATCGCCGTGACCCTCGAAATAATCATGGATAGGTGCAGGGGAACAGGTGCGTCGAGAAACGGGGAATTCTCGAGGGGAAAGAAATTCGTGTTCAATTGCGCGCGGCGTCTTGTCGATTCGATGCGACAATGTTTTTTCCGCGTCGGATGTTCGCCCCCCCCCCCCCCCCCGAACCAACCTCCATTTCGTCTGTCGTCGGTGAAACCGGCCGTTCGCTGAAACATGAAATCGCGTCCCGTCGAGCACCAACGTAATTTCCTACGTGCCTTTTGCGCCACCGCAGCCGGAAACGCGGTGCAAACAACAATGAAACCCGCCTAGACGAAGCGTTCGGGTACCGCGTTCTTTTGTTGGAGGACGTAGACGCGTCTCTCCGCTTGGCGAAAAAGTGGAAATTAGATCGGAGACGGGGCCGTTCGGCCGGCATTGTATCGACGCTGCGCGAGGCACGCGAAAGCAGAAATAAACTAGGACGGCGCGGAAGTTCGCTCATTGAATTCCGCCACCTCTCGATGGATTAGTTTTCTCTTGGCGCGAGGACGCGGGCGCAACGAATCTCTGTCTCTGCTGTCGAGAACAGGTACGAGGGCTTTTCAGCGCGCGCGGGCATAAATGTTAGGCTCGACGAGCATCCGCGCGCGGAGAACTCTATCGGGGTGTTGAACGGGTTCGGCGTCGGCGTTGCGCCGCCGGGGTCGCGAGTGCTGAAATACTCGAAAATACCCGGGCTATGGTGGGTTAAGTTCCGCCACGCCCCCATTCTTGTTGCTCGTCGACGCTTTCGCGCTTACGGCTGTTCCGAGGAGGGCAGAAGTGTTTGGACCAGCACCCGGAGCCGCGAAACAGATATACGAGCCGGCTCGGTAATTAAGGAGGAAGGTGGGCAGGTCCTCCCGACAGAGGAAACTCGCGTTTCTCGCAGAAACGCGCACCTGCCAGCCTCGCCGCTGTCGGCAGACGTTCCTTACCACTGTCCTTTCTTCTTTCTTTTCACTCTTCCTGTTTCCCTTGTAACCCGTCGCAGGAGAACTCCAAAGTTGTCCCAACTAAATCCAGCCATAACTCGAAGCTATCCCACGAGCGTAGCCCGCGTCTAAACCGTACTTGACTCGAGTAAAAGCTAACCCAAACTCAAATCTAACTCGGATACAACTCAAGCATAACTCAAAGCTAATCCGAGCGCAACACAAATCTAACGCACAAGTTCAACCGCGATATTTCCCCGTGTTTCTCTCCCGGCCTATCATCGCCCTAGGATTTCCCGGCGAGTTCTATAAGAAGTTCCGTCGTCTTTCCTGCGACGTGTCCGTGCCTCGCGACGGATCCTCCGCGTTCTTGTTTCCTCCTTTTACCTTCCCGATTCCGTGCTCCGATTTCCGTCTACCCCATCCCCCCTGTTCTTCAGTCCGCCTTAATCCTGAACGATATCGTCGATGTTGATCCCCAAACGTGTTTCGAATCGTCGGGACTCCGGCGAGGAGATTATCCGTTCCGCGATATCAAATGAGGGGAAAAAATGTTGTAAGCGGAGAAAGGAGAGCACGAGTAGGGTAGGTTCCCCGTGATTCCGCTGTATGAAGCTTCGCCTCGCTGATAAATCGCCTTTATCGCCGGACTTTGACAAAGTTGGGAGAACGCGCGCGATGTGCTTACGTAAAGGGAAGAAAAGCGTTCTTTGCCAGCCAGTCGGGGACAGACGCGGGGGGCCAGAGCGAGCTGACTCGGCTCGCAAATGGAAGTTGGTTGCAACGGAATGTTTACCGCCTGCATTGACCTAGGCGGAGAGCGGTAACTTATGCGATGCAAGCGGACAAAAAGGAATGCACCGTCCCCGCGAGAAGTATGACGGAGGATTTCGCGAGACACGGCGTTCGTTTGGCCATTTTCACAGGGGTTGCGGGGAAAAAAGGTCGCGTCGTCGAGCGCGACCGTTTAACAGGCCCGTCCGTACAAGGAACGCGGTGCTCAAGGGTGCGCGTCATACGACGCTAGACACATTGATCGATGGACGAGGGTGGAGTGGTGGGGATGCCGAAAACTAATGGTACGAAGATAAATTAATACCGTGGAATTTCTGGGAGTTGGAGGTAAACTCGTGGTCGAGTCCGGAGTTCCGTCGCTCGTTCACCCCTGCTGTTCCTCTTTCGTTTTCTCAGTCTCCGCGCCCCTCCTACCCCCTGCTCGACGAAACCGTCTCCAACTCCGGTCTCCGCGAACCATGGATCACCGGCGAAGCCCTTCCGAATCGAATTGCAGCCAACTCCGGGAGACGCGGATATCGCGTCTGGCTGTGTCCGGTGCCTTCTAGTTACGACACTGTTTCGAACTCTTCCGCCCGCCGAGCTCGATAACTTCGGATTCCGTTCGACCGGCTAATAAAGCTGGTTATCCCGGCGGCGCACTAATCGGTCGGGAAAAATAGAACGCTCGGCGTACGGGTGGAAATATTTCGGAGTGGCGATTAATTGCTCGCGCAGCGTACGTCGGTAACGGACGTTCGCATTTCCGAGGGTCGATGCCGCGTCTTCTGTCGCGTCGGCAAAAAGTCGGGCCACTGTCGCGAGGAAGATAGCCCAGAAAAAGTTCGTCTCAAAGACAATGACAAACGACATTACCAGGACCGGTACATAACTATGGGGAACAAACTCTCCAAGTCGTCGCGTCGTCTTCTTTCGTCCCGAAGACTTGGTGCGAGTTCAAGGAGTCGACCAATCGCGGGGCCCCGTTGTTGATCGAACACGGGGACGCGGGCGTCGGGAACCAGAAGGAGTGAAAGAAAGGGGGGCAACAACTGTAAGGAAGAAGAAAGTCGGTGGACGCGAAGACCGTCGTCGAATCTCGTTAATCCCATTGGCCGGTAGTCCTTTGTGGCGCGGTTTGGAATTAAATTTCCGGTTTCACGGAATCCGGAAAATCCTTTGGCGATTGTCGGGTCGACGGTAATTCGATCAGCAATCATACGTACCTCGAGTCACCGAGGCTCCTGTCCGTTTCTGCGACGGAGCCTCGACACGCGTCCATCGTGCGAGACGGTCGGCAAAACGTTAATGAACGTCGCTCGAATCGATACTACTTCGCACGCGGATATTAACGGTGTCAGCGTGCACCGTGAGGATCCGTCCCGTCCGTAAACGGACGTATTCCGATTCGAGCGAGCCTGGGTCCTCGTCGCGAGACTAACGAGCCGGGCAGTCGACATTAATTCAGCCCGATCGAAGCATTATAAAATTGGCGTTTATAAATGGCGCTCAAGGTACACCTATGTTAATTTCCGCGTATTCGACCGCATACGGGCATACGCGAGTCATGTCGTGCCGCGTCGCGTCGCGGGGTCGGTGCAGTTTCATGGTTATTTCACTGGGCTGCGCGTTGCCTCTGCGTGACGGTCGCACTTTTCTCAGTAGCACATGAGCCGAGCAGCGAGACGCACGTTCGCCGCACGAAATCCTCGGTTCGAGCGCACGAGTGGCAAGGTACGAGGGTGTAGCCGGTTGGAGGCGGCCGTTCATTTGCATTCCTCTGCTTTCGTTCGCCTCGAGCTCCATTTCCCATTTCCGGCCGCGTCGAGCGTCGAAATGAAACGCTCGTTCGAGCCCCCCGGCACTCTTTCCTCCCGTTCCCCTCTCAGCCCTTGAACGTTCTTCGTCTTCGTTATCGAGCTTCCTTCCGTGCTCTAATCATTTTTCCGACGCTCGGCCTTCGCTTTCGGTTATTCCGGATCCATCCAACCTACGTGCACGTCAGGCGACTTCGGCCGGGTTAACGCGATAACCGTTCGGGTCGATTCGTTGCCGGCACAGTGGCCGTGTAAACGGGTAAATAACGCTGGACCCCCGCGGGACGAAATGTTTTTATCGCGAGAGGACCCGGAGACGTACGTTTGCCTGGGTCGAATTTCGGGACGGAGCTGCGTCGTGGAAACAGTGCACGAATAAGGGCGAATCGGGTAAACAAAATTATCGGGAACGTGGTGCTCCGTGCCCGGAATATACGTAGATTTGGAGCGTTCGCTTCGATCGGGTAGTCCAGAATTGGCCCGTGCGCCGAGAGCTTCGGCAGCCCCGACATACGGCTCTTCCCGTGGTCGCGTGCACACCGCGTCGCGAATAATTCCGTCGACGCTCTCCGCATGCGGAAGAGGAGGAACAATATTTTGGTAAGCAGCTCCCTTGTTCCCCGTCGAGCCGACTCGTCGACGCGATCCTTGGTTCGCCTAAGCGAGCTCGAAGCCGAACAAGCTTGCGCCAAGATTTGCGTATTTCTGTTCGCGCAAGAGGCAATGATCGTTTTTCCAATCAAACGTTGCCGCCGTTGTTCGAATTTCGTCGACGCGCTCGATAAACCCGATTTTCAAACTTTGAATCCAGCATAGAGACGTGTTTCGCTCGATCGGCCGGGGATTGGACTGCTGATAGAAAACAGAGAGAACGCTATTTCCGTGAGAGATAAAAAAAAAATTGCCAATGCTACGTGCCGCGGTGTTCCAGATGAACTTCGGCATCTGATGGTATTTGCACGTGTTGTGCCGACAGAAAATAATAGCCCGAAGGACCAGCCGATTGAACGCGTCGACGAACGATTTAGACTCGAAGATCGCGGATAGAAGACTTGTCCTACAATAGATTACGTGTTAGCAATCCCCGTGGAAGATGTTCCGCCCGGAGGAAAATCATTCTCCCAAAGGTTTTCCACGAGTGATCGTCGAACAGACGTTTCTGCGTCCAATCGATATCCGTGGGAGATGATTTCGGGCGAGAAGAAATTCGCCAACTTCGAAATCTTCGTCTATCGAGAATAAACACGATCGAATAGCCATTCTACGGCGAAGAGACCTCAAGACCGTCCGTTCGTCACTGGGTCAAGACGCTGACCACGAAAATAGGCTTGTCCCCAGAGTCTCAACAACGATAGCAGTGGAATCGCGTGGCAGGGAACGGGTCGCCCGGAGGAACCGGGTCGTCGCAAACTCATTGGTCTGCCGAATTCGGGAAACGCAGCGAGTCAAAGTCAGTCACCGAAACGCGTACGCCTTTGAACGCGGAGCTAGCCCAGGGCAGTCGGTACCGGGCTGGTACCGTCCAGAGGGACATCGATTTCCTGCCGAGCAATTCGATGCTCGTACACAGGCCGACGCACACAGGCGCCGTCGACGTAGGCGCGACGAGAGCCGATGCACCGTCGGTCAGCCGACCGACTGTATGTTCGGCGCGAACCTTCGCGTGCATCATTAGCCGAGCGTCGCGACGCGACGCGACGCGACGCGTGTTCGGGCTGCCGTGTGGCCGCGCACGTACGAGCGCCGACTAATATCCCTCGCCTGATAGATTTATCTAAAATTAGAGCTGCCGTCCGATCAGCCGGCTCGCTCGCGTTCACCTACAGACTGGGAGTATAATTAGAGCCGACTACTTCCGACCTGACATCGACGATTCGCGCTATCTTTAGACCAAGGTAAAGAACCCCCGCGGTCCGGATCCTTGCGACTTTTGCTATCGATCTCCTCCACGTAGCTGGGAGCGGTCAAGCGGATGCTCCTTCGAAACGTTTCGGCCGAACCACTCTGCGACCACTTCGCCGCCAACGCGTTCATCTCGCCCGAGGGTGGAGGGTGGCGCGAGGTTGATTTAAGCAGGATTCTTTCGATTCCGTTGTCGTTCTTTAATCCGCCAACGTGCGACGAAATTGCGGGGGACCTCCGCGAGCGGGTGAAAACGGTCGAATCGAAGCACGGATGAAGGGGTGAATCTTTGGGGTAGAATGTCGTTTCGCGAGTTCTTTTGCTCGAGTAAAAGTCGACGCGTCGTCGAACGTCGCGAAAGCTGTGCACTTTTAACGAGACTCGTCTTTCATTGACGGATATCGGCTGAATTATATTGCCGTGACATTTATACGAAACACTGAAAAACTATCGATCGATTCGCGTATCGATAGCGTATGCATCGCGGGCCCTTTAACGCAAATAAACGTCTATTAATAAGATTTCATTTAGCCGCAAGCTCGCGGCTCTCCGTGAAATTTTTTTCCGAAAATGAGCAACGCCGACAATCTCGTGCACGAAGTCACGTGAAATGGATAGACGTATTATTCGGTTAGCACCGGCGGCCTTCGGTTGGTTCGTTTTAAGTGCGGGTATTTAGCAATTTATGGGCGGTGGTCCTTGTCGGAAACGCACCTCCGCGACGGAACTGCCGGGCGGTTGAGCCGTGAGCATCGTATTAACGTCAGCCAACCCAATTTTCTACGAAACGTACCAGACGAATTCGGGCGGATAATTTACGGCAACGTAAACAACAATGGTGCACCATTAACGTAACGCGTGCAACTATCCGGCAACTTTTTCTAATCATTCCCCCCCATAACTATTTTACTCCGCCTTCGACGAGATGCACTCGCGCGCGACGCAGTTCGGAGAAAGTGCCGAATAAAATTCCAGTGGTCGCGAAGGTATAAGAGGAGCCGAGAGGTATTGTTACAAGAGGGCCATGTTTTCGGCTCCGGTTTTTCGCGAGCACCCTCGAGGGGCACGCAACGAATCCGCTACGTTCTGTTGCTCCGCCGTATTCGTCAACGAAGAACCGCCTCCCTCCGATCACGCGATCTCTCGCACGTGAATTTTCTCGGTTTGCTGGCCGTTAATTGCGAAAGTTCCAGCGGCATCGCATCCCCCAAACTAACCGTTGTTCCTTCTCGTTTCAGAATCCAAAGGGGCCTTTCCGGATCGGACGGAGCGCACTCGCGGGGTAAGTTATCCCTTGATAACCGGGCGCAGCCATCGTACCGCGAAATCGCACGCGATCGTTGCTCGCGAGCAACTGGACGGAAGCTGAATAATAATTCTGTACGCTCGGCCGCGATTTTCGCCCGTTCTTTTATCGGAGCCCCGTATTTCGCACTCGTTACGTCATGGTTCGTTTATATCTCCCGCCCATCCCCCCTATTTCGTTTCTGCGTTTCTTCCGTTTGTTTCCAGCACTGTGTGGGGGCAAAAAAAAAAAAGACACAGGTGGAAGCTGAATAAAGATATGGTACGAGCGGTCGCATAAATTTACGACGCTTGCATATGCATGAACGCAACGTTTTCTACGAGTGTTCCGTGCACTTTGTTAGATACCGCTCGAAACTATGCATCCCCTCATTATTTAGGGGCGGAAAAGATTCCACGCGTTCGACCGGCGGTAAATCACGATTCGCTTGCGATCGCGGATCGCAAGAAGAAGCTTGCGCTTCGAAATAACCGGACTACTCTCGCGCGCTTTACCCTCCTCCGTTCTTCGTGTTACGCGATTTTCCACCGGGCTTCCCGCGTCGTCGTTTCTCGCCTTTCTCCGGTCGCGCGATGTAGCAATATCGCTGATCCGCTTATCGTTGCCGCCAGATAAATCGGCGATACGTATGCACGGGGAGAGAAACGTCTCTCCGAACGCCGAACACGAATACGAGCCACGCGTTCTACATTATTTCGGGAGCCGCGGAGCACGTACGTACGAAGAAGGGTGCTTAGAGAACGGCTCGCATTGCGATCACCGAAAAATGGGGATCAGAATCGGGCCGCAGGAAAGGTACTCGAGTGATCACCGCTGCGGCTGCAAATTAGTCTCCACCGTACGGACTTTCGCGTCGATTCGTGCAGGTGGGGGCCACTTGATTGAACTTAACGCGACGCGACGCCGCGTCCGATCTTTCGCTCGGACCTTGTTCCCTTTTCGCGACTGCTCGGTCACGAGGGATGGTACGTGGCCAACGGGAGCGGAGAAGTCGAGCAAATATTTGTCTTCTCCGCTTGGCGGTTATCTGAAAACTCGCGAACGCAGGGAACGCGTTCGCCGTTCGCCCTATTAAAGAGCAAGGGTTTAAATCGAGTTGCCGCCGGGGGGCAGGCGCGCGAAACCTCCGCTATCTGTTTGCCTAACAAAAACAGCGAAGCGTCTCGCGCGAGACGGCAGGGCGAAACGCCCGCGCGGGGCGCGTCCCGTCGAAGCGGCGGAACAAATTTGGGCGCACGGTCGTGTCGCGTGCACGCGGCAACGCCACGTGCGACGTGCGAGGGCAAAAAAAAAATCTGTTACTCGGTGACACGGTTCGGCGGTTGGAGAAAAAACAAACGAGATAAACACCCGAGAAGAGTCTGCCTCGCGGGGTCGGCCGGTGGTATCCGTTCGGGGGTGAGCGAAGAGGAAGTGAACGATGAACGAAGAAGAAGCGGAGATCGGAGAGGCGAAAGAATAGGGAAAAAAGGGCAGGCGGATGACACGAGGGACGTGGCCGGGGCACCTCTGAAAGTCGTTACGAGGTTGAATTCCGCCCTTCCGCCCGATCAATATTGCGTTGGTGGGGCCGTGGCTGCGGAAAGCAGGGCAAGGGACGTCAGGGGTCGTCGGAGGGGAAGAAAAAGGAGGCGCAGAGGGGCGAATGGAATGGATCGGCGGTAGCGGAGGAGGCTGTGGTTGGGGGTCGTCGGCGAGCCGAGGGGTTTCGAAGGGGATTTACTTGGCGTAGAGGGGTTGAGAGAGTGCGCCGATCGAGGGGATTGTTTGGTGGGGGCGGTGGCAGAGGAGCCGACACTGTCATGGCGCCGCGCACCACCGCCAGCCAAGCGGTACCTAACGCTGTGTAATCGCGCTCCTCGCGACTTCCTCGCTGAAATTTATCGCGATAGCGGCGCGCGTGATCGAGCACCGGGAGTGTCGAAGGATTCGCCCGTTCGGGACCGCTTCTCTATTGGAAACGCGTCGATTCCGGGGGTGCGCGATCATCCGGTACGATCCCATCGCTGTACGAACGTCGCGCCGCAGTCGTGGTTTCGCGGCTCTATCCATACGGCCAGCAGCCACACGATCTCCGACTGGAGAGGAGAGACGTTTAAAGATCGATGGACGTAGCAGTGGTGAACCGGGGGATTGAAAAATCGGGGTCAACGCTTCGGACGGTGGTGCGCGAACAGTGTGCAGTACTTTGGGGAGTTATTGGTATCGGTGTCGCGGCGGGGCTCTCACCTGTGTGCCACCCACGCTAGGACGGTCCAGAGTTCCGTCTCGGCTGTATCGTATCGACCTCGGAGCTCGGCGAGGGAACCTCGAGGACACGCGGACTATGTTTCCGTCGAGCTCGTTCGGATGGAAGTCCGCGCATAGATTCCCGTGCGTCGAGCTGACACGAGCGAGCCGGACGGTGTAGAGAACGAAGAGAACGCCGGAGATCGTGGAGAATTTGTGGAACCGCGAAGGTGAATCGATGGTGGCAGCGTGCTCGATGTCGCGCTACGACGCGCCGCGTGATTGAGATCAACGAGGAACCAGAGGGTCGTCGTCTGGCGAGGACCTCGCCGGGTCCTGACCGGGAACATCGTGATCGCGAGAAACAACAGAGGTGGCTTCCGCGTCGGCAGCCCGTTGTTCCACTGACGACCGCCTATCGACAGTGACCATGTCCTAGCGAAGACAGAAGCTCGCGTAGACCGACCCCCCCTTCTCCCATCCCGTTCTATCCAAGCGAACCTTGAATCCCGCTTCGCTCCCGGACCTCTGGACGCTTGTGCACACGCGTCCTGCGTCCACGCCACAGCGGTGCACGTGCACCAAAACGCCCACGTACAGCAGGGAAAGGTGCAAGCATTTTCCTCGTCCCCTTTTCCACCGATCCCTCGCGCCCTTTCTTACGCGAACGCGCGCTCACGCGACCCCATCGATACGTACCGAGGAACGAGTTCGCACACACGCCGCCTCGCGCACAACCACGGTACACGCTCGCTGTACGCTCGGCGTGTATGCCGACGCGCGCCTAGAAACAAGACGACGCGCGCGGACTTTTGGGCACACGCGTGACGAAGGTGTGCGTGTCGGGAGACGCGTACGGAGACGGGCGCGAGTGTATCCGAATCCAGCCAAGTCCGAAAGTCCTTGATCCCGTCGGGCGATCCTGACCCCGCCCGTGCAGCAAGGAACCACACCCTGGCCGACGAAGGAACGCAGGACGCAGATTTGCCGGGTACCTGGTAAGCTTTCGCGTTCGTTGCTCGACCGTATCTGCGGCTGTTCTTTTCCGTGTCGCGGCCCCGGGACTTCTTCGCGAGGATCCATTGGGATCGACCGGATCGACAGCAGTCGGCCTGTATCGAGACAGGGATCCAGGAACAGCGAGGGTAATGGTCGATTCTCCTGATACGTGTCGGTGATCGTTTCGCGGTCGTTGATCCGTTTCTCGATCAATCCTATTTCCTGATATGCCGTATCCTCGCGTCAACCTCGCCGCCCAACTCCCACCGTCGATCCCTGTGTCTTCTTCGCTCGGTGCATCTAATAGCGCACATGGCCTCGTTCCATGCTGGATGCGGGTTGCATCCAGGTCGCCTAGGTTAGGTCCTTCGGGACGGGTTAAGGGCGACGCAAGGATACAGACGCGCGGGAAGAGTTGCGCCACGAATGCAGCGCTATGGTATTGCACGCCGCGTGTCCCGTAAGTTTCGATTTATGAATGACTGATCGCGATCGTAAAATCTTCGAAGTGTTGACGTGCACGCGTCTCTCGATCGTAGAAAGAGACGCTCGATTCAGTCAACGGGGAGATTAGGGGAACGAGATTCATTCGGACAATGCGACGACGGTGACGCAGCGTTCTTTGTCTTAAGAACAAGACGGATAGACACACGTCGCGGCAGCTCCGCGATAGAACGAGCTCGTAAATGTTTCGAGCATGGGAATTTAAAGTAGAGACGATCAATGGTGGAGACAAGGAGCGCGAGCTTCATTCAAGATCGCGCGATGCCCATTCGAAGACCTCCTCTGTTTTACGAGCGAGACGCAAAGGCATTCATTAATGGAGTATTTGCGTCTTCTTCAAGTAGGTGCACATCTTCGAACATATCGTTGTCGAAGGGTGCGCCGGAATTCGTAAAGAATAATGGAAATAGCAGGTGTTAAATGTGTCCCACGCGTAACGCGTTTAACACGTTTTTCTCGAAACCAGGTTTTCTTGCCTGGCCGGCACGATATCTCCAGATCTGGTTTGTCGATCGACTCGAGATTTGCAGACGATCTTCGGCAGAAATATTAGCAACCACGCGTGCAAAAGGCTAAAGCAAAACATTACTCCGTTTAGCAAGAAAAAATTCCCAACGAAGGCTTTAAAATGACGGTAAAAACGCAAATACCCCTTAACTGCGGTATCGATGCACGGAGCAATTTCTTGTTCGTCGCGTGGGGAATTACGACGCTGGTTGGAATAAAATTTCGCCGCACGATACGTCCTCGCTCGAGTTCCCCGTCGTGCACCGAGGAGTCGTTAATGAATTCGCGATTAAAAGTTTCGTCGAGACGCGACAAGCGTTGGCCGCGACGAAGAACGATGCTTCTCGCGTAGTGGCGTCTCGAAAACTCGATCGATCTTGCGGAATGGCTCGCGGCACGTTTCGTTTCGTTACCCGTTCGACGCATCCGTGGTAGGAAATGTGCGAAGGGCACGTTCATGGATCGTTGGCCGCGGCTAGCGATGCACGATCCTCGCTTTCCGCCCCCGTCGAGTACTCGTGCGATGCACAAACTCGGCAATTTGCAATAATTTATGCGCCCGGCCGATATTCCGTTCCATGACTTATTTACGAGGCCGTTACGCTCAGTCGACGAGTCCCGGTTCAAGAATTACCGCACCGTGTGTCGCGCCGCGGTTCTACAGTAATCGGTGCCGCCAAATGTATCTGCCGTCGAAACTGTCGATTCCGTCGCTGGCTTGTTCGCGTTTTCATTTTTCGAACCCTACCGCCGGAAGGTGGTTCCCGTTCGTTCGATCGCGACGTCCGTCACGGGATGGCGACGGGTAGCGAGGAACGGAGAGTGTCCTTGCGGGATTAATGCGAGGACGTCCCTCGTTTTGATAGACGGCGCGATACGGTAATCGATCGGGACGCAGGTATTTGCCGATTGAATGGGCTCGCGTAAGTAGAAACTGATAGCGGAGAAATTATGCTCGCGCGCGATCATTTGTCTTCGACTCGCCGCCGCCACCGCCGCGTTTAAATTTCCAAGCGCGGTCGCGAGAATTATAGTTGACGGTCGCTCGATGAATTAATTGCTTCCACAGTTTTGTAACTCTGTTAGCCACGGAACGAGCCTTTCAATTTAATTACGGGCGAGGTTCATCCGATACCGCGTGCCTCGCGTTAGGCGTTCGTTCACGTGCTCCAACCTTTCGTACGGGCAGCCTACCGGAAAGTTGAAACGCTATACCGTGGCATTTCGTGCCGCGATCCGACGTTACGCGCCGCTTCTTTCCGGCGGCACAATTTTTTTCCACCGTCGAAACTTTTCTACGCGGGACACGCCGCATTCGCCACGGCGTTAATAGGGAAGACCGATCGGCGATAAAATCGAGGGGAATCGAATTGCAATTTCGTTGGGCGGGCCGATTCGGCGAGGCAAATTAAATCGCTTAAAGGCGGCGCAGCGATGCACTCGCGACGACGTCGCGTCTCTCGGCTGGCACAATCGAGGAAGCGACCTGGCTCGAGCATCCTTCTGCATCCTAATCGTCGAGTTACGGAAGCATCCTATTTTCTCGAGGGGCGAAATTGCGTTTCGAGTATCGGCGGAGAGCGCCGCCTCGTATAGGTGAACGACAAGCGACAACGCGACTGCTTCTCGGTCGACTGCATAAAACTGAAGCGTGGCCGTTTTTCAGCGCGGCACTCGTGACCCGCGCACAGGTGCTACAGTTGCAGAGTGGCCGAACCTTTCGAGAGGCGCGAGGTGTTCGAGGTCGGTGCGGATAAGAGAAAAATCCGTCGAACGTCGAAGACGCCGTCCGATGGTCCCGTTCAATCTCTCCTGACTCGATAGGTCCGTTCGAGTTCCCTCTGGACTCCGATCGATTAAATACCTGCAGCCGTTCGCGGACCCGGTGTCTCGCCCCGGGTCTCGCGGTCACCCGCGACAGCTCTCCGCACCGGACAAGATTTATTATGGGCGTCGATCGAATTACCGGACGGGGAAGCGAAGTCGACCGTGCGAACGTGTTCTTCTGCCGGCCCCTTTTAGAAATTGATTCGCCGTGTCGGCCGGTGCACGCGCCGCGGCAACGGGAATAAAATTTGAATCGCCGGTTACGTGCGCCGTCATTGTTGTCGGACGTTTTGATAGAGAGGGTCGCTGGTATCAACTGGAGAAGGAAATTGATCGATGAATCATGCAAATGCAACGCGTCCCGTCTTCTTTTGTGCTTCGCTGCCTCGCCCGGAGAGAGGCCATCGCGCCGCGCGTGTGCCTCTTATTATTAAACCGCTCGTCCCGTGCTCCCAGATGTCACGTTCACGTTTTATCCATGTTCTGTCCTTCGCTCGGACGAGAGCAAATTTCGCGCTCGCGAACGCGTCCCGCCGGAGATTGACGATCAATTTATTCAACGCGCGGTCGATTTTTACCTCTCCGGATCCGCCACGCTGCGATGGCCCGGGTCGCGACAACATCTGCCCCTCGAGGGCCGCGGTAAGACCGGATCGAAATTCTCGCGCGAAGCCGTGCTCTGTTCCTCTGTTTCTCTGCACGCGATACGGTTTTCTCGCCGGGTACCCGTAGGTCGAAAGTTGAAGGTCTGTCTCGGAGTTGTTTTAGCGACGTGCCGTTTCGACCTCCGTCCGGTGCCATGCAAACTCCCGCACCGCCACAGTGATCGATTCGACCCTCGGAAGAAACGGAATGCATAGTAGCAGGATTCGACCTCGTTTTTGCGGCCGGCGCATAGAATACGCGTGCGCTCGCGTATCCAGTATGACGAGTCGCGCTCGACGGTTGAAAGAAGCGGTGTTTAATTGCAAAGTTCGCTGTACCTCCGTGGCGCCAACGTATCCAGGTAAACGCAGCGGGAGAACGCGCCGCTTTGCAGGATGATCGATTTTGGTAAAACCTTCGATCGGTCGCATCTATTACGTTCACGCCTTGAGACCGCGATCGATGTAATTAAACCTGAGCGTCCAGTTAACCGTGTTCCTGGGCGCAATGCAATTGAACACGGCTGGTACGCGATCGCGACCTTGCGAACCTTCGCTTCGACGGGTGGGAACTATCGGGGAACTATCGGGCTCGTTTACCCCTCGCAAATTAAACGGGGCTTCAAAGTTTCGCGCTCTTCAAACGAGGCTATATGCATACATCGGTTTCGGTGGCACGAGCGAGGCGGAGTGGCTCCTAAGTACTTGCTACGTTGGTCACGTCGGCTACAAGCGGAGGTAACCTGCCGATTGATTCGCGTCGACGACCGTACTTCGTGCAAGCAGCTTCGCCCGCGCTTCGTGCTCGCGACAAAAGTCTTCTCTATTTTAAAACGCTCGCTTACACGCGCGATACCTTCCATCGTCCATTTCGACGCGCCTGTGGGCCGTCGAATTATTCGAAAGTTACCGCGGTCGTTACCGGGGATGGTGGCAGTGGAGCCGCGCCCTAATTCGGCCATGATGACCCTTCGAGGGAAATTCAAAGGTGCTCGCGTATACATCCAACCTCGACCTCGTCCCGCTCTGACCCAGCGTGACCATCTTTTCCTCGGCGGCGTCCAAACTTCGTCCGACTGGCGTTGCGATTCGACCGCAACCGGGGACCCCTGAACTCTGAACGACTCGATACAAATCCCGTTCGCCGTCTTCTATCCCTTGCCCGCGGCAAAGAAATGCCGTGCTCGGCCTGGCCGCTTCGCGTCCGCTTCCGGTTCAGCTTCCGACCTCGCGCCTCCCGATACGCCCGCAGAAAACGGGCGCGCAGATTGCGGATCGCTTAGCGCGACCCCGTTGCCGCGTTAGCCCCCTGAATCGCGTAGCTCGAGATTCGCGAGGCGTGGTTCGCAGCTCGGGGAAGATGGATCGGCGGGAAGGAGGTCGGCCGGAACAAATACGTACCCGTGGAAGGGAGAAGGAATGGAAAGATGAAGGAAGCGAGAGGCTGGGCGCGGTAATTGAGGACGAAATAGCGAGGAACCCGTGCGCTGTACTTTATTCAGTCGACAACTTGTGCGCGCTGTTCCGGCGCATTAATGACCGCGGACAATTGACTCCTTTGGCTTGCCGCGGACGACCCCGGACGATTTTCGAAAGACACCTGCGTCGCGCGTCGATCGATCAGCACGCGAAAGTCCGACGATATCTGGCCGAGCGCGAGAGACAAATAGGGCGTCCGACCTGCTGGCAAGTCGCTTCTGCCAGCCCGCGAATGAATAAGTGATCGTGCTTCCACGAACGGTACACGGTCGGTGAAAAGTTGATGAGACAACTTTGGATTTGTTCCACATTCTCCCCGGTTCCCTTGGCGTTCCGCGACGATACGTACACGTGCGCGTGTGCGCTGCGACCGGGAATAGGAAGATCGGGGCCGGGGTAAATTGAAATTTTCCTTTCTCGTTGAACGGCCGGCTGCTGCTTCCCGTTTGCGAGAAGAAATTAAAAGGGAAAGGGGCACGCGACGCTTCTCGCTTGTGCCGCGGGTTTGTGTCGCCGTGGACCGTGGCTAGACATTCCCCCTACGGACTGTCGAAGCAGCAGCGCTGGTAGGACGAGAGGAATCGGCGGCGTGGAATCGCATAGGAGCGTTCGAAGATGATAGGAAGGCACGGAACGCGACAGAATCCTCGGAATCCAGCGCCGCGCTGGCACAGCCGCAAAAGTTTCAGTTATCCCGAAGTGTCCGCGTCCGGACCGGGAGTCGTTTCGCCAATGCCTGGTCAGCCTGCTCGCTAGTCGCATTTCGGTATTCCGCTGGCTGTTTTGCGGTGGAAGAGGTGACGATGCAGTCGCAGCTGGTAACTGCGACGCGTTTTGCGGGGCTCGTGGTCGTTACGCAGCCCTGCGAATCGCCCCTAGCACGCTGAATGCTTTGAGGTTTACGCTACCATGGCGTACCGCAAATATCCGTCGGAACCTTTCCATAAATGTGTCGCGCCGAGGCGGGCCGCTCGCCGCCCAAGCGCCCAGACTTTAATTAAACTTGTCGCCGCGCTTCGTCGCGACCAAAAAACAAACAAAAAAAAAACGGAAGGGAAAAACGAAAAAAAGGGGGGGGGAAACGTTGGCGCGAGCGGTGCCGCGGTTCTGTTCCAATTTCGAGCGGTCGTCGCAGCGCGACGCGAGAGATTTTTCTCGCGTTAACCGCGCGCGAGCTACCATTACCCACCATTGTTCGCGGCAAACTTTGTTCGCGGTTACGGAAACATCGGCTAGCCGTTGCGATGCGTTCGCTCGCCGACGGAGAGCGTACGTGAAATATAAATTCGCGTTAAGGATTTGCGACGAATTGTCGCCTGCCTCGACGGGGGCGGTTGGCCGCAGACTTAGCCGGTCTATGGAACCGCGCGAACTCTGTGCACGAACTTCTGCGACCGCCGAGCGCAAGTCCCGATTTTCCGACAATCCGAAATGCATCCCCCTCTGGCACCGCGTCCGTCCCACGGTTTCCATCGCCTTCGCTCGGACGTCGCCCGGGATTGCACGGGGTGCGGCATCACGGAATCGCGTGGCGCGGCAAGAAATCACGCGACCACGATACCCACCGCTGTTTTCTTCGACTGGGTCGGCCGTGTGCACAGTTCGCCGTCGAAACGTCCTCTTTTCGTATCGTTATCGGGCAGAATCGTGGGGCAACCGGGCGATCCTTTCGCACGATCGCGTGCATCGTGCTACTTTTGCCGTAAACTTGCCACTTTTCCACTGCGGCGTACGCTCGCCACGCGTGTACGCGAGGAAATCGCTCGCTGCCGTGCCGAGTGTCGTGCCAGATCTCTCGACCGCGATGCGATAATCCAGGAACGCGTACGTGTACGGTATCCATCGGACGATTATCGTCGCCGCAATGATTAAGTCGCGACGGTATATCTGGCTGATCGCGGGGCAAAGTGGTGGGACCGATCGTTTCGCGAGGATGTCGTTTCGACGAAGGACGCGTTCGTCCCGCCGTCGGGCGAACGATACCGTGCACTGGGAATATTCGGTGATTTTGTAGAGACGGGGCTAGTTAAGCTTGTCCGTAAACTGTAACGCGAATGCCGCGGTGTTAAATTAGCGTTAATGGTATATACGGCGATGTGGTGTTCCCCGGCGGACTGCTCGAAAGTTAGCCGGAAAAGCGAACCGTGTAGCGCTGAAAGCGTTCGGGATAACTATGACGAAAACGATTAACGAACAGCCGTGATATTAGCCGCGAAATCGTGATACCGTGTTCGCGTAACTTCGTTACGTCCAAATTGTTATATATATCCTTCGACCCGAGTTCGCTTCGATCCATCTCCTCCGACCGACACCAAATCTCGTTCCATCGTTTCCGTGTGATTCCGCTCGGGTAACGGATCATCGTGGATTCTCGGCTCTCCGTGAAACGTCGTGACGAAAATTTCGCCGAGGTTCCGAACGATAAAAGCTTTCCTTCGAGGACAGACCCGTCGAGGGTGAGGGAAGGCCGCGCTTTTAATGCGTTCCTGCTAGAACTTTCACGGCTTTGACCGACGTGTAATTGGATCAATTCCGCGAAGCGGCAGATTTAATTGATATTGCATAATTCATTCTTTCGTTGGTCTTCTCTACGGTGACCGGAGGAGAGGGGAACGCTCGCAAAAGAAGCGGCGATAAATTCGCGTCCACCCCGACTTAACGATTCAACGGGGGACCGCTTTTGAGGAGAAAGCATTTGCATCGCTGGTGCTGGCAAGCACTCCGCGCGATGCATCGCGATGCCCGTGTCCGATGGTATCGCACTCGGGGTAACGCCGCGAATTAAAATTGAACGGCGCCGGGCACAGACGCGGCACTTAAATACTCGATTACCCTGGAACATTCGCGACGACCGTCGCCCCGTCGCCTCCGGGCGAACGGCAACGGAGAGGGGATCGGGATAGAAAGATTCTGCGGGTTTTTCCCGGGGCAAGAAAGTGTAAACATTTCTCGAGGGTCATCCGGCGATCCATTTCGCAGGCCTGCTTCGACCCGGTGAAACGTCACTCGAGCGACCTCGGCTCCGTTCCCGTTTAGGCCGGAATGGTAACGCGAACGGGTGCCGCTGCAGTTTCGCGAGGGAACCTTGCCGGTAATAATTAACGTGCTCATCATCGTGCCACAAGGACACGCGAACGAATTTCGTGACAGATAGGCCGCGCTCCGTTCTTGTGTACGCGCTGAAAGGGCTCCAGGTCGGCGCTGACGCGGGCATGCATTTCCGACGAGATCCGCGTTGACAATGCGCGCAGGAAGCTGCACCGGCCGGGCCGGGTCGGACGGAAAGCGACAAGAGAGCGACGTATTTTCCACGCGCATCGCGAGCACTGCCGCTGGGGGTTCGGAAGGCGAGTGTCCAGTTCGCGACGGTGTTACCGTCCGCGAGGAAAACTGTGCCGGCTGCGGGGGAGTTCGATTACGGAAGGGGTCGGTGTTTCCGCGAGAAAGCAAATCTGTGGCCGCGCAACGCGAGAAATTCCGACGCGGCGCAAATTTCCTAGTCGATGCAGGCGCGACCGGAGAACGACCGGCGGTAATTGGATCGATATTACGAAGGCAACTTTATACGCCGGCCGGCCGGCAATTCCAATTTTTCAGCGGGAATCGCCACTCGTCGCGCGATACGGGAGTACAGAAGGCGCGGGGCGAATTTTCACGATTGATCGAATCAGCTTTGGCCGCGGTCGGAATCGAATCGAACGGCCGCGCGTGTTTCCACGCGGTCAAATTGCCTGTGAAACCGTGCCGTGCCGCTAGCGGTTGAATCTACTTGGACGGCGTCTGGTCCACGCGACGATAGCAGAAAGCGCGTAGGCCCCGTTTCTTCGCCCGTGTTCTCGGTGGATTCTCGTCGTTCGTCGTGGCCCGTCGTCCCGCGAGAAGTTGACCAATGATAACAAGTGGTGGTGTTAACAAGTGGACAACAAGTAGCGTCACGCGGCAGACGCACGCGCCGGCTAATTAATTCGTTCCACGCGATTCGGGAAAAAGTTGTCGGGTGGACGGATGGATCGATGATGAAGCACAAGCGATCGGGTGTCGCGTGACGAGGGAAACGCTCGGACAGATGTGCGCGCCGTTTAATCCGCGAATCGTTACTTCTTAGCCGTGGCCTATCGTCCCTGGCGGAAGGGACCCTGCATTCCTATCGATTTTTCCCGGAGCTCCCTAATACGCAGAAAGGTTAAAGGTGGGCAGCAATGAAAGACGTCGGGGGTAATCCGCAGAAAAATCGCTGCACGCGATGAAAATAGTAGTTCCCTATAAATCCGGGAGATTTCATTTGGCCGCACTTACCGTTCCTCCCGTTCGATTCATCCGGTTGCGTGCGTCGCGCCGTCCATGACGATCGGCCGGGGATGAAAGGAGGAAAGGGATTACAGAGCTAGGAGATATTGGTCAAGCCCACAGGCTCAGCGCTAATAACCGTGGAACACGAAGACGAGTTATGACAGGTGGTGTCGTGGGTCGTTCGGCGGGGTGGAATTGCGAGTACGACATGTGCCATTGTTCAACCTGTCCCACTCCTCTCGCGCCTGCGACCGCGTGCACGCCCTTGCTCTCGTGCGTCTTCTATTAGCAACGAGCAATCCCGTTCGCCCGACGTTTCCCCGGTCGCGGGTGCTGACGGATTTCCAGCTGGCTCGTTGCGCCGCGCAGCGTTCCGAATCCCGGTCGCGTCGCGCTTCATTGCCGGTTTACTCGGCCCGATTGCGGCGCGTCGATAGCATCGAGGGCGGACCGTTGCATCGGCTTAGGCCGGCTCGCGCTGCGAGACACTGACAATGAGTGACGGAACAATATCAGCGTTGGAAAGAAACGATCGCGCGCGACGCGCGAATATGCACTCGTGGGAGAGACATATGCGAATGGCATTTGGTTTCGAGACTGTACCGGCCAGGGCGTGCTCTCGACGAGACGAACGATGATTCGTGAATTCGTTATCGAGCATCCGTGCCCGATCCGCCCGAATTCGATGCAGCGTCGCGTCGCAATATTCGATCGTGTTCAATTCGCGGCCGGATTATTCCCTGCGGGTAGCTGCAAGGGGAGACCACGGTTAAACATAGAATAATAATAACTCCCCGTCGATTCCTTTCGTGTGTTTCGGCCGATGATCATTATCGTCGGTGATCCGCGTGGCGCCTCAAAGGGACACCGATTACCGTCTCTCCGCTCGAAGTTCCGGGCGGCAACGGTGAATCGGTTCCCCCCAGGAAACGAGTTCGATCGATACGATCGTCGCGTTCGAGCACGCGCCCCTCTAATCTATTCGATTCGCGTCCCATTCGTGCTGAATTTCAACCAGCCCTCGGAAGAATACGGGCTGGACGCGATAATCGCCGCGCCGATGCTGAGAGCGCGATTGCCCGATACCCCTTTCGAATACGTTAACGCGTGCTTCCAGCTCGTTCGAGCCACTAACGAATCGCGCGTGCGATTGCCTGTGTGTGTTTCAGGTGATGATAGCGACACGGCGCGGAGGCTAAGGTGGCTGTCGCGGCGGCTAAGGAAACGGCGTGGTTGGTGAAAATCGGTGCCGCGAGCGGTCGACCCGGGCAGCGGTAGTGGTGGCGGAACGGCAGGGGTAAGTGGTCGCAATCTCATCGATTCTTTCTTAAGCAGTCGGCGGTTTCCTGGTGGAATCGGTCGCGTAGACCTCCGTGAAATCGGGCTCGCAATTAGAACGCGCGGTCGAGAACGAGCGAGCAAGCTTTATCTGCGATTTAAAGGGAGCCGGCGAGCGGTCGCACGGCGATTCTGCTTTTCGATTGATAGTCACGGAATCGTCACGCGAGTGCTCGATCGTATCTGGCAGGGCTCGTCGAACGTCCGATGACCCAGTGTCAGACGGTGTCGGTATCCGGCAAAGTATTCGACCTGGAGGCGTAGGAACACCTCGAGGCGTACGAACATTCGCTTTCTCGCCGTCCTGGCCCCACGTGCGTTCTGATTGGGGGCGCGACGACGAACGAGAAGCAGCGTTGGAATCGATTAATTCCCTACTATCGGATGGACAATCGATTGCAACACCCTTCGCGGACAAGCGCGTTGCTATAATATTCTACGATTGCATTGAAATAATCGCTCGTCGATGGAGCAGAAGAATTTTCGAATCGGATCGAGCCTCGAAAGAAAAACGGGGGCAGAGCAGCGCAATTTCCTCCGGTGACGGACGGGGTTGGTCTGTCGCCGTCAATTATTCACACCGAGTCCCACGCCGGATTCCGCCCCATCCGGGCCAGGTTGCACAGTTGTTTATGATTCGCAGGTACTATGGGAGCGGGGGTATGGGGGGCGGAGGAGGGCTACAAGCCACGGACCTCCGGCGAAGGCTCGAGTCCCGACGTTCGGGTAGCAGTTTACCCCACAGCGTTCATTCCTTGAGGCACGATGGCCCCGACGCAACCGAGGTGGACCCCCGTAGCCAGGAGGAAAGGTGAATCTCGTCTCGTTTCTTCGGCAAACCTAACTTCCCTCCGCCTCCTCAAACATAGTTACGCTTTACACACTTTCCCTCTTTGGACTCTCCACGCAACGCTCTTAGCGTATCGACCCGTGACGGCCAGACAAATCGAAAGCTTCGATAGATTCGTTCTGTTAAATTATTGCGCAGAAGGGCCGTCGCGTTAAAGTATTTTCGAGCGGGCATCGAGGAGACGCGGTGGGGTTCGTCGAAATCGTTTTAACCCCGGGTAAATTTGTTTTTCCGCTAGAGTTGGCTTGCAGGCGACTCTCGCTTCCGGTCAACCCACGTGTACAGGTTCTTGGCCGTGCAGACGACAGACGGTCGAGGAGAATGGACAAGAGAAAGGTTCGAGGTGCAGCAACGGCGGATCCCCTGTAATCGGTTCGCTGTACGGCAGGCTGTGGCTCACCGTTGCAGTCGGGCGATTGGTCAGCACGGACTCCGAGAAGGAAAAGGGTGCCATTGGGAAGTGGCATCGATTTCGATGGTGTCGCAGGGACTTCCGGTGGATCGCGGACGTGGCGACGAGGACCTTGCTCCTCAGTATCGTGCTCTTCGTCACACCAGGTAAACTTGGATTTTTCGTTTATTGGCTTTCCCTCTTTCGGTCTCACGTTCGAACGCGTATCGAAGGAAGGGCGTCGCGGTCGACTCGTGTTCTCAGGGCGCGTGTTCTCCTTTAGCGACGGGAACGTCGCGTCCTTCGTAACGCGCTCGAACAGAAACTCTCGAGAACGCATGCATTACTGGTTCATCGCGTTGTACACCAATTAGCGAGGCTCGCTAATCGGGACGAGTCTACCAGGTCACGGTAATAGCTTTCCATCGTCTCTCGAGTACGATCGACCGATCGATCTTGGATTCAACGTTACACCCGGTTGGACGTGCATAGGTCAGAGGCGTAACAACGTCGATTGAGATCCGCCAGAGGGTTTCCGTCAAGATGCCTCTTGTCATTGGTAATAGGGTGTCGCAGTGTACAATTACACGTAGGTACTCGGCCGTGCGTTTCGATACCGAGTTGCCGATTCCGTTTGTCGTCGATGACTGATTCGAATCTGTGCTCGTACCCGGGACAATTTCCCAGCTTCTCGTCCCTCATCGTTCGTACCGATAATGAAAGAAAACGCGTCGAACGCGTCCGCGACGTCCCGATATCCGTTGAACGCGCGAAAATAAGTAGCCGGCGGGTGAAATTGCCGGGCGAAAATTCCTCTCGCCGTAATAGCGTTTATTTACGACGGTTACGGCGCAGTATGAAAAGCCGGGGCACACTTAACCGATTTACCGGGACGGGTTGAATAAAGTGACGTCAATGCGTGCTCGTTTCAAAGGATGTTTCCTCTTTTTTAATTCGCGAGCACGCAACGCCCTTACGACGCTCGTTAGCCTCATCAGCGAGAACAATTTCATTAAAAATCCGCTCCCCTTTTCTCCCTATCCAGAGCCCGTCCCGCCTCACCACTCCCCCTCGGCCCCGGAAAGTTTATTCAATGCGAGCATACCGCGCACCTGGCTAATGACGCGTGCACGGTACGAAAAAACACGGCTGGTCGATGCGATTTAAGCACGATTTTTCGCCAACGAGACGGCCGGTTCGGCCGTGAATCGCGGGAGCGTTTTCCTCGCAGAAGAGGGGCCAATAATACATCTGCGTCGTTATAACTTAGTGCTCAGCCGGGTTCTTGTTCGTAAACGGAGGAAAATTGTCGTGAAATTGTCGGCGGGCAAACGACTCGAGAAGAAAGAGCGACGCGGCGGGCAAAGGGGCCGCGGTAGGGGGGACGAGAAAGAGGCTGGGAACGCGGCGGAGAAAGGGCGATCGCGGGCGAAATTAGCGGAAAAGTTGTTTAATATAGAAAGTTAAGGTAAGTCGTGGAAGACGGGCGAAATACGGCTACTGTGATCGCCGCTTGCCGCGGGGCCGGAGACAGCCGGCGACGCCGTTTCGCTCGGCAACTTTTCGAGTTAATTCCGGCAATTTATTTATTTCCCAATTATTTCCCGGACCTCTCGATCCCGTCTCGGAACTTGGCCGCACGCGAAGTGCCCCTTCAACGTCCGCGCCGCTTCTGGAACATTTTTCAATTGATTCCGCTTCTGTCCGAGGGAACGGGCTCGCCGGTGCATGCAATTTCACGGGGAACGGCCGGACCCGGACGCTCAGGGGAACTTTCTCGCTGCGCCTCGCGCATCAAGACGTGCCTAAGCCGTTCGATAGTCTTTGAACTTTTCAATCACGCGCGCCACGTATACCCGCTGGTACGCCGTCGACATTTTTCACGGGCAAGAGGATCCCCGGAATGCGGTGCGTTTATGTGGAGCAGGATAGGTATGGTGCGCGAATGCATTCGGTCGCGATTAAATTCCTCTCCAGATTGCTGAGACTGGAGGTCGAAGAACGGCACACGGTCGCCATAAATTACGTGCACACGACGCGTCCGCGCGTGTTGGCGGCGAACACGATTATGGTTTCTTTCCCTTAGCTGCCTTCGGGGCAGCCCAGATGGCAGACGATGAAACGAGTTGCAAATGACGCTGTCCCTTCCTGGAAGGTGCGTTGCCCCTGCTAAAGCTCGCTCCACACGAGAGCGGACGCGAGACGCGGTGACGGTCTATCGATCCGGCGATGGGAAAAAACGCCTGCTGTCGGAGCAGCGTTGGCGACTACCAGCCGAACAAATTTTCGCGTCGCCGTGAACCATTGGTGCCGAGAGCTTCTCGCAGATCACCGCGGACTTCTCTAGGAAAATTCGGCGACGGAGCTGAGCATCCTGTTGCAGGAGGGCTCGTGCGTCCTCCAGCTCTCTTCAGGGTCCCCGTGTGCACGCGTGGGCGAGCAAAGAAACCGGCCACGTCGTGTCCCGTATCTCGTTACTAGCGCCTTCGTGTGCACTTGCACGGCCACTATCGTGTGTCATACGCGCACTGTCGCGAGAGGGAGAGACGCAAAAAGGAGTCTGCGGTATGCGATCGAGGTGAAGATCCAACGAAACGGAACGCATACCGTCAGAAGAGCACACCGATCGAAGGAACGACGAGGGATTTACGGAAGAATCGCGCGATATCTCTCTGCCAGTGTGGACAGATTTTCGCGCGTCTGCGCCAAGGGGCGCGTGTAATTTGCGGTTTACCGGCGACTCGGGAATCGGTTTCCTTTCTTCGCCGCCGTAATACCTCGTCCACCGACGCTAGAAAGCGCCCGGGCGATAGAGATTCCAGAGGCTCGCAGGCCTTTGTTCCACGGGCGAAGACCATTTTCACGCCGCTTTCGCGCTCCGGCTGCCGCTCTTCGGAAAGTCTCGTTTAGTTTTTTCGGTGGACGACCGCAACGAATGCTCCTCCCGGCCCTGCTGATTTCCCGAGTTTTTCCCGTTTCTCCCTTCCGTCGTTCCACGTGGACGCCGATCCTTCCCCTTGCACGAACGTTTCACGCCGAAGGTGTCCCACCTTCGGACGTTTCCTCCAGCGTTTACGATTGAATACAAGTTGTTGGAAACGATTGTGTTTCAGGTCTCTGCCATCAGGACGCGGTGCACATTACGGCGATCTTGGGGGAGAGCGTTGTCTTCAACTGTCACGTAGAGTTCCCCGGTGAGCACCCAGTGCCCTACGTTCTCCAATGGGAGAAGAAGGTAGGCGACACGGTACGATATCGGACGACACCCTCTGCTCTCTATATCCGTGAGTTAAATACGTGGGCCCCGCTCGAGAGGAGGACGAATCATCCCTCTGGTACCAGCATACTCTCTCCGAACCGCGAACCGATCCTACGTTTCTCACGATCAAATCGAATCGTCTATCGCGTCGCGAAACTGATCCCTTTCGTTTTGCCGTCAATAAGTAGCGCACGTGGGCGACGAAGCAACCTCGGGACGAGATAAACACGGGTTCAACCGCGACTCTGCACGCTCGCAGTTGTAAGACGACGGGCGATTTCGCGCGTCGAAGCGCTACCGAGAAATTTACGGGGACCGATGGAAAATATCGAAACGGTCGAGCTGGGCGACCCTGGATCGTTGAAGCATACGCGTGGGCGGTGTCCTTCGAGATTTCCGCCGATTTGTCTCCGCGATTTACCGCGAACGGGGGAAGATCCCGCGGAGAGAGAGCTAGAGGCAAGCTGATACCGGAGGCGAGGGCAGGATTGTGAAGCGGGGCCCCGTGAGCACACATTACGTATCTTAAAGCATATTGCAATGACTGTCGGCGATAATTTCAATTGGCTTACGTATTGTTTATCCGATAATTGGTTGGCTTACACGTGCTTACGTTTTTGCGTTCACGTTCGTATTCTCGTTTTGGTTGGAATCGGCGGCGAACGGGACACGCCTCTCGTTCCCAGCCGGAGCGGGCAACGCTGTTTGCTTCCCGCCCGCGTAGCCCAAAGTAACGTTACATGTCGTTTGTCGATATTTGCTGTACATTTGATATCCACGACATCGTATTATTTGACGTACATGTATCTGATCCGGACTGGAGAGGGCAGAGTACGTTTTCTACGTCGATCAACAACGAAGTCATCCGATCACACGTTCTCTCAGGCAGCAACTTATCGTTGGCCGACTATGGCTCGAATCATTCGCGCGTCTATGCCGCCCTCCCCACCCCTGCCTCCCCCCCTCTTTCATTCACTTTGCATCCCACGTGAATCACCGTGACACTATCGCGATGATTACATTGCAGCGCCGCGGCGCCGTGAAAGGACAAGCGACGCTTTTCAACCCCCGACCCCGCCCATTTCTGCTCGCTCGTCACGGCGATACTCGTTTCGCGCCATCGGTTAATTAACGCGGATTCGAAATTCGTGCCATGCCAGTTATACATTTCCCGCCGATCGATGCAGCCAGAACCGGGGTTATCGCTCCGCGCGGCGATCGACTCGGCTGGATCAGCGATTCGTTTCTTGTTAATATTTCATCGATTTCGTTTTTCTTTCCTTGTTATCAAACTCGCGCGATCGTTGACCGCGGCAACGAACCGAAGCGTCGCTTCTTTTCGCCCGCGCCCCTCCGTTGCCCGTTCCCCCTTTTCGTCACGATCAGTCGTTTGCACCGTTTCGAGAGAAAGAGAAAGACAGACCCGTTCCCAGTCCCGCGTTCATCCCCTCCGGTGTCTCTCGATCCTGCCTGGTCCAACGTCATGGTTCACGGGGGAAAAAAAAAAGCAAAACCGAAAAAGAACCGTCCACGAATCTACTCTCCCCACTGTGCTGCTACGATAATCTGTCGAATCTGTGAGTAACGTTTCCGACTGTCTATCGAGGCCTGCCTCCAAGGAGCGCCCCGTATCGCGGTCCGCACGGTCGACGAGCTCGTCGAACTTTGTCCCCACCGGCTGGATTATTTTTCACCCCGTGGTTTCGACGCCTTTACGGGGGTCGTCGGGTCGTTCGTACGAGCCTGTCAATCGAACGGACAAAGATAACGGGACGCGCGATCCACGTTTCTTTCCTCTCGGAGGCGGGAAATCAGAAAATCACGTCTCTGTCTCTCTAACCTCTGGTGTTTCGCATGAATCGCGGAAGCGTGCGAACCACGGATCAGCTCGCGAGGATCGTCGAAACTCCACGGGCAAAGGAAGAACGAACCCCTGTTGCCGACACGGAAAGGGGAGCGTCCTCCCTTCTCGTAAGGGGAAAACGCGGCGATCCCTGCCCCGCAGGCCGAGGTTCGCACGCGAGCATGACCGCGTGTCTAACTCGCCCACAAGACGAATGTTTCTCCTATCGTCCGGGTGGTATTAAAAAAATTATAGCTGTGCCAGCGATGCATTATCTCGTTGTCGTTGCCACGCAGTCGTAGCTTGCATGCCCGTAGTTTCCGCGAGACTAATCTTCCTGTCACGTGTAAACGTACGGTCGGGGCGTCGTTACCTCGTTTAATCTTCCGCGTTCCGGGAAATACGCGAAACGGACGAGGCCCCGCGATTATTACCCGGCTCTCGTGATCTGGCTCGCTCGGAAACGTGGAAACGTTTCTGGCGTGGAAAGCGGGAAGAGGAAGGCGGGGTAAAAAAGGGAAAGCGGAAGGCCCTCCGCCGATAGCGTTGTTTCTGCCACTTTGATTATCGGGCGATGGAAAATTGAGCGACGCGCGGCGAATCGACAGGCGAGACTTTTTGTCGGCGAACGGGAACGGAAAACGAGTTGGCCGGACATCGACCGACGTCGGATTTCGAGACGATTACCGACCGCACCGGCCGACAGAGACGCGTTCACCGTGAATTCAATATTGACCGGGCAAACTTGCGTATCCATCCTCGCGTAATTAATTGATCGATCGATCGATCGACGCCACGGGACGATACGATGATTGCCCGCAATCACAATCGCAACCGCCACTCCCGCCCCCCCGTCGCCCCTGCACGAAGCATCGCGTCGGCCTTCTCGTCCGACGACGGGTGCGCGCGAATTCGCGATCATCGACCTCCTCTGGGATCGCGGCTCCATTCCGGGATCAAAACGATATGAATTGATTAGAAGCGTGGCGGCGTTATCGTCGTTAGTGCCGCGCGGTTGCATACTTGACGTCCCGCCCAATAAACACCGTGCACGGCGATACAGACGTTCGCCGGTGACAAAGTTCTCCGTATTCTCTGTATCCGTTGATTGAGCCAGGGACAACGGTATCGCGAAGGGCAAAAAGGACCGTCGACGGACACGGGAACACCGATTGAACGGTATCGACGTGTCGGTCGACTAGTGGCGTCGAATTAATTACTGGACGGTCGTTCTCGAGAGGCACTCTAGGATATCCGTCGCTCGGGGCTAGGGGTTGCTTCCTGCAGAATTTTTTTGCTCCTCCGCTGCAAAACGAATTAGAAAGGGAGCCGCAGATGTCGAGTATTTGAACGATGCGCCCCGACCGTTTTCGGCCATTTCCATTTTCCGGCTGCTCGCCTGCCGGCAGTGTAGGATGGAAGAAGGAGGGGCGGTCTGTTTTATTTTTTATGCGGGCATAAATCACGCCGAGAGCCCCGGGGCTTCCGAATTGGTTTTCCCTTGCCCCTCGGCTCATCCTGCACCGTTGTGGTTGACAACTAATTCCTCTTCTCGTCCAATCTTTTTGCCGGCCGCGCAGCGACCGCCCGCGATCGTTTTTTCGCGCTTTTCACCGCTCCCCCGTTGTGCTCGTCCCCTCGCGCATTCTTCGCGTCGACGGGCGCACTTCTGATACCGTTGCGAAAGCTGGAAAATCGTTCGGTCGCCGTTGCAAGTTGGATCTTACCGGGTTGCGACCGAAGGTCCGCAACTTTTACGCTGCGCCCAACTAAACGGAACACCCGCATCTCGTACTCGAGCAGAAACCACGCAGGAATAATTTCGAGCTGCGGAACCGGAGCGCGCGCCGCCGATGCAGCTTGTTTCGGTTGCCCGGTCTATTTTTTCCCCGGCCTCTGCAACCTGGATTTTGTTTACTCTCTGCGGGCTCTCGCGGTTCTGGACGAACGAGCGGAAAAGGAAGCCCGCATTACGTTTTCGCGAACGAGTGGTCGAGTTAGCGAACGATCTGCCGACTCGGACGAGATTTCGAACCGCAACCACCGATGACCGGGACGACGATGAAAGTTATTTGCTCCGGTGTATTTAAGCGGGTCGAATATTGGCGCGCCACGGGATTCGGTATAAAGAAAAAGGGAAAAATAAACGCTGTTGGAGAAACCGGTCCACTGTCAGCAGGAGGGGAACAATTGAGCGAGGGTAACGAGGCGAGGTTGTCTAGTCGAACTAGGCGCTTCTCCGCTTTCGAAAGGGGTCGAGAGACGTCGGAGGGTGGGTCCTATCCGGTCCGGAGGTGGCCGGAACACGAGTAAGCCAGTTGACCGAGCGCGAGGACAAGGGCGGACGTTTCAGCAGTGAAGGAGAAATCGAGGGGATGCATGGTAATTTAATGACGGAAACGTAGGCAGAAGTGAACCACGCGGACGGCTCGGAGCAAGAGCAGGAACCAGCGTGGAAAAGAGAGTGGAAGGAACGAGGAAAAGCTGGAAAACGGGGGACTGAAAGCGGATACTTGCGTGCTTGTGTACTACGGGTACGCGTTCCAACGAGGAGGAGAGAAACAGTCGTCCGGCGAATGAATTTCCGAGGCGTTTCCACGCGGAAAGACATTCGCCCCTGCGTGAAACGTTCCCCGCCCGTCCCCGACGGTATTCGAAACTTGCGCGCAACCTGGCAGCCACCCCGTCCAAGGGCCGACCAAATATTTTTCCCGTCTTGCCCGACAACAGCGACTCCGATCCGCCGTGCTCGCAGCGAAATAAAAAGTCACGGCACCCGACGTTGCGGCATCCGTTTTCCCACTTTTCTCTCGCCTCGCCCCGCTGCGCCGTCCCCGGGTTAATTATTTCCCCGACAGCGTAAACAAGAAGGAAATGCAAATTCCGCCTCGAGCTCCGGCTATTTCTCCGGCGAGTGGAGCACGTTGTTTCGAGTGCGAGTTAGTAATTAGGTTTTACTCGAAGATGTGGTGCGAGCAACGGTGCCGGGGCTGAGGGGGGGGCAATTTTTTCTTCGCGGGGCCGCGCGATATTCCGCGTCGCGTTTAAAAACCGTGTTACCGGTGGCCGCGAAAAGAAAAGAGAAAGGAACGGTCGAGTTCCGCTGTCGCGTTTACAATTTGTACAGCAGAGAAGCAATTTTACGCTCCAAATGTGCCGCCGTGGAGCACGACGAGTCGAGTTCCGGATAATTCGCAATTAATGGAGAACGCTCCAAGGTGGGCGGCGGGGGGACGTTTCGCGACGTTCGCCAAATCTTTCCAGCTTCGCCGCGCGAAAGAAAGACGCGGTTGTTAATATGCAGATCGGTCTGGCGGTTCGATCGTTTCGTTAACGCGAATGCAAATTCCGTCGATGCCCGAGCGAGTCTCTCGCACGGCGCGAAGGGAGGGGAGATCTTGTTACGGCAGTTCCGAGGTGGAATTAATTTTCGCTCGACGAAAGAACGATGAATCGGCCGGTGAAACGGTGTCGTAACATCTTTGTTCGAAACTCGTCGAAACTCGACGGTTCTCTAGCGTCGACGAGATAACTTTCCGGGCGGTTCGACGTCGCGTCGTATAATTTCAATTTTCCCCGAGCCCCGACGAGTCCGAGGATTCGGTACCCTCGAAACTGCCGTTTCGATCTAAGAAAATTCGAACGGACACGGGACGCGCTGCTATTGACGGGGAAAGCGAGCGACGCCGAAAAACGGTGGCCGTCCTTCGAGAAAACAATTCATCAACCCGAGACGTATCGTCGGCCGTACGTGGAAATTGATATCGTGCACCCCCGGCAAACGTTCTGGGACAAGTTTGCTGCGGGTAACGCTGCTCTCGCCGTATCGATTGAACGTTCGCCGGTTAACCCGTAGTTGGCTTAAAAATAGGACAGCGCAGACCCCCCCCCCCCCGCGTGGCTAGCTTTGTATTACATAAACCAGCACGCGGCCGGCTCTTGTAACGCGCGGTTGATCTGTTTGGCTCCCGACATCGCTCCGAGCCCTAGCAATTCCTCGTCCCTCTCTCCGTTCCTCCTTCCTTCCGTGCGCGTAGGGCTGCTGGATACGGCGATCTTCGCCTAGCCGGATATCCGTGGAACTCGATATCCGAATGCTCGAGTCATCCCCTGCCATCCGCGAGCCACGGCAGCGCGCTCCTTATTTCCGGCCAACTTGTTTCGCCGTTCGTCATTTTTCACCGGCCCGATATCCGTGCGACTTCGACGTCCCCGGGGACTGTGCGGATTTCCGTCGGACGATCTCTTCGAACACGCGGATTAAAAAATGCCACGAAACGGCAGCGCGTCGGAGGCGGCGTGGGCCCGAGACGACCATAAATCGTTTCGAGGCGTGCGCTGGCGTGCTGCTGGACGAGGCTAGGAGGGCTGCATGCATAATGCAAAGCGCACGGAGGTCAGGCTGAACTATTCAATTGTGTCAGGGTTAACTCCCTCCTCGGCGGACAATTACACGTGCAGATTCCGGGCTCGCCCCCTTCTTCCCCCCGGACGATTCTGCATCTACGCCTCCTTCGTTCTAGGGTTGCATCCCCGTTGCTCGTTACACGCGCTAGTTGGCCCCCTCGCCTTCCTCTTTCCGGCATTGTCGTTGCCGAAGCCGCCCCCGCGAGGCGAGCCGCCCGACGGGATAATCGGCGCCAACCGCCCCCTCCGTCTCGACGTTGAAGTTCGAACGCGAAAGTGGCAATCGCCACGGCGTGAAAGTGAAAATGTGGAAGCGTTGCCGAGCGAGTCGACGGGGCCGTTTGTATTCCTCTTAATTTGTTTCTCGGAAACGCAGCCAAGGGGAGAGCCACTTGCTCGCGTACGAAGCTCGCTCGGCGACATTCGACTGCCGCATTAAACAATCAAGGACAGCGCGCGCCGCATCCAACGGAACCTTATTATCGTTCTGAAAAGCCGGCGTGTTTCGCAGCAACGGAATCGTGGGAGGGCGGGTCGCTGGGACACGCGCGGCGGAATGCGAGAGCACCCTTGACGGGTGGTGCTCGCGTTCGCGGCCGCGGCCGCATTCTTGTTTAACTGAAACGCCAGAAAGGAAAGCGTCGGCTGAACGAAAGCACTCGTCGCGTGTGCTTTACCCTGTCAGGACAATTTTCTCGCCTTCGCGACAGCGTTCACAGAAATTTCGCTGAGCTCGCGCTGCTCATTGCCGGATACACAACGAATCGTTCCTCCATTCGTTTTTCGCGGTGACTTTTCATCACATTCGTCAGGTGTTTCAGGCTGGTTCGGTTCCCTTCGAGAGCAATTTAATCCGGCTCCGAGCGGTCGTTGAATTTATTAATTCGAAGAGCTATCTCGCTCCGCGTAACAATACGCGCGACAAAATACCCGACACAGAACTCGTTCCCTCGAATAGTGATTTTCAGAGTGGAAAAAGAAGCAACTGTGTTTTCCCGTCGAAGACATCGGGACGCGGTCCCCGGTTCGTTCATTGTTCGTCCGGGGTCGCGGTACATCCGCGGAGGGCAAACCGCGGGACGACCCGCCATGAAATCGCAATATCGAACGAGTCCCGTAGTCTCGGGGGAGAATAATATCGAAATCGCTGTGCTTTGCTCTCGCAAACACGGCGACTGTGACGTCGGCGACGACGCCGTTCGTTCGTCGCAAGTAGGCCACCTCGAAATAGAAACCGTCAACTGGGACAGTCAATGGCCAACCTACGATCGTCGCGGCACGTTCGCGACGGTTCTGGCTCCTTTTTCTCCTCTTTCCCTTTTTCCGCCGAGCGTCTCGCGGCGCCGTACACGGCCAAGTAGAGTAGCCCCGTTCCGCGTCAGACACGAGCAGCTCCCCCGTTTCCGCGACCAATTTTTTGCCCCTCGACTCGTTTGCCTCTCGATTTCGACGAAGCATCGCGCGCGGTGCAAAAAAAGAAGCCCCGGCTCGAAGGTGGAACGATTTATCGATGGCTGGCATTTTCAGCCTTCTCGCGACCCGCTAATCGGCCCTCCGACATGCAAATGCACCCTTCGACGCGTAATTTGATTGCCAGTGGCGAAACGGCGCGTAGCTCGTTCTACGCTTATGTAAACGAGTGACGGTAAACGGGATAATACACACGATTAGCAACGCTTTAGCGCACGCGTGTGCGCAATCCATTTTGATACACGCGCCCCACGGTCTCACTTTGATGCACGCGCTTCGCCACGATTCACGCGTGCATTCGAAACGCGGCGCGTAACGAGGCGAGGCAGGCCGACGCCTCTATTTTTCATCATACCGCGCGAGCTCGATCGAAAACGATCGAACATCGATCCTGATCGTTGCTCGGTGCAGATCTGGCGTCGGATCTGCATCGGTCGCATCACTTGCATGCCCGTAGAGCGCACCTCTTCCATGCCCAAGTTCACAGAACGCTCGCGGATCGTTTCTTCGTTGTCGCGAATTTCAATCCCCGCCCGCACACCGTCCCATGCATGGCACGTGTAGCACGAGTCGCGTAACGTTTCCGTATTCCCTCTCTCGCTACTTCAGCCGCGTCTTTTCTCTATCCACGCATGCCCTACGCGAGGAGATTACCCTCTCATCGGCGCCCGACCTACTCCTCCCGTTTGCCGTAGAGGCTTGCATGGCAAATGACAGTTGTCGTGCTGCCCTCGACGGCGCGAACGTAACGAGCACGCGAAATTTCGTGGGATTGATTCTCGTCCCCGTCGAATTGCCGGAACGAAGGACCGCGTGCTCGTTCAAGTTCGGCCGTTCGCGCGCGGACATCTCAGCGACTAGGCGACCAGTCGCGGTCGTAGATCGTTTCCGCTTTTCACACACGCTGCATCCACTTCGTCTCTCGTCATCTGTCATTTCATTCGCCGGCTACCGGTGCGAGAAACTCTCAGCTACTAGCTTCGCGAACCTTTCGCCCATCCGTCACTGGAGTTCGCGACGAAGGAAGAGAAATCGTTCTAAAGAGTGTCTCGCACCGGTATGTTCGCCGCGTTTATGGCGATCCCTCGTTTATGTTGCGTGTTGGTGTTGGTGCAAGGGGCAGGAGATACCGATATACATATGGTACGAGTCGTATCCGACCCACAGTGGCGAGGGTTACGAAGGTCGAGTCTCGAGGGTGAGCCCGAATTCGCCGTACGGAGTGGCGAGCCTCAACCTGACCGACATCCGCGAGAGCGACCAAGGATGGTACGAGTGCAAGGTGGTCTTCCTCAACCGGTCGCCCAACAGTCACAAGAACGGCACCTGGTTTCATCTGGACGTGCACGGTGAGTATCAGCGCCGTTCGATCGTTCAATCTCGCGACCCGGACAATCGATGGTTTATTTCCGTCCGCGAATCTTTATGCCACCGAACGAGAAACGACGACCGATTCTAGTCTCGCGCTGTCGCGAGCCGAACGGAAAGATGAAAGGAAAATCCGATAAGCGTCGCCGATAAGAGTAGCGAAAAAAGGGAATAAAATACAAGTCGCTCGCTGGATATTCGATTCAATTCCTTCCACGTGCAACGCGATAAAGTTTTACGCGTTACGTCAACGAATCGACGACGACGACGACGACGACGACGACGACAATGACGAGGCGATCGAACCGAACGACAGGAACAGCGGGGGAATCGAGAGAAATCGTATCGCCGGAGAAAGGAAAACTTATTGCCGTCGCGTTTTGTTCGGTTACAGAGGAGAGCGAACGGTCGTTCTTTTCCTCGTCTTACTTTCGTTCCGTCCCTCGGCTTGGCCCCGTATCGGGGGGCCCGCTCACCACCCGGCTGCGTCATCGACGTCGACGTAGACGACAGTAACGCTGGCGTACGAACGTTAGCGACGACCGAGGATTCGCCAGCGGCGTCAAAGAGAGGAGGGACTACTCGTCCAGCGAAAACTCGCGGAGTCCCTTTGTGCCGTTCGAGTTCGCTACGTCTGGATGTTTACCCGCGTTACGCTCGTAAACCCTTACCCCTTTGCTCGCCGGCACGCTCTCGCCTTCGGTCTTGTCCGTCTCTTCTTCTTTCGCCGCGCTGCTCGCGGTCTTTATCGCGATGCATGCTCTCGAGCGTCGGAAAAAGCACGTTTCAGGGGTTTCAGGGGCAAATAATGGAAGCGGAGGCGAACGTATCGCGTGCGATCGATACGCTCGCAATCGACCGAGCGTTGATTCTTCGAGAACAAAGGACGATAAAGCGTCTAAGAAGGGGCGCGCTGGGCGAAGGGGGTGGCAAAGGCGGGAAAGCACGATACTCCGACGATACTCCAATGAATTTTCCTGTCATCTTTCGCGGTGTGTTCGGTCGGCGGTCTCGCCTGCCCTTCTCCCTTTCTTATTGTTCTCGATCTCGATCGTCCCCGTTCTATCGAACACTCGAGGAGCGCTTTGCGCAGCGAAAATGGACGATCCTTTGTGGGCGCAGCGGACGTCGGATGTTGCTGAAAGGCTGCCGCGATTCCACCTGGACGGGAGCGCGTCGCAGATAAAAACGTTCGAGGAGCGCCGCGGAAGCCATCTCCGAACTTCCACGGGATTCGAGGGTTTCATTGTTCCCCCTAATGCCATTTCCTTCTGAGTAATGCACCGCTGCGGTTTTTCCATCGCCCCCCCCCCCCCGTTACGTCGTTCGGCGGCGCCGTAAAAGTCGCCCCCCGCGTTTCCATTTCGCGGCGCGGCGATCGATGGAAATGAATCGCGATAGAAGGTGGCCCGATTCCCAGCGATTCTCTATCGTCGAACGCTTCGCGGCCTCGCGGAGCCTCGCGAAGGGATGAAACTGATCGATCTGTTTTCGCAGCCCCGCCGAAATTCAGCATAACGCCGGAGGACATGATCTACGTGAACGTGGGCGACGCGATAATATTGAACTGCCAAGCGGAGGGTACGCCGACGCCTGAGATCCTCTGGTACAAGGACGCGAACCCGGTCGAGCCGTCGACAACCATCGGGATATTCAACGACGGCACCGAGCTCCGGATCTCGACGATCAAGAACGAGGACATCGGGGATTACACGTGCATCGCGCGAAACGGAGAGGGCCAAATCAGTCACACGGCCCGCGTTGTAATTGCTGGTGAGTAAAATAATTCGTATCTGTACGAATAAGTGCAGAATAAGGTACTCGCTTGGCTCGATTCGCTGGCGGGCGTGACACACGCAACGCCGACGAAAACCTTTGAAATAGAGATCAACCCGTTAGAGTATTAGAGGGTTGCATTAATGCCGCACCTATATTCTTTACAACCTCGCCCTGCCAGGGCGATCGATTACCAACGTTCGACCATTAATCAAGCGTCGCGCGAGACGAACCTTTAATCGTTCCATTAGAACGGAGGAGCGTAACAATTTCGGTACGAGGCGGTGCACGGTTTCACTGTGGACACAGGTAACTTCGTAGCCCCAGTGTCGACGATAGGGGGGGATAGAATTTTCCGCGGGCCAATAATTAATATACGCCGGATCGTCGGGACGGCCCGGTATTAGAAGGGGTATTTTCGGTAAGCGGTAATCGATCGAGAGCCGATAATGAAATTCCAATAACCGCGACGCCAGGAAATACCTCGGCCCCGTCTAGTCGAGTTTTTGTTGCTGGATTTGCGCGGAAAATGCTCGCGGTCGACGACCGCCGTTTTCATCTGAGGTCGCGAGACGCTTCGTCCAAGTTCCGCCGGATACCGGCGCGTCGCGGCGCTTTTTCTCGCGACTTTGTTGCAAGTTTTGCAAGGAGTCCTCCCCCGTTGGGAACCTTTCGACCACTACCTCTGTCACGAACGGCGCAACCGTCGCGCCGCTTTTAATCCCCAAACGTCCTCGGTTCCGAGAGACTCTGGGTCGGAGCTGAAACGCATCCTCGTAAGATGGATTTCGGAAAAATCGCACCCGTACGCCGCACGATGCCCTCGAACTTTCCGCGAGGTTTCGCGGAAGTCGGCGCGAAGTCTGTCGAACGTTTCGGGCGAATAAAACGTCTAGATGTGGAGTCGCGAGCGAGCGAGCGAGCGAGCCCCGTCTACAAAGCGGAAGGCTCTCATCCCCCCGCGTATAAAACACCGTCGACAGACTGCGCCATTAATGCGGAGGATCCTCGAGCCGCAGAGCCCGGCCGAACTTGCTCCTTTCGACGGTGCGTGAAACTTTTGAATCCGCTCTTTGAATATTTACCGAGCTTCCTATGCCGAGATCCGTCCTCGTCGGGCTTCCTTTGCGCTCCAACCGCGGTTGGAGCGTTTCTCGACGGGCAGTCGCCCCTACGCCTCGGCGGAATTGTCGAAGACGCGAATGCATCGGAGATTTCAGAGCGTTTGTTGTCTCGAGTAGGTACGTCGCATAGAATGGAGGGTATATCGTTCACTTTCAACTTTGTTTCTGACGGGGAATCGTGCCCGTTCAGATATTCAGATTGCGGCGTTCTCGGATTCATTGTTCCCGCGGATGAATAGTTTGGAGGCCGGCTTGTGAATACTTATCGAGCGGCGGCTTCTTTAAATTCATCGCATCGTCAGGTGTCAGCCGCGTGATTCCCGGTGGGAGACCGTCGGGTGAATTCCATCGCCCTGGCGGTCCGGGAACTCCGCTTCGGCGTGCCGCGAATTTCTTGACGCGCCCGTTGCGAATCGTCGCGAGTCGCGTCGCGGCGCGCCTGGTCCAGTGGAGAGCTTCTACGTCGGCCTGAACGATTTTCGTCCATGGATACTGCTCGAACGGGCGTGTCTTCTTCGATGTTTCCCGCTCGCTCTAGAGGCGTCATTGAAAATGTATTTTCAGGAGGAGCCGTGATCATCGTGCCGCCTACGAACCAAACGAAGCTGGAGGGCGAAAAGGTGGTATTCTCCTGCGAGGCTAAAGCTCTTCCCGGTAACGTGACCGTGCGCTGGTTCCGCGAGGGTGCTCCAGTAACCGAAGTGTCGGCGCTGGACACGAGGGTGTCCATCAAAACTGACGGCAGTCTCGTAATCAACCCCGTCAGCGCCGACGATTCCGGCCAATATCTCTGCGAAGTTACGAACGGTATCGGCGATCCTCAAAGCGCCAGCGCCCATCTCAACGTAGAATGTGAGTGGTTTTTTTTTTAATTTTTCGCGAAAGATAATCAGCGGCGACATCGTTCCCCCCAGCTACATAACTCATTTTTCAGATCCGGCGAAGGTCGCGTTTACGCCCACGGTTCAGTACCTGCCGTTCCGTTTGGCCGGCGTGGTCCAGTGCTACATAAAAGCGAATCCACCACTTCAGTACGTCACCTGGACGAAGGACAAAAGATTGCTCGAGCCGTACCAAATGAAGGACATCGTCGTAATGAGCAATGGCTCTCTGCTGTTCACCCGGGTCAACGAGAATTATCAAGGACGCTACACCTGCACGCCGTACAACACCCAGGGCACGCAGGGCAGTTCCGGTCCCATGGAGGTGCTCGTGCGAAACCCGCCCGTGTTCACGCTTGAACCGGAACCGATCTACCAGAAGAAAGTCGGCGAAACCGTCGAGATGCACTGCGACGCTCAAGAGGCCGAGGGGACGCAGAAACCGGCGATACAGTGGCACAGGGTACGGTCGACGGGCTCCTTGATCGTTAATCGCCGATATTTTGCTTCGCTTGTCGTTTTAACGAGCTGCATCCTGATTTAATCGCACAGAGGGACGGCGCGTCGATTCAACGCAACAGGGCCAAGACGGTCGGCGGGAATTTAACGATAGACAGCCTTCGACGGTCTGACTTTGGCTTCTACCAGTGCGTCGCGTCGAACGAAGTGGCGACGATATCCGCGTCCACGCAGCTCATCGTCGAAGGCACCCAACCGCACGCGCCTTACAACGTGTCCGGGATAGCGACCGAATTCTCCGTCACGCTCACTTGGCTTCCTGGCTATTCCGGCGGGCCTGATTACAAGCAAGACTATACCATCTGGTGAGTTCGCGAGTTTGGTTCACGCGTGTGACGTCTAACGCGTGTTAGCCGAGCCGCGATTGAATTCGTCCGGTCGATTTTCGAACAGGTACAGGGAATCCGGAACGTCCGAGTGGGAAACGATACCGGTCACTCCGTCTGGTAGCACAACGGTGACGATTAACAGACTGACGCCAGGTACGCTGTACGATTTCCAAGTGATCGGGAAGAACGCGCTGGGCGATGGGATGCTGAGCAAAGTCATTACCGTCAGGACGCTTGGTAACAAACTTCGCTTTCAATGTTGTCCGTTCTAAAACAAAAAAAAATCCGCGTTCCCCAACGGTTGTTCGCGACACGTTTCAATAATGAATCAGTCGCGCGTATTGCCAGCGCCGCAATTAACAGTCTCTGCCAAACGCTAATCACTGTCTCGTGTCCTATGCAAATTGTTTCCTTGTCTTTTCTAACGCTTCACCCTCGAAGACGTGGCACTGACGCGCTCAGCGACGCCATCCTCGAGCGCCGGTCAAGCTGCGGCCACGGATCAAAGCGGTAAGATCGTTGCAGCCATTTCAGTTGTATCTGCTTATCCGACGGTGGAACTGTTCTCCTCGGAACGAGGCGAGATCAGCAGCCCGTAACGAAAAGGACGATCTCGCATTTGAACGCGATCGGCCATAAAACCGTCCGACTCCGGGCTCTCCGTTGAAACAGGCTCGGTTGGTTAACAAAGAATCGCGGTTGAACGATTTCGTAAAGACGCCTCGCGCGGAACACTGCTCCTTTACTTTTGCCGCGACCGGTCTCTATGGAGCGGCGCAGCTGAATATGTGCGCCGATTCTGCGCGACAATTTCAAAGTTGCGCCGAGACTTGGCCCGAAATCACGCGGGCCGGGAGGAAGACAGACGGCAGCGGACGGGAGAAGGATAGAACGGAGCACGACAGAGGGAGGAAACGAAGACTGCCGTAGCGACTCGTCGTATCGTGAAAACCCATTCAGCCGTTTATTCCGTTTCCGCTTTTCTTTCCATCCCCTCGAATCCGTTGGTTCGTTGCCCCGCATTTGCGGGCACGGCGACTCGATTTTTTCCCGCACGAGCTTGCGTAAATTCTCATCCGGTTCCCGTTTGCGTCCCGTGGCGAAAGATTGTGCCGGCGAATCGCTGCCCCGTGAATCTTTATCTCGCGCGACCGTGCGCTGTTCGTAATCCCGCGAGGTCGTGCAACGCGTGGGACGGTTCGATCATTTTTGTTCCCCCGTATTTCCATATTAATAACGTGTCGACGTCAGATGTTCCCGGTAATAATCGTCGAACGGACGACGTTTCCGTGTCGAATCGTTCCCGATACACGTGCACACGCGTAGCTTGTGCATCACGGGAACTCTCGCGATCCCGACCCTTTTTTCCCCCGCGCTTCAATCTCTGCCCTTTTCCGCCCCTGTCCGTTGCCGACCACGCATCAGCGGCCCCGAAACTCGTTAGCCGGCTTCGAGTAACGCGATTACAGCCAGCTTAACGAGAATTCCGGTGGATCGGATTCGCAAGGATCTCCTCCGGTCCGGCTCCCTGCGACCCATTATTGCGGCGCGACCAATCATCCTTCCACGGTCACCCTGATTTCTCACGTTTTCCGTTTTACTTTTTCTCGTTTCAGACATCTTAGATTATAATACACTCGTATTGCCGACCGATTCCACCGGTAATCCAGCGTTTCCGCCGATCATGCGCCCGAAAGGTATCGATTTATTTTCTTTTTTTATTTATTTACTAATTTCTCCTTGCGACGTAGATTCTTCAGTCTCTTCTCCTCCGACCCTTCGCCGATTTTTCCTTCAACTTTACTCGACTACGATCCACCTCGGTTTGATCCCTTCCGTCGCTCCCTTTATACAAATTAACCAGGGCCAGGTGTTCGCGAGGGGGAAGGAATGAACTTATTCTGCCGGTGTTCGCGTGAACGTTTCCTCCGACAACGCGCACGCCGTCAATAGCGGTCTCGGGCGCGTCGTAAAGAGTTGATAAAGCTGGAAAGTTGGAGGAAACGCGTAATCTCGTTAGCAGAGAGCCCGCGGTTGGCCGTGAAGTTTTTTCGCTGTTTGTTAGCTTTGTTCTTCGGCTCTCCGGCAACCAGATTGTCCCGCGCAGACTGCGAAACTTTTCCGAACGCTACTTGGCCCCGTTTCGCTGTCGCGTACCTCTCTTTTTCTTCCTTCCGTTCGAGGGAACATTGAACGCGACGCTGTACCGCCCGCTTCGTTTTCACGTGCATCCAGCGGATCAATTCGAAATTATCCGAACGAGGAACTCGAGCCACACTCTCGGTGTTCGTTCGCGGCAAACTGTGCGGACGAGAAAAGTAGGCGCGAGCGGGTGTACGCGTGTTCGATCAGTATCGGGAGACGTTCGATTTCCAGTGCCATTTTTAACGTAATTATTTGTATCGAGCGAAAAAATCGACTTTTTGAAAGTTCAAAGCACAAACACCCTCTGAAACGTTTGCGGTCGACACGCGTGAATCGATGCGCGCGTGCATTCAGGTATATACACATATATATTAGGGCAGATCGCGGTCGCGTCACCGGCAGTGCGGTGGAGAATTTATTCGGCGCAGTGTGCTGCAGCGGAAATGATGTTAACAAATAGGGACATTGTAAATATCGCAGCAGCGATAGCAAAAATATCTGGCGCTTCAACCGGGTTTACCTTTCCATCGTAAAAATGTATCGCGCTATGCTGGCGCATTGTTGAACGATTGCAAATAATCGGGAATATCGTCCGGGAAATTTCAATGGGAACGGATATCAGTTTCTCTTCGCCTCTGTCTCGTTCTCTCCTTTGCCGAATGAATCTCGTCGAGCGGCAACATTATTCCGTCGCGTCGACGAGAGCGCAAACGATATCGTTGGAACCTCTCGATGGAATCGGAGCCGCGTGAGCTCATCTTCTTTCGTCACTACTTACGCGCAGTGTAACGTTACAGCCTAATTACTTCCGGCATTCATTCGTTCGCCTTATTAGCGACCGTAATCCCAATTGCGCGCGGCTTTGTTTCTCCCGTAACCGTAGAGTTACGAGTCGGAATGTGGCCGAACTCGCGCGACGAAGGTTGTTTGCGAGGGAAACGGTTCGCACGAAATGGAAATTGCGCCGTCGAAACTTCGTCGGAACGCTCGAACGTTCGTTTCGTCGTTACTATTAATACGATTCGAATCGTTAGGACCAAAGCCAGGCCCACCTAGGAATCTCACGGTGACGGAGATCAGCAACGGTTTCCTGATAACCTGGCAGCCACCGGTGGAACGGAGCCATCTCATTCAATACTACACCATTAAATACAAGACGGACGGACCCTGGAAAACGCTCAACAAGGGACAGATCCGACCCGAGGAAACCAGTTACTTGGGTGGGTGTTTCACAGGACGAGCGACTCGCGCCTCGTGGATTATTAATGAAAGCGATTTGAACGTTCTCTCTGTTTCACGGTGGCACGGCGACTGCAGTGAAAAATCTGGTCGGCGGTAGGACCTATTATTTCCAAGTGTTCGCCAATTCGGCGACCAACTACGGTGCCAGCGACCAGGTAAAGTTCCCGGTGCCCGCACGGGTGAAGCACAAGGCGATCACCGCGGGCGTCGTCGGTGGTATACTCTTCTTCATTGTTGCGATCATCCTCAGCATATGCGCGGTGAAGATATGCAATAAACGGAAAAGACGAAAACAAGAAAAAGGTAGGACCGCGAGGCGAGGACACTCCATCGAACGAGGTTGTTCCTCCAAGTCTGGCCTGCTCCTGTGCTCGAGGCGTGTGTCGTCTCCTTCCGTTTTGCTCGCCGTTTTTTTTCAATTTGCACGGCGTTCACGAGGCCATCCAGCATCGATTAGACACGGAGAAGGAGACGACAGCGAGCCGATAACGCAGAAGCTGGGCGAGCGTCTGCGATCCTGAACACTTGCTCGTTTAACAATAATCTTGTAACATTGTAGAACTGCTTTCAGCGTATAGTATGGTGACCTGCCGGGTCACCGACGCCAGGAACGGCGCAGGGGAGGGGCCCCAGGGAACAGTGCCTTTGAAAAAGTGAGTGTCCATCACCGAAAGTTTTCTATCCCCCCCCCCCCCCCCCACAGGTGTCGACTTACCTAAGTTTTCGATTCCCCTAATAGGAATCTGTCGAGGATTAATAACGATTCGAGGACGTAGACCGAAGAGATCGCACCTGCATCCGGGCACTAGCTTACCTTGACCGTCGTTCCATTGGCTATTGAGAGTCTCGCGTAATCGACTAGACGAATACGAGAACGATCGTGATTCCGTGCAGTTGCGATCTCGGGGAGATATTACATCAGTCACTTAGGTTTAGCCAGAGCTAGCAATTAAGTCCACGCCACCCCCTTTTACGAGCATTAGGCGACCGAAGCACCGCAAGCATTTACGAAACCTCTCACGAGTAATCAATAGCTAAAGAAAATATTCGTGTTATTTACTATGCATATAGGTACATTAATATTGTTACGGATATGTCGAGAGTATATATTTACACGGTAAACGTACTGTTCGTCCGATAATCTTTCGCGCGTTTCAAGCTTAAACGAGCGTCGATTGAAGTTGGAGACGATATCCAAAAAATTGCTTTCGCGTATACTTTACTGGACGAACGATGCAGTGCCCGATAATATATGTATCTCTGGGAGGCTTGTAAGTAAACAGCGAGACGTCGCGTCGGGGGGAATCATTTGTATTCTCTCTCGTCGTCGCCGCCCGTTTCGGAATAGAAGCAGCGCTCCCCCTTCTCTTGTTGTTGCAAAACGAAATGGTAGAACGAAAGATTGAAGAAACGTAAGACAGAAGTACGAAAGAAAAGTGAAAACGAGCCGAAACCCTCTTTTGATCTTGCGCCGCAAACGTGCATAATATACAACGTAGACGCGTATCGCGTGGCGATGAAAACCCGGCAGACTAAACCGAAGCAGCAGAGGTATTTTGGACGAAGCTGGGGAACGATCGGTTTTTCCACCACCGTGAAACGGGGGTCTATGCACTTGCAATTCCTCGCGGCCGTCTTTGCGCGTGCACTGCGTTCATCGGGCACGAGCGAACGATCGAGCGAACGATCGAGCGCTAATTTTGCGAGCGAAACGCACCAACACGGTCCTCGCGATTACTCGATCGACAGTTGCTTCCCCCGAAAGGATTACCGAATTATTCTCCGCTCGTACTTCTCCTATCCCGTGACACTACTGGTCGACCGTGTTCGGTACGAAACGATCCCGGAACAGAACGGCCGCGGTTCGCTCGAGCCCGACGCTCGTTGTCCGTCGCGTCAGCGTGCAGTTTCCGTTGCCACGGGACAAGCAGAAAAGCACTATCAGAGTACGCGTAACTCTCGAACGAGAGAAAACGATCGCGAGAAAGCACTCTCATCGAACGTCATCGCATTTCTCGACGAACCATGCGTACGTATGAAACATCCGCCTCGATAACCGAGGTGTACTTTGCTTTGAAATCACGCCGAACGGACTGCACGTACGTAGTAGCGGACACTCAGCCGACTATTATGATTTCCATCGTGGCATCCAAAAGTCCACAATACGACTGCAGTGATGCCTATTCTGGATCGTATATCGCCTTTGTTTCCCGTGACGAACCATATCGTTTATCGCTCGACGCCCCGTCTCTCTTCCATTTTTTTACTTTTTTCACCTGTCCCAGCAGCTGCCCCGCCTCATCGTTTTTCCTACGTTCACCCGCCGCCGATCCGTCAGAAGCTTCACGGAAATTCATTCACGCTGCTTCCTCCGTCCATCCGCCCGTTTGTACGGTACTTTGCGTATCTTTCGTTCGAATCGCCGGTTGCGCTCGTGAAATCTTGTACGCGACGCTCGACGCTGTCTCTCCCTCGATATTTTATCGCGCGTTCAAGAAGCGGCTGTCGTAATCAATTTTTCCAATCGCCCACCGGAATGGAAATTTCGATCGATATTTGAGAAGTGAATCCTTGTTCGCGACCGCTTAAGAATCTTGCCGATCCACTCGTTGCTCCTGCAGCCCTTCGAACTTGTCGCGACGAGATCCTTTTTTCGGTTCACACGCGCGGTCGCGTCTTCCCCGCGCAAACACGAACGCGTCTCTATCTCTCGGATTGTTTTCCAAAGGTTTTTCACGAAACGAGTCGATAATACACGTTTATACCTACACGTATATCCAGAACGGGCTGGACGGTTCAGCCACTGCCATTATCGCTTCCAGCTCCGGATTCGTAGTTCCACCGCACGCACACCTTTCCGATGTACCTTATCGTTTGAGAATATTCTTGGAGGTCGGAGTTCATTCGTAAGAAACTTGGGCTACGAATACGGAGCTGATCGACGAACCTCGACGACTCGAGGATTCGAGGATCGCGTTCAGAGCAAGGATCAGAAGAGAGCCAACGCGAGGTAGATGAATTCTGTCGTGATTCGAGAGGCTTCGGGGAGAAAGAGCTCGGAGCGGGGTTGGAAAGTAGCGACAGGTGTCTCGGCTAATTGGGCGAGCGAAACTAGTGCAAAAAGGAAAAAGGATTGCCGCTTCGCGAAATAATTCATTCTCTTCCCCGCCTCCTCTCTGTCTCTCTTTCTCTTTCTCCCTTTTCGCCGGTGCAATTTGCCCGAATCGTGATCGCGCTAGAACTATAGAGATATGCCAAGGAAACGCGGCTAGAAAAGCTAGCAATGAAAGATAGAACACGAAGAAGAGCCATAAATGAAAACGTGGGCGTCTCTTGTCCTCCTCTCTCTCTCTGTGTTTTCTGTAGGTCGACAAATCTAAACGCGTGCAGCGAGTCAGTCTCGACGCTGACCCGTTGCAGCCCGTTGAATCCGCAACTACCACCACCACCACCACAACCTCTTCATCAACCACCACTTCCTACGCAAGTAACCACCCCCGCCACTGCCACCTCGGAGCCGGTCCACGAGCAGGCCCCCCCGAACCGTGATCGTGACCATCACGCACTCCACCTCGATAATCGAGATTACGAGAGCGTGTTTATCATAGAGAGGCGGAACAGTAAGCCTAACCTCCGCTAGCCACACTGAAAATAAACCAAGTACTACCACTGTTACTACTAATACTGCTACTACTACTATTACTACTACTACTGCTACTACCATCGATACTACTACTACTACTACTACTACTACTACTTCTACCTACCCGAGACAACGGCTACTCCCGAGACCTCGATAATAAGAACTCGCCGACGGTATACATGTATGTGTTTGTGTGTGTCTGAAACATATAATTGCCAAAGGATCTGTCGATCGGTCAAACGATTCGATCGATACTCGTGGTTCGTCGTTGATCGATCGAGCGAGTAAACGTCACTTGCCGCTGGGACTTAACCGATATCAGTACCTCTACCTACTGTACTACCATCGCTAACACATTACTACTACTACTACTACTACTATCACTACTACTACCGCTACTACTACTATTACTACTACTACTACTACTACTACTACTACTACTATTACTACTACTACTACTACTGTTACTATGACTACTACTACTTCTACTACTACTACTACTACTACTACTACTACTACTACTACTACTTCTACTACTACTACTACTACTACTACTACTACTACTGCTGCTGCTACTATTACCACCTACTACGCGAGACTACAGCTCTGCAATGTTACCTGCTAGGACCTACTAATCTACCACTACTACCATCTACTACTTAGGATGATTGTCATGACTGTAGATGAGATCAGCAATACAGGCAATACAGCTAGGAGTCACACTAGTACATCCAGTCAGTACCCTAAATACCTTCGTTCGGCGGACTTAGGGAGTACATAGATAAGAGACGAGGCAAGACGATAGATTACATTAGGCGAAAACGATCCTTTTGATCCGATATTAATTCTCGCTCGAATGGAACGTAATGTTACACGGGGACACGTTGCTTCTTTTGTGCAATTATTCAACATTGCCAAACGGGGCTAACTCGTGTCATTGCGTATCGAAATTCTCACCGGTGCCATACTTGTAACACATTGCGGTTGTATGCATTTGTTCGACGTTCATTCTCGATCTCGCCTCGCCAGCAATCACCGTATACCATAGTTCGATTTCTTCGTTCACCCTTGATTTTTCTTTTCTCTCTGCCACTGGTAACAGCGTACTCGCAACCTTTCTTTCGACCCTATTCACTGGTACTTTCATTCACTCCTCTTTCTCATCCACTCTGCTCACTCGAGTCACGATTGATCACGTTCACTCGACTTGTTCACCTATGCAGTTTATCATATCGCCATTGTGTCACTCGCTCAATCGATAGACGATTATTAGCATCCAAGCGAATCGATGGTTTGCCATGCCTCCAATTAAATGGGAACGATAACGATGAATAGACAGATCATAAATAGAAACGAGCTACGAAACCATCGAGATCGCTCCAATTTCTTTGCTCGTATATTGAAACTTTATGAATTTCGCGCAACATTTATGTATCCGTAGATGCACCGAACTAAGATACCTCTTATCGAAGATTCGATCGATAGCTTGCTTCAGATTTTTTTTCTTCTCTTTTTTCAACTGCGCCACGCATCGATTCTGGCGAGCGAGCGTTACCAATTATCCGTCCGTCGAGGACCCGATCGGCGCGATGATTCGCCAGCATCGATCCGTGCTGTTTACTCTCACCTGTGATCCTCTGTTTCTTCACGTAACGATCTCCATCACACGAAACTACTCGGGGAAATGGAAGTCCTCGCCGGGTCTGTCCGTTTCCTTTTTCAACTCTCTGTTCTCAGTTTTGTTTTCCTCACACCGCGTGGCATGTCACGGAGCATGGCAACGAGAAGATCAAACAAACAGAGAAACAAGAAACGCAATCCCATCGTTGCGACAGTAATCATGGTGCTATTTCCATCGATCGAAATTTTAACCGAAACTTCTTGTATTCTTTTGCTGTTTCCAGTCTATCGATTTTAGACGAGCCGTAAAATGCCGCGTTCACACTCGAACACTTGGACATAAGCAAAAAAACATAGGTAAGCCGCTCTCACTGCGGCTCTACCCCCAACCGCATCCACACACGATTCTTCGATTGTGTATCCGTTGTTGATCGCTTTTTACACGGCGATTCGTCATTGTCGAACCACCATCCACCCCCGAACCCCCCACCCCGGCCATCTACCAGCCCTACGCCCTACAATCGATGAACATTCTTGTCTGAATATGCTTAAACTCCCCCCCCCCTCCTTTATTAACGATTCTGTTGTATCTGTATCGCCGCAGAGTGGTCCGTTCTTTTTAATTCATTGTTCGTCGGAACAGTTTCCTCCTACTTATTATTCGTTCTATTTTTCTTTGCCGAACACCAGTCGTCCCGACGGCCGCGCGATTTGACGTTCACTGTTTTTGCCTTCCGCCAAATGAATTTCGTTCGGGATCGTGCGACGAGGGCGAAGAAATTTCGTAAGAAGAACGCAACACGCGACCCGATCAGGGAGGCCGCGTTATCTATTTGCTCCCTAATATCACCGCCTAGAAGTAACGTTCGGTTATTTAGCGTTATATTTCTTATCATTATCGCCACGATATTGTTTTTTGTGAATGTAATCGTTGTGTTACAACATTCTCTCTCTCCCCCATCTTTCCTTGCTGCCGGACCCGAAGGAGGAGAAAAGGTGACGAGTTTCGGAGCACCTAAATTCACGATTGCTATCACTAAACAAAATTGGGCAAAGAGATCTGAGAAAAAAAAAAAAAGTTAAAGAAAAAAAAAAGAAACGAACGAAAGATAGATGTACAAAAAGATAAAAAAAAAAAAGGAAAGAAAGAAAGAAAGATCAAATCACTGGCAACGCCCACCCACCCACGATCCACATCACGCCCGACCACTCGTGCACCGGAATGCGCATGGCATGACTTCCCTGCCTGCATCCATTATTCGTTATTATTCGTACACGTAATTAATTCTTAATAATTATCTGGTACGTTTAACTCGTACGACTGCCTTTACGTTACTTATTTTACCTGGTTCCTTGTTTTCTTTTTGTTCGTGTTAACGTTGCGTGTCTTTTACATCGTTGTTGCACGTTAATCGCTGTACACGGCGGCCGTTCAACGTCGTCGGAGGAGACCCAGCCGATTCGTTGCAGCCTCCTGGACAGCAGCAGGGCCGCGTCGAAACTGTCCGAAAGAGGGGAAACCGCGAATCCCTCGACGATCAGAAGTAGAATGTTATTCGTTCGTGATAGAACAAAAACAAATAATTGCAGCTGGCACCTGCTGTCCACAAAGAGAGGCGAAAGATATTCTCCGACGGGGTTGATCGCGTTGTCGCAAGCAACGGCCACCACTGAGATCTGTCTAACGCTCGTTTCGTCCTACCCGTAGACCTAGAAAAAGCCGAGTACCAGGTCTAAATCTCCTGCGGGAGATCCTGAGCCCGGATACCCCGGACACGTGCCGCGGCCGACCGTTAGGTAAAATCTCACGCGCGGCCGACGGTCGTTTCGTGGTTGCGGACTCGGTCCTCAGCTCGGCGAACAACAGCATCCTCGACGCGTCCAGCAGCGACGACGGGGGCTTCCTGCCAAAGCAGCGGCTCAAGTCATCCTGGCGACGGCCGCTGGTCGGCACCAGCCAGCTCAGTCTACGATCGGACGGGAGCGGCGTGTCGATCGGAGGACCGCCGTCCAACCATCATCACGGAACGGTGAACTCGCTGGCCAGGATAGCGCCGCTCATCTGCACGATCTCGTCGCCGAGGTTCCTGGCGAGTTCACCGAGCGGGCCCCAAGTACCCTGGACGCCTTTATACTTCAGCGATCTTAGTTCGGTCAGGCAACCATCCTCCGGGGAACGTTCCTTTCCGACACCACCGGATTACCTGCAGCTTCGCAGCGTGCACCAGCGATACAGCCAGGAGCTGCCCTCGTTGAAGGCGATTCACGCCGAGTCTAGGAGGTTCGTGCCGGTTCAACCGTTGGCCACCTCGTCACCGCCGCAGCCCACCGGTAGACCCAGAGCGAGGCTACCTCCTAGGCACGCGAGACACGCGAGGTCGGCTCCGGAACTGGCCGCGTCCCCGGACCTGGAGACCTCGCCGGAAAGTAGGTCCAGCAGTTCGGGCTTCGGTAGCAAAAACACCTCGCAACAGAATCAAAGCTCGAGGAGCGGTAGTACAGTGGCCGAGTGGAGGCCACCGCCTTACAGGCCACCCCCGCCGCCCCTGGTGGGCCGGTGGCTGGAGCTTCAGGATCAGACGAAGATCGGGCACACCCACATACAGAACGCCGTCGACGCCGGCAGCGTGGACGGGCACTACGAGTTCGATCCTGTCTCGTGCACGCCAACCCCCACGTCCGCTTCCACCCCAACCAGGGAGGAGAGACCACCAGTGCACCAGATTCACGCCGTTCACGTGCCACACATTCACCAAGTGCACACGGTGCATCATCAGTCGCCGAGGTACAGCAGGGACAACATCGAGGCCAGGGTCCAAGCGATGAAGGCCGAGTTCCATCAGTTTCGGCAGCGGCAAGCGAGGAGGAGACAGAGCGCGCATCTCGAGAGCGCCTGCTGATGGCACTGTTCACCAATTCTAAACAGTTAGCTGTACACGCGGTAAGCCGCAGCGTTGGATTTTCCATGCAATTGTCCATCGTCGCGTATCTGCCCCGGTTCGCAGCCTCTTCGAATCTCGCGCGGCTCCACGCGAATATATCGAGAGGCGTATCGAGCACTTTGCAGAGCGGACCAAACTCGTTCACCGATAGTGAGCGGCGTCGCTGGAATCGAAAGCTGGAGGCTAGTGAAACAGCCGAGAGCGGAGAGACGGCCGACGCCTAGGAAATCCCGGCCGCGACGAGGTTTCAGCGAAACGTCGCCGTGATTGTCGTCGGGGATCAACGGGAGAGGATCGTCGTTCGCGATTCCAGCGATTCCAGTGTGGGTAACTTCAAGTCAATTCTATCAGCTGGGCAACCATCTTTACAAAAAAAAAAAATAAATAAAAGAAGAAAAAAGGCTGTTAAAAGCGTCAGCTCGGGATACATTAATTTCGTCGACGCGAACGATCAACGTCGCACAGCTGTTCGTTAAGAAGATATCGTCGGAGTCCGATCGTTGTCGAGTCGGTATAGAGGATCGTCGCGGGGAAGAACGACGTTCCAGTGGATCCAGCCGAACGGACAACCGGGACTGCTCTGACGGGAGGAGACGATTCGGACTCGGCGATCGTTTTATCGATTATATCCCGTGTGTATTAATGACGCCTACGTCCAATAAAGAGGACCGCAATTTTTAGCGTTACTAATATTATGGAGTAGAAAGTCAGTGAACGCGGCGGAAGGGTTTCCGCGCGAAATGAAACGCGAGGAGATGAAGGACGTTCGCCCGAGGTACACGCTTTCGGCGAGCCTGTCTTTCATCGAAGCGACAAATAAATATTCCCGACTAAACGATTAGGGAAAACGGGCGACGCGAAGTCTACGAGGAGGATCTAGAATGGGGAATGGATAATGCTAAATGGGACGAGACGGCATGATACTCCAAAGAAACTGTACCGTGCTCTGTATACCTTTTAAACCGGCGCGTAAGATTAATCTTAAACCGTACATTGTAAGTAATTATTGAAGGAAAACAAGAAAAAAATTAAAGAAAAAAAAAATGAATGCCATGCAACAAAAAAAAAGAAAGAGAGAGGAGAAAGAGGTGAAAGAGAACACAAGTACGACTACCGAGCAGATATCACACACGTATACACGCAGGAAGACACGAACACGCGCAGACACGCAACACGCGCACACGCCAACGCAAACACGTGTGAAACCAAGGAAATAATAAAAAAGAAAAAAAATGTTAATTATATCGATGAGCAATGGACTCGAAACGTGATATTAGGCCGAAGCTTGCCTGGAAGATTGCTTAAGGACACACTCGTACTGCACTGCCTGTTTAGGGTTTCGCTAGCGACCCAACATATTATCGGCACAATAATTTTTCTTAAGCAACGTAAAACGAGAATAAGTAAACAAATACTTTCAATCTACGCACGGTCGGACGGCAGACGAGGCTTGCGTACACACGCGTGCACGCCTCTCGCGACACCGAGACACCCCCGCTGGCCGCAACATTTCTTCTCCGCCATCGTCGGATCCCTTTTGCCGACAACCGATCCATCAGCCGCGATCTTTTACTTCGCGTAATCGCCAACGAACGACCAGGTGCGAAAGGAAACGCCAATCGTGCACCCGCGTGTAAGCATCGCCGATCACATGCCGTGACCCGTCGCATTAGGGAAAACGAGAATTACGTACGCGTACACTCTTATCGACACGACACATGCACAAACACGGTTACACTTGAGGCGAGGGAGAGAACGAGAGAGAGAGAGAAAGAGAGCGAGTGAACGAGCAATTGCACGAACGATATAGACACGCCACACACGCGCATACGGAACAAGCGTTCTTTCGAAACCCACCTAATTCTCACAAAGCGCATTGTATTTAACCATCTCGGGTCGAGGTCGAAGCTCGTGGACGGTCCACAGAGTGTTCGAGGACGCGAAATACGGGCTAACTTCGATCGAGTAGAACGCGACCTAAACGAATGAAGGAAGATCGCCGTGTAACATATTACCGCGGGACGTACCGCGATAAAGATTGCCTTCGGCGCCGCCGAAGGCCGCTTCCTCCTCTTTACTTTGCTCTATCTGATTGTGTTCTAATTGCGCGCACCTACACGCACGGCCAGCAGCTGCGACGCAGAGAATCGAATACTCTTGGGCCGCGGTGCCGCGCGATTCCCCCTCGGCGTCACAGCGATTCACTTTTCTTTATAGTACAAACTACTTATTTATACAGTACGTATTATACATACTTATATTATATTAGCAAGGGCCCTACTCACGATTCAACTATACTTGGACTAGATGCCGACAAGTGCAAAGGACGCGGTCTCTGTCGAGGCTGGACGCTCTGTATAATTTTCGTTCAGATGTTTATCGAATGCGTGTAGCGCGGGTCGACAGTTATGTCGCGTATATGGTGAGCGAATGCGAAGACGCGAGTGTCCGTTTGTGTGCACGAGCATTTGCCGTGGAAGGGACGGCGGAAGAATTGCAGGGGAGCACGGCGACCGAAATAGCGTAGGGAAAATGGGAAGAGAGAATCGAGCGTGGTATGCACGAGAAAGAATGCGCGCGAGTGTGACTGACGTTTCGAAGGGATCCAGCGGAAAGTGTGAGGACGAGTGCAAGGGATCGAATCGTGCGACCATTTCCGGGAACGGCGATGCGAACGCGAGTGCGTGAGGGCGGAAGACACGGAGAGACGTGGGGATAAAAGAGGAAGATAGAACGGAGGTGACGCGAAAGAGTACCAATATTCTAAAGTAATTCTAATGATTGAATTAATAATTTGATAATTAATTGATATTGTACATCGTAAACGACGTAGCCTGTAGCGTATTAATCAACGAGAACGACGAACGCGGCGGCGATTAATTCGTTCGATTAATTGCGCCGTCAGCCGCGATCGAAGCGCGATCGAGGGAGAGAACGCGTGATCGGGCCCCGCCACGATTTTCGATCGATCGCTGCCGTTGTACCATAGTAAACGAACGTTAAATGCTCGCCTCGATCGAACCCCGCGGATCCGATGAACCAGACCGTGCGCGACGATGGCCGAGCTGGACGTTCCCGCGACCGAAAGAAACGAGGGAATCGATCGGTAATCTTTTTGTACGTCGAACGGCCACGATCGATTCGAATCATCCGCTGTTTCTTTCGTGTCGCGGACCGCCAAGCTCGACGAGGCTGAACGGCACCGCGCGGAAGATCGAAACGGCGAGACGTCGAGGCGAAGAGAGGAAATCGGGAACGTCGACCGATCGCCTCCGTGGATCGGCGTTCCCGGCGACATTCCTTCACCCGCGGCCAATCGTCCGTTCACAGACGGTCCGTGTATAGATCGAACGAAGAGGGGCGAACCAGCGAGAGGGTGAACCACCCAATCGATATAGGCATATAAGCGAACATGTAGATATATCATAGTTAGATACAACGATCTCAAAAAGACGCGCGGAGTGTGAACGATCGCTGTATCGAAGGGAGGGTGGACGAGGGGGCATCTTCAGCGATCGTGAATGCCATGATTGATATTCGAGCGTAATCGCGCGTCATGTATTGCCTCGAATGTTGTACGAAGAGTCAGAGATTTAGCGAGGAATATGTATACATATATAAATATATATATATATATATACATATACGCGGGTGTGCGTGGGTGTGTGTGTGTGTTACAGAGATCGAGACGAAGGATCCGATATAGAACGTGGAAAAGGACTAATGGTTTGGCCGCGATCGCGCGTTAAGTGAATATAATATGGTTGAATCGTGAATTCGTTCGTGTAACGTTCGTCATCGACATTCGTTATCAATGATTTCGTTTTCCGTCTGTTCCTTTCGTTCCTGAAGAAGCCTTCGGTCTGTTTCTTCGTCGTCACACTACCTACCTCTGTACCACTTTCTTCTTCTGCCTTTAATTTCCCATTACTCATCTAATACCACGCATCTATTTCCCCTCCTTTTTCTTCGTCTACCTCGAGTCATCGTCGCGGCTTTCTATGCGTTCGCGATTTACCTACGTCGCGTTTATTTATTTAGAGTTCGAGCGAGTTACGTACGGACTTGCCGCCGGACATGGAGGAAATTAATTTAGGTATCCGCTCTTTACGTACCTGAAAGCCATCTGGCATAGCATATTTTTCAGAGTCGCAAACTGAAATTCTCATCCCCCCCCGGAGCAGAACGTTCGCGAATTCGCCGCGTGGCTGTTAAACGGAAGAAGCTATTATACTTGCGTACTGTTATATTTGCGATGAAGCTAGGGGTCGCGCGCGAGAGTGGATCGATCGTTTGGCTGTTGCAATTTCGGCGATCGCATATTTTTCGTTCCGTGCTACGATGTACCCGTTCACCGAAACGTGAACTCGCGAAAAAAGGAAAACGAAAAGCAGAAAAGATTCGCGGCTGCTACAATGGCTCTCGGGTACTACTTTTTCGCCGGTGCTACGATCTCCTAATTTCTTCTCATCGCGATACTCCGCGCAACGATTCCTCGCGCGTCCAACGACGCCGAGAAATTTTTAAGACAATGTCCAATCATTCGGTGTACCGTGGCCGCCAGTACGTTTTCGTTTCCATAAATTGCATCCGACACGATCTTCTTACCGCAACGTTCTTCTGTACCATCTGTCCCCGCTACCTTCGCTTATGTATATCGTCGGCTTTCGCGTCGCACGCGCGACACCTAACCGAACAGCAACATAGGAAAGAAAAGCAAGGGAAAAGAGAGTCCCGTTTTCGTTACTCACCCTCGCGAGTGCTCGCTATTCACCTCCATTTATCACCAGTCTTATTGATTCACCTATGCTTTCTCGCGATCCTCCCCCCAACGAGAACTCCAAGACGTACTAATCTAGGACAAATTGTAGACAATTTATTATCAAATAAAAGTGAAAAATAAAGCGACATTTGAAAGGAAACACGGAGGGGGTCTATGCTGTGGTGTATCTCTACGTTCATTTCAAACCCTTCTAAAAGCGCCGGCGATTTCGCCGCGAGCACCGCCTCTTATATGCACCGTTGCAACTTTGCAGCGCACAAATAACACGGTTGCTCGACGTTTTAAACGAACGATTATACTTGCACAAATAGTGTCATAATATATTATATTATCGTGTATTAATATAACACGCTACGCTAGTATAATACATACAACTATGCATATGTATATGCATGTGTATACATATACACCATAGTTTACAACGTTCAGATTTAATAAACGCAAACGCGCCCGTCGCGAGCTCACCGTCGAACGAATCGATCGAACGACCACCCTCGTCAGGTCGTGTCCATTAATTTCGCAATAAACTGCACGATTACGCTGTTGGAATTTTATTTTTTCAGCCGGCGAAACGATCTCCAGGAGGTCGACCAGTCGGATTCGCCGGTCATGGCTGTAAGATTATTAGCGCTACGGCCTAACCAGGTCAGCGTCCAATCGTTCGGTCTGCGATGCTGCGTTTTCGTGATTCACGGAGATGCCGGGTGTATAAATCTCGCTATTAAACGCGCGAAGAAGGGACGTTTGCGCAACCCGTCTACGGCACTGATTACCGAGAATTACTGCAATTTCCATGATTTCCCCCGATAAGGAGCAACGCGGGCAAAAAACTGGAGCGACGATTCGTCGCGATAACATTCCTCCGCGACATTCTAATCGGGCGTCCCTGTGGGTTAATTGCATTTGCGGAACAGCCGGTACATCGCACGGTAGAGGGACGAGAAAACACGCCGGGAATCGGAAGGTGAACGACAGAAATGATTTATCATTGAGGTAACAGTGCCGCGAGACGGTCGCGGGCAAGTCGCGTATTTATTCCCGAGGATTGATTCGGTGCGTGGCAGGTGGACCAGGAACAAGTTGTTCCCTTCTATGGCTCGTCGATGAAATAATACGGTCGGTATCATTATGCACGCATTTATTTCCAGTGTCCCGGCCACGTCCAATCCTGAATCGTGATCCATGCGAATGGATCCATTATCTCAACAGCGTGACAAGGCTGTGGGCAGTCTGCTAATACGGCAAGGGACGGATGTGACGTAATTTGAGGTCACCCACGCAAATGGCGCGCGGCTATGCCGGTGTGCAGTTTCATCGTCTACGTCGTCGCCGTCGCCGTTACTCCGTTGCCTCGGTTCCAAGCGAGGAGATCGGGATTCGATCGGCCCCGTCACTCCAAGAAACATGCCAGCAAACGTTTCTCGATTACCCTGCACCCTCGCGCACCCTTCCTTCCCCTCTTGTTTCTCCGGTACATCCGTCATTATTTTCGTGGAAAGTTCGACCGATCGCTTGTCGCTTTCGAGCATAAATAACAATTGAGATGACTCGCGCCGCTAATGGCATCCTTAATTGACGAAAATGACCGACCCGCCCTTTCATTTCCCCTTTAATTGCTCGAAACAGTTCCGGCGAGAAGCGAGAAGTTTGTCGAACGGAAAAAAACGGTGCCGTGAACCCGACGAACGTGACACTGCGGCGAACGTCGGCAGCCGGAAGGGCGGCGCGGCGTCTTCGTTTGTAAGAGCACGGCCAGCAATTACGCTACGTGGGCGGATAAATAAAAGGGATCACCGTGACAAGCAGGTACAACCTATGACGCGAATCTTTCTACGACTTGCCAGCGGATCGCGACCATGCCCGATCCATCCTGTCGACGAGCGTTCGAGGCACGCACAAAGCGCACCCGTCTCTTGAACGGAACGTTAATTCCTATGCACGGTCAGGTTTGACGAACCTTTAATCTCCACTCGAGCCTCTTAACTGCTTCGAACCAGCTTCAACCACGGACGAGCAGCGCTGAAAGGACGCAGCTCGTGTGGCTCTGAATGGGGAGGTAATTCGTCCGGTCGGCGACGAAAGAAAACGAAAAACGCGTTCGGGCGAAAAGCTTTCGACAATGAAACCATCGAGCGACGGAGAAGACGTTTCTCCCGTTTCTCGTTGTTTCCCCGAAATCACAGCTAATCGTTTGCACCTGCCTTTCAGCATCGCCCACGGAACAGGTTAATCTTCGTTGCTCCTACCTCCCGCCGGGGCCGCCCGACGTCCCTCGACTCTCGCCCTCCCGTGTTGTGGGTGTGTCGAGCAAGAGGATCGTCGCTGTAGAAGCGTGTTTAGATAGCACCGCGAGCACAAAATCGTCCGGTACCCCAGGAATCTCCCTTCTCCTGCTGTCAATGTTGCCCCTACCCCGGTTGCTCGGCTCGTTACCGCTGCTGTTCGGCGTCGTATCCGCTCGGATTGAGCGAGGCGGAGCGATTACTTAGTTATCGCCGCAACCACCGCAGTGGACCACTCGGTAAGCGTACGCTTCACGGTGGACCAGCTCGTCGAGCTGCAATCGATCTCCTGGCACCGCTCGATCTCGCGGCACTCGATAAAGGACGCACCCGTTGATTCCGTTTGCGACCAGACATCGCGGAGAACGCGTTCGTAGGAACACGGCGGAACGCTCGATCGGCCGCTGGATTCGATCGACGGATCGACGAGGATGGACATTTGGTAGAAACCGCGAAGGCCGCGAACGAAAGCAGAGGGACGAAAGTAAAGGGGGTAAAACGGAGTCGGGGAGAGTGTGCCGACGCTGATCGATCGACAGATAGGATCGCGACGGTGCCGCGTGCCGCTTCAATCGTCACAGGTGATGGCAGATGTTTAATGAGTGCGGGTGATGACAGATGTGTTTTGCTGTCGTGTTCCGTTCGCCGTCGTCGCCGGTCGCGAGGTGTGACTCGCTTGAAAGGACATCGCGTCCACGAACACTGTCGGTGAACGAATAATCGTCTGACTGCGTACTCGGATACCAGCGAAGATGTTCACCGCCGAGGGGATTCATCAGCTGCTAATTATCCTCCTCTGCTGCCACGGTGAGTCCTGCGTTTCGCTGAGAATTCGAAGCCGGTGGCTGACGCGGGACCTTGCAGACGTTCAGCTGGTGCACGCTATAGGGTCGCGCGTGATACACAAGAAAATTAAGCAATTTGCTAAAATTGAATCGCACCTATATTGCTATTTATCACGCGACATTCGCGTCAGCTTCGCCGAGCGTTCCCGCCTTTATTACGTCGGCGCGCCGCTGCCGTTTAAGCAACGGGCTATCGTTAACGATCCGAGCGTGCTCTGATTTACATTTTCAGCGTTTAGCCACAGCTTGATGCTGGAGGAGGAAAAGGAGCCGAATTATTTGAACGCAGGAGTAGGAGAGTACGCGGTGTTCAACTGCGATTTGGACTTTCCGCACGAGACCCCGATACCGTACATGCTCCAATGGAACCGTGACGTAAGTGTGGTAGAACCGGTGGCTGGCGAACGTCGATTTCGTCGTTAGGGCGATTCTCTTCGAATCCGTCCCGTTCGCGTTACGATATTTGTCCTCCTCTGTCTCCGCGTCTCTGCGCGTCGCGCGAACGTATAGCACGTATGCAGCTCGCGGAAAGATTATGCAACTCCGATGAATAATATTATTCCGCGGACGACTCTAAAATCTCGAGTCGGTTCGCTTACTGATTACGCGGTTTGCGGTTAACTGAGGACGAACAGGCTCGCAGTCCGAATGTATCGATGTTGCTGTCGCGCGGTATCCAATCTTGCTTGCCTCACGAAATCGATCGCATGTCTCAAGGAAAAGTCTCTGCCCCGCTTCGGCGGCGGCGACAAAGGCGTCGAAGAGCATTCGTTTAAAATAAAAAAAGGAAATAAACGTTGGCTAAACAACGGCCGACGAATGGTCGATTCGCGGAGAGCCGCGATCGCGGTCGGAACGATCGGCGAACAGTTTCGCTCTCGTACGTTCAACCGCGTAGAAAAGTGTTCGTTCAAGGCAGGGTAGGCGATTCGATTTCCACGAGGTGTGCGGTCAATTCGAACCTCGTGGGAATCGCGCGTGCCCTTCGTTCCGCGTCGTTTCGACTCTCGACCATTTCGACGATTTCTCTCTGCCCAAAGTCGAACAAGCAATCGATAGAACCGGGATGGCTCGCGGGATCTAAATTGTCGGTCGATGTAGGACGCGAACGACAAATTAAGCGAAACCGTTAAAGGGGCATCGCGTTGATTTCCGGTTCGCCACGAGGAGGCGTCGTTCTTTCGCGGATGTTGCATTGGAGGCGCGTGCAGCCGCACGCCGGAAACAGATTGAGCGATGCACATGGCTACCGCATAAAATCAAGTGGAACTTAACCTGATTGGTCCCTGATGCGTATGCAAAACAGGTGCTCGATCCCTCTCTGTCTGTCGAACGTGGTAATTGGAGTACGGGACGCAAGGCTGCATTATATTTAGTCACGGCGAGTCCGCGACACGAGGGGTCCGACCAGTGGGTCACTGTTAACGCATTGTCAGCCGATTAGGGACGATTAGCGGCCTTTTCGCCAGCCTCGTTTTGACAGCAAGGGTTCCCCGGGTTCCAGCGTTTTCCATTTTCTATCGGAGGACGCGCGCCTCGCGTCCCTAATATGCATACGCTTGGTCTCTCCGACGAATGACTGCTCGTCGACGAGACCGTCCCGCTTTGGCACGCGACTTCTGGCGACGACATTGCTGCTCCTCTCCGTTACCATCGACGAATGTATCTGGAGAACGGGACGGCTTTCCGTAATTTCTGCTGGCGCACTCGGGACCATTCGGGTACACCGTAGACCGTAGACCGTAGACCGTAGACCGTGGACAGACAGAAAATAAGAGCAACCCTGCTCTTCCCCCTGCTCTTCTCCCTGCGTTGGCAGCAAACGGGGGCTCCGACATTAGCACAGAGAACCGTGTCGATGCATCATCCGCTGATACCCGCGGTGAGTTTTAATATCGAGCAATCTGCGCTCGTTCCAGGGTCGAACGATCTTTTCATGGTACAACGGATACGTGTCCATGGTGGGACTGGGCTACGAGGGTCGCGTGCACCTTTTGGAAGACACCGCGAACCGCGGATACGGCCAGGGTAGTATCAATCTGACGAACATCCGCGAGAGCGATCAGGGATGGTACGAGTGCCGAGTGATCTTTCCGAACAGGACACCCAGCTCCAGGAACAATGGAACATGGTTCCACCTCGGCATAGATGGTAAGGTCGCGCACTTTCTCGTATCCGTTAATCGGCTAATTCGATAACAGCAAGTGGCGAAGGGAATTAACGCAGTTAAGCGCCGACTGACGACTAACCCTGAGCACTGAATTGGGTCACGCTGGACTACGATCGCTAACGCTGGACGAAGGAGAGGCTCGTAGCCGCAAAACATTGCTGAATTTTCGGCAACGAGGAAGTAAACGTTTAGATCTAATAATTTGTTCCATGCGACACGCTCTCGCACCATGCTCCACGAAGCTGCTCGACATTTCCGACGGCTGTCTCTATCGAAACACACCCCCAACCCGTCCACCCCCCCCCCCAACGCCTCGAAGCCACCACATTACGCGGCACGTTAAATATTATTTCAAAGGGTCCCGGTTGCTTCCGAAGTAACAATGCAGCGAAGTAGATGACGTTTCTTCGTAAACGGACCCCCTTTGTTGCGCGTGATTAGAGTCGATGATTCATTCGTTAACTCATTGCCGGACGGAATTCTGCTTTTTGCCGCTAGAACTCTCTTGAACGTTAACGACGAATCGAGTCATCGTGGGTAACGAACGACGCCGCTGTAAATCGACGTGGATATCGGTCGCCCAATTAACGATCTCATAATTGTATGGACCCGTCGAGGCGGTTCGTCGTCACGGTCCCATTGCACGAATACGTAACGGGCGCTCCCCTTCCTGTCAAGGAGGGGAAAAGGAAAAATGGAATAACAGGGCATCGGTGGCGCGAAAGAGTTTCCGTGGTTCGCCTTTGAACGGATACAATGCCTGTGTCACGCACCGTTTCGAAATCACACTTGCGTGCTGTGCGCACGATGCACAATGGCAGACGCGTCGATTAACCGGCACGTATTTGCACCGCAATTTGCGACGCGAATTAACCGGTTCGTATGTTAACCTTGCTATCGCCGGCCGACTAAAACCGTACCAAATGATATGTAATCCCGCTGATGCTTACTAACCTGAAACTGGGCAGACCCGTTAAATCGTTCAACCCAGGTGCGTCGCCGTTTCCGACGTCTGTTCCAGGCGAGACGTTGCTGGCGATCCCGCCGGTCAACAAGACTGTGCTGGAGGGCGAATCTGTTAGCTTCGACTGCGTTGCCAAAGGGCAAAAGTCGGTCGTCAGCTGGTTCCGCGACGGTACGGACGTTACGCAGATTCAGGTAAAGCTCGTGTCCAGAATCGACCAAAGGCGCGACGGTGTCGAACGAACGTTAACGGGTTGTATGTATCCCGTGCCGCAGGATCTCAAGAGGAGAGCGTCCGTCGGCGACAACTGGACGTTGACCATCAAATCGGCTGCCATGGGCGACCTCGGGGAGTATAGCTGCGTGGTGACAGGGGAGAACGGGGACCAGCAGAGCGCCTCGGCCTTCCTCAACGTGCAATGCAAGTGCATTTACGCGAAATATCTTCCGTGCGAACGAGGTCGCGGACGATCGAACGTTTGGCGCTATCGCGGGCCGAAGTAGCGCGCGAGACCGTAATTGCACACTTTCGCCCAGCGAATTACTTAATGGCGATAACACGGTCGTAACAATGAGAACTATCGCGGGGATAATAGACGACGACCGCGCGATAATCGTTACATCGATGGGAGAGGGGGCGAGAAATTATATAGAAATTATAGTTTTGCGCGAAATATTGTTTCCGCGCGTTCGATCTCGAACCCGCTGATCGAGCGGGCACCGATTACAAAATGCGTCGACTGTTGCAGACAAGGCGAAAGTCATCTACGCTCCCCGGGAAGTCTACCTCCCGTACGGGAAGCCGGCTCTCCTGGACTGTCACTTCAGGGCGAATCCGCCGCTGATGAACCTGCGCTGGGAGAAGGACGGATTCCTCTTCGATCCTTACAACGTTCAGGGAGTATTCTACAGACGGAACGGATCTCTGTATTTCAGTAAAGTGGACGAGACGCACTCTGGAAGCTACACGTGCACGCCGTACAACGAGCTGGGCACCGACGGTCCAAGCCCGTCCATCACCGTGGCAAGTATTTCTGCTCGTTCGCATTGGCGACCGTCGCAAACGAAAGAAACGCGTACGAGTCTCGTCGGGCCAATCTGGAATTCGTCGACGCCGAAAGTGACGCGCGAACCGTAAGCAAACGGGACGACGCTGCCATTACGATCAATGACCACTTGGCCGCGGGTGTTAATCGTTTCTTTATTCTCCAATTGTCGACGCACACACGCGGGCACATGCGTGCACACGGGGGCGTAACGGGGATGGTCGCGACTAAACGTACGCGACGAACTTTTCCTCGCTCCTGATACGAGGTCGCTTTTCGACAGATCGTGCAGAGACCGCCGGCATTTACGGTGACGCCACAACATTTTTACATAAGGAAGCTGGGGGAGAATTTGGAAATTCCTTGCGACGCTCGGGACGGGGATCAGGCTCACCGACCGTCCATTGTGTGGTACAAGGTATATCATCTCCTTCTCAATTATATCGTACAAATTTATCGAGTACCGTAGCTGATGGAAAACTGATGTTCGCGTCAGGATGGCTCACCGGTGCCGCCAGGTAACAGAACGCTCGTGATCGGTGGCAATCTGACGATCGACAGGATTCAAGAGCAGGACAGGGGATTGTATCAGTGCGCGGCCAGCAACGAAGCCGCGACCGTCGTCGCCGATACAGAATTGATGGTACTGAACGTGCCGCCGAGGGCGCCGTACAACCTGAGCGCCAATAGCAGCAACAACGCAGTCACCTTAACTTGGGTACCGGGATACGTGAGACCGAAGATGGAGTACTCGATTTGGTGGGTGGCGTTTCTCCGTGTGCCGATGAAAATTGCTCCCAGCGCAGTAATCCTCCGTTCGCCATTAGGTACAGGCCGACAGACACCACGGAGTGGAGAACGATGAAGATCGTGTCCAGGAAGATCACCGAGGCGACCGTGATCAATCTGAACTCGGGACGGGAGTACGAATTCATGGTGCTCAGCCAGGACAAACACGGGGACGGAATGTTTAGTAAAACCTTGCGGATCTTCACGCAGCCCCGTACGTTTGATATCGGAGGGAGGAAGCGCAACTAACGATACAATTTTCAGAATTGATACTAATTATATCATTTTCAGACATGATCGACGAGAACTCTGCCTCGGAGTACCGCAGTCCTCCAGGTAAGAACACGATCCACCGTTTGCTTCCCAATTACTGCCAGCTTTGCATACGCGAATCGTTCGATCGACAGATGACAGAGTGGGCCCGCCATTGAACGTCAGGGTGCAGGCGACCGTTCAGGGTTACTTGGTCACTTGGGAGCCGCCAGCCTACGGCAGAGACCAGGTCAGGCTGTACACTGTTAGGTGGTTCAGAGGACCGTCCGAGCAGCTGTACGGAAGAGCGGAAACGACCGACACGTATTACCTAGGTATGAAACGCATGGGATGCGGGAACGATTAATCTGATTCCACGGAGTAAACGTTGAACGATGGCGTTGCAGTTAAAGCTCTCGAAGAGGAGAGCTACTACACGTTCGAGGTGGCTTCGATGTCGACGACAGACGACGTGGCGACGAGCGAGCGCGTCAGCCTCGAGGTTCCGGCGTACCGCAGAAACAGAGCGATATCCATGGGGATTGTGGCGGGCATCGGATTTCTGGCAGCTGCACTTGCGGCGATATGGTGGGCAAGGAAACGTTTCTGCCAATCTCCGAACGAGAAGTAAAGACGGATTGTAGGCGCGAGCGAAGGCGATGGTCTTCCGACTATGAACCGATACGAACAGCCGCTAATAAACTTCCCCATGCGTAGCGATATCGATAGTTAAACGCAGTACGAATTACGAAGTCTCTCGGCCGTTCGCCGCGAATTCCCGATCGTTTCTGTGCAATATGCATACAGATGCACGTATTATCGATCGCGTGGACGCGCGCAAAGGGCCGCGTACCGATACGGACGATCGTCGATCGGACGGTTCGTGTATATGTCACCGATACGGCCGCTCCTGCATTGCGTCGCGTTACACTATTTATCGTTCAACAGCTTTATTAGATAAGTACACACGTTTATTAAGGATTAGTTCTGGCGTTTTGATCATTATTCGGCCGCCGGGGCACGAGGGTACGCTCGGCCCGACGAAAGTATACTCCGTGGCCTAGTTAATTCGGCTGGAACTGTTATATGTACACGTCCGATATGTTTTTCTATTGTAAATAAATTGTGTCGATCACTATGCTACACACCTTTACGAAAATTCCCTCCGGACTCACCGTTCGCCGCGACGTTGACAAGTAGATTTCGCACACGTGCCAAGGGTATGTATTATCTAAATTGGCATGACGCGAGGCAACGGGACGGACGCTCGGCGAAATTGTTTACACGGTCCTACGATTGGCCTTTAGTCGTCGAACACCTCGTCCCTGCAGCGCCGGGTTAGGCAAACACGGCGCGTTCTCGCAAATCGAGGACCTTGACGGGCTTCGTAAGCAGCTGATACGGCGTTCGTTTCGGCAGGGACGAACAGTGTTTCGCCGGGCGACGGCATTGAAATACGTATGTACACGCATTGTCATTACTTCGTCGAGAGCGAAAGCGGACACTCGTGTCGATGAAAGCGCGATGAGATCGTGTCGGTTCGATTAAAAGTTTGATTAGATTTCGTTGCGCAACGGTGTTTCATCTTTCCACTCTTTCGCCGGCGACCCGTTTCGAAAGTCAAGGAGAATGATCGGGTCTGAGGTAGGAATATCTAATTGGAAATTAGAGCCATTAATCATGGTGCGTGCCTTCCGTGTCGTTGCGTCGCCACGAATCCCGCGGATATCGGACAAATTCAAAGGTCCCCTATGGAATACGGCATAAAAAGTTGCTATCTGCACAATTGTACACAGCCAGCTTATCGCGTAACGCGGCGATATGCAACACCTATGGCTGCGCGATTGTTAATTTCAAACGAGCGTCGTTTATCCTAACGACGAGGCGCAAGGAACTGTCCAAGTAATGTGGTACGTGCTTCGATCGCGAACGGAGCACGGCAGAAAAAGTCTGCTCTCGTGCGCGTTATTCTCGTTTCGGCCGATTCGTGGGCGTCCGCGATACCAATTAAACGATGCGTTCGTGCGATCGGCGTGTACCGCGGTTAAAGGAACGGATAAGCGGCCGGCGGGGTCAACCGTAGTTTGTCGGAACGGAATTGTCGGGTCAATTAACAGACAGAAGCCGCGTCCTCAGGATTAGTATTCGCAGACGATGCAGACGATCCCGCTTGGCAATGAAGAGATCAACGGCTTTGAACCGAAACGGACGTCGGAGGGGTTGGACGGGGTGAGACCGGAGCACTTCTGGGGCTTGCCGCCTGTCGCGAATCCAGCCCGTTTTCGCTGCCAACGGACACCGCTCCAGTTTTAGGTCGAGCTTCGTCGCGTGCACCTGTAACCAGCCGTCGCTGGCAATCTTATCGCGGCGTTCGCACGGCACCAGGGGGGGTTTCGCTCTCGTTCCCCTTGCGCGGCGATGGGAGCAATCAATTTCGAGCACGACGATCGTAATTGCAATGGCTCGTTGTCCCCGGCGTTTTATGTAGCAAGATGACTCAGGGGAAGAACGAAACGAAGAAACGGCCCGATTGAACGCTGTCACCGTTTCTACAGAAGCAAGCCTGAAGATAAGATATAAGCTGTATCGGTCATGGCGTCACTCCCTCGGTAAATAATTTTTCATTCCTCTCTTTCCGAATATGTATGTAGTACATGCTCTTCTTATCGATCACGGTGATAGGGAGGAGAACGCGCGTGCTGTTATGGATCGCGTATCGAACGATAATTATTCCTGACGATGTCTGCCATGCAGATCTACGCCTTGTACCGATAATAAATTCAGGACTGCGTAACAATCACGCGAGCCGATAGGAGGTCAAGAAACACGTCGGTAAGCCAACGCGACAGGCCTTGTTTACGCGCATGAAATATCTCTCGGCGATCTATTATTTTTTTCATCGAATAGCAGAAGCCGGAAGAAGCCGAGACCTTCCCGCGCCATCCCCGGCCACTCTAACGTCCAGCTGAACGCAAAAGACACAAAAACGGAAAAGAAAAAGAATACCGACCAATGTGCACTGTCAACCGCTGCGTCGCAGCGGACGCGGCTCGAAACGATTCGAATACGCGCAGCCTCCCGACGCGTTCTCGCGATTTTTATAAACCGCTCGTTTTTATCGAGACCAGTCGGTGCGCAGCAGTTACAAGCGCGACACGTGTAGCGATAACGCGAGCACGTGTTGTTTAGTTAATCAACGACAAAACTGGCATCTGCTCGTGGCGGGTACGCAGCGGCACGCATACATACGCACGTGTCTCGAAGGATCGAAACTGTGATTCGAATGAAGCCAAGAGACTGTTTCCGGCTGACAGCGAGAAGCACGATTGCCTGGCTATGGTGCAGCACATTGGGGCAGTGTAAGTATATACGCGCGTACATGTATCGTGCAACTCCAAGTTCGTCGCGCGTGGGAGAACGAAAGGTTCAGCGTCGCCTTTCAGCAGGGAGAAAATTCTTGAAGCGTCGTCGATGGGGTAGGACCGCGACGAAGAGTATTCGAAGAGGCAACCGATGGAGGGAAAAGTCTCCCCAAGTGGAGGGGATGCGACCAATAGAGACACATTAGATGCAGCCTGTTGATTCATCGGGCGCGACAGTAACAGCCGCGCCGTATACAACGTCGGACGTTAAGCAAGAGGTGAATCAGATCCGGCAAGAACTTCTCAGTCCTTCCCCGAGCGGCGTTAACCGTGTTTCGTGACAGAGGTGGAGAGCTTTCTTGGTCGCGGAAGTTCGAAGGAAGCGGAGGTGACCCCGGTGGGCCGAGAGAACGAAGTAAGTCGATCGTGTAACGCGACATATTCGCGGCATCTTCGCGGCATCCTCGTCGGAACGGACGGCGCTCGTTTCTCGACAGACGATAAGAAACGGAGCGCAATTATGTAATCGTAACCGTGTGCCAAAGTTCATCGACGATGAGTCGCGTCCGATTTCTCTTGGCACGCGTGGCTCGCTCGGGTACGAGCACGTGCCAAAAGAGGGAAGGTGGTAACGCGTACGTAAATCTTGCGGGACGCCGCGGCACCGTTTACGAGACGCTTCACAACCGCGGCTGAGAAAGACGAACGGACGATCGAGCCAAGGTGCGCAAAAGATGAGGCCGGCCTGTGAATGAAAAGGGGGTAGGGAAATCAAGCGGGCGATACGCGCGTTTGCTTTTCGATGTTCAATGCATCGGTCGGCGATAGGTTATCGTTGGACGCGGATAGGGGCGCAAGCGTGCAAGAAAGGTCTCGCTCGGGAAGAAATTGGAGGTCGGGAGATATCGGTCGACGAGAAGAAGAAGCGAGGAGCTGGCCGACGCGGCCGACCCCCGTAATAGGAGGAACGCACTGGCTCGTGTGTTTTGTTGGGGCAACGTGGTGAACGCCGCGGGTTGGTGCGGCGAACCGATAAATAATCGCCCATTACTCGCGCTGCTTGTGCATCAATTCGACGACACCGTGGATAGGGGTTTTCGCGAGCGGACGAGAACGGCTGCGCGACAAAACGGGCGGCTATTATCTCGCTTTGTGCTACGCGTGTTGCTTGCGTATTCCGTTCTATTCTCGCGACGAACTTCGGGATCAAAGAACACGTCCCAGAATCGCGTTCGCGGATCTGCTCGGTACGATTGTACAAGCGGAACGAGCAAACGACAAATATTCATGTTAGGCACGATTAGATACGATCGGGATCGTGTGAAAAAGTAATATGTATGTAGCTTGTTGCAGCGGACGAGCACTGCCAAGGGGAGGGGTTGTCAGAAGTAGAGACAGGCTAAAGATAAGCTTGACCTACGGGAACTCGGGTTTGTTCTTTTTCCCCGCGGACGGCCACGTTAGACGAATAGAACCATGGCCAGCAATTACGATTGAGCTCAATGCAACGAAGATAGGAGCGTCGTGTCGTGGATAAAAGAAAAAGTCTGGCGGTCGCATGAACGTAACAAAAGTTTGTGCGATCACGCGGTTCACGGTCGTAGCACGGGCTCGTAAAAGTCTGCCATAAATTTTAATCGCGCTCGTTGCACTGCGCGAATTCTTTTTATTCGTCGGAACTCGCGCAAAAATGTAGACAAGAAAATGCGAGACGGTCGCGTCGCGTTGCACTCTCGTCCAAACGCGTCATGAAAAAGGAACACCAGGAGTCCGTTGTATCGCTGCGATTGCAGTCCCAGTGTTTTTCTTCGCCGTGCAGAATCCCGGCATAAGCCAACGTAGAGGCGGCGCAACATCAGCGGCGAACCAATTGCATGTTTTCACAGGAAATCGTCAATGAATTAGCGCAACGGGATTTGCTATTTCTAGAAGCGCATTTTCAATGACGCACCGATGCCGATAAAATGCGGTGCATAAGTTTAGGATCATCCAGTATTCATACTATTGTAGCGCGGCCAGCAAGAGTAAATAAAACATGTGGCCATAACATTTGCATATTCGTGGCAGACAGTCTTTAAAAAATCGTAACGTTTCCCTCGGTTTACGGAGCCCATTGAATCGCGAATGAATAATCGTTCACATGTATAACAATAATTCTCCAAGGTAACGCAACTTTCCTCGTTTAACGTCAACGGGTATGTGCCTCGTGAATTTATCGCGCTCGTATTGGACGGCGCGATGCTCATTTCGCTTTAACAAGAACTTTCCCTTCTTTTCCGTCGACGCGAGGTTAAAATCACGAGTCCGCGCTCTCCTCAATTAGGAGGATCGATCTTGTTCGGTACTGTTAACGGCGTTACATAAAGTCGTTAGTCGAGGATCAGTTTCGCTCGCGTGGGTTCCCGTGGATTTTCGTGGATTCGCGTGGATTCGCGTTGATTCGCGTGGAGGGAACAGAGAAGTGATTGTGCGTCGCGTTTCGTTATGGTGAAATCAACGTTTCGGCAGTCCAGGGCCTCACTTAAATTTATAACTAGTAGGTCAAGGGCTAACATGAATGAATAAAAAAGCAGTCGTACGTGTTCTCTGGTTAATCAAGGGGCCTACTCTGGCACGCAAACGTTTGCAATTACCGACAGTGAGTGGTTCTCTCGCGCTCTCGTATCCTTTCGACTGATTCAACCGTGTCCCGGTAAAATGTGAAAAATCTTCCTCGGGGCGAACAGGAAACGCGTGCACGCCTCGTCAAGTTGCAAACGCGATAGATACAACCGAGTGTACAAACACGACGAAAGAGGACGCAGGAAAGTGCCGGTCTGTGACTTAGTGGCTCGGTGACTCGGTGCGTCGGTGACTGACTGATTAGATACGGTTTATCTCGCTGCAGGCTTCGCAGCGTGGATCACACCGGTCGGAAAAGCGACGGGGTGCGGGCCTGATCGGCGAACACACCGACCTCGGCCATCCGAGACGTACATGCTGAGGAGGCATCAGGTAGCGCGTGTAGACGAACTTCCGCCATTATGAGACCTTGGACCAACAAAACCCTCGGCCTTGCTCTCCTCGGCCTGATCTTCGTCACGGTTGGCAACGCTCTGTATTTTTCTTGGCCGGCACTCTTCCGCCATATACTCCAGAAGGTAAGTGTCAACGAATCCGTGGCCGTGCGCGAAATTTTCTTTGCTCGAGAGCGACCGAACAAAGTGCTCCTTCTTACTCCAGTTTTCGTTTCCTCCTCTTATTTTTCTCGTTGCTCGCATTCCCGTTTGGGGATTTAAAGGTTACTACGTTGCACGAGCGTTAACTCTCCTCGTTTCACTCCTCGCTGTTGCTTCGTTGGCCGCGATAGTTCGCGGTCGAGACGCGATTTATATTCATCCAGACTCCATCGTAAATATAGCAGCACGGCTTTATTTTTCTGCGGCGTGAACCGCGTGGATAGCCTCGCTTTGGGTTATCTGTAGACACAATTAATTGACGCGGTTCTTTTATACATGCACGACCAATCTGCTGGGCCGATCGAAGGAGAAGTGCTGCGATTTTTAGATAGAACGTCGCGATTGATTCGTAGCTTTTTAATCGAATGCCTGGCAGCTTGGACAAATCGATTCACGACGATCTCGTCCGAAACGGGCCGGGCACCGGTCGGTAGTCCCGCTCGTGTCTCGTTATTAGTTCCCAGCTCGATTGGAAAAGTGGTTGATTGTTCAATTAATCGACGTATCTCTTTGGAGTTGCGCTAGACGAATAATTTATCGCTGGGAAGAAACGTGCTTACCGTACCGCTCGGCTTCTCGAATCACTCTCCCGCCACCAGCAACCTGTTTGTCCGCTTTTAAACGAGTTAAGATTTTTGTTCAAAATTGTATTGCATTCTTCAATGATTAAACCTAATCGAAGCTTGACCCGAGCTTACCCCAAAATGCAACCAAAAGCGCGACCGAGGTTGGTCGAGTGGCCAGGTTACGATTGAGACAGCTAAAAGAAACGCAGCTGACAAACATATTTTGCCATACTATACAGCACACCGCTAAGCCGCGATAATTCGTAACCATGAACCTCGCGTACGCCGCATACTCTACCGCATTCTCCTCCACCTCTGTCGTTTTTTCTATCACACACCATAGTCAATTGAGTACTGCCATTGCAAAAGTAAAGGAGACCTGTCCTCCCCCGCGATGACTCGCAATCGTTTCTCCGCAAATCCTGTCCTGATGTGTGTCCCGAATTTCTTGACCGATACCTTTTTTTTCTTGAACTGGCGTATCGCCCTGCGACGGCCTTGCATTTTGGACCGGTTCCGACGACCTCTGACAAAGTGTTTCTCCCGTGCTACTGACGCGATAAGAGCGCAACATTTGTTACCAGGAAATGCCGCTGACGCCAACGTCGAAGGCATTCGAAGTATGGAACGACACGAGCAGCCTGCCTCCCATCTACTTAAAAATTCGCTTCTTCAATTGGACTAATCCGGAAGAGCTGACAGTGGCTGGGAAGAAGCCGAACGTTCAAGAACTGGGACCATACGTGTTTCGGTATGTCACGCCATTTTGCAAAAATTTCGGCCCACCCTTCTACCCGGAGAGGTCGGCGCGTTAATAGCGGTGCAATATAAATGTGCAGAGCGGGCGGATTTCTGTGCGCTTTCGAGTATCAATTAGCTGTCAGCGTTTGTATTTCGCGGCACGTCAGAAAAATCGACGAATCATCGGGAAAAAGAATGCCGCTGCGATCGAGGCGGAAGTTATTGCGTAACGACGAAAATTGTCACTCGGTAGCAATTCAGTATAATTCACCGTACTTATGCGCGATACGATTTCCTTCGATACCGGTCGTGTAAAAACGAGAGGGAAATCGGAATGAAGAAACGACAATAACGCGCGCCCGTTAAAATTCCGCGCCGAATCCATTGCGGATCGCGCGTCACGATGCGTCACGCGACAGTATCTACTACGTACCTAATCGAACCCTCCGTGGGGGTAGTTAGTCTAATAGGCTGCCTAATCACGATAAGAAACGAACGCATCTAGTTAACCTCGCGATATTGACATTTTAATGAGCGTAGAAACATCTCGTCGTGTTCCACTTGGGCGTAGGTGGCAGCAAATGTTGCAGAAAATAATCGTTCGATTAATTGCAACGTCTCGTGTCTATCTGCGCCAGTCGTTGCTCGGGAACACCGAATATCGTTTCTCTCGTTCCCTTTGGCCGGACGGATTTCCACGAATTTCGAAATCACCATACAACCGCAAATACGTACTCGGTTCGCTAATGCTGTCTCTCTGTATTTTTATGGAAAGCCTATATTTAGGATCGCAGTAGAACAGGTTCCTCGAACCGTATGTATTCGACTGAAGGTCGAAAGTGAGCGACAGTCGATTCGTTCGCGACGAGGTCGTCATAATTCTCGGCCGGCTTCGAAATATCGTAAGACCCTTCCCGCAATGACCACTCTTTGGTGGCCGCCTCATCAGCGTGCATCAGCAACGTTCGCTGCTTTATGCCCGGGACGATTGCACAACAAATGTTGCCCCGCGCTCGACAAGCACAGATTAGACGCGTCCCGAGGTGCATCCGTACAGCTCTGCACTTAGCGGCCGACAATTGTCGCGACAAATCTAATCAACGGGACACGCACGGATATGTAGGCTAGAGCACCGAATCACGGTGCTCTAATCATGAGCGCTTAATTGGGTGTCGCGCGACCGACACGACCCGGACGAGGCACCGTGTAATTGCCGGTAGCGGCGCGTTCGTTCCCATCATTCTTGTTTGCCATATTCCTCGCCGATTTTCGTCAGGAATCGCGTGCAACGTTGACCACCGGCCGGATCGTACCGATCTTCGAGGCGCGCACGGCGCACTCGTGGATCGCGAATTGGATTTAGAAACGTGCTCGGAATCGTTTCCGTATCCGTGGGACTCGCGGTGGAGCGTCGCGAGACACACCTGTGCGTTGTAATTTCAGGGAGATCCGGCAGAAAGCGAACGTGTCGTTTCACCCGGAGAACAATACGGTTAGCTACTTCCTTCGACGGTGGTGGTTCTTCGAGCCAGAGCTATCCAACGGCTCCCTGAGCGACTCTGTAACACAGTTGAACACCGTGGCGATCGTGAGTATGCCGCCTCCGAGGGCTGAATTATTGTAATCGACGACACCCGTCTACTTCGATCCTGTTTCAGTCCGCGAAGCATAAGGTGCGTTACTGGGACGATGCCCTGCAGAGCACCCTGTCGTTCATGCTTTCAACGTCGAAGGTGCACACGACGAAGTCCGTGGACGAATTGCTGTTCGCCGGATACGACGACTCGCTTATCAAGCTCGGACGACTGGCGGCCATCGGCGACGACATTCCGCCTTTCGACAAGTTCGGATGGTTCTACATGGTACGTTGAAACGGACGCGTCGCTGCCGCCCGGAGGGTGAACGAATACGATCGGCGGGGAAGATCGATGACAGGTTTCGCCGCGGAAGGTGGTGGAAATTGTTTATTTAATTGTGTCGAGGGCGAGCAGAAGGTCGAAGATGCGATTTGCGCCGTTGAAGCAACGGCATTGCAGCCGACGGCAAATTATTCGCAGCGAGACTTAAATTGGTACTGAATAGGACGGGTCACGTGTAGGTCGCTAAATGACGAATGAAAAGCAATGGGAGACATATGTATTGTGTATTAATTTCTTACGTCGCGCGGCACCCGCCTATCTTGGGTGCCGTCGCGGTCTCTCGTTTCGTCTTTCTCCGTGCCGTAAATCGGTGGAAAAATATTTGCTCCGCGCACCGGTCGTTCATCGATAAATCGATCACGAGAGCCTATCATTTGTATGCCTACTTGATCGTAGAAAATAACAAGCTACACCTGGTCGGTCTTATCTAACGAGTCGTTATCGAGCGCCACGTGAATCTCGATCGACGCCGAAAAATCTCTACCCTTTCGCACTTTCAGAGAAACGGTTCCACGATGTTCGACGGCCATTTCAATATGGACACAGGGGCCCGCGACATCAACGACTTCGGCATTCTGAAGAAATGGAACTACAAAGATACCACGAAGTTCTTCAAGAGCCCGTGCAACGTGGTGGAAGGCAGCGCCGGCGAATTCTGGCCGCCGTACCGGAAGAAAGACGAGATCGTCCTGTTCAGCGGCGACCTGTGCAGGTCAGTTGCGCCGTCTCTGAAAGAAATGGAAAAAGGAACAGCTCGCTCTCGATTACTGATCACTTTTGTTCGGCGCGCGGCAAATTGTGGCATCGCTGAACCCTGGACAATTTTAATTCCCATGTTCCCCTATTAACCTTCGAGACGCGTGTATAAATTGGATCGTCCGGTAATCCGGTTTACGCGACAATTCCTCCGTAGGTGGAGCCGATAAGTTTGCCGTCGTCGTGTTCAGAGCGAAACGCGACAGCTCTAGTTGCTTCTCCAAACTGAGAGATTTCCCCTTATCGTTCCTGTTTCTCAATTCGTACGCAGGCCATTGACGTACGAGTACGCCCAGACCACTTATCATATGGGCGTGGAGGGTTATCAGTACGTTCTCAGCGAGAAGACATTGGGGAACAATACGAGGCGACGCTATCCTCACGAGCACGCGAAATACTTCGAGCAAACGACCACCACCGAGGACTTCTTCGAGGCTGAACACTCGGCGGAGGTGACGGACAACCCAGAAGGGGATCCGGATGTGGTGAACATAGGAAACTGCTTTTGCAATGGGAAATGCACCCCGGCCGGGCTGATGAACGTGAGCGCCTGCCGTTACGGCGCGCCGGTGTTCGTCAGCTTGCCCTACTTCAACAGAGCAGATCCAAGTCTCAGGGAACAGGTCACCGGGATCGAATCTGACGAAGAGCACGACTTCTACGTCACCCTCGAACCGGTAAACGCATGCCCTGCGCGGCCATTTAATTTGCCCCTCCTCTTCAATCGATGTTTCAATAAAAATTTATTTTTCCCATCGACAGCATCAACGTCGCCGTCGTCGTCGTCATTACTATTATTACATATTTCTCTTTCGTTTCAGACAACGGGTATTCCTCTCAAGGTCTCCGCTAAATTGCAAATAAACGTCCTGCTAGAGCCATCAAAGACCGTGTCGTAAGTACGTTTCCGACATTAAAGTAGTCGGAGGGAAGCGACACCCGCTCAAGAGAATTCGTTCCTTCAGGCTTTTCAGATCCGTGCCGACCATTTATTTCCCAGTAATGTGGTTCTCGTTGGAAGTGGAGGCCGCGGAAAGATTCACCGACGACTTGAAACAGCTACTCTCGCTACCCGTCGTGTGCATGTACGCCGGCGCGGTCATGATCGCCGTTGGACTCCTCATATTCTTCACGCTAGCATTTCTATACCTGTTGAAGAGGCACCGGGCGAAATCGACGGCCAACACCAAGGCAATACAAATTTTCATTGCGACCCCGAACGTTTTCTACCCCACCACGATCGATCGTTCACATGCGTTTTCTATTTCGTAGAACGCCAAGCCGGAGGTGACCACGAATTCCGAGGACAAATCCGAGCTGGTGTACCTGGACAAGAGTAACGCGAACGACGATACGCACGTTAGAAACGATCGCAAGTTGTATCCGAACTCGATCGAGTGCTTCAACATGGATCTACAGGCGAAGCTACAGCATAGAAAGTAGGAACGCGAAAGGAAGAGCGGAAGTAGTCTGTGGACAGACTCGAGTAAAATGAAACGTGTTCGATAGGCATCTTCGACGCGCTTTCAAACGTTCAAAGGGGTTCCTGTTTTGTTTCATTTTCTTTCTTTTTCTCGTTTCGTAAGCAACCGTCGATGCGTCATTAAACGCCGACGTCGGTCGCGCGAATTAGTAAATTTCAACGGGGCCTTGAATGTAGCCGTAAGTGTACGTAATGTGTCGAGACGCGAAACTCGATCCCTGGAAGAAACGAACCGAATTCCTATGGAATGATTTATCTTTAAGAAGGGATTCACGAGCGTTTATACTATTTGTTAGGATTCCAAGCTGCGGAAATTCTGACATTTCCGAGGGCTGTGTTAGACGTTCCCTGGCACAGACTGAAGTAAAGCACGCTCGCGTCTTGTCGGACTTCGGTGAAGTCCTAGCCTGTTAAAAGAAGCCGGACGGATTTCGAGGGTGGCAGTCGGTTTTTTGATCTGCATGGTTGTGCGGCAGAAAATTCGACACAGTGCAAGACTGTTAGTAACAGGTGTTACGAACGAAGCTTTAATTAACGTCTATTGGTCATTTGGTTTCGATTCCGTGCGAAACGTGGACATGTAGGTTACTTGGACGGGACCAAGGGAATGGACGAATTGCGGGCATCGTTTGCGATCCTCGATGTACAGACAATACTTTCCACGGCCTTGCGGTTCACCTCGAAAGCCGGTGCACGATAAATAATAATTCTATCGCCGATACGATGTTCCTCTTATTCCGACTATTACACTCGTGCCAAACTATTAATCGGAATAAGCTAAGTTTTTTCACTTACATTTAGGAGTCCTACCAGGAGTTTTTAAGATTACCGCCAACGATTTACAGTTTAGGTTTCCTTGCGATTCGATCAAGTGCAATTAACGCGTAGCTATAGCTCTGTCGCGTGATTATGGAACGTGTAGGTAGAAGTTCTGGTAGCTCCAGAATAACACGATTTTGTATTGTATTTTAATAAAATCTCCAAACTTTTATTGCATCACGCGGGACATATCATTTCTCATTCTCGGGGGAAGTCGGAAACAAAATCGTGCGAAATAGCCGCAGGTATGACAGGAAGGACAGGTGTTTGCCGGTCGTCGCATGGCTTTCCATGTTCGCTGCTTTATCGCCGATGAGTAACTACGCGAACGAGCGTATCGTTGGTCGGTCAGAATAAAAGAGTTTTGCAGTTATTTTTTACAATTTATAAATAAATCAATTTAGTCATAATAAATTATCATCGTCTTGAGCAATAGGCGACAGGGAAGTCCGCGATACAAGAAATAGAAAAATTCCATCGATTTTATACTTACACGTTTCCATATTATGTACATCCGCCCAACATTTTCGCAACAATTATCCTTCAAAGCGTATATACTCGCAGCGCTATCTCCAGCAGCGATTAGATAACATATTGCAAACGGAATACCAATACAATCGTTGCTTCCGCGGCCTTCGTTTCAATCAATCGGCGAAAACAGCTGCTTTAATCGCGAATCTTAAATCACCTTCGTCCCTCGGCGTCACAAGCTGACGGAACTCGCTTCGAACGATTCGTTCAGCAGCAGGTAAGAGACAACTCGTCGCTGCGTATCGATCTCTCGATGCTTGCATAACATTCCCCATTGACGTTAACGATACCTAATCCCCGGCATTCCAGTGTCACGAGTGCGACCGATGTCGATTGAGAATCGTTCCCCGTGCAGCTTTCGACGTACCCCAAAGGGCGAACGCAGGGAAAGGGCACGCGTCTTCGAGACGCGTTAGTTTCCCTAGGGGCGACCATAAGAGAAAGGTAGGTGGCTCGAGCATAGATAAGCCCAGCATACGAATGAAATAAGTTATTCAGTGGCCGCGACGAAACGGAAACGCGAATGGAGTATGTTATCGTCCGCCGCGAACTACGAGGCGCGCAGCCAGCTGAGCAGAAGGCGGTGGGCGTTGTTTTTGGATTAAAGCGGAGGGAAATGGAAATGCGACGCCACGCCGGCGCTAAGAAACCGATATCGCCGGTGGCGTAGCGAAATTCTCGTTTCGTCCGCGTTTATTCGCATCTATCGGCACGTCGCGAGACGATCCGATTAAGGAACATCCCCGCCTTCGAACAGCGAGTTCGAGCGCGATCTACGTTGGTTCCCCGCGGCAGAAGGTAGCAACGAACGCGTCTAATTGTCTCATCTGGTAATACGTTTCGATGCCGCGGAGGACTTTTAAAGGGGATGTCTACGAGGGTACGTGGCGAACGGAGAAATACTGGAAGAGAGAGAAAGTCGAGGGTACCTTCGTGCGACAAAGGACACTATTCCCCATTGTCTCGTGGAAACTCTCATTTTTCTATTGTACCTCAACGACGCCGACCCTGAGCGGGCCAGCGCGTAGGTGTAGGATGCGCGATTGTACACAGTTACGCACACAGAGAGGTACCGTCGACCTGGAAAATTTCGAATGTATATGTAGACGTACACGTGTGCCCGTTGCATTTTCATTTTCTTGGTCGCGCGGCCCCGGCTACGAGTCCAGGGACAAGTCCTGGAACTATGACTTAAGTACGGGCGACCACGCGGTCGGGCCTCCGGGCCCGTAAGGATAACGTTGGAAATTCCTCCCGTGAGTCACAGGTCAGCTATTAAACATTCATGGACGCGCCGTTGCCCTTAACCGAGTCGCAATTTCGCGCCCGCTTTCCATGGTTCTTTGCGGGACGAACGGAGAAGGCTAGCGAGACCCTGCACAGGTTCCTGGTTTTCCTCGTTTCGGCGGCGGAACCTTTCGTAACGGCATATTATTAGCGCAGCAATTACCTCTGTTAAATAAATACCGCGTTCTTTCCGCAAAAATCGCGTGACCGGTGCGCGAGAGATTGACCCGTTAAACATAATTGACCCCTCGTTTCGCCTCCCAGTCCGTCAGCAGTAATTGTCATCGCGTCTTTCGAATTCCCCTCTCTTCGCGGTTCTTCCCACGAGCCAATCGATGCAACGATAAAGAGGCAAGACGAGTACCGATAAAATTCTATCGCGACGCGGCGCTGTTTTATTGTTGTTTGCCTCTGAATCAGAGTTGATCGACGAAGAGTAAAAAATAATGTTTGCGCTCGCGCGTTCGGAATTATCCCTCGCCCGGCTCTCTCACGTTCAATTCGCGCATTTGCGTTTCAGCCGGCAAGATAAGAGGCAGTTATTTTCCGAGTGTGACGCCGTGCCTCGGTTAGCGCGTAAATTTGCCCACAAAACCTCCGAGTAATAATGATAATGCAATAATTAACCATACCATCGGTGATTGCGCCGCCGTGGGTAACCTTTCATCGCCGTGCGCAGTGGCGTCGAAAACAGAAAATTGTGCAATTGCACGATATAACGTGCATATCGCGCGTGCACTATCGAGACTACAGACCGGGTGAGAAGAAGGTTTTGCGAAATAGGCGCTCCACGTTTGTCCCCCGATCGCGAACCCTCGACAGATGTTCCAGGCCTTGGAAAACAACCCCTGCTGTCGCATTTATAGTTCGTTTAGGGCTCGTGTGCCGAACACATGTCCCGGCCAGAAACAAATTTCTCGCCTATCCGTGCGCTCTGGGTGCCTTCGTCGAAGCATGCTAACGACAGGCCCGCCCGTGCACACGATTTATCGTAGGCGTTCGCATCTTTGCGGCGCAAGATACCAACGAGATCGAGCAATTGCCGAAAATTCAACCGAGGATTCTCCACGGTTGAAACGAACTCCTCTACTCAGCACGATCAATGTCCTGGGGAGACTTTTACGTACACGATGCTACCCGGCATTGCCAGTTTTCTGGCAGCATAGAAACGGGGCGAATTGAATTTTGCGAGGGACAGAAATAATGCGATAAACAACACCGTACTGCGAGGCACACGGTTCCTTCTCTCCGAAGCGACTTCTCTCCAACTCTCTTCGTACATCGCAAGGGAGAGAGCGGTGAAAGAGGCCCTACCCCTTTCCACGGTCTGATATTCACCCCACGTTTTACCGGCCGTCTGGGGCCGTGTGAAGTGTTGGACACGTGCGCACGCTATGGGTCCCGTGCCCCACGAATTATGCGTACGTGTGCACGTACATGTGTACCACATGGTATGCACAGCTTACCGTACGTACGGTTAGGAAAGCCGGCTCCGTTCGGCGCTGATTGCGAGCGAGAGGAGCGACGCGCGGCAGCTTCGTGGACGCCGCTCCGTATTGTGCACGCTTGGATTTCGAGGATCGATCGACGCCGCGGGACGACAGTCAGTCGTTTCGAAGCTGCCGAGTTGACCGGGTGCCGTTGAGCGACGAGAGCGTCGCCGGTTCTGCCTTCTTCCATTTTCTTTTCCTGAGTGCGCAATCTGTTATTCGTTTGCGCGTTGTTCGTGCGCCCTTCGCTATTTCCGTTTCATCTAACAGGCGAGTACAGTGTTCACAGCGAGGGACGATGAAGAGTGTCACGACCGCGATGGCCAGCCTTCTTCAGCTGGCGATGATCCGTAAGTTTTGTCACCCTTTCTTGTATCCTGGCTGTTGAATCGTGTCCGATTGCGCGCGAAATCGCTCCCGATGCGACGCACGTTTCGAATCCCGTGCGAGATCCACGGTTCCCCGATTGCGGTCCAACGTGTAACGGGAAGAACGGAGGGGAATAAATTCGAGATCGATATGACGGATTGCGTCGACGTGTGTCGCGAATCGGCGCAATTGTGTTTCGCACTCGCTCGCATTCGGGATACGTGACGCGGCACCGAGTTCGTGCAGAACTTTCGCTGCTCTCGTCGCTGCATCAGCGAAAGGGGGGTAGAAATTGCGCACCCTTGGAATCCCTTGCTCGCCATCGATTTCATCCGTATGCTCCGCTTCGAATCGGGACATCGTTCCCGTCCCGATAAGAAACGCGACGATTAGTCGGCAAGATTTGCACGCAAATCGTCGCGTCGGCACTCGATTTCGGGACCGACCGTAACGGAATCAATCGATCGGCTCTCTCGCCGTTCGGACGGTCGCTTTATCGCGCTGCGTGCACCAGATACGAGACGTGGTTAACTCCGAAATGCATACTCTCGTTGGGCGTAACCCGTTTTGCGTTTCCGCTTCGCAGAGGCATTCCTTTTCCCGCGACTCGCCAACATTTTCCGACGCTTTTCGGCCAAGCATCGACGCTCATTGTATCGCGGATCTCCCTTAAAAATAGATTTCCCGCGTCGGTATCGAGCACACCAAGCGGTACGCCGCGCACAAAAATTATTGCGAAAATAAACTGGCCTCAACGTTCCCTTTGCCCGTGCTCGTCGTTCACTCGCTGCTGGTCCGTCGAAAAATAAGTGGCGGTTCGCGGCGATCGTTTCCCAAACATCCCGAATCTCGCTACCCCTATGACTTCGTGAGGTGCACGCGACGATCAGGCAATTCCACGCCGACTAACGTTCTCGCGATTAAATTCCATGCCGTTGCGTGCAATTTTCCTAACGATTTCCGCGACAGTTTCGCAGACGGTATCCCTAGGCGTACTTTTCTCGCGCAGGAAATGAATGAACTCTCGCGCGAGTAAATCGTCGAGTGACTGGCGCCAAATACTTGGAATTTGCGAACGCACCGAGCACGGTTCATTACCTTAAGTAAGCGAAACCGGCCCGTGCGTATTCGCGCGACAACGAAACAGGGCGCGTCTGCGATATTCCCCGGACAATTATGGACGTGCACGAGAGTACAGAAGTGACCGGGAATACGGTGCGCAAACAATTAGCGGCGAAAAATTAATCGTCGCATGACCGAGCCCCACCGCTAACATATTAATAGTCCTAATTACCCTAATTGACCGTGTCTCGGATCGATACGCGAGATTTTGTATTTAACAAACGATAAACACGGAGCGGTTCGCTGGCGGACTAATTAACAGGCGGCTGTCATTTACAAACAGGCTGCAGGACTTACCTGGTGTCTACATCACCGCGGCTGGTTTGTCGTAAATATTATTATTATTGTAAGATATATATGTTGCTTGGGTACATCTGCGAACAGAAGTTTGTATCTATTGACGAGCTCGCGAATTTCTCGGATGCGTCCGATCGCCGAATAATACGTAGTTCGAACTTATAAATATGAATTCCTTTGGACATGCACACGGTGGTTGTAGGGTGTTCAACGAGATAGGCGGAGATCCACGATGGCTCTCTTTGCATTCTTATCTCTACCGAGGAAAGTGACTCATCCGGTGTAAATCATTATACCATTATCAGCCCCGAGATTCTCGCGTTCCAATTTCGGTGGAATAAGAAACGTATAGGAGGGAGTGGTTGGAAAATATTTGCTCGTGATAATAATGATAAAGCTCGCATTACCAGTTACAATTGGTAACGTGATATTAAACGGTTAGGTATGCGAACTGTACAATCGTTCGTCGCGTCATCCCGGACCGAGATTTGTTGTCAACCATACGCGCAATATTGTACGCGAAACATGCGAATTTACTCCGAAATAGGTTCGTCCTCGCGGTTCCGTTACTCCGTTGAAGTTCGAGACGCGAGTAGAAAAATGTCGGGAAAGGGCGGAACGAAAAAGCGTGCGCGTTAGTTCGTTGCACGGTTTTTATCTTGTGTACACCTGTTATCGCGTCGACTACCCAAATAGTAAAGCTACATCTGTTTACACGGACGATTGTGTCACGCATTGATACGACGGATCGGCGGTTGATTGCACGGCTAGGATCTATCGTCGATTGCTATCCAGCAATTACGTTTTGCGAAGAAAAAGTCTGCAGTTGCCAAGTACCGTTTTCGAACTTGTCGCGTGACATGCAAGTATACATAGTTGTGTATCGATTAACCAGATAAAAATTATTCTTGCGGATGTCCTATAAAATAAACTTCCAGAACAATGAACGCGAACGGCGCTTTACGACAGCTTAAAAACGGATAAGCATTAAGTAGAAAGCGTAAAGGACGGATTAATAGCCAGTCGACGTGCGGCAAAGCAGAAACCCTCGATTCCGGTGCGAATTCACCCTGGGCGATAGGGCGGAGGTTGGTGAAAAATTATCGTGGCGAGTGAAAGAAAGTTCGATGAAAATTTTTAATGAAATTTATTGCGGGCGCAAGCGTTAAGAGGGAACGATTTAAGGTTGAATTTTTCCGGTGCACTCGCGTAATCCTGCAACCCTTTTAACTCCGGGGGCTCCATGTATTATTTATAAACCGAACAAAAGACCGATCGATAAAATACTCTTTTATTTATTATGCTAGCTATTTCTTATCGCATTGATAATCGTTGGGAATTTTCACGCGCAGGGGATACCGTGCGAGTACGGGGCGCGTTCATTTCTCGATTCAGCAGATTCACGAGAAATTCAATTTATGTGCACCGCCCTCAACCTTTCTCCTCTTATCATTTTCGGCACACGCGATTCTCGTCCCGCACGTGTTTAACAACAACGAAAAACAAGCGAAGAAGAATATTGAAACAAAATAAAAATAGAAACCAGAAAGCCAGTCAGCATTTTCTCTTCTGCATCGATAGCCGGTCGGCAACCGCGCAAAACCAACCCTGCACGCGTCTACCGAACCGGAAATGGGTCAGCTGGAATTGTCGTATCGGGAATTCATCCCGTATCGATCCGCCTGAGTAAAATTCGCTAGACGCGTCCATACCGTTCGCAGACAATTCTTTAATTACAGCGCGCTGGCACGGATTTACATTCGAACGTCGATCTGGTATTACTTAGAAGTTTCGTCCCATCGATGCGAAAGGAAAATTGAAAATAAAACGTGAAACACAAGTTTCATTATTCTTCCGCCACCCTATGCGATAGGGTACGAATAAATGCACGAATTCGATTGTCGATCTCTCGCGGAACAACGAACGATTTAGGACGAGATTCTCCTCTATCCCCCCGTGTCCACGAAACTCTGCCGAACTTTATACTTCGCAACCCTGGGAGGAATTCGGGATTGGCTGAATTATGGAGCGCGTCAACCGAATATTGGCCAAAGGTGGAGGGACCTCGGGAATATTAAGGTCGATTTCTGTTCACTGTTCTAACTAGACGTTTGTCTGTTTCAGAGGCTGTCATGTACGCCAGCGTCTCCACGGGATCCGCCACCAATACTACAAATCCGGCGACCTTTTTCTCCAAAATCGAAGGCAATCTCACCAAGATCGTTTGGGCCCACGCGGTCAACAGTCAGGCTGAGCTCGACAAGGCGCTTGGATCAGGTGGGTCGATCGTAATCGACAGTGGTCAGCTCTCGACTATGGAACGGAGATCTGTGCTGTCGCGAAACGCAGCAAAGAAAGTGCGCACCTCGGAATCGCGACGATGAAACAGTTTCTCCCGTCGGTTGTTCCAGCACCTCGGCCCCGTCGTCTTTAATAAATGCGTGCGTGCCTCGCGAGCAGCATACGCGTCTGGCAGCGGTGATACTTGAATCGCGTTTCGTCATCAAGCAACATCGAAATTTGAATCGTACCAGACGTATGCGTCTCGTGTTCGTGTTTGCGCACATTCAGCAAACGTTGTGTCAATAATTATCGATCAAACCCCTCGTAGGCGAACTGTCGCGCGAGTTTTCCGGTCGCGGGTGCAAATAATCGATCGGCGAAAGAGCCCGGTGCACCTGGAGGAGAGGAGGGGTCTTAATGAAAAATGCATTTCTTGCATCGTTCGCATCGGTTTATCGCGCCGCGTCAATCGCGTTCCTTTCGTTCGAATCTCACGTTGCCTCGTTATTGCCATCGAGGTGCGCTCTTTTTCCTTGAATCGGGTCTCGCCCCTGGTCGCCCTCGACTCCGCCGCGTCGGTGCATTTTTTTCGGAGCTCCGGTGTCACCTCGACCCGGACTCGCGAGCAAAGTCGCGAAGCACGCGTTCGATTAGCGCGAACCGAGCACGCGTGACGCTAATTATCGCGGCGAACGGTAAGCGTCGCGAGCGACGATGTTGTACGAGGTCGACAGTTTTCACAAATACGAAGAAATTATATTTGGAACACACTTGTTAGTCGCGATACCGGATGCACGGCGGTGTAATTAACATTCGGGAAGACCTGGCCATCGGCACTCTGGTCACGTCTCCGACAGATTTTCGAGAAACGAGCCTACCTGAATCACAATGAGGACTATTGACCGGTCGCGGCGGAAGGTCAGCCTTCGAAATACATCCGACCTTGATCCCCCTAACGCGTGTTTGATCGTTTCGCCGGTACCGGAAGCGGGACGGCCGAAAGTCGAATTCATCCCGCGCGTCTTCGCAATTGGACTTCGATCGATCGAGATACGCGCCCGGAAAATGATAGGAAAAGTCGCCGCTTTCATGGCCGTGTCCATGTGTGTATCGCAAGAATACCCGTCGATGCGACCGCGCGCGACTCGTTCCGACTCGCGGCGCGGAAATAAGTTTTTCAGCCACATCGAACACCGGCAAAGAAAGTAAATCACGCCGTTGCCTTCTAACCTCCTTTTAGACGTGATCGATATTCGTTGCACGTGTCTCTGCGAGTACCGAGACCAGCCGATTTTCCATCTCCCTCCCGCCATCATCTCCCCTGGCCTCTTTCTCTTTTCCCGGCGCAATTGCTCCCCGAGTTTCTCACAGTTGTACCTGTGCACCTCCCCTTCCTCCTCCTCGCTCTTTCTCTCTCTCTCTCTCTCTCTCTCTCTCTCTCTCTCATTTCTCCCCACTGGCTCTTACACACGCACGCTCGCAATCTCTGTTCTCCTTCTTAAAGACGACATCATGATGCTGGAAGCCGACGTCGTTCTGGGCAAATTGAACGGCACCATGAACGACAGCGAGATCCCGATAATGGCGCATCCACCGGCCAACGAGAGCGATCTGTCGCTCGAGCATTTCCTCAAGAGCGTGATCGAGAAGAACGCCACCAAGGGCGTCAAGCTGGACTTCAAGAGCATCGAGGCCTTCACCGCGAGCAAGACTATCTTGGACAAAGTTCGCAATGACGTACGTGTACATCACTCGACTATTTTTAAACAGACTCCTTTTGCATCTCCGCGGAGCCCTTCGCGCATCGCTTCACCGATCCTACTCGGCAAACGAACATTCCGGGCCACGAGATCGACAATTTATAGCGCCACCCATCGACCCCGTCGCCACGATTCTAATACGCTCCACCGTTTCAGACGAAATTCCCCGTGTTCCTCAACGCGGACATTCTTCCCGGGCCAGTGAACGCGACCGCTGTGGCCGTCGACGCGAAATCCTTCCTGTCTCAGGCGAAAATGTATCCAGAGTGCACCGTGTCCGTCGGCTGGACCACCAGGTAAGTTGTCGCCGGCCCTTAGCCGGGCCGCGGCGGCGCGAGCCTCCGCGCAAGGGTTCCCCTATTACGCACGATCTGCGCGTTTCAGGTACGGCACCAAGGAGAACATCACCGAGGGTCGGTACACGGAGAAGCAAGTTCACGAGATGATCGACGCTCTGAAGGAACAGCGAGTGAACCAGCCGATAACTTATCCGGTCAGGGCGGGCCTGGCCGCGAACGATATCGACACGATCAAGTCGCTGATGGAGAAGAGCTCCGGGATGAGTAACGTAACGCTGACCGTCTGGTCCAGCGAGGGTGACAAGGTTGACGCCGGACAATTGTCGACGCTGATCAAGGACATCGGTGTCGGGAAGGTGTACGTCGACGTGCCCCGGGACTTGATGACGAGACTCGACTTGTCGTCGGGCGCCGGCGTTGCATTGACGGTCGTAGAGTCTCTCTGGATCGTCGCCCTTCTCACGACGCTATTGTGAACAGTTTGAAACTGGTTCCGTCGCGTTTCGCGTGTCCCCGATGATTGTCGCAGACGAATGGAATCGCGTCTCCTTCCGTCGTCGCCCGTCGAATTCCCTCGGACGTACGAACGACGGCGACCGCGTGAGCAAATCGCACCGCGGCCAACGTGATCGTCGCGATTCGTCGAATCAAAAAGCATCAAAAAGTCTCGATCGCGAGCATGCTTATTAACGCAAACGTTTTTGCTAATATACTTCTATGTACTACGGAAGCTTTCTTAGGATACGGTCCTCATTTTTCCACAGACAGCTGTTCCCTCCCCTCCACCTCCCATTTGTCGCGTCGATACGTTTTGTAGATTTCTATGGTCGGGTACGAGAAGCGGTTGCACTCGTTACAATTCTCGAAAGTAAGGATAATAGGATAGCGCCAGTAGGATATAAGATGCCAGAGAGAAACCGTGTTTCGTTAGCTCGATTCTGCGAAACCCTGCACCGCGTTGAACCCTGCTGACAATTCCAGTCGATATTTAGCGTACGATTTTTGGACGCGTCTCCGCCGTATTTTGTAACGCGCTTTACAGTGTCGCGATCCGTGCATAAGCGGTGTACCGGAGCCGGGACGAACGAAGAGGGAGGAAGAGAAAATGAAAGGAAGTCACGCGTTTTTGAACCGCTCACGCCTTTTAAGAAGAGCCGATTTTCGTTTGCACGAAGCTGCGTCGTCGAATGCGAGATTCACTCGTAGTGCGTTATATCGTACATATTTAGTGTTCACCGATGTATCTCCTGTACCTGCCTTTAACATATCTCAGATATAGGTGCAGAATAAAACGATATTAGATTCTAAATAAGCTGTAACCTGTATATCTCTAACTGTAAGACGTAAGGATTGTGAACGGTGCCGGCGCATTACGTTTGATAACGAACAATAAAAGTGTGTGGAAAATTGATCGATCTCCGTTTCGCGAATCGTGCGTACATTCGTCGCCTGCCACCTAGCGCTTTCAATGTATCGGAAAATAGATTTAAGATGTTCGTGCATCGGAGCAGCTTCTCACGGTTAGCGTCTACATCGTGGGTGGCCCTTTTCTAATGCCCCGAATGAATGGTCCCTCGTGTGATGCGTGCGCTGGAATACAAATCGCCCTCACGTATAATACCGGGCTCCACTTTTATTCCACGCATTACTGGAAGCAGGGATTTGCCGGGAAAATTCATAGAAAAGGTTTTCGTAAACGTTGCATCGTGTTCGAGTCGCTGCTCCTTCGATTACGGGCTAATCGTCTGTTACGTGCGACTATTACCATAGATAATAGCTGTGGAATTTCAATGCTTATCGAAGCCTAGCAAACCGCGGTCAAGTCGATGCGTTTCAAACCCGAGTGCATTATTTTTTTTCGCGCAGCGCTGCGCGTCAAGGTAACGGGACGAAAGAAATTAAGAAGGTGAGAGAGACATGGCGAATTGGCGGGGCACGAGATGTCAAGGGTCCTCGTTGCGAATCGTCCTCGACACGGAACACCAGGTAAGCGTGTACAGGCGTTTATGGAACGTTATCTCGCGGGATTACCCGCGGCGTATATTTCTTCGGAGTCACGGATCGTTATGTAATTTAGGGCAGTCGAGAGGGACAAGAGATCACGTAACGCAGCATACAGAAGGAAAGAAATAGAAAGAGCACGACCAATTCGCGCGCATTGTACTATTCTGGGGAGTAGCAAAGTGACCTATAAGCACAATCTGTCAACGATAACCTCCTGAACCTGGACAAAAGTTTTCAGCTCGTCGTATCCCATAGTTGCGCGCGTACGTCTTTACATAATATCCGTCGTTTCCTGTTCTCGATTGTCGTCAGAGGCGCTCGTCGGTTTCGCGAGAACATTCCGGGACAGTGCCCAATTGGCTAGGCCCAAAGAAAAATCAAAAGTTTATGAATAGGATGAGCGTTGAAGAGGATGGATGTCTGGAACGAGATTGCCCGAAGGGTGTTCCCTTTGGGCACGAGAGCCGCGTCCAATCTGCGTGACTAATTTCCCGTCGTGCCCACGAAAATCTCGACGGAATTCCACGGAAGCGAGTGCTCTCCGTTCGACCTAGTCTCGTTCGAGAATAGGAAGGCGAGAGAGCGAGCATTGCGGACGGTGTCTCTCTGTGTGCGGGATAAAAATGCATGCCACGAACGCGCGCGCATTAATTAGCGACACCGATGCCGAACGACGACTCTGAAATTTTCGCAGCATGCCGCGCGAAAACGCCTGCATACCACGGGAGTGTCCTACAGAGTCGAACTCGGGGTGTCGCTTATTCATCTGGCCGTGCCTCTCACCTGGGCGCACGAGTCATTTATCTGGCGGGCTGATTGCACGCGTTCCGCGCTGGCACCGCTCGGATACCCCGTCAGGGATGCAATTGGATCGTCGCTGGCCGACGACGCGACGCCGGCTGTCGTCCGGGCAAACAATTCCGACGAATAGCCTGCAATTAATATCGGTAACACCGGCGAGGGAGAGCGAAACGATTCTCGCGTGTAATACAATTTGCTCCAGCGTCGTCTGCCGTAATGAGCGACGATACGCAACGCATACCGTGAATTCCCTCTCGCATCCGCGTGGAAGAACGAACCGCGCGGGACAGAGAACGATAGAAGTGGCTGGCGATGAAAACTACGCTCGCAGAAGAAAGATCGAATCCGCGGGCGATGCGCGATAAGCTTGGAAGCGAATGGCCGTACGGATCGTGTCCCTTCGGCTGACGCGAGGCTACCACTTTTCCACCTTCCTGTCCCAGTAGAATAGGACCGATGACGCATACCGCCGATGCGCCACGACGATAGGTCGCGAACGGGCGCACACCTTTATCGAGGATCGAATCGGAGCGGAAGCTGTCTGGAGGGCTACCGTGTTTATTTATCGCGACGGGCACCGCGAGCGGCTTAAAAGGGCGACAAAAAGAGCCCGACGCGGTCCGTACGCGACGAGAAACCAGTCCTCGCCAGTTGTACCGGTTGTAAGGCGAACGTCGCGATCCTATCGACCTCTCGTTCTCGCGCCGGAACCCCTCGATCAGGATTTCGTGGCACCGAGGGACCCGGTCCTCGCTGCGTATCTCTGAATGGCGGCGAGAAAGTGAATGGGTCGAGCGGGGCAAAGGGCGGACGAACAAAATTGGGACGGCACACGAATCAGCTGCGACGCCTGACGGAAACACATGTACCGGTTGGCGCGAGAAGATACGAGCTGATAACGAGAGGAGTCAATACGTACGGCGCGACGTTCGCGTTCGTTTTCTACGGTGTTCCTCGGACGATTTTGGATTCGAAGTAGGTCGTTCTGGCGCAGGTGCGACGGACGCTCTGGGGGACGTGCACCTCATACGACATTTCGTAGATCCTCGTCGCAGATATCTTCTCCTATCGCACATGCAATTCTCAATTGGACGCGCGCAAAGGATACTCCCTTCGGCTGGTAAGTTCCATTGAACAGAGCCACGTGGTGAACACGTCAACTTGCCGCAGGACTAAGATACCCCGTCACCGTCGAGCAAAGCACCGGTTCGATACTCGCGGATAGTATCGATTTTTCGGAGCAGGGCTAACGATCGCTTATCGGTTCCCCTTGGTGCATCTCGTCTACCCGGAGTCTGTCCACCGTCGTGCAGCGGCACCCGAGCATCGGTAAGCGTCCGGGGGACGCAGCGAAGCCGTCGGCCGAGGGTGGCGGAGGAGGTGGTAGAGGGAGATAAAGAAAGAGAGAGGGAGAGAGAGAAAGAGAGACGAATATCGCCCGCACGCATGCGCACCGCGTTCCGCGATCTCTCGGGCCGGCGGCCGGAGAGGCTGGCCTCAGTCGCCCGCGACATTCGGTCCGCGATACGATTCGGTGCAATATTTTGCGCGTTGGACTTGGAATCGGGACGTACAGCGTGCCGGTTGGCGGCGAAGACTGGTGCGCTCCCCGTTCGTATCGTTCATCCCCGAGGAAAGTGTTTCGCGGAGCGACACCGAAGGCCGAAGCACATTTTTCTCTTTTCTTCGATTTCGAAGTGGAATAGGAATCGGGCGAGGGGACGCGAGACGGTCGTGGCGAGAGGCGTCGCGATCCTGCGACCGCTCGAGCGATCGGCGAACGCGTGACAGAAAAGATCGCACGCGATCGAGAGGCCACGGTGAACGTGACGCGAGGCTACTCCAGACGACGATACCAGCGAGCTGGAGAACGCGAGGCGCGAGACGTGAGCGGAATCCTCGTTGCGCCAGAGGAACGTCGATTACCGAAGAATTACCGTTGCGGGGATACGTTTGCGGAATCGAGCGAACTGGAACGCGGCCAGAGTGCCGGCGAGAAGAACACGTTGCCCACCAGCCCCGTCGATATTCATTCGTCGCTTCTCCGTGCGCGGGGATCGGCCCACGTGGAACGACGGCGACCCCGTCACACCGTCGCGTCAAATTCTCTTCCGAAGCTCGAAGACTCGGGTGCCCCGTTCGTCCTGCCGCCGGCATCGCCAACCGCACGAACGATCATTAATGTCTCGATCACGGCGGCGGCCGGTCGCGGATCTTGCTGAGCCGAGCTGCTGCGCGTCGATCGCGATGCATCGTTGAATAAAGGCCGGCGCGAGGTTCGGTTGGTAAGGAATCGGGGGGAGAATCGCGAGGGCCGCGTGTCGCTAGGATAATGTAAGGTGCTTGCGAAGCGGCTCCGAATACGAAATGACGCGCGACAGGAGGCTGCTGCTACTCTTGATCCTTCTGATGGCATACGGTCTGTTCGTTGTCGAGAGCAGGCAACGGCCGCACGAGGACACCGCGAACGACACCAGGCACAGGCACAGGCACAGACACGAGTCATCCGGTGCAAAGAGAAACCGTCATGACCTCGCGGACAGACGATCGTCTTGGTCGCAGGAGCTCGACTACGACGACGAGTCGCTGGCCGATCGGGAGGACGAGGAAGAGGAGGACGATTACGACCCCCGCCTCTATTACGAGAGATCCTATCCGCGGACCTCGAGGATCGCCGCTCACGCTCGGACGTTCGAATCGCGCTATCCGTCCGGGTCCCGTCGCGGCGGTTATCGCGGGGCCGGCTGGCACGACGAGAGACGCAGAGGTTCTCCTCGATACGTCGACAGAAGCTATCGTCTGAGGCCGGACAGAACCCACCGCGGACGCGGTTACTCGAGGAATCGCGAGGCGATCGCCGAGTACGATTCGGAGGAGGACGAGTTCGATTACGCGAGGGGCCGCGTCCACGAGGGGACCAGATCCGACAAGCATCGGACCTGGTGGAAAAACGGCAGGAAGCACAGGCTCGGTGCCATGCACGACCCGCGTCTCGACGGAAGAAAGAGGCACCGCTTCGAAGAGCTGGACGCGAACGGCCGATCCGACGAACGGAGGAGGAGATACAACGCCAGCGAATGGAGGCCATCGGCGGACGACGAAGCGGATAACGAGGAGGAGGACGAGGAGGACGACGAGGAGGACGACGACGACGCCTCGAAGGAGAACGAGGACGAGGATCGGAACGAGTACGAGGAGGAGCTCGACAACGATTTCTACAGGAGCGAGGGGGAGCCTCCCATGAAAACGTACGACGATATAATCAGAAAGTTGACCGCGGACGATCCGTCGACGTCCAGGCCGACCGTCAAGAGGGACTACAGAAACACCGAGGTGAACTCGTACGCGAAGCGAAACGCGTACGGCAATTTCCAGTACGAGCCGAGGAATCGTAGCAGGCCTCTGGTTCACGATCGCGGGAACATCGTCGATCCGTTCCCCGTTAACCCTCTACCCGGCCGTCATCCTCAGAGGAGGTTGGGCGACACCCTGGCCGGCAAACTGCTCGGTTCGCTGGTCGAGCGTAAACCCCCGAGGAACGTCAGCAGCGTCCCGGCGAAGAGCGTCGAGCGGTCGCCGAGGAAGACAGCCACGAAGTTCGACGACACTCCGGCGAAGACCAAGAGCCTCGAGCAGGATTACGACGAGTACCTAAACACGCCGGACAATGAGAAGGAGGAGGATCTAGCGAAGGCTGGAGCGGAGGAGGATACGGGCATGCAGGCGGACGTCACTAATACGGTTAGTCGAGATGCTTTTGTAAATCGTTGGGAGAAGTCGTTTAGAATTATCCACTGTGCACGTTGAATCGAACGAATCGAACGCGAATCGATAGGGACGATCGCGACGGGATTGGTGGGGTGGGCAGTCGAGATCGATGATAAACGATAGGCAGCCATGACTCTCTCGGACAGCGGGACAGATTTACGGTCAATACGTCGTCGACCTGATTACGCGGTATTAGATAGTTTCCCGTACGGGTGCAGTTCGTCCATTAGTCGACCTTTCGAAAGTTCACGCGCAGCCGGGATTCACTGGGATCCGATCTCTCGAGGAAAAAAAGAATTCCATCGAGCGACGCTCGCTGGCTTTTGCTGCACGCTGTTCGTACCGGCCTCGAGATGTACCCTCGGGGGGAGGTGGGCGAGAACGTTCGATGCCATCGACGAAACTGGAAGTCGTAAAGCCTCCGCGGGTTCCCCCTGTATCGGTGTCGGCCTTGTCGACGAAGATTAAGATCGTCGCTGGTCGATCTCGCGGAGCGGACTCGCCGGTGCACGCGAGAGAATCCTTGTCCGAGCGTTCTGCGGTATCGTAGACTCTGCTCGCGACGTCGACTCCGAAACGCCATTATCCGTTCCGATTCGCTCGAGGATCTCGAAGCAGAAGGCGCGTTCAACGATGCCCGAAATCCGGCCGACGGTTCGCCGCGATCTACGCGATCCCGGTGCTCGTCGATGCGGAAGATCGCGATGCGGACGCTGCGCCTTGGAGCGTCCTTTCGCGACTCGTCCTTGGCAGTAGAGCTCGTCGAGGCCACCGAATAGGTGCCAGACCCTGATTATTTCGGTGCTGCCTCTCGTCGATGGGGATTCGACCCGTTGCCACTCGAAACTCGACCGCGCGCGAATCCGTTGCCGGGGTCGCCACGCTTCCGAGAATTATCACTCGATATCGTTGCACTTTCATCGCCGGTCCGCTCGTTATTAGCGTTCGAGTGTTTGCACGCGGGACGCGGTTCCTCTTACCCGCGAGGTCCAGGATTAGATCGGCCTTGGCAGTGCAGACGCCAACCGGTCGCGAAACTGCTTTTATCCGCGTCAAAATTCTCGACCCGGCGTCCGCAGGTACGACCTCGGAAATGCCGTGGTCGCTGGCCGCCGGGCCGTTATTGCCGGAGCGCCGCGAGAAATCGATACCGCGTGGCCGGTCAAAGATACCGCGGCTCCACTTTTGTCGAACCGAGTCATCGGCCTGCTGGACGCCCCGGGTGTTAATAAGCGTCGAGGGTACTAACGAATGGGGGTCTCCCCGGGCAAGAGGACCGTCCGAGGGTTTCCATCTTAATTCTTCGGATCTCGTTCTTTCTACACGGCGGCTCGAGTCCGATAAGAATATGCACGCGCGTGTACGATAATGAGTCGAGCGGATCCTACCGCAGCGCATCCTTGAGTACAGGTATCCCCGGAATAGCGATAGTTCCCGCGCGTAATTAACGAGAAGTGGGTCGTCCATCGATCGACCTGAACGTTTTCAACAGTCCTTCGTAACCGTATATTAGTTAAAATAATCGTTCGCTGATAAAACGCCCCACCCGTGCGACGCGTTACGAGCTCAACGACATACATACGTACAATGTGGAACAGCGACGACGACGAGTTCGCGGTGGAAACGCGCCGATGAAGCCCGATGAACGTATGGAGAAAATAGAATCCAGAACTTGGTTCCGCGAAAACAGACATTCCGGTTGCGATTTCGGATGCGAGCAGGGCTGCCGTAGCTTTCGGTCGCGCCGCTAAAAGCGACCGCCCGTGCACCGGGGATCGAGCAGAAAAGTTGATGGGAATCGCCAGATGCATCGATCGGAGGTTGCACAGCTGTTATCCGCCGTGAAATAACTCGAGCCGCGATTCCAAGTTGTCGCGCCACGTGTCACCGTACGCGTACGCGCGTCGCAGAATGCTTCTGTTTGCTCGCTCCGGTTCGACCCGTTCAATGGGGGAAATTGCCGCTAGGTTCGGAGTGTTCGATTGCGGCGGAAAAATCGAGGCGACTACGATCGAAGGTGCACCTCGGGTTCGACCACTGATTCATCGGGAACGAACACCTTAATTCCACGGTAGTCGGTTTCTTTTTCCCTCCCCTCCGTCCCACGGAGAAAGGGGAGGACAGAAAGAAATCGAGTCGGCTGTCGTCGAGATCGAGGTTCGTCCTTTTTGCGCCAATTTACAAAGGTAAACCCGCCACGTTCCATCGGCGATTTACCTCTGCATGCCAGCCAGAGTGGAATTACTGCGTGAGGTAATTGAGCAATTCCACGCGCAGTTGCTGCTCGTGCTTTCCGCCGCGAATCTCCTCGCCGATCGTACGTCATTAGGGGGGGAACCGCTGCATCGGTTCGGAGTCGCGAACGAATGCCGCAACCGGGATAAATTGTACGATTAAGTAATTCATCTATGCACCAGGTATCGCGGTTGAAGGTATGCGTAGGTTTCTTTTTAGATTGACCCACCAGAAAGGGCAGAGTCTGACTCGAGTAACATGCTGCTAAACATGCGTGCAAAAGGCCAACGCAAAAGCAGTGTTGCGATCGAAAAAGAATTCTCCAAGACGGACGAAAAAATTCCGTCGAAAACACAACTACCCCATTGAGCTTGCTCGCTGCCTAGTCGGATCGCTTTCACCTGTCACAGTTCTAACGAATGTTCACCTGGCGTTTGGTGTCGTTGACGTCGCTGGGCAGTAAATTCGTCCGGCGCCATGGCCGTATAGTGTACCGTATACCGATTAGCTATCTCTGCTATAAATTAATATCGCAGAGTGAACACGAGACGCGATGCGACCATTATTTATGAACGGGTTGCGTTGCGATTCCGACTATTGTGCTTGTTATTGTTATCATTGAGATTAAATGCACATAGTAGCCATATCGAGAGTTTCACGACGATTTCGACCGAACCGATGGAACAAGCCAGCAACGAAATCCGTGCAACCCGGACTCGAACGGTTGTCGGGGGAGTCGAGGCTTGTGCCGCGACCGAAGACACCGCTGAAACGATCTGAAACGATGAAATTCACAGAACAATCTGCTGTCGTCCGTCGCAGCGATGGTATTAAGGGGATTTCGTAGAAACGGTGTTTACGAAAAACAGGTACAGATTACATTTCGTGAACGCTACGATTGCTTCCTTTTCTTTCTTTTCTGTCCCTCGTTCTTCGTTGCTCGCCTCTTGGCTGAATCCGCCACGGCTGGTCCGTCGGCAGACTGATTCCCGAGCGGTTCGCCGAAACGGAGCCCTGCGACGGGGCATTAAGAAATGACTTTGCCACCTGACCACGCAGGGAACACCCATAAATCGGCCGTAAAGGCTTACCACGGTAGCTCGTTTGGCCGCGCGTAAAATTCGTCTCCCTCTCTCTTTCTCTGTCGCGGGATTCTGCGAAAAGGTAGGAGGACGGACTGCGCCGAGGTACGGCGTTTCGCGAGGCTAATCACGTTCACGAAAACGGGAAAGAGTTCGATCGCGAGGCGGAGGCCGTTGATGCCGTCGAACGGCAAGGAAAACCGACGAGATTCCGCGCTCCCGTCCAGCTGAACAAACTCTCTCGTTCCCGGGCGGTCGAGTTTGGTACGGTAATGAAGTCATCGCGGCCGTGGAGATAAGCGAGGGGTACGCGTGAAAAAGTGTGTAACAGACGTCGATGATGCAGAGGAAGAACTTGCAGACCACTAATCTGCCGGGACGATGATTCATCGGGACCGCTGTCTGACCGCAGAAAGAAGCCGCGCTTGCATCCACTTAATGAATCGGCAAAAATAGGCCGAATTCTGACGAATTGTAGGCCAGGCCGGGTCGAAGTCAGCCTTCGCACACATTTCATCGCGCTCCACTAACTCACGGCCACTTGTAATAACAGCGTCTAAATTTAAGCTTAACCGCGGGAACCCGTAAGAATTTCACCGAAACGGATGGACACGCTTGTGAATTAATTCCGCCGGTGGGTCGAAGTTCGACGGTGCCAGCTAGCTGACGTTCGCATAAATACGCAACCGGGCGATTCGCGCGTGAACGACGGATGGAAGTGACGGCTGTTGGCAGGGCGAAGTGAGCAGCGAGATCGAATCGTATCGCGAGCAAATTCATCGCGGAATTCGGGTATTCGCGCGTCGCGTGATATCGCGGTTGCGGGGCAAACGATGAATCACGAGTTTCGCCGGCAAAATCGTTTTGGTTTACGGTGTATGTACTCGTGTTACGCTCGACCCGAGCCGGCGTCCATAGGCTAATTAATTCCTGGAAGCTCGTCCGCGACGAGAACCGCCTCGCGGATGCTGCGTCAACCGGTGAATCCGCAATTGTGCGCCGGGCGTTGGAAAGTGTCCAAGCGAGTTATTTAACAATGCTGTCCGTAATGCCGGTGCTAGGTGACGACAACGGCAGAAGACAAAAGCCCCCGGCGTATATTCGTCGCGGGGAACTCGCGACGAAATCGACGGTTCGCCATAATTCGCGTAACGTTTGGCGAGCCGGTCGATACCGCGGCGATATCCGAAAATCTGTTCGCGTCGATTTAGACGCGGCGTCGGCGACAATTTGGATCGGCTCCAGGTCGAAGCGTTTTCGATCGAATTATTGTCGGCGGATGATCCCCCGAACGACGCGACTCACCTTCGACGATGAATCGATCGTTGCTATCTATCCGCTGCGATGATATCGATTTGAAATTAAGCAGAATCGGGTCGCGGCACAGAATTCGGGTCATCCTCGTGTCTACTTGGAGGTTCTCCAACGTCCCGTATTCTGGGAGTGATGCACCGATAAAATCCAAAAATATTTCCGTGCTTTACCCGCGAGCCAAACGCGTATCTACGCCTAAATCTAGCTCGATACGATCGGGCGTGCAGGTTGCCGGTTGCGTGGAAGTTGAAGTTCGACGGCCGTCCCGCAGCTCATAATTTCAAGATACCCGATCGGGGCGTTAATTTTGTTTGCACAGTTCCGCAACACCCCGGTGGGTGGAGGCGGCCGGGATCGTCGCGGGATTTCCATTAAATCACGGAAGGAAAGGGCGGCGAGTAATTTCGTTCGGCAGGAGATACGCGCGAAAGGAACGATCGGTTAAATAACACGTTACCACCTTCGAGAGATACGCGCCTGCACGGGGATGAAGTCATTATAAAAAGGTCTAGCTCGAAGCACAGATCGGTCATCTAAAGTGGCCACGGGAAAGGAGGAAAGCCTGTTTACCTTAGCGGAACCTTAATGGAGTGACTGTTATCATCTCCCGCAGGACCATTAAGGTATCCCTGGGCACGATCTATAGCCGTTCCTCTCTACGCGTTCCTCCTCGGTAATCGTCAGCCATTCCTGCTGAGATCTCGGACAGGGATCTCGCAGACCTGCGCCGTTCGAGGAAAACCGAAAGCCGATGAAATATGCTCGACCGTGTTCCCGTTGAAAAAAAAAAATCGATTACAGCGGACGATCTCACGTGACGTTCCGTTTCCTGAGCGGATTAAGCGAAACCGGCGGAACGGGGAACCATTTCGAAGAAGAATACCGAACGATGACCGTGTCGTTTCTCCGCTCCTTGCGAATTCCTATGGCGATCACGTATCCATTCACGAAACACGCGCTTGGCCCTGTCACTACGAGCGGCGAATTAACTCCGAAAATTCCTCTTTACGAGAAAAAATACACGGAGAATCACGATACTCCGACATCCGAAGGGGGGACGCTGAAACGGTGGCCAGGTCGACGAATACCGTGCACAACGAACGTTCGCGTTGCTAAGCCCACGAATATTTTCTGGCGAACTTTCGGCTCGCCGGATTCGAATTTACCCAAGGCACGCAGCACCGTCTTTGTTTTCATCGCCGTCCAGGTTCGTTGTTGGCCTAACGTCGCGGTGAAAACGGGCGAGTGTTCGCGAAAACTTTAGAACGAAAAATCGTGGTCGATTAGTTGTGACGCGAACTGGGTCCTCCGCATTGGTCCGGTCCTCGTTAAAAATTCCTGGAAACGCCATGCCCGATCCGTGGCGCCGAGCATCTCGATTAAATTCCTGCGCGAACGATGCAACCTGCGACATTCGGCGCGGAAGAGAGTCTCGCGACTCGTTTCGATTCGTATAGGCATTCTGCTCGTCGATTCGTCCGCCGACGCTACACGACCCACCGCGTCGTCGTTTCGACGCTACGAAATTTCTATGGGCGACCGTCGAATCTACAACGGAGGGCTATTCTCATTGTCCCTCGTTACCACGCCGTAGATCAACTGTCGCCGTCGATTTATGAGAGCAATAAGATTCAGCGCCTCTAAATTGTCACCGTTGCTTAACAGGCGTCAACTGCGCCCGGGTAGATACGTACCGTGGACGTCCCCGCTCCATTAATGGCCTCATATCGTGGCAGAAGCCAGAACGTGGCGCAAGAAAAGTTGATATCCGTCGAAGCTGGTGAACATTTCGAAGAAAGTTACGCGAGTGCCGAGCGATCTGGAGTATGCGAAAAGCGAGACAGACCGGGACCGTTTGCCGGCGTCGTAAAGTGTGATTTATTTCACTCTCCCTTCGTATCGGCCGCAATTATCCCGTACAACGCGATATACCGTGTAAGCCAATTTATCCCGACCGACTCGTAAAGTGGTCGTCGCGACTCGATGTATGTAATTCATGCAATTTGCACGGCCTGATTAGCCGCGCTTGTCGCTAATGCGCGAGTGCGTGCACGCGATAATTATAATATCGAGCGACGGCGACCTATCGACAGGTGAATGTTGCTGGCAGGGATCGGTGGGCGATGGATATCGCGGAAAATCTCGGACCAACGGCGGGTTACCTACGTGCCAAGACTACCGGGCACCGGGACAAGCGACAGTTTGCTCGCGAATCGTTGCAACGCCAGAGACCGGAATAGATTTCGCGTCCTTACAATCGTCGAGAGAAAAAAAAAAAAAAGAAGTGCTCTTAATAAGCGATCGGCGACGACACGAACGGTCGCTTCCAAGTTCGAATTATCCGCGGCAAATAACAATCCGCTACCTTTCATTACGGTGTGTCTGTGGTATACGTAATTAATTGCTCCGGCCGGATTTACATAAATGGGCACCGCTGGTAATAGGAAGTGTTGGCAAAGAATGCACGATCGTATCGAGGTATCGGCGAAAAATGTTAATACATAGTGTATACGTTGCTGGTACGCGCGCACGTATCTATGCACGGGCGCGGAGCCCATGCAGAAAGGACGAGGGACCGATACACATGTAAATGTATCGACGAACATGGTAATTTTCATAATGGGAACAGCCATAGGTGCACGTTCGTACACGCATCGGTTCCCATGGAATTTTTCCGTTCCTATCTATTAATAACGAAACTCGCGTACAATTAACACCCCGGACAGTGCTCCATTACAACGGGGAATAGGATCGATGAATATTTATGAGCCCGACTTGCGAAGCAAACGGCGACGGGTTTTACGCTCGCCCGTGGAACGCCGCGGAGAAGCAACAAGTAATCGAATAGCTGTGGGTCGAGCCACGATATCGAGCGGGTTATTTGGGCGACATTCTGCCACCGTCTACGTAATCGGCGTTAGCTCGCGTCAAGAGCATCAGCTTCGTACCCATTCGACGTTTTCCCAACGGACGTTCGTGCGAGCGCGGCACGCCTTCCAGAAAACACGAGCTTCTTCGTAGCGAATTGATGAGTTTACATAGATGTTCCGGTGTCTGTTTGCACTTCGTATCCATCGGCGCTACTTTACGATAATTATGTGCTCGCCCCCGAACGACCGTCCGCGCAATATTTATGCGCCTCGACGCGACGACACGAAATGCGATTTCACTCTACATATAATTTACTTCTTACCGTGGGACACTGTTGATGCGGGGGTGGGGCGGGGTCGGTGTTTATTGAATTATTTAAATCTGTTCAGACGTTTGCTCGCGATACTCGACGCCCTGTCGCGACTAATGCAACACTGTTGACACAAATCCTTCCGCGGCAACGCGACAATTTGCTTATCCACCTCGATCGTCGCGATTAACCGTCTCGTTGCCACTTATCATATTGTCGGAGGACAGCCAATTTCCGGGTTTATCGCTGCCCGCGTGCTAATTACAATTAAAGATCATGGGATGCAAGTCGGCTCGTAAATAATTCATGCACCCCGATGATTTATATGACGCAGGCAGGCGCCGGTTGACTCGCGACAACCTATCCCGTGCCTTTTTGCGATACAATGGGTTGTTTAATTGCACCGGCGCCGACTGTAGTTTCTAATTAGTTGCGCGTCTCGCGGCGCTAATCGAGCCCGATGATTTAGACGATTCCGCGGGATTCAATGAGTCCGATTGCCCGCAGAAGTCGCCGACGCATCCATCGTCGCTTATTCCCGGCGCGAACACGGGTAACGAAGCAATTTCGCAACGGAAGATTGACTTCTCGCGTGGCACCGCGAACGTCCGAGATCGAAGCGAGGGAAATGCAAGCGCAACCGGGCTATTAACTAACGCTAAACGTTGCAAAACTGACGTTCATCGGGCCGATCGTAACCGGCACGCTTTTCTTCCATTGCCCCGATCGACCGCGCTCATACTTTAGGAAGTCGTCAATCGGGATCTGTCGCAGCCCCGCTGCTCTCGCCTACTTACGGAATACGCGCGTGTAACCGTTCGCGTTCGTTCGCTAACAACAAGAGGATCGTAAACGTTCCCAAGTTCGGCCCATAAATCAACGCGTCGTTTCGCGAGTTAATTTTACTTTCGGCACGGCGACCGGCGCGACCGAAAGAAAGGAGCTCCTCCCGCAGTCGAAGGAAACCTCGAGCTCTCGCGCTCACCTGCGCACGCTTTTCGCGAAAACGTTATTGCAGCGGGGTAATTGACGCCGCGCTCGCGTATACGCGATGAATCATGCGAACCGGAAAATCGGTTGGACCTCTGACCCCTCCGGGACGGCAATCGCGCGAACGTCGTCTACGAGTATTGTTACACTCAATTAAAAAGCAACCACGGCGGAGCGCGTGCAACGCGATACAGCTCGCGCCCCGTCTAGAGATTTAAATCCGCTCGTTACGCGACAATCGGTCGCGTGTTCCGTTCGATGGACGTCTCTCTTTCTTCCCACGCGCGACTAGCCTCCGCGAAACCTGCGAACCGTTTCAGCCGGCGAACGTTAATTGGCCGAGTCACGCTAAAATTAATACCGGATCGTGCGTGGCGTTCGCACAGCGGGCCGGGCCCGCCGATGGAATTTTACCTTTGACATTTGACACGAAACCATCGGACGGCTCCATCCTCGCTTTCCCGCTACGAATTACTCGACGGCCGTGAACGGCGGCGATAACTTCGCCCGCGTCACCTTCCGTCCATTCGCGAATTCCCGCGAGGATGTCAAGGAACTTTAACGGGATCCCCGTGAACATTTAATCCGCGTGTGCCGAACGGAGTCGGGTTTATCGCGCCCGCGTGCATTTGCGCGGTTAATGCCTTCACGATCTCGCTATAACGTTACGCGATTCTTCGAACGAGCTTTATGCTACGCTATTGCTGATCACGGACGGATACGTTTTTTTCCCGTAAAACTGACCGAGTCGCTGGCGCAATCGAAGGCGAGAACGCGCCGGCGGAGAGGGCGACGCGGCCGAATTTGCAACCAGCGTGAAACGCACGTGAGGAATTATTACGACAACTGCGACGTCTTCGTTCATTACTATGCGTCGACCTCAAACCGTCGAGACAAGGCACGGGAAAGGTATACGCGTGCGTTGTATATGCACACGTATGCGTATGCGTATGCGCATCGCAACGTTTTGTCCCATTTATGTATACCGTCGCCCGTTCGTTTTGGGTTACGTGCACTCGTTGCATCCAGCGAGCGTACACCTCCGTCGGAGAAAATAAAATTCGATGCCTCTCGCTGTTTCGCAACGGCCTGTTCCAAAATTCTAGTCGCCTTGCGACATCGCGATACCTGGCCGTCGCTTTTAAACGACGCCGTGATATTCGTGCGCGGCGACAAAAGCTGACGCGCTCTCGCGAATATCAATGGCTCGAATTCGTCGATTCTCCATTGATCCGAACGTCCCGGTTGTTTCTCGAACGGAGCGAACGCCGCGAGGAATTTCGACTGGCCTCCGACGCGTCCTAAGATGCAAGCGCGTACGCGCGGCGAGGAATAAATGTCGCGGGTAACGCGTCGCTCATCGCGGAGACGAGCGTCTGGCATTTCATCAATTTCACCCGATAGACACGGCGATTCCATCCGACGTCCCTTGATTGCTGCGTTACGTTGTTTTGCTTCGATTTGCATGGCTCGGAAAGGCCCCGATGCTGACAGCCCCGTTGCTGTTCCATTGGAATACCAACGGCTGGTTTAATCACCTCATTGTGTTACGCGGTTTCGTTCCATCCTAGTCTCGCGGCTCTCCTTTAAATCATAGGAAACTCGACCCTCCGCGAATAATGCGCTCCGACGACGTCGATTCTCAGCTGAATTCGTTCCCTCGAACGTTGTCCGCGTTTTTACCCGCTTTCTCCTTCGCTCGCGGTGTCCGCGGCGAGGCGCGACTCTTCGCGGCGGGCACTTCGCGAACCGGCCGACAAGCGAGCAAACAAACAGACAAACAAACAATCAGACGAGCGTGGTAAAGTGTCAAAGGTGAAAGCACCGAGAGACACGCACAAAGGTACCACCTTTCACGGCGCGATAATCGTCCGCGCAACAATGGTAATTGCACCGGAGAATAACCCCCTGTCCTGGTCCGCGGTTGCAACGGCTAGACGCCCGGGACGATGTCCCTCGAATGGGGTGAGACAGCGCGGGAAGAGCAACGACCCTTACGCGGCACAGACTCTCCAACTCGGTTTACTAACATTTGCCAGCTAGACACCGCGACAGTCGTCTATCTTCAGCCGCTGATACTATTTCGGCGGCGACGACGCGCCGATGTGCCGGCATCTCGGCGCGTTCATTCCGCATCCTTGCGGTCAGGAACGAGATCGCGCAGAAACGGTCGAACCCCGAAGCGTGGACCGCTCTTCCTCCGTTGGAAGCTCGGGAAGCCCGGTGGGCAACGTTTCGTTCACGTGCGAGACATCGGCGAGTCCTTGATGAAAGCGGCTTGTCGCCGCGGCAGAAATTTTTCACGTCCACTTACATTCTAGAGACACCTTTTGTTGCGTCACGGCTTCGCGCGCGCGATTAGTCACGGGATATTTCCGAACCGCTGAAAACGGACAGCCTGTATCACCGGATCGGTTTAGTGCCGGTACTCATTGAGCTGTTAGACTGGAAGGGCGTGCTGGTAGCAGCAGTCGGTCTCGCATAAAAGCGCCGTTGAATTGTCTATAAATAGTCGTTGGACAGCAGGGTTCTCAGGGAAACGTGGAAACTCGAACGGAGCGATTCCATTCTCGAGTCGACACTCTGGCGCACCGACGACTACAAATTTCCCCGTTACCTGTGCACGAAAAAATAGGTGGCGAGTCGAAGCGCTCGAAGCGAAAGAGAGTCTGCCCGGTCTGCAGAAGTTTCCAGGGACGATCAGGTCTTTGCGAGGCGAGAGTCTTTGCGCGTGATTCGACGCACCGCTGCGTCTCGACGGTGACATTTCGAGGAGAGGTCGCGCGTTTCGACGATGCTCATCGCCGTGGTTAGTCCGGGCAAGGGTCGAGCGGAGATCCAGCAGAAAACGGTAATCACGGTCGGTGTAAACCGCGCGGGGAAAGGTGCGCCGAGCGGCTTGCAGCAACACCGGGGAACGAAGCCGCCGGAACAACGTTCCCTCGGCTTCGATTATCTTAATTATCTTCTCGCGCGGCTTCGATATAAATTGCGGGCTGGACACCTGCTCGGTACGTACCCGTGCCGCGGCAACCCGACCGAGAGAGCGTTCGACGCAACGAGTTTGCGTTCGTCGTCGGAGACAAGGATCTCGAGAGGTTGCTGGGCCGAATTCTTCGCTCCTTCCTGGTTTGTTTATCCGCGCAATTGAGCGGAATTATATCCGAGCGGGCGCCCGATCGGTTCGCATTCCGATCTTCGACGCGAATTTCGACGGCACAGGAATGCCGGCTACGCGTCTAGAGAAACTGGAAATCGTCTACGCCGCGTATATATACGCGTGCACGCGTATATACGCGGACCACTCGAAACTGGTCCACCGCAGCCGGCCACGAGTTTCTCCGCGGGGACAGCTCCGCGCGATCAACGGGTCCGCGTATTAGCTGTTCCTCTCCCGACATTGTTCCACTTGCGAAGATACGCGCGGTTTTTATCGCGAGGAACGAAACGACGCGGCGAAGCGAAAGTTCCCTGCGCGGTTCTGGCCTGCGACCGTCCCTTCCACTTCGTCGCCGTGTCGGGGAGCGTCGAATCCATTAATTGGCAAAAGTAGCGGGAATTTAGCGGCAGATCTTGGATCGGAGCCATCGTGGTTTTGGTCGCTCGGACAAGGTCGCGCCGCGGTATCGATAGAACGAATCGCGATCGCATCTCGCTAATTGCTCGTTCCGGTGCTAGGGTCGCCGTAAATTGCCGCGGCCCGGCTACTCCGTACTCTAGACGGAACCTCCAGATAGCCGGGGAGCATCCGATAATTGCCCGGTCGTTGCGCTAATCGCAACAGTTTTTGCGAAACGGTCGTGCTCGCGACTACGATTAACGGCTCGCTCGATACGAGACACGCCACCTCGGCCTCCTCGGCCAATTATTCTCGAACGATAGAGCCGCCAGGGGCTGGGAAAATGCGTAACGAGCCGCGCCTGATAAATCATATCCGCGACGCCCGTATCGCGCCCTCGATTAGCTCACGCCTGTGCGCGCTGCTCCGCGCCGCGTCCGCGAAGAGGAGGCCGCGATCGGCGGAACAGTTCGCGCGAACGGCCGAGCAGAAGTCACGGAGGATCCGCAGGGAATCGCGCGTGCTCCGCGGGCAATGGACAACGACCGGACGTCGCGGGGAGATAAAAATAGTTGACCTGCTTGAAAATGTACGCCACCGCGTCGGAAGCGCGCGCTCTTCAGCGGCGGCAGAGACAGCTATGCGTCCTGCGTCGCGATCGTCACCCGGTGCAGCGTCTTTAGCGAATCGTCCGCGCGGCCGACGCGTCTTCGACGGAAAGGAACACCGCCGATCGCGTCGCTGCCGCTTTCCACGAAAGGAGGCTACCGTCTTCTTCTTAGCTTTCTTCCGCGGCGTCCGAGTCGTCCCTCGTTAACGCAACAAAGAACGCGCCCCGACGTTCGTCGCGCGAGCGCGAGCCAACCCGTGACGGGCGATTTATTCGAGATCGTGGCCGCGGTCGTCCGTACCCCGGTTATTACCGCGACCCTTGCCGCGGCCGCTTCCCGTTATCGCTAATAGGTATTCCGCGTCCGCGATCTTGCCAAGGTAGGATGAATGGAGTGACCCTATTTGGCCCGAGGAACGAGTTCTTTCAATGAGAACCATCTTGCATGAACGGATCCACCTCTCCTTCGTGATCCTTCTCTCTCGCGGCCCGTCTCCTCCGCCGGTACGAGATGCCCAACGCGAGCCGGCAACAAAAGTACTGCGGTATTCCACGCGTTCATTCAGCTCTCCTGTACGCGGCGATCGGGTCGGTCCCGGGGACATGCGTCTGGTATTCGTATCGCGCGGCACTTTTTGCCCGCGACATCGTCGTCGAGAGGATCGAGACCGAAAGGCGAAACCGTGTCCAACGAACGAGAGGGACACGATCCCTACCGACTGCGATACGGCTCCACCCGCGGCGCGGCGACCAGGAACGCGTCCACGCCCTCGGAATGCGAACGCGTTCGGTTAATTAAGCATCGGCAAGGCGAATCGCCGATGGTCCACGACGTCAGCGGCCACTTGCGTTCGCGCGTTACGTGGCATGCGGCTGGCACGTCACTGAGATATCGCACTGATCGATAGCTGCTGTTTGCCGCGACGGAGATCTACACAGATTCGACCGATCGGCACGAACCTCGACGGCTCAGCTCTGTTCCGCTTCATCCTATCACCTGGCGCGCCGGTTGACGAACCGGGCGTTCCCCTTTTAATGGTACCTACGTAATCCCGTACACGTGAACGCTGGCGAACGCGAGAGCAATCACGCATCGTTCCACGCTCTCGTAATTCGCCAGCGCTAACTAAGCCAGGCCATTGTCCCCCCGGAGATCTATTTCCCGATACGTGTCGCGATCCCGCGATAGATTTATCGCAACGGCCGACAGAGGAGCACGGATAAATAAATTGCGAGGCATTTATTTATCGCGAAGACTTTCTAAGGAGTGTCGACGGCCGTGCTCAGCGTGTTCTGCAAGGCGTGAATACGAGATGATGTCATGCAGGCGTTGCACCTTCTCTCTATTAACGTCCAGCAACTGTGCGCCGGAGAACTTCTGGATGATCTCATTGGTTAACGCAAATGGACGGTGTCAAAGGGCACGCTACTTGATTCATTTGTTCGATCCGTTCTCCGTCGCGGATGGTTGAACTTTAAGCCCGGACGGTTTTCCGCCTTCATTGCCCCCGTTATCCGCGTTAATCGCGAGCGATCGCCCCGAGTAGCGAGCAGAAGTGCAGAATCGGACCGACGCGACGGCTCGCGCGAATCTCGAGAAGGATTCGCGACAATCCGACGGGGACGCTTCGGACGAAGGGGACGTCAATTCGAAACCGATGTCGACTACCAGGAGACGGGTCGTCGAGGGAGCTTGCTCCGAGTGCCGCGCGCTTAATTAGCAGTAACAAATAGACGTCCAGATGCGCGCATCGGGCGACATTAATTCCGTTCCGTCGATTCGAATCGGCGGGGAGCTTTTACGCGAGACAGCCGGGCGTCGGGGACGAATATCGCCGAATGAATCATCGAAAGTGGTTCGTCGCGGTTGGTCACGTACCGCGTTATCCACTTGCGAGTTAGTTCGCGGCCCGGCTGCACGAACGGACCACCCGTGAAAGAAAGGAAGACGCCGGACGGAGCATCGATCATAAATTATCTATGAATCGCGGGTTCGCGGGCCTGTGACTAACGGACGGGCCGGCCGATATGCCGCGGGGAACCGTGAACCGTCCCCTCTGATTCACCTTTTGCAATTAAGATTCCGCGTGCAGCGACACGCAGGCACGCAGCGCGAAGGAAGAAAAAAAAATCTGTTCTGACTGGTAGGAAGCGGCGATGGAAAAAAGCTGTTTGACAAGCGCATCCGGCGAGCAGCCACGTAGTCGAGGAATCGAGTTTCACGCGTCGCAACCGATGCGTCGCCTCGCTCCGAACGCTGTTTCGAAATGTCCTGCCAATTTCGCTGTTCCTAAGGCGGCCGCTGCTAAGATCGAAAAATCGTGTCGATCGCGATAAACGAGCTAGCCGGTGCGCGCGGAGAAATTAAGCGAATTGGCGAGCATCGTTTTCACCGATACTCAACTAGGTCGCGTTCACCTGGCTCGATAAAAAAAAAAAAACGAGTTCCCGCTTGAATGTCAGCATTTGAATATTGAAATTTGCACCGAGGAACGGCCGTCGCGCGTTACATCACGCGTTTCTTTGCCACGTCGCGGATCGGGCCCAATTTTTATTCTCCGGGCGATGCGCTGACATCGCGAGAAACGCGATTCGCGCGAACAGTCTATCGCGTGGAGGTATGGAAAATCGCCACGCCGGAGGTATCGCGAGCGGCACGTCCGGCGATCGATCGTCGGCGAAAATGCTGGCGAACGGGAACGATTCGCGGTTCGATTTATCGACGCCCCGTCGTCGAATTCGCGTCGCTTCGGCGAGACGTGCGCCTCCGCTCGGACCGCTTCCGTGCCACTTTGGAGCGCGGCCAAATTTCTACGTCGGACGCAAAAATTCGTGTTCTCCTCGGCGGGCCCGGTAACGCGACTCCTTTCGATCCGGTGGTTGTTATCGCAAGTAACGGTCGTGAAATAAAAACGCCACGAAAGAATGTAGCAATGTTTGCCCGAGGATTTCAAAACAGTGTCTCGTAAAAATGTGGACGGAGGCGGAATCGCGCGACGATTGAGCATATTTATCGCGGACAGGAAGAGCATCGATAAATTACTCGCCCCGTCAGAGATAAAGCAGCTCGAGCTGGCGGAGTCTGCGGCGAATGTGGATCTGGCTGAACGATAACGATCTAGCCCGCGAGTACGATTAAAAATTACCCGCGCCAATTATTCGATCAAGCCGGAGGATTGATCCTGCGGCCCATGGGACGGGGAACAAATCATCGTTTCGCCTTCTGTTGCCCGCTACGAATCAATTTACGTGAACAGGCAGCGATAGGATCACCGATCAACGATCAATAAGGGCCGATATAAAATATAGCTTTCCTGCGTCCCCGGTTCGTTAACGCGCCGTTTGGTGGCTCGTTAACACTCCGCCGCAAATCGATGCAACCGCTGCAGGTACCGTGCCCCCGGTGTCCCGGTCGATCGTCATTCATATCGATTAGTCTCGTGGGCGCGAATTCGTTCCTAGAAGCTACGGCAGCGTATTATCAATGGCGATCGTGGTCGGTTTATGGTCTCCCATGTTCAATGCCGGCAGCCTCGCGGTGGCAGACAGCCTGGCAGCCGAGCGATCCCTTTCTCGGAACGGTGAACCTGCGATTTGTATGGAGGTCGCACACCGAGCTTTCCCCCGCCCCTCCCGCTGGCTTCGCGTCCCCATGCTTTCGTACCTTCTGCATCCCTCTCCCCCTCTTTCGAGGACACGCATGTACGCGCCTGTCTATTTTATTTTTCATTCATTCACCGGTCACATTCAGGTTCGAGCGCGCGGACGGAATACACTGCCGCGAGTAATTCGATGAGAGGCAACGAATTTCGGCAAACCGCGGTCTTGCACAAATTCCAGACGGAAACACGCGGACTTCCTGATTGCGTTCGCGATCCGCCGTTCGGCCGTACCGAACGACGTGTCAAACGTGAGAATATGTGACCGAGATTTCCATAATGCAAATGATAGGGTTCCCGGGAGCTCTAAACGGACCACCGGATTAGGATTGTTGGGTGGTCCAACGGCCGGCCGGGGGTTCGGGTCCGATATTTAATAACAGCAGATGCAGCCGAAGTGCAGGCAATGGGTCATAACGTTCGCCGCGCAGCGTAAGCTACATTTAAGGGCGCTTAAAATATTGTTTTTTCTTCTCGTTTTGCGGGGAACATCTGGTCCGTGGGATTGCGCATCCAAGGGCCGATACTGCCCCGACCAATTTGTAACCGCGTTGCTGGCCGGCGAGGTTCCATTTTCGCCGTTTCGTTCTTCAAATCGATCTCCTTTTTTTCCGTTCTTTTTACCATCGACCCGGACCGCCGATCGACTGTACCTCTTCGCGGGAGAAATCTGTTTTACGCCGACGTCGATTCCTCGCCGATTCCGTGCGCGACTGTTCGCGGCGAACGTCCCACGATTCGTCTGCGAATAATTAACGCGCCGCATCCGCAGCGGTAACGAGGTGCGCTACCTGTTCGCGGGCCCCTCCGTTCACGGTAAATCATCGAACAGCGTTCGAGCTGCGAAAGGTGGACGTATCGATGGAGAGGCCGACTACGATAGAGCCGCGTAGCCGTAGCACGCGTATAATTGTTCGTCGTGTACTGCAGAAAGTCGTGCCACGGGACCGCGACTCTTTTGCAAGGAGAACGCGCGGGTCTAATATTTTATAGCGGCGCGAAGACAATGCACGATAATGCGCTTAACGACCGCGCACGTACCTCTGCCCCCAGACGGCGTGCATATAAACGAGGCTGAATCTCTCCTCGCGATCTCTGGCCCGATTCGATCGGCGCGAAAGAATTTTCCATTTAAATCGTTTCGCCGTCCGGCAATCGGTCGTGAACGTGATCGCGCCTCGTTACCGACACGCGTAATTTAGACGTCGGAATCCCGTAAACCGAGGGCCGATAAATTGTCCGAACGCGAAACGAAATCGATTAATCATCGAACGGAAACGCGTACAGAAACGATTTTCTATCGATTCGAAACGCCGCGCGGTGTACCTCGGAGCGGACTTGTCGGAGTTACGATCGTGTTGCCAGCGCTCGGCGACCAGTTGGGAAATCGCCGACTATCTTCGACCGGTTAATAGAACGAACGACGCGTCGACAACCCTCGCTTCATTCGCAGAGAATTTTCAAAAGCACGTCGGTAGATTGTCGCGTGACCATCGGAACAACTCGCTGACCCTTGACGCACGGATTGCGAGGGTCGTAAAACGCGGACGCCCGTTTCTTCGAAATTCATTCTTTTCCTGGCCGCGATTTATCGTAGCCGCTCTTATTATTGAATTTAATTATTCTACAGCCGCGACCGATATCTAATCGCGGACAGACCCGACAATTCCCCGTATGTACCCGTCCGTGTAAACAAGAAAGCTCTCGAACGACGCGTGGGCCGCGATCGAGCCGCGGCACTCGACAATAGCGGTAGAAAAATGTTCGCGAATCGCGGAACAGGGTTGCTGCACCGAAATATTTTCCAGACGAATATTTCAGCGATCGCCCGCGTCGCGTAAAAAATCAAGTTCGCGTCGATGCCAAGTTTTTATTGTCAATGATTCGCGGCATCTGCCCGCCGCAGTGAATGTAAAAACGAAAGAACAAGAACGCCGAGGGACACGGTAGAAGTCCCGCGTGAAACGCTTTTCTTGCTTGCAACGTACTAGACGGCTCGAGCAGACGGCCTGAAGAAGCGCAACCGAAACGGATCGCGAGTGTGCCGTAATACGAAAGGCACGCGAAAAAGAAACGGAGGGCCGGGGCGCAAAGTGATGTCCGTGAAGCGAAGCGAGGGAACGTCGACGTAAAGGGAACTTCCCCCGTGAATTCGACGTACGTATACGCATGCGCGGGCGCGCGCGGATCGCGGGGATCGTTTCTATTAAGCGGCCCGAGATCAAAGGAATCAGGCGCTGGCTCGCGTTCGTCCGAGAGGGTGCGTCGCGATGAGATGCAAATACGGCTATTAAATTCGACTATCTTCCGGGGCAGATCTAGCGACGAGCCACGGGTACGCGTCGGCCCACCCGCGACGAGAAAAATAGTCGCGAGCGAGAATCGATTTCGCTTGGAGATTGACCGTGACACGATTTATCGCGCCGATGGATCCCTTCAAATTACTGTTTCGCCCTGAATCCTACGGCTAAAATTCATGAAGATCTTTCCTTCTTTCCTCGTTCAGGACTACGCCGACGACGAGGTCGAGGACGAAACACCGGCGGCGGCCACCACGTCGACGACAACCACCACCACCACGACCAGCACGACGACGACCTCCACCACCACGCCTAGGCCTGTGGTTACGCAGAATTACGATTACCGGGATACGAGGGCGTACGAGGGTGGGACGGGAGCCCAGTACAACGGATACCAACCGAAAAACGACTATCCGCCCATGTCGGCCCACAGCATTCACAAGTGGCAGAGTCTGGGCACTCGAGAGAGCGTCAAAGAAACCAGAAGCAACATGCAACAGTACAATAAGAACGGGAAGAGTAAGTTCGCTTCGATTTACGCGCCATACTTTGCCGGCTTGACGGGACAGAAATATCGCCGGGGAATTCTGATCGCGTAAGGTAAAAACTTTAATGGTACAACCGTCGCGTAATCGGGCCGCTATCCCGCCGATTTATGCAAATATTTTCGCGGAGCCCTCGAAACTGCACCTGTCCGTCCTTTCCTCTCCCTCTCCCTCTCTCTCTCTCTCTCTCTCTCTCTCTCTGCCACCTGTATCGTTATTAATCGCCGCGAAATCGACGACGGTGGTCTCCTCGTATCTCCCCGCCGTGATACTATCTGCCAATTAGCTCTCGGACGTATATTAGTATCGGGCAAAAAATGAACGAGTTGCCAAACGACCACGTCACGCTAGAAAGTGCTCGGAAAAATATCGTTCGTGCGCGTACACGTGTAAAATCTGCACGCTGGATCGTGAAATAAGGAAAGACGACGAGAGACACGCGACAGCGGGGTAGATCGCGAGATCGACGAAAGTTTTCTTGCGCGGCGTTTCTCCCGTTCACTTATTGCGAACTTTATCGTTCACACCTGCGCCCGTCCGGGACGGTAACCCCTCCGACCTTTCGACACCTAGCTTCCGTTCGCTCAAGTGGCGCGTCCACCGATAATTTCGTCGCGACAGGAGACGCGAAGGAAAGTCGTCCGTCTATCCACTGGAAGGGTAACAGAAAATCGGACCCGATTCCTTTCTCTCGCAAGACATTCCGGAATACGTTTGAATACCGGATGCTCAGCGAGCGGGCATACTTCAGGGACCCTGGCGGTCGTGGCTCTATTGTAAACGCGCCGATATAATCTCGTGGCAGCGCAGGGTCCGTGGCACGAGCAACGCCCACGTTCGGAATTAGCATACAACCGGATCAACGGTGAGGATCAGCCGTGAGACATTTTCGAAACTTCTCCCTCAAATTGTTTCGTTTCACGCTTCCGTGCCACGTACAAATGCACGCCACCCGTCGCTTTCCATTGGGATCGTATCATCCATGCTGTCCCGTTTTTGCAGATCGACCGCCTTTCCGCGCGACCCGAGTTACGGCCAACGCGAATTGATTGTCCGAGACGAGACGGAGCGCCGAGGGCACGCCCTAACGAACAAACGAGCGGCAGATCGCTCCCTTAAGACGTCGAGAACCGTTTCCTCGAAACGCATACCGAGGTAGTACCCGCGAATCTAAGTTTCATCTCCGTTCGTCTGAAAAGCCGCGTTGTCTACCGCCGACGCGATGAAAAACGTTCCGACGTCGCGCACGTGCGTTGCGCGTCCGCTGACAAACGATAGTTTAACGAAGCAGATCCGAGAGGAATTTCGCCAGGTTCGCGACGATGGGGCGCAATAATTTTCGATTAGAAGCAACGGTCCCCGAGACGCCCCATCTGATCCGCGCCGCGCCAAACTTGACCCTGTTAACCCCGTCGCCGCGGTCCAGAGACGGTCGCTCGTCAACGTCCCATAAACTTCCAATCTACAATCATCTGGGCTCCGCGGTTTCGCTAAAAATACCGCGGTCGCGTCGTGACGGTGCCCGTGAGTCCGGCGCCGTCCGCGGAATATCGATCATTCGGCGGTCGATTGCGGAGCGCCGTTTCGCGCCGCGATCCCTCGTACGAATTTCAGCGGGTAATTATCGATGCCCCGTGAAACTCGTAGAAAGCGGTTAGGTATTTGCGCGCAGAATCAATAGAAAGCTCGCGTTACTTATGTCACCCGACAGCGACGCGGTTATTCGTCTCGAAGGACACTTCGCTCGTGCGTGATCGACGAATTGTGTTTCAGCGGCAGAAATCCGAGAGGCCCTTCAGCACGCGATCAAGGTGTCGCGAGAGGGTAGCTGCCAGTGGCCGCGGCCGAGGGTGATCCCGGTACGCGACGTCTACCCCAGCCCGTCGACCACCTACATTCCACATTGCGCCATACTGCACAGGTGCTCGGACGACACGGGATGTTGCAGATCGGAAGCGCTCACCTGCGTGCCCAAGCACTCGCATCGCGTCGAGCTGTCCTTTTACGTGAGTAAAGACCACCATTCTCCCGTGGCCGATTGTACGCGACGTCGCGACCCGTCGACGCGCCACGCAAATTGACGTGCCTGCGCGATCTCACTTCGTTTCCCGATGTTCCTCGGCGAACTACGCGACTCGGGATGGGAAGAGAGAAGCGGACGTTGCATCGCGGGAAACGATGGATACCCACGGGGCAACAAGAAAGACTTTATCGTCGAGGAGAAAGTACCATTAATCGTGCAAAGTGTATTGCAGCGAATTTATTAGCGAGAAGTCAGGGGGTCGTGGCACTCCGACGTGATTCACGCGGCGCGCCATCGCCGATATCGAAACTGCCCTGCGATTCGAAATTTCCCTCGGCCAGGGTGCCGTCGAGTTTTTCAACTCGTCGAGCGTACGCCGGTTTAATGCACAGAGACGTCGTCGGCTACATCCGATGAAATACATCCAGTGTATTTCTCGACTTTCAGACTCGCCCCTTGGTGTCGCGGTAAACGGGTAGGCCACACGCGGTCGTCGGAATGCCGATAGAATATTTGCTCCTTATCTGTGCGTAGCCGCGCGAGCATTTATGATCGAGTGTTCGGACGTTTATTGGGCTCGCCACTCTCCTCGGTAAGCGGACGGCCGAGAATACCAAGCAGCTCCTCGTCAATTTTTATTTCAACGGACGAACCTAATTAACGCCTAACCGATTACTCATCTGGCAGGTTTTCGATCCACAATGCGTGTCGATACATATCCTCGAGCCACTTATACAAGCGTCCCGACCTGCTCCTCCAGAACCAGTATGTATACATAAGGATGCAATTGGATGGACGACACGCGCCCGCTTCCACGGTGGTCCGTCGTGTCCCTTTAATTGCACAACCACTGTATACCTATTTGCTCCTTCTGCCCGGTGACGATCTTGTCAACGAATATGGCGGACGCGTTCCGCGTTTCTGGGCTTCGAGCGAAACGCGGGGTCAATGGTTCCGATCCTCTTCTCGCACGAGGAAACACGCCGACAAAGGGGGGCATTCTCAGCCGGTGGACCTTCGTTTCGAGCAGCGGTAGTCGGAATTGTGCTACCCGTCGTGTGCATGCGAGCAAAGCTGCGAGCCGCTCTTCCCGCAACCCGGCACTTAGCGGCACGGTTTTATCCCGCAATTACAGGCGGTACGATCGATCTGCCCCCTCGACCTCCGCGTTTTCGATTCGGCCCGATCTAACCCAATTTTCAACGAACGATCGGTAGCGCTCCGATTTCAAGATTTACGTGGAGATCGGTGGCGGTGGAGGTGGAAGTCCTCGAGACGAACGCCTCGTCTGAACGAATCGGGGTTCCCGCATTGACCGGGATGGCTATAGATTTTCAGTGACGAACGTTCTGCTCGAAGCGAGTCGTTAAACCTCGTCAGTATCTTAATGAACCAATTAAACCCGATGGATCTATTGCATTCCATCCCGACGCAATCCGTACACCATGGATTAGATTGAACTACATTCCTAGACGATCTAACGAGGCATCTCGCAACCGAGCTGTATTCGATTCATCACACTGCTCGAACGAATTTTTTTTCGTTAATATCGTTAGACCGATAGGGAATTGCGTCGCTGAACATCCCGCGTATCATCGTACCCCGAATGCGCGTGCAGGATATCTGCGCGCGGCCGTGGCGATAAAAAGAAATCGTCGCAACGAGGGAACCGCGTAATTGCGACGCATAGGTGCTACAACGCTGCAGGTGTAATTTGCATTTCGCCGCACCGCTACCGCTCAGTTCCGCCGTGCGAAATTAGCATATGTTCCTGCCGACCATTGTGGGAATCGGTGGTGGGCCGTGCACGCGGGCTCGCGTCGCGCACCCATACGAATCGTTGGCTAGTAATCTCGTTACTCCGTCGCGAACGTCTGCGAAGGCAACAGCTGATTCGAATTTCCCTAACGCCTAACGCGCAACTTCGAGCGGTCCCGTGCGCGTTTTCATTGGACTCGAATTTCGTGGTTTACGGTCGTCCAGGTCGCGTATTTCTGTCCGCAAAGGCGCGTTCGATGTCCCGAGAGGGCTTGTACACTGCGGTGTGATAAACGAGGGTGCACAGGCCAGCGAGCATATCATAAGGCGTACACGCGACGTAATCTCGAGGTGTCGCAGCCGTGCTGCATCCACCAGTCTGCAACGCTCGCAGACTATGCGTGTGCGTATGTACACACGTATGTATAAAGCGGTTGGTCCCCCCGGAGGATGAGGAACAGAGAGGCATTCACGAGAACGATGAATGCCCCGACGAAACGGAGGCGGTGACAAGAGCGACGAAAAATCTCGCGATTCGACGTCGAACATTCATCCGAGCCGTCGATCGAGCGTTCCTATGTGCGACGGAATTGCGTCACCGGTGAACGCGCGTTGAAACGCGAGAATTGTCTCGCAACGGCGAAAGCATCACAAGCGCGACGACGAACTGGTGAACATACGTACTTTCCGTACTTTCTAACGCGCATTACATATATCTCGGCAAGGATCGCTCGATATATCGTTGGGCCGAGCACCCACGCGGGTGCTCCACGCGAGTAAAAGCAATCAGCGGCGAGAAGCGATTGTGATAAATATACGGATCCAAGGTATACCGGGGGTCGATGCTGTGGGGGACAGGGACATAAATTTAGTAATACGCGTTGCGATTTTTCTGTCCGCCGCTCGTGTCCGGCCGGTCGACGAACAGAAACGAGTCGGTCGCGCATCGAGTGACACGAAAACGGTATCAGGGAAGAGAGGCTCCTCGAACACGTCGAAACGGACTTCCGTTTGGTCGACGCGTTCCCGTTGTCGTCTATAATTATCGCGAGCGTCCCTCGCGTCGACACCTGCCGAAATACGGCCCCCCGTGACTTCACCGCCCATCGAAACGTACCGCGGATAACGTTTCTCTTGTCTCGGCTTAATTTTCTGACCGCGAATGAGTCAGTTTCACAGCCACGGCCAAAGTTGGCCGAGTATCAAATTCGCCTCGCGCACGGATTCTCGTCCGTCGACGATTCTCGTTGCAGCTTCCACTGTGAACGTGCACGTCGGTACGGTCCACGGTGTTTGTAAGTAAATGCGACTAAGTGCGACATGGCTTGGGATATATTAATACCGCGCCAGCGTGGCTTCCGCGATACCGAAATACGCTGATTTATAATCCAACCGGGTTTCCCGCTCTCGCGCCCGGCAAAGCAACTGGGTTAATGTCTGTCGATCGTTCGGGGTCCTCTGAAAACGTTGCGCGACGGACGTTGCCGGCTGGAAAATGTAGCATATTTATAGGGAACGGTGTCTCAAGAATCGCCATAAAATTCGGCGTGAAATAGAAGAGGGAGAGAGAGAGAGAGTCGAAGGTTCCGGAACCGAAGGTACTAAAAGGTGCACTTTCATGGGAGGCGTTTCGAGTTTCACTTTATATGGCCAGAGGCACTACCGTAGATGGTCCTTCTTTAACAGTAACTAAGTAACGTGGACAGAGTTACGATTCGTTTTAACGATCCATCAGGGTCGTTTAATCGGCTCGAAATCCGGTGAAAGGTGCGAGCAGCGCGTCGCGCCCGACCTGCTAGGAATTTCGTCTTCCACGTTTTCCTTATATTTTCGCGGGCATGTATTGCCGTCAGTTCGAACGAACGTAAGACAGCCTCCTGGAAGGAGGAGTAACCAGCCACGCATCGAGCTTCGCCTGGAATCGGTCGAAACGGAACGAGAACGACGATCGATGAACCCGTTAAAAGGATTACGAGCCGAGGACGACTAAGCGCGTGTTCAATCATCTCTTAACTTACCTCGACGATTTTGGGGAACATTCCCACGGAAGTATACTTACCGCGGCTACTACACATATTTCTTCGTAGACCCGTGTCCCTACGGTAGAACAGGAATGCACCTTACGCTATACGCTACAACGGAACGCAGAAGTAGATCTCGATCGGAAAGCCGGAGGCCAGTTATCGTCTCTGATGAGTGTTCAGAGTGGACAAGCAAATAAGCTAACAGAATCGAGCGAGGACTTCGTTGGGTTCGGGATGGCCAAGATTAACGACGCCCGTTCGAACGGCTCTCGTGTAGTTTGGAATTACCCTGCACCGACAATAGACCACCGCCGCGTCCTTTCGACAGGTGACGGCGAAAAAGTGGCGTCCTATCGTTCCTTCTTATCGCGCAAGCCTCTTACGCGATGGCTTCCAAACGGTTCGAAGCGGAGAAAATTAACGACACCTATGGCGCGAGTCTCGTCGCGTCGTTCGACCGGCGTGCGCTTCGTTTGCATTACCATTACGCGATGCAGGCTTTACGACTATCCAGTAACTTTCAGGTTCGCGTCGAGCGAATGAAGGCCGCTAGTGGAATCGTTCGCACGCCTATCGATATTTACAATGCAACCCTCGGCCCTGCTCCAACGCAGTAATTCGAGCCGTAGCTTCGATCGGCTGAACAAACCAGGGGAACCCCAAACCACTTGGGGCTGGTTCCGTTTGCCGCAAAGTAATTGCGTAGGGAGGATCGCAGGGTGAATCGGATGGGGGAAAGAACCGAGGGCGAAAGATTCTCATCGTTCGAAAAACTGGCTGCGCGTCAAAGTTCAAGTTGATTTCCGCGAAGTTCGAACCGCAAGTGCCCCCCCCCCCCTTGACGGGGAAAACGGTAAGGTTGACGAGTATCCTCCTTCCGTGAAATAACGCAGAGAGCGGCGGTAACAGGACGCTGGTTGGTAAGTCACACGACTGGATGAGATTACATCTTTCGAAGCGTTCGAGAAACGCGATTTACACCCCACGGTACCCGAATAAATTGCTCGCGAGCGTATCTCGCCCATTCTCTCTGCCGGATTGGAAATTATATTAAGCGCTGGCACGGCCATCGAGTCAATGGGCGTACTGGTAGCGATCGCGTGAAATTTCACGCGACAACCGGTCAACGGGAATTTTGCCGATCGTTTTCTATGCCCCGTGCGCACAACCGTCCCGAGCAGTGTCCTTTTTATCCTACCGCCTTTTTCTCCCCGCGCCACCTTTCGTAATAGACGCTTCGTGCCGAGCGGATTAGCATAGGACAACTCGACGATGCAATTTATTTGCAGCCGGTGCCGCGTCCGCCTCGTCGCCGACCGATCGCCCTTCCTTCGAACGAAGAGCGGGGAAAATCAGCTACCCTGTCCTTCTTCCGCCTCGATTCTCTGCCCCGGGACCCCTCGCGAACGGAAACGACACGATGTTCGCGCGAACTCCGGGCACGAACCACGCTGGACAGCGCAACAGGATACGTACAATGTTTTGCCGCAGCTTCCGTTAGGGAAAGCTTTACGAGTAATATCTCACGGCGAAGCTAAACGCGTTTCTGCCTGACGTTTATCTCCCGCGAGACTTCCCCGACCGGTCGGATCGTCCCGCGCGAAACACGAGACGAGAGACGAAAGATTCGCCTCCGGGGGCAAAAAGTGATTGCACCGGACGCGGAATGTGGCTGCCGCGGAAAAGAAAATTTCGATACCGTCCAGCCGGAAGAATCGTTCAGCTGTCGCTTGGGAGAATTCCGATCGTCGGCGGTGGCGACGCGCGTGCCCGAGTGAACGGGCGATTAACGGTGGATGCGCGTTAAAAGTGAAATCGCGGTGCCCGCTCGTGCGTTCGACATAGAGGCAACCGGGCTCCGGCTAATCTCTCTGCGAAACAAAAAATAATGGAATCCCTATCGCGGCGGAGTCGCGACACCTTATCGTCGATGTTTAAACAATGACCCCGCGGGCATACGAAACTTTTACGCTCGACACGCCGGCGTCTGCGCCGGCTAGGAGCCTCGACCTCGACGTTATCGAAGACGGAGAAAACCGTAGGAAAGCCCGACTGATTGTCTCTTGTAATCTCTCCGCGTACATCCCGTCTCGGACATCCGACTGCTAGCTCGACCACCTGCACAGATTGAACGTCCTATGTAGGTACTTGTGTAGGTCGTAATTTAACGTCGGATCCTTGTCTCGCAGTGGTTCTCATCGGCAGTGTCGTTCGCTTCCGTAGGGGAGCGCGCGAAATGTATGTTAATCCGACGGTGGTCTCTCGGCCGTCCGTTAAGGAATAGCCTCGTCGGATCGCGTCGCGAGACGGATAGTCAATCGCAAATAATAAACGACGGGGATAGACGGCGTTCGCATAGAAATTCTTGCGGCGGACGCGTCTAAATTTGCCGCGGCGACATCGTCCGCTGACCGACGTCGCACAGTTCGTGAACAACGTTTTATGAATAAACCATAACGAACGCGGCGGGACGAGCGCGGGTATCGCCGGAGGTAACGAAGCGACCGTTCCTCTCCTTAACCCCTTCGCTCCGATGGATTATTATTTCCACGAGACAGAGTGCGTCAATGGACCGTTATAAATCTCGGAATGTCGGTGGGCGCGTTGCGAGCGATCGGAGGGGAAACTCGAAATTTCTCTCGCGAGTGAATCGACGGGTCGTTTCTCAATGGCAGTTTCCCCGCTGGCTCTGCGCCTCGACGGATCGGCTAGGCGCCGATGAAATGGTTGGAGAGCGAACGATCGCGCTCGCCCGAGCCAAAAATCGGGGTATTCGCGTCGCGCGAAGTCGAGGGAATCGGAATTGACGCGCTCGGACTTCAAAGAGAGTTCAGCTAAACGCTCGGGTATCTGCATACAATGAGAAACCGAGGGAGACAGAGAGGGGACGAAGCTTTGGCCGAGTGGCCCGCTGTACTTCGCGAAGCCGGGGGCCGCGGGGGCGGTAATACAAGCGCGGCGCAAGACGATAAATTCTCGTGCGTTTTAAAACGATCCCCGACGTCGTTCGTCATCGCTCGTTCCCCGTTCGGCCCGTTCGACCCGTTCGACGCATCGAAACGGAAAAGGTGCGGCCGGCCAGCTCCATTTAGGCTGGATGCATAATTCAGGGGAGCCGTTCGCGAAGTCGTCCCTTACGGAACTCCGAGTGCTCCTGTCGTTGCGCTCTGCTTCCGAGTGAGAAAAACGGGGCACCCGTGTGCCGCGGCGGAGCCAATGGACCAGACAGCAACTTCGCGGCTTCGACAGAAGACGACAGAATAAAAAGGGACTGTCGGAAGTCGCAATGAACTTTCCTCCGAATCGGAAGGCCGTTAAACGAGCACCGAGTACGGGGTAACGAGAGTCGCACGTGGAAGGAGCTTAGCAATGACAACGAGCACGACCGCGCGAGAAACCGCAGACGAAAAGCCGCAGAGGGTAGAGCTTCGGTGGCGAAGGCTCACGTAACATCGCGTGCACGGCAGTCTTAAGCGTCTTTCGGGCTAGGATTAGCAGACATCGGCACACGATTTCTGGGAGTGGACACGCCTCGGACAAGGAGGAAGCGGTCGGTTCGATTTAACGCCGCCGACTTGGAGAAGCTGCAGCCCGTTCGTGACGGCTTCGTTTCGCGTCGCTGTACCGCCCCGACGAATCGCGATTGCCCCGTTTCCTCGTCGCTAAATAACTCGATCGAAGCTCGAACGTGTTGCACGACACCGACGTCCGAAAAGCTGTAGCCGAGAGAAGCAACTACATCCTGACCGGGCATTGGAATAATTGTAATAATCGTAATAATTGTAATAATTGTTTAATTCAACAAACGAGGCGCGTCGACCAACCGAATCGAAATCCAGTTCCATCTAATTGCTTGGCAAAACGATACGAACGTTCGATATTCTCCTGGAAGTTCGTTTTCGTGAATGGGGTTAGAGAAGCGAGACCCGTCCCGGAGACGGTTCAGGTAGATTGGTTCAGTTTACACGGGCGGTCTCGCGAGCCAGGTACACGTGTCCCGCGATCTCTTTTATTTCTTCCTTCTTCGCGTCCACTTCCTGTGGACCCACGACCGATGCTCTCCCTCTCCCTCGTTCACCTGCCTTTCGACGCTGTCCAATTTAAAAATCTCATTTATCTTTTCATCCCCTTTGTAGTATTAATTCGCCTCTCGGCGGCGCGACGGCCTCATGAATTTCTATTGCATCCACGTTCTTTGCACACCCGTTCCGTCGGCCCAATTGAATAATCTCCTCGGTGCGTCTGCCCGGCTTCTCGTCGCAGATAACGCCACCGGCGATTAGCGACTTCGCCGTTGAAGTTCCAGCAGCGAAATCTCGATTGTCGTCGGAGCCAGCTGGCCGTGTATATTAGCGTCAAGCCGCTCGAAGGATAACGAGCTAAAGAAGACGGGAACGAAACAGGTTCGCATCTGCGAATTTCTGTGCGATACGTGTCGCGGCTGCGCGCATACGAGCCACGACACCGCGATACAGGGTCGACTACTTTCGGAGTCGAACGGCCTCAGGGATGAGAGGCAATACACCTGTGGACTTTCTTTGCCGGGCATCGCGCGGGCCAGACAATGCATTCAATTGATTCGCCGCAGTGCAGCCGCGTTATGCAGACGACGCTTGCGCAATTCGATCCGGCTTAGATCGATAAATCAGCCCGACTAACAGGGATATATCTCGCTCGACGTCTTTTTTGCTCACAGCAAAAGTGGATCGAGGCGGTCCCTCGCGAAAGGATTCGTCGACGACGAAACGTACGGGCTGATCGACGCGGAATTCGTCGCGCGACGCGAACCACGGGAACGCGGGTCTCACGAATCGAGGTTTCCACGGGCCGGCGATACATCAGGCAAAGCTTTCTCCGATGATTATTCACACCGGTCACGGAGAATCGTCCGCGAGAATGAGGAAAAAAGCGAAACAGGAAGCGCGTGTCGTGGCGCAAATTGGAAATCGATTAGCAAACGCGCGTCCTTCGTGGGAAACCGAGGCACGATTTTTCTGTTACCGACGACACGTCCGCAGGATTCATTGGGAAAACGAGTGGAAAGAAATCGCGAGCTTGCTTCGCTACGCTTTCGACGCATTGTTCGCGATACCCGTCGATACTCGCGATCGTCCAGTGCCGAGGATAGCATCGGATCTCGTTGGAAAAGGGAAGACGGGACGGAAGTTTGCAGGGAGAACCCGTTCCGCGATGCAATTAAGATTATCTCGAACGCGCAATGTAATCGGCGTAACCTCGTTAATTTGCGGATGGCGTTAAGAAACTGGGGGAAACACGGTACCCTCGACGACAACGACGATACAACAGCCGACTATCTCGCCGGGACGTTGGCGACGCGGAGCACCTTCAACGAGCACCGTTACGTCCCTCGTGCAAGTCGTCGGAAATTGTTCTCGCTCGTGCTCGGCGCGTAACTTTCAAAGGTTGACGGCGTGTCGGAACAGGATTACGCAAGTGTTGCGCGTTTTCAAAGGCGAACTTTCCTCGCATCTCCACGGCGGGGTCTCGAGGCATCGCGATCGACGATAGGCGGACAGGAGAGTGGCAGGTTGCCTTTTGTTCCAGCTGTACTCGTCGGGGCTCCTCTTCGCTCGTTCTCAAGCACAACTGCCGATACCGCGGCGGGCTCGTCGCGACGTCAGGTACATAATGGCGGAGGCGCCTACGCCTCGAAGTCCACACCTACGATCCCCCGCGACAGCCGGGGAAACGCTCTCGCACGCAGACGTCTGGCCTCGTTCGCGTTTCTGTTTCCAATCGATGCGCGCCCGTCGAACGAAGCAAATGACCCGACGTCGTCGTTTCTACGATCCAGCTGGAAGAACTGATCGAACGATCCGGGGAATGCATCGGTAAGGATGCTGCCTCGCGGTTAGTCGGATATCAATCGGCCAAGAGAGATTCAAGATGCCCCTCGAGATTTATCTCCCCTTTCTCTTAATACGACCTCTTGAATTCCGAATACGCGGTGCTTCCTCGAACGGGGAAGGCGGATCGGGGATCTCGTTGGCATCGTCCGTTGATCTTCCACTCGGAACGAGGCACGGTCCGTCATGGAAGCATCCGAAGCGCGCGATACAATAAACGGCGATTCCCCCGGGGCGTCCAGGCGTGCCGTCGCTCGGCGCGAATCGCTCGCGAAACCTTTCGGTTTACGGCTGCGACGTTAATTGCATTTTAATTGCGACGCGCATCCCCGTTTCGCCGGCCGTTCCTCCGTCGAGACTGCCGCGAGGCCGGCGGAAAGGGAAGAGGTCGTGGGCGACCGTCGCGAGTCTGTCGTCGAGGGGATCTCTCCCGCATGGCTCAGCTCTCCCATAAGAAAACGAAAGGAGATATTCAATTGAGCGTACAGTTAGCGCGCGTGGGCGATAATGACCCCGCGGGACACGCGTGTACGCGAAGGAACGCGCGCGCGCGCGCTGCCGCCCCTTTGGGTCCCTTTCGTATAATCTCCCTTCGAGCCGTGCCCGTATCGACCCGAGACAACGTTCCTCTCGTTTCATCCTCTCCGAGCTGCTCGGTTACGCCTCGCCAAGGCCGGGCGCGTTCGTGTCCCGCGAATGAACGCCGTTCTCCGCCAGCTTACCTTCGTCGCGGCGCATGAAACCTCGCCGACGTGGAAAGGGAAGCGATAGAACACGGTGGTACGTGTACACGGCAGAATGGCCGACGAATCCCGGATGAATCTCTTTAAAGGCCTTCTTATCGACCCGAGCCCTTCACTCCCGTTGCAGAAAAGGGAGAGGCCGTTCGAAGGGAAGGGACGATACACGGCGGACGGCCGACACCGATTCCTTCGCACGGGCTTATCCGGGCTTATTATAAGGCTGCCATTACCGTTTTACGCGCCGCTCGTACGTTTTCACTTACGCCACTTAGCCCTCGCGTTCACCTGTCCCGCTCGTTAAGCGGCTTGCTTCGGGTGTCGGGGCGGGCCGAGAGGGGAAGGCAAGCGTTCGGCTCTCGTGCACGATTTATCATCGTCGCGAGGCGGCCGTGAACTCCTCGCTCGAGACCTTTCTGTCGGGGACCGTCGCTGACATCCATTAGCGCGTCGCTCCGGGTATTCGGGACGACGGGACGCGCCGCATAGCCCCGAAAAATATCCGAGATTCCTCGAACCGTCGCGGCGGAATGGAAATCGATCGGAGCGACTTTCTCGTCGCGCGGGCCGCAAAAGCGTTTCCACGCGTAGAGAGGAAAATTCTCCGCGGGCCCGGAGAACGGCTCGAGCGTACCGTTCGCCGAGGGTCGATCCAGAGAGCAGCCGCGTGGGACACGATAACGCCGGACGGATTCGTCGAAGGGAGAGGCGAACCGCGGTACTCCGATATAGCCGCGAAATCTGCTGCATCCAAATGTATTCGCCGGGGTCCGAAGATATTGCGTGAGTCAGCCCGAGGCGACGTTCTTCGTGGATCGCGGCGTGCGAAGGTCCACGTCGGAAAATAGTTCTCCTGCACGGGCAGTGGCTGCCTCGCAGCCAAGCACCCGAGCAACCTTCGAGTGTCCAGAAAGTGAACACGTATATACCGCCAGAGGGACGAGTCCGTTTAATCCACTCCGCCGAAGCTGGCCCAACGATGACAGAATTCTGGAGCTCGTCGCGGGACGTTCGACTGGGACAACAATCGTGACGGGCGAAAGGAGAAACTTGTCCCGAGCGTTACTAGCTGGTCACTGGCTACCATAGAACGGCGACACTATTGCTACGGAAAGTTCTCTCCGTTGAACGACTCCGCGGTCAGAGTTGCAGTTCAGGGCTGCGAATGCTTTACGAGGCTCCTCGATTCGGGATCGAGGATCGCGAAGATTCAACGAGCCACCGGGAAGTGGTTGGTGCACGCGAACGAATAGCTCGATGAGATCGTAACGCGAGGACGATTGCGCAATCGATGGAAGAATTAGATGCTGAAACGTTTCCATTAGCGGATGGCCCGGACCTCTCTCCTCTTCTCTCCGCGTGCAATTGTTGCACCCGGACTGCGATTAATTGACCCGGATATTTTTCATCTGCGATAACGAGCATCGTCGATTCCCGTGAACGCGTTCCACGCTCGCAGGAAAGATCCCTCGTCGAAACGGTCTGCAGGGCGAGGCAAGGTGAACCGCGACGCAGGAGCCGCATCTTTATGCGGTACACCGGGGACAATGAGGACATTGTCGCCCGTCGGACGTACAAAGCTGACCGGAAATTCATTGTTCCTCGGCTAGTTGTAGCGATCGCCCTCTTCGACGGGATTCCAGCGTCGCTAATATTAACGCGGTGTTACCAGCCGCTTCGAATTCGCCGTTCTGCGCAAGCCCAGTGAATCTTCCTCGCCGCTCGAGCTGCACTCCTTCCGACTCTATTTCGATCGTCCGCGCGACGAACGTGCGCTCTCTATTCGCGCGACCCGCGCGTCTCGACCGTCGATGCACCGACGGTCAAAGGACGTCCAAGGATTACGCGACGGCGATCCCTGATCGTCGTTCATCGCGCGGCGTACGTTCGAGCGGGGGCAGCCTGCGGTGCAGGGAAGATTCTCCTTAATTAGCGACGGGGCCCGTAATTGTGGGGAATTGGAGCGATTGCGCGGTGATCGGCGAAACGATGGGTGCCCCGGGGGCGAAATCAGCGGCCGTCGGAAACGGCGGAGCGTCGATTTTAAGCCGGCCAAAAGGCAAACAGTGGCCCGGCCGACGGAACGGGGGACGAGGATCGGACGCGAGCGGCGCATAAATCTTCCGGGTTGTAGCGATTAATTACGGGAGGAAGCGGAGCCCTGTAATTAGATTCCCCTCGATGGCTTTGCCGGGGCGCGCACCGTTCCCGCGCGGACAATCTCGACTTCGAGCCGAGTCGTTGCACGGCCAGCGAAGCCACGATCGACCTCGATTCCCGCGTTGCTCCGTTTCGTAATCGCGTCGCGTGGCGAACCGTCGATACCCTTCTCCCGTCAAGCGGATTCCTCTCCTACTCGCGAGCTCGATCCGCGCGTGAGAGACGAATCTCGAGCGGAAAATCAATCGAGGGTCCACCCCCGCGCGGATTTATCGTCCCCGGCTCGATCGGATCGATCCACCGCCCCGTCCGGGATATTCGAAGTCGCGCGGGTTCCACCTACGCTCGGAGCGAGGCAATCAATTTGCCGGGTACGCGATCGCGACGGAGTCTCCGCCGGACTTGCGAGAATTCACCGATCTACGCGCACGCGATTCTTATTCGCAACCCCCGGCAACCACCGACTCGATGCGACCCGATGACGTGTCCCCGAATGGAGATCGACAGATCTCGACGGGACGGTGTCGAGTTCGCAACACGATCCACGGGGACGCGCGCGCGTCCACCGAGATAAATCGTCGATAACGCAGCCACGCGACCCCGAGTTTACAATTCGAGCGACGAACGAAACGGAGGGACCTCGTCGAACGTTCTAAGCTTCGTCCTGAGAAAGGGGTGAACCGGACGGATCTAAGCTTCGAACAGTCTGCCGTGTAACTGGCGCTCTGACAAATTGTCGCGGACACGCGAAAGATCGATCGCGACGAGTCGGAAGGGAACGTTTACGATTGACGTCCCGCGACGTCGACCTGTTGCTCCTTCTTCGCGTCTTTTTTTTCTTTCTCCCTTTTTGCCCGGTCGCCCCGACGTTCGTAAAAACTGGTCCCGCGGCCGGCGCATCGGTTGCCTTTCAAATCGAAATTCCTTAATCCGCTCGTCGCTCTCGACGAGCCGGGCAAAGTCGAGATACTGCGGGACACGTTCGCTCTGCTTCCTGCGATTTCCGTGGCCGGTATTTTCGTAACCGACGGGGGCAACGTTTTCGCTGTATCTTCGATCTATCGGTCACAGTCAAGCTATTCGAGGAGCGTTCGATGAACACGCGATACGGTCGTTTAGAATATCGCAACGGCGTACCGAGCGCTAAATCTCCAAGTCGACGAGACTTCGACGAACGTCCGTTCGCCACGGCGGTGGTTTTCGTATGTAGGTGAACGCTTGCGTATCTTCCATCTTTTAAGTAGTCCGCGAGCGGACGCTTCGATACCGATTACCGGCGAACGGGTCGAAGTGCTCTCGCTAATTTCTAGGCTGGTCGACGCATTGCTGTTACACGTGCGCGTATATATACGTCGATATACACGTTGCAGCGCGCTGTTCCACAGGCCGCATTCCACGATCGTGATCGCGCAAAAACGGCGAAGTGTTCGTCCGTCTCACTTTTTATCGTGTTAACCGCGCGTGTACACGATACTGATGCGATCACGATGCGGATAAACGAGGCATGCGATGCTCATGGAAATGTACAACCGAGTCGCTCGGGACGCTTTACAAATTGCCTCGCGAACGTTAACCAAAGAGTTCAGAGAGTCTACGAGCGTCGTGGTTAATTTAGCTTCCCTATCCGACCGTTTCGAGCGATTCGAATCGCCGCCGGTACTGAAAAAATAAAAAATATAAACGAGAGCGATCGACGCGTCCGGGGTTCAGGACGTCCAGGTGTCGTCCGTTAATCGAATGCGTTACGCGAGACGCTCGACGAGATCCTTCGTTACTCCCGACCGCGACGGGTATCGGAGTAACGCGCATACGAGCCGACCAGAAAGGAAGATCCAGGTATCTTCGCGTTCGATCGTGGTACCCGCGATACTCTAATCTTCGATCGCTGGATTTTTGCGCAAAAACTCGGAGGATCCTTTGGCGCGAGTGGTCGCGACTGCGAACGGCGAACCGATCGCCGCTGTAATCGTTAATTAATCCGCGTCGCGGTATTACAAGAACCGGCACGACTCGGGACGATCGTTATCCGTTACACGCGAGACGCGACGCGACACCGCGACGGGAGCAACAGTCGTTCGTTGATCAGTATCCCGGTTTGCGTTGCCGTTGGTTCTATCCGACACACCTGTGGCACCCATCGTATCTTTGCGAACTGTCCACGCATCGGCGATCAAACGATTCTCGAAAAAAAAAGAAAGAAAAAAAAATAGGAAAAAGTACAAGCTTGTCCGTTGCGAGCCGCGGCCAGTGCGCATACTAATGTTACACGGGCGTGAATTTCAGCCAGGCGAAAAGAATTCCGGCGCGACACGCGCGTGCAGCCGCCAGCTGTGGCCTTTCAACGTTGACGTTAATTGTCAACGCGCGCGCTAGCAAATGCCGCGTAACACGTGTATCGGCTAACACGATCGCGCTCCGATCCGATATCCGTTAACCCCGTTGATTTACGGCGAGGCGACTAGATACGCGATGGAGAACTTTCACTCGACAAATTAAATACCCGATCCCGCGGATGAAACGATCGAAACGCCGGGGGGCGATCTGAATCTGCAACTGCCGCGGAGCGGATCGAACGGCGGCAGCCGCGCCGCGCCGCGCCGCGCCGCTCGCGGAGAGATTGATTTATGCAGCTTTATCGCGGAGCAACTAAAGTTACGCGCGTATCTGTCATCGGGGGTCGCGGATATGGCGGGTAAATTGAGATGCAGCGGGAAGGCGGCGTTAAAGGACGTTGGTCATTTTGGAGAACGGTCGATCGCGTATTGAATCTGCATGCGACGCGGCCGTTGGTCGATGCAAGGCTTAACACCGCGAAGATGCGGAGAGGCAGGTAACCGGATTTACGCGATGCCTACCGCTGTCGCCTGGTTAGCGGCCAGTTTGCTCGCTAATTCCCGTGCAATCTTCTTACGCGGACTCGAGGAAACGCACTTCCATGCGATAAGGATCACGATTCGATGCAGAAACGCCCGGCATCTCGCCGCTTAGGTACGCACGTGCCCGTGAATAACTTGGTGCGCGCGATAGACCGCGTGCGTATATTCAATTCGCGATGGCAAAATCTTGCTTGCGCGGAGCCTGGTAGTTCAGCGAAGTCTGACGCCTCGTTGAACGGCCAATTAACGATCGAATGAAAGGAAGGGGTCGTCGAGTGAAAGTGGCGGCGCAAGCTCTTCCCTCCAGAAGCGGCGACCAATATCGTGGAAAAAGTGAACGAGGAAGAAGGATCTCGAACACGCGGACAAGAATCGCTTGACTGCCGGTATTCGAGAGTCGATACGTCGACAACCGCTCGATGGACTCGAGCCCTCTCCTCGACGTGGTTAACAGATTTTTCCGACAAATTTTTCGGAACACCCGCGACCTCGACCCTCGACCCGTTCCCCGACCGGTGGTATACGTGCTGCACGTATTCGTCGGGGGGGGGGGGGGGGGAGCAACGATAAATTCCATCGAACGATTGCGCCGCACGCGTTGGCCGCGATTCGTTCAGGCGTTGCGTGTTTCTCGAGAGAAACGAGCGTCACGGATATTCCATTTAAATTGTCAATGCAATCAGCGGACGATACGAGCCGACTTGCTTTACGCACTGCGCTAATACCGAAGGGTGTCCCTGGTAAATCCTCATACCATACGCAGTACTCTATACACGGTGTCCGACCGTGCCCGCGTGTAAAACGATCCGACCGCGGCCCGTGCGGTTAGCGTTAACGAATAGGCCTCTGCCCGATCGAAATCCCTTCTAGAACCTCTTCATTCTACGCGCGGACGCTGTTACCGGCACTGGAACGATGCTGCCAGCGAACTGTGATAGAGTCCTCGAGTATCGTCGATTCGTTTTACCGAGAACAGGCACCCGAGATTCTAAAGCTTTACGAGGAACGCTTTAAGCAACGTGGAAGTTGATGGGTGGGCATCTAATTGCGAGACGAAAGCAATTACGCCGCAGGCGGAACGTTAGAAACATTTCGCGTTGCGGATAACAAGTAACAACTTTCGTCCCGACTGTTCGTCCGATTCCCGATTGTTCGTACTTCTATTTTCCTGCTCGGACGACAGCGGCGACGCTGAAACTCGAGCGGAACAAGTTTGATAAGTAGATCCTCGTTGCGCGTGGGAGCAATAACGGAGCGACTTGCTCTTTCGAGTAATTATTCGTGCGCCGGCAGCTAATTATTGTTCCCGGCTGGAGGTGCGTGCCATCTGGCTTTCCAACCGATCGATTCGATCGGGAATTCGTTGCATCGCGACGATGCTGCAGGGCTGCGAGCGGGAACGGGGCGACCTCCTGGCGAAGCGTCGCAACGGTGGGCGCGTGCATTAATTGCATTCCTAGAGAACGAGCCCTACGCTCGACAAGTCGCGGAGCCAGGACCGGAGCGTCGCGACCACGACCAGGCGGCGAAGCGGATTGCCGAAGCGCGCAATTTTTTCCGCCTCGCCCTGCTTCCTCGAAACGCCCGACGCCCCGCGGTCAACCATCGTCCAGCCAGGCGTCGGTCAAAGGTAATCGCTAATCGCTCGCGAACACCTCTCGCCGTCCTTTGTGCCAGCGAGATTACGACACTCCGCGACGAGACGTGCGATCGTAAAGATTCCGCGAAGCGGCCGCCGGTTATCAATGGCGCGATGCAAAGAATGCACTTGGAATCGCAGGCCGATTTTATCGCCGCGCGGCTATAAAATATTGACACGGCACGCGAGAAAAATCGGATAAAAGCTTGCACGAGAAACTGCAGCCAGGCCTCTTGTACACAAAGGTATCGTGTGTCCCGTGTATCGCGAAGGATACACAAACGCTCGGGGCACAGAAGGCGGCGTTTCTTTCAGACAGCCTGCCAAAACGTTCGTCAACGTCAGCCCACGCCGGACTCGGTGTCTGGCGCTGTTATAACCGATCGGCCGAAGAAGTGCCGTGTACAATAGGCCCGCGTACATACCCCGGATTCTCCGTCGTCTTGACAGACGCAGAAATAGCAGCGGAGAAAATAAGAAAGATCCTCGCGGCGCGCGGGTACCGAATAAATTGGAGCTGCACGCGGAATGGCAGTTTTCTGAACGCGGCGGAGACGAAGGCGACATTTGCATGCGAAAACACAGACCGCGCGATATTTACGGGCCCCCTGTACCGCTTATCGAGTCCCTGTGCAATATCGATCGACCGCCCACGAGATACACTCGGGGAAGAGATGGTATCCGCTCGACGGGCCATCGTGAAAGTTCCCCGCCACCGTGGACGATGAAAGAACCTCGAATCGGAAAGAAGCCGAGGGGAAAGCTCGTGGTTTACGTTCTCTTTGTGAACCGAATCGTAAAGCATTGGCCGGTCGTGGTACGATCTCGGAATATGTGGCCGGCGAGCAGCTCGGAGAGTGACCGAGGGCAATTACCGCATCTTGTACCGCAAGTTGGCGCAACCCCTTGGGAACCGATTACCGTGCGTCCACGTCGGAATACGATTGAACCTTTCGCAGCGGAACAGGGACCGGGGCCTGTGCATGCGTGCGCGTCTTTATTCGCGCGGTCCGCGAAACGGTCGTTCGACGAATCGAGGACGGTAGCGCGATAATTGGCTGATTAATCTGGAAACTCGTGCGCCCGCGATTTCGTGGTCGCTTTCGCCTTTGTCGCGTTTCATTCACCGGCTCGGAATGGACGCCCCGAGCGAGATTACAGTGAATGTTAATGAGACGGCGGGACGCTCGAGCCTGCCCCGAAGAAAATAGTCCGCGCAAAAATCCGGTTCCAAGATACGTCCCTCTCGTGGCCCGTGCCGTCTCTCCGTCTCTCCGTCTCTCCGTCTCCGCGTCGTCCGCGGAAGCGGACGTGGATGTATTCTCTAAGATCGTTTCGTTCCTCCCGCGTGCGATTCACTTCTTCGGGCGCGCGGTTGCACGGACGTCGAATAGCAGCGCCGACGAAGCGTAATCGAGAATCTCCGAGCGGTCCCGTTCGGAAGGGAAAACTCGTAATAGAGACGTGTACACGATCGAGAGCAAAAGGTCGAACACGAGCTCGATCGCCGTTGGGGACAGGTTCGAGTTAACTTTATACCACGGGCGTGCGGGTTCGGTGTCTCGCCTCTGCAAAGGCGGTCCAGCGTTCTGTCACGACCGGAAGTGCATTATTCACGCTCGATTTTTCGCGACCGGGGCGAAGCAAAGTGTATGCAAAAATGCAAAACGTATGTGCGCCTCCTGCATAGGCCAGAGGGAACGCGACAAAGGTCGCCGTGGCGCCGTCCGACCGAGAGATAAAACGTGACAGCGGGGTCGGGAATACGACGCGTCCCTTCGCGAACTCGCAGATTTTTCCGGCACGCTGGAATTCCTCTCTGAAAGAAGAGAAGGATACAGTAGAAAAATTCACGGCGAGCGTCCCGCCTGGTAAGAAATCGTTAAACGCCGAGTCCTATCGAGGAGGACGAGATTCCCCGATGGATAGGCGAGGTACGCCACTGCGACATAAAATTTATGACCACGATCTACCGGCCGGGCCATTCGTCAGGGACGATCGCGAATCTCAGTCCTGGCGCACGGTCTTGACGGAGCGTGCCCGAGAAAAAGGGAGATAGCCCACGACGAGGGCAGTTCGTATTACGGGGATCCGGTAAGAGCTTTGCGCTTTGTCAGCGGGCACGAAAAAAGCAGACGAGATTCACGTATACTCTCCGAGGCAATTTGTCCCGCGTGTTTCTTCATTGCCCGTTCGACGGAAACGTCCGGCGATACCTGCGCGATACCTGCGCGATACCTGCGCGATACGATCGGTCCACCTTCCTCGCGCTCCTCCATTCGAAACGCCGCGACTGCGTCCCGCTGAAATACGAGTCGGGCATAGCATTAACATTTTACGGAGTATCGGAATCCCAATATTCTAATCGGGGTCCCAGGTACGTTCCGAGCTGCGAAGCGAGGCTTCTAAATCTTCTTCGCTCGCTGGATCGATAACTCACCGTCGTTGGCTTTTATGTATCGCCGGTAAAAGGCTGACGTATCTATTCGCCTACCAGTAGCTGTACACGTCGCGCGGGTTCACCTGTTCCGTTACAAATTATTTCGTGGCGTATCTCGATGCCGCTCGTGCCGGTGATATTTCTTTGCCTACGTAGCTCGTAATAGGGACAAGGCGAACCGACGCGAACACCGCTGGCCCAGGCAACAGGATGCTACGAGCAACGCCGACCTTCCTCTACAATTATCGATCGGACAGGCGATCCGTGTGTCGTTGCTGTTTCCTCGACCTTTGATCTACGGGGAAGCGATATCGCGATCACCGCGCCTATCCCTGGTATCCTCTGTCGATGGAAGACCGGGCCCGGCAATGAGACAGATCGACGTTGGCCACAGGATCGTGGCATTTCGTTCCGCTAGCCCATTGTCGTCGATCCCGTCCACCGTACTTACTCGGGCCTCGCGCGACCCTGCAGACACGATCGATTACGCACACGAGCAATTTGCTTTCTGGTCCGCGATCCCTGCCAGCAATTACAAGCATCCGATTAGAGGGGCGCGGGGCGTGACTGTTTCGTACCGCGGACCAGGTGCGCTTCGAAAACCGGCCACTCTAATCTGTATTCTTGCGGGTAATCGAACGTTCCGTTTCCACCACGATTTACGAGCTTTCCATCGCGCATTCCCGATACCAGAACGAAGAAGGCTAGGCGGCCGATTGAAATGCGATGTAGCCTTATCGCAGCTGCTGGCGAATTCCGGCTGCGTTGTCCGCCGGCCAGCAATTAACGCTTAACGAAACGGCGAGTTTTCCAGCGATACCGCTTTCAAATCGCTTCGATCGATGCATTATGTATAATCGTACGAAACCGCGTCCCAAATCCGTGTAAGCAACTGTCGGCGCGACGAGGTTGAAAAAAGACGCTCGTCGTAAAAATAGCAACCGGGGGTAATTAATGTCGATTGAAGGAGTCGGTACAAGTGGCCCCGCTATACGGATAACCTCCTTCCGTCGAAAGAGACCAGCGTGCGGCCACTTTAAGCCGGCCAGCCGACCAGCCGGCTTAAGGTTAATTGAACTGAATTAAAACTAAAGCGACACCCGTCCGCGACGATCGCGTTGGTGTTTCGAGCGGGCCGCGATTTTCGTATCGTGGCTGGCGAGGGCGCGCCGCAACGAGAGCTGATCGAGCGGCGCGCGATTGGGGCCCGCGGAATAATAGCGATCCGTTCGCGCATTTTCTTGCAGACAACGAACGTGGGCGGCGGCAGCGTGGTGGAAAAGCTGTCGTTCTACAACCACACGGAATGCGAGTGCCGAGAGAGAACCGAATACGAGACGAGCAACGAGAAACCCTCCGAGCAGCGAGTCTACAGGCACCAGCCGCCCTCTCCGCAACCTCAGAACATGAGAAGGGCGCAGCCAAGAAAGCCGTGAGTTCTCTCTACTGCGCTACGCGTTCCTCGTGCCTATTCGAAACGAATAATTTGTCGTTCGATGTTGCCTAGATGCCGATGTCCCTCGGAGTTCACGCCGAGGATCACGTCCGAGGGCGAGTGCTACTGCAGCTGCTACGAGAACCACCAGAACTGCATCAAGATCAGACGCGGCAAGGGATACTTTTCTCTCGCCGACAGACTGTGAGTATTCGTATTGCCTCTCGATCCACGCGCAGATCGTCTCAACGCCGATTGTCTCTTTGCAGATGCATTCAAAACGAAGAGTGCGCGACACCCAGCTGCGAGTTCGGCGATTACATGAGGCGACAAGGGAAGTGTCCACGGAAAAAGGACAAGTTCGACGCGATCGCGAATTACCACACGAACCTGAACCACCGGTACAGAAGCTAGAGGAACGGGAGAGCAATTGGACCAAGTGCCAAGAGGATCAGAACGAGTCGAGGGCGCAACGAACGCGCGCGACGGATAATAATAATCAACGGTGCCATTTTCTCTCCGAGTGCCTTTCACGAGAGACTCGATTCTTCTGCCCGCATCATTGCAAGCAGTTACGTGCAACTGATAGTAGCCCCGATACTATCGGCGTCGATCTCGTCGCTATTATTCGCCGTTCCATCGTATCTACCAGCGTTAACGACCCGACGAGGCTCGATCAGAGGACCACCGATACGTCGCGCACAGTGATAGAAATTATTTTCTTTTGTCGACGGGATCGACAGACAATCAGCGTATCGACATTGATCGTCCCTCCGTTGTTTCCTTTGGCCAACGAAATTTCTATAACACGGTCGCTGAAAAAGTTGCCGATGCGACTCTTTGTAATAGCAATAACCTTGCGCGTAATAAAAGCTAACTTTCATTTCCTGGTCGAGAATCGAGAAGAAACGGCGCTACGATCATTTTCTGCATCCCCAATAGACGATACCGCCAGCGATTCGCTGGAATTTCGTAGATCTGACAATGCGAGAGCCGCGGTTACTTCGAATTTATATTAATGGCGCCAATTTTATGCGATAAGGGACACGGTTGTCGCAGAACCGCGAGTCTAGTTCAATGAACTTTACGCCTTACAGTCGCTCGTACGAAGTACGTCGGTGATCGTATACCAAAGCGAGAAGATAGTTGCGCAGAAATATAAAATAGATCCCTCACAAATCGGTGTACTCATAGGTTTCTACGTTTATAGCTCTATACAGGATACACGGGATCCGGAAAAGTTGTGTACGATTTTATTTTGTATGAGCTTAGGAAACGATAGGACGTAACGAAAGAAGGGAAACAAAGGTGCTACGAGCGTGTGCAAATAATACCTATTTACGTTGGACCAGTCGCTAACTTGTACAAACGAACGAACGAACAAAGTATACGAGAAGAAAAAAATAATAAAATCAATGCGCGGCTAGCAGGGCGCATCGTTTCAGCCAGGAGTATTTCATATCGCCTCCTTTTTTTCCCCGCTGCTCACATCATCATATGTTTTGTACGCTTTTATATATATATATATATGTTATTGTAGTACGCGCGTATATAAGTACGTAATTAATAATCGAGTCGATCGCGATACCGATTGAATAGAGTTGTTCCAGCATTTGTCCGCCAATGAAGAGGGCGTGTATACGAAATCGTGTTTAGATCGCTTTTACTTCTATGTATGTAATTGCTTTTCAATTTGCACGGTCCCTTGAATTGTACTGAAACTGGTACTTTATTATTTAATGCCCGATCTACACACGAATGCACGCGACAAATCGAAGGCGTCTACACGATTTTTCGTCTCGAATATTTTATCTTTAATCGTCGGAGCATACGGGACGCCTTTCGATATTCGGCTTGCTGTTGTACTCGCTACCAATTGTAGAGAGAGAACGAGAGAGAGAGAGAGAGAGAGAGAGCGAGTGCGAAGAAGAGAAAGAGACATAGGCAACACACCAATCAGTAACATTGTGTAAAAAAAAATCATGATTATCGTTTCAATAAAATCGCAACTTACATGCTTAAGCGGAGTTCATGGAGTTCCACCTTATTCGAAGCAGCACATAGTAACTCCAACATCCCGTTTGATAAATAAAATCGCTGTCACCATATCCAGTTCGCCGTAATAACAGTTTTAATTGTTCAATTGTTTATAACAAATTAAATTCACATGGAATCATGTTCACATGTATTGGAGATCTTTGCATTCTTGGTCGTTGTCGCAGCTCCCCTACAAATCAATATAATGGCATTTGGTTACAAATTCTTTAAATAAATTCAGTTATCTCGCGTTCTACTGGGCCGATTTTAATCAACGACGTCTCACATTGAAGATCTTGATTCAAGGAACAATCTCTCTCAAGCTTAGAATAGCTGCCGCGTATAGTTACCGTGTAATCTTCAAACAAATTTTTAAATTGTTTATAACAAATGAACCACTCGTGGAATATTCTTCACACCGATAGGAGATTGTAGTTTGGGCCTCTAGCTTTAATTTATGTCTACTGGTCCTTGATGTAGCTGGCCTGCCGATTGGTTAAATTAACGATGTAATCCAGAAAGTTGGTTTTGATGGAGCGGCAAACTGCGAAAAAGGTCGCAAACGCGAGATGGCGCCACATGTCCGGTTATCGACACATCATTACCGATAAATTTTAAAAAGCTTCTTATCCCAGCTCGCCTCCTTGTTTTTAATTGTTTTCAATAGGGTGTCAAATGAAAGGGAAACGAATGAGCTACACAATGCAAACTATCCAGTTTCTGGAAATATATACAGTTGGCCGTAGTAACAATTTTAATGGTTTAATTGCTTATAACAAATGAAATTGACATGGAATAATGTTCACATGTATTGGATATGGCAGCTGATACTTGTAGCTTTAATTTATGTCCTTTAAAATAAATAAGCTTCAGCGTATAAAGTACGTATACTTTAATATAAGTTTTATCTGTAAGACATTTTATAAATTTTTTATAAATAAACTTCAAAGTATTAGACTATTTATGATTATATTATTCCTCGTATTACACAAATGTTAGTTTAGAATTGATACAACAGTTAGTTGCACGATGTATTGTAAATATTTATAAAAGAATAGTTCATAAGTGTTAGCCTGTAAATTTGAATGACAACATGTTTGTAACATCTATCTTCAGTGATTAGTTTAAATAAATGTTCAATAAAAAGAATTCTACTGCTCTTTCTAATTTCACACCTCGACAATCCTTGAAAAGACCTATTTCCACTTCCTTAAGCAAGAAGTAACGTGGACGGACTTTAAATGCAAAGCCCTAAAGCGAGAAACTTGTAAAAATGGCCCTACACATTATTAAATTTGAAAGCAGCAAACTCTTGTCTTCACTTGTCTTCACTTCTTGCAAAATTGGTTGGCCGATATCCAGAAAATTAAGCGAACCGAAATTCCTGGAACATGACCCTTTTCTTAGAATTGCTAATATCGAATATATTCTCGCACATCATGCACAGTTGCGAATTGAGCTCCAAGAAAACGCACAGAAGTTACAAATTGAGCTCCAAGGAAACGCACAACAGTTGTAAACGACCCCTCGCAAAAACGCAACGAAAAAGCAAAAATTTTTGTGAAAAATGTGGCACTTTGTTGCCCCAAAATGTTGGCAGCAATGTTGCAAATTGAGTCCTAAGAAAACGCAACAAAGTTGCAAAATGTGCGCTAAGAAAATGCAACAAAGTTGCATACGACGCCTCGCGCAAACGCAACAAAGTAACCAAAAATTTTGTGAAAATTTGCTACAATGTGCGCCAAAATTTGCAACAAAGTTGCAATCAGCGCTCGCGAACACGCAACAAAGTAGCAAAAACTGTTGTGAAACATTTGCAACTTTGCTGCAAATTTTAGCGCAAATTTGTTGCACTTTTTCACAACCATTTTATTGCTACTTTGTTGTGTGTTCGCGAGGCGCTGTTTGCAACTTTGTTGCAAAATTTTGGCGCACCTTTGTTGTACATTCACAACATTTTATTGCTACTTTGTTGCGTGTTCGCAGACGCTGTTTGCAACTTTGTTGCAAAATTTTGGCGCACCTTTGTAGCAAATTTTCACACCGTTTTGCAACTATGTTGAGTTTTCGCAAGGCGCTGTTTGCAACTTTGTTGCGTTTTCTAATGGCGTAATTTACAACTTTTTTGCATTTTCTTAGGGCTCAATTTGCAACTTTTTTGCGTTTTCTTAGGACTCACTTTGCGACTTTGTTACTTTGTTTACTTTGTTACTTGTTAATTTGCGTCTTTTTGTGTTTTCCAATGGCGCAATTTGTAGCTTTATTCGAAAGTGATGTTCGAATCTTTGATGCATTTTTACGAGGCGTCATTTGCAACTATCTTATATTTTCCCGAGGCATTGGTTACAACTCTGTTACGTTTTCATGAGTTGTTATTTGCAACCCTATTTCATTTTCGCAAGGCATTTATTTGCAACTTGGTTGTATTTTGGTGAGGCGTTTCATGTATACCTGGTTGCAATATGTTTAGTAATGTTGAGGTCTATTTTGACAAGTTCTCCGCTTGTGAACTTTGCATTTAAAGTTCCTGCACGGTAGTACTTGTTTAAGGAGTTGGAATTAGGTTTTTCATGGATTATTAAGGATTGAAAATAAGAAGAGCAGTGGAATTCCTTTCATTAAACATTTATTGAAATTAATTAATAAAGATACAAGTTACAGAAACATTGTACTTCAAATTTACAAGCTAATACTTATGAACTATTCTTTTATAACTATTTACAATACATCGTGCAACTAACTGTTGTATCCATTCTAAACTAACATTTGTGTAATATGAGGAATAATATCAACATAAATAATCTAATACTTTGAAGTTTATTTATAAAAAATTTATAAAATGTCTTACAGATAAAGCTTATATTAAAGTATACGTACTTTATACGCTGAAGCTTATTTATTTTAAAGGACATAAATTACAGCTACAAGTAACAGCTGCCATCTCCAATACATGTGAACATTATTCCATGTCAATTTCATTTGTTATAAGCAATTAAACCATTAAAATTGTTACTACGGCCAACTGTATACATTTCCAGAAACTGGATAGTTTGCATTGTGTAGCTCATTCATTTCCCTTTCATTTGACACCCTATTGAAAACAATTAAAAACAAGGAGGCGAGCTGAGATAAGAAGCTTTTTAAAATTTATCGGTAATGATGTGTCGATAACCGGACATGTGGCGCCATCTCGCGTTTGCGGCCTTTTTCGCAGTTTGCCGCATCATCAAAACCGACTTTCTGGATTACATCGTTAATTTAACCAATTGGCAGGCCAGCTACATCAATGACCAGTCGACATTAATTAAAGCTAGAGGCCCAAAACTACAATCTACAATAGGTGTTTAGAATATTCCACGAGCGGTTCATTTGTTATACTAATGTATTTACCTTTGCTACAGAGCTCGATTGTTGTAGAATAAAATGAACATAGGGCTTACAATGTTACCGTACCTATTAATTTATATGTAGATTTTAACACTGGCTTTGCTTACACTTAATTGATTTGTAAATGAGAGTACGAAACGATTTTTGAGCATAACTAACTTATTTTATGAAGGAAGACATAAATTACCAGTTTTATTAAGTTTATGGTACAGCCATTGATAAACAAGTGGCTGAATTTACATATTCCTGTCTTATCTACACCCATAGTGGGCTTTAGTTTCGCCAGGTATACAGATTATAATGAAACTATTCGGACCTCTGCCATATCTACAATTGAGATAAACAGAGACGCGAGTAGTTTCAAGGTAGTTCTGTATATATGGCGATACCACAAGAGGCACTATTCACCTCTAATAGTCTCGTTATTGTAATGATATCCAGTTGGCCGTAATAATAATTTGGATCGTTTATTTATTTAAACTAAATAAATCATACATGGATTATTGTACGTGTAAAATTTTATCAGACGTTGCGTAATTCCAGCATAATTAGAATGCCGATTGCTAAGTTGTTTTTTTATGTACAAATTTCAATTATTAAAACATAATCGTCATGCAAATAAATATTTGCGGTAGAATTTATTAATTATTATTTACGTTGCATATTGTTTATTTATGCTTAACAGGTATTACTGTATTTTATTAGTTCAGACTTAGTAACGCTGTTGGCAACCACAGGTGGAGATGTCATAGACATATCAGTGCTTATTCTATAGTTTTGTGACTGTTCATTTATGAACTAAAAAGTAATAATTAATAAAATATCAAATATGAAAGTGTATACTTGTACTGCATAAATCTGTTTGTAGTATTTCTGTGAATGGTGCTATTTTCTACCCATTGCGTGTAGTAAAAACGCACCGACAATGTGAAAATCATTTAAACATAAAATGGACCCTCTAAGAACTCAACGATACTTTTTATAAAAATAACCTTATAGAATAATAAAAAGATTTATTATTCAACATTTTTAATATAAAAAGTTCTTAGGCAATTGCTATTATGGAAACTGCACAGACATTGTACTTTAACCTCTTCGGTGATGACAAGGCTCACGTTTTGAAAGAAGTAAGTGCAATAAGTATGTATTGTTATTAATAACTATATATATGTATATATTTATTTACAATAGGCATATGTTTTAATCAATATAATGCTCTTTAGTTGGTGCATGCTTGTGTGGACGAAATATGCGGCAGACCTGGTCCAACCTACCAGAAGTTTGTAAACACTATGGATTGGACTAAAGCAGAGTATGAAGAAACGTATAAATTAATAACAATGCTTCTAAGAAATCCAGCATCATTATACTTAACAGAGGAAAAGGTAGGGTTACAATTTTCATAGAGGCAAATTGTCATTTAGGAGGCATTGTTTACTTTTATAGATGCCGCATGAATATCATGAATTACCAGAAGAAATACAGCAGAATATATTGTCATGCTTGAGAGTAAGAAGAGAGCAATTAACAGATGCTTTATTGCGAGAATACTCTAAAGTACAGAATGAAACAATGACTGATTTCGATTGGAGATTAAAGGTAATGTATTATACAGTTTCTGTAAAAGTTATATGCTATTAATGTCATTATTATTGTAGCTTATAATGGGTTCCAGCAAATTGGCAACCTTAAGGGAACCCCTTCTTCAATTGGATCTGATGGTTGAAAGTAAAGAGTCGAAACGAATTTTGGGACTCGAATTAAACAAGGATGAATTAGATATGTTTATAAACGCTATGGAAAGCATAGTGCAATAATTTTAATACAAATGATGTTGACAGGAACATCACAACAATAATAATGATGATAATAGCAATAAAAATACTTTTGTAATCAACTGACGGTTGAAGCAAGTTTCAAAGATGAAATAAACAACACATGATTTTACACTTGTTTCACAGTTTATTATAGGTTATAGATAAATGTAGAATAGTTTAATTACTATTATAACTGCTCATCGAAGATACTGAAGACTGTTGGTCTGTTGGCCTGAAGCGCCTTCGAGTAAAAAATGTCATTTATAATTTCGTATTCCCCGGTGCGCAAAATAAATAAACGAGGCTTTTCGTCGATTGCGCCTCAGAATTAATGAATGATAGTTGTACAGATCAGTCGGGTTCAAGGATTTTTGTATTTAAATAAAAAATGTTCGCCCTGGTCACCAAAAGTTGTCTCGAAAAAACGGTAAATTTCGTTGTAAAGATCATTACGGACAATATATTTAATGAAAGGTTTACTATACAACTTTTAATTTTACCTCTTTCTCCTTACTCAATCATATATCGTTTAAAAATCAATGCCGATCGCGGGCACAGTGAACGCTTGCTCCATTTTAACACTTACAAGTATTCTGAGATTTGGAGCATTTACATATATGCGCTTTTCTCGTTTAACATTACGATCTACGCTCTACGGTCTTGATAAAAAAAGCTTCCGTACGTAATTATTTACTCCTGGAGATCCGTAGAAACGAATCCGTTTTGGGTGGTAATTGTGCATGTTTCGTAGTTGTAATTAGGCAATATTTTTAATGATTATTATAAAATTACGAATAGGCTTCCCCGTAAGTATTCTCATATGGAGAAGTAGCATTTCGAACAAACGCCGAATTTACACAAACGCTTTTCTCTATGTCTAGATTATATATCACTTACACTGTTTCGACATACTGTATGTTTCCTTATCTCCTGTGTTGCATGATACGTATGTACGCATTCGCGTTTAATGTCCTTGCATGTGTGTAGTAGTTGTGTGTGTCGTATGCTCGGGCGCACCAAACTCATACGTAGAAGTGTAAAGTTCCTCGTTACAACCCAAAACCTCTCGATTGTACAATTATAAAGAAAAAAACAAGGACCGCCAAAGAAATACGAGCGAAATAATCGACTGTCCTTGAAATTACGATGCGTAGTGCCTCATTACTCGTGCACTTAGACATTATCCTTCAATAAATTTTTTCCCGTTCTGCTTTCTACCGTCTTATCTTTCCGCCTTTCCTGTTCGCGTTCCTCGCGCGAAGAGACCCCATTCCAATCGTTCATACCCACATATCTTTTCCAACTTGCTTCTTTTCTCGACACTCGCTACACATTCTCTCATCTTTCTCTCTTACGTCATTCACTCACGCTTTTCCACGCATTCCAACGTAAACGTACACGCACACCTTGCCCTGTCAGTCTCTGGATCTTTCTGTTTTTTTTTCTTTTTTCCGGTTACGGTCTTTCTTTCAATACCTTACACTGTCTCTCCCTCTCTCGATATAGCAATAAGTAGTTACGAGAGGACACGCCTCAATGAGTATTTTTTTTCAGAATGCGCGGCAATGTTTTATTTATTTCATTTTATTTCGGCTTGATTTTTCTCTTTTCTTGTTTTATACGAATGCTCCTCCTTATCGCCAGTCCGCTGCGCAATCGTCACATAGTATGGCTAATATTGAGCAACATTCATAGTTATCCAATTTGTTTAAACAGCAGGGTCAATCGCAAACGACGTCGCGGGTGGGCACGGCCCACCGTTAAAAAGTTATTGTTTTTATTTGCGTCGAAAAAAGAACAGTAAAAATCCACCGCTACGAAGTGTAATTCACGAACGCGGCGTTTCACGTTTTCGAAATCAATAATTTTGTCCTTTTCTTTAAGTTCTTTATTCTTTATTTGGCTCATCCTCGTAACCCCGCCACGCTTTCCCTTCGATGATACGACCGTAGCCTTTCATGAACATCTTTCGCCCTGCCATTCAAATGCCGTCTAATAATTATTAATAGGCCTACTATAAAATCTATACGCTCTCGTGATGTCGCGGTAACATCGTCGGCGTTCCATGTTCCTTATCTTTTTTTTTTCTTTTTCTGTTGCTCGTAACGAAAGAACGTTATTTTCTGTTTAGTTGCAGGAATGGTCCAAATATACATATCTATATAATATACTTTTTTGGTTTTAACGAGAGAAAAGAACTTTCTTCTTCCCAAAGTACAAATCGGTTGGTGATGTTTATTCGTTTATGTTGTTTTGGTAATGTGCATCCACGATAATTTCCTGCGAACAGCAAACAAACGACACATTCGATATTATAACATTTTCGTAGAAACGATCGCGCGTGAAAATATGTTGCTGTCACTTACGTTCGTATTATATAAGATGGTTGCCGACGCAGCAATCTTATCGTTTATGTCCATCTCTTCGATAGCCTTTAAATAAAAGCACAGGAATAATATTAATACTAACTGATTTATCACGCAACGGTAGGAGGTTGCAGGGAAAAAATTGAAACAATTAAAATTGTTAATCAGATGGCCCCTCGCACTTTCCTCTTCTATGGGCATTAAACTGCGTTAATGGCCTCAGAACCGCTCACGCTTATCGCGCGTGAACGATCATTTTGGCGATCATCATGTAACTGGTTATTCGTTTGGTAAGTAAAAGAATCGGACAGGAGCAACGGTACCTACCTTCGCTACCGAGGCAACATCTTCAGTAATGGCTGGAGCAGACGGTGGAGAGGCAGGTGTCTCGCTGGGGACGGCTGGAGGTGTAACCTTGGATGTTTCATCCGAACTTTCTGTCGTACTGTCATGGGCCACATTATTTTCTACGGGGGTCTCATTTTCCGGAGTGCTCTGTAACGCATACGGCTTCTCGTTAGGAAAATGGATAACGAAAGTTGGACGGCCGCAGCAAGTCCAAATCCCAGCATGCTACGAGGACGAAAGGCATAAAGGTCGATTCTGTCGAGACACTCGAGAACGATGACCGAAGGCGGGGGCAAACCTTTTTCATGGACCGAGCGCAATAGATTGCATTCGAACGACTAAAGACGATCGAGTGGCAGGATAGAATCGTTCTTCGTGCTTTAGTTTTCGGAGAGCGCAAAGAATTGGAAACCCTGTTTGGTAAACCCTCGGATAAGAAAACTCTGCATGCGCAATACAAGATGCTTACGACACAACAGATGCAATTACGGAAAGAGCATGATAGTATCGATGTCTAATAAGTTCTAAGAACGTCAGCTATTTACGTGTACAATAAATTAGTTTAAGAGTTTACGTCTATCAATGAGATCCACGCTAGAACTTCATCTAAGTCGAGCGGCTATGTTATATAATATTAGTGACAGCGTTCCGACGAAAAAAGAAATTTTCTACGGAAACTGGACACGACCGGCGTAGCAATGTTTGTTGCTCGTTTATCTATGCGTCGAGCTACAATGCTCTACTTCAGCGCCTCGATTCGAATAATAAATCGTGTTAATATTGTCAAGAAAACCAAGAGGCAAACAACACAGGTGGTGACAGTAACTGGTTGTTTTGGTAGTGGTTGGTGATGGAAGCGACACAGGAAATGTCAGCAACAGAGTAGAAGTTGTTAATCACGTTGTTCGGCAGAACGAAGGATGCATTCGGCGAGACCCATTTTCTTTTTTTTTAAACGCTGGATCGTATGTTCGGGTGGATCGGGAAAATAGGAGGGGGGGGGGGCGAACATGTACCCAAGGTGGAAGGAGGACAGGTTGCGACAAATTATTTTGCTTTAGATGATCTATTCCATATTATCGTGCATGGAGTAGTAACGCGGAGATAATTTTATTCCATTTCTTTTTCCTTTAGATGATATTCGTGCAAAAAGCCACAGACGTCGGTGTTGTGTCCGTCTCGGTCTCATTCGAATACCCTTCGTCGAAGGAACGGCCGTGAAGCGAAAAGGCAGTAGTCGTGATGTCGGAATGTCTGACAGATGGTTATTTGGGAAATTCGATGCGAAGGCTTGAGACGTTGGTAGCGCGTGTGCGTTGGGCGATAGAACATTTGGATGATAGAATGTATCGGGACATTAGGAAGAATGGGACGATCGATATTTTCAGACTGTTCACAGAGACGAGAGGTTTGTGCGGACCGTACGACGAGATACTTGGAACGAGGCGCCGTCAAAGGTATTCGGCTGCCTGAATTCATGCCAGGAGGTTGTGTTACATGTTAGTCACCTGATGGGTCTCCTGGACAGTAGTTGGCGACGTGGCGTTGTTCGACAACTGACACGAAACCGAGCTCTCTTCCTGCTTCTCAGTCTCTGCCAGAGACTCTGCTAACCTCTCCCTTAATTCAATGTCGGACTCATTGTACGAATTGAGGCTTATCGACACCGATTCCATCTTGAACTCTCGATTGCTCTGGTCGTCGTACAAGTGGGTTTGCGAGGAGTCTTTTGTGGATGTTGTCAGAGCAGAGGTGATACTGACATTGGACTGGGGACTAGGACTTCTAGGCGGTGTCAGAAGTGTCTCTGTTGGGGTTCTCAGGCTGGGCACGTTCTCGTCGGGAACTGGAACCTCGTTCTTCGTTTCAGATGCGTTTAACGGGCAAGAGGGGTTTTCCGATGGTAAGGGACAATTCGAAGAGTCGATACGTTGAACCGTTTCTTCGGTGCCCGGGGGCAGATCGTCGGTAGGATCACGAGCGTGTTCTGACGTACGCGAAGAGATACCCGACGGAAGTTCAGTTTCGTGACAGGACGAGCTATCTAATATTTGAGTCGACGGTTCATCTGCCGGGAGAGCGGGGGCATCCATGACAGGACATTCTATTGGCGTTTCGATTTGCTGCCCTGACAGAGGAGGTCCGTCCACTTCGTTCGTATTTTCTACATCTATGAGCTGAGGTACCGCGTCTACGACGGGGGAAGGCACTGTGATCGAATCATTTACGACGTTTGCGTTCTCGGAGTGAAATTTCTCCTGAAGACTAGGCACGGGTGATTCTGGCAAGGGTGGAGGCATCGACTCTTCCTCGATCTCCGTCGCCTCCGGGGCGCCTTCTACTTCAATGCTTTTCGTAGTACTCTCAGTTGTGACGTTCGAAACGAGAGAGTCCTCTGCCTTTGCTGGCTCCTCTGAAGCGGCGACTTCTTCCATCGGTTCGACAATGCTCGATTTTACTTCCGTTTCCAATTCGTCTTCGACTTTGGTATCTACCCTACAAACGTCCGCATCGGTATCGACTGTCTCCTCGTCCTCTGGAATGACGACGGCAGGCTTAGCCTCCACAAGCGTCTCGTCCGAAACCGGCATCGGGCCTTCCTCGGAATCGACGACCATATCGGTAGCTGAAGTTATCGGATCGATGACAGCCTCCTTCACGCGTTCTACTTCTTCCGGCGTAACTTCGTTCGGGTCGACGAGCTCTTGAACTTCTTTGCCCGTGCACTCGGTCGACGCCTCTTTCACCGCGCCCTCTGACACCGCTGGGTCTGACCCTCCTCTGTTCTCGACCGGCGAGCAGCAAGAAGCATCGTGGATCGTATCCAAAGGTACCGAGGATCGTTCAACAAGATCTGCCGTTTGTGAAACTACATCAGTGGAAGGAGGCTCGATCGTCTCATCGATCTTCTCATCGATCTTCATTTCGAGAGACATCGCCACCAAATCGCCTTCCGCTGCACGCGGTACGTCCGTTACACGTTCCTGACCAGCGCTACTCTCGGACAAAGAAGCTTCCGGCATGCACGGTACATCGAACGGGCTGCTTGCAGCGAATTCCGTGATTGGCAGACTGGAAGAAGCTTCGACGGTGTTCTTTCCGTCACCGCAGCTAAGCGACTCTAAGTTCTCCGTGATCGACGCGACTGGCGTACTAGACGATTCGGTGTCTATCGCCGTAGTAGGCCGAGTCTCTACACTCGAGGGGACAACAGTCGGTTCGGTTCGGGGTGTTTCGTCAGTGGAAGGACTGGGCTGTTTCTGGGGATTCGATTCGAGAGATTCCGCGACCGGTGTTGACGGGTCGTCAAGTTCTGGACAGAGGGAGGATAAGGCTGGCTGTGTAATTAAATCCTTGTCAGCAGCCTCGGCAGGCAGACTGAGCGCTTTCGCGAGCGCGGTCGCCGTCTCCGCGGCCTGCTGAGCCCGCTGCAAAGGCGAGGAATCTATCGGGGTTGGCGGAGGACTGGACGGAGGCAAGGAAGGAATATCCTCACTGGTTTTCCTCTCAATGATAGACGGCGTAGCGACTGTCTGGACTCGGAAAACGGAGACTTCTACCGGGTCCGGTACGAACTGACCACCGGCTGGACTGACCTCGACTACTTTTTTCTCGGCCTGGACTTTTTCGGACTCCTCTTTCTTATCCTCGACAGGGACGGGAGTTGGAACAGAGGGAGCGGGTTCCTCTGTTTTTTCCACGGCAGGTTTACTAGGCGCCGATGCGGGACTTTCTTCCTTGACCTCGGTTGCTGCTGATGGCGTGTCTGTTGCCGGTGCTGCCGTTGCTGGGTCGGCTGGCGTTGATGATGGCGCTGCCGCCGTTGCTGCTGCTGCTGCTGCTGCTGCTGCTGCTACCGGAGCGGATTCGGTTTCCGCTGTTGGACTACTCGCTGTCGATTTTTCTTCGACCGGACTGCCTGCCGTAGTCGAACCATTTTCTGCCTCTTCACCGCCCTGGAACATTTTCGTAGGAATCGATTAATTAAATGCAAATTGCGTCCGAACGTTTTCAACGAATCGAGCGCTGGTTGCAAGTGGAAACTGGACACTTTCGAACCCTTCCAGCCACCGCAAACTACACGGGCATGACACGTATATCGTTAGAAAAGGAGCACTGCTTAGTCGAGCACGATATTACTTTTTTCATTCGACACGGAGGGTGATCAACTTAACAGTTGTCGTCCATGCGCTCGAGTGGCGGGGGTATATTCTCCGTGCGATTCAAATAGAAAACAGGGTGAACAGCCTAGCGACTCGTAGACAAGAGGGGTTTCGCAGGAGGGTGGATATCCCATAAGGTATACATGCGCTCGGGCACAAAAAAACCATAGGGTGCCGAGGTACGAACGTCACCCTTCCAGGGGTGGCCAATCGTGTCACTGTGTCAGCGAGTTCATTTGCACGCTTGGCGTAATTGATTCTCGGCTTGACGATAATATTCCTTCCTCTACCTTATTCGCTGACCGCGCGGAAGGCGCGCGAAAAGAGTTCGAACTGAATAGCACAGTCCGATATTCGATCGACGAAGAGGCATCGGTGCCTCTGGTTCAGCGATGCTCGCCGATTCACGCAACTACAAGAAACACGAGTGGCGCGAAATCAATTCCTGAAACCGAAGAGGGAAACAAAAGCCGGACGTGCGGAACGCGGCGCGTGCTTTATTATCGCCCCCAGACCTCGTATCGATCGACTGGTTAAGTGAAACCCGTTCCCGTCGTTCCTCCCGTACATTTTCGTAAGGGGTAAAGCCTCTCGCTTAAAGAATTACAGCCCCTGAAGGGTACTACACAAGGGCCTTCCAGGCCGGAGTGTTGTTTCTCAGACGTTTCCGACTACCACCGTTTCATCGTCACCGTGCACACGATTTTTCACGCGGCGATAATTTCCGGTCGGAACGAAGCTACGCGTTTCCTTTCGCTCTACTATTAGAGGGGTACCACTGTATGTTTGAGCTAGAAAAAGGGAGAGGCAGGAGACGGACGATCGAACGAAATTCGATTTGCTCGGCTCGCCAGGGTTTCTCGACCTCCGGCGGTGAACGACTGACGAATCGAAAAGTCAAAGCGCACGCGGATTCGCGTTACAAATTTGGCTAAACTTCAGCGGAAGGCTAAAAGGACAACGCGAGGGGTTTTGGCCGCCATCCAGAAACGTTCGTCGGGCTATTGTCCGCGCTGTGGCACGACGAAAGAAACGAGTGCACCGCCGATGACGAATTTCCGATTACCGACCGGTTTTCCTCGCGATCGAATCCGTCCGACAAACGCGAGCTTTATCTGGCCTCCGTCGACGTATTGTTAACCCTGAACTAATTATACACAAGTTGCTAATAATTGTGATAACTATTCAATAGACTGCGTATGGCGCAGTCCCCTCGCCAGTCACTTGGCCTCTGCACCCAAAATATATACAAACGAGTGTAACAAATTTCGACGACTTTGCTCGAGGCTCGTTCGAACGATCACGATCCTCGATTTTATCTTGCATAGATGGAAAAACTTGCCGTACGTGCTTCCAACGGGGACTAGAAATACGATGCCCACGCATTCCCAGTGAACTCGTGTCCCACCTGGAAGCGTTCCTACACGGCATTGAAATATCGCCCGACATAATAGTCATTGAACCGTGCGTATTATCCTACCTTGGCATCAGCCATGGCAGCTGGTACGCGGGTTACATTAGAACCGATACCAGAATCAATTTCCTGTCCCGAGGGTGGAAGAAAAATGTTAGCTAGGGTGACGCGCGGCACGTGTTGGTCATGCAACAAATGTCGCCCGTTCCTCGTAGCGAGATGCTATACGTCTATGGAAGATAACGATCTGAAACGCAACTTTTTAACCCCGAACGCAAACACGACATCGTGGGGTCGGTGTTTGTGCGTCGCTCTGCGTCGCGTCGAGTAAGTAATTGCTTCTTCCCCTGGTCCGCTATCAAATTCGATGAACGTCGAAAGAATCGTATGGCTGAACTCGATCGTCGAGCGCTCGAATAATTAATTAATCGAGTTGGCCGATCGCAAGCACAGTTCGATAGGTGAGAGAATCTCGAAACGCGTTCGACCACGACGGAATGCAAGGGGCGAATGAAAGTCTCGCCGAGTACGATGTTTTCGCGCTATTTTCGCCCGAGGTGGCCGACGATCGGGCGTTCTTCTTGAGCTTCGCGAGCCGAGTGAACATTTCGCGAGCTTTCACCGTTCCTCGACTTTTGGCGTCTGTCGCGACTATTTTAGCGCGTCGCGCGCCGGCATCGCCGCCGTCACCGGGTGTCGATTTACCTTTGTTCCCGCTGATACACTCGAGCCCGTCGAACAATGGACCATTACGTAAAAAACGGTATCGACGTCTCTCTCACCCGCTATCTCCACCCGCTGATCGTTGCGTTCGTCGGATAGTCTCTGGTGCTGTCCAACGAGCAATACGAAATTAGCAACGATCGCGAACGGGCAGGATGATCGTGCGTTAATATCCGCCAGAACGGTCACCTGGGTTCGCTTAACGCGGACCGCATAAAAAGCGGACCGCGCGTTTCTCGTTTAGGTATCGCGAAACGGAAATAGATCGGACGCGAGGGTAACGCGTAAGAAAGTTCGCCCTATTGCTGGAGCGAATCGGGTATACGACGGCGTTTGGTAAGTGCGCGGAAAGTATGCTGTTATCGTACCACGGAAGACTTGGTGTCGTTGACTTCCGGCGGGACCCCAGCGACGCCCAAAAGCGGCACGTAAGACAAAACTCTTCTTGCTCCACGAGCAAAAGCACCTGCCACTCGGTACATACCACTGCCCACACTTCGACCTGCCCTCGATATAGACTCCATCGTCGCGAAGATTCGTGCGCTCTCGCAAAAGAAGTACGGTCCTTTGAAAAATAGCCGCGTGTATTGAAGCGACGAAATCTCGCTCGTAATACGAACGGACGACCAAGGCGCGTGACGAAGGTTCGCGAAATATCGCGCGTTACATATTAGATTGCAGGCCGATTTAATTTAGCCGCGATACATAAACGTGGCTCCGTTATATCGGACTATATATAGTGCTCCGAAATTGCGTACCCTTTAGCAGGCAAGCTGCTTTACGATTATCTATTAATAGGCAAGAGTCATCGGTCGTGAGATTAGCGCTGCGCGAAAAAGAGAAAGAAGACGACAAAAATGGGCATGTGACTCATATAAACAGCATGGCAGATAAAAGTTATATCTTTGTCGAGCGAGACGCAAAATAATAATTCGTGTAACGCACTTTCTCGCGCGAGTTAACAATTTCTATCTCGGCGAAACACCGGAACACGCGGACGAAAAATCCCCGGTTAACCGATGAACTCTCCGCGGAAAATTTGTATACCTCCGACACCGTCCTCTTGGTCGTCCGCGATAATCTTTGTTATACCTTCGCCACTCACACGTACACGAGCGCGCGCGCGAGGGGGACAATCGCGCGACAGGCACGACGACGAACAGAGAGAAAGATCCGTACGAACTGTTCGCCGTTGGCGAACTACTCGGCCCAGCCACCGAGTTCTCCGTGGTTTATATAGAGTCCAACGGAGTATCGTCCCACGTCGCGGAGAGAGACAGAAAGAGAGACAGAGAGAGAGAATGGTGCGTTACAGATGCACACGTGGACACTTGGGGATGAGACGAGGGAAATGTCCAGCGGGTGTAAGGAAATGTACAGGAAGAACACGGGCGATAATCGAATTTGGCAGAAGGTTATATTATGTTCCGGGCAAGATAGCCGGGAAAATGTATTTGAAATCGTCCCTCTCCGGATGGCGGAATTGTGCGGCGCAAATCTTGCGGCGACGAGGAACGAGGCGACTTCAGGAGAGCGAGCAGAGAATTGAAGCTGACTTTATGCCACCGGTTGAAATATACCTCGCGAAAATTCCAGCGAAGAGGATAAGAGGAAAGTTGACCCACGCTTCACAAGAGAGTAAGTGTAAGCCCCCTTGACAGAGAGCAAGAAGGAGTAGAAGCTAAAGAGTTACAATGAAGCGCGAAAGGGGGAAAGAGAAACCCTGCTATGCACCACCTACGCGAGAACGGCGAAGGTAGGAAGAGGACAAAAAAAATAACAAAAGAACAGCACAGCCGGAACGAAGAATTAAAGACAGGAAGGTGGTAGCCGCGCTTTGCACGTTCGACGATCCTCTCTCGTTTCGTGTTCTATCCGCGAGAGAGTAAAGAAACGAACGAAAATGTGGAATATGGCTCGTCCAGCTCGCGACCGGTAAATAGGGATTGGCAAGGGAAGAACGATTGGCGTTTAAGCGGCTCGCGTCTGGAAGTAAAAGCCACAAAACCATTGGCCATTTCTATTTTTGGATGATCGAAAAGCGAGGGGAGTCGAGAGAAATGGAAAAGACGAGAACGGAAGAAGAGGGGGGCAATTTTAAAAAGGGAGAGACATTAAGAGGCTATGAGCGCAGCCTTGGACAAAATAGCTCCCTGGTTATTTGGGGTAAATAGCGCAGAAAATTTTTGAGTCGATTCCAGATTCGCGATAATCTCAAGGCGTCGCCGTTTAACGGAACGCGTCGCCTCGCGTCGCTTGCGCTTAAATCGAGCTGCCGTTAAAGAACGACCGAAATAAATGATACGGAAAATTTGAGACCTCTCGTAATGTCCTGGATTTAGCGATGGGCTCGATAAATAGAGAAAGCTTGCACGGTATATGGTGTGTGATGCGGCGATGCAAGTTCTATGGCCGATCGTTGGCGGCAGCATCGACCGTGAAGACGGGTTTAGATTATTCTCGGATCGGAGAACGAAGGCAGGTTACCAACGGGAGATGAGTAGCCGAGCAGCACTGGCCGAATGCTCGTTACAGATGGAGACGTTTTCTCGACGAGGGCGGAGGGAAAGTCCTCGTTACGACCAACATATTAATCAATGTTAACGATCGAAATGACCGGTGCTAACGAAACTAGCTCTTCCGCAGTCCCCCCCTATTTCGAAACGAGCAACTGTTTCCCATTACTCCTGAAAAGCAGCGAGACGTAACACCGGCGCGCGGTGTTAACGAGTATGACATGCAAAATGGTATTTTGAAACGACATTTTACTTTTTTTGTCGATTTTCCGAGGAAAACCCCGTTGCTCGGAGCAACAGGAATGAAATGACAGGAACGGCGTGAACGACACGCACCGAGGAGCACGCACGCACTTTCGTATATTCACCCTCTCCGTCCGCTCTCTTTGCCCTGCGAAGAGGGTCGTGAAACGCAACACAAGGAGCGTCGCGCATAGAGAGAGGCGAATATCGATCTTATCATTCGTGGCACGGTGATTCAGCTGTACGGAAGCCGGGTAGTAGATGACAAGATCATCGTAAGATAATATTTTTCATTCACGTTCCGCGTTAATTTTAATTTTGATGGCTGCTTAATGTTTCGCCGCGGCGCATAAAACGTCGGAACGGAATCGGAGGGGAACGCACCCTTTCAAGGGGACTGTGCTTTGAAAATTATCGATCGATCAAAACGGGGGTAAGAGTCTTTCAAGCTGTCGACTCTCGACATGGCGATGGGGCCGGAATCTCGGCTGCGAGCAGCATCCCGGAAATGCCGCTGGTCCTGCATAATTGAGAACCGTTGCTACGTGGCTGGCAAATTTCTCGATGATAGCGTATCTACGGTAAACTACTTGGCCTCGGATAAATATTGAAACATCCACCCCTGCCTCGATCTTACCCCCGAGGGCGTTGCCTGGGCTGGTCCGATCCAAAGAACACTTTTCCTCCTTTAATGAAATTGCTGGGGAATGAACTAATACGACAGCGAGAATTTTATCCATTGAAGGTGTTGCTGAACAGATTGCACTTCGTTTTAAAAGCAGATATAGTGCATACGTGGCGATGGAGCAGTAGTTATCCGTTGCTGTTCATTGGACGACAATGAATTCTGAAATGAAGGTGAACATGCATTCACCTCGCAGCAATCGTAGACCAGTATCGCATGTCCACGCGAACGCGTTTCGAATGTTTCGTGCATTATAAATTGTATCACCAACACGGATGCTTCGAAATTATTTAAGTTTGAAGATCTGTCCAATAATCGACGCGCCAGACAACCTCTAATTTTGATTAGTACGAGAAAACGACAGCAGTGCAATTTTCATTTTTCCTACTTAAGCCATCTTTGTCGCGGACAAGAAATTATTTTCCGCACAAAGCGGAGGAGGCTGCCCGTTAATTCGCGGTGTGAAAACGAAAATTGGCCAGTCACGATGGAAGTGATGAAAAAGAGGTGCGAAGATAATAGATAGAAAAACTCGTTATCGAGTGTCTTCTCGTTGGAAAGTGTGCTGTCGCGTTCTGCGGTTACCGGGCTCGCCGTTAACCAACAACCGCAGACGGGAAATTCCACCTGGGAAATCACGCGATACCATTTGGCATATCCAATCTCAATTAAGAAATGGACTTTTTAACGAAATAAATCAAGCGCTCCATCCTCCCAGTCCGATTTATCTTTCGCGATTAGTAACAAACACGGGTTCGATAAATAACGCTCGATCGAGCGTGTATGCAGCACACGAAATTTTTATGTTTCCATGGCCGTTCAAAGTCACTCCGATTAAATTTTCTAGCCGCGTGGTACCCAATTACGATTAGAATAAATATAAGATACGGTTGATACGATTTTAATAAATTATGCATAATTAATTCTAATTAAAACGCGGGTTACTCGAACTCGGTTAAACCTTCTTGTTTGTGTGCGAAAGCGGGTCTCTTTACCAGCGAGTCTGCTGAATGCGAAAAGCCCTGGTAGCCCGTCGGTCGGCATGGCAACAGCTCTGCGCGTCCCGGCGTCGAGACGCTCGATACTAGACGACGAAGACGAAGCGGAAGACGAAGACGAAGACGACAACGATGATAACAATAATGACGACAATAATGACGACACAACGCTGACGGCTCCCAAATGGATGGGTTCGGGCAAAGGAAAGTGACGTGGCAAATTCCACCGAAATTTACAATCGTCATCTACATACGTAATATCGATTTGTCCGTGAAAATTGAACGCGAGGCCCGAAAATACAAATAAAAATTTCCTCTAGATACACGTACAAATTGCGCTACGAAAATACATTCCAAGGATAGTTGGACTGGCAACAAGTCGCTGCGCGATATGCTTTTTTTGATACACGCTATCGAAGTCTGCTCGCTTATTGTTTAAAAGAAAAACCTAACGAATATAATAACGCCACGGGAGGAGTTAATCGCTGGTTGTTCTTATTTATTGCTCGCGCGGACGATTCCGTTTATTCTCGTCCGGACATTCGCAGTCATTTTTATCGGCCGCCCAATTCATATTTGACTGCGTTGTTGAAAAGTGTGCCAGGTCCGATGCCGGGCATCATAAATAAAGAAGAAGGAAACGAACGCCGAAAGGACGTATTTCGACGCTCATATTTTTAATACAATGGCATCCCGATGACGTCAAGTGCTAACGAGGTTAAGATCTGTACACGGAGGTCTTTCAACCCGCACACTTTGGCAACGGTAGTTGACAACCGAATGGTAACACAGTATTCGAGGGAAGAAGACGGAACTCGGGCATCGATAACCGCGGGCAACCACGGCGCATTTGTGATATTAATTTTCTGTTAGGGCGCGGGGGTGTCCAGCGTTTATTTACTCGTTTCCTAGACGAACCGGAGTTTCCTCGTGAAAATACGAATGTTCTGCCGTGCACCGTTGCCGGCTCGCACACTCGTTTCGAGTTTCTCGACGACGCAGGTATCATCGCGATCATTTTGCCGACGCATCGAGTAATTGGTTAATAAAGGACGCTTTTACGCCCAACTGTCCGAGTGAATTTGTCATTCAACTTCTCGACCGTCGTAGCAGCGCGTTCGCGCCGCTATTGAACGTTGCACTCCGGACGAGAAGAAAACTGCGTGTTCCAATATTTACGCCGCGACTTAGCCTCGCGATTAACATAGGAGAAAGAACGGCGCCACATAGGGCTAAAGTCCCTCCTTCGATCGATTAAAGCGATTTCAAGTGTATTGAGAGCGACGCAATATCCGAGGCGTTATACAACCGGGCTCGTCGAAAACAAGGGACCACATGTTCCTTTTATGCCGCATCTCCCGCGCCCCTTGTCCCCCCCTTTCTTTAAACAGGAACAAAGAACTAATCTGCAATGGAAAAGCCTTCGAGGCGATATCAATTTTAATCCGTTTAAGCCAACCACCAGCCTCCCGATATGTCTTCTGGTAGACGCGATCGGTAAGAGGTAAACGTTCAACAGTTCTGGCCGTTTGCCAGCAGTCTTCTGGCCCGAGGTTGATTAGTTTGTAATTGCGCATTGTTTCCCCTGCCAAGCGAAATAAGACATCGGCGAGGAATAGACGAGAGCCGCATTCCTTCTGAGCACGAACTAGAAAATGAACACATTGCCTACGCGTGCCGGGATTCAATTTGAGCGTGCACCGTCGTACAGGCGTCGTTCAATTGGACAAGTGTATATCAGATTCGCGCACGGGGATAAGGCGAACGAGAGAAACTGCAAGAAACTTCCCCTCGTTGCTTCGTTGCGATAAAATTTCTTTCGATCCTCCCTTTCGCGTCATTTCCATCGCTTTCCGATCCACGAAAGCCGCATACCAGAGATCTGCGATTGTCGTACGAGTGCTTGCGGCCTTCGTCAACTCGCCGTTCTCTCACGATTCGCCACGGGACCCTTCGAATCCGATAACGAGCCTGCACACGTTCGCTATTCTACCTCGTGCCGAACGACAGGGCAGCGGCCGTTGCCGATATTGCCGATATTGCTGCTATTGCCGGCCGAGCCGAAGAAGAAAGTCGGAGCTCGGGCAATCCGCGCGCCAGGAAATTAAAGGTTCCGTTAGTAGTCGAGCGGCAACTCGGCTGGCAACTTTCCTTTTCAATCTACACGCGGACAAGTGTAACGTTCAGGACGTGGCTCTCGAAAAGGTGCACGGGCACCGATAGCTCTCGGGTCGGCGAACGGAAAAATCCGTCGCGTCGTATATTGATTTGCAACGACCGAGTATTTATACGCCGGTCGTCGAACCTTGGCGCGGAGGCCCGCGAAACACCGCGGCGAGCAAGATCGCCGTTTTCTACTAGAGTTGCAAGCTCTGCGCTTTTTGTTCGCGTTCCACCTGTCGCATTGCGTTCGAGCTAGCGCGACGGATGGACACATGGCGCGGGGTGAAATGCGATTGTCGAACAGAAGCGAAACCCGTCCTCCGTCGCGTCGCTGTCGCGATGGGAAATAAAATAGAGAGGGAAGCGGGGTCGATCGAGTGCAAGATGGGAGAAGACGGAGGAAGCGAAAAATAGAACTGATAAACCTCGGTCAATGGCGGAAATGGATTTTCTGGTCGCAAATCGATGGAGGTGGCCAGCCGCTTGCCAGCCGCTTGCCAGGCGAACGTTTCCGACGACGGTAACAAAAATTGGAACGCTCTCGACGGGGCCGTCGGGGTAATTATACCGCGACGGAGGAAGCGATAAAAATTACGGCGAACGCGGCACGCAATTGTGCAGAAAGACGTGCAAGCGAGGACCGAACGATCGTGGGATGAATATCATCGGGGCCATTAGGAACGAAATCGATGCCGGTAGAGACTACCGGGACGCCTTCCGCGGCAAATAAAACCGGTTTTTAACCGCCCGCTCGATCTTTTGCCACTGTTGCGCCGTATGCAGAGGCGCATCAACGGAACGGCACGGTCCATGTACCGTTGCATGTGCAACTGCATCTGCGACATATTTTAAAAGCGCGACGAGAAACCTGGGATATCTCGTCGCTCGTCGCATAAATTTGTACTCGTCCGGACGCGTTACGACAGAGACCTCTGCACCCTTCGATCGAATCTACTCTCGGGCTCGTCGAATATCAAACGATCCTGCCTAAATAAGCGATTCGCTGCGGCGAATCGATAACAAGAAAACGCTCTCTCGCCCCGTTGTCCCTGTTCCGATCGCTCTTCATCCCCCTTGGCGGTGCACCCGCAGTTGGCCGCGTTCGTGGCCGTGAAACGGTTAGAACAAAGGGGTCGGAGAAAGTTTTCCTCGCCCCTTAGCACGGGAGACGCCTGTCCTTAACCCCTCTACGTACAGGTGTTTTCTTTTTGCAGGGGGTTGAGTCACGCGAGGCGAAGGTTCGCCGAGACTAACCTCTCTTCGAGGCTGTGCCAACCAAACCACCCCCTCGCGCCTCCTATGTTGTGCTAATTAATAGTACTACTTCGCGCGTGCCAACATCGCGTCCCTCTCTCTCTCTCTCTCTCTCTCTCTCTCTCTCTCTCTCGCTCGACGGCTTTCTAACCCTTTACGGCGAAAGTCATACAGCCACGGGATACACGAACGCTTACCGCGCCCCGCTAGAGCGTGCAAGTTCCGAGTAAAAGGGACAAAGAAGGAGACGCGTGTTGCGACCACACCCTTTGCCCGTGGCGAGCCTCTCCAGCAGTGCTCTGCGCGAGGGTGGATGCTCGGAAACAATGTGACATTCGCGTAGGTGCGAGACCGGGTACACGGGCGGCAGACAGAAAAACTCTCGAGCGATCCTTCTGGCCCCTCTTTCTCTTCGCCTAGTCCTCGCCGTGCTCGAACCATCTCGCCTCGTCGTCGCAAACACCCGCTCCCTCCGAGCCCGACTCTTCCCTCCTCCTTGCCGATCGAGGGGATTTTTCAATCCGATCGTACGTCTTCGAGCGAGATCGCTCGGCGCATATTCGATTACCACCGAGCCAGAAACGTGTACGACAGATAAGATTGGAGGAAGAAGTTGTTCAGAGGAGCGGCGAGCTTTCGCGCGAGCATGGCCAACGAAAGCTTAGGGAGACACGGGAACCTGGACGGAGTAATAGAAACGCGCCACCACCCTCTGGGTCCACCGTGCCCTCCTACACGCGCGGGGATCCTTTCCGTTGCCGACTTGTTTACGATCACATAAAACGTTTTGCGGAGAAGCGCTGGCGAACCGAGATCGGTACAGCTACGATACCGGAGAGCCGATTACGCGAATTTATGTCGTCGCGCAAATTACGTCCCCGGACGAATAATAAATATGCGAGCTTGTTATTTTTAACGCCGAGGCCGCGCTTTTATCACGGTGACATTGCAGCAGGGCTGGGAGATAGCGACGTACACGGGGCCACGACCCAACGGGCCGCGGCAAACAAACGGATTACGCGTGACGCTTCCACGCGACCAGATACAATTTGCCCTACTGTCCTTCGGCCTCGACGCGGAATAAAACGGCCGATAGCGCGAAAGAGAGGAAGCCTCTACTCGTCGCTTCTGAGACGGCGGCGGCAGCTGTGCGCGAACCTCGAGCCGGCGGAACGACGAACGGCGAAACAGAGTTTCTCGATTCGGGCATATCGAGGAGCGCGCGATAACGCGCAGCGACGCGAACGAGAAACTGCACGCGTCGAACCGAAGCAGCACATTTCGCGACAGAATAACGCGACGCGTAGGTAAGCGTATCCGGGAAGTTTGGGCCATTGAACCGCGTTACTAGCGAGTACAATCAGCGACAGGAGCGTAGACGCGACTGTCTGTGGCCGGCTCGTCCCACAGCCGCGTTACCGATTTCTCTGACAGATACGCACCTATCGTTTCCCGGACGAAATCGAGAGTCGATGTCTGTGCCCCCGACCACTTGCCGTAATCGCTCCCTTCCTGTTAAAAAACAAAAAGGGAACGACACTCGCGAGACATCGACATACCTCGTGCGTGCACACTGAATCGACGCATGTACGTAATAAGGTAACGAAAGTGTCGAAGTGTGCCGATACTAGAGGACGAAGCTCGTCAACCTATTCAGACACGAACTGAATCTCGGCGATTGCAGTATTTCGTTGGCAGTGTTCCGCGGAATTATGAACGCGCTCACCCGTCCCCTGACCCTTTCGTTTCGTTTGCCATTCTGATTCTGTAACGCGGAGCTCCGGACCATGCCGCGCGTAATCATACGCGTCTGCCCAACGGGGAAAAAACTATCCGCACACGCGAATCCGAACGGCGTCGATGCACGCACGTTCGTTCGTTCCAGTCTCCGTGGAACGAGCGAACGCTGGAGAGAAAACCCGTTTCGCGATAACGCACCGCCGCCTTCGACGACTCGACGTTTCAAAGGAATCCGAAGAAGCGCCGGAGATGGGAATCCGTGGAGGGGAAAACAGCGACAAGTATGTAGAGCTGCCCCTCCCCCCCCCTGTATAAAGTATGGGATAACAAGGCAGGGAGCAATAAGTCATTCCTTATATTGGTGTCATAACGCGCTGCACAATAACATCTACGCTATTACAAGGCTCGTTGCGTTAGCGCACCGCCACTTGCAGTTCCTTAATGACTCGGAATGCCGGCTATGCTCGAAGGGAGTGAAAGTCGCGGTTGAACGCGGCCCTCGCGATATCCCACCGAATAGATCCGTTGCCTCCGGGACGAGAGCTCGTTGCTGGCTGTTAGAGAGACGCGTCGTTCTCCTGTACCCGCCGTGTGTCTAGGCCGAGACACGCGTCTTCGATCGTCTAACGAAGCCGATATACCGCGAGAATCGATCGTTCTCTGAATAGGCGCCTGGCAGGGCGACGGGACGAGCCCGTCGACACTCGTTAGGCGAACGTAAAATTGTTAATTGGGGATTCTGCGAAGAAGACGTGACACTGGACGCGACCTCGACGACGACTTAACTTCGTTGGAATCGGAGCCACGAAACGCAGAGGGCGACGAGGAGAAACGATTACATGTTCCAGAAGGACGCGACGGGGCACAAGGTAGAACGGAACAGCCCTGCAGCGACGACAGAGAGAAGCGAGGGGGATAATTCAGTGACTCGAAGCCGGTTTTCCATGGCGGCCTATCACGAAACTCGCGAGCTACGATGAACAAGAAGGATGAGTCACTGCTGTGTTCCCCTTCCCGTTTTATCCGTCCCGGTTTGCAAAAAGGGAAAAAGGAAACCGTCGACCGACCGCAAGACGGACAGAGAACATTCCGACAAGATGAAGATGGTGGTAAAGAAATGAGGAGATTAGCTCTGAGGATCTCGAGGCTACGATTCGCCTACACTCGGCTAGCTGAAACGGTTGAAAAAGCGGAAAAACGAGCGAGGAAACGAGGCGAACTAACTTTTGCCACCTATTGGAGCAAGCTTGCCAGGGAGATGCATAGCAAGCGTTACCGAAAATCTATTCCCAATTCGTAGCGCAGCAAAAAATTGGTAGACGATTTTCGATCACCGTCCATATGCGATAACCGAATGTGTCCGATCGAAGAAATGGAAACGCGATTCGATATTGCAATTAACTTCGTTCCCGTCGATCGTTCCGCTACCCGTTTATCAATCCTTTTTCCCCTCCGTGTTCCTTTTAAAATAAACCTACGATAATCACGAAAGACCCAAGATTTATTGGACATCTCGAAGCCAATTAAACACCGGTCGAGCTTTCGATCCGTGACGGTTATCGCGTGGTCGTTCTCCATTATATACACCGCTATATCGATTGCTCGAAATCGAAGAGAGCACAAATCACGCTCGACTGAACCCCGGGTCTCCGTTACGCTAGTTTCACCGTCACTGCCAACTTCCATTATTCTTTCACACCAGCCTTACGGAGTCGGCCTACCTACCTACCTACCTACCGATCGATCGGTGGGAGTCAATTTTATAGGTTCGCGAGTGGAGCATTAATAACACGCGCGATGAATCAACGAAACGTCGCGCGGTGAAGCAACAGTTAGATATACCGCATCTCTCCCCCTCGTTCGAACAGATTGCGCGCATAATGCCGATGCGTCGTGCTCGACGTGCTTCTTCCTAAACGATGGTAAGTTAGGAGAGGCAGTATCGATAGAGTTGAAAAACGTAACGCGGCCGTGCTTTCCACGGAAGGCAAGATAATGCAATTATACGAAATCGGTTGTCGCTGCGGTTCACCCTTTTTGCGCGACGTCACCTCGACGATAGCGGCCCACAGTAAGGAGAGCGTTCGGAAATCCGATAAGGCGGGGCTCTTTACTCACCTCTGCGAGAGGTTCCTCCTTGGTGACGTCTCCATTCTTGGGTGCTTCTTCGCGAGCAGGCTTGTTCTTGTCCTTCTTGCTGAAGCTGATCGACCTGAAGGACCACTTTTTCTTCATCTATGAACGAGGAAACGGCATCGATAATGATCGAAGAACTCATTACGCGCAACCACGTGTCGCATTTTTCTGAGCTGCGCTTGTACAGGCAAAACTATCGACGAATCAATCCATCGTACTTTACGGAATGTTTCGAGCATTCTGTATATATTGAGACTGAAGCAAATCGAAGTTACAACCCCCTCAATATGTACCGGTGTACGGTAAAGCGATGATTCCTCTGTCGTGTATCGTCAGTTGTTCGACTCGATTACAATCTCACCTTCTCCTTCTTTTTGGTTTCCTTGCTGTCTGGAGAGGTGGCAGTGTTGGGACTAGCGGGAGTGGCTTCTGTTGGCGTTGTGACCTCCGTCGTTTCCGCAGGAGATTCCACGGCCGGCTCTTGCTTCGTTTCCTCGGCCTTCACCTCTTCTGGCTGCAACGATGGAAAAAAGAAAAAACGGGTCAGGGAAAATCGAATATCGCTGCACGATAATTTGAACACGATCCGGAGGGCGAAATCGTTTTGAAGAAATCGAATGCTGATTGAATGAATAAACATCGGCACGCGGTCGTCTCGGTTCCGCAGAAACGATCGCGTATTAACACGGTCATCCTGGCAGAAATGATGTCCAGGTGCGCGCGTAACCAGTGAAATTTATACCGATATGAATTGTCGGCGATGCGAGGATCTGGCGCACGCGACGGCAGGTGCGTCACGATTATAAAATCCGGTTGCAAAAGATTCTCTCGATTGATAACGCCGCGCGCGTCGTCGACGTCGACCCCCATTAATCCCAATTGTAATTTCATCGTCGTGAAATACCTTGGCTACGGGGTGTCGATATTTATATATATTTGTTTTTATGAAATGCCGATTTTTGGCGGTCGAACTCTCCGCTAGAACGTTTCATCCAGTGACACCGGGGCCAATGATAATAAAGTTAAAGAATAAAACAATCGGTGCTTGCGCGTGCGAGAAGCGCGGCAAGAAACCCTTGGCGGAGAACCGATCAAGGGGAACGAACTAGAGAGAAAAAACGAGAACACGTTTGCAGTAATAATTGCGAGACCCATTATGACGAGATAGCTGTGGCTCGAACGACGCGCGGGCAAATCTCAGATGCACGGGTGATTAATATTTCCTGTCGGCAATTTATTCGTGACAGATAGAAACAAGCCGCTGGAATTCGCGTTATCGTGACGAACACGGGCATCGAGTAAAAATTATTATAGCTTCTGTGCGTCATTCGTTTAATCGGACAGCGATTCTCGGAGTTGACACGGCCGTCGATGTTTCCACCAGCCGCGGCGAACAACTATCGGTCGGCACGTTCAATATCGAATTACTTAATTTCGTGAATCACTTTCCGCAAACAAATTCTGAGAAACAATTCCGCCTCGTCGTTTACACGTTCCTCGCGGCAACGCGTTACTCGTCACCTCGCCGACAATGCCTCCGCCGCCGCCAATCGGAGAAACGCGAACGCTCGTCGTCTAGGCACGACGTTGGCGGAACTTGCAGATTCTTCTCGCGTGTCGCTCGTTCGAAAACGAAGATAACATCCGCGCACGATAAACGCCATTCGCTGCGCCCGGATACCGATGAATCTTCCATCTCGTGGTACGCGCATTATATTATGCAAATATCGAGTTATTTTTGTTCGTGCCCGCCCGGGCACGAGGAGGGGATGCGTCTTGAATATTCGCGGGTATCGCGGCCGATACCAGGGAGAGGAGAAAGACGACGCGGGTCGGTCAGCAATGCTACGTGGCAGAGGCGTACGAGAGAGCAGAGGGGCACCGATATTCGCAACGTAGGCGCACAATGGCTACAATGGCCGTACGCGTCGTCGTCGAAGTACCAACAACCTGACTTACGCATCGACGATCAACTCCAATCGGTCACTCGTCTCCCTCGTGGTATTTCGTTGCCCCGCTAGCTCGCGTTCTCGCGCGCGACGATAAATTGCCAACGATATCAACGAACGTCCGTCCGTCCGTTCCCCGTCGATTTTCTATTACACGCTCTGTCTAGCAGCCTCGATTGACCGGCTATCGAAAGGTCAATTTTTTTATCAATCTAATGCAACGAAATCCGATTCCCCCGCCGTTCGACAATTCCCGTGCGCGCATTCCAACGTATTATGAAATATTTATGAAACGCGCGGGGGCCGGTGCGGTGCGAACGAGGGAACGAACACGCAGGCGGTTATCATTTATCAGCAAGTTGATATTCAAAGGGGTGCACGACCGACTACGGCTCGCCGCGGTCGATGAAAAAGTTGCATTCGCCCGATCGAACGGCGCGAGCATACGAAGAAATCGGCGATTCGAGGACACCAAGAAGGACGACGACGCGGAGACGCGGTTGTTCTGCGACGACGAATTCCACGCGGCTGAATCAGCGCAGGTAATAAAATTTTGCCGGCTCGCTATCGGGCGGACGACTGCGTTTGACAGCAATCGGGGAAACGTCGAAGAGTAATGACGTTACATAAACGTGCGGTCGCGGGGCGAGGAATTCGTCGGGACGCCTGTAGATCAGCGTCGAGAAAAAAAGAAAAAGACGAAGGGGAACGTGACCGGGGACGAAGCCCACCGGAATCTATGAATTTCGTTATCGCGAGAAATTCCGGCGTCGCGCATGCTTAGATTCTGTCGAACTGTGAACGGGCTTGGCGCCGAAAATATCGCCGCTCGTCCAGAAAGTAGTATCCGACGATGTTCGAGCGGCGTGTAGTTTTAGTTAATGGAAGCAAACAGACGAGTCGCGGTCTCGTATTAATTATTAAGCCGAGTTGGCCGGGGGGCGCTATACGCGATGATTCACGCAGAAGGCATTCCTCCGGATGATGGTTTACGCTGGATAAGTCGCGTCTAAAACATCGCGTGTTCTCGACTGTTGGTCTATCCGACGAAATAAAACTATCAGCTTGGAATTCAGGTCGCTCGGAAACGCGCAGGTTGGCGTAGTAACTCGACCCCGATTCACCGCGATTTCTTTCGCGGGTACGGGCGAAAACTGCGATCGAAAACCGTACGAAAAAGGAAGGAAAATGTATGAAAAATGCATGAAAAATGTATGAAGAAACACTCCTGAAGAAACAGTATTTTAATTGAACCGCAGAAGCACGCGAAGCCGCGTACACGCGTGTATCGAGTGGTTAAATTACCTACACGGTCAAGGTTACGAAACTAAAGTCCAGCCTTTCCCCATTAGTCCGGGGCCGGCGTGGTCAGCTCGCAGATACATCTTAAATTATTCGCGAAACACTCGGCTGGCCGCATCGTAGATCCCCGTCGAAGAAAAATAAAGGAACATGGCGGGGCAGGCTGGATGGCTGGCACGGTCGGAGGCAGAGTTATCAAGGGCAGGTGTTCGATACGAGAAACGAGCGGACTATTTCGGAGCGGCCGTCGAGAAGCTCGCACACCTGCCCCGCGATTTTGCAAGATTGCAAGGAGATGCGCCGGCGATCGACGCGCGCCCCGAAGTGCGCCAGCCGTTTCTTAATATCGCTCAAGGCTTCGAGCAGTAAAACATCCAGAGGCGGTGAAACGCGCGAGCCAACGACAGGACGAAAGATTTATTCGTCTAGGACAGTTAGGTATGCACCGGTAAGAACGTTTGCGCGGACAGACGCGATTCACAGTTAGTCGCAAGAACGCGTTACCGGTACGCGTGCACCTGTACCAAGTCCGTCAGGCCACGGCAAAACGGTATTTCGATTCTTTTTCTTTTTTTTTTTTTTTCACGCGAAAATTCAACGAACTCCGCGGCAAGTTTCCGTGAATCTATCTGGAGCGGCCGGCTCCGCAATCTCGGTAAGTCGAGCGTTACGTAGCCATCGCTATCTCCGTGCATCCGTCCACAGATCGCAGGGTATATGTATACGCGTGATCTGCGATTCGCCACGGCCCGATAATACGTTCACCGTGTACACATTAACGCGGTTTCTGCGGCTCGCGCGTGAAAGCAGGACGGAGAAACTGATATCGCGCCGCGTCCATCGGACGATAGCGAAAGATTTTCAGACGATACCGCGGGAGTACGCTCGCGAAAGGGAGGGCCTCGCTTTTCTCCTCGCATCGAATCGAGTGAACGATTTACTCTATTTTGCCATGAAACCTAGCCGAACCGTTACACCGCTCTGAAAAGGCGGCTCTATCCTGTTTCCGTTAAGTAGCACAATGGGCGTTCTCTTCGTGTAAAAATACGCTCTTCTAAGAAATTAAATTCATACCTTCCTCGAGCGTGCTTTACACGCGAACTAGAAGTGAACCGCGATCGATACGCGCGGATTTAGCAAGCATGTATCCACGGAAGGGCCGTGGCACGCCGTACGAGATACAAATCGGGGCAGATCGGACGAAGGGTACAAGACAATGATCCGTGACGAAAAAGTCTCTGGAATCGTTGGATCTCGTTGATAGGGCGGGCAAGGTGATAAGAAGAGACTTGCTATTAAGCGGAAATGAAACGAGGAGGCAGAAGAGCGATCTCTCTCTCGGTCTCTCTGTCACTCTACTTATTTCCCTCTCATTTACGCGCGTTACCGTATCCAGTCTACGACAGCTGTCCGGATTGCTCAATCGAGGAAATATCAGGTTTCGTCTAGCCGGGAGCATTTCACGATATACACACTGCTGACACGCTTATGCGATTCGACGAGAGTGACAGTCGAACTCTCGTCGTTACGTATGCATACGTACGTGTGCACGCGTATGTAGTAGCTCTCGCGATGTATCGTGAACGTGAAATCGGTGCAGCGCTAAAAGTGTACACACTTGTTTCGAGTGTTGGAACAGTAATTCGAGACGTCCACGGGGGTATCAATGGAGTTCGACGCCCGTTCATTTATGTACAACGTAAACAATGAACCGACGTCTGTTTTAAGAAGGGATGCCGAAACCGTGTGAAACCCCGAACCACGCGACATCGAACCGCGGTGATTCATTAACGCGAACGATGCGCGGATTCATTCGCCTCGAGGAAACCTATTACTGCGGGCCCGCTATGTAAATAAAAACAATCGCCCCGATTCATCGCGCGTCACTGTCGACACGTACTCCGTTCTACGCGCGATATGAATGGACTCTCCTCCTATCCGCGATAAAGAGAAACGAAAACGTATTAACAGAATTCTCGACGGATCTCACCTTCTCCTTATCCTTCTCCTTTTCCGTAGCATCGTCCTTATCCTTGTCTTTATCTTCGGTCACGTCCGTATGAGGCGCTATGCCGTTGGTGGTAGGCTTCGTGTCGGCCTCCTCGATCCTCTCCAGCTTGCCATCACCAGGTGCAGTCGCATCGCCTCCTTCGGCGGGGATCCCCTCCTTCTTCGGCGTCGTCGTTATATCCACGGACCTTCTGCTTTGTCTCGCTCCCATTTTTCTATTTTTGACCTCTCTATCGCCTTCTGGCTCACCTGCTTCCTGTTCCTCGGGCTTTCCGGATGCTGTGATCAGGCGTCGCGTGTCCAATGAAATTCACCTGCAATGAGCCAACGAGAGCGATTAGCGAATCGCGTAGCAAACAGAGGCTGGTCGCGTGGATACGCGTGGAATGTATCCTCGTTCTATCGCGAACTGCGACAGAAACGACCAAGCGGCCAATCTCTCCCGAACCGTTTTTCTCCGTTCGAAAGTGGACGTACCGAACTTTGTTGAGACGGGAGTAAAATGAGCGACAGCCGGTGTCGATCGAGCGAATTTCGCCGGACGCGATTCACGCGTATTATCGACGGACGGACGCCGCACCGACAGCTTTATACCCGATATTGGCTTTCGCGGGCGAATATTTCTCAATCCGCGTGCAGGTGCAACCGACGAGATTTCTCGCCGCTGAGGCCAACCTCGACAGCGGCGTCCTTATGCAAAGTATTTTCGCTGCTCCTCTCCGCTCGTAAAACGAACCGCGGGGCCCGCCGACGATAGCGCGGCATGTAATATATGCGGCGTTTCTCGTATAGGACGTAGCAGGAGAGAGAACGAAAATATTACGGGGCAAAGGGACGACGCGACGGACGAGAACGGAATTTCTTTGGGAATTAAATACCGAGAGGGCACCCGCATAAATAAGGAATCGCGCGAGATCTTCCCGGCTCGCCCCGTTAGTGGGCAATTTTTATTTTGCGGTCGCGCGAGCAAATGGCGTGTCGAGAGGAAGGTGTTGCGAACAACGGGTAAAACGAACCCGAAGAAAGAGGCTCTTTCAAATATCTCGACTCTAATTATCGCCCGAGAAAACAGCGTGGCGGCTGTTAAAAAGGCGAAGACGTTAGAGTTAACGGTCCCGAGGTCAAAGCGAAGCTTCTCGCAAGGCGAAAGAGGAAACGATCCGTTGTTCGAGCAGTCGCTGCGAAAAAGTGGCACAACGACGACGGCCGCGGCGAAGTCGAACGCACAAGTCGAGACAAAGCGTATTCGTGTGTAAGATGCGTTTAAAGACCACGTGGAGCGGCCACGCGCCGCTGACCACCTCGTAGCCGCGATGCGTAAACGCACCTGCGGGCTACGAGAGCTCCGCCAGGCCGGCAGTTTCTTCTTCGCGATGGCCGGAATAAAATGACTGGAATGATCGCGACGGACGGATGAGCACGTGAGTGCGACCGTACATTCGTTTTCGCAGGATCAGCATTTTTTTTAATAAACCCGCCGCTCTCGTTTGGGATTCGAGCCACGATCGCGGATCGAGGATCGAGATACGTACGGAACTCGATTCTCGCCGACCTAAGCGCACTGTAAATGCATCTCCGCGTCGTTGGCGTTTTCATGAATGCGGAATTTCGATACGCGGAGAAGTAGGTAAATTAAATTAGCTTTCTAACGGCATACGTTCGGCCATCGGGCAGACTCCTTTCCTTTCTATTCCTTGTCGCGCGCCTCGAAACCCGCAAAACTAAAATCATTAATCGACGGCGAACATGCCCGTAGAACTATCTGACCGAACGTCGCTAATGATGAACAGGGTTTCGAGGATTTCTACGAACAGAAGCAGAAACGAGCGCGTATCACTGTCACCGGACAATAGCATTTGTCTCTGAAAGCCTGTTCAAGGTGCAATGCACTTTCGAGTAACGATATGCATGTAGCTCACTACGCTTGCGCGTCGTGGACGGAGCTTATAAATAGGATCAGGATGACAAAGATCAAGAAGGCACGATTTCTTTTCCGACGAGACGCCCCGGAAACTGGAACGACGAGACGCCGCGGCGAGAGGAAAACGATTCCATGGGAAAGGGCGCGCATAATCGGCCCTTCCTTCTCATTTGTATGTCGCGCGGCTGGATGATTACTTCGCAAATATTTTGTTATCTCGTTTCTAACGAGTGCAGGGACCATGCGCAACTAAGAGGGTGAAATCCGTTTCGTGCGTCGGCAGAGAAACAGATCTGCAATGCCAGCAGCGAATTGAAAGTGCACCCGGGTTGCGAGTGGCGCGTTGAAAACACGTGTCGAGCTACCGTCGTCGGCTGCCCGCATAGAATCGTGCCCGTAAACCAGATCGCAAGATAAAGGCGGCAATTCCCATCCCGTTTCCATGGATCACGGTAGAAAAATTGCCGGTCGTCTATTATTTACCCCTTTCAGAGCAGCATTGCCTCAAATACGATACTACGAGGGTGAAAAATGAACGTGTATTTCTCGGGATGTGAGGCTCGACGGAACTGAATAGACAGAAACGGAAGTCGGCCGTCACTGAAACCACTTAAGTTCACCGATTCACATTACGGATACCGGTTCAACGACTCGCCACGGCAATGATTGTCTTTCAGGAAACAAGGCAAATAGCGAACAGAATCGTGTCATACCTCTGACTCACCGAACGATCTAGCAGCTGATAACACGGAATCCAGTTCTAACGTGACCCGTTGCGCCGCACACCAATCGGATTTCCGAGATTACATTCTTATTTATGAGCCGCCCGTAGGAACGTAGATTACGACGAAAAAGCATAATTTTAGGCGTGGCGATGACGCAACGGTCGGTCAGAACTTCGGACTAATTATCTGTAATTCACTGCTGGCGAGCGAACAAACGAAACGTACCATCGAGATTCCTTTCTGTAGATCCGCTCAATAGATTAATAAGCGCATTCAGAGGTCACTACCATCGAAGACTATTAAGGCCTTAACGGCGATGACACTACAAGATCGCTCCCAAGCGACCGCGACGTGTGGGAACTGAATTCCAATGATGTACAGTCGGAACGATGCTAATGAGAAAATGTCGCTCGCGTTTATGCGACTTCCAATGGTTGGGCGGTGCGCGCAACAAACACGAGCATGAGCACGCGTGCGAAATCGAACGACACCCGAGAAACGCCCGAATCTTCGAAACACCCGAACGATATGGTTCTAAAGCGTTTGCCGCGTGACTCAGAAAGTTGCTCCAAGAGAGTACGGTTAATCGCTCGCCGGGCAAACGCACTTTCACGTTTCAAGGATCGTTAGGAGATATCCGCGTTAAGGTCGAGTACACAGGGGAAAACGCAATCGGCGAACGATCTCGCGTTGGTCCCGATTAATAAGCCGGACAGCGTTAAGTCGAGGCCGCTGAACGAGATTGCCCGCGGTTCTACAAAAGCGTTGGAATGCGGTATTCGTCGAGGGGATCGGCAGGGCAACACGTATGCCAATCGAATTGAAAAAAAAAAATATTCCTTCTTCCCTCGAGCCGGAGAGCGTGCACGGGGGCTCGATTCCCACGAAGCAGGGGGTGCACTCTAACGCCCAATCAATCGACCATTACTTTCGCAGGGTTAACGCGACTAGTAGGCAGGGGCACGGGGAGGAGTTAGGTGTATAATCCGTCCTCGACAGAGAAGACATCTGCTCGGGCCAGGGTTCTCGAAATTGAGAATTATGAGCGTACCGAGAGAATGAGGCGACGTCGCGTCGCCGACCCGTATACAGGCGCGTGTCCCGCATGCGTGAACGGACCCGGTACGCCGGGGCACATGCGTGCGTACAAGAGCGATGAAAATCGTGGCCCCCGCGAGGATAAACGGGAACGGTCGTCCTGCGTGCGCGAGGGCGTAGAATCGAGGTGGAAAGCCGGGACAGGGTGGCAACGCTTAGATCGCAGTGGCTTTAAAAGTAAATGCACATCCGGCATATACATACTACGTGAATCTATTTTCGCTCCGGTTGTACGTCCCGTGCGTGCCACGTATATATATATACCCTTCGCTCGAGTAAACATCGAACGGGTGTTGGCCGTGGAAGGGTGGAAAAATCTCTGCCAGCCGAATCCGTAGGTTCGTGTAAACACGAAAAAGCTGGGGAACGAGAATAGCGCGAAGGTAACTAGAGTAAACTTCCGCGACGATTCGAAAAGAATCGCGTTCATTTGACGAACGATCGATACTACCGTGAACACCGGGAAAAGGAAAATATCGCAGGGACAAGAGCGAAGACGGGCAGTCGATTGGGGCAGTTTTCTCGTGAAAAACCGGTCGAACGATGAATCCCTTTCGAAGGTACTCGACTGCTGTGTATACGTATAGACGCGTCCGTCTAAACAGCCGGCACAGCTCTTTTCTTCGTTCTTGTAAACGAGAGAAAGGCAGATGTGGGTAAGTTAACGACCCGTTATCGCGTGGATTGCGTGGACTCGACGTTCTTGAAACTGGTTGCTGTCGATTGCGGTGCAAGAGAAAAAGGCATCGACGGTGGCAGAGAGAAGCGGCAATGCGTGGCGAACCGCGAAACATCGGCAAAGTTTGTCGAACGCGTACGTTAACTAGCAATGGGAACGCGCGGTGGTGTTCTCGTTCACGGGTACACCACCCGAAATCGAGAGAAACACCGGAGGGAGCAGGTAGGAATCCGTCGAGGCGGCGGTAACAATAAGAAAATTGCGCATCCTGGAGAAGGCAAACCGAAACATCGACGAAACGCGAAGCAAAAGATCATGCTGCACCTTGGGCAGCATGATCTGGCCTGCTAGGCAGGTCAACATTTTCTCGGCCTTTCTCCACCGGCTGCCATTCTCCGAGCGACAACAATCGCTTCCGTGGAAGCCTTGACTGCGTTTTAAATGCACGGCAGGTAGAGGTCTGCTATGCAAAATCGGCACAAAGGTGAGAGAGAGAGAGAGAGAGAAAGAGCGAAAGAAACTGTAAGTAGGTAGGCAAGCAGGCAGGCGGACAAGCAGGCAGGCAGGCAAGCAGACACGTCGCCTCTGTTTAAGGCACCCGGCTTGGCAAGAACGTATCTCCTTTCTATCCCTCTCCGGTTCTTTTGCCATGGTAACAGCGAACGCTAAATCTGCGAGAGCGGTCGAAACCTTTCGCGAGTTTTCTTGTCGCATCGGTCTTCGCGAGAACACGGGGCTACCTGCTTTAAAAAAAAAAAAAAAACTCCAGCTTTTGCAACGGTCCCTCTATCGATCGTCGTCCACGGGTCGGAATGTTGTGCACGGGGCAAGAAAAAGCAACGGAATACCACGAGGATGGCGATTGCGAAATTCCGATGGATCGTGCCCAGAGGGAAAGGTCATTGGTATTCTTGAAATCGTGCGTACGGTCGATCGTTCGAGGGTTAATACCGGCTAACTGGTGGGAGAAAGAGTCAAGATGGCGTAACCGGCCTCTGTTCTCCGCGATCCTTCGATCCTAAATGCGGCCAGGATTTCCCTGTCCGGATTACCGAGCCACCGTCGATAGAAACCAGGGCCTCCGTAGACGACCCGACACTACTACCGTTTCACTGGGAACGGGCAAATTCGTTGGAGCGGGCGAAATCGAAAGCCGGCTCCGCACAGTGCTCGCTATATCGATTGATGCTGCCCATTTTCAAAATGGCGCGGGGGTACACGCTCGAAATCCCGCTCGGCCCACGATGCGGACCGTTCTTCGCGCGATATCCCATGAGAAAACGACCAACAAAAACGTTTCGTTTCGCAAATGTTCGGCAAAAGAATCGAGTCGGAGTAATCGAGAAGCACGAGGGTGGGGGGAGGGAAAAAAACATGGAAAAGCGGAAGGGAAGGGCGGGCGCGTACCGCACACGCGAAGAACAAGGTGTGCAACCCCAACTGGGCGCGTTCGGCCCCGGCATAGCGAGCGAAAATCAGCGAAAGTTCGGGCACTCGGGGCTCTGGGTACTCACCACGGTAGTCGAGGGCGTTGCGAGTGGCGAGACGAAATTTTCTGCCGAAGAGCGTCCCTCTCGTCACTGCTCCGCACAAGAAACACACTCGATAATATTATTCCGAGAGAAAAAGGCGCGGCGGTGGCGGTGGCGGCGACGTCGGCTGCGGGCGTTGTAGCACAATGCGTGGCGTCTAGACAGACACGAGTGCGAGAGGTGAAGCGGCTGAGGCACACGAGGATACTTGTTAAGCAGAAGCGAGAGGAAACGAAACACCGAAGTCACCCACAAGCCAGACAGGCAGCAGGCTTTTAGCGGCAGCGCGTTCGCGACTCATCCACTTGGCTCGGCAACGCACAACCGACTGGCGAGAAAAGCGGAGGGGAAGCGGCGTCCGTCTGTCCGTCCGACCGTCTTTCTGTCACCAGCGTACTGCTCGCCCGCTCGCTCGCTCGCTTTTTACCTCTTTCTTTCTCTCTTTTTCATACACACACATATACACGCGCACACACACACACACACAAACAAACACGCATTCACTCCTCCCTTTCTTTCTCTCCCTCTCTTTTCTTCCTTCCAACCCTTCTCTGTCGCGAACGTACGCGCGCACACACACCCTCGTTCACCCTTTTTACTTGTGCATTTCTGCTCCGAGTCTCTCATCCGATTTATCCTCGCACCTCCTGCGTACAACACCACTTGATTAACGTCTAAGCCACAAGCAGGTATATACCGGGGTACAACACCCGTCGCCGTATTTCACCTTCGCCGATGTGTTCGAGCAGCCAGGAAATCAGCAGTGCCACCGGTGAACAACAAACGAGGAGACGCGAGAATAATCGCGATTCGAAACTCACCCCCGATCGGAGAGAAGCGCGACGACGGCCCAATGGATAGGCACTGGACAATCACGAATACTCGGACTACCTACCGTGGAGGTAACGATCGATCGTTTCACGATTCCTTTTCAGCTCCGATCTCTCGGCGATCAGCACACGATCGACACCGGTACGGCAGTGCTTTTGTTCCCGCCGAACGGAGTTTCGGCTACGTACGCGTACCTCCTCTCTTTCTCTTTGTCCCGAGGAAGTCGAGCGTCGGGGAGGACCGAACCACCGCGCACAAACTGGTCAAAATCGTCGCCGATAAACACCGTTTAAGCTTCTCCAATTCCTCGACGACGACGTTTTCCACGGAACTCACTGCTTGTTTCCGTTCACTTTTCTGCGTGCTCGTTTGAACACTCGGTACCGCTCGCTCCGTTTTACGTACTACGTTCCGCACTGTTCGGCGGTTAGAGAAAGAATGAGCTCCGGGACAAACGGGAGGCAGGAACGTACCAACCGAGCCCGGCACCCCGGGACTTGGTTCCAATGGTGGCAGCCCTGCTTCGAGCTCGTCAAGAACATCGGGGTGTGGGGGTTCGGCGACTACAGGGCGGGGTCCTGTCACGTAGGGTTCCCTACCTCGAAGCACGTCCAATGTACCGCTCGCTCTGATAAAACCAACTCATTTTCAGGGTCGCCCCTTTTTTTTTCGAGGATCCGCGGCGATCGAATTCGCCGGTTTTCCGCTTCCGCTGGTCGACGGGGCATCGATTGTATCGTTCGAACCATTGACACGCGGCGTACGTAATTTGGCCGCCCCGTTAACGACCTATCGCAACGCCACGGTAGAATCGAATAATAAATGGGGGAACGGGATCGATCCGCGAAAGTTTCGAATCGAGACTTTACCAGAGCAACGAGAACAGTTGCCATCGTATTAGCTTATGTACATATTTTAGAGCGACTGCACAGTCTCGAGATTATCCATGGGAGCTCCCAGTGCCCTGCAATCTCCGGCGATTGCAGCACCGTTGTTGTTCTCTACCTGGAAATCGTTCGGCTTTTAGACAACTACCGCGGCCGTTCGAGCGAAACAAAATACGCGTATATATATATATACCTGCCGATGCCCGCTCGGCTGCAACTAGATTATTGTGAACATTACTACCGGGGGCCGCCTTTCGCCTTTTGCCTTTCGTCGCGGTGACTAATGCGAAAAGCGGCGAACGAGAGAACACACGACAGCGAGATAGCCCGACCCGTTCCAAGTTAGATAACAGTTCGGCATGTCTGGAATTTCGACTAAATGCCGGCGACAAAATACGTCCAACTCTCCGTCCCTCTCCTCCAGAGACTTCGATGCGTCGCGTTCGCCTAAGCTTTCCAATACTGACTCCGGGGGGCAATCATTGTCTATCCCGTGTTCATTCAACGCTGCGTCGCATCGATTACGAAACGATGCGACCACCCGCACCGTCTGCCGATCTTCGAGGCAACGCGCGAATATGTATCGATTTTCTTCGTGCCAGCTACGCGAAAACCGATCGCCGCGCGGCCGTATAAAACTTAATACACACTCGCTCGATACGCGTCAAGCTTGGACTGTCTCGATTCGCGACAATCGATGCCCGTGTATTTCGCTCGCCGGAAATCACCTATCGATAAGCGTTCAGCGAGCCGGCGAACAAAGAATAAGGACAAGCGTCGTTTTCTCGGTATCGTGTTGTCCGACGCTTCCACGCGCTTATTGTCTTCGGTGTAGCCGGGTATTGAGCGCCGCGGGACGGCTTTGGATGCACGAAACCATAACGAGATAAAGATTTTCCGTCGAAGGGACCCGCGAGGCTCGACCGTGGAGATGCGACGGAATCGAGGAGAAATCCTCTCCACGACCCAGAAGCTGGTTCGCGGCAGACCGATATGCGTCGAGAGTTCGCAATAAAGAACGGGAACCGATAGAAACTGTTGAACGGTTCTGGCCACCCGAAAGGTTACTCGCTCGAAACGACAAAACTGTAACGCCGCGAATTGTGTACGTGTAACGATCCCACTTCAGCTGAAGCGTTGTTCCTGTTGCCGCGAGTTAATAGAGAGAAGCGATCGCACGATAGACACGATAATATCGTGCGGAAGGAATTCGCGCTGGAAACGGCTCCGAATGTGACATAACAGCGAGCAGACGGGGAGGCTCGTCTATACATCCCGAGACTGGTGTATAATAGCTTTTCACGAATTAATGGAAATCGAATTTAGCGTGCACAACGCCCCGGATGCGGGTTTTCTATTAGAGCATAAACTAACGCGAACGGCGTATACGCCGCGAGATATATCAGATCCGTCGTCCGCTATTGAGAGTTCGACGGTTTCTTTTTTTGTTAATGGAATAACCGAGGGGTCACGGGTGCGTTATCGATTAGTAACGGATTGAAACTTTCTCTGAAGAGACACGACGGGGCTACCGGGGAGAACGAGCGAACAAGACGGTGCGCTAGAAAAGCCGCGATACCCTTCGCGGTTGTCTAATTTATTAAATGAACTCTCTGCGCGAGTGTTCCCATTCGATTGAAACGGAAACGAAATGGAACAAAAAAAAAAAATGAAGGATCGAGAAGTGCATTTCCGACCGAGACGCGAAAGGAACAATAGCCTTTGTGCCTTAATCCGGGCGACTATTGTACCCCGTAAATTAATAAAATGGGTAACGGCTGAAGGGGATAAGATTTCTCGTAGCTCCTTCTCGGCTGAACGTTCCTCCTTTCCTGAACTTTTCCGGACAAGATAATGCCCCCCATTCTACTTTTGGGGATGATTCATCCGTTGGTCAAGGTGGAAAAGAAAATCTGACATTGTACAGATATCTAATAAAGAATGTTTCAAGAACAGCGTGGGCTCGAAATATATGTTTAGAATATGTGCGTTCGAGCGATTGCTCGATGACAGAAACAATATCCTTTCTGTCGGAAAGAGGCGACTTCCACGGCCGTGTAGGAATATAACGTAATAGACAGTGTCGGTGGTATTCGTATACGGCACGTTCATTGCCGGAAACGGAAGCTCCACCTTAGTCGTTGACTACGACAACGTTTATGTGAACGTACTCGAAGAATGTCGCGTACTGACGTACATACTTGAAAATCTCACCGTCTATCCAACAAAACCATCGACGGATAACGAATCACCCTCCTCGATTTCACTCCGGCTATTAACAATCGTCCCGTTACATCGGCAGTAATAGGATTTCTCGATAGATAAAGATTATTCGAACAGGCTTTGCCCGGGTCATTAGACGCAGACAAGAAGTCGTCGACGGCAAAAGTCGGGCCTCGAAATGGAGTAATTAAATCGAGTCGAAGCGTGCTGTTCGAGGCGCCAATTAACGGAGATGCACGACGTGTATCTACGACACGGTGCCAAATAGCACAAGATACGTAGGTACCTCGAACACGTCCAGACTTTCTTAAACCAATGAATGAACGCCCACGCATTTCGATGCCGCTCGAGACGGTCAACGACCAACATGGAGGAATATTGCTCGAATCGTAATTCGACGAAAATGCAATCGGGCACAAGGCCACGTGCCCGTACCTGCGTTTCGATGCCAGCGAGGCTACGCGTATACGTTTCGTTCGTCGCCGTTATTAGATACAGAGAAGCTTTTTTAGCGGATCTGCTTGACACCAGGCCATTTGCTCGATACGCGCCAGTTTGTCGGCGTCGACGTTGGTGGGCGAACCCACGTGCATCTCCGACTTCCTTTTACCCGCGGTCGTCGACGAATGAAATTACCTTCTGCGGGCCGTCGCCCTTTCCACCTATGCATTAACCAAACATTCCCTCACCGATCCTTCATTCGAATTCGGTGCACTCAGATCCGCCCGATAGACGATTATCTTCAATTGCGAAACGATTTCGTATACGGCACAGTGACGAGAAGTTAAACGATACGGCGCGTTCTTAAACAATGATAACCGAGCAAATCGTTAGACCGTGGAACGCGATACATATCGTTGCTTTCGAACTCTAATCGTACACACCGCGGCAACTAACACCGGCTCGCAAACGATACGTGTGTGCGTCGTGTAACGAAGCTGTTAGAAATTCAACGAGTATTTTCTGCAAGCTTCTCATCGGCCATTCCGAGTACAAATATTTACTCGCGCCAAGGTAAACCGAACACGATACTATTTGTCCGGTCCATTTTATCGCATCACTTTATCGCGCCGAGCACGTCGACGGCGGAGCAGAAAATGAATTGTACCGGCGCGGAACTGCCTGTACCGTGGATCGACCAGCAAATTTTTACTGTCCATCGCGGAAACGGAGAACGGGTGACGAAAAAAAAAAAGAAGGACAAACCCCCTCACACGAGACGTGACACACCGACACGGTCAGAAACGAAATCAACGACATAATTACTCATATCCCAACGACGGACGATCCAGAATCGTCCTATTGAATCGGCCCACAAATTACGAATCGCACCGAGCAAAGGACCTTCGTGACTTCAAAGCCCCAACGACCGCTAATATTATATTACCCGACGCCGGTTCCGGCGACCTTAAACGCACCGTCCACGCACTCACGAATCGTGTAGACATCGACTGCTGGGACCGGGCTGGGCTGTGACCTGCCATTTTAATACGGTTAAACCTCCACTTCCGAATAAAACTCCATCAGTCGTACGAATCCCTCGCATCCGTCGGAACTCTGGACGGCCGGCGCCCGAAATTATTTTCACGTTCGTGGGTACGCAGTTGGCCGCGCATACGCAAAAATGTAGCTGAACCGGGACGGACGTGCACCGTGCACACATCTCTGTTCGACGAAAACCGACGGTGCACATACGCGCGGAATGCGTTCGTACAAATGTCCGAGCGTGCTCGCGCACGAGCACACATCGTCATCACCCCTTGCAGTGCGAGCTCACTTGCCGTGAAACTTTTGTCTCGTTGGAACCGGCCATCGATATCTCCTTCCTTGCACGTGCAGCGTATTATCGTCGTGACAATGTGCCTCCCATTTTCGCTATCGGCCGTCACCAACCTCCTGCCTATGTACACTTGCTTCGCACCTACGGCCTTCGTACAATGCGGAATCTTATCTTCGGCTGCCTCCAGCGAAAGCAAATTTTTCCACCGACTTTCCACCGACTTTCCACTGGACGCGTTCGCCCCACGGATGAACATCGTCGAACCCGCGACGAGGTTGAAATTTTCTGCGTATCAGACCTCGCACCTGTTACCCCTCCGCGGCGGTGGCAATTCAGCGCGTATTAACTCGATGCTCACCGTTTGCGATATCGCTCAAAGAAAAAAAATAAGACGAACCAGGACAATCGTTCGCCTGGCCGCGAAGAAGTGCCTGGCGAATTCATCAAGCGTACGGTCCAACTTTCTCCAGGTCGAATGCGAAATACGCGCAAGCAGCTTGCGATGGAATGCACGCGGCCGCTTGTATCGATTTTCGTCGACATTGAAAATTTCGTTCGCTTTTCGTCGAATATCGGCATCGATACTCCATTTCGCCAGGGTCGCGGCTTTAATCCGCCGCTTCTGCGTGCGATACGGCGACGGTAAGGAGACACGAAGGCTTCGCTTTAAAAGGCTAACGATACGCCCATTGGCTCGATATTCCGACACCGGCGCGTTTGTCCAGCGAAACGGTAAATCACCGATGTCGGGGCAATTAAGTTCTAATTAAGCGTCGCGAGACAACTTCTTGATCCTGATTTCATTCACTTTACACCGTGCGAACACCACGGGAACTGTACACGAGGAACGTGACCACCGGTTTCTATATAGGGTGCACCAGTTGACTGAGGAGCCGCAATCCACTCACGTACTCTCGATTCACGAAACTCTCTATCCAAACGATTTGCGAACGAGACGAGCAAATGGTATTGCCCGACCACTCAGGCGTATCGATGAACGAAATGAGTTCGCTACAATCGTGGTATCGTTAGATCGGGAAATATGCGGCGAGAAATAATCGATTTTAAATGCGTTTACGGGAGAACCTTTAAGGAAGTGTAATTGCCGTGACCCTAATTACGGCAAGCAAGGTTGGGCGACAATTATATAGGGGTGTCGCAGGATATTTGGAAAAACCGGGGCGCCTTTCCTTTTTCGTGCGTCGAATTGATATCGCGACGCCCTTCTGAGGCGTTTCGTGCGCCGAAACATTGCTGTCGAAATATCTTTCACTTAAAGAGGTACTGAACTTCTAAAAAATCCTTTCTTTTTTATTTGCGTTTCCTTGAAGTACGAAAATCCTCAAAAAGGTCTAAAAAATTTCGTTAAAAACACAAATGCTCCCCTAAGCAAGGAAAATGGGGAATGATAATCATTCGTTAGTATCCAGGTCTTTTCACCAACGCCAAATGTCTGGCGTCATTGATTCATAGGGCTGTTGAACGGTCGAGAGCGAGGGGCAGATGTAAACCGCGTTCATTTAAATCAACGGTGTGCGGTGGTGTTTTTTTTTCCAGCGTGAAACGTGGACGAACAAACGCATCGAAAAAGCGCGTCCGTGGAAGGTCGTCGCGACAGATGCGAGTACGGTTTTAAATAACCGGGTGTCCATTGTTTCCGACGTGACGAGTAATAAAGAGGAAAGAATCGAGGGATCGCCGGTCGATAGGTCGATTCTGCGAATCGACGCCTCGGGTCGTCGAACCGGTGGGGACTTTATAAAAATCGGAGCACCACTTAAGTAATAGCTACGCGGCGCAGAGAAACGCAACGCTTCGTGTATTGACTGTAAGTGAGACTGAATGGCTGTGGAAGCTAGGTTTTGTCAGGTCGTTTAATTCGTTCGGCGCCATTCTTCGAACAATTAGTAAGGCCGTACCGAGTTAGTCGGCCGTGGCCAAATATGCAAAATGACGAAACGGCGAAACGTACCGTCGCGAAGGGGAAGAAACAAGGAAGATTGCGGGGTTGACAAAAGATCGTTCCACAGTTTTCTCCGCGGCGACTCGGGTCAAAGTACCGGGGGGCGCATCCCCGTAATTTCTCGTCAAGAAGAAAAATTCAATTTTCCACTGTGCTTGCTCGTTTCGTGCAGAGGAACAGGAAGCTTAATATTTGCCATCGTACCCGCTAAAAGGAATATACACTCGAGTGACTCATCGAAGACGCCTTTCGGATCAACCCGGGGCAATAAAAATGGCGGAGATTCCGTAGGGAGGTTTTACCTTAACCCACGGTATGGCGCAGAGCGCAATAAGCGACGCTATCGTGCGGACCTTCCTTTAACGAAAATCGTTTATCAACCGCGCGGAAGCTCCGAACGGTTTCGTTACTATTTGGATAAAATTCGAGACCACCACCACGCCGCGGTGCTGCCTCGCCCGTTTTTATCTAATCTCGAGGCGAAAACTTAAGGCGTGTACCGAGATTCAACTATAACGAGCGAGCACAGGAAATATAAAACCTAGCACCGATTTCTTCGCTCCCCGAGCACCGAAAACGACTTCACTTGGATCCGTCGTTTCGATACATTCCTAAAATATTTTAGACGGCCCAAGGACAGGCCGGAATAATTTCCAATGCCGCAAGTCATCTTCGAGGAAAGGGAAGACCGCCGTCGAGGGGGCTACGCGATCGAAACAACGACCTGTTCCACGAAACGTCGAAAATTCACCTAGACGGAAAATAGTGTAGCTCTGCCCGTGGTTTTCGCCACGATTGTTTCCCCATTCCCTGTATTTGCTTTTGCAGCACGTGAAGGTCCACCCTCTGACAAGCTGAGTCGTGGCGAGCTACGCATTTCCACCGCTTCAACCGTACGCTCCACGAGGGTTGGTGCTTTCGTATTGATTGTACGTCGGATGATTCATGGGGGTTCTCTCTAACCGTAGCCACCCCCGCAATATTCTAAGCCGGCACGGCCAACCCCATGCCCCGAGGCTTATCCCCACGCAGAGAGACAGAGGGACACGGGGCCAGGAGTTTCCATATTTAAGGGGGTTAGCTGCAAGAAAGGCGAAGGACGGCGGATTCGGGCAGCGCCGGTCGCAGCAATCACCGGCTGACTCATTAAAGAATCGCATTACAGACGCAATCGGTTCCCCTTGTCGACGACGGTTCGCCGCCGGGTCGAAAGGGCTTTTTTTCCACGTCGCGAGAAAATTCAACACGGCCGCGTTACGTTTATCTCTGTCGAACTTTCGTCTCGTTTGTCAAATCGCGCGAGGTGTTCAGATACCAGCACAACAGGTTTTTGGGACCAATCTGAACGTGAATACACGCTCATGGTGCACGCGTGTATGCGCGTGTACGAACAACAGGGCTCTCGTGGCACATCTGTCCGCAGATTCAAGGCCGGACACTCAACTTTGTGTAGAAGAGGGACCTCTCCTCTCGACGTATGCGCCCGGTACATACGTGTATAATACGATCCTCGTATGATGCCCAAGGACAAACGCTTCCCCCGATGGCGTTATTTATAATCCTTTTATCGTGGTGCAAGCCGAAGACACCTCGCGTACACGAGTGTCATTGAGGGAAAAGGCGTCGGGGGGGTGGGGAGTCGCAAAAATCGGGAGAGGTCGGAGTCGAACGTAGTTGAATCGAAGTGGGTGAAAAAGCGTTAACAAAATTCTCGCCAAAGGACACGATTTACGTCGAACCGCTATCTAATTGCAAGTGCGGATAATAGTCGGAAAGATTACAATGTCGATATTTCGAGCATCCAGGCGGACGGAATAAATCGATCGATCCAAAAATTCCGGCTCTCCTGTTCCGCTCGCCTCTGGCTTCGGTATAACGTTACCGCAAAGGTGGTCAACGTGCCGGCAGCCCTGTTCACTTGCTGTTTTACGTGTTTAACCGACCGAAACCGGCGGCAATACGTGCCTCGAAAAGCGAGGAGAGATTGCACGTAATTCTGACGCGCCTATCCCTCCACGAGGAAGGTATCCGTGGTGTCGAGGAGACGAGCGAAGCTCGTGGCAAGATTACGTCTCGAATTGTTCGTCTAGTTGGAAGACCGACGCATTCGTCGTTACCTAATCTTTCGGGGAAAAGCTCTCGGAATGAAGGGTGGGCACGACGGAGAAGCGGAAGGCGAGGTGGAAGAGAGTGCGAGGGAGCGCGCGCAGCCGTACGAGCTGATTCGAACGCAATCAGCCTCTAACGTTTGCCGAAACTTCGGTGCCAACTTTATTAATTAGCTTGCTACGTTCTAACGAAGCATATACGCGGCCAAGACCAAACGCCCGTGAAATTCCCATAATTAATGCTCGCACGAACGAATTGCATACGAAAAATTCAATTCAATCGAATTAGACCGGCGCGAGATATATCGGCCCAGGGGCGAGGGAGTCGAACCTGTTCGCCGATTACCGATCTGCCAAGCTACATCTTGGCCGGAGCAAACGTATATACCGTACAGTATAACGCTACTATGAATATTTACCGCGAAAGAGTTGATGCTGCTCGAAGAACCGATGGCTCAGAAGTTTAACCGCTAGTACTGACTCCCCAGTGGGAGGCGAGGGATTTTCGACGCACGAGATGTACGAATTATTGTAGAAACGGAGCCGTTCTAACGTAAATTGCTCTATCGGTCGGACCAGGAAGCACACGATTTCGGCAATGACGCCGAAGGAGAAAGAGGACTCGCCTCTTCCTACCTGCGCGCAGGATTACGCATATTTGTGGCCAAAAGGACCGTCAGGGCCGGCGAATCGGGCAACCTTGCGAGCAACCTCCAACAGGTATACACGAGCGAAACGCGCCGATGCCTGGATAACCGGTTTCCGCGATGTACGTTTGTCGAAACGCCTTAATTACCAGGACCTCTACTCACTCTCTCTTTCTCTCTTTCCTCTTCTCGATCCTTCTAGCATCACAGAGAAGGTGTGCGATGTTGCCGAACGCCCGGGTTTCAACTGGGTCACGATAGATACAGGGAACCATCTTTTAAAATCGAGTGGGCGCGGCGAAATGCATTATAGTCGATTCTGAAGGGTGCCATCTCTACCGGCCACCACCTTTGCCTTGTAAAAAGCTCGCGCCCTCCGGTGTCACTTAACGCTTCAGCTGAATTCTCGATCACCGATTATTCCACCGCTCGTGAACCGTTGGCGACGAAAATTCTCTCCTCGTTCGCGGCCCTCTGTGCCTGCCTGCATCTAAAATTCATTAGCAACTCGACGCGGCTCGTTTTGTCCGGCAAAAGTGCAGAGTGGGAAAGGCCGTGTCGCAAGCGATGTGGAACCGAGCGACCTCGAAGTTTCGATCGGGTCGCGTTGAACAAGTTCTCCGTCGTTACGGTGCAAGAGGAAGAAAAGAAAAAAGCCGCGTTTATTTTGCGCATCGCTAAGCTAACAGATTCGAATGCACGCGGCGTTAGGTAAAGATGGGGCGCGTTGCAGAAAGGCCGGATGACTGGGGCAGGTCATGGAATTATACGGACGACGCTCGCGCTGGCACCGCTATCGATGCAGTCTCGTCGACTGACATTATACACGATGGATCATAGAAAAACGACTGTATCGCATTCTCGTCGCGTCTCGCGGTTCACCGTTTTCTTACCGCAACTCCGCTGTACCTGGCGGATCTCGCTTGTTCCTCTCGATCTTACGTAGAAAACGTTACGACATATCCCCCCCCCCTTCTATTTTACGCGCTCCTGGCTCCTCTTTCCTCCTTCGCTATCCGCTCTATTCGAGCACTTGTTCCGCGCGGACACCAGCGGCGATTACTGCTCGCGCTTATGATTCACTCGAACGGTGAACGGGCCGACGCGATAAATTCATTCGGCTCACCGCCGACCAAATAGAAATACAATCGCGCCCCCCGTGCCTGGTACGTGTATTTGCGAATCGACGCGTTATCGCGATTATTATACGACACCGGAACAGAACCAGAGGTCCCTGAGGAGTCACGGACGTTTGGGGGGCCGAGGCCGAGAAGAATTCGGTACAGGTGCGAGACAATTTTTCGCCCGTTCCAAGTAACGGTAACGCGGGACACGTGCTCGTCTCGTCAATGTCGAGAATGTACCATATCGTGTCGTGTACAAATCGTTGCGCGGTACCGAGAGCTCGGAGGCGCAGAGATTCTACGATAGCCCGTGTCCGTTCGAGATATCCCTTCTCCGGCAAGAACAACGTGTCTTAACGACGTAAGGTCATGGAGATCAAAGGAACACACCGTTGCCTCTCCTATCGCCGTGGGGGAATTACATACTCTTGCGAACGACGCGCGACGACATCCTCGCCGAAGTATCCTCGAACGCACCGCCGCCCTCGTTGATCAGAAAACTAATCGAATAGGATCGGCCGGATTCGTTTCGGACTGGCAATAAAATTCGATGTAGGTTTATCGGCGAGATAACGTTTACCACGCTCCGTGGTTGCTCCGAACGGAGCGTCGTCGTCATGTCTCGCGCGCTGGAACGATTAACGAGCAGCCACTAACCGTAATGGCAAAAATATCGGGGAACGACGAGGTTCGAGGAAAAGTAAAACGAAGCGGTCCAAGTTGTCCGAATCGAACGGCAGCGGGCGAACGTCGCGTTGGGTAAACTGCGACACGCTCGACACGCTCGACACGCTCGACACGCTCGACTCGCAAACCGCTGCGGCTGCAGTTGCGAAACATAGTGGCGTAAAATACGAGAATAACGGGGGGGGTGAGAAAAATATGAAAAGCGCTCGCCAGCAAGAGTTTTGAACGCTGCGTGTTTACGGGCATCGAGGATACACATTAGGCGTGTCCCCCGTGAACCCCGTAGTCAACCGAGCAGATCGAAACCGGAACCTGAATATATCAACTCGGACCCATTTGGCTTTCCATCTCCCTTTTAGAAGCTAGTCGAAACGTAGCCACCATGAAATGGAAATCCGCCCGCGGACCTCGAAGGAGTGCCGACCGATTTTTATCGCCGCCTCCTTATCTCTACAGCCTTTCTGATATCTCCGGATAAGGTCGAATTTCTTCCCCGAGAGCATCACTGTACTCCGACCTTTCCTCCCCGAATCGCGGCTCGGTTAATTGGCTTGGAACGAAGATCAGGCGATTCTCGCGAATATATTTCCCGAACTGGCGCGTCGGCGATAAAAGAAGACACGGGTTAAATAAAACTCGATTTCCGTTTCTTTCTATATCACGTGCGATACACGTTCGTCTTCGCGTTGCCCTTGGTAGTCGCACGGTACCGCGTGCACAGCCTTAACCTTAACCTCGAACACCGAGTGCACACCATACCGCGCCCGAGTACTATTTTAAGGTCTCGTTCCAACCCGACTCCGAGAAACGGTGAAACACGTAGCATCGGTGTCCCTAAATACACGCATCCGCGAACCGGATCAAGGTACCGCTCTGCGTAACGTTTCATGAAAAATTTGTCAAGCTCGACCCGCGCTTCGCAGTCGGCCCACTTTCCTTCGTCTCCGAAACACGTTTCGGGGTAAGCAAGATTTTTATTTGCTCGCCCCGCGATAAACCGTATCCTATGCTTCGCTCGGTCAACGAAACAACGAGACGCGTCCAACCTACGCGTGTACAAACGTACGAGAGACAGCAGACAAAATTGACGGGACATAGAACAATTCCCAAGGGTTGAAGGAAGAGACTGAATAGTAACCGCGAGTTCCATCGATCCTACCGATTCGACGGAATACACCCCCCCCCACCCACCCCCACCCGTTGGTGCTTCAATCTGTCAACGAGTCACCCTCTCGCGACGAACGAAACTCCGACCTTCACCTTGAGCACACCCTTCATGCACGGAAACTATTTTAGGGCGGCGTTCAACCCTGAACGAGCGAAACGAGCATGAGCAACGCGGCTACGGTCTAATCTTAACACGTTTGACGAGGCAAGTTGATCGAGTTAAGGCGATCACAAAGAGACACGAAGACATCGCGATACAAGCGTGCCATTGTACTCGCGCTTAACCGGTCGGTCATTTATTCATTCGCAAGATCGTCGGGGAAAAAAAGTAACGACGTCCCACAGACGCGGGGGAATAAAGCGGCTGCATTAGCGTGGGTGTTACGAGTGACTCACAGTCGATTAACGTGGCGGTTTATTAATACGTAAGCGCGACACGATACAATTGAGCCCATAGGTGCATTCCGTACCTGAAGTCTCTACGCGTCTCTGAAGTTCAATTCTGCTTCGTTCGTTGTCCTCTGTCCCGTTGAGAAGGTAAAGATGGTTCAACGGGTGATCAGCACCGTGAACGTCCGCCGAATTCAATCGTACTTATTTGTACAGCTGCGAATACTATGTACGAATATCGATCGTTCAACGAACGAGGTGCCTCCGCGACGAGTATGGCAACCGGTAGTTCCGAAAATAACGTTCAATTTTGTTGTCGCGACTTACCGTTCAATTGTGTCGTGAACGGTGTACGAATACCGATATTAATCAAAATAAAATCGCCGGCTATGGATCGGAGATCGTGGATGGGAAAGAAAGTGGAATGGAGGCGAAATCGACGAGGCAAGTAATTAAACGAGACGGTACACGAAATGATTTATAACCAGCCCGAGGATGCGTTAGTCACGGAATAAGCCGCGTGTCGAGGGCGGTAGCGATGCCGATATCTAGCAAGATTCGAAATTTACGGGACTATGGTACTTTCCATCAATGCTCGTGTCAGTTCTTTGATCGTCAGATAGCCAGTGGCAGTGAGGGATCAATCCGACGATCTGTTCCGCCTACTTTTTCATCCGACCGATGTATTCGAATCGTAGAGTCTTTGTAGAGGCGAGGCTGGTGTATGTATACGGAAAATTCGTGTCACGCGGTCCTGTACAACCGTGGAAGGTACATTCCAGCGTTACAATGGTTAGCCCCCTTCGATAGGATTATTGGAAATTCGAAGCTGTAACCACATTTTCGTTCGTAATAGTATTGCATCCGACTCGCGAGAGACCATACGCAATTGCAAGGCTACCGAAAACCTTCGATATCGTCGTTGAAATACGACACTGTGCTACGGGCGTTACAATAAAAATCGTCGTATTATCGTTAACTCATAGAACGCTGCAGAAGTAGTGTCCATATACGCGATACGCGAGGCATAACGAACGACGAGCGTAAGACGATCGCATTAGCTACAGTAATTAACGTAACTGAATTGCAAGTAATTAGAGGCAAAGGCTGCTCGTTACTGCGCCGCGGTCGGTTTATATTTTCCGCCCTAATATCAAAGGGATCAATTGCACGATTCATAGGATGCATCCCCCTTTGTTCCCGGCGAGTTGGTCACCGGGCGAAAAATGGTTCATCTCTGCGTCACTTCTGATGGGTAAGTCACCGCCTAGTTATTTCTGGCTGCGTAAATATTTTTACCAACCCATCGTTCTTTTCCTACAGTTCTCGGCCAGATGATACACATCCACGGTCCCTGCTCCCGAAACTTTCAGTTCAATACTCCCACCGCGTCTTCCTCCGTTACTTTTGCAATTGCACTCGGTAAACGGATAATCGTTGAACAACAAATCGTCCTCGCGAATGATTACCAGATCCTGATTTATTTTCAAGCGGTAGCGTGTTCCTCGATTGAGAAGTCTACGAAACGCTGAAAAAAAAAAAAAAAAAAACTCGAACTCCGACACCTTGCCAACCTTTCTTCTGGCGTGTAACGCAAAGCGATTTGACCACTTTTTTTTCTCTCCCCGCACCTTCGTGTCGTTCCGTAGTACACGCTGAAATGAGCAAAAGATTCGAGGGTGGAAAGAAAATGTTCTTCGTAACCATATTACCACGGATTTTCCTGTCGGTTCATGGCTCGTCAACGAGGACGTGGCTTAATCCATTATGTAGCTACTCTGTTGGCTCTTCGAGACGGCCTTTCAGGCGTCGCACACACAAAGACGTGCTTCGCACACCCACTCTCGACCTCTTGCTCGCCTCTCGTTCAGGCAAACAGCAATATTACATGGCCAACAACGATAGCGGCCGCCGACACGAACAGGCTGCCGAGGAACTTCGTTCCGCGTTTCGTCAGGATATTTCGCGTGCCACGGTTCGCGAAGTCACAATGGAAGCCGAATAGAGGAGGCGTGCAAAGAAACGATACTTGCACCGGCGCTCTACCTGATAGCACGCAGGAACAACGGAATCCTTTCTCTGTAACTCTGGCATAAAAGCGAAGTCGAACTGGAAGGAGATACGCTTTGAACAGTGTCGAAACTTCGAGGCGCGACTCTATATCGTGTCACAGTCGATTTGCCCGATGCGTTACAAAATTTCGCCCAAATCCGCCGAGGGAATTGCCACCGTTCCGCTCGTATCCGTCAGCAGAGCGTCGTTAATCATCGAACGCTTCGAAAGATACACGGTAGAGTAAACTGTAACCTGTTGCCGGACTGTCTCGTCGGGGCTAAGAACTCCGAAAAGATTTATATGCTCGCCCAAAGCAAATACATGACGAACGTCGAAATGTTTCGAACCGTCTGTCCGGGTTTATGTAACAAACGTGACCATCATCTTCAAGAATACGACGACTAGACGGTTTACGCTTCGTTCCCCCTGCTCCGATTACCTGCGCTCGCGAATCGCAATCACGAGGCACGGGTAACCTCTACGTAACACGTGTATCCGTATGTGCGATACATGTAACAGCGTAATTGTACGCGACTCGAACGACTTCCACCGCGATGAAAGCATCGGAAGAAAGTCTCGCTTTTATCAATCTCGAGAGGGAGAAAAAGCGAAGCGAGAACTGGAGAGGCGATACAGAAGCTACGAGGCGTTTGTACGATCAGCACCGATGTATAGGAGGTGGAGGAAGGGCGAGGCTAAGCCAAACTAAGAATGCGGGGGAGAGAGCGGCGTCGAGAGTAGGGCACGGATGGTGAACAGCTGCCAGGTCCTATGGTGGCCGTTTTGTGTGAACGTGCCCCCATAACCCCCATACTCCCCCCCCCTTTTCCCGTTCCCTCTCGTGCACGGTTGTTCGCTTTGCTCTTGCGGCCACTGTAAGCCCTCGTGTACACAGTGGTCCATCCTATCCCCGGGCTCCCCGCTTTGCAAAGAATAAAGGGGCGCTCGCGACTCACGTGCAAGTGTGCGCACGCTACTAATCTATGTGTCCGATCGAGCCGAAAATCTACCTGAAGAATGCTTCATCTGAACGAAGAATCGAGCGACGGCCCGCCGAGCGTCACGGCGATGCGTCGTTGACGATCAAAGAATCGGTCATTGTCACGGCTGTCGCGATCGGAAAGGAAAAAAGGTTCTACCGTGCGGCTACGCCTGTTTCATAATATTGTACGGGCGGCAATGGACCGCCGAATGAAGCGTGAACACGAACACGATGCGCTCGTTGATAATCTCTGTCGAACGTATTCGTCGGAGCGGCCTGCTGTTCTCCCGACGGAGATGATCATTAGGTGCGCCATGTAATTAACGCAATCTGGCCTACGATACGCGTGTAACCCAAGACACAACGTAACGAATTACGGCGATCGCGTTGCGTGCGACGCGACAGAGACACGGGCTTCGAGCGCGGTAAATCGAAGCGCTTCTGTTCAATCCCATTTTCCATTAAGCCTGTGAAACGAGCCGCGAACGGGGTATGTATTATCCGGAAGCGCTCGAAGAGAATCGATCGATCACCAAGGTGCAACTGGTACGTGCCAACTTTATGGAGACATTTCTGGGCTTCCGTGGCTTGCAACTCGTTCACGAAAAATTGCGCGATACATCGCGGCGGTTGTTAAGTAAAATTCCGTTGCTCGTGCTCGAGATAAAAATGCCGATGCAGGTGATGCAATCAATTATAACGCTGTATCTCCGGCGGCATGGCGAGGCAGAATGTCGGCGAACGCGATGGGGGCACGCAAGAGGAAACATCGGAGCGCGTCGTTTTGTTCGGCAACGGTAACACATTGTTGTAACACGAGAAGATATTGTCCACTTGACAACGGAGCCACGGCATGGAAGAGAATCACACCGAGTGCACGTGATGCCCGACCGCCGCACCGACCCGAGCTTTCTGGTTCTACCTTTTGAAAGCACCCCCCGAGTCGTTCTAATAAACTGTCGATAAGCGCGAGACAATTTTGAGAATAATGCTACGGCCGCCGCTCGTTCGAAATGTCGTTCAAGCCTGTCCGTGCAACGAAAAGCGAAAATCAAGCGAGGAATACGGTTGAAGAGTATAATGGCGAACTTCGTTTTTTTTTCTTTCATTCGATGAAATACCAACGCGATTCTAAATTGTTCGCCGGATATGCAGCTGGAGGAGGAAAGGGAGGAAGGAGAAACAAAGGAAGCGAAAGAGGAGAATGAAACGAAGATGGGGAAGAGGCGAAGGAGCTTGAAGGGACGGGAGAAAGAGTTTAGAAGAGTGGCGAAGGAACAGTTAATATTAACAGTAACTGTAACTGTAACAGTAACAGTAACAGTAACAGTAAGAGTAAAAGTAAGAGGTGGACGTTTCGAGCGAACAAAGGGAGGTTCCAGAAACGACGGCCCCCCGGTCCACGAAGTTCCTTGTACCCGAGACGTTTAATTTCAGGCAGCCCAAGGAGCTCGTAACATCTCTGGCATGTTTAACATCGAGAAGAGGGCCTTGGGAAGAGCATGCTCGCGATGAACCCAGAACCAGTTCTCGCGCCTTAAACGGGCGGTTCTCACGCATTTATAGCCCTTCGTCGCGCTTTCCAATCGACCTAATTGTTGGGATCGAACGTTCCGTGAGAACCACTGTCTCGCGCGCTGTTTTACAGAAACGTTGGATATGTACATGCGGTTACGCGTAGCCGTTCCGAAATCGAACTGTCGCGTCGTAACGTCGATTGGAAACGATTTCGCACGGAACACGGTGGCGCGATACGGGGGAACGGCATGTTGCTTAAGAATAAAGAAACTACGTGCCCGTTGCATTGTAGTAGCCGCGGTAACTATTAGCAACGATACCGTGAAACAAAAGAAATCGGAATTGAATAGTGTTTATCGCGTAACAATGGCCGAGAATTACTGTTCGAGATACAATCATCCCGTGACCAATAATAGAACCGTATAAGACCCGGTTATAAAGGAACGTGATTTACTTAACGTGAATATGCTAACGAGCCATCGGGGAGAGATGTTTGACACGCATCAGATACTACTTAATTGCACGGCTCAAGCAAGCAGTGTTAACGTTTAACAAATTTGCCGTCCATGCGCGCGCCAACAAATACCGCTTATAATGCGAGGCCTCGATTTTCTTTTTTCATTTATCCTTGCATCTCCTCGTCAGCTGTGAACGTTTCGAAACCCATACCGGGAACCGAGGTTTATGCTAGCGGAACAAAGAAAGTCAATGCCGTGACGTATCCACGGACTTTTTTACAGTTTACTCTAAATCCCGTTACGCGAGGTTTCGCCTCGGTACCTTTGAATCAATAAAAAAAAAAGAGAGAGAGAGAGAGAGGAAAAAAGGAACAACAGAGCGTGTCGAAGGAGTTCGATAATCAACGTTTGATACGCCGATTCCGAGTGAGGTGGAATGCCGCGGGCAAGAACCGCAAGAGTTCTCGGTAAAGCCATAATCTTTCGATAAATTCTGGTTCGTCGTAAAGTAACGAGAAAATAGCGACGATCGTTGCACGACCGCTCCGAAATACCGAAGTTTCATTTCATCCTGTCTACACGGAGGCTCTCGAACAGGATTATTTTCGGGCAATTTAGAAGAACATAGTACTAATTACCAATCACGAAGGCATATGCTAGACTACATAATTAATATTGCAATCTTTTCTTCAAGTTTCAGCATAACGATTCGCGGAACATCCACGAGGACCTGTATGCGTTCGTGGCCAGCGTCGCGTCGCCCGTCGTCGACGACAAGGAGAAGAGAAAAAGGTACACGCTAGGTGTGTAGAGGATACACCACTCGAATAGGAACCGGAACTCGGAATCCGTGCTTGGAATTGACTAGACGATTGCACGTGTACAGTCGTGCATATGAATCAGATAGAATCAGAGAACCATAGGGAATCGAAGGGGCGCGAAGCGCCGAGAGAGGTTATCGGCTCCGTCATTGATTTCTTCGTTGTACGAAAATAAATCTCCGTATCAGTGGAGACACAGAGGCAGAGACAGCAGACACGACGATGAACGGAGAGACATTTGCTTTCGAACCGCAACGGCGAATTAAAAATCGTCCGGCAGCGGCATCACCCTGGAGATGATCCGTCCTGCGAATGGACACAGTTCACGATGCCCGAGAGGAAAAAATTAATAACCGATTTTCCGTCTAGCATCGCAAGGGTGGCGCAACGCGAGTTCCCAATTTGTCGTACCGACGTCTACAAAATGGTACTTGAAATGATTTGTCGAAGGAATACGGGACATAGTAAGAATGTCGGTACGTTGGAAGCGGCGACGATCTAATGAAAATATAATGTAATTTTCTAAAAAGGAGCAAGAAGAGGGAGCAGAAATGATTTCACCGCTGGACTTGCTTGTTGGTCAGAGAATGCTTATTCTTTTTGTACAAGAACGGCAGAGACCCGTAACTCTTTTTGACCCAGCTAACCTTGAATCCAGCAACTTCGCGTCGCATATTGTATTAAGAATGCGAAATAAAAGTATAAGCTCGAACCCCAATAAGAAATATGTCGGATCCTATTTGACGACGTTGCATCACGCTGCTTGGATTCTTTTATTTCGATGCGATTGTTTCGCGACGAATTTTTGAGAGAAATGCGTCGCATTTCGTAAGGTCGCCACAGAGAGCACCGAACGACTCGGAGAAAACCGACGCGATGCGCAAATTATAACGCAAAAGTCTGTTTCAGTTTAACATCCATCTTGGAAAGTCAATATCGACCCGATATCGGTTTGTATCTGTATTGTGGGTTTCCAATTACGAAGCTGTCTTAAAAAATTCGGTAATGCTAGATGACGCATAATTCGGGCAGAAACAGGCGGAAACTTGACGCCGCCTGTCAAAGGGAATAAAAAAATGTCCATACCGCGACGCACTGCACCGAGAAATCGCCTCCGGCACAGAATGCCGAAAATTCGCGAAGATATTAAGTTTTAAAAGCCGAAGGAAAAGATCCTTATGCGCTCGCCGAAAGATCGTTACAATCCACGTGCTACGAAATATGTTTTCACAGAACCGGCGTCACCCGGCGACACGCCGCCGATATCAAGTTCTCGATTCAAGGATGAAGTAATCAATATTAACTGTTCAAACTTAACTCATCGGTGAATATAAAGCAATAAAAGAAGTAAAAGTGTATTCACTCACCGGTAACAGCGAAATATCCTGGAGAAATCTGTCGGAATACGGATCCGAAGCACTTGCAACAACACTTCACTCGAGTACGCCGATCACTGCGCTTGTGCGGTCAAATTCACCATCGTCGAGTGAAATACTGCTGCCATCTTACGTCTGGTGATATCAACGAAGTTACCCACAAATCCGTTCGCAGAGGCGGTCGAATTACTGTTTTATAATTCTGATTTTCATGAAAGCAAAAAAATCAATTTACTGTTAATTAATGACGCAGAAAGAAAAATGCAAGATAAATGTATAATTATAAACTATGTCAAACGGCGCGCAATCTGGTCGGTTTGCAATTAAAATATGGGTTCATTCATAACCTTACGTTAACGACTTACGCGTTACGATGCGAGATGCTGGAATTTTTTTATTAACAATCATCGGCTCGATTCAAGCCATTTTTAGGACTGTTTTTACTTGTAAACTTATGAAATTAAATATCAAAACATACCGTAAGTTACGTGCGGAAAGAAATTAAACGCCATGACAAATATTTGGTTGTCATAGAGAACAAAGTAGAATCGGATCGAGAACCAATTAATCGAATAAGTGGGCACATATTATATGCACATGTACATATATAATATGTGTATGCTTATTAATATGTACATATACGAAAGCAAATGAGTGAATTATTTAACCGTTTATTACTTCAATGGCAATTACACCATGAAAACTACATCCATATTCTTTTTCCCATGTCCAAAATAAAGAAATCCGTGATGAGGCGTACTTATTTTATGAAAAAACGTCATACCAGGCCAAAATAGATTATGCAAAATTACTAAACGCTTACCAAGTAGAAGTTGTAGATTCCAACATCCTAAAAAGCGATCGAATGTTATAGGAAAAGAGGAAACATTCTTTTCGACAGCGTTGTTATAATCCTTCTTCCTTTTCTACTTATTACTATTGTATACCTTGTGGCACATTTACATCGATGGTGTCTAAAAAGTCTATCGCGTAATTATAATCCGGCCTCGTAAGTAGATTAGTATTCCATTTTTGTTGCGGCGGTCGTGCGTGTAAATAAGACTTTAAATATGAAGCCTCCGCGCTATTAAGTCCTTCGAAACTCAAGTTTTCGATAATATCCCCGTTAGGACATTTGAACCACGCACCACGAGGTATTATGACAGCATCTTCTCTAATTAATTCTATCGTAGCTGCAAGCCGATCTTCCTCTTTCAATTCTTTTGGTATAGAACCCTAGCATACGCAAAGTATAGTTGTTTCTTAAATGCCTCTAAATAATAGAAGGAAAACAGCAATCTTTAAGATAATTTTCAACTTACATCATAGTACTTTTTTGGATCTTCGTTTGGCGGGAAAGGAGGATTTACATTATAGACATTGGTAACTATAGAAGGATCACCTTCGAATTTGTTAATAGCAAGTGGTGTTAAAAATCGTGCACATTTATTTGCTTTCGGTAACAAGAGCCAATTCAATCCGTCCGTACTAAAAAATTCGATCGTTTCGTATACGTGTCGATACATTTTAATTATCTTGATGGCCTTACCTGTAATAATACACGTGATCGTACATACAGTCTTTCCCAAACCCGTATGCAATATGGTAATCGTTTCGAACCCCATAAATTTTCCCCCAGTAATAACATCTTTGAAAATGATTTTCCTGTTGCAATATTATAAGGGAATTCTGCAACAGTTGCGAATTTTCAGTTCCTACGCAGATACCGGCGTATCCAAGAGTATCTACGGTTTCTAAAAGTTTCAGGCATTCCATCTTCCTTTTTATATGTTTTATCGCGATTATAAATGGTTTTAAAACAATCGAAAATTAGAAATGACATCATTTGAAAATGCACATTACAGAAAATGTAACTACATTGAATTCATGCCGTAAATGGTACCAGAATACTCCAGCAGATGGATGCCGCAAGGGTATAGATAGGATTGTAATTGTCGGGTTGACGTTTGAATGGTGTTTATTTGAATTCACGTAAAACAAAAATGTCATCGTCCGATGAGGAAAGTGATCAATTAACGGACTTAGAAGCGATTCGTGATCAAATGTTAAATCAACCACGTGGTGAACGCATGCAAGTTAGCGCTTGGGAGGATGACGATGACGGAGTAGAGATAGAACGGAATGCAAAAGGTTAGACTGTTCTCGATATTTAATGAAATATATTTCTCTCCAGTTTTTTACAGCGGTTTAATTTCGTTTGTAGAACCCGATGCGAAAGAAATTCTAAGTGCAGCAGAGAATGGTCAGTTGGAGGAAGTAAAGAAATTGTTAGCTAAAAATCCTCGTCTCTTAGACTGCGAAGACAAGGATGGTTATACTCCGTTGCATAGAGCATGTTATGGAAATCATGTGAAGATTGTAGAAGTATAGACATATTAATTTTTCTGTGTCACTTATCTTTCAACGATTCTGCAGTGATGAATGAATGTCATTGTTGTTTCATTTCATTTATAGTATTTAGTTCAAGCAGGTGCAAAGATCGATGCTAAAACAATGGACGAATGGCAACCTCTACACTGTGCCTGCTGTTGGAACAATGTTGATTGTGCCGCTGTTCTAATTGCAAATGGGGCGGACATAAATGCTAAAAGCAAAGGAGACCAAACACCTTTACATTTAGTATCTGCAAGCTCTCATAATTCTCCCGCGCTGCAACTACTATTAATGCATCCAGATTTGAATCCAAGGTTGGTAAATTCAAGCGGGGATACCGCAGAACAGATTGCAAGGAGAACAGGGAAGTACTATCCAATGTTTGAAATCATTGAAGACTGTTTTAATGTTATTTGAGGTAAGTCAGGATCCTGTTTAATTCTTTCATATTTTTTTATTGGATATGCTTATGTACACATATTGCAACATTATGAACATAGAATATTTACGAATCTATATGTTGATTGTAAGCGTATCATTGTACTATTGTTACAATTATAAATATATTAATAATAGAACCTGTATTTGTTATATAGGTACATTATATGTCTTAATGCAATAGAGTATAAAAATATAGGCATTAATATATTACTAGATGCAGAAGGGGAAGTATTGTAATAAAGATTTCAATGAAATAATACTTCGGTGCATTGCTTTGTTGTCTAACAGCTATGAGCATAGTAAAATCTATGAAGAGTATTAAAAAAAAGTTTGCTTGACATGATTTTAGTTGTATAAAACACTTGAAAATCTGATATTAGAGTCAGAATAGTATAAAACGTATCTTTTTTATCCTATAAAATACTTCCTGATAAAATGGAAATAGTACCCAAAATAGCTTGTCCATGCACTCTGAAAGCTCCTTCATTTTGTTTATTTACATGTTAAAGTGATGTTAAATTAATGAATTTGGGTGTACCGTTGCTCAAACGTTTTGACCCTTCCCATATAAGAACGGTACAATCTTCAGTCACAGCATATAAATGATGTTGGTCTAAAGACCAAGCTAGTGCAATTACTGCTCCACACCCTTTCACACCGTTTATTATTTCCCTCACTAATCTCAAGTCCCAACTGCTCCATAGTCTTATTACTGCATTATCTAATCCTGTTCCAATAACATTTACTGAAACTCCTTCAGGTGCGTTGCTGTAGCAAAGAGCTGTAATCCGCCTTCTGGATGAGACAGACCCGACTGCTCTTGCGTTTATAGTAAATACCTTTAGTTCGGATTGACTGGAAGACGGATTTTCATTTGTCTTAGGAAGGTCGTATGTCACCGCTATATCGCCCAGAGTTTCACTTATCGTTAATAAGCGGATAGGATAATTTTGATCGCAAGATATTGACCTTATATATGTTAAGCTGCAATAAAAGAACAATAATATTTTTCTAATCTATAAATTCACATTCGCATACTTTTAAGGGCTGCCTTACCTATTTAAATCCCAAATAGCGACAACACCATTTGCATCACCTGTAACGGCTACGCTAAATGCTCGTGAAAGAGATATTGTTGTCACCCTACACCTGTGAGCTAACAGGACAGGTGCTGGTGTCGAACTAAAAACAATTTTACTTGCTACAACTGTATATGTGTGCACTGTTATTCTACCAGAGAAGTGGCCAGCCCATAGTTGGCCACAGTCTGGTGCTGATCCTAGTATAGTAATCTGAAAAAAGAAGAAACAAATGTATATGAAATATTACACATTCGATTGCTTGAAAAAGTATCTCAAAATAGTAATCAAGTTCTTACTGGATCGATGCCCGAAGATTTGAGTAATGGCTTAGGCGGTTGTTCTTTTTTAGATTTCAGTCTTACAATTCCATCCGTACCATTCCATGATACTAGAGCAGCTCCCAATACGGATGTGTTGCTGAGCATACTAGTGCCTAAACAGATTTCGTGACATACAGTTCCATGAATATAGTATTCAAAATTGTGTAATACTTAACGTTAGGAGGGTGGTATTTGTGTTTTTTACTTTGAAAAAACTAATTTTTTTCTGTCCCTTCTTTCGATTTGAAAAAATATATAAAGTAGTTAAAATATTAGCAACCATATGTACAAAAGGCTAGTGCAAAGCAATGTTCTAATTTTAAAAAAATTCCCCAAAAATTACATTAAAAACACAAATACCCCCTTAATAGTATGTACCCTTTTCCTTCGTATAACCGAGTAGTAAAGTGTTATAACTGGGTAATCCAAAAACATCGCCGATCATTAAAGGAACTAAGGATGATAACGGTGTTCTGTGTTTATGTTTCCAACATAACATTGGCTCATTCCCTGGAGCACCAACATAATTCCCCCATTTTATACCTGCAGTTGTATAAAGAACAATTATCGCCATGTGACAGATCCGAAAGGAAATGTTACAATTACAGTTACCTACCATCTACACCTTCGATAACTTGCGGCACTGCACTGGGCGTAACTGTACTTCCAAGTGTTTGAATCGGTAATGGATGTGCAGCTCTAAATAACTGGGCCGGTGTTTGGCCATAAGTTCGTACCATGGTTTCCCAAGCTTGACGCTCTAAAGGATCGGCTATTTGCTCCACATTAAAGCCATAGTAGGTCTACAAATGAAAATTCAGATGAATACATATAATCATTTTTAAATATCATCGCATATATGTTGAATCTAACATACCGCGGGGTGAAAAACGTTTATGGCATCTACGGCTGGTCTACCAGTTTGTCTAAATCCAAAGACCAGATCGACCCAATAGGGTAGAACCTCCCTAACGAGGTCCGCTTCTAATGCTGCTCTGTGAGCAAGAATAAAAAGTCGGGCGTCACCACTGCACCATTTGGGTAACTCGACATCTCCTACCCGATTACCATTTTGACGAACACCAAAATTAAATCCTTAAAGAAGAGACTCTTGATAAATGTTAATTCAATTAAGTGTCACTGTTAAATTTCAAGTATGATGTATTATACATGTGGATACGTATTATATATTACCTTCGGAATTCAATAAAAATTCGGGTAAATAAAAAAATTCAGGAATTAATTCCTTCACGTCTGTAGTTGAATCGCAACTAGTTAATCTCCACGTAGTAGCCAGTGCATGAAATGTCCGATCGGGAATATCAAAATTGTCATCTTTAAAAGGGATGATAAATTAGATTAAACTAAAGTCTTATGAAGGGAGATGACACAGGTATTGCACGCATTTTTTAATGATTGTTTGCTTCGTTAATTTCTACGTATTAAACAAACAGGCAATATAAGTAACGAGTAAAAAAAATGCATAGAACGTGCAAAGGTTTCATTAAAAAATAGAGTGCAACATTGGATGTGCTCTTCGTCAGTACTAATATGTACATATGTATATTTAAGAACAGAATATTTCATTTACCTTGATAACACAGAAACATGCTAGTGAATGGCGGTAGTCGGACCAAAAAGTGAAGTACTGTGCCCGAATTACTGTAATGCGATCCATAATGGAATGGCTCTTGGTTTAATGCAATTAAGTTTAATCCTTCCGATAGGGCTTGTTTAAGATACTATGAAAGATAATAAATATTTTTATAGGCAATAACAAATATTCCGCTTGTAAATCCACAACAGATCACTTACATTATAATTATTTATATAGTGTTGTTCGTTCTTCTTATCCTGCACAGCCATAGGACGTTTGAAGTTTCTAGACAGTATTTAATTTTTATTATTATTATACTTCAACTGTACCTTTAGTGATTTTTCTCACACTTACCGATAAATTATTAGATTATTTAAATTAATTTTTTCGCTGGTATAATCCGCTAATACGAACGGAAATACAGGATACTGCATTAAATCATTGTACGAGCGACCGGCCAATTTATTTAGACAAGTGATGTATTCCCAATTTGTCAAAGTCCCGCTTCGCCACAGCGAGACGGCTTCGCTTAAATCATCGCCTGGCACTCGTCTTGGTAAATTACAAGCAGACAACTCTTTTACAAATTCATCCCTTTCCTACAAAATAAGCATACTAATTTGGTACTCATTGGGATCTAATAAAAAATTTTTTGTTCTCTTTTTCTCGTGACTGGTGCATACCTTCGAAGAATTAAATGCCAATAAATAAGTTCTTCCCGTAATGAGAAATATTTCGATAGCTCTCTCTTGCAATTGATATCTTCTTCTGTGCAATTCTCGAATGTCTTCTAGTCGCCACGCTGTTCCACCCGCCATGGCTAAATCCAAACCACCCAAGGCTATCTGGAATTTTTGCGGGATTAATTAAATAAATAATTGTGTATTCACGTATTGATTGAAACTTAAAGAAAATGAAAATCATATCGTACGTCCGTGTGTAACGGTACATCAGGATTATCAGGAATAAAGTATAGGCAAGTTTCACCGATAAGAACTTCGCCAGACAGTTCGGCTCTAGGTGTAACCACTTTGGCCTGGGACATTTTACGTATTCTTTCGCTAGTATGTAGTCGTTCGATTAACGCTGTAGCATTTGCATCTTGCCGGTCAGTTTTAAATAAGTAAGACAAAGGTGCATCAACTGTCACTGCGTCTGTGTATCAGAAATTGAAATGAACAGGAGTAAGTGAAATGAAAATTAAGTCAATATAGATCTTTAAAAAGTTCCCAATCTTACCTAATTTATCTTGATGCTCCGCCATGAAAAATCTTTTATCGATATTTAGATGACATCGTTGCAACCGTATTCGAACTCTAGCAGGGCCTTCCGTAGGATCCAGTTCCCAGCTTCTTGGATAACTCCGTGGGAAATGCCAGGGAGCTCTTTCGTGTGTTAAACGTCTCGCTAAATCTCTCCATTTGGCAATTGCTTGAGCCTCCAGTGCCCTTGAGTGTTTCAGTCTTTCCATTAATACTTTACGTTCCCGATTCTGTTCTTCGACAACAGTACGTGTTATGGTCATTGCACTTTCTGTCAATTGTTTTGCAAGCACATCGAATCTGCAGGCAATTCTAATAAAAAAGCATATTGCACGGCAAATGAATAGATAAGCATAGAAAAAGTAGGGTCTAATTTTTTTCTATTTACCTTTGAATTGCGGGAAGATTGCTATCGATCCATATATCTCGATCCCTCATCAATTCCCGTCTCAATAAAGCCAACTCTTCTGTCCATACTCCAGGACTGGCTTGCTCTATTCCCTTTGCCAAATTCCATATATAGAGGGCTTCCTTTAATTCGGCACATAATCGAGCATCGGCGCTTGGCATCTCGTCTCGCCTTTGCAGGAGATCCCAAAAGAACACAATGAACTTTTGCTCTAACTGGTACAGAAGGAATACAAAATTAAACACACGAAAATCAAAGGTAAACGAATGTTCACTAATAGAGAAACTTACTTGCGGATGAACTTTTAAAAGAGATGATAAGATTTCACGAGTTTTCGGTTCTTCCATTAGTGATCTGACAGCAAAAATCCTTGTATTGTTACTCTGGTGCGGGCCAAGTAACCATACCATTATTTTAGCTGTGTATTTTCGTATGGCTTGCTTAGAATACAATCCACTGGTCCATTGATATTTCTTTTCAAATGAATTATAAGGATCGTGTAGAAGGATGGAGAATAATCTTCTAGCCAATTGTAATTCGTTTACAGAGGGTGATTCGTCCCCAGATGTTATAAATTCGACAGCCCGCGCCAAAATAATGCGAAATCGATCTAAAAATGCTCCTCTATATCGCGCGCGCAAAGGTGCAATAAAGGGAGCATGTAAACTAGTGTAACTGGATGAATGGGATCCGTGATCGCTCTGGTCACTGGATGTCGTGAAAACTGAAATATAACATTCTAGAGACATTTGTGCCTATTTTTTAAATATACGTTGTACTCGGTACAGTTGTTACCTGATGTCATGTGGGACGTTGACGCCAAGTAGGATGCAGTACTTCGCAGACGAAAGCCGGACTGATTCGAGAGCCTTGCTGTGAACACATCGAGTTCTCCGTCAAAAAGTGCCGCTTGGGCATCTCTTATGACTGTCACGCAACTCCTGTTCTTAGTGCAATTAGATCTTTCTCTCAATTCCATGTGGTCTAATATCAAATGTAAGTCGAGAACAGCTTGTATTTGGTGGTCTTCTGGAATTTGTAAAAGGCGTGCGGCAATAGCCACGAGCAGCACATGAATGTCTCGATGAAGGAATGTAGATCCACCCTTGTGAGCTCCGCCAACTAATGCTTGGGCCAACGATTCAATTAAACCTTGTTCTAAGAGCATTCTCAGTGCATTAGAAGAATTCTGAAATGAAGCCAAAACATGTTAATGTTGTTTAATAAGTGATCCGTAATTTTAGCACCATACCTTTGCGATTATGTCTGTGATAAACGTCACTATTGGCCAAGCCACGTTTGGTTCAGTGGCTGCTGATTTCGCCATTATAGCCATCAGTGGAGGCATCGCGTCCAAAGTTGGTCCTCTTAAAGCTAAATTTTCTAAAGCAACGACCAATGTATGGTTTCCAGGATATAATGCTAGTTGATTTGCTAAATGAATGAAATATTTTTGTTTGATCAATTTATTTACATCTTCGTCGCTGGCACGTTGTAAATACGTTTGAACGACCTGTAAAACAATCTGTATGATAATAGCACTAACATAACGATACTTTAAACCTTTGCATGTTTTACCATACCTTAACTAGCTCTGTACGGACTCTAGTATCGGGATTATTAGCTAGCACAAGCAGTAGCTCAGCTCTTAAAACGAGTTTCAATATCAAACCAACTTGGCTATCGGGTAAAACGCGAACAGCATCACGGAGTAGTAATAATAACCCCTCGCAAACTAAACCCTGGCAGGCTCTCCTTTCATCTGTCCATTGAGATTGTTTCTCCTAAATAACGTATTTAATTAGAATTAAGTAATTACAATTAATAAAAAAAAAAAAATGCTAATAGGAAAATTAGTGTCACGCTTACACTACTGAGAGGATTAGATCCATCGCTAGCCGCAATTCCCGAATCCTCACCAGCGCTGGTATCTTGAGGAGGCCCACTCCGACGTTCTTTTCTTTTAGACATTCTGTTTTTCTGACTCTATGAAAGTGATGTTAATTAATTGTCATTCCCCTTATCACTTCCCTTACAACTCATCCGCATAAATACTAACATGTGCATTCGTTATTCCTTTATTCAATTTGCTATTTTCTAAGGTTCCTATAGATTCGTCAGAGGAACTAGAAGTTACGGTGGACGTAATTTTCACAACTGACTTTTCTCCAATAGGAGGTAACAAAAAGTATATGTTGTGTCTCGAATGCGTAATGTACGTTTCAGATGCCTGATGAACCAAAACTAAATAATCGGTAATAGCTACTAAATGTACAAATTCTGGAGGCGCACCCATAAGTGCCCTTATCAATTCAACTACAGCTGTTGCTGTTGACGAGTCAAGCACAGCGCCCAATTCTTCGTACATAAAATGTTCCTATAATGAAATAAGAAATGATTGTGTTAGTTACACGAAACGTGTAATTAAAGACATTACCGAATTTCCAAAGAATACAAGATTACCTTGCACAGCGTCAAAACTGTGTCAACGATTCCGACTCTATTTAATTGCGACGCATTGAACTCACGTTGTGAATGCTGGTCTCTTAACAACGATAACAACGCTTGCAACAGCAAGTTTAATGTATCGTGTTTCGCCCATGTTCTCCACGCAGTTAACGCACCTTTGATTAATTCAGGATCTGTGATAACAGCTTCGCAATTTTGTGAGACCATATGATTGCCGCTACCGATATCTTTTATTAGGATTGAGCTATCACAAGCTGCGTCTAACATTGCTTTCAGAATATGTCTACCTGCGTGACATCGTGGCGATTCTAAAATGCGTAGGACTAAGGATGTTCCACCTTCTGATCGATACTGATTTAAAAGGTCGGAATCGTTCCGTATTAAATGTAGAACTATTGAAAGAGCCAGCGCTTGCTCTTCCTCGCTAGAGTTTAATTCGACTGTCTGCATGAAAGAAGTTTGTTGTTTAATAACGGTGACGAGAATTAATTGCTAGTGCTGAATCTTTCGGTATAAACGTGCTTACTCTTGCAAAAAGATATAAAAATATGGGTACACCGCCTACTAATGTAGCAGCAGGTACGAGTCCTCTATACTGCTGGCATTCTAACCGAGCGGATACTATCGGAGCAACCGACAGAGGTGGTTGTTGTGATACTCTGTGCTCTGGTGCAGAAACAACCTTAAAGCCTGGTTGACCCGGAAATAGATTTCTTACCACGGCTAAAAGTGAGTGCATAATATTTATGGAAAAGAAAGTTGAAAGCAATCGAACTTGGATTACTGAAATATTTCCAAGCACACGTAACTACCTGTAGAATTAGCGACAGCTTGAGGATACAAGTGGACGACATTGGGATTTTTCGCTTCGTAACTGAGGAGCAGATTGTCTTGCAGTTCGCATAAGTGTGAATTCGTAGCGTCCATAACTGCGTCCCAATCAATTTTACTTTCGGATACTTTGGTTTCGACAGCGTGTCTTAGATACGTTCCACCGTACGATTTCCTTCGATTGGTATCAAACTTTCCGCCTTCTGTAGTTGTAAACGTAATTCGATAATCTGGAATAAAAGTAGCAGCTACATCGATTAATGTACTTACCAAATCGAACTTCTCGAACACCATCCAGAGCACCAGATGCAATTAGCGGCGCAAAATCTGGCTTTTCCATGTTCAAGACACATTCCGCCAGATTAGTGTAATTAGGCCCAAGACTTGCCAAATACAATGCTTTCTCCTTCGTGAATACTGGACACCTGCCAATTGATATTTAACGATAGACACACGTGACATAATAAGTAATTAATAGTTTAACACTGTGTGACAATATCCTATCGAACGAACCTAAATACCATCAAATTTCCAAGGTACCAAGCACCGACAGTGCTGGATCCAACTTGCCCAAGTAAAACGCATGTAGTACCAGGCTTTCTGACTAATAGGCCGTCAAATGGTAATTGGGCGTTGATTTCTCTCCAACCGTCTAGCCAAAGCACAACTTCAACAACGGCGCTGCGCTTATTTAGGACAGTGTCTTTGAAGTTTAATGCTAAATGGTGCCAGTGACCGGACGGAAGCATACCAGTTACCGCTGTTTCAGATATTGTTCGATTGGTTTTGCCATCGGGTCGAGTTAATCGTAAAATTAATTTATCTGAAACAGCAAAACATATATAGAGCCGACTGCACGTAACCACAGGATTTAAAAAATAAATATTAAGAATCTGTACACGATAGTTACCTGATCTAAGGTCCAACCATGTTTCGAGCACCAGGGACTCAAATCCGATAGATACCAGGTGAATAATCGATGCTGGCATAGGTGGACATGCTGAACCTGCTACGACTGATGTGCCCAACAAAAGATCAGACATCGATTGGTCTTTCCACGATAATTTGGTGAGCATGCGTTCAATAAAAGCATAACAAACTTTTTGCTACATTTGATACAGTAATACTGCAAACTTGTGAGGGCTTTTTAAAACGGTACATTACAACTATTCGTTGGAGTTAATTTAAAGAAGAATATCGAAACGAAACGAAACGACATTTGTTATTTCATAGTAAATGCCTCGTTACACACCTTCACGATTCCAATTGTCAGAGAGAATACCCCAATCCGATAAACTTTCGTTGTCCGAATCGAGTAATGGAGACGTGTTCATCGCGGTCCCTTTGCTATTAACAGACAATCCTCTCTCGATTCTCAACCACATGGAGACGGAGCAACCGTTTAGCCAAACTGGCCATGCCAGTTCTGGACCGATTGGTAAGCACGCAGCGTGAACAGACCATGGACTGCATATCCCGGATGCGAAGTGCCTTCTTCGAAAATTATTCACAAGGGACTCAACCTTCGTCGATGTCTTGCATTCTTCGGATTGATTTTTCGTCACTATTTTCGTCTCGGACAGCACAGGAAAAAATAGAATAAAGTTGGGCTGAGGGCGAGCGGCTAGAACGAGATGGAACAGTGGTTCCAGCAAAGATTTAAGTGGTGGAAAGTCAACTTTGAACAGGGACAAATACGTGACGAGTTCTGATGGCGAGATGGATTGTGTTGCTAGTAAGGTAAATACTTCCAGTACCGCGTGTTGCAAATCTGAAATATTATCATTGCATAATTTAAAACCCATAAAACCGAGAAGGTCATTCATATAAAAAGTACCTTGATATTGAGCATCCTTGCTGTTAAATATATTCTTAAAGCCATTTAATATTTTTGTGATTACTCCTGAGCCTGCTAGAGCGGAACAGCTCGAAGCACTTTCTCGGCAGGTGGCTGCAACTCTTCTCAAACCGGCTGTTATTATTGATCCCTTTTCAGCATCCAAACCTCTGCGAAATGAGATCATTTAGAACATTTCTCTTAGACCATCGTCACTCTACGTGTAAAATTCATATACCCAAACACTGACTGTTCAGTGAAATGAATCAACAAATCGACTGCCAACGAACATAAAGCAGGATGCGCGTTCGCGTGTCCTCGAGGTTCAATTACAGGTCCCAACGAATTGCTCCTCTTGCCGATATTAATGTGAGGACTTCGTCCTGGTACTTCTACGTCCGCTTCATAACCATCGTCGGCTGTCACGTATTCACCTGTACTACTGTCATCCGCAGCACAATCAGGCATTCCGTCCAACGTCATAGTTGGTAGCTGATAAGAAAAACGTAATTTAAATGGTGGAAAAAATCGTTCGATTCGATTAGATATGAAGGAAAAGAGGAACATGTAAACGATGCTTACTCTCGGACGTATACACTGTGGTATAGTTTCCTCTTGAGCTGGCTTCAACATAGAGACTTTCAATAAAGCTTCAACAATAATAGCCAAGCCACGACCCAATTTCGCTCCTGCTTCCATCAGTGCTCTCCGCAACTCCATAATTGTGTCGCAACTACCTATATGGCATACGTTTTGAATAAAATGTGCGTGTGAAAAAAATATGATTCGATGAAGGGAAGACGTCACTGACAGAAGGTATTTCGAGATGTTTACTGGCGTCGAGCATTCTATGGACTGTTTTCACGACGAATGATTTCGCGCAGCTTATTGGGAATGTAATCCGCAGCTGTCCGCAGCGGAAGAGTGCGTAGGACAGAAACATACTCCGAATACTTATGATTCACGTTTCGTTATATAAAAGTACTTACACAACGGGGACGTTAAACAACATGTGAGCAAAGACTCGAAGAGTCTGTGCGCTGATTTGTTCGTATCTAAAAGAAGAAATACGTGCTGAATGCAAATTCAGATATTTTTATATCTACTACAATCTGTCCCGCTCATCTTTCTTAACATACCTGGAATGCTGGCCGTGGAGATACGTATGGCTAACGCTTTAAAGAGCTGCAGAGACTTCTGCGAGACCGGGTGCGACGACAATTGAGTGCGAAATTTTGGACTCCACAGAGCTACTCCAGCCGCAGCACGCCAAGCGGCACTTACTTGATACAGATTTAATTTCTTGTACGAATCAACGTTGTTGTCGGCCTCCACGAATGACGTAGAATTATCAAATATTTCTGGAAAGCACGAAATCGTATCGGTCGACCCCTCTTTATTCTCATCTTGCCGACAATCGCTTTCCAACATTGTTTCGTCAGCATTTCGATCGGTCGATTCTGTGGAAAAGCTATCATTCGCTACTTGCTCGCCAGCAACGCACATTTCTGCCTCGGATATATCCGGAACAGTATGAAAGTGGTGCAGCAACTCGGTCGTTTCTCTTTCAAGAGAATCGAATAAAGATGCGAGCGCTGGTTGCTCCGCATTTGCGGAATCGGGTTCCCCGAACCTCGCCTTCCATATTTCGATAATTACGGTAACTTCCAAGAGATCGTAAATGTTGCGTGTAAACACCGTGTTCGATAGCAAGTCCAGTACCTCTTCCAATCCATTGACCTCCACGAACCTCTCGCATAGCTCCGTGTTTACGATCAAGCAGGATATGGCAGATAAGCAAGATTGAATGAGAAATTTCACGGAAACGCTTTCTTTATCCACCGCGTAATGTGCCTTAGCTTTCAGGAATGTTGGATAAAAGACCTTCATTAGTAACTCTCGTCTGATGTGCAACTTTGAACACGGGCCAACTTTCAAGAGGTGAGCCATTACGGCGTAGCAAAGCTTTGGATTGCCCGGTAGCAATAACTCGGTATACATTTCCAAAAAGTCCCAAGAATGAGCGGAAGATTTGTCGCAGGTACTGCATGTTTCCGATTCCGAGTATGCGCCGAGTTCCTTGAAGAAGATGCGCTCTACGAATGCCACAGCTGGTGCGTAAATAACCGGATTTGGCCTTTTCAATAGAGTCACGATGCAGGACATTAGTGTTCTCGGTGGAAAGCAGCAACAAGTGCCAGCCGCTGTAGAAACCTTGAGCAGTCGAAGTTGAAGCTCCGTTGCGAACGGGTGGGAATCTTTCAGGAGATTAGCGAGTGTCATGAAGAGAGACGAAACGCAGCACACTTGCTTCGACGCGGTACGGACGATCTGTTGAGAATAAGACGTCCCAAATACATCTGTGTGGTGGTGAATCTGAACGTTATTGTCGCAGGTCTTGTGTTTCGTTCTGTTGCAGAGGGCTGCATGCGAAATGTCACGTCGGACGGACTTCAGGCCGCTCGTTAGCGCACCTATCATATCAATGATCTTTCTTGTACGAATTACTGACCTCGTCGGGTCGATGCACGGTAGGTCAATAATCGTGAAAATTGTCCTATTCAATAGTTTTCCATCTTGACTTTCCGTGAACAGCTGGAACAATTCCAAAAAGTCGGACAATTTTTCGATCGCAGCACCGTGCTGGTATAGCAGGCAGCAGAGGAAAGTTACGATTCCATAAATGGTGGCGAAGATGTACTCTTGTAGAAGCGAGCCTTCCTCCGGCGTGCATGCGTTGACCGGCTTGCTGCATGCATCTTCGAGTAATCTCAGAGTCATAGGCAGTAGACCGTTATGAATGACAGCGGTAGTCGGTTCGTCGGCTCTCAATACGCGTTCCATTGCCGTGAGCATAAGCTTCGCAGCGGCAGCTTTTAGCGTAGCGCGTTCCGTGGCCGTCAAACCGGCACCGTCTATACCGAACTGAAGAGACCATAATGTGTCCAAAGCAAACTTTAGAATTTGCACAGCCGGTGTTTGCTCGATTGGAGTATCGTAATCCCGCAGTCCCTGGAGTAACTGGATAATCAAGAGGCTTGTCTCGAAGTTGCTAATCTCAGCATCCAGGACGTTCTTGATTCTCTCGTCTATGTAATCCTTTGTCGTTTTCTTTGCCGGCCGAACAGGAAGCTCGTAAAGCGCTGCTTGCCAATTTTGCTCCTCGTCGCTTCTCACGATCGACGTGTAGTAGTCGAAATTCAGCATAGGGTTCAGAAAAATCTTCATTGTGAACGATCGCGGCTGATCTATTCCGTCTGTCAGCAATTCGGACTCGCTGCTCGAGCTTTCCGCCGTGTTGCGGCGCGACCCGAACATTCCAAGCGATTTTTGCTTTTGTTGGACCGGAACCTTGGTACCGATACTGTGTCTATGGCTCGCTCTCTTTCTTGACGATGCATTGCCCTCGTATGGAACACCGGTTCGATTAGACTTTGCCGCCCTACGCTTCACGTGTGGCACGATATCTATCGTGTCGACGGTATCGTCGTTGCAGTACAATTGTACATAAGGATTGCGCGCCGCAGCAGGCGTCGATAAACACGTGGATCCGGTCGATGCAGAAGAATCGAGTTTATTGCTCGCTACATCGGCCTCGATTGTCTGAAGAGCAACGGGGTACAGGGCGACGAGCAAAGCCGCCAGTTCTCGTCCACAGGAAAGGCCGCGTACACCGAGTAGTTGTAAAACAGCCAGGCAACGCCAGCCCCGGTCTTGCGCCAAATATTTTCTCAGCCCGACCAGTTCACCGCCGTTGATCCTCCTCGCGCAAAGTTCGTGAATGTCCGAGAGCAGCTCGCAGGCTACCAGGGTAGATATACCACCACCGCCGATAGAACTGGAATGGAGATTTCCATGCTACTTCTTTTATATTCTTATCTTATCCATCGGGTCAGGTATTCTTATCGTTTTATTATCACTACGATACGACCACTGTCCGAGCGATTTCTGCTGGTATGAAATATTATTTTCAGTGAAAGACGCGATATCTCCGTGAAACGTTATGAAAGTGGCATCAAATAGAATTTCAGCGATACAAACTGGAATATATTCATGAGAGAATGGATGAAACATTTAGTTCCGGCAAAGTGCACCTTTCATTTTCACGAAATATCGGTAGGAAAAATCGATCGAAGCTCAAATATTCGCAGTGCATAAACGAACGTGCGAAAGTGATCGTGATGCAGTGGCACAAAATATACGCGAAGACATGAAAAAAATTGCGCTAGCATCGAAACCGCAAGTACGGGATCATATTTTCACGTTGCGGTCAATGATCGTTGGTAATGCATTAAAAAATCAATAGGGTATCGATTTTTCATTTCGTTTCTCGAAAACCAGTATTCAAAGGCAATGGTTAAATATTTCTCGATAGTATGCCGAATGGATTTATGCATTAGTATTTCATAGATGGTACGTAGTCTTACCAAAACGATAGAACATCCTTCACGTCTAGGCCATCTTTCACTTGAGCAAGAAGTTCAGCAAGAAATATGTCCAGCCAGGATGATTTCTAAGCAGAGAAATATTAAAAAGCTTATACGAGGACACGTGAAATAGCAATTTAGAAATTAAACGGAAGATTTGCGAAGCTATAGCGGAAATGTCAATAGCAGTGACAAATGCTAATTAATTTAGTGAATCACATAGCTGTTCTCTTTTAACGATACAACAATACCGAAGATGATAGGGTAGCAAGAAAAACAACTCATTACGACAGAGATATGAACGTGGCGGGGAAACTTGATCAAAAAAGAATGAGACAAAGATACTGCTTTCTGTGATTTTCGAAATACTGACTGATTATTGCAGCGCGTGAGTGCGTTCGCAACAAAATAATTGTTTCGATAGAAACCGCCGAACCGAATAAAAGAGTTGAAATTTTTCGAAAGATTTCATCCCCTTCAACCGGTGATTTCTATTTCAATTCAATTTTCTTCGACCACGTTGCATCGTATCGCATTTATTCAATGCGTAAATAGTAAATACATAATGATTCACAGCGTAAACAACCGCAAGTATTTTGCAAAGATTACAGAAAGTTATCTATCTAGAAAGTGACGATGCCCAAAAGATAAAAATTGATACAGTACTTAAAGATGCGGCTAAATAATATGATCGAAAATTTTTATCGTTTCAAACGGATTTGTGCATGCAATTAATAGGAGCATACGAACTTTGACATCGTATTTGTTTCATGGAAATTGCCTTCGATTATTTTTAAGCAAATGCATACAAACAAATCGATAATGCCTACGACATTAGGTACACCGGGCAGAGGATCATGCTTTATTTCAATACTTGCGGCGAAGTATCGACAAGTTTACCGCGTAACTTGTAAGTCATCCTAATACAGTCGTAAGGTGATATTTAACCGTGAGAGACACACGACTGGCAGTGATTACGAAATCTTCTACTAGTGGGGCACGGTAAAAGATAAGTTGGTGCAAGTGTATTGTAATACGGCATGATCACCGTTTATGCGACTGCGGTAATAATGATATTTCAAAGAGAAGGGATAAAAGTCACGGCAAAGTTGATATCCTTGCAAGGTAGACTAACTACTTGGGACCTTCTATACTCTAACAAGTGTGTCGCTCGATTGAAGAATCTTAAATTCTCGTCATTATATCAAATTAAAAAGTGGCTGAATTGTGGACCACGCAGGAACACGAAAGGAGAGAGAGAAAGGAGAGGGGGATCGTCGGCAAGAAAATTCCTTGATACGGGGATCGTGTACCTCGTAACTCTGTGGTTCAGCGTGAATAAAATTATCCCAAAAAATTTGCAGCTTGTTAATCGAAGCCGAAGACATTCCTACACGTTCCTCGTACTCTTCGTCCTCTTCTTCTCTGTCTTCGGTTCTCAATCTCGAATCGTCATCATAGCTCATGAGTTCGTCGAAGCTCAACCAAGGATAGAAAGGGTCCTCTGGTTGCTTTCGAGGATCACTTTTAGACCACGTAATCCGATCACCTGAAAGATCGAGACCTTATACAAGTCGACGTTATTGTCAAGCAAACACTATGTGCGCGCATTTGATTGTTAATCGCCGCGACTGGCGCGTCGCAATGCTCGTCACTGAATATCCTCTCGCCGGATCTCCGCAGCTTCGAGAACCCCGCATTTATAATACGTAGTGCGCTGCGGCTTCTCGTCGCATACACGCGCCAATGTAAACGATCTTTGTGTGCGTTTATGTCGATCAACTGCAGCTTACATAACATCCCCACAAGTCCGCGACAAACCAGTTTCTAGCCTTCCGCGGGAAGCCTGTAAGCTTCTCAACCTACGAAACACGGGCCCAAGGGAGAGCTAGTCGGTCTTGGTTCATAGAGTTCTGTATGCTACAATCTTTACTACCACCACCAACATCGTGGCTACTAGTACCACTGGAACGTGGTGTCACAATTCCTCGCTAGCTTTTAGCTTTAGCACACCAGTTTTAGGGTCTCGGGTTACGTATATCGACAGTTTCTTTCCAGCCCACTTGTTCTTATACCACGCGACACTAACTCCTTATCGCTTGTGCTCGACCGCGGAACGATTCGTACTTATATCTCAACGATCGATCGGCAGCGTACATCTCTCCAATTGTTTTTTGGATTCCCGCAGCGCGTTTACCACCGTTCTGTCCAATCAAATTCATACGCCGGAAATGAGACTACTGTCAATGCCCCAGATGTCTGTCCAGTTTAGAACACTCCCCGCCTCTCCCCCTCAAAAAGAAAAAGAGGAAGAGAAAGAAAATAACAATCGAGAAAACATTTAATGCATGCTAGATCACCGTTGATCTCATCACTACCGTTGGGGTTCACGACCTCTTTGGCTGATCAGCTATCATTCCAGTCAAGTAACAATGATTTACGAGTTCCTTCTATTACAACTTTTTACCACAAGCAGGAGCAATGGTCATTGATCCTATGCGAATCAATGACATAAGAAAGACCGAACACGTAGAGTAGCCCGAAATAAACGAATCGTGGGACGAGAAATGTTAAATCACCTATTCCACTGGATAAATCATTGTTCCTCTTTTTCTCCCCTTTTGACAAAATTGTCTAATACATTATGCCCTCACTGAAACGGATAAACCTAACAACAATAAATGAAGAAAGTCGAGCGATACCCGTTAAAACTCTTCGAACGATGTCGCGCATCGTTCAAATAGAAATTAGATCGCCGGCAGAGAATTTTCATGCGGCGCGGCGATATGATCGAATGCGTTGACAAACGACCAGAAGGCTACTCTGTCAACAGATCTCGATGAGTTTTCGCATCGAAAACCACGTAAGTACTAACTGTCCAGCACACGACATTAGGAAGGGGTAGACTAGCGACGAGCCTCCGTAGGTCAAAGGGGCCTCCAATCGGCTTCATTCTACGATGAAAACTTATGATTCATTCATTGTTAATACCCTCCCCTATTCTTGAAGAAAAAACACAACGTGTATCTCAAAAAGGTAGAGAGGTATAAGATGCATGACGTACCCTTCTTGGCCATATTTGATTCAATGAATAATCCTCCAACTAAACAGGTATACCATTAGTCAGTGCGGTGGTAAACGTTGAACTCGTTGACTGGCGCGTACTATTATCTCCCTAAGAAACGTAAGAAATGTAAATGATACTCTGAATATTGTATAATATTCTGATTTAACAGAAATAACTAACAAGAAGAGACAACGTAACATTACGAAAATCATGCCATTATCATATTGAACATGCATATGCATCAGTACATACGTTGAAATCTGTACGTTTATACCATCGAACGGCTGGACAATATTATAATTATCGACTTGAAGCATGTTTCCACCCAGCCTAGTATTAGCAAGTAGGAGTACCAAGAGTGTCTGGCAAACAATGATAACTGCAAACATGTGCAAAAAAAATTGAAAACAGATTGAATAGGGAGCAGTCGTGCAGATTCATTATTGTGCTTCGTGATTATCTTAATGGAGTTCTGCCCCACCGTTCTTTAATTAGCTTCGCCTCGACAGTGCGATAACAGTTTTCAGCCACGTCTTCTTCTTCTTCTTCGCGAAATCCCAATCGAGATTTGTCCAGTGCGTGTTGGTGAAAGAAAGAAGTAGACTATAACGCGATATTTAATATTTGTGATAAGGATTACGCGAAAGTGTGCCTGCGTTGTTTTTTTCACAAGGTGCTTGCAAATTTTCGGGAGTTTATTACGGTGGTGCCTCGAAGTGTAACCAAGTTGCTAGAAGAACTTTAATCGTGTTACTTGATAATTAGCGGTAATGTATCGTATTAGTCGTGTAACCTTATTATTTCGTGAACGTTCAATGGCTTACCAATTTAGATTAAGTTTATATTATCTTGCCCTTAATATTTTTATTTATCTTCATTATATATTCCTATATGGTGTTGGACTTTAACTTTGATCAATTAATCAATGTGCCAAAAACGCCGAACCTGCGTTTCCAAATTTATCACGTTCTCCACTTAGCGCCCTTGATAACACTATTTATTTTCTGTAACATCATCACGAACCTTGTACACCAAACAACAAACAATAAACTTAGATAATAGTTGACATTTAATATTTCTTACATAACATCGATTATTTCAAATACTCAAGCTTTTCTCCACAAACTTTTCCCCGCGGAAGTTTTATATTTTCCCGAGGTTCCCGCCATGCGTCTACCCGTTCGTATTTTCATGCGCAAAGATTACAGCAAACGCCACACAACAGAGAATGTCGAGCACGTAAAGCAAGATGGCAATATCTTTTGGAGGATTATGAGAGATTTCAGCAATTGCTTACATAGTATTCATTACCTATGTTGTACTGACTGAATGAAATTCCGTGCAAAAATTTGTCAACGATTGGTCACAATTTTTAGCTTATCGAAGTAACAACAATTTCACCACTATTATTATTTCGTACTGTATACGAAGCACGTACGGCGGCCGCTATTGAGCACTGGAAACAGGCACTGTTATTCTTACTTTCGTTATGATTTTTGCGCCATTTTCAAAGTACTGTCACAAGTACCATTTCATACCATATTTCGTTTATAGTATAGGAATACTCCATAGAAACGGAAACATTAAATATTTGGCATAGGCCTCACGTTCTCAACCGATTTTATACTGAAATAATTTCATCGATTGATTTAATCGAGCAATCAGCGAGAAGATATAATCGAAAGGGAACGATTAGTTTGCATCGAAACAATGGTCCTATGTTCAGAGAAGATACAACTTGACAGTGGTAAAAAAATCATAAATCTTTACTAGTGTCTTAATTATATTTAATAATTAATAAGGTGCTGCCACCTGCCCCGACGCGCCACATTTTCAACAATCGTTTGATGAAAATTTTACATTAGTGCAGAGAACGGCGTACCGTGAAACGTTTCTAACCTGAGTTTACCTTGACGTTTATCGGTCAATTCTTCATGCAAGTGTAAACGTATTTCTTCGTCATATAACGATTATTAATAAAAATGACTGTATGGGAGAGACTACGAAATCCCTGTGGTTGGAGGGTCGGTGCTAAACAAATTTCAGTTGATGCAATGATACCTATCTTTGCGGTGCCAACGTTGGCTGTAATAGCCGCACAAAGGGTGCTATGTACTATTATTATATTTGTCGCAACACCAATATTGGTCTATTACCTACATCACAATTTTCTGCGATTTCTACTCCGTACCAAATTTTTTTTAATGTGGACGATCACAAGTGTAGTTATGTTGATGCTGATCTTTGAAATGAGCGTTGTACCGTTATTAGAAATATTGCCAGAAGAGAATGTTGTGTTTATAATCTGTGTCGTGGCTGGTTTATGGTGCGGCTACATGACCAGACTAAATGCAGATTTCGTTACCCAAGAAAGTAACTTAAACCAGGGTTTAGAATTGGGAGAAGGAAGTGGCGAACTTTGTATTACTTGTAGAAGAAGAGCACCGCCAAAAGCCCATCATTGTCGAATGTGTCAGACATGCATCCTCAATAGAGAGTATCATTGTAAATGGTATAACTCTTATTAAAGTTTTTTATTCAATTGTTCTGATATGTTTAAAAACTACATAATATTTTTTATTTTAGGTTGGACTGTTGCATAGGTTCAAGCAACTTGAAATGGTATTTAGGATGTTTATTCTTCTCAGCAATAGCATTCATCTATGGATCTAATTTAACCATGACCAGTGTGTGCCACCCATTTATACTTATCGGCACCATCCTTTTGCCAGATGATTGCAGTGATGTGTATCATCAGCTGGAGTACGTATTGCTTTAAATATACTGTGTGTTAAACGCAGCTAATTAATAGCATATAGACAATTACTTGAAGTTAATCGTACCATTAATATAAAATTGTTCTCATTGTCAGTAGAAATACAATGCATTCCATTATTAAGGCAGAATACTAAAATGGAAATATACCAAAGATCTACTATGCAAACTTTAAGAATCATGAGTTACTGATAATTGTTGAGACTTGTGTTAATGTCGTAAATATTGTCATATCTCTTATTTGCTTTACAACAATATAAAAGTTGAACAGATAGTGTGTCATGCAACTGTTTGCTTTGGATATTCAATCAATGTATAATAATGTACACATTGTTCCAGCATTGCCCTTTGCTTCATCTCGGCGCTCTACAGCTTGCTTGTTGGACTAGTAGTAGTTTCTTATTTAATATATCATCTTTGGTTGATATACCTTGGTACAACATCAAATGAGCGACGTTTACTCGAAGCTGGAAGCCCATATGATCATGGGATGTTAAAAAATGTATCTCGGTTATTTTGCTGTAAAACTTAGGTGTTAAATATAAATTAGATAATTAAATATACTTTGTACGAAAGATGATACTTTGTAGTGCTCAAAGGATATTTAAAATGCTCAAAAAAACGAGGTCGAAACATCAGGTGTAACTATATGTCAGAGCAAAACATTTGCATTGATCTTACTTCTAGTGTACCCACCAGCAATATTATATTTTGACGCTCATTTTTGTCCTCTTTCTTTTGACGATAACAAGATACTTAATATTCCTAAGCTACTGCTCGTGAGATTTAGCATAATGAAAAGAATTAATAGAAATCTGATTTTTATGTTATTCTGCACATCATTTGTATATTTATTGTAACTGTGATAAAGTGGCCACTGTATAATTAACACAAATTATCTTAATTATGTATAGTATACCTAAGCTCTAATCATAAATTAATTAAGTGTGATAAATGTTTACATGTTTTTATACAAAATATGTAAAATTAGTAACAGCTTTAGTGTTACATATATAAACTTAAACTTACTGTCATAATACAGCCCTTTTACTTTCATTTTATCGTTATAGCCCAACTTTAATACTCCAAAATTACACCTCTCTGTTTAGGATTAAAGTCAGGAATCACTTTTTGAACTAATTGCCTCAATTGATCTTTTCTTCTTTCGCTGTCTTTAATATCGTCAGCGATAGCGACATACTTCCTCCACATTCCGAAACATTTGTCTTTCAATTTATTTTTATAAGTACTATCGGCCAATTTTGCTTTCTCTTCGAAGTCTTCTTTACTTTCCACGACTCTTACTATCCACAACTTAATGTATTTATCCATTAATTTCATATCGTAAAAGTCAATTGCAACTTGATATTTCGAGTTTACTTCTTTGGTCATTTTCTTCCACTGCTCGAACATTTCTGTCATTAAATTTTTATTATAAAACGATGAAGCAATTCTAAATTTTCTGTTGCTCTGTGTGTTCGCTTCTGCTTTCCATGTAGTAAACATTTTCTTCAACAATTTTTCTCGATAATGGTGGTCCGCTATTTTTATATTAATCCTTTTTTGTTCAATGAGCCTGACGAATGGTTCCATTATATAATGTCGTAGCAGAAATTTTCGATAGAAATCATCTGCTGTACTGTTTAATCTTTGAAATTTCTCTCTTTCCCGGCGACGATTTTCTTCCTGCGCTCTTTGTAATTTTCTTGCCTCGGCCAAAGCCTGTTAATACGGCAAAAAAAAAATGCATCATACCATTATTTTACTGAGCTCTTTATCAAGTATAATTATGTAAAAATGTTATACTGTCGAAAAGATAGGAAAGTTAGCGAGGTGCATCAATGCTTATGGCAATTGGTGTTAGTGCGACATTAATATACTTTGACCCCTCAGATTATCAGACCTCTTGTTGTACTCTTCTCTTCTTCTGTTCTTCCTCTATTCTAGCAGCATCTTCGTTTTTTTTCTGTTCCTCGAGTTTTTGCCTCCGTAATTCTTCGACCAATTTTACTCTCTTTCGTCTAGCTTCTGCTCGAGCTTCCATCCTGTATAGAAATTTTGGTGGATCCGGTACACGTCTATGTACGATTAAGTTTTCATCCCTTTCGAAAAATGTATATAGAAAATTATACGTATAAGTATTGGCGAGATTTAGAAAAAGCTTCGGAAATCCTCAATACCTGTAACCATTCTGATGCATTAATTGAATTAAAGTCCTCTTTGTTTTTAGCCCACAGTGTGTGAGAGTTTCTTTGGCCACATCTATCGTCTCTTTACTCGCCCTAAATATTTCCTCTTGCATCTGTTTTAATTTTAATTCTTCAATGATCCTGTTCTGTTCAGCCAGTTTGGCTTTCTGTTTTTCGATTATCTTCTTTTGAGCACTTAATCGACATTGCGCTGGTGGCTCGACAATAATGCGTTTGGAACAAGTGATTTCCTTCTCCGCATTTGCGTTGCTGAATTCCTTCACTTTTTGCGAACTTTCATCTCTGCTCTTTGATTTTTGACTTTTCATTAGTTCTCTTTGACGTTCCGTTATTGCTTTTATAAACAATTCGATTCTTCCCTCCTCCGAGATTTCTTCTGGCCGTTTCTTCGTTCGATCTTTAGCATCTTTCGTGCGCGTTCTCCAAATATCAAAGTACTTTCTCATTATCTTGGAGATCATATTCACCTGAATCTTCATCTTTATTTCACGTAAACGTCGTTTTTCTACGGCATTTCGTTTTAAAATGTCTAGATACTTTTTCAAAATACGCGAACGTTCTGCGTCTGTGTCGGTATTAGTTTTATCCTTAAATGTTACTTTTATACTTCCTACATATGGCACTTCGCATATAGTTGTCTTCAAACATTTCTCATCTTTCACTTTTAACAAGCTGCTATCATTTTCTGTTACTTCGCCCTTTCGACAAGAGTCTCCGCATCTTTCACGCACGCTACTTTGTATCTTTCTCTCGTCAACAATCGCCTGTGAAGTATCCCAATTCTTGCAATCACATCATGAAATAGTTCATGATTAGGTATCTAAAATTCATACCGACCTTGCTTTTAAGTTTCCTGGACGTTCTCCAAAAATCGTCATCATTCGACGGTGCTAAATTCCGTCTACTGCATGCGTACGATTTTATGAATTTTGGTCGAGCTTTGCTTAATTCCATTTCAAACTTCTTCAATTCCCTTTCTAGAAATCGCTGCTGCTTCTTCATGTATAATTGTGTCGCTTCCTCCTGCGTCAACAATCTACGAAGATAGATATTGAAACTAACGTTTAAAACTTTATACGTTCATCCTCTATTATTTTCAACTGAATCGTACTTTTTAGTACCTATACGAACGGAGCCGTTCGTTGGGGTGGCGGTCATTTTTTCTCGGAATATTCGATGTCTCGTATCCATTATTATATTTGGATCAAGAAATTTCGTTTCGGCGTCTTCTAACATCTGCAATTTTTCCGATGAATGGAAAATATCCATATTCATCATTTGATCCATCAGATTCGTCACCTGATCCATTTTCACCATGGTGATCCTACTGTGCACGCGTAAAATAATTCTGACACTGTCAAACCTATTGAATAATTTATCAAAAAGCCATACTAAGCTCGTGTTGACGCGTTGTTGTTTCGTTGTTAAGGAAATGTACGAACGATATCTATTGTGCACGCATATAAACGCATGAACCCTATTCGTAAATCGAGGGGTAGAAATAAAGCGGGCACCCTTACGCCAAAACAATATCTGCATTATCTTACATTGCCAGAGAAAGATTTATATCATAGCCTTATATAAATAGAGATTGAACATTTTTCAATTACAAATCGAATTACAAGTAATATTACATTTATTTAAAAACTAACATTGTTTCATTAAAATAGACATAGATAACAATAATTATAATCGAAGAGCAAAGATCTTAATGTTAATTCTTGTATCGAATATGTACAATGAATAATATGAATAGAAAATTACTTAAATTATCATTATAAATACATTATTTAAAAAATTATACATTATTGATTTTATTTGTCAGTTCAAAACTTTCCCGCCATCAAAGTGGTTCTCAGGCAGCATTATGAAACTGATAATGTCGATTGTTGACGAACCAGTGAGCTGCAGCAGGTGCATCACAAGGCAAAAAGTGCATCGACTTCAAAAAACTTATGTATCGAAGATGGTGAGTTTTCTTCTTGTCAACAAAATAGAAATTTCGTAGCAACATATATTTACTCTTCGCGTGTGCTATCCAACCCTTAGAGTGATACCTAGTATCGTACAAGTGCAATCATTTTACGGTTAAAAGAAATCGAATGACTTTAATTTTAGTTATCCTTTAATTACAGAGTTTATCGTAGTTATAAAGCATGGTTTTGGCAGGTTGCAGATGTAATATTCCCGAAACGCGACGAGAAATAAAATGGATCCAAGGGGCCCTCCTGAGGGGGCCCCTGCTAACTCCTTTGAGGTACCTAATATCGATAAAGTGTCTGATACTTCGGTAAATTGGTCCACCGATCACTCGTTTCCATCATCGATGTGTGAACAATCAAGAAAGATGAATAATAATAAATTGTTATTTTTAACTGTAAGTAAGTCAAAAAGAGTATGACATAGTACATGCTTTACATTATATGTATGTTACCCAAAATAATTTTGTCATTAGGTGGAGTATGTGGAAGATCAGTCTAGAGAATATTCTCGTTTGTTTCCAACATACGAACAAGTTTCCTTCTTCCCAAGAGCATCATCACCGCTTTCCGATTTTGAACATCGCGTCAGCCCGCTTGATCCCAATATGAGTTCAGCTGCCAGATATTCACCTACTCCGGTACAATTACCACCATCCCCATTTCATAACTCTGTTGTTGTACTACAAGGTCCTTCTTCGCCGTTAATATCCTCATCTGAATCAACCGAAAGAGAGAACGTTAACTACGTTTCTCAGTTGACCCATCCAATTGATACACAGAGCATACAACAATCGGACAATACTGCTGACTTTGTTGCCAACGAAAATGAACAATTAGTGTCTAGTGTCAGTAGCGAATTGATTTTGATGCAAGGTAATTGTGAGCAAATTTCATGCAAAAATGGTACAATAGATGTTAGACTTCAATTGTATTATATACCATAATATGTGTTTATAGAACCTAATTCTGGATTAGAGTCAGCGACAGCTCCACTGATGCTGACAGGAATGCCGAGTACAGACTTTACATTGGGTAGAGATTTTCTTGTCATGCAAGATGATCAAATGAATGTCATGAACGCATTCAAAGCACAAAACCTAGATACCGATGATTCTACACATCTTTCACAAACCATGGAAAATCCAAACAAAGAGAATAATACAGATCCTTTAGATGCACCCAGTGAACAAAAAATTAGTGAAATTCTAATGTCCGGAGAAGGAAAGAACGATTCTGAAAATCCAAATGTTAGACGTTCAAAACGGCGTATAAATGATAAAAAGAATTTTCGTATGTAGCTTTATTGCTTTCTCCTTTAGTTAATGGTATATTGAGTCTGTATGTTTCTATAGGTTCCGATGAATGCGACGATGTGGGCACTGGCGATAATTACACTTCGCACAATGTGTGTACAATAGCGGATCAGCCAGTACCATCACGTGCTATAGCAACATTGCCAGGATCATATCTATCCATAAGCAAATTAGCTACCTGTGAAATTACAGCAGGTGACTCAGATTATGGGGTATTTGCAAAACGTTATATACAGAAACGCACACAATTTGGTCCCATTGAAGGTATCCTATATCCCTATGATGGAGCACCGTTTAAAAATGAATTGCCATTGCTCTACGAAACAGAAAGCAAGGAATTTTTGAGGGTAGACGTTTCAAATGAAAGTAAGTGTTCACATTTTGGGGAACACTGTCTTAATAATTTAAAGGTATTCGTGTTTAATAACACCTTGTCAAACAATATAGATGCTTCAAATTGGATGCGTTTTGTTAGACCTGCACTAGCATATAAAGAGCAAAACTTGGTAATTTGCCAACAACGTGATGGAATTGTATTTTTGACTACAAGAAGCATTTTACCAAAGGAGGAATTGAAGGCTGGTCCTAGTACCGATTATGCGATTCGTAGAAATCTAACACCGCTTAAACCTATACAAGAAACAAAAAACGATAAAGGTATAGAAGATTTAAACATAATATTTTAAATTCCTTTATATTCTTATATAATTTCTAATTACAGAGCACAAAACGCAATCGTCAACATGGTCACGATTGGACGATAATCATTCGCGACGTATGAAAGTATTTCGTGGCAGAAATATAAAGGAGAAAGAAAATTCAAGACAACACAATTCGAAGGAATGGAAATGTTCAGCTTGCGGTTTGATTTTTCGTAAACCGCTCTTGCTTAATTTGCACACACTTGTTCATACACCAGATAAAGTAAAAACCAAAATTAAATCCACTGCTTGTCCACAATGTGGACTCCACTTTCAGAAACAAAAAGAACTGTTGAATCATATTTCACAACATGCAAGGTTATCGTTGAAAACAACAAAAAGATTGACTTCTTTGTCTACATATAAGTGTTCCCTGTGCTACAAGCGTTTCGCAACAAAAGTGCGTTTACAACAGCACTGCTTAGTGCATGGTGCTGAAGACCAAAAACCACTGCCATGCAACATATGCTTTAAAAGATTCATGAATAACTCAGCGCTCTCTTGTCATTTGAAAACACACAGAGGTAGACTCAATAAAATTAGATAATCATAATTTACACCAAGAAAAAATATTCAGTCCTACATTTACCTCTGTTTTTCTTGTTCAGAAAATAAACAGGTGTTTGAATGTCCAATGTGTCGTCAGCTATTTAGTCAAAGCATAACACTTAAAGATCATATTGAAACTCATAAAAAGGAAGATGGTACATTCTGCTGCCCCCACTGCCAAAGAATATTTATCAAATATTCGGTTATTCGTAAACACATTAGAGCACACCACTGTGAAAGGAAACACAAATGCCAAATTTGTGCAAAACGATTTGCTACTATCGACAAGTTACAAATGCATTTACTAAAACATTCTGACCATAGGTATACTATCATTTATATGTTATATAAAGTTATATAGGACGAATTATAACTGTGCCTGTTTATAGGGAATTTCATTGTGCAAATTGTGGGAAACAATTCAAAAGAAAAGATAAATTAAAGGAACATATGACTAAACTGCATAATTCGCAAACAGTCACTGAAGATCAAATGTCACAAGTTACTCAAACTAAAAAATTTATACCGAAGGTATCCTTCTGTTAGTTTACGAACTTTTTTAATGATAATAATTAGCGCTTGATAACATACTAACTGCGTATTATTAATAGGTAAATCCTAACGATTACAATCGTTTCATTTATAAATGCCACCAATGTTTAGTGGGATTTAAACGAAGGGGAATGCTCGTAAATCACTTGGCAAAGCGCCATCCAGATGTTGCACCAGAATCTGTGCCAGAATTAAATCTGCCAATTTTACGCCAGACAAGAGATTATTACTGTCAATATTGCGATAAGGTGTGATATGATTCATTGGCAGAATAATTAAAAGTGCATACTAATCATATTTAAACCACATTATTCTTACATTGCTTCCTTGTAAAGGTCTATAAAAGTAGCAGCAAACGTAAAGCACATATCATGAAGAATCATCCAGGAGCTGCTTTACCGCCCAGCAATAGACAGAAGGAATCTGATTATTCCGATTTACCAAACCCAACATTCAGTCAAACAGTTGGTAGTATAACAACTACACCTCAGAGTTGTCAGTGGTGTCATAAACAATACGCGAGTAAAGTAAGTTCCAAGTAACCCTTCAATTGAAGCCACCTAACAAATTAAAGACATTCAATTAACTCGTTTAATTGCTATAGGCGAAACTTTTACAACATCAACGAAAGAAACATTCTAGTTTAATGGAACCGGCTGATCAAGTGCCACGTTCGCGCAATCGACAACCACAAAATCAGAATCAACCACCCGTACTTATCGAAGATCATTTCGTATTGTCGGACTATATTCAAGCATGCGAAGCAAATTCAGAATTTTTTAAACCAAGAATAATCAAAATATCTGACGACGTTGATCTAATAAGCAATGGATTAGAAATTGTTGGGCAACAATTTGTTCGTATGCGTGACATACGCTGAAGAGATCTATGGCAATCTCGTCGAGAGATTTTGTCCATTTAATGAGATATGAATCTCATAAGTTTGTGCGCAGTAACGAAACACTGTGCTTTTTGCTGCCGTTCCCAGATAGGGGGCATCGATATCCAAGAGGAGTAATTGGTTCTCTGCTGGGAAATATTTGGAGCGCAGCTTGGTTGGCGTCAGTGCGAAACACTGAACGCTACTTTGTTGATTGTATGGTTGACAATGATGCCCTGACCGAAGCTTGGTCGCATCTTTGAAAATTTGTTGAAACGGAGTACACACTATTTTACGAATACTTTGGGCCCCCCCGAGGCGAAATCAAGGATGAAGGTTTAAATGTAAGCACACAATGGAAAACACAAACATGGAGACTCAAGACTTTATCACAATGGGAAACATGTTAGTTATCAAGATCTTTCTCAAGGTATTACAAATACAGAGCAGAACAAGGTAGAACAAGTCCGTTTACTGTCTACATCGCAAATACTATCTCTAGTAGTTTCCTTTGAAATTTTGAAAAAGCTTCAATTCGATGTGATTCAATTATGGATGTTAGAATGATCAAAGAGCATCAAGTTTAAAGTGAAACTTAAACAAAACGTAAATTTGGAGGAGGAGTGAGTCTTAGATCTGTGTAACTTCGTCTATACGATGTGATTTTTTTTATAGACCAGACCGTAGTATATACATGTTACATCCAACTTTGATGATAAAACAGTTATCTGTAGATTACATAAAAAAAAACTCTGTCTCTCCCCCTTCATCTATCTATCTATTTAACTATCTGTATCTCTCTTTCCCTCTCGTAATTTACATCTTTCTGTCGCAAATGCTCATATCTATCTTTCTCGTATAGAGAAAGGTATCCGTATCTTCAGTCATAGATTTTTGATCATTCGAATTCATTTTCGCACAAACATTTCAAAATGATTAGTTCTCTTCACATTTTAGGATGACTTTTGAATCCATCATACTCATCGAATTGAAATATCTGGTTGAAATTGAAGGTATTAATAGTTACCTAGACAGGAAAAGCTTTCGTCTTTGTAATCTTATGATGCATGTAAAATTATTAACAATGAAGTAACAAATACGTGTGTTACATTCTTAAATGTAATTTCGCATATCACAAATTGGCTGATCGTTTCAAAACTTGTTTTACATGCATTATATACACATAATATGGTAAATATTATGGTAAAGCGAAGACAGAAAATGCATGTTTGTTAATGTTGTTGAGTACATGGAGAACTGTATTGTAACGTGACTTAAATAAAGTTACCCGATGGCTGACTTACTGGTGATTTAGTGCATTGTCGAATTCAATCCAATAGTTTAATCATAATTTCCCATACAAACTCGTTATAAGAATATTTCATATGCTTTTCGTTTCATCTAACACTGTTCAGTTATACCTACTACATAGTTTCTTTTAGGAGGCAAATAAATTCATATTAATTATAAGAACCAGAGGAGAAATATTGAACTAATTACAATTTGTAAGTTCAAAACGTTTTATTTCTTTCTGGATATCTTGCTTCTAAATTTTTCGCTAACTATAGCTAAAGGGCCAACGGCTGTATTAGACATGGTCGGAGCCGGACTACCTCCCTTTTGTAACTGGGCCATTTCATGCAACTGCTTTTGCATAACAGTTAAAGAAACTTTGTTCGCTGAGAAAAAATCCTGCCTAGATATCATTTCGCCGGACATTCTTCTTGGCGTCTCGGAATTATCCAGTTTAATTGAATCTCTCATTGCTATCCTTGTCCCTCTTCTTTTTGAGAAATACACCGTAGATACAGAGGACTTTCTTCGCAGTAAATGCGGCGCAGCCATTTCTTGATTCCCGCATTGTATTTTTTGTATAATATAGTTCAACCCCTGTTTAATTGCAATCGAAGTCACGTTCAGCAAGGAATATGTGCAACAACAGCCGAGCAACAGAAATATGAAGTTGGCAAATCGGTACCTGTACACGAAGAAATTGAAGTATTAGTGATGCGGTGAATATTAACGAAGAAGATTCCGCGGAACGTACCAATGAACGTAAGGATAATACGTTTTTTGTGTACTAACGAAGTCCCCGAAGCCAATAGTAGCAAAGCTAATGAAACAAAAGTAAAGGGCGTCGAAATATTCCCAATCCTCGAACGGAGCGTAAACCACAGAAGCGCAGCAAGCTATGGTACAACACGCTAAGGATAAAAAGAGCATGACCCAATATACGCTTGGCTTCCATTCATCCAGATCTAAATTGTCATCGTCGTCTAGTATGTCTGGCAAACTGGCTTTGTCGTCTTTAGAAGATCTGAGGGAACGTCCAGATCCCGAAGATCTTTTCTGAATACGTCGTTTTAAACGCTGGACATGTATATTTCGTAGGATCCAAGCAAGACAAGTGATAATCCTTTCAAGGAACAAGTTGAAGAATAGAATTCCGCCTGTATTGATAAAATACTGATGTTAGTGGTAGATAACTCCAAACAGGGATTTATCCTTAACAATTGTTGTTATTATTATTACATTACCGGAACAGCCAAGAAAGCCGTATAAAACTGCAGCCACTTTACCCGCTACTGTTTGAGGTGCAGTATTTCCATATCCTGAAATGGATCAAGAATCAGTTTCATAATTCCTAGTACGGATGAAACGAATATACACGTAGTACAAAATTCCGATTAAAACGTCCTGGAAAGGATAATTGCGAGACTAGGTCGCAAGATATTAACATTCTGGAATTCACTGGTACATTCTTACGCTTGCGGCGGCCGACGAACCTTACCCCTTTACTCGACACTATTATGACCATGTTTTACGCGATAATATAGTCGTCAATAAATAGACTTTTCAGCGAATGATTGGAAAATAACCAAACGTGTAAGATACCACGTATGTGGGACGAATGTTGCAAATAATTTCGCAATTATTCATGCAACAGCGTACACAATTTTTCCCCCAAAATATAGGAAGGAGAGGAAATGCATAACGCAGATAAAGTGCAGCTTGCATGTCTTATGCCCCACTAACCCATTATTCCAATTCACTTCCAGTGCAAGACAAAATGCGTTCTGTTTCAAACAGGCTACGATATATAATGTTTTTCTTACCAATCGTGGAAACGATCGTACCCACGAAATGAAAGCTGCCAAGAAAATCCCACCTTCGACTCTGGTTGATAACACCAGAGGCCGATGCGTTTCCATAAGCATATAAGAGCTCGTCCAGCCTTTGAAGGGCGGTCGGGCCGCTTTGTAAGTGATGTCTTTGAAAAGTGTGGTAGACGCGCCAAAACTCTGCAGCCTACATAGTGAACGGAAACTCAGAATACACCTGTGCACTATTTAATTAAACCCATGCTATTACTAATTTTTCTATACAATTTAATAGTACGTTTACATTTTAAATCAAAATAGTGATAAAGTAAAGCAGCGAGGAAGCAATTTTATAACTAATATGCCCAATGACAGTTGAAATAAAATATATACTTTGATACCTGTCGCATTTCAAGGTCACCTTCTAATCGCTGAAAGAGTGCAGCGCCGGCCAGCATATAGATCGCCAAGACAATGATAAGAAGGATGAACCTTGCGTTGTCCTCTCCGAGGCCGGTGCACACGCACATCACCGATGATTCTCATCTCTCTCTCTGGACATAAGTGACTGAATGTAATCCCCACTTTTACTTTCCCTCCGGGATGGCGCAAACTCGGCGATGAGCATCCGCGATCTACAGATGTATCGTCGATAATGTTTACGAAGACGCATTATTTAAAGGGTACCACAAATCTCGAATATGGATACGTGATCAACTTCTGAAGGTATACCTTTAATTAAAACACATGGCAACGTTTACTTCTTTGCTTAATTCTGCTCTTCTCTAATTTGCGGTAAACATCTGGCAGCTTTCAAACTTTATTAATCGGAGAAATGTTAAATGTGTTGATTGAACGGTAAAACATGTGTACATTTTGTTTAATTTTAAATAACGATTATAAGGCAAGCTCCGGGGAATGTAGGACAGTAGTGAATAGATTGAGGAAAAGAAGATTCTTTGATACGCTAAAAATAGAAACCAAATCAGTACACAAAACGAGCCCCTTTTGTGAGTAGGGATGTAGAGTAAACTCTGTGCATGATTATTTCCCGGGCACTTTTTTGGATCGAATACGCGGCTTGTTTTGCTACGTATGCATGATACGTAGAGGATAGGACTGATAGGATATGCAAAGTAAATTCTGTTGAATTTATAATAAAAATAAAGTTTGTTAACGGTTCATCTAGGTACTCTAACAGCACTGCGACATTTACATAAATACTGCAAAACTAGGCATCATTGACTCTTACAATTAGATTGAGATACTTGTAGGTACATATGTATAAATCTATAAAATTCACAACATTCTCCTTAATTACTATAATACTATAAGGTACGCTACTCGGATAAACTGATTGCGTAATAACGTTTATCCTAAGTGTAGTCTGACGAATTGAGGATACGATTCGTTTATCAATGCCTCGCTTGCGGGCCTTCTTCCAACTTTCGCCATACAACCTGAAACATATAAATCATATCGATAAACGCATTCGTCGGATTGTCTCAAATAGAAGATGCGCTTGCGTACGATATCTAACTTACATTGCACATTTCTCTGACCAAAGCTTTTTCTCCATCTTGGCCGCCTTCTCTTTCAAGCTGTTCTCTAACTTCGAGAACCTGAAGAGCTCGAACCACTGCTTCTGGCCGACCGCCCATATGAGGATTTTCACCAGGACTATTCTGATTTTCCCAGCTATCGCCAGGCTGCACATCCCATCCTTGGGCCCGTGCTTGTAGGACACTCTTATCTTCTTCAAGTTGCTTTACTCGTTGCTCTAAACTCCTCACATATTGCATAGTTTGATCTGTGAAACACGTTTGAATCTGATCGAATATGTTCACAAGCAAGTCCATTTTTTGCGAAGAATTGCAGTAACAAGTAACTTTACCATTAAATGTTGTCGTATGCCTAGGCCTCGGAGGTGCAGTGTCTTCAGCGTTCGTGCTTGAACTTGAACCATCCCCATCGTCCCTTTGCCCACCTCCTCTCTCTTCATCCAGATAAAGGCACAATTCTTTCAACTCCAGATTATCCTTGATCAGCTCTTGCTGTTTGTTGTCCAGTTGGCGTAATTTATTCTGATAAGCGGAGACTTCTTGACGCATAACGCTCGCTGTGTATCGGCCAAATCTTTGCCATTCTCTCGCTAGCTTTCGACCCTTCTGACGATCGTCGTCCAAAAAACAACAGAGATCTCGCAACTCTTGATTATCGTCGCTTAATCTTTGGTTTGCTTCTTTTATTGCTCGCAGCTCGCTCAGCTAAAATCAATCATATTTTGGGAAATAACTATCAACTTCTCGGGGATCAAATAACGTTTAGAACTTTCCAAAATATTTATATATATATATATATCAATTATTTTTCAGTACAAAGAATCAGATTTTTAATAGAGATCGTTCGCTCCGTTGGATTTACACGTGCCCGACAGAGCAAAATTACGATGCTGGGCTCGAACAGTGTGACCTAGAAGAGCCTGAAAAACTTCGGTGTGCCGTATTTAATATCCGCGATCGAGCGTTCTTTGAAAAATCAAATCATAAAATGTAAATCTATCCTAACGTTGATTAAAAGAAATACCGGGCCCACGATTTTTATTCCTCTTCAGAATAAAACAGGGAGAATGAGAGGTAGATCTGATTATATAAGATCATTTATTTTCTTAAAAAATAGATGCGAGACTAGTGCATTCGTAGAACTCACCAAGCTTTGTATTTGTCGATTTTGCTCGGCAGCAAGCCTCGCGATGTCGCTCTCAGTTTTGCGGACGAATTTAAGCATCTCCACGGGACCGAGTCTGAGAAACTCGTCGTCGGTGATCCTTTGTCGGAGCGGCGGTGTCTGTGCAGGGTTTATCGTTGGATATTGACCGTTAGGTGGCAAGTACTGCCCTTGGCCGACCTTGGCCTGAAGGTAACTATGCGGCTGCGTTTTCGAAACGGGCGCAGCTAATGTGTTTCCACCTTGAGGATGATGTCGGTGTTCTATCCTCGGCGAATATTTACTTTGCGCATCCTTCGGTTGCGGTCCAGATCGCGATTGTGCTGGTTGATGATGATTCAAGGTCGCGACGGGACCTTGAACAGAGACAGGCACCGAGGTTGGCACAGAAGGGCCTGTATCAAAGTGAGGATGGTTCTTGAGGATACCGCTGGTCGGTTGCGGCGGTGGCTGGTATCGCGGTGGCACTTGCTCCACTGTCGACTTGATCACGTGCGAAGGATGCTGCTGGTGCGGCTGGGACTTACTCTTATTGGACATCGCGGCTAATTTAGCTCCAGGCTGCGCTGTGTCCCATTTCAGAGAGTCCACCGTGACTTCTTCGTGCTGACTCGTCTCGTTCGACCCGCTATAATTTGGGTCAGTGTACGGTCTCTCTTTCTCTTGTTCTCCCGCTCTTTCTCAAGATCGGATATGCTACTTAAAAGCTGGCCCATGCGGTAGGAGCGTTACCGCTGCGCGCTTTATCTCATCCTTCAGCGGTCAGTGGGCCCTCCGTTTCTGTGCCTTTAAATGACTTTGTTCGACCTCTTTTCATACATTTCCTCTTTTCCTTTCTATTGTCATCGTCCTATTTTCTGAAAGCTCGATTGCCTGTCGTCCCCTGTGTATAAAGTTTTACGCGCACACCGCTTTTCCGGTCTCGTTTGCGACGTCACATATGTCGATTCATCCACAGGATGCACTCAGGTAACATTTGTAGTCAAGGATACGATAATAAATTTTGTATCGTCAAATTATATGAACACTCCAAACGAATGGCACGGTATGTTTAGGTCCCAGCTGTCAGCAGCCGGATTGGAGTATGGAGGCATACTTCCGCGAAAAAATAAGACACACGGCTAAATCACTGCTGCATGATCGACTACTTTCGTTACGAAATCTTGGGGATACTAATGCTGCTGCACTCCCAAGAGTTAATGCACCCGGTCAGGTCCCCGTTTTTCTCGCCGCGGGGCCGCCGCATTTCACAAGGTGCAGTGCCGTACAATCGAATGGGGCACTCCAATGATACCTTGTCGCCCGTAGCCGTAGCGCGACGAACAGGATTTCAAACGATCATTTATGTCTTTTAACTCATTTTGGCTTACTACAGCGTTCATCAGATCATTCTCTCCCAGTCACTCTTTCTCTCTATCACTTATTGATATCTAGCATCCGGAAGGAAGTGAAACTGTTCAATCGCTCAACATTAGGAGGCTGGTATGTTCCCGCACATCTGTTTCTCGCGATTACCAGGTTTCGAAAGCGTAACTGCATTGAATCACATGCGTAATCTCGTCGTATATCTGTTATAGCGACACCTTATGCTGCTCACCGGTACCAGGAACTACGATCTTTAGCAAAAATCGCGAGAAAATCGGGCACCAGCAATATGGCGACGATCGGGGACCTTCGATCCGAGAAACGATTACCGACGACGCTGGGCCTTTAAGGTTGAGACGCAGGAACGCAAAGGCAACCGCTGATTGGACCGACTTCTTCCTTGAAGAGGGGAGTTAGCAAGACGACTCGTGGCAAATAGAAAGGAATTAAATCTTATAGTTCAAGGGATTCATTGTCAGTCAGATTTTCCTTCAATCGTTTGCAACCCTTTGAAAGTCAAACGAGTATTCGCGCTTCCTTGCCGGTCAAAAAGTGCAATGAATGTAATGTTTCCATTTGCGCCTGCTTATATTTATCTTATTTATTTGCAATTTATCACATTTGTATCAGGATAAAACAGAAAAGAATAAGAAAAAGAATACCATCTGTTTAATATGAAATATGTTTAAATCTTTTGGACAAGCTGCAACGGGTTTCAAAAATGTTTCACCTGCAACGCTATAGATCCCCTTGCGTTGTATCCCTGGCTTCCGTGATGTCACATTTTTCTTCTCAGAAAATGCTGGGCCAGGTACAAACCGAAAGAATTTCTTTCAAATTCTACGTCTAACAAATGCGCAAATTGTAAATCCTCTAAACGATTGTGTGTATTTGGTGGATTACAATGCGTGTTTGTGATGTACGGAGATGGTACTACGCGATGACAGTAGGTAACTTTTTTACCTGATATGGTATGTATACAATACGATTGTGCATGGTGGTATTCGCACCAATTTCATGACAGTTAAAAAACAATTATTATGCGTATTATGTATTATTTAAAGTTCAATGATACTGGTGCTGCTTGAAGTATATAACTTGTACGCTTAATCATTTAGGTTTAGGCAAATTTTATTTATATTTCTATGTAATATTATATTGTATTGTAATACTGTTGGATAATGCATACTCGTACACTAATGTACACTCATACACTAATGTACACATGTGTGTCGAGTGCAACGTCAGAGTGTGTATTTAGAGTCAATGAAGCATGCAAGCCACGTAAGCATTGTTTACATTGCCGTGTAACAATAACTTATCAATATAATAGAACTTTGTATCAAGTAAAAGTATTTGATAGTATTTACAACCAGTGAAATGTGAAGTACAATGTTTTGTGTGTAAAAATAAAAATTATTTGGTTTTTTATTCTGCTTGATTATAATTACGTTAAGAATGGTATATCCGGTTTTGCTTGGAAGTGTGTAATGACGTATCAAAATTATATAATTTGGACGTCTAATACGAACTTTTATCAAACTTATATGGCATTAAAATAGTGCGCTTACTGCCGTTGGAAACAGAGGTTAATTGCCTACGTGTCATACACCGAGGTACAACTTGCTTATATAGCTAATCTAATTTTTACTGACGAATTTTCTTTATATATATGTACTTAAATACGAAGTAATTGAAATAAATAAGATATATATATTAATATGTATATATTTTTATTATTTCCGACTGAATCTTGTGTGATAGTTTAATGAACAAAAATTGTACCACTGTTAAATGTGTTTTTTGTAAATTGATTGTAAATACTTTAAGTAAATTATGAATTTTTATTTTCGAAACATTTACAAATCACTACTACAGAATACTTCAATATTGTTGCTTTCTTTTATCTAACACTGCATTCGCATGGTTTGGTCTGTGATATTTTCTGGTTGTAGCAGTTTTGTTCTAATAAAGTAGAAAGAGAATAACTATAGAATATTACACTGAGATTAACAACTAAAACAGCACAGTGAGACAATGACCAACGGACCTTGGAGTATATTGGTGACGGGGGGTGCTGGGTATATTGGTTCTCATACAGTATTGGAACTCGTGCAAGCAGATTTTGAGGTGGTGGTAATAGACAACCTTAGTAATGCTTACAAAGGTGAGAAGTAACAAATCAGATTATAAGATATGGACATTTATTTATAAATTGTTATTATTAACACGTCGAATGCCACGTTGGTCATATATGACCGCAGATTGTTTCTCCTGTGATGTCACAGTGGTCATTGGTGACCGGTGTGCTTGAACTGTTTATAATTGTACGAGTTGAATGAAAATTGACAGTTAATGCATAGAAAAAAATATATACTTAAGGTGTCCTGAGCCAAACATGTAATTTTGGCGTGGCAGTCAACGTGTTGAAGGATAACTAAACTTTCCTTCCATAAGTTGGCAGAAAAACTTATATTGTAAAATACTAATAATCGATATATAATTAATTAGTATTATATTGGGGTGATGCATCTATGCATATATGTATGCATAAGCCTTCTGAAGTATAAATGGACTATGATAACAAGAAATTGTATATAATATTTTTATGTATTTCATGTCCACAGGGGATAACAATGTAAAACCAAAATGTCTGCTGAGAGTTGAGAAACTTACAAATCAAAAAATTACTTTTATACACTGTGACATAACAAATTTCAATGAATTGAGGGATGTATTTACAAAGGTATCAGTATATTGCCATTTATATATTATAGTACAACAAATGTCATGGTAATTGTAAAACTGAAATTGAAATCATTATGTTTTAGCATAAGTTTCATTCTGTCATACATTTTGCCGCACTGAAAGCAGTGGGTGAATCTTGCGAGAAACCTTTGGAATATTATAAAACAAATGTTTGTGGAACATTGAATTTATTAAAAGCTATGAGAGAATTTAATGTAAAATGTCTCATATATTCAAGTAGCGCTACAGTTTACGGCACCCCAGAAAAGCTGCCATTAGTTGAAAGTATGAAAACTGGAAATTGTACTAATCCTTATGGGAAAACGAAATATATGGTCGAAGAAATTTTAACAGATCTGTGCATAGCAGATAAGGTGTGAAATTCGGTCTATTTATATAGATATTTTACTTAAAATCCAAATCAAATATTTATAGTTAGAAGTTTTCAGACTTGGTCTGTTATATCTTTAAGATACTTTAATCCGGTTGGAGCTCACTCTTCTGGCGAAATCGGAGAGGATCCTAATGGAATACCAAATAATTTAATGCCTTACATTGCCCAAGTGTCTGTTGGCAAAAGAGAAGTTTTGTATATTTACGGCAATGATTATGATACTCCTGATGGAACAGGTGTGTAGAAAATTTCAGTTATTGTCCTAGGATTTGTATATTCAAAAGCAAATAAATTTGTCGCTAATTTGATTTATAGGTGTACGCGATTACATTCACATTGTGGATTTAGCAATTGGTCATGTAAAAGCAATGATACATCAAAAGGATCGTAAACCAACTGGATTTAAAGCAATCAATTTAGGTACAGGAAAGGGATATTCTGTACTCGAAGTCGTACATGCATTTGAAAAGGCATCTGGGCGACACATTCCATATAAAATAATAGATCGTAGGCCGGGAGATGTATCTGCTAGTTATGCAGATGCGACTTTAGCTAAGAACGAATTGGATTGGCAGGCTACTAAAAACATTGATGACATGTGTAAGTTTCTATATTCTATAAAATAGAATAATTTATACGCTTAACAACGCAATGTGTTATTATAGGTAGAGATACTTGGAAATGGCAAGAAAATAATCCAAATGGTTACAAATGACAGTAGTAGTGGCTGAAATATTTATTATTTCAAAATCTTAGATATTTGAATGTAAGCCATGGTGGTGTCCTGTTACCAAAGTTTAGACCAAAGTAACTACATCTACGTGTTTTATATCATACAAACAAAAAGTTGATTGTGAATGATTTACTGTAAAAAGTTAATACTTTTGTGTTTAATAATCATGGTTGCTGTGCCATATAATATATGTTCCTACGATTGTACAAGTTACTTCATGCAAAATAAAGATATCGAAATGTTAAACTGTAACCAATTTTCAGGATAGACAAACATCTTGTGATACTTTTATGTCTCATATTTCATAATATCAATATTATTTTGATTGGGACACTACTTTTTCGTCGAACATAAAAAGTTGGTTTAGTTGCATTTTTATTCATAAGATCAAGTTACAGCTTGAAAATTATATAGCTACAATTGTTATATTCTTCTTAGTATAATAAATAATCTTTGTAATAATGATACTTCGTAACTATAGTTACAAAATATTCTTAGAAACCAATTTACTGTAACTAAAGAATGTGGCAAGGGTTATTCTTTCTTCTTTCTTGCTTTATGCCCAATGAGAAATGTTGCGTAGAAAGAGTATTGTAGTAGAATAAAATGAACAGAGGAACTTACAATGTTACCGTACATATTAATATTAAAGTGTAGATTGTAACACTGTATTCGCTAACACTATATTCATATGTGAATGACAGTACGAAACGATTCATACCACTATTTATAAAGAAGTGCTTGAATTTACGTACCACTCATATTCCTGTCTTACCTACACGCAAAGTGGTCATTAGTATCGCCATCTATACAGACGAGAATGAAACTACGCGAGCCTCTACTATATCTACACTGACGGTAAGTAAGAGGCACGTGTAGTTTCATTGATATTTTTACAGATAGTAATGAATTTATGAATTAAAATATATACGTGGGTACTTCATTAATAACAAAGAAGGCTTCTGGGGTAATAATTAAATTTAATTCTCAAGGCGAAACATAAATTATCTTACTGTAGAATTATATCCGAAGCGTAACAAAACAGGAGAATATCCATAAGAAGTAGGCCAATAAATAATACAGAATATTTACAACTACAAATACATAAAAAAAATAGAAATGAGAAATCAAAAGTAACTGCAATAAGATCTTAAGATTTTGTCCAATGAAATAGCTATAGTGAGCAAGAATGCCCACGTAATGTTCGCTGATCCGAGGATGTGATTTTCCAGGAAATGTTGTTCTATTGCTGACAACAATTCGAGATAACTGCGACGCTCGTCGGTATGTCAGACACGTTGGGCCACGAAAGTCCATAAGATGTCTTGTCTATTCCTATATTTCGTCTGTGGTATGAGATTCTCGAATTCCCGGATATTCAGACAGAAAAAATACTCGTACTTGTGAGTACTAGACATATTATGTAGTTGCGTTTGCTTGCGCATGAATCCGTTCAAAAGTACAAATAAAAGTTGTTCATTCAACAATTACAAGTTTTATGTATTACGTATTATATTTTACAGGTTTCACAGTTTATATAATTTATGACAATTCCCTGTATTAAATCGGATGTTTACTAAATGGCTCTGATGTTTGTTAATAGCTTCAAAAAGTGCATCGTTTCGAGTTTATTACTTTGATCGATCCTGACCGAACATTGATTATAGATTCAATATTGAAAGAATTTTAGTAAAAAATCTGAAAAATCAGTAATGTGTTAATTGTTGTGAAGGATTTGTCACTTTTAAAGTGAATCTTGAAAAACGACATGACATCGTCCGGCAAAAGTACCCGAGAGGTTCTATTATCTCTCGTTGATGACATTGAGTTAATAGCTAAGTACGGTTTACACGATTTTTTAATCCTCAAAATTACATTACAGCAAGTACCTTTTACACTATTTTTCTACTGTTTCTATTATCTTTCTAGAGAGATGATCGAAAATACAATAGCACAAAAACCGTTGAAATTGTCAAATGAAGACCATGTCCAATTAACTGAATTGTTGATAGCCAAAGACAATGAACTGAAATCAACTTTAAAGCGTGCAGCCGAGCAAGCAAAAATTAACCTAAAAATGGAAGCTTTGAGAGCCGAAGTTGAGAGACAAGACCAAGATATACAGCAATTGCAACGACAGCTAAAAGAAGCAGAGCAGATATTAGCTACTGCAATTTACCAGGCTAAACAGAAGTTGCAATCTATTGCCCGCGCGAATAAAAGGCCAGTGCCATCAGAAGAATTAATTAAATATGCACATAGAATAAGTGCATCGAATGCTATATGTGCTCCACTGACATGGCAACAAGGAGACCCTAGAAGACCGTATCCAACTGGTAACTTTCTATACTGGTACTTCTGTATAAGCCTCTTAATTTTGGTCTTGTTATTACACGAATTATTGTAGATATTGAAATGAGATTGGGATACCTTGGGCGTTTAAGCGATCTTCCACTTAATGGACAAATGCCAGGCAGTCATCCAGGATTGTCATCAGATCTGCATAGAACAGGGCACCCAGTTGGCGGTATGTTTCACAACCTGCTCAAATGTGCATTCTTAACCATAGACTGCGTAATTCTTCCAAATTTAACATCTCTTTTTGTTACGAAAATTGTTACAGAACCACCTGTATCACAGGCTAATCAGTTTGCATGGCATCCATCGGGTGAAATCCATATGTCTGTGAGTGGACAGGGAAGTGTTGCCATGAATACTCACAAACAAGAAACGGAAGATGTTGAAGTTATGTCAACCGATTCTTCGAGTAGCTCGTCTAGTGACTCCCAATGAATATTGCTTGTTTATGAAATTCAAGTATAGTATGAATGAACAGAATGTTTCTGCCGGATGGATGTAACACAGGTGTATATATAAATGTGTGAAATATGTATTATATAATGGAATAGCAGACTCAGAGAGAGATAAAACAAAGTACAACTTTATTGATTGATTGTTGGTGGATTTGTTCGTCGGTGCATTTATCGATGAGAACATAACATCCAACTATTTTTGGGTATATTCCTGTGATCTCACTGTAAAATCTCTTTTTTTTTACTCTTTGTATTTTATTTTATATTATTGTTATTGGGAATTGAGAAGAATGTCTGGTAAGAACGTGTGCAAGGACTGTTCTGTATAATACATTTCTGGATATGCCTGGAATAATAGAACTATAGTAGCAAATTGAACACTGATAGTAATAAATATTCGCGGCCGTGTTTGTCTGCTCGTTATTAGAGATTTTCAATTGATATGCTATTTAACTTTAATTTATTTTATTTACCAATTGAATCTCATCCTTGAAATTTGCTTTTTGAAATAATATATTTGCATCTGTAAATATAAGGCCAAATAGCTGGCAATCTCCACGAACTTTGTCTATATCTTTGTATAGTAAAATGTGTTGCAATTTAAGCCCTGGGAATGTAAAGATTTTACTATTGTATCCTGAACTCATGATCTTCAAAGAGGTTCTGTAACATAATTATTAGCTGTACTCATCAATCGTGGAACTTTGGGCGCGTGATGCTAATGTGTCGCGCAATACCTACCTTCTTATTTTTTGTATGTTGGTCATGGCTGCACACGCCAGTATCGGCGAAAGTTGTGGAATTAAAGAGCAAACGCGTGCATAGTTTTTTAAATACCAAGCAAGCGATATTTTCATCGCTAGTTGTACGTCCGAGGATCGTCTACGAAATAGAATGAAAGCGAACAACGTTCGATAATATAGATATTAAATGGATATTACTAAATATTCCACTTTGTCCATTTAGTATATACCTTAAGTCTTCGGGTAGCCGTAATACTCTCGTTAAGGCGTCGGTATTACCCATATTTAAAAGGATATACAATGCTTCCATTTGTTCACGATCGTTGTACAAACTTAGATTTTCCATACATTTCTCAAGATCTTGTACGGGATTTTGTACGTTCTTAGCCTCGTCGTATAAGATTAGGAGTCGCGTTATGCATTCGGCAAGGTGTTGGTCATTGATTTTGGCATTAAACTCGTTAATATTACGTTCACATAATCTGCAATTGTTTATACGCATCCATCATTTTGAACAATCCAGGTCATCGATACTGCACTGCAAAACGTGATCGTACCTTTGTGCAGAGTACACTAAAAATCGTGTTATTAGTTCGAACAGCTGGATACTCGTATGCGCGTCGATTCTTTGTATCGCAACATCTTGCCTTACGGCTCTCAATCGATCAAAGATGAAATCGTACACTACTATCCAATTTCGATCCGTTCTGGTGGCTATCCTAAAATGCGTTGTACATTGATCTAAATTAAAATAGCGATCTTAACCGCATACGTACTTGAAGAACAGATATCTAATAGTTGACAATAGCACCGGTGCAGGACGTAATTGACTTGTATCGGTCATATCTAATCCTGCCGCTGGTCGGCTAAAGCATTTAACGGTTTTTGTTGGATCTGCTTTTGGAAATTTTGCCCCTTTTGTCTTCACGTCGATTTCAAATTTGTGTAATAGACCCTCTTTCTCTCGGCTACAAATAGCATTGCGAACGTTATGAAAGTTAGGATATTATATTGCATGAGAATTTCCAATTATCTTATCTACTTAGGCAGGATTCGCATTATTTGAACGTATGAATCGTACCGAAGACGCAATACCCTATCCCATTGAAAGAAAAGAAAACAGAAAGGACTAAACGCAGTGTTTGATTAGCAAAAGTAATTACATAGATCAACAACGAATCGAAGTTTCGCATATTTACAGATGATAATGATATTCAAGATATCGCATTAAGCATTTAACTTGCGATTACTCAGATTGTAATGTCATTTGCAAAATAATTTCAAGAGATATTTTTATCAGCGTTACATGTTCGTGTTCTTTAAAAATCATACGCGAGGGCAATAAATCTACGATTTTTTTATAACGACAATGACACAAGTAACTTACATCCAGCGTTCTTTCTCTGGACACATTGATAAGCACGTCCCCTGTATAAAGTGTGTCATTTTTTAATGAAACTTCTTTATGTTGACGCTTATCCCATTAAATTTTCTTGCTTAAGTAGGTTATGTCGATCGTCTATTGAATAATAGCACGTACACTTCGGCACTGCCGGGAGCGAGTATATACGTTCTGTAACGAAACGTGTATCTATACCTATATAACCATGTATGTAGTTTGGCGTAACTTTCATCACATGATAAGTCGTCAAGAAAGATGATCCAATCCATAGGACATTGTATGGCATACATTAAAAACCGAGTATAGAATGTCTGTAAGATCGCATGCATATATGTAACGATTCGAAAGATACTAAAACTTTCCCAAGATCGTGCGTTTGCAGCTAAATGGCTAAATAAGAAGTTCACGTGAGGAAAAGTATCGATCAGGACTGGAACAAAAATGGAAATGCATCACGACTTGTCGAGGGGAATGTCTAGCGTCTAGTGTGTTCTGGTATATCATACACTGTGCACCTGCGGTTACACAGTCTGTCAACACCACTGTTATTATGTGAAGGTCGACGTCCTTACGCAAACTTTCACCCTTCTTTTTTTATCTTGCGTTTTCGCCGGTCGTTACTCCTTCTTCCATTCTTATTTTTACTCCCCGTCGGATTACGCAATTTAATCAATAAATAAAAGTTCGTACCAGATGTAATTAACAAATGCGAATTATGTCTTTTATGCTGACGTGTCCGGTACTTGGAAAACATTTAATTGTACATTATGCGTTAGCGACTTAACCAGAAGGCAGCACATCAATGAAGCATTTCTTTTTTTCCTTGTATCTTCCATTCAGGCGCGCAGGAAATCCCCCTTTTCTTGGATTAATCGAGATGGAAAATATGTATATACATATCGTAGCGTGAATCGTGTATTAATATTCGCTAAAATTTGATTATTGTGCTATTTATGCATACCAGAGATTGACAATGCGATGAATTGTCACGTGTGGCTTTGTCGGGAAACCCGTGACTCTAATCGTTGGGCTCGGTCTTCAGATTCTGTGAAAAATCTATACATACTCAGACTCGGAGATGCCTCCTAATACATACATGTTCGAAAACTGAATATGGTAATCATCAAAAGCATCGGGCCCCGTTGGATTGATGCACGCTATATTCTGCGATTTAATTGTATATCATAAAAATCGTAAATTTGCTTCGCGAAGGACGATACCAGCACGTTACGGGCCAATAATTGCGTATAAAAGAAGTTTATCTATCCTGACCATGAAGCAAAATCTTGTTTATCGCGCTTTCAAATTATCAAACATGATTTCGAGTAAGATAAGAAGATCATTTTCAATTATAGGATTCCTTAAACTCCAGATTTCGCTACTCTTCACTTACGTACATACGTATGCATGTGTGTATATACCAGGAAAAATTTTTAAACGAAAGCTGTCTTTTTCTTCTTCGTATTGCGAACGAGATAACAAAGTGAAACGTTTGCTAGTCGATTTTAGTAAGATAACGCCACATACTTTCACATAAACTTTAATTGCTCCTTAGTAAATAAAAACATAATTATGAAGTAGCGTATCACGTACCTATCTGAGAGAATTAGCTCGTCTTTCGTGGCAGTTGCGCATCCATTCGTGCCTGTATTTGACGTATGTATACATACATGGTGTGTCGAAATTCTCTGACGTATATAAGTAAGGTGAGATGGAATCGTTACGGAACATTTCTTTCGTGTATACCGGTGGAAATTCCCGTGATACTCCTCTGGGGCGGGGAAGAACAACCACGGGAGGAAACAACAGAAACCCATTGACGTTTGTATGGTCCTGTGAGCACGTTAGCCGGATAAAGTAAGAGGGCCGTCAGCCACTCGTGGGGTACGCGTGACCTCCAGAGAATCACTGTACAGAGTATAGAGGAACGAATAGCGTTGCATTGGTCCAGTCTTTCTTAAAACTTTGTTCATTTTGCACGCCAGTCGTATATTAGAACAAGGTAACACAAATCCCAGATCGACATCGTTATACCGAAGATAGGAGCATTCAACGTATAAACCGGTTCCATCCTTCTTATCGTCGAACTTTCATTTCTTTCGCGAAAAGCTGTAATGCGTGTGTATCTTGGCTGCTAAGGGATTCGAGGAAGATGTGACTGCGATCATTCCGCACTCGTAAAGCCAAATTATTGGTACATTACCTTTAAACGTTTAGAAGAAACAGATCGGTGTAAATGTTCGGGTAGTAAGGGTGTATGGAGGATAGTCTGACAGCGAGGGCATCGACAGTGATCATATATTCAGAATACGTCTATTGATTTCACTATCAACCCCGTGTAGATTCTTATACCAAAATGATCATCGTATCATCCTAACATCGCCATTGTTCGTTCCTTCGCATTTAGCGGTTCGACGTTATGCGTACATTAACAAATAAATTATTATATCGTATATCCGAAGTTAAAATCGTCAACTATCACGCGAGCGAACTTTCTTATGAAAGAACTCGATTAGATAAGGTGAAATGTCACATCTGTTCCTTTTATTTGCATACCGTGAATCTCATTGCCCAATGCATTGTCTACGCGATATCTGTACAATTTGCTTTTCATTGCCGATAACGTGTAACAGCATTACCTAGACGCATCTTCTATCCACCAATGCATATCGCATTCGGCGCTGTCATGATATATCACAATTCTATACATTTGCAGATCCAAAGTCATGTGCTGGAAAACGATTCTATTTCTCATAGCGCAATCCCTATTGCTCCACAATTGTATGGCCGGTGAGTAATATGAAAACAGAAAAAAAGTATAAAATACTAATTATTCGTATTGATGTTCGAGGGGCATAAAGTGGAAAATCATTTTTGCTTGTTTTAATATCGATAGAGTGAAACCACTTAAGGTATATTCTTTGTAATATGATATTTTTTAATCACGTACAATTAGAAACTGTCATTAGCGCACATAATGACTTCGAATATGGAAGCATTGACCCAGAGGTAGCGGATGAGTTAAATTGGACGAAACATCCTTGTCGACGCAATTGTAAGGACGAAGCACAACCTATGGAATGTTACTACATCTTTAGAGTGGAGGGTTATCATACAATGAGCAAAGCGTGTTACAACTGCCCATTCAACATCACCGATTGCTTTCGCAAGCATTGTATTCCAGCAGATGGCATCGAAAGACCGATTCTGGTAGTCAATCGGCAAATGCCTGGACCATCTATCGAGGTACATACAATACGTACATAATTAATAATTAAGCAACGAACGAGAGACCGCGCTCGACGAATATGATACGCGCTATCAATATTAACGATAATTTCTCTAAATTTCGGGAGAAACTTTTGAAAGATACATCTCTCATAGGGTACCACTTTTACTTCGCTTAGTTTCGTTCATTATGAACACGGATCAATGCAATGATTATACGCCAAGGTCTTGTAACCGTTTAATGGTATCGTTCGCATGGAAATGATTTTATTTTACCTCGTGATTCATCAGCGTTTGTAACGATATAAAGAAACGGACAATGCAATGCACATTATCTCTTGTCGCGGGTATTTTATTAAAGTTATCCAACGTAATCGGGCGCACCTTGGGAAGCACATTACTGCAACCAGCTACCTGTTGATTAGCATGATCCGTTGATTAGTATCAATTTTTTTTATTGATTCTAGGTTTGTCAAGGTGACAGAGTAATAGTCGATGTAATTAATTTGTTGCATTCCGAAAGTACCACGATGCACTGGCATGGTCAACACCTTGTAAAAGACCCGTACATGGACGGTGTTCCTTATGTATCTCAGTGCCCGATTTTACCAGGTTCAACTTTTCGCTACGATTACGTTGCTACTGAGGCCGGAACACACTTCTGGCATTCTCATATAGGTGCGAGTAGTTTTTTGTTGCGCTTTGTGTCGCGACGATTTAAAAGGCAATCTCAACTATCTTTTCTTTAGGGTTCCAACGAGGTGATGGAGTGTACGGAACATTAACTGTACGTGTGCCACCCAAGGTAAATTGGCACTACGGCTTATACGATATCGACGAGCATACAATTCTGATCTCAGACTGGACCCACGAAATGGGAATCGATAAATTTCTGAGTCATCATCATGCAGGCGGTGACAATAAACCGGTTAATGTATTGATCAATGGTTTGGGTCGTTTCTCGGCTAATCGAGACGGGAATAATGTGACTGACTTAATGCCCGTGGCAACGTTTACAGTTAAGAAGGTAAGCACGGTAGAGAAACGGGGAAAACCAAGTAATTACAAATGTATTCTAGAAAAGTTGTACAGTTAAAACAGGTTTTGCATAACCATATATCCTTTACATTTACAGGATACAAGATACAGATTTAGACTAATTAACGCTGAATTTCTTAACTGCCCAATCGAATTGTCCATAGACAATCATACTATGTATATAATTAGTTCGGATGGGCGCGACATTGAACCGGTCAAAGGTACGCGTTGACCATTCGTTTATATTTAAGGTAGCGATGAAAAAATGAAAGCTAATGCGTTATCTAATTTCTAGCGGAATCGTTGGTAAGCTATGCTGGCGAAAGATACGATTTCGTTGTTGAAGCGAATCAACCTTTGGACAACTACTGGATCCGGTTTCGTGGTTTAATGGATTGCGACGAAAGATTCACGAAGGCGTACCAAGTAGCTGTATTGCGATATGAAGGTGCGATCTATGCCGATCCGAAAGGTACAGCCAACTACGAACACAAGTCGAACGATCGCCTGGGACAGGTGTGTTCATCTTACGATGCTGAAATTGATCAGTTCCTTCGCAATGCCTTGATAATCAAATCTGATAATAATGATAATACTTGTATTTTTCTGTCAATCGTTACATCCTTCAGCGAGTAAACGCGTTAAACGAAGGCACGGAAACGAATCAGAGCATCAGCGTACCATTGTTCAATGCTATGGATGAGGACGACGGATCGAACACGATACATCCCGATTACCAATTTTATGTGTCCTATGATTTTTACAAGAGGGACAACCCCCATTTCCATCGTGGCAATTTTTACGGATTTCATCAAGGTAATATAAGTACACTATGTTGAAGTACAATATTCGAATGTTTGTACACTCCATGTCCTCTTAGTTATTTGTATTCTAATTAGTGATCTATTTTCAGTGAAAGATTCGAAGCGAGTACTTACTCCGCAATTAAATCACATCTCAATGAAATTGCCACCCGTTCCTCTGATGTCTCAAAGAAGTGCCATCGATCCAAATCAATTTTGTAATTCGAGTACTGTTCACGGTTGTGAACAAGATTACTGTTCATGCACTCATGTGCTTCAAGTGAAACTTGGAAGCGTAGTCGAATTAATTTTAGTGGACGAAGGTTTGACAATTATATTAGAATAACTTGGCTCATGCCTGTATAACACTGAACCGTTGAATTGCCGATAGTTCACGTTCGATCGTTACTTGTGCCGCAGGTTTTGCTTACGATGCGAACCATCCGTTCCATCTTCACGGGTACCTCTTTCGTGTAATTGCAATGGAAAGGGTTGGAAAGAACGTTACAGTCGAAGCGGTAAAGGACCTGGATAAAAAGGGTGCGATACGCAGGAATCTTAAACGATCTCCACTTAAAGATACTGTAACGGTCCCAGATGGTGGATATACTGTTGTGCGATTTCATGCCAATAATCCAGGTACATTTTGCAAGCGTGTACGAATATGGAATGTCTATCTCATTTCAATCATTATCCTTCAAATGTTACAAGTTTTATATTTATTCAGGCTACTGGCTGTTTCACTGTCACATCGAGTTTCACGCTGAAGTTGGAATGTCTTTGGTCTTTAAAGTTGGTGAACACGAGGATATGGTCCCGGTACCACGAAACTTTCCTTCATGCGGTAACTGGCAACCCGAGGATACGCGACACGGACAATATGCTGTTGAAATTTTATCAGACGGTGTGACAAAACCGATGCCAGATATTTTGAACGCAACGGTGGATATTTCTGAGAATAGTGTACAACAGCTAGTTAAATTATTCCCACAAGTTCTACAAGCATTACGAATCTCATCTTCATCGTGCACCTTGACCACTTCGTATTTTCTACTTTCATTTTCTTATCTCGTCACTTTTCCGACATTTTTGTAAAAAAGGATATCAAACGCGTAAAGACTTATTAGTCGTTTTATTGCGGTCAATAAGGGGCATGATATTCGACGCGTGGAAAGCTTGATACCATTTCGTTTCTTTTTATGGGTCTAACATAACTATTAACAAGACGATAGCGTAGAATTTTCATAACGGACATTTTGAATACTCAATTTTTTGTTATTAGCGTATACAGGAATAATATTTAAGATTTTTGTAGTAAAATTCGAGAACGTGGAATGTAACAAGAAGTTTTTCATGAAAGGAATTGATTCATGACCTGACCGCATTCCGAATGTTGTAAGAATCTATTTATTATTTCCGGACTGTGATATAATTATTGTAAGTACCTATATGTATATCTATTAAGTATTGAACGCCGTTTCGTACAACGAAGAAAGTGTTGATGCATATGTGCATGGTATAAATTTATAATAAACCGCATAAATCATTGATATTATAACAAGTAATTGTAGTAGTTTTTAGTATTTAGTAATTCAGTATGTTCGTGAGCGAATGGTTAATGAATGTTTTCATGTTGTTATACTATTTTATACACATAAGCTGGAAATCTTATATAAAACTTCCCATTATGCTGATTAGTCCTTATTACAGAACAATTTATTCCCACTTTGTCCATATACTGTTATAAAATAAGATTCTTGCAAATCTGTTTACTACAAAATTATATACAAAAATGAAGTAAATTACTTAAAATGTTATATATTTGGAATAAAAAATATGTTAATATTTATCTTTATAAGAAGTCAGGAATTGTATAGCATGCGTCTCTCTGGTGTGGCCGCAGTAAAGGATGACCCAATAGCTTGGCCATATTTTCGTGCAATTTTGCTGCGTTTCTTCCTGTTTCTAATATGTAGGAATCATTTTTTATATCCAATGCTGCCATTTTGGAATGAATTTCTTCGCTTGCATTCTCTAAGGAAGGAGGTTCGTGTACGTACAACACATCGATGAAAAAGTATTTTTCTCTAACAGCATTCAGAAAGTCTTTAGCTGTTTCGAATATTGGAATGCTATTAGAACGGGAATATATTAAAATTATTCGAACAATGAATGTTGGAAGAATTGTGTTGTGTATCTCTCCTATAGGTAAGGGCACCTTTTCCCGTATTGTATCAAAAGCATGACCAAAATCGTAAGAATTCTGATCGTCCTCAATTACATCTTCATTAAGGAGATCTAAATGATTAATAATGGTGTCGGTACGATTGGTAAAATCGCAATTCCATTCAACACCATCAGAGTTCAAAGTCATCAATGCATATTCGTGACTGTTTCGAATAACAGATTTGATGCATATAAAATTTTCTATAACTCGTTTTATCATCAAAAGGGGCATATAGCTGGCTCCTTTGGCCAGTTTAAATGGTGTACAATTCTGTTCTCTAGCCGTATCAATTACGAACAAAATTTTCTCGGGCAGGTTCATGTTTCTATAAGAAGGGTACGTAATAATGGTCAATCCTTACTAAGCTACAGTGATTCGCAATTATCCAATCGCATAAAGCACACCATTGTAACCAGTGCTACTCACTTCTTACTGCCCGAGGGTTATAACCTCAAAGGTTATTCGAATAAACCAATATTTTCAATGCTTATTCTTCTTTACGTTTGTCAGGAGAAATTAGATGCGCATGTATAGGTACGCATGCATCAATTTTATCTGGTTGTTATACTATTATGCAATTAACGCAGTCTATTTTGGATATTTAACCCTTACGATACTGGCGGTCCGGTCGGGGGCGTCTGGGTGCACTCAATCCGTAGCCGGAGCCCCTTCTTTGCTTATATATCTATGTATAAGAATTTTGAACTGAAGTTCTATTATTGTATCATTCTTTCTTATTTCTAAGCAAAGTTGTCGTAGCATTACAATTAAACAATATAAAAATTATAAGAAGTACCATTTCTTTCGCCAGTTTACAATTTAGGCAAGAAAAGAATTATATTTAATGCAACTGAATGTTCAGTGCATACATTTTTATCGTACATGTTATGTATGATACATACATATAAGTGAGCAAATATCCCGTATTCTAGACTAAGATTAAATAATAAACAAAAAATTCTCTGGTAGAAATTATATTTGAAGTAGTAGGAGTATTTGCCACTAGAGGACTAAAATAGAGTTGATTTCCGTATGAGCGGAAGTTACACTGCTGCCACCATAGAATCTTTTCGGGCTGAGTTTCTGCGGCGAGCACGTTTTGATAACGGTAAGAGTGCAATATTTTTAGAATTTGCACGATTTCAAAAGGATTTATTACGGTAAATAGATTTGTGGCAATTTGTACATTGATTGTAAATGAAATGATTAATATTTCTCGATGAGATAATGTATAATCGAACGATTAAACAAAAGGGTTTCAAAAACAATTGCGGTACGGTACGTTGCTAGAATACACGTCTATAAACGAAACGTCTGGTGTGAAATTTTCTAGTCACTTCTACACATTTTATTAAACTTAATAGTAAAAATCATAGATACCAAAGATATTAGGATCGTGAAAAATTAATTGTCAAACTTCAACGATACCACCAAGTAAATTTATGACATTATTTGATATTACAATTATACGTGAATGGTACAATGTTCTCTTTATGTTGCAAAATAGGTACGCCACAATGCAGATATTTGTGAAAACTTTGACGGGTAAAACCATTACCCTTGAAGTAGAAGCATCAGATACTATAGAAAATGTGAAAGCAAAAATTCAGGACAAGGAAGGTATTCCGCCTGATCAACAGCGACTCATTTTCGCTGGAAAGCAATTGGAGGATGGACGTACTCTGTCAGATTACAACATTCAGAAAGGTATCATAAACTTTTACAAAGAAACTATATTTAGTTACACCAGGTACATTTTTATGTTAAAACAATTATTGTTTTTATAACAGAATCAACTTTACATCTTGTTCTTCGACTTCGTGGTGGCGTTATTGAGCCAACATTGCGTATATTGGCACAGAAGTACAATTGTGATAAAATGATTTGCAGAAAATGTTATGCTCGCCTTCATCCACGTGCAACCAATTGTCGTAAAAAGAAGTGTGGTCACACAAATAATATCCGACCAAAAAAGAAGTTGAAGTAAACAATACATCTTGCTTATACTTGCTTATTTTGCAAGTTTATGTATCTCTTAAAAAATGGTTTTAATAAAACATAAGTGACTAAACTTAATTGTATACTTTATTAAAATAACAGTTGCAAAGATATTTACAAAAACAAAATACAAATTGTATTATACAATAGAAATTTGAATTTATAGCAAAATATATACATTCTGCTTGTTCTAATTTCTTTACATTAATTTGAATATATTGGCCTGTTCAATAGTTGCTGATCTCTTATGTAATTTTCATACAAATTAATATCTTTGGAATTTGGGAGTGAACCACCTACCTAAATATATACATAAATTGAAAACAGATCTATTAATCACACTCGTAATGTACACTTACCTTAGCTCTTTTAACATATTGTTGATATATATGAATGCTAGATTTCTTCACATATGGTAGCATAGTTACAGTATTTGCTACACCGGGATATGATGCTTGTTGAATTAGCTTTGTACGTAGTTTCGTATGATCCGTGGAATATGTTGCACTTCGTCCAATTAGTACAAATCTAGAAAACAAATATTTTACATTAGGATTGCATTCTAACATAATATCCTGGAAAGTAAGTTTACAATTATTTTTACTTTTTATATAGTATTATATCGTTTCTTTTAGGATATTCGGGTTGAGTACCATACACTTTTTTCATAGATGGAAACAATGATTCAAAGGATGTAAATTCTGAGTTTTCTTTCGATATTGCTAATTGAGAATCATTAATGTGTTGATGGCTTTCATCCTCATCTGAACTTGAATCATCGCTAGAGCTACAATATAATTGCACAGAATTAATATTTATATAATTACACACTAATTACTTGACCAGCCCTACCTTGCACTGGATGTTGTACTACTTGTACTACTTTGCCCAGTCATTGATGGGTTCTTCATATTTAAGTTTTTGTTACCAGTTTCTTCCCTTCTTCTCCCTGGTCTTATACGTACTGCAAATGGACTAAAACTGGTTGTAAAGTGCGGCATAAAATCTCTAACAGAGTGACTAATTTTATACGCGTAAACGTCGGAGAGTAATGACAATTCGTAGGGTCTGAAAAAAAAAGAAAAATAGTAAACCAGAATATATATTCATAACGAAGTTTTGTTCGTACCTATGATAATCGTAATAAACATCAATCATTTCTACCATTGAATTTTGTACTTGTATTATTTCCGCGCATGTTTTTGTTATTTCATTCAACGCACGTGGAAGATATTTTAATACATTAGTATCCCACCATTGTGTTAGAACCTTTGTTCTGCGGGAATAATGACAAGATGGTTTATGGTGAAGGTAATAGTCTGTTAAAAGCTCCCAAATAGGAGGTTTTCCTTCATCGGGTATAAATAAACCTATAAAAAATAATTATAGCTAATAATACCGCGCTTATGATATTTAATCGCATATATATTTACCTAGGAATAGATTAATTGTATGTTGTTTTTCTTGGTCACTAAAAGTGTTACTATAGTACCTACTCAGGGTCTGCATAATATCATTACCCTGGCTAGTCCATGGCGCCGTTTTCCTGAGTTATGGTAAAATAATTATTTTTAATAACAAAAAATTGCATAACTTTAGGTTTACGGTCTTACCTGTAGGTTTTTATTCTATGCACTAATTGAGAACCACCATACTGTAGTGCTAATGTATCGCCGTGGTCCTCGTATAATTCTTCTAACATTCTTACACAATCAGAATCAAATTCTAATTTTGGTGACTCTAGTACTCCCAAAGCGCATAATTGAAATCCCAAAGCACATTTCCCTATTGCAAATTGCGCGGTATTTGTACGATCTAAACAATCCACACAATTTGTTCTAATTATTCCAGTTTGTAATGTTCCCCCTTTGCCGAAACACTGTCTGACTTTATTCTGAATATAATTTAATTCGCGATGGTCCTTTTCTTCAGTGTGCTTGGAATCAGTACTAGCGACAATAGACAACTTTCTATTGTCTTCTATTGTATAATTTGCAGAATGTTTCGTATTAGATGCATACTGTGAAAAAGTTGTGTTCGAATTTATTTTATGAGGTCTTTTTGTATGATTGAGCTGCGAAGGAAATAAGTTCCTTTGACTATAATATGGATTTTGCGACTGAAAGATACCCGTCTTCAGAACTGCATTATAAGCTATATTGGCTAAGCGGGTCATCACATTAACTTTTTTTCTAAAAAAAAATTCATGTTATCATTATTTATTTTTCATTCACCACTAACTACATAAAGTTATTGTAGTACGTACCTTTTATTCATTCTGGCCATATCGAAACTGATATACTGAATGTGGTTTTCTGGAGGCAAGAACTGGTTTAAATACTTAACAGCCATGCATAATTCTTCACTCAATGTACTTTCATGTTTCTTTTTTTCGCGTTTCTTAACAAGATTAAGGATTATAATGGGTGAACCATATCTTTTTAGAAGTTGATTAAAATGTGCGCCTGAAATTTTTGATACGAGAAGAATAAAATTCTAGTTCTATAATATATATATACGAAAATTGTTCTCATACTTTTTAGATTTATTACCTGCTGTTTCTACAAACGGATCAGCCAAATCACAAGTGATAGTTGGTTTAGGAACCATTTTACTAACATCTTGACTCCAGTGTCCAGGAACTGATCCACGCATTTGAACAAAAGAACTAAAACGCCCTTTAGTTAAAGAACTTACGCCAGAATCATGTACAATTTGTTCCGTTTCTACTTCATTTGCGACATCTCCCTTAAGTTAGAAATTCATTTCTCAATGCTACATATTTATAATAGGAATGCATTCGAATTATGTAATTATACATACATCAAAATTTGCTCCACGTTTCAAGAACCTGGTACCTGCATATTTGTTACTTCTCCTTGCTATAATAGTTACATACATAGATCGTCCAAATATACTAACATTTGATTGACCAATAAACCCATGTATGATATATAAAATCCAATCACGATGTAAGTCCTTTTCAACTGGTTTTAGTAAATGAGCGTTCCACACGAATCGACGATGCGAGTTACTTCGTACACCATAATCGATATACTTTTCCGTGCATCTAAAAATATGAGTACCTATAGAAAAATACGTATTTATTGTAACTATTATCTAATTATTACAACAAACCTAGAATTTTGATGATTTTTCTTAAAAGACCACATATTAAAAAAATCAGCCGCATTTTCATTATCATTGTTTTCCGTCTGACTTGCCTCCTCATTGTCTGCACCAAAAATATCTGGTTTGATATAGCTTGGCGGTGTCATATTATTTTGTAAAGTGTGTGTTAAATCATATGAATAACTGAAATAGAAGTTACTACTAAGATCTATACTTTGAAACATTTTTACATATCTTTGTTCATCGACATGGAAAACACGGACTGTCTCGTTTGGAATGTAAATCATTGAAGTATCCTCTACTTTATATATTGTGTGATGACCAATTACAGCCACTCTACGTCGTTTTGTAACCAGGATTATGTAGTATCCTTCCAAAAAACGTATAAAACCTATTGCAATACATCAAAATTATTAGGTACATTCTATATTTCATTAGAATAATAATACTTAATGAATAATATTTATCGCAACATCTAACACATGGTGCATATGGCATGCTTAATTCTAGAATTACAATTATAATGGCATGCGAATGTAATTTTATGTTATACCATGCTAATACTACACATATGCGGTATTATGTAATGCATGATATACTAATATTGGTATAATACTTTATATTAATTTTTATGAAATACAAATTTCTGGAAATAATAGTTTTCAAAAAAGATGGCACAGAGAATGACCATTACCTTATTATAAATATACCTCTTACTTTTTCATTGCAACATTTTTAAATGTAGATTTATATATATTTAACTGTGCATCATTTACATAAGTCGTCGTTAGATACCCTGTTAAAATTGTTTCAAGCATATGAAGTTTGAGTCCGAATATTAAACTTAATGGTCCTTACCGAGAAGACCAAAAGCTGGTACTAGCCGAGGAAATGTATCTCTCTGCCACATGGTTTTCCAGGTGAATTTAGTTTGAGTTGGTTTGTGTAATGGTTTTTGACATTCTTGGTGTTCAGAATCTTCTGACACACCATTATCAGATCTGGTTTCTTTGTACATACTACCTTTGTTAGCAAGCAAATATAAGGAAACTATATAATGACTCGGCAATTATTTTATTTTAGTGTCGTTTCATATACAAGTTTTTTAATGTCTGATATTAAAATGTGCTACCAAAATGTGAAACGTGCAAGAGTCAAAAGCATAAGCTATATTCCTGATATTATAATGTAGTTATATGCTAATGAAAAGACTGGTTATAGATATATATATAAAACTGTATCACAATTATTTAAATGACCTGTATACTATATAATTGTACAACATTCATAATTACTGCAGTGAGAACGTGAGAATATTTCTTATGTTGTAAAAAGCATAAACATGCGATGCTCATTTATTATGTGAGCAATAAATGATACATCCAAATTGCTCACCAACAATTCCAAAAGCTGAGACAACTCGAGCAACTCCACCAACATTATTGCGTTGCCCGGTACGTGTACGATTACCCATGTCAATCATATTAACCAGATCCTTGATTTCATCTTGAGTATATTCCCTTTTGTCATCTACAACAACTAATTCTTTCGGTTCCATACGATCTATCTTCAACACTCGAAAACGTGTTAAAGTATTATTGGATCCCATTAAGTAAAATCTCTAAAATGTAAGTTATCGTTTTGTGTTTTATATCATTCAGATTTAAATCACTTTTGACTTAAATAGTAGTCTTACAGATTTCGTTTCATAAAGGGCAATCTTTTGGATTGAAGAAATAATCGGGTGAAACACAACAATTGGTGTTATATTTCCGTTCATTGTAAGATAGCCTCTGTTGAAATATAAAATTGTAATACTTTCTTGCCAATGTTTGTAGCTTTTATAATCAGTGTATCATCCAAGTTGACATTTCGTATGTTTGGCTAAAATGTGAAATGCTGCCATCTATATGCGCTCGTAGTAGCATAATTGAACCACTTGTCACCACATCATAAAATATCAAGAGTGGAATCAGCAGAAAAAAAAAATTTGTAGACAGAAGAAAACTAGGTAGCAGGTAGATTTAATCATTTATTTATAATAGCGACTTCAAAATATTGTTTTGAAGATACAATATGTTTGGTATAATGATTATTTCTAAATGCGTCTATATTACAGATTTTTATATTTTAATATATTAGTTAATATTTCTTTCTTAACTCCACAAGGGAAATCATGTTACCCAGAAAACCAAGTGCAATTAATGATGCAGTTGCGGCAAACAGCATTTTATCCGATTTGCCACGTAAAAGAAAAGTAGGTTTCGATAGGTCAGACTGCAAAATGTATGACATTTCATTAGGATACCATTATTATTATTATTATTATTATTATTACTTATTGTATGTATATGCTTGCCTGAAATTTTTGCATTGCTTTTGCCATCTTTGGATTCAATGTAGAATAGCTCTTGTTCTGTGTATTAGCCGTACTGACTACCTTAGTTTTAATGGTATCGAACATCATTTTTGGTGGATCTACTTTGTTCAATGGATGTGGTTGCTATATACAAATATATCATTTATACAGAAAAAGTTATATAACATATGCAAGACAATTGCTTTGATATTCTTTGTTTAAATATCTCCTATATTGAATGTACAGGTATATGTATTTCTTTCATTGAACATTTCTGTATTCTGGACTGATATTACATGTTACATAAACATGCACAGACTTATTTTTAACATATTTAACAGTACTAAAATTTGACAGTAGATATCATTCGAAAAATAAGTGAACATCGAACCTTAACTTTAGTTTAATGTGAATTAAAATTGACAAATGATACTATATTTTGGAGAAATAGTAAGAAGGGTTGCAAAAAGTAGTATGTAATCCGAATTAGTCAAACATGTAAATCTTATTGACGGTCATGACAAAAAGTCTATACCAGCAGATTAACTATACACTTTTTTAAATTTCCGTTCTTATCTACTTACTAAGGGATAAAGGGCTTCTGTTTGTGTGGACTGTTTCAAACGACCAGTAAATGCATTGAATTGTTGAAACGACATTTTCCCTACTTGCAGCGAAACCTACCTTCTGTTATGAAGACCGTACTCGTAGTGCTTTTCAGTAGTTCTGAAAACAAGCCCAAACATATACTTGTAGTGGGCAGACACTTGAGTCCAAGTTAGTAGGTTGGTAAGGCGCAGCTGACTATTTCCGCCAAAAATTTAAAAAATCGGTATTTTCAAGTGTTTTAGTAAACCAAAAAAATGAAATAAATATTAATTACGGGCAACTGGATAGATACGTGCAAAAGAGGGTGCAAGGGAGTAAAAGTGAATGCAGAGGAACAAGTTAATTCCCAAGCTGCAGTCTTAGATCATTTATTATACTACGAAGTATATAAAAAATGTAGGTATATGATTCTCAGACAGTATTAACTTCATTGTATAAATGAAAATGTAAATAATCGAATTTTTTAAGCTTGACGAAAGAGTTGTGTCCCGTAATAAAAATAAGTAAGAAGGCTACAAAAGATATGCATGACTCCTGTCCTCAAACTACTTCAGTAAATACTACCGCTTCAACTGATCACAGTTCATGAGCAGAGGACGCTCATATCAGTGTCGGATTTCTGAGTCGGTATGGCAGTCACGTTGGGCCACGAAAGTGCATAAGGTGATTTGTCTATTCCTATATCTCGTCTGTGCAAACAGCAAAACATATTATGGCTGAATATGGTGGATTTCTGATTAAAAAAGTCTTGAGTCCTGAGTTGTTTTAGTACGTTGTATGATACAAAGTAGATATACGACAAGCATAATTCATACTCAAACCAAGTGTCACAATTGTGAATAAATTGTGAATAGGGCATTCAGAGCCCACAGTGCTGTATTATATTCATTGTTTGTCATGAAAAAGTGTATGATAAATGGTGTAGGGGACATGATATTACTTTGTCATTAGAAGTAATAATGCTTCACTATCTTTGAACATATTGAATTAGATAATTATGTTATTACTGTAATTGATATCGAAACTCTAACATTATTTATGAATTCTCAAGTGTCAATCTGATGCTTATGAATTGTATCTATAGGATACTTTGAACACTGTGACACATAATAAGTTTAATCTCATGCCAAAGCTACGAAAAAACATAAGACTTGAAACTAGGTGGGGTGTCAAATATCATATGGCAGTGAAAAATGCTGTTTTTATAACAGAGACGCCTTACGTGCCAATAGAACCACCTTCCTTTATGAAGGGGTACGTTCCAGAATGTGAAACTTTATATATGTGCACGCAGTGCAAAGACTGGTAAGTTTACTAGCACGTTTTAAATTATTATCATCTTTTAATATAATAAGTACAACATATATAATCATATTCGAATATTATAGTTAACCAGGCATATAATTGTAAACTTTAATATAATACAGAAATTTTTGTTCTATATCAGCTTTCATTTTCGAAGCAGTTTGGAAGATCATGTTGCTAGAAAAAGTTGGATATTAGGATATTGGTGTCAGCAATGCTTTGCAACTGTATGTAGACACAGCTCCAATGAAGATTCTTTATGCTCAACATGTATGGAAACCGATAGAGAAAAACGTCTATATTTGCGGAGCAGAGGTCTACGCAAGGGTCAAAAATTTGGAGCTGTAAGGGTTTTTTACAATCAGTGTCAGTTTCTTGCACATTTAAAAACCCACAATGCGAAAGTAGTACACATGGGCGACTTAATGTTAATGCCTTTACCAACATATCTAAATCACAGTTGGAGCTCTGAAGTTGATATTGCATGCGAAGCTTTAATGGAGCATACATTTATAATAAAAGTTCATATAATGGATTGGTTAAAAATGAAGGGTGTCGATAAAACCTGGTGGCAGCTAGCTGCTGGCGAATCAGAGGAAAGCAAGAAACCCATTGCCCTTATTCTTAAGGGTTATAAGGGTCAATTTTATTTTAAGCCATTAGAAATACCAGTAGCCGAACAGTTTACTGTTTTTAAGACTTCCTACTCTACATCTAAGAATGGCAGCATGTATTCTGATATTGATATTCCTGATGCTCTAGGAAATCTTGATAAGAGAACCAGTTCATCCACTATAGATACCATCAATTCTGTTTCCGATGACAGTGTGATGGAAAATGAAGACAGCCCTTGTACCATCAATGATATTGCTTTTGTGGATTGTGGGTCTACAGCAAAATATTTTGAACCTGAAATTCCGTTCAGCAGTAATAGGGAGCAACAAAAGTCAGTGCATGATTCTACCATTACAACACAATCTTCCAATATACATAATAATAAGTTGAAAAAGAATGGATCTACAAATTTAACTTGCATTCCAACGGATATAGTTATGTCGTATGGTAATACTATGATCACACCCAAACAAGGTATCAATGAAATTGCCAGGGGTTCTACTGAAACAAAATTATGGAGACACAAAATGCATAGATCAAGCAAAAGTGCAACACCGATCAAATTAGTTACAGAAAGCAATAGCTTAAATGTAGATTCTGAGAAGAAACTGAGCAAAACTGGCATTAATAATTTATTAATCATAGAACCATTGTCTAAAGTTCAATCTGATACATCTTGTGCAACTAAAGTGGATACATGTAAAAATAAGTTAGAGAAATTAAAACGAAATGTGCACACCTTAACAGTCAATTCTGGCCAGAAGGTTGTCACGTTTCAAAGCACAAAGCAGGTTGATATTAATACAATTATTAACCAGTTACCAGCTCACATCATCAATAAGAAAAAAATTGTGTTTGTCGGACAGACATCTGATCCTGTAACTTTTCGTAGTAAAGAAGAATCACCCAAAAAGGTAGTTCAGTTAGTACCCGATGAAAAGGAGAAACTCTCCGAAACGAAAAAGAATTTAGAAAACGAGAAAATATCGCAAATTACAAAAGATACCAAGGGAACCATTTCAAAAAATCAAACGGACACCATAAAAAACAAGGCTCGTTCGGTCTCTGGTAAAATCGTATATAAAAATGGAAGGAGGTATATTATTAAACTATCATCAGGCTCGGCTAAAAGTTCAAAATGCAAGTCAAACGAAACAATTCCGACAAAGGAGAAGCAAGGAACAGTGCAATCGAAATCTACGAATGGTCTTCCAGCATTGATTCCCTTAAATGCGACTGAAATAGAAAATATATCGAATCCAGAAAGAATAAATTCGTTTCATGGCGATGTATCTCCATTAACGCCATCGCCATCTCCGTCAGAATTATCAAGCAGTTCTAGCTGTGACGCTCAGTCAAAGCAGTTTTCTTCCTTGATAAAGAGTTCTCAGAAATCTGAGGTATCTTATTCAACAGGTACCGAACAGAGAGATAATGGCATTAACATGCAAAGTATGAATAATTTAGATGAAAGTTTGTCGTTTCATAAAGGCGAAGATCAAAACTTGTATCTCGATGTCAAGTTCCTTAGTCAGAAACCAATCTATACTATCGTCGATACCCCGACAATGGTAACAAAATGTAGGGAGCAGATGTTAAATGAATTTTTTCATCTTTCGTATGCCGAGTTGAAGAAACGATACGAGCACTTGCAGCAAACTGGCGAGGAAATATCGAGGGTAATGGACTTCGTCACCGATAATGTAATTAATGAAAATTTAAAGGCCGTGAATATCTTACAGACTGTATTGAAACACTGTATCGATAAATGTACCGAAGGAATGGCCGAAATGAACGAAGAGGGACCGGACGAACAAGACGTGCAATTGAACGAATGGGAATCTGAACTAAAGCGAATGGACAAAAAGTCCGTTTGCAAAGCGTGCAATAAAATTACGAAGCCCAAGTATTATATTCCGGGATTCTCGAAGCCTACGAAGAATGATATTTACTGCTCCTGTTACAGACACGTGTGTCACAAGTGTGACACGTATCAGGGCAATTCTACTCGTTTCGTAGCACACCAGACTTTTCACGACAAAGAAAAGCCGTATCTATGCCCGGATTGCTATCGTAAATTCACAGCATTCAAAACGTTAGAAGTTCACACGTGGACCGCTTGTTTTCACACGTTGAAAAAGCGTGTGCTTGGGTGCAAAATTTGCGAGATAGATGGCTTTCCAGACATGGAATCCGTCTCTATGCACTTTGCCATCATGCATAGCCACAAAAAGATAGCATGCGATAAATGCTATATCGTTTTACCCTCGTATTCCGATTATAGGAAACACCACAAAGAACGGCATCCGCATACGGATGATCAGCACCCTATAAGGCTTGCTCTATGCAAACTTGGACGGTGTATTGTACGCTGCGAAGATTATATGTTGCACATGGAAAAGCATTCGGTCGTTCAAAGGCTGATATGGTTTAAATGTCCATTTTGTTCATTTATTCATGTGGAGGCGAAACGAATAATGACTCATCTGCAAAATGGGCATGTGACCCGTCTGAAAGAGCTTATAAGTTCCGAAGTACTCTTTAATGTCTTGCAGGTTGAAAATGCTGCCAAATTATTGAAGAGTAGTTCACAGCTAAGAAAATTTACAAATGCACAGGCGGCCTCCTACGAGGATGGTACTGTTATTCCCAAAATTATAAGTGCCAGGACTATCACGTCTGAGGTATTTGAACGTGGCGCACAGGTGACGGATGATTACCTAATACGCGACGATACTCCCGAATATTCGAAAATACTAGACGTTCAATCAGGATCATCTTCGAAGACAAATAATACGACACCGAAGATACTTGACGTCAGATCCATGGCTAATCTGACGCTGAATGATTCGAAATGTGTAAAGAATGAAGTAACAGGGAAAATCACGAAGACGACAGAGAAGGCAGAAGAAAAAGGTAGTATCGTAGTGGAAGAAGCTGCAGTCGTGACGAAAATAAAGTCGGAGGATTGGGATAAGAAGGCGGTGAAACTCGAGCCCGACGCGCAGAGCGTGCAATCAGACTCTGCTTTAACAATCAAAGATGAGCAGACGGAAAGCGATACTTCGAAGAAGCTGATGTCTTTTGAAGAGAAAAAAATGGGAACAGTGAAAACGGAGCAAGCAACTGATGATTCGGATAGTACGCAAAACCGGATGCACACCGAAGGTGTAAAACGTGCGTCGATCTCGAAACCTCCGCCTCTTGCTCGGATTCCTCGATACACGCTCGACTCGTATAAGTCGAAGAAAGTTGGACAACCGATGAAAACGGTAAAGTCACCACAACCGTCGAGCGATCAAAAACTAAATCGCGACTTGCCTCAACGAATTGCTCTAAATGGCCCAACTGATTCGCACATGGTCGTAAACTTTTCATGTCATTTGTGCGGAGAACTAATAAATACGTCTGCGTCGGTCTTAAGCAATCACTTCCAACGCAATCATTCGCAAGACTGTAAACTGTCGACAGTTAGAACAAACTTGCAACGACTATCGTCGGAATTCATTAACGGCGGATACAAGGAGTTGCTGGGCAATAAGAAACGGAAGCCCGACAATAACATGTCCAGTTCAAAAAGAAGACGACGATGGACACCTAAGAAATACACTGACGGAAAGAACGCAAGCTACACGGGTCTCGGATTGTGCGTCGAACAGGAAACTGCCGAAGATAGCGAGGGTAACTTTAGGTGTAAAAAATGCGGTCAAAGGTGTTCGGATATGGTAAACTTGAGGGAACATATTGCCTCGTATCATAGAATCAGAGGTCGATACTTGGTGTGCTTGGAGTGTGGTGACAATTTTGTCGTTGCACCTAGTTTGCAAATGCATTTGAAAGCGTTTCACGGGATAGAAGATCCGATCACCTACATGGCGCGAAACACATCCTACGCTCCTGACAACGTTGAAGATCTCGAGACAGGGGGGAAGTCCATCGAAGCGAATCAATGTCACGTTTGCATGGCTGTGTTCGAGGACAAGGCAGCGGTAGACAAGCACCTGAGAGTCCACGGTATGGCATTTCTAAACCGGAAGAGGATAGAAGCGCAAAATGCTTTGAAAAGTCCAGAGAAGAAAAGTGACGACGCGGAGGAAGAGAAATCAACACCAAGTCCGACGAGACCAAAGGAATCCGCTCGAAAAGATAAACCGGCAGAAACTATACTGGAGAAAATCAGTGTAAGTTTACCTACGAAAGTTTGTTTCACATTTTCATCACGTATTCATTTCAATTGTTTATCGTTTCAGGCAACCATATAGCTAACGGAGGCACGGCTGTCATTGTCACGGTCAATTGAAAAATAGTATATACTTATTGTTAGTAATTTCTATTTCTGAATATGATCGCAAATCTGTGATTTTCATGTTTTGTTTAAGCGATTAAGAAGCGTTTCCTCACTTTGTAGCGAAAGGTTGTTATCTACTTTATAGCATCGGAAGGAAGTGAAACGATTATTTTATCATCGGTAGTTAAACGAACTCATTGTCAGCGTGCTCAACCCAACATACGATTTAACACCTTGCGCCTCGTTAGAAATTTGTTATTTATGCTCTTGGGCCTGTCACACGGAATGGGCACAGATTAATATCTTTTCCTCCGTTGTAACTCGTTGTATAGAGCTTGTGAGCTGTACGCAGTGTGTTAAGCTCCCTTAGATAACGCGAATATGCAGCACCTTTGTAAATACATGCGTATACATAATCGTAGCAAAATGTATAATGTACTTTCCTAGAATTGATCACTTATTCTAAGAATTGTGTTATTTTACTTGATGCATCGTTAACATTTGTTTCTTCAATCTAACGTATCTTGTAGCCTAAAGATTATTAAAAGTTTTATGTTTAATCATAGATTACTGTATTTACGGTGTCGTTTGCATCTTGCGAAATTGCACAATTTAGATTGCAATATAATGTAAATAATTGCTCTGTTTTAAAAATATATAACTTTTTGTACTCTACTAATTCGTATGCAGCCGTTGTACCTAATAACAAACAGAAATAAAATATTCTGATTTAATTTCAACCTACCTGCGCACTACTTACAGAGTATAAATGATTTCATTTACGATAATTAGGTAGAATATATAATATATATATCTTTATTATACCATTTTTAATTGCATAAAGATTATTGCTTAGTAGTTCATAATTCAATGATTGACACATCGAGATTCCCGAGGTACGAGATGGGGAACGTTTCCATTTTTATGCTTATTGCCCTTAAAATATCGGTACATCACACTTGAGGATTTACAGAAGAGACCGACAATTTCTATCCTCGTGGTTCTGTACGGCGAAGAGATACGTTTTTATTACATCGAGTGCAGGTACTTGGGGGGAAGGGTTCGGGGCACTGAACACTTTAACTTTGGACCTGTAAGAGTACTCTCGGCTTGCTTGCTACAATTTTACACAGTATCAACCGTTTAATCGCACGAAACCATAGCGAAGCAATCGATAAGTAACATTCGTGTACTTGAAAACGCGAGAACGTTTAGTCAGAAATAATTTCGAACAACGAAGAGAAAGACTATTATTATACTTTGGTCCCTCCGTGATCCATAAACTTGAACATCTATATATTTTTACGGGTACCACAGTTTTTATCTTTGGCACGATTACTAAGGATACACACGATCAAATTTGAACAGCAATCGATTCCAAACGCGATCGGTGAACTCTCGTGCGATCAGATTGAAACTCGTAGACACGGTTGCTGAACATTGTCGCATACACTATTGATTGCGTTCCTTGCAGGATCATGTCCTATAGTTTAGAAAAAAATAAACAACAACAACGGAAAATACACATGTACACGTATACGAAAGAAAGTAGAAGGGGGAAAAACAGATTGCACATTTTAGCGGAGTGTTCTTTGGAACTTGGCCTGCGGTCTTTCATCCTTTATCGTTCACCGATGATCCGGCATCGGGGATAATTTTTGCTACTCGTGTACGAGCATATGCGTTAGGGGTCCTCTAGAAAAGGAGGGGAGACCATTGCAGCAGGGTGTTGTCTTCCTCTAGGCTTATCGTTTTTCATTTACTCGACGCGACGATGCATCTGTACAATTATTCGTTTCCCCAGGAGCGTCCGAATTTGCCACACGCACAATCGGACCGGAGGATCCCGAACACTCTGGTTCCCGAGCAATGTTTCTATCAGCATTCAGCCGGGCAGATTGCGAATCGAATTCGTTTCGTGTGGTCGACGCGTCGTTGGTGGCACTCGACGTTCCAATCTTGGTCCGCGACGGCGACGACGCCGACGACGACGAGGACGAGGACGAAGTGCATCGAGCGATTTTCAGTTCCGATCTGCAGACACTGTCGTGTTCACGCGCCTCGTTTTCTTTCCGTTGCTTGTTCAAATTGTTGCCGAGCATCGCGTCGCCCGAATTTATGCTCGATTCCAACGCAACAGCCAGGGCGAGCGGTTCCGGATTCAGTTTGCCCCGAGCACTGCTCCCTAATTCGCTCAATGGAATTCCGATTTCGCGGGCGGTCCACACGTCGCAGGAGGGGCTGCAGGATGAACCGCGAGGGAGCTGCGAGACTTTGCTCTTCCTCGCGTCCTCCATGGAGTGCCACCGGTGTGACGACGAGATCGATGTACCCGGAGCGATCGCGTTTAAACTGTTGGCAGGCACAATCCGATGTGGAAACCGCGGGGAACCCCGTATTTTTTCTCGCGAGGATGTTTGACTGGTACTCGCTTCTGTAATAAAAGGGGGCTCGCTTGTAATTTCGCCGGGATCCAGCAGCGCCCGGTAATCGACGTATTCCAAGTGATAAGATATATTTTATCCGAAGGTAATTGTCGGAAATGAACAGTTCGAATGCACTTACTGGGCGGTAGGCTGAAATTGACTCTGGGCTCGCTGTTCTCTTTACGACATAGCCCCAGGCTCAATCTGCGATCCTCTTCGCTAGTAATACTAATTATTGGTCCTGAGCCACATCGGGGATGAGGAGAACGGGTGCCTTGGGCGTTAACCTGACAGGTAGACGCGGCCTTCGTGCCTGGTACCAATCCGGCGATGTAACCCATATGAACTCGTAGCGCCGATGCTACTCCTGGTAGGGTTGCAACGGGATTAATAGCCGCGGAGTCATATATCACTTCGTATCTGCTTATTATCATTCAGGTTCATTATACGCTTACCGGTAAACGAGGCGGTCGATGTCTTTCGGCTGGCAGGACGGCTGCCGAAAAGGCTGAGGAGTCGCTGAAAAACGCCCAAACGATTTGGCCCCTCTGTTTCCCTTCGTTGATGCAGCTTGTAAATATCCGCGAGACTTTTCCTGTTGCTGTCCGGCTCCAAGTCCGGCTGACTGCTAAACGCTACGGTACCCCGTCGTATCCCTAATTTAAAGGTAATCGGTCGAAGGCCTCTGTGAATAGTCGTCGACATTCTCGCCGACAGGGCGAATCGAATCGAATCGAGACGCATCGCAAGAAGCGAAAGCAGGCGCTAAATTATGACAGAAGAGGAAGGAGGAGAACCGCGAGCATTCCTCGATGGAACGCTACGTTCGCGAGCTTCTGTCCTTCGTATTTACACGCGTGTAGCGGCTTGTTCGTTATCTCGTGTAACTTGTGTGACTGCCGTGCTCGATCGACAAACTCTGGGCTTCCTCCGAATTTTCCCGGCCAAATTGGCCAAATCCTGCGTTTGTCGAGTTTGCCCATCGATTCTACTTGGAAACAGATGAACACGCCATTGCATTCCGGAACGTTGAATGGGACGTGCGATCTAGCGTGCAGAGCGGTCTATGTGCACGAGCATACGTACTCCTGTCAGGGACTCGTCCGTGGTTGTCAAGGGGTTCGGGACTCGTACTACGTGGAGCTACCAGTGCAAGCCGGTGTCCCGAATGGGTACTCGATGTATCAGGATAATTGTGAACTGTGCTACGAGGTCGTTGCAGAGCGACAGCGTTGCCCCGCGATCTAAGTTGCATGCGATCGTCGCCGAAAAGCGGTGCAACCTACTTCGAACGTAGCTCGTAAGGATAGCGAAAAGTTTCGAGACACCGCGAACGGGGTAGCAAAGTTCTCGAAAACGTGGTCTCTTTCTATTCTAATTCTGGCTATCGTATCAATGAAATCCCCAAGTATCGACGCAGGCATGTGAACGTTACAAATTGTTCCAGTAAAACGGCGTGCAGTAAACGGAATTCGGTCACCTTTCTCGAACGTCTGTACGATGGAAGGACGACGAAGCGGGGAAGAACATTAATTATGTATCGTTCCTTCTTTCTCTCCTCGGCGGAAATGTTTATTCATCGTGCAAATGCCGACCGGAAGGATTTCCGTTCCGATGCCATTAAATATTCGCGCCGGGTCGGTTTGGCAATTCATGAGAATGCAAAGAAAACGCAAACCGTGTGACCCGCGCGGAATGTCTTCGATCAGTGCGTCGGACGAGCTTATTTGCACAAAGAATCTTGGGGGTACGCGACGCGGATTTTCACTCACCGGACGAATCCGCGGACGGCCAGCTAGCCCTGGGGATGACCGGTGGGAGGACGCTGAGCAATAACAAAGGCAGACCACCCCCGATGCTGGGATTACGCTGCGGAATCGATGCGCTTGACGAAGCGTGCGATGGTTCGACCGGTTCCTGTGCCAATTGTTTCTCCAATCTGGCCAATTCTAGCTCCAGCTGCGCCATTTCACGACGATACACACGATTCTGCACTTCCACGCGGTATTGAAGCTCTCTATTGCGGTGTGAAATTTCACTTCGGTTAAATTCGTTTAAAAGTAGCAGCTTGCCGCGTTCTAACCGTCCGATTTCCGCGCCTCGTTACCGGTACCCGCGAAATAGATGCACCCTCTGCACTCGGAGTCTCGATCGTGACGCGATCTCGCTCTCTTCTCGAACGCGACAGGGAGTACATTATTGGGGGAAGCACGAACGAAAATTTCAACGGGAACGGGGGAGTCGAGAACGAGAACGACCTGGTTCGGATCGCACTTTTCCTTTGTACGTAACTTCTATGGTCGCGGGTACGTAACGCGAAGAGCTCGGAACATCGGGCTTCGATACAAGGATATCGTCTCCAGCTAGATCCGTTCGAACGATTAGTTACCAAGTTGAAAACTGTTATCGTCGTTGTGTCCAACGGCATTGTGCTTACCCTCTTTCTCCACTCCTGTTTCCCCGTCGATTTTCCTCTTTGCCTTCAACCCGCTTCCCCTATCGTTCAAGCAATCGCGGCAGAAGTGGCGGGTTTACTTACGTTCTATCGTCGGTCACAAATCTCCTTGTATTGCACTCGATCTTCAAGCCGAGACTTTGCACAACAGGGTCCGCCCTCTCACCGGCTAGAATGTTTGCTAGCTGAGGGAGGAACAACAACGCTAGCGTCGCGGTCGTGGATGCCAAGATTAGGGCGGTAATCGTAACGAAGGCCAAGGTTGCACGATCGGACATCAAGTTTGCCAACACCACCACGATCCCCGACGTGATCACCACAAAATAAACGCTCATGCCGATATACTGTGAATCGTTTAACGCCGGTATTTTTACGTGCCTGCAATTACACATAATGGGAGAAAACATAAAACGGTAACAGATAATGCGTAAGCCTATTGTTATTAGTCCGCGGGGTATTCCCCTCGCGACTAATCAACTAAAATGTTCCGTTCGTTTTACAACGGGCGAATCGATAGTTTACATTAGGTTAATTGATACCGATAGTTCAATGAGAGTGCTTAGATTGTCGACGAGCCGTTTCTATTTTTTCATGTACAACGCGATAGTGCATCGAATGTTCAAACGAGCTTAATACTGTAACAAAATACCGCGACACCGTAATTAGATAGAACGGAAACCACGGAAAGTTTCGAGCTGACCCAATATTTTTACCTTGTTTCCCAGGCCATGTATATACCGACGAGAAGCAGTAGGCCTTTGTAAACGTAAAGGGCGCCCAGCCAGCTGTTTGTGTGTTGAGATCGGCACACCTCTACCTGAGTCGAAAACCGACGATGCGAGTTAATTAATAAGATATCGATATCTTAAAGGAGCCCTCTACGAAGATAGTTCAAGGGACGAGGATGGAATTGTTTACGGCGCCATGTCGATTTTCAATACCTGAGGTTGATAGACAACGCCTCTATCCTGCGGGCTAATTTCCAGCGTTAAGTTTCGCATGTGTCGTTGCATTGGGTCCAGTGTGACCCACAGGGTCGCGACGAGACCGTCTATCAGCAGAAGGACGCAGATTAAGCTTATAAGCTGGGTATCCTGTAGTAGCTGCAAGTAGCAGGACTATACTGGCGCCATTCGTGCGCGTGAAACGTGAGCCGTAATATTTATGTTCGTGCAATATAGTGTTGACTGTCGAAAATGCTAAGTGTTAACCACGTTTTTCGATCATACATAGTGTACCTTGTTCTTGACAACGCCGCTCCGGCTTCTCGTGAAAATCCGATGAACCCGATAGGTTTTGGTGAACATCGATCCGAAAGCCAAAGAGAAGCCAGCAGACAATAAACAGACCCTCGCCTGAAATGACAGAAGCAACGATACGAATCGTTTATCGTCCTATACACGGATGTTAACTGACCGCAAAATTAAGGATTGCTCGTGGCGAGAAAATTGTTTACTCACAGTGCAGACCGTGGGGTAGTAGTCATTGCTGTCCGGAAGTGTCGCGTGATCAAGGCCCAGTAGTATGACCGCGCCGTAGACCAGACCGCAGCCGACAGCAGCCATATTATTTAGTCTAGGACTCGAGAGTTTTATGTTCCTATCGGGAACGAAACATAAAATATCTTGAACACTTGACAAACGACTGGACCGCGGCGGTGAACCCGCGAAAGTATCGTTGAACTCACTTGTGTTTACGAAAATGCAAATTAAATGCCAAGAAAGCGAGGGCCAATGTAACGCCAACGCTGGCGAGGCAAGTAACCACTAGAAAAGCCGCAGGTGCCACGGTCACCACTCTTAGCCTGGAAGGAAAAAAGATAGCTATCCCGTTTTTTTTATTCCAACGACGATGCTGAATAGTAATAAACTCGTAATGGGGTCGTAAAGAATCGTGCCAGTGGGGAGAAAACTCGCGAATTGTAATTTTTTTTGCAGCGCCATAATGCGCACAACAAACGTCTTGAATTTTCATGGTGCTCCTGTGGATATTGTTGCCGGGGCTGTTAAAATAATCAAGTTCTATTGAAGCGGCTGAGATCAGTGGTTTTTACGATTCCCATTGGCATTCATGCTTTACAGCATTTTTATGCGAATATTCCGAGTAATCATGTTTCACGTGCTACGCAAACGCTATTAAAGCTGATCAATTTTCATCAACCCTGAGATTATAAACGCATCGTGTCAACATTCGTCGCGTGAATAATATTGTTATTAGTTATACATATAGAACTGATAAACGACGATCAGAAATGATTATGCGATTAGATAACATCCATTTGGCAGAGCGAATCGAAGCATCCACGATCATTTAATTAATATTAATTGAGTACGTAAGGCATGGTTCGATCGTTTTATGCTCAATTTTACGTATAATGTTCGATGCGTCGACGTTTCAATTTGAGATAGGTCGGTCCTCAAATGATCTTCACAATTTGTCGAATTTGGATGAAAATTTGGACGAGAATTGGACGAAACAGTGCATACCGGAAAACTCTTCGTGCTGCCGGTGGATGTTCGCCAGGCCATCTCGTCGTTGAACATCCGGGACAATTCATTATTAGCTTTCCATCTTCCGGGTTGAAGATCGCAATCCGTCTAATAACATGGCCTGCAAATGGCACTCTTTAAGATTTTCCTCGTTTCAGCAGAAGCGAGATATTGCTTGACAGATTACACAATCATTCAGGAGGCCATAATTTTAACCGAAATCCCAAGGTTGCGACGATCCTTTAAACAGTTCTAATAAATTAAATTGCTGAGGCCTCGAATTCAACGGGACCGGTGCGTTTTAATTGCTTCAACTTCAGGTTTTTCGTTAGGCATCCGTTTCATGTCAGGGATACGACGAAATGAATCCCCGGGGGCTTACGACACAGCGATAACAAGTTTTGCCTAGCGCGAAGGGTATCGATCTATCGAAAAGGTGGACTGATCAAGTCGAAACTTTAATTGCTATCCTTAATTCCCCTCTCATCCATTGAAAACCCGTGTCCCGTAAAATACCCGTCCCAAGTCGTACTCCATCGATCGCTGACCGTGGTCGATCGAGTCGAAAATCGCTTCGCGGCCTCGCAAAGAGGAAAAACGAACCGGGAGCATAAAATTCCCATTTGCGTCGGCATAATCAGATTTAAGCGGCGGACCTGTAGGAGAATTAGGATCGGACTTATGCTCTATGATCCAAGCGCGAGACAAACATTTGAGATCCTCTCGATTTTCATTGCGAACTAATCGAACGTGTCGCCGCATTTTCTTTTCTTCTTTGAAAGCGAGAGATGGCGAGAAATATTGCCGTCGTCTGTTTTAAAAGTGTTGCACAAAACTGTCGTCCTCGTACAATTTACAGAAGCGATAATATTGGGATTTTTCTCATCAGCTTAATGACAGCTGCCGGAAAATAACACTCGTTTCGCTCTATCCACGGCCTCCGCACGCCGACTTGCGGTTACTTCTGAGATTCGTGGACAAAGAAGCTCGACCGATCGTTTTTCCATAGCGTACATTCGCGGAAGTGCCCATGTGTATCTGCTTCGCGAATCGTTAAGCGAACTCCCTTATACGCGTTTCGCCTGGGCAGTTATAAAAGTTCCTTCCTCGAATTGAGTTGCTCTTTTACCGGGATTGTGTGCGAGCTCGTGGCAGTTTCTCAACGTCGCGAAACATTCGAGACGAATTTTCTAAAATAGACGATATTTTTAAAAATAGTTTCGCGGATTTATAGATGAACCTTTATACACGTAAATATCAAAGGAAACGGTGGTCCCATTTACTCTCGCAGCGGACCAGGATGTTTTCAATCTACCATTCCTCGATCGTTGCGATCGTCCAAGTTCGCCAACCACCGCTGTTCCACTTCTTCGCGTTGGACAATCCGGGTACAGTCGGAGAAAAACAATTAGCGAAGAAGATTGTTCCCGGCTCGAAGGAATGGAATTATCGGGCACGGCAGTCGGATTTATCTTCGTGACTGCAACTAGAATATTTACGACGGTTCGTAAAACGACGAGATAAAACAGTGGGTTCCGGCCATTATTTTTATGAATCTCTTTTCTTCTCCACGCGCGCGTGGCCGATAAACGTGGAATAAACGTGCCCTTTAATTTCTCGTAATATCCTGCAGTCGGCCTGCAGTCGCCGCCGATTAAAGAAATCAATGGAAAATATGGAGCAGTTGGTTCGCGTACAATTATAATTACGATGACCGTCGAGGCATCTTCGCGAAAGCAGTTTGCCCGCCGCGGGCGTAGATTCGTGCCAGTTCGTTGACTTTATCAGAAATCGATGGTTGAATCGTGGTACAGGACAAGGGTGGTCGCATCTTCGAAGGCTCGACGAGGTTACCGAACCGAGGAAAGAATCGCCAAATCGGCAGCGATCGTCGCGGGTGTTGAAATCGCGGCGATAATCCGTGAAAATACGTGGAAAACTGGAACTTCTCGGAGCGGATATCCCGCAGAACACTCTAACCCGCGTGGCGCGCATTAATGTTTCACGGAAGGACAGTAATCTTGGGATCACTTCGATCTCGAAAGTTCAGAGTGCAAAAATCAGAGGGCTAAAGCGAAGTTCGATGCCACCTCGGGGAACTCGCTCACGGAAACAGCGAAGAAAATACGGGATTTGGGGATTACTCGGGTGCTTCGACGGTCAATATACAGGTACGGTGAAAGCGTAAAAATCTGGGAAACATTTTCTATCGCCAGCTTCTGGCAGACCGCTTAAATCGAAACGCAACAGAGCAGGAGCATGGCAGATTAGCGGAGAAGTCGAATGAAACCAGGTCTCGACGTCACGGTACGTACTTGCGAAAGGGCTGAACGTTCAGCTTTCTGGCCGAGCGGCCTGCGGTTATGGCGAGGGGACAGTTAAAGAAATTAAAATTTATATGAAAGAAATAGCTGCTGCTGAATGTGTCGTTACAGACGAATGGTGCATCGAGGTCGCACGGCGCGAAAGAACACCCGCGTGTCGATTCGCGAGAACGACGACACGGGGCCGCTAAAGCGACGCGCTTGCATCGTTACCTAGGCGAGCGCAGTTCTTTTAAAACGTGCTTCTTTTAGACACGTTGGGGAAAACATTCGGCAATTTTGCACGGCATTCGTCGATGGAAAGCTTTTCGGGGGAAAAAAATTGAACACGAATAGCCATTATCTGTGTTCGGTGTTACGAACCCTCATGGTTACCCCTTTGTCCTAATGATTCTCGATACAGACAAGACGCGATACGTTCCAGCTTCCCTTGTTTTCTGTCCTCGGTTTTTCTCTTCCCCTGACCACGCTCCCCCTTTTGCTGCCGATTCCTGAGGGTTCCCTCTCATTAATTATTCATCGACATCTTAGTAAGAAGTTCTTACCCACATCCGGCGGGTGGAATGGCAAAAAACATCTTTGGCCATGTTCGCACGAAGCTCATGCCGAACTCGTTCGGCGATTCGGTACTGAATTCGAGTAGCCGTAGTCCTTGTATTTAACACTTTCGAACTTCTGCACGGTTAATCCGCGCGGTCGCCGCGGTATCGCGATGGAGGATTAATTCATTTCAATATATAATAAACGTTTTAGCGCAACACGATTACAATCGGGCAGGCTTGTTTGCGTTAGGCGTAGTATTATTTTACACTTCAGAATGGTGGAGCTTTATTTGACGAGCGGTTCGCACTCTGTTTCTCGATGGAACGTTAATTGCACAGTGGCGGCTTAATTGTCTCGTGTTTGAACAGTACCTGTACAACGTACCATGGCCGGACTGTGCCGAGTTAGATCGAGTTGTTGGCCGAAATGTTAAATTATCGCGATGGTCAGTAACGTTTCGTTAGGGCTAAGGGCGCCCGAACCATCGAATTCCGTCGTGCGGTTCGCATAAATCCGTTCAACCGTGCAATCTGTATACGGGAACGCGTCCTTCCACTAACCGTAAAGGGAAGACTATCCGTTTCCACGTTTTCCATTCCAGCATTGTGCTCGTCCGCTCGTTTCTATACCCGTTAAGAAGAAAACATTAAACTAGGGCGTCGAAGTGGAGCTACGAGTCAATGAGTACATGGCACGTTCGCATGGACACTCTGCACCGTGAACTTGCCACTTCGTCTGAGATTCATTTCGCAGCTCACGCAGCGTATATCTTGCGTATACCTTGAAGTATACGATCCGCAATTTTCAGTACGATTAGCGCAACGTGCACATGCACGTACACGTGTCCGTCGAATTTCTGACACGCAGGTTGAATGAGAGGTGAACGTGAACGGAACTGCGCTCGTTTGTTTCGCGAATTTAATTGACGACTTCCCGAGCCACGTCAGCGTCCCTTTAAATAAGGCGAAAACCGCAAATATGATAGAAACAGAATTGCGACGCCATAGAATTCGGACGATCGGATACTTAAACCGTTAAACAATGGAACACATCGCGGGGCACGTAACGCTGTTGCCCCCAACCGAAATCGTATCGCTGGACGGGCGTTCAACAAAGGAAATTCTGTAAATGGACTCATCCTCTTGTTTGAATGCGCCAGCCAATTGCAACGCGAATGCACGCCGTGTACTGCGTCGTTAGGAACTGTGCAATGTCAGGGTTTTCCGGTTCGCTTTTCCGATTTGCCCTATCACGCCTCGCCCCTCGCCCGCAACTCATTACATTTATTACAGAAACTTTACTTACCGTGCATCTGATAGAATGCAGTGATACCCACGCGATCGGCTCCATCGAACGAGACCGGTCCCTGGAACAAGCGTCGAGATTCGACTTTAATTAGACAACATCGTGCGCCCGCTGCTTAATCATCGCGGCACCGATAGTATCAAATACTCTTAGAAATACCACGGTGCAACGTTTCGGTCAATGCAAAGTATAGAAATCGTGCGATCAACTATTGCGGCTTTCATAAATAATTGATGAGAAAATCCGGGACCAGGGAGGGAACGATGGTTGGCCGAAAAAATTGTCCTTTCCCCAAGCGTACGAGTGCACGTGTACGATTATTCGCGAAGATATTGAATTAGACGTCTCAGTATTCTACGAATAATCGATCTCCCGCGTTCCCGTGTTGGCTTTTCTGTACGGTCGAGCATCTCTTACGCACCGATACCCCGACGAAACGAAGTAGTTTCAGCTGCTCCAACAGTTGCATCGCTATGTCCTTTCTGGAGTGCGTATACTGGGCCAGGCTTGTGTTGTCCATATTTAAGAGGTCTTCGGTCCTTTCCAAAGCTAGCGCCATTGCCCAGACCGCGTCGTACGTTTGTCCGGCGTATTTCGAGTGCGTCACTCCTCTCCTTGCCAATTCGGACGTAAACTTGCTGCTCGTCTGTGTGAAAACAAAGTGAAACCACTGAGAATAGTATTGAAGGGGATGGAACCATCGATTCATACGTTTAATAATTCGACACTCTTCATTTCTTGTTACCACGGGCGACAGCAGTTAGAACGGTGTTCGCGTAATCCTTCGAACGTATGCGCGAGATTTTCCCGAGTTATCCGACCTCGACAAAGAGTTTATAGCGAAGATTAGATAAAAAGAAAAGCCGCAATCTCAGATTAGTCGGGGGCGCTCAACGCAGGAGATTTTCCCTTCGACACTTTATTTTCCGCGGGGCAAATAAATCTCGTTCACCTTTGAAGTATCGTTATCCGTCGCGGAGAGAAAATTGTCGCCACAAGTAACACTTTCGGCACGTATAGCCGAGAAAATAACAGCCTTCTCGGGGTAACGAAGGTATTTTCGCCGATCGGATTATTCGAGCGAAAAATCAATTTCGTTTTATACGGTGGTGCGAAACGCGTACTGAATGGAACAGGAATTATCGACAAATTGGACGATTAAATAACGGTGTATGTAAATGCGAAGAAACGCGGATAGAATAATTTCGATAGATTTGCAATTGTTTCGATTTGTATGTAACGTTGTGCGGATTATTACAGGTATCACACAATTGCAGATAAAATTTTAGTTTACGTTGAGTATTTAGTGCTCATTGCATTAGTGCTCGCGTTATTCACTGAGAAATGGTTGCGGTTCCCATTTACGCAAATTCCAATCCAACAAGGCGGCGTATCACTTTTTCAGAGCAAAAATGCGGATTGTGTCGGCAAAGGTTGCCACCCGTAATGCAGAAAACTCAGCTCTTCTTATCTGGGTGTTTCTCAGTACATGCAAATCGGACGAGCGACATACGTCGCCTCGCGTCTACGCTCGCGGTTTCGATATCGGGGAAAGATCACGAGGCCGCGAATTTCCAATTTCATACGTGCGGGCGGAAATATTCCACAAACTAGTTACGAGTTTATCGCTAACTTTGAATAAATATAAGAGTTAGGGGAAAACCGCTGCGAGAGACTGGAAAAATTTTAAGCGTTTGTGAAGTTCGCTGGTTGGAAACGACGTAACCAGTTTTGGAAAACATTTCGCCCGAGTTCCAACCGGATTGTTTCCCCGTGACACGTAATTAGCAACACGTGAGATCGTCGTTAGCCCGGTTGCTAGAACGCGGAAACTTCGATACGAGGAAGCTGATGAAGCCATTATCGTCCTTCTTCGGCGCGGCTGTGCCCGTGCCACTTTAATGGACACGAAAAGAACCCTAACGGTAATTCCTGTACCGAAGAATATACGATGCGACGTCTATGGTTTCTTATCGGAGGATAACGATCCTCGTCGGAGGACCGCAATAGCTGGGAATTCCGACGCGAAATCGAAATTATATTACGAACCGCGGGTACGTGATCGGAGAAACGCTCACCAGGCCCGACAAACTCATTTCGTTCCCCAGGGCGAAGCCATGACTCTTGACGATGATCAAGCCGTCCAGAGTTTGCGACAGCTGCGAGGGTGTACATTCCTCGGGTCGTGAGTGCCACCAATTACTCGCCATTCCCGACAGGTCGATTGTGTCACCTGGCAGAATCCACGCGTAGTCGCCGCCGTGCATGCCCAACTTCCAGGCCTAATTGGGGACAGAAAGGGAAAGGAATCCATAAAAAGAGTGATTAACGAAGGCTTCCAGGTATTCAGCAAGCGTGCTCGCCCGGTCTTCGCTGCCTTAGCCAAGCTCGAGAAGTACGAGAAGTACGGCGAAGGCGAGCCTTAAAACTGTCTCTTACTAAAAGCTCCGCGCTTTTATGTTTCCTCGTTTATATGGGTTACTCGGATAAGTCGTTTATCTTCGGAACGAAGCAGCCAAGTTCATCACGGAACGATGTTCTGCAGTTCTATAAAAATTCACCGTCGCCCGGCATACATCACGAAATTATCGCCATTCTCGTCCCGTTGCGATACAGCCGACTTCGAGGTTCGATCCTCGAGCGCACTTGTCGGGAGGAGAAGGAGAAAAAACTTAATGGGATTGCAGGCAACGGCGATGCAAAGAATCCTCGAGGAATGCAATTCGCATTTAGACGTTCTATGCCGGTCGCGGCGCAACCCGACGGCATATAAGAAATATTTACGACGATTTCATTGGAGGTCTAGACATTCGAAGTAATGAGAAATGATTGCAGGAGGCACGCTGTCGGACCCTCCGCGATATCCTTGGAAAATATATCCTATTCCGCGTATCGTCCATTTTCTCTCTCGCTTCCCCTGCTTCTATCTCAATTTTCTCTGCTTATCCTGGCGCGGCGATTTATTTCGCCTAGCGCACAACCTTTTCCGTTAGGTGTTTCGATCGCAGCATCGTTTGTCAGTCGCGGCGACAAGAGGCGTACCTTCATTAAGAGATCTTATCGAGCGACTATCACGGATGATGCATCGTCGCTTCGACGCGCCGCACATTTCACGAGGAACTAGCAAAAACTTTTACTGCCATTCCCCGTAATCAATTTCCCTTGCGATTTTCCGGAACCAATCCCTCGACGATATACCGCGAGCCTCGTGAACGAAGGAGATCATCGTGTTGCTCGACAAATGAAGCGTCGTTGTCGGCGAAGCTGGGGAGATTGTAATATGGGATTCTTTCTATTCCAACGTTATCACCGCTTTCAGCGGCAAGGAATAAGATCGACGGTCGTTAACGAAAATCGCGAAACAGTCGAGTTAAGAGCTGGGTTCGCGATTCGATGGCTGGCATTGGTCGTTCGCAGACACGTAAAGAAATTCGTAACTGTCGTCGTGTAGGGAAGAATGGAGAAATGTGGGACATATTTTTAACAGTGTAAAAAGGGCATACCGTCTTGTAATATCGAACGAGGGTGTTAACATAAAACGGAGCCCAAGGTTCCTACCACTCGCAGTAAAAGTGGTAATAAAATGATATAGGGTACGGAGGGTCGCGTATCGTGGATTATTTCGAATTCGTACCGCGCGGAACGCGTTTACGTGGAATTTGTAATTTTCCAGGTAACTTTAGCCGCGATTAAGCGTCGATCGAACGGTTTGGCGATAAATTTTGTTTAAACGTGCCGGTGGAACAACGGATGCATCCGGTATTTATAAACGATACCGTTCGAAACCGAGAGCATCCGCGCAGGCGTTATCCGTATTTTCGGTTGATTTACGGCAGAAACGTTTCCGCGTTTCTTTGTTAGGACGCGCACGCACGACGAAAGGGAAAAATCTTGCCGGCGTATATGTCGGCGTAACAAACGATCGATCCCGACCGGCGAATATCGAGCATCGGGAAAGTGGCGTTGCGGCGCAATCGTTTGAGTGGGAACGATATGAATATCGTCGAGCTAATGGTCGAGAACGTCTATGTCCGCTTTATTGCCCGCCACTAATCATTGCTTTCTAACTGGTAATAATCTAGACGGTTACGGTGTCGGGCATGCGTTTCGATGGAGAATCGTGTTGGCGAAACGTGGCGCGTGCATTCGGCTCCTCGGAAAATAGAAAAATTTTGTTGAATAATAATCTCCCGGCGACGTATCCGCGGACTGTGTGTGGGGGTGTGCAGAAAAAACTGAAAAACGAGGGAAGGCAGATAATTTACATATTTATTCTCGACCTCTTTCGTGCTCCTCTCGAGACTAGAGTGGACTAGAGGAACCGGGAGCACTCGGTGCCATATAAATATTGCACGGGTGTAAAATTTCACGACAGGGATTTTCGGATAACAATCGGCCGGGAGGCCGCAACTTTTAAGTGATGCAATTTAAAAAGTATGATTCGAAGGGCGAACGCGAACGCATCGGTACCTCGGGATAGGTGGTTAACGTCGCGAATCGCCTACCGGGGCGATTTTATCTCGCGGTGTTCGTGGAAATCATTGGTCGTACGAGACAGATATACCGTGCAAGGTACACAGGTGAAAATTAGAAGCTCGAGGTTCGCGTTGATACTGCGACGACACCGAGGGCGTCGACAACTCTGAGCGACATGAATCTTCCGTTTGCTTTCTAATTGTGTTCTGGCGATCACGTTTACGCGGACGACAACTTACGCGGCTCGTGAATGTTCAATGAATAGCTTCAACGAAACTTGTTTCCGGTAATTAAACTACCGTGGGGGACTTTTCCAAATACATAGATCCCCGCGGTTCGAAATATAAAGCCAACGAGATAATAGTAGAGATGAGGCATGTGTTTGCATGAGCATGATGGAGTGACATAGATTGTGCCCTACTTCGACGCAATGTTCATTACGAGCTTAGCGGGGGGCCGTGACCATGTGTTTGCCATTCATCGATGTTCCGCTGGAAATCGAAGCGCAAAGTCCTTCGCGGTGGACAAAATCTGAATTGATCGATCAGGGAGGAAAATGCTATCGTCGCCGAGCTTCATATCGGAAAATAATTCCTTTAACTTGTTTCAATCTTACAGCCTTAACGCGAAGTGGTGCCCCTATTACTTTTTTTCCCTTTGCAAAAATGTTAAAGTTACGAGATCATTTCGTAAGCGTAACTCGGTTTTGCTCGGGTTTGCTCCTATGCATAATATTATTATAATACCAAAATAGTTTATTTTTAACAAAGTCCCATAAAGATTTGCGCCTGTCAATAGACGGCACCGTACCAATTATGTATGCAGCCGACAAGACGTCGAAAACACGCGTGATAAACAAATGCAAATTTCTCTGTTTCTAGGCAAAATTTGTATTTGTTGCAAACAATTAATTGCTCGAGGGCTATGTTAAATATTATTCGCAAGCAACAATTGGAAGTTATTTAACTGGTATGCCACATTGTTACCGAGAGTTCAACATTTAATTTGAGACCTAATTTATTACAAAATTCTGTGCGGAATCTGAGAAAATTGCATTTACTTGCAATCCAATCTTAACCAGTAGTTTCATGTTTCCACTTGTTTATGGTTATAGTGTTTCGTGGTCCATAAATCGACCAACTTTTCGAAAGTAAAAAAGATGAACTCTGAGAAATAAAATATGAACTTTCACGACTGTCTCTTCTTATTTCGGCCCCATGCTTTCCTCCCATATCAAATTTTTATGGTACCCTTTTTTAGTATAAACAATTTTCCCGTTATGTGCATCGATTGATCTGCCATCAGCGTTCAACTTCGCGCAGGTAAACGAAATATTGGGCGGAGACTGTGGATGGTTACACGTGTATTCGAGTATTCTGCGCTATCGTGCAGCAATTTTTTACCGTGTCACGCCAAACGTGACAGTTCTGTCCCCCGATTGATTCGGATGGCCGAAAATATAATTCCGTGTTGCCATTCCCAGCGAAATTCGGTAAAAGATGAAACATATTAAACAGATTCCAGATTGAATTCGTACAAATCCGTCACGTATAATCAGATATCCAGAACTTTATTTCTGCGCGCTATTTTGGTTTCGAAACTAATGCGACAGTGGCCGTCCACCGTATTGGATAATACCGCGGGTTTATGCTTCGACCATTATTGTTTTTCCTGGGATTGAAAATTTGTTGCAACTACGTCGACCGTGTCGGGCAGAAACAATCTGGGAACCGAAGGTTGATTGAACTTCTGTTGAGTGCTCACCTCGCAGAAAATTCGTGGCGCCAGCCTCGGTGAAAAACTTCCTATGATGATCCTCGTGTCCAATTCCTGTGAGCGAATAAAATTGCGTTTCAGCAAGGTCGATCTTTTATCTTTTTATCTCTCGCGTGTGCAGAAAGTCATCCCGTGCAATTTTATCGTGTTAGAGCGGACAAGCAATTAGTTATGAACTGTAATTAAGGATGTACAGAGAATCACGGTTAATTGAATCCACACCGCGCGACGTCCCGTAATGACCTCTAATGTGCGACAAATACTTCTCTGGCGAACAGTTTGATCTTTTTGCGACCATTGGATTGTTGTAAATTAATTTTCAAGCAATCAGCGAAAAAATATGTTAAGCCGTTGGTCTAACGCGTTGGAGTTCCGTGTTTGTGATCCGTGCTTGCACGTGTCTCGTATACCAAGCTGAAAGTTAAGGGTGGAAAGTAAACGTAGCTTGGCGAGAGAGATTTTTAAAGGAAAGAAGATGAAATCGTGCGACTAAGCGTAGCTATGTACCACGACGCCACAAATTTCTGGCAAGCTCGTTGGGGAAAAAATTCAATGAAACTTAAGTCTAGGGCGTTCTTTACTTTCAAAGTTCGCAGTTGCTCCTTGTAATCGTTCTCCGCGAACGTGATGGTGGCCGTGCACGTGATATTCGCTTGTTCTAACTCCGTGACTAGATCGTTCACGGCCTGAAAGGAGAAAGATGCCGGAAGATGTATTAAATTGCATGTAACAAAAAGAGATTTTATATCTAGGATTTCGGCGTCACATATTTAACCGCGAATCTTCTGATTCTTAATCGATTAATATGGCGACGAATCAAAGTGTTACAAAATATTTGCCAGCGGATTGAAAACATGTGCCTGATATTTCTTCGTTTTCTTCTTCTCTTTTTTCGTACCGCCGTAGCAATATATTTTATTAAACTGCGTAGACCCGCGCTTCGGGATGAAGAGCAACCTTTATCTTTGATTAAACCTCGTCGCTGTTTGCTACTTTAAATCGGGTACTTACCAGAGAGTACATGTCGCCGGTTTGCGAGAGAGCGGTGACGGTGTCCCATCCGAAATGCTTGATCAATGCTATTCTGGCGGAGTTGTGGCTCGAATCCGGCGCCACCGTTCTCAGGAAAAGCGGAAACTCGGTGGAATCAGAGAGAGCAGGTGCCGTTGATCCAAATGAGACCTGGATCATGTTCCAGTAGGGTACGATTTTGGCTAAGGTCTCCGTGACCTCGGAGCAAGCGGTGCCCAGTAGCAGAGGTATTAGATCGGTTTTCTTTGCCGAGTAGAGAGCGTGGAAGAACCTGTCCACCGCCACGCCAGGATCGCACTACAAAGTAACGTTGAAAAGACTTCATAACAGACCCGTGCGCTCTCTTTTCGCGAACGTCACGCCGTTAAATAAATCGAGAAACGCAATTTATGAAGGGTCGTCGCAGCTTTTGGCACCGCAGAGTCTTTCGTCCCTTAGAACACGACGACGTGAATCGCGGAACGATTTATTACGCAAAGTTGCAGCAGTTAGAAGAGCGAAAATTTGTCGATAAAATTTACCGACTATTTAATTTCACCGAGTGCATTAAACTCGCGGCGAGTTGAAATCGTCGTTGGAGATCCTTTGCCTTTAAATGCACATAGAACGTCCTGTCATAACGATTGCACGTTCAGATAGGAGTTCTATCGGGCCGTGCATGCCCCTTACAAATGCGGTTCCAAAGAATGCTTCAAAGGGAAATGGTACAGAGATTAAAATTACAGATTCCACGCTGGCCACGCTTCAAGACACAACTTTCCTTCAAGGAATTCACAAAGGTGTTCGAGCATCGCATCATAGGTCACAAGCTAGCATACTTCTGCCTTGGACTCGTGTACATGTACGCGCAGGAACGCCGCGAAACTTTCGTAATGAAATCCGGATCAGGGAACGATTCGTTTAATACGAATGGATTAAATCGTTCGCATTTTTAACCGAAAATCGATTGATCGCCGATCGGGTCGACGGGAATTTTTAAATGCTCGCCTTTCATTTTCTTACCGCGATAAAGGTGAACGCGTCCGGGCTTCTCTGGAATTCGCGGTCCTAGAGGATTTGCAGAATTCCCCATCTGTGCATGATTGATGATCTTTAAAACGATTTTTCAACGCGAAAATCTGTGCCGAATAAACGAAAATCTCGATTATACCGGTCCCGTCGACTGGATCGACTTCCGATATTTTTCTATGCTTTTATGTTTAATCACGGCTCTGCAATGCTTTTGTTACTGTCAATCATCAGGCACGAAACACGTGTGTCGGTTGATCATCGGTATCGACGGTTGGGATACATGTTTCAGGTTTTGCTTTTCTCCCGTTAAAACTTACAACGGAACATACTTTTTACAAAGAGGGAATGCAAATATAAATTCCAGATAATTGCTTCCCCCCACGCGCGTTGTAATAGAGATTTAGTTATAAAAAAAACAGAATTCTTGGGAGAAAGGTAAATTGCGCGAATGAATTTACGGCTTGTTGGTTAGTTAGGCGTTACACAGTATATCCATGCGAAACGAATGATCTATCATATAGTTATCCCGAATGGGGATAGCGCCACAAAAGTGGGACAGGCGATACGCCGTGGAAAGGCGACAGAGAAAAATGATAAGCAATTTCTTTTCGCCCAATGATTTCGCGAGAATGGGAGTTCCAAGAAAAATTGCAAGACGGTGAAATGAAAGCGTGAGCTTCCGTAGAATGTTTCGCTATACAGGGCTTATTTAAAGGACAGCAACTGTCATCCGTTTCCTGCTGGCGACTGGTTAACACAAAATAGATGGCATTGCCTGTTGAATGGAAGAAACGCCAGTAATATCGGTATCGAACGATGAAAAGGATGTCTCGCCAGTGAAGTTTCATTGTTTATCGAAGCACAGCTTCCAAGGAACAGTACACAGTGTCTTTTATAGTCCAAATAGCGTGCCTTTCAACCGTGAAACGCTCATGCCTCGGGATCTATGGTACTAAGAATTTCGCGTCTGGCCATAATCGGACGTAACTACTTGCGGCGAACTCTACTCACGCCTAGGCGCGCCTGTTGTCTACAATGCTCGCGGCTCGTCCAACTCTGCTCCTCCCAGGATGTATCAGTTTAAAGAAAATTAGAGTCAACGAGAGTCGCTTTTCCGTCGCGAGCGTATTCGACAAAATGGTGCGACGCTGCGCCTGTCTTTATTAAATTTTCGGGGATTTTCCCCACATTGCGACGCGGATTTATGGCGCAGCATGTATACGTCGTGCAAGTTTTGACAGTGTAATCTTGAATGGACTAAGTTTATAGGAAGGTAAACGTTTCCGCGAGATACCGTACAACTTTGTTCAGCTTGCGGGATCGTCCTATATTGACACAACTTTGCGTTTGTCTGCCACTTCGGATACTATGCAACCGTGTCCCGTAAGTTATTTTTTTACATTTCTTCAGCTGGAATTTGTTCGGCGCAGTGTTACAATTAAAAGAATCTTCCTAAAAAAAAAAAAGGTGCAGCGACGCCCTCGTTAAACCTTTGTTCGCGTAGGCGTGCCAAGATCTTCTGGCGGATACTTTAATGCGAGGAATGTCGGATTTCATTTCCTAAAGGATTACCTTAGCGCAATGCTACCGCGCGAATCTATCGACCTATATTCTGCTGGGAAATCATATTCCTTCTGCTCCAATTTTTTCCCACCGATTTTGAAATCAATCCCAAATCAGTTTCCATCCACATCCTACGCGAGTTCGGACTTACATTTTAACGGACGGTCTCGGTTGTATTTCTGGTCGAACCGCCGGGGTATACCTGATACATGTATTACTAGACCGGCCCAACAGATACTCTTGATCACGTTTGCAAATTTTTATCGTTATTCCAGCCCGCGACGAATTTGATTCTGTTTGGTTAACTAACCGTGACAAACCAATTACTGTATACGCGGTTAATCGTCACGCGTTCACGTAATTCCCGAATCGTTTCCGTATTCGTATTCAATGCCGCCCCCCTCCCCCCACGCTATTATATTCACTTAACGAAAATTGAGCAACGCGTCGATCGTTAAAAATTTGTCAGAATTCGTCGATTTATTTGTCCAAAAATGTGTCCGCTTTTTACAATGGGGCGGTGTACCGTAAAGAGTCTCTCATTTGTCACCATCGCGGGATCGATAGGCCGTTGCGAATGGTACATATATAATGGTAGGTAGCAGCGCCGAGTATATCGCGACGTTAGCAATAGCAATAGATCCGATGGAGAGAGAATGCTCGGAGGGATGGCGATGGCACACAGTGTCGTGGTCGTTCGTCAAGTGTCAAAGGCGACCGAGAAGCTGACTCTCAAGAACCCAACTTTTTTCGTCCCCTTTTTGTTGTCCACGGGCAAGAAACAGAGAGCCTCGGATCGATAAACGTCGAACTGCTTATTCTAACCAATTCCCCTTTTGTTAATTCGCGTCACCTGTCATTCACGATAGACGTTGGGAGATACGTGGTTGATCAAAGTATCGAGGCACGAATGTTTCTGTTCACTTGCGAAATTTCTTCCTGCCCTATTTACTGGAACAATGGATATTAAAACATAGTCTTCCGCGAGCTAGAACATGGATTTCATGCCCGACAAAAATATACAATAAAAGCACGGGAAAAGCCAGATATACGAGACAGTGTCCACGGTGCCAGTTCTGGTCTGTTGATTATTTGAGAAGTATCTATCTGATCACTGACCTTCCTCTTCCACTTGTGCGTACAACCAAGTTCCCCTCAATGATACCGAGGATATTTCAAGATAGCCGCTTTTATTGCCCCGAGATTCCCCACCAGCAACTGATATTTCAATAGCACCCTACTTCCCTTCGCATATGTATGTGCACCGTGTTTCACGCCCTTTGCGGACCAGGGACGAAATGAGCGAAACGTCAGACATAAATAGGTATCGCGAAAGATCATTTCTCGTCTTGACGATCACTAAGGGCGAAAAGTAATCCGACATGCAGTAAACGTCTTATGAAATAAGATATCTCGTTCGGACGATATTTAAGGTTCTCTTATCTGGTTTAGTGAAAGGAATGCCCGAAAGGAATTTCTAGTTGAATCTTAAGTTAAAGGAAGTATACTTCACGATTGCCCACCATTCAATTCGAGGATGCCCGCGGCTCACAAGGAAATAAATCGGAGTACAGAAATCGTATTCACCGCATTACCGTGGCCAACTGGCACAGCAAGGGATTAGCGAAAGGACAATTGCAGCACGCTCTGTTATCGTGTTACACGGCAACGAGAATGATCCATAGGCGGAAACGAATTCGGGTTTAGTATGCGAGGCTAGGCGCGAGATCGTTCCGCAGGCAAGCATTTCTTTAATGCGTACGATTAAGAGCGGCAGAGATAGAAAAATGGGAATGCGGCGTAGAAAATGGTTTGCGGGCAAAATTTGGGTTCCGTCGGGTTCACGTAGGAGGCGAGAACCTTTTGAGAATTTTAGTCAGCGAAGGGATTGGTTGAATTACGAGGAGCCCGCGGCCATTCCTCGTTCCCGATTCCATTTTCATCGAGGCACTCGTATTCATACACGCGCGCAGCGAACAGGGAGCGCGTAACGACGTATGCGCCACCGTTCCACCCTTTCGTCTCATTAAAAAGAATCATTCTTACCTTGGTATCGTTGTGAATCAGACGCAGTTGAAACTTGGACAGAACGTTCATCTCGTTCACCCGCGCGACAGCTAATCTTGCCGCTTGCAGTTCACTGGGCCCCTCGGGCCTTGGTTCGGAACCCCGGCTCATCTCGAATAGACCCAAAATCGTTATGCTTGTCTTGTCAAACAACTTCACGTCCGACACTGTAACACCGTTCTCTTCGTAGTCTCCCCCTTCTTGTTCGAAACTCGAACCGTCCGTCGAATCCACCTCGCTGGTCCCGGTCGACACGAACGTCGGTGAAGTTGCGGACAAAGACGTCGACGACGACGGGGACGCGGAAACGTGCTTGTCTTCTGGGAGAGATTTTCCGCCGGCCAGATTGGAGGATCGTCTGCCAGAAGATGCGCCGGGCAACCAGTACCCATCCGCGGTGTCGTTCGACTTTTCATTCGCGTCGATCGCTTCTTGCCTCCGCTCCTCCTCCGTGTTCTCGTCGACTTTGCGATGCCTATGGAGAACGTCTCGGCCAGGGCTCTTCGGTAGGTCCGGCGACATCGTTTGCGGATACGTCGCAGGCGTAGTCTCCGGTACGTCCATCTTAGGCGGGCCAAAGTGCCTTCTGTCGAACTTCTCGATTTGCGGTGCTACCGGCGGCTTGTACGTGACTTTTATTGGGAATTTCTGCGACCCCTCGAAGCCGGTGAAGGGCTCCTCTCTGCTTTCATTCGAAACTGGTGACAGATTGCCATTTACTTCCGGCGAACGAACTGGATCCTCGGTCTCATTGTTTCCCCTCGCGTCAGGATTATCCGCCACTTTATCAGATCTATTTTTTCTGTCAGCTCTCGGGACGCCGTCCCCCGCCAGCTCTTCGCCGCAATCTTTGCAATTGGAGAACGAGTGTTCCGATTCGAGGGGAACCGAGACCGCTTTTCCTTCCAATTTCTGCTCCTTCACCGAGCTTCTTTTCGACTTTAATTCGACGTAGTTATTATCGAGATTGTTGGCGCGGTTGTACGAAATCGCGTCGACGATTCGGCTATCCGTGTCGAATCGAACATCGTTTTCTCGGTCAAACTTTTCCCTCCCCTGTCGCGTGAGGGATTCGTCGAAGTAGCTGTGCACAATTTCGGGCAGGTCGCCGGCAAAATTTGCACGGCTATCCCAGGCGGACGATTCCATTTGCTTGTTCGCCACGCGATCAAATTGCTTCAGCGCGTCCGTTTCCTTCCGCGAGACGAGACTATCGACGGCTCTCCCACCGTCTGGTTGATCCGTCGACTCGGAGGTTCCGTGCTCGCCGAAATCATGCTGCATCCAATCTCGAGAATCGTCGCAGTCACTTCGGGAATACGCTCCCTCCACGGTGGCAGCGAGGTAAGGAAATGTTGCGGGGCCATGAGTTTCGGGCCTCGTCCTTTCGCTGCACGGCAGGACACTGTGGACAGAGACGAGGCCAAGAAGGAGAAGGACGAGGTTACGAGGGAAATGGAAGGTCTCAAAGGATATGAATGGCAGGAGGAGACGAGAGAGATCGCGGCGCGTACGGACACGCGTCATAATCAGACGCCGTCGCTGTTTCGACGACTCGGGGCGTCCTGCTTGATCCTCCTCATCTGGAAACGAACAGAACGCTCAATAAATATGTACACGTCTGTCTATTTCGTATAGTTTATTTCGCGGCAAGTCCAACCGTCTGCGAAACTAAAACGGTAACGAGGCGCGCCTTAGTCGAGCAGTATCACAACGGAACGTAGTTTTCGTTTCGCGAGTAAATAGTCCGAGACTGCGAGGTTGCTTACATTTAGCTTAGCGTTGCGCTGCAAGGATGAGAGAACGCGTGCACGGAATCGCTAGTGCTGTGTTAACGAGCACGACCGTCTTTTTATCGCGTCGTTGAAGAAAGTTCTGCCCTTGCTCGAGCGAGCCGAGTGCGTGTCAACGATGGGTAGAAATTAAACGATAGGATTCGGTTTATTCGCCTGCCCTCGCATTACGCGAGCTTCTGCACGCGAACGTACTGCTTACTGGTACACGCGAGTACCGAGCGGTTCGTCGACAAATTCTTCCGAGTGGATATATCAGTCGTGCAATGACAAGTCGTACGCGTGCGCCACCGTTGTATACACAAGCGAAGGGTTTCCTGTAATTCTAACGACATCCAGGTATCTCCTGTAACACGTTTGACAGGATGACGCGAGCATTTCGCTCGAATTTCTTCAAGGGAAGAACGTATCACAGTAGTTTCCCTCGTCATGTTTTTTTCGCGCCCTCGATAGGTTTATGGATTTGACGGAGGGCTCTCTTTTCACGGGAAACGAACAAAGGTATATCAGCGTTTGCCGCGTACGCGTGGTTCCAAAAAAATTTCATAATATCGATTGCGAGTGTTCCTATCAAACGGCGATATTTTCTCGCGGAGTAGGACGCGAATCAGGACTCGAGACAGCGGCCAATTTCGGACGAACTATATCCGCGGGCGTTTTCGTTCGCGCCAAATACAACTTGACACGTTCCTCAGGTATCGGTTTCGTACAATCCTCTTTGCTGTTTTATTTCGGTCTCCCCGAGCCTAGCGGAGAGTGGAACAGTACGTAGAGCGCGACACTTCCGATAGGCATTCGGTTGACAGAGATGTAGAAGCTCCGATGTCTCGTGTAGGGGTGCGCCTTTCGACCCCTTGACCTACCACACCGCGTACACTCCAGATTCTATGTGCTGCGTGTGTTACCTACGACGAACGTCACGGCAGAAGAAGGGCAGATACTAATGGTAGCGCCGTGACGAGACAGAAAGAGCCGACGGAGAAATAGAGAGCGAACGATGTCCACGAAGGCGTAGAGAGTGAATCCAGTTCCATTTGGCCACATAAGCAATTGCTCTGGCTACGTACGATATCGATTACTAAATCGTACACCATTATACGGGACATCGTAGGTGAATTCTTCAAGGTGGTAAAAGTATTTCGTGAAAGCTGCTTTGGGGCTGGAGATTCTTTTATACAAACAATCAGCATGTTTGAGGAAGCGATCCGATAAAGGGAACGTTTAAGATTATCGGGCAATTGGAGGCTGCGCGTTCTCTGTGCATTTTACTGGAGAACATGTCTGTGTCGTTGGCAGGTACATCGTACGAGTCGTAGGATTGCTTTCGCGTATCTCGAAACAGAGTATTCCGTTTCCTCCGGGTATCGAAGGAAGGATTACTGCTTTCGAATTCATGCGTTTCGTTCGTCTATCCCGCTGTACGTTTATACGGCGATACCGTGGATCCGCGTATGAAAGAAACAACGTTTACGGGAACAAAGTGGTAGAGGTGTCGCGGGTGTCTAAAATTGTTTCGTGGTCAACGTCGAGGAGCACAGCCTGTTTTTTTTTTATTACGAATGCTCGAAAGGAATTGCGTCGTAACGGTTAAACTCTAGTAACAGTCACGTTATGCATGTGGAGATGAATGTAACCCGGTTCCAGAATGACACGACTTGATTTCCAAATTTCCCCGAGCTTTGTGCGTCACACGCTGTGACCAGCGAAGCAAAGGGGAGAGCGAACAAGGGGAAATAAAGAGGTTCCCGTTGAAGAAAGCAATCCGTTCTTCTCCCGTTGGAGAAAAAGGAATTTCGCCGAGAATTTCTTAAGATTGCGCGGTTTGCATCAAACTTTCCTCGCAATCGGGTTTGATTTCGTAAAGGAGCGATCACGAATTTCGATCTGTGTAACGTTTCACAGCGGAGGAGAAAAAAAAATACTTCCAACAGAGACCCGTCGATTATGGATTCACGAGACGGCTAAAATAGTCAACGTACCAAGCGCCGCGATTAAAGCGCGGAATTTCACTTTTGCCGAGGAATTTCCATTAATCTTGCTGCGTACTTTTGAAACTTGTTAAAGCGGCCCCCGAAGACAGTTCACGGGCGACAACCGGTGCGGGTTCGTTTAAACGCTCGCGAAACGGTGCGACGGTTCGTAGGATATTTCGGACTATCTGCTTGTTTAGGAAAGTCGGAATGCTAGTTGGAAAACGGTGTCGCGGATTAACCCGGCGTTATCGGTAAATATTTCACGAGAATTTCTATTGTCGAAAAATCAAAGTGACGGCGGGGCTAACGAATTTGATTACCCTTGCCGGCCGCGTTTGAAAATTCCATTGTGCCCGGCCGCCAATTTGTGAGTCACATCCAACTTAGCCGATTGCATTTATTAGAATTAATAGGAAACACCGAGGGTCGTTGCGGCCTTAAACGCTTCGCTTCGCGGACCTTGCTGCTTTGCCTATTTCTTTGTTTACCGATATTCCGTGTACACGTTAATAATGATTCTATGGTCGTTGAAACGCGATTAAAACAAGTAAAAGGATTCAAGTGGTTCGTCTTAAGTGCGAGGGTAATCAAGGCTTTTCAGTTGTATCCCGGATTGCAATGTGAAAAGATGAAAATCGGGATGCCCGCGAGGCTTTAACCAAGGCGATATTTTCTTTCGCGACTAAAAGCGATTTAGAAGAAATCGAGGAATCTTTGACAGCGACGCTTAACCGGGCGTCGCGAAGTTCGTGCAACGTTTCTTAACTTTGCCCGCGTTATCGCGGACTCTTTGCGACCTTTATAAATGCTCCTTTGTAAAACTTGCTAAGCAACGGGCCGTGAAGTTCGGATATTTTCTTAAAAAGGTAAACGGGACAATGGATGCTGAAATGGAGAAACTTTCTACAATCGATGCGGTGTGTTTTAAAGCTCGCAACGCACAGTCGCCGCTTCTTTTTTTTTTTTTTTTTTTGCAAATAATGAGGTCTCGTTTTTTCACTGGAATTTAACATAACAGATTGGGCAGGCCTGTGCGGTACTCGAGAAATTAATTATGAACTTTCGTTGCTCGCGAAAGAAAAAAAAAATGTCGCAGATTGTTAAGCAGACGCTTGTCGAGATATTCACGACGGATAAAGGGGACAAAAAGCGCATGAATTACCGTAAAATCGTGTAATATTGCTTCAAACGTCGCATTTTCCTTGAGCACAATCCCGAAAGAAAGGGATGTCGAGGATCTATTCCAATACCTCCGCGTATGACGTTTTTCCTCTTATCCTTTCAACGCTCCGAGCCGTATAACTCTTCTTTGGTGGACGCGTCACTTTTTAAACGATAATTGCAGAAATCGATAATCGTTCTGCACGGTTTCTGTATAGACACCCACGTTGACTCGTCCTTTTTCCACGTAGCTTTTGACTCGTATCGTGGTCCTTGGTATTTTCTAATTCCCGAGGATCTGCACACCGATTTTCATCCTCGAGCGAGCAATAGAAATGGGTCGCGTTGTTGCGCTCTTGTATTCCACAGCGTTAATGTGCCTCGTAAATGCGTTTTACGCCCCTTTCACGGGTTTATTAATATTGCACCTCGAAACAATGGTGTCTCGTGATTGCATTTTAATGATTCCAAATGTTCGCCAGCAGCGGGCTCCGGATGATCTCGTTACCCCTCGTATTTCCCGGGAAAGAGGGATCGTTTCCCGCTTGGATTCTTCGTATGCCTGTTATACTTCTGCTGCAAATCGTAGAAATATGCGGAGAGGGTGTTATCGAAGTTACCACGGCGCAGAAATGTGGGGATGGACAAATACTTAGATTCAAGCATAAACACGGGCCCTTCGGTGCGTTCGTTTCTTTCGCATGCTTCGCTCGTGCCGACCTTTCACGTCGCTCGTCCTGCGTTGCTTTTGGAATTTCCTCGAGAAAAGGGTGGAAAGCACAGGGGTTGCAAGATGTACCAGACAGAAGTGAATGCGGACATGTATTTTGTAGATTTGACGATAAACGTAGGAACAGCCGCGTCGGAGCAACCGCGTCGCGTGCTGGCGGTCCGCGCACTGTTGGCTCCGTAGAATTCTCCGAGTCTCGTTTCCTACAGGAGTTCTCGTGACAGGCTCTGTCCTAGTAATGCGCAGCCGCCCGTTTCTCTTGCATTTTCCCTCGAACAGAGACCTTTAGTGCGCGTCGTCCATCAAACGACTATCTACCCGTCGCTTCTTTTCACTACCGTTCAGATATACGCTTTACAATCAAACCGTTTCGACAACTTTTTTTCCTCTCTGTTCGAGGGGGGATCCCCGAAGCAAGAGTAAAGGATCGCGCCGCTGGAATTTACAAGGGGAGCAGAGGAAATGCTCAAATATCCTTGGCAAACGGAACATTTTTTTCCCCGTTTCGCGAACATCCTTCAACCACTTCCGTATTCACGGGGCCGAATCTGTTCGGGAACATTTCGCGGAAGCTCCCCGATTATTACGACCACGCCGAATGCTTCGCCCTTCAATCTCCCGGTGCAAAAATTTCGATCAGACTGGAACGCTCATTGAACGGCAACTGATTCGCGTGTATGTTCCGTCGCGTTCGCGGTTTACATTCGCGTAATGAATCAGCTGGCAGTTTTGCGGCTATGGAAGCCCCGTTCTTTTGCCTTTCGTTTCGCAAACGCAATCGTTTCCCCCGAGCACGAAGCCGCGGTCGTTTTTGTTAACAAGCTCGCGGGGAAATTATTATGCGCAAGCCTGCGGCAACTAGAAACTTTGAAAATGCCTGTTCGCTGTTGTTTTTGGTTGACGTATCGATGCGTATTTATATGCAAATGAACGAGCATTGGTTGCACCGAGGGGCAGTTGCGTGAATTAGTTGCGGCGCGCGGAACCGCGAACAATTTCCGCGTGTTTCGTTCGCAATCTGAGATAAAAATTGCTCACGATTCTTTTGTTCATTTATTGCCGCAAAGCGCTGTGGAGCTATAGTTCGAACGAGGGCACGCTTTCCGTCATCTGTATTCGTTCTTGTCGGATTTCATTCACGCACCTCATCCAATAAATCGATCGATCACTTTCCCCGTGAACCTTATACATTCAGTTTCGCAACACGTCACCCCGCTGCATAGTGGATCGTTGTAATTAATATTGGTGCCGGTAAGTCATAAACGCCCGAAGATTGCGCGCGAAGGGGATGCATCTGACGAAATTTCCGGCAAATCGGTTTCGACAGAGTTTGCCTATTACAACGAAGCAGCTCCTTTGGGAACTGATGCTCTGCGATCTTGCCCGATGTCACGAACCATCGATCCAGCGAGCATTGCCGTTTTACCTCCGTCGCCTATGCGAAACGATTGCTTCGGATTCTGCCGTGGGTTGGTGGAATACAAGGCAGGATGTCGGGTCACTAGAGAGGACGGCCTTTGTGTTTGGCACCAACTGCGAACTCGCAACAGTTCCAATTTGCTTTGCCGGTTTGTACACGTCATCTATCCACGGGAGAGACGCCCGATGCTCACCGTTATTAGATTACCACGGCGCTACGAATGGAAGATGCGAGTACGAAATGACGCTGTGCGGTAACGAGATCCGAGCATCTATCCAACTTTCTACCGCATAAACACGCTCTCGCATCGTCCCGACGAATATTGTGCGCCGGTTGCCTTCTTTGAAACATGGATCAGAAAGGGCAGCGTGGAACAAAGTTCGCGAGATCTATGGTGTAACGCGTGCTCCAGTGGAAGCGCAAGTATTGCAGGAACACGGTTTCTCGCTTTGTTCTTTCGGCACGGATGCTTCATCGATTGTTTAGCGGCCCACGAAACCGAAAGGATCGACGCGTACTGTTCACCACTATCGAGTGCTTCCATCCAATACGTTTCGTATGTACGTGACCGAGTCTGTTGCACACGACACGCACGCAGAGAACGCGGCAAATTTCTTTCATTTCGTTTGGTTTAAAGGACTATGCACGGTAGTAATGTCGATCCTGTTTGGGAGAATACGCGGAACATTATCCTGGATAATTGCAACGATTTTTTTTTTTTTTTACGTTGCAGGCTTGCCCGGGCCGACTGATGATAATTCCACGACAAGAGCATCACGTTGAAAGAAAGTAATTATGAATATCGCGAGCGCGGCAATTAATAGAGCTTTAGTTTTCTCTTCGCGCATCCTCCTCACTTTAATCCCTATTATTTTAATTTCGCGCCGGTATAATCGAAAGCTTTGCGCGTATCAACGTTTCTTTAACAAACGATTCGTGAGCGAGGGAAACCGGTAATCTTCCTGATGGGTAAAGGTTGAAACAACGATATGCATTATAAATTGGCGTGAACGCGATGGGTCGCGAAATTAAATAACGTTTATATCTAATGCGGGAAATAAATCTTAGCGATGGAACGTTGTTATGAAAGGGGAATGCACCGCGATCAATTAAGTACCTTTCCGACGTAAATCTCGTTTGGCCGTCGAGGCAATTCTCGCCGGACTCATTTGCGATGATCGAGCAGAAGCAACACTCCGGGAAGAGGTTGCCCAAGGTTCTCCCTCGATTTCAGAAACGAGTGACCGAGGATCTATTTATGCATAAAATATATCTCCACTTTCCGATGCAGAGTAACCGCAACGGTTCCGAAACGGCATGCATTTTTACGCCGTTTTGGGAAAAGCAATTTTGCCGTTTCAATATCGCTTCACCGTTGAAACGTTACGAATAATGTTTATATTTTAAATTAAACATTTTTCAATCAATTCATTTTGACGGCGAATCAATTTTGGAATAAACACTGCGGCGTACAATTCTGCCCCCTTCCCTCTGCCACTTGTAATGTTCCATCCGTTATACCGATTCACTGCGTAGCGACAGATCCAATTTCTCGCGACGCGTGACTTCCGTGTAAACCGAAAGTTGAGTAGAAAAGATTCAGCAGAGAATTGGAAGACGTTAACTGTCGCGGGCCGACGCAATCTTGGAGCGCTTACGCGTTTGTCGATAGATCATTAATCACCGTGCCAGCGTAACACTCTTTGCCCGCCCCTCGAAATTACACCCGCGGCTATGAGACATCAAGTCAGTGAAATCTAACGTGACATCGAGTAATATGCTCGATTGGTCCGCTTGCTGTGCAAACACGATGGTCTCGTGCGAATCACTCCCTATTTCTACCCCCTTCAGCGTTTCTCGAGCGACGTTCATTCTTTATCGAATTCTCTTCTACACCTTCCTCGAGCGGAATTCATTTTCCTCGCGGAATAAAATGATCCTTATTTCTGTCTACTCCTACATCATTTCCTCCTCTGTTTTTCAACACGCTGCTCACCATTCCTTCCACTGTCGTTATTATTAATCGACTTTCGATTAATTTCGTGACTTTCGAAAGGACCAACATAATAAGGGGTAGTAACGTGACGGGAAATTCTCAAGACGCGAAACGAATAGAAATTGCCTGATATGCTCTGGTTAAATACATATTTATAGCTGCTACGTAGCTGGACGGATTCAAGGTCCGGACGTATAAAAGTATCATCGAAGTGAATGAAATAATTGAACAATGAAAAATATTAGAGGCTGAAGAGGATCTCTATATCTTGCATGCTCACGGGTGATCATTAAACTTGTTGCACGCGTTCCCGGTTTTCGTCGAAAATGGAGGGTGTAATTTATTGCTTATCAAACGTAGCGTGAATTAGAGCATGCTAAATGCAGATAGTACCAGACGGCGGTGCATGTATTGCTCGCGGTTAATGCTGAAACGGTATTGTAATAGTAACAATGCCGTCTGTGAAGCAACGCAAGGATTCTTGATAACGAAAGCCGCCCTCTGAGAATGCATGTATTCACTCCTACATTTCCAGATAACTCAGTAGCAAGAACGAAGAAATATTGGTCCCTCTGCGATACCTATGCAGGTAGTACTCTTTGGAAACTCTAGATTCGCGAGGTAAGCGTTCCCCTTTAATTTATTTAATTACACGAGTTAGCCGTTTAACTCTGCTATCTGAAGATGAAGAACACGCAGTCACCTGCGTAGACGACACAATTATTTCTCCGCTGTTATCGCAGTAATTACATATTTGACTACGACTTCCTTGGGATACCAAACGTGACGCCGTTGTTTTCATAAATTTATCTCCGTCAAAGGAATCGTTTAACGATCCATGGAAAACTTGAATGGTTCGCAGGTATCTCGCGGCGGGCGGCTCGATGCCCTACCGAACGTGAAGATCCAAGCTACTGAAAAGAAAGAAAGAAAATAGGTGAAGAACAGAATGAAGGGCACACCTAGATGACGGCTGACGCTACATAGGGAAAGGAAAAGATAGAGAATGAAGGCTGGCTGGAGATGCAAGAAAGAACGGACACTCGAGCTTTGGCTGACGTCGCTTTACGTGCCGACATAATGGCCCTTGTCTTCACCACAGTTCCGAGTTCTATTCAAGCTTGAGGCGACTCATCAACCACTGTGCAACAGTGACGTGATACTTAAATCTACTTAACAAGCCTAGTTTCTTTTCTACCAGCTCCCATTTTACAGATCTGCGTCTCCTGTTTCCTCGCCATGCTGATTGTTACCCGAGATCCCAAATCCGCGATCTTCCAAGTCCCCGGTGCGTAGTTCCGAGAGTAATAGCAACGCAGAATCCCATGTTTTCCGTGACGAGATTTAATCGAATTTATCGCTGATGTTACACGCATCAAGGATGCTAGGCAAACGAAGATTAATGGACGTGAACATGCAGCGTTCAAGTATTCGCGCCTAGATCGCTTTGTTCCACTAACTACCTTGTTTGTGCTTGTTAAACCGATTTGCGAGTTCGCAAGTAAACAATGGGGAATCGCTTCATCGTTCCTACAATACGAGGCAAATATGAAATTACAACGTCATTCTTGGTCGATTATTAAATTTGAGCGCGCGTTAAATGTTTAACGCTAAAGAACATCGTCGCCACTTGTTTCACCTAGTCCATATCGTTTCGAGACAAATATCGAATTTATTCTCAGCTCGTCCGATATTTCTACCCTAATGAGATGTTTGGACTAGCGGGTGATTTTAAATCGAAATTTTCGGGGGACGGGGGTGGCCAATTTCCCTTTCTGCTGGTAGCGTCAATAGTCTGAAAAATGAATGACGCAGCACGCGAAGACGCAGCGACGTTTCCGTTCGTTCCGGTACAGAAAGATGGGAAACTTCTAGTTGTATACGTAGGAAGAACTCGATAAACAGAAGGTCTCATATAGACGTTGTTCTCGGTGTTACGTTCATAGATTATTTACGAGGGCAACGCTGCCCGACTCAGGTACGGTTCTATCGATACGATCTTGGACGAAAAGTCGCCTTCCATTATTCAAGAACAGTGACCCGTTCCATCCAAAACGATCGTGTTTTCCATCGACCTCGTGGAAGGCGAGATAATTGAATTTGTTTTAAAGAAATTATAAACAAATGCGATTACTGCCACTTCCCCGCGAGCTACATTAATGACCAGAGGAAATAAATTAAAGCTGAAAGTATAAGCTACCATTTTCGATAGGTGCGATCATCATTCCATGTAAATTTCATTTGTTATAAACAATTAAACAATTGAAATTGTTATTACGGCCAACTGCATACATTTTCGGTAACAGGGTATTTTTTATCGCGTAGCTTATACGTTTCGCTTTCGTTCGACACCATGTTTATTACAAAACAACCACTAGGAGTCGAGATTACAATTTTTTTAAATTTTATCTGTAACAATATGTCCAACACCGGACATGTAGCGCCATCTCGCGTTTGCGGCCTTTTTTACAGTTTGCCGCGGCTTCAAAACCGAATTCCTGGATTACATCGTTAATTTAAACAATTGCGTTTTTCTCGGCTTCTAGGACATATTTTATAATCGGACCGGTCTTAAATTAAAGCTACGAACCAAAGCTATCTTCTCCAACAGTTGCAACAATATGGCATTTGCGGTTTAAAAGTTATCAACAATTAAAGAATCGGCAGAAATGCACTCCGGGTCAATGGAATTATCTCGCCACCTGGAGGCGCTAGATTAATGATCGAGTGCTTAAAATAAAGGTAGAGGATGCTGTTACACGACAATAAACAATTTACAAATGCTGCATACGCTGTTTATATTTTATAAACAATTTAATAATTCATTTGCGAATTGAATCGAAACTATAGACGAAGCCTTTATTCAAAAGGGTTGTTGTTAATTGTTGCAACTGTTGAAGAAGTCAGCTATGATCCGTAGCTTTAATTTAAGACAAGTCCGGTTAAGAAATACGAAGTAGAAGCCGAGGAAAACGCAATTGTTTAAATTAAACCTGTAATCCTGGGATTTGGTTTTGGCGGTGCAGAAAACTGCAAAAAAGGCCGCAAACGCGAGATGGCGCCACTTGTGCCGTTTTCGACATATGTTTACCGACAATATGTAAAAAATTATTATCTCGGCTTCTGCTGGGCCGATTTCAATCAACGACGTCTTAAAAGAAAGGGAAATGAATAAGCTACACGATAAAAAATACCCCGTTGCTGAAAATATATGCGGTTGGTCGTAATAACAATTTCAATTGTTCAATTGTTTATAACAAATGAACCCGACATGGAATAATATTCGCACCTATTGGAGGTGGTAGCTTATATTGCTAGCTTTGATTTGTTTCCTCTGATCATTGATGTAACTTTCCGGCAAGTCGATATAATCGCATTTGTTTACAATTTCTTTAAACAAATTCAATTATCACGCGTTCCACTGGGCCGACATTGATCAACGACATCTTAGATGTAATTTATTTATGCATTTAAGTGCATTATTTCCGATTTTTTAATTGTTAATGCGATTTATGCTACAATTGCCATACTGTTGAAACCTATTGGGAACGATGACTATAGATGGCAGCTTTGGGGCCAGTCCGGGTAAAGAATAACAATTGCAAAAACGATATCATGCAAATTCTTGCAACGAAGTTTACTGCTTCCATCTCTGGTTGCTGGCAGCAACCACTTCGGTCTGACTGTCAGTAGTAAAATCGATCGCGGTCAGACGCAAGTAGATCGTACTGGACCCCGGTCGGACACTTATCGCGTGCATTCTCACGTTTTGGCTGCAGTTGCAAAATTGACGCCATCGGCTATAGTTGTAGTCGGATACCAGAGTTGAATCTTTCTTTTTCGTTAAACAGGACCAAATACTTTCCCGAGGTGGTCAGATGGAATTTGCTGCGCACGGTTACGCTGCATCCCGGTTATTGCGATTTCTTAAAATGCGGGAGAGCTCGAGCCCTTATTGGGCCATCAGCAGGTTTATAAGATTCGGGTCATCAAATTGGAAAGACTTAGCAAGCAAGCAAACAAGCAAGGAAGCGTAGACAATTCTGGTTGCCAGGGGCGTGTTCATTCCCATCGACGCATCGCATCTATACAACTGCGATATATGTACTTTTTCAGTCGAGGTATCGTACGCCTCGTTGATCTTCGGTATCAAAGCCTCTCCCTGCCATTATTTCAACTCCTTTGTACTTTTTCCCTCTGACCATCGTTGCTTGCGATGCACAATCGAGCGAGAGTACCGTCGGTGTTAGTACACTATCCTCGTTTTAGGCGACCGACTTAGTCATCGGAGTTCGCGCAAGCGTCTTCCGGTCCAGCTCGTAGAAGCGTTCGGGGGTCGCCGGGGCAAAGGGTTGCCTCGGCAAATCAATACGCATATGTCCGCCAGTAACCAACCAGTTGGGGCTCATCCACCGCGATAAACGCATCGAAATCTTGAACGGCGATTAAAATTCATCTAGATAGTTTGTTTATCGGGTTTCCAACCGTTCCGTCCCCGACCGGTTCATTCTCCCCGTTCCATAAAGAGGAGTGCGAGCAACGCTGAGCTACCTGGTGAATGTGAAGCAACGAAAACGGCCCAAGGTGCAAGGTGCAAGGTGCCTGCCAGCTCTCAGAGGTAACTGACCCTGTGCAACAGCGCGAACGTTCAGGCTGAATCAATCAACGGCACCAAGAGACCGGTGACCTCGGCACTAAGACCGATCGTTAGCTTCACGTTCAAGAAATCTAGCTTTCACGTTGCTCGTGAACATTGCCGCAGTGATCATCGAGGAAGGACTAAGTCACTCGAGGCACGTAAAACCCGAGCGTTTCGAAACGTTGAGCAAACTTGGAACGGCCGCGACGCAGCAAAGGTAAACTCGGACGGTAACGCAAGGCCATCGGTTTCCGAGCACCAATCGACCGCATTCAACTTGACTCGAAAGACGTCGGGTCCGATTCGTGTGCCACGATCGAGTTACCGGGCTCTCGCAAAGCCGTCAGGCTATTAGAACGTTTGGTGGGAGCGCGTGATTGCTCGTTCCGCACGGATTTCCCGAAACACCCCCAAAACGGCAACCCGTCGTCGCCGTGGTGCTGCCGGGGCCCCGCCGTTAGCCGCGAGAGATCGCGAGAAGGGAGCTTGGCAGAATCGGTCGGGCGATCGCCCAGAGGATCGGCCTCCTCGTGCGCGACCGGCTCCACCAGCACCACCTACGCCGCTTACTGGCGGCCCAGTGAAATGGAGGAAAAGTCCTCGGCTCGGTTCTCCGAGTATCTGTTCGCCAAGATGGATGGCCAGGACGTGTCGGCCTCTCAGGGTCCCCGTAAGGTGACCGCCGACACCAGGAAGTTCATGCGGGAGAATCTTCTCCTCGTGGTCACCCTATCCGGTGTGCTGTTCGGCGTGATACTTGGTAAGTAGCGAGACAAACAAAAGACGATCGCGCCTCGAGATTAATCATCCATGATACCGAACATCCGTAGGATAATATTAGTTTCACGCGTTGACCTGATTCGTCGCGCGAGGCGCCACGTTTCTCTACCGGGCGAACGTATCGCCGATATGCCATGCAAATGTCACTCGATCGCGTATCGAATTCGAAAAGAGACCGAGCATCGTCCCCGTCCTACGGTTACTGGCACTGGTTAAAGTTGCAAATATTTCGTGGGCGTTTCGATTCGGAGCGAAACGTCGACGCGTGAAGAAATTGCACGGACGGAGTGCAGGTGCATTAGGCACTTCGGATAATGGCAGAATCGTGCCAAAAGTACCCTACATTTTCATCCATTACGTAGAACCGTGCCAAGGTCGAGTTCATCCGATACCGACCGATCTTTTTTCCCCCCAACGATCGATGACGGTCCTCGGATAGGGGCAGTCCGTCCGTTCCTTTTTGCGACTCGGCCAGAATTTTTTTCCTCCAACGGGCCATCCTCGCGCGCCATCCTCGCGAATGTCGCGTCGCGTTAATCACAGCTGGTTATGCATGTTACTTAACGATCGGGGCTTCATAATCGTTGAATCTCTGTCTCCCGGTGACGTGCTCCCTCTCTCTATCCACTATTAACGTAAGGCGATTAATTTCGTAAGGAAACGTTATAGCTGTCGTGAACTCGAGTCGACAGCCGGCAATGTATAGATCGAATTGGTTTTTGAGCCCGTCCAACGTGAACGCCCCACGTCGAAATTAACGCCCGTTACATAAAACGTAACCATGTTATCTCGTTAAAAGGTGCCAATCATCGGCGAGGGGTTTCCTCGAAAAGTCGCGCCTCAATTGACTCGCTGCTTTGGTTTCGAAAGGGCAACCTTGAACGAGTGTTTCATCCGCGAGGGCTAACCTTCTCGTTCTCTTTTACAGATGCAACCGAAAACGATTTACCCGCAACGAAATGACAGTTATCGACGCGCGTACATTTACGCCCCGAGGTTCCCTCCGCGAATTTATTTCCGACGAACGCTGTACACGTTTTGTTAGCAACGATGTTGGCTACGTCGAGCGAAAAATTTTAATTGACCAATGAAAGACCGACGATTATTTGCTTGCATTATACGTCACTGGAAGGGGCCTTTGGTAATTGATTTAAAAGCTCGGGCTCGGTACCGTTTATTGCAGCTTCGAATTTTCGTAGCAGCACAATTTGTATATTACGCGCGATTATTTCACAGGTTCGACTTGGTTTCAGTTTGCTGCGCGATTTCGTCGTATTTACATTGTATAGCCTTCAGCCCTCGAGAAGTTGCTGTCATAGTTGTAATCTCGTTATCTCTTTTAGGGTTCGGTTTGCGACCCTTGGGCCTCGGCGATGACGCAGTTATGTTAATCAGTTATCCTGGAGAGCTCTTCATGAGGTTGTTGAAGTTAATGATCTTACCACTAGTGATTGCCAGCCTTATATCGGGTAAGTGTGCGCAGCTTCTTCTATCGCGAGATGACGAAAGCGAGCAAAAGAATGAAAAATGAAATTAATAAAAAATAGAAAGAATAAAACGAAACGAAACGAGACGAACAATTCATGACTATCGACAGGAGGTATATTAATACGAGTACTGTCGTCAAATTTCAGGCTCGGCAAGTTTGAACGCAAGAATGAACGGGATGATCGCCGTCCGAACTTTGGTGTACTTCATACTTTCGTCATTGCTGAATGCTGTCCTTGGCGTTGTCCTGGTTTTACTCATCCATCCGGGTAATCCTGGAATTAGAAAATCGATCGCGACCTCGCACAGCGGGAGAGCCGTTAACATCTTGGACAGCCTTCTCGATTTGGGAAGGTAGTATTCCTATCTCCTTTGTTCGTGTGATCCTACTTCTCGTTAGATATCGACCACATTCGTTATTTCTGTACTTCTGCGTCGACACGTAAGGGCGACAGCGTCCCGGAATTTCCCCACGATAAAAGTAGAATCGTTTACCCGAACGTCGTAGTAACGCTCGACTCGATCTACTGTCGTTCCCGTGTCAATTCAGGGATATCGCCGCAACGTTCGTCGCGGGTATTGCGCGACATCCGATCATTCTCATCGATTGTACCAGGGCACCTTTATCTGTACGCGATGATAAAGCGAAAGGCCGGCGACCATGTCGTCCAATACATTTCAGCTTGGGTCAACGTTACGCGGAACGGTTCATCGATCAGCTGCGTGCAATAACGTGCCTCGGTTCTCCTCATTTATGCATAGGGATAAATTATAGGGAACGACACGAACGCCCCGGCTAGAAATAAAGTCGCGCGATTTCACGACCGGTGAACCTTTCGTAACAATGCGGAGTGATATTCACGGGGACGAAAATAATAGCGTATCGATCGGGTGTGCCTTATTTGCACGGGCTAAAGAAGACCGGTTAATGTATATGCGCGTACGTTCGCGGTTCACGACGTTCGACTAATGGAATTATACGCTGTATCGCCGATAAACGCAGCTATCGATTAACCACTTATAAAAAATGTGACGCATCCGAGTCGAACATTCTTTCGCCTGTTTCAGGAACATGTTTCCGGACAATATTTTCCAAGCAGCCTTTCAACAGGTACGATAGTCACTCTTCGAGCGATACGCCGCGCTCGGATGCATATTCCGTTTCATTGTATCGAATTTGTCCCGACAGGCTCACACCGTGTACGTTCCGAAAACGCCGCCCGTTCGGAATCTCAGCGACTCGTCATCCTCGGAGGTTCTCGGGGAGGAGGAATTGATGAGAGTGACCCAATACAGAAGCGGCACGAACACCCTGGGCATTGTGTTCTTCTGTCTGGTGTTCGGCACATTCCTCGGCACCCTGGGCGAAAAGGGGCAAATCGTGATCGACTTCTTCAAGGCTGTGTTCGAAGTTATCATGCGAATGGTGTCGACCGTAATGTGGTACGTATTGAAATATACGTCGCCTGACGTTGTTCGTACTATCGGCGCGATACGCGCGACGTAAACATTGGAACGATTGCCCGCAGGATGACGCCTGTTGGAATCACTTCCGTGATCGCCGGGAAAATACTCGGTGTCGCCGACCTGGCGCTGGTGATGTCGCAGCTCGCCTGGTTCATCGTCACGATCGTGATCGGTGTGTTTTTCTATCAGCTGGTGATCATGCAGCTGATCTATCTGGCCTTCGTGAGAAAGAACCCCTTTAAATTCTACGCCGGCCTCGCCCAGGGTACTCTCACCGCCTTCGCCATGGCATCAACGTGAGTCGTCGATCTTCGAACTCAGCCCGACCTTCAGAGTACCCATATCGCCTACCTCACATTGGCCTCGGTCGTCATCGCCGTTTAGTTTCTGACTCTTTTGCTCGGTTGATCTCGCGATTCGCACTCTGGCTCTATCGCGACCGTACATGTCGTCGTGCCATTTATGTCCGTTTCACTCCGTGTCGCGCACGGCCGTCAAACGTTTCAAGAGACTGCAAGGCGATCGAGACTCGGTAAACGGGTCGACTTATGATCTGAATCGATTGATAGAGACAGTATGTTTCAGCCAGCCGAGAGGAGGCATTGCGAGGCTTTAGTCCTGCATAACATTCCAGACTGATCCATTTCGCGCAGCGTTTCACAACGTGACAATTTCGAATGGGCGTTGTCGAACGCTGACAGCTCCTTCTATCCATATACCACTCGAGTCCTTCTCAAAACTCTTATATTTCTATAATGTTTCCACGTTGCTCGCGGGGAAACTCTTCGTGACCAATGCGAAAGAGAGAAAGAGAGATAGAGAGAGAGAGAGAGAGAGAGGGAGAGAAAGGGAGAGAGGTATGCAGTTCTGGGTGGCACTTAGGATGCGGATACTCCCGGTTAGTAGAAACCATCCACGAACTTTCGGTAGTGAATACACGGTGATTGTAATGCCGGAAACTGAGTAACGAATCGCGCGAACCGAAATTTCGATGGCGAACAATTATTTTTAGGGACGAGTTGAAAAAGGACGATGATCGGGAGGCACGTTGCATTGCGCAAGCGCACGGAAATACTTCTCCTCGACATCCGTGTCTAGTTAGCCGGAAATCAGCTGACTCCGTGTCACCTGGACTGATCCTTGGCGTGGAAGCCCTCAGGGGCTTCCATTATCCGAATCTTCTGTCCCTCTGTCGTAAGTGGAAAGACAGAAGAAGACGAATTCGCTAGAAAGGCTTCGTGCCAATTATGCTATCTATTATAAGTATTTTCCAAGAACAAGAGGAAAGCTGAAAAAAATATTTGTTGCTCGTGTCGGGCCCGCTTTTCCAGGTTTGCCGGCGCCGTCCATCACTGGCCAGAACTCCTCGACTACGATCATTCTCTTTCTTTGCCTATTCATTGTCGCTGATCACGCGATGCAACGATCATTTTTTCAGTTTATCCATCAGCATTCATCAAATATCGAAACTTTCACGCGGTCCGTTCACCCTTCCCATCGGTCGTCCCGATCCCCGTTCCCCGTTCACGCCCGCGTCCGCCGCAAACCGTGTTCGTATTTTCTCGATGCGTCGCGGGGCAGAGAAGCATTCGTACATCCTGCCAACCTGTACGCAATAGCTCGATGCTTTAGTCCGATAACGTGCATCGAGCCTTTTCCGTCCCATCATTGCGGCGCTCAAGATCGTATACGACCCGCAACGGCAATATCTAATTCAACTTGTTTTCTATGTGGATTAACTTTTTCCAGAAGAGAGCGTACACAACTGTGCGTACACTGTGACTGAGAGAAACAGCTCTTAGTGTGTCTGAACAGAGACTGTATGAATATCATGATGATGTATTAGAACACGCGCTGCACGCGGCCTTTTGCAGGTGGTTCAGAGACCGAGGGTGGCCTTGGTAAGTAATCGATGGCCGCAACATGAAGGTACATGCGATTGTCTGTTACAGGAGTTCGGCCCACACTGCGGGACGCGATAGACGAATCGACTTCTGCACGGCGACGTCATTAACCCTGCTTGTTTTTCAGTTCGTCTTGCGGTCATTCTGGTTATTAGCCTCTCGAAACCCTTCCGTCCACGTAAATCGTAACCGCCGATCGCTCCGTCAGCCAACCTTAAGCGCGCACCCATCCCAAACCGAGAACCATCTTATTCGCCACGTTCGATTCGTGTTCATTCGGCTCATTTGCGTTGTCACTCGAAAGCGACCAGTATCGAGACAGTTCTCTTAGATTTTTGCGAAACACGATTTTGCTACGCCAGAATGACCCCCGCCCCGATGGACGCCGGCAACGCAGCACGCAGACATGATCTTTCTTTCTTGTTCGACGACCCCTTTGCTCGATCATTTTTAACACCGATTTGTACAGGGCCGCCGCACTACCGGTCACGTTTCGCCTGATGACGGACAAGCTAAGGGTCGATCCCCGAGTGACCAGGTTCGTTCTGCCGATCGGCTGCAACATTAACATGGACGGGACGGCGCTGTTCGTCGCCGTTGCCAGCATATTCATCGCTCAGATGCACGGCATCGTTCTCGGCTTCGGCGAGATTATAACGGTGATGTAAGCAAGCCTGTTCACGCCGTACTCGTTCGAATACGGTTATCCCGATCGATCGACCGATCGATCGTACTAACGCCATTTGCATCCAAAAGCTTGACGTCCACCGCTGCGTCCGTGTCGTCGGCGTCGGTACCGAGCGCCGCCCTGGTCCTGCTGCTCGTCGTCCTAAGCGCCATCGATGCTCCGGTTTACAACGTGTCCCTCTTGTTCACCATCGATTGGTTCGTGTAAGTATCCCCATTTCGGTAAGCGCAACGACGCTCCGTTTGCGTCCGTATGAAACGAAAATGTCTTCGACCGTGCAGAGACCGGATTCGAACCACAAACAATATGCTGGGCGATTGTTACGCCGCCGCGGTGGTCGAGCAGCTGTCCAAGAAGGAACTGATGGCTCTGGACGCAGCGGCATATCAGGTGCGACCGTCGTACAATGGTTGTAGAATTTGGGGCAATGAGCGACGAAGGTAATCGGCAATAACATTTTCAGTCGGAAACCGTTCTGCCCACGACGATCGCCAATGGATGCATTTCCGCGAACAGGGTACCGGATCCCGACACCATCGTCGTCGAGATGCAAGACGACAGAAGGATAGCCGGCGTCGCCAAGTAAACAAGCTTGTTGGTAGGGCTAGGCTATCACTTTGTACGATCGAAAACGATCGCGTGTATTTTCGTTACTTCTTCTATTCTGCTTTGCAACCGCGACAGATCCGTAACAAACCGTTGACATTTACAAATTATTCATGCGGGCCTATTCACATGGTACGTACGTTTTACATTACCTCGTTTTCCTCGCATCTTGCTCGTTCGAACTTCTATTCCGACGAGATGCGAATGAGTCGCGTCGGTTGTATCGATCGTTGTTCGACTACCGGTAAAGGGTACGAAATTGTTCCGCGGCGGCCCCGTTTTCATAACTTGCCCGCGATTGTTAGACGTATCGGAAATTCGCAGCGAAGATCGAGTTGCTATCGTATAGAGGACGCAGATCATTGTACCGCATTACGCCACATAAATAACCAATCGATCGCAAACGCAGCGTGCCGTGGAGTGATTCATGCAGAATACAGGGTGAACTTTTATACCGGTATTGTGTAAATTGTTACGAGAAACCTCTGAGAGGTGCCGGATGCAAAAGAAAAAAAAAATACGAGCGCCACGCCAGGGCAGAAGCGTTTTAAAACTTAATGTCGTCGTACTATCGTCGTTTGCTTGCACACCGCGAGACGGTGGACGAGGCAACGCCTATGATAGGCGGACCAATGGTTCACCTTGGGCGCCTCGTGAACCGGTATCGCAGTAATTAATTACAATGGATCTGGACTTGTCAATTTGTATGTGGAAATAAACCAAGAGAAATTCTCGTGAACCACACTACGTGTTGGCGTATCATCGAACATTTATGAGTCCTTCCACGGACGTCGGTCACCATTCGTCGCCGACAGCACTGATTCATACTTCCATACGATCGTCATCCTCGAAACGCATCGACAGTATTGCATCCTGCTTGTTAAAGTGTTGCTTCGAAACCGATGGCGGTGCGTGGCGGGGCGTCCTTCAACTTTCTTGTTTCGTTTCAGCATCAGCGTGTTGCAGATACCGAGGAGCGTGACAGAAGAGACGGTCTGACCTGTGCTTCGCCCCGATACTTAGTTTAGTTTTTAAATGTCGTCGAGTGCGATGCGTTCAACGGGGATCAAAGAAACAATACAACCGGCAACACGTGTGCCACCCTTATATCGCGCTATGCTTTCCACCACAGCAGATTGTTGCCGCCAGGGGAGGGGGTGGGGTTGCACGGGCGCGCGCAAACTGTAAACGATATCAAACACAAAGTCAATATCAGGGGGGTGCGCCGCGCGATTACCGTTCCGTAGAGCTATGGGTCCGTAGCGATAACGAGATCGTTTCGAAGCTTTTTGTAGCGGCTTTTTTCGGGAAATCTGAATATCGCGGTATCACCGATTCGATTGCACTCCGGAACACAAGCATTAAACGAACGCGTGAACAGCGTCGAATGTGGTGCCTTATTTTTATGCGGCATTACAAACGGCCGTCTCGAAAGTAGGATGAGTTGTATTGATTTTGTGTGCATAGGACAGCGTTCGCTCATTGCCTGGTACAGATGCTTTTCGTTATCGGCCCATCGTCGTACTGCCACGAAATCTTTTCTACGGTAAGAATTTTGCAGAACCGCGGGATAATTTTACGGGATCATCGGCTACCCAAAGAACCATTCTCGATTATCAGACAGTGAGGGAAACGTTGCGCGGCGTCACAACGATCTTGTGACGCTCGAACGACATCGCTTCGGTGTCGGATCTTGACCGGCCATTGAAAGCCACGTGGACGCGCACCAGAACGAAAAACAGCGATTTTCCTGCTGCACGCGGCGGCGGCGGCGGCGGCGGCGTTAGGAGCGTTGTGATACGAATCGATTGACCCGAGTCACAATAGTAATTACGTCGTGTCGAGTCGTTGGTTGGCATTCGATAGGTATAACGCTGTTGAACACTACCAAACCGTAGATTAACATTTTCAAACAAAACTGTAGGTTCCTTTAGCCTGTATTATACCGAATTTAACGTTTGGACCATCGACAAAATGTAGTTTGGTGCACAGACATCTCTGCCGACAAGAGTGCTGTCTAGAATCGAAAGAATTTTTAGGACACCTTAGGAGGAGGAGGGATGGGGTGGGTGGGGGAAGTACTGTATCTACAATTCTGCCTCTGTGTTTTCGATCAACCCTTAGAATAATTTGTAACTCGACTTACAGTTGTTGTCTTTGTAACGCATCCTCGGGAGAAAAAAAAAAAACAAAAAACCAAACAAAGGAAGACACGAAGAAAAAAAAGAAGAAAAAAAAAAGGAAAATAGAACGGAAAATGGGAAGATCAATATTGCGCTCGTCAACGAGCAGTTTCAAGACTGGATATGCCATTATAAATTACTACGTACATATATCGTTATAGAGGAGCTCTGTAAAGGGTTCACTAATTTTAGGCACTAGAAACGTAGGTCGATACGTGTTCTCTCGTAGAGACTGTTTAAATGTACAAATTAACTGGATAAATAGTGTTTTGTAGTCAGTTTGTCGCTTGTGAAACATAAACGGTTTCATTGAGATGTTCCAAATAATTTCCGCAGTCTCGCCGCTTCTTTCGTTGAACGACATTGCCCCTTAGGTTTACAGACTGTTGCTCCCCAACTGAACCATTCGCCTGCGAACCTTTTACTGGTACAGATGCATACATACCGGCCGTTCACTTTACTTTACGTTCGAGTCCCGTGATCAAGAGACAGCTTTGTTCGTAGTATACTAATTCCAGGGAGAAGAATAGAGGAAGAATTTATCAAAATACTTGAAAGACTAAATGTGAATATACTTGTAAGGTTCCACGTGTTGTATAACAAGATGCAGGTTTATACAAGATCGTTCGATTCGTTTCTTTTCCACGTCCATTTCTTTCCCTTGTTCCCACGAATCACGTTACTTCTAGGGGCTGAGGGATCGTGAGACAAACGACGACTTCCTAAAAAAATTCATTTATTTAGGATTCACCGACAAGCGAATCCTCTTGGCTCACGGACGAGTCTTTGTACAAAGAGTGTTCTTTTTCTTACTTTTTTTTTTTTTACACAAAATACGACATGTCTATTTTCTAATTTTTGTCTTTACGTACGTCGCTGAAACGTTGCCTTTCGTTACATCGAGATTCATTTCGAAAGACGAACGCAGAGTGATAATAAAACGAGATAGATTAAAGGGCTTGTGCGGAACTGTCCGACTACGAATATTGGATATCGTCACACTTTTCCTCCCACGATATCGTCACGCCCGCGGAAACATTTGTTCGCACGTCTAATCGATCCGCCACGATCTCCAACGAAACTAGATCACTGTACACTCGCGCGTTTCAACGTGCATGGCGTAAACGTCGATCGAAGGCAGTCTATCTTTTGATTATAAGGCGCCACCGTTCTGTCGTTCCGTTTCCTCGCAAGACTATTATTTACACGATTGCTTAATTCCTACGTTCTCGTCCCGGGCTCTCCTATTTACAAATTCGTTCGAGTATTTTGTTCGACTAACGACCGTACGGCGATCGAATCGGCAAGTAATAATATCCGTATCGTACAAAGGGGAAGAATACAAAAAATAATATCGCTGTAAGGAAAGTATCGCGCAAACGCCTCTTTTCCGCTGGTCGTGCGGGTACGCGTTTATGCGTACGCACGTTCTACGCGACATGGATTCTCGCGTTATCACGAGAAAACGAGATTATCTACAGGCGGTCGGATCGATTGTTCTATATCTGAGCGCGTAAAAGAGGCGTTTGTCTATCACGTGGAGAGTACAAAATTTGCACCATGGCACCCTCGAGAATCCCGTCGAAGGTCAGTCAACTTAGAGTCTCTATTTTGTACACGCTAAACACTGGAATCACACGAAATCGTAGCCTACCCTAAACGCACGCTACTTCGCAATGAACTTCAATCGACGCGGTCCCCCCAAAACGTCGCACGCAACTTTTTTAAATAGTCGCTCGCCAGAATATGCGCGACAGCTACATTCGAACGGTCGGGAAACTAATGCTAATACCTGACGGGGCGCAATGAAAATCACCTGGCGTTTAGTTTCAAATCCTCAGCTCGGTGTCGGTAAGCGGAATGCCCCTGTTGGCGCTCTGGCTGGACCTCTGCGCGGCAGGTGGCACCAAAGGGCTGATACTAGGACTTCTAGTGGCGAAGGGCGACAGGGATGGCGAGAAGCTCGGGCTAAGGGCCGCCGGTGGGAACGTGGAGGCGTCGTGACTGATCGGTGATCTCGGAAGGATGCCCCTGGTCAATGCGGGGGCCGCCAACGATCTGGGGGCAACCGATGTGAGCAACGGGGGCGGCGGTGCTTTATGTACAGACTTGGTTTTACCGCTGCTCCCCGAGTTGCCGCTTTGCACGCTAGCGGCGTCGTCCTTCAGCCTGGCAATTTCGCTGAACACGTGCGCTAAGGGTTGATAGTGGGGACCCCAGTCGAGCAGGTAATCCCAGTTGTACGATCCCGTGAGCTCCTCCTCGCTGTGAACAATGGAGCTCAGGGAGCCGTTCATGGACGGACCTCCTGGTACCTCCATGCCCGACATTGGCCTTCCCGGTTCACCAATTTTCCCGTAAATCAACGTGGCGATGTCTGCCTCGGGGGCGGCTTCGTCCTCGAACAGATGGAGATTCTCGAGCGGCAGAGCCTCGGGTGGCCGCCTCGGCGTACCGGCCGGTGGATCGACGATACCCAGCCTGGCCAGATATTCCTGAGTGTTATGGACCGACAGATCGCTGGCCGAATCGCCGGGCTGCTGTCCTTCGTGGATCATTCGGATCTCCTCGTCCTCTCCGTCGTCCTCGGCCGATCCTCTGCCGGACGAACCCGACTGATCGCTGCCGGACAACTCGGAAGTAGCCTGCTGCTGTCCGGATTGACCGGAGGTTCCGTAGGGCGGTATCTCGTCGTACTTCGGCGGCGCGAATTGACACGATGCACCACCGCCCCCGCCGTTACCGTTTCCGGAACCTCCGTTCCCCGCCGCTCCCACACCACCCACGCTTCTGATCGGAATAGTGTCGAAGACGCTTGGGTCCACGTAGCTGTTGGACGCTGTGGCGCTGCTTTCGCCGTTCAGGCCCGGCTTAGTCCCAGGTTTCTTGTGCCTTCGGTTCCGAAGGTGAATGTAGAGAAAGATTGCTCCGAACGCGACGACCAACAGGAGCAAAGCGATCATCAGACCCAGGGCCCAATCGGGCAGTCCTCCGGTCGCGGCGTCGGTCAAGTTGGGGTCAACGTCCGTTGGGGTGGCTAACGCGGTGGCGCCCCTTGCCTCGTTCACGTCACCGTCGTCCGTCAGTGTGATCTCTACCACTGCCGTGTTCGACAACGAGCCCTGCCTACCGGAACTGGCACCGACTTCCAACCGCGACGGCTCCTTCACGTCCTTGTCGACGTGCACCAACTTCTGCTTGACGATCAGTGCGCCGGTGGTGCGATTCAGTTTGAAATAAGGATGCTGCGAGGTTAACTGGTAGACCACGCGGCCGTCGGGTCCCTTGTCGCGATCTGTCGCCGTCACATGACCGATCACCGTTCCGGGGAGCACCTGAGTGCCGCTTCTGATGCCGAACCGATACATACTCTCGGTGAACTGCGGATCAAACTCGTCCCTGGACTCGATCTCCACCCTGACCCTGACGGCAGCCGTACGACCGCCGGTGTCCGTCGCTCGCAGCGTGAACGCGTATCTGTTGCGAAGCTCGTAATCGAAGACCGCCCGAGTCACGACCGTGCCGGACTTTCCGTCCACCGCGAACAATTTCCAGCTGTCGTCGATGTCGGAGAAGCCGGTCGCCGCCGCGGACGCGATCGAGTAGTTCAGGGATCCAAAGATGCCGCGGTCCAAGTCCGTGGCGCGCGCCGAGAAGACGGTCGTCCCGATCGGCTCGTTCTCGCCGACGAACTCCAAGTATTCCGATACCGGAAATTTCGGCGAGTTGTCGTTCACGTCTTCCAGACGAATCCGAAGCCTCGCCAGCGCGCACAGTGGGCCGATTGGATCGGTGTCGCACGCCATGACGACAAGGTTGTGCACGTCCGGCTCGAGATCGCAGTCCAACGTTGCGTTCACCAACACGGCGCCGGTGGTTCTGTCCACGCGGAAGAGGCCACCGTCGTTTCCGGAAGTGATCTCGTACACCAGGTTCGCGGCCGGACTTCCGGCAAGGTCGTCGTCCATCGCTCGCAACGTCGCGACCGTGCTGCCGGGGGCCGCGTTCTCTTTAATCGAGACCTGATTAAGCTCGTCCACGAAGCGCGGATAATTGTCGTTCACGTCTTCGACGATGACGATCACCGTAACGGGCTCGTCCCCCGTCAGCGATCCGGCCGTCGTGTTCTCGTTCTTGGACCTCAGCCGTAAAACGTACCTGAAAGACGCGCGGTCGCGATTAATATCGGTTCGATGCCGCTACGAGAATGCCGGTAGAATGACTTATACTCACTTGTCCTTCGTTTCTCGATCGAGCACCCTGGACAGGATCAATTTGCTCCTCCATATTTCGAACGTTCCACCGTCGTCGCCGTCCACGATGACACCATCCAGCAGGTCAACGTCGGCCAGCCTCATCAGGGCAGTTCCCTTCAACGCGTTCTCCTTCACGTTGAACTTGTATTCCTTGCCAGGCTGTATACTTTTCATGCTGCTCAGGCGCACGACGACCGTACACACGGCCGATGCCGGTGGTTTGCCGTAATCTTCCGCCACGATGGCCAATTCCACCTCTTTGGGCAACGGTCTCGGTATCGCTGTACGATTGACCGTCAAAACGCCGGTCACCGGGTGCACGGAGAAACCCTTGGTAGCCCTCAGCACGTAATATCGCAATCGGCTGTTGTCTTCCGTCAGATCGTCGTCGGTCGCGTTTACCGTCAGAACTTCCTGCAGGTCTCCTCGTCCCTCTGCGGAAACGAAAAGGGGCACGCAATGAACGCGAGAAACTTAGCGGGGCATAAGTGTCTCTATTTCGGTCGCTCTTAAACGGAGCAACGCGCGAGAAGGAGCAGATACGTGTACGGCCCTTCTCGCGCGCCGGTGGATCGATTGCCCGTTCGTAGAAAGTGAGAGAGATGGCGTGCTTGAAAAAGGTTCGGACAAAGATCGGGGTATCATGGGCGCGAGGTCAAGTACCCTCTACCTCTTTTTGTCGGTGGTACGTCCTCGAACAGCACCACCGCCACCACCGCCACCACCGGCAGTTCTTTCTTTTCTCGGTAAAGGAGGAGGATAAGCCGTCCTGACATCGGACTGAACGGAAGTATGAAATAATAACCAGTTATATAAATCGCACAGCCGAGCCGTGGGGCCAGCACGACGGAGCCAGCTCCGTGGCTACAAAAATCATTTCGATGCGTTTCAAATCGTCGGATAACTCGGCATTAATGTGCCAAGCGCCGACCTAAAGCGAGGCAGGAAGAGAAGGAGGGCGCACGGGACGGAGCGAGACGGGAAGGAAGGAAGGCGGGGAGGAGGAGAAGCTGGAATAAAACTTGGCGAACGCGCAGCCCTTTGGGGATGTCCGCGGCGCGGTGGTAGGACGACCTCGGAGGTAAAGGGGGGAATCTTAACCGAGAAGTGACAGGTACTCTATAATTATTGCGAGGTGCGTATGACCGTGGAGTATGCGTGTTCGCATCACGACGTCTTTACAGTGCAGTGGGACGAATTCTTATTACCGCTCCCTTCGTTTCATTAATCCCTCCTTCTTTCCGGAATATATACCGCCCTGCCCCGGACAATTTAATACGATTTTGATAATCACCAGATTTACCCTTCCTCCTTGTTCTTTTATCGCGACGCGAACGGTCCGCCGTTTTTACCCCAGGGGGGGGGGGGGGAGAAATTGTGGAGGGCAGCGTCGCGAAGAAATTGGACCCCCTGTCGGAAATTCGCCGGCAATTCTATCCTGGAACCGGCGATGTCGATTAAACTCGCCCGTTTTCTCCCGAGTTTTCTCCCGAGTACCCGCCTCGTTTCTCACCCCGGCCACGAATCGACCCGGCGGAGGCCGAGAGGAAACGAAAAGAAAGAGATGCAAATTCGCGAGGCAGCCGCCGTGGGAGCTCCCCCCCGTTCAACTCTCACCACGTCCACCTCCTGCCAATCCAGCCGCCCCTTGCATCCCCCTGCCGCCCACCCAAATGCACCATTAGGCGCGGGCCTATGTATTTTTAATAAGTTTCGAGAGTCTTCGAAACCGGCGATCTCTGCCGGCGGTTGCGGCGAAGGCGGCTTTTCGGCTGCCTCGCAAACGGTGTCCTCGCGCTTATTTATGTACGATGCGCCCGCGATTCTCCGCGTCCCCGTTCCATTCCGTTCCCCCGCCGCCTCTTTCTCCCTCGCCGCGTTTGCCATTCCATTCCATTCCATTCGACTACCCTCCCCTCTCTGCTATTCTCTCGCCGCTCCGTTCGGCACCAGAGCAGCCAGCTTTTCGTCGATTGCCCACCCCCTTTCTCGCCGTTAACCCCATTCATTTCGCGTCGCTCTGTTCTCTTTCATTTCTTCGTCCGTTCCACCCGCTTCGCTATCTCGGCGCGGTGTCGACTCGAGTTTGGAGCACGGCCAACGGGACAACGCGGCTCTACCGGAAACCAGTTTTCAAACTCGCGTATATTTCCCGCCGAGATCGGCACCGGCCCTTTCGCCCCGATCTTTTCGCGCCTCTCCGCGTCACCCGCGCCGCGATTCTCTACGATCCGCGTGCTCCCGACTAAGTTTCAATAAGGGAATTACTTACCAGGCAGCGTGGCGATGTAAGCGGATTGCTGGAACCGCGGTGCGTTGTCGTTGAGGTCCGCGACACGAACTATCAGGTCCGTCGTCGCCTCGTGTATCCCATCGCTGGCGATCACCTGCAGGCTGTACTCGGATCGCGTTTCCGCGTCGAGACGTCTTCGAAGTACGACCTTGCCGCCGTACCTATCGATGCTGAATGGTCCAGGGCTGGTCACGTTGCCGAACCGATAGATCAGATCCGGGGAACTGTCCACGTCGTTTGCCGTGACGGTCGTTAACACAGTGCCGACCGTGGTACCTGCGAACGGAACACGCCGCGCGTTAAACGAGCGAAACGTTACAGGAAACAGGAGCGAAAGATTGTCCGCGAGGGAACGCGGGCATCGAGCATCGCCTCGTCCCATCGCGACAAAACGCCAAACACCGTTGCTACTGATGAACGACGTCGTTACACGAACCGGCCGTTCCTCCGGCTCCTTTTATTCTGGTGCCAGTAGCCACTTTGTCACAGGTAGACGATCATTCGCGGCACACGCGCGCATAGGCGCGTGTGTGCACGACGGGTACACACGGAACGGCGTCGCTACCTCGTGAGCAAAGAGAGCCCTTCCGCGAACCTAAAGACACTTCGAGGGAGTCGCGTTTAAAATGCATTGGATCCCCGCTATCGGTTCGTTTTATCTCGCTCGTGCTAAGAGGAAGGTCGGGACGAAGATTCCGACGACGTATCGTAGGCGATAATCTCGGGCGTGCCCCGGGCGAATTGCGGTAGACGCATTTCTCCACGACGGTCGAATATCGAAAATCGGAACGTGGTTCGTTGGCCCGGTTCGCCGTTCTTCGTCGCGGCGATGGAAAATGGTGCCGGAAATCAATAATTTCGCTGGACGTACACCGCTCGATAGGAGGGCGAGCGGAGAAACACCTGCGCTAATAAGAGAATTATTCCGTGAACGGGCGGCGATGCGTCCGAATGGCTCGGGGACTAGCTGGCACGCGTGAACGTCCGCTCGTAAATTTCACGGGCGATCGTTAAAGTCGTGTAAATCGGTTTCGAGAGCGGCCGCGACCCTGAATGAACGCGTGGCTCCGGCACTCTCGCGATCCTCGAAGGACTGGCGGTGTTCGTCCTGTTCCTCTAGGAAGCCGAGATAAAACGCGCACTCCGTGCACCGCGGGATCGTGTTCATCTTTTCGTTTACCGGTTTCCTGTTGTCCTAATCCGATATTTCATGGAACCGCTCGAACGGGGCAGACTACCGACGTGCCGGGACGCGAGCCCGCGGTACGTAATAAATTCCTATCGGTATCCACTCGATCTTCGTAAGTTATATAGCGGTAATTCTGATTACCGGGGGTCCTGAGTATTCGCCGATCGGCTGGGTAAATACGAGTACGAAGTCGGCGGTGTGCTCCTTGTACGGGAAATGCGTTCGTCGGTGGTCTACCATTGTTTCGATTTCTCGTGTCAGTGCCAGTTTCGGAACCGATTCGATCGATGCTGTCGATTAAATCCTCTTTTGGACGCGCGTGTTCGTGAGCGGCCGCGTGCACGCATCTCTCGGCTAGCGACCGCGGCAGGCCCTTCAGGAACAAAGGCGTGGTCTATCAAACATCGGGGGACCGCGCCTCTCGTTTTAGGCCGTACAATAATTATATACGCCGCGCTCGCCACGATAATTAAAAACAATTACCGTGCGCCACGCTGAAATATGAACGGTCCCCGGTTTCAAATCGTTCCACGGTCCCGCGCAACTGAACGTTATGACTGAGCGCTGGTTACACGGGCGGTGTGCGTTGCGATCCGAACGTTTCTTTCGGTAGTTCCCTCGTCGAATCGTGAGATCGATCGAAGGTACCCGCGACTTTCGAAGGAACAACTGCTGGCAGATAGCCGAAAGTGGTTGCGCGTCTCCTAGACTCCTGCTTTCGCGTTAAATAAATTGTATAGAACGCCGCGGCGCGAATAGAAGCGGTGGTAGTCCTCGTTTGCACCGAGTTGAAGTTTTATGGTAATACAAATTAGATAGCGATCTCGCGTTACTCTGTTGCCGCGAAGTATGCGGTCTTTCGCGTGGAATCCTCTTGCAAGCTTCCAATAAGAACCCGCAGAGGACCCGATGGGGCAAGAATGGAGGGGGAAAAGAAGAAGAAGAAGAAGAAGAAGAAAAGATGAAGGGTGGCAAGATAATGGGGACAGTAAAATGAAACTCGCGATGCGAATTAAATGAAGTGCGTCCGAATCTCAATAACCGGCGACAAGATCAAGCGTGAGGAAAAATAGCATCCCGCTTCGTAAAGTAATCCCTATCAAAATTACACCTATTTTACATATTTCGTGCCACTTTCTATTATCCTCTGCCACGCATCTTTTAACGTCTCCATTGTTGCTGGAACAAAAAGGTGGCGTCGGTTCGGGGGGGCTGGCGCGGAATAAGGCCGGCGCTTCCTCGTCAAACTCGAGGCCACCTTCCCCGGGTACCGTTCCATTGAATCGTATCTGTCAATGGTGAACAATATGGAACCGGGGAGGATAAAGGACGAGGAACAACGGGGAGAAAAGGGACGCTGAGCAATCTGAACGGGCGCTCGCAGCCTCGCCTAAGTTATGCAGATTGTCCCGAACAGTTGGACTTTAATGCTAACATAAATCCTTTGCCACTTAACTTTATACTTGGAGAGTAGTATGCACTCCCACCTCGGTTACCCGCTGTCCGTCCCTTTTTATTTCTCCGTTGCTCTCTCGCTTTCGCCCTTTCGTTCTTTTCTCACGTTTTCTTTTCGCCGCCGTTCGCCCCGGTTGGCAGCCGTTTGCGTCTCGCCTCGCTACTCGCAAACGACTCATTTTGCCCTCACGGCGGTCGATTTTCTCGTTCGAATAACGCTTGATATTTCCCTGGGGGGAGCAAGATTCACCGAACTATTTTCTGTCCGAAGCAAATTGGAAAATTTGCCCCGCGATCGGCAAGAAACCAGCGTTGCTCTCGATTCCCCTGATAATTCGATTGAAGACAGGATCCGTTCATCGAATGCAAGGTTGATTGCGAGGGAGCTAATTGTACCGCGAGCAGTTCGACTTAATATAATCGCCGGGTAGTCCTCGCTTCGAGTTTGTATACGTACCGCAGTACAAGTATTATAATTGAACTGTGAACCTTTTAATAAAGTCTCCCCCCCCCCCCCCCTACCGAACCCGATTCAACGTAGCGGACAATAATTAATGCGGCTTACCTTCGGACACCGTGATGATGTTGTGCTCCGGAAATGTCGGCTGATTGTCGTTGATGTCGATGACCCGAATGCTGAGAGCTGCAGTGCCGGTTAATTGCGGGTTCCCCTGATCCGTCGCAATTATCGTCAGCCTATATTTCTCGCGAATCTCGCGATCGAGAACTATGTTCGTTCGAACTATGCCGCTGTACGGCGGACTTATCGTGAACGCGTTGTCCGGATTACCGTCGACGATGTGATACAAGACCCTGCTGTTCATTCCTTGATCGGCGTCGCTGGCTGAAAGCTGCGCAAACGAAAATTCTGTTATCGCGCGCCTGGGTCTGCGGAGGGAAGCGCAATTTGTAGTCGGAGAATCGACATCGCGTACTGTACCTTGACTACGAAGTCGCCTTTGACGTTCCCTTCCAGAACGGTGGCCGCGTACTGCGTCTGAGTGAAAACAGGCGGATTATCGTTCACGTCGGACACCTTCACCACAACCTGCACGTAAGCCTCCAACGGATCGGGCCCGCTGGTCTTGGCTGCCACGGTGAGCACGTGCTTCGAGCTCTCCCTGGGCACCTCCTTGGACAGCTGTCCTTCCAATGATCTTCCCCACGAATTCGTGCGGCCATCGTCACTTTGTTCCTCCGTGGGTCTCACTCTCAAATCGGTCCACAGTTCCGCGTCCAGCCTCGACGGATCGTTCACGCGTAACAAACCCGTGTCCTCGTCTATGACGAACGTGCGATAGTCGTTGCCCGACTCGAGGGAATACGAGACGTGCTGCCTTCTGCCGTCGGACCGAACCGCCGACACCTGGGTCACTTCGGTGCCGGCCGCGGAATTCTCCTGCACGACCACCTCGTACGTCTCGTTTTGAAATTTCAGCACCGGCGCCAAGTCCGCGAGATCTCCCACTTGCAGTTCGATCAGTCCGCGGGTACTCTTCGGCGGATTTCCCTTGTCCCTGGCCAGCACTTCCAAGTGATACGTTTTCCCATTGTCCTGCGACAAGGATAGCGCGGCGGTTACGGCGCCGGTGGTCGGGTGTATCCTGAATTTGGGCTTCTCCTGCTCGTGCAGAAACGAGTAAACGACTTCTCCGTTGGGACCATCGTCGGCGTCGTGCGCCGCCACGCGGAGGATGCTCTTCTCCGGATGTGTGCCGATCGAGACGCGGGCGCGAAAGGGATGCTGCTCGAATACCGGGGCATTGTCGTTGACGTCGTTCAATCGAATCTCGATTGGGATCGTGGTGTTCCTGGCGTCGTACTTGCCGCTGTCCGTGGCCACGACGACGAAGCTGTACGTGCCCTGTCGTTCCCGGTCCAGAGGCCTGCGGCAGAGTAACGTTCGTCAAGGGATATTCGACGGATCGATCAGTGTTGCCGCGAATGAAACAATTATCGACGAGGGACGAAGAAACATTTGCTTGGATGGTGCGGGAACATCGAACGGGGACAGTCCGGTGCATTAACGGCGGACGAAAGTCGCCCTCAGTCCGGGGGGCCGCTACCGCCGCGCATCAGACGCATCTTTAATTCTGATTTACCAGTCAATAGACGATTGTTCGAATCGGAAGAACGGGCCAGATTTAAGCGGCGCAACGCGACGGCTTGTTTGTGTGACGGAAGCCTTAATCGCGGCCGGCGATCTTGTGTAATCCACGTACACCATTACCATAACTCTGGGGATCCTCCGCGGCGCAGCGGCTACCTGGCTACCTCGGTTTCGTGCTTTAAATCGCACGAAAGCCGGGAGGAGGTTCGCTGCTTTTTCGCCGTTACCACCGAGCGAATTTAGCGTTCCCGTCGTCGTGAGCTATAGGCCTCGTGAAATCGCTATATCGACTTGGCGCGTTGGTTATTCTCCACCTTTTCCGTACCTGTACGCCTCGTTCGGCTAAGATAGCCTCGGCGCGCTCTTAAACTCATTTTACCCTTTAACAAGCTCTTGTCGGCATTCGCCGCGTGCACGTCGTATCGCCCGACCGTTCTAAACGGTGTTAAACGGCGTTACGTCTTTATCGCGCGAGCTAATTCTGATCTAATCATACGAGAGATCAAACGTAAGTTTGTTTTTCAATTCTTTTGGGTAAAAGTGCTTCACGAAAAGTTGACTTTTATTCCAATGGAAGGGACTTGCCATTCGAACAGCACGAAATTAAGAAAAAAGTGATGTTACTGACAAATTTTCACTTCTAACTTTTCTGGTTACGAATAACGATTATAAATGAGTAAAATTTCGTTGGTTGTAACCATTATTACTGGCCAAAATTGTTTTCGATTGTTAATAAGTGTTATTGCGAGGCAGAAATGTTTTCGGTTGCGAATGACCATTACAGATGACTGAATTTTTATTCGATTTCTTACTATTTAATACTTTCCGAAATATGTATTGATGAAAAGACTCGCGGCGCTACACATTGAAAGCTGCGTAGCCAGATATTACTAACACAACCGTCTTCGCTGCGGTAGGCGTCGACGTCGCGTGTCGAGAGAAATTTTGTTTGTAAACATCGATTACAAGTAAGAACGAGACAGAGTCCTGTTACACGATCCCTATCCACCCGATGCATAATGCTGTCGGAAACAATTTTAATCATCAGTGTACATTACGAAGAAGGTTCAACGAAACACGGTCGTTGTCGAGGTGTGATTTGCGATCCATCTTTTCATTCTGCTACCGGACGCTTGCAGACGCAGTAGGGGTGGGGGCAGGATCGCCAACGCAACTATTTCCCGAAAATCAGACCATAGGAACGGTATTGCGCGTCATTAGTATGCACCGACTAGACACGACTGATCGCTCTGCCTTGATTGGTAACATCAACAGAAGACATGCATGATTGGTGACATTGTTGGTCAGGTGGTCCAATGAGCGAATCACATTTTAAAATTGAGGAGGAAGGGCGCCGATGAAGAAGCAGTAGCTGGTTGCGAGTGACGTTGATCGAAGTCGTTTTAACGAGAGAACGAAGCCATTGATTTTAATGGCTATTTATCGCAATCTGGCCATTCTTAAATAGTTCGGGTTGCAAGACAACACGGTCGCGACGATTTTCTTGCGTTCGGAAGCTTGAACGGTACACGCGAAACGGTATACGACCGAAAGTAGAACGGGCTTTCCGTTTTCTAGAAAGAGCAGGCCGGCCGCCATGATGTACGTTGTGCGTAGTAGCCCTTTGTCTTTCTGTGCGTGAGTGTCGCTCCATATACGCCGCAGATTTTTCCAGTCGTATCGCGAGTGACTGTGCTCGTGCTAATTGCGCAAAGTGCCATGGATGCCGAATAATGGTTACGCGAATTGGATACGTCACAATGGATAAATCATAATGGATACACCATGGATACCTAATCGTGAATGCCGTTCGACGCAAAATCTGCATGGATTTGCAATTGGACCGCCATCTTGACGAGACGTCCTCTCGGTGTTCAACGTCAGCGAACGGTGGGTCCTAATATACAGCGTCGAAATATTTCTATACTATTATCGCACACACAAGGGAAGTTCGATACGCGAAATAATTAACCGTCATACGAAATCAGTAGTGTTAACTATTAACGTTCGAAACAATTTGCGAGCGCGTTTTTAATCGCGATATTCGTCACATCATTAATACGGATATTCGGTTGGCAAACTTTTCGAGTGATTTATATATTACGCAATTTATTTCCCGCGATCGAGATTGTTAGGTTAGAAAACGCACGGTATCGTACAATATTGCGTTCGCCGCGTTCTCGTTCACATTTTTATTCGGTCTACGTACTCTCGCCTCTCATTGCAATGTACAATCATTGCCGGGTACCATGTGATGTGCACGCGTACCGAACTGAGCATCAACGGAATATACGCGTATCGTCGATTGCATCAGCCTGCATTGCATATGTACCCATATGTATTATCATACGGACCGTATGAAAAGGTGGGTGACGAACAGATACAATTAACCGACGACAGCGTCCAATATATATTACTATCTAGCAATTATTACTTACCCCGCGAAACCCTATTTTCAATTAGTTACAATACGCTCGTGATTCGTTCGAAAAGATATTACAAACGCGTAACATGATTCGATGCAAGAACTTAAACTTCGTGGCACCCCAAACGTTTTCCCGTTTGCCTCCCCCCTCGGTCATTACATACAAGCAACGATAACTATTTTGGGTGGGCTCAAACTGAAGTATCACCGTGAAACTGCATACGCAGCTTTCAATCCGTAGCACCGAAAGTCTTTTTATAATTATCTCTGAAACTAACACATACGCGAAGCTAAAGCTTTAGATCCGAGGGAACCAAAACGAAACTTAGGCCATCGATATTGGTTACTCGCAACCAAAGGAGAATTCCTGCCATTGGTAATCGTTACCCCTAACAGGAACAAATTTCCGTCGCCTAAAATGACCATTCTCACTCGACAAAATTGTTTGCCTTCGGTCACGATTCATCGTAACCAAGATGATTTCTGTCGCCCAGTAACGATTACTCGTAACCAAAAAATCATTTCAATTAACATATTGTCCGTTACATCGTAACTATCTTAATTCCCGTTACGACGGCTAATGGTGTCTGAATTATCCTATCGACGCGAATTTTTTCGCCCCCCCCCCGCGACACGAATGCATAATTTGTTCTCATTGAGAAACGGCCGTTTAACGAGTAACATTCAATTGCCGCGAATTTTTCTCTAGCATTTCGGCGAGATAGGATCGATAACACGGCCGGCGGTAATTTATTGCCACGGCGAACTTTGTCTTTATTAGCCGCTTCGAGTAGTCACGCGAGAACCGGCGAATTCGCGAGTCACCGATAAGTGCCGGCGCAGCCCGATAATGTCTCCTCCGGCGCGTATGCACGTATATGCATACGTATGCGTGTGCAACGTGATTACCTTTAACGAGCGTGGAATAATAATCGAGCGGCGGCCGCGCGGGAAAAACGCTGGAGTTATTTACGATTTAACCGAATCGCGGCTCGTTCCGGACGGCCCGCTGATTAAACGGGTTCCGGCATTTTTGTTTACGCGGAAACGGATCACCGCCTCGTCGCGATGTCGAATCGTCGCAGCCATTCAACCTAGTTATCGGCTCGATCTCGCGAGATCTGTAGCCGGTCGGTGCCGCGGGTTCGTGCTGCATCTTCCGGGTGGTCCTGGGAACGTGCAAGGGCAGGGAACGTTGCTACACCTACCGGTGGTGGAGCGGCGACGAACGCGGTCGAATCGCGGCCCCGACAGCAATACGCGTAGCAACAATAACTGGGAAACAACGCGACGACCGAAACGATCGGGAAGGGAAACGAAGCGGCAACGGCTACCGGCGGCGTCCGCGGTGAAGAGAAGGCACGGGGGAAGAAAATTCGGTGCAACGGGTGGCGGGCGGCGGGGAAAGGGACGGCGAAAGGGACGAAGGAACGAGACGAAGGACACAGATCACGAAAGAGTAGCCCGATCGGGATCTGGTTTTGCATATCAGGCTTTTTGCCGGCTGAAATAATGCATTGAAATGCCACGCGGTGTCCCGCTGAAATGACACACGGCTGTCTCGCGGCAAAAGTACGTTCCCGGGTGCCTCCTTTCAGCTACCGACACCCTCCACCCTATAGATCACCCTATTTCTCGGCGCGACGCTCGTCCCCCTCCCTCCCCGCTTTGCGTTTCTTCTTCGTTCGTTTCGCCAATGCGCCGCGGCAACCTCCGCGCTCCGTTCGCGTCTCCCGTCGAAAATGGAACCGGCGCAAGCATCGCCGTCCCCGGCAAACGGGTAAATAAAAGTCCGAACAATTTGCACCGCGGGCCCGGCGCGCACGCGCACACGGGGAATGCGAAAAAGCGGACTCTCGCTCCTCGCGGGCAATTACGACGCGGAGCATCGTATCGGGAACGATCGACTTAACGATCAGCGATGCGCTTCGACGGGGTCAAAGTTCCTGGGACTCTCCGCGAAATTATCTATTAATTAACAAAGTTCGACCTTGACGGGACGGAAGGGGTAGGAGTTTAACGACGCCCCTGCGATACGGGTTTACTGCGCGTGTAATCGTGAGGGGACACAACCGTGGGGCGGGGGCAGAGAGAGGCGGCGGAGGAAGGGAGACGAGCGAAGGAAGAACACGTTGATCCGTGCGGACGGGTTATGCATATGGAATCAACTAATCGACCGCAGTGCATCGTTCGCGATGCACAACGACTGCCTTTATAATTTTATGACGTTCCTAGACCCTCCGCCGCCTTTCACCTCCTCCGCCTCCTCCTCGTCCGAACGTTTTTTTTTTCTCTTCCATTTCTGTATCTTTACCCGCTCCTCCCATGCGCCTACTTCTCGTTTTATGACGCCGTGGTACCGGCGTAATATCCGACCGGCGATCCTAATCGGGCGCGCAATAAAGGTCGCGCGGTAATTAACGCCAGAATGAAATTAGTTTGCTGGCATAGCTCGCGCAAAGAAACAGCACACTGTGTGAGAAGGGAACAGTCGTAAAGGGAGGGGGCGATGCCGGAGGAGTCTAGTGAGAAAATATCGTCCTGGTGGGAGGACTGCCGGTGAGCGAAGAAGAGGAAAAAAAAACGAAGGGAAAACGCGATCCACCCTGGATAATTGAAAAGAGATGACGTCGACTACTTACCCGGCTGTCGTTATAACGCCCGTCAGGTTGTCCACTCTGAACAGCCAGCTCGTCTCGTCGGCAATGGTGTACGTGATTTTTCCGTTCACCCCTTGATCTGGATCCGTCGCTCTCACGGACATCACGCTGGAGTCTGGCGCCATGTCCTCGGAAATTGTGGCCACGTATTTGCTCGGATGATAGTTCGCCGGATAGTTGGAGGACCCGTACGGGAAGCTGCTGGGCAAACCGAAACCGCGATAGTCCGTGCTAGGGACGGCGCTACGCGGTCTCATTTCGGTGTACTGGTTTTGCGCGAACGTGGGTGCGTTGTCGTTTACGTCCAGAACGATCACCGTCAAGTTGCAGCGCGTCTCTAAGCTGGGCCGACCTTTGTCCTTGGCCGACACGACCAGAACGTATTTGGAAACCGTCTCGCGATCCAGATTCGACATGGACAGCGCACCGGTTACGGGGTCCAGGGCGAACTTTGCGCCGATATTTCCACCTGAAACGAACGTAGACGATGAAGCGATGCCGCACCGACGGGAAGCGCGTCGACTTTTCGACGAAACGTCGGAAGATCGCTCACCTACGATGCTGTAATTAACTTCGCCGTTCTTGCCCTCGTCGAGGTCGGTCGCCGCGATCGTGTGAATCACCGTGGTGGCCTGGTTTTCCGGCAGCGCGAGCGTGTAACACGATCCAGGACGGAACTCGGGCCCGTTGTCGTTTTCATCCAGCACCTGAACCTCGAGCGTGCTGATGTCCAAGAGTTTGCTGGACCTCGCCAGAATCGGCACGGAGTAGCGGGATGTTTCCTCCCGATTCAGGGGTGCGCGCAGGGTCACCAGGCCGCTCGGCGTGATGGAGAATTTATCCGAGGCCACGTTGCTCGGAACGCTGAAGCTGACGTTGCCTGAAGAAAATCGCGCAGAACGATCTCTGTCAGTTCTATCGCGAATGCGGTCAAATATATCGGGCGGGGTGTCGATTTTCGGCGGGCGTGGAACACAGCAACGAGTTCTGCGATAATTCGACGGTTCGCAGCGGAGAGTCTGCACGCTCGCTGTCTCGCGTGTATTCCTCGCTCGTAGACGTTAAACGGTAGTTGCGACGGCGACACGCACACGATCCTGCCGAACGTACCGAGGGTGTCGGTGTTGGTTTGGTACCGGTGATTTGCCTATGCGTACCGCGGCAGGCTGGCGGCACGATGATATACGCGGCCATTGTTTCGTTTCGTCTCGTCCCTTTTCGTTCCACCTTTTCGTTCGCCGTCCCGCTGCGACGCGGTGGCTCGCACGCGGTTCCGGACCTGCTAGGGGCCAGCGAGAGCCCCCTCGTCCTTCGGTGGATCGCGTAGAGACGCCGGGCCCCTTTGCCGGTTTTACGGGGCGCGCTAATGCGCTCGTCTGATACACTGCCGCCGGTCTAGATAAGCGGAAAACGAGCGATATACTGCGCCGTGCACAGCACGCTTTGCCGCGAGACCGTGAACGCCGGACCTTCTTGCGCGCGCCTTTAGTAATCATCGTTGTCGCGTCCCCAGCGCCGCGTGTTTTACGGCGTGCGCCGTGCGCTGGTCATTCGCGGCCGATCGTTTCGCTAGGAACCACGGCGAAAGCCGCTTCCGCCTCGATTCAGACAGTTTATCGTTATCGCCGCGGCGAAAAGAACGGTCGAAGGGTATCCGCGGCGCGCGGCGACGAACCTATCTACGACGGCGGAATTTTCCCGTTCCTGGGATTCTTGCGAGAAGCTTTTAGAGCTGCCGGGCTGAACAACCGCGTTCGTCGTGGCCGAGGGACAAGGAGGGAAGGTCGAGACAGCGTCGATTCGCGACAGGGTACGCCGCGAACCTCGCGCAAGGATGAAACTCGCTCTCGACTCGAAGAGAGACGGAGTCATTTCGTTGAATTTACTATAATGCCCTGTATCGACCGGATTCGAGGCAATTATTCGAGGTATTCTCGTAGCAGAGCTTTCCTATTAGCCGGGCCGGGTATGCGCCGCAGCCCGGCTCGGATTATACGCGTCGGCCGCGGTCGGCGTAGGTGACACGTATCTCGGCGCATCTACAAGCGAAGTCGAAATTCCGCGAGGGAGACGAGTGGGACGGAAGCGCGGAACGGGAAAGGGGAGAGGGGGCGGGGGGGGGGCACGGAAATGGGAAGGACAATCGGGACAAGATAGCGGAGGGTAATTTAAGCATCTCGTCGCAGAGCGCGCGCGCGCTAAATTGACAGCCCCTCCTGTACCGTGGCACTTTATGCGGCGATGCGCCACCGAAACAATAAGGACGCGAGCGGAGCACCTGAAAGGGTAGCCGCGGGAGACCCATTTTTGGTCCTCCGCTGCTACCTTGTCGCGGTCCGCCGTTGTGTGCGTGCGCGCGGATGAGATCGATAAGTTCCGAGGGAGCCGGGGCCCGCTTTGTCCCCACCGCATTATCCTTCCGAGCGTTAACCGAATATACGGCGGCTCTATCTGGCCTCTATCTTTTGCGAGTGATATACGAGCGGCGACGGATATTTATCAATAAACTGACCGGTTGTAAATCCAACGCGAGTTTTATCTCGCGCGTTTAGCGGGTATAAAATGGAATCGGGAGTCGCGATCTTGACGATCCGTGGGGTTCGACCGGGCCCGATAACCCTTTGAGAGAGATCGCTGCACGCTTACCCTGATCAGCGATGATAGGACCGGCGACGTTTAGAACCGGCGCTCCAACCTGGAGGTCCTCTGAAATTCTAGCAACAGGATTCGCCAGCAATAGCCGCGGTGGTCCGTTGGTTTGTCCGGAAGCCAAGGTCAGTGTCAGCTTCAGAGTGGACTTTCGCGGCGGGGAACCGTGATCGTTCGCCGTAATCTCGAGTACCGTATTCCTCACCATCGGCCTCTCTAGGCTGACTATGCCGGACTCGTAACCCACCGAGAATCTCGCCTGCTCGTTCGCCGATGTAATCACGTACGAGACACGGCCATTGTCACCTGCGTCCGTGTCCACGGCAACCACTCTCACGAGCGTCGAGCCTGAAACGATGCCAATTCACGATAATAATGGGACTTTCTAATTGAATCGCCGTCACCGCGTTTGAAATTCGATTAGACCGACCGGAGGGCGGTCATCTCGGGTCTCGTCCGCGGCGATTCGCTTACCTGGTGGAAGATCCGGCGTTACCATCACTTTGGCGGGTTCCGGGGCAACGAATACTGGATCGTTGTCGTTCTGATCCAGCACGATGATCCTCGCGGTCACGGTCGAGGCCAAACGTTCCCCGGGCGGAGCGCGATCGGACGCCTTCAAGACCAACGTGTACTCCGACCTTTCCTCCCTGTCGAGCGGCTTGGCCAAGGTGAGCGCGCCGGTCAGGGAATCGACCGCGAAGCTGCCTCTGGATGGAAATTCGGCCACCAGGCTGTACCGAAGATCGCCGTTCAGGCCGCTGTCCAAGTCGGTGGCCGTCAAGTTGTAAACGGTGGAGCCGATCGTCGCCCTCTCGGAAACGCGCACGGTTATCGGATCCTGCGGCCACAGCGGCGGATTGTCGTTCGCGTCCTCGATGACGATCTTCACCGAGACCGCTATGCTTTGAGGATTGCCGATCGACGTGGTGTCCAGCGCGCGTATCTCTAGGTGGTATTCGCTAACGTTCTCCCGGTCCAGGGAATGGGCGACCACCAGCTGGCCGGAGCTACGATCGACGTCGAACGCTGGAAACTCGCTGATGGGCGTCAGAGAATCCAGGGTGAAGGCCACCCGTCCCGCGGGACCCGACCCCGATACAGAGCCCACCGCTTGTCCAATGTCGGCGTCCTCGCGTACCTGAACGAATCGAGTTGCGTGACGTTTTTTTTCTCTTTTTGTTCCGCCGATTAGCGGGGCTCGTAAAAGCCGCGCGTCATAGTTTGATTTCGATTCGAAGTACTCCGTTAAAATTCATCCCGTTCACCCGTAATTAAGTTTTTGCTGGCGTCGCCGGGGACGATTCAGCGCGGTCGAACGTGCCCGAACGGTCGGCGGGTATATCCCGGGGGTTGCATTATCAAAGACGTTGCTTGTAAATCGGGCGAAAAATCTGAACGAATTGACGGGGGTACGAGAGCGGCGTAGCGTCGAGGTCGATGGTACTCACGTTAAAGGTAAGGCTGCTGCTGCTGAAGGTCGGCCGGTTATCCGCGAGCGCCAGAACCTCCACTCTTAACGCGCGGGTGCTGTGCTGGGGTGGCCTGCCGGCGTCCGTCGCCTCCACGGACACCCGGTATACGTTTCTCTCCTCGTGATCGAGCACCGCCTTCGTCCTGATCATGCCGGTGATCGGGTCAACGGTGAAAACATTGTAGCCGTCCGAGTCTGGGTCTGCGAAGAACGGGATTGATCGTGGGCGCGTGACAATCGATAATCGGTAACGAACATTATGCGACCGCGCTAACGGAAACGAGGAACTCGTGTGGCTGTTTTTTGTTAATAAAATAGGGTACACCTGACTGTACTTTAAAACTGGTGTTCGTCGTCAACGTAGGATTACCTTTGAGTATGGTGTAGGTCACGGACGCGTTTTCCCCAAGATCGCTGTCCAGTGCCCTGATCCTCGCCACTTCCGTTCCCGGCGGTTGTTCCTCCCTGACGCTGACAACGTCCCCCTGCGGGTCCACGATTTCCGGCGGGTTGTCGTTCACGTCCAAAACGGTGACCTTCATGGGCACCCTGGCCGCCCTCGACGGCGTTCCTTGGTCTCGCGCTTCGAGCACCAGCTCGTGCACCCGTTTAGTTTCACGATCGAGTGGCTCTCTGGTGGTGATCTCACCTGAAAGTCACGAACGAAAGGTAATGAACCGTGTTCCTCGTCATCTTTTTGCCAACACCCGTTCTTATATAGCCGATGCTTCCTGCATCAGCGAAACTCTTAACGATCCATTAGCGATCCCCCTGCGCCCCTTCACCCCCCTCTGCTCCACTTCGCGAGTCCCTCTTCGCTTCGTCGTTTACGTCTCGCATTTATTTCGTTTTATCGAGCCGATCGGTACGAGGCCGGATCCTTTAACGAATACGTATTTTCCGATCGAGGGAAAACGCTACGCGAGAATGCCTGAAAAAGAAACGGGAGAACGTGCAAGTCGAACCGAATTGCCGCATAACTTGTCTCGTATAAAATTCACGCGCGCCACGGCGATTGGTAGGGGGGTTGGGGTTGGGGGGCAAGGGATGGACGGTCGGCCGGCACGGGGTGAGTAGACCGACCTCATCAATTTCCCTGGACGGGTACGGTTAATTGGATAATCGCTGTTCGTACGCACCATGGAACGTCCGTTCGAACGTTGAAATTCCTTGCTCGCGCCTCGACACCGGCAATCGTATTTCGTTTCCGTCCTCTTCTCGCGTATTATAATCGCACCGTGGACGCGTATACGGTCGCGCGTGTAACGAGCCCCGCTGTAATTACGTATCGTGCCGAACAGACGGTGGGCAAAAGTCGCGACGAGTAAAACAGCAGCGGTGGGGGAGGTGGGGGAAAAGTGGTAGAGCGGCGGAGAGGAAAGGGGCTGTAGCGGTGAAACGAAAGAAGGATGCAGCGAGAGAAACGGGAAGGGGCAGGTCGAGCTGTCTTCTGGACCAGTCCGGCGCATTAACGGATAATTAAGCAAGCGCCTAGCCGACCGAGCAGAACTATTCCAAGGACCTGGAAAGGGGCACGGGATAATAATTCGTGCAGAGGGTCCGGGGAGCGGCATCGGCGTTCGGTTGGACACACGAGTCACCCGCGTGCCTTCACGAATTCTCGACGTACCTAGTCCAGTCCGGCGCGTCCACCGCGTCGACCAGCGCCGGCAGAACCCGTCGACGCGGCCGTGCTCGTCGCCGGGAAGACAAACGATCGACGAGGAACATGCAAACGCGCCGGCATCGGGGGATACCATCGCGGAACAATAAGAAGTATATCGTAGGACGCGTGCTAATGCGTTTCTCGTGTTAACCGTGGGACCGCGCGGCGGACCTCTTCGTCCCCACCAGGGAACCGGCTCCCTCGCCGTAACCGTTGCGTCTCTTCCAATATTTGGAAATCCATGCTCGTCCGTGGCCGCGTTCAGGGGTGCCGGTGTCGCGCGGCTCCGACGAATAGAGGGCTTCTCGGAAACCGGCGAAACGTACATACGCTGGAACGCGTGCACGATTCACCTTCGACATTCGCGACCCTCTCTCGATATCTCATCTGGATCCGTACTTTCCTACGAGTTTGCGGACCGTCGACGAAACGGGCGTAGAAAACCTTCCCATGGCGAAGATTAATATAGACGGGGCGGTTGGTACTTCCGACAGGGACAGGCCACACTTTTATTTCCCCGTGCCGAAGATTCGCGTCGAGACGAGTGGAGAAGTCTCACCTCTGCAAACAGGCAGCCCGACGAGGCTTCTCGGATACGAGAGGCAAGACCGGCCTGGGTTCTCGGGGCAGCGTGTACACAAATACTCCCGTGTCGCATGCCAATCAAAGCAAGTATGCGCGTAGAATACGGTTGGAGGGGCGGGGGAGGAGGGGGGTAGGGGCAGCGTGCGCGCTCGTTTCGCGGTGTGCGCAGAACCCGGGCCCCTTTCTGGTGATTCGTTACACGCCGGCAAGGTGAAAGCACCACTCTTACGGGATTATACTTTGATAACCACGAAGCAGGGGAGATGTTACAAAAACGAAATAATCACGCCACTGTCCGTATCCTCGATATTGCGTTTGTATGGTCCTCCAATTAAAGGCATTCGTATCAAAAATAAATTTACGCCCATCCGTTTTCTTTTTCTTCGGTCGACCGCTATAAATCTTGCGCGTACGCCGGTACCGAAACGTGCGCCCACCGGACCGAACGACAGAGCATTATCAGCACCGTGGAAGCCGATTTCATGAAACATTCCCGGCGCTTCCGCGAAACGTATAAAGAAGATGTACGGCGAGCTGGTCGGGCGTAAAAGTCTTGCGCAAATTGACCGCGTCGATTACCGTGGATCGTTCAATTCGAGCGCATTGTTTTACTTTTTGCCTCCGCCAACCCCCGACCCACGCTAAATTCTGTCCTGGAAGCGGTAGGAAGAAACGGCGTACGGTATATCTCGACCGCGTATTCCAGCCGCGCTCAATGTACATAGTGGCGTGTTAATTTCGTCAAGATCGAAGCGGCGGAGAGGGTTTCGCTAATATTTTTCTGGTCGCTCGAGTCGCGTGGGATCCCCTTCGTTGGCTCCTCGAGCCCCGATGTGTCAGACAGCTTTTATAAACACTCGAGCGTCGTTTCGACGAGAAACACGTACGCCTGCTGTCCAGTTGATGCCGGTTATGGCAAACAAAATAAGAAAGTCCGCGTGGAGGTGAAAAAAAATGAAAAAGGAGCGCGCCGGCTTCTTACCTGTATCGGGGTCCACCTTGAAACTGCTGTTGGCCTGGACCACCGCGTACCTGACCAGGGCGTTCTTCCCGAGATCGGAATCGGTGGCGCTCACACATCCGACCAGCGTACCCGGGGGCAGGTTCTCCAGCAGCTCGAACCCGTAGAAGTCCTTCTCGAATCGTGGATCGTTGTCGTTGTCGTCCATCACCGTGACCAGCACGGAGGTGCTCGCGGTCGCGGCCGGCGAGCCATTGTCGGTCGCGAGGATAGTCAGCGCGTGCCGATCGAGAGTCTCGCGATCGAGGCTCCGCGCCAAGTAGATCCAGCCGGTGTTCGGGCTGATCCGGAAGGCCGTGGATCCGTGTAAACGGTAACTCAATCTCGCGTTGTTCCCCGTGTCGAGATCCACCGCGGTCACCTGAAGAATCTGCGTATACGGAAACGGGGTGGTGCGTTAGGAGAATGTTTCTAGGTAAATCGATGGCACGAAAAGAAGGAGGCGGCGGAGAACGACCGGAGGTTACACCTTTCATCTTATAGCGCTTACGCGCGTATCGAACGCCAGCGCGGAAAGTTTGTTCGCCTGAATCGGGCCTAAATGCGTTCGGACGGGTCGATGTTTTCCCGGCGCGGGCGGAACGTGAATTTACGGTGGTCGAGGAGGAAGAGGAAGAGGAAGAGGAGCAAGAAGAGGAAGAAAACGACGAAGTGAAGAAGAGGGAGCGTAGGATAGGGGGTATATAAGTTCGTATCCCGGGCACGAAGCTGTGGCACACGGGCAATGATGGATGGCGAACGAGGGAAGGGACCGCGACGAACGCGAGGAAGAACGGGGCGAGGACGGGGATAAAGGCGATCGGTCGTCGTCTTTGCCGCGGGGGAAGAGGGACGAAACGATCGCGGCACGGTGTGTGGGAGGTGCGGAGAGGGAAGGGGTTGAGATCGGGCACCATTAGAAGAAGAATCTGACGTGGAAGCGGGCAGTAATGTGTCTAACTGTACGTTATTAGTTCGCGGCGGGTGAAGGGTTACGCTCACTGTAGCCGGGTTACTACTCTTGCTAGCAGCTACCTCCCCGTGGCCTCCCCGTTTCTTTCCCTCCTTGTTTCTCTAGCTGCCGCGGCCAAGATATTGTCCGGATACCACCGACAGCTCACAGATCTGTTTCGCCGATAGATACCACCGATATATACGTGTACACCAGGAGAAAGATGGGACGAGAGATCGAGTGGCGTAGGAAGAAAGAAGGAGGAAGAGGGGAACACGTGGTTCTCGTCGTCTCCGTGCTATCGCATCCTTCTGCATCCGTTGTATTAAAAATTTGACGTCATTTAACGGGCCTATCTCGAGACAACGATCTCTCGGCCATTCGTCATCGGTATCCTCGTATTCGGGATTGCGTCCACCGGTGGCTAACCGCCGCGAGGAATCGCTGTTCGACGCTCGTTCCACGCATAGATATCGCCGTTCGAATGACGGACCGTGTCCTCCTCGTGCGCGCAACGGCCAATTAGTTTCTCTCGGTACCATTTGGCGCGGTTTCCTTAACGAACGACGAAAGATGTTGCTCCCTCGTCGTTCGGACGGACGGTTTGTAAATCTATCGATTCCGTCCATCGTGGCCGACCCACCGGTTCGCTTCGACTAATCCGGGTGATTCGTTTCTGTTCTCCGCTGGCAGGATTAGCCCGACGAGTCGACGTCTTTTTCTTCTTCAAGCCTGTTCGCGGTTTCTGATCGAATTGGCAATGGTGACAGGGCGAGAGCGGTAAATTGTCGTCGATCCGAGTGGGAGCGAAGGTTCAACGGGAACGGTTTCCCTGTGGATCAGGGACGCGGATGAGGACCGAAGGAAGGTGGTTAAATACCCTCGCCCTCGCGCACACACGCGCACTTAACCACGCGCATCGTTCTATTCTATCTCCGTTCCGCGCATTTCCATTCGTACCCCCCGGTCTCCCTCGTTTCCATTCGCGAAAGGGCACACCGCCGACCGCCTCCTCGACAAACAAATGACCGCGTGACGGGCGTGTAATGAAGATTTTTCTCACTTGTGAATCGAGCTTGGCGCCTTCAGGAACCTCCACGTGATATTCGTTCCTCTCGAACACTGGGGGGTTGTCATTCACGTCCTGCACCTCCACGCTCAAGCTGAGGTTCGCGGAGAGACCACCGCCGTCCAACGCTCTTATCAGAAGACCGTGCCGTTGCTGGGTCTCGTAGTCCAATCTCCTCGCCAAGTAGAGCTCGCCGGAGCGAGCGTCTATACCGAAGAGATCGTTGCTGTTTTGGTCAAGGACGTAGCGTATCGGATGAGACGGGACGAGATCGGGATCGGTCGCATGGGCCACGTAAAGCGCCGTGTGAAGGGGATGAGACTCCGGCACGGAGATCCGGGCGCTCGTCGTTGGAAACGCTGGCGTGTTGTCGTTCACGTCCTCCACGTTCAATTCCACCTGCAACAAGAATCGATGCAACGTGATCCTGAGCGGCGAGCACTCTTTCGCCGGGGCATCATTGTTTCCCGTTGACACCCACCTGACAGTAGCCCACAGAAATTCCGTTGCGCGCCTCGACGCTGAGGATGTACCTGTCCCGCGTTTCTCGGTCCAACGGGTGGCGTATTCGAATCATTCCGGTGTTGGGATCCATCGTCAGGTCCGGCTCTTCCCTCGCTAAATAGAATCTGGTTGGCCGTTCACCTGCGAACACGATTATCGTTACGAAATTGCTGCCAAGTACTGCGCATTGTTCCGCGCGAGCGAGGATCGTTTTGAAAAGCGCGCGTTGGAAGTTCGAATCACCGGTGGAGTTGAAAGGGTCGCGATAGACGATGGAAACCTCGTATTAATTTTTCTCGCCCCCCCCCCCCGACCTCAGCGCACGAAGAGTTCATTCGTTTCTTCTAAAGGGAACGCGAGAGGGAAAAAAAGGGCGGAAACGAAGGGGGAATACTGAAAGCGAAAAAATGACGAAAAGGTATATTCGGATACTGTAAGCAGGCCGCTCGTTAATTATAACCTCAGCCTGTTCTCACGTGGGCATTTTGCTCTTTTCCCTGCCCGCGGTGCAAATTGCACGAAAATCCCCGCGATCGCCCCCGGCGATCGAAGCGGCATTTCCAACGGTGTGATCGATTGATTGAATCGAATGGCCACGATTTCGTTAAACATCGTTCCGCGCAAACGCATCCCCGCGCACATACACGGCACGCATCGTCCTTAATGATCCTACCAATTACCGGGCGCACGCATACCTGCTCGAAAATATCGATTGCTCCGCAGCAACGCGGCCAGCTTCCACGGGAGTGGAAGCGGACAAACGCAAGTAGAAAAGGTCGAATGATCGATGGCCCGCAGTTATACGGAGGGTCGGACACGTTTCAGCGCTGACCGATATATTCACGCGGACAGCGTTCAGCGAAGAATGCGCCAGCAATACCGCATGAAATCAATTAATAGGCAAATCGAGCGATCATTACCGCCGGCAGAAGCAATCGTATGATGAACGACTGGACGGCAGAGCCGGGGCATGTTTTCTGCATAACGAGTGCCGTTCCCTGTCCGCCCACGTTCGACGCGCCAACGTACCACAGCGATGTTCCGCCGCCACGCGGAATCCCACGTGGCATTGTTCCTGCGCGTAGACTTCCAGATCGTCTTCGCTTTTGCCCGGCTATTGAACGCTCGACGGAACCGTTATCGCTTTGTCTCGGGGCCGCCCCGCGAATATCCTCGTGACATTTCGCCGCGCTCGATCTACGGGGCGATCCGCCCGCCAGCGGGCAGAAAAATATCGCCGTAAGTCCCGGGGGCCGTTCAGTAATAGAGAAACGAGGTTGGAGGATCGTATACGCGCGGACGTTTCAGCGTCCCATTGAACCGTAATTTCCGTCAACTCGTCGCCGCGACACCGTTCCTATCGAAGGCTGGACAAGGCCTAGAAAAGAAAATGTATTCGCGATTGCCCGGCCTCGTCTGATAGAGTGCGCGCACGTTTCTTCCATGAGATACTTGTCGATAATTGCTCCGATCGATCGATCGTTCGCGCATCGATCCAAAACGGGAGCGCGTATATATATATATCCAGGAGTCGGATCCATCCCCACCGGAGACGGTTTCGACAAACGCTTCGGATCTACCGCGTCGCGATCGTGTCTCCCATGGAACCGATCGAGTTTTTCCACGGCGGCTAGAGGAAAAACCTGGTTGACAGGGATGCGGAGTAGGCACCGCCTCCATCGCGAGTTTACGTGGAAGGTAGTCGCGAGCGAATCCGTTTCCACGACATCCGGTAACAGCGGGTACGTCGCGATCGTCGTCGCGATCGACCCGACTGGAACCGAGAGACGAGGCTGACGATGCTGTACGACACGGGCAGTTCGTACCCTGCCTTAAAGACGATACTCGGTCGCGTACGTGGATGGCATCGTTTACGAGCCTCTATTCATACCCTGTGTACTACACCACTCTCTAATAGATACGCGTATACGTACGCGACGCGTAATGTATGCGTATATCCATCTAATCTCACGGCGGGCACGCGAAATTTGCTGGAATACCGTTTTGCGCGAGACCCGCGTGCGACTGGCGGAGCGGATCGAAACTTATGCTTACCGGCACTCGATGGCGTGTTATTAAAATTACCGCGATCTCGTCTGCGCGTATGCAAATTCGGCCGGCGTACGTGCAGGCCGCTTCGAGGAATATGGGTGCGGGTACGGGCGCGTAAATGTAAGCAAGTTTGTACGAAATTGTGTATCGTAAAGTGTAATTGTAAAATGGCGTACGGGCGAGTGGGAAACGCGTGCAAACAGACGATGAAGACCGGAGTCGGCGGTGGTAGCCGTGGAATACGTGTACGCGTATCGACACGCTGTGCCTACATCCATCGGCATTCGGTGCCCGTGTTATTAAACGTCCGCGTGATCTTTTTCCATCGGCTCTCGCCGCGAGAGGAGGATCCGCCGATCCCGTACTACTCTTCGTATATAATTACGATTTACTTCGCATCCCAATACGGCAAAATCGTCCGGGTATCCGAAGGGATCTTTGAACGCCGTTTCGCACGATGTCCGAACCACTCGTATAATCGCCAGGGCGTTTTAAACGGCAATATAAACAAACGTGATCGTTTCATTCGCGTCCATTTATTTATCGATAATTGTTCACTTAAAGTCGTAAAGCTACACCCGGAGAATTGGTCGAAAGTGAACCGATAAGGGGGGCGCTATCGCGGCATTAGGAGTCCTCGGAAGTTACTGCCAACCGGAGTGGAAACCACGCGAAAACGAAAAGATCCCCCACCCACCCCGTCCATGGCCGTCGTTTATCGGAGGAATAAATTGCAATCGGAGTGCGTGGTGAACGCAGTTGGTGAACGAGTTTTTCACCCGCGGTGCCGACCCGAGAGGACTTCGTCACCCCGGTTACGCAGGCGTCCCTCCGGGGTGCCCACGTGGGTGTAACGAAGACAAATCGCTCGTGTATTTGATTAATTCGCGAAGATCGCTGGTCCAGCCCGGTTCCATCGTGCTCTCGTGGCCCACGTCCTCCTGCTTCTCCCCCTTCCCCTTCGACGTTGCTCTCCTTCTCTTTCATCCCTTCCATCTTCATCCCTTTTTCTTGTCTCGGGCTGTCCTTGTCGTTCCCGGTGCCCTTCGTGCATTCGTCCCCGGAGCATCGTGGATCGAATCGGGAGCGAGTTTTTGCCGCGGTACCCGAGCCAACCGAGAAACCCGTAACGTGCTCATTACTGATTCTCGCCCTTTCGCGTCCTTCCGACCAGTCGCCGGCACAGGGAAACCAGTCAGGTCCCGTTTCGTTACGTCTCGCGAAATTTGTCCCGTGAAAATGCGCGTGATACGCGACCCGCAGGATACTTTTCGGCAGGGGGGTGAATCACTGGCGATCCAAAGAGGAATGCGAGCGATGCGCTCGTTGGCAAGCTTAATAGAACGATCTCGTCGGGCGTCGCGTTTCCTATCCGATCGTGTTTGCGTCCGTTTCGCGAACGGCGATCCTTCGAAGACTCCGGGTATCGTGTTAACGATACGTATCTGATCGGTCCCGGCAATATTTAATAGAAAAGCAGATGCAAACATTAAACCTCCCCTAATCTCTCAATCTGCGCAGTCGTAAAGTTTTATCGGCACTGCGAATGTTCGCGTTGGTTGTGTCGCCACGGTTCGATATTAAGCGTTTCTCGCAAGAAACGGTATCCCCTTTAATGGACGACACGTGGAACACGAAATGCCGCGTCGCCAGTAAAACGACGAATAGACGCGATAAAAATTTCCACCGTTCGTAACGAGCATTCGAAACGAGCGTCCCGATCGGTTCGTGTCCAGAGCTCCAGTCAATGGCTAAGCTAATCGTTACGCGGCGTACCGCGGTGTACATACGTGTGCGTAAGCGTGCGTACACGCGCGTCATGTACGCACGAGATATATCCCTGTAACACCTCGTATCACAACGTGCCCTTTAGCGTACCGACAATGCGAGCCAGCAGAAACTCGTCCGGAGACCCTCGATTCAGAATAGTCCTGCGCGTTCACCACGGTTCTCGCTCTTTTATTTACTGTACAATCCACCCGCGCCTCTCTCTCTCTCTCTCTCTCTCTCTCTCTTCCTCTTTCTCTGCCACGAGTTCCGTTTATCCGGCATCCCCTGTTCTATCCGGTGCTCTCGGTTTCTCTTGCTCTCACCCTCGGTCTTCTTGCCTCACTCTGGCTTCGGTCTACCACGAGGTAAGGTAACCCTCTCGACGCCGTGTTCCTCGCGACCGACGTCGTGCCAGCCCTTTTTATCCCGTCCAGTCGCTCTCTCTCTCTCTCTCCCTCGCTCGCTTTCCCCCTTGGTTCCTCGGTTCTCGGCTCGCTCGTTCTCTCTCAATCGCACAAATGGAATTCATTTCTAGTTCCTTGACTCCCGTTCCCGTGCTCCTTTTCTTGTTCCCTTCGCTCTCTGTCCGCCTTTCCCGCGCGACGATAGCTCGTCCTGCTTCCGTTCGCTTCGTTCTCACGTGCAACACGAGCCGCGGTCCGCTCGGCTCGCGGAGCGGAGAACGCGACGAGGACGAAAGTTTCCGAGGTCGAACGTCGCGCTGGGATCGCGCGATCGGAGGCGATTTATTTTTCGTCGAACGCTGCTCGCCGCGGGTGATGCGTGCGCGCCACCCTCGTATAAACGAGCCGCCGATACGGCCGTGGGTTCGTGGCAAAAAACCGTCTAATTGATGTGGAGCGTTCGCGGCGCGTACCGAGCCGCCCGGCCGTACGGCATTCTCGCCTAGAAGAAAAGCCAGCGGGTGAACGTTAGCTCGCGTTAATAAACAGCGGCGTTACGGTATGCGGGCCGGGAAACTTTTCACCGGGGGTTGGCGGTGCTACGATCATCGCGTGCGGACGAATAGTACGGCGAAGCGAGGCACGATCGAGGCCTGCTGGCGATACCGGCGTGCTCTCTAGCAGTTATCTCGCCGATCGCTCCGTCCCCCCGCGTGTCGACCAATTTTACCGCGGTTGTAAGTTCGCGCGCTGCCTACGTAACCGCGATGCCGCGCGAGCTTTCCTGCACAATGCTTCCGCCGACGCGTGTACTTATCGCCGGGATATCATTTTCAGGGAGCTCGCGGGAAACCGCGAGACACGAGCTCGCCGTTCGATTAATACGGAGCGGCAATTATCCGAGGTATGCGTCCGTTCGCCTTCGTTGGCCGTGTTCGACTCGATCGAGCGATAGATCGTACCGTTTTCGACGGGACCTTTGCGAGAAGGCGGGCACCAATAACGCGCGGAATATATTCGTCCCTAAGCAACGCGTTTAATTGCTCTCCGATCGGTCGGGGACGGAGGAAAAGAAGCGGGGGGGAGAAAAAGCCGGTGCACCGAGTTTCACGAGGAGAAACATTCCGGGTTAAGAAAACTCGCGATAAATTACAGACTGACGATTCGATCACGCCGTATAAGGAGGCACGAGTTCTCTTGCCTACGCTGCTGCTACGAGGCTGTATACCTCACAGAGAGTTTCTCTTATTTTGCTAATTAGCTCGTAACGGGCTATCCCACTCGAGGTCGGTCGGCGGCTGGTTCGCCGCTCGATCGTCTTCAGGGGCGGCACCGTTGGCCGCGGTAGCCCCAGAGCGTGTAAATGTGGCGCGCGCCTTTACGAGCGGCGAGGAAAGCTTGTAATCGCCTCCGGTGAATACTTTGTCACCTCGTTCCCTCTTTTCGCAGCCTCCGGAACGGTTACGCGACCGGCCGACCGGTTTGTCTACCACCGAATTACCAGCTATTCCGCTTCAAATAGGATCCCTCGCCCGGGGGGCGGGTGGGCCCCTCCGGTTTCGCGTTTGCGATTTTCGAGCGCGGCGTACCGCGATCGATTTCGTCGGGGCCCCGAGTCAGGCCCGGCAGCCAATAAAAGACCGGGCCGTTTGCATAAATTCGTGGCTTTTTAATTGGACGGAGTAGGCTCGGTAATAGGGACAATCGAGATAGGCACGGTCGGGTTTAGCACCAAGCGGGAACGAGCGAATCCGCCGTTCGTTAATTAGGGAACGGTGTGCGACCAAATTTGAGAAATACGTTTGCCAGAGCGATGCTAAACGCGTCGAAATAGAGTGGAAACGCTTGCTACTGTTTTTATAGGCGCCCCCCGCCTTTTGCCCCCTCCGTGTCAGTTCATCATCGCCGTTTAACGACAATTCCGGAGCAGCGGCCGTAAAACCGGCTATGGAAAGTGTTCAATCCTCCGACCCGACGCTACGATACGTGTCGGGAATTTCTATCGTAAAGCAACCCCCGAATCGGATTTGCGAAATCGGTCGGCGAGACGGGGCCCCGTAGTTCGCTGAGCGTCTCCGCGGGCGCGCAGCCGCTCTGCGTCGCGGAACGAAAAACGACCCTGTAATTAAATAATGATGATTAGCCGTGAGTCGCGGTAGCGTCGGGCGACGCGGCGAATGCGATGAAGAAGCGATACAGTGGTAAAGGTATGCTGTCGTTGATGGGGGTCCCGCTTCTTCCTCGCCCCACCGTAACAATCGTTCCACCGTTTCGTCTTCGCTCGCCCCGAGCGTATCCGCGCTTCTCTTTAACGCATCAACGCCGTTCCTCCTGCGCTTCCAACCCCGTCGCAGCTATATCTGCACGCCATGCTGCACGTTCGTGGCAACGTTCGCCCCTCCCCCCATTTCCAACGTTTCCGCGGCGAGACCACGATATTTATTCATCGTCGATCGCGCAGGCTTCGAACTTCGGTATTATGCGGCGGAGCTTTCTTTGAATCGGGCGAACCGCTAATGCTCCGGTACTCGACCTCGGGTGGTGCGGGATGGTACGCGGCGAGCAGAGCGTGTACCGGGCGCACAATAGCGCAAGAAATGCAAGCAACGAGACCGGTAAACAAACGAATAGAGCTTCGTAACGCGTAAAATGTCTCGGTGCACGGATGCGGCTAAACGGTCTGGCATGGTCGACGGGTGTACCTTGCATAGGGGGGAAGAAGAAGAGAGGCTTAGAAGCGGCGAGCGACAAGAACGACAAGACAATGGACGGCGACAATGAGGTTGCCGTAGCGAATGCAACCGAAGCGAAAATAAAGCGATGCTCGGCATTAGCTACCGTTGCCTAGTATCGTGGCTGGTGTTCAGATTGTACCTCTCGTGAAATAGAAAATTATTGCAATAATGTATATTCTTGGAATAACGTAGGATCCGTAGAGACTCCGCCAAAAGTTGGCCAGAAAATCAGCCTTCATACATTATACGTACGAGGGGAGCACGTGTATACAAGTACGATGATCGCGTAGAAAAGCTGCGGGAGTGCGAGAGGGACCCTCCGCGCTTTAGACTCCGGGCCGTGAGATGGCAAATGGCGATAACGAGGCGCAAGATAAGCGTCGAGGAGGTGCATCATAGTATTAACGGGCCTAGAACGGGGAGCGTTCGTACCATCGCGGAGTCTCCGCGGGCCGATCGCGCCTTTATCCGCGTATCTACGTGCTCGCGCGCACGCAACGCTCGCTCGATCAGCTGAAACACCTAGGCGAGCGCGAGGAAGCGTTTACACGCGGACCTGTCCGCGGTTACGGGGATCTCTGCAACGCTCGTCGACTTTCCCGAAGGCGGCTGAGCTCGAGTCGACTGAAAACGACCGCGCCTTCGACTGGCCATAGACCGTAGACCGGTGCACAGACGACGAACGGGGACGATGGACTTTTCCTGCCTCCGACACTCTGGGCGTTCGGAACGATTTATATCTCACAGTTTCCTTCGTAGATCGTTCCAAGATCGGACACGCCGTCGTCTGGCAACGCGAGATATACGCGACGCAAGTTAACAAGCAACAAAGAATTCGTTTCGGCGTCGGAGAAGTAACCGATTCTCACGGAGGGCAGAACAATAAGCGAGCAGTCGCACCCGTGGGTTATTAAACCGTCTCCCCGAGCGACCATTACGAACCGCGGTGTAGTCCGTGCCAGACTCGCTCGAACTTTCTCGTGATTCGTTGACGTGTCGTCGCTCCGCTGGGCGTACTCGCGGCGCGTCTCGGCGACGGATGCGTTTGTTCGGCACAGTGGCACGAAGTCGTCGCGTTTCAGAACGATTTGCATCTGGCAATAAACGGCCGCTGTCGAAAATGATGTAAACGGATGCCGGGGCAGCGGAGATTATCATGCGCGATCCAAACGGACGGTCGTCCGGCTCGCTCCGAGCGGAGCGGTGCCCTCTGCATTCTTTTCTGCCTCGATTCGACCGCCCGACCCTTCGCCGCCCTCTTCACCGGCGGGATGCTAATACGCGTCTCTTAATTCGACGCTGCTCGTTCGAATACCTGGCGGATGGGTCGTCGAGATCCGAAAAGGACGATCGTCGGGAATAGCCATCGCGGCCGTGCGAACATCGCTTCTTAATTAAGAGAATTAGACGTGTTTCGGGGCAAATTTGTTTCGGGCGCATTAGTCGTATCCCCATTAGTTGTTGATGCATCGGAAGAACGAGGGTATTGGCCGCCGCGCCGGAACGATTTCGTTATCCGAAGTCAGTCAGCTGGACGTTTTCCTTTCCGAATAAGAGAGCAGCGCGGCCACGGAGGGTGGAGGTGAAATTCCGGGAACCGAATTACGCAAATCAGACTGCGAGCATTCGTCCTGCCGTTCCGGAGACTCCTCGCTATCTTCCTCCACGGATCTCGCAGGTTGGTTCAGGTTGGGTCGCTGGCCATCCTCTCGGGATGCAGAGCCGCGGCGGAACGCCGGGGACCCGCAGAAGAGGCGATGCCCGCTTGAAATTTGCAAGTCCGGTGAAAGCACGATGCTCGCGCGAGGCAGCACGTTCCCTCCAGAGTAGAACCGTGGTGGAAGGGAAGATCCAAAGATCGTGAAAAACGAAAGAAACGAAAGGCTCGACCGAAGAAGACGCCGAGGAGAGACAGCTGCGGCGAGCTGCAGACTATCGACCGCCACGAGGAATACTTCATCCTCGCGAACGAAAGAGACCCGCATTTTTATAAACTCCGTGTCTCGGCCGACAACCGGCGCGCCCGTTGGCCAGATCCTCGAATACTTTTCGTTCCGCCGCGAAGGCGTCGACGACTAATTATCTGCTTTCAATTCGACCGTCGGCGAAGAGGGTCGCAACGTGGACGGTCCTTTGCGAAATTTCGGCCGTGGTCGTAACGGCCAAATCGGGCACCGAATTATATCTCCCGTGTATCTTTATAGACACTCTCGAACGAGATGCCCCACCGCTTGGCGATTTTTATGTATATAGTGTCGTCGTTAAATTCGTTAAAGACTAACGACGTGCCAGCCGGATAAGATAACGCTCGACCTTTTCCAAATCTCCCTCGGCATCGTTTACTCTAGACCAACAGGATCGCGCAGAATTGATATCGGCCCTCTACGCTGATACTTATTCGATCTACAAAATTCTCCGGACTCCTCTATTGCCGGCAATTTCGTCGAGTTCGACACGCGGTCGGTATCGCTCTGGTGCAGGGAATCGAACCGCCCGATCGACGAGAACGATGCGGGACAACGCGAAGAGCTTCGGTTTCGGCTTCCTTTCGACGCTGCTCGTCTTCTGTACCCGACTTTCGTCCCCGGTACCGTCGAAAAGGATTACAGAGGAAGGGAAAGACGTGGTGCTGGGAGCCTTCAAAGCGAGCAGAGCGGTGATATTTAAAGCGTATGCAAAGAGTGCAGCTCCGTAGCAGCAGCTCCGAGGGAAGAAAGAGGAAGGAGGGGCAAAAAGTCTTGGACAATGGCTGCCCGGTATCCGACTCGCGACGATTTATGCGACCTCGACGGCGGCGACGACGACGACGACGACGACGAAGAGGACGACGACGGTCCACCTCCACCATTCTCTCTCCCTGTTCCTTTCTTCGCCTCATCCTTCTATTTCTCATCCCGCTCTGTTGTAACGCAAGAACACTCGCATTCTCCTTTCCTCTTCTATCGACCGACCGGTACTCTTACAATCGGTGCATTCTCCCGACAAGAATCCCGGGGCACGAAGAACGCTTGATCAGGAAGTCCCAGGCATTAGGTCGCGGACGCGTAACCGCGTAATTCATTTATCGCATGGATAACGTAATTTCCTCTAAGATAAATTCCACGTTCCCGCTATCCACGATACACGGTATGCACAGTCCACGGGGATTGTGTTCTAGGGATAGACGACCTCCGGGCCGCTCGATCGAGCATCCCCGAAATTCTCCGATTTTTATTCCCGACCGAGGCAGTCCCGGCACGAACGAGAGGGGATCGTTGAACGACACCTTTCTACAAGAACGATCGAAAAGCCGAGAAAACTTGGGAGCGGCCGCTCGTTCGGCGGATAAGATAAGGACGGTCGTCTCTAGTCGACGCGGCCATGGGTCGATGATTCTCTGCCAGGTACCATAAACTCGGCCGTAAAATGAAGCGCGTTCCTCACTTTGTCGCCAGGTTTTATGGAAGTCCGTTCGTTCGCGGCCAAACCCGGCTCAATAAGGAGTTCGTCTACGTTGTTTTTAACGACCGTTGCTTCTTCGCCGATCATGCGCCCCTATAACGACCGCACGGTTTTTCGTATTTCCAGAAAGAACGCTGAAAGAGCGTCCTTATCAAAACAGGTGCTCGTAAAGCGGCAATAACATCTTCGGGCCGCTGCCTTTCGTCGCCGATCTGATAACGCGATTCGATGTTCCGCAATAAATAAGAAATTAATGAATTCCGCGTTAATGTCTGCGGGATAATCGGCAAATAATTATGCAAACGTTCCCCCGTGGTACGAGCTTGGCGAAAAGGGAGCGACAAATCCGGTGCTCTCTGATCCCGGGCCGAAGGGCTCCCTGCGTGGTTTGCGAAGTGTCATCCGTATTGGAACAGGTGTCGTGGAGCAGCAACGAAAAGTTGCCGGAAGAAGCGGGGAAGCGAGACCGGGGGGAGCGCGCGTGGAGCTCCCTCACAAAGTGAATCGCATCTGTGCCAACGATCACCGCGTCGGCTCGTCCGACTTTAATCTGATAATCTGATTGGCTGCCGTGTGTCAAATATTGTGGGCCCGAGTGCCAGGCCTCGATCTTTCATGCGAACAGGTTCTCGTCGGGACGCGTGGCCGATTGAAAGCCGCTTTCCGAAATCGTTGGACCGCGATCGAGCCGTGACCCAGGAAGTGCTGGAATCCTATTTCCGGACTTTTGTCCACAAAGAGAAGAAGAACGAGAGAGATACAGAGAGAGAAAGAGAGCAAAATTCACCCTAGTCGCCGACGCGATAATTAGGATTTACGCGTTTCGAGGAAGACGGGGTGCGCGCGCCACGGAAGAAGTGGACGAAAGGCAAGGCTCTATCGGTCCTAGCGACTCCGGCGAAAGAAGAGATCCGTCTGCGACGCGACGAAGAGCGGGCGAACGCGAGAGAATGGAATCGAAGGAGAACGGACGGAAGAAAGAGGGCGAGCTGCGACGTCCCTCGGCGAAGGAGGAACACACTCGGGGTTCGCGCATTGATATGCAACAGGCTGCATATGCGGGCCATGGCGGGCGAACAATACGACCACCGGTAAGGCACCATCGCGTAAACTATCCACCATGCCCGAGCCTATAACGTAGCGAACCGTGCCGGTCGATACGCCACGAGACACTTTACACGGTGCATCGGGTATATGGTGCGGTGAGCGCAGGTCGTGACGCGCCGTATCTTGCATCGGATGTACCACCAGTGTGGAAACACGGATACGTACCCTCCTCCCCCGCCTCCACCATTCTCCTCCTTCCCCGTGCTCTTAACCCTTCGAGAATAGGGTCCACGCCGCGCCAACCCACCTATCCGTCCGCGACCTTACCCTCCTTCGAATCCTCTCCACCACTCCATCCTTATCCGCGACTCCCTCGGCGTTTCTCGAATTCCGTTTCCTCGTCTCGCCCGCCACCTGTCTCTCGCGCCTCTACGCGCTCGCGCGATACGAGGGAATCGCGGCGCGACCGCCTCGCGCGGAGAGGGGTTGCGAGCTCGCACGAGAGCTCGCGCCCCGGTCGAAACGGTTACCCCGCGTTACTCGGTGGTATCGCGCACAATAGACTCCCCCGTATGATTTACATGCCGCCGCGTCGGTTCTCCCGCGGACAGAAGAACCAACGATACAGGATACTCGGCTCGCGGTTCTACCTTTTCTCATACGATCGCGTCGGCCACGGCTCCCCACGTGCTTGCACGTACCTACACCGACACACGATCGCGCGCTACGTAGTCGCGGTCCCCGCGGTTTTCTCGTGACGCGACTATGCTAACGCGGTAACGCCGCGCGTGGAATACGTTTTCGATGCATTCACCGGCTAGCCGACCAACGATCCTACCTCGCGTTTCGAACTCCGCCGATTAAGCCCGGGTATGCGACAAGTTTTGCGCGACCCTCCCCTCCCGCCGGAAGTCGATAAGACCGACGCAACGCGGAAGACATACAAACGTTCGATGCGGACGGGTGATGCAGCGGACTGTGCGGCCAAGGAAGCGGCCGTTAATGACCGTGAACCGTCGAACCTACCTGGCAACGACGAGGACGGACCACCGTAACCCACACCGCCGACGATGCTGTTCTGTGGAACGGTCTCCTTAACGGTGACGGTGTACCGTGGCTTCTCGCAGCTGGCGATCCTGTGCCCGGGGGAGGACACACTGATCCGGACTTCGGCGTCGAACGAGCTCTTCAGGCCAGCCGGGTCCGTTGCCGTTACGTTCAACCGATGCAGCAACGACCTGGACAACAAGCTCGGCCTTGCCAATTGGAGTTCACCGGTGTTGCGATCGATGTGAAACACCCCTGCCTCGTTTCCATTTGCGATTCGATACGCGACCTGACCCGCGTCCAAGTCCGTGGCCGCCAGCCGCAACATTGGTCCCTGAATCAGGCCGTCGGTCTTCAGTGTCACGTTGTACTTTCTCGGCTCGAAGATGGGCCTGTTGTCGTTCACGTCCGTTACTTGAACGCTCACGATGGCCACGGTGCTGAGACCACCTGCAACAACGCGAACAGCAATGATTAATTTGTACAGCGATCCCGTTTGCGCCGCAGTTTACATACGCTACGTTTGAACGGAGGTGCGCATCGGGGGGAAAAAAATTGGGACGCGCTGTACGCCGACCACGTCGTCCGTCGCGCAGAAGTGCGAACCCGAGCAATTATGTGTACATACTTCGCTCACCGGTGAAATCCTCTTATCGAGGCAAAGAATGCCGAGGTATTAGCCGGCGTAGAAAACGAAACTACGGGGACTCTTGAAGCCGGTCGGCATAAATCACCGTCGCGGCGCGGCGTCCCGTACCATTGCCTTTTTTCGGAGCCAATCAACCGCCTACCTCCTCCCTTTACCAGCATCTCTCTTTCCCCCCCCCCCTTTCTCTACCTCATCTTCCGATCTTTTTCCCTAGCGCGCTTTATACTCCGTTTCCTCCGTTCTTCTCGTTCGCTTTCTCCTCCGCGTTCGTGAGAGCGAGCGGCCCGCGCGTGTCAGCCGGCGCGGCTCTTACCCCGGGTGCAGGGTAATGCGTTCACGGCAATATTTCAAACGAGTGGAATTTCTCGGGATACCCGAACGGCCCTAGCGGTCCTAGCAGTGTCTCGGCCGGTTCACCGTATTCTCTTTTCCGTTCGCGTTGCTTGTCGAGCAATTATACGGACGAATCGATCGATCAATATGCCGAGAGTGCGCGAGGTGCACGAGGCGCGCGTCCCCCCGGTCGGAGTCGCGACCGCTTTGTTGTTCGTCGTCGAAGCAGATTAAAAAGAACGGAAAGAGAGTCGCTTGCGAGCTGATAATTCGTTTGCCCGTTAAAGTATCGCCTCCCTCCGTATAAGAGTGATATACGGTCTGACGGGAAGTAATAACGCTCCCTCGATCGCTATCCGTAAATCACCTCGTTCGTCGAAGCCTAATCGCGCATCGCCATCCCTCTTTCTTTCGTCGACCCGTGGACGACCGCGACAGCGCGCGGTACCAGGGGTTAATTAATCGAGCGTGGCACGAGGACGAAAGGGGGCGCGAACGCGATAACGCGAGCTCCCGGTCGGTCAGAGGCTGATTTAGGCGAACCCCGACGCAAGTGTTAATATTAAAGACAGTATGTAAAACGGGTAATCCGATGTTTAAACGGTTTACACCCGTAACTCATAGTAATATATGGACTCGGCCGCGCGGAGCTCCGAGCGCGACGAGATTTATAGGTACGAGTGTCATTGGAGTCATGCGTCAAGGGCCAGCCTCCCCTCGGTTCTCTGTGCTTCCCTCTCCGCCGTCCCGCGCCTCGTCCTCCTTTCGCTGCGCGTTCCTCGTCCCGTTTCATCTCGTTCCGCTTGTCCCCCTCCTTCGTCGTCGAGCGACGGGTCGCGACGACCGAAAGGGAACGACGATGCCTTCGACCGTTCCTCGACACCGCGGCACCTTCCGTACGACTCGACGGTATCGCGATGCCGATCGTCGGTTTCTGGGTTCGCGGCGACACCCGGCCACGCGTATTTCTCCCGAAGAAACGCACCCCTAATTTCTCTATCGACCGACACCTTTTCTCCCCGGCCGCCACGCTTCGAACGTTGCACCCGCGTTCCTCGCGAGTCCGCGCCTACACGATCGATCGGAGTGCGAGAATCGAACGAAAGAGAAACGTCGCCGCGGATCCCCACCTTCCTGGACACAGGTCAACGACATTCTAACGCGTATTTCGATACCCCGGTGTCCGGCAGACCGACCCTTTTAATTTCACGCGGACCATTGTGGGACGTGAGTCCTTTTCGAGGTTCGCGGCGGCGGAGGATACGAAGCCTCCGAAAGATTTATGCGGTTGCCGGTTGCCAGAGGTGCTCATCCCGCCCGGGCCGATAATCAACTCGAACGCGTTGCACGATAGCGCAGAGGGGAATGGTAAATCGGCGTTTCGTACGCGATCAACGGAACCCGGACGCTGTCGAGTCTTTAAGGCTCGCGCGCCTCCCCGTCAGGCCCCGAATCTCGTGAACGCGCGCAGAAGGAAACGCTAAAGTAGAGAAACGTTGCGGACAATGGGCTCGCCCGGTGGGAGTTAAGAGGCAAAGATTTATGACGGCGGTGTCAATAAAGTCGGCGGCGGTGTCGTTCCGGCTTTCAGGAAGGTTCCGTAACCGTGGCCGCGCCTTTCTTTGCATTTCTGCCCGTTGATCGTAGGACGTGCATCAAGATGCGCAGACCAGATTCGCATGTACACCACGTAATGCACAATTTCCAGAAATCAGATACCATCAAGCCCGGTCTCTCTTTCGTCAAGATCGTGACGCTTGGAACCCAAATCTCCAGATGCTATCCGACCCCTTCGTCGCATTGTTCAGCGATGAACGCGCGCGCGTCCTGGCTCGTTTTCAACAATCTTGTCCGCAGCATTCGCGAGGAATATTTTTGGCAACAATCGCAAAGGAAAATATCGTCCGACGACGGCACCGCGTTCTTCCTTTCATTAGCCGTGCGCTTTTAACCTTATTGTCCGATGTCTGGCAGCCGCACGAGCGGCCTCTTTTACGTCGGTCCAAGCGACTCGCGCCAGGAAGTATCGTCGTCGCCCCTTTCTACCAGATTCCTATACTCGAACGCGTTCCTCGCCGAAGAACGTCCACGCGGTTAGTCGTCCCGCGGGGAACCATGGGTGGTTGTAGTCCCGGCGAAGTGTCGGGGTCGCAAATCGTTTCAGTACCGCGAGCGGATCTCTGCGCGTCGCCGGCGCGTTCGGGGGATTGTTATCTGGGCTAGACTCTCGGCGTTGATTCCGTGCCCGGTAATCGCGTATCTTGAGAAGCAGCAAGGTCGAAACGCGTCGGCCGGGGCTGGTTCGCTGTTCCCAGCTGGAGCGTACCGAGTCCGTCAGCAGGTGGTATAAATCACGCGCAAGCCGGCTCCGGCGCGGTGCGCCTCGCGGCTCGCGGTTGGTCCACGGGGCTGCTCGCCCGTCATATCCGAGCGGTGCCTACTATTGTGTCGATGGTGTCGGCGACTCTGGTAGCACGGTGAACAATCGTATCGATAACGAGCGACAATTATGGACGGGAGTTCGCCTGTTCGCGGAACGATATGCAGACAACAATAGGGGGGCTCCTCACCGCTTCCATTCCGTTCGTCCTCCCTGTCTTTCCTCTTCGACGCCAGCGTTGGTTGTTCTTCCTGTTCTTCAGTCTCCCACGTGCCCTCTAATTTCCCTATCGATTCTGATTTCCCCCGGCCCCGTCGCCGCCGCACTCGTTCCTCCGCGTTACCTCGTCCACCTACTTGAACGCAGTTCCAAGCAAATCGTCCGAGGAACCTGCTACCCGTTGCAAGGTCAATGCCGGCGTTCCTGACGGATCAATGGACTTCAGTCATTGTCCTCGGCCGTAAGAGCAGCCTGGACGGAGGCTGTTGAAAATGGGCACACCGTACACCGGCGACATAAATCATACACCCCATTACAGGGCCGCTAGATCTCGGCGCGGCGATAGCCTCCTCTTCCTTCGCTCCGCCAGCGGTGCGCGCGGCTTCCGTGGACGCTTCTTTTCCTCCTGGTACCACGTTTCCACCGTGTGTCGCCCAACCGTTCGGCTTTCCTCTACGTTCCTGGCTGCCTGGCTCCCTGGCTCCTGCGTCGCACCTATTCTACCGCGCCGCGATAAGGCCGAGGAAAAGCATTGTTCGCGCGGTTCTTCATTGCGGGCTCCCGTTTTGGTCACGGAAGATTCGTCGAGGAACGAGACCGGTAAGCGATCAACGTATCGGGTGAAAGTTACGAGGCACGCCCGGCAAAAAGCTACGGACGAGCGTAGCGAGCAACGCGCCGCTCTCTCCGCGGCGCAAAGTAATTGTTCGTCGGATAATTTCCACGGAACCCAGCACGGTTGCACGTACCTCTGTCGGTGGCGATGACAGGGATCTCCAGATAGGGCGCGGTTTCTCTGTCCAACGGTGTTCTGACGCAAATGTCCCCGGTATCGCTTCGCACCATCAGCTGCTCGCTCTCCATTCTTCCCGCGGCGAACGTGTAATTTACCATGGCGTTCACGCCGCAATCCGGGTCGGTTGCCTGCACCTGAAACGATAGACGAATTCGTATTAATTGCGCGCCGTCGTGAAGGCGGACTCGATTCCGTTCGCTTACGGACGAAAAGGGTCACGTCCGAGGCCGTCGAGGCCGTCGAAGCACCTTACGCAATCCGGAAACCTGCTGACTAATTTTCTGCATGACCCCTTTATCTATTCAACCAAGAGGTTGCGGAGACGCGACGCGGAGGCGGTGATGAACGCCCGCGTGCCTCCAGTGCTTGTTATTTATGCGGCGACATACCGCCACCTTTCACCCTTCGGTGGTTCATAAGTTACAGCAGTTCGTAGTCGCCGCTTATGAAAACGTCCGAATATATTTTTCGCCGCGCCGGCGATGCTTCGTTTTCTAAACGAACTGGCGTGTTTCCCTTGCCCCGATAAACCCATACGCGTACGCGATACGAAGGCGAGACTCGAATTCTTCGTCGAGCCGTGGAGTACGCGTCGCAAGGTTCGCGTTTCGGCCGCCTCGAACGAGTACAAATTCGAGGTGAAACGTAAAGCGGACGATTTTCGTTTTCTTGCGGCGGTGATCGCGCGCGGGGACGTTCGACAGACAGACGGTAATTGGCACCGCGAACGATTGGACGCACAGGCAAACGTTGCTAGAGGAGAGGCGAGACTCGTAAATTTATCAACGCGGAACGTAATTTGCGGGATGGTAGTCGTGGTGTGTGCCAATCGTCGGGCACACGGGGCAGAAAAAACCGGGGACGCGAAACCCCGGACGGTAATGAACCCTTTAACCCGGCCTGAGCGGCTTTAATGACAGTTTAAAGTTTCTTCTCGCGTTCGAGGTACGTACGTACGTACACGTATGTACCGCGTCGGCCATCTAGCCGTGATCCGAGTGTTCACCGGTGGAATCGTTCCGACCGTGTTCGACGAGAACGCGGAATCCGGAGATCCGATTGCGATTGGGTACCCGGATGATCGATTACTTTGTTACGTACTCGATCGAGACGTCGGTATCGATCGTTGTTGAAAATTTTTCCATGATAATTGCCAGAAGAATCGTGATAACGTCCGGTGTGCCGCAGTATCGTTCAGGAAAGTTATTCACGCATTTTCCAGCAACGTCCGCGCAATCGAGGTGAGCGTTCGCCGAGATGAGTGCAGGAAGATTCCGCGGCTGGGAAGGGGGGTCGAGCTCCCATCGAGATAGGCCAAGAAAGATAAAACGAGAGCAAGAAAGTCTAGAGCGAATGGAAGAGAGAGAAAGAGAGTGGATAATAAAGCAGGAGTCCACGAAGAATGATTTACTGGCAGCCGGTCTAATACCTTTACCGCCAACACTGTTGCCATCTTGAAGGAGCATCGCATGGTTTCTGTGGCTCGTCGAACAGGTAAAACAGCAACGAGAAAGTTCGGAATCGAAGGAGAAAAAATTGTTAATCCATTCCACAACGTTTCTCTTCGTGTCGGGAACCTTTCTCCTCGAAGGGAAAAAATTTTGGAGGGTTGGGTGGGGGGGAAGAGAATAATGGAGTGAACAGCAGGCTTCAATTTCCATTCAACAGTTATGCTAATGAACTGCTGCGAAGCGCCGTCGAAATTAATAGAACCGTCTAATTCCCCGTGGGATTTTCGATCTCCCCTCCTGTTCTATGATTTCCCGCCGGGAACCGTGCGTTCCCGTCGATCTTCCGTATTAGTTACCGCTTAATTCCCCGTCGACGTCATCCGTTCGATAGACAACCAGTTACGATTCATAAACGACGCTATCCAAAGCGTTTCTGCTCCCTGAATTAATAAAGCGACCGCGCGACACGTTTGTAACAGGCATCCTGTTACAGCTGCGACGTCCACCGATTTTCCCCGCTAGATCGAATAATTCACGATCGCGCTCGACGATAATTTCACTTTCTATCGGCAGATTAATTCGCCGTTCGGTCATCTTACGCCGCGCCAGTTTCACGCCCGCCCCACTGCCGCGATCGCGACACATCTGCATAATTTTCCACTTTAGATTTGCATTTCTAAATTGCATCCTCGCGCGTCCCCTATCTCCGGATACGGATCGGACAATCCTGACTCGTCGCGAATTATTCTTTTGTTCGCGCGACCATCCCGGCCCGCGCGGCGAACACAATTTCGTTACGAAAGTTACGCGAACCGGCGGGTCGACACCGCGTCGCTCGCCCTCACCGTTAATTACGCGCGAACCTGGCGCACACGGCCAGACGGAAAACAGAGACCGGGGAAGGAAGGAAGAACGAGCTGTATTAAATCGCGAGCAGTTTTACCTGTTATTCCCGTGCTCGGCGAATAGCATACCAGCCGATGCATTGTTCGGTTGGTTTTGTTGCCCGCCGACCTTGCCGGGAATATCGATTTCAATCGGGGTGTATACGGAATACAATCCGCCGTGGATTTCCTTCAAAGAGGCCGGGCAACCTGCATAGCTGCTCGAGTACCGGCGCGCACGAACGAACGCCTTGCACCCCTTGGAAGGAATCGCGTTCTTGTATGTACATATTTTGAAAAACCTCTCTCTCTCTCTCGCCGCGCAAAGGCGTCCAAAAATGGAAGGATGGGTGGGGAGGCTAAAGCGAATTTCCAATGCACTTCTCAGCGTAGATTTGCCCGCCGATTTTCCGCGTTTCACATTTTCGGTGTCGAAAAGAATTGCTCACGATAGCTCGCATCGCGAGACAGAGTGACAGAGGCTATCCGAATCGAGGATGACGAAGATCGATACACGAGCTCGAGCGTCGCGGTGGCCGAGAATGGCCCGGCCACGGCGCGCTGCGCGCCGGTCGGCGAGGTCCCACGTTCCCCGGACCGCGAGGCACGAGTGCAAGTCTTTCGCTACGTGGTACGTACAAGCGTCGCGACAGAGGTAGAGAACCGTCTGTACGTGCGGTGGCTGTCTCCACCGGTTATAAAATACGGTGCCTCGGAAGGTTCTCAGCATGCTCGCGCCTATGCCGTCGAGGACAGTCCTCGGCTCTCTTTTGGTCCTTTCTCCCGTCGCTCTCCGCCACCGCCGCCGCCCGTCGAAATACCATTCGCCACCTTCGTTTTCTCTCTCGCCGGCCGAATGTCGAGAAGCGTTCGAGAGCGACACCGGCGTGTCAGGGCGACGACGCTGTGACACGACCCGCGGCAAGAACTCGCCCGTTACAGGTACAAATTGTCCGGCTGCTAAAGTTATCACCGTAAATCGCGGATGACTCGGCGTACCGCATCTGGTATGTCGAGTTTTATGTGCCGTGCCAGCGATGACGGCGATACCTGGACGCCGACCGTCCAACGATAGATGGCCCCGCAGCTAAACATTCTTTTAGACGGGGCTGCGTTCTAGACGCGTGGCGGTAATTGCGCGTGTACGTACCCTCCTCGTCGCTGCGAATGCACCGGTGGTAGGGCGCGAGTAAAGAGCCGAGTCGAAGGAAGGGTCTAGCTGCTTCGGTAGACATTTGCGTGCGCGGGGCAATCAGTGCGGGGAATTATGAAGCTCCGTCCGTACAGATTCGTACGGCTTCGGCGAATAAAAAGAATCTATCGCGCTGCTGCGATCGATCCCCTGCGTAATTGCTAGACCGGTTTGGAACGTTCAGGATTACGTGCCGCGGCTAAGTACGCATAGTTCCTTGTAAATTTTGTGCTCTCCGTTTCGCCGGGCATTTAATAGCGTGCGTTTCGTTTAATCGTTCTCGTGTTTCTGCAGATTAATCGCGGCACCAGTATCGCCACGCCTCGATCGTCGCACGCATAGATTCGAACCAGACCTTCGGCGGCGCGAGAGTATGTGGTTGGCGTGTTCCGTTCGATGCTCCATTTCGTCGAGGCGGCTGGCCCACGGGTTTCGGCGTTCCGCGAGAAAGAATTCTCGATCGCGCATAAAATTCCTCGGCGATGTATCGTTGAACGAAGGACCGCGCGTCCTCCGCGGCGAGCGGGGCTCCGCGACGCGCTCGTATGCAAGCGCAACGATATTTCATACGATTATCCTGCGCCTCGTTGAGTTACTAAATCATCCCCGGGGGCAGCAGTATTTTCCTTCGAACGGTCGCGTAATCCTTCACGGCGAAACGAACTAGAGCGATCGCCCATCCTTCCCCCAAGTGCCCGGCATTCCGGCTTCCTTTTTCGAGCTGCCCACGATCTTTCCGCGATTAATTTCGTTCCTCGCGCGAACGTTTCATTAGCGAGCGTGCCCCTCTCCCTGACTAATTAATGTAGATCCTATCCGGCGAGCCAAGCTCCACAGTGGTCGGTCGATCAGCCCGTTTAGCGTTGGCCGCGCGTTATTAGCCGGTGTCGGTGAAATTCCAGCGCCGCGTTCCGGCGCATATTTCTTTTCCTCGCGTCGAGATTTATCGGGAATGAGAAAGCGAAGGGTCGCGGTTTCCTCCGTTCTCGAACTCAAATAAATTCGAAACCCGGATCGAGATAAACGCGCGGTGTCCCCGGCCGTTCTTCCTCATCCTTGGTTCCTGCTACCACCTTTCTGGTTACGAGAGGGAGAGAGGGGGAGAGAGTGTACCCGAGGGTTTTTCTCCGTCGGTCGAGTCCTAGCCCCCCGCCGTTCCCGGGTGCTTTCCGTTGGTCGTGCGTGCGACCACGCGGGCCGCCGCTTTTTGCCCGCTCGCGCTCGACAGATAGAGCTGTTCGTCGAGTAAGCTGAGAAGCCATCCTCGGTATTCCCGGCTCGCCGGCTCTCTGATGGACTGACAATCGTCCACCACTGGCCACGGGGTATTCCTCGCGATCCTTTCGCTCTTCCTTCTTATCTACGCGTTCTTTTCGATCTCGAGACAAGCCGCGTTTCTTTCGTCGCGAGCGAACGAGCGGTCTCGGGCCGAATTCGGCGCGCCGCGCCACCCCGAGCGTCGTCGAGGCCCAGGGCGAGGCGGCGATCGTCGACGCGGCGCGACGGTGGTCGAGCCGCGGCCCGCTCCCAGCGAAAAATCCGTCGAGCGGATTCCGGGAAACACTCGTTCGCTCGTTACACGCGCACTTTTTATCGGTCGTGGACGCAATTTGAAATTCCCGTCGCTCGCGCACAAGGGCGCCTAATTGCGCGACCGCGCGATTCGAGGTACCGCGAGCACGCGAGCTGACCCGGCTATCTACGAGGGGGGGAAGAGCGTACCGGAAGTTTCGTGGGTGGACGGCGGCTGCGCGCCACGATCCTTTGTCACGCGAATTGACATGCGGGAACGATGCCCGGGCAGCCGTCACGTGAATCACCGCGGGTGTGCGAACGCACAATTAGCCGGATCCGTATTCCGTTTGCATAAATAAATATGCGCGTGTTTGCCGCCTGTCCTTGGCAGACTCATCCCTCCCTCTGTTTCTGTTCCTCTCGCGGGGCCGCTCGGTTTGCTCGTTCCTCCGGGTCTCTTGATCGTTTTTCCGCTCCGCACCGGCCGCGGCGTTTCCTTCCACGGGGCTCGCTCTCCTCGGCAGGCGTGTGTGCGTGCGCGTGTCGACGCGTAGGCCGCAAATAGACGGTGAAAAATCGTTGGACGGCGAGCGCGAGAAGCGCAGGGGACGCGAGAAGAAAAACGAGGGGGGCGGGCGCAAGAAGGAGCGCGAGGGGCGATAATAAGACCGGGAGAGAAACTTCGAGCGAACTTCGTTTTGTATCGCCCCGAGTAGAGACTCGTTCCGCGCCGGCTAATTGAAGTCGGAAATTTTTCTTCGCCGCGCAATAACCATTCCGGAGTGTTGCGTGCCATCCGTGGAATTCGTGGTTTTATCCGGTCGTCACCGTTTTCGTCCGGAATCGCGCCCCGCCAACGGAGCGCGGAGAATCTCGACGGGCCGCGGGGAATCTTGTCGAAATTGCCGCGCGGCGGACACCGCGGCCGTTACCGCGGGAGAAATTAAACGGCAATAGGCGATCGCAGGTAGACAGACGGCCGCGTCGCGCTGGAAAAAACGGGCGGATCGGCGTAATCGACGGAATCGACGCAATCGACGCACGCGTCTCGGCGTCGCTCCGAAACGGTCCGGACGTAGCAATGATCGCGCACGGTGTCCGGGGATATCGGATCTCGTATCGGGGCGCAGTTACAGCCGGCGTACACGACGCACGGTACTAAACGTCGCGAGCAGTACCGAGGCCTGTACGACGCTTTACATATGAGCTCGCGAGTGCGCCGCGACAAAAGTGACCGTGACGGGGCAAAGGGTGGAGGGGAAATCCGCACAATGCTACCAACCCGACGAACTCTATAGAGCTGTCACTCACTGCTGCCCGAAGAGTCGGTTGCGAGAGGCGACTTGTCTTTCTCATTCTCTCCCCCCTTTCCCTTCGTCATCCATCTTCGCCGATTGCTGCTCCCCCCCACCCCCAACCCCATTCTCGTTCTTTCTCTCGTTCTCCCCCGTCCCGCCTTCCTGGTTTCTGCCACGCGTGGACGTGCAACGGGTTCATCGACGTTGATTTTCTATGGGAGAGTTGGATAAGGAATATCGAAATGTCACGGATATCACTCGCGCTTGTACACGCTGTCGATGATCGCGGGGCGACGAGCGTCGGGTCGGCCGATCATCGACGAATCGTGCGAATCCCTCGGGTTTCACGATTCGATCGAACCGTCGTGTCGCGTCGCGTTGAATCGCGTTGAATCGCGTTGAATCGCGTTGAATCGCGTTGAATCGGCGGCGAACACCGAAAGAGGCGAGTTTCCGCGACGAGTCCACCGATCGTGTACATACGCGAGCGAGACGACACGACACCCGACGCGCGTTCCCCCCTCGAAGAAGTTGTACGAGGGCTTCTCTTAACCTTTGCACCGGAGATGTGTGTTTTTCCCTCGGAACAGCAAGCCGAGAGGCGAGTCGAAAGGGGCTCCTGGCGGGTCGGTGCCAGGTAATTGCGATGAGATATGGCGGCCACTTCTCATTAAAATAGTTTAATATATATTTGTCAAGCTATCGCCGCGGCGCCCGTCCCGTCATTTGTTACTGCCACCCCTTCCACGATGTCATCCCTTGGACGCCGGCCGGGTCATCGCAGGGCCGGCCTTTATTTTTCGTAAATTCGGCATTCGGCTAATAGCGGCAGTTTGTCTCGTTGTCACCGGCCGGGATCTCTCACCGAAATTCAGTTGCGAGCGCGAACGCAACTGCGCTCCTCGTTCGAGGCCTCTCGTTTGTTTCACCGCAAACTTGCTATCGAGCTTTAACAACTCGTGTCGGGGGAGACGTCGATTAGGAGCATCACTGAGCGCGGCGCCACTGCATTCCACCAAGTTTTCCCCCCGTTTTTCCCTTAATTTTCCGCTTATCGCGCTTACCTGCCCCCATAACCATTCGCATAGGTTTCGCGGATGGTGCAGAAGAGCTCGTTAGTAATCTCCCTTTACAATCGCCCAGTATATACGAGCCGTGGGCGGACGTCGACAGTTAAATCTGTAGTTTAAACGCGCGGCTCGTCGCGCGACTACGCGTACACGGACGTTTTTACGCGCCTTAACCGAGTCAAAACTGGCGTACCGGGTTGCGGTAATTGGAGTCCCCTGCGTCACAGAGGTGCAACGCGACCTTGGCTAACGCGCGATAGGTTTATTCTCGCCGTGCCGAGCAGGGGCTATCGCCCGCGTCGGATGCCCGCGTCGCGTCGCGTCGCGTTACGAGCGGTTTCGTCGGTCTCGCGGCTCTTGACCGGCAATTAACGTTCCACCAGCGGCTTTATACAATCCCTGTTCGGCCGCAGGAATTTTCCCCGGCGTCTACCTGCGCGGCGGCGCGAACGTTTTAATTTCGAGGGTGAAGCAACCGAGGAGGAGGACACAGAGGGCCGACGAGCGTTCCCGGCGGCCCGCCGCGGCGGTGAACTTATCGACGAAAGACCCGCGAATAATTCAGAGTTTTACGAGAGTCTCGAAAGCGAGATTTCCAGCGAGCCGGCAAGAAAGTGGAGAATATAAATACTCGGAGACAAAGAGGAGCGGAGGACTCGCGGCTCGAAAGACCAGTTTATTATTATTCGGCAACCGCCCACGCGTACCTCGTTCCCTCCCCGCGCCGCGACCAGGTCCGCTCGTTCCCTCGCGGCCGAATCCTGGCCTCGGATTCCGCGTTCCTTCGTTCGGTCCCTTGTTCTTCCTCCTCCGGCTGTTGCCCGTTCCCCATCGTCCGCGCTGGCCCTTCCTCGACGGCGACACTTGGAAACGCAACTGTCCGGCCGGGCGCACCGCGCGATCATCGGCGGATATAAAGGAAAGGTAAATTAAGATAGCTGTCCGGTATTCACGGCGCGCCGTCCGCGATCCTTCACCGCGCTGGGCCTTCCCTTCTTACTTTCTTCCGCCTTTCGACACGACCCGCGCGCGGATCGTCTCGCGATGGAGTGCACGATCCGTGGGCCGGTCCAACGTGACGCCCCGGCCCTTCTATAGCATTCCTGTCTGCTCGATCGGCGAACGATAGCGTTGCGAATTTCGCGAATTCGCCGTGCAACCGTCCCCGTGAAACCTATTAACTGGCGAGCAAGCTCGACCGCGAGGCGGATGAGATGTCGCCGGTCTCGGAACGATAGATGCCCAATTGGATCTCCGGGCGCTCGGAGTAATTGCGCGGGCAACTGGCCCGTGAGCAATCCGTGATCGTGGAAGGCAGCGAGCGGCTGACAGAGTGGCCGGCAGAATGGCCGGCAAAAGAAGAGCCGGATAAACGAGATCGCAATAATCGATACACCTATCCTCGCATTAAAGGATCCCCTTGCGCCTTGTAAGTCCGTCCGCGATATTATTGATCCTGCGCACGCAATCGGCCGTATCCCATTGCGATTTAATCGATCGCGCCGATTAATAATCGCGTCTCTGAATAAGCCGGCCTTTTGCCCTCCTTGCCTCCCCGCCCCCCCCCCCCAACCCGCACCCCACGCCACGAATCGCTGAAAAATCTCCACCGCAATCCGTTTTCCGCCGCGGCTCGAACGTCCCTCGCGCGAACTTGCCACCTAATATAGCGAGACGAATTTATTACGGTCGGTACGGCCGCGTCGCGCGTTCGTATCTTCTCGCGGTCGCACGCGTCGCGGGCTCCTAAGGGTTCGCCGCGTGTTCCCGTCCGTCGGGGCTTATCCGCCTGACGAACCCCTTTCGCGCAGCGACCGGTCGCTCGTAATCGATACATATATCGAATTTGTCGCCGCAGCGACGGTGGGACGGGCACCGGACGACGGCCAGGAACCGGGCGTATCAAGGACTCGGTGGGCCGCGGCTTCGCACGCTTCGACTTCGTGGAATTGCGAGAACTTTGAAGATTAATGGGACCGAGGGGAGTCCGGCTCGCGTTTTTGTCCCCCTTGGCTCGATCAGTCCTGTTACCTGACAGCAGTTGGCCGTGCCGCGAATCACGTTTCGCTCGTACGATCGGTTGCATTTTAATAAACGAAAAACCATCCTTCGCTCGCCCGCCGCCGCGTTGCGCATTTCTCGCGTCCCGTTTACGCTCGCCGCGAGTATCCGGCCTGCACGTATTCGGAGCGCGACTTTCCGCGCGGTTCGGCTACGGGCGACGTGATGCACAATTTGGCCGGTGGGGTTTGTTTTTTAGTTTTTTTTTTTTCGCGCGACGTACCTTCGAGGGAAATTCAACGGGGGGGCACGCGAGATCGCGTACGTGGAAGCGACGCGTTCGAGACGACCGGGAATATCCGAGATTAATGGGAGCGCGGCAAACCTGATTCGCATTTTTGTTGCCTCTCCTCTCGACCGGGCGAGCCTCGGCCTTTCCGCGAGTACCGCTCTTTCCTTGGACTCTATCCTTGGCTTTAGCCGTGATAAAACCGAGAAACGCGTTCGTGGAACTTCTTTCGACGAGAGAAAAATCGGTAACGATCGATCCACCTTGCCCGTACTCCGGCCGCCCGTTAAATTTATTCCAAGGTAGCCTGATTTTTTCCGTCTGCGGGAACAGGTCCGCGATCGTCGTTAAAGACCCGGACGGGGATAAAGATACGGAATTCTTTATTGTTGCCAGAAACGAATTAATGGAAGGTGTCTCTACTTGTCTCTGTAATTAATTGATTCCGCGCATGATCGAGCGAACGTTCCTCGCGCCCCGTCCAATCTGTTGCCGGCGAGCAGCGGGACGGCATGGCGGTCGTTCCTCGGGGGGAATCAAGCTCGCTTTTCATCGGCGTATAATCTAAACGATTGGACCATCGAGGTGGCGAGCGGCCGGCCCCGATAGCGGGCGAAACTTGCCGCATTACGTCCACCCACGTGCACCGATTCACGCCCGATCAGCTCTGACCTACGAGATCTCGATAAATAAAGAGGAGGATGTATTTAGGGCCGATGTCGATCGCCAGAGGAATTCTTCTTTCGCGGAGGAACGCGCCGCCTGCACCGTGAGAAAGTCCAATCGGGCGGCTCCCTATAAAATTCTTTTATCGATAACCACGAGGCTGCGGCCGCGTCTAGCGGACGAACGTATCCGCCGTGGAACGTTTAGGACGTCAAGTACCGACGGAACTTACGACCCCCGATCGACGCATAACTTCGCAAACACATCGGTAATGCTCTCGAACCGGGTATTCGAGCGGGCAGGTGCGAAAAGGAGAGAGACGGAACGGGGGAAGCAGGTGAGACGATGCAAAGCACGCAGCTTATCTTAATAGATTACCGAGCCATTCGGACGTAATTTGCCGACTCCTATTACCGGGCGCGTCTGCGAACGGCGTTACCCGCCGCGATAATATTCTCTTAATTCGGTGCCCGTGGGCGTTAATGGCGTTAATCTTGTCGAACAGCGGAACGGTGATTAACGGTGCTACTCGACGAGATCCGTTCGTCGGATAAAATCGTCGCCCTCGACGCGACCGCGGCAACGAAACCGCCGCGCGTACTCTTTCCTCGCCTTTTGGGACCGCTACGTTCCGGTGGATGCAACGAGTCGCCCCAACGAGCGGGTCGGCGACTTTTCCCCGACACGACCCGACCCGACCCGACCCGAGGATCCCGTCGCGCGATGATTCAACGTTCGCGTACCCGTGGTGAACGGTCGAACGCGAACGCCGAGACAGCGCGGAGTGAACGTTGACGCGCGCGTACCCTCGTATAGCCCTACGAGCCTACACGCTGTACGTACGAATGACCGCCTCTTTGGATGCATTACGATGTATGTATTAGCATAATTATTGGTTGTTCGCTATCAGTGCCGGCGGGCTGGCGTTCACCAATTTATGATTTCATCGCCGGTCGTGCCGTGTGCCACGGCGCCGCTAAACCAGTGCATCGAGGACGCAGGGACTCAAGTTCGAGCACGAGCCGAGGATCGCCCATTGTTGCTCCTTTTGCCGCCGCGCCGTAGACGCGCATCGTGAAACGAACGAAGGAGGCGAGCACGTAGGCTGTTTACGACCGCACGCATTTATCTTCTACGATCGATCGACATTTCCGTCGTCAGATTTTTGCCCACTCCTTTTTTTTTTTCGTTCCCCTCGATAAAGAGAACGTCGCGACGCGGCAACGATAGAAGGGGCGCGACGCACGATTTCTTTCCGCCGCGGCTGTTCAACAATAAGATAGAGCTCGATAGAGATCGCGGGGTATCGTACGATACTCGCGCGGATATCGTCGGTGCTAGTGGACCCCTTTCCCTTTCCCTTTTCTCTTCCGCTTCCCTTTCTCCTCGCCCTTCTCGAACTTTCTGCCTACCCTCTCATTCCCGCCGAGCAGTCCGGTCCTTAAGTGGCAGGTGCTTAAGATTCTCTGCGATCGCGCGAGGAGAACCAGTCGTGCTGCATTTGGATCTCATTCGAAGATCCTTCGCCTCTCTTTCTCCCGTTTCGCGGGCCAAGTCGCTCCGTTCTCTTCTCTATCGGTTTTGAGCAGCCCGCGTATACAACAAGTACGTACACTCGGACGTGTTCGATCCCTCGGCCTCGTTGTCTCGTTTCTTCCCCGTTTCTGCCTCCCTTCTTCGGCGCGGCGGTGCAGATGTGTGTGAAATATAGGTTGATATCGCGATAAATAATGAGGTGCCCTTCGTGGTGATGCCCGGGGCTGCCGCTACTGTACTTCCACGACGCGCTCCCTCCTGCCTGCCCGGCGAAACGTGTACTTGGTGCCTGGATGTATGTAGTCCGCTTGTGCACCCGGCCCACGTAGAACCGCCAGCGCCTACGTAAGGTATCGCTAGGCCGATGCGTCGGGTTAATATCGCGGGTCCGCTTGGACACCTCGGCCGATCTACGCTCCGACCGACCGGCTCCGATCTTATTTTTCACGCCGCGAGAGTCATACCTCCGGATCGCACCTCCAAATTTCCTTGCAAATTATGCGCCGCGTGGGATGTCGCCGCTGCATTTCACACGGCCACGGCTTACGTACTCGCGCGTCCGACTAGCCGCGACAGCGATATCCGGCGACCATCGACGGAAACATCGGCCGGAGAAAATGAAAGATTCGCCGGTGCGACGGCAGAAGACAGTCTCGATCTTACCCGGAGGTGATTGCGTTCGCGTCGTGCCGCGGCCGAGAGCGCGATAAAATATCGGATTCGAACCTGCCCGCCTCGCATTCATTATGCATACGGAGTCTCCTCTTTATCTTTATCTCTTACGATTCGCTCGACAATTTTCTCCGATCGGGCAATTTTAATAAAACGTACGGCCGCGTCTTATTTATACCCGCGAACGGTATGGTTAAGTCAATTTGCTCTTCCGGCTTCCCACTCTTCTTGCCCGCAGACAAGCTCGCGTGTATCAAATTCCACGGTGCACCGGTGCCACGAATATTTTCCCTGCCTCTCCTCGCCCCCTTTCTCGTTCCACCGATCGGCTCCTGCTCCGTTGCGCCCCGGGATTCGACGCGTCGCTGCGAAATATCCTAGTCGATCGGAGGGCAACGGACAGCCCCGGGAACGGGGATGAATCGAGAAATTTCAGGCGCGGCGCGCACGTACGGTCGGCCGCATTAGGGCTGGCGCATCGTCGGCGTTATTAACGCGTCGATCATACGGGCGTTTACAAAGGAACACGAGTTCGCTCCGTGGCCAGCGAATGTACTTCTCGTCCCGGTGAATGGGAGGCCGCCTTCCTCCTCGGCTGCCTAGTCGCCCGTTTAACGATCATCCTCGTAATCTTAATAGCGTTTAATTATACGTCCGCGTTAAAACGATCGAACCGACGATCTCGTTCTCTATCCGCGCGGCGGGCGCAGCGAAACACGCGAAACTCTAACGCCGGATCGGACGATTCATCCGGCCGGCGATGAGTATCGCGTGGCGAGACACCGAAACACCATTCGATCTTAATGACACGGTTACGAGCGGAGAAAACGCCACGGATCTCGAGGGGTGGTGCGCGAGAAACGTAATAAAGAGACGCGTATGGAGCGCTTTTCAGCGCGACGAGCAACGATCATCATCGACGTTTTGCTCCTCCGCTTATTACTTGTACGATCGCCGCGGCGCGCCGCTCGGTTCACCGCGCTCCGTCTCCTCCCTCCAGCGAGGATGAGTGTCAGAAATTGAATTTAATCCTTCGAAGCGGCTAAGCCGCGCCGGTCGATTCGCTTCGCGCGGTGGGTCACGAATCTTCGGCGCTTGTGCACGCGTATGTATACGCATACGCGAGTCCCTCTCGGGACTGTGCATTCGGCCGCGAGTAGGAGAGGGTCGGGTCGTGAGTTACACCGTCGAATCGCGCGTCTTTACACGCGCGTACCGGTCCGGATCACGCGGACCGTACCTAATTACCGGCAGGCGGTCGAGGGCAGACTTCGCCGCGCGCGGCGCACCGTAATGGACCGGGAACGATCTATTTGTAGGAGGGAGCGGCGTGTCGAGAGATCGTGATCTATGACTGGGTCTCCGGGATGCCCGTGCATACCCGCGGATCGAATATTCGTCGCTGGCCGTTTCTCGGCAACCGTTCACGGGCCATTAACCGTTTCCGTGTCATTTTTTATTCGCGCGACGAGCTCTTTGCCCCGCAGCCGACTCGGTCCGTGCCGACCACCGAGTGGGAGTAGCAACCGCCGTCTGTTCGTCGTACGCGCGTTCCTTGGCGTTTTTCCTCCGCCGCGTCTCGAGCGATTAAATCTGTGCCCCTGCCGCGAGAAGACAGGTGAAAACACAGGTGAGGTCTGTCGTACGCGGCGCGACTGAATTTATAGTTTCCTGGGTGCAACGGTTTCGGGGAGTTCGCGCGGTGACGCTAGGCGGAACGTTCGATTATCTGCGAGGGCGATAATAGTCGTCGCGAATATCCGCGAACGCGATCGTCCCTCGGCTAAATACCTTTCGGTGGTCGGCGATATTACTACGATCTCGTTCGATTCCGAGAATTTATCGCCACGACGCGGGGCAATTACCTGCGTTTCAAGGGGGGGAGGGCGTAACAGCGCACAGGTGGCAGAGTGCGGCTCGGGTCGGACTACTTCCACGCTGACGCTGAATTCCAAGGCTGTTGCGCGCTGTCGCGGACACGCTAATGCATCCGATCGGAATTTATAGTTTCGCTCGGTCCCTTATCGGCTACCTCGGCACGAGCGATTAGATTCATGCGTTTCGCGCGATTCCAATTAACACGTCGGTACCCTTGCGATCGGTGGTGCCTTACACCTATACCTCGCTTCCCTTTTGCCCCTCGCGTGACACGCTCTCTAGATTCGAGCATTTTCCTCGAATCGTCCCGACAAACAGCGGGGACAGCGGGGATAGACGGACAGCGATGAGAACGGTAGGAGCGCTTCGGATCGAATCTATTCGTTTCGATTGCACACGGTTTTTTCACGACGTGTTTTCCACCGGAAGAACAGAAAGGACGGACAGTTACCGCGACGGACACGGCGCGGGCGCGATTAAAGCGAGCCGCGTGAGAAATGCGGGGTACCGAAATTCCTCCGACACCCATATATCCCGCAGCTGTTTAATCACCGTGAACCACGGGACCGTTCGAAATCGGGAACAGAGTGGGGCGTAACGGCGGCGATCGAACGACGAGGCCGGAGAAAAAGTACTGTATGGAATGTTAGTCTCGATCTTTCACGTTCTGGACATCCCGGACTCTCTAAGCACTAAAACACTTCCCAGACGGGGCGAGCAACGCCCAAAGCGCGGACGCCGTTGACCGGTTCATTTCGGATCTCCCGTCTCGTTCCATCCCGTTCACCGCGGTACTCCGCTATCTCGGCTCCCTCTTGTTCGTTATTGATGCCACCATTTGTGTATCGGAGGGGCTAAGTGAAATGACTAATGTTGCTATTAGCGCCGCCCGAAAACTTTACGTCTCAATGTATCACGGTCCTCGTTACACCTACGCTTCGCTCGTCCGTTTCCCAGTTCGGTGACAATGTTCTCCGGCATCGAACCAGGTAGGCCAGAATCGCGTCCAGATTTGTGGAAAGTTCGTCGCGCGGCGCGCGTTTAGAGCCGCAAGGAATTCAGATGTCGATCGAGAACGCGGCCTATCTCTCTCACTCTCTCTCTCTCTGCGAGACATTAGCATTCACGAGCATTTCATTACGCCGAAACGACCGATGCGAAACATCGTCGGGTTTCGGCTTGACGCAATATTACGATAAATTCGGCCGAATTAATTACTGGCCGTGCGTTTAACTAAATTCGGGGAACGTATTTTGCTGGCACGCCTGCAATACTCGTGTAGAAAAAGAGGGCCGAACGGCGGCGGCGGCGGCGGCTACGACGTCGGAGGGGAAAGGCGAGGATGGCTGGACCTCCGTATCGAAAGTCGCCGCGGCACGCAGGGGAGTAAAGGGAGCAGGACAGAGATGAGCGAAGAAAAAGTGAATGAAGAAGCGAAACCGAGAAAGGAGCAGGGAAGAAGGAAGAAGGAGAAAGATATTGCCAGGAGTTACGAACGCATTACCGCGAGGCGGCGAGGTGTCGAGCATGTTTATGCCCTGGTTCACCGGACTCCCGATAGTCCCTAATGGGCCACGACCACGCTGCCTTCGTCCGCTTCGTCCCCGTTCCACCGCCAGCCCTCCACGGAAAAGTCCTCGTCAACGCTGCCCTTTGTCGTCCCTAACTCCACACCCCTCTTCTATCTGCCTGCATATTTCGTGCCCCCCGCGCGGGCAACATCGTAACCTTAATTGGAAATGGCATCGAACTTGCATTCCCTTGCGGACCGAAACCTTAATTAGGGATTATATAAGACGACTCTAATAGACCCGATTGCATGCCAGTCGGTGGTGGCCAGAATCGATGCGCACATTTCGCGCATCGCACTGCGCTACGCGTGCATGGCCGCCGTGGAATCGTCGCTTTGCGCGCGACCTCGAATGAATTTATCCGACGAGCGATTTCCGCGGAACGACGATTCGCCCATGCATTCGCGCGAACGGTACCCGGCGCACCGTAGGAAGACAACGCTTTCCCGGCTTGCCGTTTGACCCACTGCTGGAGGCGTGTTCTCCGGTCTCGCTTGACTCGTCTGCTCGCCGGGGAAACGATAAGCCGGGCGAGCGGAGCGAGGCGAGCAAGAAATTCGGCGCAACTTGGAAACGAACGGCGGGACAGCGAAAGACGAAGCAAAAGGAGGAGAACGAGGAGCATTTAAGAATGGAAAGGGAAAGAAACGACCGTAGGGACGTAAAAGAGAGAAAAAGAGGGGTAACGGTTATCGGTGGGTAAGTGGCCTCCTGTGTCGAGATAAAGCCGACACCAGGGGCGACAACATCATCCACACCGGCGAATCGTACAAACGTAATCCTCGACGCGTCACTAGGTAACGACCGGTGGGTAGGTAGGTGGGTAAGTAGGTAGGCAGATAGGCAGGCAGATTTTTCATTCTCCTCGTCCTCTTTTCTACCTCGGTGCCCGGTCTCTCCCGTGCTCGTGGGTATACGCGCCTCGTCGAACAGTTGATCGCGAAAGGGACTCGCTGAAAGGGAACGAGGGGGGCCGAAGAGGGAAGCGGAACGAATTGACACGTCATTCCTCTTGGATAGGGAGCACCTGAGCGTCGACCAAAGGGAACAAGACTCCGGGCCCGATCTCAGCGACACGCGCTCACGACCTTTGTGAACGAAAAGGAACAGAAGAGTCCGCGAACAAGGCCGACCAAGACCGTTCCATCCTCGTCCGCGTCGAACGGGTCCGATCGTTTACCCCGCTTTTCGAATTCGCTGCCAAGGCTTTCGTCTCTTCGACCGACTGTTTTCTGCGCCGCGCGAGGATAGGCGAGGAACCGAATCACGCTTTGGCCCCGCCGTTTCGGCCACCCCGTACGAAGAATTGTTCGCACCGTCTGCCTCCGACAGGCAAGATTGATCGACTCACCGTGATCGCAGCGATAGGTAACAGTGTATTGGTTCGGTCTAGTTTAAAACGGGCGGGCTAGTTTCGTCCGCTTATACCTGGAAGAATCGCCTGGCGAAAAAGGATCGGGATGGTTCTCGATCCGCGTGAACGCGCGGCGCTCCGCGTCCAATCTTCCTGCGAGTCTAGTCGTCAACGCCCAAGAGGGCTGCGCGGGGCTGTGTGCACGGCCAGGCGAATAATCTGCACACGTATTGGCCCGTAGATTTCGGGGCATCGAGGGCTAGGTGTGTGCGTCGAGAGGATCGCAAACTTGCATCCACCACGGGCTCCTATCGAGCAGAGCCATCGCTTTCTGTTCGCGCTTGGGCCTTGTCCCGTGTCGGTCATTATCGGGCCTCATTATATTGGAACCGATCAATCACCCCACGTCCGAACCTCCGTCGACAACCTCGCGGAATCGCAGAGTATCCGGACCCACGTGAACGTTCCCGGACACGCCCGTGCCCACGTAGATAACCGACCGGGAAACATCCGAACTCGCCCGATCAATTGCACACGAATCGAACGTTCGAACGCGGCCAACGCGGCTAACCGGCATCGTTTCGTCGACGTCGTCGCGACCCGGCCGCGAAATCGTTTCTGTCGCGACGTCCGCCGCAACTACTGTCGCGATCGGACGAGAAGACAAAAAAAAACACGGAGCGTCTCTATCCTTTTCCATTATGCTTCTCTGCACGGACAGGTAACGACCGATAACGGAATACCGTGCGCCCGGTGCTTCTGCGATTCAGCGTGACTGCACGTCGCTTTATGTTAATGGGAAAACAGCGAGGAAACGTCGTGCCCGCTGTACAGGAGAAAATTTATAGCTGACATTTCGTCGGCGCTCGCGACCCGTAGGAGGGGATATCGAGGGCCGATCCGCTCGTTAATGCGCCAGCGGATTCGGTCTCGCGGCTTCGCCGCAGATCGATGAAAAGAACCGCGAGAAGCCCAAAATGTCAATCCAAGGGGGGCGCGTAGGCCGCGCGAGATCTCCTACATCGTCGAGATTAAAAGAAACGGGAGAGCCAGGGCCGACGCGGGACTAAATCAAATAAAGATTAATGAATCAATAAATCTTAATGGACCGTTCAAATTAAACTGGCCACTCAGATGCTGTAATAGGCCAGCAAAAATGCTGGACGCGAACGAGACGAGGAAGGAGAGGCAGATGAAGATGAAGAGGAAGAGGAAGAGGAAGAAGGGAGCGCTACGAGAACGGATATCTAGGCTGGCGAGCGAAGGGAGCGCTGGCCGTACGAAGCGCCGATGTTTAACGAGTCCCGGCCTGCCCCCGATGGCCGACCGATTGATTAGCAATTTTAAAAGCAATAAAAACGATTCATAATTCGTTCGGGAGAAGAAGCGGCGGCGCTAATGAGAAACCGCTCCCTGTGTGTGGGTTGTGCACGTATGCAGAAGGGGAACGCACCACCACGATCGCGTGGACGGGCTACCTGCGCGTTATGGGATATCGACGCTCCTCGGACCTACTCTGCCTGTTACGCCTGAGATCCTGCTAAAAATGCTTGATCGACGGAAGAATACCGTGACCCGTCAGACTGTAACATGATAATATAATCGGGCAAGAACGATCGACCAGAATAGCGAAACGAACCGGTGGCTCGCGTTTCACGAAACGTCCGCCTGCCTTCAGACTGATCGCCATCGATTTGACAAACAAGCGTCGGACGCGTTGACGGGTTAAACGAAAAGCAAATGCAACCGCTGTCAGCCGGCGGATCGAAACACCGTGGCAACCGCGCGGGCCGCGCGATTTCCTGAGTGCTACTTTGTCCCTGGAAGTAACCGCGACATCGTCCGTCGCGTTCCTTTTGCAACGGTTAACAGCAACTTTTGCATCGCCGTGAACGTTAAAGCACACGGATGGTCCGTGGGGGCAGCGAGGAGTGCCGCGGAAGGTCCAAAGAGGGATATCGAAAAAGAACGAAAAGGGCTGAGAGAGGTAGGCGAAAAGAGCACGACCGGGCCCCCATATCTGGGATGCCCACCCCCCTTTTCTGCGCTCCGACGTTATCTGCATAATTAGTTACTTCGAGGATATATGTATACGCAGCGAACAGGAGCGACTCAATTCGTACTGTCCCCTCTCTCTCTCTCTCTCTCTCTCTCCCTCCGTCTTCCTCTGTCTTTCCTATCCTCCGACCATCGTCACCGTTCTCCGCCGTTCTCTCGAACGGCCGCGGAAGTTATCTCCGCTGATATAAAGTGGCAAAAAGGAAATTCCGAGCGCAAAGAATCGTCGTGTCACCTCTCTAAACATTTTCTTGCCAGATATTGCACTCCGTTCGAACAATATTTTTATCCGGCTGAACGCGACGTCACCGTGGTAAAGAACGTTCGGTTTTCGCGAGACTTATCGTCGCGACGGCCGATCTGGTTCTCGTGCCCGATTTAATTGGGCCGACTCGACCTGTCCACACGGAAGCTCAATTATTTATACATAATTGAGGGATCGTACCGGGGCGATAGATCCCGCCGATTGCCCGTTTCGTCATCAACGAAGCCTCCCGGTATCGCTTCTCATCAGCGAGAACGTACCACCTCTTAGGGTCCCTGCCTCTTTTCGTTCCTTCTCTTTCGCTCCGTTTTCGCGTGCACTCGAGTACGCGCCGAGCTCCTGCCGTCTCCGTTCGCCGGTCTCCGCTTCGCGTCGCGTCGGGTCGGCACGTCGGCCTGCGGACCCATCGAATTCCGGCTCCTCCGCGTGTATTATCCGCGCGCGTATACACGACGCGGCGAGCGGGCCCTACGATCCGACGAGCGCGGCCCGCAGCCGCATTAATATCGCCGAATGATGAATTATGCCCCCTGCAACGTTGATTTATTTTTATTCCCCCGCGAAACTGATACCCTCGCCGAGAAGCCGAATATGTATGCGGCTTGTCGCGGCCTTATCGCGCCGTAAGTACGCATTGCATCAAACGATGGGGCGACCGCTCCGGACGGCCGGTGACGGATGAACGGTGTACGACGGCGAAAACACGCCGGGCCAATGATCGAAATTTCGTCGCTTCCGTTGCCGAACATTGCCTTCGTTATCGATACCGCCCACTATCTCGCCAATTCGACCCCGTTCATTCTACCCGTTTCTCTTTCGCTTGCCGGGGAAATTGCGCGAGATGTACCGACTCCGTGCAAACGGCCACGGTACAACCGCGATGCCTGCATTCCGTCGGATTGTTTTACGCGAGATACTCGCTAATATCGACCGGTTAGGCGATTTCAGGTTTCGATAGAGCGACCGAGCGAGCGAGCTGCAGAGTGCGCGCCCGCGCGCTAGAGAGCGAGAGAGAGACGAGCGATCAGCGAGCACAGACCGCCGCAAATTTGTATTCCTCTCGGAGCGAGTAACTCTGCGTAAAAGATCTCCCCGCGAGAGGTTCGGCCCGTTCTGACATTTACGGTGTACGTGTACATATTCACATACACGTTTAAGGCCGTTTAACATTTCAACGCCATGTTCGATTCCCTTTATTTATGTTGCACACCCGAGGAGTTCTTGGCAGATTTGTTAGGCGGGATCCGTTGCCATATACGCGATATTAGTAGATGCTAGATGCACCGGTGGAATTGGTCAATCTTGTAGCAGCTGGATCCCGAGAGCCGGTTGCCTAAGGCGAAGCGCAGGCATCGTTGCGTTTCGATTGCTTCGCCTCTTTACTCTTTATTCCCCCCGCGGATCGTCGATTCCCCCGGCCAAAGTTCACCGCCGTCCACCTAGCACCGGTGCACTCGAACCGCCGGATCGCGTAGTTCTCTTCGATTTCCCTCGCCGCGGTGTACGTGTATCGACATTCCTCGACGCGGGATTACAATCGATCCGTTTGGCGTCCAGATTCGCGACCCAATTGCAGGGCGGCACGAGGGCAATTAATTTTTTGCGGAACCGGAGAACCGGCTGCTGAACGCTGTTGTTCGCGAATTACTAATCTAGTGTTCCGTCGGGGACACGCGACGGAGCGCTCCAGCTGCCCTGCCCGAACGTTCCTGACGGATCTAACCGAGCGTCGATACAACGAGAAAAGAAATTGCAGGATATTAATTAGGAAGCTTCTTGGGTACAAGATGTTAAGGAGCAAAGCGGTGCGCGCACTGAGATCTCCCTTGTCTCCTGGAAAACGAGAGGGAATCGCGAGGTGGCATCGATCTTCGTCGTTCGTTGCAGCGGTCGAGCCGCGTTATCGGCCGCCGAGGGCTGCCGACAGATTCGTTCTTAATTAAGCCGTCGCTCGTTGTAGCAACGTCACCGTTTCGCGGCGCGCATCCTCCGTTCCCTCTGCCGGGGCGCGAACACCGTCCTCCTTCGGCAAAAGAAAGTGGAATCGAAGGGAAGCAACGGCCGGCCCGTGGAATAAAAGCAACGGGAGTGCTCGAGAGACGGAGCCGGGTCGAGGGAGGGGCAAAGAGGTTCCGGGCACGAAATGGCGAGAAAGGAAGGTGGTGTTCCCTGACGGAGAGCCACGGAAAGAGGACCTAATCAGCGCGCTAATGCACCGATCCGTCATGTCGCGAACAGACAGTGCCAGATAAAGCTTCGTCAGTCGTTTACACGCGCCTCGCTTCCAGGATCCATGGAGGGCCGGATCGGCGGGAGACGAGACCGGTACGAGAGGTGTCCGATACCTTTCGCGACAGGTGCTCGACAGGAGTGGCTCGTTCTCGCGCGAACTTAACGCCGCGCATCGCGATTTCGCCGGCCCCTCGTTCTATGCCAATTACACTTGCGCGAGCACCAACGTTCTCGAAAGATCTCTCGGCCCCCGCGAGCTTTCAGAGACCGTGTCAGCCCAGGCGGCTTCTTTGCGAGTGTTCGTTAAAGTACAGAGACTCGCGCGACCGAGAATTTTCACTCGCCAGCTTCCTGCCCGGACACCTTCTGGAGACAACAGGTGTTGGACGATAGCGTTTCCCTCGCGCGACCTCTCGCGATGGGGCGAGCCTTCCTGTCGGTGGCGCAGCGCGCAAGGAATCCGCAGCTCCGGGCATTCGTTCAAATTTTAATTAACTTTTGTAGCTTTCTCTCGGCCCGGTGATCTATCGCGAACGAGCGCCGTACACCGGTGTCCTAGTTTCGACGTTGGCGAGGTTACGTTGCAGGTTCGAATTTCAAGAGGACAGCGGGGATAGCGGAAATTTGTGTGCCGCAACCGGTTTGCCGCGGGCACGATAATTGCGACACAAGTTGTACAGATGCTTCGCAGGTCTGGGGGAGATTACGAGAAGCCACCGCGGCCCCGGCTCCGCCGTGAAAAGCGGGAATGGGAAATGTCCGTGGGCAGGCACGGCGAGGAGAGAAAACTCGACGCGGGCTGACTCTCCTCTTCCTCCTTCGTATTCCCGCCCGCAACGAGTGCCGCGTAGACGTTTTACACGAGCACGGGGAGCAGCCCATTTCGTGTTAACTCGTGTCCACGGTAAAAAGAAACCTCGCCGTCCCTGTGCAACGCGAGGCCTGAAACCTTTAACCGTGAACCGGCGTCGTGACGCGGCGCGTATTAGTAAGAAAAGCAAGAAAATATTGCGGTATGGAGGGCAAAATTGTCTTCCGCCGCGTAACGACCTTTTAAACGCTCGGCGAACCTCGCGCGGCCTCTTCGAGAGGCCACTTTGCAAGCGACAATTGTCCGCGCGTTTGTTCGCGCTAATTCTGCCGTATAAATTTCAATCCAACCCGGACGCTGATATCTCCGGCGCCATTAAGATCTCGTATTCGTACGCGGCTAACTATCTCGAAGATTAATGTCAGACGTTCGCGGCGATGCTCTCGCTGGCCGCGGCGTATCGTTGCTGCAAGAATACCGGCGTTCTCGCAACGATCAACCGAAGCCGACGACTCTTCGGCCGGCTCGCAGCGTAATTTTCCCAATAAAGGATATTGCTCGGAGCGCGAACTATAACCAGCGTCGACGCGTTCCTAATTAAGAAACGAACGATTATAACGCGACTCTTGCTCATCGGCATTCGAACCGTCGTTGTTCTCCGCGCGAGTCCGCAACTCGAAATTCGCAAGAAACGAGAGTCGTATAGTTTCGTGGAGAAAAAAAGAAGAACGAAGGAAAGAGAAGAGAAAAGAGGGAGAGAGAGAGAGAGAGAGAGGGGAGAAGAGGAGAAGAAAGAGATTTTGCTGTCGGTAGCGAAGTGCATCAGGCCAGACTAGGATAAGACCGGCTTAGAGATTGCCGCGTTTACGGCCAATAAAGTCGGTTTCTTGTTGCCCGTTAACATGTCAGCCCCAGTTTTTCATCGATGCAGCGTATTTACTGCTTCTTTCCCTCCCCGCGGCCCTTCCCCCCGTCGGGGCATTTCCTTCTTTCCCATTTCTGGCCGGTAGTGCAACGCGTGCCAATCGACTTCAGCCGATGCTCCGAAAAGAGTCGGCGGGGACGAGCACGGGGCGAACCGGGGGATAGGCGAAAAAAGGGACGAAAAAATAGGATCCGAAACGACGCCGCGGAACGAAAGAGGCGCGGCTCGGCGGGATCCGAGAGGGATCGTAATCGAGAGGCACGGGATTCCCTAATAATTGAAACCGGACGGCAAGAAACGGGAGCGCAGGAAACGAGGTGTAAACGAAAGAAGAAACCGATAGAATGTAATTTCGCGGGTAATAGCGCAAGCGAGTAATTCGTTCTCTTCCATCGGTTCGCTCGCTCTCGCGACTCGCTGATCGTTCTTGCGGCCGGCAAAATCGATCTGCTCCGAAGTCGCGACCAAGGCGAATCCGTGTACAGAACCCGACGCTACGATCGGGCAGCCCGTCCCTCACCTCTCGTTACGGACGCGGCCCGATACTCGTCGAGCGAAATAATTGTCGAACGCGGCAGGATGGCGGAGCCGAGCCCTTCCCGTACAGCCGAGACGATAAATTCGACGGGACGGACCGGGCTAGGGGAGGATTAATCGAGCCGGTTAGGTCGCCGGCGATCCTGCCGGGAAAAGTTGGATGAAAAGCCCTGGGACGGGACGCGCGACCCGCTTCCGTGTACGTGCAGGATCGTACGCGGGTGGGCGTGCACCGGTCGACCGTGTGCGTTTTGACGTTTCGACTTTACGATCCGGCACGGCCACGACAACCTGCGGAATTAAGGATGTAGATTGCTATCGTCGTCGAGCCGCTCGAAGGCTCGTGAATCGTCGCCGCGACGCGTCCTGAATCCCGTATCCGCGAATTCTCTCACGAAATTACGCGGGGATCGGAACTCCGGATCGGCATCGAATTTGATAATTAATCACCCCGATGATTTATCGCGTCGCGACCCCTGAGATATTGCGCCGGCCACGCGCGGCGCGCCGCGACCGACGATGTTCGCAAAATTACGAGCACCCGGTCGAAACGAGGCGCTGCCCGTGCATTTTAGCGCGGTTCTATGCGCCTCGAGGGTTGCAAGGGAGAAGGGTCGCGAACGACCGCTTCGCGTCCCGACGGCGTTCCAAATGTCCAGCCGTGGCGGATCGTTTCTAAATACGGCGAACTTATGTATTCCGTTCGAACCGAATCGACCGCTAGACTATAATTCCCGATCGGGTAACAAGGCTGCCCGTGTAGGAGGAGGATTACGCAATGTTCAGTTATGCGCGGTTAAAAGTGGCCGGCTTTAATTAACGGTCGTTACGGCGCACTACAGGTAAATGCAATTCCTGCAAGAATTTACAGCGCGCCCGTGGAATATCCAAGGATGTTTCTTGCCTCCCGCGAGAAGGGAGAGACGCCGGAGGTAAAGAGAAGACAGGCGGGGAGGAGGGGGGGGGGGGCAAAATGGAGATTGGCGAAGGCGAAGAGTCGACGAGGGAACGTAACGTGGCCTTAGAGCTCTATCGGGGGCCGGCTACGCACGAGGCGGGTCCCATCAGAGAGGCTTAGGTTAGTTTCGAAGTCTCATCTTACTCTCACGTGGGGCGACGTAATGAAGCAACATGACTTGCGGTTCGCGGGCCCGTGTTCTTGCCTTATTGAAAGCAGTGTCGCTCATCCGCCCACTTCGGAATGCGCCCATCTATCGCAATCGTTCCCCCTAGAAAGATTAGAACGCCGGGCGACGGACGCGAGTTCACCGGCCGATCGCAGCCCTCCTAGTCCGTGTTCGTTCGGTCCTCCGGTCTTCCGGTCCGTCCTTGGACGCCTTCGGTCGTTCCAACGCTTTATCGACGGGCCGCGCCGTGGCTACGCGGTCCGCGTACCAACCCGGGATAACTTTCTCTCTCGGTCGAACGCTTTCTGCGAACTGGTCCTCCACCGGTGGACGCGGAGTCGCAAACCGAATGGATGGGGTCGGCACCCAGGGCGCCATGAATTATGCAGCGATGCCCGACATACCGGTAAATTTCGCCGTAAATCGCTTTGGAAAGTTTCTTTCGCGCCACACGAACGGACAAGTTATTAGATCTGTATTTGCGGAGACTATATTTTTCGGCCGTGGCTTCGGCGCCCTTTTTTATCCGAGGGTAATGCGAGAATCCTCGGATCCGACGTATTTATCGCGCGCCGCGATTCGCGGCAAACGGGTATATATTGTGCCGGGAATGCGACTCGTATTTCGCCGACGAGGCGTCAGCGATCGCGACGCTTCGCCTGTAATTAAGGGAACGGGGGAACGTCTATTTTAAGGGCGAGCGGCGTGTTTTACGCAGCCATTTAAACGGTCTCTACGCGTGTCCGCGTCCCGTTCGGTCGCTTTACAGTTTTCCCCTTCGATTGAAGGAAGGGACGGCCGCGGGGGAGCGAAAAAGTACCGCGACAGGCGCGCGGTTCCACGGGTTCTGGATTCCTGGGTGTCGAGTGTCCTTGAGATTGTACGCGATGGAACGTCGTCCGACAAGAACCTTCGATTCCGCCGGTCGATCATGACTTCGAGTCGTTCCGGATTATATCTCGCCTGCGGAGGAAACGTCGAGCGTCCGTTCGCGCGACCGTACTTTTCGGCCCAGCGTTAGATAAATCGGCGTACGTGACCGGAGCTTAATTTTCGAGTCGCCGTCGACGCCGGACGGGTACGGCGACAGCCTCGGTGAGTGCTTAATCTCGATTCGTCGATGCAACCGGCGCATCCGGTATTCGAAGATGCGCCCGCAGCTTTCCCTCCACGTAGTCGCGCGGGTTTACAGGTGCACGCGGGATCGATTCGACTCGCCGGTCCCCGGCGCGGATCGGTATTACGGCCATTCCGGGGCGAACTCGAATCGGAAGGGCATTAAAGATACTTTACGGCCTCCCGCGGTGCCCAGGATCAGTGGACGCGCCGGTACGCGCGACCGCGCCCGCGCGTTCGTCCGTCGAATCGCCTTTGGCCGCGGTTAATTATCGCGGCGAGCAATATTAATGCCCCCTTTCGTCGAGCGCAGTCGCGACGGTATCGAATCGGCGGCCGAACAATTTCGCCGGAAAGCGTCGCCGACGACGACGATCGATTACGTTCACCGTTCAAACTAATGGCCCGACCTTTCCACTCCGCGAACGAAGGACGAGAACGTTGACTGGAAGGGGGAGAATATCGAGCTCGCTCGCGTCCAGCTCGTCTACTCTTGTTTTTCCCCCCGGTCGCTGTTTCTATTAGTGCGAGCCGCTCGAAAGGGCCTGTATAAATTAATTAGTAGATACGTCCCGATACGTGGCCTCCCACCGTACGACGTGCCGCTATCTCGTTCTCTATCGAACGTCGACCGCCGTGGGTAACGCATTACGATCTCGGCCGCGTTGCGTGCGTATCCCTTTCTCTGTCGTTCCTGCTCGGTCGGTCCGCCGCGCCACGGCGATCGGCTCCCTGTCCGTTCGCGCATGTAAGTACACCGGCATGTTGACCACCGTGTGCCGAGCCGTGTATATCGAGCGCGTACACGAAGGTGTCGGTGGAACGGAGACCTCTGGCAAAGGGCCACCGAGGAATACTAACGGTCCGGTGGCCGACACCGGTAACCGGCCGCGCCGACAATAAGAGCAAGGGTGTAATTGGTCCCGGGCAATAAAACACCGCCGCGTCTGCGATAACCTCCGCCGTTTGGTCGCGTCTATGAATACTTTTTCGCGGCGATTCGCGGCGGTTCGCGGCGGTATCGAGCCGACCCGCAGAGGACGAGAAAGGGGGGGGGGGCGCGAGAGCGCGAGGGGGACCGCACGGGAGATGCGCGCTCCACCGAGATACGATCGACGAGCCTGCCGATCTTTTGACACTGATGGACGTTAATCATCCGGCGATAAAGGGATCGCGAGTCCCAACGGTTCGGCAAGCCGGCGAACGAACCGGCTCGCCTTACGCCGCGCCGCGACGCGTGAGGTCTAGCAACGGTACGTTGCCTCGTAAAACGCTAAACGAGCTCGGTCGCGATTCGCCGTGAACGCGGATCGACTCTGCCCGATGCACCGCTCCTCCGCTTTTCGCGCGGGGCACCACGAAAAAGCGTGCGCGACGCGACCGCGTCGGGCCGCCGACGAGTTGGCCGGAAATGCGATGCCGCGAGAGACGATCACAAAGTGGAAGAGAGCGAGCACAAAGGGGAACGACGCCGGTGAGAGCAGCGGCCGTTGGCGGAGGAAGAGAAAGGTGGTCCAGAGCGGTCGAAACATTCCCAGCTCAGGGCGTGCATTAAATATGATATATGCTTATTGAATTTGTAAGTAAAACGGCCGACGGTAGAACTGCAGCACCTCGCGGTAGAACGGGATACGCGGTTCGAACGAACGGGAAGAGGGAGGCTCCTGCTCTCCTCGTTTCGCCGGGCGGTTCGTTCCCGTCGCACTCGCGCCGCTCCGCGTCCTCTCTCGTTTCCTCCCGTTTCGCTCCTTTTCATCGCGCTCGCACACCGGCCCCCCTCGCGCCGCCCGATCGGCCATTCCACGGCCTGGTAGCCATGGTGGTAAAGCGTGCATAATTAGGAGGAATTCAACGGGGATTACCCTCGTACGGATCCCATCCAGTCATCCTGCTGCTGCCCTTCTTTGTCGAGCAACTAATTTATTTAATCATTCCAGCGTCGTCCACGAGGCGGCGTCTTTGCTCGCCCGCGGTCCCTAAGTTGTTTAATCGTCCGAAGAGGCTTGTTTCTCTTGTCCCCGAGCTTCGTCTCCCGGGCCGTCTTCTGCCCGTCGGTGATGCTGCTCGACGCGAATCCGCTCGTCCTGGTCCTCGTTCTCGCGCACGCACCCGGAGTGCCGTTGTTTAAAATTTCGAGGGGCCACGAATAGCCGGTGCCCCGTCGCCCTTCGTCCTCTTCTCTAGACGAGTCCCTCGGGCAACGTTATTGGCCGAGTTTCGTCCAGGACGGATTCCTCGCGATTCCTCGCGAGCCTTTCAGTCGGCGAGGAACGAAAACGCCGCGTACACGTGATCGCTATGCCGTACCGGTCGCCGCTTTCGACACGGAACTCGGGAGGGATCGTGTCGCGTTCGCGCGGCGTGAAGTCGTCATCGAATATTCATCGGCCTCGCTCGATCGTGTCGGCTAATTCGGTGAGGTATCGCCGCGCGAGGAGCGGTCCGCGAGCGGGTGGAAAGGGCTCGGGGAGAATAAAAAGGGTAGAGAGAAACGGGGGATGCGCGCAGTGGCGAGGTTGATAATCGGGCGAGCGTGCCGGTTACCTGGGCGGGTGCCCGGTTGCCTGTGTTTTGCCCCGTCGCGCGTACATCGAAACGGAATCCGGTTCGTGGAACAAAACCGCGCATCCTCGTTGACAAATTGAGTCCCGAGGAGAGGAGTACGCGTTCGCGCGTACACACGCGCCCCCGACGACCGCCCCCTCCGCCTTCGTCCGGCGGCGTCGCGGGGCCCGGGGAAACGCGACACGGCCGTGACAACTCGCAGCCGAGCGACATTCATTTTTGTAAACGTCCTCGCCGCACCACCCGGTTCGGATACGAGCCGCGTTCTCGTCGAATCCGGCGATCGAGGATCCGCGCGATGGGACTTCGACGCATGATCGATAGACCCGAAGCTCTGGCCGCCTAAAAAAGAACGTCGAGGGGGAAGACAACCGCAGGAACTCTTTCTCCGCGTGTACGCCCCTTGCCGCCCATCGAGCCGAACCGAGGGAAATTAATCAAAACGCACGCCGCGGTAACGTAGAGTCCGTCAGGGCGTACGAGTCATTGATCCAGCGACGAACGACACCTTTTCGTATGGGACGGGATGTAAAGGAGAAGAAAAGGAAAGGAGGAGAGCGGCTGGGAAGGGAGGCGGAAGGAGGAGCAGAGGCAGCGGGGAAGCAAAAGAAAGACGATGCAGCGAGGGAAGCAAGGGGCGATGAAACTTGGGGATGAGAAGAAGGAGGCGGAGGGACACTAGCGGAATAAGAAGAAGAGGAATAGAGGGAGCCGTGCTTGAATCGAACGAGTATAATTTTAAGCGGAGTTCTTTCAGCTCGAAAGTTAACCGGTCTGGTATTCTCCTGCCTGAATTATCGTTGACCTCCAACACGGTCTTACAAGGCACTCTCCTCGAATACAGGGTTTCTCCGTGTGGCCCGTCCCCGTACCCCCCGGCAGCAGGAACAGGACCAAGCGCGTTCCGACAATGTTGCACCGCATAAATTGATACCCGGGTCCAGGAGTTCCTGCGTTACCGCCGAGCATCGACATGCGCATGCACCGTGCCGATGCGATGCACCGAAATGCCGGCGTTACCGGCCGGACACTGGATACACCTCCTGTCACCGAAAACTAAAACCCGCGGCGAAAACGGCGCGGCAATAAAACTCGGCCCACTTTCACCTTCGTTTATCTTTCACGGCTGATCTGTACTCGAAGGCAACGGTGATACGTATTAATTACTTCTATCCCGAGTAGCTCATCCGCGCGGTCCTTGTCCCTCGCGGGACAATCGTCGCGACGCGCGATCGCCGCGGAAAGAAAAAGAAAATAGGCGACGGTGGAATGTCGCCGCGGAGCGTCTCGAGGCAGCGCTAGGAACCCTTAGAACCCGAGAGAGCTCCGATTTCGATCTGGACGACCGGGTCGCGACGTCCTCCCCCTCCACGGACTGGAATCGAGCTCGACGGCGCTCGAACGAGGAAGCACCAGCCCGGGGCTCCGGACTTTTCCCGACGCGCGGCTCGACGATCGACGGGGGTTGCATCGTGTGCCGCGTGTAACGTGCTCGGCTGTATTACACGTAGGTGTGTACGACAGCGAGGAGTACGCGCTCGTGTACCGCGCCGGTAATTTGGTGCGAGAGTCGAAGGCGCAACTCTCTAGGAGCGCGGCGCGCGGTGCTCGTCGCGTCGCGTCGTGTCCCACGCCGCTAATCGATTTTACCGGGCAAAAGCGTGCCTCCGCGCTACGTCTAATTGGTAATTAAGCTTAGCTTTACGGCACTCGAAAGCCAGGCTACCGTCACCGACCGGCAAACGGGGAGCGGCGCAAAGGGGGAACGGAGAAAGGAGAGCCGCGGACAAAGGTGAAAGAAGAGAACGAACCGGAGCGGCGAGAAAAACGAGCAAACGGCGAGAGAATGAAAGAAGGGGAGAGAGATTCCTTGGCTCGGGCCTCGGTCAGCCAGTCGATGCCACAAAAACGAGGTGTCTCCTGCGACGTTCGAGATAGCCGGCGGATAGCGCGAATCCGCTTAGCCGCGACGCGTCTCGGTGGAAATTTCAGCGGTCGCGATAACAGCGCCGCGGCGGGATATTTCTCTCGCTCGGCGATACCCGGCGCGCAAACCTCATCGAACAGCTGAGGCCAGATGTTCGCCCCGGGGGAACCGAGATCTCCGAATCGCGCGCTCTCGCGGCAGCCTAATCCCTAGTAGACGAGCTCTCGTAATCGGCTCATCTCGTTTTCACCCGATTCGTTCGATCAAAACAGACCGGATCTCTGGCGCGGCCCGGTACGCGCCGCACAGAGGCGGAAGTCACTCGACGATCAGCACTCCTGTCCTCCACTTTTAATCCCCGACGCGAGGACAGCTGACAAGGAGGAATGCGCGGGACCGATCGACGATCTTTAATCGCTCCTTTCCAGTCTATCCCCCTTCTGGTCTACCTAAAATGCGCATGGCTACGGTGCCCGAGGCGCCCCGCGAAAACGCAAGAAACCGCGGTTCGCCTCTCGGCCCTTTAAGAACTCGGTAGGAAAGAAAGGACGCTGGCGGTTGCGGTAAGGCTCGTCAAGCTCGCGAAGCCACGAGCCATCTCGATTACACCGAACCTGTCTTCTCCCGGTTCCTCCTTCTTCGTTTTTCTCGCTTGTCCATCTTGGATCCCCCGACCAAGATGGAAGGAAAAAGGGCACCGAGTCCCGGTCCCGGTATCGCTAGGACGATCGCCCGAAGAATTCCCAGAAATAATACGAAAATCCCCGCGGTTCTTTCCTACGGCGGTTCTCCCCTTTTCGGTGGGGAGAGCTCGTGAGCGAACTGTACCACCGCGTTGCCCTTTATCTGCCGTAACGCTGCGCTGACCCGCTACGTATATAATACGTACGTAGCTACGTGTTTCCCCGTGGCCAGAGGACAAGACTCACTGGCGTAGTTACCTCTTCTCCGTCTTGCCTGCCGGCCCGCTGATATATAGCGCGCATAAGAGATGTAGTCAGATCACGGTCCCCTTCATGACGCTGCTTCTACACCGGCGAACACGTTCTTTCCTACGATAAATCCTCGAGGAATGTAAAACCTCCGGACACAGGCGCGCTACGGGCCTGAAGGGTGCAGTCACCGGCGGAGGCGGGTACACCCCTCCACCCCCGCCGGTCATTCTTCCCTTTTTGTTGCGCCTATTCGCCCTTTCTATTTCTCTCGTCCCCGGATCCCATCCTTCCACGACGTCGACCTCGTGAGAAGTCGACCGCTCCGTTTGTGTCCTTTGCCCGTCGCGCCGATTCCTTCCTGCATCGAAAGATTCGTCGCGTTCCACGTCGCTCCGTCGCCGGTAAATCAGCATGGAAAACCGGGCCCCGGTTTCGTTCCCCTTGCGGCAAACATTTCCCGTAAATCGATCCGCGAGTTCCCACAGAGAACCGACGCTCGCCGCCGCCGCCGCCGCGCCGCTTTCTCCTATTCTCGTAGGACTCGTAGGAGCAGGACCGCGGAATCGACGAAGAGACCGATGGAAATCGCAGCTTTCTCTGCGTCGCTGTATGCAAATCTCGATCGGGAATATTTTACGGAACCACGAGCGAATCGTGCATCTCGCGAATCTGGTCGGGTCGCTCGAAAATCCTATAAAGACGTGTCATGGCCCATACAGTCTCGAGGACACGTACTTTAGGAAAATGCAAGAGGATGTTCTCAAAGTTCCAACCCCGGATAACCCTTTAACCCCGCTCGATCGACCGATTAAGCCGGCGCGATTCTTTAAACACGAAGTTCCCCGGCGAACGGTAGAAATTCGCCTCGATAATTAATTTATGCGGCTAGCGTCTCACGATGGTCAACCACGAAGATCCGGCGTGTCGATACACCGTTCCACGAAATAATTCCCCGGTCTTTTCCTTCCAGTTCTCGCCCCCCCCCTCCCCCCAATCTTTTGCCCACCTTTCGCCGTGGCGGCCACCGGGAGCACCGCCGCGTTTCGATCGAGCCGAGAGCTCGCCGAATTAACGGAACAGCGAGTCACGTTAATTACGAGCGAAAGCCGCGAGAAACGGCGCCGCGACGACTACCCGCTGCGGTCGCGACGCGTACCAGGTAACACGCGCGAATTCGTATCGTTTCGGGAATCGCGAGGAACGCGATCCAAATGTCAGGGGAAGTCTGGTGCAGCGGTTTCGTTTCGACGTTAATTACCATCGAGACGAGAGGAAACCTCGATCGCGGTATCTGCCGTATCGTCGACCGCTCGAAATCGTGCCCGATCGTATTGAACGCTCGCAGCCCGATTCGACGTCCGTCGCGCAAGCGGCGAGCACCATCGACCGGGTGGGATGCTTCACATTTCGATTCTAAACGAATCCGCGATTAATCGACGACGACGACGGAGGGAGAACAATGGGGGTGCTGAGATGCGCGCATCGTCGACTTCGCGCGACGACTATAGATCGTATGATTGACACGCGACAAGCGAGAGGTCATGTGGATCGATTAACAGTCGTGGAACACGCGGCGCAGCACCGCGGCTGCATGACGAAGCCGCGTCGATACTTTTCATCGTCGTCAGAGCGCGCGGACTGAATGACGATTAACGGATAGGCCGGGCACAAAGGGGACCCAGCGAAACGCGTTTAATGAATCCCTTGCGATTAAGATCCTTTCTCCGGGTCGCGAGGCGTCTATGGAACGCGCGGACGAACGCGCGCGTCAAAGCGATACGCGCGGAAAAATCACGCGCATTAGCGAGCGCGCGAATCAAAGCTCCCGCGCCTGCCTGGCCTCCGCGGGATGAATCCTCCGCGCGCGAAATAGAGACGAGCTGACCTTTGGTTTCCGTCGTTCCATCGTCGAAGTGCGGGCCCCGCGAAAACAAAATGGGGCGGCTCCCTCTCGCGAGCAGCGTCGAAGAGGGATCGCGGTGTTTCGTGCAAGGCCGGACCGTCTGGCAAATTTATTTCACCGGAAACGCCTTCCTACTCTACCCGCTAACGACCAAGCGAGCCGACGAAATGAACTCCTGCGAATTCGCCTGCCGATCGTTGCGATCGAAACACGCAACGCTCGCCGCGGAGAATGGAATGAACACGCGGCGTAGCCGAATCGAGAGAACTCGATCTCCGTCGTTTCAGCGGTATCGTTCCATAATCCGGCACCGTAGGCGGTACACGTATACACGTACGATCGGGAGCGTAAGATCCACCGGATCGCGGAACGACGTGGTGCAATGCACCTGTTTGCGCATGCGAATCCTTCGCCCCCGTGGTTCTCGATCTCGCATCTGGACGGCTCGCATGCCCGTTCCTCTTCGTCCGCCGGACGGTTTAATTAATTCGCGAAACGAACGGGCGTGTCACGATAGTCCGGAAAACGGCGAACGGGGTGATACGTTCCTGTCGATCGCCCTCATTGGATCGACGTCGGGTATACGTTGCGACGCGGCCGCGTCCACGACCGTTCGAGATATCGCTCTCGAGTTAGCCGACGCACACTCACGGATGCCGATGCCGCGCGAAATTCCTCGCCCGTCTCGCCGTTCCTTTTTCGTCGTTGTCGCGGCACGGCGAAGAAAGGTGAGAGGCGAAACCGAGATTAATTGCCTATCGACCGTTTGTCTCGAGAGTCCACCGCGCGAGGCCCAGTTTCCACTCGGCCAGTTTGTTCCCCGCTGACAGGAGTATCGCGAGCGCGGATCGCCGCGCCCTCGAAGGACCTACGCCTAATTATTGCGGGGCCGAGTCCGAACGGAACAGGAGACGAGGGTCCGCGATAAAGAAAGCACTCCCGGGTACTCCGCGACGTCTTGAAACCGGGAGACTTCCATTGCCGTTGTTCTTCTCGCGGAGGCGAACCGGCGCACCGGTCGTCGGTGCGAGACAGAGAAACGCGCGTCGAACGGTGATCGCGGCAGGTGCAGGACGCGGCGATCGGAATCGAGAATCGAAAGGGAACGGCGCAAGCGAAACGCGAATCGCTCCGATTTCAGCCGCCGTCCGCGGGCACCCGGCTCGTCGACGCGAAACGTGTACATTAAAGTTGGATCGGCGAACGGCCGGAGCGGTTGAACGGCAAGGGCGGTTCGGTAATTCGTTTCCCGTTTCGAAGGCAGCGGAGTCGCGAACGCGGTGCGGCGTGAAAATCGCCCGGCGCAAGAAAGGGCGCGGAGGAAGGACGCGAAACGCGCTCGGTCACGCAAAACGATCCAGGTCCCGAAGAAGCAGCCGGAGCCTTGCAGAAAATCGTGAAGGCCCCGTGTATATGTCCGCGATCGCGACGGAGACCGGCCGAGCGGTCATCCAACGGTCTGCGTACACACGAAGACCGTGAGTAATAGTAATAGCTTTTAAATTGTCCCTCGCTTTAATGGCAAATAATATCCGCGCTGTTTCGCCGTCCCTTCCCCTCTCCACCCCATCCCGCTCGCTCCTCTTCGCGCCGCAGCGTGCAGCGGCGAGCGGCGGCGAGCAACGGAGTTCAGGGACGACATCGTTTGGTCCCCGCGTCGCGATCGTCGCGCACCTCCGGAACGGTTGGATACGCGCGACCAAGAGGCGCGCACGTCCGTTGCCATAAACGCAAGATTGTTCGCGACGGACGCGCGCAGTTTTTGCGAATTTCGCGACGCTGCAACCGCGCCGGCCAGGACGTGTATCTGCCCCGGACCCGGCGGCCCGGTAAAAACTCCTTAACGCTCCCGGTTCCTTCGGTGCTCTTTGCGCGTTATAAATAACCGCGAGCGGAAAGAACGAAGCCGCTCCGCGCTCCCTCCGGACAATTTGTTGGCCCCGGGGCTTTTCGTGAACGGTTCGAGCGCGTTCGTCGAGCTCCTGAACGCTCTATCGCGGGCCATTAAGCGACCGTGTCGGACACGCGAGGATCTCGGCTCCCCGCGCGAACGCGGGGCACTTTGTTCGCGAAGAGGAGCCGCGGGAAAGCGCAACGAGGAGGACCGTAAGCTGTACGCGAGCGCGTCTCGCCTCATGCGAGCCGGGCATTAGCCAGTGTTTCGAGGACGATGTCGCGGACCGGTCGTTTCTTGCGGGAACAGTCGGCCCGCGGCCGCCTGTAAATATTTTCTTGCGCGCATCACGGTCGCGGTTGTTCCCGTCGATGCGGAAATTTTTAGCCGCGTTTCACGCGAGTTTACGGATTGCCCCATTAGTCAGAAAATCCCGCGGGTCGAACCGGCCGGGCCCCCGAGTCGGAGGAATCGTTTCGCTCGATGGCCCGCGATTCCACTACTTTTGCTCGATCGAGAGCTGCGGTTCCTCGGGTGGCTCGAGGGGCACACGGGCGAGACGGGTTCCGGGACGACGGACCCGCGTGGCCAGCTCGATCGCGCTTCGTTCGACGCGGAGCGACGGTTGCGGGATGCTTGGCTAATCCGGCGACGAGGTTGACCAAGTTTATTACGCGATATGTACGCGAATGATGGCGTATGGGAATCCGTAGTTCCGATCGTTTCCGGATGCGCAAGGCTCGCGTTGATCCCTCGAAACCTGTTGCTGATCCGTCCGGGTGGAAATCGCGGCGTTAAAGGGCTCGGGAGCACGCCCGATCCCAATTCGGCGATCATATGGGCGCGTTAATAAAAGCTGGAACAGGTGCGGAAACCGTGTCCGCGCGGGGGCGTCGTAAAAGGGAAAGGCAGGGAATGGCGAGGAAGAGAGATACGGGGACGGCGAGAAGCAGAGCGAGAGAGAAAAGAAGCGGGGAAAGCGGCGAGGGGGGGAAGCTAGGAACTCCTGCGGCGAGCGATGCTAAAATATGAGCGAACCTCGGCCTCGGGCCGCGTGGTTCGACTGAATGGCCCCGGCCATCGCACGAAAGTTAAGCCGCGAGCCACGAGCGAGTTCCACGCGCGTGCGTATGTCGGTCGCTCGTCGCGCGATCACGCGCACGTTCCCTCCACGAAGAAAACGCCGTGTCGGTGTGCCTGTGTGGACCTGACCATACGCACAAAGGGTATAGCTCGCCAGTGACCGGTTCGCGGCCCCTTAATGACCGGTAATCACGGAACGCTGATGTCTCTGAGTTATGACGCGCCTTCGCCGGTAGGAACGTGGTCCCGCCGTGGCTCCGCTTCGAGCGCGAGCGCGAAATCCTCTTCGCTCGAGGAGGAACGGCGCTCGATTCCTTGTTACGTAACGCCAACGGGGTTATCGCGTCGCACCCTGCCCCAGCTCGCTCCCGTTCGCCCCCGTTCGCCCTCGTTCGCCCTCGTTCGCTCGGACAACGGAGTTACGAGCCTGCCCGGAATCCAGATCTTCTGCGGCGCGGTCGATCGTCGGGCACGATCCTCGTCCGCTTCGCGCGCGAGAACGAACCACGATCGCAGCAGGCATTCCTCCGCGGTGGCTATCGGCAATCGGTCGACGAAATTGCCGGGGGTCAACGGTATTCGTCCCTGTCGAAGCAGCTTCAGCGATTACGCTCTGGCGTCTGTATTTCTCGCACGGGGATGCGCTCCCCCTTCGCGAGGCAAGCACGCGCGGCTACGTACGCGTAGCACACGACTCGGCGATACGCAGATTTCGCGTCTCGCTCTTGAAGCGGAGGATACGTCCGAACGGTCGCGCGGTCTTGAATGAATCTCGCGGTCCTTGTCGCCCCCGTTGATCGTCTCTACTTTAAATTCCCGTGCTCGAAACGTTCGTAATTCAATACTTTCCTCGTTCCACGATCTCGAACTATCGCGACGGCTGCCGCGATGTGTTCGTTCCGTCTCGCTCTCGAAACAAAGAACTCCGAATGGCCATCGTATTGTACGAACGAGCCACGGCCTTCCAGTTCCCTCAATGAACCTTATCTTTCTCTTTCCGCGATCGCGACGCGTGCGTCTCGAACGCTTCGTGAGATTTTACGATCGCGATCTGTCATTCGTATTTCCCCTGCCTCGGCGTGCACGCGAAACTTTGGGGCGCGCGACATTCGACCCGGGCTCGCGTTACCCGCGAATCTCATTCGCATCGACGCCATTCGCATCGCGTTCGCGACGCGAGTGTGGCTCCGCGATGCATCGACGCGGGGGGAAAAAAAGGAGCGATCGACTTCGCCGCGAGCAAACGGAACGATCGATCGGTCTGGATCGTTCGAACGAGGTCGGGTCAGTGGAGGAAGAACGAAGGTGGATGACGTTTTTGCGGTCGAAAACGAGTATGCGGTTGCAGCAAGAAAATGCCTCAAGGTCGCCTCGCGTGGCTGTCGCCTTCGGCGTCAAACTTTTGCTGCAAGCGTTTCCCGTTCCGCCACCAGAATCGCGGGATGATATCTACGGGAATAACAACCGAGAACCCGTTGTTTTGTTTTTTTTTTATCGGCGCTCCCAGCGATCCCTGCATTTTCTATGATCGTGCCTGCCTCGAGCGTGTCCCTTGGCTCGCTCTCAGCGGCGTCCGAACGAACGGGGATCGCCAGGAAAGCGCGTCGAATATGAATTTCAAATGACACTATTATAAGGGACGGTGGACTCGATTCATCCGGCTTGCGTCCTCGTCGTTCTCGTCCGCCGATACGAGCAGAATTCGCGTTCCGTAGGCAGCGTCCCCTATGTCGACACTCTCCGACGAATCGGTCGGCTCATCGACTTTCATGAGACCGCAGTGGTGCCGTGACTTTCGAACCTATCGGACACTTTCCTCCCGCGGCGTGTTTCTGTATTCGACGATTACGCCGCGGGTCGCATCGCAAGAAATGTCCCTCGGTTTCCCTCGCCGTTCCGCCCGCCTCGGCGAACCCCGTCCAACGGCGAACGTCTGTCTAATTATTTCTCTGCGACGGGGACACCGGGATCGATCAGCCGGCCGCGAATAAATGATGAAGCGGGCCCGCGGGTATAACCCTGCCGAAATTTATGCGGATGGTCCGCTACAAATCGTTTCGTCGTTCACGTTGATTAATCGTTCACGATGCGCCCGGGTGTCGGCTAGATGTACGAGTCGCGGGACGGGCACACGCCCGATAGAAAAACCTGTTTTCTATTTTTCGCGTCGAGCCGCCGCCGCCGCCGCCGTCGGTGTTGATCGCGGACTACCTGTCCACCCGGGGAGCGATAAATATCGCCAAATTCTTGGATACAGAGAGAAACGCAGGAATGGCACGCGAGAAGGTTGAAAGGCCACTGTCGGAAGGACGATATTCGATCGGAGCGGCCGGGACGGAAGAGGAAGAAAGGGAGGAAAGATGAAAAGATGGGTGCAGCCTCCTCCACGGTAGATACCTATGGTCTCCTTCCCTCTCTCTCTCTCTCTCTCTCTCTCTCTCCCCCGCTCTCTCACCCCCGGCAAGTTTACGACGAGCCAACGCAAACACGACACTTGGCCGCTAACTGGCCACCTAGCTACCGGTGACTAGCCTCTTCCCGCTGCTATCCCAGACCCTTGGAATCTAACCGCATTCAACGTGCCGCGTGTACACTTTGCAACGGTGTTCGAAGATACGTGGCTGGTTCTTTCGCGACTGGCCACACTGTCGTATCGAGTTCGAAGCGCGATACGAGTTTTGGGGTAAAGTTGACGGGCCGTCGCGTCCCCGACGCAGCGGTGAACGCGCAATCCCCGTCCGGATCGTGTCTCTCAGCTGTCCCTAAATAATATCGACGACGGGCAGCGTGTTTCTCGAAATACCTCGCTTTTCATCCGGCACGGTCAATACAATAGCGAGGCGAAGAGTAAATGATGTCTTCTCCCTGAGGGACCGTGGCCGAGCAGTATATCGCGCGGGTCAGTGTCCGATATCTCATTCTCCTGGTTACATTGCACGTATACGTTCTGCTGCATGCGGTTTACCTCTTCTCCGCCCCCCTTCCCTAACCCATTCCGGCAAACAACCGACGTCGATTCTCCGCAGCAAAGTAAGAGAAGGGAATGGAAGTTTCGCAGATGGTATCGGCGGTATCGCTTTGCAAGCCGAACGTGGCTCCGCGCGTACACAGCGTTCGATATTCTGCCCTAGCGTTTTCCGCCCGAAATCAACCTCCCGATTGGATATTTTCAAGCTTCCCGATTCTTCGTTGCCGGGCGTCGGGTCGTCGAATTCGAGGATTAAGCCCCGGAAAGCGTTGCTTCGCAACGCTGAAGTTTATCGCGCCGGCGTGTTCCCCGAATACACGCGCGTCTGTCTTACCCGGGGACGAGGAAAAAAAGAACGGCACTCGCAGGAGCGTGCAGCTCGCATCGTGGCAAACGTCGTTCGTCTTACCTGCAACAGCGAGAAAAACACCGGGGTTAGATCGGATATCGCGTGGTCGCACGAACGTTTCAATTACGGCGCGCGATAAATATTGCGCGAAACGAGGCACGCCGTGCGTGAATTCCCATGGGAAAGCCGCGTGTAACGCGAGGAAAATGTTGTCGTGCCGCGACACCGCGGCAGGGTCGGTTCAGCCCTGCGTTATCGCGGGGGCAGCAACCGAACGGAGGATAAGGACCGCGCGCGTGTTTGGATAATTTGCGGCGGCGGAAAGTGGGCCGCGAGCAACTTTTGACCCGACAGCAATTATCGGTAATAACGGGACCCAGTTTGTTTTTTTAATTAGCGTCGAACCGGAGTAACGAGCGCGCGGCGTTCGCAACTGTGCGATAATCGATCGCGGCGGATCAGCGGCCAGTATAATTAATTACCGCCGCGGCCGTAATTATTGCTCTCGCGGGCAATGCTATCCTCGTCGCTCGGGGTGCGTTGCCCTCGGCGTGCGTGGTACATATCTCGTCGTTATTAATAGACGAGAAATCGCGCACGCTTGTCGGTGGACGAACGACAGCGGCGGACGCGTGCGACGCCCGCGCAGGAATTCGTGCTCGTCTCGTTGCTTTTATCCGCGAGCCGAATCGATCGGAACGCGGCGCCGTTCCGCGCCGCGTTCGCACGAACTTCTCTCGGCGGCGCCAGACGGAATCGCCGCCGCGCAATTTCACACGACCGCCGCTCGTAAAGCGCGAAATCCAGAAAGTCGTTTCCCCGACGCGCGGCCGCTCGTAAAACTTCCAGGCGGAAGATGGGAGCGAGCCAGGTGCGCCGTTCGTCGATGTCGCTTCGAACTTTCCGCGAAGGCGCGCCGCTCGCGACGACCCGTTCGAAAATTGAATCGCGACGCGGGTCGCGGGGGAGGAGTCGCTGCGAGGAGCGAAGGCACCGCTGGAGGTCGGGCGAAAGGGGAGACCGGCCGTTATCGACCCTCGATAAGCCGCCTAAACGATTCTCGAGTTAGCGTCTCGTTGGAGCGTAAAAGAGATAGCGTGGTTACCCGCGGGTGGTCCCTCGACTCCGGTTCACTTCGGCACGTATCCGGACACCGGGCAGAAGGGTTGTCGATGGAACGGGACGCTGGCGGTGGAAGAAACGAGGAAGGAAGGCGAAACGGTAAGAAAAAGAAGGTGGCGCGGCGCGAGTAGGAAGCAGGAGAAAGAGGAGGCTCGAGGGGACGCGCGGATACCGGCATCTGACCCGGGACAGGGGGTGCTGGGAAGAAAGAAGCCTCGACCCTGCTGCCCCCCCGTCGAGCATTATTGCACATTTAACTAATTTTCTTGTCTCGTAAAGCACGGAAGGACACCGCGGTGGCCCGGGTGCTCGCGAAGCGCACCGTGTACGCAGCCGTGCGTACAGGCCGATCCGTGAATGAGTCGATAACGCTCGCGAATGGACAGACGGACGGGACAAAAGAAACGGCCGCGATCGCTCGAATCGCGAGCCTCGCGTCGCGGATTCCAGAAAGCACCATTGCCGGCCCGCGTATGCTAACTCGCTCGCGATCGAGCGGAAGAATAAAATTATCGAAACGCTCGAACCCGAATCTCACGGTTCGATTTTCGTTCGCGACTCACGTCGACGGTGTAGCTCGGCGGTCGTGCAGAGACAATGACCGTTTACGGTCCGAGCGGAGAACGCGGGAGCATCGTGCCGTAACGCGGCTACTGAAACGTTTCCTATTTCACGTGTTTGCATTGGAACGCGCTTAGGAATCCAGGAATCGCGTTCTAAAGAACCAATTACTCGTAACGGTTCGCGTTCCCGAAGGTCCGAAACGAAAGGTTCGCCGGCGTTCGTTGGCGAACGAACGCCAATCGTTTCCTCCTTCGAAATTCACCAACACGGTCGTCCCCGTCTCTCCGGCGCCGTTTCCGCGTGTCCCATTTCGCGAACCATTCTTGCGAACCCCCCGGACTCGGCCGATCGATGCTACGGACGCGTAACGATGATTGCTTCGAGGAAATAGTTTTTACCCCGGGCAACACGCACGGCCACGGAACGACGGCAAAAAGTCCGGCTTTCTGCGCGCGGGGGACAAAGAAAAAGGCCGGGGCGTCGTTCGAAATCGTAATTTTAACGACTCGAATGCGCTCCCACAGTGCCTAGTTTACGCGTGGTCGACCAAATTACGGGGTTCCGGTGCTCGCAAGAAGTCATTCTTTCTGGCACTGAAAGCCGACCGGGTGAGGCGAGGTTGCCCGAAAAAAATCACCGAAATAACCGACGGCCCCTACGATTACTCGGCAAAGTTTTCACGCGCGGTCGCACGCGAAAGGAACGGATTTTAATTTCGCATTGCTGCTCGAGGTTAAAGGATGAACCGGTGACGTAGGTAGCCGACTTCCTCGGCGGTCGCGGAACGGAAACACGTTCGACGATCGTGGTCCGCGATTGACTTTTTGCACGGCCGTTGTTCTTGTCTGGACGCGCGTCGCGGCCAAGCAATTTCGGGCGAATAATTGGCGAACGACCGACGAGAGGAATGGTCGTGGAAAGTCGGCGACGCGAAGCGAGAGGAGGAGCACGGATATTGTTCGCAAGCGTATCGTTGCGGGATGCCTGCCAGCGAAGCCGACGATTCAGCGGAAACATCTACCGCGGTTGTTTCCCGTTTCTCGAGCACGAGTAATCCTCGGCTTGGTCGATCTCTCGATACGAAAGAGCTTCTCCCCCTCTCTGGCGCTATCGGTGTAATTGTGTTTAGCGTTTTTCCAGAAATAGATCGGAGAAAATGGTGCGCACGGTAGCGAAGCCGGTTGTCCATTCGAAATGAAATACGTCTGTGCATACGAACTGCAAAAGAAAGAGAATCGTTCGCGCGGTTGAAAGTGGTGGCGATCGACGACAGCTCCTCGATCATCGCGAACGCGAGCAGGTTTTCTGCATATGCTTGTCGGGATTCCTCTAGATATTTATCGGCTTTAACGCGGACAAGAGACCTTTCGCTACTGTCGCTTTCGCGGCCGGCTCGCGAGTGCCACCTGAACGAGAGCCGACGCGCGCGGGATTCGCACGCGAATAAGGCACTTCCTCTAACAAGTATGCCTCGACTACCGGAGATATCGGTTGCGCCGCGTCCAAGGTGTTTCGCGATGCCGCGCGCCGACGAGAAACGCTGGGAATCGGGTCATGCCGTTCCTTTAATCTCTCGCGACCGCTTTCCCCGATCGGCAACCGAGTGAAGCGGGGTCGATCGAAAATTTCCCGACATTCACGAGCGAAAGGAAATCGCTCGCTCTCTCTTTTTTCCTTTCCTCCGTGGCCCCCGGGTCCGCGGCGAGCGAACGGGATCTCAGTGATCTAGAGTGATCGTGGAAGGCGCGCGAAAACTGCATCCGGTTCGCCTTTGGCTCCTCCAGCGGCGAAGAGTTCGAGTTTCTGGCCTCGAGCGGCGCGGCGCGGCGCGGCGCGGAACCGCGGGGCTGGCTGGCCGTGAAATGTAACTTTAAAAGGACGGCAGACAAATGAGCGGAGCGTTCTACATAGATCCCTTCGGGAAGATTGGATCGAGTTTCTCGCGTCGTGAGAGAAAAGAGTAGCAAACTAGTTGGCGTCGTTGATGGCTAGGGGGTAGGGGGCGAAAGGGGTTGAGAGGAGGATACGCTTCGCGCCACCCTGCGCTCCGTGCCGAGGCCGACGTGAAAACAAACCGCGCAGAAACGAAACGGGAGGGCCGATGAAAGAACGCGGGTAGGGAAAAGAAAAGGATGATCTTTCTTCTCGCGATAGCTCTGGAGTATCTGCCCCGGGCCTATTATGCGAGAGTGATAAATCGACCGGCAAGGCCGTCCGGAATCTCGATAAGACGTTCCCCTCCGCACCCATTCTGCGTTCACCTCGCGAACCGTTCGACGCGTCGCGTTCTTCTCGAACGCGTCAGGAACCGCGCGGTCGTGCGAACTTCGAAACTATCGGCCGTCATCGTTCCTCGACTATCTGCGGCGGGATAAAAGATTGCTCGTTCCAACGAGCGAACGCTCCTGTTCAACTGTGTCCACCTGTGTACGCGTCGTCGTCGGTATTGTACACACGTATCTCGCCGTTGTAACGGAAAACGATGCCCTAGGTGCGACGGGGTAAAACTTGGCCGGCGCTGGCGTAGATGGTTCGCGCACGATAGAAAGTTATCGCGACGATCGCGGGCAGGAGTCGCAAGGGCCGTGCACAGAAGCGAACGATCGTCGTAACGGAGCTCGCGACGGAGGCCATGAAAACGGGAAACTGCCGAGGAGATAAGAATTCGCGAACGGTTCGAGAATCCGCGCGGCCACCGTTGGTCGCGGCGCGCGAGCAACCCGGCGTAACTCGAAACGGCGAACCCGGAGCTGGCCGTTACTTATTGTTAGAAACTCCGCTTTGCTCCCCGTTCTCGCTTCCCCGCGTCCCCGCGTTTTTTGTCTCCGTTCCCTCGTTGCCAGCAACAAATGTGCCGTTATTCCGACCGAATGGCAACGGACAGAAGCAACAACCATCGCCGTGGCGGCCGGCGAATGCAGCGACGAGCTATGTCGCCGTTGCCGAACGTATTGCTGGGCCGGGTCGATTACTTAGGATTACCTCGTGCTCTCGCGCGAGAAGGATACCTTCCCTCCCTCACCGTCTCTCTCCCTTCGTCGCGGCAGCACCCCGGTACAACGCACCGGGGGAACATTCGACGCGAAAACCAGACAGACTGCGCAGAAGGGAAGAGAACGAAAATGAATGGAATGAGGAAGGAGAAACGAGAACCCCGTCCTATCGCGGGAATAAAAGAGAGTTGGCGGCGGCGCGAGAAAGACGGAGCCCGTACGGGAGACAAAGAGAGAAAAGCGACGGACTTACAAACAAATACACGAGGAGGTACACGAGTGCAAGAATCTCCCTCCATTCGAGTATCTGCTGCGCAACCTTTGCGGCGCTCGAGTTCCCGGGTGAATGCAAATGAGACAACCGGGGCACCGGTTAACCACCGCTGCCACCGGAGAAGACGCTCGACCGTATCTATCGTTCGCCCGCGTCCCCGTCGGACGATCGATGACGTTCCGGCGGAAAAATCCGCGGAGCGGTCGCCGCGTATTTTCGAACGAAGGTCGAGAGTGGACCGATCGTCGATCGATCGTGAGAACTGGACACTTGGTCCGGTCGCTAATGGGGAAAGGGGCGCGCAGGCGAAATTTACGCGGTCGACACGGAGGAAGTTAACGTCCGAGTGGTTCCCTCGTCCCCGCTGCGACACAGCGAGCAGAAAGCTCCACCATCACCGACCGCAGCGTCCCCGGGAACTTTATGGCTCATGAATGAAACATGGGCTTAACCGTATATTCGCGGGGCTACGTGTTGCAACGGTGGCTTAATGTATGCCGCGATCGCGAAAAATGGCGAACCGATAAATGGAATTAAGGCGGGGATCCGCGCAGCGGTCTCCGTCGCTGCTCGATATCACGAACAGGAGGGCGAACGAAGAAGGGTTCGCCGGCGCGTCGCGCTCGACGAAGCCGATTCCACGCCGGTGTCCTGGGGGGGGGGGGCGAAAAGGGTGAACGCTTTCCGCGTACGGTCGCCTTCCGAGCGACTCAACTTCCGTGGCGGAGAACCTTGGTCCCGTGGAAATACGCTTCGAAGATGCCACGAGTGGTTTCGGAATGATTAGCGCGACCGGATCCGCCGGGAACGCGCGAATTTCGCGACAGGCGGGGAAAAAAAAGTTCGCCGCAATTAACTTTGATCGTCCCACTAAAAATACCGATGGGATCAGGTAGAGGGCTAAATAGGAGGCGGGCGGCCGACCTCTTGCCTACCTCCGAAGGGAGTGTCCTCGTGTGTCGTAAAGAGAACGGCCAGAACCCTCTCGCCTCGTCCCATTTAACCGCTTAATGGCGGGTCAAGCGGCAATAACGCCGCCAAATAATCATAAAAATGAGGTTGGTAGCTACGCGGAACCCCCCGCCGCGTTCGTAGCGCCGCGTTAACGTCCTCCACGGCGACGACCGCGACGTACCTTATGCGATCCTTTCCTCGGAGGACCGCCGCGATACCGCCGCGGCTCGCTCACCGATTCCTCTAAGACGCGCCCGTTACATTATCCTCATCGCGCTTCCAAAACGCTCCTCCCGCTTCTGTATTCCCGCGGCATCGTCGTGCCGCCAGCTTCGGCACTCGTTCGCGAAACGTCGCACACCTCCGCCACCAACGAGGACGGGCACCAGCCGTTTACCAGGGACAGAGGAAGCTTGGCGGAGGTTGCAGTACCGGTGGGCCAGGGAAATCACGCTCGACCCTCGCCCCTGACCCTTGAGGCCAGGCCGGTAGCAGGGGCGCTACGTTAGAGACGAGATCGCGCTGCCTACACGCTCCTCGCTACCTGCTAAGCAGCGTCCAAAGTGTTCCCCATCCCCCGCGGAAAGTTCGCCCTCGCGTGGCAGATTCGCGTGCACGCGGATAGAAACGCGAAAGTCGATGGCCCGTCGTCGAATCGACGTCTCGTTTCGACGTAGAACGAGTCAGTGCGCGCGGCGTGCAATAAACCGTGGCGCAGTGGAGGAGCAGAGGCGCAGGGTAGAAGGAACGGCGAGATCGCGGCACGGAGGGAGAAAAGGAAGAGGATTCCCCGAGGGGTCGACCGGTGCGCAGTGCGCTGCAACGCGGCGCCCCCGATGATTGGCTCGATTTAATAAGCATATCACGAAACTCTATGATTACGAAAGATCGCAAAAGCGTCCGGCGCCGAGCACGGGTGATCTTTATTTCCAATTGGATCCACGGTGGATCGGAAGGGCTATCTTAATTGACGGAATGCCGAGGGGGAAGAGGTGGGTGGGTGGTACCGGGGGGAGGAACCGGCCCGCATGGGAATTATTTTTAATAAGGATCCTCGTTCGCCGCACCCGTCCTCCGTCCGGGCCGTGCTTTATCTTTAGCGCGGACGAAAATCGAAATGGTCCGCGTATGCGCGCGCGAGCTCGATAATATTTCGAAACGAATTGCCCCACCGTTGGCGGTGCAATCGATCGGCGGAAACGTGAAAATCGGGGAACGCCACCCTCGGGTACGTCGCGACGCGCCCCGTTTCTTCTCCGTTGCGGAAGAACAGGAGGCAGTGGTCTCGAAGGGGTAGTAGCTCTATAATCATAATTTAGCCATAATTACATTTATGACCCACTTTACTCTCGTAAATTGTCCACGAAGATCGGGGCCCTTAGTCGTCGTTATTACGCGCCTCGAATACCATGCTCGATCCTCCCGAATCACTTTTTCTTCTTCCCTCTGTCCTTCTCCTTCTTCTACCTCTACCTCTGCTCCTGTTGCTCTTTCTACTCTCTCTCTCTCTCTCCCTCTCTCTACTCCGCCTTCCTGCGTTCTCGTCGCCGTCTTCGTCATCGCCGTCGTCATCGGCAGCGGTGTCTTGCTCCTCTTTTCGAGAGTCTGAGGTTATTAAGATCGTGATTGGAAGAGGCGAACGGCTCGATTCGTCGAACGGTCCAGGTTCAACCACCTCTCGAGTAATCGAGAACGGTGATAATCCGAGTGCAGGGGAAACGATAAATTCCCGGTACCGACCCCTTTCCAAAGAAGACCGATATTCCGGCCAAAAATTAGCGCGTTTACAGCGGCAGGGCGTCGACTACCGACGATCGTGCCCCGACCGCGGACGTCCCGGTTAATCGATCCCCTTCGGTTTCTCGGACCGTGACGCTGTTAGGCCGTGTCGTAAATTTGACGCAGCCGCGAAACCTGGAAAACGAGGGGGCCGCGTTCGGCGCCCCATCGTGAAATTTCTCAATCGTCGGCTCGACCCGAGATCCGTCGAAACGGATCGGGCGGTCCCCGGAGGATATTGGTCGAAATGAAGCGGTGGACCGACATCCGGTGATTCGAGGGAACGGAAATCGACGCCGTCGATGCGAGAGGGGTCGGAACACCTGACGAAGCGGCCGATGACGATCGGGAGAGGCGAGACCGGGCGGTTTCGGATCGGTCGCGATGCAGGCAGGAGAATTCGTCGATCCTGCCGGAAACGGTGGGGGCTCGTTTTCGTGGAGGGCAAAAGCGAAGGTAGGAGTGGACGCATTCCTGCCGCGATGAGACGCGGTGCCATTGGCTCCTGGGACGCGGAGCGTCACACCGGTTGGCCGCCTTAATAATATGGTACGGCAGCCCAGCCAGCACCGTCGACTACCACTGCCTACCAACCTTCCTGCCTACCTCCTTCTGCGTTCCTCGACTTACCTACAGGAGGTTGTTGCCGCACGGTCCCTGTACTCGTACCTATCGGCTACCCGCTCGTTACCTTGCCCGCGAGCCCGCGCTCGCGATTTCCCTCCGACGGCGATCTTCGCCAAAACGCAGTCGACGCGTCGGGCCCGGGTCCTTCCTCGCGCTCTACCAGCTTTCCCCCGCGAACGATCTTCGGGGGGAATCGCAGACGACAACCGGGGCAACCGGACGCGAGGTATGGAAAAGGGCTCGAGGAAGACATTAGCCATTTCTCGCCTCTCGAATCTCGGTCGGCGAGGGACGAATTCGCGCAAATTTCATAGTCCGACTTATGATTAGTCGATGCGCAGCCTATCATTACGCGTATTACCATCTCTCGCGCGTTTGGTCGAGGGCTTCCGACACTCGGGCACGGTGCAATGAGCGCGCATACATTGCCGTGCACACGTTCGCCCGGCATCGGAGGCATAGATAATACGGGAGCGCCGGCAGATAATTTTATACTCCGTTCCAAACTTTTCGTCCAACGATTACGGCCTCCATCCCCCCTTTCCGATCGATCACGATTCCCTCGTTTCGCGTTCGGCCGCCGAACCGCCGCGTTTCTCCACCCCGCTCATTAACGATTGCTCGCCCCGTCATCCATCGGGAACGGGAGGGTTGTCGCGATCGATCGCGCTCTCGTAGGCGAGAGATTAATTGCGAGCGCCGCGTCGCTCCACCCGGCCGACCAATCTTTGGCCGCCGCTTTTTATCGCCGGTAATCGACGCTTCCTGGTGCGACCGGAGCTTTTTCGCGGGCACCATTAAAGGAACAGAAGAAACCGAGGAACGGTTGGATCATTACCGCCGCTCGTCCTCGACTCTCTCTCTCCCTCTCCCGTACTCCGGGGATCGCTCGATTCCGTGCCGGTCGTCGAAAAAAATATTCGCGTAACCGCAAGCTGCTTACCTTCGTTGCGGCTTGCTTCTTCGCTCAGTGGTGCATACCGCGCGCGGCGCACCGTGGCGTTGTGATTATCGATCGCGATCCTTCTGCGCCAAATTCGTCCGGCCGATCGAAGTGTCGATCGAGTTAGCTTCGCGGAGCTTTTCCCGATCACTCGGCCCGCGTCGAACGACCGTGCGACATTTCGACGCGGCGCGACGTTCCAATTAGAAACGGAACGCTGACCGACAGCGGAAACCATCGTCGCGCCGTAGGAAGGAAGTAAGTGGTCGACGAAAGGCAGGTACGTGCCACGAAATCCACGGTTCGCGATCGCGATTGAGAACCGGCACCCGATTACATCGTCGAATCTCGTCCGAGAGGGCGCGGGTACCGTCATTACCATGCACCACCGGAGTCCGATCGATCGTCGACATTCCAATTAACTCAACGTTCCCGCGGAACTATCATCATCGTTGATTCACGCGATCGGAAGGGAAAGGTGTGGCCTGCCGGAGCGAAAACGGCGCTGCCGATGCGACGTAGTGACACGGAACGACTCGGGAACGTATGCATACCCGGGGATTGCCTATTATTAACACGCCACGCACGCGGCTGATCATGCACGGGCCGGATCCCCTTTTACGCGCGCGGCCCTATCATCCGGGGCATCATCGCCGGACCCGCGCATAGTACGCTACCGCAGGGGCCCGCGGGAGTGATTTTTGCGTGGGCAACGGCCGTTCCAATAAAATTCGAACGCCAGACAATTTTCGATTACGCGTGATCTCATTAACTCGCCCCGCAGACGCCGGTCTTCTCCACCTCCTCCATCGACGGAACCGGCCTTCTCCTTCGCCGTGCCGTTGTTGCCGCATTTTTATTTCACCCACCCCTTTGTTTTTTCTCCCTTTTCGCCGCACCTCTACGGATTTCAGCTTCACTGACGCGGCCGGCACGATCGAGGCCACGGGACGATTATTGCTTCGCATTCGGTTCCCGATGTTGCTACAAAAACCGTATTGCATCTTGCGGTGGACGAAACGAGCCGCGAGAATCTGGAGCGATCTCGTAACACCGCCCGAAGTTCGGACGAAGGCCGCGTTCGCGCGAGCGACGAGCCCGCGGTAACCCGCGAGAGTTCGAAGACGAGAAATCGTCGGGAACGCTTTGGCTCCCGGTGACGACGGTGTCCGCGGACATCGCACGCCTAGGCAACCAGGGGTGGAAGAGATCTGAGAATGGGAGGATCGGCGAGCGCGATGCAGATGAGAAGACGGATCGACGGGAGCGACGGGACCGGGGGGAGAAGCAGGGAAACGAAGGAGGACGATGATGGTGGTTCTCGGTCCGGCTGGTGGGGATAACCCGGCTGAAACGGGAGGTGGTTTAAAAATGAAGTAATATGGTAAAAATATGGCGGGCAATTTTCAAGAGAGACGGAGCTAAGCCTGTTACTCGGCGGTTAGCAAGACGCTGACGTAGACCCCGCATCGGCTGCACCGAAGGGGGTGTGTTCGTGTGCGGCCACGTAATGTCGACGGACGAGGAACTCGGCGGGTACACCTCGCTCGAATCGGCAGCGCAAAGATGGTCGTCCGAGATAGCGCGGAGTTAATAACGAATGGCCGGAATAGACGCGGACGCGCCGCTCGAAGGATGGGAGGCATCAAAACCGGGGACGTTTTTTGCCTCCGCGTTCGTCAGTCCTGACCGCGCAAATATGAAATCCTTGCGAGCGTGTAAAATCACGATCCACCGAGGGATACCGCCGAGGGACGTGTACGAGATCCCCGCGACGTAATAGGTTCTCGGTGCTGGATTACGCGCACCAGCCTTGGTAATGGACGCGCTTTTGTTCGTCTTCCTTTAATCTGCACGGATTATCGCGTACGTTCGCGTCGTTCGCCCGCTTGGGAAAGAAAACTGCCAGTCGGGTATGCCGCGAGAAAAAGCTCGACAATCCGGTACCGCAGCCAAAGTAGCGAACAAAAATTTCAAGAAATAATTGATACTGCCTGGTGTCTCGAGGAACCTCCGTTCCTCGGGAGGTTCTCCAGCCTCGAGCTCGAATTTCCTTTCGTTCGCCGGGTTCGTGGGTCGCTCGACGTCGTCGCGGCGATACCTGGTTCGAGGAAACAAAGCGGCGCGATCCTGCTTCGCGTTCCATTCTTACACCCCGGGCCGGGGAGGATTCCCCGCGAGAATCGGTCGAGCGTACAGCGAGTGCACGGCCGAGCTCGCGCGCAAGATCGACTCGCGTTCCTCTCTGCATCATGGTTATCCGAATAGAACGCGTATCTGCTTAGTTAGTGGCGACGGTGTACGCGAGGGGGAAGCTTGTTGCTCGGCTTGAACGCCGACTACAACCTCCCGTCGCGGATAGCTAACGAGACACCGGTACATCGTGTACGCATTGTGCTTGCCTTCCGAGCGGAACGAATAATATAATAGAATCTTCCGACCGCTCGAGCCACCATCTTGCGCCGAACAATCGGGCCCCGCTGAAAATTGAAACGTTCGCGAGATGCTCGCGTTGAGAACGGTCCGCGATGAATCCTCGCTCGACGCCTAACGCGCGCGACGCGTTTTTTTTACCCTCTGACCTCCGGACGGCCCCGCAGCTGTCGCGGGGCGCAGCGCGACTCTAACGACTTTGCCCGGACAAATGACCCGTGCCTCGGTGAATCCGTCAGCCGCGGTAACCTCGCGACGCGTCGCGCGTCTATGCATTCATTGCGAACGAGTCCTCTGCAAGAACCCGTCGATGACTGCGCGCATAGTTTCGAGCGCATGCACACCGAGCATCGTTGCATCGTTGCATCGTTGCATCGTTGCATCGTCGCGCATCCCTGTCGTCGTGGACGTCAATCGGATCGACGACGGGACGCACGCGCCACGCGTGCCCCCCGCGTTCCCAGTTACGCTTCGTCGTCCTACGATCGGACCCAAAGAATGCTCCAATGTATTCGTCGATACAATTCGATCGATCAACCGGACGAACGTTCCCCCGATTGAGCGATAATCGATTGTTGCGCGACGTACGCGCGTGGTAAATAAGTCTATCGCCGACAAATCGAGCACGGCGCTTTTGTGGCCGACCGACGAAACCGGTGAACGCAGAATCGGACACGGCGGCGCGCAATTTCGATCGACGTACCGGGGCCCCCGCTCGCTTTTCAATCGCGACCGCGGCTATTATCGAGATCGTGGCGCGATGCGATCCGCCCGTTGCTCGCTGGCTGATTAATAAAGCCAGTCCCGGGCAAAAGAACCGAGACGAACGTTTCTATTTTATGTAATACCCGGCCCGATCGATCAACGGACGCCCAAGATTGATCGGGAACGGCAGCGCGCAGGTGTTAAGACATACACTCGGTGGACGCGTGAAAGGATCGGTCTACATTCCTACACGGCGATTGTGCACGCGGACGCTGTAACAGCGGGAGCACTTGTCTCCGCCGCGATACCACGGCGATCGGTACGGATACTTGGAATGCGTGTCACGAATCGGGGATCTTTTCAACGACACGATCGTACACTCGCGCGGATACCTCTCGCCGATGTCGGCGCAACAAATAAGTGTTCGCGGAGCCGACGCGCGCCCCTAATCGGGAGGCCAACGTTTTCGAAACAAATGGCCGCGTCGCATAATTTACGACGCGCGGATGATCGAGAGGGGAACCTCGTCCCACTGACCCCCTCCCTTCCCTCGAACCCCCTGCAACAAACGTAATTAATCGACTCGACCCCCGTTCGCGGACGTCCGTGCGTTCGATCGGGCGGAGGATAAATGAACGGAACGCTTCGATTTTTCAAAAGACACCACCCTCGCCGGTAACAAACGATCCCTATCGCGGCCGGATCATTCGGTGGGAAGTGAAAGCCGACGATCGCGAACTCGTGTTCGTTTGTTTGCGGCGCCGTGTACCGAGCATCCCCCGAAACGCCGCGCGACTGTATCGTCCGATTCGCAACGCCCAGGAGCACCGGAACGATCCGGGTGAAACGTCGACCGGTGAACGGCTCGTCTCCAGCTACGCGCTGCTCGTCTAGCGGGGTACCGAGTCAGCCGGTCGGCAATTTGCATTCCTCGATCGCGCGTCACGGGTGCACACGTAGGCCGCGTACGCGTACGTACGCGTACGTACGCGTCCCGGGCCGGCGAGCAACGTTCGAGCGTCGAAGTGGGCAATAAAATCGGCGAAACGTTGGCTCGCGAACGGCCAACGGCCAACGTCGGCGTTTTGTCTGCGTTGAACGCGCCGGGGGAGTTTTAAAGAAACGGATCGACGACCTCGGACGTCGACACGCGAATGGCCCCGCGAAAAGGTCCCTCGGTGTTATGTCTGATTACCGCTTTACAATCGCGCCGGGCCTCTCCGCGCTTGTTCTCCTTTCCCATTCCGCCGGCCGGGTCTCGTTGCTGGCCGCGGACCACGCTTCTCCCCCTCCGACGAATTCTGTACGCGGAAAAATGCAGAAACGGACGGAGCGGGAAGAAGTTCCGTGGTCGGAGAAGAAATCATCGTCGACTGCGGAATGAAACCGAGCGCTCGAAGGAAGGAGGTCGATACGCGCGCAGAGATTCAATTACGATCGATCGACCGGCTTCGCTCTGGACAAATACCGTCCGCGCGAGATAAGCCGGCTCGTTTCGCTCGCTTCCTGGAGCCGCGGGCTATTAGTCTCGGATACGTTTGATTCATTGAACCGCTTCGTCACGAGGCGAGCGTGGACGCGGGGCGCCTGTGCTCGCGATCGAACGAGCGGTGGCCCTTCGATTCCCTTTGGATTCCCGGGACTCGAATTCTGGCCGCGGTCGAGGGGGCGGTGATCGCGACTCCCGGAGGAATCTCGAGCCGCGAGAAAATCTGCTCGGATTGGGTCCGGGCTACCGTACGAGGGACGGGCGCGAAACGACGGCCAGGTCGCGGTGTAGCGGAACAAATTTCAGGCCGGTCCGCCCGTCGGGACCTATTAATGCCACGAGAACAGATTGAATACGGGGGCCGGATAACATCGACTATGAAATAATGAATGGAAAAGTATCGGACACGCTCTCGAGTCGGACGAAAATCGTCGACACCGAAATCGCGATCCTCCACCTTGAAGATCAATCACCTATGTACATCGATATCGGGAATGACACCCAGAAACGAGTCTATTAGGCGGCCGATAACCACCGAAGGCTGCGTTCCCCGAGAACGCAGCCCCTATCGTCGGAGCCCATCAACATTCCTTATCGACGCGATAATAATTTATTACCTTGTCCCTCGTTCCGGTGCTCCATGGGCCGACGAACGGCCCGAAAGGGTACGCCAGGACCGAGCAGTTACACCTCCGGAGATCGAAACGTTCTCCGGCTGGTCGAGGTTTTTGCAAGGAATACCTTCCTCCCTGTCCCATCCTTCTCTGAGAATTACTTATAGCTGTTTCCCACTTTGTCACGGCGGACGCGATTCGGCAATAGATTTTGTCGCAACTGGAAACCGTTCGCGTCGTGGCACCGTCATCCACGTTTCCGGGATGGGGGAGTTGTTTCAAGTGGCACTGATTTTCCGAAATTCTACGCGAGAACGATGCAGAGCGAAAGCAACGCGATAATCGCGTAACCAACGATCGAAACGATATATTCGGAACCACCGAATGAAATATTTTCTTGGCCCGATTGCGGCGAACGTCTGACACCACGAGCGTCTCGCGTCGAACGTGCACCCCGGTGCTCGAGCAAAAAGTTAACGCGTGCAAGCTGATTACGATGGAACGTCTCGGCCGAGCCTTCGGTGAACTCGAAGGTGTCCGAGGGATAGATAGAAGAAGCCGGATTCCTAGTATTACGAGTTTCGCGTAAGGACTTCAAGGACGGCCAAGCAATTTCCATTTTCTTGCGGTTACCGAGGCGAACGTAAACGGCGCGGAAGATAGGAGAGTTTCTTTCTCTACCCGGCCTGGTACCCGCGTCGCCGTTTAGTCGACCGCAAAATTAGCTGCGAGCAGTTCGAATGGTCCTTGAGTAAGATAAAATAGCGTCCTTTTTTTGATGCTTCGCGCAAAGACAAGAACGGTTGGGGCAACCCTCGCGGCTGAATGCTATTTGCGCGGACGACGAGCAGCCGATTACTCTGCTCGGCCGGCGATCGTTGGTGGTTTCGTTTCCTCCGCGCTTCGAACGTTTCCCAGATTCGCATCCGGAAGGAAACTCTTCGCGAGTTCTGCGGGACTCCGTCCCACCCAGGCCGCCATTCATCGTCCGCGGATTAATCAATCCTCTCTTTTATCAGCCGGTTGTACCGAATCGAGCGGCATGGGGAACCCTGAAACGTCTCCGAAGCGCTAACGATGTGCACCCTGTCGCACACCCTTGGCGAACGGCCGCCCAGGAAAGCAGAGGGGGAGGGTGTTCGTGCACGAGGATCGAGGTACCGTCTAGTAAATGTAAATTGATCGAAGAAACGTTCATTAATTAGTCGCGAAGCCCGGGTGTCGTCGTCGCGGCTGCGCCGACACCGCGACCGTCGAATCCCCTTCGTTGTTCTTTCCGCCGCTTTGTTCCCGATCTTCCCCGCTCGATCTCCTCTCCTTGGGAACCGTATCGGCGCGCTGCCCTCTGAACCCCCGCGCTGAAATTCCCCACAGCGACTGACAAGGCGCACCCCTGACTTCGAATGCAATTTAGCGGCGCGCAGGCAGGCTCGAATACAGTCCACGCGGCCGGGGCTCTCGATCGGATGTCTTCCGGTGAAGGATCGCGGAACGTTTCGTTCCGAAGGGGTTGAACGGCTATTCACCTATCGGCTCGTCCACGCGAGAAAGCGATCGGTCGTTGCAGGATTCGACGGCGACAGCGCGAGAGAGAGAGAGAGAGAGAGAGAGAGAGAGAGAGAGATCGAAAGAAAAGAGGCGGAAATACAGCCCGAAGGGCGCGAGGCAAATTGCCTCGTACCCGCCACTAACCATAGGCCCGAGGGTAAATTAAATGAGCGAAAGAAACACGACACTCTCGTAAAACTCGTCACAATTCGCAGTTGTCCGGCGCGCCAGCTCCTCTAAACAGTTGGCGACACGGCGAGCCGACCGTGCACTCCGTTTCCTAGACGATTCTTTGCTCGTAACCGGCGCGGACGCCGTCGTTCCGCGATTACTTGCAACCTCTTTCGAGGTTATTACCGTGCCCTTCCCGGGGATGAATCGACAGGAATAAATTTATTATCGACGATGGCGGACAAGAAAGACCCGTGGCGCCTTAACGAACGGAGTACGCGTCCCGTTTCCGTTTAACCCTCGAATAGAGGAGTAGCCGTTCACCGACGCGAAATTATTTAACCGGACAGCAAGAGGGGTGGGAGGAGGAGCGGGACCGTAGGCTCGACGAAAAAGCGGCTGGCAAAAAAATCCATTGGAATATTACGATCCGGCCCGGCATTTATCACTCGTCGCCTCCGCGAAGCCCGCGAAAAGGATACGGCACTAAAAGCAATTATTCATCGAAGCGAGGCACGAATTCGCTGGGGAACGGGCAGAACGAACGGTGCGTGTCCGGCCGTGTACCGAATAATCAGCCGAACGAAAATACTCGGCAACGCACGCACATTATACCTTTTACACGCGCCACCCTTTTTTTCCACCGCGGCTTGTAATCGAGTTCCCCCATTTAACTGGCGCTCACCTAATTAAGTCACCCGCGGGGTACCGCGATTTATTCGGATCGTGTAACGAGAAATCGTCGAACGGCCGCCTCGGCCGTCGCGACAGTCGACGCTCCGAGCAGGCGACGCACACCTTTTGGCGGCCGATTCCGCGGCGGTACGTTCCGAAATGGTTGCGCTCGATAAGCGGTTCCGCGTCCACCGTCGTGATGCACGCGTCGTTCCGTGCGTTGCCCTCGATAACGTTGCCCTCGCGCGTCGACCCCCGCGAGGGCACCCTCGCCACCCCGAAAGTCGCGCGCTCTCGTATCGACGGGTGAACGACGAGTCTTCTCGTCCGGGACGCCGTTCGTTTCCATTTCCGTCTTGCTCGCGCTTCTCGTTCGCTCCGAACCGTAAGCGTACGACTCGCGCCTCGGTCGCTCGCGGTTTCCTCGCACGAGTGCGAAAGAGCGAGCGTACCGTGGAATGTCGGCGCAGGCAGCGTCGGCCGCGCGATGAAAAATACCCGAGGCCCGAAGGCGGTACGTGCCTCGGAGAGGGGCCCGCTGCGAAACGGCTCCGGATATCGATTCAATAAATGCCTCGATACCGGTGTACGAATACGAATGCCGATCCGCTTGCCCGCGAACCTCCGCCGCCTCGTCCCCCCGACGTTCGGACGAAAGAAAGAATAAGGGGCACGACGTGCGGACTTCGCGCCGAGCAGAACCCCGCGAACGCGCGATATTAATTGGCAAACTAAATACGGTAATCGAGCAATTGACGGGGAAAAATGTCGGCTTCTGGATTAATGCGGCCTGCCAGGCAGATGTACTGCTCCTCGAGGTAGCCGCTAAACGCGCCACGGACCTTTCTTTGCGCCGCTAACCGTACCGTCCCTCATCGTTTCCTCGTTTCCGTGTCTCTGCCCCTCCGCCCCACCCTATTTATTCTTACCGCGTTCCTTTCCCCCTTAAATACTTTCGCCAACGTTGAATGGGAAAGAAGAAGAAAAAAACCCGCCGCCCTCGGAATCTTTCGTCTCGGGAATCGTACGGTCGGGGGAATCTTCGTGAGAAGGAAGGTCTACGCGCTGGACACAATTCGGTAATTACATCTATCCGGAAGATGAATCGCCTAGCGAACTTTCTAATGTAACCTCGGCCCCGCCGCCATCCATGAAAAGGTTCGATAGTTTGGGACGGAATACCGGGCGCGGGGACATAAATTAAACCACTGAAACGCGAGTCTCCCTTTCTCGTGCCCATACGATTAGCTACGGAGCGTCCACCTCCGGTCGGCCACTATGCGTAGGCGGCTGCGAGGGGCTCTGAAAATCGGAAAATTATTGCGCCACGGGTGCCCCCCCTCTTGGCCTCGGCCGGGTTCGACCATTGATTCGACGTCGTGGAAAGGGGGTACTGTGTCAGGGTTGCCAAGCATCGCAACGATAATCGGTTGATTTAACGCGGAAAACCCTTCGCGTAAATAAGGATTGGTTGGATCGAAGGTTAGGAAATATTCTAAGGTTGAAGAGCGACGGTCGGCGGCCAAAGCAAGGGGCGCACTTGGTGCTCGGAACGGGACGTGAGCATGACTCGCACACGAGCAGCGTGTACATCTCGAACAGGATTTGGTCGATTTTCGAGTGGAATAGTTTTGCGCCAACGCGGAGTGGCCGACTACTCGAACGTCGACAGTGTTAAATCGACAGAAAAATATTTTCGGGGAGCAGAGGTTCGATGAACGCGGTGCCTCTGCGTTCTACAGGTCGCAGCGCGGTTAGGCGCTAAAAATGAAAGGCGCGACGCGAGATGAAAAGGTTGACGAATCGTAACGAAAGGAAGCCCGCTGCGGGCAGAAGTGTTGCGTTACAAAACTGCAGCCGGTTACCAATTCGCCCTCCCACGTGGACCGAACTCTCCGCGCTGTTCTGTTCGATAAGCTGGCAACTTTGACCGCGACGTTTCCACGCTGCCCTAGACGAGCCCGGGTAGCTCTTCGTCGGCGAGGTCGCGTGACGCGTCGATCAGGACAGGAATCGCTGCGCGTCTCTCCCTCGCGGTAGGCGCTTCGCAATCTTCGTGAGAAATCTCATCAGGCTCGAGAATAAATTCGTCGTGCCGCGGCGGAGCTGTAATCATACGGGCCTGATTTTCCTCCAACTTTCCGCGGCTCGCCCGCGACGAGGGTTCATCGTCGCGAGGACACGAGGTCGGCGTAAGAACCTCGGAGGGACGCGGCGTTGAAATTGTTTAGCGAGTTTACAAGTCTCTCACGCGGAACGCCCGAAACGATAATATAACTCCAACGCGAAGACGACCGCACTATGAACCTCCTTACCTAACGTTATCCCGTGCGCTTCTACACCGCTGGAACCCCCTGGCCGGCTGGCAAGATCTTCGAGTCTGGCCAGTGCACCGACGACCGGCACCTATCGGGAACTTCGATTTTACGATAGAGAGTCGAACGGCGAATGGCGCGGAGCGTTTCCCCCGGTCGCAGAGTCAAGCCGTTGCCCGTCCTAAATCCGTGGCTCGGCGCCGGGGCGAGCTCGCGTGTCCCCGCGACGAGAAAGGTCCGACGAATATTTTCGAACGACCGTTTTACTTTTCGCGCCGTTCCGGCTCCCCGGTAGGTAGGCACCATAAAACGCGCGATCGAAGGGTCAACGAAGGAGAAACGGTGGAAAGGGTCGCGGTGCGTACATGCAGGAGGATGTAGGAGATATATCCGGCCGGGGAACGAGACACAGGGGCGTACGGCGAGGGAGGAAGAGGAAAGAAGAGAGTCCTCTCCGCTCGGAGGGTTTATGGTGGAGGTGAACAAAGCGGGTGGCGGTAACACGGCCCGTACTCAGAAGTTCTCGTGTTTATGTGCCTACGGCTGGCCGCGAGTGACACTAATTAATGAAATAATGGCACCGGGGCCGACGCACTCGCGAACGAAGGTGTCGAACGTCTCGCGGCGGGGCGTAGGCGGTTATTTACGCTCATTTGCTTTGCACGCTTTTGTCCCCTTTTGTCGCGCTGCCTGCCTCTCGCCACGCCACCTCGTTCCCCTCGTAACCCGGACGACCTCGTGCCCCGCCGCGAAACCGACTCCACCGCCACGATAATTGAGTCAAAGCCCGATACCCCGATCCACTTTTCGTCCTGCCGGGCTCGAGCGAGCAGCGTTGCGCCTTATTGAGTCCTCGAACCCGCGGATTCGCGCTTGCGTGCGCGGGTTTCGAATTCGGTGTCCACCGTAGGGGCGGCGCGGCGCGGGTTTTGGAAGACGGCCGAGTTCGTAAATCCGCGGCGAGTTCGACGTCGTCCGGGACACGACGGGCCGAGGAATTTGTCCAATTCAGCGGGGCCTCGACGAGCCTTTAATACACCGGGACGCGTCTACTTTCCCGCCCCTCGTTTCTCCTCAAATGTAGCCCAGGTAATCGGATACTTTCGCGTCGCGCGATCGCGCGCTGCGCCCGACCCGATCCCGATAATTAATTGCGCGGAGTCCACGTTCCGGCCCCGCGGAACCTTCCGATTTCTTCTTCGTCGCCGGGCCCCGGGTCGCGCCGTGTCGGACATCTTGCGACACCGATGGTTCACTCCGATACGCCGAAGACGAAGCTGCTTGATCCGCGCGCGAGATAAACATCGGGAAATATTTTTCGGGACTTGCGCCGGACCCTTAGGAGAGGGGAACGTAGGAGAGATTTCGAAGATTCGCTGCGACGTCGCGTAAACGAACCCTTGCCCGGGACGCGCCAAATTTAGTTGCGACGCACGCGTACTCGATCATTCGTCGCGCACGCACACGCCCGGGATCGATCGACAATTTCGAGAGTCCAGAAACGTTCGACTGCGCGGGTATTTTTGTCTTCCTGCATGGGTATCGCGATCAACTCTTAACGGTACTCGCTAGTGGAAGTACAGCCGCAGCTGAAATACCCGCAGCGGTATGCACTATGCAGACGAGCGTCGACCATCCAGTTCAGAAACGCGTGCTTCGGCTCCGCAGTTTCTAACGAGATAGGCGATAATCACATACCAGGTAGGAAGTCGAGCCGATAATATTGAGACATCCGTGGGCCGTTCGAGTTCGCGAATGGCCACGAACGAGAGTTCGTCGTTTTCCCGTAAACGGGGGGGAACTTTAATAGGCCGCGATTATTACGAGTTCCTGGTCGGCATTGGAAACGGGTTTTTCCGCGTACGGGCGTGGCACGAACTTTTCTTGCCGTCTAATAATCCCAATCGAGCGACGTTCGTTCAAACTTACGCACGAACGAGCCGCGAGAGGATCCGCCGTCACGAACGGTGGAAAAAAAATAACAGCCAACCGTAATTACTCGCGTACCGCGAATCGGTGCACCCTCGATCCTCCCCGCGCGAAGCGTCACCCGGCGAGGTTTCCCAACGCGGCCGTCAAACGCGTCCCCATTGAAACACGGTGGCTCGGTTTCCCAAGGGGGACGGCGTTACGAACCCGTAGAAAAGTTAGAGTCGCGATGCAGATAGTCGCTTACTTAGAGAGACAGGTCGTGGCCGGGCAAAGGGACGCCACGGCGGAGAAGGGAGCACGAGGAAGAGGACGCGACCAGCGGCACGTTTGAGTATTCAAGTCGTACCGTATCATAAACTGTCCGCCCGCGGTACCCCGCGCACCCTCTCCTCGCCCCTATATCTCTTTCTATAGCTACGTTACCGCGTATGTAGTTACGTATGTCCGTCCGTCGCGTCGGTTTGTCCCGCGGGTACACAGTCGTCCGATACTGGCAGCGCTTTCTCCGCTCCCCCGGTAGCCCCGCTGAAAAGTCATCGTACCCGCTGCCTCCTCGAAGGACGCTCCCGGTTTTCTGTTCACGTTGCGCGGTTCTCGTGTCGCGTTCCGGGGGAAGACGAACGAGTGGAAGATGACCACGGTCGCATGGAGCGGAGCGGAGCGTTTGGTACGTGCCGAGGCTGAATCCGCGACGTCCTAGGTCACCGGGCAACCCACGCTTCGATCATAGACGCGCGAACGATGGAATCCGCGAAGCCCGGCTCGGGTATTCGTCTTGCCCTCCGGCGATTCTTCGTGTCCTTCGTCGCCCTGAATAATCCGCGAGGTGGATTCAGATTTCGCGATTATCGTTCAATTCCCCTTCCTTAGGCGAGGCCATAAGTTTGGCGCCGGAGGGCCGCTCGCGGTCGCATTTTGCGAATCCAGTTCTCGTAGAAGTGTCGTGCGAGGTCCCACGGCTTCCGGGCAATCAGCATCGCGCAATTAAAGCTTTCCACGCTCGCTCGGCAGATTTTATGTCGCCGAGTGATCGAGCAATTTTCACACCGCTTCTAAACCTTGGCGAGCGCGAGAGGCAAGCCTCGGTAATTAAGCGTCGAGCTTCCGCTAGACGAGATTCCCCCGGGTCGGCCTGCACGGCGAAACAGCCATCGCTCGCATGTTCTCACCGTTGTACCGCGCTTCCCGTGCGTCCGCGTAACGATGCGACGTGATCCAGTTCGCCGCGTTATTTTTCATTTGCGCCGCGCTAATCGGCCGATTCCACCGGAAAGTCGTGAAAAGACAGAGTCGACCACGGCCAAGGGGAAAAAGACGGACGACGCGACGTCTCATTAAGATGCTCCACCGAGAGAATTACGGTACTTATCGATACTCGAAGCGAAACCCGATCGTCCGTAGCAGACAATGCGGCCAAGAGTTTCATGCTAGGAACCTCGATTGATCTCTCCTCCCGTTCCCTTATCCCTTTCCCCGTCTCGTTCTCTGTCCCCGCTACCTACGTCGCCGTCCGACGACCAGAACTTGTGCCTCTCCTTCCTCGTCGAAATTCCCCTCGCTCCTGCCGTACCTTCGTTCCCTCGGCCGTCCTCGAGACCGCTGCACGAGGGCAAGCGACTTTAATTAACGTTGACAGTAATTAACATAAATACCAGCGCTTCCTTGCTAAGAGTTGGTGGCGACCGTGCGCTGGAACGACGATCTTTGCTCGCGATTCCGTACCAATCGTTCGGTTCCCCGTTTCTATGATTTCTCTTTCAGCGTCGGTCGTAGCCCCCTTGCCAATGGCTTGGGATCCTTTCCCGAAACTTACCTGAAACAGCAAGAAGGAGAAAATTTAAGCACACGTGAGAAATGAAATCGAAAAAACACGAAGAACATCAACGGGTGTCGCAGGTTTCGCGCGGTAATAAATGCGACGCATCGCGCTTGCCGGTTGCGGCTCCGTCGTTCCGCTGCTGCAAATTCGCTATCCAATAATCGATATACGTGTAAACATATTCCACGGTATCTCGATACGCACGGAAGTCGATTCGCGTGCGAGGAATTCATCGTGACCCGCCTCGTTTCGCGGACAAATCGCCCGGACAAGTCTTATCGAGTCGACCGCGACCGAGACAAATGTAGCGAGCACCGATTACAGTCACGAGCCTCCCCTCGAAAAAAGCGACACCACTCCGCTTCCGATCGACATGCCCGAGCAAATTTCCAACTGCTTTCGCGCCGGCACCGTCGCCCCGCGAAGCTCCAGAGCTTTTTCGCACAATCAGTCGGGGCTAGACGAAGCTGGCGGCGCACGGGGTCGCGGCACAGAAGGGGAAGAGGTTCGAACAGGAACGGTTCAAGGGACGACGAGGAGAAAGGCGACCTGAGAAGCAACGAGCAACGAAGTCGAACCGGCGGATCCCAGCGTTCGAGGCCGTCCACGTAGTGGCTCTAACACGTCTCATTAGCCTACAGCGTCGCTAATGAAAGCTCGTTACTCGGGTGCATGCATGCCGTGGAAGAAAAAGAAGCGCGATACGAAGCAAGCGGGGGCGGGGGACGAGGAACACGAGGAAGCGCCGGGTGGGGAATCCCTCTGGTGTATTTTGCGCCCGGTGACTTAGTATTTGCGGGCCGCCCCCGCGAGTACCATCGACGTGGCTGCCTTTAACCGGCAGAACGCTGACGACGTGTATATACGCGCGGTCCGCCCGCTCCCCGCGACGCTGGAGGGAGAGCAGAACCTTATCTGGAACCGCGGATCTAAGTTGATTGGGTGTGAGGTACAAGCCACTCTCTCGCGCCCTACGTCGAAGAACCGAACAAGGCCGAGGACGCGGTAACCTTCGACCAGCCGCGCTCTTTCCCTCCTCTCCTCCCCCCTTCAATTCCTCCTACATCCTCCTCGCCCTTCGGCTACCAGCGACCCCGCTGTTCCCTTCGTCCCGCAGCCGCGGCGCTTCCCGGTCCTTATCCTCGATCGATGCCAAACTTATTACGTCCCCCAAGTCGCCAAGAGTTTCGCGCACAAGCGCGTAGAACGACCGGCGCGTCGTTTTCCCGCCGGTCGGGACGCTGCTCGCGCGAATTCCTCGCCAAGTTTTTCGACGAAGCGCGGCCGAAACGCTGCCCTTGGAAATGAACGTTCGCCGGACGGTCGGGCACAGAATGCACGGAAGCGCATCGTCGCCGGTGGTACAAGGGCGGGGCAACCTGTAAAAGCTTCGTTACCCCTAATGTCGATCCCCTCGGGATAAAAGGCGCCGACTGCGCGCTGGGAGGGGTGGTCGCGGATAGCTCTTTGCACCTCCGCCGCTTTATGGCCGCTAAGTGTACCCAAATCCCATTCCGCGCCATAAAATTCTTAGAGGCCGCGTCGCTCGCGCGGCAGGAGGCAAAACGTCCATAACCTGTTCGCGTTGACTTTCTTATACGCCAAAACGTTTGCACGCCGCCACGGCCCCATCCCGGCTTCTCGCGGTAAATCGAACTCGATACACGGATTACGAAGCGGCGGCATTAATACGCGGCGTCCGTGTGCGAGACGAGGCCGGGAAACGTTATGGTTCCCTATCAAATTCGCCGGCCTTGCGCGCGACGACGCTCGCGATTGGACGCGGCGGCCGTGATAAACTGGAGCCGGTCGACGCGACGTGATCCGAGCGCAATTACAACCACTTTGCGTCGAGCAATTACTTAAAATCGACCGCGATCAACGCCTCGTTAACCCACTTTTTGCGAAGCCTTTATCTCCCAATTTCTTTGCCGGGCGAAATTTCGGTCGCCCGAAATGGGCCCTGCCGGGCCCTTACGACCGGGGGAAAAGAGAAGATAGAGGGACGAATTCGAGCGACAGAAAATCGTGAGGGAAATAAATGCGGGACGAACTCGTCGGGACGGCAGGGGGAGGGGAGGACGTAACGGCGAAGGAAAGAGCCAACGGATACGATCGCGATACATCCCAAGCTATGGCATCCGACGTTATTAGCTCGGTGAATCGTGCGAGCTCCCACCATATTATTACGCGCAAAATGGCTCATTATTATCATTATTATTTCATATTTTCTGCGCTTCATCGGGGCTCCGAAATCACCGAAAAGCAAAAAGCCCACGAAATTAATATAAATAAAAGCTCTGAACAGGACGGCTCTTGATAGGAAGGACCGATGAAGGATGCCCGAACGCGAAGAGAGGGCAAAGGAGGGCGAAGAGAGGGCGAAGGAAGAAACGCCGCGAACGACCGAGGGTGGGGGGCCCACGAAAAAGCCTAGGTAGAGGAGGGACAATGCACGTATAGATGTGCGCGGGCATCTTCCTCTGCGCGTATACGTAACGAAAAGAAGATGGGTATTCAAAGACGTCGGCCGTATCGTTGGCGCGAGACGTCTAGCCGATGAACGAAAGAGGAAGAGACGGTACAACGTGGCGGCGATGGTAGCGGGTTCGGGGTAGGGGAGATGACGGGCGAGGGACGACCGGTATTAACAATAATTATTGGTTCGAGCCCCTCTGCGTCCGCGATCTTTCGAATCTCAAGATCACAAGTGAGATCAATTATGTCCGTCTGATTAGCCCGGGCCTCCGATCGGTATATAGACGCGTGTATTATACGTACGGAGCTCTCCGCTCTCCTCTCTCTTCTCCCGTTCTCTCTCTCTCTCTCTCTCTCTGGATCCGCGTGTGTCCAACGAGATATACGGATTATGCATTTATCCCTCTTTCTATAGACGGTAAAACTCATTTCGTCGCTCTCGTTCGCCGTCGTCCCGTGCCTCGTATGGCCGCCAGGCGCTATCGCTACGTGGACAGATTTGCGGGAAATAATCGTGGGCAGATCCTTGGCTTTGGCGCAAGGACAATGATCGAATTGTATATGCGTAATCCGCTCGGTGACCGATCCTACAGACGAGCAAAAAGTACCACCTCGACGTCTCTTTTTGCCACGAACGGCTTCTTTCACGATCCCCGATCCGGTCGTGCGGCGCATAGCACGCTCGTCCAGCCTAGGATCGCCGGAGCAGAAGAAACTAGCCGTCGTCGATATACGTATTACCTAGGTCGTAAAACGCCTACCGGCTACGAGCAATCTTCAGGCGTTCGCTCACGGGCACGCGGTCGAGGAACGGAAAGTCTGCGTGAACGAGGGGGGCGTCGGTGGGAAAGTGGGGATGCATCTTCTGCCGAAACCGCGGAATTTTCTTCCCAATGCGGAGGAAAGAAACGTGTAATAGGCAACGTTAAGGCATGACGACTTGATTACACTGGACGTAGACTGACGCGGAATGAGTTTAAGAAAGTATCTCATGTAAGAGGTGTATCTCTGGTGCGTTCCAGCGTGTTCAAGTAATAATTTTCTCGTGAAGCTTTCAAAGTGGCGTGCAAAAATTAATGCGCTCGAGAAAAAAGAAGGGTGGTCGACGCCGCGTTTTTGCCCGTTCCCTTTATCCTTTGCGCAATTAACCGTGCGGGATAAAAAGCTCATTGTCAGCCACAGACGAGATATACGAATAGACAGATCATACAATGTATTTTTTCGGCCAGCTTTTCTGGGACCCCGGTCCCATTACCATTTCCGTGTCTATTTCCTGTTCCATTACCATTTCCGTGTTCCATGTCCCGAGGAAACGCAAGAAAGTGGTAAAAATTTTCAAGGAAAATTTTCAACAATGTTGCAAATCGAGCTGTAAGAAAACGCAACCAAGTTGAAAACAGCGCGTCGCGAAAACGCAACAAAGTTGCAAAAATTCTCGAGAAAATTTGCAACAATGTCGCAAAAACTTTGGCGCAAAAAAGGTTGCACAGTTTTCTAGAGAATTTTTGCTACTTTGTTGCGTTTTCTTAGAGCTCGATGTGCAACTTTGTTTCTAGAGCGCTTAAATTCCTAGATTCTCCCAACAGATTTTGCAAGAAATGAAGACTTTAAAAATAATGAAGAATTTCCTGCTGCCTAGTTTAATATCGTATAGGGCAATTTTGACAAGTTTCTCGCTTCAGGACTTTGCATTTAAAGTTCGTCCACGGTACTTCTTGTATAAGGAATGGGAATTAGGTTCTTTCAAGGATTGGTAAGGTATGAAAATAAAAATAGCAGTGGAATTCTTTTCATTTAACATTTATTTAAACTACTCAGTGAAGGTACCAGTTACAAAAATGTTGCAATTCAAATTTACAAGCTACTACTTACGTACTTTTCTTTCATATCTATTTACAACATCCCTTACAACTAAATCTTAATCAATTTTAAAGTAACATTAATGTAATATGAAAAGTACAATAGAGCCAAACAAGATACAAGTTATACTAAAAATTTACATAGCTTCTATGTAGAAACTTTATTAATTTACTATAACTAAAGGATAGCCAAAGTACGTGGCGAAAGTTCTTCCATCTTCTTTCTTGCTCTTATGCACAACGAGAAGTGTCGGTCATGAGCAGTGGCCGCTGAAATCAGCGTGGGATTTCTGAGTCGTCCACGAAAGTCCATAAGATGATTTGTCTATTCCTATACCTCGTCGGTTGCTCAGCCACCAAAGTCGCGAGGCAGAGAGTTAAAAGTTGCGACTGCCATCTGTCGAAGAAATCGAGGCGTCGATCGCTCCGCGGGATATTCTTTCGGCGCTGATATCAGCTCAACGCTCGGTATCGGCAGGTCGGTGCCCTCTCCCTCACGCTCTGCCTTCTTCTTTCTCCTGATCTCTCTTATCCTCTCGCCACCTCTCTATTTCTTCTTCGCCGGTTGTTCCTGTGACGCGCGATAAACAGGATCGCCGCATCTACGGAGGACGATAACCCGAGCAAAGTGGAACGCACGCGATAGTCGTAGGTGCGTATCGTAGACGCGGGAGAGCAATAGGAAGGTAGTTTGCAAAGTAAAAGGTAACCACCTTACCCCCATAAATTTCTCTCGGCGATAGTTTACGAGACGGCACCGCCCCGTGTCATTATCGGGGAGAGGAGCAGCCGCGGATCGCGTGGAACGCGCCGCATCGATCGGACCCGTTCCTCTCGCGCCTCGATGCAAACCGTTTATCGAATTTTTCTAACAAGTCCGCTGCCGCGATCTGGGCCTTAATCTTAGGCCAGGCCAGTTCTTCCAGTTTCTCTAGCCAGACGAGTCGGCTCTGCCTTCGCGCCACGACGACCGCGGCACCGAGACCCGCGACCGTTCCTCCCTCGATCCTCGACTAATAAATGACCTCCGCGAGCTACCGATAAGCGGACTTTGGCCGCCAATTAACGTTCCGAGTTCCGAGATCCACCGATGCCGACGGTGCGCTTATTTTATGGAGCAATATACGAAGGGAGAACCGAGCGCCGCGCACCCGAACCCGGCTACGCTACCGCAATTTGCCGGGCAGTCGCCGCGTCCGCGCAAGGATCGCGCGAGTAACTTACCCGTGCGCCGCTTCAAAGGTGCGCTCGCCACGGCTCGAGATCGTCCCGCCGTCGAAAGACGGACGCTATCTCGGGACGCGAGATTCACGCCGTTTGCGACGTTTCTCGCGGCAGCGTGCCGCGTCCTTTCATTCAGGAACGCGGTGCCCCGCGGGCCAGCTTTTTCCAGCAACTTGTCACCGAGTCGATTTGTCTCGGGACCGGCGAACGAGAGAGGGAGAGCGCAAGAAGGGGTTCAGAGAAGAGGCCGAAGCCAGGGAAACGCAGGCAAGGTCTAGGGGCCGCGAACAAGTGACTCTATCTGCACGCTAGGAGGACATATCGGATTACGTGTTTTGCATCGGCCGAGAACTCCGCCGGGCTGGTCCATGGACCAGCTAGCGGAGCGACCGACCGACCGACCGACCGTGCGAGACGCGGGGATCTCGATTCGCGTCACGGGGCTAACAGAGAAGAATGATCCCGCGAACCCAGAGCCGACGAAGATGGAATAATTATAGACTAGCGGGGCCGAGAACGGCGGGATATCGAATTTCTGCGGGGTCTTCTGCGACGATATTTTTTTCCTCCGATTGAACCTTTCTTTCGCTGTCCCCTCGCGAAAACCGAGAGAACGAGCGAGAGAGGGAGAGAGAGGGAGGTCGGGGGTGGAGGTAGAGAAACACGACCCGGAGATGTCGTCGGTCGGGACGATGAATCCAACGAAACGCACCGTCTACCGAGGTGAGAACGATTACACCTCTCGGCCCCTTTTCTTTCCCCGCTTCCATTCTCACCTCTTCTCCCCCTCTTCCGTTTTGTTCTTTTGCGAAGCGAGGTTATCCGACGAACCTCGCGAGGTTATCCTTTACACGAGTTCCTTCTCGACTCGCCGGAGATCGAGGTTCCTTCCCTTGGTCGCTCTGACATATTTATCTGGTTCCTCGTTCCCGCCTCTATGAGAATTTCCATCCTCCTTTTCTTCTTCCTCTCATCGTGCCTCGGCATCGTGGATCAGCCATGGTATCACCGCGTCCGTATACATAATACCGGTGCACGTTGCATACACGCGTTGCATACACGATGCACGCGACCCTCTCTCTCTCTCTCGCTCTTCCTCCTTTCCCCCCTTCTCCACCTTGCCCGGCGCAGAAACGGTGCCTTGAGTATATAACGTAATAGCAATTTAATCAATAAAATAAGAGGATCGCTTTGGTCTGATCGCGGCCCTCCGAGACTCTGCAATAATTACAACCGAGAATTATGAGCGGCTATACTTGATTGGATCTATACGCGCTTCCCCCCTTTCTCTCCGCCCTTCACCTTTCTCCTTTTCTAGCCCCTATCTCCCCGTATCGCTCTCCCTCTCCTTTCCTTTTTACCGAGATACACCATTCCCCTCGCTTTGCTCCCTTTTTGCCCCAACGAGATATCTCTACTTTCTTTGTTCCGTCTGATCCGGGTAAATGCAGCAAGAACAAGTAGAGGAAGAAGAAGAACAAGAAGAAGAATATTTCTCAGCGGGTACGATATCCGCTCGCCTCGATTTCACGGGGAACGCGGCTCAACGATATTCCTGAAGATAGATTCTTCGCCGCGGAGATCGGCGACGCGCGTAATGGTATCGTCGCGCTACTTCGGGATCGATCTCGTCGGGGAACGAACAGTTTGGCGGAAAGCTCGACGAGACTTGTCTCGCGACGGCAGCGGTGGATAAAAAAGTAACGGCAAACCGACGAATCTACCGCGGTAGGAACGAGGAAGAGGAACGCGTCGCGAGGATCTCGCGGAAGAGGACACTCCTCCGCGCGTACGCGGTACCGCCGATTTAATCAATATTCAAGTCGCGACTTCGATTATAATTAAACAATGATAACGGCATTACGATTTATCGCGGGTAATTACTAGTTGGTGGTTAGACGGGGTCTCTCGTGTTCCAGCTGCAGCTGGAATGGACGTCTCATCGTTTCTCTCTCCTGCTCGCTCCCTCTTCCGCGCAGTCTCGCCGCGTCATCTTCGAATAACGCGCCTCGGCGAATCGCGAAGGTCGGATCGCCAAGCCGAGACGGGACGAAGTTCGCGAGGTCCAACCGCAAATTTCGTTCCCGCGACCTCTGTCCTCCTCGCGCGATGAATTCGCTCGCGAATGCTGTGCGACGTGTCGGCCAAAAGTTGGTCAGAAGCCGCGAAACTCCGGTGCAAGCACGACCCCTTGTATCGTTCGTCTAGCGCAGCATGGCGACGACGACGCGACTGGTACCGTGACCGAGTAAACGGATGGAGTCATTTGTCGTCTCGTCAGGAATCTGATTCCGTGGGTCGAGAACGAGCCGTTGCCTTTAACAGAAACGGGGTACGCTTATTAAAACGTTCCCTTCCATCCAAAAACGGCCGGGAAACGCACTCGTACATGGGCCGAGCACGAGCGGACCAATTTAGCGAGTGGAATTTCGAATCGAGGCGAATTACGCCCGGCATAACTCTTAATTACCGACCCATTAACCACGACCCCATCGTCGAAACGTTTCGCGGAACGTTCGGTGCGCGGCACAGCAGGGGGAGCAGCGTAAGGTTAATTAGCGGTGAACGATAGGGGCGATCGGCGTCGCGGCAGCCTTGACTATTACTTATGGACGCAAACCTATCCATTACGGTACAACTAATTGACTCGTGGTACACAGCCACGAGTTATGTCACTATTTATGCCGGACCTCAATCGGACAAGTGTACGGCGCTGGATCGATGGGGGGGAGGGGGCGTGTTGCGATAATAAACGGGTAGCGTTTCATTAGCGGCCGCTAATACCGTACACGCTAGTTCAGCATAGCGTAACTATCACCGGTTGTAATACAACGTCGGCCGATAGCGCCACGAGCACCCGACCATTAAGAATGCTCGCGAGAAGAGCATTCGTTCGTTAGCGTAACCGGGAACGCAATCGATGCAACGGTGACGGGCGACCTGCGTCACGCTCCACGCTATCCGAAGCTCGAACGGACCGCCTCGATATCTGTTTCGCCCCGCGACAGAGAGAAAGGAGAGAGGGGAACGTCATCGACTGACCACCCGCCGCGATATTCGGCGGTGGAATCATTGTAGTCGCCGTGGCCGCGAGCGGTGCGAAAGCTATGCTAATTTACCGTTCGCCGAGCGTGCCGATAGGTCGGACGCCGCGAGTCCCGTCGCATTTATCCGAGTGTCCCTCTGACCGGATATTTGCACGATTCCCGACAAGTACAGAGCGATGTGTCGTAAAGCGAGGGCACCACGGACGAACCGTGGTCGCCTATTACTCGCGTGACGCGCTTATGGCGTCGAAACGATCGGGGTTCGTTGCCAGCAGAGACGCCGGCAAATTGATCGCTCCTCCCGTTCAACGCTTTCCGAGACGCCGGCCACGATACTTGGGCCCCTGCGGGCAAGCTTCCATTCATTATCGAACATCGTACGACGGCGATTTGAAAGCCAACGCGCGACCAACGACGGAAAGCGTAAAACGTCTCGCGGATCGCGCCTCGCGAGCGATTAAACGCAAAACGTCCGAAGCGTAATTCTGCCGGCGCGAACGCCTTCGGGGGTGTCTTCGCGCTACTCTTGTCCATCGGACGGGAAATCTCAACACCTGTCGCGACCACTTCCAGGCCGGCGCGGCTAAAAAGCGTTTTATTAACGGGCAACGAGTTTATACCCAACTATTATCCGCATTATCCGGCCGCGGTCCCTGGGACGGCGGCGGGCATAAATCCGGGATGCAACGGTTCGTGACTTGTAACCGATGCGCCTTCCATCCTGATGCCCGGTACTGCACCGCGAAGCTAATTGACTCGTGCTACGGTGCGCCCCCAGAGTTATGTCACTATTCGCACCGTGCCACATCCTCGAGCAAACAACCTCGGGAATCCTGTTCGAAAGATTCTTCCCGGTCCCCCGGCCGTTTCCCCTTCGGTCCCTCGCCGCCGGCGCGTCAACGCGGCCGCGTTTTCCGCCGGGCCCGCGGCCGAGCGGAGAGGAAACGAATCGCTCGGATACGATAACCGCGTGGATTGCGTAAGGACGGGTCACCTGTGACGGCTTGGAATGTCTGACGCGCAACCATGCCGGGGCAAAGGACGAGCCGTCGACGAAAGAGGAAGGAAATGCGTGAGATTAGAGAAGGCGAATGGGGAGGGGGGGGGGCGAGGAAGGGACGACGCGAAAAAGGCAGAGAAGCCGCGAAGAAGAGTGGGAAGAGAGAGAAGGGATCAAAATTACCCGACGCGAAATTCCTCGCTACCAATCAGTGCGGAGATAATTAAACGAGGGGAGGGTACACGGTACACCGGTGATGGGGCGGGGGGTGGAGGGTGGAGGAAGAGCGGAAAAAGGTAGAAGGAGGAAGATAGGATCGAGGGAGGGGCAGGCGTGGCCCTTCTCGAGAATGATGGAAGCATCGGTAACCGGCAAGGGAACGACGATGGGCCCGTGCAAAATGAGGATGCGAAGAACGTTGCGAGGGAGAGAGATGGGAACGACGACGATAATGTATATAATATCAAGCAAACGCTGCGGCACGGGCGAGTAGGCGTTGCTCTTTTTCTAGAGCAGGGATAAGGGATAAAAGGGGATAAGGAGCGAGCGGCGACGCGAAAGTTGCGTAAGGAGTACGAAGACGGCGACGGCGCGACGCGACGTTCGCACTCGGGTCGCGGCATTCGCGATCGAACCTGTTCCGTTTGTCTCGGAGGGCTCGATTTATTCCTAGCCGGGCATGTTCGAGATACGTGCTCGTTTAGAGGCCTCTATCTCGTTTCTCCGTGCTTCCCAGCCGCGAGCGCGTGTACACGCGATCAAAATAACAAAACGCGAACAACCAGGAAAATCCGCGCCATGTAAATAATACCAGATACCGGCGGGAATTAATTGAACCAACCGTGCCCTCTTCTACTCTCTCTCTCCCTCTCTCTCTTATCGGCACGGTGATTTGTCCGCAAATTAATTAATAAGTTTTGTACCGTTCCACCGCTAATTAGCACAAGGTGCGGCTAGAGTTTTTACTAGCGCGAAGCGAAATCGTCTTCCGGGGCTCGCGTCTTCGTGGGAGACAGGTGAGGGAGGGAACCGGAGGGTTACGGAGCGGTCAGGTACAAACGGAGCCTCGCAAATGGGCTACGCACGGTCAGCCAGAAACGTTTCATCTTTCCGTCTTTGGAGTCTCACGTTCACCCGAGATCGCGGCAGTCGGCCTCTGTCTTTTCTCTTCAAACACGCCTAAAAGGCCAAATATTTGAGGCTATCCCAGCGACTGCTTTAAACATCGAGCGGCGACTCCGTTTCGTCGGATCCCCTTTATGCGCGCCGCTCAGCCGGGCATACCTGCGCCACTGTGTACCCGAAGATTTTCGTTGCGACTACGCTCGCGAACGCTCGCGACGTGACCGAAAAATCGCGGTTCGTTGACACGTCGGGAGAACCGGAGAGGAATCCTCCGTTCGCAGCGAGAACATTTCGGACGAAATCTTGGATACGTATTCGAATATCTTTTTGCACCGATCTGTCGTCTCGCGTCTCGCGGCGCGCGTAAACAAAGAAACAAAGGTGTAGCCGGTGAGAAGAGTGAGCGCGTGGCTTTTAAAGCTACCGAAGTTTTAGCGCGTTTTAATGCGCTTAGCGTGTAAATTCGGGGTGTGCTCGCCGACGAAATCGTGTTTCGGTGTCCGACAGGATCGACCTAACACCTCGTCGCTAACTGCCCCGACTGTTTTCACCTTCTCCGTTCGCGCCTACGCGTCGCACCTTCCTGCTCGTCCCGCGCCCCTGTCCAGCCTGTTCTCTCTGCCGCGTGTTTCGTCAATTTACGCTTACGCCGGCGCCACGTGAAAACGAGCGAAGGGTGCAGAGATTTTCGGGAAGAGGAAATTTTGTGGGGGGAAGGTCGGCTATCCGCGCCCACAGAACCAATCGTCGCTGATAAGAGAGCGCGACTAATTGTAAAATAGTGTTTTCACGTAAAAGGAAACGTTTCGGGAGAGACGGGGCCGAAGGAATCGAACGACGCCGAACGGCCACTCCGTTTCCGACGAATGCGTTTATCGTTCGGTGATTTATGCGAGAGTGGCCGACACGCCGACAGCTTACGACAGCACGCGACACTCTTCCTATTGCTTGGCATATGCCCGCCACTCCGACTAATCTTTTGACGCCTGCCAGGTACTCGTCCGTGGCGACTCGAATTTGTCGGTAATTACGTTAAAGCTTTTTTCCGACGCTTTTTACCCGTGGAAGCGAACGGCCCCGAGATAATCGGAACGGAATTGAAATATCTCGCCGCTCGATTGCCGCGTTATCTCAAGAATTCCACGTTTCACCGGGGCGGAGAGCGGTCCGTTCGGAGCCACTTTTCGCTCCTCTCGCGTCCTTTCCGCCGGGCGCAAGCGCGGCGCTCCGTCTCTTCGACCGCGGTTTCGACCGATCGATATCGATCGACGTCGCCGTCGTATCTGCGGCGCGGGGGGCAACCAGATACGAGCACGCGCCTCGTCGATCCGTCGCGGTGGCAAATGAAAGAACCGCGACGAAAACCCACCCAGAACCGCCGCCGTCCGTCGACATTCTCAGTCGTCGACGTTATCGTTCCCGTGGAAATCTCGGCGTGCCGCGGATGCCTCTCATCTTCGCGCGTCCCCCCCGCGAACGTTCGAATAAATCGCGCGACATTCCAGAGGCTTCTCGACCCGTCGTTCGAATTACACCGGCCTCCGTTGCGCCCTCCGCGCAACCCCCGGCCGCGGCATTTCCGCTCGCGGCGTTACCGCGACGGAGGTGCCAAGCGAGTCCCGGAGGCAGCGACCGAAGCGGGGAAAAAAATGGCAGGCCGATACGCGAGAGACGGAGTGGAAAAGGAGGCGCATCCGCGCGGCCCGAAATGGAAGGTCGATAAAATGTAACTAGTTCGTCTGGTCGTAACTGACGGCCATTAAACCCCGTATCTCGCGGCTCTTTACGGGCACCTCGACGGACCGAGATTCACCTTCCACGACGCAACGGGGCGAACGCTCTTCCCCTTTCTGGCATTCCTTTCGTTCCCCGGTACTCGACCGAACGTGTCAGTGAGATCCGAAAGGAGCCGTAAAAAAACTCGCGTAAAGATTCGCCGGGTATAATGCGTGTCGCTGTACGCTCCAACGCAAACCAGTATAACCCTGTGTCGTAACAACCCCATTAATCGGTTCGTGGTTCACGCTCGTTTGGCTTGATGCTGGTCGACGTTGAACTTCGAGCCACGGATCTCGCTGCCCCGACAGCCTCGTTCGCGCCACCCTGCCCACCTGTTCACCTCTCGAATTACCTCGACTCGTGCGGGGCGCGGGGCGAGGGCGATGGGGGAGGGGCGGGGGATGGCCTCTTCGTCAAGGGTTTCGAAATGCCTCGACCGACGATAGAAATCCCTCCGCTCGCGGGGACGCGGCTCGATCCTGATCGATGCTTCGGGTGGCAACGACTCCTCCGATCACCGGCTAGCGAAGGCAAAAGTTTCGGAAGAAAGCGCGGATCGCGTGTAAGCTGGGGCTGCTTGGAAATGACTTTGTTTAATAAGGAACGGCTCCCCGAATCGTTTGTAACGAACTTCAAAACCCCGTCGCGATACGTTTCGTTGGCACGCGGGCGGCGGTAAATCATCAATAAAATGTTGCAGAGCATCGCCGCCGAGTAATCGTCCGTGGCCCGGCAATAATAATTACTCGGGCCCCGTGAGTTATTGCCGAGCGTTATTCCGATTACGCTGAGAGAATTACGCGAGAGGGAGACGGAGCGCTCCGAGGAGAGGATCGCCGGGGTCGGTCCCTGCCGGCCGACCGAACGACCGACCGACCAAAATTGTGCTTACTTAGCGTCGGTTAGCCTCGAATCAAAGCGATCGAATCGGCTCGTTATTTATGCGCCCGCGTCAACGCCGCGTTTCCATCCTCGGCGTTACGAGATTGAATTAACGCGTCGCTGCATTAGCACGCCGCTACCCTTTTTTCTTCGTTCCTCGTTCTCCGTTCGCGGAACCTCTCTGCCCTCGTCCCATTCTCGTCTCAATGCTCGCGTCACCCCATTCGCCTTTTTTTCTCCGTGCCCGCCTTCTCGTGTACGCTGCTTCCCCGGCGCCGGAACTGTCCGACGAGCGAGTAGAGCGAATGGAAAATCTCGCGAAAAGAAGAAGAGCTACGGATCTCGTCCGACCTATGGCCGTAACGCATTATGCGTGCGAATGCAAATTACCGTTCGGCCGGCTGCGCGCAGGCGTTTATTTGTCACGGGCTCGCGAGCGTACACGGCACGGAATAATCGTGGATAGTGCGGGACGCGAGCATGCCTACTTATATACACGCGCGTTCGCCATTCCGCGACGTTTCAGGCCTACCAATTCCTTCCGCGGCCTCCATCGCCGCCGCCGCCTCCGCTCCCAACCCGTTTGTCCCTCTTCCGCGAGCGTGTACCTCGCTTCCCTCCCGCTCGAATTTCCAGCGACCTAGGCGACCGTGTACCCTGCCACGATTATCTGCCACCGTCATCTCTCAGCCTCGTACTTTTGTCCGCGCGTATCGCGCGCCGGTCCAGACTGCCCGGCCGCATGCTGCTGTCGCTTGTACTTTTCTATTAATTGTACAACTGTGCGCGGCGTTCTTTAACGGCTCGACAGCGTACGCGATAGTCGACCGAAGAGCGCCCATGCCCCCGCGCTATCGTCCCCGCAGAGTTGTTCGTGATGGACGCGGGTCGGTTACCCGTGGGTTCGACGGGAATGCAAGTCTCGAAGGATTCCGTCGGGACTGGTTCCGTCACGCGGCCGCTTCGGGTCCTGCGCTTTTACGCAGGTCGCAGATATATGTATAAGTGGAATCGGCTGGTCTACGGTTCGAACGGCGAGTCAGCCTGGCGAGAACGCGGACCAGCGATAGCGGGGTCTGCGGGAGTTCTAGTTTCCGGTTAGGAACGATCCGACCGGGCACAGCCACGCGGTGTCCGGCCGATAACGCGACGCGCGTCGATGATTTTTCCGCGTGGCGTAATCCCGTGTCCCGGTCGCCGAGCGTGCGCGACAAAGTAGTTCTTGCCACGCCTCCCGGCCGGAACCCGGAATTCACGGTCTCGCGCGACCAAGCCGGTATTATATCGATAAATCGACCGATTACCCGTGAAATCGTAATTAATATATGCAAGGGAATTGCGCGACGCGTCGGCCGCGCGCCGTCGCACGGTACCGTTCGGTCGTACATCCATTTCGCTACTTTGGACGCATGCCGAATCGAGCGTCGGGTAAATGAACTCCTCGTAGCTGCAGCAGATCGCGACGCGGAGATCGCAGCGAAGCGTCACGGTTGTATCGCTCGCATGCAGGCGGCGCGATTCGCGAGACGCGGTCGTTCCACTTTTGTCGTACTTTGTATAACTCGTGCAGAAAGGCGAGGAGAGAGAGAGAGAGAGTGAGAGAGAGGGAGCGGGGGAGAGAGGAGCATCGCATCGTTCGAGAGCCGACGATCCACGCTGGTTAAGCGTGTCAGTAAGTTGGTCCCTTTGGGACGGTAGGATGAACTCGATCGATCCGATAAACCCGTTTTATAAATCACCTAAGCAGGCCCGAATGAACGGCTCTGGAAATCGTTATTATCGCGTACTCCTTGTTTGAGCATCGTTCGCTTTCGAGGTACCGGCCACGGCTCGCCGTCGAATGCCGTAGGACGGAAATTAGGGGTAAATAAATAGCGGCTACCTAGAGTGGACGCGCCCCGTTCGAGCGGAGAGTATATACGCGGTTCATGAACGCCGAAGAAGAGAGAAGGAAGTGACGGCGCGGCACGAGGGGGGACAGTCGATTCGAGCGGGAGCCGCGAACGCAGGGCCCGGCGGGCCCGATGCGAGATTAGGAGGTCCTCTCGCCGACGTATCGCAAGATGCGTCCTTCCCGATCGGGCCGCGTGTTACACGTGACAGTAATGGCATGTAATCCAGAAACGATATTCCCCCTAAGTCCGGCTTTGCGGGGCAAATATTCCAACGGTGTCGCTTATCGCGTGTTCGATCGATCGGCAAACCTGTTACTTTGTCCCGCCGTCGAAGGCGAGCTGCCGCGATCGTCCCGTTCGCCCTGGATCATCGGCGGCCGTCATCGATTAAACCCGACGAGAGCAAACGTCCGTTGGGGGAACACGGTCGCCGATAGGGAGGACAAATGGCGCGACGAAGCAGCCGGGGCGGAGGGGGCGAATTAACGTGGGTGGCGCAGGGCAGAGAAAAATTGGCGACACGGCGCCGGCGAAGGCGTTCCAGGTTCGACGGGGTCGAGAAAAGCAGGGTGGGTGGCGGCGAGGACGAAGAGGGGTGGCCGAGCGCGCGAAAGCGAGGCAGAGATACGGCGAGGGAGAAGGAAGGCGGAAGCCGCGCGCCCCCGGCCGACAAAATGATCAAAAGGCAAATTTCATACATTATTTTCACTTTAATGCTACCGTATCGCAATTTATGGGAGGGCCGGGATTTATGCGGGCGCGTATACGCACCACAGGGCCTAATCTGAGAGAGCCCACCGGACAGAAACGTTCACGGGCCGGGGTTCAGAACGAGTCGCACGCTCGGCGAGCGGGAGCACGCGCACACCGGCCCGATCGTAAAGAACTTTGTATTAAAACGTTGTACGTCCCGGATCGTTTATGTCAACAACCTCTGAGTTGTGTGTGGAACGCCTCACGCTGCGATGCTAGGGTTCTACGCTCGGTGCAACGCTCGTTCTGGCCCCCGGGGCAACTCGACGGGAAGGGTGCTTGCCGCATCCTTTTCCTTTACGCGGCCCACTTCCAATCCGTGCCGACCCCGTCGACAGTCGATCGGAAGTCCGACGATCTATTTATACGCGTACGCTCGCGTTCGACTACGCGCCGTCGTTTCGCGACCCCTCGCCTCGACCTTCCTGCCCCCGGGTCGATCGATGCTGGTCGCCGCCCAATTCCGACGAAGGGCACCGGGCACGTGGCCGCGGCAGTGACATCCGTGAACCACCGATCGGACCCCCGTCATGGCTGAACGCTGGGCCGTGCGCTGCGCCGTACGCGGGAACGATCGTCCAACCGTGCTCGATTCTTTTACGATTCAGCGAAAAAAACGTTTAGGCCTAACAAATTACATCCTATAACGTGTACTTATACTTCGGAACGATCGATACGTCCGACGAAATTATCGAGCACGGGTTTCGCAGCCAGCTCCCTAAAGTATTGGCTGGCTCGTTAAACGGAAACACCTCTTTCAGAGCACAGAATCGAGTTGTGGGTTCGGTCGCCAGGATCGTTACATCGACTGATAATTAATGGTGACCGCGGTATACCGCGCACGGCCGGCCGATCGAACGAGAAGAGAAAGAGGATCGAGCGGAAAAGGCGAAGGGAAAGGCCGGGAGTCCGAGGGCCGCGAGCGCACGAATAATATGCGATCCCATAATTAATTTACACGCGAGCACAATTAAGAGGCGCTCGGAGCTATAGAGATCGATCGAATCGACGTCGAACTCGAGATTCGGCCGGAGCTGCGGCGATTCCGCGTCGCGTACCAGGGCAATTTCCCGTCCGATTCTGCGGCAGAGGGAATCTGTGCAACGCCGCGGGACGAAACGAACCGAGGAAACGCTGGAAACCGACGGAGCTCGATACTTTTGGCCTCCGCCGTTACAGGCAATCGATGGAGACTGACGGACAGGTATCGAGAGCCTTCCCCGCTGCGCACTCGTCCCCTTCTTTTTTCAACCTCTGCCGCAGATGACGTAGAAGAACGTGAAGAAGATGAAGAAGCAGAGGAAGAAGAAGGAGGAGGAGGTGGAGGAGGAGGAGAAGGATAGGCGGACAAGAAGGGAGTCTTAACCGCGCTCCGTCGGAATATGGTCGCAATTACCGCGGGAGATTAATGAGCCGATGCTCGCGCGATGCGAGAGACTGCTCTACGAACGGTCCTCCCTCTCCTCCTTTCCATCCTCCTCCGCCAACTTCTCATCGTCCCTGTCGAGAAAACGACTAATTCATTCTGCGAGACAGGTCACGTATCTATTCCTCTTGTTCGCGTGCGAGCGAGAAAGCTTATAATTAAACCGAGAGATTTAGTATCGGCCGCTTTAATGTCGTTGCGAATTCTTTCCCTTCCTTTGCGCTCGCCCGGCCGTTTTATGTCCCGCACGATTATTCAAACCAGTCGATAAACGGCACCGAAACGACGAGCGGTCATCGCGCGCCACGCTTAACCGTATTACCCGGCGACATTGTTTCGCGACGAACGCGTACCGATTCGGCGTAGTCCTCGCGGCGAACTCCACGGCCCGTAGCAGGATCTCGACCCGGGTATCCGGGTGTTTCCGTTGGCAATACGTTTCCACGATAGACCAAACGATCCTGGCCTAGCCGGGCGTAACCAGAAAAGAAAGAAACGAACGCAACGCGATAGCCCTGGGCGGTTACCGGCGTAACGCAACTCCCTCGGCGTAGCGAACCGCTCGTCCAAAGAAGGTCCGCCGTACCTCTGACCCCTCTAATTAGCCGGCAAACAGCAGGCCGACATCGCCGCGGCGGTAATACGGTCCTAGGTGCGCGATCGAGATCATCCGGCAATATTAATAATCAGTCGTTAGTCATTCCCTTTCACTGGGAACCGTGCAAGAGCGAAACCCGTTTTGGGAGCCAACCTTTCAACCTCGTTAATTACCACGAGCGCACGCATCAACCCGCGTAGCCAGTCGTACCTCCCCCGGGTCAAGCGTAGACCGCGACGAGCAGGTCGAAAAATCCTACCCGTCCCGCAACACCCCTCGCGCCGTCGATGCTGCTACTCGATACGAAACTGCCATGCCTAGCGAATCCGCGATGTCTGCGATGAGCCGCAGAATCGACGATGCGGCCGGAACCCGAACGAAACGAAACGAAAGGGACGAAGGAGCTCGGCGGCTAGTTACCGAGATTCACCGCCGCCCCTTTCCATTTCGGTTCCCTCGGTTTCGCGGTCGCGACCTCCCCGTCGGACGTATCGAAGGCTCGCCCGTAAAAAGCTATTAAACGATATCCATCTGAGATGATTCCACCGTTCGCGTATGCGTACACACGTCGCCGCCCGTAAACGTATCTCGCTTAGCGGAATGGATAATGCATCCTGCCCAAGCCCGGGGGCGCCAAATGAATTACAATATTTCATTCTCACGCCGGTATATACGCGCCGGCCGGCTATATCGGCGCCGGAGCTAATTGCATTTAACTCATTATTGGATTATTCGCTAAAACCTCCGCATCTCTTTCTCTCTCTCTCTCTCTCCCTCTTTCCCTCGCGCCTGCTGTCCTCGGTGTCGTCCCGTTTTCATAGGTCGAGCTGTCGGGATTATTCCCGATCCTTTTGCTCCATTCGCGGCGATGCTAACCCCGGCGGATTATTAGAATCAGCCTCCGCCGTGTATTCCCAGCCGCTCGAAGTTTTCCCCGCCTCTTCTCAGCGGTAGCGCTTCGCACTCGTTACGACCAGGTGTACCAGCGCCGGGCATCGCAACCACCTATGCATCGGTCAGCTCCGTCTTTTATCTTCAGCCCGCTTCTTGCCGTCTTGTTCTCTCTCCGTCGTCCGCGAGGCCGTTCTATCCGCTCGTACGTCTCACCCTCTAATTGATGTAATCCACCGCGGCGAAGCTTTGTTGCGCGGAATCCACGGATTATCCGCGGCTCTCGCGCAATTAGTCGACCACTTCCAGGGGATGTTAATGCACCGACGAGGCACTCGGCTGCCTCGCTCGGTCCCGTTCCGTTCCCCCGGGTACGTTCGCCCGGCTCGTTCGTTTCAACCTCCGATTCGACCCTCGGCCGTTTTCCTGCGCGCTGCCGCAACCGGAGCGGCAATCTCGGCGATATCTTAATTCGCGGCCAACGCCTGCTACGGATCGCGTGCAGCCTCGTTAGCGGTGCCCCGCGCCGCAAACAACTGTACGCCCGGAAATCAATTTCTCCGCTTTCTCTCTCGCGCTCGATTTGTCACGGCGAGCCCCGCCGTCGCAAGGTTCCGGTTCGTCAAATACGCCGGGATCGATAGAACCGCGGTGACAAATTCAAGCCACCCCCGATGAAACCTTGCGGTCGTCCCCGTCGCGACGGACGAGGCGGGGCGAGGCCGCGGATACGCGTTACGCGATCCTCGACCTCGAAATCCGGACTCGCGATCGCCGATGCATCGATCGCTCCCCCGCCACGCGCGATTCCCGTTAGCCAACGCGACGTTCACGCGAACCTACGTTACCGGACGGCGATGCGGCTACCGCCGATCCGGGATGTCGATCAGATGGCGCGGCCCCGGCCGGAGCGGGATCGAGCGTTCACGCGAAACCGAAGGTGTTCGCGGCAGAGCTTCGAATGGGAGCAGGCGAGAGAAAGAAAGGGCCGCGCACGCCCGATGCGTGTAGACGATGCGAACGTAAGTGCCGGTCTGCGTGCGCGCAACGACGAGCGAGCGCCGTTAAAGGGTCGCCCGAAGGTGATCCGACGTAGCCGGGGGGACAACGCGATATCCGGTGTACCGGGAATTTCGCAGCTCGTCCGGGAGCATCGGGACGCGAAATTATACGGCCGGGACCCGCGAAACGAGCTCTTTTTCGGCCAGCTTTAACGACAGCGGAGCGCCACCGCGCAATGCAAACCCGGCCCCGGACGTTCTGGGGGCCGGGGTTCCCCCCGTTCGCGAGAATAGAAATTTCAACGAGGGGACGTCCGCGGAGGAATTCGCGGCGGTATTCGCGGCGGGCCCCGGCCGGCGAATAAGATTGATATACGCGAGAACGGGCCGAACGGCCCTTAATCGTCGGTCGCGGACCGCTCGATCGTGTCTGCCGCGTAATCGAACGTAATCCCTTCGCGATCGTTGCCCGAGCAACAGGAGCAACGCGTGCCGACGGTCCGCGTCGCCCCGATGCCCGATACGCGATGTTCGTTTTCCGCTTTGCAATAATTGCACCGCCGCTGGCCGCCGATAGCGTGCGTTTCGTATTTCATTGCCTCTCCATCGGCTTCCCTATCGCTCCCATTTTTCAGCCCCGCTATCTAGTCCGCAGCCCTCGTATCCTACTCTTCCGCCCCGCGGTAATTATCTCCGCGTCCCCCGTTCCCATCCGCTACGGCCGCATCGGCTCCCGTCCGCTTCTCCCGGTGCGAGGATCTCGCGTACCGATCGTGCCTCCGCTGGTACCGTTAGCATCGCGTTGGGAAACGTCTGGCGCGCACGGATTACGCGAGCGAGTGCATACGTCGCATCGATATTCTATGACGCAACGGAGATCGAGATCGTAGATCAGTTGCGATCCACCCGAAAGGCGAAGACAGCCGCGGCCATTCCGTCGCGAAGCGCAACGAAGAACCACGGCAGGCGGTTTGGCGGACGGCCCGTGAGACCGCTCCTTTGTCGGCGTTGTCCTTTTAAATCCGTTTAAAGGGGGCCACCGACGGGTCCAGCTGATTAATAGTCCTCTCCCGGTCGACAGGGCCGGTCGCGATGACGAATCGAGAACAGTATAGACGGGGACGGGCGGCGAGAACGCCGGGTTCACACTTTGCGTCGACCTTCCGAAATCGAATCGTCGCCGGTCCGTTCCTCCTTCGACGACCGGGGCGGGACAGGTTGCACCGCGTTTCGAGCACTCGTTTCACTTGGCCGCGCCGTCCGCGTCGATCGATCGCGTGCCGCGACGAACCTGTCCCGGAGCTTTTGGCAGCGGACCTCGCGATATCGGCCCCCGCGAAGGACCGAGGAATGCCGGTCAGGTGTGCGACGGGCGGCGAACACTCCGAATCCGGCGAGGACGGAAACAGCGCGCGGAACAGCGGCGCCAGTGGTTGTGCACGCGAGCGAGCACGAGGCGGGCTCGGGGCGAAGTAGCGAGAGATGCCACCACGGGGTAATTTTACGGCAAATAGGTTTGCACAGCACCGGCGCAGAAAGGACGAGGTAGACGGAGACGGCGTGAGGGAAACTGCGAGCGCTGCGAGACGATGTACAGCCGTAGGCCGCCGCGGGGTGAATGCACCGAGCAGCGTATGCAAGCGGCGAACTGTTGCCGCGGTTATTATTCTCAATTACCGTCGATCCATCGACCGTGTCGCGACCGCGCGACCGTCCAAACTTTTCCGAACGTCCAGGTCGCGAACCTCCTTCCACCCAGCGAAGTTCGTTCGACGACCACCGTCTCGAACGCCAACGGGACGAGCCAGCAGAACTCCGTCCCCGTCGGGGCTGCGAACGGACGGCGAATCGCCGAGCGTCGCAATAACATCGCGGAGGGCCTGCGAGGCGACGAGCACCGTTCTCGGAATGCTTCCAGCTACCCGAAAAGGCGACTAAGCACACCGTGAATCGGGTATTCTATGGCACCGGAGGTCGGGGGAACCGGCCCTGTAATTTCAGCCCCGTAATGGGCTCCGGTCTCACAATTAGACCTTTCCGCGTCCTTCCCTGCGTTTCTCTTTCTCTCGCACAGCGACGGCTCTTCGGCCCGTCGCAGAAAGCATTTCTCTTCCATGTCGCGGTCGGTTCCAACGGCGACCCCGCGCGGCCAACGATACTCGACGGTCGAACCGTCGCGAAATTCCGCGGGCATCCTCGAATACCGGTCGCGGCGAGTGCGCCCTTGTTCGACGCGTCCCAGAAATCGTCGACGCCGCGCGACTTTCCGTTCCGTCCGCTGTCCCGCAGATCGCGCGGCGGTACGACCGATCGGTAGACTGGTCGTGGCGACAGAGCGGGGCGAACGTTTCGATACCATTAAGCGGGATTAGGCGTCGCGAGATACGTGCGCGGTAACGCGAAACGCATCGGTAATTGCTCGCATGGATCCGGCCAGAAACCGGAGAGGCGGAGGCAAAAAAGAGGAGAGGAAAAAAAAAATTCGTGAGACGACGAGGGCATCCTGGAAACGACGAGCCTCTTGTTTCCATCAACGGGGACCAGATACCGGCGTCTGGCACCGCCTAACCTCCACCTTCGCAGGACCGTCCCGTGTTATTAGAGCCGCAATCATAGAAATTATTATCCGTTTTTTCGCCGCCCCGCCGCGGCCCCGTCCCCGGTTCCGACCTTTTTCCCCACCCCCGTCCTCCTTTCACTGTCGCGGCCCCGTGACGTAAGAGCATACCTTTCCGGAGGAACATTACCGCTAATACGAGCTCCGGCTGTAACCACCGCTAACGAGCTCTCCGCGAGCGCTGGGAAAGTAGCGGATTTATCGCGCGCCGGGTAGATACGCCTTTCCCGAACGGGCACGGGTGCCCGCGAATTCTCTCGGGTTTCCACGATACCCGGCCCCGGCGAGGACGCAATCGAAACGCGGCCCCCGTGGACGGCTCTCGCTCTAGGCCGGACGATTCGCTGGGCGGTGTGACGGGTTTCGGCAAGGAGGCTCGCAATATAGTCGAGGGAAGAAAGAGAAACGGGGCGAAAGAGGTCTCGAGGTCGTTTCTGGGCGTGGTAGCATCCACCTTTACATCTCCGGTGTACGTATAGCTCTCGGGCCGAACCTCTTCTCCCTATAACCGTCTTTTCCTTCGTATACTGCCCGTTCACCGTCGGACAGCGCCGCGGTTCGTAGAGGTTCTTCGGTTCTTCGGGCCATTTATTTTTTCCGGCCCCAGCCTCCAGGGCTGTCCAAACGACGGCCTGACGGCCGTGGAAGGGAGACGCCCGGGCTATTGTTTTAGTCGGGTACGCTTAAATTGAAGCCCCGAGCGATCCGCGGTTCCCCACCACCCCTCGCCCCCTCCCCCGTCGGAAAGAAAAAACCGACGTGTCCACGTGGTTTAACTTGTAGGCGGTTGTTACGTGCCGTCTTCGCCGCTCAACTTTTTTACCAGAAACTACCCGAGGATGGTTCGCGCGAGATACCGGACGTATCTCTCCCGGCGTTCCCGTCCATTGTTTTCCATGCAAACAAGCGTGCCGGTGATTGTCCGATCGACTCGGACCGACCGACGACCGATCGGTCGAGGTTCCGTCGGAAGAGAGGAAAAAAAACCGAAAGAAAGAGAAGAGAAATCGTGGTAACACCGCCCGCTAATTGCTCGAGGGAGGTGGTCGGTCTCGCCGCGGTCGAACGATTCGTGCTCGCCGCACGAAAATCGGAAGGAGCGCGATCGACGGTTAGGGACGAGAGACGGCAGGAATATATATAGAGAGAGAGAGGGGTGGGATGATTCGCCGTGGAGAACCGTGGGTTACGGGGTTACGAGATGCAAAAAAGGCGCACCTCTCCCTCCTCTTCCCTCTAGCGTCCGCCGATTCTCTCGCGCGCTCCGTCTTTTCGACGTTCCGCGGCGGCGCGAGGACCGAAGAACGGTGTAAGTAAAAAATGCGAGTGCCTTCGGTCCGTCTTGCCTCTCTTCGTTCGCGAGGAGACGGTTGGAACGAGAGAGTGCACCACCTGGACAAACCATCGGCGCGCTCGAACGAACGAACCGGCGGAGGAAGAGAAGCGTAACGACGAACCTCGACCGCGAGAGGATGAACGAAGACGGAGGCGAATGGAAAGAGGCGGAGAAAGAGAGAAAGAGAAAGAGAGAGAGAGAGAAAGAGGAGAAACGATGAACGCGCTGCCTCCGAGGAGCAAACAAAAACTCTAATCGAACTTTCCGAAGCCCTTCGATGCTTTTGTTGTACCTTTTATCAGCCCGGCCTTGGGGTATCGTCCATGCAGTTGTTTATATATGTGTACGTATATAATACAGGCATAATACGTATACAGATCTATATACACATAAATAGACATATATATCTAAGACCGAACGACGCGGTGCCGTGGTTCTGCCTCTTGGTTATTAAAGAATGGGCGTCCCCGGCAACAATATTTATTTATTACTTTCCGCAACCCCTCCGCCCATACTGGAACATCGTCCGTCCTCTTTTGACCGCCGAAACGGCAGAAGAAATCATCGTCGGGAGCGCAGATACACACCCATCGTTCCACGGGCAAATCCGTGTCGAGGTGGATCGTCGACGGCCGCTTCTTCGTTCGCCGGTCCGCTCGGCCACCCTTTTTCGAAAATCGGTTCGATCCACTCGCCCCGAATGCCTATTCCAAACGCGGGCTTTCCGCCCGACGCCGACCGCGCGCACGCAACGTCGCGACACTGTCTCTTAAACGGTCTAAACAAACGACGATAAGTGGCAGCGATTTAACGAGTCCAACGAGTCGTTCGATTCCCATCGCCGCGGCTGTGCAACACCGGATCGTTCCACTTGCTGCCTTTTTAGCTGATAATGACGCGGTCGTTCGCGCCGCGACGCGGGCATGCGTTCTCGTTGAACGTTTCCTCGCGAACGCCGGCGGACCTCTATCCGCGCCGACGCTTTGCGAAATTGTCCGCGGCTCGAGAAGTATGCGAAGACGACGCGTGGGTCGCTCCGCCGTCGAACAGTTTCTGCTCCCGCGAATGGAGTCTGTGGCGATGTTCTCTTTTCGTTCCCTCCAAATATTAATTATGCATCACCGGCGGTGCACCCCGACGCGCACGCACTTGCCTGCATTACAGATGGGTATCAGCGCGGAGGATCGCGCAAAACGCCTGCACCGTCCGGCTTCGTTAACCGTCGCCGTTCTCGGCCCGGCCACCTTCGTCCGGGCAGCAAACTGCGCTAGATGTACAGGCACTGTCGCGGCCGCAGCGGTGAACTGCGGGGGGTTGGCTGTCTTCCTTTGAATTACACGGCCGTCTTCTCCAGCGTCGTCGCGTACCCGCTGAACCGCTTCGAAAACCGAGCGGTCTCGTTCGAGCCAGCGGGCCCGAGACGGTGGCTTTCGCGGAAAGGTATCGTCGCGAGCCCGATCGCATCGACGAGCAAGGAACCCGGTACACGTCCCGGCGGCACCGGCGTAAATCGAGCGGAGAGCGCGGAGCCCGATGCGCGGAACGGCGCGCGGGAAGATATGTAAATGCGCGGGGGCAATTTGTCCTCGGCGCGGTGTTCGTCGGCGGAGTACGTCTCTGGCGCGCACCGGGATAACGCTTCCGCGACGATATTTAGTTCTTATACTCGGCTTGCCAGCCCCCGCAATGACAGAAATTGTATGCTAATTAGGAGTAAGAGTGGTGCGCGAGCCGACCCGGTCTTCTCTGCCCCCCTCCGTTTCGTCCTAGTCGCGGTCGACTAGCGGCCGTCGACTTTACTTACGCGGGTGCGCGTTGTGCGCGCATATGTAATTTGTCGTCCGGAACGCGCTTATAACTGCGCCTATTGCGCATCGTCGGCACGGTCCGAATGAATTTTCCGCCTCGGGCGGAAGATGCGCTGTACGCGCGATTCGGTGTAGGACCTCGCGATCGCGTTGGCCGTTCTTCGAGGGAAGCAGGGCCAGGGTAAGAGGGACGAGCTCGCCGGTGTGTGCTCGCGTGTAATGACTCGTCGAAGCTCGTACTCCATTCGCGAGGCGGAGGAGAAACTTTGGACGGTCGAGCGGCGAATGATGAACGACGAGACCGAGAAGGGAAATAGCGTCGAACAGAGAGCGACCACGTTGATTGGTTACAAGCAGGGGCTCTCGCCAACAGCTGCCACCTAGACTAATATCTGCTGCTAACGGCAAGGTGTACCGAGATGCGGTTTAGAGGCTCTATCTGCTCGTGCATCGGATATCCCGGACGCGAGCTTCTCCATTGGCGGTCCGCCGAGACGACGAACGCGTTCACGGACGCATCGTCGGGCCGGGCGACTCGCGGGGCGCAAACCACGCGCACCCACGTTTCCGAATCGGAGCGGGTGTTACGGTTTCCCGATAAAATCTCGCCGGACGAGCAACAAATGCCCCGCCCGGCCCGCTAATCGCCAACAGAGGGCTGACCGTTTCTCCGGCCCCGGGTTCCAGACAAAGGAAAGCGATCGTTATGCCGGCCGTCGAATAAATTAGCATGACTAGCTAGGACGGAAGGTAATCTACGACTCGAGGGGCGCTAGTCTCGTCACGAAAAGAGGAGCACCGGTGTGCGACCGTGATGAAGCACAAGACCAGGAGGGAGGAGAAGATGGACCGCCAGCGTGCTGACCTTCTGCTTGACCCGAGACGCCTTCGCAACGACGACCCTAACCATCGTCGTGGTGGTTACGGTCGCGATCGCAGACCGAGAAGCCGCTCCCGGATTTATTTAATTAGTCCTCGAGGTACTACCGTGCTTCGTCAACGTGTCCGTCCAACTCTTCGAATCCTCTCAACCTCCTCCTCCTCCTCCACCTCCTCCGCCGCCTCCTTCTCCTATCCACCGTTTCCTCTTCCTTCGTCCGCCGTTCGCTCTTCTAGATCCCTTCGTCCTTAGGTTCGCCACTCGATCCCCTGCATTTTCCCCACCCACTCTCGACAAACGGGACGGCTTCTCTCTTGCTCGCCGTTTGCTTGCCTGCGGAGCCACGTTGCCGGTTGCCGGTTGCCCGCTGCACGTTGCACGTACACGTATATTCGTACGCGAGTACGACCGTGCCGGTATACCGATGCTAATTAAGCGAAACACAGACCCTAGATATTTATCCCACGCTTGGCGTCGTCCCGCTGCCCACCCTCGACACCCGATATCCTTTCTGCGACTCCTAGTCACGAGCTAGATGAATACATCTATAAATGGTGACCCAGCGAGTCCCGCGAAACACGCCCGAGATTCCACGCCGCCTCCTCCCCTCCGGCACGGATTCACTCTCGCCCGACTGGGAAAACACGCGGCACCGACCGAGATAAGAAATTCTCAGCCCTATCTGGACGTCTGCGAGTAACGTCTCTGCCGGTGCGCATCTCTGCCGAGGTGATCGTCGACGCCGGCGTCCCGATGTGGACGACGAAGGCCGTGTTCGAAGGGGCAGTGCGTGTGTGTGCGCGAAACCTCCCCGATCGCGAATGCTCCCGCAGCTTCGGCACCGCTCCGGCGACGAACGAGCACCGGCCCCGCGGTCCGGCCCCGCGATCTCGATGCCGTTTAAACGGAAAAGGCGTTCAAAGGGGGGTTCGCGGTAATGGACGCGGTTTTTAATCAGTGTCCGGCAAGCCGGAGAACGTTGACCGATGTCGGTAGCCCTTTCGCGCGTTCCCCGCGTTCGAGTTTAACACCTCGGCCGGGCCGCAAACGATTCCACGGCACGCAATCGATGTATTGTGTTACCATTACCATTTTAACTCATGCTAATGCAACGCGATGGTAACTCATGCTAATGTTTTCTGGTGCGCTCCGCTCGACCGTGCGGCCGAGTTCGTGGCCCGAGGAACGATGTTGCATTCATCAAGCCAGATGATTTGAAAAATCTCAAGGACCCTCCTTTCTTTGGGTCTTTAGCACTGTGACGTCCATGATTTATTGAGTAATATTCACCGGCGTATTGGCCGGCGAAAAAAGGCGCGTAACGTTAATCTGAATAATGAGCCTCCGGCATCAAGCGCCGACCGCCACCTTTTCATTGCTATCGATAAATAATGTCCAAACCCCCCCCTCTTCTTCCGCCCCTCGCCGCTCCCCTCCTCTCTATTCCTCTCTATTCCCTCCCCCTTTGGTATCCCGTTCCACCATCGAGTCGAGCCGAGTCGATCATTTTCGTTTTTCTTCCCCTCCTCGCAACTTGCACCGATTCGCTCGCAATTAGACGCGGTTGCGAACGACGCGATCCGATTTCGTTCGCTTGCGCGTTCCCCGCGCGACGCGGACACCGCGGCGCAACGGCACCAGGACACCGCTTCGGTTTTACTCGCGCGACACCGTGATCCATTCGAGCCGGTCGCCCAAATTCGCGTAAACGTCAACGCGGGCCGGCGAAAACAATCCGATCGGGATCGAAGAAAGGGGAAACGAAATCGCCGGCCGGCGACGGCTTAATTTTTTCGTGGATGTCGTTCCACGCGTGGCTCTATCTGCATAACGATCTGGCTAATAGGTATACGCATGCCGAACGGGTTCTTCCGTTTGCATTCCAACGGCCGACGGTTGTTCTCGGCGAATGGAAATATCGGAGCGGGGCCGGTCGGCCGCGCGAACTAAAAATAGACGCGACGGGACGCGTTTCCGTAACCCCGCCACGTTCCACCCTTCCGCACGGTTTGATTCCGTTCGCGGCCGCTAACGAACACGTATCCCGACTCCCCGTCCGAGTACGGATCTCGATCGATAAACGGGTTCAATTTCGGCGCGCGTTTGACCGGCACGGAACCGTGCCGAACCTGGGGAGGGGCGAGTGGTGGCTGGTGGAGTGCGGTGTCCGAAAGGTATCTGCACAGATCGGCTAGAGGCAAATGGCTGGATTAGCTTCCATAGGAACGGTCGGATTCCAGAAGGTCACTAATAAATGGAAATTCGATTCGCGAGTCCCCGATAGAGCGATAAAGGCCCGCTGGGTTCCGTGGCCACGTAACGTCGAATGGAGTTGTATCGGGCGACGAGAACTCCACCCCTGGGCCGAGGTAAATGCACGACCTGGGATCACGTCGATGTCCAAGTATGTGTGTGTGTGTGCACTTTCTCTGCGAGCCCCGCAACGAACGGACCACGAAAGAGAATGAAACGGAGGGGCGAGAAGAGGATCGCCGCGAACAGCGATATAAAGCAAAATCGGAGAGACGAGGAGGATGTTACTTAGGTAGTACAGAAGGGCGAGAATGCGTGCCCGTACGGTTTGTGCTCTCGATGCCGCCACCTCGCCACCCATTCTTTCCTTTCCTCCACGACGGCAGCAGAAGTAACAGCAACAGCACAGCAGCAGCAGCAGCAGCAGCAGCAGCAACGGCGGACTCGAGGAAGGAGGGGCGCATTGTGTGTTTCCGAGAACGGTGCGCTTATCGGTGGATCTGTCGCGGTAATGAGGTATCAGCCACCAGCAAATAAACGAATAAGCGTAAAGAGGATGAGGTGGCGGCTGTGACGACGGCGGCGAAGGTGGCGGTTCGTACGGTGGCAGTGGCACAGAGACGAGGAGAAGGAGAAAGAGAAAGAGAAAGAGGAAGAGGACGGCGGAAGGGAATGAAAGGGGGGAAGGGAAGAGAGCTACGAAAGAAAGAAAGAAAGAAAGAAAGAAAGAAAGAAAGAAAGGGGGGAGCCGAGAAGGCGGAGTGTCTGTTTGGCTAAACACAACGAGAGGAGCCGGGGATCCGAGCAGCCAGCAGCGGCTCTGGCCCCGCCGATACAATGCTTCGATTAAACATTCGCTGCCTAAATAATCAGGCGCGCTTCGACCCGGTCGGAGGAGAAAGAGGGAAGGACAGAAGAAGACGAACCGTCGTGGCCCTCGCGCCCTCGACGAAGAAAGACGGGGCGATTCCGGTTCCGACCGAGTGGGAATGGAACACGTTCCTCGCCGTTCCTCGTTTTCGATCCACGCCAGATCCTCCCGCCTGCCTCTCCAACCCTTTCGTCCGTCCTCTTCGTCCCTCCCTTGCACTTCGCCCGGTTCTCGTCCTCCTCCCTCGCGTTCCTCGCCCCCAACCCCCTCTCGCATCCTCCCTCGCCACCCTTGCCGTAAGTGTATATACGTATTATGCAAAGTGAGTAACCGTAGGTGGCCTAGGGAGCCGGACGCGCGCCGTGTAATTAATACCGATGCTCTCGTTCCCTCTCCTTACAGCACACCCTCACCCCCGCTCTCCCCCATCCATCCAATGTTCCTCTCTTCCTCTCTCCCTTTTTCCTACCATCAATCCTCCCCGCATTTTCCGCTACTCAGGCTCGTCGCTCGCCGTTAGATCGTCGACCGTCCTCCCGTTTCCATAATTTCGTTTGCCCCGGCGCACGGGATTCGCTCGGGAACGGGTAAATTACGTTCGCGCGGATCGCTGCTGCGCCCGGAGAAAAGCGTTCGAAGCGACACCCGCAGCGCCCGGGATCGCCGGAACCCAAGGATCCCCACAGATTGAGTTATCTGTAGGTGAAAATCGCGAGCGGTAGCGCGTGCCTCCACTAAATAATCCGTCGCGTCGTTCGAGAGAGCGACGGTAGCCCTCCTGGCGAGGTTATAACGGGACCCCGGGGACAGGCTGGAATTTTCAATGAACCGCGACCATCGACACCCACGCCCGCGTGTTCCTCGCGCGGACCCCGGCATTAGCGATGCACAACCCGGTGCCCGTCTACCAGCCGGTCGACGGCATCGCCTAACGACTAGACGAAACTATAACCCGCGATATTTGCGATACCGTAACGGCGACGTCGGGGCGAAGGGGGCAAGCCGTCCCAGGTACCGAATGGAGGGGGCCCGTGGAAATGACGATCTCGTCGACCTTTCCGAGAAGAATAATTTTCGTCCCGGTGGCAGGGCGCAGGGATTTTACGACCGGTCGGTGTATCCGATATCATCGGACTGAATCATCCCGCGTACGTGTGTACCTAGACGTCCCTTGGAAATTCCACGACGGTCGAGCGAGACGCTCACGGCGAAGGGGAAGCGCGGAGGACGAACAGCGGCGCGGTAAGGGGCGGGGGGAATAGCTAGAAACTGTTCGCGTAGAACTCGTTGCGAGTCCTCTCTTTGTCGAGGTGCGTGTAATCCTGTCCGTTGGACAGCACGGGGACCACGAAAAAACTAATCTCTTATTAGACGTCGTAAAACACGGGCCGCTTCTTCGGTTAACACGCTCGCGATTCTATCGATCGTATGCAAGGCCGGCCGGGGATGTTCTTTGCCCCGCGTTACGACTCGCCGCTGCCCGACTTCATTAATTAACGCAATTTGTTCTCTTTCAAGGGACGAGCACGAGCGGTCGCTGCGCCGACGCCGAACAAAACGTCGACGAGCGGAGGAATTCCCTTCGCCACGGCGCGACGCGTACCCGCGAAACCGACGTCGTCGGAAGTCGACGCGATACTCGTCGGAATCGAGTCGCGGGAGGTTTCGGTCGACGGCCGTTGAAATGAAATAGCTGGCCCAGCCACCCCCCGTTCCCCGAACCGGGGACGGGACAATTCGAGGGAATTGTTTCGTTCGTCGGGCCGCTGTCGGAACCGCCGCGTCGTACCCCGAGGTTGTCGCGAAGATTCGCCGAAAGTTAACGAGTCGGTCCCTGGAAACGCGGAGGTACTCCTCGATTTCTACTACCTGCAATGGCCGGGAGATTTTGACCGTAGAACGACATTAGGATGCGCGGGCGTGCTCGTATCCCGTTTCAAGATGGAGATAGCCGTGCCGTCTCTCGTCCCGGAGGGTTACTCCGAGGAGAAAGCTAGAAGATTCCCCGGGGCAGCGGTTCGTCGAGGAGGAGGAAGAAGACGAAGAAGCCCCCTTCGGAACCCTTGACGTTCGCATTTATCACCTTCTATTGTTGCAACGGCCAAACATCCGGTCTCGCGGGCCACGTACGAAGAACCCGGACGTTCCTACCCCGTCCGCCGAGGTGTCGAGGTTCCCGTCGACGCGAATTTCTTCATTTCCAAATTGTACGCTGGCGAATACTGTCGCGAGATTCGACGAGGCAGTCGCTCCCGCGATCGGCGCGGACGAGAAAATTGATTCCCCTGCGACCGATACACCGGAACGTTCCGTCCGGACGGAACAGTGAATTCAGCTTTTAATAGTAATACCGGTGCTCACGTAAGCACTGGCGTACAACACGTTCGTCGAATGGAACCGCGGGGATATCGCTGGCCCGACGACTCCGCGCCGCTACGTTCGGAGCATCGCGATATCATTAAATCGAGAGATTCCACGCGGCCATCCTGTCCCGCGGTGGCCCTTATCTTCTTTCTCTTATCTACGACGCAGCGCCTTGTTTGCACATTGTTTTTCCCATTAACCTAGTCATTACGCGTCGGCGCATTGTCCACGGCACCGTATACTTTGCACGTAGTCTATGATCGAAGCTAATTTTCCATTATGCTCCTTATCGGCGGGGGCCCCAAGGTCCAAGTTTCCACGTGCAACGTCGAATCGGACCGGGGCGAAAGCAACGAGATGCAATCGAAACAGCCATGATCGCCACCCACGGCACACGGGTACACCTTTCGCGTCTAGAGGGTGCGTTCACCTCGCGTTCGTAAATCGGGGAAGCGACGAAACCTCGTCGTACCTCGGGGATCAGGAAGCACGTAAGGGAACCGATGAAAACGTCGCCGAATCGAACGTTACTCCGGATCCCCGCGCAAAGACGGACCGGAGATGTTAACGCTCGGTGAGCACGGAACTCGGATTTTTTTTCGGCTGGAACGCGAAGAATCGCCTTATAAGTCGTCGCGGAGAGTTACGAAAAAGAAAGGAAAAAAGGGCCGAGGGGAAAGAAAAGGGGGTGAAGGGGGAAGGCGGAGGAACGACGGACGAAGAACACAGCAGCGGGAACGGCAGAGGCAGAGGCAGAGGTAGAGGCAGAGGCAGCGGCAGCAGGAGCAGCGGTAGCGGCTGCAGAAGTTGCAGCGGCACAAGAAGAAGAAGAGGAAGAAAAAAAGGCGCGCGACAGTCGGCGCGTCCGCCTGGCTCTCCGCACGACTCGTTCTCCCCGCAGCACTCCCGGCGTCGTCCTTGTCGCTCTCGCGCATCGGACCGTCCCGAAGCGGACGAATAAAAGGGAGGTAGGGTTGGCCTCTGCCCGAGTGGTAAACTCGGTGGTCGAAGAAAGAACGCCGGAAGGAGAAGAAAAAGGGAGAAAGCCCGAGAAAAAGAGAGGACAGAAGAAATGCCGAAGGGGTCGCGAGGGAGGGTGAGATAGGCAGAAGGTCGACGGAAAAGGGGAATTTAAAGGTAGAGCCGAGACAGTTGGCGGGACGAACGGGAAAAGGGGAAGAAGCAACGAGGAACGGCCTGCCCTTCGACGGCTCGTTTCGCTTTCCCCGATTCCAACTTCGGCGAACGTATCGACGTCCCCGAGGCCAGGGCCGAGCGGTGCTCGGAAGCGGCTTCGGCATCCGCCCGAACACTGTCCGGAGATCCGAGATATCAGTTATCAATTAACCGAGGGGGCACACGGAAGGCCGAAACGCATTGGTCTTCGTCCCTCGGTGGCCGTCGCTGGCAGCCGATAGACGCGGCCGAGGGCCCAGCGGCAGGGTAATTTAGAGACTGACGTGGCTGTCCGAGGCATCGGGGGAACCAGCGGCCAGAAGATATAGGGAAGAAGAATGAGGGAGGAGCGGAACAGCGCGCGGCGGAGGAAAAAGGGGAGCAGACAGGAGGAATGACAAGGACCTACGGAGGAAGACAGCTGAAAGGGGAAGCGGGCCCCGGCATGGCAGCCTGGGCCCATCGCCGAAACAAATGCAAAGCTGGGACCGTGGTCGGACCAACGATCCGACCGTCCGACGTTCCGCGATCTTACGCAGGCTCCTTGTTCGCGGCACCGCCTTAAACTATCCGCTACGCGATGGAAGGGGATGCGCTTCGCAGAAACCTTTGCAAAACCGAAACGAGCCAACTTTTCGTCCTCGCTACTGCACCCACCCTACGGCTCCATCTCAGCCCCCTCTTGCCCACCCCCTCTCCCGATCGCACCGGGTGAGACAAAGATTGCTCGCAGCAGGGCCCCGCGTACCCATAATTCTTTCAAAAGATTCTGCTTCGCGGTTCCCAGGGCCGATCGTTGCGTTTACTTGTAAAATGTCGTCAGAAGTGCCGGCGCTCGTTTCCTCGAGCGAATAATGGGGCTAATCCCCGCTGTCAGCAGTTTGCGTATCCCTTTCAAAACGGCCAATCGAGGGGACGTCCTCCCCGCGAGTGTCAAATGCGGGCACTCGTGCGCACGTGATACGTACTTGGGTTCGTCGAGCGATCGACGAGTAAACGTCTCAGAAGAGTCCTCTTACCTGAAAGCAAAAGAAAGGAAAACGTTATTGTCGTTCTGCACGCGCGCAATCGTTCGAATCAATACAAATCTACCGCGATCGAGTTTAACAGCGAGCGTTACGCAGGTATCTATTCGTTATTCGTTGGGAACAGCAGGGCCACGAGTCGATACCGAATCGATCGTAAAGCCTCGCGACGCTCGTTCAACGAGGCCATCGAATTCGGACCTGTCCGTACCACAGGCCAGCGGAACCACGAAACCAAGGAGAATGGCCGGCGAAGAAAGGGACTTTTTCGTTTGTCGTCTCTAGTACTCTTCTCCCGGCGATCCTCCCGTACATTCGCCCGTGAAGAGGAGCCTTGGATGCGTGTGCGTGTGTCCGCGTTCGCAGAAGGTGGTTGGCCCGTTAGCCGCGCTTGTGACGGTGATATTTACGGTCCGATAGAATCAGCCCCCGTGCGACGTAGACGAGAACGAGAAGAGGCCTGACCGAAGGAAGAAGAGCGGTCCCGCTGCCGGTGTATCGAACGAACGAGGGACCGGCTTTCGCGTTCGGTCCCCGAACCGTGTGCGTGCCCTGCGCTTTTTTTGCGGCTTCAATTTGAATTGAAAAAGGCTGTGGACACGAGGACAATAGGTTGCGCCGTCGCCGCTGCCGCCGCCGCCAGTTCCTCTCGGCTACTCCTCCCCCCTTTAGCCCTCTTTCAAACTCGCCTCACCCTTCCCGTCTACGCCGCTCTCGTACCGCCGCCGTTCGGGCGACGCTGATTTCGATCGCGATGTTAATAACAATAACGACGCCAACGAGGGGCGACGGACGGAAAAGCGATTGGCCAAGAAGGGTGGGCAGGGGGGCTGGAGGGAACGAGATACGACGACACGCTCTCCTCCATTTTTCGTCGCATCGACGTCGGATAACGGCGAAGCGGCAACTTCGCCGTCCTTAAATGCGGCCAAGCAAAGTATTATCATGTCACCGGTAAAACAATCACCCTCCGCGGATCGTACGCCTTCCTCGTTACTCGTCCCACCTCTCGCCGCTCTCGATTGCTCGCTCCTGCGTCGCCGTTTCGCCGCTCGGTCCTCTTTTCCTCTTCGCCCCTCTCCGCCCCTCTCTGTTCGGTTCTTTCCACGTCTTTTTCTTAGCCTCTCTCTATCCGGGGTCCTTTATCCCTGGATCCCCCCGTGGCTCGAAATCCCTCGTCCTCGTCCGTCTCGCGTCCCCCCACGCCCCTCGACGCCTTCCGTCTCGCTTCTCGACAACGCGCGCACGACGACGACCTGGACAATCGCGGGTCCTGCTCCCTCGGACGTAGAATCAGATATTACGTATGCACGGCTTAAACCGCAGAAAGAAACCTAACCCCTGCCCCACCCCCCTTTCCCTCCCGCAGTTTCTCCTCGTCCCTCGTCTTTTCGTTCCGCTCCCTGCTCGAGCGAGCCCCCTTCTCTGGTCGTCGCGACCTACCACCCCCGCCACCGTGCCGCTGACCCGTTTCTGTCCCGCTCTTAACCTTTCCGTCCGAAGGGAACGACCCGGCTTCCGAACACCATAGAGATGCTTTCCAGCCTCGCGGCTTGTCGATCTTCTCAATCTCGCCGCGCGCGGTTCCGTTCCCCTTTCCGGCTTCCCCGAGAGCAAGCGCCATTAGCCTGGAAATTATCGCCGGCCGATCTTAATCGCGTCGAGCATCGTTCGCGTGCCGCGATCGCTTCTATGCAGCCCGCTCGTTTCGCTCGGGGCGCAATAAACGGCGAACGGTCCGGCTGCCAAGTGTCCGGCGATCGAAACCGGGAACGGCGGAAGAAAATTTTCCGCTCCACCTGGCGGGGCACACAGCAGCGATTGGATCCGACCGGCGACAATTCGGAGTCGTTAAATCGCTCGACCGACGGACCACGACAGATCGATCAGGCGTCCGTTGCGTCCGGCGGCGCTCGTCACCGAGCCGATCTCCGCGCGCGTTATCGCGGACCGTCGGTCGAACGACGCAGGGTTTAAACGGGGCTAACCGAGACGGACTGCCGGCCAGCAGCCGACTCGCCGCCATTGGAAACCGTTCGGCCGCGGCGCTGGCCGATTTTATTGCTAATAGGAATCCAATGGACTCCGGGGCACCTCCGGCGCAATTTCCTTTCCTTAACGATCTTCCCCTGTCCCCCTTTTATCTCCTGCGCGGCGAATAACGCTGCTCGCCCTTCGCCCTTCTCGCCGCAATCGGTATCTCGCGCTCCCTTCTCCCACGATGTCGCCCGCTTATGTTTCACGGGCGTTTCTCTGACCCTGCCTGTTCCCGCGCGCGAAGTAGGTTCGCGTGCGAAGTCGATGCGCGTTTGAGCGCGGCGCGACGAAGCGGAGACGAAAGGGGCAGAGAGCGAATTACCGATCGCGGCGCGAAAGAAAGAAATCGGCGGGGGGAGAGGGACGGGCAAAAACGAATTTACGACTATCCGGTCGTTTTATCGACCCGCGGGACCAGCCATCCGCCGATGCCGGCTGGCTCGATCTTCTCTTTCGCAGCCGGCGTTCGTGGACCCGTTCCGGATCGCGTCCGCGAAAGTTCAACAGCGGGGACGTGCCTCCTAGCGACGAACGAATCCACGAGCGTCATGCAACCTCGACGGTCGTGGAGTATCTGTATCCAGAGAGCGTAAATTTCGGTTTGACCCGGTCGAGGCGCGTACCGTGAATACATACGCGAATAGGTTTCGTTGCGCGCCCGCTGGGAGAAGCATCGCGGCGAGGACAGGCGGGATGGTATTGAAATTCCGCGAGGGTCCCGAAATGTTTCGAAATCGCGATCACGTTGGACGCGCACGGTCGGCGAAACGACCGACCAAAGGGGAACGACGTAGCGCAACCGACGAGCAGATAGAAACTTCCGGTCGGCCAAGAGGAACGCGGAGAGACCGGGACAAGATCGGAGAGGGTCTCGCGGTTCGCAAACCCGTCGACCTCTCCTCCGCGCCGCGCTCGTAAAAAGGGCACCGCGTGGCCGTTACGTTGCTCGCGCGTACGACATCTCGGCGAGTGGCATACGAATCGCCTCGTTTTCGTCTGCTGCGCGAATTCCGGTTATGCTCCTAAGCTCGGACCAGCGGCGTGCCTCCTGAATACGCGCGTTCCAATTCCGTCGCAGCGAACCCCGTGGGGTCGATCGTTCCAGTCCTCCTCCGATTCGACTCGAAACCCGCGGTCTCGGATCCTCGGGGCTGCGCGACGTCGAGGAGGCGCCGCGGCGATACGCGTCCCGAGCGTCTCGAAAATAATTTCACCGGGCGGACGAGCTGGCGAAATTGAGCCCGGCGGCTGGCGGTAGCGACGCTGGAGAACGGTATCGGCGGCGATGCGATGCGTGCCACAGCTCAATGGTCGGCGCGGTCTTGTCGCGGCGGAGCGGACGAAGAAACGCGCGATACGAAGGAAGAAACGAAGGAACGAAGGAAGGAACGAACGACCGCGACGGCGCGACGGCGAACGAAGATGGTGGTCGTGCCGCGCCGGTTCGCGTGCTTCGAGTCTGAAAACAGAAGCGACTCGCCGAGACTGACAGCGAGCCCACGGTGAAAGAGCTCCGTCCAGGGAGGGAATTTCAAGCTGGCGGGTCGACGGGAGAGGAGGGAATCCAGTCCAGCTGGTACCAGCGCGCAGAGACCGACCGTCCGATCGGCCCGAACGAAAGAAAGCACGCCTCGAGCTCCACCTAATCAACGTCTGCCTACTCTTTCCAGCCTCTTCCCCGCGTCCTCCCCCAACCCCCGAATCCCCGACGACTCTTCCCCTATTCTAATCCCTCGGTTCTTCGTCGGGCGGCGCATTCGTGGAAGAATTCACGAATTCTCGTCCGAACGCCTCGTTGACGGATGCCCGGAGCCCGCGGGACGACGTCACGGTGCGCGTCGCTCGAACCGTGGCAAATCGAATGGAAGTTTCGCTGATCCTGCGGGCGCGTTGGCCCGGCAAAACGGTGCGGATGCGTGCGTTAAGAACAGAGCACGAACGGTTGCAACCTGACACCTGATAAATTCGATATCAACGGGCCGCCCGCGCCTCGGCCCGCATTTAGGTCGGCCCTCCTTTCCCTTCGTGCGGACCCTTTCCATTTTTCGTCCCCTCTTTCTGCCTCGCAGAAAGTCACGTTCACTCTCTTTCTCTCACACTCTATCTCTCTCGACTCCGTCCTTTCCATCGAACCGAGCTTCTCCTCCTCGTCGCGCGATCGTCCTGGATCTCCTACTCGCCTCTTCCTGCACGAGACGAGGCTCGCCCGGGCGAGGAGCGTCGGTGAAACCGGCGGAGGAAGAGGAGCGGGTCGATCGAGAGGAAAAGTATGTATGTATGCACGCGGAGGAGTGCTCGGGAGGATCGGTCGTGCCGTCTTTATCCGACGCTACGATTCGGCGGGCGGTGGTGCAAGGGTTCCACTTTTTTTCCTTCTTTTTTGCAGTCGAGTCGGCCGCGAGCAGCGCGTTTGGCTGAAATTTCACCGCTGCTCCTTCCCCTTCCTCGCCCCGAGCTTCGACCACGGGGAAAAGGAGCAACTCGACCCCGCGCCGGCGAGGACGACGGAAACGAGAGGCCGCGAGGTTACCCGGCACGCCGGTCGCCCGATCGCCTCGCCGCCTACGTCCGGCGCACGCTGCCGAACGATTCGACCCGCGCCAAAAATCGCGAACCGCGCGAAGAAGATCGAAGGGGTGAAGACGAAAGGAGGAGGACGTTATCGTTAACCAGCGCGTCGCTGGACAAGCGCGTCGCGAGAGCCGCGAATCTGGAAATACCACGGATCCCTCGCGGTTTCGGCGCGGAGCCTTCAATTTTCAACGAGGAACCGCTTGCGTTCCGTGGCTCGTTCGCGCGTCACCGCGGATTCCAGGCGGTTTCACCGGCCGATTCAGCCCCGGTGAATATTTCGGAGCGTCGGCCGTCCGAGAACCCTGCGAGCCAGATTGATCCGACGAAAGGGGGAGGTACGTCGAATCGGGGATGAACCGCGTGGAGTATCAAAGGCGGTCCGGAGTCGCGCGGAATGCAATCCGCTTTATATACACGCGCGATCGATCGTGCAATTGTTCGTTTCGACGGTCGTGAATATCGTGGCGAGGAAGAAGAAGAACAAGGCGAAGGAGCGGACAAGGGAATCGAATACCTCGAATTCGCGTTAATTTACTTTCCACCGGCCGGGAGGGGGCAGCGCCGTGGAGCAGGAAGAGTGGAAAGGGCGGGGGGAACCGGGAGACGAGGTGGAAGGCATCCTTTCGGAGTCGCGGGCATGCTTTATCGAGTCCGTACGATCTCCGCGGATCGGTAAAGGTAAATAAGAGGGCTCGCGTCCCTCACGAACTTAACCTAAACCGCTAACCCCGCGACAATAGGGGGAGGGGGCACGCGTGGAAAAAAAGAAAGAGGGAGATCCCGGTAATAAACGCGCGTGGGCGAGGATCGACGAATTTTATAGTAATTCTCGACTCTTTATCCAGCGGACGGCAATTTAAATTCTTTTAAGGTACTGCTCGTATCTCTTCCGGCTCCCCGTCGTCCACCAGGGAACCGGTACGCACGTACGCGCGCGCTTCCCGAGAGCATTCCACCCTTGGTCGGGTAAACGGAACTTCGATTCGTCGAACTCCATGTCGCTCGAGCGCGAAACGAAACGCCCGTAACCGGCGCCGACCCGGCGACCTTCCGATCATCCGGCCCGCGCGAGAGGGACGGGCATCTCATAGATCTCTCCGCCGCTACCAAGATCCCCGCCCTGTCGGCGAATTCTCGGGACGCCGGGTCGGCTGCGACTCGTGACAATATTAAATAAATAGCCTGACGTCTCGGGACACGGTAGGCACCAGCGGGCGGAGGGTGCCACCGGGGGCGGCCCCCGGGGAAAAGGCAGCGGGAAGAGGGGAGCCGATCCAAGGAACGCGGCGGTAAGACCAGTTGAGAAATGACAACACGATTGCCGACACCTCCCCCGTCCTCTTCATCTCGCCGCTCCTCTCGCGGTCCATGCCCGCTTCCTGTCTCGGCTATCCGCGCCGCGCCGCCTTCCACCTTCGCCGCGCATCCTCGAGCGTCCGCGGCGTTACGTGCACGAGCCTCGTCCGGCTTATTACGAGCCATAGGAGAGGTGTTCTCGCGGCGAGCCACGCCACTTACCGGGATTGTTTAGCGGCGTTTACGCGTCGATCGCTGACAGAGGGGAGTCGTGCTCTCGGGCACCGTATTATGTATTTGCGCGGGTCTCGTTCCTCTGGCCTTCTCCCGTCTTCGCCGCCCGTTCGCTTCCTTTCTATCTCGTCGAATCCCCGGGAGGCCGCGCGGGTTCCACCGCTAATTCCCGCGACACCGAGACGCGGACAGCCGCGCGAGTCGCGCTCGCGTTTCGATGTCTCGCGGCGATAAAGATCTTCGTTGCCGATCGCGAGCGTTCGCATCGGAGTCCGATAACGGGCGGCCTTAACCGGGAATTCGCGCCTTACGCGGCGCTTCCTCTTCGTCGCACCGAGACCGTACGACCGACGGGCCCCGAGAACGTCCTCCTTTCGCGGAAAACCCGCTTCCCCTCGAACGAGTTTCCCGAAGGCGCGCGCGGCGCGGAGCAATTACTCCGGCGTGCAGGTTAACTCGAACGCAAATTGACTCCAAAATTAGATCGAACGTCGACTAAGCCCCGGCGCGGTTTCTCTAATCCGATTAACCGCGGCCGATCCAACGTCGGCGCTTGCCGGCGACTTTCCTGGATCGCGGCGATCGGAGCGGACGCCGATTCGCCGATTCGACCAAGGAAAGTTGCGCCGCGTGCCACGTCCGCCCGTAAATCTAACCTTCGACGGCTAATTGCCGGCGCGACGAAAATGTAATTCGCCCGGTTGCGCAACTCCGCTGCGTGAAGCCGGGAAATAACGAGGACGGGGCGGAGCGGATCGAGCGAAGAGGAGGGCGCGGGTCCGCGCAACCTTCTGCGAAGTAATACGCTCTCGCCGCACGAGGTCCTATCCTCCACAGCCGCCGAACCCCCGCGCTCTTAGCACTGCACACCCTTCCTGCTCCCAGAAACACTTTTCAGAGGCTGACCTGGGCTATGCGCAACCGCGACTCCACGCTTGATCAACGTTTTAATTGCCGTTAGTGATTCGAAGATATCCCTCGAGGGAGCACCGAATATCGTTCGTATCGGACGAGCGAACCCCTTTGCGGGATCGCGACAGCCGTCAGTTTCGCGTTCGTCGTCCTCGTCGCAGCTCCCGGCTTTACTTCGCCCGAAGCTGGACGACCGCGATCCACGATACTTAGCCCGCGTCGAATCGTCCACCTGTCTCGCCTGATCCTGCGGGGATCGCGTTGCGGAGCGGATGGCTGGCCAACGCCGACGACGGAGAAGGGAAACGCGGAGCTTGGCCCGGCCGGAACGACAGGGCATACGAAATAGTGACTGTCAGCGTGTAGGCCAAAGTTGATGGCACATTGTCGTATTAAGCCGGGGGTAATTTGTCTGGCCTTCTTTGAGCCACCCACACCAAGGAACGGCGGCCGTTCGACGACCTCTGCTGGCCTTCGATTCGACGACGCTGCGCGCTGCCAGCCGCGCCTTCCCGGCGTTCCCTCGTCGCCGGACCACGCGGTTCGACCGATCGATTGACCGTCAGCGAAATAAAGGCCGCGAGAACGATCCATATTCTGGAAAAAACGCAACGCTGATTCATCGTCTCGACGACGATTCCCTCTGTCGCGTTCGCTTGCGTCTGTACGAAACGTTCGCTTCCTCAGCTGTTGGTCGAATTCGTTCGCGCACGGTTACCAACTATTCGCGGCGCCGATCCAACGACGACCATCCGAACAAATTGCGCGTATACGTCTTTCGCGTACCTCGTAACAACCGTCGGGCGCCTCGTTAACGGCGGGCCATCGAGAAACCGGGGGGGGATCTGAAACGAATCGAGAAAGGGGCGGACCACCTAGACCCGACGCTACGGGAGAAAAGCTCGTGCTATCCCCTGGAATCGCTGCGATCTGTCCGACCTCGCGAGAAATCGATAATAATCGCGATCGCGTGCGAGGATCCTCGCTTCGAAGCACCGAAGACCACGCACCGCGGAGTATCCATCGGGACGCAGAGAGGACGAGGACGCGTACACGCCGGCTCCGCGACGCACACGTTTACGCGTGCACGCGCGTGTATATGCAAAAGCGCCGCATGGGGCGACGCGACGACCGACAGAGTGGCCGAGCACCCAGGTGAAAAAGGAAGAGGAAGGATGAGTCGTGCGGGAGGGAAAATACGCTGGGAGAAATCGGGGCGAAGGAACAAGGGTGTAGCTACTTCTGATTCTAATTACCTGGAGTTACAAGGGGACGATCGGGCCGATCGACCGGTCGCCGCCGGAGTCGATTTCCTTGCTGCACAGCCGCGAGCGTTACCTTTCTACCTCGTCGTACAAGTGGCTGACCACCGTCGTGATATGGGAATAGACCAATCGTACGATATGGGACGTAGCTCAATTTCACTAAACGCGAAGTCGTGAGACCTCGTCGTCGTGTCGACCTTATTTCTTTCAATTGCTAGCGGAGTGGCACTTCGTCGTTCGTTATTTCGAATGGCAGAAAGTAACCAACGCAGGTTCGTAAGATTTGCGGCGAGCGTGCTTGAAGAGTCTCTGTATTTCTCCGATCCACGACTACGGGCGAATCGCGAACAAATTAAATTTAAAGTCGCTTGAGAATCGACGAACTATAAACGATCTTTTATTCTTACATAAAATCTTAAATGGACATGTACGCTGTCCCTTTCTCCTCTCGTGCATCGACTTGCACGCCCCGTCAAGGCCCGCAGGATCGCCTCTTATTTTCTTGCCGCGCAGGTATTTAACCAGGTTTATTTCCCCCGATCCCATAAACAGAATACGCGATACCGCAAATAATTATTGCCGCGAGCTTAATTTTTTTAATACCTCGTTTCACTGTTTTAAGATACCTGCGCATAAGTTACTCCGATTATTTATATACACGTTGCGTGCGTCGATCGAAACGTTTCTCGTCCGTCGGCTCCATTTCGCCGCACCGTTCTGACCGACCGGTCGAAATAAATTCGTGGGTCACCGTGAACGCAAATTATTCGGAAAATAAAAGTGGGGCCACTGTTTTTCGATACCCCAGACGACTGCTGCACTCCACTATTATCATCTATGTACTCTGTGATTCGCGATGGAAAGTTTACCGCAGCTGTCGGTGTCTTCCACAAACGTTCATTTAATCTTCGCGATAATGAAGCGTCATCGTCACTACGCTTCCTATCATTACCGTACCGCATCGTCGTTACCGCTGTCTTCGCTATCACTGATAACGCGACTCTCGCTAACTCGTCGCAACACGACGACTACGCTTACGGAATGCTCCGTGAAAATTGTTGCAACGAACTCGATGTCGAAGCGTAATACCATCGCCCAAGGCAACCGATGAGCGACACTCTGTTGTGAGCATTGAAAAACGTGTACGCGACCGCGGCGTATCTCGTTCTAAAGCAGCACGCGAACCTCGTTGCTTCGCGAGATATTCAGTATCGCGGCGTCGCGTGAACTGTTCTGTGTCGCTACATATCTTGTCCAGAGCATATCGCGAACGAAATCGCTGCGGCGAGATATCTCGTCCACCGATGCGAAGGGGTGAAACGTACAGCTTCGCCAATCGCTTCCGCCGCTCGTATCATCGTCGATTACGCTTGACGGCCGCGTCCCGCGAATCAAAGAGGATGGCAAATTGCTTGGCCACGAGGACTCGAGGTGACTCGATGGAATTTCAAGCTCGCGACGTTAAACGATCGCCGGCCTCGAAACGACGCACGGACTCGTTCGCGGTGTTACGGAATTACGCGAACGTCGCGTATCGTCGAGCAGATCGTCGCCAAGCGGAATCGGTAACGCGACAGCGACGACGACGACGCGATCGAGGAGACACGGGATAGGCGTTGCGATTCCCGCTGGTGGCAGGGCTCGTCGCGCGACGACCGCGCGACGGCCGCGCCGTCGACCGATCGCCTGTCCACGGGTCGTTCGTTCCGCGATTAGGCGCGAAGCGGCATTAACCTTTCACCCCGGCCGGCGCAACACGTCCGAGCGGAATCGTTTAAATTCGGACAGACCGAGTCCCGAAAATGTACACGCGTGCAGCGCAAGCTTGTTTCGATTTCGCAGCGTCGTCGCTCGAGCGATTCGTGGCACACGAGTTCTCCGGTCCTTCCTCCGTTGCCCTGTCGCGCCCCCCTACCTCGGCGAAATTCCACGCCCGGGGACGAAACTTTGCCGGGCCCGGGACGCGAGAATCGGCATCGCCGTGCCGGCCGGAGCCGCGCTGTCACCGCGAAACTATTGGCTATCTCTTCCTGCGTATCTGGCATATTGTTAAGTTAATTGAAAGGAGCGATAAAATCGCAATGTTTTTGACATTAAGTGAGCTGCGAGTCCTTAGGCGGGGAGACAGAAGACGCGACGGGCGAAGCGGACGGCGAGGGAGGCCCCAACAGGGACAAGCGAACGAGCGAGTGTCGGGGGAGAGAAAAGGGGAGAAAATAAGAGAGGAAGACACGCAGGAGTATGTATGTAAAATTGCGCGCGGGTAAACAGAGTGGCGCAGGGAAGCGGGGTCAACGAGAAGCGCACGTGCGTGGTTTCGCGAGTGAAAATGATCGTGGACAGACGCGGGGACCGCTCGAACCAGCGCAGCGCGCTCCTTTGTAAATCGTCGATCGACTGTCCCCAGACGATCGAAACGACCCGATCTTTTTTGGAGCTCCGTCGCGACCGTTCACGACGTCGCGCTACCACGTTGTCGAGCGTCGTCGTTGTCCCGGGTAGACGCGAAACGAACAGCGGTATGACACGGCGCATTCCTGCGAGCGGCGCGCGATTCGATCCGCGGCGAAGGTCCAGGTTCGCAGCGGCGCGTCTTTCGTTTCCTCGGCATCTTTCGAAATCAATCCAGCCAATCCTGGTGTCGACGAGCAAGACCGCGTCCTGCCGGCCGGACGGAACCCTCTCGCGCGAACGCGTCGCTCCGCCGTCGTGTCAGCCCCGTCACCCTCGCCAACTCTGCCGAGGATCTAGCCTCGAACGTGTCTCGAACGCGCGGACCGACTCTCGGCCAGCGTCGCCGAGACACTTCGAATGCCTAAACGGGGAACCGACTCGCGTAACGAGAACCTTTCGCTCTTCGCCAAAACGAACACGCGGAACACCCCTGCGTTTCCTCTCCTCTCTTCTCCCTTGTCGAGACAACGGAGTTCGTTAAGGCGCGCGAGGGTAATAAGATCGTCCGCGGAGGAAGATGAGCGGGCGCGTGGGTAACCGCGTCGACGCAGACGTCTGGCAGAGAACGACGAAAGATTTTCGATAGATCAGCCCGCGATCGCGCACGAACGACGTCGCGGTGTTCGCCGATTCTCGAGGGTCCTCGTCGCTCAGCGGGCCGCCGGTCGCGGACCCGGGGGAAAAGAATCGAAGGACGATTAACTGGCTACGAAGGAGGACAGGAATCGCGAAGACAGATCAACCGGTGTCACGCGCAGCAGGATTATTTATGCATTTACGAGATCCACGATTCACCAGCGTTCCGCGTGCGCCCGAGCGCGCGAGGTTCCGCGGGAGTCCCGGTACCGGTCGAGCTCTCGGACACAGATAATTATCTACGGGACCTATGGTGCGCTTTATGCTGGAATGCGTTTCTTGTACGACCCAACACGACCGGCGCTCGCGCGAGCCCCTTTCCGCTACCATCTACGCTGACGCTATTATTTCCCCGCCGCGCTGTTTGCACGAGTATTTACTGCGTTTGCACGGGAATACCAAGCGGGCCGCCACGCAACCGGGTGTACGCCGACGCCGGCCCGCTACGCGTAACGATCCCATCGTCGGTCGCGAGAGGTATTCGAGTGCGTCGGGTCGTGGAACATCCACCGCGATGTCCCAAGATGTCCCGCGACGGCTGTACGCCCGCGATCCTCTTCCCCAGCGATGCTCCGGTTTCGTTCGATCTGTTTCGTGTCACCTTTGGTAAACTTGTCTCGGCATAATAGTTGGCCGTCGACCGTCCCCGGAATTTCTGCGTTCGTTGCGCAGAAGCTCGAACAGCGTCGTCGACGATACTCCCGGATCTCGTGACGGATTGTTCAGCTATCGCGTACCCTCTCGGCTGGAATCTCCGCTAGATCGTTTCTCCCGTAACCCTGAAGAGGAACGAACCCGGGCACGGAGGCGCCCTGACAGACGGACGCAGTTAATAATTCGTGCCCGGGCTGGTGTAGCCGGCTGCTTCGTGTCCGGAAATCCAAGGAGCGAACGTTGCAAAGATGGAAGGAAAGAAAGAAAGAAAGAAAGAAAGAAAGGGCAGCGATCCTATCTCGCGTAGAAGCGCTAACGGTACTCCCGAGCTGCACACCTCGAAGAGGAGTCTCGCTTCGAAAAGTCACCGTTTTCGGTACGCTCGTCCCTCCCCAATATATTCATGAAGACGTCGCCGCGTCGAAAAAGTTCCCCGATTTACGAGCAATTCCGTGCAGTTGCGGGCCAAGCGCATAACGCCGGCCAGAGTTAATAAAGTCCATATAGCCCGGCTCCGCTCTTTTTCGTCAGCGCTTCCTCCGCCTCGTTCCGCAAACTTTCCTCGTCCTCCTCGCTGCTGCGTATCTCCCGCCGCGTTGTTTTCTCATCTACGACCGTCGACCGCAACATCCTCCCCTTCCTCCGGTTCCTCGGCTGTCCACCCGTTCGCGAGAGCTTCCCTTCTCATCTCCGTCGCCCTGCTTGGCCGACCGTTTCGTGGACCGCAAACACCGGCCAGCGGACACCCGCAAATTATTTTCTTCGCCGGGGGAGCTCGTCCTGGGTGTGTACGCCCTCGTTCCTCGTCGCGCGATCCCTCTAGCCCGAATCCCGGTGAAAATCGCCAGTCCAATCCGCCGTGCGACGAAGCGCCACGCGAAATCGAATAAATTTTATTTCGAAACTAGGGAGGAATGCAGAACGGCGAAGCGAGGGTGGAAGAAACGATTCGTCGGGGTGGTGAGCGCTTGACGGAACGCAGGTGCCACGACGTTCGTCGTCTCACAGCCGAGGACCTTCGCGGATCGGTCGTTTCTCCGGGCAACAGGATCGCACGAAAGATGAATGGCGTTGGGAATCCGTCATACCGAAAATGCCCGGGGCAGCAGTCACACGCCCGTTGCACGCGGACGGCGAACGTGTGCGCGCATCGGAAGCCCAACCCCTCGCAGCGAACCTTCGAGTCGGACAAATGCACCGTCCCGTTGGCCGACGGAAAGTTGGAATGATTTCTACTGCCGATCGGGACCACCAGGTTCGCCTATTTGTTTCTCCCCGAGCGTCGCGGAATTCTTTCGCGAAACGATCCGCCAGACGCTCTTGGCGAAGCGTGAGCGGGTCTCGTCGAACGGTCCGTTCCGTTTAGGTCTCGATGCAAGGGCAGCGTTTACTGTAATTATCGCGTTACACTTTCATCGCGTGAGCCGATTTATTCCGGACAAAGTTACCCCGGAATGACGGACGATGACGAGAATCTGGAATCTTCGTACAGCCGGCGGCGATTGAAACCAGCTCTCGGGCGCGCGTATACGGTAGGAGGTTTTTACCGTCTCATATAAACGGGCCGTCTGGCTGAATAGCGGAGTCGCATTGGCGTCGCGCAGGGAAAACCGAGCCTTACCTGTCAGCGGTGAAGTGATCGCGACGCACCGTGTCTAGGTCGCGATTAAATACTCTACTCGTTACCCCGTCTGTATCCCCTGGACCGTTTCGAAGGCCGTTCATCGCGCGACGCCGTTCGCGCGGAAACGATACTCAATTGGCGAATCGGACGAAACTGTTTCGCAAGCCCTTTGCCGAACAACCGCCGGGGAATGAATGAAAGACGGTGCGGCGGTAGCCCATATTCGGCGAGGTAATTCGCGACGGAAATGCAACGCCGCGAAAAGAACGGGGAGAACGAAGAGCGGTAGGCGCGGCCGTGGAGCGTTACTCGCCGCGGATACGGTAGCTAAATGCGAAAGGATTATTAATAACTTGATCGACGATCGACGGCGCGAGCATAAAACGCTGTCGATATACATATATTTCATGCGTTTTTATCGGTGCCTCTCATCTGCTCCACTGGCAGAGAGTTGCACGGAAGATAAGTGGTGTCGAGAATCTGGAATCTCCGTATGGCCCCGGGGCCCGAAACATTTTGCACGCGTGCAGCGAACGGTTTTTGCCGAGCATCTCGCATGCGTGGACGCGCCACGCCGCTCCGTCCTGTACAATCGGTAGCGTCTAATGAAGGACTCGGCCCCGCGTCGCGGAAACCGCGCGACCCTCGCGGCCCGAATCGTCGACGCGTCCGACCCTCCTTCTCGAAATTCTTTCGCCCCTGCGTTCGCCCAGTTGATCGTTGGCAGCGGGCGACGAAACCGGGCGAGGAACGCAGCGTCGGTTAGAAAGCGCGGCGGTTCGCGGGCCCGTTCTGCGCCGGCAATTACCGAGATAGAATTACCGGTTATCAGCGACGGTGGTAAATAATGCCGGCGAACGCTGTGGACAAGCAGCCGAAGCATAATGCGCGACGGTGCGCGGCTACCGGCGCGGAAACAAACGCGGCGGCTCGCGTTTACGCAAGGTTTTTCCTTTAATCGGTAGAATCGGATCGCTAAGCGGCCGCTAAACGGCCGGTTACACGGTACGCTGCAACCGAATGCATCGCCACGGTTCCCTCGCTGCTTTACGACCGAGCCTCTCTCCGACTACGCTTCGCCCTCCCGTGCGATTCCCTTGCACGCTCGACGCGGTCGCGTCGGCGCGGTGGGGACGCCGGGCGAACGCCCGTTCTCCGGCAATCACGAGACGTCTCTCGGTACGCTCGCGATTATGAAGACCCGCGAACGAGTTGGCCGAACGATTCCGCGGACACCGACGGGACAGCGACGACAGAATCCGGGGTGTCGGGCGGTGCTGGGAACGATCGACGAGCCAGACGCGGTCGACGGTGTTAATAGCCGATCGTGCGCGCCGATAATAGCAACAGCGATGAATTACAGCGCGTGCAACGCTGCATACCTGATGCGCCTACACTGAATCCCCGTGTTCGACAAGGGGGAAAATTTACGGCGATACCGGCGAGCTAGGTTCACGAAATTTATAATCGGCCACGGTGGTTGCGCGCACGGCCCGAGCGCGTGCTACGTCCGCTCTAAACCGCGCGCAACGTTGCGCACGGGCACCCTCGCCACGAGATAGAACCGTGAAACTGCGCGGGCGAAAGAGTCCGCGTTTACAGTCGATTTAAGTGTCCCTTGGACAGCGCGTGCACGCGATTCGAGCGGCGAGTGCTTCTTGAAAAAATCGCCGGGACTCGTTTTATGCGTCGTAAACAGGTGCCGGGCGAGGTAGGTGCGCGTCGACCGCTCGAGAGCCTACGACGGTGTCGCGGCACGAGCGCGGCCGAATATTTTCCATTCGAGGAGGACGCGCCGAACGGGCAGCGAGGTGTCTCGGTTCAACCGTCGACGCGAGCCGGCTACGCGAATCCCGCGAGACCAAGCCGAGCCGAACCGGCACCGAGAGATTCGCGAACGCTCGAGAAATGTGCAATCGAACCGAATTAACTTCCCCCGAGAGATACGACACGGATGCGCGTAAATATCGTTGAACCGCGCGGACACGACACGCTGCGAACCAACCGACCGACCGGGCGTCGTAGCTGCAACCTTTAAGCGGCGCTGATAAAAATTGCAACCAGCGGGTAAATCATGTTCCATCGCTTCGGCTTTCCATGCGGTTGCACGTTCGACCGCTCGGTGCCACGCCGTCCGACCCAACCCCGGTAACGCGTCGGTTAACTCGCGCGTACCCCCTTCGGCTCTTCCGCCGATCGTTTACAAACGGGACCTCCAACTGCCCGATAACGAGGTACCGCGGAAATAATACGGCGGAGAGCTGGTGTTCGCGTTCTCGCCGCGCTGAAGCGAACCCCGAACGAATTTCAACTCCTGCGAGGGAAATCGAGCGACGCCAGTGGTCGTTGAGAAAAAAGGGCTACGAAGGGAAGAGGAAAGATCGAAGATGGATACCTCGGAGCAGAGGAGGCAACGGGGAAGGAGAGACGCTCGGAGCGAACGGTGCGCGGGCAGAAGGACCCGCGTTAGAACGATGGCCGGCAACGAGAGGAGAATTGCTGATGGCTGAATACACGAGAGAAAGCGGAAAGACCGGCGGGGGCGAGGGGCGCGGGGGACGGGTACGCTGGGGGTCCGAACCCTCCCGCGGCGAGAAGCTATCGGAGCTACAAGAATTTTTCACGTAATAACCCGCAACGCCTAGAGAATCGATTGATCGATTGCTCGACGCGCGATTTTGCCTGTAAAGGGCAGCTCCGGCGTGCCCTTTCTCGGAAGGACGGCCGAGCCTGCCCGCGTCCGCTTTCTTTCGCGGCGAATCACCTCGCGGATGATCCTTCCTAATTCGCCGTGCACGACGAACCACGGCCAGACTCTTGCGACACGAATCGCGTGCCGATTGAATCGTCGAAACGGCCGCGGGCAGGGCAAACGGTAGAATCTACTCGCGTGCGATCCCCGGTAGATCCGCCAAGTATTCTCCCGGAGAGACTATCCGCTCTTCGTTCCGGGGGACGATAAAATAGTCGGAGGGGACGTAACGTCCGGTTTACTTTACGGCCAGGCGAGCGGCCCCGCGCTAATGCTCGCAGGCCATTAAAACGCTGCATATCGTAATCTCGAAGCGTTTGGCGTCGCGCAGATTTTCCAAGCGCAATTCTTATCGCTTCGGAGGGGATGGTTACATCGCCGGTAATTATTCCATCGACGTTTCGTTACCCACCGGGACGAGCGCGTTACCTTGCGAAGATATCGGCCGAGAAGTTTCAAGGGGACGCGTCGTCGATCAGCGACAGCTGCGCGAAAATCGTCCACGGGACCAAGCGCAACCATCGATGAATCCGTCTTCCCCAGAACCCGCCGCGCCGAGCAATTAGTCGTCGTCCGTGCCGCGGTTCCGTCCGAGATCCGCTAATCGATCGATCATTCTTGCCGCGACTATTTCCCGTCGACGAAGGGGCGCGCGCGTCCCTCGATCGCGATACGTCGATAGGGCTCGCTCCTCCGATTCTGCGATTCGCGACGAACTTGGGCGCGTTCGGCACGCGGAAAGAAGGAGAGACGGCGCAGGTCGGGAAGATAACGACGAGCGTAACGACGCGGCCGTCGTACCGCGTACCTTCGTTCTCCGCGATAATTAGGCGGCCGCGAGAAACGCGCCGGCGAAGCCCCCTCCCCCCGGGTAAAGTACGGCGTGGCAGATTCAATGCGGTCGCGCCTGCGGATTTTTCACGACTCGCAGCGGCTTGCCTTTGTGTAAACACGAACTTGGTCTAATTAAAGCGAATCGGAGCGGAGGCACGCACACGCGGCTCCTATCTGTTGGTCTCGGGAACACTAACCGGCAACGGCAGCGATCGCGCCGACAGCAACAACACCGGCAGGAGCGGGCAACCTCCTTCGATCGGCATCGTTGCTCTCACCTACCAACCTACCGACCAACCTACATGACAGACACGCTCCGTTGGCACACATTAATAAACAGTGCAATTCAGTCCGGTTCTCTCTCTCTTTCTCTCTCTCTCGTTCTTCCTCCCACCCCTTTGTAACCCCTCTTCCCATTCTTTCTCCTCCTCTGGCCTGCATTGCCGCTTATCGCTCACTCCATCTCGTTTGCATGGTCGCTTTACTTTATCGTTACACGAGTCGTGCCACTCTCGCGGGTTATGCCTGTACAGATAGGCGTAGAGACAGAATAGATGTAAGTTCTGCTAATTGCATCAGCATACCAGTTTGCCGTGTCAAGCTGCACCTGCGACCATGTATTACGTTACGGCGGGCAAGCTTCGTTTCGTACATTAGGCGGTGCTCGGCCGTGTGCTCTCTATTCCGCGTTGCATTCCGCTCGCCGCTTACCCCGACGATTTCGCCTTTCCACGCGGCCAACGGAACCCGGTTCCTAGCGAATTTCCCCGCGATCGTTAAATCGCACGGCGATCGAATTCCCTCTGCCCGCCGTGTTTCTTCCCTTCTCCGCCTTCTGTCGTCCCCGTCTTGTACTCCCGCCCGGTACAGCCGGTCGCAATTACCGATAGGATCGCGTCGCGTTGTGCGGTGCACGTTCGTTCCGTCCGCGACGACAAGCGGTCGAGTGTATCGTCGCGGAAATCACGGCGAAAGAGGGGACCCGAGGCTTCCCCTTTCACGGGAATAACAGAATTCCTGTATCGCCGAGTACACCGACGCGCCGGTGAAAGCCAGCCGGGTCGGAGAGGATCGTCCTTCTCTTTTGGTTTCTTTCTCTCGCGAAACGTTCGCATTTACGATCGATGGCCGAAGTGTCGAGCGAAGATAATTACACGGATGTCTCTGGTACCCGAGCGGCGCACGGGAGCGTGCAAAAAGTGAGCGCTGGATCAGGATTTCTTTGAATCCCGGAGGGAGGAAGGATACGTAAGCGGAATCATCGGCGTTTTGGCGAGAGGGGTGAACAATTCGAAAAGCCAAGGGGTGCCTGCTGGAACGCCAGCAAAGTTGGAAACTATCCGAGACTTTTTGGAGGCAGTTTGCGGTCCGCAGAAATAATTCGCCACTAGCTGCGGGTCGACCGTCGTACGCGAAGAAGGTCCGGCGATTTTCTCGTTTGGTCGAACAAGGGCGAGGCCGAATCGGGCCGCAGCGTGCTCGCACCTTAACTTTTTCGGGCCAGGTACCGCGACGTATGTTCGATCGGGTGGCGATCGCGGTCCGGCGAAGAATTGCTTTGCGCAACCATCGGCTGTAAAGCGTTTCTTAATCCGTCGTGAAAATGGTCGGTTCCCCTTCTGTCGCTCTCTGCGGGCATGCGTTTCACTTCCCCGCCGCGCGCCGCACACCGGCCGGAGTTATGCGTTTCAGGTGCATTGGTTCTCGGTAAACCGGAATGCAGATAACTGCAGACTCTGTGCGAACCTCTCCCTTCTGTATCTCACACTTTCTCTCGCGTTCTCGTTCGTGTCTGCCATTCCTCGATGACCTACTAATGACCGGTCGGACTCATCGCTCCTGAAGGGTTATCGAATCCGGCTTCGAAGGCGACGAAGAGGTCCGATTACGCGGGCGGAGCGCAAAGCGATGCCCTAACGGCCCCGACAAATTGGGAAACTTCTCCAGAGGGAACAGCATTCGCGCGGCGTGCGCACTCTGGACGAAAGAAGAGCCGCGAGAAGCAGTGTAGCGAATGGAAGCGACGATCGAGGCAAGAATAAACGAGAACGCGCGGCACAGCGCGACTGCACCCCTGCGAAAGATACACCAGGTGAGCGCGCGTGCACAGACGAGTGCACAGGCACGCAGGGCATACGCGCGCCTCGTCGGCGAACTTGAACTCGAAATTACCAGCAACGTGGACATAGAACGTCGAACGTTCGACGGGGCGTCGAACGATTTCTAATTGTTCCGTCAGAGACGACGGAGCAGAAAGCTAAGGATAAAAAATAGAAGGACACGCTGATCGCGACGATCGTGGAATTGCATGCGCGTCCTACGCGCTCTCGTACATACGCGTGCGTGCGTGAAAGAGCCGCGGTACAGCCGCACGCTCGGGTATAACGCAGCGTGATTTATATTCGCGCCTGAGAACGCTCTGTGAGGGCCGCATACGTTCGGATACGTCGCTGGTGTGCACGGGCACGGTTCGACTGTGTGCCAGAAGTCCGACGTTCACCTCGGGCCGTTCTTTCGCCTGGTGGTTGCACCGTGACGGGTTGCACCCGGCCTTATCGCCACTTCCGTCATCCCCGCGCCTCCGCGAGCCACCAATTAGACGGCTCTAATTGGACGACGAACGGTCGCGTCGCAATAAGGACTCGCCGTCTCCTCAGCTACCCCTTTTCCTCCGTCTTTCTCCTCGCCCGCAACCCCTTTCAATGCCGAATCTCTCGCGAGATAGCGCGAGTCGCGTGACGCGTCCCTTCGCTCGCGCTCGATCACCGTATTCCACCTTCGTGCGCGTGATTTATGCTCCCCCATACCCCTGATTTGGGCAGCGCGTTCCGCCCGTGACGCGTCCAGGATCGCAGTATCGACAGATGCGCGTCCGCTGAACTCGCGTCGGATCGACGCGACCATTCGTCGCTGAATCGATGCGCTTGCGCGATCCGGGCCCGAGAATTTTGAACGGCCGCCGGTAAATCTGCTCGTCCGCTTCGCCGGTCATCGGAAACGCGCGGTGTGCATGTATGTAAGTACGTGCGTGCAGACGATTGTCGGATCGGTTTACGATGTTCCTGCGCGGTTCTCCTCGTCTGGTCCTCCTTGATCGGCCGCCTCTGTCTCCGTTTTTCTCTTCCTCTTTCTTCCAGGTCGTTTCACCGATCCTGCCAGGCAGAAGGCAAGCGGCTCGGAGACGGATCGCGTGCTCGAGAATGTCGTTGCATGTTTAGCGACTCGTCTGCAATTACTGAACGGCAAGTCGGCGGAGACGGGCGTAGCGGCGGCAGCGGCAGCGGCGGCGACGGTAGTAGGCATACGTACCGGTAACGGCGATACCGGTCGTTTCTTCGCCGGTAGCGGACGCCTACGTCTCTAGTTTTCTCGCGTTAACGCGACCGAACACGGCGTGCGGGAACGCGCGTTATCTTCGTTCCCGTGTCCCGGCTCGTCGCGGCCGCCCTTTTTACCGATTCGCCGCGAACCTTGAAGGGAGATCGGGGCTGCTCGGCGTCTAGGCATTTCTCGTGACCGAAATGGAAGGGGAGATGGCCTGGGCGAACCTGGGGAGTACGAATTCGGAGCGAGACCCTCGGGGGGTTCGGACCGATTGTACGTTTCCGAACGCTAGGTAACGCAATGCTCCGAATATTTGGCAAATGACCAGTTGCTATTCAGACGGGGCGAAAGAGGGACACGCGCGGTGAACGGCGCGACCATAATGAGCGGCGGGCCAGGGACGTAGGTGAGCTGATCGAATCGCGGCAATCTTCCAGGTAGAGAGGTACGCGGGACGGTGCCTCGTAAAGTGGGAGGTTGGCATCGCGAGGAGCTTCAAAATGACACGATCCACGGCAAATTATACCGTCTGTCCGCCTAGACGAATGGTATACCTCGGTTAGAAATTGGACGAGTGTGCGGCCACCCCGGGAGACAAAGGAATCCACGAGCGGGATGGTCATTCGAGGAGTCGCCGGGTTGCGTTCGCGGTCGTGACGGACGCCGGTTCCGAGGGCGAACGTTTGCTCGGCGAATTCGTCGTTCGCCGGTGATTCGCGATCGACGTCGATGCGTATTCGGTCCGCCAGGCCCGGAGGGGAGACGAATGAAATGGACAGAATTTCGAGAAGAAAAAGAACGGAGACGATACGTCCACCGGCAGGAAAGGAGATTGCCTCCCGTTTCAGTGGCACGAATTCTTTCGATACCGAGAGGTTTCTGCTTCCGACCGAGTCATGCTGCCGGTGTTTCGAAGAACAGACCGAGTCGCTGCGAGAGATCGAAATATTCATCCCCGCGGTAGAAACGGTTGGCGTACGCAATTACCGGGCTCCTTTCTTACCGGTGGCCCATGCAGTAGCCCCCACCAACCCCCCTCAACCCCCTCGCCACCTCTCTCTCTCTCTCTCTCTCTCTCTCTGTCGCTCTCTCGTTCGCCCGTTCGCCCATCGCATCTCTCTTCCATGTTCTCAATCTCCTTCGATCCTCTCTTTCCCCTGTTTTCGTCGCTTTTATCTCATTGGCGCGGCCGCGATACGTACGGCTTTCTTGTCCGCTCGCTCGTCTCTCTCTCTCGCTTTCTCTCTCTCGCTCTCTGTTTCCCCCGGTGCACCGTGTGCCGGGCATGCACAGTGGTGCGCGCCTCTTCTCCTTGCCACCTTCGCCCTCTTTCTTCTCCTATCTCCTCCTCTTTCCCTCGCATCTGCGGGCAATTCGGAGCGGTGAAGCCCCAAACGAATCGCGAGAGAACACGGCATACCGCTTCTACAGTGCCCAGTCATTTTGAAAAATACCCCGGCAAAATGATTCGGCCGCTATTACGATGGCGGGGCCTCCGCTTCCCTCCTTCTCCCTCTTCCTCCCTCATCAGTCTTTCCTCCTTTTCTTCTCGCATCCCTCTCACGCGTCAGCCCCCTTTCCTTTCCCTGCCCGTTTTATCGGACGTTTTTCTTATTTTCCATCCCCCCCCTCGAATCGCGGTTCCTCCGCTCGACCCGGCCTCGTCCGCCGCGTACGTACACGCTTCTTCCCCTCTTCCGCGAGGTACCGGTACGAGAGGGACGGTACCGCCGGGGTGGCGATGCATAGGCGAATGATTCGGCGGCGACCGAGTGTACATGCGCCGTGCGCATCGTTCCTGGTAGCGATCGTAACGAGCGCGTCCCGTCGCGACCCGCGCACGCCGATGGGAGAACGGCAAGGGCGTCCCTTCCTCGCGAAAATAAGCACCGCTGCGCATCGTGCAACCTCCCAATTAAAGTTTCGAGTGGAGAGGGCCCCGATACAGATCCTTCCGGCCGCTATCTGTCCCTCCTTTTCGGCGGCCGTTCGTCCGCCGATCATCCGCTCCCCGTGCACCCGGTGCGTATTTCGCGCGGCCCTCGTCGTCGCGTCTCCTCATCCCGAGGGTCGGCCGCGTTGGTCCCCGGAATCTGCCCGATCCATCTGAGGCGCACAGGGACGAGGAACCGCGGCGGTGCTCCGGGTGAGGGGGCCCGGTCGAGGTCCGGAGGTGGAGGCGGATAGAGAGGAGACGTTCACCCCGGTAGAGTTGGCAGGGACAACCACCGGACAGATACAGATATGCTAATACGCGAGTCGTTTACACGTGATATATAGCCGGACTGACGGGCACACCGCAAGGGGCTGGCCGCCGTCTCTTTCGCGGGCGTCACGGACGCCTTCACCGAAGTCTCTCCTCTCCATACCCTCGATTGCCAGCCGCTCCTCGCCGCCACCCTCTCGTTCGCCCCGTCGCGATCACGGCGGGCAGCTCATCGTTGCCCAGGGCTCAGCGGCGTCGCGAAATCCAAACCCCATCCACCTTCGGGGGTGACTCGATGACTTCGGGAAACGGCAATACCTCGTCGTCGAAGCGAGGGAGAAATACGGGGGCGAGTGCCCCGGCGAATTTGCGCGACCGCTGGAACATTTTTCTCCGACCGATCAGAGAGACGCGGCCACGTCGCGGCGCAAGAACGTCGATGACTTTCGAAGAGCTGGCAGAGCGAAGAGAGAACGAGGGTGAGAGGGAGAGAGATGGCATCGGATAGGCGTTATAGGACAGTCGGAGGGAGCGAAAGAGAGAGAGAGGAAGGAATAATCACTACAATTACGTTACCACCACGGTTTCGCTTCCGAGAAAAAGAAACAGAGGAGTGGCGAAGGATGGAAAAGAGGCAGAGGGACGGGGGGGGGGAGCAAAATGGTTTGGCGGTCGCGAACAGAGGACGGGCATCGCGCCTAAGAGAGAAGAAACGGGACGAGTCCACCGCGAGCAGCCCCCTCGCGTCGCGGCCAGGCGAGTCGGCGCAATGATATCCGCGCCTTTTGTTTCGCTCGGTACGAAACAGCTTTACGCGCTTCGAACGATATTGACCGCCCTCGGTGTTCCTCCTCGCGCCTTGCTACTCTCCTCTTCCTATCGTTGCCCGGGCTACGCGCGCGCGCGTACCCGCTTGTATTCCCGACTCGTTCGCTCGTTGCTCCCACCTTGCTTTTGCTCGTCAGTTTCTGCCACGTTTTCATCATCGTCGCGGTGCCTGCCCCGCTCCGCGGCGCCGTTTCACCACCGCCATTCCCACTTCTGACCGACTCGACGATACGGCAGATCGCGCGGTCTAATGACGAGCCCCGAGGCGATCCTTTTCGAACTCTCTGCACGATCCTGCTCCCGACGCTCCGTTCCCGGTATCTCGGGGCCGTGGCTATTTCAAGGTTCCCCGGCCGTTCAGGATCCTCCGGACAAAACCGTCCGGCAAATCGAAGCTCTCGTCGCCGCTCTCGTAAGGTTGCCCGCGAGGTCCGCGACGGGCCCGCGCGAGCAAAAGAAGCGACCGCGGACAAGAAGGGTAAAGGGTCGTACGAACGGGCTAATCCGTTGCAACGAGGTACGCGTGTTCCGTCCGGCTCGGAATGCCGCCCGTAACTGGTACACCTTTGGCGAACTTTTTGCACCGAGCGAGTACGAAGGGAACGCGGCTTCCTACCGTGATTGATACCTCGCCGTGGCGTCCACGCCGCGAGCTTCCACGGAGCGGAAATTGGGTACGGAAAGCTGCCCTCGGAAGAACCGCGAGAGCTGGCCACGATTGTCTCTTTCCGCGGCGATAGGGTACGACGGAGCGGCGGAGAAAGAGAAACGAGAGAAGGACACAGGGCGGAAGAAAGAGGCAGAGAGGGGACAGAACCGAGATGGCTGGGCGAACAGAACAAACTCGTAAACCCGCTTAACGATCCATAATTTTACAACGTTCTGTAATAACTATGCTCTCTCCACTCGCCCTCCCCCCCGGACTCCTCCCCCGGCTCTTGTCTCGCCGTTCGACTTCCCTGCGTACGCCCCACCCCCGTTGAGGCCAGGTCGGTCCGCTTGGTCGGGCCTGGTGCTCGGATTCTAGGACGGGTGGGTGGCTATTTATCTTCGTCCGTGGGCCTCAAGGCCGCGATTAACTCGCGCTCCCCCATTTTTGTCCCTCTCATTTTCGGACTGCCCCGCCACCGCGTAGGAATTTTTCGACTGCCGAGTGGTTCCGTGTCACCGTTGCGCCGTCAGGTATCCGGTGTACGGCGATCGAACGCCGCGAGGAATCGTACGGGACCGTCCTCGGGGTACGTGTAATCGCGCCTCGGAGGGACCCTGGCGGCGAGGCGCGTCGATATCGTCGCGCGACGCCGCGCCGGCAAAAGGGGAAAAGAAAAAGGATCGAAGGAACGGGCAAATCTCGGTACGAGAATAAACGCGCGCCGGAACTTGTCCCGCGCGAACCCTGGAAAAAAGCTGGAACCGCAAAAGAACTACATCGAGTTACGTCAAGCCGGGGAACGAATATGATAGGAGGCGCGACGTCGAATCCGCGGGATAAAGGGGGGACACGGCATCGAGGCAGAAAGCACACCGTCATCGTCGACGTCGAAGAAGTCGCGGCTACGCGGGAGTGATTATTCGTGATTCCTCGTCGGGTCGCCAAACGAACCGCGGCGGCAAGGAGGGACGTCGATACAAAACGAGCAGGCGGGCAACGTGGCCGAAGCGGATCGGAGGTGCGCGAGGTACGAGCGCGCGGTAAAGATCGCAGAAATCGCGACGATCGGTTTACCATTTCCCGACAGGAGCAACGAGGCGATGCGAAAAACCTTGGCCTCGCCCGCGCGTCCGTCGATTTTCCAGGGATTTTCCGATCGATCGCCGGCGACGTGTACCGGCGGCAGTCCGCTCGGCGAAACGGCCTTGCGCATGGAAGGAACGAGAAAAATCTTACGACCGTGGAGCTCCTCTTTTTCCTGCGAGCGATCTCTCTGTTCCACCGCGGGCGCACAGTCCGGGGCTGCTTTAAAAACGTCGCACGCATCTGCCAGTTTTTGCCCGCGCCCGGGTCCGCTCGCGTCGCGTCTCTCGTCGATTTCGGAGCACCGGTATACATTTATTCGACCGGGTACCGCGTCGTGATCCTGCACGCTCGCTTTCTCGCGTGTCCCACGAATTTACGTTCGTGTCGGTACGTATCGGGGCCAGACAGCCGGGACGCGGTTAGATTCCCCAAGATTCCCTCTCTCGTCTAATTTATCGTGGGACCCCGCGTGGCGTACGTCACGCGCCGCCATCCTATCCTCGGCGATTTCGTCGTGGACATGCAAATTCCACGCGGGGATTCGCCCCGTCGCCGCGAGATCGGTCGCGATCGCGAATGCACGGCGACACGAACGCCGGTTCCTGAACGGGGGCCCGTTCGATCCGATTGTAAAAAGGGTAAAAAAGGACTCGCGTGACAACGACGGTAATGACCACGATAAGGGGGTCGTCGTCTAGCGTGACCCATCCCTCGTCCCCGCGACGTTCGCCGCGCCGCCCAACCTCGGTTATTGATTTATCTGCCTCGGTCCGCCAACAAATAATCCCTTGTAGCAATAATTGCTGACAATATATAGCGCCGATAGCGGCCTCTCCGGCTAGGAGAACGTGCATAGCAATATTTACAGTCTGCCGGCCGCCGTCGTTGAAAGCCGTGCTGCGCGAGCGGTGTCAGGGTGCACCTACGTAGACGGTTATACCTACGTACGTGTAACCGGATAATATGTTCCGTAAACGTGTCCGTCGCGGGTACACGCTACGTTTGCGCGCGCCTGCATCTCGCCGGGCGCAGCGCAACGCTTCCAGCTCTTACGAGAGAACGCCTCGATCGTCGTACGCACGCACCCAGTTCGATCGAGATCGATCCACCGATGGAATCGGCCACGTTCCAGCGACACCGAGCCTCCCTGCCTCTGTCCCTCTTGTTCCTCTGTCTTCGATTCCCTTCCGCGATCTGATCGCGGCGGACCGGGTACACGGCTCGCGCGGCGCGTTAGATAATCTAAACTCTGGTTAAAATATCGCCTTTCCTCGCTAGCGCATTTTATCGACGCGTCACCTGGCCGATTAAACTGGTGCAGAGTAGTTGGCGGAACGGCCGACGCCGAACCGTTGACCGCGCGAGGAAATTTTTGCGTATCGCGTTTCCCCCGCGAGTAACCATCGCAAGAATTAAGCGGACGCGCGTGTGCATCGCTCTTTCGTTCTCTTTCGGCGGGGAGGAATCTCCTGTTTCCGGATTTGGAGCAACGGCGAACTGTTTAACTACGCGCGAATTTTTCTCCGTTTCGGAGATCCTATTCGGCGTCTGGTCCCAACGACGCGTTACCAAATTAATGAGTCGCCTTTTTCTCGGCGAGTGACGAGATCAATGCACCGGCCGAACGGCAAACGGGAAACGAAAGGTGCGACGTATAGGCACCTGTGGACAGAGTCGACCGAGCGGCCGACCAGTTCGAGCGAATTTCGTTGAAACGGCGACATTAAACGTTGATTCGACGTTCAACGTCGGCGACGATTTTTACAAAGACGTAGAAACACTTTCGAATAAAACCTCCCGGTGAAATTTCGCAATTTCGCATCAACGGGAAAAAGTGTTACGCGGCGAATCGATTTCGCAACGTGGCCAACGCGTCGTCAATTAGGATCGTGCGTTCGGCCGCGAATATCCTTCGAGCTTTGTTAATTTTACGACAGAGAATACAGTCGTAAAATATAGCTGGAGGTCGCTTCCCCTTTCAACGGGGAAAGAGGGAGGCGGCGGGATTGCGCGAGTGTCGATATAATTTCGGCGATCCTCTCGATCTCTCCCGGCGGAACCGTCGACGGTCACTGAACCGCGAGCGGAGGCCCCGATTGTCGATAATTGGTCGTCGAGGGTCGTTTTCGCGTCGCACGAAAACTCATTAGGCGACCGACGCGTCTCGCGCCCTCTCGTCTTCCATTTCGTACGCGAGAACGAGGCCTCGCGTCGCGACGGGTCGTCGCGTCGCCGACCTTCGACGCATCACCTCCAACGGGCGACCCGAGGGGAGTCAAAGGTGGATGCTGCGCTACGAGACACGGGATCCAAGCAGCAGCGGTATTCGTGATTGCGTGGCGAAGGAACGCGCGACAAGGTTTCCAACTTAAAATTCTTCCAGCCCCTCTCCTTTCTCCGTCTTTCCTTCGTCCAGCATCGTCGCACCTTTCCGCGTGGTCCCGGACCGGCCTCCCCGTCGCACCGATTCGTCTCGACCGGTTAACGACAGGGAGCCCGTTTTCACCCTCCGACGATTATTCCAAATTCGTGTCGCGGAACGGCCGCGCGATAAATTCGATCGCCGTGACATTCGGCGACGACGTCGTCCGATGTCCGGTTCGCCTCGCAAGTTTCGGAGAACGGAGCGCAACGGACAATCGTAATAGATGCATTACACAAATCGCGCAGGTATTGAGGCGAGTCGCGCGTTACTGCGCGGAGACTGGTTTCGATAAGCAGCATTCGGGAGAAACCTCATGGCCGTTCGTGGCCCCGGGTTTGACGCGACGGTAACGCGTAACGACGGGTTCACCGGCTAGAAAGCCCGATAAATCGTGAATTCCATCGGGCCGGTCGTCCGCCTCGCCCGACGCTCCTCGGCTTCTCTATGGCGAACGCTTTCCAAGGAACGTCGTAACGTTCCAAGGGTACCAAATAATTCGGGATTACGGCTCTTAATATCCCCATCAATTTGAAATTATAATGAGAACGATATATTTTGGCATTAATAAGCGATACCGCGAGGAAGCGTATTAACCGGTTCCATTAGCGCCGGAATATCTCTGCGGCTATTTATCGTAGTTTCCCGGAGTTCGTTGCTTAAACATTACACGATCGGCATACATCCCCGTAATTATAAAAACTGTATTACCCTTAACGCCGCGGTACCTCAAGCTTAATGATTTCAATTTAGAGGCGAGCGAGGGCCCAGCGACGCACGGCGATTCCTCGAACGAGGGCGCGCGAAATAACGAAATGATTCTCTCGCAGCGAGAGATCGACGATTACGTTTCCGCCCTTCGTCCGTGTCTCTCTTTCGCTCCGACGCTCGCGCGTTTGTCCCCTGAATCTCTCTCCCTCTCCCTCTCTCACTCTCTCTCTCTCTCTCTCTCTCTCTCTCTCTCTCTTCGATTCCTTCCCGATCGTGCCCATCCTTCCGTCTCGCTTCGCCTCGGCGCGGGCTCGTGCTGTTTGCCCGCTCGTACGCGCGTACACGAGTGCGCGTCGTTAGCGCGAACCGCTAAGGGCCTGGTTCATAAATTTGCGATTCGCGCAAAATATCTCGGTAGACGGGCAATTAAGATATCGAGAGCGGGAGCGAGAGCGAATGAGAAGGAGACGTCTGGATCGACGGCAGGGACGGGGGAACGGAAGATAGAACGAAAACGAAGAAGAGACGAAGAAGAGGAAGAAGAAGAAGAAGAAGAAGAAGGAAGTTAAAGGACGAGAGGACGTCGGCCCTCGGGCTTGCGGACTCCTCGATCGCGAGAATCGTGAATTCCATTGAGAATCGAATTTCGATCGAATCGACTTGCCCGATTTTGAAGAAGCAATCGCGGATCTTGCGTACTCTCTAAACAGATTTCGGTCGCGCTCCTTTCGTCGTCGCCGATCGTATCTCTCGGTTCGCGCGGCGCGGCCGGGAATTCGCGACCTGCGACAAACGTCGGGAAAGTAGGACGGTCGGTACCCGCGCGCGTACCTTGAAAATCTGCATACGAAGCGACACACCTGGTCGCCTGTTGCACGAGCACCGAGCGGCAAAGACGTTCGACGCGGAACACGTAGGTGCGAGGCATAGGCGGCTAATGCCATCGGTCGGGGACGACGCGATTGCGGCGACTTTTTAAGCGTCGCGCGGATTGAAACTGCCGGTCGATCATAAGTAAAAAAAAGCTTTCCTCCGTACGGGTCGTGTAATTAACCGCCAACGCGTTCCAGGCAACAACGGCGCCGTCCACGCGTCGAACGCGTCGATCGCGTCGATCGCGTCGACGTGACATCGAGCGTCGGATCGAGGGTCGCAGAAATTGAATAAGAAAGGAGGACGGTGTCGACCGTGGCGGGCCGCGAGTGGTCCACCAGGTGATGCCACACGAATAGCAGGAACGAACTTTATTTTCTCATAACAGTACCTGCAGGTCCGTCCGGTTCGCTCCGGTGACAGACGTTAAAGCGTTAACCGATTGCACGTATCCGATGTCCTCCCCTGAACGAACTTGGAGGAGGTGCTCAAGAGCGTATACGTATACCGATGGAACCGAGGGAAAGAGGAACATAGGGGGAAAAGGAGGAGGAGGAGGAAACGAGAAAGAGCGTTCCTCGAGCCACCCACCAAAAATAAAATCTTTCCCACCCATGCTTTTTCTGCCTCTCGTTCTCTCTCGTGTACGCACACGCGCGCCTATACTTTTCGCCCCCCTTCCGTGTCCCCTCTGGCAAGAAGACCCCTTGTTCCTCGATGTCCACCCACAAAAATGCAACGACCGTCAGTCAGCCGCGTAGCCGTGGTTCGTGGACCGGCCCGAGACCCCCTTTGCTCGCCGAGATCGACGATTCACGTTCCCGAAAGCTTCGAAGAATTATAATGGAATGACGCTTGACTCTGCCTCAAATTTTTCACGCCGGCCCGACGACACGACACCTCGTGCGTCCCGTCGAAAGGAACATCCGAACGCGGCCAGCGTGGGGAACACAGGTATCGAGCGGAGGCAGAGCGCGCGACCTTCGTCCGATTCCATCAGGGTACGTTCCTACGAACGGACCAGAACGCGGTGCGTACCGTGAACCTGTGCACCGGCGTAAATAAAATCCGTGGGTCAGGGTAACGACCAGATTTACGAAATAAATACCGTAAGTTATGCCCGGCCCGCCGCTAACCAAACTCGAAACGATCGGAGGGATTAATTCCGCGATTGAATGCGACCCGCCTCGGTGTCTACGGACGCGCGGGCGCGCGCAACCCGCGCGTCATCGCCGCGAAATTCCGGTGAAACGTTTCGTTCGTGGCTCGCACCGAGTCCATCGACCGATTCCCCGTCCGCTTTTGCCACTCTTGACCCCTCGGGTCGACCGACGACCGTCGTCTCGGTTCTCGGTTTCGGCCATTCGAATTGTTCGAAGGTAAATACGGAAACTCCAACGGGCAGAGAAATGACGAAGAAGCGCGAGGATCTGAGCGTATCGCGAGGGCCGATCGAACGAGAACGTAGATAGATTTGTAGTTGCCAGCGAACTCGAGACAGCGACAGGATATTTGGAGGCGTAAACGATTTTTTGTACCACGAATCTGCTCTCCTCCTTTTCCCGTCCACGCACACACTCTCTCTCTCTCTCTCTCTCTCTCTTTCCTCGCTCTCTCTCTCTAACGTCATGGTGCTGGCCATCCTGTGTTTCTCTGCTCCTCTTCGCCCCGGTTCTTCTTTCTCTCTTCCCGTTATACCTGGCGAAACCTCGGGCAGGCAACTATTGTGCGCAACAAAGCTACACTTTTCTACCCGATCCCGGGCCTAATGGATAATTAATTTTTGATAAATCGTCCCCCCGTGACTAGCGAAGCGCGGACAAATTTGTTTTTCGATTTTTTCACAAAAGCACACAGCCTTTAGCCGGTCCTCTCTATCGTCCTCCCGTTCCCCGCTTGGTCGCGCTCTTTTTTGTTTAGGACGACAACCTCGGGATTCCAGGGCCTCCTTCAAATTCGTCGGGGTACCGGGCCTGTCAGGATACATTAGGATAATACGACGGTCGACTGCCGTAAACTCTGGAACTCCGCTCGAACGGTAACTATTGTAATCTGTGATTTACACCGACCCCGCCGTTCGTTCTCCCCTCTATCGCGGCCGCTCGGCCATTAACTCGTCGAGCGTCGCGCGATATACATCCTCGATGGATCGACGGTCGCGAGTCTGTCCGCGGGATTACAATAAATAGGATCGGTCCATGGGCCGCGAAGCCGTTCGTGCAACGGGGGACGAACGACCGACGGGACTACACGGTTCGCCGGGAGGATCGGACGGCTGCGAAGGGAAGCGGTCGCGTGCTGCGTGGCGCAACAGGGCAACCACCGCGCTCTCCGCCGGTCGAGAAATCGTGCACCCTCCACGGGGATACACGTATAGAGGGACGCGACTCAAGGTCGGCCGACGCGAATATGCACCGTCTATCGTATGGCGGCGGGACACATATGTAGGTAAAGGAGCGGGAGGGGCAAGGATTAGCCCGAAGCGTTCGCGTGGCTACCATTCCGCTCGTCCGTCTCTTCTCGTCTGTTGCAACTTGCACGCAACGCCTATCGCGCGGCGGTAACCCGCTCGCGGAATCGCCGCCGCCCGATGATTGTTCCGCAAACGAGATACACGCGCAACGTCCACCCCGTCCTCCGGTGCTCGGGTAACGATTTCGGCCGTGCACGCGCGTTACACGCTCGCCCCGCTCCCCCCTGCAGCCGTTCCATCGGTGCTTTTTCGACGTTCGTCGCGGTTCGACGCGAAGGGTGGAGGGTCGCGAGAACTTGCGACGATAGCGCGGAAGTGACGGGGGAGGCAACAAGCGCGAAGAGAAGTCGTCGTTCCGGGACCAGAAAGCGGAGGATCTTCGCGGAGATTTGTGCGTCGAAGACGCAGCTTCGCTAGTCTACCGTCGGTCGTCAGTGTCTGCTGTTACCTGTCCGCGTCTCCCTCTCTTTCGCTTTCTTCTTGAATCCTTCGCGGTCCCGTGCCGTCTCATCCTTCCGAGTTTTTCCCTCGCCCCCTCGCCCCGTATACCAGCCATCCTGCTAGAGGTAATTTACTTTCCATCCTCCTTCGTTTCCTACGAGTGCGAGCCACGCTCTTTCATCCCCTCCTCCTCCTCCTCCTCCTCCTCCTCCTCCTCTTCTACTTCTTTACCTCGGCCGTGCACGCTATACCCGGCAAGCGTTAACCGTGTTCGCTCCTAAGCCTGCGTGTACGTATATTCCACGCGAGTTCGGAAGCCATCGAGACGAATCGGTTGGCAGGCGAAAGCCGAATATCGACTGGACCGTTCGACGTTAACGTTCAAAGGAAAACCGTGGTTGATTTGATTCTTTCTTGGCGCTGGCCCCGCTGGAAGACACGTTTGATACCCGGCGAATTAATTCGTAGACCTTGCACGCGTACGAATTGCGTACCGTACATCGCTCACTGGTTACGTCTCTCTTTCTCTCTCTCTCGAGTTTATTCCTCCGAGCGTTCCGGCTTATTGTTAGAGAGGCAGTAGATCCGCATTAGCGTACTCCTGCCCCGGTCGAAAGGGATACCTCTCTCGTCTGTCTCGTCTCTCTCCAGCCCTCTCTCGTCGATCCTCGTCGCTCTAGCGCAACAGCGCGAGAGAAAAACGACGAAGACGGAGGAAGTTCGACGCGTAGGGTGAAAAGAGAGAGATAGAGAAAGAGAGCGAGAGAGGGTGAGAAGAAGGGAGAAAAGGAGAGGGACAGTGTTCGATGTTCTCGCTCGCGCTCGCACGGCATCACCGAGGTCTGGTATAATTAATACAGGCCCCGTGGAATGCCGGTCGCCTCACTCTCTTGGGCCCTAGCCCCCCCTCTCCCCTCCCGGCCTCATCCTCGCCGCTCATTCCGCCTTCTCCACTCCCTCCTCCCCGCGGCCAGGCCAGCTTCCCGCGGCCTATACGCCGCCGACCAGTTTCCATGCTCTCACCTAGGTCCTAGTAGGGACCCGGCAACCCCCTGCCCGGCCCACCGCACCCTTCCATTCCGTGAACCCGACTTCTCGTCCGCCGGAGGATCGCCGACGAGAGACTTCGAAAGTGGAGCACGCGTTACGAGGACCGCGAACAATATACGAACAGCGGGTCCCTATTTTGACTGACCGGCTCAAAATATTGCCGCGGTATCGTCCGTAGACCCGGCGCGAGCGTAAACGCGGTAGCCGCGCCGTCACGCTCCAGGAAGCCCCACTTCGAATTCCCTTCTAACGATCTGCCTACTGCTACGAGTCGCCTCTTTCCATCTTTCCACAGAGCGTGCGTGTTCCCGGTGTCGGCGTTTATTTCCCGGCGCGTAAAATTGTCGAACCGGGGCTCGGTTTCCTCTGAGCGCGATCAAGCGAGGCTTCGACGAACGTCGGAGGAGAATGGTGGCGAGCGAATGATAAATAAAAAGAAAGAAACGGGGGCTAACTGGAGGAATCGAGGAACGAAAGTCTGGCCTGGACCTGGTGGTTCTCCTTAAAAGGTGGACCCGACTTTTCTCTTCCCTTGAATTCGCCGTTTCGCAAACGGCGCGGCAGCGAACGAAGGTTCGTTTCTCGGTTTGGCGAAGCGGCCGGCGCGCTTTGCAGGTGATTAAGGCTAAATCCGTTCGCGCTCCGCGCCAACGACTCCTTGGGAAAATCATTATCGTCGCCATGCGCCGTGGAAGAATTCGTGGATCTCTCCGTCGCGCTGGTGGATAGCTTTGCGGCTTCGACGATGCGCAGAACCGTACGGAGTAGCGACAAATTGGTTTGTCAAGATTGTGTTCCCCCCCCCCCCCCGTAGCCGACCCGTACATCGAAGGTGTACGACGTTTTAACGTTATCTCCGTTTCGTATCGATGACCAGGTACTGGCAGGTTAAAATGCGCCCCGGCACTTCGTCGAAAATACGGAAAGAACGCGGCCACTCTTCACCGTCGGGAATTTCTGGGAAACCGTGGGGCCGGTATAGAGTTTTCCGGAATATTTAAGCTCTCGTCGAGTGTTTGTTGTCGCAATTATTTTCGTCCTTAACGTCGTTTTGTAGACCGGCTTGAGCACTCTTCTTTCTCAAATCGTATTAGCATTATACATCCTCTTCGAGTCAAAATACGTCAAATTCTGGCAGGTACGCGTCGTCGAGGAAGGTCTTATAAATCCTATAAAAACATGCAACGATGACTGACGCGATTCCGGCCTTTGTAGTGGACCGAAATAAAAAAACCGAGGTGTCATATGCTTGGTCATGAAAGCGGTTATAGCCTCTACTAGAAAGGGCAAAAGATCCCGTATATAAAAATAATGGCGACAGTGTAATGTTCAACATCGACTTCTCGGGATTCCTTTTTCCTTTAATGGAATAAAAAATGGGAAAGAACGAAGATTGCTGAAAGATTCTAGTGCCGGATGTAGCGGCGGGTAGCTGCCGAAGAACCTCCCCGAATTTCAGGTCAATTCGACGACTAGATCTTGCGATATCGCGCCCGCCTGCTCGGGAAATCTGGTTTCAAGAAAGAAACGCGTCGAAGTTTCCGCGTCGCTTATACGAAACGTTGTTCGTGGGTTGCACTTATCTGTTACTTCGCTGTTTCTTACGAATTCCGGCGTCGCGCCCGCCGTTCCGTCTCGGCGTTGTTCCGCTCGGAATCCGACTTATCGCAGGTCAGTTTGGGAAGGAAGGAAGGTCGGTCCAGGTATGAAAAAGGATCAACGGGGACGAGAAACGCGGGGCCGAAAAAGAATGAACGAGAATAGAAAAGGGAGGGTGGAGCGAGTTTTCACGTGGTCCCGACATCCTGCGTCGTAGATCTCTCGACGTCCCGGTGAAAGCAGGGATCAGAAAGGTAAACAAAGCGCGAAGCCGAGGAGAAAAGAATTTCCGGGGCAATTCGGTAACTTTGGACGGCGTCGAAAGGGAGGACGGCCCGTGATAAGAGCTCCGTCTCTTCTCCGTCTGCGAAGGTGAAACTCGTGATAGATCGAAGGCTTTCCTTTTTCACCGGTCGGATGTTTGACGTTCGTCGAAAGGAAAGCAATTATCTTAATTTCGTTGCGGACCCCCTCCTCCCCCCCTCTCCAACCCTGTTACTCCTACGTCGCTGGGGAACGACCTGAAACGCGCCCAGCGATAAAAGAGATAATGGAGTTCAAAGCGACTTCTCGCCTTTCGAATTTCTCATGACTCACTATCGGGATCGTTATTACGCGATGCGCTGGCAAACGAGCGTGCAACCGAGGGCAAACGTAGGCGCAAAAAGCGGCAAGGACCGTGGAGTGCATGAAATTAACTTAATTTCCGCCGATGACACGCCAAAAGTATTCCCTTTTCTTTTTTTATTCACCTCGTATTCCAGTTTTCGCAAACGACGATCGCACGGATCGCGGCGCGTCGTTCTCCTTGAAACGCGTTCCGCGAACAAGGATGTCCACGGTGTCTCGCGGTTTACCCTCGTGTTTTAATTACTTTAATCTGAACCGCGACGACGACCGCATGGCGCTTCTGATCGTGCCTGAAACTTCGTTCAAGCGGACTTCAATGACCTTAAATAACTGGGATTCCTCGGCGACACCTACGTTCCACGTTTCTGATCCGTGGAGCTACGCGACGGGTCGAACGTAAAACTCGAAGATAATTCTGACGGGCCCACCGCTTTCCACCCGGACGAGATAAAGAAGAAAACGAGCCACCAATAGCGCACCGTCGCGACGGGACGAAGTGCGTACGCGTGTACAAGCCGACCGAGTCGCGTACCCGCTCGAAGATTCGGAACGAACGTGCGCGAAATCCGTGTCCACCGGAAAGTTCGCCCTCGCGATTACTCGCCGTCGCGGTTCGAGCGACGCGGCGATGCCGAGGGACCGTGCACCGACGCCGGGCGGCGGATAAATTCGGCACCGCTGACAAATGAGTTCGGGCGAGTGCGAGTGAAATGCGGCCGCAAAAAGTTGACTCGTCCCGCGGCTCGTCGGAACGGAACACGGGTAGTCGGTCGCCGGCTCCCTCCCTTCGAACCTCCCCGTCGCAGCCGCCACCACGAGTGGCGAAAAATAGCGCAAGCCGGGCCGAGGTTCGCTTGGCGAAAAGGTCCGGCGGATCGGCGAGCTCGTTCCGCGAGGGGAACGCGGGGAACGAAAATCGGCCGTGCCCCGTCGAAACGAACAAAACAATTCGAACGGGTCGGGGCTCCGCGCGGTTTAATTTATGTCGTCGTGGTAAAATTAACATGATTAGGCAGCGTGGTAAGCGGAGGGCCCGTTGAATGCGGCGTACATCCCGTTCGCGATCGGCGGCTAAGGCTGTATGATAAATAACGCGAGGCCCATACGTTACACGCCGTGTACAAACGAAACACGTGTGCGGATCGTAAAGGAGAAGATCCCGATGTCGGACGGGATAGAGAGAAAGGCGAGGGAGAGGGATCGGGATGGGGAGGGCGATAGGGGGGTCCGATGTGAGTAACGAATATCTGATAGCGAATCCTCGGCATTTTCAACGTATTCCTCGGCCACGGGGAACGAATGCGGGCCCCTCTCGACATCGCGGGGCCCCCCGCGCCGTTCGCGAACCGACGCCACGGTACTTTTACCCACGCACTCGCCTTCGACGCGCCTCCTGCCCGCCGTCGAACTTTCGAAAACTCGACGATAGTCCTCGCGAGGATCGGGACTCTTTGGGCCGGTCGCCAGCCCGAGCGGACGGGACCGCTGACGCGGGACGAGACTTGCGAAGAGGGACCGGGAACGCGCGGTTCCCCGATTAAGGCGGGCAAGCGCGACTCGCGACGGCGTGGGAAGCGGCGCGGAGAGAGGACAAGAGGATCGAGAAACGACCGCCGGACTCTGCCAGCCACCAGCCACCGCTGAGTATTAATAATTCATACATCGGTGTCAGCGCCGTTTTTAATTCTCGCGTGTCCCCCCATAATTTCGGGCCGGGGTTTCACTTTTATCGGGCAGCGGCTTCGCGTCCCGCGGCTTTTCGTACCGCGACTTATTATAACGTCGGAAGCGTGTAATCAAACGTTCAAGCCGGCGCGGGCGACGCGGAAAAAAAAAATGAATCCTCGTTTACGCGTCGGACCGCGTTACTTATTAATCGCTCGGAGACTTGTGTCCCTCGACGATCGTTTCCGTTCTCTCGTCCCGATATTCTCTGCTCGAACCTGAACGACGAGAGCCGGCGGCGGGGAAGGATATTTTCGAAAACGACGCCCGGTCGGAGGACCGCTGTAATTCGACGAAGCACGTGCCCGGTTCGCGCATTCCCTTCGTCAGCCCCTGGTTACAGATGGCGAGCGTCGGCGATGTTGCCCGGGCTCCAGTCCGTGCACACGGCACACCGAGCTGCGAAGAGAGGCGGGGGAGAAACGCGGACAGGCCGAGTGACTTTCAGTTCGGGTTACACGAGTTGAAAACGGCAATCGCGTATGCGTAGCCGCTTCATTCACACGGCGCGCGGTCTCGCCATTCGCGACGGGAATCGAGAACGGAGAATGCACCGAACGTGGACGGTTCCCCCGCGTATCTATTTGCGTGTCGTCGGCCGACAATTTTTAATTGGTCCGCCCGAGTCGAGGTCCATCGGTGCACACCTGGTATGCGTCGCGCACCGACGGCGAGCAAGGAACGCGAGAGTGCCGTCGGAAACGTACGAGCGACGTTACGCCGACCAGCTACCTGCAATTATCGTCCCCCCCGTCGTCGCCACCGAACGGCCACCCCTAACGGTGGGATAGATCTACTTTGAGGGCCGTGGATCCCCCCCTTGACACCGTAACAATTTACCAGAAAAAGCCCCGCCGGACCGAGAAATTTCGAACGTTTCTAGGAATTCCGAGGGGACGGGGCTATTACAGCCCCGAAGCAATCTACATTCTGACGGCTGGTTTCCACCGGGCCCGTACGAGTAACGAGGGTCAAGTTACACCTTGGCCACACAATGACTCTCCGCCGTAAGAAAAGCGTGTGACATAAGACAGCGTCGCGTCGATCCGAGATAGCATAATCGAGAGTGCGTGGAACGATCCCGGGGATAGCGCCGGGGGCCGGTCGCCGTACGACCGGGGACAATTTTCGAGACGGGAACGACACGTAGCACGGATTCCAGTTTTCACGCAGGACTTTTCTTTCGACAGCGCATACCGGGGATACCGGATCGCCCGCCGTTACGCGCGACACTATTCACGCTGTATCGCTGAAAACCATTTAAATAAAAATACGACTTCGAAATGAGTACCCCGCTCGCTTACCCGTCCTACCGGTTTACGAATACCGACGCGCCTCAAGTTTGATCGAACCGCGAATATTATGCGTGACGTATATGGTGTCCGGTGTATACACGCGCACGGTTACACGTTCGAAAGAGGTGACGTACGCGTGCGGTCTTCGTGGACGCATGTACGACGAGCGACAGGTGGTCCCCCGATCTCTTCTACACCGGAGATTTTGCCGCGCCCGTGTCCCCGTAACGCGAAATTCCCTGCAACCGGGTCGGCTTCGAAGGTATAGCGAACGGGAGGGAGATAGCGCGAGACCGCGCCTGAAAATTGGCTAATCTTTCGATTCACTCGCGAAACGGTATCCCGTTCAGACAGGCGTAACTAGAAAGCATCGAACAGAACAGAACAGGAGAGAACAGTTCGGAACAGACCAGGAGAGAAATGCCTCGCGATGCATGCCTAAAATCAAGGAAGCCGCGGGACGGGAGAATGCCTCGAAGATCGGCAATTGCATACCGACCTCTTGCAGAAACTGTGCTCACGTTAGCGATATTACGGCCGGACGGTATCCAGCGGTGAATCGCTTCGAAAACTTCCTGGTTCTAGACGTTCGTTCGCGGTCGCAGCCGAGACGTTTTCCAGCCGTTTTCGCGCGCCTCTGGATCGCGGTACGCTTCCACGTGCGCGCGTCCCGTCGTATCAATTATACACGGATAGCGCAAACCGCCGCGCAGGTGTTAATCGAAATAGAGGGACGAACGCGCCCGCTCCGGAAGCAGAATTCCCGATGCGCGCGCACGCGGCGCGTTTACACCGCTGTCCGTTAAACCCGCGATCGTGTCGCGCGTACCTGCCCACATTGGAAGTCGAATGTCGCGCCGTCGTGCGACGCGCGTCGCAGCTAAACGGCGTCCTCCAATTGCGACGGGGCGCGAACGAGCGCGCCCCATTCAAAAGTTACGCGAGCTACGTGCACGGTGTTCGCCGTCGCGGCTCGCCTGCCACGAACGGCCGGCAGATCGTTGCCGGCACGGCCGTGTGCGTGTCCAGATTAAACCGATTCCCGGGAAGGCATATAAGCCAACCAACCACCTGCTGTTAGCCCGATGCCCCGCACGACGTATCCTTCTCTCCATTCCGCTTTCTTTTATCCTCTTTTCTACATCTCTTTCCCTACCCGTTTCTCTTCGCCGCCGCGCCGATCCCCGTGGCACCGCGTTCTATTCGAGCGTGTTACAGCATCCGCATACAGTTTCCGATTCGACGGTGGAACCGGGGCTAGTTATGCAAGCGGAGAATTCTCTCGCGGGTGCAACAAGGTCGTCGAAACGTCCAGAAGCACGAGGATACCTGTTTCCGGCAGCCCCTCGCGGCGAACCGAAACGTTTCACCGTGAGAGGAGCTCGTGGTGTCGAAATTTTGTCCCGACGGCGCGGGGAGGGAAATCGGTTCGCAGCGAGGGGAGAGATCGTTCAACGGCCGGCTCGGCACTCGACGGTGACAGGAATAGAGCGCTCTTCCGATGATGATCACGCGCGTGCTCGCGATACCGCGATAAGTGTCCGCGTTCGTGCAGTTCCACGCCAGCCGAATGGAAAGAATCTCTGTAGTATAGAGAACGGGGAAAAGGAAAAGACGCGAGCCGGCGCCCTGTGCAACGATCCGAGAGGAGAGGCGAGAGCGGTAAATTACCTCCGCTGTTCGTTTACAGAGAGAAGAGGACCCGAGAGCGCGGGGGACAGAGAGAGAGAGAGAGAGAAAGAGCGATCGAAAGACGATGCAACGCAATAACGCTGCGCCGACGTTGCCGAATTAATTAGAAACAGCTGGCTAATCGCTCGTTACCTCTGCCGACGCTTTCCAGCTTTCGTGGTAGATCGCCGATAAGAAGAGAAAGGAAAACGAGTACGCGGAATGAAATTGACCGGACGAACGGAACGATGGAATTCGTTCGATCGAGTGCACGAACGGTAAAGGATGAACGAACGAACGAACGGGCGGACTGACCTCGGGGATAAGTTTTCGACGATATCTCTCTTTCGCCGGAGCGGAAACCTTCGATGCCCGTAGCGGCCGGGGAACGCGGAAACGCATCGATCTGCTGAGAGTGAGCGGTCAACGGTACACGTACACGTACGCTGGTAAACGGCCGTTCGATTCTTCGCCGGTCTTCTTAATTAAAAGTCGACCTCGCCGCTGGCGTTCGTTTAATCGTTGATTAGTCGTTCGCCGTTCCCTGCTCGATTTGGGCGATCCGCTAGCGAAACGATTCCCGCGGATCTCCTCGAACGAAACCGTACACGTGGACTCTCCCCCTGTTTCATTAGACGGCGATCGAGCGGCGAAAAGTTTCGCGACGAAGATATAGACGGGCGTCTCGATGATCGATACACGCGAAACAGAGACGCGTCCACTGGCTCGTATAACGTTTAGCCCGGTTTTCGTCCGGCCGTTAAATTTATTACTGCAAACCAATTACAATGTACACGCGCGCGCGTGCACGCAGCGAGTCGCGTGATCGATACCTCGCCCGTTATTTCGTTATCGAGCGAATAAATTCGCTAGGAAACGAAAAAGAACCGCGGACGCGGCGACGAACGGGTACATCGTCGGCCTCGAATCAAGAACGGCTAGCTCTCGCGCGATATCACGCTGATTGGCCGTCGGTCTAATTAAAAGTGTACCTCCGCGGTTCCGCGCTGTCCTCATTTGCCTCCGCTTTGCGCGCCGAGCGGCTCGAACCGTTAAAACTGGTCACGGTGCCGTGGCCGCTCTATCTATCCGGTCGCTAATGACATAATCAGAACGCCTTGGGCGCCTATAAATTAGGTATGCCGAGTTCATAGATCACCTTTTCACCGGTCGGAATGCCATCGCGCGCCCGGCTTCCATACAATTAATCGAGTCCCCGTTTCAAACTGGCCGTGGACGAGTGCGAAAACTCGACGGAGGGAAAGGGTTCGCTAACGACTTCCAAAAAATTCCGTCGATCCTCGCGGCCGCGTTTATTCTATTCGCGAGAGCGAATCGATGGTCCCGCCTATTGCGGCTACCGGCGCGAACGATCCTCCTCGACGCGAACTAGTTCCGCGGGAATAAAACCCGTATGCTCATTCGCGCGGTGGCCGGCGCGGTCGTCCTGGCACGGACCTGTTTCTCTATCACCGTCGGCGCGTTCGCGCCGAACGCCGCGGTACGAGTTGCTGAACAATTAAGTTGTCGGACGCTTCTTAACCGTGGAGGCTAATGAAATAAGCCCGCGGTCTATGCGCCGACCGAGGAATCCGTGAGAGCGGTCGTCTGCGAGACCAGGCGAGGTCGCGAATCGTCGACCGTGGATCCCACCGATGGGCGAAGTCCGTCTCGCGAAACGGTGGAAACAACGATCGACGGTCGATCTTCCCAGGCTTCGCGGGCTCGCTGGGAACGCGAACGTGGACGCGAAAACCCGAGAGCCGTCGGCCGGGCCGACCGCGCGTCGTTCGAGTACCGATAAGTTCGACTTATCGTCGATCGGATCGATCGAACGGTGTAACGACGAATTTCCAAGGATGGGAGGCGATGATTAAAAAAGTCGGCGAAGAGGGAGCCAAAAGGGGTGGGGGGGGGGACGCGAGAGATGATTGGTAGCGAGTGAGAAGAGAGGCGCGGATCCTATCGGAAAGTAATTACGGAGCCGGTCGTGCGGTCGTAATTAATCAAATTCCGCGTAGGGATGACGCAACGAAAACGAATCGGCCTCGGGCCAAGAGAATCCATTAGCGAAACACGCGTCCCTCGCGCGTATTATTTCACGCAGGCGGCGCGCCGCGCTGCGAGAATCGAACCGCCTGAACGTACACCGACGACCTATCGAACGCGTAGCCGCAGCTGCATTAGCCCGACATTAGCTTCCACGTGACGCACGATCCTCCGATCTTGCACCTTACCCGGCTAATTGTGCGAGCCACTCTCCCGTTCAGGAGGAGAGCCGTGACGGATCGACGGGTCAATCGAGGTCGTCACTCGGCCCATCTCGCCGACTGCCTCCATCGTCGGCAATCTACGCTCGCCGCCTTCCTACGGATTTTCTCAAGCCTTTTCGAACACGGAAGAGCCTCTCGTCTAGCGGCTCGACCCGCTAATGCTTCGCCCTCCCCCGCGCCCTGCTACTCCGTTCGGCGAGTTCCACAAAACACGCCGGCGCCAAGCACCCGCGAGTAAACCTCGAATTCGCGATGAAACGAGCGTCGAGGAAACGGTTCGACCAGTTTTCTCGAACCGGTCGGACTGCGCCGGTCTGCGGAGACGCGAGACGCGACTACCGGAGCGGCGGTCGGTCCGATCTTCTCCGGCCGCGAGATACGAGCGAGGAGAACGTCTGGAACGGGCATCGACGATGGTCCCTGTCGGGAGGTACGCGCGAAATTTAAACGGCGCTACCAGAGGGTACGGCTAGGATCGTTGTATCCTCGATGGACGAAGCGGGATCGTTTACGCGATCGTTTTCGCGTGCAGCTCGCCATCTTCGCGAGGAAAATTGCGTTCGCGCGGAGAGGAGCCGCGTCGCGCACGCACGCCAGTACCAAAGGTGCGCGGCATCCGCGTCGCCGTGCATGCACTTTCCCGGCGCGGCAGTCGCAACCAAGTGCAATTGGAAAGTGCGGCTCGCACGCAGTTCCTCTCCCTCCTCCGGCCCCGTTATCGCGATAGGTTACCTGCTTATAGCCGGCACCGATCTGCCTACCGAGAGTTCGCTTTCTCTGCCGACGTCTCGGTGCGCGAACCTACGAGTGTACGCACTTGGACTCGGATTCCCTTTCGTTTCGCGCGGTTTCGCCGTCGTTTCGATGACTGCGAAAGAAAAGGCGGACGATCGTACGATCATGAAAATAGAAACGGAGCGGCCGCGTTTCCAGGAGCCGACAAATTGGAGCGCCTGTCCTCTCCCGTCAATCGAAATCTCAATTCAGCGACGGCTTTTCTCGTTTCGTCGGCCGTCTTCGACTAGGTCGCTGCGACCCGACGACGCGGTGCTTAAATATTCCGGGGACACTGTGGCCACGAGTGTACGCGCAAACAATTTCTATAACGACCCTCGAGCAACATTCAATCAGTCGTTCCTCGTTCGCCCGGCGAGCCTGTACGCGTGCCGCGGCATGCAGAACGAAATCCAAGACACGGAATCGTCGCGTCGCCGTCCGATATCGCTCGCTGAATCGACAATCAAAAGCCGCGTGTGCAGTTATGCGCCGCGAGCCGAGCGTACCGGGCTTCGAACCCGTAAGCTTCGAACGCGACACTTCCGATGGAAAAACCAGTCATCGCCGGAGAAAGCTACGTCTCGCCTGACTGCGAATCGCTCCTCGTCAGCGTCCCATTGATCTGCCGATCGGCGCTGAACGTCCCGTCGCGAATCCACGGGAAGATTGGATTCGAGCGAAAATCGGCAGACCCGTGGAAAGTCGACGGGGACGGTCGATCGGCACGGCGATTGAACGAGACGCGGAACAGCCGCCGAGAGAGAGAGAGACAGCAGTGGGAAAGGTCGCGGTATCTGGCAGATCGCCGTGGGCCAACGCAAGAGCTTTCCCTGCTCGATGGAGCTGCTCACCGGCGATGGATGTGAACGTTTCACGAGCCGCAGTTCGTAACGTAGGTGGGAACCCGCGTGGAACCCGAATTGTTCAGGCTCGGCCAGGAAAGCGAGCGTCGATTCTACGATTCTACGATCGAACGTTACAAACGACGGGGATGATCGTGCGCGTCCGGCGAAAAAACGATAGATCTCGTCTCCGGATCGCGCGGAACCCCTGCACGCGAAACCCTTTGTCGTCTACGTACGGTTATGCAATACGCGATCGCGTGCTTTGAGCAACGCCGTATCGAACAGCGGGCCGAAACGGCGCACACGTGGACACGCTGGACGGGCAGAAGGGGGAGGCACGCACACCGGCGATACAAGTCAGTCATCGCATTCATTGGTATGCGACTTCCTCTTCGTGCCCGTTCTTGTTAAGGTACAAAACACCGTGAGGCAAATCCTGCGGGAGATCTCCCGGCTCGTCCGAAACGCCGAGACGCACCAGCGACGCCGTCGTCTCGTACTTCGCCACCCACAAACGGGGGGATTGTTTCTTCGGGGTTCGACCGCGCGCAATAGCCGCGCGATCCTGGCGACCGTGTTTCGCCCGGAATTCGAACCGAACCGGAACCGATGCTCCGAATCTCTATTACTCTCTATTACTCTCTATTACTCTCTATTACTCTCTATTACTGGAGCCGCGCTCCACGAAATCGCCGAATTTTCCGCGGCCCCCGGGTAATCGAAGAGGGCGAAGAGGGCGAAGCGAAGGAGCGACGCGGTCGCGATTCCGCGCGACACCGGATTTGCATAATTTAGCGGGCGAGGCTTCGCGTGCGTGCGTCGCGCCGTGGTACGGCAATTAAAAGGAGGATCGAGAAAAAGGGGATAGACGCTTATGACTGGCTACAATTCTAGAACAGAGAAGAAAAGGCAAAACAAGAGCCGTCGCGGCTGTTTATAGCCGGGTACGGTGAGCACGGAGGTATGGTACCGCGATCGCAATGCGGCGCGGTGGCTGCAGCGACCGGTGCGCACGCGAATGCATATACATACATATATCTCTGCCTCGTCGTTGCTCTCGGGAATGCGGTCTATAGCGCGTAGGATCGAGAGCGGACGAGCGGTGCAGCAGGGGCAGAGAAATAAGAAGGAAGACGACGAGCGGACAGCGTAGCGGCGAAAGAGGAGAGCGAGGAGCGAAGGGGGAAGAGGGAAGAAGGACGGGACCGGGCGCGATAGAAAGGAGAGACAGGGAGAGACGGAGAGCGTGCACGGCAGTCGTAAACGGCAACAATTGCTGCGGGCGTTGCCACTCGAAAGCTCGAGTGCCTAATGCCAGATGTCAGACGGTGGTTAGAGTCATTACGGTCATCACTTTGTACCGCGATACACGATGTGCACCGGCCGAGAGATGCACCACCGTGCGCGCATCTTCCAACCTCTGGAAACGCGATCCGTTCGATCCGACCTCCCGAAGCTCTCGATCGCGCTATCCTCGATCCTCCCCTTGCCGCCCCTTCGTTCTGCCGGTTGGACCGTCGCCCCTTAGGAACCGCGAGCGGACATTCCTCTGGGCGGAAGGGGAGCAGCTTTTCGTCGCCGAAACGAAGCACCGTCGCGGGTGCTCGCCTCCTCGCGTTCCCGCAACGAAGACGGACGCGCACAATCGGACAAAGGGATCCGAGGCTTAATGATCCACGGCGGCCGGCTAGAACGCATAATGGAAGGCTCGCGCGAGGATGAATCGGAACCCGTGTCCTGCCACGTAGCACGCGGAGACGGGATACGCTCGAGCGACGCGACGGATGAACGATGGAAACGGTTGCGCGTAGGACGCGTCACTCGCCCGCGCGCGAGCGCTAAAGTGGACGATACCTCTTCGATGCTCGCGAAGATGAAGAGCCCGGAATCGCTTCCGGAATCGTCGTGGAGTCCGCGAGAATCCGGGCGAAATTCGACTTTCGAAACTCGTTTCCGTGGTGCACCGAGGGCGAAATAAGAAAAGGAGAAACGGCGAAATAAAGGAGGAAGAACGGCGAGGGAGAATCGCGGGTCTGCGAAAAAGAGTAGGGAGAAGAAGAGAAGGAGGCGAGGAACGAAAGGGGTGGAGCCGATACGCAAGGGGATGGAGCCGAGAGGAAGCGGCCGGTCCCGGCATCGGGACGGACGGGAGAGGCCGACGAAAAATCTGTAATTATAATAATTACAGCCGAGCGGGGAACAATTATAAATCATCATTGAACTAGGCAACGAAACGCCAATAAAATATACACCGTACGAAAGTTCGGGCCGGCCGTTAATGATTGGGTCGCGGCCCTCGGACGCGTATCCGGCCGTCCACCGGATACGTCCATGCCGCGGCCCCGCCGGCCAATTGAAAAATGTACTCGGCTATCCCTCTCAATTTCCATCGGCATTCGACATTCGGTGTGCACCGGCGCGAGCATTCACCGGGTCTCCCTTGAATGCGGATGACAATCCAATCGGAGAAAAAAGGAGGCACGCGTTTCGCCCGGCCAGATGGACGGACGCTCGTGGGAGGGAGGAAGCCGAGGGAAGATTTCTCTCCTCTTTTTCTTCGAGTTCGCGAATCCTTCGCGTCTCTCTTCCCAACCGATCGCTTCGCAGCCACGCGTTGCCCTAACTCTGCCCGTCCCCGTCGATCCTCGTCGCCCCTTCATCCTTGGCCGATCTTCGAATCGCGAACGTTACGAATGACGGACGCCAAGCCGCGGCCGGACGACTCGGTGTAGGCGAGGGTAGAATGGAAATGCACCGCGACGCTCTTGAGGCCGGTTTCCGGTAGTCCCGTGGCACGCAGATCGTAAAAAAGTTTCGCGTCGATCTAATCGCCGTAGCGCTGCCAGGGTATCGGGTGACCGGGTCGCGACTCGAAACGGCTAGGGTATTCGGCGTCCCATCAGACGGATCCCGTTTCGTCGACGGTGCTGAACAGGCGTGTGAATGGGCGGAAAGTTCGCCCGACAAAAGAAATCAGTTTTTGCTCGTTATTTGGACAGGCTGCAAAAACGCGTAACGACTTCGTTATCGTACGCAAACGAGCGCATAAGTATAGTATTACTTTCGACGATTACGCGAAGCGTAAGGCGATAGTGCTTAAAGGGTGGTTGGGCGGGGAAGAGCGGGGAGGAGGACAGCGGGCAACGCGCGCGAGCGTAATCCTCGTCGCGGTCGTCCTCGAGGCGGCTCAAATTTCAGCGACGAGGGACGCGTTCGCGCCCCTCGGTTTGCTCGGTTTCGCGAAACGTTTCGCCAGCGAGGATCGCGCGGATCGATCCGCTCCGATCGGCTCGGCGGGGCCGAGGCAGCGCGCGCGTTACGCCAGTCCACGGTATCGGCAAATACGCGCGGGGAAAGGTTTATCGATCGCGCGCGGCTCGTAAAGCAACGTCGGCGCCGAGAGCAACTTGTTCTCGCTTCGACGCCGCTTCGGGGTAAGAGCGACCGCTCTCGCCGCCGCTACAAAGAAAACGTTCGCAACAGGTTTCCTCGCGCCACACGTAGCTAACATTGGATCGGGCGCCGCGGACCGGCCTCGATCATCGCGAGTTTCGGATCGACGTTAGCGCGTCCCGACGTTAGGGACTCGTCGCGCGCTCGGGTTGCCTGCACGCGCGTGTTCGCGTATTCAGCGAACGACCAGACGAGCCGATTCGTTTCGGCTCCGATCGTTCGGGTGGCAAGATCGCGATGAGGGAACGTGGATCGCGATAACGCGGGTTCCCGTGGATATTCGCGACACGGCGGTGCACTAATTGTCGGAGAGACGACGGGGAAAACCTTTCGAACGGCGCAAGCGGTTACCAATTACGAGTTTCTCGGCGTAACGCGGATACGTGGCTCGCGGCGCGACCGGTCACGGGCGTCGCTGCCCTTTCGATCGGCCCGCGCGTTTAACCAGAAACCTTTAGCAAGAAACGTCGGGAGAAACGGCCTCGCGGGCTCGAGAGGAACGCATTTCGTCGAGTTGCGCAAGAAACGAGGCCAATCGCGGCCGCGTCGCGAACGGCACGCTCGCGCTATTAACTACGCGGCCGCGTCCACCGCGAGGATTCTATCGCGTCGATCGGTCGTCCCGGTGATGACGGATCAATTAGGCGGCTTCGCCCGTCGAAGATCGGCGAACGTTAATCCGTGAAGGAGTACGGGATTCGCGTGCACGCGCGGTCGGTGACCGCGCGGAAGGAGACGGCGGAGGTTACGCGAGGGTTCGACTCGCCGCATGCCAGCGGATAGGCCGGGATGATTCGCGGGCTGTCTTACCTTGAGAAAGCAGCGTCCAACGGGCATATCCTCCGGAACGGTAGCGTTGTACCACGGTTTCTCGAAGATGGGCTCGTTGTCGTTGAGATCGTGCACTGTCACTCGCACTGTCGCGCTACTGCTCAGGGGCGGACGACCCGAGTCCGTCGCGATCACCACCAAGACCGGCGCGGGATCGGCCTCGCAATCCACGTGGGTCCTCGTCGACACGAGGCCGGACGTGTCGTCGACGGTGAACCACGTCGAATTGAGCAGGGAGTACCGGATGGCGGAGTTGTCGCCGTCGTCCAGATCCGTGGCGGTTACCTTGAGCACCGGCGTGCCCGGTTCGGATGCCTCCAGCAGATGAGCCTCGTACCTCTCTTGAGCAAATTTCGGCGCGTTGTCGTTCACGTCCGTGACGAGAAGGCGGAACGTTCGAACGGCTCGCAGCGGAGGGATGCCCGCGTCGGTCGCCTCCACCGAGAGATCGTAGACCGGCTTCTCCTCGCGATCGAGCGGCCTCTCGACGACCACTAGGTATATTATGTTGTCCCTGGTAGCGAGGCCGAAGTGGCCGTCGCCGCCGGTCAACGTGACGGTCGCGTTCGAGTACTCGGTCCTCGAGTCCGGATCGCTCACCGATATCCTCGCGACGAACTCGCCCGGCTGGGCGCTCTCGCTGATCTTGGGAGTCGCGTCGTCTGACAGGAATATCACCGTGATCGCCGGCTGATTGTCGTTCACGTCGGTTACGCGAACGAGGAGGAACGCGCTCGCCTCGAGGGTTTGGGCGCCGCGGTCCCGAGCCACGACCACCAGCTCGTGCCGCTCCTTCGATTCGAAGTCCAACGCCTTGTTCACGTACACCATCCCCGTCTCCGAATCGATCCGGAACATCTCCTCGCGGTCCGATTGCCGCCGATTGATGGAGTACTCTATGCGACCGTTGTCGCCGGCGTCGATGTCCGTCGCGTTCACCGCGAGCACCGGCGTCCCGACGGTGGCGTTCTCCGGGACGCTTGCGACGTACCTCGTCTGGTTGAAGATCGGCGGATTGTCGTTCACATCCTGCACCGTCACGTTCACGCGCAGTCTCGAGCGAAGAGGCGGTGCGCCTCCGTCCACGGCCTCGATGACCAGACGGTACTGGTAGCGGGCCTCGCGATCCAGCGAGCCAGAGTTCTGCAGGTCCAGGTAGAGCACGCCGTCGCGGCCGCGATGCTGGGACAGCCGGAACGCGTCCCCGTGATTCCCGGACACGATCTCGTAACGCTGGGTCGAGTACTGGCCGAGATCGGGATCCTTGGCCGGTGGCAGGGCGCGTTTCGCGTCGCGTGGCGAATTCTCCGGGAACTCGACGTCCACGTGGTCCATGGGAAAGGTTGGCGCGTTGTCATTCTCGTCGAGCACCTTCACGACCACTTGAATGTTCTGCGGCAGGGCGACGAAGCTGTACGACGGCCTGGTCTCGCGATCCAGGGCCACCCTCGTCCTTATCTCCCCTGTCGCGCGGTCCACTATCAAGTCCGAGTCGACCGTGGACCCGGAAACCGATACGATCGAGTAAGGTGGGCTATCGGCGTCGATGAAACCGATCCGCGTGCCCGGTCGGGCGTTCTCCGAGATCTCCAGGTATCTCACGAGCTCGGAACGTGCGCCCGGGGCGAGAGTCGCTCCCAGGACGAGGAACAGTAGCAGGTGCCGCATCCTGGGCTCTCCACCGCTGCCGCCACCGCCGTCGCCGCCGCCTCCTTCACCTCCTCCGTCTTGCGCTATTATCTCGATCTTTCCATTACTGAATGATCGATCGTGTGAGGACGCGACGCCGGACCATGCCTCGAAAAGTTCCTCATGCGGTCACCAAAAAACCTCTCTTTCTCTCTCTCTTCCCCTCTCCCTTAATCTGCCTCTCTTCTTTTCTATTGTCCGCAATCGGTACGCGCTCGGTCTCGCGTTACGAAACTGACGATACGAAGCGCGGGCAAAACGCGGTCGACCCGCACATTAATCACGCACCAGCACAATCACGTTCTACCGCGTTCGCCTGTCGCGTAAACACTTCCGCCACGGTGCGTGGACCTGGCGTCCGCGCGTGTACGTTCAACTCTGTCGACGGAGCTCTGCCGCAGCGGCGGCCACGCCGGGTTATAAACACGTCGTTCGTGGAAACTCGCGATACGCCGTGGAAATTCCTCCGGTAGACGCGAGCTCGCTCGGCCCCGTTCGACGTCCCTCTCTGTCCTCCTCTCACCTCGCGACCTCTACCACCCTGCGCTTTTCTCCTGTCGCGCTCCGTCCTCCCGTGACACTCTTCCAACCTGCTTCTATCTCTTTCGCTAGCAAGCCCCGGTGTCCGCGCTGTCCTCGCTGTCGCCGGAATATCTTCGCCCCGAGATATCGCGCATTCCTCGCGGCCGGATACACCCGCCCGATAACTAGGCGATCAACACGACCGCTCGCGAACCCGGTGCGATCGTCTCGCGCATGGAACGCTTCCCATCTCTCCGGTTCCGTCGGGTCCGCTCCAGAAGTCTGCCAACACCGCGCGCTCCGCGTTCCCTCCGATCCAGTCCGATTCGATTATTCACGCGACTCGTCCCGCGGCACTTCCTGTCATTTTCTTCCTGCCACGACCGCGGCCCAACGTGGGCATCCGTCTTCCAGATTGCTACCGGATCGATCCTCTCGAGGCGTTAACGCGACCGGGCAGGACCAGTCGGACCAGCTCGGGACGGAGCACGCTGCCCAGGGAACGGGCCCCAAGTCCGTCACTGCCTTCTCCGCGATTTTGCCTCCATCGCGGCCCCACTCGAAGGCGAAATAACCCTGGCCCAATAATCTGTCCGCGAAACTGTCACGCGTCACCCGCACTTCACGCAAGACGAACTCGCGTACGCGTCGCGATACGAGACGGTCCGGCCGTGCTGCGTGCCGCGGAGACGTTTTACTCCGATCCACTCCTCTCGTTGTTTCCCTTTTACGCTCCGGTGCACCCTTCCGCGATTAACTGCCGCGCGTTCGATCGACCGCCGAGTCGTTCGGAGTACGCGCACGGGAATGCGCGAGCAAGCAAGCAAGCGAGCGATCCAGCGAGCGTAACGCACGGTACTCGCGTAGGATTATCTCGGTCGAGAGTAGCTTGCGCCCAGGGCCCAAGGAGTTAGCGGCGAGAAGCAAACGCAGCACGAGGTGTCGCGATCGTGGGCCCAGCGTCCGTTCCGCGCGGCTTCGAGGTTAGACATGCACTGACATGGCGGCACCTGCAAGGCCTACCCTTTCCCCGACTCGCTGGACTTACCTGGCCGGGCCAGGGGGACCCGGCTGGACCGAACGGCGGCCATCTTGGAGAGGGGAGCGGTGCTGCATCGGGCCCCGGCATTCAACTCTCTTCGCGGCACCGAGCAGCTAGACTATACCAAACCTCCGCTCGCCTGCCTGTTCGCTTCTCCTCTCGTTCCCTCCGTTTCTCTCCCTCTCGCTTTCGCCGCGTCGAAACCCCGTCCCCTCCACCTGGACGCGCTCCTCTTTCTCTCGCCTCGCCGATCTCCTCGTCCTCTCCTCGTTCATCTCGTTCGCCGCCGTCCATCCTACCTGAGCACACGGTATGCGAACAACCGACTTACCATCGGTGCTCATTCCGCGCTCGGCCCTGCGAGCCGCTTCTACGCCTGTGCCGAAGGTCCTGGAATTTGCCGACGCGACGAAACGGATTCCGGATAGTTTCGAACGCGGAGCGCGTTCGCGACGTTCCCGTGTCCCGGGCCACGAACTCGTTCGACTCGTTCGACTCGTTCGGCCGTATTTTCCCGTGCCGAATTCGTTCCGCTGTTCATCGCGCTCCAAGTAGACGCGTACCTTGCGCACGTACACGGCAGCCCGTATCGGCCAGCCCGCTCGCGATATTTTCAATTCCCCTGCCCCCGAATAGTACGCCTGCCTACGTCGCGACTGTTCGCGCGTAGATCGCCGGTCGTTTACACGGGTACGCGTCGCGCAGGTGTACAATGCAAGTGATAAGTCCTCGGTTTAATAATTCCGTGCATCGGCGATGACTCATGACGTGACCGGTGCGACTAACCACAAAACCTCCCCACCCCTCCGCGCCTCCTAACCCCTCCATCCCTCCCTCCCTCCCTCCCTCCCTCCCTCCCTCCCTCCCTCCTGCCGACCCCCTGGGGCCCAAAAAACGAACAAATTAGCGAATTCCACCTACGGGCACGCGCTGGAATTTCATATGCGCCAAGAATTCAGATTAACGCGCGGCTACTTGCGCCTTCGATATATCTCGCATCTCGCGCGTCGCTCGTGCCGGCGCTGCCGCATTAGACCGTGGAAATAGGTTCCATTCCCGTTCGCGCGTTCAAGTCGCCGGAAACACGACCGCGCGTATCCGGTGGTCCCGAGGCCGCGGCAACGCGATCAACGGAAACGTCGAAACGTTCGAGATCGCGCGGAGATCGGGGCCGGAACGAATGGCGGATACATCGGTTCCGTCGGCTCGCGCGACTCGTCCCCAGGGTCGAGGACCCTCGCGGCTCCTTCTACCTGACTCTACGAGTAGGCAGATAAATCCGCCGCCTACTGCCGCTCGCCGCGGACAATGCGCCCGGGACGGTGCATCATCGTTCGTATTGTTTGCCCGGCCATCGGCCGCGCGCCGATCTTTCGCAGGTGCTGGAAGCGGGAGAGATGTCCGGCGTCGAACGCCTAACGAGTTCGTGTACGCCCCGATCGACGTCGATCCGCTTCGCCCCGCGACCGTCGAACCGCCGGTTCCGCGCGTTCGTCCCGCACAGCGGAATAAATTTCCGTCCCCCGGGTCCCCTTTGTTTCCCGAATCTCGTACGTTCGGTCCCGCGTGCGTACGTACCGCGCGTCGATCCCGCTTGGCCGAAAAGCAAGATATCGACGACAGGCTCTTCTTCTTCTTCCTCTTCTTCTTCGTCGTCGTCGTCGTCGTCGTCGTCTCCCCCATTCCACCGCCACCCTGTTCCCTTCCCGTTGTCGTCGCAATCGTTATCGACCCCTTCCCTTCGCCTGCCTCCTCTTTCTCCGCTTCATTGTCAACAATTTTACCGCGCCTTCTTATTTCACCCGCGATTGTCCTCCTCCCAATTCTCCTCGACTCTCCCGATTCCTCCTTCTTCTGCTTCTTCCTCCCGCGCTCTCTCCCTCTCCCTCTCTCTTTCTGTCTCGCTACAACGGGAGAGTAGATTTTTGCAACAGAAGTGCCATTGTCACCGTTCAGACGCCTTCCCCATTAAAGAACGTCGGGGTTTTCTGCGAAATCTTGCCAGCGTACACCAATTTCGGCGCGGCACGGTGGCACGGCCGCTAGAGGAAGATTACAGAGTTCGGAAGTAAAGGCTGAAAGAGAAGGGTGGGGGACAGGGTGGAAGCGCAGAGAACCAAAAAGTGGTTGGCGGATACGGGGAACGAGCGCGGCCACGATAATCCGTGGCCAAAAGGGGGGGCAGAGGGGGCCGACAAAGCTCTCGTCATTAAACGAAATGATTGTTGGTCGCGAGAACCACCTACACCCAGCTTGCTGCCAGCGACGAGAAATTGCAAGACGAGAGACCGCGAACTTTTCTGCGACGGGGCTCGTAGGTTTCGACGGCGGTTAGCTTCCGGCATGACCTATCATTCCGCGCGTCCTCCCTTCCGTCGCTTCCACACCCCCCGTCGCGGTATAGTCCACCCCCTTGCCGCGGAACGTTTGAATGCGAGAATACGTGCGCGCTCGCGGCGCACAATGGGCGAACGGATTCCTCTTGTTCGCCGAAAGAAAATCGACCCGCGAGAGGAAAAAGGAGGAGCGCGTGGAGGCGGCGAGGAGACGCGAGGGGGGGGCAAGAAGAAGAGGCGAAAGGAGAGGAAGAAGTAAGTACGTTTCTTTCGAGCAAACGCGCAACGACGGTGCCAGCCGGACCGGGCACGATCGAGTTACCAGTTTCGAATATCCGCAGTAGTCGTGAGTGGCTCTAGAGTTTCGCGCTCGAATTTCGCAAAAAATGCGATTTCGAGACGCGCCTTAGAGAATACGATAGACAATTTTGTTCGGTCCCGTACGCGCGATTCCGTCCCGCCGCCGGTCCCGTCTTGAGATACTTCTGACTGACGCCTCGTATCGAGGTTAACCGACGGTTATGCATCCGAACGGCCGATTCGCGACGGCGACGAGGAGCAACTCGGAAGTAAGTGCAAGAGGAGGGTGTGAGGTATGCGCGGCAGTGTTACGCTGGCTGTAGCGTGAGCTACGCGAAATGACCCCCCCCTTAATCCTGTTAACTATAGCGAGTAGCGCTAGCGTAGAATAATAGCGAGGTGGGGAAAAAGGGACAACCGCGGAGGCGAGGCAAAGAAAAGAAACCGAGGTAAGAGATTTCGTCGGGACGTAGCAGTGGGGCACAGAAAATTGTGAACTGGTGGGGGTGATGGAGACCAGCCGCATAATGACAGGGTGCCTCGCGCCAAGGCCCCGCTAACGAACCGGCCCACGGGACCCGAGAGGGTCCAGGCTAGGAGACGACACTGTATTATTTTACCATTTCGGGGGTCGGGGGCATCATCAGAAATCATCGCCGAATCCATATAATCAGTAGACGGTTACGTGCAGCCATGATTTTAAAAGCAGAAGGAAGGGACTCGAGCGACGTAGAAAGGACAGAGGGAGAGGGGACGAGGCCTAATAAGGCGAACAGTGGTAGGTACTTCGCTATCTTCGTCCTCGTCCTCGTCCTCAACCTCGTTCCCGTCCTCTTCCTCGGCCGCATCCCCGTCATCGTCGTCGCCCGTCTCTCGGAGATCCCTCGGACTTCTGGGTCCTTGATACGAACTTATAGTACACGTTGCGGCCACTAATGACACGGGCCCGATAAAAAGTAAGCCCCATCCACCTTTCTTTCTTCCTTCCTTCTCTGCTATCTTGACGCGTTGCACGAAAGGCGGGCCTTAAAACGTCCCAATGAGGTCGCAAACGTTCCGCGGAACGATTCTGGAGCACGATCAGAGATGACCGTTCGAAATTGCGCCGCCAAAAAATATGCTCGAGCACTTAGCTACGCTACCCGGAAATGGACCGGCAAAAGAACCACCGATTCGGGACAATCCCGTAAACTGCTTTTTCCCCTCCCTTGTACTCCGCAGCTCGTTGCTCGACAAATCTCGGATAGAAAAGTTCCCCCGGCAGCATACATTCGTGGCGGAGGGGACGGGAATGTATTTAACGCCGGGGCCCGTGGAACATCCTTGCGGTAAACGGGCGTGAAGGAAAGGCTGATAAGTTCATCGCATGAAAATGTCGGTTATTGTACGGGCAGAAAACGTCGCGGGAACGTCAAGATCGAGGCAACGAAGAGAAATACGCGAGTGTACCGTGAAAGTTGATCGATAAAGATCTAAATGAAAGTTGTTGGTGGATATAAAACGCCTCTTGCACGTACTGAGCCCACTTTGCGTAGGAACGACCGGTTTCTCGCAAATCGAGAAAAACATCCGCGCGTCGATCGATAACTCGGATCTTTATAAAAATTGATCGGGTAAAAAGTTTCACCGTGTGTTCCCTTGACCTGTTTTATGAAGGGCGCGGGGGCAAACGCTAGACGTGTCGATAAATTTATTCGAACTATATTTTAACGAGCGCGGCCGATGTACCGCCAATTTCGAAAGAGGGTAACGGGTCGTCCAAGAAATCCGGTCGGAGTGTAGAAAAAGGTAGGGATCCGATACGTAACCAGTATCGACGTAGCGACGCGCGTTATCTCGATAATTAGGGACTTTCTCCGGTCCGAAATATTGACGTTGGGCCCCTTCGAACTGGTCCCAAAATTCCTCGGACCGTGTTAGCGGATCGAGGGCGAGATAGCATTGACAGACTGACCAAAATCTTTTACATCTTTTTCCTAATCTATCTTGCTTATAAAATGATACAGATCGTCTCACATCTCTCGTCCCCTGCCAAAAATTATCCAACTTAATTACGGAAACAAATGAAGGCCCAGCATCCGTTCCATCGAGTATCCGTGAGCCCACTTACCTGCACGCGGTCGATGTCTACAGGTGCATGTAACGTAGTCGGACGATAAAGCTGTACATGGCGTCATCTTTCGTCGACTCGACGCACAAGCAAACCGTGATCCCCCCGGGTAATAAATATATCGAAAATTGGACATAGACGATTTTTTTAATTTTTGTATTTTATTTATCTTTTGTACAAAACATAGGTAAATACATATAACTTTAAACGAAAGTATCAGCCGACAGTTTACGGTTTCAAAGGAATAATTGGCCAATACTGAGGTTTCGCTTTATCTTTATGCCTATCAACTGTGGTCTGAAGGGCAGTTTCCATTGCTAATATCGTAGGACTAGCTTCGCCGTAGAGTAGCTTTGCATTGCTGTTCCTTTTGCGCATCCATGCTGCTCCACCTTGAACACCTGCGTCATCTGCTTCTTCCTTTGCGTTTGTCAACAAATCGGACTCATTTTTCTTCTTCAGTTCAATTTTGTGCCTTATGCTTTGCTCCAAGAAACTCATCATATCCTCGTTCACATGAAATTCGAAATTATCAGATTCTTCATCGGACGCCGCACCGTTCTCCGTTTTTAAATCAACAGGACTGTATACTTCGTCTCTTTTTACATTTGGAGAACGGCGTTGACCATCCTGGTGTGTCAAAGACCTCAATTTGTCCCTCAATATTTGATTTTCGTGTTCCAATGCAATGCAACGAGTTCTCCACCACGTTACACTGTGCCTAAAAGTTGTATTAGATGGGTAAATACCTTTTCGTTCGAACTATCGAATTCAACAATGGTTATAGTCCACTTATTCGCAGTATACTTGACAGACATGTGGTCTAACCTTTTTTGCCACTCTTGAGCAGCTGTGTAATTTTCCCAAAACGAACTGGCTTCCATATTATTGCCACTTAATCTCTCTTTGGCAATAAAAGTATTGCTGCGCTCTAAAACGAGTCGTCGACGTTTCTCAGGTTTAACCTCAAACTTTATCTGTTCACGGCGTCGTTTTTTTAGATGTCCCCTCTTTTTTCGACTTCTGCTCCGTTTTACAGCAACAAATTCCATACCTTATAGCTGTTCCATACACGGGAACGAAAAGTTATGTTTCCAGAAATATTATTGTTTACAAATCCCTACTACGGCTCTACGCACACTAATTGCAAAAAATGTGTACTACGATTGAGGAGACATCAAACGCACATCCCTGAAAGTATCAATTTAAATTGCCATCGCAATTATTGTTCGATCCGAAATGTGAAATCGAGCATACTCGACTAGGCCGTCAAATCAAAAACTTGTATAAAATTGTAGGAGAGATAAATCAATTTGTTTAACGGTTCATTTGTTAACAAATGAAGTAATGTCGACTTCCAGGCAAGCTGGCACAGTGATCGAAGGCCTAAAGTAAAGCTAGATGTTGCGGCCATAATCATAAGTGGGTGTTAACAATATTCCATGCGCGGTTAATTGGTTTGTAAACAATTAAACATAACAATTAAAATTGTTATTACAGCCATCTGCATATAGTTTCAATTATCTCGCGGTCTACTGGGCCGATTTTAATCAACCAGGTCTCAAAAGAAAGGGAAACGAATAAGCTACACGGTAAAAAACACCCCGTTGCTGTAGCTGTATGAAGTTGGCGGTGTAACAACAATTTTAATTGGTTAAGTGTTTATAACTAATGAACCGCAAGTGGGATCATTGGAGATGTTAGCTGATCCTCCTAGCTTTAGTTTATGTCCTCTGGTCATTGATGTAGCTAGTCTGCATGTCGAACTAATGGCATTTGTTTATAATTTCTTTAAACAAATTCAATTATCTCGCGGTCTACGGGGCCGATTTTAACCATCCACGTCTCAAATTGAAGCGCTTGGATCAGGGATCACTCTCTTTCAAGCTTAGAATAGCTCCCGTGCATAGGTACCTCCTTTGGGAGAAAGGAGGAAGGGCAAATATAAGGAAGTTCTTCTCTCTTCTGTTACATACTTACTTATATATTTTTTGTGTGTGCAGGTATCGCTGGTAAAGAGTAAGGAGCATTGACTGGCACTTCTCATTGTGCATAAGATGGAAGAAAATGGAGAAAGAAGATGGAAGAACTTTTTCCATGTTCTTTAGTTATCCTTTAGTTATAGTAAATTTATGAAGGTTCTACATACAAGCTATGTAAATTTTTAGTATAAGTTTTATCTTATTTGTGTCTATTGTACTTTTCATATTACATAAATGTTATTTTAAAATTGATTAAGATTTAGTTGTAAGACATATTGTAAATAGATATAAAAGAATAGTACTTTAAGTATTAGCTTGGAAATATGAATTGCAACATTTTTGTAACTTGTATCTTCATGGATTCATTTAAATAAATCTTCAATGAAAAGAATTCCACTGCTCTTTTCATTTTCATACCTTACCAATCCTTGAAAGATCCTAATTCCAATTCCTTATTACAAGAAGTACCGTGGACGAACTTTAAATGCAAAGTCCTGAAGCGAGAAACTTGTCAAAATGACCCTATACGTTATTAAATTTGGAAGCGACAAATTCTAAGTCTTCACTTCTTGCAAAATTGGTTGGCCGATGGGTAGAAAATTAAGCACTCCGAAATTCCTGGAACGTGACGTCATTTTTTAGAATTGCTTATATCAAGTACATCCTCGCATATCATGCACAGTTGCAAATTGAGTCCCAAGAAAACGTCCAAAAGTTGCAGAGTCCCAAGAAAACCCACAAAAGTAGCAAATTGAGCCGTAACAAAATGCAACAAAGTTGCAAACAACGCTCGCGAAAACGCAACAAAGTAGCAAAGTCTTGTGAAAAATTTGCAACAATGCTGCGCCAAAATGTAGCAACAAAGTTGCAAAATAGAGCTCTAAGAAAAATACAACAAGGTTGCTATCGACGCCTCGCGAACGCAACAAAGTAGCAAAAATGCTTTGCAAAAATTTGCAAACTTTGTTGCACCCCACACATTGCAACAAAGTTGCAAAGTTCTGGATTTTTGCAACAACGCTGCGCCCAAAAATTTTGCAACTTTGTTGCGTTTCACGAGGCGCTGTTTGCCACTTATTGCAAAAATTTAAGCAACAAAGTTGCAAATTTCAGAAGAGTTTTGCTACTTTGTTGCGCTTTCGCGAGGCGTCGCTTGCACCCTTGTTGCATTTCTTAGAGCTCAATTTGCAACATTGTTGCAAAAATTTAAGCGCAATGCTGTTGAAAATTTTTCACAAAACTTGTGCTACTTTGTTGTGTTTTCGTGAGGTGTTATTTGCTACCCTATTTCATTTTGGAGAGGCATTTAGTTGCAACCTGGTTGCATTTTGGTGAGGTGCTTCATGTATACCTGGTTGCAATATGTTTAGTAATGTTCAGGTCTATTTTTACAAGTTCTCCGTTTGTTAACTTTGCATTTAAAGTTCCTAGACGGTAGTACTTGTTTAAGGAATTGGAATTAGGTTCTTTCAAGGATTGGTAAGGTATAAAAATAGAAAGAGCAGTAGAATTCTTTTCATTAAAGATTTATTCAAATTAATTAATGAAGATACAGGTTACTAAAATATTGCAATTTAAACTTACAAGCTAAGACTTATGAACTATTCTTTTATATCTATTTACAATATAACTTATAGATAAAAAGTACATTACAAATTTACACTGCTTGCATGTACATTTATAAAAATATATTACAGCAATTGTGTAACTTGTGCATATGTAAAGTATTTAATATATCTTTCATTTTATATTCCGCACATACAGTAGAACTTGTAGTAAAAGTAATATTAAAATTTATACAAGATTTACTGAATAAACTGAATAAACCTAAATAAAATAAAATATATAATAGATATACATAACAATTAATTGCACAAGTGTTCTAAATTAATCTTAAGCACTAAGAGTTACAGAGTATTTTTGTAAGCCAACGTACTACAACTAAAGTGCCAGTCAATGCTCCTTACGCTTTGCCAGCAAAATCTGCACAGACAAAATATATATTAGTAAGTGTATAACAGAAGAGAAAAAGATTGTTAAGGGATATACACAGGAAATAGAAAGAAGGGAGGATCAAATCAGAAGCATAAGAGAAGGAGAGAATTATTGATAAAGGAACGGAACGATTCTTGTAAGAATGAATTTGATGAGAGCGGAAGTAAAGGAATTTGATGCAAAGCCATAAAAGGACAGACTATAAAATGCAACACCAGGAACGAGACAGAAAAATAAAGGGGCAAGATGTAATGAAACGTTTAACTATATTAGAACAGCAACACTACTAAAGTAACTCAGTAAGAAGGGAAAACGGCACAATCAGCAATTAACAGTGTGGGTGACAGATGTGAAAGCATTAAAGGATGATGAAATATTGAAAGAAGGAGAAGAACAAAAGATGTGACCTGTGCCAGCAAAAATATGAAACGTTAAAACCCCTGTTAACATAATGTACGGAAATAGAGATAATAGGATATAAAAACGATTTAAGAATTTGAAATGAAACAGGGAGGAAAGGAAAAGATGTATAATACATGCGCGATAAAGAAATAAGAATAGTGTAATACGTAAGGTAGACATAGAGTACGAAACCATTTTCGAGCATTATTAAATTCATTTGATAAATGAGGACATAAATAAGCAAGTTTTATTACGTTTATCGCACCGCTATTTATGAAGCACTTATTGACATTACGTATGGTATACCACATCGTATACCTGTCTTACCTACTCCTAAAGTGAGCTTTAGTTTTGCCATCTATAAACAAGTGCTAGAAACTAAACTGACATATCTACACTTAAGGTAAGTAAGAAGCGCGAGTAGTTTCAAGGAGTTCTGTATAGATGGCGACACCATCGCAGGCACGAGTAGTTCCGTATAGATGGCAATACCATAGCAGGCGCGAGTAGTTTAAGGGAGTAGAGTATAGATGGCGATACCATACCAGGCACTGTAGATGTGGCAGAGCCCGCGTAGTTTCAAGCATATCCTACAGATATTAATTAATTTATGAAATAGAATATATACATGGATGTTTCATTTATAGAAAAGAGGGCTCCTTGAACAATAAGAAAATGTAACTCTCAAGACGAAACATACATGAATTATCTTACTAAAGAATTATCTCTAGAGCGTTATGAATGCAACTTGCGTTATTCATTTTTTACAGTTTTTATAATTTTAATATTCGTTTGAGAATTCAACAGTAATTATACACGAGGGTAATTCTGAAACAGGAACAAATGTTTCCTTAAATCGAGCCCTTTAATTAAAGACATTGTTGATTGAAATCCAATTTCTTTTTACATTACTCGAGGTAATTTTAATCACCAAAGGATAAACGAGTGAATTTTTATTATAAATATACAGTACTATCGTGAGGCTTTATACCGATTGGAAAAGATATTTGAACTTAAGTAAAACTGACATGAACATATACAGCTGTTATGATAAAATACGCTAAAAATTGATTCTGCTTGTTTGAATTTCATCGTGCATCAAAATATCATAAGACAAAGAATATGCGCTTGTACGAAACTACCTCTTATTTACTACGTATACACATGATCGATAATCTCTTCATAGTTACAGTATATTTTATAAATATCTCAAAATTCAACGCTACTAACAATAATTTTCGCTGTAACATTGTAAATTCGTATTAATGTTTAACATATACACAGCAGAATTCCCAGATTGATAATCGAAACGTTTGTTTAGTATCACATTTCGATCGAAATTATTGATTTTATATGAAGAATACGAAATCACTCGCACATAATAAAGTCCATTGGGGGCCAGAAAGAAATCGCAGCAGTATATTGATGTGCAATATGTATGCGGTCACTTCGGAAAGTGAAACTGCGAATATCTTTTTGAACAAATATGTCTGGCAAAATTGACTGTGTTGCATAACACGTTTTTCACATTACAATAAACGAACAATCTTGATCTCACATGTACGACATATTTAATCCGCGTTCGAACGACACTTCGTTATCCCCGAACTTAACATTGCCACTCTCTGTACTGTTCCTCCTCGAATTACTGTCCGTTTCGTCAATTTCTGTATTTTGACCGGACGCTTCACCACCATTCCCATTCAAATTCGTAGGAGTTGATGTTTTATTTAGGGGGTCAAGTCCAATTATCATTCGGACATTATCCGGCAATTGTTCCGCAATCGACATTAATTGATAATAAATACCCTCTGCTTTGGATAATGTCCAAGGTAACTCAATATGGAGCGAAAGATCATTTATATGCTGCAATTCGCATTAGGTATTAATTCAGGGAAAAAGTCTTACATATTTAAGGTTTATATATTTACCTTTAATATCTCTGTAAAGCCATAACGATTTTCCATTAGAATATTTCTTTCTGTATCTAAAATCGCTGCGCAGAGCAGTAGGTGGAAATTTTTGCATGGTAAATCAGTCCATAGTACCTCCCATAATTTCATTATATCGACAGCATTGAATTCTCTTTTGAATAGTACCAAAAGCCAACGGAAGCAAAAGAACATATTTCCTGAATCGTGTTTGTTTAAGTAGTGTGCCAATTGCGCATCTGTAGTACTCAAAAGAGTGTACAACTGACACAATTGAGCTTTCATTCCGGCTTGGTCTATTTCAAAATTGGTACTCTGTTTTGTGTACACATAAGATGTGTCAGTAACTTTATTGTAATTATTATGTTTCAATTTTTCTAATGTGCAAACATACCACTTTATCCATAAAACCGACGAAGCACCAAAATGCATCAACTTCACTTTCCATTAAACATAAAATCGGACTCAAAAGGTCGCTCATACCTTGAACGTATCCCAAATCAAAATTGTACATCACATAGGTCATGAGGATGTCATACAATTGTGCTAAATGTGGGTTGTTATCGCCGCAATAATACGATAGCGTTCGATCCGTTCTATTCACGTCCTTCTCTAAAAAATGTACGATCTATTACTGTTCGTTCTTTTATTTAGATAAATAAATTCACTGGTCTAACTTAACGATACCTATTAAACTTTTTCGATCCCGGTAATCGGAGAAATTATTTTCTTGTACGGGGGTCATAGACTTCCATTGTAATTTCATCACAAAATATTCATCAGTCTTCCTTTTCTTAAGTTCTAATCTTTCCATGTGTGTAGAGTTCCACGGATAGTAATTTAGTAAAAATTTCCACACTTCGAAACGTAACGATGGTACAATGCCCTAAAAATTAATTCCAATTGTTTTAATTTTACTGCTTTCTAGTTATTCTACGCGGTTCTAAAGGGTGAACTTCCGCGTTCATCATTTATATTTATGTCATAGTACGAACCCCGTGAAATATGACTTCTTTTATTTCTTGAGGATTTAAAATTCTCCCTTCTGGATCCTTACATTTATTCCACTGCTCTTGCGACAGTGGCATACCTCTTGGGCATGGAGGTCTTGGAGGTAATGCTATCCCCAATTCATGTTCACCGATAACTTCGTATTCCTCTCCCGATCCAACAGATACCGGTGGGTGGGGAACATCAATTGTCAGGGAACTGTTCAATAAATCTGCAACTGCTTCTTCAACTGGTCGTTTGACTGGTTCTTTGTATACTACAATCAAGAGAGTTTGGAATGAATGTATTTAACAGCTAGAAACTATAATAATCATGTGATAGTTCCATCTCAATATTTTGTTTGCATATTTACACCAAATGTCTGCCAGTTTACTAAATGCTTCCAAAGTTGTTTCATATGGACGGTTGTGTAAATTTTTTACAAATTTCCAAACATAGTCTGAAGTATTTTCTTGAAATAAGTCTAATTCAGCGAATGACTTAGTTAATACAGACTGAACTTCATCCACAACGATGTACAAATTTCTGTTTGTACGAGATTTTATAAATTTGATGAAGCCCTTTAATGAATTAATAAAACTTTCAGCATTGGACAGCTGAAAGAAGGCAACGTATGTGGTACCATCCTTTTGCATAAATATTAGCTGTTGACCGCTGTGATTAACACGAAAGGAATTTAAATCCGAGAATAGAATTCTGACGGTCCTAGAACGTCCAAGGGAGTCTGGCCCTTCCGACGAAGTACGAGTACGTCTGGTATGAGTGTCTACCAAAGACCACTCTGGGTCTTGATCTTGATTCTCAGATACTACTGAATCTTCTATAGCTTTCCATTCTATACACTTCCCAAAACTCTGCAATTTTACATACAGATATTCCGGGTTGCACAAGCTAATAAGTCATACTTTTTAAGAGATCTACTCACATATTCAACAATATTTAATGTTCCTAGGCTGTGAACCTCGTCTTCCCTTGTATTTGCGCCTCGTAGAACAACACCCGTATGGATGCATAGATCCTGATTGAAATTAATTATAAAATTGTACTGGCGATATAAAATAATTTAGTATATATAGTTGTTACATAATAACAATTTGGATGATGCGTGCAAAACTTATATGAAAATGGACTAGCAGATTTGGACCAGGTATATGCTATGCCTGGCATAACCTCCCAACATACTACTTACAATGAAACGAAATACAACATTTTTCACTGAATCGTACCATGTCAACAATTAGTAATTCGATTGTAGATAGAATGGAATGTTGTTTAATTATTCGTAGTTTACGTGAAACTTAGCATCTGTCACACAAGTGTCGCATGTGGCACGAATGTTTACGTTATTTACGATAATGACAAAAAGTGTCATTAGAATTTTATTCGACAACATCGAAAATTGCAACTGCATCCCCGATACAAACAATAATACCTTGGAAATGAACCTTACCTTTCCCTGTTCTGTAGGCTCAAACATTGTGAATGTATATAGCTCCGTAAAAATCAACAGCCTTTACAAATTACGGCTTATTTCGTCGCATCCCTTCTACTGTCCTATAACTTTACCTTTGTTCTTTCTTCCTCTATTTTACTGCGTTTGCTCACTTGTGTAATCATATACACCACGTACATATGTATGTATATACTGTAGGGTTACTACTGTTTATGAGAATAGCTGTCTCGCCTCGGCTTATTTTTATTGCAATAAACAAAACAGATATTTCGCCGCTGCTTTCGATATATGCACCTTGGATGACCAAGACTCGTGAAACATTTCGCAACAATCCAAGTGTAACACGCTACAAACCCGAGTAGGCACGAACCTTGCACTACAAACGCTAAAAACTCGTAAAATATTACGTATGAGTAAGCGTTTAATCGCGACCTCTGTCACAGAAGCTATTGCTTCTCACTTGCATATGCCCATTCATTTGAACGTTAGGATTCATACGAATAATATTAGCAAGTACGCGACATGCTCTATTCCACGCCTACGTTAATAAACTAAATGTTGAAGATATGTACATTCGAATTTTAATGCGCTTTAGAAAATGTGAACCCGCATTCTCTTATTATGGAATGAAAACCTTTTTTGCGATTGACTCTCGCGATGGAATTTCATGCTCGACAGTAATTTCAGATTACCTTGGAAACACCTGTAAAATTTCTATCTCTAATGCATACTTGTGCAGTTCGTACGCAGGAATCGTTTCACTCAAGGGAAGTATCATTGAAAGAAAGACAAACGTACTCAGCACACTCATCGATTACAGTTCTTTGTGACATTACTCGTTATCTTTGTCTCGAACCAATCATTTAATCGCGGTAACACTGCCTGTTAATAGGGTAATATTTTCTCATAATATTCCCCTCATACGGTACTATTCATCATAGGAGAGCGGTCAAGCTGCTGCATACAATTGCAGTTGCATATTGCCATCTTCTGACGAGGAAAGCAAACTACTTTTGCCGCTCGTCAAGTTAGACAACGCACGGTTTTAAACTTTCTATGCTTATTTAAAGTGAAAAACTTGCAATATTGATGTCAGTATATTATCGATATCATATATGGATAGAAATAAAATCAAAGGCTTAATCAATTTTCCGATAGATATAATAATCATGGAAATTTTATGCTGATTTTAATTTTTGTCCTCCTCACCTTTGTTCTCCATTAATCGTTAGTCATACATGTATGTATGCATATATGTCACATTCGCACGTACATATTATAATTATGTTCGCATTAATATTTGTACAGTATCCTTCCTACGCAATATTAAAAAAGGGCCAACCCATCCATATTATAAAATAAGGCTATTAAAATAATATAAAGCGTCGCGGTCATACATCTAACATGATCCAACTGAAATCGCAGTTAATACAGATCAGATGTTCGATTCCTTTGTTCTAATACTACATCTAGCGTCGAATTACGTATACATACGCCTTTCACGAGCAAGCGTTAAAACAAGTGCAGTTGCACCAAACGACTCGTCGTATTCCCAAGAGCGTCAATCAGAACGACACAACAGTTGCTGATTCGCGCGATATGTACATTCTCCAGTAGGTATTTTAATCGAACTGATTATGAAAACGCATTGGTCTTTCTAATCTTAAAAACACGATCGCAGTTCGCAACACGGAGAGCAAGGATATTTCATTTGTTTCTTTAAAGGTCATTGAAGAAAAACGACGGGAGGAAATGATTTTCAGGTGCAACCGGATGATAAGTACATAATTATGCGACCCTGATCGAAGACGTAGCATGGTGGAAACTCCAAGATTTCTTTCCTAGGTATCTATAAGCTCTATGTTCGTGGAATTAAAGATGATCGTACTGAGAGTAGTTATTTGCCGCAAAGTGGATGACTGGAGGGAAAAAAACACTTTCAAGAGGAATCCACAGGAATTTCTTTCCAACGAACTGAATGGTTCAAAGGTTGCTAAAACATCGATAGATAATATTCTATTATCGCCAATTTTCTGTTATACATTGGATGGGCACGCGCTCAGATACGAGACACGTGCGTTTATGCCCGCGTGATTCATATCGAATTGTTACAAAATTGATGTAAAATTGTTAGGACGATGAGTGTCCCCCGTTGATTTTTCGACGAATGAAGTCGACGAAAATTGAACTTGAATTCAAACTTTACTGTTTCTATTACCGGGTCCCATTTTTTATACGTTTAGGAATTTCGTAGACTTCTTCTTTCTCTCAACAGGTATCGTACGCTATTCTCGTCACCCGCAATCCGGTACACGCAGGTTTGGTATTTCAGCGACAGCTCTAAATCTACTCTTCTCTCAAAATAGATGACTAGCATAAAAGACAAGACGATTACGCAAAAATTGGCGCGAAGTAGCATCTCCATTTGTGTGTCTCCAATTTGTTTCCGTATACAAACGAAATCAATGCAAATCGTATCGAATAACGTTTTGCCACGCGATCAAAATACGCGCCGAGCACGACAGTTTAGTCGTTTAATTTCTGTTTTATGACACGTTTATCGATATAACATTATAAACATATTATTTGGTTTGGGTGCGCATGCACCAAGAGTAATAGCAGCTTCCACATTAGGAAAGAGGAAACGTGAATTGATGACGGAAAAGGAGGATACTGTCGGTGTGAACTTCGACCGTGACTATCGCAAATGTTGAATACAACAATGACAATAGAATAACGAAATTATGCTTATCGTTTGCCGTACTTCGTGATTGATTTTATTCGTCTCCATAGAAACTCAAATGCATTGTTTCAAATACATTCGGATACTTTCAACTTGTAAGTTAGAGCTCATAATTGCATTAGCTGCCCATCCTATATGCTTTCGCTCGATCTGTGAAATTTTAATATCATTCGAAACCGTTCTGCGAAAGTATAGGCACGCTCGACCATTATCAGGAAATCATTCGGATTGTTATTCATTCACACATCCCTCGGCTACATTTAAGTACTTTCGGCAGTACATACATTCGTACTTTAAGCAAAATACGATCTATGTATCTGCTGCATCCTATCGACACGTATCACCAAAAAAAAAAAAAACCTACGAATCGTCGATTGCTTTCGTAACATTCTTCTTTTCTAAAAGGAACGCATAACCCGCGCGTGTTTTCGTTCTCCTCGAACGTGTATCCTTACTCCGGAAATAGAACTATCTATAATTGGATATAACATTGTACAAACTGGCGCACCAAATGCCACTCAATGTTTAGGAATTATATGCAAACACATTGCACTCTCGATCGCGTCGATACCATTATCAAAGTGGAAAGCAAATGCGAACAAAAATTGGCGCAACGATAAAGGAAGGGTCGAAGCAAAAGAAAATACCTATCTAACAACGCTTAGCGTGTACCTAGGGACGTATACCTGCACCAGTACAGATGCTAAACTTCGATTTTCATTCACAAGTACGGCAGTCTTTGTCTACAATCGTCTTGTGCGCTCACCGTCTTTCTCCATGCACTCGCGGCTGAGTCAGACGCGTTTCATCGGTGCAGACGTACCCGTAAACAGTACATCTGCACCTAGCATCGGCTGGTGCTAGAGTATCGACCCGCAGCATGTGGTAACTCATTCTCCTTTCTCCTTTATGCGTTTCTTTCCTGCTCCCTCTTGAAACGTCGCATCTCGTTCACGATTCCCCGTCTCGATCCTCCTAATACGATTTGTTCGTTTCTCTTTTCTTCGGTTCCCCTACTCTATCTTGAGCTCCAGAACGTGGGTAGCCGAGGTCGAAATTTACGGTACCGTCCACGGAAATTTCAACCCTACGACGATCGAGGACATTGCTGTGCATGCGCGGGGAAATGCAGGAACGTGCCAGGTCCTCGATACGCCCCAGCTCGTAACGGGCAAACTTTTCAAACTGCCGCAGCTCTTTTAAACGTGTCCACGGGGCCCTCCGACTATCGCTTGGCGCGCGACTCGTACGGAACGCTCCTCGATGAGAAAAGATAATGTCCGGCCTTCGAACCATGCTGTGTGCCATACACGCAAACTGCAAACAGACATTCCGCGATTTCGTTCATCCCTATCATTATACAGCGTTACTATTTCGACGAGGCTCACAGCTCGACAAACCCGACAGTCATCGGCGTTACCTTCCTCGAGGATCTCGACGAGACTTTGCGTAAGACTTCGCGCGCCAACTTTAGATAGAAACTACGAGTGGCATTTACAATGTTCCGTCGAAATTGATTAATGTAATCGATGCTATCGCAATCAATCATAGCTCAAATCGATCCGCTAAGTCCTGTTTTCTATAGCGAGCACAGCCACGTTTGCACAGCGTTCCCTTTTTATCCAAAATCGCGATCGATTGTATAATCATCGCTGGGATTAAAATGAACGAAGAAGAAGATTGATAAGTACTGCCACATCAACTTCCTTCCATGTGGGTCTCATTGTAGTTCGAGTCAATCATAGGTGAATAAAAAAAATCCTGAGTCATCGGTATTGACAGATCAATGCAAAGTACGCATGCGAAGCGACTGCAGCGAATTATAATCGTTTGAGTCTGTGGACCTCGAGATCGAGACCTGATGGAAATGTAGTGCTTGGAGAGGGCCCCGATGATCGCAGTCGCCCCTGGTTTCGAGTCGGACAGCTCAGTTCACTTGGTTGGCAGAGGCGAACGGTGGTGCGTGCATAGTTCGACAGCTGATTCTGGACAGTGTGGTGTTGCGGTCGCCGATCGTTTCTCTTGGCTGTCAGTCGCAGTTGATACCGCGAATCGGTTGGGCGCTTCGAAATTCGGGTACGAACCGTTAGAGCGTCGCGTTTCGCCAAGCTAATCGAGATCGTGTTCCAAGTACCCTTTCTTTTTTTCAAAACGGATGCAGCCTCGCGAAACGAAGAGCCTCTCATCGATTGTCAGAAAAACGAAAGCGAGGATTAAAGGGGCATCGTGACGATTCGTTTTTACGGCCCGTGAAGTTTCCTCCTTTCGTCGTGGAAAACCGTGGACACGATTATCTGGTAAGCGCGGCTGCTGCGTACAGCAAGGCGACGGGACAAAGGGCGGAGAAGCAGAGGATGCGTAGCGTCATCGTCAGGGTATGATTCCGGACGCTGCTAGGATACTTAACTCTACGTTCGACCGATGGTGAGTTCATTCTATTTCAGAACTCCATGCGCGTTCTATATTTTGGAACTCCGTTTCACGAATGTACCAGTCTCGGCTACTACTACTTGCTCGCACCGTTCCCCACTCGGACCTTTAAAGCACCCTCCTTTGTCCGGTTTGTCGGTACCGCTGTACAGTTATCCATCGGCTCGATTTTCATCCGATGTCGCTCGATTGACAAGCGTGTCAATGAAAACGAAGCGGCAATTTTCGAATTACGTTACAGCGATAACAGTCTATGTGCAGCTGCCTCCTGATTTAAACAACCTACACCTTTCCGACGATAAAAAGTGTTACGCAGAGTTGAATGGTATATTTGCATATCGCACGATGACCCATTTACTGTCACGGTCCTTTCAATGTTTCTGCTATTGCTACAGGAAAACACGCGTTTGGCACACTTTTAAATAGTAATACCGAAATGTTGTATCTGCGCGACCGATATAGCCCGGCACGATCTCTTCGATGGGACTGCTGGAAAGAGGAGGATAGTAATTTTACACTCATTGTCAGCGGTGTGAATCATTGATTGCACTCGACGCGGCCTTTGTCGCGTTGGATGCGTTTGCGGGGGAAAAATAATGACATTCGACTCGATATTGCCTCGGCGCTCGCTGCTTTCGATATAGAAGATACTTGTAATCGTACGAACTATCTGGTACGCGGCATGAAATTGAAATTACTCGAAAGTCGCGGGGGAAAAATGTGGACGTTCGCGGATGGCATTAAATGCGGTAAACGTATCGTAGCGGCACACACCGAATCAATGTTCGAGCATGCTCGATCGTGGCTACTATACGCACTACACGTGACCATCGGTGCATTCGCTCGAATTGTTACATGCTCGTAATTCCATCAGCCTCGCGAGGAAAGGATTCACCGAGCAACGTGATGGGCCCGTGTATGCAATGGGCATTGACCCTGTACCATTCGCGACCGAGTTACGCGTAAGTGTTCGCAGTGTCATAATGCGTCTATGAGTTTGTTGGCCGAATGACAGGAACATCGTACGATCCTTGACCGTTTCAAGCCAATATTCGTAGCGATCGTATCTCAATTATCAATAATAGCTTGTTCTACGCGAATTAGATCGTTCGCACATTTGTCCGGCAGTATTTATCTTTCGTTTCGATAAAACAATCGCAAAGATACATTGGAGTTCAAGTTTATCGATTTGTCTATCGGAATATCGATTGGCGATTACGGCCGGATCACTCGTGGTGGCGGATCCGTAAAAAAAAAGAACGCGCACGTATCCATTTTCGTAAGTCGGGCATTCATGTTTTCCGTCACGTGTCGTGCGAGACATTGGAATTCCTAGCACGTGGTGGCATCTGAAAATTTGCTGGTGATCCGGTAGGTTGCATCTAATATAATTCCAAAGTGTCGTCATTAAGGAGGCATCGAAGAAAGTATTTGATTATCCCCGAATTGACGGCTAATATGTCTGTTACGCGTTATAACGGTGGCCAATTACTGGACGGGCGTTATCATATTTATCAAATATAATAATCGCGTTTAAAGTTCATTTTTCTTTTACTGCCGTCGCCCGCGGTGGAACGAGATGAGAGCTTTTTCTTTGGCAAATAAGAAATCACGACTACGGCGAATTTCAGAAGGGGCTTTCGTTCGAAATTTATCCCTCACTTTGGTCATTGATTGGAGCGAGATGTGTCCATCTTTCAGGACGACAATAAGATCTAAAAGCAAGGGAAATGCTGCTCTGCAGGCAAACAGGAGAAAGCACTTTTTATAGGAACCCGTTTTGACAACTCCAAAGTCCTTGCGTTAAACGCGTGTGATTCACTGTCAGAGATGTTATCATCAGAACGCTCTCAAAACGTTGACATAAAATTTTTATTGTAATGCTTCACACGTGTTCAATGAAAATAACAATTTTGTTTACTACTTTTGTTCCGTAATAGCGCAACTGGTAAGAATTAATTCCATATATTCGAAGATCGTATCGTACGACGTTTTGTATTAAAAACGAAAAAGAAGGAGAACCCCTGGACAATATAACGAACAGCTGGTTAAATAAATCCATTTCCTTTGCCGCGATTCAGTGAATTGCTCCTATTCGATTAGCATTGTATACGGATGCAACGATCCTCCAGTTTTGTCGTAAAGGAACTTTCGATTGTGGAAATATTAACAGTTGAATAATTTTAATTGATTGCTTTCCTGTTTCAGCATCAGCAGATGATGGCAGATTTAAAGAATCTCACTCCGAGCGGTGGCGGAGGATCTAGATACAGCGGAGATGAACAGGTACACTTCATTCCAGGTGGAAGTCATCAAGTGACAATTAAATCACCTCCACCTACGCTACATTTGGAAAACCTCAACAATGCGATACTCAGGTATAATTAGGATTATAATAAATCAACAATTCATTTGCACTTGTAACAATACGTATTGGCATGTCGGAAGTTCGTGGGTGTAACGAAACGTATTGTTAAACTGCATTAAACACTATCGATCGTCTCGTACCAATTTCTCTCGCGAACAATATTTTTAAGCGGCATCAACCTTGAATCATTGTAGCATCTTGCGGAACTGTAACCCAAGTAAGACAAGATAGTGTAACCATTATTGTTGTCCGTATAACGAACTGCATCGCGTGCACGGCTTTACAGTAGAAAGGTTGAATTGAATAGCTGGATGTCGAGGTTTACTTCTTTCAATGATACGCTCCGCAATATGCATTGAGCAGATAATACCTTTTCTAATAACTCACAGCATCGTTCTCCTATTCTCTGTATACTCTGTAGCGCAGAAGAACATATCTGCTACAACAAACCATAAAATCAAGCAGATTATTGCTATATATAAATGAATGACCTGTGCATTTAATCTGCACACTAGTTTACAATGCACTGGCATCAACTGACCCGCCATTGGTACGTCGCTTGAATCATGCTTTGTTCATTTCTCGCCTCTAAAATTATTTTGTCCGTTCAGGTACTGTTATCGTCATTCCGTCCGACTGATGATTTTACTCATCAAATCCTTTATAAAGAGCGACAATCGCAAAAGTAAAATCACCGAATTTTGTAAACCTTAGATATTCTTATTGGAGGAGTATTTGCTTTTTGTTCATTATTTTACGAGAATGACAGTCTATGAGGGAAATGATGGTCATTGTATCAACGCTGAACACGCAAATTACACACGGTGCATATACCCCAAATACGTCTAAAACGGAACTCAAGGCCTTTCCATTGATCGTGCTAAAGCTTCAACAAAGGCATGTCTTAGATTGTTAGTCGAATACAATTCGACCTCTTACAAATATTCAATCGCTCGAATTTTCTAAAAGGAATTTATGCCCATATTTTTACGTCAGGAGAAAGTTTCAGCGTAATTAAACCTTTCGTTCAATTTTTTGCTAAACTCGTGAAATATAATTCTTGATAATTACGCTTCATTTATGTTCAAAGCCGTATAAAATCGTCGTTATTAATTTTTTTATAATAAAAATATAATTGTTGCGTCTGTAATCCTGGTGTGTACTATCGTGCCATTGATTAATATCGCCATTTTCACCGAAACCGTAAAACTCGAGCTAAGAAGGGGATTAAATTACAGACGCGATGAACCTCGTGCGTCCTTAACTCACATGGCTTCCGGAATTCATTTTAGACCGATGCAGGCCGCATTTAACGTGTGCGACAATTCTTCGCGGCGACAAATAAATATCCATCGTTTACTTTTCCATTATACCATTGTCGACTCACCGTTTAGCGTGCGACGCGCGACACGTGACAAATGAAAGGAATTTTCTTTGTTGGCTTCGCTGGGACGTTATTCCCCGTGATTAGTACAACGATTTCCAACTGGTTGCACAGAAGAACGTTCTTCCAGAATGTCGTAAAGTTTTCTCCTTTGCATTCCAGCGGTTCGCAAAACAATCTCCACTGTAATTGCAACGGCAGCGCGTCGAACGGGGCTGCGGTTACAATATGCAGCAGCAATATGTTCGGAAGAAAAGTGCCGAACCATAGCCCGGGCCAGGACGGGAAGAGGCCCGCGGTAACATTGACGCATCTACCAAAGAGGCCACCGGTTGACATCGAGTTCAAAAATCTGGCGTACAGCGTGTCCGAAGGCAGAAAGAAAGGTTCGTCTTCGAATGAAATTACACTTTACGCAGAAACGGGGCGAACGAAAAAAAAAAAAAAACCGCCGACGCACACTTCGAGCATCGAGGCACATTCGGTAGGCATTTTGTTCCGGAACGTATGTGAACGACCTAGCTGAAAGAATCGATAGAAATGTACAGGTTGGTTCCTGTTTCGGTCCAGACGCACCTCGAGGGTGCAACTGTACTTGCTTGTAACGAGGTCAGTTAGAGAATCCAACTATCCGTGAAGCCTGCAGTTTAACGAAATTTCTATACCTCGTCTCATCGAACGTTGGGAATTTGGCAAGATCGCCGGTACCATTTTGGCAATGCGAAATATTACGTAAATCCGCCAAACCATGGCGCTGGTGCGAGACTTAACGCGCCACGGGGCGAACGAAGGGAACGGTGTTTAATATTGAACGTTCGTACGTTTTGTGTTTCCAGGATACAAAACGATTCTAAAATGTGTGAACGGAAAGTTTCAATCGGGCGAGTTGACCGCCATTATGGGCCCATCGGGCGCCGGGAAAAGTACCCTCATGAACGTTCTGGCGGGGTACAAGTGAGTTCCGCTTCTGAACAATTTAGGTGACACGGTGGATGAAATTATTGAACGTCGCGCCATCGACACCTTTTATTTTCAGAACGTCCCACCTGAGCGGATCTGTTCTGATAAACGGAAAGGACAGGAACCTGAGGAGATTTCGGAAGATGTCCTGTTACATAATGCAGGACGATCGTCTGCTGCCTCATCTGACTGTCTACGAGGCGATGATGGTCTCGGCCAATTTAAAATTAGGGAAAGGTATCAGTGTTAAGGAAAAAAAAGTAGTGGTGCGTTGAGAACGAGAACATTCGAGATAACCGAAACACGATTTAACCGTGGCGCCGATATAATGAAATCGTGTTTAACGCAGATCGAAGAGATCATCGAAACGCTCAGCCTAAGCGACGCGAGTAACACACAAACTCACTGCCTGAGCGGAGGGCAGAGAAAGAGGCTATCGATCGCATTGGAGCTTGTTAATAATCCTCCGGTGATGTTTTTCGACGAGCCGACTTCTGGTTTGGACAGTTCGACTTGCTACCAGTGTTTAAGTTTGCTCAAATCGTTAAGTAGGGGAGGTAGGAATTCTAACGATGATTCCGTTATACAGACATCACTGTGTGTCAATGCTATTCGCAGTTGTCTAACGTCCCCTTTATTTCTGCACGCGTTTTACAGGAAGGACTATCATATGTACGATACATCAGCCGAGCGCGCGATTATTCGAAATGTTCGACCATTTGTACCTTTTAGCCGAGGGCCAGTGTATATATCAGGGAAACGTTGGCGGTTTGGTGCCCTTTTTATCGTCGATGGGCTTGGAATGTCCGAGTTATCACAATCCAGCGGATTACGGTAGGCAAATCAGTCCGGCGATACTTTGAACAAAATTCGTGGTCCGTTCTTGTGATTAAAAACGGAACGATTTCATTTAGTAATGGAAGTGGCGTGCGGCGAGCACGGGGAATGCATGCATAAATTAGTGATGGCTGTAAATAATGGTAAATGTGCTAATTACCAGCACAATCAAGGTGCGATAAATGCGGTGCAAACTGTGTCGAACGATATCGCGAAAGACTCGCCGCAGCAAGAAACGAAGTCCGAATCTGCACTGATACCGAACGGTTTGGTGAAGCAGCCGAATGGCGGTACGGTAATCAACATGCCGATTTCTTGCACGACTTCTTTGTTGGACAGCGCAGAGAGCATAGAGCAAAAGGTTGGCTTCCCAACGAACAGTTGGACCCAATTCTGGATCCTTATTAAACGAATCTTCTTGTCGCAAATAAGGGATATGGTCAGTATAGCCGATTTACATTTAATATAAATTTAACGTCCGCGCGAAGTCTGTTTAGCGACTGTTCGATTGCACGCGTGACAATGCCTTTCACGATTGCAGACATTAACGAGAGTAAGGCTGATTTCTCACATAATCGTTGGATTTCTCATTGGTGCGATTTACTACGACATCGGTAACGACGCCTCGCAGGTAATGAGCAATGCCGGGTGCGTTTTCTTCACGGTGATGTTTCTCATGTTCACTGCTATGATGCCCACCATTCTTACATGTGAGTGAATTTAACGATCATTGTGCTAATCCATGTAGTATTTGCAACGTGTGAATAATGCTCTCTTCCGGTACAGTTCCGACAGAAATGGCGGTATTCGTGAGAGAACACTTGAATTACTGGTACTCCGTAAAATCTTATTATCTTGCGAGAACCTTAGCCGACGTACCTTTCCAAGTAAATACCATATTTTTCGTTTAACTAACTATATCAGCGATACCAGCCTCGTATTTCTATCAACGAATTTATTATGCTTCTTGCAGATAGTGTATTCTATAGCATACGTCATCATTGTATATTTCATGACGTCGCAACCATTGGAGGCGAATAGATTCATGATGTATTTAACTATATGTGTATTAACAGCATTAGTTTCCCAATCGATCGGATTCGTGATTGGATCAGCGATGAGCGTGGAGGTACGTTTTGATTGTTGTGCAATGTCGTTCGTATTTTCTCGTTCTTCGTTCCTGGATAAAAGGCAGGTGTTCGTCTACTTTCAGAGCGGAGTATTTATTGGACCTGTGTCGTCAGTACCGATTGTTCTCTTCTCCGGTTTCTTCGTCAATTTTGATGCAATTCCAAAGTATCTGAAGTTTCTCTCGTACGTGAGTTACGTCAGATACAGCTTCGAGGGGGCCATGATTTCTGTGTATGGCTATAATCGTGCTAAGCTCAAGTGTTCCGACGCGTACTGCCACTTCAAAAGCCCGACGAAGTTCCTCGAAGAAATGTCGATGCAAAACGCCGTCTTCTGGGTGGACGCCGTCGCATTGGCAGGTTTTCTGCTTACCTTGAGGGTGATCGCCTACTTTGTACTGAGACTGAAGTTACGATCTCTTCGTTAAAAACATGCAGCGGCCGTGGATAATCGGGAAGCGATAGGTCACTGTGTCGCAAATACTCGTTTCACCCCAATCACGCCGAAAGATTTACGACTTCGAGTTCCGTTTCTTTCCTCGCAGAGAACAAAAGTGCCCGAGCATATTGGTAACAAGACCCGCGAAACGAAATGTACATATGTATACGTATGCAAACGATGGAATATTTTAATTTCGTTTCGTTGTCGAATATGTACTAAGATTTTCTACACTTAGTACAAAAACTCCGGACTAGTGCCGCATTCGCACTACAGATTCTGCGAACACCGACGAAACCGCAGGATCGCTGTTGATAACGCGCCACGAATACGAATCAGCGTTAACGCGATTTCTGCTATTGTAAATACAGTTCACCGAAATCGAACGAAACATTACACGTTTGTATTTTACAAAGCTTTGGGGGGATGGGGAAACGTGTCTTGAAAGTTGCTCCCTACGGCACTAACGGAGAGTAACAGTAAAAGACACGAACGTTGCGGTACGATGCGTAGAGTATTTAAGCATTTTTAATAAACTAGAGTACGCAAGAATTAGATTGGAATTGTAAATCGTCGATAGTAGACCGAAACGAGACCACCGTTGGTGCTACGTATTCGATCGGAACGCAAACATTTATAGCCAATAATTACAAACTCGCCAGGAGCCTTAGGCCCATTCAAAACTCATGGTCCCTCCAACAAAGGCGCGTGTGAAGCGCACGAATACCATCAACCTTTTTCAGTAGGTAGTAGGTTCAGTAGGCCATAGAATTTACCAATCCAAGGCCAGAGTGGATCCTTAATTGTTCTCATGTTTCCATCGATTTACATTCACTTAATCTACGAAAGGTACCTCGAAGATATACCAACGAAGCATAAACGACCAACAATCGTTTAACATATCGGACAAGAAGAAGTTTTAACTGACAGCGCCGAAGCACCAAATATTAATTTATCTAATTGTGAGTCCGATACTCACGTATGTCGGCGGGATACCGATGCGTTTATATTAAATGATTTCATTCGAGATCACAAGCAATTCTTGCCCATATCGGCATTCCATTTATAGTTAATTCGATAACTATATAACGTTTAAGCGTCAAAGAAGAAACGATGAACATTTATTGTAAAAAGCTCACACCTGACCAATCACTAGCTGCCTGTGCGTTTGCTTCTAAGCGGGAGTGTTGAACATTATTAACATTTATTATTACAAAACGCAGACGTTTCATCAGAAGGGGTGCATATTATTTAAGCAAAAAAAAAAAAAGAAAAAATGAAAACAATGAAAATAACAAGAATATTCTGGTCTACGAAAAACATGTACCAGAATTTTTTTCCACGGCCTATTTGCGCTGTTTACATCGCTACGAGTTCACCTCGTTCATCTCATCTCGTCGACTGAGAAACCAAGAAAAGGGAAAACAAAATTCATAGTCCTTTCCTTTCGTTTCGTGTTATAGCTTTTTATAAAAGTTGCAAACATGACCGGGTGCAGAATAATCTTATTATTATGATTTATAAATATCCTTTATTATTAAGCTTAATACTAAATTTCGGAGCATCAATCGTACTCTTTGAAATAGAACAATACTATATATTTTTACATTTCAATGTCGAATATAAATTCGAAATAATCATTTCCTCTATAAGATGAACAATTATTGTTCTCCCTCATATTGGATTACATTTATTTTATCTTAATGGTAGGGGCAGGTGATATACAAGGAGTGTGTATATTCCAATATACGTTTATCACCTTTCAAACATACATACCGATCACAACATAAATCAGAGACAGTACTTGTTCCGTAAGTTTCGAACGCTTAGAGAAAGGCCCAGAGAGGGGCCTTTCGCAGTCATGTTACACTTTACTTAATCGAAACGTTTTCGATTTGGCGACCGATTCTGCTAAGTCGTGAATTCGTAACCAGTGAATAACTTATGATTTATCGATAATTGATAACATAAGCGACAAAAGCGTAGTGGAGAGAAATAAAATATTATGAATCATAGGGACAGGGTAAAGGTGGGGGGTGGGTAGGGATGTGACAAAATTTTCCATATTTTTAGACTGGTTATTATAATTATTATGATTTATATTTTTATTACTTATTGCCGATGTAGGTAGTTTAATAGGATATATAGGCAACAAACAACGATGTATTGCGCTATAGGTGGGAATATTCTATTCTTTTTCACTTAATACGTTGTCATGTAATTACTATTAAATTGTTAATGCTAAAATGGAAATTCACTTAAACTGCTATATCGCCCGGTTATTTTCATTTCATTCCGAATACTTTCTAATAACGATAACTTGGTATGTCTGTGATTCGGTGTCGGCAAACCGCAATTAGGCGTACAACAAATTCTATGAAATGTACATATAGGTTGGGGTAAATGTGAAGCTTTACGAAAATGAGGATAAAAACGGCAGTGAAATCGAATAGATCCGATCAAATTATTTGTTTTTCGTTCCCGTTTAATGGATGGGGCTTTATCTGTTTAGACCTTGGTGCGCTTATATCGTTTAACAAAAGTAAAGTGTACAAAACATGAAACGAAGTACGCAGCCGGTTAGCCCGTCGTACTATAGTCGTTGGTACATACTTAATAGTTGCTAATAAAAACAAGCCATAAAAATGCACACGCGTGTATGGAACCAAGGTCTGAACGCAAATGCGGTATACATTCACTCAAAATGTTTACCGTCCCTTTCTGTTATCGGTTTATCATTTCTTCGTGTGATGCTGCGCGTTTGCATTTATAATCGTAGTTACTAATATGTAAAAGCCAGTAAAGCGTCATATTTGATCAAACACAAATCCGCACGTATTGTGTTCAAAGCTCGCGAGAACTGAGACTGTAATAACGAACAAGCAAACTTTTAAGTACACCTGACCTGACTATCTTGCGAGTAGAACCCTTGAACTACTGTTAAACATTTCGTATAATATAACGTCACATTTGCATATAGGTGGACAGCATAGGAAAATCAATTGATAAGATTTCCGCTTTTAGGACACATACTCCACACGTCAATGTATAATGTATATTGTCCGACCATATATCGCGTACAGTACATGACACTTTTTTCAAGTATTGTAATTTTATATCGATAAACTAGTATACGTGTGTAACGTTGTGCGGATGTGTATGGGAGCGTCGTAAATGGAGGAAAGAATGCGTAGAAAAGTGAATAGATATAAGTGTGATTCAATGACAGAACGATCACTTTTGATCCTTGGAGTTAAGAACGTGATCGACCTGGCGTGGAATGCCCGATAACGATTGATATACACACGCGGGAAAACGATTAGCGCAAATATTTGCGAAGCGAAATTACGAGCGTATAGTGGTTTGTGTTCTGGAAAAACGGAACGGCACGTTTATACTAAAGCACAAATGAATAAAAAAACATCTGTATAATATGGAAAACAAGCAACATCCTTGTCCTTTATCGAACTTAAATTTTTATCTGTGCTTCTTGCGAGTATGTAAGCGCCGGTCCAGTGTAAAATTCAAATTTGTAGATCGTCACGAGCACGTGGGCTCTAAGCGACCAATGTACTTCAAGAATAGCTATTTTAAGATAGATTTTCTCAATGCTACCAAAGCAAAGTTTCGTTAAGTTTTCCATTTCTATCATTTCACGTTTTGGAAGGGACGGCAAATTATTTAGTGCGTTCCCTACAGCATATTGTGTCTAAGAATTTCTACTTTCTTGAAAAAATATTTTTGTTTACGCCGATTGAACGTTTTATAAAATATGTTTCTGGAACTTGTTAGAAATTCTGGAACTAAGTTGGCAAGAAAGTGAGTGCAGTTTATAGAATTGATTAAAAGTAACATAGTAGTTGCATGTGCAATAGCACGACAAATTCGGAAGGCTTAAAAACTGCAGAACATGGAGAAACCTATAGTTCGCGCAAGGGTAGTGAAGGTACTCGGTAGAACCGGTTCGCAAGGGCAATGCACGCAAGTAAAAGTGGAATTTTTGAATGAACAAAATAGGCAATTAATTCGAAACGTGAAGGGCCCTGTACGAGAAGGAGACATACTAACACTCTTAGAATCGGAACGAGAAGCCAGAAGGCTACGTTAATACCTCCAACGGTTGCCCTTTCTTCTTCATATCGAATACAAAAGAATCGAACTCCTCCAGGTACTTGCAAATACCTAAGCCCTCATCGACATTGTACTCCTAAGAGGACTGGAAACACCGTTCCTACATTTATTCAGAATTAGTTTTGCAAAACCTAAATTATCTTTTACATATTTATTTCCCAGGTATTGCGAGCAGATATCTACTAATATCCAGTGCAGAGACGCAACCCAACATTTTTTCTGAACGCGCTTGCATTTTTTTCTCCTCGAAACGAAGAATGGTAGGCAAATATTAACGTCACACGAATGTAATTCAAATATATGTATCTCTGAATAAAAAGTAGCATGTAAATATTTGGAAGCGAATCGTGTAACTGTAATATTTTCACCGTAAATTACTGTTACAGCACTACTTTGTCCTGAACAGGATTGAAGGTAATAACAAAAGTAAAAACAAATTATAGAGGTAGAACCATAGCTGGCACTTCCAAGGACAGGGTTTCGCTGAAATTCTTTGTATTCGCAAACATGCTTTTTTTTTTTGTCAAGTATGTGCGCAGTTTCCTCTCCGGTTGTTCGATCAAATGAATATAGATGTCACGTTTGTCGATCTTTGCCTAATGAATTATTCCATTGTTTAATGTTTCCAGTGTTTAGAAGCGTATATCGCACGTCGAATAAAATTCATATAAATTTTAATAAACTAATCAATACAGCACGGAGTAATTATTTAATAAAAACTGCATATACGGGGGATAAGAGCTGTGTAAAGGTGTCAGCACAATCGCAACACGACGAGGCACGCCTTCGGCTGTTACACTGCGCCATTTTAGTCTAGCTTGAACGATGGTAACGTAAAGATGCTTTCGAGCAATTTCCAATTTTCATCAAGAAAAATTGACATCATTTGATTTCGTTTTAATATCAATCATTCTCCTATCATTACTTGTTTACTTTATTTTTTAGTATTATGTTCAAGCTAGACCAAGTGTGGCCGAATCCTTCGATATGTTAATATGCGTCGCGTCATCCGCGTCTTCCGTGTCTTCCGCGTAGTGCTACTTGGCTTCATTGTACCTTCCGGACGATCGTAAGTTCCCTTTACCTTTTCTTTCCACCTATGTTTGTCTGTAGAGCGAAAATTACATACTCCCTGGCAGTAATGTCGCATGGAAGGATTGCACGTTCTGCAGTTCTTTCTCGGACGCTACTGTCCGAGCGGATGTAATTTGTGCTGCGTCTGAGGATATTCAAATTTGTTGAAATATTCTCGTGATTTGCATCGCTTTACACGACCCATTTTACGTGGCGATTGAACAGACGCACGCTCTGTTAGTCCATAATTGCCTCTTAATTCGATTCTGTCGAATCGGGCTTTGGAGATCGCACGCGTAAAATAGGTAACCCATTAGGGATCTTTGCGACTGCTGATGAATGGAAGCAAATGAAACGCAGTTTCTATGGAATACCAAGAAACACAGATTCTTAGCTTTGTCTCGTCTGCAACATTCGCAAGTAAATAAAATAATAACACCCAGTGTTACTATTCTAATTACAATTCTACCTCTATATTCCTTGTGACCTACGTACTGGACGGAAATGGTCGTGTCGCGAAAGTAGCACAGCTCCAACGTTGTGGAGGTTTGATATAATTTCGCATCGTTTCCGTTTCTTCGCTGGCCCCTCCTTTTAGTTAAGGAGTTTGCCATTATATAACATATGAATTAAGCGGCTGCACAACTTAGGTACTCAGTTAGATAGGAATATCCTGCCTACTAGATAGGGCCGTTAGGATCTACTAATCTTTTTTTTAATTTTAAGATAGTTCGAAAAGAGTCTAGGGGTTGATTAGCACCTCTACCTCTTTTTCGGGTAGGTCCATTTAGATAAGCAACGTTTGTTAGCGAGCGGACAAGCGATTGCGTTACTGCGATGGATTCATTTCCGCAGTTTTGAAATTTTCAAAGGAAGGGTGGATGGGCCCGTTGGAGATCGGGCGAGTCACCATTTGCAGCAACCTCCACGTGGTGTGACTTGGGAAATTTGCGTTACTTAAGTATGTACTGCGTGGTAACGCAAATTTGCTAATGGCTGCAATCTTTCAATATATTTTCTACACCCGGCAACAACATGATGGAAAATAAATATTACTTCTATACATCTGTGTAAATTTTATTCATTTCCCCAAAGTTCCTGTACAAGTGTAATCGTTTACCTCACCTATATGCTGTATAACAGAAAGAATAAATAAAAAAAAATGAATAGTCCATGTAAGCAAGAACACTCCTTTCTTCCCTGCCCTCTTAGTAATGTAAATCTTAACGTTGACAATTGAGCTCGCTATTAACAAAGGAAGCTTGCAACGAAGGCGGCCATGTTCGTTTCAAATATCATTGATGCGCAAATCAGAATGTAGACGATAGAGTACGCGAGTAGGAGATGAAGAAACCGGATGAAAATTACTGGCAAACATGAGCACGGATCATAAAGGAGGAACAAAGGTAGAGAAGTGTGCAATCCTACAATCTTATCGGCGACCAATCGGTTGATTGGATTTTTGGATGGGGATGTTGAATAATCGTCGATTAGACGGTTATTGTTAAGATTAGAACGTACGTACGTACAACAGTTGGCGGCCATCGATCCGTGCGGTTAGTACAACGTCGTGCCGCGGTATTACTAGACGTAAACTTGGTACGTTATCTATTTTGCCCAACCCGATCTATTTATGCGAGTCTCTTTGCGATTTGAAAGTTCATACGACTCGTGTCTCGTGTCCAAAGAGCTTGTTCGCGACAATACAGAAATGGCGATACGCGTAGAAAATATTTGAGTGAAAATACACATATGTACGTATGCGGATTGAATTGAGTGTATGAGTAGACGGGAAAATGTAGTGGGCTTACGGTTGAGATTAAGCATAACCTCGGGTACTTGTTTAGGAAGTAATCACAGCGTGTGTCAGTTTTCACCATACAAATATTTAATTGTTTTTGTGTCGGAACTCGATGTATTTTACATTGTTGAATGCTTCATAATTTGCGTGCACACTACTGAGCACTGTGCTTTACAATTGAGCAACGCAATGAAACGAAAACAGATGTTTTAGCGATATGAATAAAATAAAGAAAATTTATTAATTGTTAAAGTTCCCTTTGCATTTAGAGTCTGTAATAGTAATAAGTATGGATCCATGGAAACGAATTTTGTATTCGTCCTTCTTTGAAGCATTTTTTAAGCAACATATTCAGTAAACTGTAGAAACATTTTTCATAGCGATGGAGAATCTTTTTAGTAAAATGTCCAAAGACAAAGTTCAAGTTGCCTACGATTACGTAAACTTTATGAATTATAAATTACTTAGAATCTTGCCGAGGTCAACAGGTTGGTAATATTATTTGTCAGTGTAGAACGCTACCACCAAGATGCTACTCTAAGCATTACTTCTACAATAACTTTCAAGCAGAAAAAATTAAACGAGAAACCTGATTATGTACCACTTCGTTACGCTTTGTAATACGAAATTATAGATAATCTTGATCTGACGATTTAAAAATATAATTACACAACAAAAACTGGTCTATTTTTTACGTTCAGCTGAGGTATCGTGGTATTCGCATTAGCTTTCGTTACAGTGTGTATGTACAGGAGGTATTATTTAATATACTGGAAATAATGGAATACATAAATATACATGCAACGAAAACTTAATTCAATTTTTTCTACTGTAACCAGCAGTCGTTTATATTTTCGCGATGTCTCATTAACCTGTCATTGTTTTGACGGTAATATTGTGTTAATGTTCAATGTTCAGATCGCATAATTCTACACATTTGGTTATACATGTTTGTGTTTTCAGAAACCGTAATCATTACATTGATATCAAGATAAATTCGGCCCTAGAGATAAAAAGAATTAAACAATGGTGGAACGTGAAAGACAGAACGGACATGCGAATTTAGCTAACAATGGACTCGATCGGTGAGCATAATCATTGGAGTGTAAAATTAATCACTTTACTCTGGGTTAACAACGATCTCTCAAGCTTCTACGGTACTTTTTAAGTTTCTGCCACTTTGTGCGCATGGCCGATTAAATTTTTCTCATCGTTTGGCTTGACACTGGTATTTTTTATGCTGAAGCTAAATGAATTGTAGAACTTGCATTACTCAGCATTATTAATGTAATTCAGTATTTTCGCTGAATACTTACATATATCAAGTTAAGAAAAAATAAAAAAAAGGTAGCACGCAATCGATTGATGCATGCATGCAGAAAGGACACGCGTCGCCTTTGGACGTGAATTGCAATGTCCGATGCGATTATATCGCAACGCGTATTCGTGATAAAACTTTTAAGATGTCAACACGTTAAGGTGTGCCTTTTCTTCGACGCTACGAGGTCTTAAAGTTTTGTCACAATATTCTAAGTATCAATTGGTTTCCCCTATTTTCTAAGTATACTTTTAAGTACACACATAGATTACAAACGGGCTTCGTACGTCCAGTACCATAAGATACGTATTTTTCTCTGTAGGCCCGAAACCTATCAAAACCTTGACCAGATTATTTTAAAGTTTCCTTGATAAGGTCGATGGTACATCGATAATTTATACGTGGGACACATATTTGAACTTCTATGATACCAGATTAATATTCAAAGAACACAAGAAGTCGAGCAGTTTATATAGCACTTACCATTCGTGTTGCTGTGAACACTTGAGGCGTCCTTAAAAAGAGCAAAGTAACGCGTGGCATAAATGAAAAGAAAAATATAGATCAATATAAAGTATAAAGTGCCTTACAGGAATGCAGTAATTATGCTCTTATCATGGCTACTGAAAAACGACAACTGCACTGTCCCGGACTTTGTACACTTTGCTTGTGTAAGCGACCTTTATTCCGGGTTGATTCGTAAAGTGTCGTGTGATAGCTTTACCGATAGTAAAATATATACATTCGATGCATCTCTGTGGTAACAAACTTGCGCATCTGCATACTAATCTTTTCATTGTCGTTTAAATTTGCTCATGGAAATCAATTGGAAAACACACAATAGAGTTAACTTCTCTGCTAGTTGTCTACCGAAATGTTTTTTAAAGTGTACATCAATTACAGTATAGTCTCGAGAAAGCTGTACCTGTTAAGGGAAAAAATTCTTCTATCAAATGTATGGAGGCATTCTTCATTCTCTTCACAAATTCTGGCAAACGTTGCTCCTACCTATTCCGAATTTTTTTTCTTCTTCGGAGCAGTCGTATTAACACATTTCAGCATATTTCATAGATCAAGCATATGGTTTTCGTAGTCGTATTTCGATATTGTGCGCATCGTATTCATATTCGTATCATTCGGCAACTCTTAATAAGTGCAACAGTTTACTATATGTTGAATGGAATGAAAAGTATACAACGATATCCTTTGCGTGTGCATTCGTACAGCAGCATCGAGATTTAGCGTAACGTCTACGTAACGTTAAGATATGTATATAAAATATGTCGCATTGATGCACAAGATGTTGAAAACTTGTTTTTACTACCACAAAGGATCTATTACATATCTATGGGCTAATTACAGGAAATAGCGACAGCAGCAGCGATCCAGTAAATGCTTCTTATACGTATATGCGAATTTTAATCATAGAATTGAACGAAACGAATTGTATATTTTTTACTCGACAAAGTAATTGCACATTAATATATTATTAATACGAAGATACAGTTTAATGAACAAGTTGTCTTAGCTTCATATAGATTCCAAACGAATTACGGGTATACTTTCCTCGTTGCCAAATTCAACACGTACGATGTGACGTCGGTGGCAAAACGTGACGCGTTAAACTTCAGACGTCGACTTGTTACTTTTTGTTACCGATGTCTGAGAATCTATTGCTTTCTGGGCAACGTGGAATAAATGCGTACAGCGGTTAATGAGTTGAATAAACCCAGCGACAGGTTTTGCCAATTCAAAATCATTTCTGCCCCTTCGATATACGCGGGGTCGAACGAGTTCTAAATGCATACCGGAAACCTTTGAAAGTAATAACGAGTGATTTGGTGATCGTGATCTGGTCGTAATGAAAATGATCCTTTATAATAGTGCGAAATCTAGAAACATCAGGATGACATTGCCGTCTCGTCTTCTTAGTGGCTCTGACGTCACCGGTTGGACTTCGAATCGTTTTGCAAAAACTAGTAATATTGTAACACGGGTTTACCAAGTTGCTACCAATATCTATGATAGTATCTATTATCTTGAACGATTTTTAACACGATACCCATTGCGAAACGGCGGCCGATTCGGTAGTCAATAGAGTGTGTTCGCTAAGACGAGTGGGCAGGAAATGGAAAACATGGGGACCAGCTACGATTAGTTAAGTATTACCAGCCGTTCAGGTAGCGCAGTCAGTCAACGTTGTCTACGACTAAAAAGCTTGAACTGCATCTCGACTTTGATCGCATCAATTCTTGACTTTCTCGATCATATCGTCTTCTTTTGTCGCGTCCTTTAAAGTATATGGAGGAGGCGAGGAAAAGAGAGCGGGCAAGAGAAGAACGAATAGAGAGTCGGAGCGAGAAGCAGCACACTGGAAAGCAACGACGGTCAACGGTGATGGCCGCGGTGCAGCTAAATGGTAGTCAGGCAGTCGGTCTCGAGACAGCAAGGTTCGAACATCGTGGAGACGCTGCAGTACTAAGCCGCCTTTGCTCCGAAATTTCTGTTACGCCCTCGTTATTACCATTGTCGCGCAGTTTCGAATATATTTCGTTGTCGTTTCAAGTGCAGTTGAAAAGAACGCGCGTGTGTGCTCCAATTTCTAATTGTTTAAATGCCATCGTTGTGCACTTCGAGAACGTGGCATATAGAATTCGAAATGTACTTGCTTTTGGCTCGAGGATAGAGTCGATGGTCTGCGCAGTTGCACTCCCTGAAGCGCGATTGTTCCTTTTTGACCGACTTCCTACCCGTCGCTACTGCTATAATGTAAGAACGCGCGTGATTTAAAAACCGTTTGGATTTGTCCTAAAGTTCCCTCCCTCTATAGAAGTTTCGTTTATCTGTAAAATTATTTGAAATTCAACATCGCTCCCGTGCTGGGTATAGCTGTCGGAGTTATCGGAGTCGAATGATTAGTGGTATCGAACTTCCTATCGTTCCGAATCGGCATGAATAATGTCGATGTCTCGTTTGCATCTTTCCGTAACTGGAAAGGTTAATGGGAAACACGACTCTGTTAAGCACGAACGACAAAAAAGAATTACACATTAATACAATTGTAAATGTCCGTTGAGCTGCATTTATGTTAGCGGAAACAACATTATCCACATATATACATTTTATACGCCGAAGCTTAATAGAAATTTATCTCACGTTACAGCGTTAGAGAAGCATTCCCGTTTTGCCCTTAGATACCTATAACGCATGCCCTTAAACGACTATTCGGTTGAACAATCTAAGTTGAGTACAAATGACATTTTTCAGGCGATGAGAGAATTTGCACGTTCGCCTACTCATGAGAACGTAAGAACACTGCGCAAAGATTGGTTCGTCTGAACGAAAATCGGCTTAGTACGCAAGGCTGCTTCAATACCATACCGCTAAGATACAGAAATTTGGCAAAGAAACTTAATTCAAGATGAAGCTTGAGGGGAATTGTTCGCAGGAAGATAATACCAATGAAATTTTATTACAACCTAGGAAAGGTTCGGCAACTCGTTTGCAAGTAATACCGGCACAGCCCAAAACGATCACGCATTTACCGAAAAGACCGCCGGTTGATTTGGCGTTCACCGATCTAACGTACAGAGTACGAGAAGGCAGCAAAAACAGTAAGTATGGGAATTCCCACTCCGCCATTCGGTTTGTACAAAAGCTCCATCCAACCGAACAGAATATGAATGCATACTCTGCGTTTGTTAATAAACACTCGACGATAAGTAGAAAAGTATAAAAAAAACATGAACTTCGTTAGCTGTGATTCCTCTTTGTTCAACTTGGAGCAATTGAAACCGGTTTTTGGTGACATTGACCATACAGAGAAAGTACTTATCATTTGTACGAGAGAGAATGCAGTTCACGTGTCGTAGTACTTGCACGCTTCACAGAAAGAGATATACATACTCTTATCAAAAAGCAACGCTGGAAAGGAGATAATTCGATGATGCATAAATCCACGACTCGGATATTTCAATAAAATGATTGTACGTGGTTGTTCGTTTGCTTGAGTTCACCGTTTGTAAAAATAAACTTTCTACACAGCCAGTGGAACGTATACTTAGCTGGTCAAAGCGAATAAAGGTAGTGACCGAGATTTTGTAAGAAGACCGGTTGCGGCGTAAGGCTTCAACCACGATTTCCAAAGTGCATGTTGTGTTTGTACACGTACATGTTTTCTACTCCGAGGAACGTTCGTTATGCACGTCTTTCTACACTTTAATATCGAGCCGATCCGACATCGCGTATTCATTTCAACAATATGTTATGGTACGCTGGCGGATAATTTGAAAAGATGGGTCTTTGTTTCCACTTATCGTAGTTTATACGCACAATCGAAACAGCTTACTGTTCCAATTGTTGCAGCTGTGCGATAAAGCTCTGTTTCCCTTGTATGGAATTGGAGTACATTTCGTTTTTAAGATCGTGTCATAAACTATTTTTCGGCTCAACAAAATTCGGTCAATTGTTTCTCTAATATACAATTCCGGGCGAACGATCTGTTGAAAAGTAAAATTCTGCATTCACGCTTTGATATAACATTTGATGTATTTAGCTTATATAGTATTAGCGATTGCATTTAGAACGCGAAAAATTGTATCCTCTTCCCTAATTAATCATTCATTATTGGCAACTGCATTGTTCGCGTGCCAATGACCAGGGGCTTGTAATGTTGTTGAATAAGAGAGTATCAGCGTCAAACATTATATTTCATTTGCTGTAGTAGTCGCACCTAACGACAGAGTAATGTTAAAAACGATTTCACGCACCGAGCAAGGAACGAATACACGAGAAGCACATTGTTTTTGTGCGCGAAGTTCGTCCTCGTAATTCTACTTGTATCTCCTCTTTCTACTTTACACAGTTCTTCATACATCACGCATCTGGCCGTTTATGCAAATACACGCACACTACACACGCAAACACAGACTCACATATGCCAACGGAGCGATCGGTTCGATACGACCGTGTATAGAAAGTGAATATGCTAAGTTATGGCAATATTATTGCAATCCCTGTTTTCGCAACTAGAAGCAAACTTTTAGGAACCTGACTTTCTTTCCGATATCGAGGAGATTTTGTATCATTTTTGCTCGAGCGATTGCATCAACACTATATTCGATACATGGTTTATGTATACACGTGTCGTCTGTATCGTGTAACTTGTTCAACACTTGTTCCTTCTTAGTATTTTTTTGAAACATTTACGCTACTCTTTCGATACATTTTGTCACTATCATATGCCCTGCATATTAGGAGGAAGATTAACGTAATATTTAATTCTGTAAATTAGTATCAGACACTCGGTGTTCCTGATAATATGGTATACATACTCTGGCAGAGTTGGCGCAATCGGAAAAATTAATTTCATAAGTAGTACCCCGTTTATAATACGAGAACTAAAAAATGAAACTCCACCGCAACTAATTGTCCTTAGCTGGTAATAAAATTCTAGTTTTTATTACACGTACAAGCAGATAAATATTACGTTAGCAGGAAAAATTCATAGTCACGCAATGACCGACATGTATGCGTAGAATTATCATGTGATGCAACAGCAATAATATAATTATATTGTTCTTGAGTTATGCACTTGAATTGCATGGTTAAAACTGTACTTCTAACAGCCTAAGAGAGAATCACAGATTATCGGACATATTTAAATACTTTGAACAATAGCGAGTACATGCCAGCTTATTTTGCGCTGTCCAATATCAGGCAAAAATGTATTCGCCAGTGTACAACTTCGTCTTTGTCGGATGCCTTCTAGTAAGAAAGCACGTTATATTCATGAATCATAGCCCATTGAAGGCCGTTCAAGCTACATTGTACAATTGTTCCCCCATGTGACGAAGTTGGTCTTTAATTAAATGTAATTAATTGCGGCTCGTTACACGGTCCGGCTCTTGTCTTGTTGTTTAAAGTGTCGTTTTAATTTTCAGATGTAAAGACAATTTTAAAATCGGTCAGTGGAAGACTACGGTCTGGAGAACTGACGGCTATTATGGGGCCTTCCGGTGCAGGAAAGTCTACTCTTTTAAACATCCTGACCGGATACAAGTGAGTCATTACGTTCATGCGAGTTTTGTTATGCGCTCTATTCATCGCTACTTTATTCATTGCATCAAATCTCCCCCGTTTTAATTATCCTTTGCAAAATTCGAGGAACACACGGTGAAAGCTAGCACGATCCTTCTCAAAACATTGTGTTTCACTTTCGTCGTGTAGCCGTAACTTCACTTTCTTTCTGCGATTTCGCCCTCCTCCCCGGCTCGCCGTTGCGTAATTTCCTCGCAGAGGAACTTCTCGATAATTAACAGCCGCGCGGAGTAACTTTCTAAACGTCGTGGAAGCTGTCTTTTATCTAAATCCCGGTGACGGAGAAAAAAGGTTCATTTTCACCGCGACATGCCGCCAAGGACAATACTCGTTAGGAACTCGTAAAGTGAAACCGGTTCTGCCATTCTTCATTTCAGGTGCAAGCGAATTCGTTGATTTAAGGTGTAATCCGTGTCGCAACCGGCATTTATTCTCTCGCCCGGTATTATTCCATTTTATTCACGGACGTCGTAACGGCGCTATCGCGATGCTTCTGAAAAACACGCTCCCGAAAGACTCCATAGTTTGCGAATGATAATAAACAAATTCGTCATCGTCGGTCCCCGCAATTCATTTCGAGACCATTCAACGTGTACTAAATGCGCGAAACCTCTGTTTGCTCAGGTCAACCGGCGTGGAGGGGAGCATTACAATGAACGGCCACGAGAGGAACCTTAGTGCCTTTAGAAAATTATCTTGCTACATAATGCAGGACAATCAACTCCATGCGAACTTAACGGTGGCGGAAACCATGAAAGTTGCATCGAGCCTTAAACTTGGATCGCACATTAGCAGCACCGAGAAGGACGAAGTGGTACGTTCTCTAAGCTTCTTTTAGAGATTCGTTTCTTAAGAAGAAAAAAAAAAAATTTGTTTGCCTGTCTGTATCGTTTAGATCGAGGAAATTCTTGAAACGCTTGGCCTGTCCGAGCATCGTCGAACTATGACGGGAAATTTGAGCGGTGGTCAAAAGAAACGACTTTCCATTGCTCTCGAACTGGTGAACAATCCTCCGATAATGTTCTTCGACGAACCTACCAGGTGTGCCTCATGATGTTTAATGTCACGCATATACAGTACAATCTAAATCCAAGAAGGGAAAAATATACTATGTCGGGAAATCGTAACGAACCGTTGACGGTAGAAGGAATTCAGCGTCAATTTTTGCCGAAGAATGAGATCCTTTTCCCGTGCATACGTCTGTACACGTGTACTTTCACTTTCACCACCATCGATACCAGAGAAACCTGTTTGCTCTTTATATAATCCCTTGATGAAATCACGGTCAGTGTCAATGAATGTTTTTCGAAGTTCAATTTCATTTTTATACCGACGCGGTTTTCTATTACTGTTACGGTGAAATAAGCTTGTTCCTTCGTTTCTAAAATCACTGTACATCGTAATTTCTAAATAGCACGGCTGCAGCTGTCGGCGATATTCGAATTTATCGCGAAGCCGATCTGTTCTGATACACGAATACGCGTCGTGAAATTTCTTGCGGGCAATTAATATTTTTGAAAAACCGCATCTAACCGGTTCTACAAGGTCGACCGTGGTTCGTTATCCTTTTCCGTGGTAGGGTCGGTGAGAACGACCGGTTAACTCAAGGTGTATTCATGTAAATGTTTAGAAATTGAAAGGGGAGGAATACGATTTTTTTTTGCGATTCGAACAATTGTTAATCGCTTCTTCTCGCATATTCGAACGCAACGCCCAATAACGTACAGTAATATACTTTTCTCGTTTACAGTGGCCTCGACTCGTCGTCCTGCTTTCAGTGTATCTCGCTCTTAAAAACTCTCGCACGAGGCGGGCGAACGATAATATGCACCATTCATCAACCAAGTGCCAGGCTTTTCGAAATGTTCGATGCTTTGTACACATTAGCCGAAGGGCAATGCGTGTACCAGGGATCTACGTCGCAACTAGTGCCTTTCCTTAGAAATATTGGGCTCAACTGCCCGAGTTATCATAATCCAGCCTCGTTCAGTAAGCTGCATAATGCAAACGTTTCTTTTTTCTGTTCGTTCTTCTCGCATATTAAAAAGAAAAAAACATAATGCCCGCCGTTTGATTTGACAGTAATTGAAGTTTCTTGCGGAGAATACGGAGACAATATAAAAAACCTGGTGAATGCAATTAAAAATGGAAAATACGATATCCGAGAGGGACACCCGTTCCCCGAGAATAAATCAGACGGGCTCAATAATGCGTGCAGCGAATCGTTTTTGAAATGCGCCGCCAACGAAGAAACCGCCGAAGTAAAAGATAAAAACGATGTGAACAATATGGAAGAGAAGTTTCAAGAGCATAAAGTGATGGAGATCAATAACAAGGGAATAATTCCAGCTTACGTAACCGACGATATCGCGAAGCACGGTACATATCGTTGGAATTGGTTAAGAAAAAAAGTATATCAATTTCAGCCATTTGCATAATTGCACTTCGATTAATAAACTTTACATTAACCAGACGTGGCAATACCAATGGATGTGGGGAAGAAGGATAACGCCGAAGTGGCCTTACTCGATGATTCGATAATAGTCACGCCGGAGAGATATCCAACATCGGAATACCAACAATTTTGGATCGTTTTGAAACGAACTTTACTCTTCAGTCGTCGAGACTGGGTAAGCTCGATCCGCGTCGTTTCGATTAATTCGCCGTCGATACTACGCGATTGGTTTGACTGACGAACGGTTGCAATAATTATTATTCCTTTTCAGACACTTATGTATCTACGTCTCTTCGCCCATATTTTAGTAGGATTATTGATCGGGGCGCTTTATTACGATATTGGAAACGATGGTGCTAAAGTACTTAGCAATCTTGGATTTCTGTTCTTTAATATGCTGTTCCTTATGTACACATCCATGACCATAACGATTCTATCTTGTAAGTTGCCATTTGTATTTCCGTTTTGCAGTTTGGCCGACGATGTTTCTCAACGTTTAATACGGCTTAATTTACAGTTCCTCTAGAGCTGCCGGTGCTTCTAAAAGAAAACTTTAACAGATGGTATTCCCTGAAGGCCTATTACTTAGCAATCACTGTGTCCGATATACCATTTCAGGTAAACAAAAAACAGATCAATAACAACGGCAGAACATTAAATGGAAAAAGTGGTGCTCGACGCCGACATAGAAGTGTATTCAATTTTTCACATCTGAAAGTTTATAGTGTGTTCCTTCTTTCTGTTATCGCAGGCAATATTTTGCATCATTTATGTCACGATCGTATACTTCTTGACAAGTCAACCAGCGGATAGTACGCGATTCAGCATGTTCATGGGGACGTGTTTGTTAATTTCATTTGTCGCGCAATCGGTCGGATTGGTAGTCGGCGCAGCAATGAATGTGCAGAATGGCGTATTTTTGGCACCGGTCATGTCTGTGCCGTTCCTCTTGTTCTCCGGGTTTTTCGTCAGTTTTGACGCCATTCCGGTGTATCTTAGATGGATCACTTATCTGAGCTATATTAGGTACGGTTTCGAAGGAACTGCGTTGTCCACGTACTCCTTTGGTCGTCAAAAGCTTAAATGTTTCCAGGTAAGCTATCTCCGACCATATCACCGGCTTTCCGCTGTAAGATTATTCATTTTACACAATTTCCTTTTCTCGTTGCAGGTATACTGCCACTTTAAAAATCCAGAGACGACATTGGAAGAATTGGATATGCTCGATGCCGATTTTACGTTGGATATTCTTGCCTTGCTTTTGATATTTGTCGTTCTTCGAATTGCTGCCTACCTGTTTCTTCGTTGGAAACTTAAGACTGCACGATAAGTTAGTCTACGATTATCATCAATTTAACATCGTTCAAGCATGGTCTCTTTTTTCATTTTATGGCGAGCCGCTAAAGTGTAACGCGATAATGCATTTTATCCTATCGCTGTGCAATAATGGAGCGCAATTAAAAACACTGCGTTTCTTCGATATTAAATACTGTTCGTGTCAACAGTTTTCAATCATCGGAGAAATCGTCTACAATAATAAGTACCGTTCACGCCTATGATTGACATATGTGAAATTTATAGGATCTAGATTAACGTAATTTATTCGTCTTTATTAGTTTTTTAACGAGAAATGTTGTATACTGTAATCACTCGAACATGTTCGTTCAGGGTACTTGCTCGACTTTTATATTCATTTTATCACGCGACAAGAGAACGTTAAAAAATACACACCGGTGCACTCATTACTCTCGAATCGAGCACAAAGAATCGAGAACGTTTAACGGCGATAACAAAGCTGGGGTGCAGATGCAAGTAATTCAGATTCAAAGGAGGACCCAACGAGTTACCCCACAATGCTACAGTTTTATTCTTCGTCGAGAATAGGAGACCAGAAAGTAACAAATTTTCAGGGCCGATCATTATATTTATCCACGCATGGCTGTGAGTTTGAGGATGCATGAGAGTTACGAAAGATAGTATATACGATGAACTGTATCTCTGATTTTAATGCGTGAAAACCGCCCCTGATAATAACTATCTTGCCAAGTTTATCGTCTATCTCAAATATTATATGTGAACAGCGCATCGCGAACATCATGGATACGAACGATTACGGTTCACAGTAAGTGAATCAAATTTTGTACGGTTATCGTAGCTCCACCAATTGATGTGTCTCTTATATGTAAAGTATATTTTTTAAGGGAGTTTGTCTTTATAAAAATGTGAGTCACATAGAAATCTATACAGAATAGAGTACCTTCTAAAAGCTTTAAAGGAACAAATTTGTAATCAATTTTCGCTCAAACCAGTTGAAAGAGTTTTTAATGTCTGTTAGGAATGACGGTGTCGATTGTTAATGATGAAACGTGGAATCAAAAACGCTTGTTTATTCTGTAATAATTTTCACTGACCTGACAAATGTACCTTAATGGGAAATACGTTTGTATTTGTTTACACAATGAATGGGATAAATTATACATGTTTATATGTAAAACTTTAGCATGATCGTTTCTGATCGATATATATATAAATAAATATATATATATATACTTTTATAATATACCGTGCACAAGATTGCACGTACCTACGCTAATTTGGCATAATGTATGATGTATTTTATAGCGTACGTTCATTATAAATAAAATAACCATTTCTTATAAATATACTTGCCTGAATTTGTAACCATCCTGTATCGTTGCGACCGAGTATAGGTATACACGTGTATACGGATATTATTAAAAAATTCGTGTTCCGAATACAAATGTACATGGGATCAGCATACTTGCAAATTTCGTCTTTTCTCTGAGTATGGACAGGTTGATGATTGATATTTTTTTCACGATTATACACGTGTCCCGCGTAATAAACATACACGGGCACTAATGTAGTAAAAAACATACAAGGACCGAAGTTCAGATTCCTTTACTAGATGTGTATTCTAATTCATCTTTTTACAACCGGTTTGATTATAATAAAAACTTCATCGCCTTTGAGTCCCTGTGTGACAAATACTCTTTCAATCCGTATGATACACGCATTATGTCCAATTTATACGTTGGATTAGGAACAAAGTTATCCGCATAATTATAGTAATTATTTGTGCAGGAATAAGAAATGGAAGAACGTATCGCATTTATATAGCCAGCATATGTGCACTATTATCGAAGCGACACACGTGTACACTGGTTTCCTTAAAGACCCACTCAACTTACCTGTATCCTATGGTGACAGTAGTATTTCTACAGTTTGCGCTATTTCTTTTTTCTTTTCCTTTTTTTTTTTCGGTGAAACAAATCGGAAAGAACAATATATTAGAGTAACCGCGAAGCAAGGGGAATAGTTGTTTCAATAACTTCGCTGATATTTTAGAAGGAGTAAAAGTATGTCCATTAAAAATTATATAAAACACATTTCAATATACATATAGACTGGAGAAATTTGTTGAAATGCTGTACCATAATAGGACTTGTTTTTTTCCCCAGGAAGCGGAACAATGAACGGACAAAAGACAGTGTCGGTAATATGCTTTTACTCTATTTAGAAGCCAGAGCATGCGTGTAGGTTTCCCAAAGGCTCACGTGTATAGTTGTCACGCTACGGTGAAATGAATCGTCGTTGTCAGTTTGGTTACTATTGTTCATGAAGCACGAGTGTAATTCGAGTCGGCCGCCGTCTGTGCGCGTTTTCAAAATTTTAAAACCTTCCCGACACCTTGCCGCGTTGCATTCAGATGAAATAACAAGAAAATACGGAAACAGTGAAACAAATACGCCGAGCTATACAAGATGTTTCGGTGGTGAAGTAAATGTTCAAGTTTCAGCAATAAAACACGATTTCGTATTCGAAGCGCTAATTGACAAAAACTTCATAATTACGTTATCTCATTAGGGCTAATTAGCGCAATCGATTAACGGCCAACCGTAGCCCTGCTAGCGTTACTGCACGTGGATACTGCAATTGTTGCATACCAGATGGATGATAGACTAGAGTCATTGTTTTTTCTCGCTTTTCTTCGTTAGCGCACGGTGTGCGTTGCATGGTAACATGCACACATGCGTACATTACGCATGATTCACACCAGACTTTGCCTGCAGCTTTAGTAGCTGCTTTGTGAGTCTACGTCATTTATTGCATTAAGTCGTGCCGTGTCGATGTAGGAAAGGTGATTAGTTGCCGTTATTAATTAAATAAAGTTGACCACTTAATGCAATCCGATGTTACGAAATATGCAGATGCATCTATGCACGATGCGACTGCGGCACGTCGTGTGTATCATGCTGCTGGTGTAGAGTACTAATAACCAGCAAGCACGATAGCCTAAGTATAAGTATGTGTAGCGTAAAGCTGTTTTAACGTCAGTCTACCGTCGCGATCTGGCGCGTGATGAGCTTCCAACGCTGCCCCTGTTGTACGCTTCTTTTAGTCCGTGGCGAGCTTTGAAACAGACTACCTCATCGTACTGTTGTAGTATTTTAAGAACATTGATCGTTTTTAGGAGTCGCGTAGTGTCGCCGTTCGGTCACGTTCACGGTCGTACGTTCATTAAATTTATATTTCAATGAATCTCACGATTACGTTTGATTGCCCGTATTCAGCGACGGTGATGATATGACTAGTCGTATTCGGGTTACGAGATCGCCGTGTAACTTTTTCGAAACGAGAACTTCAATTTCTTTCATTTTCCTCCGTTATTTCCACGGTTGTGTTCGAATCGTTTGCGCGAGATTTTGCTCAGAAGTGAGACTTGTAGAACGGTATCGTACCATTTTAACGCGCGAGACGTTTAAACGACGAATGGCAATGCTTCAGGCAGCGGTTCCAAGGAAACAAGCGTAAAATTTTACAACTACAGACCAGCCATGTCCGTAAAATCAGAGTCCAAACCGGCCCAGGGCAACGATGGGATTCACGAGGCATCGATCTCATTGTCGCATCTCAAAGAAATGGCCCCCATTGATATTGAATTCAGTGACTTGACCTATACGGTACATTCCGGCAATGAAGGTATGATAATCCGAATAAAGGAATAGCATTACTGTACAGAACAAATTATTCACATTTTATTCTAACATCCGTATTACGAAACATGTAGTAAGCGTGATAACTGGGCAACGTACGCAAATTTTGTTTAACGAAATGATCACGAACTCTGCACCTTCGTATTGCGTGGCGAGCTGTAATTCGTTTTAATTAGTTTACATGCACGTACGTAGTACAAAGCGATATCTACTTATACTATGTAATGTACGAGATCGGTGCAGAAGGCATTAAATTAATCTATTGCCTAAGTGAAGATTTCCTCGGAACGTAATGCTATTTTGCGCGCTAATCTATGATCTAATGTTAATAATATATTTACGTTGCGAATAATGATGAACCGCACAAGTTTGTATGTCAAAAAGAACTATTATCTTGCATTATATGTACCAACAAATAGTCGGCGAAATTGGCACTCAAGGCAAAGATGCAACAACGTAAATGGGAGAGGCGCATAATTGCGTTTATGCCTGACGTAGATCGGCATCAGCATTTAGTTGAATATAGTGCTACAAGCGATGACCTGCACATGTCACACGGATTCCTTTTTCTTATTATAAGAGTTGCAAATTGATTATTTAAAATAAACACGCAAATATCCTGTCGATTGTATGAGAAACAAATTGAAGTCGTAACGAAATGAATATAACATTGATGTCGAAACACATTTTACGACACAGTTGAAGTGCTTAGAACGTAACAGTCGGTGTAAAATAACATGCAGTTTTTATTTTCAATCCAGGAACCAATACAATCGAAAGTATCACGTAAATCGAGAAACAAACAGCATTTGTTTCTGTTCCAATTCGGATCGTGTTTTGTTGCTTAACGCGGTACGTGCCTCGATAAAGTTGAAAAAAGGCACGCGATGATGCGTTTCGATTGGATCAAACTCGGTCCAGCTTAAGCACAGAATGTGCGCGACGCGCCTCGAAGATATTGAAAATCTCGACCAGAAAAATCTCAACGACAAAAATCTCTGAGGTTGCGGAAACATCGATTAGTTTGGAAACGGCGAAGATTGTTAATCGTTGATGCGCAGCGCTGAAGACAAATTTGTAATCCTACAATGCCCGAAAAATGCTGGAGATATTTCCAACAAAGAAACCTTTGCTGGAATTCTCTAATTCGACTATAACTTTAATCACCGTTGCAACAACCGCAACGTGAGACATACGTTTACCAAATGAATCACGCGTTAACTTAACAATGATAAGTACCATAGTTAGCAATACTCGTTGCTAAAAATTCTCCTTGCAAAGGAAGAAAAACATCCATTTCATGCAACCCGTAACAAAGTGCGCTCGTGTACTACGTTCCTTTTACCATTTTGGAAAAGACGCTTCAATATGAGATTGAAACCGAGAGAAGAACTTCGATAGAAAAATCAGGAAGTCGTAGGAAGTCGTAGGAAGTCGAAGAGAACGGCGAATACTGATTCCATGCAAATTTGACTGTAGAAACGAAGGGGGACAGAGGGCGGGGGCAGGAGGTCAGAATATTAATTTTAAGGCTCACAATTATACACATACATATATGTATATGTACAATATATACAGCTCGAAATGAAACACGGAATGTGTTATATTTTTTTCGGCATATTTTATAAGCATTCCGTAGGTGCACATTCAACACGTGGAAAGATTTGAACATTTTGGATACTTCGATCGATTGTTTTGTGAAACAAAAATCGTAAACTGATATAATTCTCCATTCGTGTGTCGTAGGCAAGAAAGTAATACTGAAGGGAATTCGCGGACATTTCAAGTGCGGAGAATTAACCGCGATACTAGGACCATCGGGATCAGGAAAATCCACTTTATTGAACATTCTCGCGGGATACAGGTAATGTTGCACGCAATTAAAATAGCGCTAATTTATTATCGGGAATGAGCAAATTTGCCAACGCAAGCGTCAGACGTGATTAAAGCGACGCTGATGCACGGATACGTTCGTTTCAATTCGAATGCTTCTAATAAAGCTAAAGTTAAACTTGCTTGCCTAAAAGACGAAGAGTGGAGTCGAAGATCACTGACCCCGCGACCTGCGGCAAACAGGCGGGAGCTTCGTTCAACTCTGACTTCACAGAAGTTGTTTCAAAACGATCTATGTAGTCGATAGCCGCTTTACGATAGATTAACGTATCCGCCTACGATAAGACAACTCTCCCCCACCCCCCTTCTTTCTCTCCCACTTACAAAATTGTCTATTACACTTTCAGATCAACCGGCAGCATTACGGGGCACATAGGTATCAACGGGCAGACACGAAATACGGAACAATTCAAAAAAATGTCGTGCTACATTATGCAAGACGATGTTCTCCAACCATGGCTGACGGTATTCGAAGCAATGCAATTCGCCATTGATTTAAAGCTCGGCGCTATTTCCCGAGAAGCGAAATTGGCTGCAGTAAGAGTTTTATCTTTTGTAGTCCGTATAGATAAATAGAAATCGAAAACGTTAAAGCTGCGCGTTGACTGATTGCGAGCGCAACAGACATGGTTCACTTGAAACAATCGAGATTCTATTCTACTCAAAATACATCGCGCGCCGCACTTTGTATTCTCCTGGGTCTACGATCAAGTTTTATCGGAACAGGAAGAAGATGCTATATCGGCGTTTAAAGAATTCTCACATTTTACCAGCCGGTATATTAAACACAACTATTGTGCACCATTGTAGATAGACGAGGTTCTCACTGTTTTGCGATTGGACCGTGCGAAACATACCACTACCGAACGTCTATCGGGGGGCGAGAAGAAAAGGCTCTCGATTGCTTTGGAACTGGTTAACAATCCTCCGGTTATATTCCTCGACGAACCGACTACGTAAGTGCATCATCATTATCACGAAGTGCAATAATGAAATCTCTAGCGAACGATTATCCTACATCTCTAGGGGATTAGACGAAATATCAGCTATCCAATGTATCGAACTTTTAAAGTCTTTAGCTCGATTGGGAAGGACCGTAATCTGTTCCCTTCACACACCGTGCGCTAGTATTTTCGCGAAGTTCGATCACGTTTATGTTATAGCCGCTGGCCAATGTGCTTACAGAAGCACGGTGAATAATTTAGTGCCGTTCGTTCGACAAGTTGGCATCGAATGTCCGACACATTATAATCCGGCAGATTTCGGTTAGTGAAATGTTCTTTTTATACAGCGAACGTCTGGCAAAACTTGTGGACTACGAAAAATGAATAATCGGGTGCGTTCCAGTGATAGAAATATCTTCGGGCGATTACGGTTCGGAATGGACGAGCCGGATGATAAAATCTACGGAAACAGAATTTCCTGTCGCCCCTGTATCCCGATCAGAGGGCATCAAGTTAGGGCTCGAAAACCAGATATCGAAGGTGTCCTGGCTCGATCAATTCACCGTGCTATCCAGAAGGATGTTGCTACAGTCATATAGAAATAAGGTAATGAGAGCATTTTTTCTGCCCACAAAAGGAGATAACATAACGAACGGATAATGTGTTACAGAATTACATGTACTTAAAAATAGGTTTGCATATATTTCTCGGCTTCATTATTGGAGGCTTGTTTTTAAACGTTGGACACGACGGAGCAAAGACGCTATTCAATTTTGGTTTCTGTTTCGCCTCTATAATAGTATTGCTTTATGTACCTATGATGCCGGTATTAATGTACTGTAAGGAAAAATGAATTATGCGAGGAAAGTCGGCGATTCTCGCAACGACGGTTGTCAAATGTAAATACAAGTTAACTTAATGAATACATTGAATTGCAAATTGTGATTATCCGAAATATATTATGCTTTCGATGAAAAAAAAAACCCCCCTCCCCGAGGTTGTATAACATCGTCGATTATCCTCTACGTTTCGCCGTAATGGCTAGTCTCGTTTTTTCAAGATATGAAATATTTAATAAGCTGTGAAAATTACAGTTCCCTCGGAAATACAACTGATCAAACGAGAATATTTCAACATGTGGTACGACTTGAGCCCCTATTATTGTGCATTCACGGTAGTCAACATACCCGGACAGGTCAGACAGCGCTACATTTTCGTAATATAGTAAAAAGCCCGGTGGCGTTGTGCACTTCATTGAACGTAATAATATGCTAAACTGTTTGCTCGTACAACTTCACAGATACTTCTGTCATCCATATATTTGTCGATGGTTTACGTAATAACGGATCAACCAATGGAGTTCTTTAGATGTGCAATGTTTTTTGGTACTTGTTTTATATGCATGTTTATAGCTGAGAGTATGGGAATAGCTATAGCTAGCACATTGAACATCGTGGTATGTTTTATGCAACTATTAATTATAATAAGTGATTAACACCAGTGACGTCAAGCGTCAATTTTCAATTTCTCTGACACTAACCGACATCAATAATTATATGAAATATGTATTCTTTAATGTGAACGTATTTTTTAGAATGGTACATTTGTTGGGCCTGCATTGTCTGTTCCCCTAATGTTGGTCGCCGTGCAAGGAATGGGCGAAACAGAAACTTTACCGATTTATCGTAAACTGATAATGTATCTGAGTTATATACGATACGGCTTGGAGGGACTGGTAACTGCATTGTACGGTTACAATAGGGAGGTCTTAGTTTGCCCACCGACCGAAATGTTTTGTCAATTCAAAATGCCTCGACAAATTCTACGAACGATGCGTAAGCTTATCGAGAGTATTTAAAAAAAGTTGAAACGGAAAATAGAAAAAAGAATAATGAGTTAACTTTATATTGCAGAGATGGAGCACGTGGTATTCTGGATCGATATACTTGCCTTAATAATCATCCTTCTATTGTTGAAGGTTGTCGCCTATTATTTACTGAGGCAACGCCTTAAACCGAACAAGACGTTTCAAGCGCTCCATCTGATTGGAAGGCTCATAAAGGGCCACCTTAATATAGGACATTAAAACCTAGTCGTGTTTTGTTACAGCCGCGTTCCACAGGGTAATCGATATTTCACGACCGTTTCCCGAGTAACAATGATACAAAACTACGTAGAACATTTGATATTTCACTCACGTGTACAGGAATTCATCGTGGTGGCCTGCGAATTTGGCTGGTTTTGTCGTTTTTGGTATACCGGAATGGACACTGGAATGACCTGAAACAATTCATAATATCGTTTCCTTTAATATTGAACGATACCATTGTTGTACAAAATGTTGTATACTTTTTTTACATATTATTAAAGATGGATGAATAAAGTATTAATAGAACATTCCGTTGAATTCCCTCTGGTGCATCGTGCCTACGGCGATTGAAAATCGTCGACAATAACCAAAATGTAAACGATATTTTAAATTATCAATATATTACCGTGCTGCTGGGATCTTCATATAGACGCTAATCACTGTTCCACTGCGCAATAAACACAAAAATACTGCACAGTTTTCGTACATAGGCGTCACTTTGAACTACGAACGGTTGCACTGAATTTGCAATATCGAATCGAACTGGAATTTTCAAATTTTCTACTTCGATTATCGAAATACAGGAGCAGTGGCGGCCCCTGGCGTCGAGAAAGTGAACTACACTAAAATTCCAATACATGCGTGGAGGCTTGGTTGCATATAGCCAGGGATATGAAGGCGTCAATAGCCAGAAATCTAATCGAAGCGAAGCAAGTATCAATGCTGATTAAATAATTCCTATAATCACTATTCATACTTGCTAAATTGATATGTACAAAATAATATGTCATTATTGCTAGATAAATACAGATAAGGAACGTTAAATAAAACACTTTATGTATATAATTAGATCGTCGCAAGTGACGTATGCCAGGTGTTAAAGCAGTGAGCTGTTAATACTTTTTAACAAGGAAAGATAAAATACTACTGATAGAAGGCTACGTGAAAACGAATTATTTATATTATATATTCCTTACGTGATGTAATCATTGATTTCACATAAATGAGTTCGATAACTATCGTGTAGCTAGTAGACGACACATACATACGTTGTAGGAAGTGGTAAATGCATCCCAAAAAAATGTAAAAGATAACCGCGGTTATCCTACATTCCTATCTTGTTTCGTTGTGAAAAGCTTTAGACAGTAGATGAATCCAATGTAATGTAAACTATACACTGTTTTATACATTAGCTTCATTATCTATACGAGGGGAACCAAATACTGGCATTGAAATCGATAAATACAATGAAAATCTTTTGTTCGCAACAGCCTGTAAATCTGTAGACGTGGGCTGAAAAGTGGAAATGGTGGGGTGGTCTTTATAAGAAACGGTGAACATGGAAAGGCTTATTCAACCGACCAGTAGTCGCTGAGCACACCATATCACATTAAGTTTTCGTTGTTGTCAATATTTTCTTCCTTAGTTTTTGAAATATGTTTGACCGCAGAACGATTTTGTATATTTTGCCGCTCGTCTTTATTGCCAGCGTAAATGGGTGAGTACAGGATTGTTTTTAAATACATGCACCCTTTCGATATTAGATAAATTGGAACGTTCAGACTAATTAACAATTTTTCTTGCATGTTTATCGATTATTAATATTGTCGATCATATTAAATAAGGTATGTACACCTTCTTTTTTAACTACTCAAGTAAAGATACGTGTTTTCGCAGGTATGAAACTCATCGAAGAACTAAACCAGGATCAAATGATTTTGATATATTAATTTTTACACAACGTTGGCCACAAACTGTTTGCTTTACCTGGAAAGAAAGTTCGGAATCACATGCATGCTCAATGCCAAAAGCACGCGACGAGTGGACGATTCATGGTATTTGGCCATCTCAGTACCACAAAGTGGGCCCACAATTTTGTAACAAGTCCATGCCGTTTGATCGGGATGCTCTCAAACCATTGGAACAAGAATTGCAAGAAAAATGGATAGATATAGAATACGGGAGAACGTCTTACTCTCTTTGGGAGCATGAATGGAACAAACACGGAACGTGCGCGGCAGTATTGGAAAAATTGAACACCGAATTCAAGTATTTCCATGAGGGGCTCAATTTATTATCTACGTACGATATGAAAAACGTGTTAGCGAAGGCCAATATTTTACCTGGAAAAACATACGAAACGGCGACAATTTTGAACGGTATTGACCATGTACTGGAGAAACGAGGTCTAGTTATATGTAGAAAGAGCAAGGTAAGAATATATCGAATTATCGTACGGCGAAAAAATTGTTGTTGTGTAAATTTAATATCAAAATTATTTCAGACCACTGGACAATCATATCTATTCGAGATACGTATATGTTTTAACAAAATGTTAGAATTAACCGACTGTGATGGGGTTTACCAATACCCTAGTAATTGCGATACCGCACAAGGTGTGACGTATCCGGGCGAAGTACCACACCAATACCAAGTAGTACAAGTGCAATAAACAAAATAATTACAGCGACGTACGTTTTGTATCCTCAACAAAATGGTTTGAAGATTCTAAATAAACTTTCCTATACCTTGAAATGTATATATTTTCTTTTGTCGTTATTAAATATAAATGGAGAATGTCTAATGGTGAATGATACATTAAAATGCTGCCTCTGTGTAAACAGTTTGTAGAATATTTTACAATGTTTCACATTGTTATAATTAGTTTACAAAGTATGTTACCGATTGTGTGGGAAAGGTGGCTGATATTGACGACAATCATTCCACTTTCTTCTGAACGATTAGAACTGCTGATGGTACCAGGCCTGAAAGAAAAGTTATAATAAAAAAAACCTGAACGTTTTCGAGTTAACAACTGTTAGGAAACACTGCTGCTAGATAACATCACACCTAGAACATTTAATGGTGTTTCATAATCATCTTCTGTGAAAATCTTCTTTGGAAAATTCGTCATCAACTTAAATGGGCCTGATGTGTCTGTTCTATTTATTTCAATGAACAACCTCACAGCAGATAATTGTTCTTTAATCCCAAAACTTTGTGTCAATGTTTGGCCATTAGTAAGTCTAATCTGAAATATTCAATATTGTTAATCGTCTAAATGTTAAACACTGAAATACGTTCGCGTATGAATCATAGAATGCAATACCTGCAGTCTTGTTTCATTATATTCTTTTTTACGAGCAGTAACAGACGACGTGGGCAAAGGAGTAGGTGCTGGTGGGACTTTTCCAACATTATTTTTAGCACGTCTAGCAGCTTTGTCGGCTTCAATCTGTTCCCTAACTCTTTGCCGTGCCAATCTCTCTTCTTCTTTTTCGCGTTTTCTTTCTTCCAATATCTTTTTCATTTCCAACTCTTCCAATCTGCAATATACATGGCCAAATAAATATTATGGAAGTTATGTTCATTTGCATGGAGAAAAGGCGGTGTACCTTTTTCTAGCTTGAGCCATCTCCTTCCCCGATTTTATTCTGTTCTTCTCCCTTTCTTGTGCATCTCGCTTTTCCTGCTCCTCCCGCTCCTTGTTCTTTTGCCTTAACTTTTCTGTCAATACACGTAATTGCTCCTTCTTTTCTTCCTCTGTAAGAGGCTTCTTCTCTTCCATACTCTCAGAGAACCTATCATGGCCAGACTTTGTCGCATGGAATTCGACTTCCAAATTGGATTTAAACAGTTTTCCACAGCTGTAAGTTCACATTTATCAATGCATTAAGCAACGTGATCATAAACTTCTTGCGATCCATACATGTATAAGATATTTACATATCACATTTCATAGACTTCGGAACTTCAGTAGTAGACACCTGACCACTGGCATCGACAGTATCTTCCTGGACGGGTGTTTGAACAATTGACGCTGGCGCACTTTCAGCAATTGCTGGTTCAGCATCATCTGGATGAGCCAAGAGCCTAAAATAAAAATTAAGATCGTCATCGGCCGATGAGAATGACGCCACGAGCCTTGCTCGTACCATTGCATTGCCGGGAGTAGACCCTTATTTCCAGTGATTTCGAAAGCTTTCTCCCTGAAACAAATTGTACGCGTTAATATGTTAAAGGTTAGACGTATTAGTAGGCGAATCGCTTCAAACTCTTACGCTTCAGACACGCTGAAACCCATTTCTACTAGGGTATTTATATCGAGTGACGACATTTCTCTTTATCTTTTTGAAGAAAGCTTGACGCGTATCAATCAACAATCAGACAACATTCGGCTATCAAGCGATCAAAAACTTAATGTCACGTTGAACCGCCGCGCTACCTATACCGATTTGCACACTACGAGAGGTCTACTGCAGTACGTACAGTAGTTGCTTTACCGGAAGTCGTATGCAATTAATTTTTGAAAAGTTGCTCACGACCAAAATGTAAAAATTCTCTTCACAATCGCGAAGGGTATAGGTACGATGAAATTATTGCGATCCTAAAACTGGTACTGTAAAGTGAAGAGTAATGATGATTTATTTTCACTCTAAATATCGTTTACAGCCAACAAAACATATAATACGTTATTAGTTTTTGTTCGTTCGTAGAATTCGTCAAACATCACTGAGAATTTAATGCAGAATTAAGTGAAATGGAACAAGGTGAACAGATCGATAAAAATTAATACTTATAACATTAACCCCTTAAGCATAGGTGCACATTGGAAACTTATCTCAATCAATAATGATATATACCACCGATGTTAGCTAAATGAAAAATGTTATTCAGTAATGGGACAATGGATTGCATTATTAACTAAGATAATTTTACAATATATGTGATTGTAACATTATAGGATGTGTACATTTCTTGTGTTTTTTTTTTTGTATTGTTGAAGAAATAAAGATGTAGTCCTAAAAATTTTTTCAAGTTATAAAGGTTAATCTCTAAATTATTTAAATTATTTCGAATACTAAATTATTAGTATTCCTGGGATGCTTTGTCTCCCTTTCCGGATCCACCAGTTCCAGTTTTCTTAGGCAAAAGCACTGCTTGGATGTTGGGCAGGACACCACCTTGAGCAATAGTAACACCCGAGAGCAATTTATTTAATTCTTCGTCATTCCGGATAGCTAACTGTAAGTGACGTGGAATTATCCTGAAACAGCAGAGAGAATATATTGAACTTGTGTATTTGACAAAAAAATTTACAAACAGCACAAAGGTCGCTGGCTCAGCACTGGGCAATATACAAAAACACTTCAGGACATCGACAGGAACTTCTTTTGTCTCGGACATAGTTGTAAACATATCATTAGTCTAATATCGTGCAAGAAGATCTTATCAAAATGCTAGACAGTACGTTACAACGAATATACAAATGAACGTAAATCTCGATGAATCTAGGCGAAATAAAATTTTTAATAAGTTATTCATGTGAATGCAATATTATACGCGAACGATAATTTCTACATGCTTAAATATCTAAACGAAACGATAAGTTTGTAGAAAATGCAAAACGTTTTGTATAACTACGGAGAAAAGGAAAAGTATGCGGCGTGGAAAAGATTGAGAGAGGGGAGGGAGAAGGCTTTCGCGACCAACCTTGTCTTCTTGTTGTCTCTTGCGGCGTTCCCGGCTAACTCGAGAACTTCAGCCGCCAAATATTCCATCACAGCGGCTAAATAGACTGGTGCACCAGCTCCAACACGTTCCGCATAATTTCCTTTCCTCAAAAGACGATGGATTCTTCCCACAGGGAACTGCAGCCCAGCCCTACTACTGCGGGTCTTCGCCTTTCCCTTAGTCTTGCCTGAGATAATGCATATAAACGATCGTTACCCATTTGAACAGTTCACGGCACCGTATCGCAGCAAAATCGGCTGAATACTTACCACCTTTACCGCGTCCTGACATCTTTTACAGTATTTCCCTGATAGTTTAATCAAACACGAGCCAAGGGGAGATGATTCTCCTCTGAACAGCAAACAGCGAATGAACCTCTACCCTACTCGACAACGGTTATGCGTATGCACGTCAGATATTTTGGCGGCGACAGTTAGGTCAGCGTTCGTTTGCGCGGGAATGCTATTTCCACTACGACGATACTCGTGGCGCCGCTGGATTTAACGATAAAATCCCTATAGAATGCGACGAATTGCTTGTTAATATCGTTTCAAATGCACTCTTAAAGTGTATTCATTATACTCCGGATTGTAAATTGAAGAAAATTATCGACGGCCTTTTTTATCGTGGGTTTATTTGTTGCTATTTCGCTGGTTGACCGTTTCGTCTTTTGCACAGTTTAACGATCGCACATGCTATTGCACGTCCTGCACGAGCAAACCTGTTTTAATAGATAGAGGGCAGCTATGACGCATTTAAAATTCGCATTCCTTTAACGATCAACGGGGGCAAATTTGAATTTACAAACATAAAAAAAAAAAAACATATTATGTCCCTTCTAACATTGAAACGTATTGCTGTCAGAATTATTTGACTTAGTTATCAATCGCAAGCTGAAATAGACGAAACAGTAGCAATGGCGGCATGGGAATAAATATACACGATAAAATTATATTTTCAACAATTTACTCCTAGGCTCTTGGTTTGGCCAGACCGAGACCGACAAATACTTTGTGGTCTTATTTTCTTATACAATACATAAAAATAATGGTATTTACAAATGTAGGATAACATTAGGCACTCAATGAACGAAACGGTGAAATTATAAATGATTTTCGGATCATACATAATGGAGGTGTTACGATCTACAGTTGAACCATACACTCGGAGAGCAGAGTGAGATACAAGTAATTTGTTACTTAAATGAGTATAGCGCCGATCTAGTTGAAAGTAAAAAAAAAGAAGAAGAAAAGAGAAAAAAGTTTAGTAACGAAACCAATTTTATTCGCTTTTTTAGTGTTGTTTGCGATCCGATTACTGGTCGAACGTGGAATGTTGAAGGTCGGGTAACAAGCATGTTTTCATGTGGAATGTGCTCGCACGATGTCTCACACTTTTATTTAAATTAAGTCACTTTACCTAGGTAAGTACCTCACTGCTGTTGTTACATTAATTTCTCTTGTATTCACTGGCCTTTGCGTTCATTATGGTGAACAATGGACATCAGAAGGAAGGATTGCTCACTACCCTGATTTCTTGAAATCAGACGTGATTTCTCCTGTATTCTACGAATGTCCGTAGACTAGAGTTATTTCTATCTCAAAACAGGTTTTAAGTTGAAAACAAACTTTACGGTTCTACAATTTCAACCCTTTTTTTTTTGCATTCGCATCCATCGTAATCGCAGTCTGTAATTCGTGATTTGAATGTGATTAAAAATGTTCGTTAACACAGAACTTACGTACACTATTCCCGGTTACGATGACAAAATGAAAAAGAAAGTCACAGTCTATATATTGGAGTAACTTTTCGATTATCACTGAACCGATTCGATGAAGATCAATCAAATGACCCCTCTCCCTCTCTGTCATATAAGTAACGATATTAATGATCGTTTCATATACAAATTGTGACATATCATATTGTTTCAAGTTATTATCTGACATAGAGTCCACATTACGCAGAATAAAATAAGTTATACGATTTGTCTATTTTTCATTAAAATATTATGATACAAATTACAATTATTTATAGTCCAGGGTCTAAGAGCCGTTAGTTGAAACTATAAAATCTTTATTAGCCACTTCAGCCATTAGCTAAGAAGTGCATATATTTCGATATAATTTTGTTTTATACAATCGTTCTTACACATGTTCTCACGTTGCGTTGATATGGCTGTCCCCGTCACAACGACGTTCTAACGATCCTCGTTTACGAAATATAAAGGTAACGTCCACTTAGTTGCTGCTATTGGAGCTTTATAGTTTGTATATCATCGTGTATACATTTGGTCGCAAAAACAATAGGAAAGGCTGCTGTACATTTGGTCAATAAAAAGATCTGTCTGAACCGTCCTCGCTTCCTTAAGTGTATTGCGAGATATTATATTTGGTACCGTATGCTAACGACCCTTAACCCTTCGATAATATCACAGATGAATGAGTTTCCGTGTTGTGCGTTGCGAATCGCTACCTAAGGTTCCTAACGAGTGCGTTAATCCTTTCAATTTTTTCGCTGAGCACTCGCCTCTCTGAATCAAGAGCCGTTCTCGCGGACAAGAGCTCGTATATCCTTCTGTCGAGCTGAATAGTTTCTGATCGCAAGTTGTTCGACTGTGCCACCAATTTTGATGTTTCGATCGTCAAAATTTTCTTCTCCAATGCTTTCTCTGAAAGGGCGAGAAAAGAAGAAAAAAATACAGAGTGAACACGAATGATCGTTGATTTACAATCAGCTAATCGAATATCGTACCCTTGGCATATTCCCTGTAGGCAAGCATGATATCCTCGATGCCTGTCCACTTGGGTTTTTCTCCCCTCCCACTGATGTGATCATCCGCGTTGTCATCGATCTTAATATCTAGCCCCTTGTAATGCTGTTTCACTCCATTTTCGCCGGGTATAGGCAAAGATGGATAACCCATCGAGACGATATTCGGAACCAAAGGTGGCAGAGGCCGTGGACGCTCTGGAATATGCTTCACCTTCACCTTGTCTAAAAGCCTCATTTTCTGTGCTGCCTTCGGCAACGCTGGCGGATTCTTCGAGTACGCTTTGGCAATTCTTTCGCAGTAGGCAGTCACGGAATTGGCACTTCTCCGTTTCTTACGGTCCTGCAGAACGTACTGCCACGTTACTTCTGCCTCTGTAATATCGATACAAAGAAGCATTCGATTAATTCGAATCGGAATTTTCTATCGGCTGGTGGACGATAGACAAGTTAAATAAACAATAACAGAGTAAGCAAAACGATACTTGCCGTCCCTTCTAGTGGTTGGCATCAGGTCGAGACCTATGGTCCTGAGAAAGCCAACTTTCGGCTCGAAATCTGGTGTATGGAGCAATACGTCCGGATGTTCCTGCGGTATTGGTAATACGGATTCGACCACTTGTTCCGATTCACAAGGTACCTCCGGTGGATCTGGATTTAACTTGTACCTCTTCTCCACTTTACAGAGCTCCATTTCTGTGGTATATCGGGGGAAGGGAGAATCGCACACGTTAACAGGGATGAAAGAGAATTTAAGAGAGGAAGCGATGCATACGATAAACGTTCGTCTTACCGTTTCTCATACGTAAAGTGGTTAGCCCGAACATGGCGAGGAATGCTAGCTTTTTGTCGGAATACTGCAACTTGGCCGGCGGACCTTTGGTTATCCAGAGATCCATGTCTTTCGTGTCCTCTTCGCCCTCCGAATCGGAACTACACGCTAGGCTTGCATTCCTTTCTCGTTTCCGTTTCCTTCTTCTCTCGGCTAGATCCAACGAAGACGTCAACTCTCTGGGCTTCTCAGGTACAAGAAAAGATTTCTCGCTCGTAACATCCTGTTTGACTAGAGCCTTGCTCAGGTCAGGCACATTTAACACCGCTGGTTCGCACTTCACGGAAATCTCAGTCAAATTATTGCACTTGTCGGTGAAACAAAATGCGGTTTTCAGCTCGTTCGAGAAATGCAAAAGTTTCTCTTGATATTTTGGTATCTGCAAGAGAACGTTGGAAACGTTCTGACAGGTACGCAATACTTCCTCAGACTTGATGCTCTGCATCAGATGAGTCGTATCTATAGGCTTCTGTGCGATATCGTTTATGCTGAACTTAAAATTTGGTTGAAACGATAATGTGGACAAGACGTTGCTCTGATCGTTCTGTATCTTAGACTCTATATCGGGTTTAATGTCCTTCTCGACGAGATTAATGTTTGTAGGTTGAAAGGTGGATGGACCTTTCCCTTGCTGGTCGCAGATCAACTGGGGAGCCTGGGGCTTGTCTTGAAGAGAATTCTTCCCTAAATGATTCTGATTCGCGGCTGGCTGCTTCGCGTGACTCTCTGTCTTCTCGTTACACGTATTAACTTTGCTCTCTTTCGCCGGCGAGTCCGTGCTGTTCTTGTGATGCGCATTCGCAATCTTGTTCCCAGTAGACGGGACGATATTGTTACCATTGTAATTCACGCTTGTCGCCGTTTTCTCCGAGGAGACGCAATTGGCAAGGTTCGACGACGAATTGTCGTTTCGTTGTGCCGCTGTCAGTGTCCCCGTTTGACTGCATTCGTTAGTATGATGCACGTTTTGCTTCGCGCAATTCGAGCTGGTCACGGCGGTGCCACTGTTACTCGCGTTACCACAGTTGCTAGTGGACAGTGTCGGCACATTGATCCTCGTTTGCGGGTGGTGCTGCTGCGTAGACGAGGAGGAGTAATGCGGCGGCTTGTACAGATTAGACACATGGGGGACAGGTATGTGGGAATGATGAAATTGTTGAGGTGGGTAAGGAATCGGCTGGGACAGGGACTGCTGAAGACTCGTTGTTTTCGTGTTGTCCGTGGTTGCGTCGATCATCATCTGGCCGATGTTCGCTTGGGACGTTGTCGTTGTCGCGACTAATTTTGTCGGCGATTCCTGGTAAGGTAGTTGATTCGCTATACTATAATTATGACTGTTTAGGATCGGTCTTTGCTGAGGCTTCGACGTGGAACGAAATGAGTCTTCGAACGGTCTAACGAAGACCGGTTGGGAGGTTGCCGCTGTGCTCGTTGTGGTAGCAGTGGTTATCGTCGTGCTTGTGCTCGTGCTCATGCCCGAGGCAGAGTTCGTCGTCGCGCATGTTCCGATTGACGGGCTGTCTTTGCTTCTCGAGCCGTGTGCCCCGTGCGGCAGTGGTGGCGACTTGCGACTCAAATTCATGTGATTGACGCTGCTGTTCATAGTTGATGGAACGACGCTGGGCGTCGTCAAGGTATGGCTTCCGTGCGATACCATGGTGCCGCTGCATGGAAGAGTGCTGCCCGTCGTAGCAGCGGCTCCGCTACCACTGCGTTGCTGATGCGACTGCTGCGACGAGGTCGATTGTGCTGGTTGCTGCGACTGTGGTATTTGCTGCTGTTGTTGCTGCTGCTGTTGCTGCTGATAGTACGTAGAAGTCGTGACCGTGGTGGTCGCGCTGCTCATTATCGTAGCTGTATGCTGACTAGAATGAATGGTAGTCGAGGATATCGGGGGCAAATGAAGAGAAGGTATAGAAATGATAGGAGGCAATGGCATGCTCAGGGATGGAGGGGGCGGCGGCGGTGCCCCTATTACCGCCGGCGTTAAGGGTGACATAGAAGCTATAGAGGGGATAGGCGGTGGGCCGATGGGCGCGGAGCTTATAGCTGGCGGAGGTCCAAGGTTCAGAGGAGGCAGCGTAGAGGCCAACGGAGGCGGCATGGCCGCGGAACTGACGGAACAGATAGAAGCCGAACCCAAGGACGACGGTCCGATGGCGGCTGTTGGATTTGGAAATGCTGGCAAACGAGAATGATAGATGTTCGCCGTTGCCGTTGGGTCCGACGACGAGGGTGGAGGTGGAGGCGGCGGTGCTGCTGGTTGCTGCGATGCAGTGACCGATGGGACTGGCGTTGCTGCTGACGCCGCCGCAACTACTACTGCTGGAGGTGGCGGGACGGAAGACTGCTCTTCTTTCCTCGACTGATGATGACTGTTACTGATAGATCCTACGCAATTGCTAGCACCGTTCGTTGTGTTGCTGGCATTGCCGGTTCCCGTGACGGTCCCGCTGCTGCTACCACCTCCGCTCGGCCGATCTCTGTTATCACGTTCTCGGTCCCGGTCGCTATGCATCTGAGCCGCTATGGTCGGCTTCCTAGCTGGAACAAATCCCGAACACAGTGCTTGGTAATCTTCCACTGATCTACCGTTGTCGACTTACTATTTAGTATAGAGTATGACGTTTTGCGGCAACGCCGAGGTCTTTCGTGTAATTTTAGGTCGCGCTGCGACGCACTGAACCTTTGGTATCGTCGATTTCTGCTGGACTCGTGCGCGAGGAGAAGCGTTCGTGATAAGTAAACAGCTGATTCGATCTAGAATAGGTTGCGTGAAGCGTAACTGTTGCCGAAGGAATAATCGTAATAGTATCTATCGGGTGAACGCGATGTATCACTCTGCCGCCTGTTACACGTGAAACGCAACGAACTAAAGATCCTACAGTCAGCGATTGCCCGTCTATTTCAACTTACCTGAGCGTTTCATAAATTCAACGTTAGAAGGGATAGCTTGATGTGAACGATTGAAAGTATTGGGGATGATTACTATTGGAGTATCAGTGAAATCGGATAGACTAAAAGAAATTTTACTCGCTATTGGAACGCTCGCGGGCAACGTCATGCATCGAAAGCAGTCTCGATCGTATGACAGAGAGATTGCTGAATCCTCCCCAAAACCGTTTCAGAAAATGAATCGAGGGACAAGAATTCCAAGTCAATCAGAATTTTGATCACGTTTTTTTGCAATGTTTATTTTCAATTATAGTCCAAATATACATGTTTACATAATAAATTATATAAAAACGGCATAATTTTGATAAAAGAACATATGTGACAAAGTTATATACATCGGTGGATCAAGTCAATAATGGATAGAGTATGTTTGCTACAATTAGGAAAATTATTCTGACACTGATCGTTTAATTGCAAATTTCTAAAACAGTTGCGGGAACTAACGCAAGAGTGCACTACGTTTCAGAGAAAGATATCAAAGTTTTATAACTGGATCGAGTCGGACACAGTCTGTTTATTGTTAGGAGTTCGCGCAAAGAGATCACTCGTGTATAATGGCGATGCGAAATTCATTGTTCCTTGCACGCAATTGAGTCACTTGTTACGAAAAAAATGAAGAAGGAAAAAAAAGATACGAGAAATGCAAACGAAGGCGATAAAATGACCGTGACATAACAGAAATGAAAAAAGAAACGAAATATAGGGTATACAAAATTTAGCAAGAATTAACGACCGCCGATAATCGTTCGAAATTGTACCGACTACGTTAACGCATAATAGTACATACATGTACGAAACGAGGCAATTACAAAGTAGAATTCATCGAGGAAAGTCCAATTTATTGGCATAGAAGTTGAAAGGAAACCGAAACGAGGCTTACGTAAAACCACCTAAGGCCGTGCATCGTATAGAAGTTGACCGTGACGATTACAAAGATAAGATGTTTCCATGTAAGGCGTGCACTCTTATGTTGAAGTTTCGCCGTTAAGGACGTTGTTAACTACAAAACGATTAACTACGTAACGACGATTTCATTGTACATGAACAAGAGGTTTAATTTCAACACTACAGAAATCATTTCAAACTTATATGCTTTGAATGCGATATAAATGGATAAACGGCCGACCGAAGGCCGACTTATTCTTCTAATATGGACAGAGGATAGTTACAGTTGCCGATAAGTCTGACTTCGGTCTACAGGTGAACAAAATCATTGGTTAAATCGGGACTCGGCGATGCGAGTGCAGTTTCTCTCTCTCTCTTTTTTTTTTCTTCTTTTTCACCGTTTCGGTTAATCCTAGCGGATCTAGGATAGATAGTGTACATTTACTCTCTCGGCTACAAAGCGTTCCAATAAACGTCCCCCGAGGGTTCAAACCGTTGCGTGACCAGCTGTCGTGCGTTTGATTCAAAGGAGAAACAAAAGAGAAAGAAAAGGAAAGCGACTTGAAGCGAAATAAAAAAAAAATCCACGAACGAACGTGAAAAGCTCAACAAACTCGACGGTCGAGAGTTATCGCTTGCCTAGAAAAGATCAATTCTGCCTTTGTAAGAAACGATTGGCTATGACTACAACTTTGATTATATCTAGATTAAAATTAGAAGCGTAGTATGTTTTTTTTTTTAATCGTTTTGTTTCGATTCCATTCACAGTCAGGTATATTCTACAACGGCTTCTCCTCGCTTGTTTGTTGCGTATCGACAGCTCATCGATTCGCGGTGAACTGTCTGTCGCAGTACAGATCATTAAGTCAGCGTGTCCAACGAAATCTATCATCGGGGGGGTTCGATCGCTTGGCACCGATTGTCGAATTTAGAGACGCGAACAAACGCGGAACGATTTTTCGTATTTTTCTACAAAAAAAAAAAAAAAAAATAAAAAATAAAAGAAAAATGTAGGGACAAGACGAACGATTCATTCGTCGCGCGAACTTCGGGTGCACAGATGATTCGACGGAATAGAAACTGGGGGCGGGGAGGATTAGGCAGAACGGGATAATCTAAACGACGACGCGTCTGATCTCGATACTGCCGTCGTTCGAATGGGAAAATAGAAAATCGACGACAGCGGGAGAAAGTAAAGCGGTGCGATCGAGGGTCCTTAATACGATACGTTGCGAGGCACGCTCGCAAGAAAATAAAAGGAAATATTAACATGACGGTGATGCTGGCGACGACGATGACGATGATGACGAAAAGAAAAGAAAAACGAAGAAAAAGAAGAACAAGAACGAGAAGAAGAAGAAGAAGAAGAAGAAGATGAAGATGAAGAAAAGTAGAAAGGCTATTTCCGCGCGTAACAAGCGACGGGACCAGAAGTCTCGCCATCGCTCGTAATCGATGCTTTCTTTTTAATGAAAGGCAGTGGGGGGTGGAGCGACTCGCTCACCTGCAGTGTCGGCGGATGCAGGTGCGGGTGCGGGCACCGGGGCAGCAGGGGCAGAATTTCGTGCCGCTCGTCTCCTCTCCTCCTCCTCTCGTAGCGCGGCTTGTTCCCGCGCTTGCCTCAGCCGGTGCTCCTCCTCCAGTTTTAGTCTGAAACGAGAAACGCACGGCGGTTCGCAGAAGGGCTTCCAAGATTGGGTTGGAAAGTTTCGCACGATCGCAATTACTTACCGCTCGTGCATCACGGGGGACATGAGTCCGAGGGATGCGGGGGGCAGCATGTCTGGGCTGTATCTTAATCCGTACAGTGGGTACGAAGGTAGCCCAGGGAATAACGGCGGTCTCAGCATTCCACATCGTTCCAGATACAACTGTTCCTCTAATCTGCGTATCGAGAATGGGGGCATCGTGTTAACCATTTATCACGTTCCGCCGTTCCGCTTTCCGGGGACAGATTACCGCGTGGATACGTTACCTATAAGCGTGTTGGAGGTGTGGCGGTGGGTAGAGACCGTGGTGATAGGGGCTGTAGGCCGCAGGGTCCAGGGCGAAAGCCGGTGGAGCATGGGCCGGATGGTGCTCGGGCCGATACGGTTGAAAACCCGAACGGGCCAGCAGTTCAGAAGCGGCGGCAGTTACACTGTGTTTGCTGGTGTCGGCGGGTCTTGCTGTTGTGTACAAAGAGGGCATCTCCTCGGGTCTTCTCTCGTGAGTAGATCGTTCCTGGAAGAAGAGATTCGCTGCTCGTTAATGGTTGCCGCTGTTACTCGGTTTTCCTTTTCGCGCGACGCGAAAGGTGGACTAAAGGCAAGGTGAGAAAAGGTACGGAGGAGGGGACAGAAGAATTGGCTGTCCGAAACGATTGCTCACCTTGGCCGGGGAAGGACCTCTAACCAGGGGAGGTGGTGCCCGATTCTTCGGACTCGCGCGAGGCTCTTCCTCCTGAGGTGCCGGTCCTGCCTGTTTAGCCAAGTTCCTCAATGCGGCTGCGAAGCTTCTGCTGTTTTGCTGACTACCTGGCCCGGGACCAGGCGTGTGACCCTGCGGTAAAACGCCGGAACTTGGCCTGTGAGACTTGCTGATCGTGGTCGGTTGCGCTTTGGTGCTGGCAGGCTGGAGACCTGGAACAGGGTCGAGAGTTCATTGAGAAACGATCTCAGGCCAGGGGCGCATGTATATTATACAAATGTTTCGTTACGCATGCATTTATTCGGTCTACTCGAAAAGCTAACCCTCGATGAGGCCAGCTTCTACACAGTCGCAGAGATATGTGGTTCATTCTACTTGGAGAGAAGATCGGACGTATCTATATACGTAGGTGAATCAGTCGCTTGTTTGTTAGGGCTTAGAATCGCAGTTACCATATTTATAATTACCCACGATCGCGGTCAAACGAACAACGAAGAGGATAAACTCTGACTCGTAGAGGAACGTCGATCGGGCGAATCAAGTTACGTATGCGATACAATTTTTGCGAGACAATGCACGCGATAAGCCAGTGGAACGATAGTGGCGCGTTTCATTTGCGAACGATACGTCGTCGCGACGTCTTTTGTCGCGTTATACAATACCGTCGGATCGGTATCCTTGCTGCTTCGAACGCGTCAGACAAGGCGAGAAGATATCTCGTAAAAATAAGCGGATGCTTGATTTAATGTACGGCCGGACCCTGTTCGATTCCACTTTTTGTTTCGATGGAGAGGCATAACTCCGCAGAGGCAATGGCGACCGCCGCGACAAGAAGCAGAATGCGAGTGGCAGTAAATCCGAACGATTTTCCAATCACCGCGAATAACATTAATTGCAACATTTAAACCGTCCCGCGGACAAGACCACCCGACAGCACGTCAATACGCAAGCCAATCGTGCGAATCATCGCCAATAACGTACCCGAGGCAACATTTCTCAGCCAAGAAGCCGACGAAAATACGGGAGAGTCTCTTCGAACCTAATCAATTTCTATCGTGAAAAAAAAGACAAACTTCGAAGCGCGAATTCATTGTCGCGCGTTTTGTCCTTCTTCCGCTCGTCTCTTCCGCTTTCCTCCCTTTTATCCATTTTTTCCCCCCCTTTCTGAATCAAGGATGAGTTAGGACACGTCGGCATCCGGGTGGTCCTTTGTCTGGGACGGTGGCCAGCACAGGCCGAAAGAGAGAGGACTGTGAACGATCGTCCTTTCGCTCGGTCGTGAACGCGCGAAAAAGCCCTCCGGTTAAAACGAGAAAATAACAAGGAGAAAATACCCGAGGTCTCTCTCTCTCTCTCTCTCTATCTCTGCGGTGATTTCGAGAATGGGTTTCACCCTCCATTCAATGGATGGCGAACAGTACACACACACACACACACACACACACACACACACACACACACACACACACACACAGACACACACCTTCGCGTGCTCTCAACGAACGCGCGACTCTCTTTCTCTCCTCCTTTCCTTTCCATCTCGGCGTACAGCTCGCCGCCCCTTCGCTTTTCCTGCTTTCACCCCTCTCGAAACGGTCGACTTCGGAACGCGATTCCTTTTCACCCCCGTACTCCTGTCGCACACTCCTTCCTCCATTTCCGTCGACTTAATAACGTTTCTTCCTGACTCCCCCCCCCCCCCCCCCTGCCCCACCGTACCCTCGCTTTGGTCTGCCTTCTCGAGCCACCTCGATTCCCCGAGTCTCCCCTTGGAACAAATAATCGCGGAAGGCTCGCGGGATCACGGTGTTCCATACGCAGACGCAGAGAAATTCGATCTCCCCGATAGAAGCATCGCATCATCGTTAACAATGTCGCGAACTGCGTCCCCTGGAATCGGTTTCGTCGTCGCGGATAGAAAACGGCTGGTCACCAGTTGCGACTATTCCGGATGGAGGAGCGAGGACGCGCGTTGGGAAAGAAGCAGCAGACGGAGAAACACGCGTGGACTCCGTTCTCCGTGAGCGCGACGCGGATGGGACAGCGAAGCGCGCAAGGGGGGTGAGAACAGAATCGAAGGGAGCAGGGCCAACGCGAACGGCGCGACAGGGTGCAGGGCGGTGGTGGGTTGACTCGACGTCGGAAGCACAAGGATTCCAGAGAGTGGAAAGGGTGCAGAAGGGTGGTGTTAAGCGGCTTACAGTCTGTTACCATGGTAACGCCACACCACTAAGACAGGAAGAACCAGAATCCCACCGGCTACGGTAACCGTGACCCTCTCCACGGTGTAGAGCCTATCCACGTCGATCCTGCGTCCTGCAGAAGGTATCCCTGCGAGGGAGGAACCAGCACGCGGGACACGAGAGATCGGCTACCGTGGCCAAATTAGGGAGGGATTACGCCAGCAGCTCTGTTTTTACACCAAAGTGTTTTCACCGAGCACTTCCTGCCGGAAGTACTGGGTCCGCGTGGAAAGCCCATTGGGCGACCTCGATTTAATAACGAATTCCACGTCGAGCGTGTCGAGTCGAGGGGTCGCCCGTCGTTTCGATTTCCAAGGAATTACCGCGGCTCAATTGACCGACGCGAATTCGCGGGCCGATCGTCGCTCGGTGTAATTTCTTCGTCGCGTTAACGATTATCGGTTACGCGGGGTAATTGGAATCGAACCTCGACACGGTTCGAACCGCGGGAAAAATTGGCAGCATCGTCGAGCACAGATAGTCGTTGGAGGAGTTTCGCGGCAGTTAATCCGGAAGGATCCGGTAATGTCGCGGACGGGCTGCCTCGAGGTTTCGATCGTCGACGGGATACATCTCGCTGTCAAACGGCGACAGAAGCTCGGAGGCCACGCACGCGCCGAATAATCGATTGATCAAAAAGAAAAAGAGCACGCGAAAAGAAGGCGAAACGGGCACGCGGCTCGAGACACCCCGTTCAACCGCGGATCCCTGGGTACGCGGCCGTGTATTTCCGTCCGGATAGACGGCAAGGGTTGAAATACGCGGTACCTTCACTCTTCCGTCGAAGGGCGACAAACAACAGGTGGAAACGTTGCCGTCTCGTCGCAGGGAAAAAACGAAACGGGCGACCGGGTAGGGGCAAAGTCGACACGGAGAGGCGTACGTTTCGTGAAGGCGAGAATCAAATTCCGACAGAGAGCTGCACAGAAGGCAGCGTAACTTTTTCTACCACGCACCGACGCCTATCGATTTTCGTGTCACGTCGAAGGCGCACCGTTTTCACGCGAGCATAAATATGGAAATGTGGCGCGGCGCGCGGTGTAGCAAGTGTTGCTCGAACGCGCTGTTTCGTTTCTGAACGATAAACGGATCCGACGGCGTGGCTCGATCCGCATCACCGGATGGAAGAAATTGAAATTGGCCCTACCCCCTCCTGGATATCTGCCCGTTCACGGGAAACCCGAGGGTATTTCCCTTTAAGGAGCGCCGTCGTCGTCTGGCGAGCGAATATTCCGTTCCTCGTCGAAGTTCGCTGCCAAACTTTCGAGTAGTCCGCAGTTGCGTTCGTCGCCCGTCGATCGTACCCGCCGGAGCCAAGCGAAGCCGCGTTCGAATTCCGCGGCGCGACGATCCGCGTTCCCGTCGAAATTCCATCCATCCGCCGCCTCGTAAAACGCATCGCCGTCAGGACACTAAACTTTATTCGATCGGAGCGAATTACGTAATTGGTCGACGGTGCGCCGACGGCGAACAGGGCGAAATGGATTCTCGTTGGCGTGCGAACGTCGACGAATTTCGGTACTGTGTACGACGGGATTAACGTCCGAGGAGTACAGATAGGCGTCGTAAATTCCGAACGGCGGCCAATTCTCTTGTCGTCGTCGAGCCGGACACGTTTTCGCCGCTCGACGCGTCGGAGGCGGAGAAAGAAAAGGAAACGGTTGCGAGGCCGGAAGGAAAGAGCAGATAAGGGAGAGACAGCGGACAGGGGGAGGAAAGAGAAGGCAAACAACCGTCGGGCTTCGTGTCAGATCGTGGTTGACCTTTCCCCTCCTCTTAAGCTCCTGACTCCTCGCGCCCTTCGAAGCCGGCTCGGTCACGGGAAGCCAAGTCCAGCGTGAAAAATCGATGCCGGAAGGACTACCGTGACAAATTGCGAAAGGCAAACGACCTGTCCATTGGGTCGAACAAATCGGGGAACAGAGAAGAACGGTAGCGCGGAAGGAGTTATGGCTTCATTCGCGATGCATTCGTTCGAGGTGACCGGGGAGAAATCGATAGGTCAACGAAAGAGAATACGGTAAACCTTGCCGGGGGGGTTGCAGCGAAAAGAAACGCGCAGCCCCGCAAAGAAGTTTCGCAGACGGCAGATTTTCAGCAGGATTACCGTGTAACTTGCGTCGCGCGAGGGACGGCGCCCGGTCGGCGATTCGGTTCCGAATAATGTTCAACGAGCGTGGCGTCGCGTTTGTTCGCCGCCTCTTCAACGGAAACCACTCATCGCCATCCCGTCCCCCTGTCTTTCGGTTGCGAGGCGGGCCCGTGTAAATTGCAGCCCTCACAAAGGGTTGTCACACGCAGTTAGATCAACATCTGTCGCATGGCCGGCACGAATTGCCATCGATTCCCTGGCTCGCGTCGAATCGATGTCGGACGGACGCGGCGTCATCAAACTACCCCTGTTAGTTAGTTAGAGATCGGCCTGTTACCGTTCCCGGAAATAGTAGACGGGAAAACGGGCCGTTTTATCTGTCCGGCGAAATCCTATTGGGAAATTCTGCAATTGATTCGCCGATCGGCCGCGTATTTACGTCGATCCTGGTTATCGTATATTCGGCGGAACGGCGTCGATAAGCCGGCGAAGGATATCCGAATGAACGGCAACCGGCTTTTCCGCCGACCGTTCCCCTCGATTAAATCGCACGATCGTTCTCCAGTCGGTTTCCGAAAAAAATCGGTGCTTCTCGCTGGCTTCGTCGCTCCCTCGACAACGAACGGCCCTAAAATATTTCAACGCCGGAACGAAGCTCGGTCAGGGGCCGTTTTCAGGGATTCGCGAGAGGGCGTGGATCGCGGGCGTCGGTGAAATTTTTGTTCGAGCAATGGCGCGAGCTGGAACTCTGCGAAACACGGGCCACCCTTACGAGTCCCTTGACATTTTGCCAAGCACCCCCATTGAATCACCATATAAACGACTCGGGGGCTTGCGGGAGCGCAACCCCTGATCCGCTGTAACCTCAAATATACGTTTCATTTTAGTACGTTCGTACCGTACCTATCCGACCATGATCACGGGTTTCGAGTTCCACCCCCCCTCCGCTTACTGAACTAGCGCCCGCAAATACCTGGAGAACCCGTCGACCGAGCGTTATCCCGAATAACATCGTTCGAGTAACACCGCGCCGGCGATAGATTGAAAAATGCGGAGAAGAACGCAGGTGGGAATCTCACGACTGTCGTTTTCACGGGCGTAAAATAATATTCGCTACGGCTGGTTCTGTTTCCGTTTAATTAACGGTTCGTCGGTGAGCTTTTTATTACGCCAGGTTCGCATAAATGGAGCAACGGAACGGAGGTAGACAGTACAGGGGGAGTATATGCGAGAGTTAGCGCGAAGAGGGCAAGTCGAACCAGCGACGCCAATGTCCCTCGAACTCCTTACCCTCGATGGCGGGGGTCGGCAGTCCCAAGGGTGCCTCGGGGATTTCGCGTCGGCGCCATTTGTTCCGTCGCAAGGTGCTCCGGAATTTCCATATTAATTCGTTAGATCGAGGAACGTGACGAGAATCCACGGCTCGATAACGGTTCATCCGTGTGCCGCACCTGCGACGCCGACAAAATTTGGAGGAAGATTTCATTCGCGAGGATGCGCGAATCGAATGGTACACAGAGGATCGAAGCCTTCGCTAAAAGGATTTCGTTCGTGCTTCGTCGAAACAGCGGCGAACGTCGTTCTCTCTCCTTCGTTCGCCATCGACGACACCTACCGCGCACTACCGGTCGGTCGTTGTCGAATAAATTCCCCCGGGTAAATAGTAAAATGAAATCTGCACCGCCACTCGGCCGCCGTGAAAACACGGCCGCTCATTAATTCCGACCGCCGGTTATAAAACCCCGGAACAGCAGAACACATCGAGTGTAGCCTAGTCCCCAACCCTTTTCATCCCTCGCCCTCTTCCGGTCGTCACTCTCCCACTTTTTTTTCTCTCTACTCCTCTGCACTTCTTCTATACCTTTATATATATATATATATATATATATATATATATATATATATATATATATATATATATATATCTCTTTCCTTTCGTCTCCCCCGTCGACACCTCACCCCCTTTCTCCTTACGCCGCGGCATCCCGTTCACAACCCTTCCCCTTTTCCACGGCCACCGGCAGCACGATGAGCGTAGAACCGTGGTGTACACCACCCTCGGGCACGTATAAAAGCCGCGTATTCAATTACCCGGCATCGACCGGTCGAATAACGAATGTGCACGCCATGGAAAATATTCCCCGTCTGTTATTGCGCGTTAAGCTTGCGCCGCTATACGCGGGCGAACGCTCGGCGAACGAGGATCGCGAACATTCCGGCGAATCAGTTGGATACGGTTGGAAATAGACGGGCGAGCTCATCCGCCCGGCGACAACAATAATCGCCGCGTCGAGATTCTCGCGAATTTTCCGGGACGCGAATAGGAGAGGAAATAAGCTACGAATTAGAAAGTCGATTTGCCACGGAGCGCGTTAATCGTCGACAACGGTCCGATGCTTCTCGAACCCCCCGCGGCTGGTATAGCTGCAACCCCTTCCTTCGATCCCGTCGCGCCCCATCCGTCACTAACCCGCCCCCACTGGCGTTCGGACTTCTGCCGGCGCGCACAAGCGACCCCGTGTTTCCACCCTCGTGACTCGGCGAAGTAATTCGTTGATGCCATTCGTGCGCCGAATTAGGGATGATAGAATTGCTGGACCGGCTTTGCCCCGTCGTTCCACGGTTTTCACCAGGGGGGCGGGGGACGCGGCGCGATACCTGTTGGCGATGGTGGTCAACAAACCCGTTACTCCAATCATCGGAGATCTACTTTTTCGCGGACTGTCACGACGCGACGAAAGGGGAACACCAATTTCGCGATCGAACTCGCGCGTACGAATTCAACGACGTTTCGAATCCGCGAGAAGATTAAAAAGATACTTTCACCGACGACGGCTCGCCGATTGGTGGACGGATCGTTGGACCGTTTCCATCGAACGGTTCTGTCAAAGCTCCCGGTGGCAACGGTAGTATCGATGCTCGGGGTGCAAAACGCACGGCTGGCGTAGGTTCTGCGAAGGTGAAAAGGTGAGCGCGTGCGTGATCGTGCACGTGGTTGCCTCATGACCCGAGTGAGATACCTGTGTCTGTTAACCGCGCGTCGGATACGCAGATGCGAATCGGATAATGCCGCGGGATCGTACGATCGTATGCGAGGGCACGCCTGGCACCTCCTCGCTGGTGCTACGTGTTCGACATATTACGAATACACGTGTACGACGTATTTGTTCCGCGCTCGATCGTCGGTCCGTTTCCCACCGCAACGCTCGTGGTGGTATTTGCGTGTCTAACGTCATCTTTTTGGGAATTTGGGAATTTTTGTTGCTTCTAAATCTAAGTCGATCGGAGAGAGCTGGTCGCGGTGCTACCTCGAAGAAACTTTAGATCCTCCGCACGACTTCGACGCGCCGCGACGAATCCTTGAAAAAGAGATTTCGATCGTTGCCCCGTGTAATCGTGTAACGAACCGCATTACTGCACCGGACGAACTAGTCGATGCTCGTTAACGACGGCTCGACGAATCCCGACAGAGCGATTGATCCCCGCAAAACCCGCGGGACTGGATGAAACGGAGCAGGGGCCAAATGGTCGCAAAAACCTTTGCAACCAGAACGGATCCGACGGGGACGATAACACCTTTGCTCGTTTGCCTACTCGTTACGTTGAAACCCTCCGCGCATTCGCGAGGAAGCAAACTCGGCCGCGTTATCCTCGTCGCATCGTTGGCCCCGAAATCGTCACGTTCGATCGATCGGCCGCGAACGGAGCAGAACGGGAACAGTTCCTCGAATCTGCCTCGAGCATCCCGTCCGTCCGTCCGTCCGATTCTCGACGGATACGACGGGAAAACGCACGTACGCGTAAGTCGTGTCGCATTCTTCGGCGGAACTCCTGGTTAAGCAGACCGGATTGGAGACAGGGCAACTCGCAGAGTTCGAGCCGCGGCGGTTGACTCATTTCCGTGGAAGAGGAAACCGGAACCGGATCGGTCGACCCTTTTCCGATAGGGTCACCTCGTCCCGTTCCGCGGACGCCGTTGCCGCAGCTATCGCCCACCGACTCTGGCGCTTTAAGTACCCTCCTCTGCAACCCCTGCCTAAACTCCTTTCGCCCTTTCACCGGCTCGTCCGACCTCCTACCGCCACCTTCGCCCTCTCGACCGCCATCCGGCACACCCTTCCATCGTCTCTTTATTCGCCAAAGAGGGCTGCCAGCAAACCGTGGGTAGCAGTTTCGAAACTATATGTAGTTGCCCGGCTTTAAACTCTGCCGTCCTCTCACCGCCCTCTCGCTCTTCTACCCTCTCCGCTCGTCCACGGCAGTAGAGGCGCAGAGGGAGAGAGAGAGAGCGAGAGAGAGAGAGAGAGAGAAAAAGGAAGGAATCGTGTTCCGTGCCAGCCACCAGGGTAGGTGGAGAGGATTGAGAGGGCAATATGTTCCCGAGAAGCCTCCAATTTCCTTCGTACAAGCTCGCCGCGACCCCCTTTTCGGGAATAGGAACAGAAATGGGAAATGGAAGGGGAACCCACCTTCTTTCCGCAGCTAGGTTATCCGTACGCACACATATACCGGTGTGCATCTCGAGGATTTCGAAGTTGGCGCCGAGGGTCGCAAAAGCGGGCAGCGAACTTCGGTTGGAGAATGGTAATGGCGATACTCGGCGCGGAGCGTACGCGACAGAGAACCCGTGGACGCGATAAGCGACGCAAATTTTCGTCCCGGTTCGTTCTCCGTTGTCGTTTCACTGATCTCTCGGCGAAACACGCGGCGGAGAACCGCCCCCGAACACCTCGGGACCGTTCCTCGGCCACGAGCGCACAAGTGACCCAGAAGTCGTTCAATCTCCCGAGAGCGGAACGAATTCGAGGGGTGATTAGCGGTGGCCAGCGGCGCGGAAAAGCGAGCTGCCGCGATCCTTCCGCCCGGCATATCGGTGATAATGAAATAGTTAGAAGATCGCGATGTCACGGCCGTTAATTACTATTAACAAGCCGGGGAATGCTCGTCTGCCGACAACAGTTCCGACGATTCGAGAGCGTGGATGATTATTATTTACGTCTGTTCAGGATACACGCGTACACGGGAGAACTCGGTACACATCAGGCCTGCGACCGATGCTGGGCCCGTTGTCAATCGATTCGGTCAACGTCTTCTTTCGGAATCTCGCCAACGAACGGGAGACAGAAGCGCGATACCAAGCTCGATAACCATTTCGAGAGAACGCCGAGAAGGAAAGCTCGCTTCCCCACGTTCTCTTCCACTTTCCGCCGTTTCCCGATGAGAACTTGGTCGGAGGGTCTACGTAACGCGCGATAAACTTCAAGGGGGGGGGGGGGGGCGAAGATTAACGGGCGCAAGAACTTTTCACGCCAAGCACACACTACACAGCCTCGCCCGTGGGATTTGCCGGGGCAGAAGTGGCGAAGTTACCCCGTTTCGGTCTGGCGTCTCTCGTGATTCCGATCGTTGAAAACGTCGCGGGTCGACGGAATTCTATCGACGAAACGGATGTATAATTTTCCCGCGATCGCGACGCTCGATCGCTTTCGCCTGCGTTTCGTCACGAGGGATGACCGCGGCGAAGCGGAAGAAACGTGTTACAAAATTGCCCAATCTATTTGTTTTTATATAAGAGGATAAAAGGAATCGTTCAATTTCGTCGAATTAATCTTCCCGCGAACGATTTCAACCTCCGCTCGCTGTTCGAGGTTCTCTCGCTTCGTACTCACGGGGCACCGTCTTTCTTTAGATGCGTTTATTTTGCTTCGGAGAGCTATTCTTAATAAAAGATCCGGTCTCGGCGGGTCGACTCATCCGTTAACTCGGCCGCAGAAGCAGCTACACGGTTGGTATCGTACCAGAATGACGACCGTTTCGATCCTAGCTTCGCTCTCCTTTCCTCCTTCCCCTCCCGTCTCTTTTTCACGCTCGTTTCGCTATTTCTCGCGCGCCCTCGCTCTCGCGCGATTCTCTCGTTCTCTGGAAATGGTAGCACAGTTGCCTCGCTGCTAGGGTACGACGCGGATCGCGATTTAACAGTCGCAATTTTATTTCTTTTTCTTCTTCTTTCTCGTAAATAGAACAGCCCGGTTAAATCGCGAAGGAGAACGCTTGCGATCGCTGCTAAGAGCGTAGGCAGAAGCAGAGACGGTCCTTCCTTTCCGTCGACGGCCCGGTGCTTCGACGACGGAAAGGAACGAGGGAAACAGCGGGCAGAAGTGGAGGAGCCACGCCACGAGCAGCCGAGCGAACGGGAGAGATCGAACGGAGGAATGCTGGCGAGAGAAAGAAGGCTTTAATCTCATTCGCCGCTCGGGAAACACATTTATCTGGAAATCCTTGGCACCGAAACCAGATCCCCGCCTTTATTCGCGCCTCGCTTTTTCAACCGGGCGCGCGTCGGTCGTATCAACTCGAGGCCCCTCCCCAGCATTCCGTGTACGAACCATCCGTCTATCTGTACGTTTCGGGCGAGAAATATGATTTTCCGGTAAACAGACGGCGGCCGCGATCGGTTCTATGGAGCCGCGCGTCTGGTCCGCGCGACGACAGAAGAATTCAGCGGGGCGGCACGGGATTACGTGCCGCGGCGTCACGATTTCAACCCTTTGACGACAAAGTAATCCGGGCAGAGCACGAGAGCGGTCTTTCTCTTCCGGTTTCTCGTTTCGAGTGGCGGAAAGCACGGTGAGTGACGCGCAGGCGCGCTCGAACGGGCAAGGGAGAGAGTTGGAATCGCGCTGGTAAAGGGTGCAGATCAGAGAGGGATGGGCGAGAGAGGGAGGGCGAGAGAGAGAGAGAGCGAGAAAGGGGTGTTTAGGGTGATAAGGATGACAATCGGAGGTTTGGATTCGGTGAACCGTAAGGGAATAGGAAAAGCTGGAATAATCGTGGCCGATGCGCGGCAAGTAATCGGCAGCCTCGTTACCAGCTGCCGGCTCGTTAATTAACCGCGATTACGGGGGCGGTGGTGCATGCGAGAGAGCAGGGCTGCTCGCTCGTTTCTCCGTGCTACACCTCCTCTCTCGTTACACACTCACCGCTCCGCGCGCGTCGGCCTCGCATCCGAATAATCGACCGTCCGTGAAATCGTCACGACTCCGCACTCTCCGCGCTCCGCATGAGTAAATCCTCTTTGTGCGTTTTTCATCGATACGCTCGGAAACCGTCGGCGCCCGACTCTCGTTATCGACGGCTCGGATTTCGGAGCGCGCGTCGCGATACTCCGTCGACGATCGTTCCCAGGTGGATATCGTCACGCGCGTTTCACTGGAAGCCCGTCCGGCGCGTCTCGGACCGTCGTCGGATAATTTGTGGGGATCGGCCGACGACACGACGACACGACGACGCGCCTGGCATCGTTCAACGGTATAGTAGCGAACTGAACGGAACTCGACTTACGATGCATCGTTAACCAGGTTTGCTGGCGCTTACTACCTAACGTGTCGGCTTACCTGGAACAGAAACAGAAAAGGGGGTTCGTTTAAAAAGGTTGGCGAGAGTTCAACGCGGGGTATGTATCGCGTCGACGCGGAACAGGCCGGCGCTCGGTCCAAGCTGAACCGACAATTGAACGCTCTCGATAAGCGTCCCGCGAAATTGCCCCCGGACCGGACGCAGCGATACTAATTCAACGCGACGGCAAACGAGACGATGGAACGCGCCTCTTAGCCGCATCGTGCCGAATATAGCTCCGCGCGGATATGCGCGTCACTCCCGATACGTTTCGCGACCCTCGCTCGTCCCTGATATTACGCGCGCCTTTGATTTTTCGTCCACCCTTTCCCCAACCCCCCGCAGGGTCGGTCCGTCAAACGCGGTTTTCAATTTGGACGGGAAATCGCGAGGAATAGAGGCTTCGGAGCGGCGCCGGGCGCATCGGCTGCGCGCCAGTCATCCAGCAGGACGCAAATAGGCCCGAACGTAATTCGTATCACGCGGATTCTACGCGCGGGGTTAACTGGCGTCGCCGAGCCACTTGACCCCCGATCAATGAAACCTCGGAATTCTCGGATGAAAAGTTGTTCGTAGGTGCGGCGGCAATCGGAGGCGGAACGAGTTCACGCTCGGACGCGAGACAACGTCGTAAACAGCTGTGACCACTTTGCCCGGGTAATTGCTCCTCGGTCGTCAGTTGACCAACCTCGCTTTCGAGTTCGAAATTCGCTAAAACCATAAAAACCGCGAGCCCGGGGGGCATCGTTTTCTGGGTGAACGCGACGCGCCCAGCAACGCTGTTTGAATCGCGATAATGGAGAGCGGCGGCCTGTCGATCGGTAAATCGTTCCGATTTTTGTACGTTCGATTCGCTACGCGTCCGAACGTACACCCGGCAATCAACTCGGTGCCGGATAAGCGAAGGGTTTCTGTTTGAACAGTACAAGCGGAAGGCGCAACGTCGATACGAAATACGCAGAACGCTATTGTATACACGGGGAACAATGATACGGTACTGTGCTAACGCGACACCGAGCTAATTAATACGCTGACCCATCTGACGGTGCACCTTTCGTTTTTATTCAAAGGTCTGCGCGACCGTGGTCTTAGCTGCGCTATTCGCCGAGGCTCGATCGCGATTGACGAGGCATCGACCTTCGAGGAGCAGTGCCGATAATCGAGTTTGCGCTGAACGTCACCGTATCAACGAGCCGGCACGGTCGCTGGCGTCGCTTTGTCGTCCGTAATTGATTTATACGGTCTGCCTTTGATGTCAGTCCACCGGTTCGACGTCGACAGCTACGCCGACGTCCCCGATGAAAGGGGATGGGCTGCCGGCCGTGTACACGCTGGGCCCTCTTATCGGGGACGTCACTGATCGCCAACAACGGCCGTAGGCGGCTTCGCGAAAGAACGCCACCGGGACGACATCGTTCGATCGATCGTTCGAGTTTCCCGATCGGCGACGAGTCGCTCGACAGTTCGATAAAATACCTGGCGCGGCGCGTCTTCGATCGGCCGGCCGCCTATTCACGCGCGTACAACACGTTCGTGCGGGGATCGTTTCGCGACGCGATCATCGCCAGCTGAATGTCCGCGAACGCCGTCGAGATAAACGAACGCGTTTAAAGGGGAACGATTGACGGCGGCTTAATATCGTAGTCGACCGATCGAGTGGAAAGGGGAGGGGGAAGGAAGCAATTATTCCGGGCGCTTTTCATTGAAAAAGATCCTCGGTGAAAACGGAGGGAGCGACGGCGAGCCCGGTACCGAGAAATTCAATGAAACGGGAACAGAACCGCGGAGAGTTCCCGGGAAAGCGTTTCTAAACCGAGCCGCTCGTAAAACAGCGGGCGCCTTCCATAGCTTTACGATCAATTACGAATAGAAACGACGAACGGGCGAAACAGCGCGCTGGTTTGTTCCGCGGCATGAAACAGCTGTACGCGTCGGATAAAGGGGATCATTGAAATCGATTCGACGCGGTTTTACGCCTACGACGAACTTTTGAAAACGGTCGAGTATCGTCGGTCGCGCGCGCGCGCGCGCGCGCGCCGCCCCGAACGAACGGAGCGGCGAGGTCGTTCGATAACGAGGAGAAAGAAGCAATTTTCCGATAACGATTGCGCGAACGATCGACGGTACGCCGGTTAATCGATCGGCGGCGCGCCAATCGGTGGCGGCCGAAAACCGGAATACGTGCTTCTAATTGAAACGAGGTCGGTGTACTACGCTTCTCGTGGAATCGATAAGCATTACGTGGCAAATATCGAGCCGCAACGGAAGCCGTAAAACAGGAGAGAAAGCCGGGCCGGGGGGTGGGAGAGGGAGAAAGAGAGGAAACGCTTCAGCTCCGCCGGAGAACTCCGACGCCGAGCGTGAGTCGTGATCGCGCATTAAAACCTCGCAGCCCGAATCAATTTAGCGTATCCGTGGTGCAAATTGCCGAGGCCCGACGCGCACGCACATGCCACTGGAAAAGCTCGCTCTCGAACTGCCCGCGTGCACGCACCGCTCCCGCGTGCGAGAAACGGACGATCCGGTCCGCGAGTGGCGCAACTTCTGCAGAAGCTTCAATATCGGAGGTCGGGCGCAAATAGGAGAACGCGAGACACGGGGGCGGTGGGGCAGGCCTGCCGTATGATTACGGAGGGCGATGGGGCCAGAGAGCAAGTTTAACGGGCTGGTAAGCCGATGACTCGGAGTCATGACAACGCGTACAGTGGGGTCAACGAGTGCCAATTGGGGCCAACAATGTCAAACGACGGCAATAGGCTGTTGGGAAACAAACGTGAGCTGGCCTGCGTCTCCTCGTCGTCCAATTCCCTTCGTCGTTTGCGATCGCCGTCTACCGTCCCTGTCGTCCCCGTCGACGTCGAAAACGCGACGCCCGCGGGAACGCGAGCTCGGGAACGCGCGGAGTGTCACGGGATCACGCGTGAACCACCGACCCGAGGTCCGTTCCGTTGGGCCGTTGGAACATTGCGATGTCAAACGCAGCTGCCAGCAGACCTTAGATCTCGATTCGTGAACCCTAATAATCTCGTCGCGGTGTTGCGACGCTTGGTCTCGCGACGCGTCGAGCATTTCTGCGAGCCCACGCGGACATCTCGCGGCAATTCCCTTTCGCGGAAAAGCCTCGCGATCGGGTTAACACGCGTTGGTAGAAAAAGAAAAAGCAAACAATGCGGAGATTCGAGTTGGAAGCGAGCAAAAAATGAGTGGCAAAGTCAAGTTTGCCCTGCTCGATCGCCGACAACGGCAGGTGGGGTGGGGAAAAAGTGGGGCGGTGTAGGTGGGCCACAGGTTGTTGCGGTCGTAAAGCAGAAAATTTGGAGAAGGCGTGCGTGGTGGAGATAACGCGGCCAACGAGTCCGCGGGGAGGACAATTTACAGGCGCGACGCGTTCGACGAGCGAACTTCGTTATCGTCCGGGGATCGACATCGAACGCGTGGATCGAAAATATTTTCTCGTTAACGACCGGCGTAGGGGCTTTCCCGTCGAAACATTTACGCCCCCCGCGCGGGCGCGCGCGCCCCGGAGAGAGGAAGCGAGCGGAGCGAGGAGGATTATTAATTTCGTCGGCTAGCTGGATAATCCATCGACCACACGGCTATAGGCGGTCCGCTCATTAAAATAATCATGGGCACGCGCGTTTGTACCGTGGTGGAAACCGAACAGAGGATAGAGGCTTAACACGCACGGGACCGTGCATTATTATAAATTAATCCGTTTAGGATTTATAGGACATATCGCTGCCACTGGACTATCCGGGGCCCTCCAACACCGGTAGAACCGATCGCCCGGTCGGGTTAGCCGCTCCCGTTCGCCCATCGAATTGGAGAGAATTAGTTAGCTGTGCCAGAGCATCGATCGGGTATCGTCCTAGGCGTATCTTGCCGGAGCGAAGCGTGTGACACGATTTCGTCGTTCGGCAGGGAACGATCGGAGCGATCGCGACGTTCCGATGAGACGCGTTTACCGAAGCAACCATAATTGCGATCTCGTGGAACTCGTGGAACTCTCCTCGACGGAGAACTAGAAGGGAGGACGAAAAGAAAGGGAGAAGAATTGCGCGGAGGCGAGCATACCTTGACGAGATCGCTTGCGTCGGCAGGTGTCGATCGAATCGAACCCCCCCCCCCCTACCGAACGAGACGATTGGAGTACCTGTGCACGAATCGCCGTGTCGGTAAGCCGGAAACTGGTTTCTGGTGGAATTCGTTCTTGTACGGACTATTCGACGAAGAGCCAAGGATCGCGAGCGTGCGAGCACTCGCGCGCCAAAGAAACGGACATCGTGTTCGGACTAGGAGGAATTTCAGGGGTTTCGGAGCGTGCGGTGTTGAAAGCTTCGCCACCCTCTTTCCGTCCTGCTGCTCCTGAACTGTTTCACGAACGAACAAATACGAGACGCGGATGCGCTAATTTCAAATTAAGAGCCGCACGAGACGACGGTGCCCGAATGATTCTATCGTTTCGAAAATCTTGTCGCGCGCGATGCCGCTTGGGCCGGGACGAGTTTCCGCGCGGTAGAGGATTCTTCGCGAGCGCAGCAGCCCGCTCGTTTCTTCGATTTCAACGCGCGAGACTCTTCGCGAGCGGTTGATCCGCTCACGGGTGCGCGTCCGTGCGCTCGTTTATGTTCTCGTCTCGAATCGGCGAGGTGAAATGCCTCCCGGGAGAATAGAAGCGAAACGAGACAGCGCGTCGGAGGGAGCGGAACAGAAGGGTGGAGGGTAGGAGGAGGAAATTTTAACGACTCTCGGTGCTCTCCAAGTTGCGGCGATCCGCTCTCGGCTTAAGCAAATTGCCGAGGGAATTGCGCTTCAGCCACTCTCCTTCTACTCGTTTATTCCGATAATTTCCCCGGCAATGACGGGGGCGAAAAAGTGTTTAACTTCGCCGACACCGTGCTCCTCTTGCACGGAATTTATTCGCCGGACCGTCGAACAAAAATTTCGCCCCGTCGTCGTGCCAACGAAATCGTTCCTCGGTTCCCCTCCGCGCGGAAATTTCGTCCTGTCGACGTTCGAACGAGATCGAGCTCCGTTCGAATGCAGACGGTTCCAAGTGCTTCGGCCGCGATCGTGCACGGAACGTAAACGAAAATTTCGCGATCGAGAGGAAAACGGCGTCGACGTTGCCGCGAGGAGCGCGGTTTTGCCAGCCGGTACCCCGCGAGCTCTCCTCGGTTCGCAGCAAATGTTGATGTACTCGCAACTTTCTCTTAGCGGCGTCGAGAATGTGCACGCGACCGCATCGCAGGACGTTCGCGTGACACCGATACACCCGGGCAAGAAGAAACGCACACGAGTGGCCGACGAGAGTGGGAAAAAAGAAACGCGAGGAATAGGATCACCCGGTTCGACATCTTTCGCGTACATATCGGGGAATGAAGCCTTTCCTAACAAATTGGAGTCGCGTCCCGTCTCGGTTCCGCAGGATTCGGAATCGGCGGCGCTTAATTTGGAGCGCGTGATCCGCGCGTAACCTTTTCGTGGGCGGTGCATCGGGACCCGCGGTTTACCTATTGTCAAAGGAATCAAGCGGCTACCATATAAGAGAAACGGCTCGCGGCCCACGCCGCGCGGCGTCGCGTATCGAGTTATTGTAACGGAACAAGTTTCACGGACAGGTAGGCCGAGATCCATTAGCAAATACGCGAGACGACACAGGCCGGTTCCGCGGACGCGCAACGACACGCCGATAGAAATTTTCGTTGCTATCCGTGTGACGGGATGATGCGTATTCGCGCGGGATTGAACCCAGTCCCGATGGCACTGATACCGTGTCCGCGAAATGATCGTGCCAGACGTCGACGAAGGGAGTTAATTAGGGCCACGACGAATACGGGAGCCGCATAGCTGCAACAACGAAGGGCACAACGAAGGGGGTGGCGACAACGCCGTTTGATATGCCAGCCAAGCACCGTGTCGCCGCAATTCCGCCGCGGTACTCCCGACTGTTCCGCTTCGGAATTTTTCGGGTCACGCTGATACGACCGCTGGCAACGAGCCACGGGAGTTGGCCCATTCTCTCTGCTCTCTCCTTTTGCTCGAGACCCGCGGATCAGTCGGTGAACGATAAAAAAAAACGGGTTCGTTAGCTTCCCTCGGTCTCGATCTCGATTCCGTCGTTGCTTTCGAATGGCTTCTCGCGACACCCGGTTATTAGCTTAACGCCGCGGTTTACGAGAAGGCGGTCGCCGGCGAAGACAATTTGCAGAGCACGGCTGCGTTCGATTGTTTCGCACGCCGATTCGAATTTCCCGTGTAATCGGTGCAAAGTTTATCCGTGGACGATCATTCTCTCTCTCCTGAGGGAGAAAGACAGAGGGAGAGAGGGAGAGAGACAACCGGTTTGCTAACGCGGCGCCCACGTTTTCCGTACATCGCGATTCGTAGGTTCGTTCTCGATCGTGCAGCTACGACGATAATCGCGAAGACGCGGCGACAAAAAGCCACGGGGACAGACGACCGCGAACGGAAGGGTGAACGATTGTAACGAGTGTTCGCGCACAACCAGCCATGAGAGCGCACCACGAACCAGTCGCCCGGCATTGCTCGCATCGGATGGAGACGGCGAGGAAGTTGCCAGAAGGTACGCCCGCAGCTGCAACTGTCGTGAAACGCGGTTAGCCGACCCATCAATTTTCATTACGATCGAAAGGCAGAGCCTCGGGTACGCCGGCGTTCTCGCTCGCCGCGGGTTAAAGCGTGCCCGCCTACAATACGCTACGTGTCTACCGATCGCTTAACCCTGTCGAATCCTCTTTACCTTCCCCCCCCTTTTTTTTTACCTCGCGCGGCGTCGATACTATAAACAACCCGTCAGCCGGTTCGCGTCGTTCCTCGACAAGCGTCGACAAACCTGTTTCAAGAATCGCTGCCGCCTCCGTCTAGGCCGCGTCCGGCGGTGCGCGAGACGGAATATCTGCGGGGTCGCGAAACAACACCCCCGGCGATAACGAGGTAGCACGGTAGCCGCATTATAATTACCAACACTTCGGTAACCCCTTCTGCGAATCCGACTGTCGCTCCGCTTGGCAACAGTTGGGAGCAGTTAAATTGGCCTACGATGGAACGGTGCCAAGGGAATGGAACACGAGCAACGACGCCACGCGAACAACCCACCATCGGCGATTAATAATTTCGAAAGGAGACGAGTGCTGCGTCGGAGGGAGAGAGAGAGAGGCAACAAAAGGGGGGCGAGGGCCGAAATTTAAACACGGTTAGGCACGCACGGTACGGTATTGGCCACGATACGCCCCGGTTCTCGTTACCCATCCGCCGTAAGTTACCGCTTCGGGAAGGGGGAGGGGAGGGGGGGGGGGGAATACCTTTCAGGTCGGGGTCTGTGTCCACCGGTCGACGTGCTCTCCCCACAGGGTGAAACAATGAGCAAACACGGAAATCTCCGTGTTACAGGCTGCGTTCTATAAGTAGCTTATCGACGTTATAAATACGGTTTACGGTCCGCTAAAATGGGGGACCAACGGTTTCGACGTTCGACCCGGTCAACTCTCGGAGGTGCACATAATACATACGTAATCCCCGGTAAAACTCTTCGCCAACGTTTCGAGTCCGGCAGGAAGCCTCGATCGCGTCGCGATACAGCCCCGATACAGGGGGAAAAGTCAAAGCGTTCGAGCGGAAAAAATCAAATGTCGCGAAAGCACGAAGCAAATAAAAATTAACCGCGCGACGCGTACGAAGCGAAGCGGGGCGGTAGGCCGCTCGTTTGGAAAACCACCCCCGTGTCGCGTCGCTCTGGTTCGATAGGTGTAAAAAAAAAAAAAAAAAAGAAAAAAAGAAAAAAGAAAAAACCGACGGCAGTAGAGCCGCGCTAATTTCATTGCGATGATTTCGCTGGCCATTTTTCCAATCCATTTCGCCCTCCGGCCTCCTCGCGGCCGTCCCGTTCGGGGCATACGACCGCGCAGGCGCGATTGAATCGTAAATTCGCGTGGTAATTGAAACGCAAACGCCGTTCGCCAGTTACGTTAATCCTATGAAATACAGCCCCCGTTGCAGGACTCCCGGGTAACCTCTGTAACCGCCGTCACCGGCAGCGCTCCACCCGACGGCGGCCTACCTTCCACCCCCGTCGGCTTCGCGGTTATCAACTTCGCTGCGAGAAGTCAACATGCGAGCCGGGCCCCATAACGGCTCGCGTGACTCTAATGATTACGAATTAGCCATAAATTGTGCGATCATGTAAAGCGGTCGTAATTCACAACGGCAGCTACGCGGCAACGTTGAACGTTTCTCTCTTCGCCGGAACGGCCATAGGAGAGGAAAAAGAAAAGGTAACCAAGTGACCGATACCTTTTACGGTTGGCTCGCGTCGTCGTTCGTCGGTACCGCGGTACGTGTCCTGCACCCCCTGATCGTGCAGGGGAACAGAGGCGATGCAGCAACAGTGCACTCATACACGCGTATACACCTTGCGACTGCACGATTGCGTTCGGTTCTCGAAATGCTCGCTTCGAACGCGTTTCAACGGGACGGTCGCGGTGGTACGCGGCGTTCGAATGGAAACGCGTTGGTGCACGGCAGAAAGGGCGTCGCGACTTAACGTCTGGCTAGCCGAGCGAACGAGATTAGTCCCTTTCGACGAAGTTAATGCGCGCGGCGAAAGTTTGATAGGTCGCCGCAAGAAAATTGCCGCCGCGATCGCGCGAACGGACGAAGGTGGAGCGAAACAATTTGCGAAGCGTTGGCGGAGAATCGAATGCGTATCGATTTGCCTGCTTGCCAATATCTTTGTTCAGCGTCGGAACGCGCGAACACGGAACGAAAGTTTCTCGGGTATAAACGACCGGGCGTGTCGGCGAGAAATGAATCGAGATCGGTTCAGAACGACATCGTTTCTTGCAGACGCGTAGCCGGGTATAGGAAAGAAAAGGGCGAGGGGTTAGAAAAGAACCGAAGACGCGGATAAATTAATATCGGAACGATCCCAAGCGCGACAAATTATTCGACAAGGACTGCCCTCCGATTTATGCTCGGATGTTGGCCTACGACTGCCTCGAGGGTTTCGTTGAAACGAAAAAAAAGAAAAAGGTCGGGGCAGGGTTTCGAAAGGGACCAAAGAAAGTGGCGTGCAGCCCTTCATCCCTTCTCCGAGCACCTACGCTCCGAGTATTGATCGAAATCGAAGGGGAGAGTTTCCAATGTGGGGTGGGTCATACCTAATTCATAGTCCTTGGGTTCTTCCGACCCTCCTCGGTGATTATTTCACGGTGGATGGGGATCGAAAGCGGCGGTTATAGAACGCGCGACGCAGCAACGTAACGGGCTCAGAAAATTCACGCTTCCGCTCAGAATCGAGGCGGGCTGACTTTCGTCCGGTGCGAAATAGTAATCTTACTTCACCGATGAATTTAAACCGTAGCTTCGATTCAAGGGTCTATCGATTGCCGGACGAAAACGAGGGGACCAATATCGCTGCCGCCTGCGTTAATCTTTCATCCGACGAAATGCTGCGTTCGCCGTCGCTGCTAACTAATAACAAAGTTTCCCCAAACGAAATTAGCAGCGCCCCGATATCACGATTACGTGGCGAAGTTTCACGGGGCGGCTGAAAAGCTGGAAGGGCATCTGCGACGGCGGGGGAACGGCACAAAAAGCCCAGCAGAGACGTTAATAATCGGTCGGGCAAGAAGTTTCCCAACGGGTGGGAAAGTGGACGGTATGGGTGAGCGTTTCGAGGGTTCTTGCGACCGGTTCGGGCTATCGCTCTCGCCCCTCGAACTGCTCGTCGGCTATTCGCTGTCGTTTCTCTGCGAACGGGGTTACACGCGTAACTGGAAATACTCGTGACGGGTATTTGGCGTGCGCCCCGATACGCTGTACGCGTGACCCCCGTCCCCTGTCCAAAACGATCGGGTGGCAACCTCGTACGCGGAAGACGCGAATGAACGCGAGCTGAATTGATGCCGGGGCAACGAGGGAACGGCAAGAGCGAGCGCGAGAGGCAGAGGAAAAGCGAACGTACCAGAACCCGGCTAAAAGGAAGGGCAAGACACGAAGGCTTTTGAAAGGCGGCGCTCGTGGTGGCGCGGGAGCACGCGGCTCTTCTACCTTCTAGCTGGAGAAAAGAAAGAAGGAAAAACGGCAGAAGCACTTTACACCGGGCGTGCTCGAGTCCCGACATGGAAGGTGAAACACCTAAAGGCACGTACGCGGGCACCCTCGATGACAACGATGATCCTTTGCCACGCGAGCTAACGCGCATCGCGCCCGCCCAAGGGAAAAGCCGCCTCGGGCGAGACGAAAAGGGCAACGGAGAAGGAGGACGCGTGCCGAGATTGATATCGCGTGTCCCGCTTGTTCACGCGTCGCGAAGAGGTCCACGGTACGTTGAATTCTATAAATCGACGCGCGGGGTCAACGAAATTACCGGCGGGCCCGGGTCACCCGGCGAGAGGAAAGATAAAGGGGAGGGAGAAGGATCGACGACGAACAGCGAATGCCCCTTATAAATACACCGAACGTTTCAGGCTACAAAGGTACACGAAGGCACGATAAGGGTCGGGACGAGTCGGAGGGAGGAAAACGCCGGTGAGGAGCATCGTGCAATGATCCAAGGGGTTAGAGACTGGCGAGCCGGTCGGAGGGAAAGAGTGCGCGGCAGGAAGGGGCTTGGGTTGGAACACAAAGGGTTATTTTAACAGCCCTTTGTAGAGCGCGGCAGAACAGGAAGAAGAGAAAGTATGGCCGTCGCGCGATTATTTAGCGGACAGTGGAAGGATCGAGAGGTCGAGCAACGATGGAGAAGAATGCGAACTTCCGTGAGAGTAAGGACGGCCGAAATCCAAGGAACGGCGACAAACGGAAGGGCGAAGGACGGAACTAATTGTGAGACGGAACCGCGTCAGGTAGCAGCACGGGACGGAACGCGATCGAGGTAAATGAAAGAGGTGACGACTGTACGGAAATTCGTCGCGTCCGACGAAGAACGAGGTGAAATCACGCGGAGAATCGAAAGGCAGGAGAGAAGGTAATGGACTTTATCAGACTGGTAGGTGGTCGACCTTCCGTTTTTTTTTAACTCTCCACCCCTTCCTTCCACTACCACCTGAGCGACTCGCCACCCCGCCCTTCCTCTTCGCCAACGTCGGGCCCTCCTTAATTGTCTTCCACTCGTTTTTACGCCCATTCCACTTCGTTACGGTCTGAGTAGCGAGGAGGCCTTGCGAGACATTTGCAGCAGTGCCGCACGGGTGGGCTGAATAAAAAGAGGCGGGAGCGAACGGAGAAGAACAGAACAAAAAAAGAAAAAAGAAAAAGAAGCAAACGGAACAGCCGACCGTATCTTACAAAAGTCGCGAACCCGCGTCGGTCCTGTTGATAAAGTCGATTCTCGCGCTCATTATCGTCTACCGGCCTGTCTTCTTCGCTCGTTCGCGATCACGGCTATGATTTATTCGCCGCGTCGACAGGCACAGCGCGAGGTGCGCGTGAATCGCGGAAGCAGACGGAACCGTGCGGCGACTGAACGTAATCGCGAACAAACGGTTTTAACGAGCATGACTTTTAAATTTGTCGCGGGCGTGCCGCGAATGCACGCGTGCACGCGTATCGCCCAGAGGTTACGAGAATTGGCCAAGTTAGAGGTTGTTAGGCGACCACCCGGATCGGGGATCCCGTAATGGAACTGGATTTAACCCTGGGGCCTATCGGCGCGGCTTCGCCGTAGCTCGGGACTCCCGCTGTTAGAGTATCGCGTGCACGGGCCACCCCGTTTACTCGTTCCGAATGTAATATCGAAAATGTATCGAGCGACACGAAACCGTGATTTCTCGTACGGCATAATCACTGTGCGCTGTGAACGAAGATATATTGTCGCCGACCGATCGCCGAATAGTCTTGGTGGAAGCGTCCGCTTCGCGTCCCTTCCTACCCCACGACGATCACGTGTGTCGTGCATCTGTCGCAAATCGATTATTCGTAATGCAACTCTATTACGTAAGAGACCTGCGGGAATGAGGAACTTTTTACACTGACCGCGCAAATCAATCGGAACAGTTACGTCTGTGACATACGCGAGAACGCCGCGACGAACAGCGCCATTAACGATAACGATTATCTCGCCTGGCATACAATTCGTAACAATTATTGATAACGGGCAATAACGCTTACCGCGCCACGATGTCCCTGTCTGGCGCAGCGCGAGTTCGAAATTCGCGTGGACTACGTGTCCCACCAGAACGTTGCCGTTAAATGGTTTTAAATTAAAATTTAAATTTAAATTAAATAGCCGAGAAGGGAGAAGAGCCGGGAGCCCGTCTCGCGGAAACGATTCCAAGATAAACCATACGTGCGTTCGTTCCGCTGCGTTTGAACGAAAATCCTCGGCGACACATCGTCGAATGCGTGGCCGTGAAAATATGTACACGCACACGACCAAGATCGTACGCGATTTTTCATTGGGCGCGGTAGAAACACGCTCGGCGATATCGAATCGGTCGTCACCGACGGATAATTAATTTCTCGCCGGGTGAGAAAAAAAGAAGAAGAAGAGGAACCACGGGGAGAGGCGAAGGTGGAGAGAACTGGAATGGATGGAATATCGTAGAAATGACAAGGGCTTCGTGTGCGGTCGCCAACACGATACCCGATATCCGTTCGTTCGAGCGGCGTGCAGGAATTAAAACGACGACTCGTCCTCGGCATTACGAATGTCCAGTTAGTTTTATCGCTCCCGGCACGATGAAAATGAATAACCAGAGAATGACAAAAAAGAGGGGCGGGGGAGGGAGGGGGGGTATAAGGGTGCGCTTTCTAGAGTACGATTACGAGAAAGACAGAAAGATGAAAGTCAACACGAATAGAAGATGCAATGGGTTTGCGAGACCGTGAAAGCACGGGCGGGTACACGAAACGGTACGCTTTGAATGGCCACGCGCGAACCGATATGCAGACCCGAGTAACGTGTACTGTTTCAATATTTACGAACGAAGCTCGACGAGCGCTAAAAAAAGAAAAAAAAAAAGAAAAAGAGATCTGCAATTAACGGCGGCACCTCTCGTTAGTAACGATCAGTGACTGGACGCCTAGGTGCATTTACGAGCTTTCGGTCGATTACTGCACAAACTCGCACGATTGGTTTTCTCCTGTTATGAAATTTACCGTTCGCATGTTAAACGAATACCTCGCCAAACGAGATTGGCCAACTAGAATGAAGAACCGCGGATCATGACGCTCTGTCGAGTGCGCTCGTTCGTGTAGGTGCATGCACGTATACACATTACGTACGGTTGATTTCTCCTGCGTATCTCGAGGAATACCGACGGTGGCGATAACTTAAATTATACACGCAGCGACCGACCAGAGGCGAAGTACGGCAAGGTAGTTAAGAAAATTGCCAGTACTCGACCGAGAGCATGGCTCTGCGGCGAGCGGGTTAAACTCGCGCCTCATTTTCTCGGCGGCGAAACGTCCTTTTTTTTTTTCCTTTCACGAGCCACCAAACGGCGCCGTCGATCGTGGACGTTAGAAACATTGGTGAAAGCTAATTTCTTGGCTCGCGCGTGGAAGGTGTCGAAACATCGGTCGACTCCGGTCAATTGTGGAGTAAGAAGAAGAATGCGAGAGAAGGAGATGGGAATCTTTATCGGTGGTTCTGAATTACGATACAGAGATCGTTAAAATGTTTGTAAAAAAGAGAAACAGAAGCGATAGCTGCAAAAAACCTGATTGGTGTACCTGAGTAATAGTAAGGATGTCCTGCGTGCGAAGGATGCACGAGTGGATGCGGCGCCCGGAAGTCCATTCTGGATGCACCGTAAACGCGAGGCGAGTGAACGCAAGTCTACGAAACTAGCAGGAAACTATGGCACGAGGTCGCCTTTTCTTCGTGACCTCCACTAATAGATAGATCTGCATTTTTTTACATCCACCGTTCGTCGAAACGTCGATCCTCGATCAACGAAAACATTTCGCGCACTGTACTTTGCACACCGTACCTTCTTCCTTGAGGAGTGGAGTCGTCGGGTAGCGTTAGTTAAAAATAAACCACTTTGCGCACAAGCGATGTCGCGTCGCCTCGCAGAGGGGCACGAAACGCGGTCGTCGATCGGGAACACAGAGAATTAGTCGAGAAGTAAACACAGGTCGAAGAGAAATGTCATTTTGCTCCGTGGTAAATCGGCACGATTGCACTTTCTAGCCGATTTGCAACGCGCGGCAACGCTACTCGACCGGTATCATTATTCATCGCGCATACTCCAACTCCCGTCTGACGTCGACGCGTGATTTACTGCCACGAATGGAGCGCGCTACCGTGCACGGTTCGCACGCTACGCTGTCGGCCGGGCGAAAAAATTCTTCGCCACTTTTACGGTTCGCGTCGACGCGCCGATACACCGCAGTCGATCCCCGAAGGGATGAAAACGCGTTAGAGGGAGGGAGAAAGTCACGGTTCAGGTAGCAAGTTCAACGCGTTGCGGAGCAAGGGAAGTTGTTGTTCACACCGCACTCCTCTCGTAACTGGCAGACCGGCGGAGCACCACCGCAAGAGACACTGCGCTCGCGCACATGCGATCTATCTTCGAACGACGCACACAAGCGTGCAGAAAGAGTGTGCGAGAGATACGAGCGATGGTAGAGTTCCGCGCACTAATCACCACTTAATTGGCCGAGACCGACGCGGCAGGTCGTGCCATTACGGCTAATTGACTGAATGCTTCGGCGCTACCGCCAGACGGCCAGGATATATTTTCACGCGCGCGCCTCGCAGTAGGCAAAGAGGAACCGACATACGCGGAGGAGACGGAGAGCGGGAGACCGAGAAGGGAGAATCCTGAACAAGCCAAGGGAGGAAGAGTGAGAGAGCGGATGAGGAAAGCCGAGTGCAGGGACGCTTTTAAAGCGCGTCGGGTATCGCCGTCCTTTGTTGCGCGACACGCGTTGCGCGTGCGCCTGTGTTTTCCACCGACCACCCGACAGACAGAACAAATGAACGAACGAACGAACGAACGAGCGTGCGAGCGACCACGACGAACCAGTTACACACCGTACAAGAGAAAATCCATCGTTAACGAGTCGCTCGTTCCTTCTCTCTCTGCCTTACGTTTTTCCTTTTTTTTTTCTTCTCTCACATGTCGTACAAGAGCATATCGACCAACCCGACACATCACCAACGGTGGCTGGTACTCGACTAAAGAGCCGCCGAGTTGCGCGTTCGACGCGGTTCGTTCGTTTCGTGTCCCTTTCGCCCCACCAACGTTCCCCGTGAATCGTACGGATACCGCTGTGCGCCTGAAGCATGATCGCCCGATCCACTCGGAAGAGTGGGATGCGAGCGCGCGACGAGACGGAGCGCGGATGCTTTTCGGCCAATGGAACTCGCACCGCGTTATTACACGCGCCTTTGCGAATACCTTTACGAGACGGTAATCGTCTCTCTCCTTTTACGAACGAACTCCAATTCTCATCTACCTCACGTATACGAGACCCGCCGGCTATGGAGTTTCGCGTACCTTTTCGAAATCATGATCGTGATCGGAAGTAATTCTCCGGGGTCAGAAAGTTACTGCACAGTCGGTGCCGCACCGTGGATCAACTTGAGCAACGATAAAGCACTTTGCGATTCTTTGGAAGCGGCCCCAAAATGCATTTAGCGTCGAAGAATAATCTTATCGAGTTTGCCTTTGCGATTCGCTCCGCGTATCTTTCGGGTTACAAACGTGGAAGGTATATTCGTGGATAATTTACGAAAATGTTTCGCGAGAACGAAGAAAAAAAAGACGGGAGGGAATAAAAACGGAGCGCATTTGGAAATGTTACCTACGTCCCGTTTCCTTTCTTCCCAACCGCTTGCTTGGGTAACCGTACACCCGCTGCCTCGGGGTAATAGGCGAGAAGAGGGCACGTACACGGAGCACGAACCCGGTATCTCTCTCGCTCTTTAAAAGCCATCTGGCGTTGAAGCGGCACGCGCTGTGAAACCAGCAAGCCGTTCGGTATCCCTCCCTTCCAAAGCCCAGTCACCGATCCACCCTCTTCCACCACTATATTCCCTCCAACAGCCGTACAAATCCAGCCACTTCGTCGAGTTTGACCGTACCGCAACCATCACCCCTTCCATGCTACTTTAACGTGCAAGCCGCGCGTTAGACAAGCGGAACTTTGTAAACGCGGGAGGTGCGAACAAGGGGTGGTAAACGGAAGCCACGACGACGGAAGGTCGAAATATCACGATTACCGACTCGTCGACATTGTAAATAATTTCAGCGTTTCGATATTCGAGTACCACGATGTGTGCATTTATGTGCAGTGGTTACCGGTGTCCCGTCTTTCGATAATCCACCACGCGGTTATCGCGAGGGCAGGTACGCTCGATGCGCCGTAGGAATACTGATCGAACTCCAGTTTCAGCGTAGAAGAAATTTCGCCGGGCGCACATACGGTTCGATCGCGAGGCTCGTTAATCGCATTAGCGGTGCAATTGAAACATATAGTTCGGTCGGTACGATTCCTTGGCGTTACATAACACTCCTACCGACGCGATATCGGCAATTTGCGACATTTTCGCGACAATTACGCGCAAGGTTAACGTTTAAAGCAATTAACATTCGCCTAGTATACAATTAACTTCGTGTGACGTTATGCGGGTGCAACGGTACGGCGATGTATATGTGCACACTCTGCGCAGGGTTCTCATGTATATATAGACGGAGCAGCTACGCATACAATACCGTTTTCATTTTGCGCGATCAAGAAACGCGCGACAGCAACAAGTATCTATCATCGCTTCGAGATCAGGAGAAGCGAGTGCAGCAGGTATAGTCCGAGATGGGACGAAGTCGCGCGAACTTCGATTGCCGCGTTGACGTTCGCGGTAAGAGGGCTGGTCGAGAAGCGTTGAAGAAACCCGGGGACGACGAACGAACGAATGGAGCAGGCAAGAATCGAGACGCGTCGCGAGGAAAAGAAAAGGGAAGAGGTGGCTGAGAGGGAGATCGGAAGAAAGGCGGAAAGGCGGTGGGCGAGCAAACAGCGAACAGTTAGGTTCCCGGAGTCAGAGACCCAACAGACGGCTGTCTGTCGAGCAAAATCAATGCGTGCCGGCGACAGGGAACTTCCCCTCTCGTATTTCTTCCTCCCTCGTGGCACGCTATCCTCTTCCACCTCTACCCACACCACGGCAAACCCTCTTCACTCGCGCGTCCTCCTCTTTCGGAGTTCCACTTCTCATTCTGCCTTTCGTTGCTTCCCCTTTGCGAATCTCCGACGTACCAACGCGACCGGCCGTGCTCACCCTCTTTGCAATCCACTATGACGCCGTTCCCTTTCGCCCCTTCAAGATACCACTGCTCCTTCGATTCCAGAGGTTAATAAGTTATATTTTTATCACGCTCGGGCGACGTTAACCGCAGGCGCAACGTTCGCCACGGTATCATCCCGAACCTGTTGGTCCTTCCGACGCTCGTTGCGTCGCGATTCAAGCGCGTGCATCCCTCGGCCCGTGACACCGATTAACCGTAGCGCTAATTCGTAACGTAGGTCTCGACAGTGAATCGCCGTTAATGCTTTTCGCCGCATCGGCAAGCAGAAGAGGCCGAGCGTGTATATAACTAGAAACGAACCGCGAGGTGGCCGCGAATGCTAGCAAAAGCTACGCTGCGCGCCAGTTGGCGGTTAATTATTAACGCGGAACCGACAAAGGGACCGCGCGCACCCTGCTAAGAGGGTGGTGGATACTAATACGCGGCTCTATACATTGAAACGTATATAAATATCTCCGTGCGCATTCGATTAAGAGACGCTGCTGTTTGCGCAACTGACACGATCGAGAAGACGGAACTTTCGCTTTTCCAGGCATGATTAATTGCCGAACGGCCATTCGTAAAGTACGATATTCGAAGAAACCTGTGTGCACTTGCTACCGTCGAGGACGTGAATTGATCCGGCGATACGAAATTTGCATCGTAATAGAGCTTTTTGACTGCACGTCTGTTGAGAATACGTGAGCAGGCCCGGTGTAGTACTTTGAGCGACAAGGAGCGAGAAAAGCAGTCGATAACGTTGATATCGATCCCCAAAGGAAGAGGAAAACGAGCACTCCGCCTCTCTCACCCTGATTGCTCCCCCGGTGAGAGGGCAAAGGAAAGTCGCAGCAAAGGATGGAAGTTACCTATATATACATATATATATATACACACACACACATATACATGCCAACGCTTCCCTCTTTTCCTGTATCTTTTCCTTCATCCACCCCGTCAATTTTCCCTGCGTATGTGTATACATCCGTACACACGTATATAGGTGTAAGGAGACGATACGTTCAGCCTGCGCATTTAGCAAAACACCGGAGTCGCGTTGACGAGAAACGACAGGACCGGTTCCCTAATTCGAATTTAGGTGTTGGGCGGGTTGGCAAGTGGGCGCAATGCGGTGTCACGCTGCGGGCGTTTGCTCTTTCTCCTCCAACCCCTTCCCCAACTATTTCTCCATTGCACCCACCTTCCTTCGTTGCTTCGCTCTCCTCCACTTATCCCCGTTTACCGTGAACGAGGACTACTGCTTTAGCTACCGGACCTCCTGCGCGAAGTCCTTTCAACACTACGAACCATCTACTTGCTCTAAGCCAGATCAACCGAGCTTAATCGACCTCCTGATCTTGCTGATCGCGTTCGGTGTAAACGTTATTTTCCCTCGAGTGCAAACTCCTGATTCCCGAAATTTACGCGGCGATTAGTCTACTGGGGAATATCGTTGGGAGCGCGCATTGTATAGTACTACAAGAGACAACGGCTCGCGATAAAAGCGTGAAGTCTGATTAAAAAATTCGAGGAATGTAGAAGTTTTTCAGATTTTTAATCTATTTATCTGTGTACGTAATGTAGGCGTGGGCTAGGGAAGTCGCGTAAAATAATTATCGAGTTTTGCCTCTGCCGAACAGCCTCGTCGGGTATAAGTTTACGACTTTTGAAAAACAGGCCTGCGCAATGGGGTTGCACGATCGCCGACGTAAATTCAGCGAAACTTGGCTTTCGGTGCGAAAGCACGTGAATGGCAGCGAACGCCGAAACCGGTCTGCAGGGGCAGAGATTCATTTCGTAAGGGGGAATTTCTGCTTTGAACTTCGAAAAAAATCGTATTTTTGTTTTGCATTCTCTGCAGCAATGTATATGCCGGAATTGGTAAAAGATATGAAACTGTACCCTACACGTAACGTTTTATATTAACGGCACAGAAACTTCTCGTTCCTGCTTTCTGACATGGCTGACGCGATATCTCAATTCTTCAAACGCCAAAGTGTACCAATTCCATACCTTCGTTATAATTTTATTGCCCCGATATTAATTCAATGACGCGCAAGAGCGATGGACCCGCCAGAATAGTTATGTCTGTTGGATTTTCAAGTGCACGGCTCAACCCCCCTACTTTTCCTTTCGCGACATCAACCACTCCCACGCGATTACAGCATGTCATGGCTTTGTTCAAGTATGCATATATGTATATACATTGATCTGCTCCTACCCATTTAAATTCAGTCAGAAGCGTCAACAAAATCTCGAAAAATGAAACGACACATATCTATGTTCTTGCCATTTTCTCGTTCAAACGATCTTTTGAATCGAGTTTGTTACACTCCCTTTTCGTTAACGCTCTGTATCCGAAAATGGGTAAAAAAAGATGCAAGACTGTAAAATACTTCGCACTTACCTTGCTCTTTCTCTGGAACTTTCGTCGGAACCTTTTTATCCGGCGCTTTCGGGGAGCAGTTCTTTCGGGTCGGCTTAACCGTCAGCGTCGATGGGACCTGCGAAATAAATGCACACGTTGAACACATATTAATGAGTTGCCTGTCCCAGGAACGCGCACACATACGTATATTGTACGCTCAATGCTTAGCGTTACGTGCTTAATTATCAGGAGACAACTCACCACCTTCTCGGATCTTTCGCCCGACGGTAGTCTCGCCACAGCAGCTTCAGGACTATCTTCAGGGGGCGGTGGTTGCACCATCCAGTTGTATTCGCGTTTCTCCACAGGCAGGCCCCACCGTTCGTATTCAAGGCTTTGAGTGCGCAGTGTTTCGTAACAATCTAGACAGACCACCGCGAAGTCCCCGTTCTCCAGTAACAAGCTTTTCTCCGGCTGTCTGTGATACCTCAGGAACGGGAAATCTTTAACGAGCAACGCTCTGACCCGTTTTCTATACGTCGTAATACCGCAAACATAACAGTAATAATCGTGCGTATTGTATTGCCTTTCCGTGGCGTTCACTTGTTGTCCACTTGGAAGAGATTCGTATCGACGCCACTGCGCCAAAAGGGAGTGGTAACAGAAGGTGCACACCAACGCTGAACCATCCTCCCTAAGTTGTTCAGCGTTCGGCGGCGACTGGTGTCGTAATAATTCCGGGAAAAACGGTGCGTTACGCCCCTGTGGCCGGCCATACAATACTCTCGCGAGCGTCAAATCGCTATGCAAGCCACACAGGAAACAGTATATGGAACTGCTCGATGTGCCTGGATTACTACCAAACGTTCGATCCGAACTAGAACTTGGCGGTGTGGCGATCGATCGGTTTACATCACCGTTCGGATGTGGACTAGGAATATCATACCTGTCGAGTGACGAATAATGTCATTGAAAAGTGGTCATGGTCGATTAAGATTGTACATCGATTATGTATAAGAATGTTAACTAACCTGCGACGTTCTAAAGGAACTCGTTCAGCATCCATGCTTTCCCACTGTTGGGCGAGGTGATTCACACAGTGACTACAAGCTAATACTCTGCCGTGACTATCCATACAGGCATTTTCTGAAGTACGCGCCATTCCCCTTAAACATGGAAAATGCATAGCGTGCGAATTCATTCCTTCCGGGCTCGTAGACAACCTTCCAGTTAGAAACAAAGACAACGATTAACGCGATGAACATCCAGCAGACGGATAAAGCAGCGGACAACAAAGTATCGTACCATTCCATATGAGAACGAGGATAGAGCCTCTCACAAATATAGCACCTATAGTTTTGACCGAGAGGGACAGTACCGTTCTCGGCAGGGCCGTTGTTCGGCGAGTTTCGTTGGCCAGGTGTCGTTCCCTTTACCGTGACGCAGCGTAGTTTGTTACCGGCAACGCTCGATTTGTTTAAATCGTACGGCTTGAAGCGTATATCGCTGCCGGCAGAATTCGCCGGGGACTTTGCCACCGCGGGTCTCGGCGATGGGCCTTGTTGCCGAAAATCCACGCTCTGCCCCGTTGATTGAGCCTCGTGATTTTCACCACCGAATACTTGCTGCTTTTGCGGTATAGCTTTATAACAAATCGAACAAACTTGTACCATTCCCTGAGGACTAATGGGACTAGCTCCTGGCGGAGGTCTCAGAGAATAAATGAAAGAGTAGTACGCCTCCTTTTCTGGATTAGGGCAGCAATAAAGAAGTCTAATACTGGACGAAGGGTACTCGAGCGCGCAAGTATAACAGATGAAAGTAGTTGTATCCATCGCTGGTGTTTGTCGCTTACGGAGCGTGTAATTTCGTTCACCGTGTGGGACACCCTGCCGGGTATATGCCTTCCATTGTAACAGGAGATGATTTTGACACGCAGAGCAGGCCTGTAATCAGGAATTAGCTCGATCTTAGACACACGAATCGTAGTTGTATAAATTATTGCTCGGCGCTCTCTATGTTAATGGTAATAAAAATATTGCATGTACCTGTACACGACCAGCACTGTCCATGGGTCGACTTCTGCTCGGTCTTGGATGGAGCATTAACGAAGGAAAAAATGGCGGAGGACTGGCCGAAGGATGTGGCGGTGTTGGCAGTGGTTTTGCTGCAATATGACTAAGTGACCCCCTTTTAAATTCATCTCCGCATACGTAACAGACTTCCGTAACTGAATTTTTATCTGGCATCGAAAGATCTAAGATATCGGTGCCGGCACTCGATGACGATCCACCGCTATAAATCGCTGCAAGCATACGATGAAATGATTACTAAATACACAATTACGTACGAATATGTATATTAAGATCGCCGACACACATGTTCGGCACGACGGCAAGTATCTCTTGCCTGCGATTTCTACCGTTTCAAGCAGAACGATTTTCAACGACACGTCTATGAATCAAGCGCGCCCCGAATAATGAGCATCTCGTCTATTGCATTCGATCGAGTGAGATCGAGCGGTGTATACGCGTCTTAGAGGTTCAGAGATCAAAGTTTAAAGAATTATATTTTTGTTGCACTATCTGCGAGATTGCTAACTTTTATTTACAAACACACGTTCCGTCGACCGAAAGAACTGCAGTTGTAGTAAATAATGTACATATTCCGTTACTTCCATGTTGCATTTCATCCTTTTGTTCGTGAAGAAATGGGAACGGTATCGCGATATGCGCGGGCCGAAACTTACGTTGAGGCTGTGGTGGTAATGTTGGTTGCGGTGCAGGTGAACTCCTGGGCGCGTGTCTTAAATCCAGCGCTGCTTCGTTAGATATTCTCGCATCCTCTACAGGCTGTCGAGGACTTTGTAACCTTTGATGCGGCGATTGCAGTCTTTGATGAGGAGATTCCATTGTAAGCCTTGCTTGTTCTAAATGTCTGTGCGTTTCTGCCGTGTTAGAATGCGGCCTTGGCAGTTCAATGGAATTCGACGGTGGTCTCGTCTGTTCGACTCTAGGCGACGGTGAATTTGGCGGAAGTCGCGGAGATATTCCAACCGGTCTACTTTCCGGTCTAAGCTGCGGGGTTTGGTCATTGGTTAAGCCCAGAACTTGAGCCGCGTATTCCCCCTGAAGGGCCATCTCGGCACCGGTAAAGGGACCGCCGTCGCACCGTTTCAACCAATAAATTCGTTGACTATGAGGCCTAGCATCCTGTTCGTAACTTTCCCATTGCTGTAACAGCAAGGCATAGCAGAGACTGCACGCCTTGACAGCTCCACTTCGAGCACCTTCGCCACGATATCCAGCTGGTGGTTCATGGGATTCAAGAAACGGAAAGTAAGGTTCGTTTGGCGCGCCGCCTGGACTTGGTTTTACTCTGAGCCAATATTGTTCTCCGTGGCCTACTGTACCACAAACGAAACAGACCCTCGCCCCTCCGGTATCCTCGGAAGGTGGGTTTGCTTGTGGATTTGTAAGCGATTGCCCGTCAAGCCCCGGCTCATTTTTCACATACAATTTATTTTCCATCGTGTCAGGAAACCATTGGGTCTCTTCAATGCCCTTTTATATATATCTGTGTTTGGCACGCATAAACGATCACAAGTCACAATGACTGACGATGCTTTTAAATTTTGCAAATATCTGAAAATACAAAACAGATGCTTTAATTATTCTCAGTCACTTTACCAACAATGAATCGGGCAACTCACACATTGCATGGAATATTATGGAGGATAGAAAATGCAAAGGAAAAACTGTTTGCAAGTGTTTAGGAAGGTTCATTGTATGCAAATGAGTTTGCTCGAATGTTGCAGTGACCTCATTGCTCGTTTAACACAAAACCATATTCATCTCTTTAATTATTGAAGCAAATTCACATAGTTGCGGAATTTATTAACGATTCGATAGCAGAAGTAAAATACAGCGCAAAGAATTTTTTTTACTTTAGGAAGCCGCATGTTGTCCTGCCAAATTGTACATACGCGACTCGAATAAAATAAGATCCACATTGATGCAATCATCCAGTAGTTTATTTAAACTCTAACGTTATAAAGACACACAGGGGTGTATATGTAAACAGATGTACATGGGTATAAAATGTATAGGTTTGGACATTTTTTTTTCATCCCTGGTACACTTATCACTCGTCACCGAAGGGAACAAAATTATAGAAATATTATTATTTGCTAGAAAATAGATTGAGGACGATAAACACAATGTATCGTTAACCGTCGTACACTCTTATCGTTAGCGAAGCACTGCAACGTGCGATGCTTTTAGAATACCGTAACATGTGGTATTTTTGGAGCGTTGCTACATCGACGTTTACCGACACCGACCATAAAACACTTTTTCGGAGATCGGTAATAGTAGAAGAATTGTTGAAATCATTTTTCCGTCGTCTCGGGCCCGCAATGATACCTGCTAGAATGCGATTTTAAGCAGAGGTAAGGAGGAAACACGAGCAAAGCACAAAGGTAAGCACTTTTGAACGAATCGATCGAATTGTTCGTTTTTTCAATGACGGGAAGACAATTACCAATGAGAACGAGGAAACAGTGTTCTTTCTGTGAACAATCTACAGCTGCCTTTGCAGAAACGAAGGAAATACGAATACGGTTATAACTATTTAACGCAATGGTGGTACATACGATAGAACCGAATCAGTACGTTAACATTTTCGTGGTTCATGTTCACCTCGACGCAGCAATCGTGATTGAAATGATTTAGGGAACAGTGTATAGAATAGAACGGCAAGATCATGAAACGATACGCAGGAAATGGATTATTGGATATCGTAGACAAGGCAGCTGTACACTAATCTCGCTACCGAAATACGCACCCACGGCACTTTCGTATGCACATTTTTTATGTTTTACATGAAACACTCACGTTTTCACAGTTCGGGAGGGATAACCACCGCATCGCTACTCTGTGGTGGTAATTTTGATCGGCGGTATGTATTACTTAGGCGAAGCAGAGCTTCCTTATCTCAAATTCTAGTCTCTGCCATACGTGCTCGAACACCACACCGAGTTACGGGGTGTCACCTTCGAAATAACGTTGTGCTTCGTTACACTCATATTTACATGCACCGTGTATCATATGACACCCCGCGAATCCGTATATTACACTGTCGCATACACGAAAAGTATAATAAAAGAGGTTGCACGACTATGAAAAATACATTTTCTGATGGCACAGCACCGCGACTTTGGCTCAATTCACCGCCATGTTGCAAAATTGCGATTCGGTTCCCATGATGCCACGCAGCTTCGTCATATGACAATGCCGCTGCGTCGACCAATGACAACTGAGGACGCATGCGCAGCTGCAACATATCTTTCCTTAACTACTCCTTAGAATAATTTGGCGCTATATTTGAAATTTTTTTCCCTTCGCCTTACACAGTCATCTTTATTTTAGTTACCGGGTATCAGTTATCTCTTGTATGTCGATATTTTATCGGGATCATTGGTAAAAAGCAATACTGTTTCAAATATTGATTCTATATAAAACGATTTCATAAGAGGTAAGAAATGGCTCGCTGTTAAAGTGGAAGGCAAAGCTTACAAAATTTGAACATTGTACATCATTGATCTAATAGCAATTCTGCGTATTCATTTATTTATTCGCCCTGCATAACTTTTATTAGTTTCATTGGAAGGCTAATCTTTTGTACTATAAAAAGTTTTGATGCGAAATTGTTTATTATTCTTTACAGATGATGCGATTAAATTTACTGTATACATATTTACGCGCGTGGGTATACTATAATCGATCGAATGAGAAAAAAAAATTAAAAGATTAATTTAATCTTGCAACCACAATGGGGCATATATTTCGATCGGCACTTCTCACCGAATGTAATTAATGTAAAAGAGGCGACAGAGGTAATTATCATCGAAAAAAAAAAAATAATAAACTACGTTAGACGGAACAAATGTGGAGTAAATAGGAGTAAAGGTGTACAACAATCAATAGTTTATAGTATTTAATCAACAGGTTGGGACAATGTAAATTTATAATGCTAAAAATTATATTTTATAGATCGCATCGGTGTCATATGTGCGCACCACTGTTAAAGTGGTCTCCTGATATAATACTAAAAAATAATTGGAAATACTTTAAAAATACTCTTTGCAAATGAATAATTCTTAGAAATCCACACTCTCGTTCTCTATCGCACTCTCTCTCTCTCTCTCTCTCTCTCTCTCTCTCTCTCTCTCTCTCTCTCTCTCTCTCTCTCTGATATTTTCATTTTCTACCATACGGGTCTAACAACTACAGTGATCTCGAATTTGATCATGTACGTATTTATACAGAGAGTTAATCACAAAACTTTGTTGCCTTCGTCGTAATGGTGTCACTGTTATCGACATTATTGAATGAACTTACATACATCGAATAAACGTATGGCGCTGGTACAACGCGCTTCTGCCTCGAAGACAGTTGTCCCATCGCGTACAAGCTCTTCGATAACGAAACGTCGGTGACGTGATTACAAAATTTTGGAGAAAATATTTCCATTTTCAATCGCATATGGAAATACATCGATACGATATTGTACTAGTATGTTTCCCTATGTTTTCATTTAATATTCTCGTACACGTAGTTTATCGTAACAGTTGCATCTCTAAATAAACCGCTCGAATCGATACTCGACTTTGACGAGACAGCGTAATCGCGATTTTCTTAACAGTAGGATACAAAAATACTAAAAGGAAACTAATAGAAATACAGAGTGGGGACGTAAAGCGCTATAAGAGTGTCAGGAAAAGGGGATTACGCCACGTTGACTTAACGAGATTGTTATCGACAGGTGTCATTAAACGTATCGGTGTGTATTATAAACGCTATCATCTTTTTTTCCTTATAAATAATTATAAACTAGATCTGCTTTGCATTGATGAATGACTATAACGATTTCTTTGCCTTCCATTCTCACCAGCATCCACCCAAGATTCATAAAATGCTATACGTGCATATACATATATGCTTGACGATGGTAACAATTAAAGTGTTGTCTATCGTGGACAAGAAGGAAAAGTGCTACCTCGCGGGAGGATAATATAAATAATACGTAAATATTCACACACGTCGGTGAAACGTTTCGGCATACTCTCTTCTTTTGATTCGGAAACAGCCTTTCTTTTCATGCGCTCCTTTGGAAACGATTTATCGCTGACCACTCGTCAATTATCTTTCGCGCGTAAAGCACATCAATTAACATATGTATATACCTCTTTTATCGTGACACTTTTATTTAAAAGATGCCATTCGCATTGAGTTTGTTAAATCAGATTTGACATTTGGTGAACTCGTGACTTTTACTTGTTTGACCCTATCGCGGGTTATCTCATTTCTTATGTACATATAAACAGATATTACCGCAACAAGGTTCCCTCTTCGTACAGGACGTTTCACAGAAGTAAAGTGGGGTTGCAACGCGTTTCGAATGCCTTGCGATTACGGCATCGAGTTGTCAACGTTTACCTGCAATAACGCTATTGGCGCGGATCGTATCGTTTACATTGGCACGGTGGCGATTTCGTGATTTGATTAGCCGAGATTCTCGACCCTCTTAAATGAAACGTCCTTTACCAAGGGGAGTACGATAGCAGCCGTTTTGTAAACGATACTGCGCATGCATTGTGAATAACGTATGCTATATTAAAAATATAAGGGGTCACTGGCTTTAATAAAACTTTTCACCTCAGTGCCCTGGTTCCATATTTAAGTGAACGTTGATACAGACAAAAGAGGGAAAAGAGTTACGACATCTATCTAAGAGGAACAAAAGTATCGAAATTTAAACAATAATCGGGTTAGAAAAAAAAAAAAGAAAATAGAGGAAAGAAATTAATGTACTGAATTTTGTATTGTTATAAATAATATAAGCTCTTCTTTGAAGATAACGGCAGCACTGTTTTTCGGAGATCAATGCCGCTAATAGCACTTTTCGGTCGAACAAGTAAAAAATAGCGATAACATTATCATTATCCAATTGAAAAACATCGGTAACATCATTATTAATATCGTAACATTATTATAAATAGGTAGATAAGTATATAAACCATAGTAATTTAATTACGAACGAACTCGAGCTTTTTCATCACAGTACCGTCGACAGGGATCGCACTAATTCTCTTCGAATTCGAGAAAATTACAAATTTCAATACGAGGACAGTAAAAAAAAAAAATTCGAGGCCCTCGAACTGCGAATACTCTGTAGTGCCAAAGAACTTTAAATTACGAACGTATTCGAAAGGACGATAAGAAAAACTGTTACGCGTCGCAACCGTAAAAATCACGTTAAGAAGGTAACTTCAAATTGAAACAAGTAAAAATAGAAAAGGAAAAGGATGGAGAAAAAGAATAAAAAGAAGAACAAAAAAAAGAAGAAGAAGAAGAAGAAGAAGAAGAAAAAGAAGAAGAACAAGAAGAAGGATAGAAACTTACAAGTTCTGTAAAGGAGAAACTTAATGGCTTTGCTCTATCTGACAAGCAAAGATTTTAAGAAAGAACCTTTGAAGCGCGTCGAGTTTGAGATGCCGACGCTCTCAAATGTTGTTACTATTCACCAGGGTGCTCTCTGTTGTTAAACTTCTCTTCTGAATTTCCTCCGTGGACGCGTTCCCATACACTGGCTCGATGGATTCCGTGAGCAATTTTGGATTGTGCTTATCGACGTGCGTTAGTTCGATCGGGAGATATATCGTCCGACAATGGTCGATGTCGGCACGGCAGAGTGGACAACGCTCGCAACGTCTGGCGCAATCTAAACAGGCCACCGCATGTCCGCACGGAAACAAGGCGGTGTCTAAACTACGATCCATGCAAATCCGGCAGAGCATTGCGTCCAGTAATCTTGCCAGGCATTCCCGAGATTCCTGCAAGTTAAACAGTTGAAACAGTCTTAAGCAGTTCGATTCGCCTGGCTGGCCGATTGGCCGTTTGTACCCGCAGAAACCGTTACCGTTGACGATTCGCGTTAAATGCATACCTTGCACTTGGGATCCTGGCAGTCGCCGCAATCGTGCTTTTCCAAAATTTCCTTCTCGTCCGGCAAATTGACGTTGGCGGCTTCGCAATAGAGAGCACGTCGAGCATTATCGTACACTTCCCGGCACGTTCTACGAATATCGAACACGTATTTCTTCCCCAGCGTCGAGTCCTCGTTGAATATCGAAATTATGGTGCCCTGGGAAGCACGAGGGGATACAGTAACAGTACGATACGAGGGCATCGTTGCACAATTAGACAATCAAACTTCGTGCACGATGTACCTTCAAATCGCGTATAAATTGAGCGGTCACCGCGCTCCTGACGGTCTCGCAGCTGTAAAACGCGTGTTTCTCGGTGATCGCGCGGTAGAGTCCGCTGGCCGATTGACTCGAATCTAATTTAAAGTTCAGGGAAGTCTCCTCGCCGTCTAGAGAAAGGTAAACTAAGTGAAACATCCGACGCTGGGACGTTGCGCTTTGTATCGCCGTGTATGGTATGCTGAAAAAAATCAATGGAACGATACTGTATAACTGTACAACTGTCGGTGCAAATAGTTTGCTGTCAATAGTGTTACTTAATAATAATAATAATAATAATAATAATAATAATAATAATAATAATAATAAACGTGCAAGCCGAACTAAGTACGAAGAAAAGAAGGAAGTCAGTCGATCCACGTACTTCTGTGTTTCTTCGTCCTGATTACGATAGGCTGTGATACCATGAGGGCCGACACCGATCACCGATACCCCATTGTAGCCGAATTTGCTGTGAAACATCTCCTGGCCGAAGGTATTCAAGTTCGATATCTCTTTTAGCAACCAGTATTCCGCAGTGGAGGGTTTCATGCCCTAAACGAAACAGAGAATACGTGCGGGTATTATCGGGTACTCACTTGTATAGAGAAACGTTACAATCGATGGGTGAAGATGAACGAAATCGAAACAGCAAACGAACCTTTATTTCTTTGTGCTGCTGGACTATCCGGTGGAGGAAATCCTGGGGCTTCGGCTCGCCCGGTTCCGCCGGTTGTATTTGGCAGCATTGCGAGTAAAGTGCATACGGTGGTGACAGGGCGTCGTGATCACCGCCGTCCGCTTGGGCTATCAGGGCGATTAAACGCGACACAGATCCCCAGTCGGATACTTTTAATCTACCCTCGAGCAGCTCCAAACGGGAGTGCAAGTAGAATTGGTGCCTGAAAGGAAACAAACGTAACGGATTAACGGAAAAGGTAACGGCGTGGCTGAAATAACGACCGGCGTCGAAAATCACGGGCATCCTCTGCCTCAATATCTTTCGCGGTGGTCCGGTCGAGAGGCAGAGTGAACGCAAATCGATAAAACTGACACGAACGCGTTAGCTTGTCTTGGTCGGTTTGTTACTCGGCTCGGGCAGGTTTCTCGGGAAGGGCCAGTACGTTCTACTCAGAACGGGGTTTAACCGATGGAAGTTATCGGCGATAACAAAGTTCGAAGTGTATGGCTCGTGGGTCGCAGAGAGGGAGAGGTGGAATGGTGCAGGAACCAAGTGACATTTGTCATTGCGAGGAAGATATTGGTTCCGGTGGAACTTGCACAGCGGGCGGCTGAATGTTCGAGCTCTCGCACAGCGGTCGATTTATTGTTAAGAAGCGCGCACGAGGAAAGCCGTGGACAGAAGTCGGAAGGTGTTGTACACATATATACGTCGTTTGCTCGACGACCATCGGGGTGAATTCTGAAAGTGCAACGGATAGAGATACAAATGTATATGGTAATGAGAGGTCCAGAGGTTTGTTCGACGAGTGTTAGTTGAAATTCTTGACAACGACACATTTACACGTGTACGTAAAAAGAGACTGGTATTCCGAAAGTTTCAAGGCGGGCGTGGGAGGTAATATTATTATTTCAATTCAATCTCGACGGGGCTGTAACCTGGAGCCATGAAACAATGATTTACTCGAAGGAAGTTAGTTCGGAAACTCGAGCTGTATCTCTGTTTCCGACCGATATCACAGTTAGTGGCCCATTTTGCTCCCCCCCTACAGAACTCACAGAATTCCCCAAACTTTGTCATTCCTTGAACAATGATCTCTGACCATTCTTACCCGCTCATAACTATTTCCTCACTCTACTTCTCTTATCGCCGTCCCAATTTCGACGTTCGCTATTCGAAGGGTTACTCGGGCGGAAGGGTGATTTAAAACGATTCCTCGATCGTGCTTTACAAATCCGTCGCACGTTTAATGCGACGTTCAACAGGTTCCTTCCTGAATGCGTGTCACTTCTTCCTCCCGTTTGGCCCTTCGTCGCGAGTCTCGCAACATCCCTCGAAACTTTTCTAATGCGTCCAAAGCGAAGTCCGCGTACATTATTGTCGCGGAGAAGAACGGAGCCATCGCTGCAACATATTCCCCCGGCCTTAAATTCGACGCGCTGCAATGCACTTGAACAGATGAAACTAAACCGTCTATTTTTCAGCCTCGATACGGCTTCCGCAAACGAACAGCATTGGCGAATAGACAAAAGCATCGGATGCGGCAGCGTTTATATAATATCTCTGTGAATTCGCTACGAACGTGCCGCTTCCGCCCACCCCGCCCTGTTCCCCATTCACCAACTAATTAACTCGCGAGCCAATTATCTCGGCCATTTTATTGTCCCCGCTGTTAATAAATCGCTGCACTACAATCGTTGGTTTTCATCGTGCAATCGGGGAATATCGATAAAAAGTCGACGTCGCGTACGACCGAGCCGTTTTCTGCGCTTCTTACGGTTTACGTAAAGCATAGCAAGAAAGAAAAAAAAAAGAAGAAAGTTTATGGCGTCGTTCGTTAGAACTACGGGCAAGCACGAAAAAAGTTTATACGACAAAACACGAGAGAACGGAGTACGTAACTGCTTCACCTTAGGACACTGACTCTCGAGAGCAGCAAACGGCTGCGAGGTATTTAAACATATTTTCAGAGCGCGAACTTCGCTACGCGCGGAACGGTTTAACATTAAAACTACGCCCGAAGGGGTTTACCAGAAATTCCGTGCAGAATTTTAATGTTCCCGCATTAAACCTTAACTCGGACTTCCGTTTCAGGTCGGATTACGAGCCGGCCGTTATCACGTCGATCGATTGCCTGCAACGGGAATGCGACTAATTGCGAATACGACTAATGAAATTATAGTCACGGCTATTATGCCGAAAATTACTTCGCCAAAGTATCGTTAAGTTTCTGTTAGCCCAATTTAGTTGATAATCGACTCCGTCGGAATGCGGCCCCGGCGCGCGTAGCTTTTCATAAATACGCGGCTTGCGACAAATTTACGATCGCGGAGGAGAGCATTACTGCATCGGACAATGGCCGCATTGTCCGAACTGCGAGTTATTATCGAAATTTGCAGCGATTCTACTTTTACGCCGTCCACGCCGTTTCCATTCGTTGTTGTTAACAGGCTTACCGTACAAAAGCGCGCACGCCCTCGACGCGAAACTTTGTCGTTACACGGCGCGCTTCATCGGGACGAAGGATACACAAAAGTTTTAGCCTAGAGCAATATCGGAAACGTTCCGTCGTGCGAAATCTCCTCAGGTTTTGTCTCGACGAACGCGTCGCGATTCAATCGCATTTTAATCGCGGCGAACCGCGACCGTTTGAACTCGCTCACCGGATCGACCTTTCTCGAACTCGCCCTACCGAATATCAAGCAGGCGTTCATTGAAATGCGAGCTTGAAGGCCGCGAGTTTATGCAACCTGCACTCAAACGGATGAACATCCCTCGACTACTTTGGATCTCGAAGTTTCGTCCGTCTTAAAGAGGGGCGGTGTTTGTGTTCTGAACTTCGAAAAATTGAAGCGCACGTCCTCGGAAATATCTGTGTCAAAGGATATGCGGGAAATTCGTGGGAATAACGAAGTTACAGATGTTAAACGTAACTCGAGGAGAAGTATCAAAGAAATATTATAGTCGCAATCACACGTGCAAAAGGATAATCCAAAGCAGGGTTCTGATTAATAAAAAAAAGGGGCTAAAATATGATCGTTAAGAAGACAAATACCCCGCTTAGGGTTGAAGCACGGGAATCCGTGGAAATTCGTGGACAATCGTTCTCTATAATTTTAATACTGCCGGGTGCCACCTGCATTGGTAAGGGAGCTGTGATCTTTGCGCGATCGATACACCGGGTAAATTGCGTTGATCTTCTTGGTTCGCGAACCGAACAGAACTAAATTACGCCCGATGTATCCGTCGTTACGCTCGGGGGGATATATTCTCGTCGGTTCTGTCTTACTGATTTATTGTCCGTGCAATTTGATCGTCAAACGGATAAAATAGGGATGGGGTAGGATAAGGGGCAAGAAGGGTTGCGATCGCCACGCTGGTGAATTTAGATTTACGAGATTCAGACGAAGGTATTGTTTCGCCCCGACGATATTCAATATACCGGAACAGCACGGTCATACGCACACGGAAGACTTGGTATATTTCGCGAAAACACCATTGTAACAGCCGTTGATTTATGCCCGCGAAGTAAACGTCCACCGAATCCCAAACCCTCGTCCCATCTCCCCGTTCTTCTGCATACATAACTACACGCCTTTGTTCCGCGATTCCGGAACTCGATTGTTCGCCCTTCTTCGACATCATTGGGAATATTCAATTTCGCCCGAACGGATTACGCGTTTCAACGGCGTCAATCGATACTTCTTCCACCGGCAATTCATGGGGCTCGCTATAATCGTTATTGTTCTCGTTTCGCAAGGTTCGAATTTTCCGCGCAATTCTGCCGTGCATTTGGTGCGCGGTATCGCAAACGTGTCGGAGGACGTAAAATTTCGGAACACGCGGCACCGGACACCCGAGCAGAAACAGACGAAACGAACGAACGAACGAACGAACGAAACGAGCACCCCGCGTCAGCTGGCGCAATTACTGTAGCCCAGCGGCAACCGGTCGTTGCCGGTACCGGCGACGAATTAATTCGCGTGTCGGACGCATTACTCGTCGCCCGTTTACCTTCGCCAAGGCCAGTTCGAGTTTGCCGCGATTAAACCGGAATTACACGTACGATCCCGTGAAATCACTTGCCGAAAGTGTAACTGGTCCGAATCGCCGTCACCCACGTTCATAATTACAGACCGTGCAATCGCGATTGTTACAGCTAAACCGCCGCGAGACGCGTCGAGCATTGTTTTCGTATCGATACACCAATTTCGCGACACCGATCGGGATTCGTTCTCTCGCGTTTGGATTTCAGTCGCACGCGGAGCACCGCTATTTGCTTAATTTCGCAGGGGGACCTCTTCTGGCGTAATCCGTATATATTCAACGATTATATTATTCGACGCGATTAGCGCCTACCCCTTTCAATCGAGTTCGACGAGCAATTTCGTGCGCGCTCGGCTGACCGTCACGGGGCCAGACAAAAGCACTCGCAAACGATCGATCGATCGCGTGTGCTCACCAGACATAGCCAATCCCCGGTGCTCGACGTTTCACGATTCAGAGGGGAGCCTTTTCACGGGACTATTGCACAGCCCACGTTCCACGTTCAACGCGTTTTCGTCGCACGTAAATCGCTCGAAGGTGTGTCGCAATTGTTCGCGAATTGTCTTATCTTCGGAGCTGGCTTGGGTACGTCGCGGTCGCCCGTTCGAGACTGAATTATGCGAAGTCTCGTCCTCGCAGCACGATAGCATCGTTTTAAGCGAACACATCAGACGTTTATTTACCTGGTGGCTTCTTGCAGCAACAGGTGAGGAGGCACCCAAAACTTAACCCTCAGCGCAAATCTTAGGGGCGCTACACCGCCGCCCGTTTGTCTCTCTATTGGATTCCTCAAGTTCAACCAAAGTTCTTCGCCCTTCGCGTTCTGATACTTCAGTCCGAAATAGTCGCACTCCTTGCTGATTCCCAAACAGTCGCATGCCTGTAAAAGAGAAAGCAGACACGCTTATTTTACATATGAGCGATTATAGGCGCGCTAGCTGCGCTGGTCGACGAATTCTCTCCGCTCAGGTGCGCGCCGATTTCCAAACACACGAACCCGCCTGCCGGCCAACGGACGAATTAACCCGTTCAAGAATCGTACATAATTTTGCCCGATCGACACGGCTGGAGTAATTGACCGTTTAGCCGTGTTACTCGGGGCGACTAACACGCTCGCAACCGCGGTTCGATGTTCGCGGGAGCAACAACACGGTCGAGTAAAGCGTGTAAAATAAATTGTTGGCCGTGATTTGGATAGTCGCTAATTCCCCTGCGAACACGGTTCCGAGCGAACCACACGCCCGGCTATCGACGAACGCTGCAGGATTATTACGCGACACGCATCTTCAGCGCCGTGTTCGCGTCCGCTTTCCATCATTACTTGAAGTTGCCCGAGGAAGTTATCGAGGACCGTTCCGTTTCGCGATTCGTGCAACGCAAATCGTCTCGGTACAGCGTTACCAACCGGCTGGCGCGATCCATACGACGGTGGACGAGTATAGTTGCCGCTTGTTAATATCGAAGCAAGGTTTTCGTACACCGCGGCACATATTTCGCGGGCTGCACGAAAAGATAGAGGCGACGAGGCGTTCAATCTACCGGGCTCAGCTGTCGCGGTTCTATTGATACGCCCTGCATGCATGCATACGTGCTAGAGCTTTCAACGGGTTCCGAATCGTACTATTTTTCTCGCGCTTTCGACTTCGGCGTACAACACCCCGAGTACGATCAGCATTGAAACGCAGACCCGGCTTTTCTCGACGGATGCAGCCTGTCGCGCGAATGCAATGCCGTCGCCCCTTTACCTCGAGCGCGCCTACACTCGCGAACAGAGACGCGTGTGCAACGACGTCCCTCCCTTTCATGAATATTCCGCCTGACGCGACTGAACGTTTTGAAAAATCGCCGACACAATATCCACAGCGGGGCGGGTCTCCTTTTTCACCTGAATGGCGAAAAAAGAAGCGGCAAACACGTGCAAAAGACTCGCGGGGTATAAACGTCGCTCCGACGACAACCGTATAAAGCCGTCTTGCGTTTGCGAATTACGTGCTCGTTCGAGAGTGCCCCGTACCCGCGTCGCGACTTAATTATAAATTAAATTGCACGCATACGAAAGTCACGGGGCTGTAATTTTTTTCGAAAATACTTTTCATGCTTCGCACGAACCGCGAAGGGAATTCGTCGCGTCGCCAGTTTCGGGCGGAAAGAACTTTGCGCTTCGCTCCCGTGCCCGTGGATACGCGTGGATTTCGAAGCGGCTCGATGGAAATGTTTTACGCGGGCGACTGACGGAAACAGAATCACAATTTGTACGCGTGTCCGTCGAACGGGCGAGCTGCACGGTTAAGGTTTCACGGAACGCGCGACGCTAGGAAAACATAGTCGCCTCTAAATGAAGTAATTTGCATTCGCCGCGGTGAAATTAATAACGCTGCAGGGCCGAATTAAATAAACTCGTTAATCCGACACGGCGCCAACAGCACCGCGAGGGCTTTGTGTTGTTTCGCCCGGCAAATTTCTCGACTCCGGGGCGACAGATTACGCGCTCGCGTCCCCGCTGAAAAACGATCAACACCCTCGCAGACGCTTTTTATTTAGACGTACGCGAGAGCTCGCGCGACTGCCTCGCGGATTTTCCAATTATAACCGTCGGGGGAAAAGCTGAATTCGTCAACGCGACCCCGGACTCGAATTGATACTCCTTCCGCGCTAGCGGCCGCTTCGGCTATTGTAATTCTTCTTTTCTCTATTCAAAGGTGTTGCGACAAATTAGCTATCTCGTTTCGGTGCAGTTACATTCAATCGTTTCGCGCACAGCTCTCGTTCGCACGAAGCGTCCGCCGGTACGCTATTCGAAAATTGCGTGTCGCTGTTTCGCCGCGGACCAGATTGCACAGCATTCACAGCCGTCGAACGAAGTTGAATTCCATCGAATAAATTCCTGAAACTTCGACGGTAGGCTCTTTTTGCCGCCTATCGACAGGCTGTCCCACGAATCGAATTGCGCGACGGCCAATTCGCCGGGCGGATTTATGCGGCACGGATTTCAGGACCCGAGTTTCGAGGGATCTTTTGCCTTACAAATCCGGCCGATTCGACCGGCGCTATTACACGAAGCGACAGGCCGCGCGCTATTAATTAATAATATGACGGTGAATTTTCGTCGCGGGTATCGACGTTCTCGATTAAAGGCATGCGCTTTTACAAGCTCGATGAGAGCAGAAATCAATAGCGGACGTATTTCAGTCGATAGGCCAGTTCGAGCCAGTCGAACCCTCGAATCGCTACACGAATTTTCCATTCGTTCGCGCTTATGCACGATCGGCAGCGTGAATTGTAGCGATGGGATTTTTCGAAACGAAGGGAACGGAAGAATTTTCCCACGCGAATGTGTAAGATTCTTCTTGAGAAATGTCTTTGACTCGTTCGCTGGAAATCTTGCGACGAAGATTCTACACGGCTTCTCCGCTTCCATTCCTCTTTGCCCTCCGCTCGTTCCTTCGCGAGTTCCCCCTCGAGTATTGTTACAGCCGCGATGGACGACGGTTTAATGACTGACGCGCAATCGAGGCACTTCAAGAACAGTAACACGGTTCGTCAAGGCCCTGACCACTTCGGCACGTACCGCAACTTTTTCGACGCCGGGATTCACGTTTGCCGTCTTTCGAACCATCTCGCCTTCTTCTCCTGCACTTCTTCAATTCGCTCGTTGTCTACCGACAGCTCGAGAGGGTCGTTAGAGGGACAGGGGGACAGGGTAAGCAACCACTGGTTCCTGCAACGCACCCTTCTCTGTTCAAGAACAATACCACTTAGCTCAACATTTTTAGCGCGGCCCAAACTCATACTAACGTGCATTCTGCTTTGTTATATGTACAAATAAATATATATATATATATATAGATATTACTTTCAATGCAAACTGCAACTGCACTGAATATCTCTATCGGCAAAAGTACTTAATTATTTTTCTGGGAGCACTTTCAGAGCATTTAAAGTGAACTTATGTCGAAGTGGGCACCTATGTTGCACTTCGCACAGTTAGTAATGAACATTTTTATTATTAGTAATAATGGTAACAATTATATAGAATGTGTCACGATGTTCGCTCGTGTTAAATATGTTATTCTCTCTCGTACTGTTCGTTTTATAATTGTGTTCTTTTTTTGCTGCAAAACCGCGTAAGACACAAACGAGGAAAGTTCTTTAAAAACTTCGATCTACCAGTGCATCCGTCTGATCGCAGATATTAATTCGCTTATTTAATATAAATAAACGTGCATCGTTATCAGAAATGCATACGAAGCACCGATCAAAGGACAAACTCAATTACAAGGTTTTCCGCGAATTAATGTTTACGCAGCATTCAATTTGCTTCACCTGCGGCAACTTGGACTAAATTTAGCAATATTTATATAGCAGCGCAACGAAATTATACACTTCGAACGTACCGGCGGTATACTCGAAAACTCGGCTTCGTATTAATCGATCGCCGAATATCAATATGTACATCAACGGCATTTAATAACATATAAACCCATCCCTTTTATGGACCCTACTAAAAGGGACAAAAGAACCCGTTGTTTCAAAACATGGCGACACTTTAAAAGTTTTTACTTTTGGAATAATATAACATTAAAAAAAAACTAAGATTCCTTAATGATTCTAGTACCTGCTACAGCGATTGGTCTGCCGAGGAGACTCTCCTTCAATCGGACAAGTAGATCCGACCGTGCCGCGTCAGACACGCCAGAAAGCATGGTTTCGAGAAAAACGCGCTAAAGTTTCTGGCTTAATTGTTTCCGCGTTATCGTTTCAACTGTTGCCTCGCAACAGAAGAATAAAATATTAAGCGCAACGCATATGGAGACGGACAAAGTTATCTTCAAAACCGCGAGGAGAATTCTACGTTATCGTTCCCGGCCATTCGAACGTATTTTCCAATTTAATCTGCGAACTAAAACCTTTCCCCGCGTCACGTATGCTGAATTTCAACAGAAGAAAGTTTCTTTCCTCTCAAGTTTTGAGGCCGCCGCCAATAAAACGAGAACATTACCCTTCACACGTTCGCCGCGAAGCGAACTTTCGTTTCGCGCATTATCATATGTAATATCGGCGATCAAAGTCCTACGTATAAAAATATTGCCCGAACGGTCCACGAACTTTCTCGCGAAACTTTCTACACAATAGCACTGGGACCGAATTAGTCGCGGCCAGGAAAACGATTCCCGTCGCGACCGGTATCCGTTTTGTTTCACTGCCCGCGCGAACAGTCGCCGAATGTTTATAAAAATAATCGCCGGATTCGTGCCACATCCTCCAACCTCGCATTGATATCTCGATTCGTGAGCGGGGAATCCTTTCTTCCGATTTTTCCACGCTCGTATTTCACGCATCGACGTCAACGACGGGCTTTCCAGCTCGAGGGGCCAACGGGGCGCAATATTTCATCCCTGAAAAAGTTTCTTAAGTGCAGAGCGCGGATTCGGATGCAGTCGCAGCGAAGAAAAGTACCAGACGGAGAGTACCGTGGCAAAAGCTTCGTTTTGCCTTCCGCGGCCTGATTCCCCGTCCCGTCTGAAACGTTTCTCCCGGCTGCAAGCTCGCGCATGACACGCGTCTATACGCGGCGCACTCGACTTTCGTTTTATCGCGACGAAAACGCGTGCCAATTCTACGACGAGAAGGGGCTCCCCTGCTCCGCGACTGATCTCGACGAAGCCCGGAAACGCGAGCACTCGTACAGATTAAAAGTTCGCCGAATTCGATTTGAACAGCGTCGATTCGCCGCGATTTCACCGCGAACGAAATCGCGGGACGCTGTGTTCCGTTCTTGGGCCAACGGTTAATAAATTGAACCCGTCTTGCCGCGTTTCGCGCCGCGCTCCCCTTCAAACGAATCCTTTCAGGCTTGGCACCGCTTTTATCGCTGATACCTTTAAAGCCGACCGTTTCTAGCAGTTGCCGGTTGGAAAAGAATACGGAGAGATATCTCATGTTCCGCCTCTCTGGCTCATAAAAGATGCCGGAAACGGCGAAAGATCTATCAGTGGTTCGGCATACTAATCGGCCGGTTCTTGCCGTTTCTAACTCTCGACACCAATGGCCGATCGGCAAAAATGGTTTGAGAAATGCCCGTCATTATTCATCGATCCTTCGTTTCTTCAAGCACGAGCGAGGGAATATAAATGGTTATCCGGGGTCTCTTAAGCTGTTCCATCCTAGCGTTCGAATTGACGAACGCGTCGAGACGATCGATTGGAGTAGATAGAGGGAGTACAATTTGGGAGAGGAGAATGGAAAGAAATTCGGGGCGGCGTAAAGCGTTTACTCGACTCGAGTGCAACAGAATTCTTGTTGCTCGCCTCTATGTACGTATATATTTCGTCTTTCGCGACGGTCCATCGGTATACGTCCAAAAAACCCATCGCTGTACAAGTTATTCTGATCGTTGCCCGAACTCGTTCATCCTGGGCGAGACACGGTTCTGCCTTGGATACGCGTTAATTCCGGGACGCGAGTGACACGGGCAGATTGCGGAAAGGCCCGAAGTCGAGGAATTCGTTGGAGTTTAGCCGTTGAATTTCTTTCACCCGACAGCCGTGCAGATTGTACGATCACAAATTTAAGTTATTTCGATCGGAGCACAGGCTAAAAGAATGCAGACAGAAAGCAGCGAATTATTTAGTCGATTTAAAAACCAGCAGGTCTGTTTTTTTTCTTCTTTTTCTTTGACAACACGTCTGAGATAGACTGCCTCACCTTTGCCGAGGGTATAACATCGAGCGGAATTCGGAACGGGCGCTGTGGATTCAGTTTTCCACGACGGCCGTGTCCACGAATTGTGCCCGGCGTACCTGCACAGGAGCTCGTCCATCGCGAAAGCAAACCAAGCATTACGCGATGATTAATGTGTGTTTCGAGTAAGCGCTCGGTGTGCATTAATTATACCGTCTAATCATCGTGGCAATTACAAAGCTATCCGTGAACTGTGCATCCAGCGTACCACACGAAATACTGCTTACATGCCGTAGCAGCCCAGTTTCTAGGTCGCGAAACCCCACGTCGGGGATCAATAACCCGTTCTTTGCGAGCGCGGAGGAAATTCGATTACTCGGAAAGATCCAGAATTAACTTTAATCTCGACCATTAGGAGGCGCGCGAAGATTCGATCGACCCGGCGCGTTGAAAATCGCGACAAATCTTTCGATCACGTTCAGATCGCCGATAAGGCGAACCGAGTGGAAGCGCGGCTCGCGCAGAACTTTTCTTATTTCCGACAGGGTTAAAAAGTGGAACGTGAATCGCGACGAGGGGGTATGATTCGGAATGGAGAACAGTGGCATCCGTATTCGAATAGGGACGAACGCTTGCAGGAAATTCTATCGAAACGTCAAAGCTGTTTGAAGGAGAAATGAAAATTTGATAAGAGCTTTCCGCTCGTATATCCATCAGTTCTGCTGCAATTTTTCCCGACGTTCGAGCGTGCTTCGCTGAAAGCCTAAACCCCGCAACTTCGAAACGGACAGCAACGATGCTCGTCCACTCGTGTTTCGTTCTCGCGTTTCAATTTTCCGGCGCGAATGTAACGACGTAACGACGTTTACAGTTGCAACGCCGTTCGATTGATTTCCAGGACACTCGGAGGGTTTCTCCCTGGCGCGAAACAGTCGACAATTCGTTCGAGTACAAATTTGAGCGTGTTTCAAACTATCGTACTTGTTTCTCCTTTGTCTTTCGGTCGGGCGAGAGAAAAAAGAGCGCAATGCGAACAAAAATCCGCTACGGTTTCCGCGTACAACGGGGGTGTTCTTTTTTCAGACGATTTTCAGTTCGAACACAGCAAAGCAAAGAACGTGGATTTATTCATCCAATTCTTGAGCCGCGATATCGAAACTCTTTTGGTACGAATTTCTTTGAAAAATTTCAGCTTTCCCGACTAACAAGGCGCACTTTCGTTCTCGAGTCCCTTTGTCCAATTACTCGCGCCACAATTTCAAAGCGAATTCGAAAAGTCGGTCGACCGATCAATCGACTAATCGATCAACAGTCCTTGAAATCTCTTTCATTTTCGTCATCCGGATTAAAACGAGAGACCCTTTCAAACTCTCGCCCCGCGACCGGAAAAGCATAAACTGTGAAAATCTCGCACGAATGGCCACAAAGGGCGACTTTTATCAAGAGTTACGGGTTTTTCGATCCTGTCGCTCCGCCGGCACACTTTCCCACCCCTTTGAAATTTCGGAACCGAAGCCGCCCGTCCACGTGGCTGTCGATACTTTAAGACTTTGATGTATTTAACGTCTAACCGACGGGGGCAAAAAAGATTGCATCGCAAAACGGAACACATTATCGGAGGCATCGATGCGAACAAACTTTTCACGCGTTGACGTGAATCGTATAAAAAGTGGGACAACGTCTGCAACCATCGGGAATCGCGGGATAGAATAAAACGGAAAGGGTGGGCGGTAACAGAGTGCAAAAGTAGAAGATAGAAATGCAAATGTCCTACGGTTAATTTTAGTTAAGATTATGCTCTAGCTGGCGAAGCTACGCTTGGCACACGCTCGGCGTTGCGGCTCCCCAAACTTCTAGCAAGTAAAATACTAATGGAAACGACATTCCGCACGGCAAACCATAACTCACTTGCCAAGAAATGTTTAAATGTATATCTTTACGAAAAGAAAGTCGCGTGACAGTCGTACGTCAGCATCGCGATCGCTCCGTCGAAGGATAAATTATCAATCGATGTTTTTATCAATTAACGAGCGAGAACGTTATCACGCCCGACACGTTCGCTATCGGTGATTCACGCATTGCATCGCCATTCCGACGTATTTCGTTGATTTCTGTTAATCTGCGGGTCATTGACAATAATCGACCGTTTAATATCTCGCGTCACGAATGGTGAACGAACGTTTAGCGCGACTATAGAAACCGCCTATACGCACGCAAGTGCACCAAGTGTATCAAGTTCAAGTTAGTCCATCGTGCACGGTCAAGGTTTCGCAGCGATATTTCTCGACGCCGAAAAGAAAATCTAACGACGGGATCGTTTTGATTCCGACGTCGCGGAAAATTGCGTCACTTTTATGGCCAAATTGCTCGACAAACGGGTATCGAACCAAGGAATTCCGTTTCGCGAAACAATGCTGGAGAAATTCGTCATTTGCTCGAATCCAACCGGGGGCCAACCACGTTGACCGATCTTTCATCGAAGCTCTTTTACTGACGATTTTCAATAGACTATCGGAGCTACTTCTCAACCATCGAATTCGATTCGACCGTTCCTGCGATCGATGCCTATCCTTCGGATCGTTTCTTTTTTCCACGCAAGAATTGCACAGCAGAGCGGTGAGTTGGATGGGGAGATCTTTCCATTCCAGAATCGCGCATTCTCTTCGCGTGTTTGTCCTCGCGAACGTGAACGGAATTAACAGATTGAAGTGCTCGCCAGAGAAACCGAAGAGGAAAATATCCCACCGGCCCTTGCATACCCCACGCGAGATGAAAATCGGATCTCGCCAGCTACCTAGATAGAATTGCTAAGATACAACCGTGGAATAAATGCGAGGAAGATAAATGGGAAACGAAATCGTCGTTCGTGATGGCGGCTAGTAATACCTTTACAAATGTATAAACCAGCGCATCCGCGTGCATCATTGATTGATAAGACTGTTGCATCTCAACTATCATCCAGCTTCTCCGTCGCTCAATTTATTAAGCATTTCACCGTGAGAAAGTTAGGCGCGATCATCGATATTACGAAATTTCTCGTCCCGCGTATCGTAACTCCGTATCGCGAACGAATAACAATTTCGTCGATGCAGTTGCGATATCGATTACGAATCGATTATTACGCCAATTATGATTAAAATACGCGATGCTTCGGATTTCAAACTGTCGAACAATTTATATCGAGCTCTTTGTGAATAGCGCGCCGCGGAATAGAATACAGGAATGTAGACCCGCGAAGCGACGAACTCGGACTGCGGCTTCTGATCGATATCTGATGAAATTGGCTCAGGTTCTGGCAGCTTTGCGAGAAACACGTGCCACTTTCTGTAAAAGCTGTAAAAAGAGGGAGAAGAAAACGAAGAACGACCGTGGGAGAATGGTGGGAAAGCGGGTGGAACGGTAGCGATAAACAAGGTGCGAACGGAGTACTTTTGTATGATCGAAAATATCCGACGAAGTGTTACTTCAATCTAACAGAGCGATCGCCGGTATTAATGAAAGCGCCCGGGTGAACATTGCGATTGCATTGCGCTTCGATAATTGCAATTATTGTTCTCCCCCGTCAATTGGCCGTCGCCGTTTCAATTGTATTTTTAATTAACTCGCGCGGATCAACACCCGCGCACCTGCGGATCGGCGAGCAGAAAATTAGTTCGAGGAGCCCCGCGAATTTCGGAAAATCGTTCGGCCGTAGCGCGAAAAGTTCGGTTCTTCTGCGTTCGCGTGTCTCGCAGAGCGGAGGAGAAAAAAAAGGTGGCAAGTAGGAGAAGGACTCTAACCTACTTCCATCTGCTTTGTCGAAGCAGTGCGTGCATGCACATACACGCCGCGAGCGAACCACTTTTCCCGAGTCGCTTTGCGTCACAATTTCTCGCAATCGGACGTTCCCGCGGTCCCTTCTGAACACGTGTGATTCAATTGCCGACAACTTCCGCGCGAATACCGCCCCGTTAAATTGTCGAGAAGCCGCGGAAAGGGGAGCGGACGATATTTTTCTAAATATTGCCGCGTCCCATTTGCATGGATCTAACGTTGCCGCGGGCACAAACAAGGAGTAAATTGCGACAAAGTAATCTGGCCTTCCAAGGAAACCGTCCGACCGCACGGCAATTGGTTTTCTTGCCGTCGTTTGCTCTTTCGCGGAAAAAGAGACACGAAGCGCGAAGAAAGTACAACAGCGCGATACGTATACGCGGACCACTTCCACCGAAACTGTTCGGTCCTGGTTATTTCTGTTTTCCATACTCATGCCATTATCCCGATTGGAAGGGGACAATGCCGTACCTAGAACGGCCCAATAAAACGAAACGAGAAAGCAAAACAGCGGATCGGCAAGTATAGCACAAATGGGAAACTATTCTCGCAACTGGAGTATTGCACCGCGTTCGTCACAATCTATTTCCATTTACATGCTCGCCGACGCTCCATTGCCAACTTATAGCGCGGCCGATGTCGCGCTTCTCGCGACAAGCGTTTACCAGCGATCGCCCTCGAGACCGTTCGTCGACGACTGTCAAAATTGGGACCGACGCGTCGCGACGAAAATTAGATCGGCGAAGCGAATCGCGAACCTCGCGATGCAAGAATAATCAAAAATATGTCCCGCGGACGTCCGCGCGATCGGAGGGACGATGCCAATTTTCGCTCGGAATTTAATTCACCGTCGTAGGAGAAAGAGAAAAAGCAATCAGGAGAGAGAAAAAGCGTTCGAGCGGATAAAGTTTTACGAGCCCGTGAAGGGAGCTGACAATTTGGGAGACCGTTTCGCCGTGTACGCCTAGCAACAACTAGTGGTGCATTAAACGGTCTACCGATTCTTCTGCGATAAAATTGTTTCTAGCCGGGGAAAAGGGTTTCACGAATTGCTTGCCCGCCGATGAAACTGGCAGAAGGTTCACGGTAGAGGGGGCAATTGAATTTTAGTCAGCTTAAAATATACGTATATAGATACATATACATATATAAGTGCGGAGTGAGACGAGGAAAGAGGAGAGCGAGATTACAGAGAAGTACGTGCATCCATCTTATCCGTCGATTCGCTCCGAAATGAATTCGCGGATAAATCGATTAATCTTTCTGCAATGACTACCTCTCGCTGAAAGATCTTTTCACCTGGGAATTTCTCGCGTTCCTCCTGCAACTTTCTTGCACGCCCGCTGCCAGGAATTCTACAAATTGTCTTGATACCGGACGAAAAGGTGCATCAATGATCGCGCGGCGGGTGAGAAACGACGGGAAAGGAACGGACCGACCGAAAACTCCGCGAAGCAAACAAAATTATTCCCACTGCTATTTGTTAGAACGCGACGCGCTAATTAAACTCAGTTCACGTAATCACAGTTGCCAACAAGTTCTATCGTGTCCTCCAAAACTCGTACAGCGAACAATTTCTTGAGCGACTTGTCCGCCTGTTCGTGAGTTATTGAACTCGTGTAAAGAACGCGTGTGCCTCGTTTAATAATCCATTGCGGCGGTGCTACGCCAGTCTCTTTCCTGTTTCTGTTAGAAAATCTTAGAACCAACTTGCCTATCTCGATCACACGGACTTGGCGCGGCCTTGGCAATCAGATAAAATAACACGATGACCAGACCGTAGTGGAACCAGATTTTAATTTATTAACAAAACCATTATAACCGGAACAGTAATTTAACATGGGAGAACAAGATACCGCTTGAATGCATAATTATCGTCAGTCACGTGAACCTACTGATTCTATATTCTGTACGGTAGCGCGTGCACCGATCGTATCCTGTAATTTGCACGAGGATATCCACTCATGTCAAATGACGGAATATCGGCGAAAATATCGTCTACGCGGAAACAATTGCCGGCGGAGTGTCGCGACGAATGAAGAGAATTTTCGAGGAGACAAGCACGAATGGATATATATGTACCTATACGTATACGTATCGATCGAGTACAACCCATTCAATTTCATTTCCAGATGGTCTGCCCCTATTGAAACACGCGTGAACGTATTAGTAAGGTTCAACGCGTCGCACTGGCTTCGTTTCTATTACTTCGATCCGGTTTATAATATATACAACAGACAACAGAGGAGGGTCTCGCCAATTTGTTGCAATCCGTAAGATTACCTCTGCCCATTGCCGCGTCAATCCAGATAAAAACGAACGACGTTTTTCACACGATTTCGTAATCGCTATCGGCGGACACGGTATCAAGCGGAGGTGTGTCATTGAAGAAATGTCGCGATGCTGGATGATGCGTACGCGGTGAAATGAAAAGTCAGTCAAGAACGCCCACTTGCACGGGACGAGCTGGTCCAAAGTGCGAGTAAATACGAGTACGGTGTTTCGAATTACCGCGACGCGTAGGTGTCGACAAATGCTTTCACCCTTCCGGGACAGCCTTCCATTTATCGTTTTGTTACACCGACGTCTCGTCCCGTTAGATTGGACTTTGCTCCAAGGCGAAGACGGAATTAGCTCGAGATATTATTGGTCATGCCTGGTGCTTGGACTTTGCCACGCAAAGAGTACGCGAGCCGGTGATTTGGGAAACTCCAATTGGAAAGACGGCGTCCGGCTTGGCGAAAATCGGCCCGTGTCCGCGCACGCTGTGCTTCGAGAGTAGGAGGACGAGCTGAATCTGTCGTTCGTCTAGCAAGCGACCTTTATTTTACGACACCCGTGGCGCGAGCATGGCGTAACGTTCGCGCAAAGAGGTATCCAAGATCGAAAGCGCAACAGCGCGAAAGATGCGTAAGATGCAGCGACGCGCAAATGAGGGAAGCGGGACGAAAGAGGAACTTTTTCAGCAACCGCTCCGCCGAGTTTCAATTGAAGGGAACGCGAGAAAAACGAAAACGATACCGTTCGCGAGAAAACGGAGAGGAGATAAAAGAAACGCTAGGACGAAGGAGTTGCACGCGACGATTTAAAACAATGGCGGAGGGGCCGTCTCTCCAATCCCGATCCAGAGACAATCTACCTGCCCTGTTTGCTTCGTTCTTCACAGTTGCTCACGCCCTACCCGACGCTTAATCGTTTCCAATCGCGTTCCTAGCTCAGAGTTGTTCGCCCGTGCAGATACACTCTCCTATTCCACCGATATCTAGCTCGTCCCGTATCTTCGATCCTTCCGCACTACTTCCTTGCCTCTCGTTCCGAGCCCAATGCCCCGGTCTTTACCGAGGATAATCACCTCTTCCCCTCCGACTGACAATCAAACCGATCGCACCGACCGTATATCTTAACGCTCTGTCTAAGTCCCTTCTTAACGCTCCTCTACCTAATTATGGCTTGCAAGCAACCGCGCTAATAGCAGCGCACGACACAGCCGGACGAGAAAATGAACAGTCCGCGGCGCTTCAGAATCGATCGATCGTTCCACGTGAGCGTAGAGCGGGGCTGCTCCAAATTCGTCTACCTGTGCGGGACAACGTCGTCCGAAAGGCACGACGGGGAAAATATATGGAAAATCGAGCTTCGACGCCGCTGTTTCTTTCTAATAATTACGCAACGTTGTATACGAATATAATATTGACCGAGGTCCAGACACAGCAGGAGTTGTCTCCCCCCCCCCCCGCGCCTCTGGCTTTTCTTTCTTAGCTTGACGAATTTTCGTGGAACCGATTGGGAAATTATTTGTCGTCCGGCCAACTTTACGCGGCCCGCTAAAATTTCGACGGGCGTACCCGCACAGCTGTCCGCGCCGAAGCGTTTTTCAATGGTACATTTGGTCATTACGTATTCGAACCGCGAACTATAAATATACCACAGGCCACGCACGCCTGTCACACTTTTAGTTTTGCTTCGAGTTAATTAAACGGGTGGCTCGAAATAGAAATATCGACGGGCGGAACTTCTTTCGCGCTTCAGCGGGGAAACGTGCGGCAGAGGTAAACTTTCCGCGGCCGTGAACGGAGCGTGAACATTTCAAGCGAGACAATGGAACACGATGTGAGTGAACGATGTGGCAAGAAGCACGTGGTCTTCTCGTCCTCGCCACGCTCCGACCGCGTGCTATTACATTACACGTTTCTACGTACAATAGAGATTCGCCGATTGACTCGATTCTTGTACAGCGTCGGTGGCCAATACGAATGGAGCGACGCTGTTTCCCTCCGAGATGCAGATCATTGTTTATCCCGTAATCGTTCGTTCGGTCGAGCAGGGTTGTACGAAAAATCGAACAACACTCGGCGATTTGAACTGGATCCGCGGGCCCGGCTGATTATGCGAAGGTGAGCGACGGTTCCTGGCGTGCAGCAAAGGTGCAGCACACTTGCGTGTATTTCGACGAAACTTGGCCGTCGTGCGTGCACGGGCCGGTATATTTGCGGTACGGTGTACGAGCTTGCATATGTATATAATGCAATCGACACGTTTCACGGTATAAGGTCCAAAGTCCGATCGAAGAGACTCGTACACGGTAGGAGCATCGAAAGTCGCGCGTATAAATATCTATATGACGAAACCTGTTACGTGGAATATTTTTCGTGTACTCCCGTTTGTTTACAACCTTATTGAAAGGAGTCGGAAATTTCCTCGCGTTTACGAAATCGGGCGGTAATCGTGCAGGACAAAAATTGCGCTGCCGGACGACCGTGTCGTTTGTTTATTGATCGCGTGTCATTATCATGCGCGCTGCCATACCAATGCTCCGATAGCGCGAACGCACGACCAAAGTTCTCCGCCGTAATTACCAGCTCGGCGTGCATCGCGCGTGTAGATGCAGCAATCGGTGCAACTTCTTCGCTGCGCTCGCGGGTACAAAGGTGTTGGGACGGGTGGTGGGGGTGGGGGGGGGAATAAAGGGAGGACGATAAAAAGAAAAAAAAAGAAAGAAACAAAAATTGAATTCGGAGACGTGAAAGTGAAAGACTTCGCCGCTTCAAACGGGCCTAGATAGGCGGCCGGCACGATTTCATATTCACGACGTTACGTGCCTGGGACTGCTCCCAAACGGATAATGCGAACTACGTGACGCATGACTCACCTGCTGGAAAATTTTATCCAGCTCGTGGAGAATATGCGCAGCTTTGATACACGCATCGTGCGCGTATACCTGCGCGTGTTCACGTTCGAATGTTCGTATTATAATCCATGGTTTCCCGTGCTCCTTACCTAGAAGGCAGAAATACAGGCGACGTTAGGAGCGAACAATTTTCGATCGTCCATCCCCCACCCGCCCCCGGCGCGCCGCACGAATCGTGCATCCGGTTTGCCGACAACGTTTAGCAAATCTTGCACCGCGGGTCGTTTTGCTCGTCTCATCATATCCGGCTGATGCATGACGTAATATCCTGTTCCTGTTTGATAGCATCGTTCCTAGCGCCGCTGGTAAAATGCAATTCGAAGCCTGTGCTCGTTGCTCATTAACGAGCCTCGCGTGCACGCGCGCGCGTATGCCCCGTTTCCCGGCCAGCAATCGACAGTTAGTTTGCTGGTAAAACCATTATAAATAACGCTCGACAATCGTATTACCATGGGCGCGTATTAATCGTTCGCCGTTTACGCTGCAACGCGGTCGCACACGCCCGGTTAGCGTGAAATTCGTAACGAAGTGATTACCGCGATTGGTAATCAAGCGTATCGTTAAGAGCGACTCTCCGCGTTGGTTATCGTTTCTCGTCGGGGGATCGCCGGACTTGGCGAACGAAAGGGAACGTTGCTTTCGATTTTCCCCGCCGTTGTCGTTCAATTATTCCTCCGTCGGCTCGCCGAACGATTTTCGTCAAACGAATACGCGCAATCGTCACCGGGTTTCGCTCGTAACGATGACCGAAGTTGTCGCGGCGAACGAGTTCGCGATTGTCGCGGTATCGTCGAATTGGCGATTAGACCAATGCTGTTTGACCAATTACTATCCACTTTGTTGCAACGTCCCCGCGATAGAGCGTCCGTGCGAACCGTGCGTGAATATTCGATTCGATATCGGCCAATTGAACGTTGGACGTCGAACAGCTTCAACCTCGAAAATGTCGAACGCGGGCGGGTCGAACGAGCGTTAATATTCGACGGCTGTAACTCGGTACGGAATTCTGTAGTAGCTCGACGAAGAGAAGACAGACAGCTTGGTCTATCTTTACTTCGTACGAGGAATCGTCGATGAACAACAAATCGCACAGCGTAGCTGCTTAGCTAATTTTTAATGGACAACAGGTCGAGTCATCATCCTGTTCGTGTACCGCCGCATTTCCTTCTTCTACAGAGACCGGTCGCGAATGCCTGTAATGTTTTCAACGAATTCCCGTCGAGACGCAAACATCGAATTCGGTTGTTTTTTCTATAAAATAATATTCCTTGCATTGCCACGGAAAGAAACGATGCTAACGACGATGCGAATTCATTTCGAACGCGCGTAACAGGACGAGAAAGAACATTTTATCCGAAAGAAGTTTCCTTACATACGCGCGCGGCACTTGCAGCGGCGTTCCTATCGATTAAATGGAACCCTTTGTTTATTAAAGTAACATACATAGATGAGCAGCTCGAAGCACATCATTTGCCCTGCTATCTGCGATATCACGGTAATTCTCATGGGAAATTCTGGAAATGCTCGGAACTTTCGTAAGTGCGATTAAGATTGAGCAGCCGCGTTCCCATAGGATACCTTATGAAAATTTCACGAACCTCTACGCAAAATTAAGCGACCCATATATTTGTTAGCGCGTGGAAATCGCGCTAAAGCAGCCGGAGAAAATTCGCGACAGAACGGGGACGATGCGCGGAGGAACATCTTAGATAAATTCAGCGTTCCAATTAAGCGATCCGATGTGATAGATGTTCGGCGAAGTAATTGTATAAAGGGAATTATGCGTTTCAAGGATTTAAAATGTCAACGTTTCGCAATTAACAATAAGTCCATTCAAGTTCCGATGAAATGTTAAACGAACTGAGTAATTCGAACAGTCTTGGATTTATCAAGGACTGGATGTAACAGTTATCTTATTTATACGGGGTCTGAGCATTTCCACTCTAGCGGAACCCTCGTTGCCGCAAATAATTAACCAAAAGCTGCACCGCGGCTGTATCGTGCATGTCGTTAGTCCCGTAAACATCAATGCAACGCCGCTCCTGTCTCTGTTACCTGCACGCGAACCAGCCCAGCTAGTTGTCTCCTCTTCGTCCTCGAGGAACACGCATTACATTCAGCGATTACACGTGTGCCGTTCCGAAATTCCCGTTCTCAAAGCATTGGAAATGCGGGCTACGTTCTGTGCCCCGCGCTCTGTTCGCAATCAGTCGCGTTCCCTGTGGTTTGTTCCCGTTTATGTCGCCCACTGTATCATTGCGCAGCGACATACCAAAATCGGGAACCAACGGACGTACAAGCACCCTCGCGCTGTGATTTCGACGCGACAAAATCGAAACGGAAAATCAGGGGAAACTTAAACGGTGCAACGGATCCGTAGGAGTCTTTTTCCTCTGTCGACTAGCTTGTGCGTCGACGCGACAGTAATTGAATCGCAAGGGCACGGGAACTGATGGTTTCGGGACCCCCGTTGTCTCTAATACATTTCGCAATTGGTCGCAAGACAGTGACGCGAGGAGAAAACGTTCTGGAGCAAGCCCGTCGGACACAACGACACGCGTCGACCGTGTTTAAAATTGACGGTGCGATAACACGCGATATGGCGGACAATTCGTCTGCAATGCAAAGGCAGAATCTACTGATAATGAACTCTCGATTCAGTTACAATAGCGCCGACGCTGGTATTTATCGAAACGGTCCCGGTGCAACCGGGGGACGCATCAATGCGACAAAGAGAAAAAAGAAACAATTTATCTGCAGACATGTCGGCGTTGATCGTTCCGGGGAAAATATTGTCCCGCGATTACAACGTCAAGAATTTTATCCAGCAAGTGAACTCGGCCGAGCAGCGTGCGAGTAACGCAAGACGCACGAGTCAAGTTATCTCGCACGGTCTAGTATCTTTTTCACCTCGGGTTCGAGAGGAATGCACTAAAAATTATCGGGGTGTAAATGTTTCGAAACATGATTGCACCATTTTCATGAATTCGTTGAATATTTTTTCTACGAATTATTGCATATTCACGAACGGTGTTCGTTAACCTATGCCACTTGCAAATTATTTATGCGTATTCATAACGATGTATGTATAATGCCTCGCTCATTTTTTTTCTTTTTTTTCTCAGAACCAGTATAGACGGATACAGAAGGAAGAAACACACCTATGCGGCTGGCGTCACTGAAACTGCACCGATAAAGAATACATCGTTTTCATTTATTTTTGCCATTTTACATCTTCCCCCCTGAAACAACTGTCGTCGCGAAATTGTTATGTGCATTTACCTTCGTTGCTCGCGTTCGCAAGAAATTCAATACACGACCGTCCTGGTAATGGGCGATTGAATCGCACGTGAGCGTAGTACTTTATCGTAAATCGCGACGCATTTTCACGCGTGTACGAAACACTGCCGATAAATTCGAATCTCGTTGGATATTTTGCAAATCGAGCATCGTAGTCCAAGCGAACGTAACGCACGGGTTTGTTGCTCACACGTTTCGGCCGCGCTTGCCATTCGAACAGGAAGTTCAGTCATTTCAGCCAATTTAAATAAATCACGATCATAAAGATCTCTTATAGAGAGGGCACCAATTTCTCCCCGGTGCGTGGCTCCGAAAGTTCATTTGGCTGATTGCAAGCTTGTATCGCGACAAATGTTCGTGACCCCTCCAATTGTCACGGCACTCGTTACCGACTCGTAGAATACTGTTCCGCGTTACGTATAATGAGCATCCTGTTATTTGACCCGCGCGAACGCTATTTTTCTTCAGCGCGATTTCTCGTTTCACTTTAGCACTTTAGCGGCGCACCATTCTCACAACGGAAACAATACTTTCCCGCGCGAGAGAATATTAAAAGAATTTAAGGAACAGAGGTCGACGTGGATACTGTTGCGTCGACGATGGCTGGATCTTATATTCTGTGTCGAACGCACTCGAACGATCCGTCAATGTTGCAAGCATATTTTGTGCCACGCTTTCTATTGTATTTCGTGTCAAGGGTAGGGTAGAATCCCGATTACAGATTCTCTGGCGCCTGGAGGAACGCCAGTACCGATGTTCGTGCAACATAAGTTAAGTCCATTGGCGGGGCGTTGCAAAAATTCTGCATTGTTGAAAGGCAAGTTCTCCAATCGCGTACGGTTGTTAACGGCAAACCTCGTGTCCCATTGCCGTTCCTCTTTCTCCCGGCACCGATCGTCATATCGGTCGCGGAGAAAAGAAAACGTTCGCTAAAACCGTGGAACTAATGCGCCGCAATTGGGACAATATTTGCATTCTTCGTCGCACTGTGCGCTTCTACACGAAAGCCAGACCATCGTTACACGGTTGATCAATCGCGGCGACCGATGCGGCGTAAATGAAAATTTCACAGGCCAAGTCTGGCAGCGGACAGGGGCGAAGCAATTTAAAAAAAAAAAAAAAAAAAAAAAAAAAACGAGCGACAGTCCGATTTCAAGTGATTACGAAGTAATATACTTTCTGCATTAACAGACCGGCAAAACACGGCCGATGCGAAGCCGCAGAACGCGCACGAATGGAGCATTACTGTCTATCGTCCTGACACATTTCTCGGCTATTTCTGTTTCGATTTCATCGAAGGAAATGGCATTCCGTGTCGGTCGTATTCACGTTCTCATCCACCACCCACTCGCCCACCTCTCTCTATCTCCATCTCTGTCTATCTATCATCGCTCTGGATGTCCCATTTCGCATCGCGTTCCCCGCTTTATCACGGCATACTTTCCAACGAAATCCCCGAGATACGAGCGCCGAGAGCACGTCGTAATATTGATATCTATGCTAACCACTGTTACTTATTTTCTAACTTATTGCTGGCGAACGATATTGGCTGCTTTAATATTCGTATACCGAACTCGTCGCTACGATTGATTCCACGCAGATAATACGGGAGCCGGTACCGCCCCAGAATTGGGAAACAGAAAGAAACGCGTGTACACGCCGTCTTTCGCGGTCTTCGAAAGGTTCCATTCGTTTAAAGGCAATCTCCCAGCAGCTAATCGGCGCGCTGACTAAACCAATCAACGATGACAGGTATAGTTGGCGGTTGATGGCTCGTCTGCGTGCAAGGTCCGGTAAAATTCGCCTCGGTTTTTCTTTGAAGTTCGTTACCACCGCCGAGTTCACCTCGGTGCGATCAAAGGCGCGGGCGATAATTCGACGCGATCGTGTCGGAAGGTGAGCATCTTTTCACGCGTGGAATCGCGTCGCTTTAAAAGGCGAGCAGGCCGGTCCGATCCGGCACGAGGGCACAATTCACGACTGTGTAAACGCTGGAACGAGGTTCCAAGGGACCCACTCGTCTATACCCGTCTTTCGGCGAACGTTATTTACCTCCGGACATGTTCGTTTAGTCGCATGCCCGTGCGCGCGTATAATATGCCCGGGTACTATGCACGAGCGAACCGGAATATCTAACCAACGTTGGATCGCGGGCGTTACGTACATATGTACGCGCGGACAAAGACCGGCGAAGGAAGAAGGTGAAAGAATAGGCTGCATTAAGGTGATTCCCTGCAGGCCAAACTAGTCGACAATACGCTTTGTAATTCTCTATGAGTTTCGCACGGAGTTTCCACGACGGGGACTACGAGTCCGGCGTCTACTGAATTCGAGGACACGCGAACCGAACTCGTCTTGCCTTTCAGGTGGAGTAGCTTTTTTTTCTCTCCCTCAAACAGAATAACGCCATTCATTTCTGTTTCCTCGGATGGAATTTTTTCCCTGCAATCAAAGGTGAGCTGGTCGAATGCGACTAAAATAGACATTCCACGAATACGCTTCGCTACCCGCGACGTAGACCCGTAATCTTCTGTCCGGGACGGGACGTCAGCGTGCACACGTGGGTATTCCTACGGGTATGCAGCGAAGAATTTCAGTTCCGTTGCGACAGTAGCCGGGCGCGTTACAGAAACGAGCCATTCACAGGATCCTACTTACGGCGCCGTGTCAAAGATAAGCAAGAGTTATAGATGAGCATAGAAACATCGACGTCAAACGGGCTATCTCTCTCCCCGTCGAAATAGATATCGGACAGTCATTCGTGGACTTTTAAAAGCGACCGTAGTAGCCGCAAAATAATGGTACCACTCTGTAAAGACTACGAACTACGTATCTCGGGTTTCACCGCTAATGATATGTTATCGAACAGAAATATTTGATTTTCCCGCGGCCTCTCCTGCTTTTTGTCCTCAAGTTAAACAAGCATCTCCGAATTCTGTACACGCTTCTCTCGCCCGCGCTGTATTTAATTTATACTCCCCGGAAGTACGAACTAAACGCACATTTATTCGTGCATTCGCATTAATATGCATTTCACAGATTCGCGTAAAAGATATTTGAGTTTGAAACGAATACCGGCGAACCGTGTAAAATCAAAGTGGCTCGAGTCTGCGTGCAAGTGTATCGCCGTGCGGTTTAATGTGCTGAGCGAGTAGCGCCCAGGTATCGCAGGTGTGAGATACGATCGTCGCATTTACGAAGAAATGGCAAACGGATAGACGAAATGGAATGGTATTTTTGAGGATTCCGTTGCAGGGGCGATGCGAAAAAGAAAGCGCCGCTTGTTTGCGGCTGTCTATTTTTATCCAGCACCGTTTCAAATCGTTGCCATCTTTCAGAGGAAACGAGAGATGCATAATCCGCGCCTACGTTTTCGCGAGTTTCTACGCATAGTTTCCCACGGTGTAATGAAGCGTTCTAAATGCAGCCTTTAAATCAGTAGCAAAATGCACAGACAGGCGTTCGCGGTATTCTTTTTCATGGAGAACCACCCGCTCGTGCACGCTAAAAACGGATTTAGCAGAGCGCGGAGTATAATTATAGGCTTTAAATTCCAAGCGATGTTAGTGGATAAAGTGGAGAGCCACGATAAGGACTGTCCTCCTTCTCTACGCTCGAAAAGCCAATTTCATCCCGACTATGAAATATGTACGTATAACATAATGCGTACGTGCAAATAACAAAGTTACAGATGTTAAACGTATCCCAAGCACAAGTTTCGTATAAGCGACACAGATACTTGAATGCATTATTCTGTAAAGCATGTCCTCTGACGTGGCCGACACGATAACGCAAGATCTACTTGTCCGATTGGCTCGAAATTTTGAGAGCTTCTACAGAAGACACGGCGGCTATATTCAGTAATATATTTTATTATTCCAGAATTCGGCTACAATTCCATGTATTTTGACTTGAAAAAGATATATAACGCAGTGCAAGTATTATAAATGCAATGGCTTAATGCAACACCGTGTTCGGATTATTTTTTACATTCCCAAAGAGGTCCTACAAAATTACGTTAAAAACACAAATATCCCCCCAATTCGTTGAGAACTCGAGTACTCGAGAACTTGACAACTTGAGGCGAGGAAAATAAAACTTCTGACCCACTGTTTCGAGTTGAAATATTCCAATGGATAAGCGTTTCTAGTTTGTAGGCAAGTCTGAACGAATTCCAGAGGAGATACTACAGTTCTAGGTGATGAGGATCTTTTCATTTCCGGCTGTCACGTATTTTCCGACTAAACGTATTTCACCCAATTTCCGTGTCAGTCGTCAAGAATCCAATCACTGCTAACGGTTCCATCCGGCTCGTAACCTAGATATTGCTGTTTTCCTCCTCCGACCCATAACCGAACATTGTCGTTCGAAATTCTCTAATGCCGATAACCGATTCAAAACCAATGCGCCGAGTGAACGCTCCCCGCTGAACCATCCAGGCTGTCCCCCTTTCAATGATAATCTTTCCAGCTATGTTAGAACTTCATGGACGAAAGGAGCTTAATGTAACTTCGGAGTTCGCTAGAGTGTGCCAAGGAAAAGGGGATGAAATCGGGTCTTTGATCAATTGTCCACCGTCTTGATTATTCGCGTCGTTAATAAGTGGGTCGCTGAAAATTTCTACCGCAACGACGAATTTAGATTCCCTATTATACTACGCCACCCGCGACGACCCACCTTTTCGTTGCTGTTCACCAAGAAAAATCGCTCACGTTTTACTCAACGTAACTTTCGTAGTTGCTCGCTCGATTATCGCGTTTGCATTGTTGGCGATACGCGTGCACGCGCGGGCAACTATTCACGGGCAATGGCGATAATGGAGATTACAGATGCATAAGAACGTACACGTATAACGACTGGCAGAAACTTGGCGAGACTCGTCAAGGAAAAGTTCGACGGCGTTCAATCCGCTTTCGTCGCATCGGTACCAGATATTCGATCGCTCCTCGGCATCCTATGAACGTCCGACTTGAATCTCTGCGATAGCACGTATGTATCTCTGTTTGCGCAGATCCGTCCCCTCGTCGTCGAACGCTTGGAATATTCCGTACCGATATAATCGTGAGTGGAATATGTACGTGGATTCGCGGACACGACTCGTTTAACGCCAGGACGATCTTTAATACACGATCGATTCTACGTTCAACGATTCAATTGACACGCCGTCCGACAGTAAAAACGAGCAGCTTATCTTCTAAGCGATCGTTCATTTAATGGAACGATAAAGAAAAAAATTGATAAATATGCGAGAAGCGCCGCGTCGAAACTACATATTATATTTGCAAAATCACGTAATGCGTTGCACGTGGCAATAATAACCGATCATTTGCTTCTGTCCTGACATCAGATCGCGTAACCCGCAGCATCCATATTACACGTTACCGTACCCCGTGTATAATTGTCATTATAACACTGATAAAAACACCTAACACCGAGGAAAAAGTAAACCAGACGAATATACAGCGCGTGTCAAAGTCAGTTAATGCGCTGCGAATTAGCATTCCAGTGCCTGCTAATCAGCGTCTACGGAGATTGGTGGCGAGGGTGGAAAGGCTGACCGCGCCAACTTGAAAGTGAGCTTTGCCAAGCCTTGGAAAAAACGGAAAAAAGCGGCGAGAGAAAAGCGGCGCGGGGCGGAAAACGCGGGTCCAGCAATTTTCCGATGTAATAACAGGCCCTTGTTCGTGCAAAACGGGCACGATAAAGTCTCGGGATATTGCCTTATTCAATGGCCGTTGAGCGCGATGGAACGGGCTGCAGGGGTGGCTTTGTTGCGCACTTCTCTTTTTCCTTCGTTGCATGAGAAAGGACAGCTCGTGGGTCTACTTAACTCTTGTAGACAAAAGGAGTCCGAGGGTGCGCGGAAGGACTTGTACGCGGTGAAAAAATACAAAGACGAAAGAACGAGAGGGGCCAAGACGAAACTGAATGGAGTCGAGGTAGAAGTACTTGCGTACGTATATTCGAGGATTCATTCGGTCGCAAGAATTTTATTTACGTACGTGATCGTTCGATTGGAAAGATATCTCGTTCCGCGACAAACATACTGCGCCGGACACAAGCGCGCACTAATAAATTCTAAATAAATTCCATTGAGCGAACATCATAAATATTCTTGTCGCGCTCTACAGATTTATCGCGAATACTTTTTCCCGACCACCCTTGCAATCTTTGAGTTACCGCTTCGTTCTCGCGCTTGATAACCAACTTTCTAACGCCCACGTTTTACACTCGCATAGTTAAGCAGAGAAGATTGGTCCGTGTGAATAAGCCCGTCGCAAAGGACGGCGTTACGTTTGGCGAATATTGCGGATAGTTCGTTAGAAGTTGTTAAGTGATAACGAACGGCTGAAAGTTATTTCCTTCGGTCATATTATTCTCGAGTTCCCTAAAAATATCAACGATAATTCGTTGTCCGCGCGGGGAACGTAATTCAGTGCCGTGCGCGTGGAAAAGCTCGGCTAAGAAGAAGGGTCTATTTTTATTTTTCGAGCGATACAGGCTGAAATAAACCGGGTTCGTATAAAAATAGGGAACGACGAGGAACAACAATCCCGCGAAAAGGTATATCGAATGGTGGATTGCGATTGGCGCGAACATATTTTTTCCACAGTCCCAGGAGGGCGAAGCGGACGATGGAAAGGGTAACGATGAGGTGGCCCGGAATGATAAAAGAGACAAATCCCACAGGTCGGTACCTCTATAAAACAATCGATGAAATACTTCTGGTGCACGGATACGACCGCTACTAAAACTTTTAAAACCCACAAAGGAAACATTTAGGAGCGTCAGGCAGTGATGAACGAGCTTGCTACCCCCTTGGACGCCTCCATCATCGTCTTCGATGTTCCCCCGACCTCGATTCCCCTTTCGTTCCCCAGTCGATTACTTTCCTAACTCAGCCCGCGAGGGGCGTAACTTAAATAATACCTCATGCACGTCCGTTTCGCAGTTCTATCCTACACGTTCAAACGTTGCAATCAAAGATTTCCTCCCCGAATTCCTGCGATGAAGAAACGCTGTACCCCTTTTGCGTCAGACGCGAAACATAATTAATCATCTCCACGACCCCGAAAAGAGAACAATGAAAAGGGTGAAGGCTTCGTAGTGCCCGGCGGAAAGTTCTTAATTAATCCTACTAATTGAATAACTACTTGCCCTTTCGCCTGGCGACAGACCACACCTAACAGAGAACCCTCTCCGCCTACGCGAACTCGCAATACTCGCACGTGTATGCATTTTTCTAACATTGTTATTTAACGCCGGGAACGTTCCATCGCGAAAGTAGCGGGGAGAATTGATCGAAGGAACGTCCCGGCAGGATAAAAGTGGCTTACTGTTAGCCGAGGGCAGCGATTTCAGGTAAGCGGAAAACCGAATTTCTCGGGATCGATCGAAAAATAAAGGCGGACGAACGATCGCAAGGAAGGAAACGGACTGATTGTGAGGGCGAATTCAGTAACGAAGGAAGTTCCTGCGGAACGCAATTAAACGGGGTAATGAGATTCTTGCGACGACCATACCGAGATCGGCGTCTTTTCTATACGTACGTATATGTGGTATATACGGTGCCGCGTGAAATTCAGAAATGATTCAACTTAAATGAACATTCTCACCGGTATGGGAGCATCGGATATCTCTGTTGCACCTAATTCATACCGTAGCTCGAAAGTACGTCAGAAAAATCTTCACCTTCGTACACCTCGCGCGGAATTTAGATTTTACAGCAACGAGCTGGCGCGAATTGAACAAGACTCGGCGAAACCACGGACTTAGCTTGGTAACGGTGGTTCATTATGAATCTGACGTTAGCTGTTCCAACTTTTCGACGCAGGTGGTAGGCATCGTACCTTGCACCTCCGCCTATTTGCCAAGGGCCAAGCGCAATTACCAGCGTGTTTCGTTTACCATAAAATAAACGAGCCACGCTCGCCGAACAAAATCCAATATATTCGCATCGTGTTAAGGAGGCAATCAATGATTCGCCCGCGAATACGAACGAAACGGACGGGTTCCTTGGCGTAAAATTCGGGGCAACGACACGCTGCAATTTCATTTAAGCCGGGGACCGTAACGGGAAACGAACAAAGCGCTGCAATTAATTGATAATTAAATGCTAGTGAACGGATGAAACGGACGGAAGAAAAGAAAGGGAACACCGTAATAACCATCGCGCCTCGAACGAAACGAGAAAGTTTTCGCGAAACGATTAAGCACCGAATGTACCTACGATTTGCATACCATCGGGCGAACGGGAGAGAGAGTAAAACAATTGTCGTTCGTTAAGGAGTTTGAGCCGCTTCGCATTTATATCTGCTCGAAATGGGTTAAGAATACGATTAACTTGAACCTTAATCTTACGGGAAAGAGAGTTTGCGCGGCAAGTGTGCATTCGAAAACAGAAGTTGGCCTCCCAAGACGGAACAAAGCTTGGACGATCTTGTGCAGTTCGACGATCGCGTCGTCCTTGCTGTTGCAAGGTAGGTATACATACATATATATACATATATATAGTAGGCACCTGCATACATAGAGAGGAAAAGGTAAATTAGATCACGAAAAACGGCTGCAACGTCTCGAACGGATATCGCCTTCGAGGCACAAAAGTAATACAACGATCGAGTCACAAAATCGAACTCCCGTCAATATCCTTGCGATATCACTGATGCAGCCTCGCGGGTAGGCAAAAATGGAAAAGCTTTTCACGGCTAGTCTCGCGTAAGTATATTTCCCTCGGAACTTGTTCCGGTGAATCATTGCGCCCTCCGTTCTGGCGTTGTTAAACAAAAGTTTGGTAAAAAGCGGCGGCACCGATGGCAACGGAGTTTCCCCGCAAGCGACGGGCACACCGTCGATACTCGCGGTTAACTATCCTTCGATCGAGATTACGTTGCTGCTTCGAAGTTTTACGTATCTCGCGGTATACCCGTACGCGTAATATGCCAACGGTGGCAATTGTTATAGAAAACGAGGCGTTCCGAAAATTTCGCGGGACAAAAAAACAGTTTTGTCGACGAGCACACATCGAGCGTCTAATAATACGGTGCTCAATGAAATTGCGACCCAGTTAGGCTTTGACCCACTTGGTTACACCGTAATCAGCGTCGAGTGCTCTGCACGGATTGATATTAGAGGTAAACATGCCGTTGGAAGACTAGCTGTACCTAGAGACTCGTTTGCATAGGACAGCAGCTTGCTTGGTTTGCCTCATATACATGCACGCTTCAAAGAGATACCTATATTATGCCCCGACACATTTACCCTGCTTCTTTAAATTCGCTGTAATCTTTGTACATACGTATATGTGTGTATGTTGAATTGCCTCTGGACAGTCCAAGCTTACGATAAGCCGGCGAAACGAAAATGTGAAATACGCGCATACATCTGTCACGATCACTTATCGCCAAGGGGGTTGATACTGTCCAAACAATTTAGTTTGCCAACACATGGGTGTTTGTTTCGAATTCTTTATCGATAAGAAACGATAAGGCATTTTAGTACGAGAGATACGCGGTTATACAGAGGGCAACGAACAAGGGGAACGGGACAATATTTTTTTTTCTTTTTTATAGTCCCCGTATCGTGTACCGGTAGATGCGTGCAACTGCTACACCACACGCGACCGATCCGTCGTATCTATAAATACAGATGTAGAATTCAACCCCGAAGAAGAACAGAGCTGTTGATTCACGTTGGTGAAACGTCTAACAAAGTTGTCGCGAGGTCACCCTAAGTCGGGAGTACAAATGAGGTACGGGATCGGCCCGATATCCTTGAATGTACCAGCGATATCTTTTCTAAACGTTTACTTTTTTTTTTTTTCGAGGACAACGTGACTCACGGCCGTTTGGACGCAACTCAATGAAACGGGACGTCGATGAAATTCCAACGCGACGAATTAACACGCCGTTCTAAATAAAATAATCGATTCCGCGGACAGTAATGAACGTTTGCGTCGACGGGGTTTTTAAATGCAAAAAAATTGCCCCTGCGAATAGGCAAATGTTTTCGGAGCATCTGTTGCGCACGTGAGTTACGATCTAGCTGCAAGGTACCGTTCACAACATCTTTCCCTTCTGCGTAACGCGCTTTAGATGCCCGCGATCTACCACCTTTTTCGGACAACCCGGCGTTATGTTTAACGATAAACGGTAACTTTGCGTAATATTCTCCTGCTGTATTCAATTCGCCAGGCTCAGACCGTACAGTAAACCAACAAAATGCAAATTGGAGTAAATTCGACAAAGGCGAAGATACTCGGCCGTTTTGGAGGCAAAGCTCGAGAAGAAGCGTGGCGCTTTGATAACTGGCAGGAGTGATTGTACGACACGATAAACAACGAGGTGTATAATAATAGAATGACTCACCTTTTCGAGACACTCCTGACCAATGGCCTTAGGGTCGACTTGCACCTCGAGGATGACAGAATTCGCTTGACTAACGAGACACCACATCTTGCCAGGATGTATCCAGAGAGGTTCGTACTCGCACCGGTCTGTCTCGGCAAAGCTAGAGCGACACGATTTCGACGAGGCTTAAATGAACCAACAAACCAAACCGCACGACGTTCACAGAACTTTCGGCTCGCGCATCTACAACGATCTCTCCTCCGGATTCGCAGCTGGTCGGCGACCGGTCTCGCTCGGGACGTTTTTAATCATAACAGACTTAAAACGCGTACTCGTGCACAGCTGTCACTACGCCCTCACACACGATCTCGTACAGCGACAACGTGCTCGCGCTCCTATTACTCGAACGCGTCTCGTCGGTTTCCATTTCTCGTTGCAGAATGGCACACGTACTGACCGCTCCGCGCTACCAGATTAGTTCGCGATATCGAATCACCACTCTGTGTCTGTAGAGTGGCGCTGGTGTTCTCGACGCACTCGCGCACGCATTACGCGCGCCCCCAAAGCGCATTCGCATGTGTGCGTATACATGTACTTCGGCTGCGGCCCACGATACGCCGAGCGGAGGGAAGGTTAGGTTTACACAGCTGATTCCCCCCACCGTATTACAAATATTTTCTCCTCTATCTAAACACCGAACCAATCGCGTTTAACGCGAACGGAAATGGCCAATTACTTTGGTACCAGAAATTTAATTGTCAGCGCGGCTCCGCTCAGTCGGAGCGGCAGGAGAATTCGATTGATGAAACGTGCAATTTTCAATAATTACTGTTAATTATTAAAAGTGTTGTTACATGTATATCAGTGATTTCTTTATCTTGCGATGTTACGCTACAATATGAGCTAGGTCGGTTGCTGCTACGAATGCACACGATGCGAATGTCGGGGTACAATATTTTAATGTTATATACATTGATTAATAAAATGCCACGGGTTGTTAAGTTAAGTTAAATATTAACTTCTTTCTTTAAGAAATGGAAACACGAATGAATCTGGAGAATTAATCAAGGATGTTCATTACGGAGTCCTTAGACTTTGTGTCTTTTTATTTTAGAACATTAATACTGTACAGAGTAATCAGCTTACGGAGACAGGGTATACACATGAGGTATAATTTCTTCTTTAATAACTTAACGGGGCTTAAAAGTTTCAAACAAAACAATCAGCATATATTTCGTACATCGTCACGAGAACCACTCTGTGATTCTTGGAAGGGTGTACGGTATCTTTTGTAAATGTAATTTTATGTCCTCGATGTAGCAGAATTATGGAATGACATCTAACAATATACACTTAACGATGTACAATTTTTTGCCACCACCCTATTAAGCTTTACACTTATACGTCATCCTAATATATCTAGGCCTTGATATATCACAATGACGACAACTTTGTTCAATACGTCTCTATTACTACCGTGAGGTAACTACAGATTATCCTTTCCAACATGGTGGTAAAAGCTCAACATAGGTACGATTACATTTATTGTCGTGTAGCAACTGCAGAAAAGGTTCTAGTAATTTCAACACCACCATCTATGATTAAAAGGTATACACATTTCCCGATAAAATTACAACATAACGGCGACAGATACGTTGTAAGGTATGATAAAAGAAAATATTTAATGTACATTTATAGCATAAGATGTGATCTTTATAATTAGATAATACGCTGCTCACGGCTTAAATTTCGATGTGGTAATTCTTGTGCAATTCTGGCTTAATGTTGTACACCAAATCCAAAATCTGAAGCATGACCTGTATCATAAGAAGCGGAAATATTATTATTACCATTCTTTATTTGACTGTATCTTTAAGATCGAGTATGTATCCATGACTTACAGTGTCTTTGTGCACAGTTATAGCCTGACTCATCTCCTCTATCTTTACTTTAGTATCAGCTTCTATACGTGCAGCTACATCCTCTTTTGATCCCATATGCTAAATTGGAGTAACGAAGAATATTAGTCACAATGTTAGACATGGCTTCTGTTTCCATAAATTCTTAAGTGATGGAACTTAGATATTATTATTTCTGTGCGAAAAGATCAAGCACCTTGGCCTCGAATTCACGGAACTGCCTTTCTCGTTCTTGCCTATACTTCTCAATTTCATCTTGAGCTTCCTCCTTTGCCTGCTTCAACCTACGTGCCTTACCTATAAGCAAAATTATTTCAACCTTCCATGCTGGCCAATTTTTCATGATATAAACTATGATTTTATTTCTTTGCGAAAAATACGAAGGTGTAACATTAAAAATTATTTCACCAAAGGTATCTTGTACACTGACAAAGGTTAGTGCGATCTGACAATAGGAGATTGATTATCGTGCTGATCGGGTTCATATTTTCGTAGTTCAACTTAAAAATCAAGTAAAACGCATTCCAGAATTTAAGCAGAAGGTATAATTTTGCTACGTATAAGTTTAAACATTCGTTTTCGCTGAATTTAAAAGGTTACACCCATTTAAAGTCAGGGTCATGCAAGACTTTTCCAGAGCGTGTTATGTCCCAGATATATATGTGGTAAAATATAATTTATAATACGTAGGAAAGAAACTTACGTTTTCTGGCGTCCGAAACCTTTTCTGCAGCTCGTTTTTCAGCTGCCAGAAGCTGTTGAATACCTTGCGTTTGGCTGGCCATCTTTACAACGAACAGAGTGCTGTCTTCTGAGGGAATCACAAATCGATCATATGACTTTGGAGTTTCCGTTGTTTGCCCCGCCTTAAACGATGGCGCTTTACGATGTGGCCTCACGTGGCGGCGGGCCACAAGCACGGGAGTTGAAATGTTTGTATTTTGTATCATATTAAAATATTAAGTATAACTCGCATTTACGAATTAAAAAGTAATGTGCATTTATGCAGTTGTTTTTTTCTAATATATTTTAATTCCTTTCAATTTTACGCATATACATTATTATATAAATGTAATCAATTAAAAAATTGTATAAAGTATATTGAAATATCACTGATATATAACACAATTAGATGCAATAAACGACTGTATATTTCTTAACATGTAAAGGAAAAACGCAATGAGGTTTGTATATGTTAAAGTATTTTATTTCCTTGAACATTTTGCCTATTATTTAAGAAAATCTTTTCCTGACGTTTCTTCTCTTCTTTAAATGCCTCGCTGTTTGCTTTTCGTTCTATTCGTCTTTCCTGAAAAATTCGACGTAGAGTTAAACAACTTTTATTCTGTTAGGAACGCATGAAAGCTAGGAAGTAATATTACTTTTCTATATTCCTTAAGTGCCATTTTCCTCTGCTTTCTTTCTTCCGGAGTTTCATCCTTAGGTCTCACACTCAATGTACTTAAAGTTGATTTCATGGTTTCCGCGATAGACCGAGGTCCACTTGGATTGCGACTTTCATTTTGCTGATCAAACTGGGCTAAAGTTTTGGCAGTCAGTTTTCCAGAAGCTCCATCCAAAACATTTTTTGGTATACCCGTTCTTCGATCGATTTTGATTTTCTGCTGATGCTACCAAAAAATATATATTAAAAATTTTAACAACAAACATGATTGAATTACCATTGCGGAGGATGACAAATTATTTATAAACACACCTTAGATTCAGTAATTAATTTCGGATGATTGTAAATATTACTATATGTACTAAGAATACTTTCACAGTCCCATTTTTCTCTTTCTCTTGCATTCACGACAAGATCTTCCAAGCTTTTCTCATCGTCCGAACTGGAATATTGATTTTCTACAAGTTTCATTCTGTCTTTCATTAATTGCACAACATTGTCAACCTATCAAAATAAAAGAATATTTATATATCTCGTGTTATCGATGTAAGTAGGGTTGGCTTACATTTTCAGTTTTTTGTTTTTCGAATTCTGCTACACATTGTAGAACTAAATCTGAATCGGGTGGTACGTATCCTTCAATTTCATCACAGTCTAGTGCACCAATTTCAGCGTCATCGTATGCTGCATACATCTGTACAAATAAAATATACTTTAGACATGCCCAAATGTGCCACATTTCATTAAGAACATACTTTCTCAAATTTGTCATCAAGAAGTGATAGTTGTTTATTTCTTCTCATTACACTGCTGCTTATAGAATATTCTGTGAAACGAGACCTTGTCTCCTCTTCCTTAAAAGTATACTGTGGCCCATTTAAGCTGCACACTTCATCATCTTCTTCTACATCAGATAATACCATGTGCCCCTCGGATGAAGCATTGGATTCTTCATCTAATTCATTAAATTAACATTACTTTGCCATAAATAATCTGTTCTTGCAGGTGTATATAATGTAACATACCATATTCTTCTGATGAAACATCATTATCTTCATTGTCTGGGTTAGCTAGTTCTAGAAAATTATCTTCCAATTGATTTTCTGGATCATCATAATCAAAATCATCATCCAGAGCCGCAACTATATCTGGGTCTAGATCTAGTCTCAATCCTGAAACTGGAGCAGCTTTGTTTAAGAGTCCAACTTTCTCTTCGACGTTCGATTCGAATACAGAGGATGGCAAATTGATCTTGGGCTCGTCTTTCTTTTCGTTTGCTTTGGAAGGTGCATTGTCTACACGCTCCCATTCAGTAGTTAAAGAATCAACGTCTTTCAGATGCTGCAAATAATCATAGTCGTCGTCGAAGTATATGCCATATTTTTGCTCCTCCTTTTTCCGCTTATCACGGTCTACGTGCTTCTTCTCGAGTTTGGCAGCTTGCGTATCACCAACAGGTACAAGAACGCGTTGCGGTGCCGTTTCATCGGCAATCAATGGATCTTTTTGTGAACGATGGACTAAATGAAATGTTACTGAATTTTTCTTGTCAATAAATTTCTTGGCTTTTCCCTTCGGCTGAAAATGCATACAATCAACGTATAACCTAATACGCACATAATCTCGCATATTGTTACGAACAAATTTATACCGATCACTTGATACTTACCATTTTGAATGATATTTGTTTAATATACACAATCGACTGATAAATTACTAAAAATATTATTTGTAACCCGTATTATTTACAATCTAAATTCGGTATATATCCTTGTCGTAACACCTTTGCCAAACACGAAAGCATGCGTTTCGTCAGTGGTTCTCAAATTTGGTTCGAAGATTAAATTGCATATTTCAAAGAAATTGTTTATGCAATTATCATTTAGAATATTAGGATTTCCCAGAAATATGCTATTCATATTTACAAATTGTACCTAATTGTCAATACATGGATATTAACATTTGTCGATTTTACGTCCACCTTTCTCCTTCTTCCTGACAGTCAACAATCAAGGTATTGATATTCGATAAAGGCGTAGCGAACCTTCAAGAGGGAATAAAGAATGGGGCTATTTGACCGCTTAGCGAATCTTTTAGGTCTTAGGAAAAAAGAAGTAAACGTTTTAGTTGTGGGCCTTAACAATAGCGGTAAGTCGACGGTCATAAATAATTTCAAACGCGAGGATGACCGTTGCATAAACGTAGTGCCCACTGTTGGGTATAATGTTGAAAAATTTTCATGTAAGTTAAACAATGCCGAGTGAACGACGTTCGATGTTTGAATGGACGTGCTTTAAAGCCATATACTCTACGTGTATTACTTGCACTTGCTGATCTGTTAAAGCACCTAATTGTCCTTGCGAATTAGGATGAAATAAGTATACGTTTGTTCGACCAGTAACATTTATTTTTGTGGGAGAAATATATACATGTACACGGTATACGAAATATTCTGTATATTATAGTGTTTTGAAGATAGTAAACTTCTCATTTAGTACGCTGTGATTTTACTTTCTTTTTCATTTTATTTTGCAATAGTTTCACAGGCGTGTTACTCTGCAGCCGATTGTTTTTGTTCTGTGTATTTTCTTTCATAGCATTTACTTTTTTCGCTTTAGCTGCCGTACCATCCAAATTATTATCGCTAATTGTAATATCACTGATATCAATGTTGGATGATACAATGGGATTGAAGGAATTTTGCTTATTGTAGTGAATTGGAGTACTGGTAAACCCATTATCTGGGTGGTCATCTCCTCTTTTCTTCTTACGCAATGTTATTTCAGAATGCATTGAACCATTACTATTTTGCAAATCTGAATTCTTTAATTGAAATGTCAGTTTCTTCTGTCTTAATTTCCTTTGTTTTGGATCAGTTGTTTGTGGAGTGCATTGTGCAACAATAGTGTTCCCCTGTTTATCAGAGGTCAACCTAACATTTTCAGATACACGTTCTTTACTTTGAGAAGAAATAGGTTCTTCATTGTGTTTAGAACTACTCGGGATATAAATAAGCTTTCCTTTTCCAATTTTCATCTGCTTTCTTTTAGTTTTTGTTCTCCTCCTCTGAGAGGTTGAAGCACTGCCTTGAAATGAAAACTTTTCCAGGAATCCAGCTTCATCTGTATCGCTTAGCAACTAAAAGTAAAAGTGATTTCATAAAACAAAATGAAACAAAAATTTAAATAGTAAACATTACTTTAAGGGAACTAAGGTTCTTATGTACATTAACATCTACTGGACTATCTTCATCGTCTTCCCTTGACCATGTAAATTGTTTCTCCTTCAGCATCGTCTCAAACGCTACACATAAATCAAATTTTTTAAAACATCCCAAACTGGTTTCTAGTTGTGCTTTTGTGTCTTTGTCAAATTCTTCCTCTGTCGTTGAATCTATTTCAATTTTGTACGGCCTAGCTTCACTAATATTGTACAGAAGATATATAATTGCATTCATATATGAATCATTACTATTATCATAAACTCCCATTAAATTAATAATAATCTGTGTATATCCTAAATTTGTTTGTACATTGCAATTTTTCACACTAGAGATATTATCCTGAAAGTTAAAGAAATATATTTAACATCGTACATAGCTCTTTTATATAAAGAGCAAGTCATTGTAGAATATGTACCTGCAATGCAACGTATTGTTCGTGTCTTATGAAATAACAGTCTACATAATGTTTACAAGTTCTTAAAAAACGAGGTACATTCTTTAATTTGCTAATAGGTATCTCAGATACTAAGTCCTTTACGTCAATACACATGGGCATTACCCATTTACCCAACGCTCCTGCATCTTGGTTATTTAAAATTTGTATAGCATATATAGAGCTCTTGTCGTATTTACTAAAGGACGAAAAATTGAAGACGTATTCGTCCTTCGAAAACTTCACGCAATGAAAGCCAGAATATCTGTATAATTGGCATTCCAATTGTATGTTAACGTCGGTTACTTCATCTGTACATGGATCGCTCGAAGTTTTCGAACTGGGCATGCACTTGGTATTCCCAAACTTTAACATGTTCGAATTCCATTCAATTTGCAATATTATAGACTTGAGCTGATTTATTTGCTGTTTTAGTCTGCTTTTCTGTTCCGCGACAGAATCTGAAATTCAATAATATTATCTTTGTTATTAACATTGTGGGGTTAGTTTTTCCACATAATCATCTGGCTCACCATTCTTCGTCGCTGAAGATTTCTCATTATTAATGATATCCTCTATAATATCATTCAGCTCCATGATTTATTCCATTATTTTAAAATGTTCTACTGTCACTGTTTAAACGCAATCCCGCCAATATATCTTTATCGTGTTTACATTCAGTGAATCTCATTCATCTCAATCTGTAGAAAACTGATGATGGAATAGAATAGGTGGCGTTTCGTAAAATACATTACTTCCCAATGAACATCCATTTTATATGTCTAAATATACATTTCAATTAATAATATTAATGATTAATAATAGGATTAATAAT